>CM057343.1:688274203-690774203 GCA_030015575.1 Agapanthus africanus
ATCCAGATTGCAAATCCATCTTCGAGAATACCCTCGCGCCACTGAGTTGCTCGAATAATTCGCCAATGCGAGGGATCGGGTACTTGTTCTTAATAGTCACCCGGTTTAATTCTCGATAATCGATGCACATCCTTCTTGTGCTATCTTTCTTCTTGACTAGAAGAACTGGACCTCCCCAAGGTGAATTGCTGCTGCGAATCCAACCCTTCTCAAGCAATTCGGTAACTAACTTCTTTACTTTTTCCAACTCCACTGGTGCCATCGGATAGTACACCCTTGAGATTGACGCTGCACCAGGAACAAGATCGATCGCGAACTCCACATCTCATTTTGGCGGTAAACCCGAGATGTTCTCGAACACGTCCATGAACTCTCGAACTACAGCCGGCGCTTCCTCCTTATCAACATCCATTGATGAAAGAACATTGCTTGTTGGCCTAGCCCTGAACTCGACTGGCCCGACAGAACTGCTTCCTCCAGCAAAAACAAACTCCGGATGTCCGGGAACCTGGAAAATCACTTTCTTTGCCCTACAATCAATGTGAGCATGGAAAGTACCGAGAAAATCTATTCCCAAGACAACATCATAGCTACCGGTATCGATCACCAAGAAATCTGCAAAACATGAACTGGTAAGTAATGAAACTGAGAGGACCAAGGTAATAAAACGACCATGGAATAAGGAAATGAATCAAGACCAGGACTCCAAGTTACTTAAATAGAGTACCGCATTGTAACCATGCTGCAGTTCATAGTTACAATCACATAACTCCGTTCAAGTTGCCCAAATCCTAGTATCAGAATCAAAGGAATAGGACGGAAGAAACAATAAGGAACCAAAGAATTTCAACTCGAGATGCAAAGTTGTTTGTATATCGTCAGGACAGGGGTCAAGAGAAAGATATGATTCAAGAATCATGATAACAATGTGGCAGGACATGTTCCTAATTACAGGTTTTCTGATTCGTGTATTGGGTCCAATACCCAACTACAAAAGAATCAAACCCGATTAACCTAAATCCTATGGCTCTGATACTAAACAAATCCTGTCACGCCCCGCTTTCCAGAGTGCGCTAAGATCGGCACGTGACAGAGCCAACCATGCTACCTGTGGATAGAAAACATCCCTCCACGGTCACATTACGGCTGTCTAGAGATATCAAGAACAGTAGAAATAAAATAAACTATCTAGTACATGTCCATGAGCCAGAATAAACGAGTCAAGAAATAATATGTGGAAGCAATAAATCCAATGAGCAACAACATCTAGAAAGTAAACATAACTAAACTGGATACTAACAGGATCCTCACTGCTCGGCCTGACGGCGGAAATACTCCTGATCAGCCTGCGACAAGGGTAGAGGATCTGGGCCATGCAAAACCCAGACGTCAGTGCGTCATAATATCAACAATAATATAATCAAGGGGTGGCAGGACATGCAGGCACGAGTATGAACAGTAACAAGTCAACAGGAATATATAACAGTGAAGTATATCAATATAAGTGACGTGCAGTGATCAATCTAAACTGTGTTACTGGGTTATCTGTTCTAAAGTCTTCAAAATCAATTAATATAATCCTCATCGTAACCCATCGGTGATTATTCCGTAACGCCCGAAAAAACAGCAAACAATAGGTATTCCGTAACGCCCGAAAAAACGGCAAACAATAGGTATTCCGTAACGCCCGGAAAAACGGCAAACAATATGATAGCCCTTTGAGTTACGTTCGGTTACATTCTTGATTTCCCCATACCCCTAAGTTATGTGTTCAAGTCAGGTATTGCCAATTGATATCTAATGCAAACACAGGATCAAACCGGTACAGGTTTTGTCTATGCAGACAACAATAACGTCCATCAGGACAACATGTCAGGATTTTCGGCATTAGAAACAGAATCATGTAACATGTCAAGTAGTGATATATCAGGTCATGTCAGGTAATGTGCATGTATCAAGTCATGTCAAGTATTGGTGTATCAGATCATGTCAAGTAGTACACAGGTATCAAGCGGGTGCTCATAATCAAACTGTAGCAAGTATTGAATCAGGGTGAAAATACGGATGTACAATAAAAGCATGGATGCACAAATATCGATCAGATGTTATATCATGACTAAGTAGGATGCACAATATCAAGCATGGGGTACTAATGTATTAATAATATGAGTTAATCTAATATGGGGTGCAACTAGTTATGCAGAATTAATGGTATGGATAAACAAATAAACATTGATGCATAACTAACTATCAAGGGTTACAACTATAACTTCATGACTGTGTAGGATGCACATTATTAAACATTAGATGTTAATATGACAATAATATGTAATAATGTGATCTGTAGATGCAGCTGCATGTATATTAAATGATATGGATGCACACGGATGTCGTATAACAGTAAAATGATAAAATGGTAATGTGGGATATATACTAAACATTATGTGATGTTATAATTCAAGTGGTTGCAATATATTGTAGCATATATCATAACATGTAGCAAGATAAACTTGCCTCGATCGGATCACACGACGGATACGCACGGCACGTCCGACGTTGGTAAATCGTCGCAACACACAAGCGACACGCGGGACGGGTCCAGTCAAGGCAAGAGGGTGATCATGCAGGCAAGGTACGTTCACTGGATCGCCTGGATCGGCAGCGACGAGCACGGCCCCGGCGGGTGATCACCGGAAAAAGAACCGAGAATTCAAGAAAAGAAAGAAGAAGAGAGAAGAAGAATGAAGAAGAAGAAGAAGAAGAAGAAGAAAGGAGGAGAGAGGCTGCACTGGGGTCTTTGGTATAGCTCTGGGTCAGGGACAGAGGAGGCGAAGAGCCATCGACGGGGGTTTTCTGGAGATGGGCAGTGAGGTGTTAGGGTTCTTGAAGTCGGGGATCAAAGGTTGCAGGGGAATGCTTGGGATCTGGGGTAGTAGAGAGGAGAGAGGGGAGATGGGGTAACAAGAGGTGGTGACGGCGAGGGACGAGCGCCGGCGGCGAGGCAGAGGCAAGGATGGGTGCAGGGGGTTGAGATCGGGATAGGTCGTTAGGCTTGCAGAGGGGTTGGTGGTGGTGTTAGGAGGTCGGGAGAGAGGGATGATGAAGGTGGCAAGGCCGGAGAGAGGTCGGGTGATGGGAACAACGACGAGGTCGGCGGTGGAGGAGATGGGTGCAAGGGTTTCTTGAGTTGTGGGTGCAGGCTCGGAGTTTGTAGGGGAGAGGAGTGGAGGTGGTCGATGGGGTCGGAGCTTCAGCGGAGAGAAGAAAGAAGGAGGTGAGGTGAGGTCGAGGAGAAGGGAAGGAGATGAGAGGGAAGGCGATGAGAATGGGTTAGGGTCCTCGTCGGCGCCGGGTTAAAAAAGAAACGAAGAAGAAATTGAAAAGAAATGAAGGAGAAGAAACAGAAGGGAGGTAATTGTAGCGAGATGGGAGTTGACGGGATCACGCGTGAGGAACAGTGATCGCGAGATGAGTGAAAGACGGATCGAGAGGAGAGAGAGAGTGAGAGAGAGAGAGCCAGCGAGAGGAGAGAAAGAGTGTGAGAAAGATAGAGAGAGATAAAGAGATAGAGAGAGATCAAGAAGAGAGGAGAGAGAGAATAGAAAGAGAGAGAAAGAAACAGAAAAGAGAGAAAAGAATCGGTTAAATTTATATTTTTTTTAAAAATCTTTTAGTTATTTTAAATTTAAACTATAATAATTTTTAATAAAAAATATTATATTAATAAAATTTGATTTTCTGGTAAATACAAACTTAGTCCAAAACATACCCGGCTCGGGTCTAAAAATTTAGTTTCAAAATATGGAAAATATACATGTCGACCAAAATTAAAATTGGATATCCGGGTAACGAAAATGCATACCCCCAAGAACGGATGCACGTACGTGCGCGTAGCCATCTAAACAAGTCCGTTTCACTGAACAGCATGAGGACAAGGGCGTGGATGCCACCACAGGGTTAGGGGTATCATGCAGGCCATATAATGCATTTTTAAACTATTTTATGTGATTTTAAATGTTATATTTAAAAATGCAGATGCTAAATAAAATGTCAGTACGCAGTTTGCAAATGAAAGTGCACGAGTCCACGTAACAAGTCAGGATAAATTATAAACATGAATCAAGACAGTTTTCAAGCAAGCGGGTCGGGTTGGATGCAATACAATGTCAAAAATACTATTCGCACCCAAAACACAGTAAATCAGGAAAATACCATAAATAAAGAAATACTTGAATTAGAACTGGTATAAATGAACTAGAGTATTACAGTTTGATTAAGAACTATGGATCTGTTTGTTAAGATATTTTAACCAACAGAAGATTTTTCTACTAAATAAAGATTTAAATCCTTATTAATAAGATTTATTTCGTTTTAAAAGCGTATGTTTCATGGGGTGCGCATGTGCACTATTGATTTGATTTGTGATGCATGTGTACCAGTGGATCTTTGATCCCCAAATTTATTTTATTTGATTTGATTTGTTTTTTACTATAATTATTATTATTATTTTCTTTTTATCAGGATGCGCATGCGCACGTGCGTTGCGCATGTCACATGTCTGGGACTTTGCCCTTTACGAATATGCCACATGCGCCTCTTAAAGATCTAATATATGCGCACGTGCTTTGCACATGCGCATGGCACTCGGTGATTTTTCCAAATGCACATGGCAAGGATGGATGCACGTGCGGCGAACGTGTCGTTTCCTATCTCACGCATTAGCCTTCATATGCGCACGTATATAAATGCGCATGTTATCAAGTGTGCACTTGATATTGATGCGCACTTGCCATTAGCCATTTTGTTATAAGTGCGCACTTGATATTGAAGTGTACTTAAATAGCTGCGAACACCGTTGTCGTTGATGACCGATCGATAAGGTATCCGGCAGTAGATAGGACTCCCGCCCAAAATTCCCTTGGAAAACCATCTGTAAGCCGTAAAGTTCTGTTCTTCCAAACTGTCTTAAGCATCCGTCATGTAATATCATCTAACCGAGAATCTCCCAATGTGGTGTACTAATGCACGATTCTCTTTGGCTTGCACAATCCTGCGAACTCCTATGAAATGAACCCTCTGCATAATCCGAATCAAAGAATCTCTACGCACTTCCCGAACTGCTTTAGATAAAATCAGTTAGTAAAACATTTTTTCATATAAAAGGACTCCAATGTATTCCACAATTCTGTTACTGTCGTCTTTTACGCCACTTCGCAAAGAACCTTATCAGCTATTGAAAGCTGGATTGAATTATGAGCTTTGTCCTCCATCTCTACACTTTCTATTACTGTGGTCGTCGCCAGATTCTTGTCTTTCGCAAAGACAATGTTGTGCACACCTTATTGTTTTAGCAGCGCCGTCATTTTCATCTCCATAGATTGCATTTATTGCGCCCGTCGAATTTTTCGATCTCGTAATTTGTAAACATTATCTCCCCCAATCAACTCCAAAACGCGAACTTGATGTTCTGATACAATTTGTTATAAGGATTACGTATCTATGCGCAGCGGAAATCCAAAACCTTTGTTTTAGGGTAAATTGAAAAAGAACTATCCGACGGATATCAAATCGTATGAAAAGAACACACCAACAACAACACATAAGATTTACCCACGTTCGGTGCAACTAGCACCTAATTCTGCAATCCACGACGAGAACTTCCATTATGAGAAAGAATTATAAAAGATTACACCCACTACTCATCCTCCCTTACAAAGAAATACTCTCTTACAAAACCTCACTCCATCTCACGCCCGCGCTTGGCCGCTCACTCTCACTCTAATTAAACCCTAGGTTATTAGAGAATTATGGATACTTTCAAAAACCTATAGAAAGCCTCATATATGTAGGGTATATAAATATTAGCAGATAAATCCATATTTAAACTAGACATAAATATAAATTTAATATAGAGATTAGATTTAAATCTAAACTAAAGAGATTAGATTTAAATCTAAACTAAAGAGATTAGATTTAAATCCTAACTAATACCTAACTAATCCGAATTTAAATCAAATTTAACGATCCGAACATTCTCTTGACCATTTCATATTGCCAAGCGATTATACAAAGTCAATGGTGGAGGAGCCAAGAGTAGTAGAGTTCAAATGAGAGGCCTAGGGACCGATCATGATCTGCCTTATTAATTTGTGAAGTATTGTTCGGATGACAGCTGATACATGTACCTAGAAGTCTGACGCGGATACGAAAGAAGCAGTATTTTTAACTAGAAGTCTGACACTGATTAGTTTTGTATCTATGGCAAAAGTATTTTTAAATAATTATTATATATTGTTTAATTATTTTATTTTCTATGTATACTAATCATCTATACATAAAGATAATACTAGATAGGCATATACAACATCTTACAATACTAAAAAAATACCCAACTTTAATTGTAGTTGCATAAAATTAATGCAACATAAGATTGTGTCATCAACAAATCGATTGTTGTTGCACAGAATTAATGCCGCATGAGATTGGGTCATCACCAAATCGGTTCTGAATAGCAACATGTAACCTTATATGTCAAAGTGGATGAAGATGACCCGTAAGCTCTTCAAATTCCATGTAGACTTTTCGATATGATCCCTACTTGAAAAATTCATATTTAGTTTGTGAACCATATTTTTTACCAATTGGTTAATTAAGTTCCAAGATTTAGTCCACTCTCCATTAATTGTTGATTAAAGAAGCTAGTTTACTCTCACTTTAAGGCGTGCTTGTATCTTTTCATTTACTAGCCTCCAATGTGGACTTTAGAACTAAATTTATCAATAATTTTAATAAAAGATATTTATAAATGGATGTTTTTCTAAAGAGGTTAATGGGGTGAACGTTCAGAACGGCGTTAATTTTCCCTTTTCTAAATGGAAGCAATGATATAGTTAAATTTTCTCCTCTCTGCTCTATATATATTGTTGGTTGAAGTTTTCATGATGATAGGCTGCTAGCAGCTGAGATTAATTAAAGCTAGGCTGCTGGCTGCTGGCTGCTGAGATTAATTAAAGCTTAATCCTATCTATATATATATATATATATATATATATATATTATGAAAACTATCAATTTTAGTTATTAGAAATGAGAATTTTCGTAATTGAACTTTCTACGCCGGTATTAATATTCATGAAAGAAGTTCCGTTTTCTTTTTCTAAGAACTTATTTAGTGCCTCTCAAGAATTGATGTGTGATGGATCTCTGGATCTCCTTCAGATGTCATCTAACGTTGATCTGCTGCGAGCGCTGATAGACGGCTGAGATTGAGTTGGAGGGTTGACTCCTGAAGCGTGTGGATCTCAATGGGTTTTGTATGGTTGTGGCCGAGCTACCTGTAAAGAAGTCCCTGACTGGTTGTGCCACCGAGAACCCTCCGACAATCAAGTTAGACGGGGTATTTTGGCAGAGTAACAGCCAAGTGGAGTAAAAATGGCTTACCTCGATCATCTCAGAAAGGGGTTTATATAGCGGCAGCAATGGGCAGGCGGGCGCGAGATTCACGCCGGCCGTTACGCCCCTGGCGTCACGCCCGCATGATGGGTGGGATCCTGCATTAATGACGAGACATGCTCGTTAATGGGGGATCGTGATGGCGTGGAACACGGGATCATGGGCGGCAGATATCTCGCACATGGCGAGATTCGCGGAGCCGTGGCATAGGCGCCTGTGATCAGCGTTGTGGATCGGTCTGGGTGAAACCGAGGAAGATGAGCTCGGCAGGAGGCTCGGGCACGAGCGGGAGGCCGAGGTATCTTGGTTCTGTGATAGCTTGGAGGCAAGCCGGGGGGTGGTCTGAAAGGCCATCAAAGGTCGGGAGACTCCTCAAATCGGAGGCCCGAGGTGCGATCCCAACTGAAGTTCTTGATCCTTTCTTGTAGGTTCTAGGACACGTCATCTGCAACGTATCAGCATCTGGAGAGTCACCGATATCGAGCCTCATCATTAGCCCCCCACTCTCGTCTCGACCCATTCCTGGGTCGGGTCGAGAGTGGTCTAACTGATCACCCGGGGTGAGCTCTCACTCGAAAATATCATCGGCGCGCATTCCCGGGCAAAGAGTAGTATTTTCTTGAAGACGTCAGCGGATTAGGGGAGAGATCTCACATTAAAGGGGAAGCGCCGGATCGCGTGTACGTTCGTCGAAGCGATAGCCCACGTGTCTGGTGCTGGTTGACTGGAGAAATGTGCCGCAGGCATTCCCATGCTGGAAGGGACGCGTCCAATGTGAGTGTGACAAGTGGAACGTTGTTGGCCATTGGTTGTGAAACGTTGTTTTGGCGGGAGGCGATCGGAGCTGTAGGATGCGTACGCCGGCAACTATAAATAGAGGTGGGATCCCCATCAGGGCTCATACCTCTTCATAATTTCCTCGTCCCCAGTCGTGTTAGCTCGGCGCTCTTCTCCTCAGGTCGGATTATTTGCGCTTGATCTCCCGAGGACACCTCTCTTTGATCAGGTTAAATGTCTTCTTCCGAGGAGTCTGTAGATGTAGTCCGGGTAGAGTCTAGGAAGTCTTCTGAAGCTTCCTCTTCTACTTCTTCCTCTTCCTCCTCTGAGTCAGAGTCCCCCCGGGGAGTTAGGGTTAGTAATGCTCCTCGGGGTCATGCGACGGGGGTGGTCCCCAGAGCACAGGTCGCGGGTGTTCTTGGCGTGTGATCCTCGCTGAGGCATGCGGAGGAGCTCATCAACATCAAGGCTCGTTTCCTCATTCCTCCCGGCTATTCGCTTCGTCTGGCCGAGGAGGGGAGAGGGCAGACCAGGTATGGGGTAAGGAGATTGCCTTGTACCTGGAAGCCTTTTGGGCCGGAATACGTCTGCCCTTCTCCCTAGAGATGAGTGCGGCGTTGAATTGTTTTGGGTTAGCCCCGGGCCAGCTAGTGCCGAATTCTTGGAGGATCCTCCTTGGGTTCCTGGTCCGGTTAAGATTGAGTCAGATCCCTTTCAACCTGAGCCTTCTCGTTTCTTCTCTTTGCTACAAAAACCACCCTAGCGCTCGTAGGGACGAGCCGAGCTGGGTATACCTCTCTTTTAGAAAACAATAGGGGGACGCTGCCGGGTCGGGGTTACCTTCTTCCATTCACGAATTGAAGAAGAGGTTTTTATTTATTGCGCCACCCGAGGGTGAGGATTGGCCCGTGCCCACCCAGTAGCAAGGGGCCAGCTATCCACGGGTGAGTCGGTCGAATGATCCCGACGCAGTGGCGGTGTCGAAGTAGGAACCCCTCCCTCGGGCTGATGTGCTGCTGTCTGAGCAGGCCTTCAGTTGGGCCGGGCTTAGCCTCGCCTATTACGCGGGTAAGTTAGGAGCTTTCCGGCGACCTGTTTAGACTTATGCATTCTTTCATTTTTCCTGGCATTACTGACACCTTGTATTTTTGTCTCATGCAGGACCCATGGACCTAAAGAAATTTCGGGCGACAGTGGTTGACGTGAAGAAGGGGAAAAAGGCCCGAGGCGCCGGCCCTTCTCTCCCGTTGTCGGCTCCGGCTCCACCAGTGACCTCTCCATCCAAGCGCCCAAGCATGCCCCGGGCCCTCGAGTCCAGTCGTGCGCCAGTCCGAAAGCGTGCTCGGGAGCAAGAGTGCCGGGATCCCGAGGTGGAAGGCGAGACTGGTTCTCCCGCGTCGCTCCTCAAGAGATTTCATAGGACGGCGCCCCGCTCCCCGGTCTCCCCGATGCTCGTGGACGATGGGGAGCTTCGCTTCGAGGTGCCCTCGGGGCTTTCCGTCGCCGACAGTCTGCTCTTGGAGATAGAGAAGTCGGCCGGGGGCAGAATCCTTTGGCGGACCCTCCAGGCCCAAATGGCGGCCATAGCTCAAGAGGCCGTGCAGGTTAGTGTCTGCACCCCCTTTGGTTCTTCATTCAGTATTTTTGTTCGCATGATTAGGTGTCTCCCTTTCCCTTTTAACCCTCTTTCTTTTCTTCAGGTCCTCCAGCATGTCGCCCTCGTCGTCAACATGGAGGACGAGGAGATAGCCCCGGCAATGCGAGCCGCGGGCAAGTTCTCCTCGCAGGAAGAGAGCTCAAGGATAGAGCTGGAGGCGGCGATGGAGAGGGTCGCTGCCCTTGAAGACTGGATGGCGGCCGGGAATAGGGAGGTCGCCAGGTGCCGAGAGGCCACCCAAGCCGCCGAGGCCCAGTTGGAAGACTCCCAGGTGCTCGTCGCCACCTTGAAGAAGACGGCGAACACCCTCCGAATGGAGAATGAGGCGGCGAAGGAGGGGACGAGGCGTGCCGAGCTTCGGGCGTCGAAGGCTGAGCTTCTGGCGTCGAAGACGGTAGAGAGCTACAAGAAGTCGGACCCGTTCTATGCCGACCTTGCTGGAGCTGCTGGTGTTATTTGGCACAACGCCCTCGACGCTGTCAAGGTCCAGATGCCGGAGTTCCCTGACGGCAAGCTCCGGGAGGAGTACCATCGCGAGGATGACGCGCAGGAGAATGCCCCTGGAATTGCTGCAGGGGAAGAGGCCCCCGGGGGGTGAGTTGGGGAGAAGTCGGTTCCCCCTGCTACCGGCGCTGAGGCTCCTGTAGTGGACGCTGACGTTGAAGACGCCGCCCCGGTGGTCACAGTGGATGCGCGGCTCATCGAGGTTCTCCCCGGCACTGAGGTCTGAGCTTCCTCTTCCTCTTTTCTTTTTGCGCTAAAATTTTGTAAGCCTCCGGGCATTTTTGTAAGGCTGGGGAGCCCATAATACCTTTGTAGAGACTTCTGATTTTCTGTGAATAAAAAGTCTTTTTGTAGTAGTCTTTGCGTGCGCATTTTCCCTGTGGTAAAAATTTATATTTGCGCTGTACTGTCTTCATGTTAGGTTAGTTTTTTGTCTAGCGATTGCACGTCGAGTTAAGAGTTGAAGTCGACCATTTGCCAAGTGTGCAAAGACCGGTGAAAGGTCGGTATCTCCATGCCCCCGAAGTCGAGGTGGATATCGCTTAGACGTGTAGGGAGTTGAGCAGGGTAGCTGCTTGGCGGCTTCTAGATGAGGGCTTTGGATCCTTGGCGTCGTGGGGTAAGACGTTACCAGCCAAGGATGGACCGAGCAAGGTGGCTGCTCGGTGGCCACTTGGCGAGGTCTTTGATCCCTAGCGTCGGTGGGTAGGGAACTACCAGCCAGGGATGACCGAGCAGGGTAGCTGCCCGGTTGCCTCTTGGTGAGGGCTTTGATCCTTGGCGTCGGTGGGTAAGAAATTACCAGCCAAGGATGGACCGAATAGGGTTACTGCTCGGTTGTCTCCTGGTGAGGGCTTTGATCCTCAGCGCAGGAGGGTATTGGGAGGACTGCTAAGGATGGACCGAGCAGGGTAGCTGCCCGATGGCCTCTTGGTGAGGGCTTCGATCCTTAGCGTCATGGGGTAAGGAATTACCAGTCAGGGATAACCGAGCAGGGTCGTTGCCCGGTTGCCTCTTGTTGAGGGCTTTGATCCTTAGCGCGGGAGGGAATTGGGAGGCCTGCTAAGGATGGACCGAGCAGGGTTGCTGCCCGATGGCCTCTTGGTGAGGGCTTTGATCCTTGGCGTCGTGGGGTAAGGAATTACCAGCCAAGGATGGACCGAGCAGGGTAGCTGCTCAGTGGCCTCTTGGTGAGGGCTTCGATCCTTAGCGCGGGAGGGCATTGGGAGGCCTGCTAAGGATGGACCGAACAGGGTTGCTGCCCGGTGGCCTCTTAGTGAGGGCTTTGATCCTTGGTGTCATGGGTAAGGAATTACCAGCCAAGGATGTACCGAGCAGGGTACCTGCTTATTGGCCTCTTGTTGAGGGATTCGATCGTTGGCGTCGTGGGGTAAGAAATTACCAGCCAAGGATGGACCGAGCAGGGTAGCTGCTCGGTGGCCTCTTGGTGAGGGCTTCGATCCTTGGCGTCGTGGGGTAATAAATTATCAGCCAAGGATAACCAAGCGTGGTCGCTGCCCGGTTGCCTCTTGTTGAGGGCTTTGATCCTTAGCGCGGGAGGGCATTGGGAGGCCTGCTAAGGATGTACCGAGCAGGGTTGCTGTCCGGTGGCCTCTTGGTGAGGGCTTTGATCCTTGGCGTCTTGGGGTAAGGAATTACCAGCTAAGGATGGACCGAGCAGGGTAGCTGCTCGGTGGCATCTTAGGGTTCCGTCCGACCTTCCATGGCGTGAAGATCGGGGAGAGGGACCGTTGCGTGCGACATGTGTTATGAATGCGTGAGGGAGGCGAAGCGTAAGAGCAGCGTCGTTCCGATTTAACCGAGAAAGGTGGGATGTCTGTCGCATGGCAGTGCAGTAGTGGGAGAAACGAGCGACTATTGGACTCTTGGGGGCGCCGAGGGGCTATAAAAAGGAGGGCATGTTGATCACTCCTTTCTTCATCCCCAAAACGTAAGAATGGACACTTTCCCTTTCACCATCCCTGATATCATCTCTTTCGAGGACGTGTACCTGTACAACCAGTATTGCACCGAGGATACGGTGCAGGTAGTTATAGGCCGCATTGAGGATCATTTTGGCCGACTGCTTCCCCGGTGCTCACCCCTGCTCCAGCTATTGATGTACTCAATCTGGAGGGCATCCCCGGGGCTGCACAACCCCTTGTCTGAGCAACTGAAGGACGAGGCTATTGGTAAGCTGAGGTCTTTGTGCCACTTCGGCCTGATCTCGACGGGTCGTCGAGATCGCTCAGTGGCACTCATCCTCGAGTGCTACCAACTGAGGCATCATGCCGACGTTCGTGGACGGCATCAAAGGCAGAGGTCCGAGGCGGTGAGGGCTCGGCTGGCGGAAATATTCTCGGAGTACCACGAGCAATGTTTTCTGCACCCCCTTCCCCCGCTACTATATTTTTTTCTTTTTTTCAATGTACGGCTGAGGAGCCTACAATACCTTTTTGAATCAATAAATTTCTTCTTTTCTGCAATGCTCTTCCGTGTCCTTCTTGTTGTTTAAATAAAAAGAACTTAGAAGAGGTTACATTGCTTCGTTGAAGAACCCAAATAGTGGCCTGCTAAGGACGGACCGAGCAGGGTAGCTACTCGGTGGATCTGGAGGTTCAGCCCGATCTTTGCTGGTTCTGAACATTGGGAGGGGCGACCATCACAGGCGGCACGTGCCAGGAATTCTTGGGAGAGGCGTAACGTTTCGGGGAGCCGCGTCACTTTTGCCATATGGCGGCTCGGTATTGGATTAATCTTGGCGGATCCCAGGATTCGCGTGCAAATCTGGGTCCTCAAGAATTCTTTTTGGGGTTATAAATAGAGAAGGAGATGGCAACCCCTTCGGCACCGTTTTCTTTTGAGATGACTGGGCGCATGTATTCAACCGAAGAGATCATCACCTTTGACGACGTCTCCTTGTATGATCAATCCCTGGCTGAGGATGGGTACCGGGAAATGGTTTAGCGCCTCGAGGGTCACATCGGCCGGCTTCTCCCTTGGCGGTTGTCCCTGCTTCAGTTGATGGTGTACACGATTTGGAGGAGGTCCCCAGGGTTGGACAATCCCTTCACCGAGGAGCCTCTAGATGAGGCGCTCAACAAGGTGCGTTCGATCTTCCTGCTCGGCCTCATCTCGAAAGCCAGGCACGATCGATCCTTGGCCCTCATTCTGGAGTGCTTCAAAATGAGGTACATCGTGAGCCAAGGCTCAGAGGGCGGAGCGTCGGGTGCTTCTGTGGCGTCTCGGGTTCACGTGCAGCATCGGAAGGAGCGGGCTGCAGAGGCTAGGGTTCGGCTAGCGGAAATCCACTCTGAGTATCACCGGGAGTACTTCCTCGATCCCGTTCCACCTTAGTTGTAACTTTTTTCCTTTTTCTGTAAGGCTGAGGAGCCCGTAATACCTTTTAAATGAATAAATTCTTTTTTGCAACGTTCTAGTGTTCCCTTCTTATTATTTAAGTAGAAAGAACTTTAGAAAGGTTTACATTGTCTTTGTGAAAGAAGAAATATACACTCATAAATATTCTTTTCATTGGTACAGCTTGAGCATCTCAGCGTTGTAAGGCCGTGAAAACTTGCGTCCTTCCACGTCTTGCAAGCGGTAGGCTCTGCTAGGCAGGACCTCGTAGACGAGGAAAGGATCGTCCCATTTTGGGAAAAACTTATGCAGCCTACCCTGGTTGACGAACTTGTTCCGCCTTAGGACTAAATCTCCGGTCTTAAAGAAGCGAACCTGACTCGCGCGTTGTAGTAGCGGGCGGTTTGCTGTTGATAGGCGGCAGCACTGATCTGATCTCGCTCTCGTTTCTCTGACAAGATGTCCAGGTTAGTTAGTAGGGCTGAGGTGTTCGCTTCGTCGTCGAAGTGCTCGACCCGGTGAATGGGGAGCCCGATTTCCGCTGGGACCATTGCCTCTGTTCCGTAGCAGAAGCTGAAAGGGGTTTCCTCTGTGAGGGTTTTCTTCGATGTACGCAGGGCCCATAAGACCCGGGGTAATTCCTCGACCCAACTGCCTTGGCGTCCTTCTAAGCGTGTCCAAAGACCTGCGAGGACGTCCCGATTAGTGACATCGGCATGTCCGTTGCATTAGGGATGTGCGACTGTGGCAAATTTCATGAGGATATGATATTCACTGCAAAATTTCTTAACTCTTTCGTTTTCGAAATTTGTTCCGTTGTCGGTGATGATGCACCTCGGGATGCCGAACCGGAGTATCACATTGTTCTGCAGGAACTTAATGGTCATGGTGGCGTCCGGTTTCCTGATGATAGCCTCGATCCACTTCGTGAAGTAGTCCACTGCGACGATGACGTACTTGTACCTGCCCGTACTGGTAGGGAATTGGCCTATCATGTCCATTCCCCACTGACCAAACGGCCACGGGAAGGTTAGGGTGGCCATCTCGATAGCGGGAAGACGAGGTATGCTTCTATGGAGTTGGCAGCTCTTGCATCTTCTGACCAGCTTCTGGGTGTCCTGATGAATTGTCGGCCAGCAGTACCCCTGGAGCAATGCCTTCTGGATTAAGGTGCGGGCCCCTTAGTGCACGCCGTCGACCCTTTCGTGGATCTCAAGGAGAACATAGTCAGCTTCATGGGAATCGATGCACCGAAGCAGGGGCTGAGTGAAGGACTTCTTGTAGAGGTTCCCATTGCTCCAGAGGAATTGGCGAGCTTTAGCTCGGAGACGGCGGGCTTCTCCCCGATTTTCTAGGAGCGTACCTGTAACACCCGAGTTCATTTATACCAATTCCAGTTCTCGTATTTCTTTATTCGTGATATTCTTGATTTAACGTATTGTGGGTGCGAATGGTATTTTACACTTTACATTGCATTCGACCCGACCCGCTTGCTTGAACCTGTTTGATTCTTATTCATGGATTACCTTGACTTGTTGCATGGACACGTGCGTCTCATGATTAGTACATGTTGGCATTTTACCTGGTATTGTATCTTTTACCATATAACATTTTAGGTCTTGTAAAATAATTTAAAATTGCATTTCATAGCCTGCATGATACCCCTAACCCCGTGGTAGAATCCGCGTATCTTGTTCTCGTCCCGTTCAGTGAAACGGACGTGTTTGGATGGCTACGCGCACGTACGTGCATCCGTTCTTGGGGGTATGCATTTTCTTTAACTGAGCATTCATTTTGAAATTTGGAAGTCGCATATATTTTTCATATTTTAAATCTGAATTTTTAGACCCAACCCGGGCATGTTTTGGAGCAAGTTTGTTTTGCCAAGACCTCAAAACGGGCTAATATTATATTCTTTATATATTTATAAACTATTATTATTCTTTTAACTAAAATATATTACTAAATTATTTATATACTAACAGTTTTAGTTTTATATATATATATATATATATAAAATTAAACAAATCATAACTGTCTCTTCTCACTCTCTCTCCGTTTCTCTCTCTTCTCTCTCTCTCCTCTCGATCGCTCTTCTCTCTATCTCTCTCTCCTTTTCTCTCTCTGTCTCTCTCTCTCTCTCTCTCTTTCTCGTCCTCATCATCTTCTTCTTTAAATTTTCTTTGCCCGCAAGAACCCCACGAGGAAACCCACATAAAGAAAACCCTCGTGAACCCTAGCTCTCGCCCATCGCCGCCATCGCCTCCCTCGCAATCACCCCAACCTCATTTTTCCTCCTCATTTCTCCCCTGCACCATCTCAAACCCCCACTGCACACCCACGAACACCAAGAACCCATAACCGCAACCCATACCTATAACCCTACGACTGCACGCCGGAGACCTCGTCGTCGTCACCTCTTCATCTTCATCTCCCTCTCCCGATCTTCCAAACAACCAAGCCTGCAACCTCATGCCAACCCCCTGCAACCCATAAATCCACTGTCACCTGCACCTCACTGGAGTTCCGACCTCCTCGCCGTCGGCCTCACCTCATCATCGCCACCTTCTCCTCCGCTTCCTCCACTCCCTTCTCCTCAACACCAGAGTTTTCCCTTCACCTGAAACCCTAGCACCTTGTTGCCCTTTGCCGAGAACCCTCGCAACGCCTTGCCGGAGCTCCGACCTATCGCAGTCGTCGCTCCCTTGCCATCTCCTCTGACCCAAGACAACCCCAGTGAACAGCCACAACCCTTATCTTCTTATTCTTCTTCTTCTTTCTTCTTCTTTTTCTTTCTCTCTCTCTTTCTTGATTCCGTTTTCCGGTCACCCGCCGGAGCCGTGACCGTCGCTGCCTTTCCAGACGATTCAGTGGACGTCCCCTACCTGCTTGGTCACATTCGTGCATTGCCTGGTCCTGTTCCGTACGTGCGAGCGTGCATCGAGACTTTTACCGACTTTGGACATTGCCGTGCGTATCCATATCGCGATCCATCGAGGCAAGTAAAACTTGCTACATGCTATTCATAATATTTTATACTTATTTGATTACATGTTAAACCTATAGATTTAATCCAATGTCTCATGTTACATTTTAACATTCGATGTCCATTTTATCATTTTAGATTCATAACTCGGAACATACCATGTTGCATTTTGATTTACTATACCAAGTACCCATATCCGTATTTCAATCACATAATAATTAGTTGCATAGCCCATTGTACCCTTTTTAAATAGTTTATCACTGTTCAAACACCCGTTTGCATCCATCTCGTTTAGTATACATGTTATTGCATCCATAAATCACTTGAATATATAATATTATAATATTAACATTCCACATTTGATATATGGTAGTTTAATTAGTATTGGAACTTTAACTTTAATCATAATCATAACTGCGCATCTATATACTTTAATCTGTACCTGATTGCATTTCACATTACATTGTTCCATTTTATTATTCCACTAGTACCCCATGCTTGTTTTGTTTACCCATGCTTATGTTAGTTTGATTATGAGCACCCACATGACATTTTGTGCACCCCTAACATGACTTGTTACACCTACTACTTGACACGACATGGTACCGTGCAACTCTTGACATGACATGATACCTATGTACTACCTGACTCGACCTGATGTATCAGGGCTTTACCTGTTACCTGATCTTGTGTCTAATGCCAACAAACCTGACCTGTTTTCCATTACGGACATTTCCTGTTGTCTATCCAGACAAACCTGTACCTGCCTGATCCTGTGTTGGCATTAGCTCCAGATTATTTAATACCTGATTTTGAACACATATAACTTGTGGGTATAGGGAAATCAATGATGAAACCTGACTTGTAACTCGACAATTCTATACCTTTTCTGATCAGTCTTACGGGCTAGGCCAGCCCCGGAGTGATGCTGCTGACATCACTCGTCATTACCTACCACCCTTTACTGCCTTGCGGCACGTCTCGGATTCAGCCCGAGAGTCATAGACCGTGATCCCGGGCATGCACGGGATACTATTGAGTTACATCGATAATTCATCAAATTGATTTCATAGACTTGAGAGTAGATAACCCAGTAGACCAGTTTAGAATACTCACTGCACATCACCTGTGCCTTACCCTTCACAGTCATTTTTATATTACTGTTATACCTGTTTTATTGTTTATACACATACCTGTATGTCTTGCTACCCATGTTTATTTTATCGCTTGATATTATGACGCACTGACGTCTGGGTTTTGCATGGCCCAGATCCTCTACCTTTGTTGCAGACTGATCAGGAGTACTGCCGCTATTAGCCCGAGCAATGAGGATCCTGTTGGTATCCAGATTTACTTTCCAGGTGTTTAGTTTATTGGATCTTTTGCTTCCGCATATTATATTATTTCTTGACTCGTTTATTCTGGCTCATGGACATGTATTGGATAGATTAGTTTACTTTACTGTTCTTTATATCTCTACAGCCGTAATGTGACTGTGGAAGGATAATTCCTATCCACAGGTAGCATGGTTGGCTATATCATGTGCCGATCTTAGCATACTCTAGGAAGCGGTGCATGACATGGTTTGTTTGGTATCAGAGCCATAGGATATAGGTTAATCGAGTTTGATTATTTTTGTAGTTGGGTATTGGACCCAATACACGAATCAGAATACTCGTGATTAGGAACATGTCCTGCCACCTTGTTATCGTGGTTCTTGAATCATATCTTTCTTTTATCCTTCGCCTTGACGATATACAAACCACTTTGCATCTCGACTTGAAACCTTTTTGGTTCTCTATTGTTTCTCCCTGTTTCTTGATTCTGATACTAGGATTTGGGCGACTTGAGTGGAGTTATGTAATTGTACCCATGAACTGCAGCATGGTTACAATGCGGTACTCTATTTAAGTAACTTGGAGTCCTGGTCTTGATTCACTTCCTTGTTCCATGGTCGTTATATTGCCTTGTTTCTCTTGCTTTCCAGTTCATATTTTATCACAAACTTGAATCCTGTTTACCGTGCTTATCTTCTTCAGTGTTTGGCTTCTGGTGAAATCGTTTCAAGCATCCTACTTTTTCATGTCTTTCCCGCATTAGAATTATTCAATTCTGGTGCATCCCTTTATTTGTTGTTGTCTCGGGAATGGATTTTCTCGGCACTGTCCACGCTCACATTGATTGTAGGACAAAGGAAGTGATTTTCCACATTCTCGGACATCCAGAGTTTGTTTTGCTGGAGGAAGCGGTTCTGTCGGGCCAGTCAAGTTTAGGGCTAAGCCGACAAATAATGTTCTTTCGTCGATAGAAGTTGATAAGGAAGAAGCGCCTGCTATATTTCGAGAGTTCAGGGACGTGTTCGAGGACATCTCGGGTTTACCGCAAAACGAGATGTGGAGTTTGCGATTAATCTTGTTCCTGGTGCATCGCCAATCTCAAAGACGTATTATCCGATGGCACCAGTGGAGTTGGAAGAAGTCAAGAAGCAGATCACTGAATTACTTGAGAAGGGTTGAATTCGCAGCAGTAACTCAGCTTGGGGAGCTCCAGTTCTTCTAGTAAAGAAGATGATGTCACCGGGTGACTATTAAGAACAAGTACCTGATCCCTCGCATTGGTAAAATATTTGAGCAGTTTTGTGGCGCGAGGGTATTCTCGAAGCTGGATTTACGATCCGGATATCATCAAGTCCGAATTAAATCAGAGGATGATTGCAAGACGGTGTTCAGAACTCGGTATGGACATTACGAGTATTTAGTGATGCCCTTCGGAGTAACGAATGCACCGGCGATATTCATGGACTTGATGAACCAAATCTTTTCATCATTCTTGGAACAGTTTATAGTGGTGTTCATTGATGATATTCTGGTCTACTCGAAGAGTATTGAAGAGCATGCAGAATATATGAAGATCACATTGCAGACATTGAGGCAAGAAAACTGTATGCAAAGATGAGCAAGTGCAAGTTTTGGCTTGAAGAAGTGAAGTTTTGGAGCACGCTGTGGCTGGAGATGGAATCGCCGTTGATCCCGAAAGATTACAGCAGTTCGAGATTGGCCGATTCCAAAGAATGTTGCGGAGATACGAAGCTTTCTTAGACTTGCCGGGTATTATAGAAGGTTCGTGGAGAATTTTTCTCGTTTGGCTGAGCCTTTGACCAAGCTTACGCACAAGGAAGTACCATTTGTGTGGACGGATATGTGTGCGTCATCTTTTGAGGTGTTAAAGCAAAGATTGATAACCTCTTCTATTTTGACCGTGCCAGATAGTTCCGGAGTATTGGTGATTCACAGCGACGCATCTGGGAAAGATTTGGGATGTGTTTTGATGCAGCATGGGAAAGTTATAGCTTACGCATCGAGACAGTTGAAGACCTATGAGAAAAATTACCCAACTCCTGACTTGGAGCTAGCAGCTGTGATGTTCGCTTTAAAAATTTGGAGACACTACTTATTGGGTGAAAGGGTCGAAGTATTCACCGATCACAAACCTAGAGTATGTGTTCACACAGAAGGAGCTTAATAAGAGGCAGCGTAGATGGTTGGAGCTGATGGCTGACTACGATCTTGATCTTGAATACCATCCGGGGAAAGTTAATGTTGTGCCGGATGCGCTTAGTCGGTTGCCAGCAATTCAGATGTTGACTGCACAGAAGGAACTTATTGAAGACTTTCGGAGATTCGATTTGGAAGTTGTGCTACCGCATTCTTCGGGACAGTTGATGCAGCTGCAAGTACGGTCGTCGTTGATCGAGAATATTAAAGCAGCGCAGTTACAGGACTCTAGATTGCAGAAGTTTCGAGAACGGGTTGAAGCTGGACTTCAAACGGACTTGTTGATTCATAAAGATGGTTCGTTGCGTTATGGTAGCCGTTTGTGTGTGCCAAAAAGAGACATTCACGAAGAACTTATGAAGGAGGCGCACAGCTCAGCATATTCCGTACATCCAGAAGGCATGAAGATGTACCGAGATATACGACAGTATTTCTGGTGGGAAGGCATGAAACGGGAGATTGCCCGCTTTGTAGCAAAGTGCTTGGTGTGTCAGCAAGTTAAGGCTGAACATCAACGGGTTGCTGGTTTATTGCAACCACTTCCGATTCCTCAATGGAAGTGGGAACATATAACCATGGATTTCGTGACGGCTCTACCGAGGAGTCCGAAAGGCAACAATGCAGTTTGGGTGATTGTTGATCGATTGACCAAGACAGCTCATTTCATACTATTTCGAGTTGGTCAATCAACAGAAGCTTTGGCAGAACGGTACATGAAGGATATTGTAAGATTGCATGGAGTGCCGGTGAACATCGTGTCCGACCGTGACACCCGTTTCTTATCACATTTTGGAGGAGCTTATAGGAAAATTTGGGTACTTGATTGAAATTTAGCACAGCTTATCATCCTCAAACAGATGGCCAGTCGGAGAGAATGATCTAAACTCTTGAAGACATGTTGAGAGCTTGCATGTTAGACTTCAAGGGTTGATGGGAGGATCATCTACACTTGGTGGAGTTTTCGTACGACAACAATTTCCAGGCGACTATTCAGATGGCTCTATTCGAAGCATTGCATGGTCGCAAATGTTGTTCACCTGTTTGTTGGGACGATATTGGAGAACGAAGATTGTGGGACCGGATTTGATCGTGCAAACAATTGAGAAGGTTAACACTACCCGAAATCATGTGAAAGCAGCAAGACCGACAAAAGAGTTAGGCAGATACATCGAGAAGACCTCTAGAGTTCGCCGTTGGTGATTTGGTATTCTTGAAGAAATCACCGACTAGAGGGGTGATTCGTTTCGGAAGTCGAGGAAACCTTAGTCCTCGATTCGTTGGACCTTTTAAGATTTTGGAGCGTGTTGGAGATGCAGCGTATCGATTGGCGTTACCGCAATTTTTGGCGAATGTTCATGACATGTTTCATATATCTCAACTCAGTAAGTATGTTCAAGATAAAACACGCGTGCTGAATCATTCTGAGTTGACTGTACGTGAAGATTTGACTTTTGAGGAGCGACCGATGTCTATTGTGGATCGAAGGGAAAAAATTCTTAAGAACAAGGTTATCCCTCTTGTACTTATTTCTTGGAGAAATTGCTCGCATGGAGAATCAACTTGGGAACGAGAAGATGAATTCCGACGGAAATTTCTACATCTATTCTTGTAGTGTGTTGATTGTTTATTCTTTCTTGTTCTTGGAATTGAGAACGAAATTCTTTTTGTAGTTGGGTATAATGTAACACCCAAGTTCATTTATACCAATTCCAGTTCTCGTATTTCTTTATTCGTGATATTCCTGATTTAACATATTGTGGGTGCGAATGGTATTTTACACTTTATATTGCATTCGACCCGACCCGCTTGCTTGAACCTGTTTGATTCTTATTTATGGATTACCTTAATTTGTTGCATGGACACGTGCGTCTCATGATTAGTACATGCTGGCATTTTACCTGGTATTGCATCTTTTACCATATAACATTTTAGGTCTTGTAAAATAATTTAAAATTGCATTTCATAGCCTGCATGATACCCCTAACCCCGTGGTAGCGTCCGCGCATCTTGTTATCGTCCCGTTCAGTGAAACGGACGTGTTTGGATGGCTACGCGCACGTACGTGCATCCGTTCTTGGGGGTATGCATTTTCTTTAACTGAGCATTCATTTTGAAATTTGGAAGTCGCATATAATTTTCATATTTTAAATCTGAATTTTTAGACCCGATCGGTGCATGTTTTGGAGTAAGTTTGTTTTTGCCAAGATCTCAAAACGGACTAATATTATATTCTTTATATATTTATAAACTATTATTATTCTTTTAACTAAAATATATTAATAAATCATTTATATACTAACAGTTTTAGTTATATATATATATATATATATATATATATATATATATATATATATATATTAAATTAAACAAATCATAACTGTCTCTTCTCTCTCTCTCCGTTTCTCTCTCTTCTCTCTCTCCTCTCGATCTCTCTCCTCTCTCTCTCTCTCTCTCTCTCTTGTCCTCATCATCTTCGTCTTTAAATTTTCTTTGCCCGCAAAAACACCACGAGGAAACCCACACGAAGAAAACCCTCGTGAATCCTAGCTCTAGTCCATCGCCGCCATCACCTCCCTCGCAATCACCCCAACCTCATCTTTCCTCCTCATTTCTCCCCTGCACCATCTCAAACCCCCACTACACACCCACGAACACCAAGAACCCATAACCGCAACCCATACTTGTAACCCTACGACTGCAGCACCTCGCCGCCGGAGACCTCGTCGTCGTCACCTCTTCATCTTCATCTCCTTCTCCCGATCCTCCAAACAACCAAGCCTGCAACCTCACGCTAACCCCCTGCAACCCATAAATCCACTGTCACCTGTACCTCGCCGGAGTTCCGACCACCTCGTTGTCACCTGACCTCATCATCGCCACCTTCCCCTCCTCTTCCTCCACTCCCTTCCCCTCAACACCAGAGTTTTCCCTTCACCTGAAACCCTAGCACCTTACTGCCCTTTGCCGAGAACCCTCGCAATGCCTTGCCGAAGCTCCGACCTATCACCGTCGTTGCTCGCATGCCACCTCCTCTGACTCGAGACAACCCCAGTGAACAGCCACAACCCTTATCTTCTTCTTCTTCTTTCTTCTTCTTTTTCTTTCTCTCTCTCTCTTTCTTGATTCCGTTTTCCGGTCACCCGCCGGAGCCGTGACCGTCGCTGCCTTTCCAGACGATTCAGTGGACGTCCCCTACCTGCGTGGTCACATTCGTGCATTGCCTGGTCCTGTTCCGTACGTGCGAGCGTGCATCGAGACTTTTACCGACTTTGGACATTGCCGTGCGTATCCGTATCGCGATCCATCGAGGCAAGTAAAACTTGCTATATGTTATTCATAATATTTTAGACTTATTTGATTACATGTTAAACCTATAGATTTAATCCAATGTCTCATGTTGCATTTTAACATTCGATGTCCATTTTATCATTTTAGATTCATGACTCGGAACATACCATGTTGCATTTTGATTTACTATACCAAGTACCCATATCCGTATTTCAATCACATAATAATTAGTTGCATAGCCCATAGTACCCTTTTTAAATAGTTTATCACTGTTCAAACACCCGTTTGCATCCATCTCGTCTAGTATACATGTTATTGCATCCATAGATCACTTGAATATATAATATTATAATATTAACATTCCACATTTGATATATGGTAGTTTAATTAGTATTGGAACTTTAACTTTAATCATAATCATAACTGCGCATCTATATACCTTAATCTGTACCTGATTGCATTTCACATTACAGTGTTCCATTTTATTGTTCCACTAGTACCCCATGCTTGTTTTGTTTACCCATGCTTATGTTAGTTTGATTATGAGCACCCACATGACATTTTGTGAACCCCTGACATGACTTGTTACACCTACTACTTGACACGATATGGTACCGTGCAACTCTTGACATGACATGATACCTATGTACTACCTGACTCGACCTGATGTACCATGGCTTTACCTGTTACCTGATCTTGTGACTAATGCCAACAAACCTGACCTGTTGTCCATTACGGACATTTCCTGTTGTGTATCCAAACAAACCTGTACCTGCCTGATCCTGTATTGGCATTAGCTCCAGATTATTTAATACATGATTTTGAACACATATAACTTGGGGGTATAGGGAAATCAATGATGAAACCTGACTTGTAATTTGACAGTTCTATACCTTTTCTGATCAGTCTTACGGGCTAGGCCAGCCCCGGGGTGATGCTGCTGACATCACTCGTCATTACCTACCACCCTTTACTGCCTTGCGGCACGTCTCGGATTCAGCCCGAGAGTCATAGACCGTGATCCCGGGCATGCACGGGATACTATTGAGTTACATCGATAATTCATCAAATTGATTTCATAGACTTGAGAGTAGATAACCCAGTAGACCAGTTTAGAATACTCACTGCACATCACCTGTGCCTTACCCTTCACAGTCATTTTTATATTACTGTTATACCTGTTTTATTGTTCATACACATACCTGTATGTCTTGCTATCCCTGTTTATTTTATCGCTTGATATTATGACGCACTGACGTCTGGGTTTTGCATGGCCCAGATCCTCTACCTTTGTTGCAGACTGTTCAGGAGTATTGCCGCTATTAGACCGAGCAGTGAGGATCCTGTTGGTATCCAGATTTACTTTCCAGGTGTTTAGTTTATTGGATCTTTTGCTTCCGCATATTATATTATTTCTTGACTCATTTATTCTGGCTCATGGACATATATTAGATAGATTACTTTACTTTACTGTTCTTGATATTTTTACAGCCGTAATGTGACTGTGGAAGGATAATTCCTATCCACAGGTAGCATGGTTGGCAATGTCACGTTCCGATCTTAGAGTACTCTGGGAAACGGGGCGTGACAGTACCTTCCCTCAGGAATTCCACGAGGGGCTTTCTCCAGTCCCAGTCTTCTTCTCGGGCTGTATATACCTGAAGTATTGCTGCCCCGTCTTCCATGCTGGGCCGTGGCAAGATCTCGAAGAGGATGCTCCTCTTGTTGTTGGCCGAGTAAGATGAAGCCAGCTTATTCAAGGCGTCGGCTTGGGCATTAAGCTATCTGGGGACCTGCTCTATCTGGACTTCGTCGAAGTCCTTTCGCAGTCTTCTTACCTCGGCCAGATACTTCACCATCAAATGCTCCCGTGCCTCGAATCAGCCGGTCACTTGGCCAACGACTAGGGCGGAGTCGCTGCGGATCCGAATCGTTTTCAGCCCCAGTCTAGAGGCTATGCGCAGTCCGACCAGCAAAGCCTCGTATTCCGCCGCGTTATTCGAGGCCTTGAACCCAGCTTCACAGAATACTCCATTTCTGCCTCGTTCGGGGCCCGAATAATGAGTCCGACACCAAAGCCTTCCTCGGTCGAGGACCCGTCGACATAAAGGGTCCAATCAGGGACTGAGTCGTGCTTCCCATCGACCGAGGGTTGAGCTGCGAAGGCCGGCGTTAACTCCGAATCCTTGCTAGGGACGGTGCACTCGGCGATAAAATCGACCAGGGCCTGTGTTTTGATGGCCTGCCTCAGGCGGTATTTTACATCGAACTGGGACAACTCCCACCTCCACTTCTCCAAGCGGCCAGAGGACTCGGGTGAGGCAAGGATAGCCCCCAGAGGGTGCTCGGTAAGAACGAGGATGGTGTGCGCCTGGAAATAGTGTCGTAGCTTCATTAAGGCCACGATGAGTGCCAAGACAATCTTCTCTATGGCTGGGTACCTCGTTTCTGCGTCTTTGAAGACGTGGCTCACATAGTATACAGGCTTCTGGACTCCGTCGACCTCTCGGACGAGCACTGAGCCCGCTGCTTGGTCGGATATCGCCAGATACAGCGATAGCTCGTCCCCTTCAACCGGTCGGGTGACCAGCGATGGAGTCGTAAGGTGCCTCTTCAATTGGTCAAAGGCGGTCTGGCACTCCTCCGACCACTCGAACCTTAGAATTTTCCTTAGAGCCTTGAAGAACGGGAGGCACTTCTCTCCAGACCTCGACATAAAACGTGACAGAGCGGCTACCCACCCTATCAGCCGCATGATCTCGACATTAGTCTTGGGTGTGGCCATGTTGATGATGGCGTTGATTTTCTCCAGGTTAGCTTCGATCCCGCGGTGAGTGACCATGAAACCAAGGAACTTTCCCCCGGTGACCCCGAAAGCGCACTTGGGGAGTTCGGTTTCATCTTGAACTTGCGGAGGACGTCGAAGGCCTCGCCCAGATCTTTAGCGTGGTCGACCGATGAGACCGACTTGACGAGCATATCGTCGACATAAACTTTCATGTTCCAGCCGATCTGCGGTTTGAACATGCGATTGACCAAGCGTTGGTATGTAGCTCCGAGATTTTTGAGGCCGAAAGGCATCACCTTGTAGCAGTATACCCCCCGGTCCGTGGTGAATGCGGTGAGATCCTCGTCTGTCAGATTCATACGGATCTGATTGTAGCCGGAAAAGGCATCCATGAAGATAAGTAGCTCGTGGCCTGCCAAGCTGTCGACGAGCTGATCTATCCGAGGGAGGGGATAGCTGTCTTTCGGCAGACCTTGTTGAGGTCGGTGAAGTCGACGCACATGCGCCAGTTCCCGCTTGACTTTTCGGCCAAGAGCTACTTGTTCCCTTATAAAAAAAAGGGGAGAGTCCTCAAAATTTGGCATCACCTGTTAAACACGTGGGCACTTATATGCAAAGCATATGGGCGCTGAGAATAAAACAATTAATGGACAAACAGACCTCACGTGTAAAACAAGTGAGCGCTCCTATGCAAAGCGTATAAAGCTGAATAAAATAAACTTAAAGGGCCAAACAGGCCTCATGTGTAAAACACGTGAGCGCTCATATAAAAAGCATATAAGCGCTGAACATAAATCACCAATGGCCAAACAGGCCTTACTTGTAAAACACGTGAGCGCTCATATGCAAAGCATATGAGCGCTGAACATAAACAGGCTAAAACCTACAGCAGGGGTCACGTGTTAAACACACGATTTCTTTTGCCTCTCACATGCAAAGCATGTGAGCGCCCCAATTTAAAATGCTCCTATCAAATTGTAGAATTAAATTCTATTTTGGGAATTATTTTCCTGATCTTTCTCAAACTAAAAAGATTTTCTCTGTTAAACAGAGGACCTTTGGATCAAAAATCCAACGGTGATCATCTGGTAGAATAAAGTTATATCATAGAAAAATATTTTCCTAATATTGTTAAATTAAAATAATATTCATATGATCAGAATTCTATGTTAGAACAAAATTCTAATCTCATTAAACTAACGAGATATCTATATGATAGAATTAAATTCTATATTAAGAAAATATATTTCTGATCTTGTTAAACTAAAAATATTTGACAGAATAAAATTTTAATCTTGTTAAAACTAACAAGATATTCATAATCTTATTAAACAAATAAGAAATCTTCTCTGTTAAACAGAGAGCCTTTGGATTAAAAATCTAACGGTGAATAAAATTCACCGATTGATCTAAAAGATCATGAAATTAATCATGATCTCTCAATGAGGGATTTCCTTAACAAATCAATTCCTTTTCTTCTCATATAAATAAGAGAAAGGAGAGGAGGAAAAAAGACACAAAGGGAGAAGGGAAGAAAAATAGAGAGAGAATTTAATTCTCTAAAGAAGAGGAACCCCTCTCAAAAGCTCCCACAAAACAAAATGAGAATTCAATTCTCAAACCAAGAGTTTAAATCTTCTCAAAGAACTTAGTTCTTCCTCTGGTTAAGATCTGCAGAAGCAGATCTCCCCACAAATTGAGAATTTAATTCTCATTAGGGAGATTCTGTCATGCAGATTCAAAACCTAGGGGAAAGAACTGAGTTCAAAAGAGTTTAACTCTTACAAAACGTATGGGAATTTAATTCCTCTGAAACTAGGGTTTAACCCCTTTAAAAAGAATTTAATCCCTGCAAAGAAAAAAAGGAGAACTTGATTCCTCAGAACTACAGAAGAACAGCCTGATAATTTATTAGTGTTTAACACTATAATGAAACCTCACGTGTTTCCCACGTGACCCTCGAACAAGCACTTATATAGAAAAGGAAATAGATCCAAAAACAGCGCTTTCATTTTGAAGGCGCCTCACGTGTTCGCACGTGAGCATCACAGAGTCCAAGTGCTTAGCACTTACAAAAGGAAAAGGGGAATAAATCAAAGACGGTTCCCATTTTAGGGCGCCTCACGTGATCCCATGTGACCCCCTAATAGTGCTTAGCACTTTCAAAAGGAAAAGGGGAATAAATCCAAAGACAGTTTTCCATTTTGGGGCACCTCACGTGTTCCCACGTGACCCCCTAATAGTGCTTAGCACTTTCAAAAGGAAAAGGGGAATAAATCTAAAGACGATTCCTATTTTGGGGCGCCTCACGTGATCCCACGTGACCCCCAATAGTGCTCACCACTTCTAAAAGAAAAAGGGAAAAAACCCAAAGAATCAGTGCCCAATTCTCAGGCGCCTCACGTGCCACACTTGAGTGCTCCAAATTTCAGTATTTAACACTGCTTTTGAGCCTCACGTGGGAGCATGTGAGCGCCGAGCAGATATTAGTGTTTAACACCATGAGGCTAACCTTAGCCCAAATTAGCTAAGTCTCCCGAGGCCAAAAACCTTTTGACCATCAATCAACCAAGCCTTCCTATACTCAGGTCTCCCCCAGATCGATCTTAGTTCCAAAGATGACCAATGATCTCCTAATACATGGCATCTAAAATGATGTTCGTCCCACCATGATCTCTCCCTTCAATCTGGAGTTTGTTTTAAGGGTACATCTCTCCATACCTCTGATACATGTCGTTATAATTCTTCAACGTCTTCAGAGAGGTGGAGGGTCCCGACAACCAACAGCTCTTTGGTGCAACCCAAAACCCATAAGCACACCCCAATAGACCGCAACGTCCTTAAACTAGTTATGGACCGCAACGTCCTTAATTAGCTATAGACCGCAACGTCCTTAAACTAAACGCTCATACCAAAAATGGTGATCTATAAACCATAACGTCCTTAAACTAAAGCAATAGAGCGCAAATGCTCTTTTGTTGGATCTGAATGATCTCAAAATCCTGTTGAGTAAATCTTAGTCTAAAATTAGACTAACGTGTTCTCAACAACCATTTAAGTTGATCTTAATCTCAAAAGAGATTAACGATCCTTAAATCAACTCAAATCCAAATCTAAGAATATACGGATTTGGACTAATTCACGCCCTACGGATGGCAACATAAATTAGTCTCCATATACAATCTACTAGCAACCAAAAATAAAACAAACACAAACGACACGAAGTGAACATCTGGAGCAGGAAAAAGTGGTTATCGCTACGCGGTAACGTAATTAACTGCAGGGGCTTGCGCATGCAGGGAAGAGTGTCCCCACAATCAAAAACCCCTCACAACGAGGGGGAATCTGACGAAGCCCGCTACAATGGCCGCATCCGTCCAAACCTCCGATACATGGTGCCATAAATCAACTTGGTATCTTCGGAGAGGTGGACAGATAAACCCAAATAGCATCTGCCCCCAAATGCAGGAAAAACGTTTGTCTTTCCCGGTTTTTGGCGGTAAACAACGCACATGCACCACTTCCCGCTTGAGTTTTTGACCAGGACCACGTTTGCCAACCATTCAGAGTATGCACATTCCGAATGAAGTTGGCGGCAAGGAGCCTGTCTACCTCATCCTCGATCGCCTTCTGTTTGATCAGGACAAAACTTCTCTTTTTCTGCCTAATGGGTCGGGCCGTAGGATATACCCCGAGCTTGTAAGATATGATTTTTGGGTCGATCCCAGACATGTCAGCAGGTGCCCAGGCGAACACGTCAGAGTTGTTTCTGAGAAAGTGAACCAGGTCATCTCGCTGAGTCCCCGTCAAAAGCGACCCGATCTGAATGGTTCGTTTGTCGTCCCCTTCTACGAGGGGGACCTCTGTCAGTGGCTCCATCGGGGTCCCTCGGACCTCTTTTTGCTCGTCTCGAGTGTCCAGAGAACCCCTGATGTCACCCTCGCCCTCCACATCATTATTTGGCCGCTCAGACGAAGATGTTGCGGTGAATCAAACATTTGCAGTCCGTTGGTCTCTATAGGCCCGACCTATCCCGCCTTGGTCGAGCGGGAATTTCATCGCCAGGTGGAAGGTCGATATCTGGGCCCTGAGAGAGTTCAGTGTAGGGCGGCCGAGGAGGATTTTGTAGGCCGACGGGATTCTCGCTACGATGAATTCCACAGGCATGGTGCGCGTACGGCCGGCCTCCCCGATGTTAAATTGGAGAGTGATTACCCCTTCTGTCGGGATGGAGTGGTTAGTGAACCCTGACAGGACGTGGGTGGTCGGCCTTAAGTCCGACGGGGTGAGTCCCATACGCAGGAAGCAATCATAAAATAGAATTTCTGCCGAGCTTCCAGAGTCAACCAGTATCCTCTGCACCTCATAGCGGTGGACCTGAGCTGTGATCACCGGCGGGTCGTTATGGGGCAGGGATATACCGTGGCGTTCCTCGTCGTTAAAAACGATCGGCTCGGCTGCCCTGGCCTTCTTCCTCGGGTGGCCGTCAGTCCCCTCGATCAGTGAGGGGTGCAGAGCCTCGTAGGCATTCGCCGTATCCCCCGCTGACATGACCATGATTTGGCCAATTGTTAATTCACCAGGAGGGGGACGTTGCTCTTGCTCACGGTCAACTTGCCGCTTGTCCCGCAAGTACGCTGCCAGGTGCCCCGAGCGGATTAGCTCCTTGATGTAGTCTCGGAGCTGCTTGCAGTTCTCCGTGGAGTGGCCCTGCGACCGGTGGAAGCCGCGATAGGGGCCCCGGGTGCGCTTTGCCACCCTGTTCGAGACTGGGGGGATCTTGAAGAACCCCTCACCCTTAGCCTCCTCCAGCAGTACCGTCTGGGAGACGTTGAGCGGGGTGTACTCCTGAAACTTTGGGGAGTATGGCTTCGGCCGCTCAATCTTTTTTTTCTCTTCCCGCCCCCTTTTCTTGTGATCAGTTTGTTCTGTCCGAGGCAGGTTGGCGTTCACCTCGGATTCAAGCTGGATCTCACGTTCGGTCCAGGACTTGACCTCAGCCATGGTCTTAGGTTGCGCTAATGCAAAAGAGCGTAACCATTCCTTGTGCCTAAGACCCGACCTAAGTGCCGTAATGACCGTCTCGTCCCGGTGTTCTGGGACTTCGAGGAGGGCGTTGTAGAAGCGGGTGACGTACCCTTTGATGGTTTCTTTATCTTCGCTCTTTATTGTGAAGAGATGGTCGACAGTCCGCTTCTGCCGTCTGTTCTCGACGAAGTGGCTGAGGAATTGGGTAGCCAGCTCATCGAAGGTTGAGATTGAGCGTGGCACGAGTCCTCGGAACCGGTCTCGTCCGGAGCGGATAAGAGTGGCGGGGAAAGCACGGCATTGAGCGGCATCGGAACAGTCCTGGAAACTCATCCTGGCTGTGAACGCGTCCAAATGGTCCTTCGGGTCTGACTTCCCGTCGAAGAGTGAGACCTTCGGGGGCTTGTTCCGGGAGGAGACATGGACGGCGAGTAGCTCTTCGGTGAAGGGCTTCATGAGCGAGTCGGCAGCGTATTTAGCCCCATCGCTCGAATGACGACCTTCCCGATACATACCTTCGATCTTCTTTTCGAGGGTATCGAGTCGGCCGTGGTACCCCGATGAGTCGGCATACTCTGATTTTTTGTCTCTGCTGCCGGAGATCTCTGCCTGGCCACGACCCCGATTACGTTCGATGATGTTCCTCGGGTCTCCTGGCTAGTTCGTTTTCGGGCTGCCGTGGCGAGTCCCGTGCGCGCGGCCCCGTTGAGGGAAAGGGTGCCAGTCATGCCTGGGCGCAGGCGAGCTGACCGACAGCTCCTCGGGAGGGACAGGGGCGCGATGGGGCTCGGAGCGAGACGCTCTGGCATAAGACCTCGGAGTTAAACCGTGCGGGGCCCACTGGGTCATTGAATATATCAGCTCGGTGGATCTGCGGCAGCCGGAGACAGCGAGGCGGTGATCGGTCATGCCAACGCGGGCAGAGTCTTCTCTTCCTCTGTAGGGGTCCCGGTCCCGCGGAGGGGGAGCGGCGACTTGGGGAGCTTGCCCGGCCGCTTGGACACGGACGAGCGCATCCACAGCGGACGTGAGTCGATCTATCCGAGCGGATAGGGCGTGAAAGGCGTTCGGTGGAGGAGGGGATTCTCCCTCATCTCCACTGTCGGGAGGTCGACGGCTGGTGCTTGGATCGTCGCGGTGACCGCTTGCCATGTAGTCGAGATCGGAAGATAAACTTTTGGTTGAGTGGAACTAACTTACCACAGACGGCGCCAACTGATGGATCTCTGGATCTCCTTCAGATATTATCTTCCGTTGATCTGCTGCGAGCGCTGATGGACGGTTGAGATTGAGTTGGAGGGTTGACTCCTGCAGTATGTGGATCTCAATGGGTTTTGTATGGTTGTGGTCGAGCTACATGAAAAGAAGTCTCGGGATGGTTGTGCCACCGAGGACCCTCCGACGATCAAGTTAGACGGGATATTTTGGCAGAGTAACGGCCTAGTGGAGTAAAAATGGCTTACCTCGATCGTCTGAGAGAGGGGTTTATATAGCAGCAACAATGAGCAGGCGGGCGTGAGATTCACGCCGGCCGTTACGCCCCTGGCGTCACGGCCGCGTAATGGACGGGATCCCGCATTAATGACGAGACAGGCTCGTTAATGGGGGATCGTGATGGCGTGGAACGCGGGATCGTGGGCGGCGGATATCTCACGCATGACGAGATTCACGGAGCCGTGGCGTAGACGCCTATGATCAACGCTGTGGGTCGGTCTGGGTGAGACCGAGGAAGATGAGCTCGGTTGGAAGCTCGGGCACGAGCGGGAGGCTAAGGCATCTTGGTTCTGTGATAGCTCGGAGACGAGCCGGGGGGTGGTCTGAAAGGCCACCGGAGGTCGGGAGACTCCTCGGGCCGGAGGCCCGAGATGCGATCCCAACTGAAGTTCTTGATCTTTTTTTGTAGGTTTTGGGACACGTCATCTGCAACGTGTCAGCATCTGGAGAGTCACCGATATTGAGCCTCATCAATGTGAGAGTGATGTTGCGGAGGTATAATACAAGTATTGGTATCCCCTCAAACAATTATTTTGAGGAATTGGACCAAATTTATAATTAAGATTGGACAGAGTCCAGAATAATATATTTCTATTGAGCTCAAATTTGTTCTCGGTCCTGATACTATGTTTCGAATCCGAGTCTGGATTAAACAAATTCCTTCCGGGTTCTGATAATAGGATTTAAATTGAAGTCTGAATTAAACTAAAATTTTAAGCCGTTATATTTTACCTGCACTGAAACAAATAAATTTATATTTATGATCCTCTTAAAGTTCATTTTGCATATACAAGACTTCTAGGAAATTAAACAATACCTCCGCCATTTCGCAAACTTTTCTTATCGGAAAATGCAATTTGATTGTGGATCATGGTATGTGCTTAATTTTAAATAGAAAAAAATGTTGACAAAATCTATGCACCTAAAAACTCAATTCATGGTATGCAATATTATCATGAAAATAAGAGAAGGAAGGTCAAATAAGATGCAATACTAAATTCAAATTCGAGCACTCAAATTTCAAAAGTAACAGCTAATTTTAATATCTATTTTCTACATTTGTATAAATACTGAATTACCAAACATTGTGTCCACAATATAAACAATCATCAATAATCATCCATCCTCATGATTTATACTTCACGTTGCATCTCACGTGTAATAAATACCAGTATGTTATAATTTACGCGATGGACTAGGAGTTGCATTGAAAAATGAATCCGTTGTAACATTATAAGAATCTAGCTTCATATTTCACTAAGCGTGAAGCCCTTGATCTCGTATGTTTATTAGAGCTTAAATATTCGTCTTAGCCGTCATGTTAAATTCTCTTTCTATGCTGCACCAAAACTTTGAAATTGTGATCAAGATTGAGAAAATATATTTTATACATCCTTATAGTTAGTAAGCTCTTTAAGCCGAAACGTGTGGTTCTTGCGCAACGGTAATATTGAATTTAACGCATCCGGTAGAAATTGAACTAGATTGCTTTGATACATACCATTTTAAATGCTTCTTCTGTTGCACCAGAATTCAGAAGCTGTGATGAACGTTGAGTGAACATATATTTTATATTCTAACGCATCATACATAACAACAATAGTTCGATCTCGAATTACAAAATAGCTTATCTATGTTGGATATGATGATCACAACAATATCCATGAGAAGAAGATGCAAAAGGCTCTAATCAATGGAGAGGATTCGAATCTAGCTTGAGCTGCCGGTGAGCAGACTTGATGTTGTTATAGATATGGAGCACAATTCTCATCTCCAAGTCACCGGCCTTGGCGCCCGCCTCTCCTGCATTCATCGGCACGTCCTTTCTCCAAACCACATCCCCACCCTTCTTTTTCGACGGCATCCTCCCTCTTCCTGGGCCGAACGCCAGCGTTCCGCCTAAACATAACTTTTTCAGCCGTCCGAAAAGTTTTCGGACCAAGAGGACCTTAATTTTGAGCCTCAAGACCTTCTTCATCGATCCTAGCCTCCAATTTAATCCGCTTCTCGCCGTTCTTTTCTTCTGGTGAAGCCTTTGGTAGCTTCTTCTACGCCAGAAGGAGGTTAAGGCCTTCATCGTAATTCTTTTTCCTTCTTTTCCTTTTCTATATGTGAAGAGAGGGATGTTAGTTTGTTTATATAATGCTTCCATTAGTTGACCTGAAAGTTTTTAGAGGCAAGGGGTAATGATGAAGGATAGAGGTCCAATTGGAGCGGATCTGAAAATGGCCCATATCCAATTGCCATAAATTTTCTGTCGGGCTAATACCGGGTCAAGCATCAATTGGCCATATGACCACATGCAGTATGACATTCTTTCCGAAATGAGAGTTTGCCGATTCAATTATGAAGATATAGCTTCGGATAAGATTCAGATTTATGATCCAATCCACTTGTAATTAACAATTGAAGCCTGCTATATAACTTACCATGTCTAAGGAGCATTTGGAGGAGTCTAGTTATCCCTAATTATTTAAATTAAACACTCATCTGAAATTTAGGGATTAAGATTTAAAATTTGTAAATTTGTTTTATGGTTGTTTGACATTTGGCAGTGTGAAAATGCCAAAAGTCAGTGAGACCCATTATTAATTCCTAATTATAAAATATAGAAAATGTTTAAATTATTGATTTTGTTAAAATTGTTTAAAAGACATAGAATTGATTATTCTTTGCCAAAATTGCAGTTCATCTTTACACAATTTGCTTAGCTACTTTACATATTGAAAATGTTTTTGGGAGACAGCCGCAGAGCTAGAAAACTATGTTCTTTACTTTTTCTTCTTTTTAAATTTTTTTTTTAACATAAGTAGAAAATTCTTTACGAGTAGCAAGAAATAAAAAAAACTATTCTAAAAGTCAAAAGTAAACTATGACTATGCCAATAATATAAAATAACCTACCTCAGTAAATCAAATATCTGTTATATCAACCAATATATCGCCATCAATGTCATTCAATGTCATGCTGCTCAAATTATCTCAAAACAATATTTGTACCATGGATATTAGATGACAAATATATAGGATTGGAGGTCAAGTTGAAATGTTGACAAAATGGCTCCTTGATGAGCAACAAAATCGTGCAAATTCCATGTATGGACAAAATTGTTTGTACTGGCAAAGACTATATTTTGTTTGAAATATTGAAAGTCCATTGTTCATTTCACAAGAGATAAAAATGGTCCAAGATTTCAATGGGCTATTTGGACTAAAGCCCTATCGTATGGGCTGGGCGGTTTCTCTACTCACATAGTTTGTTTATTTTCCAAGCAGAAGATCAAGAAAAAGAGTGGAGGACAAAAATGAAATTCCAGTTTTCTTTTATGAAACAAGGTTTTATGATTTACTGGAATTTTTTGATCAACTACTTCTTATTTATCTCAAAACATATGTGGAATGGAAAAGGATTGAAAGTAGGGTTGCGTTCGGATTCAGATATCCGGATACGGATATATATATTTTTGGATATAGTCGGATACGAAAGTGGATATGGATCTTTTCAAATATTACGGATATGAATTCGGATATCCGGATATCTGAATTCGGATACGGATACGGATATCCGCAGACTCATTAAGTTAAATATAGCATTTTAAATTAAATTTCTAATGTTTTTATGCTTAATTAATTAATATTTTAATAGTAAAATTAAAATTAAATAAAATATTAGTTTGTTTATTTTATAACTACTTAAAATATTAGTTTATTAATTTTAATTTAAAGTATACATAATAGTACAATATATGTGTATAATTATTTGTAAATATTTCCTGTTGCATGCATATTTATTTGTTTCAAATATTCTAATTGCTAATATTTAATTTGTACATAATTTTTTGTAGAATGTAAATGTTACATGCATATTTTCACTTTGCATTCCCTTATTTTATATTTTAAATATTTATTTATCAATATTCGATTCGTATCTGTATCCGTTTATCTTATATCCGATCCGTATCCATGTCCGATTTTGTCAAACATGGATATAATTATTTTTTTCCGAACTATATCCTTATCTGAATCTGTATCCAAAACCAGAAGGCGAATATAGATACGGTAATTCTCATATCCGATCTGAAGCCGTTCCGAATGCAACGCCAATTGGAGCTCACAAAACAAAAGAGGCAAAAGAGAAGAGGAAGAAGAAGAAACCGACTCTAGAATACTTGATTTGTAGCTTAAATGTCCTATTTGTAAAATTTATAAGAAGAGAGGAGATTCTATAAACTGGTCCCTTCCTGTGACTATGTGGGCCCAAATAATGGTTGGATCAACTATCTTTTCACAAATCGTGTGTAACGGGAGAATGAGATTACGGAAGTATAAGCATTGAAAATATGAGAAAAATGGAGGAAAGAGACCTGGGGAGGTTTTTTTTTGTTAGATGTCGTCAAAATATACACCCTCCATCATTTTATTCGATGATCGGTACTGTACTTCTTGATCTTCATCGTTTAATATGTCGATACACCATATTTTATGTGATTCAAACACTTTTTCACCGTTGATTTAGTGGATGCAAAGTTAACGGTTTACCAACAACGGAACTTTTTACATTGCTAAACGAACGGTGAAAAAGTTTTAGAATCATATGAAATTTGGTGTATCGACATATTAGATGTGACGATTAAGATGGACGTTGCCGATCGTCGGATAAAATGGTGGAGGGTGTACATTTTGTCGCTGCCTAACAAAAAAAAAAAGGGCTCTGGAGACTCTTTCCAACATTATTGTCTCTCTCTCTCTATATATATATATAATGAATTTTCTTCTTCAAAAAAATAATGAAATTTCAACAAGCTGAAAACAATGGAATTAAGAAATATTTTATTTGTATTGGAATTAGTTACGTGACTAATTTGTTGATCTTAATTGTGGCCTCTTACAGCTTACATCACATCATAAGAAAGTAAAATATTTAATATTTGTTTCTAGAAATAGATAAAATCTTAAAGGCCGTGAACCCTTTTCAGTCTCGTTTCGCTTTTACATTTTACATGCATTTTAGATCTATGAGTACTCCTATTTAACAAATTATTAGAGCAATAACAATTATAATCTCTATCCTATTATTCAAAGAATTTCAATATATATTAATGTGCTTCCCACGTGTTGAAAACAAGTATGCTATTAAAACCAACGGCAAAAATTGGGACAAAACAAGAGGGTGTACGGCTTTGATCTATTTGATTTAACAAATCCTAAAATTTGTGCACGTTAATCAAACAATTAATTATTTTTTGGGATAAGGATAGAAGGACACACACATGAGGTTAATCGAGGAAAGATGCCATAGGAGGGAATTTTCTTTCATTGCTTCGGAAAAATGCATGCTCTATGTTTTTTCGGCGATCGGCATACATCACTTCCATCTTTATCATCTAAGATGTGGATACACCAAATTTCATGTGATTATACCATATTTTCACCGCTAATTTAGTTGGTGCAAAATTAATGGTTTACCGACAATAGAACTTTTTACTTTGCTAATTCAACGGTGAAAAAGTGGTGGAATCACATGAAATTTGGTGTATACGCATCTTAGATGATAACGATGATAATGATGGGTGCCGATCGTCGGAAAGTGGTGGAGGTTGTATTTTTTCGACGCCATAGGAGTATCGTGCTTTCCGACGATCGGCACCTATCATATTCATCGTTATCATCTAAGATATAAGTACACCAAATTTCATGTGATTCTACAATATTTTCACCGTTGAATTAGTGGATTCAAAATTAACGGTTTACCGACAATAGAACTTTTTACATTGCTAAATCCACGTTGAAAAAGTTGTAGAATCACATGAAATTTGGCGTACCCACATCTTAGTTGATAACGATGAAGATAATGGATTCCGATCGTCGGAAAATACGACGGAGTGTGTAACTTTTCGACGCCATAAGAAAAAATTCCCTTCCATGACCTCTATCCATATATATATATAGAGAGAGAGAGAAAATAATGGAGAAAAAATGCCATAGGAGGAAATTTCCTTCTATGGCGTGGAAAAAATACAACCTCGACTAATGTTTTCGACGATCGGCCCCCATCATCTTCATCGTTATCATCTAAGATGTGGGTACACCAAATTTTATGTAATTCTACAACTTTTTCACCGTTGATTTAGCAATGTAAAAAGTTCTATTGTCGGTAAACCGTTAATTTTGAACCCACTAAATCAACGGTGAAAAAGTTGTGGAATCGCATGAAATTTGGTGTACACACATCTTAGATGATAACGATGATGATGATGGGTGCCGATCGTCGGAAAAAATGGAGGAGGTTGTATTTTTTTCACGCCATAGAAGGAAATCCCCTCCTATGGCCTCTTTCCTCCATTAATCTCATATGTCTATATATATATATATATATATATATATATATGAGAAGAATGGAGGAAAGATGCCATAGGAGGGGATTTCCTCCTATGGCGTTGAAAAAATACATCTACCCTCATTTTTTCCGCCGATCGCCATCCAACATCTTCATCATTGTCATCTGAGATGTGGGTACACCAAATTTCATGCGATTCCCCAACCATTTCACCGTTGATTTAGCAATGTAAAAAGTTCTATTGTCGGTAAACCGTTAATTTTGAACCCACTAAATCAACGATGAAAAAGTTGTAGAATCACATGAAATTTGGAGTACCCACATCTTAGATGATAACGATGAAGATGGTGGGTGCAGATCGTCAGAAAAAAATGAGGAAAGATGTATTTTATCGACACCTTAGGAGGAAATTCCCTCCTATGCCCTCTTCCCTCCATTAACAACCCCCCCTTCTCTCTCTCTCTATATATATATCTATATATCTATATATATATATATATTTGGAAGAGATGATGTGGAGAGTTCCAGATAAACAATTAATTGTTTTTTTTAGAAGAGAGAGATGACGTGGAGAGCTTAAGTGATGAGAAAGATGATATGGAGGGCTTGAGACGTGAGTATTTTTCTCCTTTTTTCCTTTTTTTCAAGAAAAAAGAAAAAGGTTGAACCTCTATCCAATGACATTTGCATTATATATAGTGAAGATAACTAGAATCTTATAATAGCGCGTAAACAGCACGGAAAAAATAGCAGAGTCTTGATCTCGCGACCCAATCCTTAGGCTTGTGCAACAATAATGTTTAGAAATTAGACTGTTTGCATCCGCGTATAAGTTATATATAGAATCTCATTTCACGGACTAATCGAGCATTACACATAAAAGATGTGTACCAATCAGATTTACCTAACAAGGGTCCCATCTTTTCCATTCGACCATTGGTTAAGCATTCAAATTGGTATAAAGTGGCTTTTTGTTAAAGCTTATGCTAAATCTCCTGCCAACGAGCAATAGCTCGGTTGGTATGGGCACTCCTCTTGTTGGGAGAGTACGGGGTTCGAACCTCAAGATGTCAAAGTGGCCATAAATTAATGCTTTTCAGGGAAATTTGAATTTGAATTTGGTCGTTTGGCCTGGGGAGTTTGCAGTGGGCGCCGGTCATTGCCTTGGGGGTAGAGGGAATTTGAATTAAAGCGGGATTTGTAAAATTATCTAAAACTCTCTCGCTCAAAATTATACATTTCTATATCCCTAATCCAAGACTACTGTATGTGAATATAATATTCAAAATAAAATATTTTCAGTTAGTTTTAATAATACTACTGTAACCACCCTAAAATTCCAAATACTTTCTTATCATCCTTCATTAATAACGTATTGTATTGGTATTTTTATATATATTCTGTTTTCAATTAAATATATTATTTTGTTTTCTATTAAATATATTATTTATATTTGATCCCTCCATCTATTTCTATTATTATTCTCCCTGAGCCTATAAGCCGGTTCTATTTATTCCCTTGTCTCTAAATCTTTTTTTGTTTATTTTTTCAAACCCAAACTTGATATAAACCCACACCATTTCATTTTTAAAACCAAAACTAAACATAACCCAATTTAAACCCAAGCTCAAGTTCACTTTTTTCTTTAATTTTCCCTATATTTCCCATTTCTATCCCAGGCTAAACCATTTCTTCCTTCTCTTTTATTTTATTTTTCCTTATATATTCTTAGCCTAAGCCCAACAACCTAAACGATTTCTTTCTTTCTTTCTTTCTTTTCTTCCCTCTTCTTTTTCTCTTCCTCTTCTTCCAGTAACCGACCCTTCCATGGCTGACCTCTCCTCTCCCTATCCTCTCTGTCATCAATTCTCATCAATCCTTGTCAATTTCTCTTTTTTTCTCTCTCATAAGTATATATATATATATATATATATATATATATATATATATTCATCTCTCTATCTCTTCATCTATCTCTCTTTCTGGCTGTAAGTTGAAATCGCACACTCTACTAGATTTGTAAAGAGACATAATTTTCAAAAAACAATTTTGAAGCAGGCAACAACGACGGTAATCCCAAGAACAACTATAAGCCCTAACCAACAAAAACTACATAAGTTCTAATCTGCTATGAAGAGATTTATACCTATGTGATCAAGTCCTTCGGGTCTTCTTAACCCTCTTCCTAAGCTTCTCGTCCGTTGGGATCGAGCTTGGTCGTCGGCCTCCTTGCGTCGAAGACGATCTCCCCGAAAGTATATGGTTCAAGTTTCAACCTCAAAAATGAGATAACCAAAAAACTTAGTTTGCTAATCTAGGCGGTTTAGTGGATGTAGAAAGTGTTAATTGGATTAGTTTACCACATTAACTCCATATTTCTCAATTCATGAGAGGGTTGAGGTTTGAGGATGAAAAAAAGCACAAGGAAGGAGAGAGAATGGCAAAATTAGAATGATGTGAAGAAAAATGGTTAAGAAAAATATCAAGTATTTCATTTTCCAAATAAAAAATACTAACCATGCTTGAATAGTATTCACAAATGAAAAAAGAAAAAAAATGGCCATGCTTCACACCATGCTAAAAAACACCTCACCCTTCCACCTCATTATCTATTTATAATAAATAGAATAACACAAAATGAGGTGTCCTTTTCTAAAAGCATTCAAATATAAATACAAGAATACCTACACCGTATATACATACCCGTATTTGTCACGCCCCGCTTCCCAAAAGAAAGTAAAGAGAAAACGTGGTATAGTCCGCAACCTAACTGTATTGAATATGGTCTAGTTCAATACAGTTACGTTAAGCGTATGAATATCTATAACATACAGAATATATATCAAAACAAAATAATAAAAACGGAAGGTATTTATTTCCATTAACAAAAACTTTATTGCATCCCAAAATAAATGAGTAAAATAAACTAAATAGTTCAATTATATCGAAGAAAATGAGCAAAGCCCTAAACATGTGGGTAAAAAAAAATGTAACCGCATAATCTTCCGTTGCCAAGTCCGCATAATTTTCATTAGTAGGCTCCATATATTGATCCCCATCATAATACTCGTCCTCATCTAACGGACATTTCAGAGATAGAGAAAAGAGAAAAATGAAAGTCCGTCAGCGAGTTAAAGTGTGGGATTGCCTCATAAGAAAATAAGGGTATAAAAAGAACAACAAGTGTATAATGGTATGATATATGTATAAAGGTATGATATATACGTGTATGAGGGTATGAGGTATATGTAAATAAGGATATGTTGTATTAGGTGTTTACTAGGTAAATGTTCACATTAATTTGTTAAATAAGGGTCCGGATACTCGAGATTATTCCGTTGTGGCCACGGAACAACTAGGGAAGTGAAATGTACAGTTTCACTTTCCGGAATCATGATCAAGTAGTAGGGGAATCCGAATTCCGCATATTCTTGTCTAATCAAACTACTCATCCCCGTTATTCAGTGTAAAGGTTTTGACGAGTTAGAGTTAGTGCGTATAAAATCTAGGCATGGAATTTTCACATTTTAAATTATCCACATATTGGATTATTCGCCTTTAAAGTAGGGTTAGTATTCGCCCGAAGATCGGATTAGTATTCATCTACATATTGAATTGTTCACCCTGCCTGCAGAGATCTTCATATATAAAATATTCCATATCTAGGTTCGCGCATTCTAACCTTAAGCATATCATGTATCACGTAGGTCGCAAGTTTGTATTCAAATAGTTGATCTCATTTAATATGGCCTTCCACAACCACTCATTTTATCTTGTTACCTTTTAACGTTTGTAATGTGGATCATCGTATTTTATAGAAATCTTAGTTAATAAAAATCATGGTATTTAACTATAGTTATAGTTTATAAGAAAACAATAGTATTTTAGAGTAAATATAATTTTGGAAACCTATGATATTTTAATGAAAATATATTTTAATGAAAGAATATGGTACTTATTTGAAATTATATTTTAACAAAGATTTAGGTATTCTTTCGGGAAATATCTTTTTTTTTAATAAAAGTTTATAGATTTTGTTGAAAATAGCCTTTTAGTAAAAGTCAAGATATTTAAAAGAAATTATATCTTTTTAGGATGGATTAAGGTATTTTATTGTATATAATAATTTATAAAGTTATGGTGTTTATTTGGAGGTAACATTTTAGAAATACGTTCGTGTTGGCAACAGTTGCACATGTGCGGCAGGATTTGTGTTCTTTTCAGGGACGATTGCCTATCAACCACGAGATATTTATGTAAAACATTACCCTATTTAAATTAAGATATTTTATTAAAGATGATATTCTACAAAAACAACTTCGCGTTGGCAATCGCTGCATATGGACGACAGAATTTGTGTTCTTTTCAGAGACGATTGCCGAATAATCATGGGGTGTTTCATGTAAAATATTACCATGTTATGGTATCTTATTAAATCTTAGTGGTTATAGGCTTAATGTATTAATATAAAAATATCCCCTTTAAGTGAAAGGGCGTTGAGGTGAAAAAAAACCATAATATAATTATTTAGATTGGTAATACCCCTTTTCAAAAGATAAAGGGATATTAATAAAACTAAAATAATTAGTGGATAAGAGTAAAAATAAAATATTATTTTAATGTGGCTAAGGTAATTTGTTCCAATTATCTTATATCATATGGGTACTTTAATTAGATACAACATATTAATAAAATGATGGGTTTTTGTGGAAGCGGCCTATTTTGATATCTAATTGGTATTATAGGTAAGTATGTGGACATAAGGGGTGGATTGATACCCCGTGAGTTATAATATCAAGCATATCATTTTCTATGTAGCATGACGATACAATATTTACGCATATAAGAATAATTTAATCATCTCATTTTAAGCATGTGTCAAGTCTATAACTATGAGGTATCACAAAAGGCATACAAAATTATTTTTAACATTATTTTAAAGTAAGGCTATAGATTAGAATTTGAAACTAAGACCCTTAAAGAAAAGAAAGTGGCAGATAAGTGGTGAGAGGCAGATCCTTTCTTTATTTTGAAACGAAGATTGAGGAAATCGAAATTCCTCGTTGTACTAAAACGAGAAAATATCTCCGCGTTCTGATTTTTTCTCGCTGATTAGGTATGACCACAGCGTCAGCGTGGTCGAGACGAAGAAACAGGTGTTTTTCTTTAATTTTTCAAAGTTCTGGATTGTGAGAAAATTGATTGGGAAGGGTCTTTATATATAGAGTTTAAGTTGTAACAAATAAATCCCCAAAACCGGACAAAATCACCAACAAAATCCTCAGAATCCATGCCGGTAATCATCACCGCAATCATTGCGAATCATCGGGTGATGATTATCCGTCGCCGCTACCCAACCGCGAGTCACCACATGTCTGCGAGTGAGAACCCACGTGTTTTCTCGTGGCCTTCTCCCGTGGGCTTGCACAGATCGGGGCCATTGGATTTCGAATCCAACGGTCCAGGTTAATCCCCTTTAATAATTTTATTTTCTTTAAATTAAAAAAAATCTAAAACTGTTTTTATAAATTCGATTTTTTTTTGAAAATTTTGTTAAAAATATTATAAAATACGGAAAAATATGAGAAAAATTAGAAAATATATTTTATTATTATCTCCAGTTTACAATTGATTTTGTGCTAAAACTAAATAATATTTTCATATCTATGTTATTTATTAGTTATTATAATTATTTAAAAGTCTAGTTTATTTTTAAAAACATTTTGATTTGAAAAAATCCCTAAAATAATCTTTTAAAAATACAAACATTTTTCCAAAGGTATTTTATATTAAATAAACACACGATATTAGGAATATTATCAAATGATCTTTTGTTAAGATAGAATGGAACACGGTCGTTACAGTATTCGTACTATAAAAAATACGAATACCAAGAGATAAAATAATCCAATAACATAATACTGGATCATTATTAAATCAATACTTGATTCAATAATGCGGCTTAATGCTAAACCCGCTAATATTATCCGTCCGAACAAAAATCCGTGTAACTAGTACACGTATATGATCGGAATCCTGCACGTATAACCATACGGTCTCTATATCGTTTTGCCTGAACCAGAGAATCCCTCCGTGTGAGACTCTAAAAACTCGACAGTACGCCGGCAGTAGGTTTAACCATAAGCATGTCAGTGGCACTAGCTATACGTAACGGCTACTCAAATACTTGTAGAAAAGAATGCCAACGAGCAAACTCATCCGAACCCCTACTGAGGCTGTTCATGACAATCTCCGTGCAGTCCGATCTGTTCGTTTGAGAGTATCGCATGCCGGGTCTAGGGGGTGGAAAACGTCAGACCCTTAATAACCTAACAAATAGTACCGATGCGGCTCAAGACCGTCTGAGAATCTACCAATCTATCTATCAGTAATTCTCAACAGTCCTTGCCAGGGACTAATGGTGTTGGCCAACTGAACACAACGCGACATCGACTCCCTATACTGGGAGAGATGAATCCCCAATAATCGCTTACTGCCTCCATGTGGTTCGGGACGGTACCCAATTAAAACCTGTTTGCACGACTCAGTAGAGCCGTGGTAGGGTGGTAATCAAAGCACAGTGGGAACTCACATGAAACAAATAACAATCTCACGTCGACAGACTATCGTACTCATATCACCAGTGAACTGCTATCTGACGATAGGTATAATACCATCTAGCTAGTTCTCGACGAGTCTGTCCAATGTACTCACCCCAGTGAGCACTTGTTTACAATCTTAAGTGAAACACACTAATGGCTGTGGGACCAACCACCGCATCTCGTTAGAGTCTAGAAACGTATGCACTAGTCTGTTCTGGAATATCGATACTCAGTCTCGATACTCTCACAATTAGGGACATTTAAGGATGTGCTTATCGACCACCCAGCTCTCACAATTATAATTGCCTTCACAATGCTGGTAGTCAAGTAAGGATTCTACGGGTTTTATCAATATGTATAAGCGGTATGAAATAACAAGTAAAACATATACACATGTTAAGATAAAGTCAAACCAAATAATATACTATCATATCGAGTAAGATCGTCCTGTATATACATACGCTTAGTATTCTATATAATAAAGGCCTCTAGGGCATCCAACACTCTCTTCCTCCCTCCGAAACCCACCGAGCTTCCCATCGCCAACCATCGTTGCCATTGACTAAGATCCCCCTCTGCAACCTCCGAGCCTTCAAGCACCTTCATCGCACCAATGCACACGCATGCATCACACATCATACCCCTGACCGTGCTGTTCCTTTTGCCGCCATTCCGGGATGAGAAATGAGGCTACAAGGCCGTGCCCGAGTCCGCGTGAGAGCCAGAATCGTTTCCACACCTCCGGTTCTTCGTTCCGGTGACGTTTCAAATTGTGCCCGGTGTGTTCGATGAAATGCCCCAATGATCTTTTGTCGTTTCCTTACGTTCCTAACCACGAGCATGTCCCTTCACACTTCGTCATTCGTCTCTCATTCTTCACCTTTTCTTATGCGTGGTGCGTGTGTTTATTTTGTGTATTTAGTCACAAAGATTACATTAGTATTTGGTTATCAGTTGGACGAGGCCTTCCTCACAACATGGTGTCGTTGGTTGGGTAATAGTTTTTTTTGTACCGGTCTTATTTTTTTGTTGTTGATATTATGTATGCTGATTGTATGGCAGTTTTCAAAATATGCATATTGGTCATCATTATCATATTATATATTTACAGCTAGTTAGAATATCAATTCTCTATTACAGCACATTTATTTTGTGGATTCATTTGCTTAGGTTTTATTCACTTGTTTTCGTTACATATTTATTTAATCATTTGTGCTAATTTCTAATGTCATTAGTAATGTTTTTCTTAAAGTTATATATAAGTTGCACGCATTCCCAGGTTATTACAATTTTGAATGGGTTCAATAGTCAATAATTAGTTACATTAAGTTATGGTTTTTGTAGTGTATTTGTATATTACTAAACATAATGCATTTTATTTAAAACTTTCTCGAGTTTTAAAAATAGAATTTAATCATTACCATTTCCTTAGCAATGGTTGTTTCTGCAACCCTCGTTTAGAGATCTGTTTGTGGATGGTGCGGATTATCGCACATCCTTGAGATAGTAGAGCAAGATACAGAACTCCTCACGGAGACTTCGGTTTCGAAAGTAATAAAATACGATTTTTAGAAAATAAGATCTTTTAAAAACAATTTAAATCGTTGGAAAGTTATTCAAATCCTGAATCCATATTTTTCCAAATAAAACAAATTGTGAAAACTATTTTTAATGAGAATATTAAAGTTTTAGGAAAATATCCTCAACTTTTCAAAAGTGGTATTTTTATTAAAATACCATAAACTTTAAAAAATAGATTTTCACACTAAAATACCACCAAATATAAAAAAAAAATTCTATACAAAAATCTTGACATTTTAATCAACTAATTTTTTTTATATTAAAAACATATTCGTGATTTTAGGACGAATTAAAAACCCTCGAGAACTTTAAAAGACATTTTTATTAAAATATCTTAGAAATCAAGAGACTAGTCTAACTTACGTATTTAGCTTGCAGAATGGTTTGAGTGGTATATTCTCTTATCAGTTGCTTCGGGGTTGCCGGAGACAATGATACACCACTTTTCTCTTCCTAAATATAGATCGTAAGTTTAGGATGGAAATTATCAAACGATAATCGTCTTTAAAAAAGACACAAATGCTCCCGTCCATTTGCAGTAGTTATCAATAATTTTCCAAACTCAAGAATTTACAAGATTAATTCAATTCACAAGATTTAAATATGAACTGACTATAAATCCCTCGAGAATTTTAAAGGAAATTTTTATTAAAATGCCCTAAAAATCAAGAAAGTAGTTTAGATTACGTATTTAGCTTGCAGAATAGTTTGAGTGGCATATTCTTTTGTCAGCTGCCTCGGGATTGCCGGAAACGATGATGTACCACTTACCTCTGCCTAAATATAGATCGTAATTTTAGGGTGGAAATTATTAAACGATAATCATTTTTAAAAAAGACATAAATTCTGCCATCCATGTGCAATGGTTATCGATAATTTTCCAAACTCAAGAATTTACAAGATTAAATCTATTTACAAGATTTAAATATGAACTGACTATAAATCGAATCCAAATTCGAACCTAAATTCGAACTTAAACTCGAACTCGAATCCAAACACGAATCAAGTTTGAACTTAAGCTTGAACTTAAACTCGAACTAACTTGATTCGTCTGAGGATTGCGATTAACATGACTCGCATTCTACTCGACTTACTCGACTATATTATTCAATTTTGCAATTTATGCTTTCGATTAAGACATGTTATAATCAACCAAACAAATCAACTAAGTCGATACAACAATTATAATCTATTATACTCGGGGTGTTTGGGATAGTTTAAGGTGTGAATCCAACAGAACTTCAGAAGTCCCGTATTAATCTATTCGAATTCTGTTTACTCAGATTTCAGTCGGGTTGATTTCTCCACAGTTTAGAATCGCGATGCAAACACAAGAAATGAGCCCGTATTACCTAACTTCTGGAGGCCCACTCTTAAGCTCATAAATACTTCTACAGTTATGTTGACATTCACACTTGAAATTTAACGTTAACATAATAACCATATAGAGACCTATAGGACATATACCCATGTTCATTTTTACATACTTTTTACTTGTCATTTATATCACTTCATGATTATACTATACCTGTCACTCTTCACTTTTACCTTACCTTTGCGACTTACCGAGCGCCGGTTCGCCGATGGGCATTCCACTTACGCTTGTTTTCTTAGAATATTCATCAGATACGGCTGAGACTGAGGAGGTGAAAGCCACAGAGGAGGAGTGCGACCAGATCGCTGTTCAGGCTTAAATTAGCTTATCTTTTCTTTCAGTTTTTGTATGCCACATGTTTAGGTATTTCTGTTTTTATATTTCATTTTAAGTTATCTTGTATCCCAATTATATGAGAATTATGAATATAAATAAATTTGTTGAAATTTCAATCTCATCTTAATTTCTTGTCATTTTTATATTTCTCAATTAGGCTTAGAATATTTATTCCGGGAAATGACCTTCTCGAAATGAATTTCACGAAATAAATATGAAACGGGGCGTGATAACTACTTATAATAATTCTGTTATAGCATTTTTAAAAAATAATTTAAATTCTGTTTTGAATGGAGAATTATTTTATCAAAGATGTGCATGCCATATTTTAAATTTAATTGTGCATGATAATCTTATTATAATTGATTCTTATTTAGCGAAACTTAAAGATGAAATAATATTTATTGAAACCTCTGGACCCCGAAAATAAAATTTTAAGCAAACTTGTACCCAGTTAAATTTAATATTTATATATTTCAAATTCAACATTCTAACCAGGTGGAATTTCACTTATGAGATGTTGAAATGTGTTTTTAAATATCGGGAGCCTATTACTTTATTTTATGAGGAACAAATACTCAATAATAATTTATAAAATTATGATAAGTTAGTTTGTGAATATATTTTGAGATTTTTAGAAATATTTTACAATGCAACTAAATATTTATCTGGTGTTTATTATCCTACTATATATTTAGCAGTAGAACAGTTATTTTATATTAGTAAGATTATTAATGAGCATGAAATTGATCCTGAAAGTGCATTTACTGGAATGTTACATTGCTTACTTACGAAATTTAATAAATATGGGCGAAAAGTTCCTGCATTATTTTGTTTAGCTTCTGTTATTTATCCTAAACTTAAAAAGATAAATTTTTTTTATTAGATGGATATTGTCACGCCCCGCTTCCCAGTGTACGGCGAAGGGGACGCGACGAGCTCCGCTACGTATATACTCAGAAGTACATACGCTAAGCGTATCTAAGTAATATAAATAAATACACAAGAGACAAGAAATAAAAAGAACATCAACTTTTATTTATTGACATTCTTTGTACAATGCATGAAAGGAAGTACAACTACAATAAAAAGATACCTAAACAGTGGCATAACAGGAAATAAAAAGTACAGAGAGGAAAAGTGTACAATGAAACTAAAGTGCAGGGTCTTCGGCAAACTGCTCCAAGTCTTCTTGAGATGACTCGATCTCCGCCGGGTCCAAATCACCTGACGACATTCAAAGAAAAAAGAAACAGAATGTCGTCAGCGAACAGGTCGCTCGGTAAGTCCCAAAGGTAAGAGGAATGTAGAATAGACAGAATAAGAAGATATCTTTTAAAGTTATATACTATTGTTGTAATGTTGCGTTAACGTTGTTGTTTGTAGCTTGGTACAGAAGGATACCAGTGTATACGAGGGGAGTCTCTATATGCCAGAGACTAGAGGCACGTGTAGTACAAGTAACCGTTTATGCCACGGTACAACAACAACTAGATTCATGTTAGGTGTATTAAATCCGACCACCTCGTGCCACCTTTAACACCTTCCGTACCAATCTACCCCTTAAACCCCGCGATATCTTGTTTGTACTGTTATCTTGTAAATTATATTGGTTGTATGATTGATTGACTGACTGACCGAAACCATGATATCAGGAAACGGTTGTAACCGTAGAGTCATGTAAATGGAATACTGAGAATCATGTAAAAAGAATATATATCCATGGTTTGGTTCAGTCAAGTTGTATAAATTGATAATTGTAATCATGAATTCATGTGTTCATATTGAATTGGAAACTTGTAGATTATAGATTGACTTGAATCATATTTAAGTCAGATTAATCAGACTCAAATCCGAATCAGACAATCAGGAATGCGAATCGAAATCTTATAATTGCTAGGGTCCTCAGGGTAATTTATAAAACTTGAGGGGGTTTTATGTAAAAATACTTTTATATACTTTTTAAAATAAGCCTCAAGTATTTATTGTTCGTCTTTAGAGTTGTAATGAAGGTGGATTTTATGTGGTGACATTTCAAGTGAAAATATCCTAGTTTTATAAATAAGGGTATTTATCTATAATATTGATTATTTGAAGTTCATGGTATTTTAGTGTAAAATTTATTATTGTGATTTTTAGGAAAAGGTGGAAAACTTATATTATAATAAAATAGGTATTTAAATGATAAATATACATATGTTTATACAAAAAATAATTTTAATAAATTTTTTATATTCCAAAATTCTCATTTTCTTAAGATGTCGTATTTTAAACCTTTCGAGACCGAATGCTCCTTGCGGAGGTCTGAATCTCGCACTACTAGCCCGAGGGTGTGCGATAAACCGCATAATACCGCACGGGTTCCCCAAAAATGGGTTGTAGCGGCGCTTTGCAAAAATTATAAAATACTAATCGTTTAGAAAACGGTTTTATAAAGTAAAAGGTATTTATTTGCAAAGATGTAAATTTTCCGTATTTTAGATTCTAGGGTTTCCTAAGTCAACTAACCTATTTCTAAATGGTCTAAACGACAAGTCGGTAGAAGCCTCAAATCACCTCTTCACCGCCAATTGTGGCCAGGTAAGTACAAATGAGGAAAGGAGGGATCCGCTCACGAATCGTGAGACGGGCCTTTTAAAGTTACCTTTCCCCACTTGCCTAGTATAGACACCACAAATCAGGTTTAGATAAACGATCGATATTTACAACTTATCGTATTATTCCTAGTAAAAGGTATTTATTTAAAAGTATATCAAATCTAAAACTTTTAAGAATGGTTATATTAAGGATATAGTATTTAAATGAAAGTTTTGTTTTATCGTATTCTAAGGTTTTGATGATATCGTTTTAGGTTGTATTTGCGTGTGTGTGGAGGTAGGTCATTACCTCGTGCTCCACTTTAAATGTATAGCAAAATTTAGGGGTTAAATGTGAAATCGAAATATTGTGGTATTAAAGTGAAAAATACGATAATTTGGAAAGGCTATCATTTCATGTGATGAAACTTGTTCAAATTGTTCGTTGAATATTTAATAGTCAACAATAAGATGTTTAAGCATGATTGAATTGGTTAGAAGTGAAATTTTATAGAAAACCGAATCGGAAATCGGATTTATTCCGATTCCGTCGGGTTTCGTAATTTCGTATTTTAGAGAAATAGAAAGAAGGATAGAATGGGACTTACGGGTTTCGATTAAGCAACGAAGTGAAAGGGGGACTAAAGAGGTTGCCGAGGCGTTGCTTCGTCACCGGTTGTTCCTAAAAACGTCGCCGGAATTTCCGCCGGAATTTCGTCGGAGCTTCGCCGTGCACTTGTTTTCAAATTACAAAACTCTTGGAAAATTTTGAGAGAGTGAGCTTAGGGTTTTGGGATGAGAGGGTAGAGGGTAGGGGGTGTATTTATAAGGTAGGCTAGGGTAGGGTAGGTGAAAGGTTTTTAATTAGAAAATTGTAAAAAAATATAGAAATTCATTAAAAAATGGTTTAAATGGGGTATAAATTCTTCTCTGGAACCGATCTATTAAATTAGGGTATGCAGTGGGTTAGGGAATACAAAAAGACAGACTTTTTGTGTTGGGGACTCGGCGGTCCGGCCGACGGCGCCGGCCCGAGTCGGCCGGTCTGCCGGCCGACTCGGCCGATCCCGGCCGATTCCGGTGGTCGATGGGTGGGGAAACTCGTGGGGTAGGCACTGGTATATTTAGATTTCTGGGTTCAGTTCAAAGTTTGGGAGTTATGGTCTGTGGACTGTTGGGCTTCCAAGGAATTTAAAACAAAAATAGTATAAAAATAATGGGGGGCAGGGGATTTGAACTCTGGTGGCTTGGTTCAGCAGTGCAAGGTATTACCAATGAGCCACAAGCTCCTTCTTGTAATTATTATGGGAAAATAGATACTTAAAGTGGTAACAGCAACATTAAATACCCAAAGTATACTTTAAATTTAAATCAATTTTATGTATACAAAAATTGGAGTTGTTACAATCTACCCTTCTTACAAAAATTTCGTCCTCGAGAAGGCTGCGGATTGCCTCAAATAGCACTGTTTGCTCGGTGGGTGGCGCAGGAACAGCAGGTGTGAGGGGTAGTGCTGGAGGTGTGTTGTTGACGTTGGTGCTGGTGTTGTTCGGAGAATCCATAACCCTGAAGAAAAAGTTGGGTTAGGACAGATTCAAGTAGATGCAATGATAAGATTCAAGGAATATGGAATTGCAAGATTCAGGGAACATGAATTGTAAAGAATGTTTTAGTTGTTGGTTCTTGTGTTATATTGCTTAGGTTGTTCACGCAGAACAGAACTGCATGATAGGGTTTCATACAGCTCTGAACTGCATGGGCCACCAACAAAACCTTTCACGCCCCACTTCCCAGTGTACGGCGAAGGGGACGCGACGAGACCCGCTACGTATATACTCAGAAGTATATACGTTAAGCGTATCTAAGCAATATAAATAAATACACAAGAGATAAGAAATAAAAGGAACATCAACTTTTATTTATTGACATTCTTTGTACAATGCATGAAAGGAAATACAACTAAAATAAAAAGATGTCTAAACAGTGGTATAACAGGAAATGAAAAGTACAGAAAGGAAAAGTGTACAATGAAACTAAAGTACATGGTCTTCGGCAAACTGCTCCAAGTCTTCTTGAGATGGCTCGATCTCCGCCGGGTCCAAATCACCTGACGACATTCAAAGAAGAAAGAAACAGAATGGCTTCAACGAACAGGTCGCTCGGTAAATCCCAAAGGTAAGAGGAATGTAGAATAGACAGAATAAGAAGATATCTTTTAAAGTTGTTGTCACGCCCCACTTCCCAGTGTACGGCGAAGGGGAAGCGACGAGATCCTCTACGTATATACTCAGAAGTACATACGCTAAGCGTATCTAAGCAATATAAAATAAATACACAAGAGACAAGATATAAAAAGAACATCAATTTTTATTTATTAACATTCTTTTGTACAATACATGAAGGAAATACAACTGAAATAAAAAGATGCCTAAACAGTGGCATAACAGGAAATGTAAAAGTACAGAAAGGAAAAGTGTACAATGAACTAAAGTGCAGGATCTTCGGCAAACTGCTCCAAGTCTTCTTGAGATGGCTCGATCTCCGCCGGGTCCAAACCACCTGATGAAATTCAAAGAAGAAAGAAATAGAATGTCATCAGCGAACATGTCACTCGGTAAGTCCCAAATATATGGGAGAAATAGACAAAGAGTAGGGGAGAGAGAGTAGCTTTTAATGTTGTATTGTATTGTTGTATTAACGCTGTTGTTTGTAACTTGGTATAGAAGAATGCCAGTGTATACGAGAGGGGTCTCTATATGCTAGAGACCAGGGCAAACGGAATATAGAGTACAAGGCTCCGTTAGAAGACCCGGAACAACGGCAATTGGATTCATGTTATGTGTCTTAAATCTGACCGTCTCGTGCCACTTTTAACATCTTTCGTACCAATCTACCTCTTAAACCCCGCGATATCTTGTTTGTAGTGTTATCTTGTAAATTGTATTGATTGTAAGTTTGATTGACTGACTGACCGAAACCATGATATCAGGAAACGGTTGTAACCGTAGAGTCATGTAAATGAAATACTGGGAATCATGTAAAAGAAATATATATCCATGGATCGGTTCAGTCAAGTTGTATAGATTGATAATTGAGTTCATGTTTTCATGTTGAAGGTTGTATTGAAATATTGTAGATTATAGATTGACTTGAATCATATTCAAGTCAGATTAATCAGACTCAAATCCGAGTCAGACAATCAGAAATGTGAATCAAAGTCTTATAATTGCTAGGGTCCTTAGGGTAATTTATAAAACTTGAGGGGGCTTTATGTAAAAATACTTTTATATACTTTTCAAAATACACCTCAAGTATTTATTGTTCATCTTTAGAGTTGTAATGAGGGTGGATTTTATGTTGTGACATTTCTAGTGAACATATCCTAATTTTATAAATAAGGGTATTTATCTGTAATTTTGATTATTTGAAGTTCATGGTATTTTAGTGTAAAATTTATTCTTGTGATTTTTAGGAAAAGGTGGAAAATTTATATTATAATAAAATAGATATTTAAATGATAAATTTACATATGTTTATACAAAAATAATTTTAATAAATATTTTATATTCCAAAAATCTCATTTTCTTAAGATGTCATATTTTAAACCTTTCAAGACCGAATGCTCCTTGCGGAGGTCTAAATCTCGCACTACTAGCCCGAGGGTGCGCGATAAACCGCACGATCTCGAACGAGTTCCCCAAAGATGGGTTGTAGCGGCGCTTTGCAAAGATTGTAAAATACTAATCCTTTAGAAAACGGTTTTATAAAGTAAAAGGTATTTATTTGCAAAAGTGTAAATTTTCCGTATTTTAGATTCTAGGGTTTCCTAAGCCAACTAATCTATTTCTAAATGGTCTAAACGACAAGTCGTTAGAAGTCTCAAATCGCCTCTTCACCGCCAATTGTGGCCAGGTAAGTACAAGTGAGGAAGGAGGGATCCGCTCACGAATCGTGAGACGGGTCTTTTAAAGTTACCTTTGCTCACTTGCCTAGCCTAGACACCACAAAGTCAGGTTTAGATAAACGATCGATGTCCACAACTTATCGTGTTTTCCTAATAAGAGGTATTTATTTAAAAGTGTGTCAAAGCTAAAACTTCTAGAAATGATTTTATTAAGAATATGGTATTTAAATGAAAGTATTGTTTTATCGTATTCTAATTTTTTGATGATGTCGTTTAAGGTTGTATTTGCGTGTTTATGGAGGTAGGTCATTACCTCATGCTCTACTTTAAATGTATAGTAAAGTTTAGGGGTTAAATGTGAAATCGAAACATGATGGTATTAAGGTGAAAAATACGATAAATTGGAAAGGTTATCATTTCATGTGAGAAAATTTGTTCAAATTATTCGTTGAATGTTTAATAGTCAACATAGAGATGTTTAAGCATGATTGAATTGATTAGAAGTGAAATTTTATAGAAGACCGAGTCGGAAATCGGATTTGTTCCGATTCCGTCGGGTTTCGTAAATTCGTATTTTAGAGAAATAGAAAGGGGATAGAATGGGACTTACGGGTTTCGATTAAGCAAAGGAGTGAAGGGGGGACTAGAGGGGTTGCCGAGGCGTTGCTTTGTCGCCGGTTGTTCCTAAAAACGTCGCCGGAATTTCCGCCGGAATTTTGTCGGAGCTTCGCCGCGAACTTGTTTTCAAAGTACACAACTCTTGGAAAATTTTGAGAGAGTGAGCTTAGGATTTTTGGGATGAGAGGGTAGAGGGGAGGGGGTGTATTTATAGGGTAGGCTAGGGGTAGGTGAAGGGTTTTTAAATAAAAATGTAAAAATGTATAAAATCATTAAAAGTTGGAGTAAATAGGGTATATGAAAGGTTTTAATGTAAAAATGTATAAAATTATTAAAAATTGGAGTAAATAGGGTATATGAAAGGTTTTAATGTAAAAATGCATTAAAAAATCATTAAAATGGAGTAAATGGGGATTTCAAAGGTCTCTGAAACCGATCTAGGAATTTGAAATGTACATGGGGGTTTAGAAGATAAAGAGACACAATATTGAAGAAAAATTTAAAAAAAAATAAATATTAAAATTAATGTGAGGCATGGGATTTGAACTCTGGTGGCTTGGTTCAGCAGTGCAAGTTATTACCAATGAGCTACAAGCTCCTTCTTGTAATTAAATTACTAATTAATTACTTAAATCTTGTGCTCAGGCAATAAATACCCCTTTATGGATTTTTGAAAAAATATTTGAAAAATTTTTTATAGGAAAAAGTGTATAAGAAAATTAGGGTTTTTACAGTTGTATACTATTGTTGTAATGTTGTGTTAACGCTGTTGTTTGTAGCTTGGTACAGAAGGATGCCAGTGTATACGAGGGGAGTCTCTATATGCCAGAGACTAGAGGCACGTGTAGTACAAGGATCTGTTTATGCCACGGTACAACAACAACTGGATTCATGTTAGGTGTATTAAATCTGACCACCTCGTGCCACCTTTAACACCTTCCGTACCAATCTACCCCTTAAACCCCGCGATGTCTTGTTTGTATTGTTATCTTATAAATTGTATTGGTTGTATGATTGATTGACTGACCGACCGAAACCATGATATCAGGAAACGGTTGTAACCGTAGAGTCATGTAAATGGAATACTGAGAATCATGTAAAAGGAATATATATCCATGGTTCGGTTCAGTCAAGTTGTATAAATTGATAATTGTATTCATGGATTCATATGTTCATATTGAATTGGAAACTTGTAGATTATAGATTGACTTGAATCATATTCTGTTAGTGTATATGCCCTAGAGGCCATTACTGTATCATACTAGTTTGTATATTACTTAATGGAAGCTTGGGATATTCACCATTGTATACACAATCTTGCTCAAAATAGTAGTATGCTACTTGGTTTGTTTCTACTTCAATATGTGTACGTGTATTTCTTTTAACATATCGCCTATACACATTAGTGGAGCCCTTAGGATCTTTGCTTGATTACCAGCGTTGTGATGGCAGTCACACTCGTGGGGACTGGGTAATTCATAAGCACATCCTTATGCAGGTCCCTAGTCGTAGGACTATCGAGACAGGGCATCGATACTCCGGAGTAGACTAGCGTATGCGCTTCTCATCCCAGTACGGGAGACGGTCTGTCCCACAGCCGTTAGTACGTCGTACTTGAGATAGTATGCGGGTGCTCGTTAGGTTACGAGTACACTGGACAGGACTCGTCGGGAACTGTTGGTTGGTACTATACCTATCGTCAGCTATCAGTTCCCAGGTGACATAAGTACAGCTTAGTCCGCTGACTTGACACTGTCACTTCGCCTCGAGTGTGTTCCCACTGTACTTTGATTACTATCCTACCACGGCTCAAAGGAGTCGTGCAAACAGGTAGTAGTTGGGTGTAGTCCCGAAGCACTTGGAGGCAGTGACGGTTAGATAGGATTCGTCTCTCCCGGTATTGGGAGTTGATATCGCGCTGTGTCTAGGAGAGCCATTACACATTGTCGTCCCTGGCCAGGGCAAGCGAGATATACTGGTAGGTTTCAAGTGTTATCTCAGGGTGTTTTGGGCTACACTCCGACACGACTTGTACCGCTATTAGGAGACTGACGTTTACCTCCTAGGCCCGCCATGCGATATTCTCAGACGAACAGACCGGACCATACGCAGATTATCACATACAGGCTCAGTAGGAGTTCGGATGGGTTCGCCTCATCAGTCTTCTTATCGGCATCTACCTGGGGGGCCGTTACGTACAGCTAGTGCCGCTTGCGGTCTGTGGTTAAACCCACTGCCAGCGTAGTGTCGGGTTTTTAGAGTCCCACACAGAGGGTTATTCGCCTTTGGGCAAAACAGAGTAGAGGTCGCATGGTTTTCTGACAGGGTTCGTTCACATCCGCGCACTTGTGCACGTTTGGTGTCCGGACAGTCATTACTAGCGGGCTCTGGTTTGAGTCAGATCCTAGTATATACTTTGGGGTTAGTTTTATCTCATTGTATTTGTGTTCCTCGGAACACGAATGCGGGTGTGTATGCACAGTTGACTGAGGCAGAGGCAGAGAATTTTCATTAGGGTTTTGGAACGGGTGTGTATGCACAGTTGACAGTTATCTTTTTCCAAACCCTAATGAATATGTGAAATATCAATTAATAATATTAATTAAATGAAATTGAGTTATGGTTAGGGTTGTTGACTTGTTGACCAAGGTTGACTTGTTGACCATGGTTGAAACATTGACCATCATCATTTCATTCCAAAGATGCTCTTTGATCTTTGCAAAAACATTTAATGTGAAATGATAATGGTCTTATCAAACCAACCATCACCTTTTTCATTTTGATTAATATTATTAATTATATTAATTCATATATATTGGTTATGCTTGTAAAACTATTATCATTCTCTCATTCTCATTCTCTCTCATCTCTTCCTCTTCCTCTTCCTCTAGCTTAAGGAAAATCATTCTCATGAGTTGAGAACCATTTCCTTTGAAATAAAAACACCAAAACTACTCTCTACTCATCCTAAGGTAGAAGGTCTAGCAAGCCGGACACTTTAGTTTCCTCAAGTTCGAGAAAGGAGCTCAAGGTAGAGACCCTCAGGTGGATCCATCTTCGGCAAGAGAAGGCGACGAGGAGAGAACCATCCGACCACCACAAGGAGTCCAAGAGAAGGAGTTCAAGTTGAGGTATAACCCCCTAACCGAGTAGGTAAAGCTCTTGTTAGTTGCTAGTGTGTAGTTTAGCAAAGAACCGTGTTTTATAGTCCATGTTACCATAACCCAAAAAATCATTTTTCACCGTTTCCGCAAGCCCGAAAGAACCAGGAGAGGTAACGTGGACTTACATATTCAAGTCAGATTAATCAGACTCAAACCCGAGTCAGACAATCAGGAATGTGAATCGAAGTCTTATAATTGCTAGGGTCCTTAGGGTAATTTATAAAACTTGAGGGGTTTTTATGTAAAAATACTTTTATATACTTTTCAAAATACGCCTCAAGTATTTATTATTCGTCTTTAGAGTTGTAATGAGGGTGGATTTTATGTGGTGACATTTCTAGTGAAAATATTCTAGTTTTATAAATAAGGGTATTTATCTATAATATTGATTATTTGAAGTTAATGGTATTTAAGTGTAAAATTTATTATTGTGATTTTTAGGAAAAGGTGGAAAATTTATATTATAATAATATAGGTATTTAAATGATAAATATACATATGTTTATACAAAAAATAATTTTAATAAATTTTTTATATTCCAAAAATCTCATTTTCTTAAGATGTCGTATTTTAAACCTTTCGAGACCGAATGCTCCTTGCGGAGGTCTGAATCTCGCACTACTAGCCCGAGGGTGCGCGATAAACCGCACAATTCCGCACGGGTTCCCCAAAAATGGGTTGTAGCGGAGCTTTGCAAAGATTGTAAAATACTAATCCTTTAGAAAACGATTTTATAAAGTAAAAGGTATTTATTTGCAAAGATGTAAATTTTCCGTATTTTAGATTCTAGGGTTTCCTAAGTCAACTAACCTATTTCTAAATGGTCTAAACGACAAGTCGTTAGAAACCTCAAATCGCCTCTTCACCGTCAATTGTGGCCAGGTAAGTACAAATGAGGAAAGGAGGGATCCGCTCACGAATCGTGAGACAGGCCTTTTAAAGTTACCTTTGCTCACTTGCCTAGCCTAGACACTACAAAGTCAGATTTAGATAAACGATCGATATCCACAACTTATCGTATTATGCCTAGTAAAAGGTATTTATTTAAAAATGTATCAAATCTAAAACTTTTAAGAATGGTTTTATTAAGGATATGGTATTTAAATGAAAGTTTTGTTTTATCGTATTCTAAGTTTTTAATGATATCGTTTTAGGTTGTATTTGTGTGTGTGTGGAGGTAGGTCATTACCTCGTGCTCCACTTTAAATGTATAGCAAAGTTTAGGGGTTAAATGTGAAATCGAAACATTGTGGTATTAAAGTAAAAAATACGATAATTTGGAAAGGCTGTCATTTCATATGATGAAACTTGTTCAAATTGTTCGTTGAATGTTTAATATTCAACAATAAGATGTTTAAGCATGATTGAATTGGTTAGAAGTGAAATTTTATAAAAAACCGAATCGGAAATCGGATTTGTTCCCATTCCGTCGAATTTCGTAATTTCGTATTTTAGAGAAATAGAAAGAAGGATAGAATGGGACTTATGGGTTTCGATTAAGCAAGGAAGTGAAAGGGGGGCTAAAGAGGTTGCCAAGGCGTTGCTTCGTCGCCGGTTGTTCCTAAAAACGTCGCCGGAATTTCCGCCGGAATTTCGTCGGAGCTTCGCCGTGCACTTGTTTTCAAATTACACAACTCTTGGAAAATTTTGAGAGAGTGAGCTTAGAGTTTTGGGATGAGAGGGTAGAGGGTAGGGGGTGTATTTATAGGATAGGCTAGGGTAGGGTAGGTGAAAGGTTTTTAATTAAAAAATTGTAAAAAAATATCGAAATTCATTAAAAAATGGTTTAAATGGGGCATAAATTCTTCTCTGGAACCGATCTATTAAATTAGGGTATGCAGGGGGTTAGGGAATACAAAAAGACAGACATTTTGTGTTGGGGACTCGGTGGTCCGGCCGGCGGCGCCGGCCCGAGTCGGCCGATCCCGGCCGAGTCCGGTGGTCGATGGGTGGGGAAACTCGTGGGGTAGGCACTGGTATATTTAGATTTCTGGGTTCAGTTCAAAGTTTGGGAGTTATGGTCTGTGGGCTGTTGGGCTTCCAAGGAATTTAAAACAAAAATAGTATAAAAATAATGGGGGGCAGGGGATTTGAACTCTGGTGGCTTGGTTCAGCAGTGCAAGGTATTACCAATGAGCCACAAGCTCCTTCTTGTAATTATTGTGGGAAAATAGATACTTAAAGTGGTAACAGCAACATTAAATACCCCAAGTATACTTTAAATTTAAATCAATTTTATGTATACAAAAATTGGAGTTGTTACAGATATTGTCAGCCCCACTTCCCAAAATACGGAATACGATGGATGAATAGACCAGCCATGCTCCTACGGTCGAGGAAAAAGCCTACCGTAGCCACACTTCGGCTTCTAGAAATACATGGTAAGCAGTAAACACGGCACTAAATATGAGAAATACAGTCACTAAATCTATCACATTTTAAACGAATCAGAGTGCAACGGATACAAGCGAAAGAGATAACTAATCAGATAGTGATAAAGGAAAAGATAGAGCTAACGTCACTGATCTAGATGTCCGCAATATCTTCGAAGTAAGGTAGTTCGTGATCTGAGCTATGTCCATTTCTCACTCTGAGCATGCATACTCAGGTTGTCAGAGCGACACAATAGCATATATATATATATATAATGTGCAATGATGATAAACATAAAACAGTAAGTATAGAGTAATGACATGAGCATGAAATAACCAGTACATGTAACGGTCAAGAAGGTATATCAAATCAATAATCAATATAATGTGCTATCGGTCTCAAAGTCTTAAGGTCCGGGTCACTAAACTTATCGTCAGTCCGAGTGTGAGCGACAACCATCGCAGGAGTATTCCCAACCCAAGGATAAGCCCTAAGGGCAGGGAAATACGGGCCCGAATCACGATCAGTAAAAACCAGTAACAATATCATGAAATCACAAAATATGCCGGCAATGGGACTCCTGAGATTCCATTGATCGAACCTACACTCAAACTACCCCACACCCCGCGGTATATATCAAACACTGACCATTAATTTAAATACTAGTCGCTCCTTGACAATTCTATACGAGAATTGGAGACAGGGACTCCATCAAGCATGTCTTGACTGGTATCCAAGATAAGTGGACAGTTCTCGATATCTTACCTATGACACTAATATAAGTGCTTCTGTAGAAACCCTAACTTTTTGTATGATTCTTTTTTCAAAATACAGAAAGGCACATCTAAGCCTGAGCACGAGTTATAAGTTTGGTTTGCTTTAGAACAGCAAGAAAGAGCTTGTAGCTCACCGGTAAGACCTTGCACTGCTGAACCATAGCACCAGAGTTTAAATCCCATCAGCCACAATATCTTTTTATTTTAAATTCTTTTAATCTTTTTAGAAGTCCAAAAGACTACACGTGCACAACACGTAAATTGAAGAGACACAAGATAATCAAATACGTGCACTGTAGAATACTAAAAGATCCCGACCCAATACCCCAACACCAACCCAGACCGTTGGCATTGGGCCGGCGACAAGCTCAGAAAATCCGGCGAGGTCGGGTCAAACCGTCCCGAATGCTTCCAAACTTCATCCTCTGTACCTCTTCAGCCACCCCACTAACCCCATATTACTTGTTTACTCTGAATTTATCCAGAGTGCAATAAAATCCCCCTTTAATCCCATTTTAATGCATTTCTTTCACCCCCATAAACCCTAATTTTTTCTATAAATACCACACCTTAAATCACCCCTCCTCACTTATAAATTCCTGCCCAAACTCTCAAAAACCTTCAAGCTTTCATTGTGTGCAAGTAGAGTTAGCAAAGGGCGAAGCTCCGACGATGTTCCGGCGGCAATCCGAGGAGATTTCGGTGACGAAACGACGCCCCGACGAACCCTAACTCTTCTACTACCTCCTCCCTCTCATCAAAACCAGTAAGTCCCCCCCCTCTCTTTTCCTATTCTCAAACTTTACATTCTCAAAACGTGTCGGAAGTAGAGTTATCCGGCTTCCGATTCTCTTTTCTTTTAAAATAAAACTTTTTCTTAATAACAAACCTACAAATTTTGATATATATTATTTAGTAATCATTAACAAAGAAAATAGAATAAGTTTGACATCAAAATAATAACCGTAGCAAGTTTTATTCCACTTTTACATTAAAATACCTTCATGTATCACTTTGACATGCTTAAACTTTTTAAACCGTGTTATCTTAGAAAAACTCAAGAGGTAATGACCTACCTTATCACAACACACAAATCTATCATAGCACGATGAATTTTGGGACAATAGAATACGAGAAATACGATCTTGCAAATAAATCCCTTGAACTTATAAAAACCGTTTTCTTTAAAAGATATATTAAAATATTTCTATGCAATTGAGCCTCTACAACCCATTTTGGGGACCCCGTTTGGGATGGTGCGGATTATCGCACATCCTTGGGTTTAGTAGAGCGAGATGAAGACCTCCGCAAGGAGCATTCGATCTCAATGGAATTTTTATACATTTTTGTTTAGAAAATGAGATTTTTACAAGAAAATAAATAAAATTATTTTCATTAATTATGTATATATAATTATTACTAAAATACTTATTTTAAATATATATATTATTCCATGTTTCCAAAACTCAAGAAAAGAATTCAAATATTACATGAAACTACCATGATAATTCAAAATAATATTCATATTACAAATAAATATCATATATTATGAAATTAGGTTTTATTTACTAGAAATGTCACATTTATAAAATATACATCAATGAAAACCCTAAAGACGATAATTAAATGCTTGGGGTGTATTTTGAAATTATACCAAAACTATTTTTACATAAAACCCTCTCAGGTTATACTAAATTACAATAAAGACCTTAGTAAACATAGGTTTAAGCGGGACCGGTCTCTTGAGCCTCAGGGAGCTGGAGATATGGGTGCTTGCCTATTTAAGGTAGACAACTTAACAAACGGTGTTATCTGTAAGTGCACGGCAGCGCCCCGGCCGTCTGAACGAGGCCAAAATGCGGAAACGAAACTTTTACAAAACTTGTAAACCGGCACCACCGCGCACTATAAACTCGGATCAGGCCATTAACCTACTCCTAGCTAACTAGAGAATGGGTAGAGAGATATACCGAGCGATCCGTGTCCTTCGGTCTTCTCTTCGTCATCCCGATCTCCCCACGGAATCTCCGGTCTTCATCTCCTCGTCGGAAGGGCATCACATTACCGGGTTCTTTTACGGGCTCCCACCTCTGGACCGAGGTAACTCGGGCATGAAGTTGGTGAGCCGACGTGTCCAAGAATGCTGTAGGCTAAATGTAGAACACCGGGTCTCATGGGGTTACTAGAAGTTGCCTTTTGGGTGGAGGAATGAGATATGAGCTTTTTGAGATGAACAAAGGGATTTTGTGCAACCAAATGAGAGTGATTTTTCTCCCCACAAAAATGGACAACCCCCTTCAATCTTGGCCGGCCATTTGCTTCAAGAATGAGAGAGAGAGAGTGGAGTAAGCAATAATACAAGAGAGAGAAAATGATAATCATGAAGAATAATGATCACAACCAAATCTCCACTCCATCACCTAATCATATCAAGTCATCATGAACAAATGAAGTCAATGGAAGCTAAAACCATCATGAAACAACAATTTCCAAAAACCACCCCCACTTGGCTAATTTGCACATTTGCAAATAAGCCCCTCCACACCAATTTTCAGCCAAAGAAAGAACAAAGGAAAAATGGCCGAAACGGAAAGCAAACTGGCAACTTCAGAAAACTGATCCCGTAATAAATTACAGGAAAACCCCGCGACTGTATATACATACCCGTATTTGTATTCCGACCGAATACAAATGCAATGAGACAAAATCTACACTGCACAATACTAGGATCCGGCTTAAACCAAAGCCCGCTAGTATTATCCGTCCGATCATGATCCGTGCAATACCGCATGTATATGATCGAACCTTGCCATATCTCCATACGGCCTCTACAGCGTTTCGCCCGAAACTTGAGAAACGGTCTGTGGGGGACTCTTAAGACTTGTCAATACTTTGGCTGTGGATTTAACCACTAGCACGTCAGAGCTATTAGCCATACGTAACGGGCTACCAGGTATTGACCAAAAGGGACGTCGATGAGCGAACTCATCCTGAAACCCTACTGAGCCTGTCAGTGACAATATCCGTACAGTCCGGTCCGTTCGTCTATGAGCATCGCATGGCGGGCCTAGGGGGTTGGTAAAAGTCAGACCCCCAAAAGCAGTACAAGTCATGTCGGAGTGTAGCCCAGAACACCCTGAGATACTACTGGAATACCTACCAGTAAATCTCCTGCCTTGGCCAAGGACTTCGTGTAATGGCTCTCCTAGACACAGCGCGACCTCACCCCCAATACCGGGAGAGACGAACCCTTGCAGATCCGCTTATTACCACCATGTGGCTTGAGACTGTACCCAACTAAAACCTGTTTGCACGACTCCTTTGAGCCGTGGTAGGGTAGTAATCAAAGTACAGTGGGAACTCACACGAGACAAATGACGATCTCAGGTCGATGAACTAACCTGTACACATGTCACCAGGGAACTGCTATCTGACGTCTGGTATAAGACTAACTAGCATGTTCCCGGCGAGTCCTGTCCGGTGTACTCAGAACCCAATGAGCACCTGTATACATCTTAGGTGAACCAACTGACACCAGTGACTTGTGAGACCGGCCACCGCCCCTCATCGGGGTCTCGACTGTATACACTAGTCTACTCTGGAGTATCGATGCCCTGTCTCGAAAACTCCCACGACTAGGGACCTTTTAAGGATGTGCTTATAGACCCCAGCTCCTACGTATATGATCGCCATCATACTGCTGGTCGTCAAGCAAGAATCCTAAGGTCTCTATCAACATGCAATAGTGACCTGTAAGGTCACCTGAAACAGTACACGATGATAAAGACAAATCAGATAGCATACTATCATCTTGAGTAAGACTGTTCTAATGGTATAGGTCCTCTCTCAATCATTGCAATCACGTGCCTGTGATCCAATAATTGACTCTGAGGGCACTATCTCCAACATTATCAACACGGTAATTGTCTTGGAAAAAGACACAAATCTTGCCGTCCATGTGCAGCAGTTACCGATAATATCAAAACAATCAGGATTTCAAGTTCTTTTAAAAGTGTCTGACTCAGACCGAGTCTCAACCTAATCAATCTGATTTGAATGTGATTCAAGTACAAATTACAATACAACATGATTCAATATGAATCCATCTATTCTATCTATATCAATCTGTATTGACTGAACCGAACCATGCATATATTCTATTTACATGTTCATCCATTATATCCGTTTCATTACTGATATCATGGTCTCGGTAAGGTATACATCTATACAATTTATAATACAAGACAAGATAATACAATCCATACAATCAATACAATCAATACATTAACACTATGGGGTTATAAAGGGGTAGACTGGTGCGGAACATGTTAAAGGTGGCACGAGGTGGTCACTTAAGACGTAATTACATCCATACCGTTGTTCCGCAGTATTATCGACGGAGTCTTGTACTACGGGTTACCAAAGACTCCGGTGTAAGTGGGACTCCTCTCGTATATACTGGCATTTTCTGTACCAAATTACAAACAACTACTGTAACGCTTTGAAATTCGTTAAGTTAATTTTCGCGTTAATTAGCGATAGTGCGTGTTTTCACAAAACTTAGTTAATAGCTATTTTCACCTAGACTGGAATAAATCTACTTTTAATTGTGATGGTCTGTAATTATATATATATAATAGTGTTTTATTAATTATTAATTAGTTTAGTGTTCACTTAATTAGCAAATTTTCTTAACTATTTTTCCTAAGCCAAAATTAGTTAGTATGCACAACCCTAATCACCTAGGTTAAGTGATAACTTGTTTTTCATTTCTTTTCCCTCTTGCATGGTTCTATTATCCTCATAAATCAAGTCAAACCTTTAATTTAAAATAAAATAAAAAGAAATGAAAGGCATGGTTGGTATTAGGTGAAGAATGGGCTTGACTTTTGACCATACCCTCTCTCTTTTCTCTCTCTCCCTCTCATTTTCTGCAATCACAGCAGAGGCAGCAGCAGCAGCATATTCTTCATATTCTTCTTTTTCTTTTCTTTGTATTCAAACACCAATCCCTACACAAAAAAATTCACCTTTTCTTCATAAAACCTTTGCAAAACACCTCCTTTGTTAGTCTTGATGGCAAATTCTTACCTTTGAAGGCAAGTGCAGCAAGTTAGACCCCCCTAAGACCAATTTGAGGTATTAAACTCACCCAAACTCACTTTATTGCTTAACTTGTAGTTTTATTAGCTAAAAATTGTGTTTTTGTGCGTTTTAGTGCTAATGAGATGGTTTAAGTGAAGATTATGGTAAGTTAGGGTTTTTAGGGTTTGATTAACTTAATTAGGTGCTATTAATGTTGTTTAAACCAAGTTATTTTCTCAGGTTACACTAAAATACCATTTTGTATCAAATTAGTGTTAAATTAGCATTTTAGTTAAGTTTTGTGCTCTTTTGTGATCTGCTTTCAACTCGGCTGCTTCAAGCAAAAACTGAGTTTACTGGAGCATGTACACTAGACCTAGACCACACACACGAAGTACGAGACCATACTCCCAACCCTAGGCCGCAAATAAATTAGTTCTGGCCGCAATTTGCGGCCGTGATCTGTGTGTTGGGATTTGGTGGGTAGGAGTCTGCTACATATTTAAGGTTTTTGGTGTATGCAACTTTTTCTAATTCTGCCTGTATCAAAATCTGGAACGAAATACATTATTTTCAATACTTTAAGCTTGCGCGACACGTGCGTTATGTGAGTGGGTTTAGCGTTTGCTGTGTATCACAGCGTGTCGGGGTAGTTTCAGACGCGTATTCACACGTTTTAGCATATCAGATACACACGCGTTTAGTTCGCGACGTGAGGTTCTCGTTTGGTTTTGATATCGTGTTTTTGCAAGATTTTAGCTTATGTGTACTCTTTATGTAAATTCTAGGTTCGCAGGCGGGTACGTCGGACGCCGCAAGGAAAGGGAAGCAGCTAGTCGGCTACACGTAGCACGAGATCACGGTGAGTAGATTTAACATCTACGGGGAAATCGCCCGTATGGCGTTAAGCGTCAGGGCTTGATAGGATATTGTAGTCGCGTATGTATATTTATATATATATTGCTTGTGCATATGTACTATTGTAGCGTATCCATCTTTTGTTGCATATAGAAACAGTAGTTATGTAACACCGCACTGTCACTAACGGTTCAAGTTGCACAAGCACTATTTGTATGTTACACCCACACCGTTAGTGATTGCCATGACACTCACACTATAGGATTGCTACGAACCATACATCATTTTGATTACCGCATCATTGATGATTAGACATGATTCTGTCGCATATTGGGACATATACATATTGTACATCCATACTTGCGTGTGTGTGTGTCTATATATATATATATATATATATATATATATCTTTGTGCATCCATACCTACATACATACATACTCTTGCAAATACATAGATGATGCCGACTTTGATTTGAAAAAATTGGGGACCGCATGAAATGTTTTCAACTGGATCCTTTAAAAGAGCGGTTTTCCCTTTTTACTCGTAGTACGATTTTGTACGGCATACGACACATTGCATGGATTTACGCAGTGAGTTTTGGATTCGTGTGATTTCTGGATTTGAGAACCGTGGTATTATTTTAAGAAAGTATGCACTGTTTTGAAAAACCTGGTTTCTCTTGATATGATATTTCAGTGCGTCCACCATGAGTTTTCTCATTTCTGAGACGTGTGACATGTGAAACCCGATTCGAAGAGGAGGACGATCCGTTTGTGGGTACATGGTGGACCCGGTATGGTACCCCAGGGCGAGAGAGAGATTTCGTGTGGATGACGATGAGCCTGGCAGACGGATGTTCAGTTGATAAAACTGCACATTTGTATTACATTTTTCCTACCATTTTCATATTAAAAAAGGACTTTATTATAATATATTATACATATGAGGGTTTATGTGTTAAAACACCATTTTCCATGTGTTAATATATTTTAATTAGCATTTAGTAGGAAAATGTATGCAAATAAATCTATTGACCAAATCCTAGTAGAAATAAGCCTACTAAATATTATTTGAGATTATTGTGCAGAATTTTCCAAGTTGTTATGCAGAATTTATCAAACAAATCAATTTGTTGAAGAAAACTTGCCAAATTAAGAATCAAAACTTGGAGACCAAGTCTGAAAGCAACCGAGAGAAGATTTCTGAATTCTGAAGGTGCCTAGGATTGCCACATGTCACAATCACAAAGCCCAAGAAAAATGATCAAGAGATCCCCACCATTGGCCGCGGAACCGCGGCCAACAGGGGGGTTTGGCCGCGGTTCCGCGGCCAATGGTGGGGATCTCTTGATCATTTTTCTTGGGCTTTGTGATTGTGACATGTGGCAATCCTAGGCACCTTCAGAATTCAGAAATCTTCTCTCGGTTGCTTCCAGACTTGGTCTCCAAGTTTTGATTCTTAATTTAGCACCCGGGTCACCCGCGTGACAGGCGGGAATACTCACCACTATACTACAACGACCGAGATGGACGGCACTCCATCAGAGTATAACACCACGCTGCCACCGCCCGTAGGTGAGCAGAATCCACCGCGCATCTCTCTCCAAGAGAGATGCTATCCTATTCGTGGTCCCTTTCCTACTTGTCTATCTCTTCCACCACCTAACGGGGATAATTTTGAAATTAAACCCCACTACATCAATCTGCTGCCCAAATTTCACGGGCTTGAGTCGGAAGACGCGTACGTTTTCATCACCAAATTCGAAAACGTATGCGCAATGATGGGTACTTCACAATTGACTTTAGATGCTATGCGCTTACGTCTTCTCTCATTCACACTGTGCGACTTGGCAGAAAAATGGCTTTATAATATTGCCGCACACTCTATCACTAATTGGGATGAATTCGTCATAGCATTTCTTAAGAAGTTTTACGCAAACCATAAGACTGCCCACATTAGGAGCGAGATCAACCAGTTCACCCAGCTTCCCAATGAACCATTTTGGAAGTGTTTTGAACGCTTCAAAGATCTGCTTGTCCAATACCCCCATCACGGAATACAAAGATGGGATTTATGTCGGATTATATATGAGGGCATTAACCCAGCGACAAAGCAGATGCTTGAAACAATGTGTCAATGTAATTTCATGTCTAAAGATGACGGTGAAGCATGGAAATATCTGGAAGATCTCGCTGAACACACGTTGCAGTGGGAAAGCGTAAGACCACCTTCAACTAAGGGAGGTATTCACCAGCTCGACGTTTCTATCGCAGTAAAAGCTGAAATGGCAGCGATACAGAAGAAACTCGACGCTATTGAGAACAAATTTTCATCATTCTCCCTAAATCAGGTCACGCTTCCTAAGACCGTCTGTGGTTGCTGCTCGGATCCTTCACACTTAACAGAAGAATGTCCTATGAATGCATCGTTTCAAGCTAATGTTGCTTTTCAGCAGCGACTTAGAAACGACCCTTATTCTTCCACGTACAATCAAGGATGGAGGAATCATCCTAACTTTGCTTGGAACCAAAACCAACAAAGCAATTATCAAAGACCTCCTCCACAGCAACCACAACCACAGAATCAGCCCCCCTTTCAGTCGCAGAATTTCCAAAATCCGGCCAACATTTCTACACCACAAGTGGCCGGTACTGACAACTCACTTGCACAAACTTTGGATATGTTCATGAAACAATCCATGCAAAATTCGGCTGAGATGAGGTTTTCTATTGATACCCTAACGAAAAACTCCGCCTTCCATGGTGAGAGTATTAAATCAATAGAAAACCAAATCGCACAGTTAAACGCCGCAATGAGTGCAAGAGAGAAAGGGAAACTCCCATCTCAACCCATACCTAATACTGGCCACTCACAAAGTTATAATGTGAGTACTGTTACTACGTTGAGATTGGGGAGAGTGCTAAATAACCGAGTGGGTGAGCAAGGTGATGATGTTAGTGACACATTTGATACCCCAGCTTCTTCTTCTTCTTCCCCTAATTCGTCTAGTCTCCCACCTTCACCCGAGCCTATTCTCCGTTTTCCCTAAGGCTCGAACCCTTCGCCCATTTCGCCAAATCTATCTAAGTCGATCCCCACTCCAGTTTTGGGATCGAATCCGTCCCCACAATCCTCTCCAATGTTGGACCAAACCCTTATTGATAAAGCACCTTATCCAAACAGGTTAAGGGGCAACAGACCAAGTCTACAAATGGAGAAGATTGTGGAAATTTTTAAGCAAGTTAACATAAACATTACTCTCCTAGATACTATTCAACAAGTTCCGTCATATGCGAAAATCCTAAAGGACTTGTGCACTAGGAAGAGAAAAGTTCAAGTACCTAAAAAAGTTTTCCTTGCGAGTAATGTGAGCACTGCTTTTACGCAACAACTACCCAAGAAACGAAAGGACCCCGGAAGTCCTACAATTTCTATTTTCATTTGGGGTAAAAATATCAATCGTGCTCTACTCGATCTAGGTGCTAGTGTAAACTTGCTTCCGTACTCTGTTTATGAGCAATTAGGGATTGGAGAGTTAAAACCTGTGCATTGCACTCTTCAGATGGCCGATCGATCTATCACCCAACCTAGGGGTGAGATAGAGGATGTGTTAATCAAAATCGGGGAATTCATATTTCCTGTGGACTTTATCGTTATAGATACACAACCTGTGGCAAACCCACGCAATAAAATCCCGGTGATACCCGGTCGACCCTTTTTGGCCACTTCCAACACAGTAATCAATTGTAGAAACGGCTCTATGACCCTATCCTTTGGAAAGAAGTCAATTGAGCTTAACATTTACAAGTTGAGAAGTGAACCCTCCGAACCCTATGCTCATGTGTGTTCTGTCGAATTAATGGATGTCGACAGCAGCGAATTTGATCAACCTCATGATACTGACTCTATTCATATGTTGTTGTTTGACCCAGCCATGTACTCTTCCACCGAGTTGTCCGGGTCAACATCTAACACTGATGAGGAACTTTTTATAGAGTCGGACGATCACCCCATTTTTTCTGATGACATTATTCTTCGGGGTATCGATGAAAGTTTTGAGAAAATTTTCGCTGATGAACTCGCATTTTTACAAGACACGGGTGTTGAGATGAATCAACTCCAAGATAAAGAAATTGAACCTCCACCCCTTCTTTTGGACAATCATGATAATGCGAGTAATCCATCATTACTATCACTGTGTCGTCTCTCCAAATTGAGACGCAATCCTTTTCCATCACAACTCTTATCACCTCCCCACTTCTTCACGTCGAAAGGTGACATGTTCTTCCACCAACCTTGGTGCTTCATCGATAAAATTTTTGAACGGTTGGTGTTGACCTTCGGTCTTTGCAAAGCTTGGCATTGACCAATAACCTTGACCCCCTCATGTGATTTTAAAAGATTAAAATTGTTTAACTCAAGTTTGGGGGGTGTGGTATATTTTGGCTCTTGAAAAGAAAATGATTTTTACAAATTTGTGAGCCAAAAATAAGTTTGGGGGAGGATTTTCACTTTCATATATTCTTGCCCCCATTAATAATTTCCTCCCAAGTCTACAGGTTTTTGAGCTTAACGGATGACATCAGTGAAGAAACTGCTGTAAACAGGTTTGGGGGAGGGTTTGTGCTTATTTACACATCAATTTGCATCATATTTTGCATAAACACAATATTTTCAAAAATTTCAAAAATTTTCTTTTATAACAAAAGAGTAGAAAGTGAAAAATTACATCCAAAAGATAGGAATAGTTTAAGAAAACCGAGAAAATTAGAAGTTTTCTTAAACGAACTAGTAATAAGTAGTTATGAGCTGTTGCCCAAGGGTTAGAAAGATGAAGGAAGTCACTAATTTGAGAATAAAAATAAGTCTGAAAAATAGTTTCTATTCTGTAAGCCAAACATTTGAATGTTGATACCCTACTATATGCACTTACACACGTCTTGAAACTCGGGATAGTAGAGGATACCTTGAAATGCTCTTGTCTAAAAGCCAAAGTATGAAAAAAAAATTGAAGAAAATATAAAAATGGTGAAAGAAAAAAATGAACACTGGTTTTGTATCGCCAAGGCAGCAATAAAAAAAATATAGCGAGGGTGCCTCTTCACCTAGTGCCCTAAGGCCAACTGGTCTGGGAGTCACTGCTAAGCCTTAGGTGGTGCAAGACGAGGAAAATATTATCACCTAATCAGCAAGTACATGAGTAATCGGTCGGTTAGTACCTCAAGAAGTATTAACGGTCGCATGAAAATGTGTGAGAAAATCTTAATATTCATCAAATTAAAAAGTACTAAGGTAGATGGACAAGAGTATGATAGCTTGAATTGAATTCTCCGAGTGTAGGGATGTCCATTACACACACGTAGGGGTATATGATCGATGTTTGGATGAAAGGTAGGAATGAAGAATAAAGACGATGTTTTATTGAGGGATAATGTGATTTCTAATATCTTTTCATGACTATTAAGATAGGGCTCATGATAACTGAAAAGCTGGTGTAGTTGGAAACTCTTATTTTCAAAGTCTTTCTTTTATGGTTCTTATCTTTATATATAAATTTCACCATCTCTCTTTTATTATAGGATTTTGTGAGTGTAATCCGCTGAAAACTTTCAGGAGACAACACTCCTCCTACTAGGGATACCTAGAGGTTTAACGGCTTGTTGCACGTGCTCAGTGCAATCGTGTCTGCCTACGAAAGTGTGCTTAGTTTTCTCCTTTCTTTTCCTTCTCTTGAATAAGCTAGTTTGCTCGGGACGATCAAAGATAAGTTTGGGGGTATTTGTTCAGTTGATAAAACTGCACATTTGTATTACATTTTTCCTACCATTTTCATATTAAAAAAGGACTTTATTATAATATATTATACATATGAGGGTTTATATGTTAAAACACCATTTTCCATGTGTTAATATATTTTAATTAGCATTTGGTACGAAAATGTATGCAAATAAATCTATTGACCAAATCCTAGTAGAAATAAGCCTACTAAATATTATTTGAGATTATTGTGCAGAATTTTCCAAGTTGTTATGCATAATTTATCAAACAAATCAATTTGTTGAAGAAAACTTGCCAAATTAAGAATCAAAACTTAGAGACCAAGTCTGGAAGCAACCGAGAGAAGATTTCTGAATTCTGAAGGTGCCTAGAATTGCCACATGTCACAATCACAAAGCCCAAGAAAAACGATCAAGAGATCCCCACCATTGGCCGCGGATCCGCGGCAATATAGGGAGATCGTTTGGTAAAAATTTGGGGTATCAATCTTGATGAATTTTACCAAGTTTCGAACTAAAAGATTCTGGTTTTGCATTATAAAAGAGCACCGAGAGCCTCTTGGAAAAGTTATCAAGCCGAAGAGATCACGAAGCTCCCGACGCTCACGCATCCAGGCTGATCATCGACTGTTCGACTACCTTCTTAGGAAAGATCGAGAAGCAACTAGTTTGTAATCATTTTCTACGGATTAAAGTGTAGTTTGTTCAAGTCGATTAATAAAGGTAATTATTTTATTTAATTATTTTTGCATCTTACATTATGTTTTTCCTCTTTGTCTTTTCATCTTCTTCTCCCAACATGCGCGAGTAATTCTCCGCTTGTTAGGGTTCGTAGGATTAGGGTAGGCTAATGGATGATGAAAATAATTAAACCCTTTTTAAGTCCTATAAAGTTTAGGAACTTTATCAAAAAAATCATTAACATCCTAATCGGGCGCGCTGGCAATTCTTTGCTAGTTCCGACCGCGATTAGAGATTAGATTAATGATTGTTTTGGTAAAGGCTAGATATGAACGGAGTTCCGTGTCGAGATAAGGGTTAAGAAAGGGATTCCTTTTCCCTCCAGAAACCCTAATCTACACGCATCACCGTCGTTCTAGTTCTAAATCTATTAATGGATAAAAAGGGTAACTTTTAATTAATCGTCCATAACTACTAAATCCTAACGAACCCTACAAGCCTTCTTATTATATTTACTACATCTTTAAAATAATCTAGATCTATATTTTACATTCTTATTGAACGTAGATCTATAAACCATTCTATAAAATTCTTTATCCCTCCTCTCTTTTTCAACACATCTAAAGTAAGAGTAAAAGGTTCCATGTTTCCCAGAGGACGACCCGTACTCATCTCGGTCTAGCTACACGCGACACCGTTATTGATTGCGGTTACACTACAAACACACACTTTCACGTAACAATCAACGAACTCCTACCTACTGGTGATTGGTTGGACCCGGCGGTCATCCGGAGGATACTGACCAGAGTCGAGAGATGAATATGGGCCGACCCTTACTACCGGGGCCGAGGGCCGATTCCGCAGACAGAGCCCGTGGGCCGATCCGGACTGACGGAGCCCGATATATGAGGATTTGCGTGTCGATGCTGGACACGGGTATTTCATGATATTTTTGGGTGCCGATGTTGGGCACCCCACTTCTATGAGATTTATAGGATTGAGGGCCGGATAGAGTGACGACGTCTGAGTTATCTGGATTTTGGGGTGTTTTTGGTAGACACCGGGGTTTTCCACGTTGATGATCCGTGTAGACGATATTTTATCCCATGCTCAACATTCATTGTTATGCATTGCATCATGTAGTCGTAGTACCTGATAGAGTACTTTGGCATGATTATTGCATACCCAGCTCATCATATAGATGTTATTAGATTGCACTTGTTATGCATGATTATTGCATACCCAGCTCATCATATAGATGTTATCTGATTGCACATGTTAGAGTATCGCAGTACGTGCATACTCGCGATTACCTTTATATGTTATTTACTATTCACGAGTTGGCAACCCACCCCCATTGTGCCACAGTGTTTGCAGAGAGTAGTTGCGGCAGGGCTATCTCTTGTATCTTTTTGCTACGGATACCACTACAGTTGGCGTGTGAGCCGTTTTGCTGATAGGTGGGTTTGCGGTATCCGTTTATTTTCCATTTTTACACTCTATTGTATCTAGTACTCTCCATCTACTATTTCATGTACTGACTTAGAGACCAGTTGTGAGGACGATATTGTATATTATTTTGTACTCTGGTGTCGAGCTCGTGGGAGCCGACTTTATTTATGCAGTTTTATCTTTTATACTGTTCTTTTTGCTTATTCTATCCATTTCTTCGCTACGGTGTCGTATACTATTCTTGTGGTGGTTGTTTCCGCCGTTGGGCGTGATTGCTCCCGTTTGGTAATGTTTTATTCTTGCTATCAGTCATTTTACTTATATCATGTTTTGTACTCGTTTTCGGGGCTAGTTTTTACAAAGGAGGTGCTGCCGAAATTTTTAAGAAAATAACTTAAACTTTAATGATTTTTAATCAATTACTCAAGGTTTTCTAAATGTTTTAAACTAATGTTTTTCTTCACTCACTATTTTAATGGTTTTGATTTCTGGGTTTCGGCTTACTTGATTGCGTTGCTCCTGTAGACGTTACGTGGTTAAGTGCCGGTCACGGGCCGAACTTTGGGTCGTGACAAAGTTGGTATCGCAGCATAGGTTTTACCTTTCGGAGTGTAGGATGACCTTGGTATGATGGAGTAGGCAGCTGAAGCAGAGTAGGTTAGCGTGTGTATGTTCCGCGGCATACTCACAACATGGTACTCCGCCTAATTGACCTTAGAACTTATTGATTGAAATTCCTTCATGATTATATACATTCTTGTGATTCGATTTCCGTATCCTTATCGAATCCTATTTTCTTTTCAGCCATTATGCCGCCAAAGACTACGAGGGCGCAGAGAGCGGCCGCGAGAGCCGAGATTAGAGTTGACTCGTCTGAGACGAGAACTGACCCGGGCAGTACACCCATTGTACCAGAGCAGACTGTTCCCCCTTCGACAGACCAGATTGCTATGCTAGGGGCCGGTATGCAGGAGATGCGCCAGATGATAGGGTCGTTAGTTGAGGAACTTCGAGCGCAGTGACCATAGGTAGTTCCACCCGTTACGAGGACCGCGATGGTACCTACAGTTCAGGCAGTTGCACCTGTAGCTACAAAGGTTATCACAGTATCGCTATCTGAATTTATAAGGCTGAAGCCTCCGGTCTTCATAGGTACCGATGCAGCCGAGGACCCACAATCATTTATCGATAGAATGACCAGGATATGTCGTTCACTCATATGCTCAGATGCGAGATGGGTGGAGTTCACGAGCTTTCGCCTGAAAGGTCTTGCGCAGAAGTGGTGCGAGTCGGTAGAAAAAGGCAGAGCAGCAGTTTTCCTCCTATGACCTGGACTGAGTTCATGATGGTGTTCCTTGACCGTTTCCTTCCCCAGAGTGTCAGGGATGCTCGAGCGCGTAGGTTCGAGTCATTACGCCAGACGCCGGATATGACGGTGGCGGAGTATGATGTGCAGTTCACCGAGTTATCTGTTTATACCCCATATTTAGTGGCTACTGAGGAGATGCGAGTCAAGAGATTTGTTCGAGGCTTGCTTACCTCGTTATTTCTTGCGATCAACGCACATCATTGCGAGACCTATGCAGCAGCTGTAGATGCAGCCCTGTTAGTTGAGGAGCATCTTGCCGAGACTTCGGTAGTTCCGGAACCGAAGAGAGTTCGCACCAACATGTCTTCCCAGAGGCAGATGGGTAGGCACCGAGGCAGACCCCCTCCAGGCCGTGATGATGACGGAGGTTCGAGACGAGGACGATTATACATCACCTATCCACAGGGCTGACAGACACCGTCTAGATGTTTCCGGTGCGGGAGTACTTATCATCAGGTTCGAGATTGTCCGGAGCCACGTGAGAGCGAGATGGCCGTACCACATGTCGCATTTCCACCTTCTCCACCCTAAAGTGCGTAGCCTTTTGTACCTGCTGTTGCTTTGCGTCAGAATCATGCACAGAGAGGTCGTGGTCGCGGAGGGTTTGCTCATAGAAGACGAGGTGGCCGAGGCAGAGGACAGCCGGCTGCCTGCAGAGGACAGCCAGTTGCTAGTAGGGGACCGCCAGTCGCAGGTAGAGGACAGGCACGGGTTTTCGCTTTGACGCATCAGGACGTCCAGGCATCCAATGCAGTGGTCTCAGGTACTCTTTCAGTATGTTCTGTTAACGTACACGTGTTGTTTGATCCGGGATCCACGCATTCGTACGTTTCCACACACTTCGTGCCGAGTTTGGGTAGAGAGTCTGGTTTGCTTGATCAGCCGCTTGCTGTGACCACTCCTGTGGGCGATTCGTTTATTTCTAGACACGTGTTCCGGTCGTGTTTTGTCCGTATTGGTGAGAGAGAGTTGCTTGTCGACTTGATCCTTCTTGAGATGTTGGACTTCGACGTTCTCCTGGGCATGGACTGGTTAGCCACGTTCTACGCGTCTGTGGACTGCCGCGAGAAGACAGTTAGGTTTTGTTTTCCCGGCGAGTCGGCTTTTGTTGTGCAGGGGGACCGTGGTGCCGCCCCTCACAGTTTGATTCGTCTCTTCGCGCTGGACAACATCTGAGGAAGGGATGTCAGGGATTTCTAGCCTATGTTTGCGATACTAGAGCTACAGAGGTTCCGTTGGACCAGGTCACGATTGTCAGTGAGTTCCCTGATATTTTCCCTGACGAGCTTCCTGGGCTACCGCCCGAGCGCGATATTGTTTTCTGCATTGACTTGATTCCCAACACGGGGCCTATTTCCATACCGCCTTATCGGATGGCCCCGGCGGAGCTTAGAGAGTTGAAAGGTCAGTTGCAAGATTTGCTGGATAAAGGGCTTATTCGACCTAGTGTGTCTCCTTGGGGTGCTCCTGTCCTGTTCGTCAAGAAGAAGGACGGCAGTTTACGCTTGTTTATTGACTACCGCCAGCTGAACAGGGTTACCGTACGGAACAGATATCCTTTACCACGCATCGACGACTTGTTCGACTTGCTTCAGGGTGCAGGATACTTTTCGAGGATTGACTTACGATCAGGCTACCATCAGTTGCGGGTTCGGCAGGAGGATATTCCGAGGACGGTTTTTTGAACGCGTTACGGGCACTGTGAGTTTTTGGTGATGTCATTCAGACTCACCAATGCCCCAGCAGCGTTTATGGACTTGATGAACCGTATTTTCAGGCCGTATATTGATTTGTTCATCATCGTATTCATTGACGACATTTTGGTGTATTCCCGGAGCCGAGAGGAGAACGAGCAGCACCTGCGGATCACATTGCAGACTTTGAGGGAGCACCAGTTGTTCGCGAAATTCTCCAAGTGCGCATTTTGGCTTGACAGCGTAGATTTCTTGGGTCACGTGATTACACGAGATGGTATATGTGTAGGCCCGAAGAAGATCGAGGCCGTTCAGCATTGGCCCAGACCAGCATCAGTTACAGAGATCCGCAGCTTTCTAGGACTGGCTGGCTACTACCGACGATTTGTACAGGACTTCTCCCGTATTGCTGTACCGTTCGAGTTGACCCGGAAGGGAGTTCCTTTTGATTGGACGGAGGCGTGCGAGCATAGCTTTCAGCAGTTGCAGACTCGTTTGACTATGGCGCCGGTGTTATCATTGCCATCGGGATCGGGCGGATTTTTGGTCTATTGTGACACTTCTTGTGTGGGGCTAGGGTGCGTATTGATGCAGCACGATAGAATGATCGCGTATGCTTCTCGGCAGCTGAAGAAACACGAACAGAACTACCCCACTCACGATTTGGAGATGGCCGCAGTGGTCTTTGCACTCAAGATCTGGCGACAATACCTATACGGCGAGTCGTGCCAGATATTCACGGATCACAAGAGCTTGAAGTACATATTTCAGCAGCGAGACCTGAATCTTAGACAGCGCCGTTGGATGGAGTTAGTGAAGGATTACGATTGTGAGATCCTTTATCACCCGGGCAAGGCGAATGTAGTGGCGGATGCGCTGAGTCGGAGGCCCGAGGGAAGTCTATTTTGTTTGAGCGCAGTGCAGAGGCAGTCGTCAGCAGATTGGCAGATTTTATGCGACAGTCGAGTGCAGTTCGAGTTCACTCTGATCGGAGGACATCTTGCGCATGTTCGTGCACGTCCACAGTTGCTTGACCGTATCCATGAGGTGCAGCCCAGTGACGACCGTCTTTCAGAGATCAGGGAGCAGATTAGACAGGGCAGAGACTCCGAGTTCGTGATCGATGATCAGGGGATACTGCGGTTTGGGACTCGACTATGCGTACCAGATTCTGAGGGACTGAGGCGTGAGATTCTTGAGGAGGCGCATCGATCAGTGTACAGCGTTCATCCAGATTCCACCAAGATGTACCATGATAAAGAGGGACGTCACAGACTTCGTGTCGAGATGCCTGACCTGTCAGCAAGTCAAGGCTGAGCACCAGAGGCCCGCGGGAGAGCTATAGCCGTTGCCCATTCCGGAGTGGAAATGGGAGCAGATTTCTATGGACTTTATTGTGGGTCTACCCAGGACTAGTCGAGGGTATGAATCCATTTGGGTGATCGTGGATCGATTGACGAAAGTGGCTCACTTCCTGCCGGTGAAGACCACTTTTGGATTTGCTCAGTATGCCCAGATATACATCGACGAGATTGTATGACTGCATGGAGTCTCGACATGTATTGTGTCCGACCGAGGCGCCCAGTTTACCGGCCGACTATGGCAGAGGCTTCAGGAGGCTTTGGGCACCCGCTTGAATTTCAGCACAACATTTCATCCGCAGATCGACGGCCAGTCAGAGCGGACTATTCAGACTCTTGAGGACATGCTCCGAGCGTGCGTCTTAGATTTCGGAGGTAGCTGGGATCACCATTTGCCCCTAGTAGAGTTCTCCTACAACAACAGCTTCCAGGAGACCATTCAGATGGCACCATTCGAGGCTCTATATGGGAGGAGATCCAGATCGCCCGTCTGTTGGACAGAGCTCAACGAGAGCAGTATTTTAGGGCCGCTGATTGTTGAGGAGACGACCGTGAAGATCCAGTTGATTCGCGATAGGATGAGAGCAGCCCAGAGCAGGAAGAGATCTTATGCGGACCGTCGTCGGCGTAGACTTGAGTTTTCTGTTGGCGATCATGTTTTCTTGAGGGTCTCCCCAATGAAAAGTGTGATGAGATTTGGGAAGAAGGGGAAGTTTAGTCCCAGATATGTGGGCCCCTTCGAGATCCTCGAGCGTGTTGGTGCAGTTGCGTATCGGTTAGCTCTTCCGCCCAGTTTTCCAGACGTTCACCCTGTATTCCACGTTTTGATGCTCCACAAGTATCTTCATGATCCTTCGCATGCGATTCAGCACCCGGCGATCCAGCTAGAGCGCGTCCTTTCTTTTGCAGAGCAGCCGGTGGTCATCCTGGATCGACAGGTGAAGAAATTGAGATCGAAGATTATACCGTCCGTCAAGGTCCTTTGGCATGGCCCGAGCAGCGAGGAGGTCACCTGGGAGACCGAGGGCGAGATGAGGAAGAAATATCCTCATCTCTTTGAAGGTACGCATAACTAGATTTTTAAATTCAGGGACCGAATTTCTTTAAAAGGGGAGATGGTAACGCTTTGAAATTCGTTAAGTTAATTTTCGCGTTAATTAGCGATAGTGCGTGTTTTCACAAAACTTAGTTAATAGCTATTTTCACCTAGACTGGAATAAATCTACTTTTAATTATGATGGTATGTAATTATATATATAATAGTGTTTTATTAATTATTAATTAGTTTAGTGTTCACTTAATTAGCAAATTTTCTTAACTATTTTTCTTAAGACAAAATTAGTTAGCATGCACAACCCTAATCACCTAGGTTAAGTGATAACTTGTTTTTCATTTCTTTTCCCTCTTGCATGGTTCTATTATCCTCAAAAATCAAGTCAAGCCTTTAATTTAAAATGAAATAAAAATAAATGGGAGGCATGGTTGGTATTAGGTGAAGAATGGGCTTGACTTTTGACCATACCCTCTCTCTTTTCTCTCTCTCCCTCTCATTTTCTGCAATCACAGCAGAGGCAGCAGCAGCAGCAGCATATTCTTCATCTTCTTCATCTTCTTCTTCTTTTTCTTCTCTTTGTATTCAAACACCAATCCCTACATAAAAAAAATTCACCTTTTTTTCATAAAACCTTTGCAAAACACCTCCTTTGTTGGTCTTGATGGCAAATCCTTGCCTTTGAAGGCAAGTACAGCAAGTTAGACTCCCCTAAGACCAATTTGAGGTATTAAACTCACTCAAACTCACTTTATTACTTAACTTGTAGTTTTATTAGCTAAAAATTATGTTTTTGTGCGTTTTAGTGCTAATGAGATGGTTTAAGTGAAGATTAGGGTAAGTTAGGGTTTTTAGGGTTTGATTAACTTAATTAGGTGCTATTAATGTTGTTTAAACCAAGTTATTTTCTCAGGTTACACTAAAATACCATTTTGTATCAAATTAGTGTTAAATTAGCGTTTTAGTTAAGATTTGTTCTCTTTTGTGATCTGCTTTCAACCCGGTTGCTTCAGGCAAAAACTGAGTTTACTGGAGCATGTACACTAGACCTAGACCACACACACGAAGCAAGAGACCCACCCCAGGCCGCAAATAAATTAGTTCTGGCCGTAATTTGCGGCCAGATAGGTGATCTGTGTGTTGGGGTTTGGTGGGTAGGAGTCGGCTACATATTTAAGGTCTTTGGTGTATGCAACTTTTTCTAATTCTGCCTGTATTAAAATCTGGAACAAAATACCTTATTTTCAATATTTTAAGCTTGCGCGACACGTGCGTTATGTGAGTGGGTTTAGTGTTTACTGCGTATCACAGCGTGTCGGGGTAGTTTCAGACGCGTATTCACACGTTTTAGTGTATCGGATAAATACGCGTTTAGTTCGCGACGTGAGTTTCTCGTTTGGTTTTGATATCGCGTTTTTGGAGGATTTTAGCTTATGTATACTCTTTGTGTAAATTCTAGATTCGCAGGCGGGTACGTCGGACGCCGCAAGGAAAGGGAAACAGCTAGTCGGCTACACGTAGCACGAGATCACGGTGAGTAGATTTAACATCTACGGGGAAATCGCCCGTATGGCATTAAGCGTCAGGGCTTGATAGGATATTGTAGTCGCGTATGTATATTTATACATATATATTGCTTGTGCATATGTACTATTGTAGCGTACCCATCTTTTGTTGCATATAGAAACAGTAGTTATGTAACACCGCCCTGTCACTAACGGTTCAAGCTGCACGAGCACTATTTGTATGTTACACCCACACCGTTAGTGATTGCCATGACACTCGCACTATAGGATTGCTATGAACCATACATCATTTTGATTACTGCATCATTGATGATTAAACATGATTCTGTCGCATATTGGCACATATACATATTGTACATCCATACTTGCGTGTGTGTGTGTGTGTATATATATATATATCTTTGTGCATCCATGCCTACATACATACATACTCTTGCACATACATAGATGATGCCGACTTTGATTTGAAAAAATTGGGGACCGCATGAAATGTTTTCAACTGGATCCTTTAAAAGAGCGGTTTCCCCTTTTACTCGTAGTACGATTTTGTACGGCATACGACACATTGCATGGATTTACGCAGTGAATTTTGGATTCGTGTGATTTATGGATTTGAGAACCGTGGTATTATTTTAAGAAAGTATGCACTGTTTTGAAAAACCCGGTTTCTCTTGATATGATATTTCAGTGCGTCCACTATGCGTTTTCTCGGTTCTGAGACGTGTGACATGTGAAACCCGATTCGAGAAGGAGGACGATCCGTTTGCGGGTACATGGCGGACCCGGTATGGTATCCCGAGGCGAGAGAGAGATTTCGTGTGGATGACGATGAGCCTGGCAGAGGGACTCCTACCTACTGGTGATTGGTTGGATCTGGCGGTCATCCGAAGGATACTGACCAGAGTCGAGAGATGGATATGGGCCGACCCATACTGCAGGGGCCGAGGGCCGATTCCGTAGACGGAGCCCGTGGGCCGATCCGGACTGACGGAGCCCGATATATGATGATTTGCGTGTCGATACTGGACACGAGTATTTCATGTTGTTTTTGGGTGCCGATGTTGGGCACACCGCTTCTATGAGATTTACAGGATTGAGGGCCGGATAGAGTGACGGCGCCTGAGTTATCGGGATTTTGGGGTGTTTTTGGTAGACACCGGGGTTTTCCACGTTGATGATCCGTGTAGACGATATTTTATCTCATGCTCAGCATTCATTGTTATGCATTGCATCATGTAGTCGTAGTATATACCCAGCTCATCATATAGATGTTATTAGATTGCACTTTTTATGCATGATTATTGCATACCCAGCTCATCATATAGATGTTATCTGATTGCACATGTTAGAGTATCGCAGTACGTGCATACTCGCGATTACCTTTATATGTTATTTACTATTCACGAGTTGGCAACTCACCCCCGTTGTGCCACAGTGTTTGCAGAGAGTAGTTGCGGCAGGGCTATCTCTTGTATCTTTTTGCTACGGATACCACTACAGTTGGCGTGTGAGCCGTTTTGCTGATAGGTGGGTTTGCGGTATCCGTTTATTTTCCATTTGTACACCATATTGTATCTAGTACTCTCCATCTACTACTTCATGTACTGACTTAGAGACCAGTTGTGAGGACGATGTTGTATATTATTTTGTACTCTGGTGTCGAGCTCGTGTGAGCCGACTTTATTTATGCAGTTTTATCTTTTATGCTGTTCTTTTTTCTTATTCTGTCCATTTCTTCGCTACGGCGTCGTATACTATTCTTGTGGTTGTTGTTTCCACCGTTGGGCGTGATTGCTCCCGTTTGGGAATATTTTATTCTTGCTATCAGTCATTTTACTTATATCATATTTTGTACCCGTTTTCGGAGTTAGTTTTTACAAAGGAAGTGCTGCCGAAATTTTTAAGAAAATAACTTAAACTTTAATGATTTTTAATCAATTACTCAAGGTTTTCTAAATGTTTTAAACTAATGTTTTTCTTCACTCACTATTTTAATGGTTTTGATTTCTGGGTTTCGGCTTACTTGATCGCGTTGCGCCTGTAGACGTTACGTGGTTAAGTGCCGGTCACGGGCCAAACTTTGGGTCGTGACACTTACCGAGTGATTGTTCACTGAAGACATTTCTATTTCCTTTCTTCTTTGGAATGTTTTCAGGAGGATCCGACACCGAGGAATACAAGACCAGTCAGGAGCATTTGGAGCAGACCCCTGAGTAGTATACCGAAGACCCAGAGCTGTAGCCACATGTACTTATTCCATTTTCATTTCTGTTATGCCACTGTTTAGCCATTGCTTTCATTCAATGTATTTACTTTTCATTGTATTGTAAAAAAGAATGTTAATAAATAAAGTTGTTTATTTACATTTTGTCTCTTTGTACATTTTACTTTATATTGCTTAGATATGCTTAGCGTGTTTACTTCTGAGTAAAGACGTAGCAGGCCTCACCGCGTCCCCTTCACCATACAACGGAAAGCGGAGCGTGACAGGTTTTGTTGGTGGCCCATGCAGGTCAGCTCTGTGTGGACATACATGTCAGCTCTGTATGGACATGCATATCAGCACTGTATGGACAACCTAAGCAATATAACATAAGAGACAGCAACTAAAAACATTCTTTACAATTCATATTCCTTGAATCTTCCAATTTCATATATTTTGAATCTGTCCTAACCCAAAATTTTCTTTCAAGGTTATGGATTCACCAAACAACACCAGCACCAACTTCAATAACACTCCACTACCCCTATCAATTGCACCGGCCGTAGCTGCTCCGATCAATGAGCAGAAGTTTTTGCTAGAGGCGATCCGTAGCCTCCTGGAAGGACAGCAGCAGCAGACAGCTATCTTGATGAACCGTCCCGAGGCAGAAGCACCTGAGGTGAAGCAATTCAGGGTCTTGCACCCTAAGCAGTTCTCAGGAAAGGAGAGCCCCTTAGAAGCTGAAGAATGGGCTCAGAGTACTGAAGATGACGTGGCAGCATCATAAGTGCCAGAAGTCGCTTAAGTTTGAGTTGCAACGCTGCAGCTCACTGACAAGGCACGGGTTTGGTGGAAGGCGGAAGAAAGCCGTCTTGACCAACCAATCGAATGGAAGACCATTCACGACATGTTCGATGCAAAGTACTTCCCTGAGATTGCCCGCTTTGATATGGAACAACAATTCATCCATCTGCAACAAGGTTCAATGTGGACCAAGTCAGTAAATGAATATGACGCTGAGTCCACCATGATCAGTCGGTAAGATACGTCTCAATATTTAGATTTTAAAATATCACATACTACACAGCTAACACTAGACCACAATAGATTCGCGGCACACTTGATGCCGACTGCTGAGATCTGGGCCAGAAGATTTCAGTAAGGATTTGACCAGGAGATCCAAGATGCATTAGCTATAGGGGATTTCCCAACCCATGATTTGGCTTTGAAGGCTGCCCGAAGATACGAGGCAATGGTGAAGAGGAAGGGCAGACCTCAATTAGCCGGAGTGAAGCGCCCTGTCACTCAGATGGCAGGAGGAGCCTCTTCAAGGCCAACTGTTGGACCAAGGAGACCGGAAGAAACCAATAACCATCCGAGTCCCGATTTTTGCTTTTATTGCAAGAGGGAAGACACTTGTGGAAGAACTGTAGGCGTAGAAGGCCTGTGCTTAGTTTGTGGCGCATCCAATCACGGAATCGGAAACCGTCCTTATAGACGCAACTCCACTCCTACTCCCACCAACTACCCGCAGCGGCCAGCTATTCAGGCTCCTACACCTCGTCTTACACCCTCTCTCTACCTCCTGCACAGCCTAATCGCCAATTCTATCAGGCTCGGAGGAACATGCCTCGAGAGCAGAGAAACATGCTCTAAGGACAGAGGAATGTGCCCCCGTCTAGGAGGAATGAACCACGGCGTCAGGCTTTCCTTTAAACGGCCGAAGAAGCAGAGGCTGTAGACTAAGGTAACACTGGTAATTCTCTTCAACCTTTTCAAATCCTTGTCCCACTTTGTTATTTTTCATACACTATCAGCACTTTTATCACCAAACTTTCCTTGAATCTGTTACACTTTCCTTTTACAAATTTCGAGGACGAAATTTTTAGAAGGAGGGTAGAATGTAACAACCCTAATTTTCTGTATGATTTTTTTTTTCAAAATACAGAAAGGAACACCTAAGCCTGAGCACGAGTTATAAGTTTGTGTGGCTTTAGAACAACAAGAAAGAGCTTGTAGCTCACTGGTAAGACCATGCACTGGTGAACCATAGCATTAGAGTTCAAATCCCATCAGCCAAAATATCTTTTTATTTTAAATTTTCACGACCCGAATATACGGAACGTGACCGGCACTTAAATTACGAAACGTCTAGGGGTGTAACGTAATCTATGTAAGCCGAAGCCCAGAAATCTAAACCATTAAAAGAAGAAGCAAAGAAAAACATGTTTAAAAGCGACATCAAATTTTCTTAAAAATTTCGGCAGAGTCTCCTTTGTAAAAACTGGCCCCAAACGGATACAAATAAGAATATATACATATGCCATGATAAAAAGGCATCCCCAAGCGGGAGCTAGCTCTTCGCCAATTGGCGGTCACAACCACGCAAGCAATATAATATACAACGCCGAAAGGGGAGGAACAAAACTCAAAGAAAACCAAATCCATCAAAAACCATAATAATACTGCAACAACCCTAATTTTCCTATACACTTTTCTATACAATTTTTTTTAAAATTTTTAAAAATCCATAAAGGAGTACTAAGCACAATATATATATATATATATATATATATATATATAAGTAATTATTTTGTTTTTAAAATAAATCCATTTTTAGTGTACATAAAATTGTTTTAAATTTAAAGTAATACTTGGGGTATTTAGTGTTATTGTTACCACTTTAAGTAGTTATTTTCCCATAATAATTACAAGAAGGAGCTTGTAGCTCATTGGTAACACCTTGCACTGCTGAACCAAGCCACCAGAGTTTAAATCCCATGCCCCACATTATTTTTGTATTTATTTTGTTTTAATTTCTTTTGGAAGTCGACGGTCAAAAGGCCATAACTCCCAAAATATGTACTGGACAACAAAAATTAAATATACCAAATTGTACCCCCGAAGTTTCCCCGGCCTCTGGTGGTGTGACTCGGCCCGACTCGGCACCGCCGGCCGGCGACTCGGCCGACTCGGTCAGGCGCCGCCGGCCGGACTTGGCCGGACGGCCGAGTCACCAACAGAGAAAAGATGCTCCTTGACTTGGTCAACCCTCCTGCACACTTATTATACCTGGATCTGTTTTAAATTGCCCAATAAATCCTTTTTACTCCTATGTTTAATGAATTTTTAATGATTTTGTATATTTTTTTATATATTTTTTATTAAAAAAAACCCTAACCCTATATAAACCCCCATACCCTCTACCCTCTCACCCTACATTTCTAAGTCCACTCTCCCAAAATTCTAAGAGAACTTGGTACGTGAGAAAACGAGCGAAAGGCGAAGCGCTGACGAAATCGACGGCGGAATCCCGGTGATCGTGCTAGGACCTCTCAAAGACGATTCGACGTACCGGCAAACCCTCTACCTTCCTCTCACTCTCTAACGTTGTCCAAACCCGTAAGTCCCCCTTTTTCTACCTTTCTTTCTTCCATTAAAATACGATTTTTCAAACCCGACGGAAATCGGAACAAACCGATTTCCGATTCGGTTTTCTATCAAAACTCACTTATCACTAATTCCATAATGCTTAAACATCTTCATGTTGACTACTAATCACTTAAAAATGAATTTGAACACGTTTTCACACATGAAATGATAGCTTTTGCAATATACCGTATTTTTGCACTTAAATACCACCATGTTTAGTTTATCACATTTAACCCTTTAATATTGCTATACCTTAAAGTAGATCACGAGGGAATGACCTACCTCCATACATATGTAAATATAACCCTAAATGACATCATCAAAACTTAGAATACGATAATACAAGATTTTACATTTAAATACCCTTTTTCTTAATAAAACCTTTTCTAAAAGTTTTAGGTTGCTACACTTTCAAAACAAATATCTTTTAATAGGAAAATACGATATGTCGTGGACATCGATCGTTTATCTAAACCTGACTTTGTGGTGTCTAGGCTAGGCAAGTGAGAAAAGGTAATTTTAAAAGACCCGTCTCACGATTCATGAGCGGATCCCTCCTTTTCTCATTTGTACTTACCTGGCCACAATTGGCGGTGAAGAGGCGATTTGAGGCTTCTAACGACTTGTCGTTTAGACCATTTAGAAAGTCTAGTTGAAATATAAAACCCTAGAATCTAAAATACGGAAAATCAACTTTTGCAGATAAATACCTTTTACTTTAATAAAACCGTATTCTAAGGATTAGTATTTATAAATCTTTGCTAAGTGCCACTACAACCCACATTTGGGGAAACCGTTAGGGATAGTACGGTTTATCGTACACCCTCGGCTTAGTAGTGCGAGATTCAGACCTCCGCAAGGAGCATTCGGTCTCGAAAGGTTTAAAATACGATATCTTAAGAAAATGATATTTTTATATAAAATAATTCTTGAAATTATTTTTGTATAAATATATGGATATTATCATAGAAAGATCTATTTTGTTATAATATAAATATCCCACTTTTTCTAAAAATCACAAGACTAGATTTTTACATTAAAATACCATGAATTTCAACTAAATCAATATTACAGATAAATACCTTTATTTTTGGAATTAGAATATTTTCATTAAGAAATATCACAAAATAAAATTACACTCATTATAACTATAAAGACAAATAATAAATACTTGGGGTGTATCTTGAAAACTATTCAAAAGTATTTTTACATAAACCCCCTCAAGTTTTATAAATTATAATAAGGACCCTAACAATTATAGAACTTCGACTTACATTTCTTTTAGTTTGACTCAGGTTTGAGTCTGATTATTTCTGACTTGAATATGATTCAAGTCAATCTATATTTCTTAATATTCCAACTCAATATGAACACATGAATCCAAGAATCCAGTTAACAATCTATACAACTTGACTGAACCAAACCATGGATATACATCCATTATTCCGTTATTCCATTTACCTGATTATGCAGTTACAATCTGTTTACTGATATCATAGTTTTGGTCAGTCATCCAACTTATACAATACAATACAACAATACAATCAAAATACTACGGGGTTTAAGGGGTAGATTGGTACGGAAGATGTTAAAAGTGGCATGAGACGGTCAGACTTAAGATACCTAACATGAATCTAATTGCCGTTGTTCCGGGCCTTCTAACGGAGCCTTGTACTCTATTTTCCGTTTGCCCTGGTCTCTAGCATATAGAGACCCCTCTCGTATACACTGGCATTCTTCTGTACCAAGCTACAAACAACAACGTTAATACAACATTACAACAATACAATACAACATTAAAAGCTACTCTCTCTCTCCTACTCTTTGTCTATTTCTCTATTATCTTTGGGACTTACCGAGCGACCTGTTCACTGACGACATTCTATTTTTTTCTTCTTTGAATGTCGTCAGGTGCTTTGGTCCCAGCAGAGATCGAGCCCACCGGTGAAGACTTGGAGCAGTTTCACGAAGACCCCGAGCTCTAGACATTGTACCCTGTTCTATTCAGTACTTTCATTTCCTGTTATGCTATTGTTTAGGCATCGCTTTTCATTCCAGTTGTATTTACTTTTCATGCATTGTACAAAAGAATGTTATTAATAAAGTTGTTGTTATTTCTATATCTCTTGTCTCTTTTGATTTATTTTTATATTGCTTAGATACGCTTATCGTATGTACTTCTAAGTATATACATAGCGGACCTCGTCGCGTCCCCTTCGCCGTACACTGGGAAGCGGGGCGTGACAAATACAAGTGCGACTCTAAGGTCGAAATAAAAACAACTGGTCTTCTAAATCTATCAAGTAATACAAGTCTGGTTGATGGAGCTTATTAGATACAAATGAAATAATAAAAGTACAACGGCGGTCCTGATACAAGTGAACCAACCTACCAACAAATCATCCTGAATGAAATGATGTACCAGCAAACTGCCAAGGAAACCTGTACATCGAAACCTGTAAGAAAATTTGGCATAACGGGGGTGAGTTGCCAACTCGTAAGTAGAAGACATCTGCGAGTAGAAAACGCATGCACGGCGTTTTCCTAGATCATAATAATATACCTAATATAACACTAGTCATCTAGTAGTGGCAGGGTAATAATCTATGCGTAAGTACAATGCTCAGTGTTTGTGTCAGTGCCTCAAGTAGTAACATGTCATGTGTATGAGTATGCATGCACCATGAATGTAAAACAATCAACCTTGAAATCTGGATATATCTGTATAAGAAATCTGTAACTTTTATCATAGTAAAATTTGTATGGTAATCCGAAACATCATCAATGAAATCCATGGAAATCCGTGTGAAGTATCGACACAAAACATGTAAATCTCAAAGTCTCAATACCTCATAGTCTCAATATCTCATAGTATCTCATAGTCTCAATATCTCATAGTCTCAATATCTCGGGCTCCGTCAGTCCGGATCGGCCCAAATCATCAAATCTCACGACAACGGTTGGTATCCTCCGGATATCCGCCGCGCCAGATATCACCGGTAGGTAGTCTTCCCTTATCAGGCTCATCGTCTACAACTCGATCTTCTTGCCCCGGGGTACCATACCGGGCCCACCATGTACCCGAGACGGTTCATCCACTCCTCGAATCGGGTCTCGAAATCCAACAGAAAACATGAAATCTCATGGTGGACGACACATACATCATGAGAAAACCGCAACTTGTATTTTAAAATGAGAGGGGGAGAGAGAGAGAGAGAAGTTTTTATATATATTCTTGCGGTTTTCCCCAAAATCTAGAAATCTCATAGAAATCCAAAATCCCAAAATCATGAGTAAATAAATAATGAGTATCGGCATAAGCCCCACAATACTGCATGATAACATGAAAATGTGAATGCATGAAGTGTCTAAGTAATAAATGCAATGTCTAAACTAGCACATGAGAGTAATCACACAATATTATATTGATCTAGCCTTTAGCTGATTCTATCAATAAAAGATAATATGTTCTAAAGTGTACGTGACATGGCAATTACCGATGATGATGTGTGTGAGCCGGCAAATAAGTGTACGTGGAACATGCGCATCATCGGTAATGGTGCTGGTGCCCTAACAGGCAGAGTTTCATATTAGCTAAAAAAACATATGTATGAACATGCAATGCGATGAATACAATATGAATATAACAGTGAATGTGTAGTAAACGCATAATTAGAAAATACCTAATAATTACGAGTCATACAATTTGTTGTTTTGAAGAAGCACGAATCATGGTTTTTAGAAAATTAGGGGCTACGGGGATTTTAAGAAAAGATATGACTTTTGAAAAATCCGTAGTATCCCTCAGGCTGTCTTTAAAAATGCGCACGCTTCGTTAGTTTTTAAAATGAATATGAATCGAGCCTAAACTAAAATCTACCTAACCAACTAAGGAACTAATTAAAGATACTAGTCGAAAGGTAAGAATAATCCTCCTAAAGTCTGAGTCGGTATCTCTAGTAGTCGGCGATCCAGTCTCAATTGCATCACATACGTAGTACGACTTTCTCGAGTCAAGAGTGCGGATCAATCATCACATCTATGCTTCGTACGGTAAAATCCATCATACGGCATCCCAAAATTGGGGTACGGGTCAACTATCACATATATACATCATGGTTCGTATAGTATCATCATCAAACAATATCATGATTAAGGGTACTGTACTATAATCACATACATCCCAATATCATCAAACATATATCATTGTCTGAGTAAATATACATCGTCAAATGATCCACTAAAATATCATGTCATATATCATATCGTGATTAAGTCACATATTACAATCTGGGTTCTGTTCTAGTGTCTCGTTCATTCCAATGTCATCAACACATATTATTGTTTATATAAATAAATTTTATATAATCTTATTGCCCAACGATCCGCTACTATCATAACACATCTCATGTCATAACTCGATCATATATCCAATAAATCACGGCATCAAGCCTAGTCATATCGACTCATCCCCATGTGTCATATAACTTCATCATATCACATGTATATGCTGTGTGTATATATGTGTGTGTGTGTGTGTGTGTGCGTGTGCGTGTGTGTATACCTACACACATTCCTACACACACACACATACACACATATACACCAAGTCAAGTTTATGTGTGTGTGCGCATGTGTGTCTAACTGAAACCTACGAATTCCCTCCAAGGCAGCCGTCCCCTGGTTAAGTCTTTCTAAATCAGTCTAGTCCAATCTTAAGTCTTCAATAGGACCCTACTCGCCAAGAATCTAAGGTCACGTCCGACTTCCTAATAACAGTACGTAATATCCCTATTCTACATTTGCGGGGGTGCTATACGCCATCCACTCGACTTCCCCCGTAGATATACATCTACTCACCTGATCCTTGTCTGCTGCCTTCCCCTTCTTCATCGTCCGAAGTCCACGTGAGAGGTACCTATACGTAAACATATATAATATTATAAACCGAATCGCGGATAAAACCAAAACGGTGCACGAAACGCGCATGGGTTAAAACCTATGACCCCGCTCATGCAAAAGGACCAAATAACCCTCGATATCGGCGTACAAACGCCGATTGATCGAGATAAAACACAACGTAAAAATCATAGTTCCGAAACTCACTAATTATAATATAAAACAGGGTTTAAATCATCAAAACCTTAAAATTAATCAAATCGTTCTATTTCGCAAAAACCTAGAAAGCGTCAATTAACCGTTTTACTTCAAAACTTGATGTTTAAGCAAAACTAGTGGCCACAATATACTCTAAATATCATAACTAAGTCATACACACCATTTCTATAATTTAATCTCATCAATTTATATTAAACCAAAATTTCTAGTTTGCAATTTTATCAAATTTTAACAATTTAAAGGTAACACTTAACAAATTAACGACTAAACTAGATTTTGCATAATTTAAATTGTTAAACCACTCATGGAAACCTTAATGATGTGCAAAAACCCTAACTAGATTTTTAATCCCACATTTTAAATTTATTTCTAAAACCCAGTTTACAAAAATTAGCATAATTAGCATAATTTCCAACTAACAATTTGAAACTAGTAACTAGATTAATTTTTGTATTCAATTAACATGTTAATCTCCTCATTAAAACCATGAATAATTGATAAAAATCCCCACTTGAATTTTATCTCACCTATTTATATGTATTATAAAAACCTAGTTTTCAAAATTATTTAGTTTAAACAATTTTGAAATAACAAGTTTACAATACAACAACTACACTAGATTTTTCATTTCTTAAAATGCTAAACCACTTATTATAACCCCACTCCATTAATAAAAACCCTAGCTTTATTTTAAAAACCCTTTCTTGAAATTTTTATTTAGCAATTAGAACCAATTTAAAACCTAATTAAACACTTAATAAGCTAAATTAAGTAATTTACTATCATTCAAACCAAGGGCTTAGGATTATACCTCAACATATGAGATCCAAACATGAAAACGTGCCTCATAAAGAATGATTTCCTACTCCAAGATCCATGCTAGATGAATAAAGAATAGTGGGTATAGGTTAAATTAGGAATTTGTGATGTTTTTTGTGGATTTTTCATGAATTTTAGAGATTTTGTGATGGAAATGGGGTGGGAAAATTTTTGGGCAGCTTGAGGTGGGCTCGGCCATGACAATGGGAAGAAAAGAAAGAGGGAGAAATGAGTGTAGAAACATGTAGAAGACTTCTATAATTGTTACATCTTTTATGTCTTTTCATTGTTTAATTTATTTTATTTATTTTCTAATTTTATTTGACCTAGAAAAGTCTAGAATTTTGAAGAAAAATCCAAGAAGAGAAGAGCATGCTACTAACTAGATTCCAATATGTCATGGCTCACTTTGTAAAATTAACCCATTTCTAATTTGTAATTTGCACTAATTTAATGTATAATTAAAACTTATGTTAATATTTGATTTTAATTAATTAAGGAAAAATATTTAAGTACTTTAATAATTTATAAGAGACTAAATAAACACCATTTACTAGTAATTATATAGTTAAAATAGGCATATTTAAATCAATATTGAAAAATAATTGTAGTTGAGTTTTACGGAAAATACGGTTTATTTTACCGATTATCAGAAAATTCACTTAAAGGGTTTTATTTATTTATTTAATTAATTATTTATTTTTAAAACGTTACAAACAACCCTAACTTTCTGTATGATTTTTTTTTCAAAATACAGAAAGGCACACCTAAGCTTGAGCACGAGTTATAAGTTTGTGTGGCTTTAGAACAGCAAGAAAGAGCTTGTAGCTCACTGGTAAGACCTTACACTGCTGAACCATAGCACCAGAGTTCAAATCCCATCAGCCAAAATATCTTTTTATTTTAAATTCTTTTAATCTTTTTAGAAGCCCAAAAGACCACACGTGCACAACACGTAAACTGGAGAGACACAAGATAATCAAACACGTGCACTGTAGAATACCAAACGACCCCGACCTAATACCCCAACACCAACCCAGACCGTCGGCATTGGGCCGGCGACAAGCTCAGAAAATCAGGCAAGGTCGGGTCAAACCGTCCCAAATACTTCTAAATTTCACCTCCTGCACCTCTTCAGCTACCCCCACTAACCCCACATTACTTGTTTACTCTGAATTTATCCACAGTGGAATAAAATTCCACTTTAATCCCATTTTAATACATTTTTTTCACCCCCCAAACCCTAATTTTCCCTATAAATACTACACCTTAAATCACCCCTCCTCACTCACAAATCCCTACCCAAACTTTCAAAAACCTTCAAGCTTTCATTGTGTGCAGGTAAAGAAAGCAAAGGGCGAAGCTCCGACAAAGTTCCGGCGGCAATCCGAGAAGATTCCGGCGACGAAACGACGCCCCGACAAACCCTAACTCTTCTACTACCTCCCCCCTCTCATCAAAGCCAGTAAGTCCCCCTTCTCTCTCTCTCTTTTGCTATTCTCAAACTTTACATTCTGAAAACATGTCGGAAGCGGAGTTATCCGGCTTCCGATTCTCTTTTCTTTCAAAATACAACTTTCTATTAATAACAAACCTACAAATTTTGATATATATTGTTTATTAATCATTAACAAAGACAATAGAATAAGTTTGACATCAAAATAATAACCGCAGCAAGTTTTATTCCACTTTTACATTAAAATACCTTCATATTTCACTTCGACATACTTAAACTTTTTAAACCGTGTTACCTTAGAAAAACTCACGAGGTAATGACCTACCTCATCACAAAACACAAATATATCATAGCACGATGAATTTTGGGACAAAAGAATACGGGAAATACGATCTTGCAAATAAATCCCTTTAATTTATAAAAACCGTTTTCTTTAAAAGATGTATTAAAATATTTACATTCAATTGAGCCTCTACAACCCATTTTGGGGACCCCGTTTGGGATGGTGCGGATTATCGCACATCCTCGGGCTCAGTAGAGCGAGATGCAGACCTCCGTAAGGAACATTCGATCTCGATATAATTTTTATACAATTTTGTTTAGAAAATGAGATTTTTAAAATAAATAAAATTATTTTCATTAATTATGTATATATTATTTGATGTTTCCAAAACTCAAGAAAAGGATTCAAATATTACATGAAACTACCATGATAATTCAAAACAATATTCATATTACAAATAAATACCATATATTATGAAATTAGGTTTTATTTACTAGAAATGTCACATTTATAAAATATACATCAATGAAAACCCTAAAGATGATAATTAAATACTTGGAGTGTATTTTGAAATTATACCAAAACTATTTTTACATAAAATCCCCTCAGGTTATACTAAATTGCAATAAGGACCCTAGTAAATATAGATTTAAGCGGGACCGGTCTCTTGAACCTCAGGGAGACGGAGATATGGGTGCTTGCCTATTTAAGGTAGACAACTTAACAAACGGTGTTATTAACACGGTAATTGTCTTGGAAAAAGACACAAATCTGCCGTCCATATGCAGCAGTTACCGATAACATCAAAACAATCAGGATTTCAAGTTCTTTTAAAAGTGTCTGACTCAGACCGAGTCTCAACCTAATCAATCTGACTTGAATGTGATTCAAGTACAAACTACAATACAATATGATTCAATATGAATCCATCTATTTAATCTATATCAATCTGTATTGACTGAACCGAACTATGGATATATTCCATTTACATATCCATCCATTATATCCGTTCCATTACTGATATCATGGTCTCGACAAGTCATCCATCTATACAATTTATAATATAAGACAAGAAAATACAATCCATACAATCAATACATAGACACTGCGGGGTTATAAAAGGGTAGACTGGTATAGAACATGTTAAAGGTGGCACGAGGTAGTCACTTAAGATATAATTATATCCATGCCGTTGTTTCGTGGTATTATCGACGGAGCCTTATACTACGGGTTACCAAAGTCTCTGGTTTAAGTGGGATTCCTCTCGTATACACTAGTATTTTCTGTACCAAGGTACAAACAACTACGTTAACATAACAATCAACATTATAATAGTTATACTCTCTCTCTGTCTATTCTACTTATCCCTCCTCTTTGGGACTTACTGAGCGATTGTTTGCCGATGACATTTCTATTTCTCTTCTTCTTCGGAATGTTGTCAGGAGGACCCGACACTGAGGAATACGAGACCAGTCAGGAGCATTTGGAGCAGGCCTCTGAGCAGTATACCGAAGACACAGCTTTAGCCACTTGTACTTATTCCATTTTCATTTCTGTTATGCCACTGTTTAGGCATTGTTTTCATTCCATGTATTTACTTTTCATTGTACTGTAAAAAAGAATGTTAATAGATAAAGTTGCTGTTTATTTACATCTTGTCTCTTGTGTAAATTTTATTTTATATTGCTTAGATACGCTTAGCGTGTTTACTTCTGAGTAAATACGTAGCGGGCCTCGCCGCGTCCCCTTCACCGTACACCGGGAAGCCAGGCGTGACAGGTTCCATACCCGTCTCTTACTAGTTATAGTTACACTTATATATGTTTCATAGGCGTCGACAATGCAATAACTAAATGGTTCCGCTGATTGTGTACAAGTACGTATCACTTCCACTATTCAATCATGTTTTTACACTAACGCGCTTGCCACAATCCAATCACTAATACTATCACTCGATAATGTAAAATAGTCACTAGGATATCGATGCAAATGAACACTATCTACAAAGGGTGTAACAGTCATGCAACATGATGGGGATACAGTAAATGCACTACTAAATACATATGAGCAGCCGGTGTCGGTTGGATTAGAAAAATCATATAAAATCACACGTGCATAATTTGGCGAAACAATATAAAAGGAGTAAATAGTGTATTAAATTATCTATATAGAAAATTTTGTTTCGAGTCATTCGGGTATCAGATTTGCGAGTTAAGGTCATTTCATTTTAAGTGTTCACTGCGGGAAATCCAGTTTCTGAACTAGAAGTCCGTTTCGTAACACGCTTTACTCCCTGTTAAAATCATAATTAGGCGGAGATACAGTTAGATAATATTTATATTTATCAATTAAGTATCCGATGCAGTAGACGGATTGACAATACCGACTGCGTGCTGGAAAATATGCACCGTTTAAGGTTAAGGTATACATTCTGTCTCTGTACTAAACTGCAGTACAACACGACGGATTAAGATGCAATTAAAATATCAAACGACTGTAAAATCGAACTAATCCACTAGCTATAGTTACCTAACTAGATTATCTTCGTAATGGTGTATGTTTACGCATAATTCCATATTCATACAGCGCTACACATTTATTTAAAGTTAGGTGTCAATATGGAATGCTGCTCTGGACTGTAGTCCAGAGCCGCATTCCAAGTCAATTTTCGTTGAAGTGATATGTCAATATCGAAAGATAAACTACACGGAGTTCTATATAATCGAGTTGGATTCGATATGATCCATAGAACATTACATTCAAGTATGTATCTAAATTTATATCAATTTAACACCACGACATGTACGGTAAAAACTAGATTTGACGTCGCCTCTTTGGGGCGATGTTTCGTGACAATATTCTCAATATTTTAAAATTAAATTACTACACAATATCATCAACAATAATGTAATTCAACGTTCACAAAACACAGGCAAGTTTAATAGGATTTTCATTCAGGTAATCTATCAAACATCTAGTTAACGTTCGATTATCGATTGTAACTCCCATTTCATTTAGCCAACGAAAATAGATAAAGACCATATGCTTCCTACATGATACCTACACCATAATAAGCCCTAGTTGAGCTTTAATTAGAAAGATGGCACTATGGTTCTGTCACGACCCGAAATTTAGTTCGTGACCGGCACTTAAATCACGCAACGTCTAAAAGCGCAACGTAAATTAAGTAAGCCGAAACCCAGAAATCTAAACCTTTTTAAGAAAATAAAAGAGGTGAAGTTTTGAAATAATGGTATGATGAAATCAAAGTTTTCTTAAATGCATAGATAATGGAACATGAAAATGCAAGTGGATTATACTAGTTGAAAAACACGTTTCATCTTTTAAAAATTTGGGCAGCATCTCCTTTATATATTTTGATCCAAAACCATATATACATAACAACAATAAAGGTATCCCCAATTGGGAGCTGGCTCTTCGTCAATCGGCGGAATCACAACCACGTAAGTCAGAAATATATGTATACGATGCCTAACGGCGAAGATTAATACAAAAGGATAATGTAAAGAAGCAAGACATAAAATCACCCAAATGCGAACATATAATCCGTCACTCTAAGTCTCGCAAGCACAAGTCTTTCTAAGTCTTACTAATTATACAACTACTAGTTTCTGATTGATGGAGTTGACTAGATACAACAACAATAATAATACAAGAGTGGGCACGATCCAATATGTCCCACCTACCATAGCAAATCACTCGAAAATAAGCCGTGTGCCAGCGATACCGCTACTGATCCATGTGGTCAAACCTGCAAGAACTGTGGCACAACGGGGGTGAGTTGCCAACTCGTGAATAGAAAATATCAGCAGATAGAAATCGAATAAAACAACGACTCCTAGGTCAACTATATCATAAAATTAATACTATGATATTTAGGATGACCGTATCTGCATATATGCAAACAATAATCAATACCTGTATGCATGTGGATATCATCCACTTGTCCATCTATGACACAACAACATCATGGAACATAAGTGTCCAATATCGATGCTCGAAACATCATGAAAACATATGCATGTAAATATGAGGATATCAACCAATGTGTGTCCATCAACAATACATCAAAATCATGAACCTGAGTGTCCAACATCGACACTCGAAACATCATGAAAACCCGAGTCCAAAATCGACACGTAAATACTCATATCACGGGCTCCGTCAGTCCAGATCGGCCCACGGGCTCCGTCAGTCCGGATCGGCCCATCTTATCTCACGACTCCGGTCGGTATCCTCTGGATAACCGTCGAGTCCAAATACTATCACCGGTAGGTAGTAGTCCCTCTGCCAGGCTCATCGTCTACTGCACAACATATCTTTCTTGCCCCGGGGTACCATACCGGGTCCACCATGTACCTGCAAACGGCTTATCCAGCTCCTCGAATCGGGTATCACATAGCTCATAACCAAGAAAATACATGGTGGATGTCTCGAAATATCATATCAAGAGAAACAGGTTTTTTTTTAAAATAATACATGATTTCTTTTGAAATATAACCACGGTTCTTAAATCCAGAATATCATGAAAACAACATCTCAATGCGTAAAATCATAAAGCATGATGTATACAAATATAGAACAGAAATGCGAACATATCAAGTATATCATGCAACACAGCATAAGGATGTGAGCATAGCAAGTATATCATGCCAACGAGTCATGTGACAGTACTGAACAATTAGGAGTAATAGCATGATGTAGCAATTTACTGTGTAAGTGACATAGTAATTATCGATGATGAAAGTGTGTGAGCCGGCAAATCTGTGTAAGTGTAACATACGCATCATTGATAATGGTGTAGGTGTACTAGCATAGGTATATATATAATGAGATGAGAATATCACGAACGTAGCAGTAAGTAAATCGTAAGCGCAATGCTAATAGGTACACATATATAATCCAACATCTACATAAAGGGTAACTAAGCGGTGTAGATAGGGATTAAATATCTATAACATAACCGAGTCGATGAATCTATCAATCGGCATCCAGCCTCACAACATCACGTACGGTATAATCTATCATACAACATCCTCTAGTCAATAGTATGGATCAATCATCCGGTAAAAATCATCACGTACGGTAATGTATCGTACGACGGTATTAAATAATTAGGGATTCTATCAATCTATACAACAATGAGGGTACGGATCTAAGTCTCGTACGGCATATCGCTCATTATTATCATAACTATATATAAATATCTTATTTTACCGATCTCATAATACATCCATCTCATTCTTATCATATTCATCGATCTCATGTCATATCCTTATACATCTCATTTCATATCTCATCGTATACTCTTTTCATCACATCAATATCTCACATCAAGTCATCTTATTAATCTCATGTCGTATTTATCGACCTCATAACATGCCACTATAATCTCATACTGATTCTATTGCAATTATATATATATATATATGTGTGTGTGTGTGTGTGTGTGTGTAGTGATTCACATTCACGTTTCACATCCTTATATATCAATTCGAGACATCCCTTCTATCATATCGTTTCACCCTAAAACCATTAATTATAACTTAAGTTGTGGCATATCTTGTCTCCAAATTACAGTTCACATATCAATGGTTGCGGGGGTGCTATACGCCATCCACCCGACTTCCTCCGTAGATAAAATCCACTTACCTGCGGAACTCCTTGTTTACCGTCGAAAACGGAGACAGAACCGCGTAGGTCGTCTTGCCTGAATTTGGGGGCAGATGCTATTTGGATTTATCTGTCTACCTCTCTGAAGAGGCCTAGTTGATTTATGGCACCGTGTATCGGAGGTCTGGACAGATTCGGCCGTTGTAGCAGATTTCGTCAGATTCCCCCTCGTTGTGAGGGGTTTTTGATTGTGGGGACGCTCTTCCCTGCAGGCGTACGCCCCTACAGTTAGTTACGTTACCGCTTAGCGATAATTACTTTCTCCTACTCCAGATATTCACTTCGTATCGTGTGTTTGTTTTATTTTTTGTTGCCCGTGGATTGTATACGGAGACTAATTTGTGTTGTCGCCCATAGGGCGTGAATTAGTCAAAATCCGTATTTTCTTAGATTTGGGTTGATTTAAGAATCATTAACCTTGTTTGAGATTAAGATCAACTTAAATATTTGTTAAGGATACGTTAATCCGATATTGGACTAAGATCTACTTAACGGGGGTTCGGGATCATTTTTGATCCAATGAAAGAGCATTTGGGCTCTATCGTTTTAGTTTAAGGACGTTACGATCCATAGATCACTATTTTTGGTATCGGGGTTTAGTTTAAGGATGTTGCGGTCCACAGCTAGTTTAAAGACATTACATTCCATGGCTAGTTTAAGGACATTACGGTCCATAGTAGTTTAAGGACATTACGGTCCACGGAATTTTTGGTTGTCGGAACCTGCCACCTCTCTGAAGACGTTGAAGAATTACAACGATATGTATCTGTCACGCCCCACTTTCTAGAGTGCGCTAAGATCGGCACGTGACAGAGCCAACCATGCTACCTGTGGTTAGGAAATATCTCTTCACAGTTACATTACGGCTATGTATAAGATATCAAGAACAGTAAAATAAAATAAACTATCTAGTACATGTCCATATGCCAGAATAAACGAGTCAAGAAATATAAATGTGCGGAAGCAATAAATCTAATAAGCAATAACATCAAGAAAGTGCGTCCCCAATACGGGCTCACATTACGAAATGAAAGTGCGGAAAGAAAAAATAAACTAAACTAAACACCAACATGCTCCTCACTGTTCGGCCTGTCGGCTGAAGTACTCCTGGCCGGCCTATGAAAGAGATAAAGGATCTTGGCCATGCAAAACCCAGACGTCAGTGCGTCATAATATCAAATAATAAAATATAACCAGGAGGTAACAAGATATGCAAGCATGAAATATAAACAATAACATGAATGTAATAAGTAAACACGGATAAAGAACAATGAAGTGTATAATTGTATATGACGTGCGGTGATCAATCTAAACTATGTTACTGGGTTATCTATTCTAAAGTTTGTTTGAAATCAATTAGTGTACTCCTCCATGTAACTCAAAAGAATATATCCCGTTATCCCCTGGGACCACGGATCAGGCAGTGAGAGTCACGAATGACTCTGTCCCGTTATCCCCCGGGACCACGGATCAGGCAGTGAGAGTCACGAATGACTCTGTCCCGTTATCCCCCGGGACCACGGATCAAGTAAGAATCACGAATGATTCTGTCCCGTTATCCCCCGGGACCACGGATCAAGTAATACCCTTTTAAGCTACACTTCAGTTACACTTTTGATTTCCCCATGCCCCTAAGGTTATGTGTTCAAGTCAGGTATTGATAATTTAGAGCTAATGCCAACACAGGATCAAGCAGGTACAGGTTTGTCTATGCAGACAACAGGATACGTCCATCAGGACAACATGTCAGGATTGTCGGCATTAGAAACAGGATCAGGTAACAGGTCAGGTAGTGGTGTATTAGGTCATGTCAGGTAGTGCACATGTATCAAATGGATGCCCAACAGTAAAATGTAGCAAGTATCGAATCACGGTAAAAGTACGGATGCATAGTAAAACATAGATGCACAAATGTCTATCAGGAATTACATCTACAACTTCATGACTACGTATGATGTACATTATCAAGCATGGAGTGCTAATATAACGGTAACATTATATAATATGACATGGTATGCAACTAGATATATAATAAATGATACGTATACAAACGGCTAACCGAAAACAGTAAAACAGTAATATGGGATGCATAACTAAACAATATGTAATATTATTATTCGCATGAATGTAAAATACAGTAGTATAACATGTAGCAAGATAAACTTGCATGCAAGTATATATGTAATAAATGATACGGATACGAACGGGTATTGTAAAATTGTAAAACTGTAACATATGATGCACAATGCAGTAAACATGTGATGTTTTTATTCATATGGATGCAAAATATATATTATAGAATGTAGCAAGGTAAACTTGCCTGATCGGATCTCACGACGGGATGCGTACGCCACGTACGATGTCGGTAAATGTCCCGATGCACACACGGGCATACAGAACTGAACCAGGAAAAGCAAGAACGTGACCACGCTGGTTAGGGATGTTCACTGGGTCGCCCGGATCTTCGGTGACGGCACGGCTCCGACGGTGACCGGAAAATATGGAATCAAGAAACAAGAAGAGAAGAATAAGAAGAAGAAGGAGGAGGAGGAGAAGGAGAAGGAGAAGGAGAAGGAGAGGAGGATAGGTTCTCTGGGTTTGGATGCACTGAGATCAGAGAAGAAGGCGAGAGGGTGATGTCAACGATGGGTCGTCGACGGTGAGGATGCAAGCAAGGGTTTTCCGACGAGGGGAGTGGGCTGCGGTTCTTGAAGTCGGGTAAGGATTTTGTGCAGGGGAAAGGGTGATGTGGTGGCGGCTGTCAGGGGAGAGGTGATGAGGGAGATGAAGGTGTTGATGAGGGTGTGGAGACGATGATGAGGTCGGAGCTCCGGCGACGAGGGTGCAGGCGCGAGTTGCAGGGGTCGGGTTCTTAGGTTGTGCAGCGGTTCGAACTCGGGAAAAAAGGGAGAGAAAGAAGGAGAAGTAGGTGAGGTGGTCTAGGAATGGCCGACGACGGCGAGGAGAGGTCGGCGACGAGAACAGAGGCGACAATGGGTGCAGGGTGCAGGTGTGCTGGGTTTCTTGGGCTGATGTCACGACCCGAAGGTACGGAACGTGACCGACACTTAAATTACGAAACGTCTAGAGGCATAACGTAATCTAAGCAAGCCGAAGCCCAGAAATCTAAACCATTAAAAGAAGAAGTAAAGAAAAACATGTTTAAAAGCAACATCAAATTTTCTCAAAAATTTCGGCAGAGTCTCCTTTGTAAAAAATGGCCCCAAACGAGTACAAATAAGAATATATACATAAGAAACAATAAAAAGGCATCCCCAAGCGGGAGCTAGCTCTTCGCCAATTGGCGGTCACAACCACGCAAGCAATATAATATACAACGCCAAGGGGCGAGGAACAAAAGTCAAAGAAAACCATCAAAACCACCAGAAAACCATAATAGTACAAGCGCGACTCTAAGGTCGAAAGAATAAACAATTTGTCTTCTAAATCTATCAAGTAATACAAGTCTGGTTGATGGAGCTTACTAGATACAAATGAAATAATAAAAGTACAACTGCGGTCCCGATATAATGAACCAACCTACCAAGCAAATCACCCTGAATGAAATGATGTGACAGCAAGCTGCCAAGGAAACCTGTACATCGAAACCTGTAAGAAAATTTGGCACAACAGGGGTGAGTTGCCAACTCGTGAGTAGAAGACATCTGCGGGTAGAAATCGCATGCACGACGCTCTCCTAGGTCATAATAATATACTTAATATAATACTAGCCATCTAGTAGTGGCAGGGTAATAATCTATGCATAAGTGAAATGCTCAGTGCTCGTGTCAGTGCCTCAAGTAGTAACATGTCATGTGTATGAGTATGGGTGCACCATAAATGTAAAACAATCAACCATTAAATCTGGATATATCTGCATAAGAAACCTTTAACTTGTATCATAGTAAAATTTGTATGGTAATCTGAAACATCATCAATGAAATCCAAGAAAATCCGTGTCAAGCATCGACACAAAACATGTAAATCTCAAAGTCTCAATATCTCATAGTCTCAATATCTCGGGCTCCGTCAGTCCGGATCGGCCCATATCATCAAATCTCACGACAAATGTCGGTATCCTCTAGATATCCGCCGCGCCAGACATTACCGGTAGGTAGTCTTCCCCTGCCAGGCTCATCGTCTACAACTCAAGCTTCTTGTCCCGGGATACCATACCGGGCCCACCATGTACCCGAGACGGTTCATCCACTCCTCGAATCGGGTCTCGAAATCCAACAGAAAACATGAAATCTCATGGTGGACGACACATACATCACGAGAAAACCGCAACTTGCATTTTAAAAATGATGATACTAAGCTTTTATTAAATTCTTGCGGTTTTCCCCCAAAATCCAGAAATCTCATAGAAATCCAAAATCCCAAAATTATGAGTAAGTAAATAATGAGCATCGGTATAAGCCCCAGAATACTGCATGATAATATGAATATATGAATGCATGAAGTGTCTAACTAATAAATTCAATGTCTAAACTAGCACATGAGGGTAATCACACAATATTATACTGGACTAGCATTTAAATGATTATATCAATAAAAGATAATATGTTCTAAAGTGTGCGTGACATGGCAATTACCGATGATGATGTGTGTGAGCCGGCAAATAAGTGTACGTGGAACCTGCGCATCATCGATAATGGTGCTGGTGTCCTAACAGGCAGAGTTTCATATTAGCTAAGGAAACATATGTATGAATATGCAATGCGATGAATGCAACATGAATATAACGGTGAATGTGTAGTAAACGCACAACTAGAGAATACATACTAATTACGAGTCATAAAGTTTGTTGTTTGAAAAAGCACGAATCGTGGTTTTAGTAAATTAGGGCTACGGGGTTTTTATGAAAAGATCTATCCTTTGAAAAATCCGTAGTATCCCTCAGGCTGTCTTTAAAAATGTGCACGATTCGTTAGTTTTGAAAATAAGTATGACTCGAGCCTAAACTAAGATCTACCTAACCAACTAAGGAACTAACTAATGACACTAGTCGAAAGATAAGAAGAATCCTCCTAAAGTCTAAGTCGATATCTCTACTAGCCGGCGATCCAGCCTCAATAGCGTCATGTATATAGTACGACTTCCTCGAGTCAAGAGTGCAGATCAATCATCACATCTATGCCTCGTACGGTAAAATCCATCGTATGGCATCCCAAAATCGGGGTATGGGTCAACTAGCACATATATATATCATCGTTCATATAGTATCATCATCAAACAATATCATGATCAAGGGTACTGTACCATAATCGCTTACATCCCAATATCATCAAACATATATCATCGTCTGTGTATATATACATTGTCAAACGATCCACAAAAATATCATGTCATATATCATATCGTGATTAAGTCACATATTACGATCTGGGTTTTATTCTAAAGTCTCATTCGTTTCAATGTCATCTACACATATCATCGTTTATATATTTCTCATTACCCAACGATCCGCTAATATCGTAACACATTTCATATCATATCTCGGTCATATATCCAATATCTCACGGCATCATGCCCGATCTTATCGACTTATCCCCAAGTATCATATAATACCCTCATATCACATGTATATGTTGTATATATATGTATGTGTGTGTGTACCTACACATATTCCTATACACACACACACACACACCAAGTCAAGTTTATGTGTGTGCGTGTGTGTGTGTCTACAAGAAACCTACGAATTCTCTTCAAGACAATCATCCTCTGGTTAAGTCTTTCTAAATCAGTCTAATCCAACTTAAAGTCTTCAATAATACCCTACTCGCCAAGAATCTAAGGTCACTTCCGACTTCCTAATAATAGTACGGAATATCCTTATTCTACGTTTGCGGGGGTGCTATACTCCATCCACCCGACTTCCCCCGTAGATATATATCTACTCACCTGGTCCTTGTCTGCAGAAGTCGATGCCGCCATCCTCTTCTTCATCGTCCGAAGTCCAAGTGAGGGGTACCTATATGCAAACATATATAATATTGTAAACCGAAATCGCAGACAAAATCAAAACGGCGCACGAAATGCGCATAGGTTAAAACCTATGACCCGCTCATGCAAAAGAACCAAATAACCCTCGACATCGGCGTACAAACGCCGATGATCTAGATAAAACACAAACGTACAAATCGTAGTTCCAAAACTCACTAATTATAATATAAAATAGGGTTTAAATCATCAAAACCTTAAAAGTAATCAAATCGTTTTATTTCACAAAAACCTAGAAAGCACTTAATTTTCGTTTTAAATTCAAAACTTGATATTTTAACAAAACTAATGGCCATAATATTCACTAAATATTATAACTAAGTCATATAAACCATCACCATAATTTAATCTCATCAATTTGTATTAAATCCAAAATTCTAGTTTGCAAAAATATCAAATTTTAACACTTTTTAAAGAAAAATTCACAATTCAACAACTAAACTTGGTTTTGCATGAACTAAATTATTAAACTATAATTTATAATGTTAATAATATCATGAAACCCTAATTAGATTTTAATCCTAATTATTTAATCAATTTCTAAAAACCTAGTTAGCAAAATTAGCATAATTATCATAATTTTTAAACTAACAAATTAGCAACTAGTAACTAGATTAGGTTTAGCATTACCTAAAATGTTAAACTACACCTTGAAACCCTTTTCAAATGATACAAACCCTAACTTAAAGTCAATTCCCTTTTCTTGAATTTTCATTTTGAAATTAAGTTTATAATAACATCTAAATAAAACTAGATTTAAGCATACATTTAACAAATAACAAATTTGGATGAAGCTTTATACCTCAAGATCAAGAGATCAAACATGAAAATCATAGCCTCCAAAGTGCCAACTTTCCACCAAGATCCATGCTAGATAGGCTAAAGAATCATGGGTAGATATTGGATTGTGAATTTGTGAGGTTTTTGTTTTGATTTTTGGGTAAAATTTTGTAGATTTTTGAAGTGAGAATGAGAAGTGAAAATGGGAGGGGGAGGGCTGTTCTAGGTCTCGGCCAGCATGAGTGGGGTTTTGTGTGAGTGAGTGAAATAAAGAGAGAGAGAGAGAGGAGTGTGTAGTGTTGTGTAGAAGTGTGTAGAAAATGGCTTAAATTAATACATCGTTTTTGCATTATCATTTAATTTTAGAAGCAGACAAAGAAGTGAGGAATTGGGGACATGGACAGCTCAAGGCTCGGCCAAGGTGTGTGTGTGGATATGTAGAATATTTTATTTTTATTTTTGTGAAGAAACCCTCACCATTATTACATATATTAAGTCTTTCCAAAAATTATTTGTTTTTAATTTATTTCCGAATTTATTTCAACCTAGAATTCTCTAAAATTTTGAAGACAAGTCAAGAAGAGAAAAGTATGCTACAAACTAAATCCTCATGTGTCATGGCTCACTTTTGTAAAATTAATCCATTCAAATTTGTATTTATCGCTAATTAAATGTACAATTAAAAGCTTATGTAAATATTTGAATTTAATTAATTACGGAAAATATTTTAATAAACTAATAATTTATAAGTCACTAAATAAACACCATTTACTAGTAATTACATAGTTAAAATAGGTGTATTTAAATTTATATTGAAAAATAACTGTAGTTGTGTTTTAGGGAAAATATGGTTTATTTTACCGATTATCAGAAAATTCACCTAAAGAATTTTATTTATTTAATTATTTTTAAAAAGTTACAGTTGAGGTCGCGACGGGGTTTGCAGGGAAGAGGAGTGGAGATGACGGTGAGGAGATGGTCGAGGAAGGGAGGATACGAGGACGAAGGTGGAGGCGGCGACAGCGAGGCGAAGGCGTGGGTAGGGTTGCTCGTGACGAAGGCGGGAGGCGGGAACAAGAACAGAGAACGAATAAGAAGAAGAAGAAAGAGAGAACATGAGGTAAGTATGGGATTTTTAAAATGGGGTTAAAAAATATTAAAAGAATATATATGATTATATATGAGAGACAGAGAGAGGTAGTGTGGATTTGATTAGGTAAATATATTAAAATATATATTTAGTTATAAAAATTATTCGTATATAACAGTTTAAATATTTTTAGAATATTTTATTATATATTTGAGTTTTAAAACTAATACAAAATATTCCGAAAAATACCCGGGTTGGGTCTAGAATTACAGTTTGAAAATAAGGATAATATACGTATCAACCAAAACCAAAATGCAATGTCCGGATAATGAAAAATGCATACCCCCAAGAACGGATACACATAGCGTGCACGTAGTGATCCAAACGAGTCCGTTTCACTGAACGGGACGAGAACAAAATGCACGGATTCTACCACAGGGTTAGGGGTATGATGCAGGCCATACTAAATATTTTTAAAATATAGTATTTGATTATAATTGTATTATTATTAAAAAATTGCAGATACCAGATATAATGCAGATATGCAGGATATAAAACATAATAGTGCACGGTCTCTCATAACTAACCGGGATAAATCATAAACAGGAATCAAGACAGGTTTCCAGCATGCGGGTCGGGTCGGATGCAAACACGGATATAATTACACAATTCACACCCAAAACACAATAAATCAAGAAATAACCATAAATAAAGAAATACCAAAAAAATAGAACTGGTATAAATGAACTAGGGTGTTACAGTATCAGAGGTGTGGGGAGATGTACCCTTGAACTAATGTCGGTTGGGAGATCTGTAGTTGGGTTTGGGACTAAGACTAATTTGGAAAAATTGTGAGTACATGGGTTTGCTTGATCTGAATTATGGACTTTTGGTCAACTTGGACTCAGCCCACTCAGTTTTTCAGTAAAGTGTTAAACACTTATTTGGGCTCGGTCTCTTTTTTGTGCAACAATGCTGAGCATTGATATGGGCTTTGACGTTCACCCTATTTCTTTTTTTTATAGAGTGTTAAACACTCTTTATGGCGCTGGGGTTTGTTTGTAGAGCGCTTTATGTTAAACAGCGCCCACATAAGGGACACGTGAGGCGCTTGGTGCCGAGGGCCAACCACTGAGTGCAGAGCACTCTTTATTTTAGCAGCGCCCATATGAGGGACATGTGGGACGCTCGGCGCTGGGCGCCAACCACTGAGCGCTAGACGCTTTTTATTAAGCAGCGCCCACGTGAAGGGCACGTGGGGCGCTCGGCGCTGTTTCCTTCTTTATGCATTTTTCTGAAGAGTTCAATTCTTTGTTCTCCTCTGGATCTTAAATCCCCAAGAACAAATTCATCCCTACGAGAATTAAATTCTCATTTGTGAGAGACTTGTCTCATGGATCTCAGATCCAAGGAAAGAACTATGTTCTTTTATAAGGGTTGAACCCTTGGGTATGCAGATGAGATACTATGATCTCTATTTACCTTGAAGAAACTTCTTCTTCTTTCTTCTCTCTTAGAACTCTTTTTTGCTTGCGCTTCTTTTTGAATTTGAAGTTTATGCGGGGGGGGGGTACCTCTGTCTAAGACTTGAAGTCTTGGTGCCTTTATATAGTATAGGCATATTTGTTGATTCAGTTAAGAAAATCTTTCATTGAGAGATTTTTTAATTGATTTGGGGATTTTATCCACCATTTGATTTTTGATCCAAGGACTTCTATTTTACAGAAGATATTTTTCTTGTTTGTAACAAGATTGGGAAAATATTTTCCCATACAGAGCTTATTCTATAATTTGGTGATTTTTTAATCACCATTGGATCTTTAATCCAACGATACTCTATTTTACAGAGTGTAATCTTTCTTTTTTAGAAAGATTGGGGAAAACGTTTTCCCTACAGAGCTTATTCTGTAGCTTGGTGATTTTTAATCACCCTTGGATTTTTAATCCAACGGTGCTCTGTTTTACAGAGAGGGATCTTTCTTGTTCAGGAGGATTTGAGGAATATTCCCTCAATCAGAATTTAATTCTGTGCTTTGATGATTTATCATCTCCGTTGGATCTTTGATCCAACGGCAAAGAACTTTTAGTTCTGGCGCCAGCGCTCTCGTGCGGGGAACGTGAGACGCTGCCTCAGGGTTTTTAACTCTTGGCGCTGGCGCTCTCGTCTAAGACATGTGAGGCGATGCCTCGGAGAATTTTAACTCTTGGCGCTGGCGCCCTCGTGCAAGGCACGTGAGGCGCTGCCTCAGAATTTTTTAACTCTTATTTAATAGATTTCTTTTTGTGCTTTGGACATTGGCGTCTGCGTGAGGAGCACGTGAGGCGCCATCATAGGATTTAATTCTATCCGAAGCAGTACCTACATGTTTTGCATATGGAGCTTTTCCTTTATTTTTATTTTATTGTTATTATTTTATAAGGGAGCAAGTTTTGAGCCAAAATTTTGGCGGGAACAAATGCCCCCCACTACTTTGCCTATGTAAGTATGTATGTGGGTGAAGTTGTGCAGAGTTATGCATGACCTAGAATTGAGGGTTTAGGGGACAAGTTTAGAGTCCTTGTAGCCTAATACTTTTTGTCGAGACGAGTCAAGAAGTTCTCGCAGGAACGTTATTTTCCCTACGAATCAAGACGAATCGAGAAGTTCTCGCAAGAATACTAATTTCCTTACAAGCCGAGATGAATCGAGAAGTTCTCGTAAGGACATTATTTTCCTTACGAGCCAAGACGAATCGAGAAGTTCTCGCAAGGACATTATTTTCCCTACGAGTCGAGATGAATCGAGGGGTTCTCGCAAGGACATTATTTTCCCTACGAGTCGAGACGAATCGAGAGGTTCTCGCAAAGACACTAATTTCCCTACGAGTCGAGACGAATCAAGGGGTTCTCGTAAGGACACTAATTTTCTTACGAGTCGAGACAAATCGAGAGGTTCTCGCAAGGACATTAATTTCCTTACGAGTCGAGACGAACAAGGACACTAATTTCCTTACGAGTCGAGACGAATCGAGAAGCGATAGCTTAGGAAACAGGTTCAGATCTACCGTCTAAGACTGTTCAATTTTATGAGCTGTGAGGGTTTCATAAAGGGTTTTCTCCCTACGAGTCGAGAGGATCCCGTAGGCGTATTTTCTCTTTAGTAGTCGTGAGGACTCCTAAGTGTGTTTTCTCTTGAGAGTCGTAAGGATCTCACAGGGGAATTTTCCCCCTCTACAAGTCGAGAGGACTCATAAGTGGTTTTTCCCCTCCTTGTCAGTATTCGACTTTGGAGAGTGTGGCCCGTAGATAGTCCATCTTGATCTCCTTGTAGGGCAGCGATGGCTTAGAAAACAGGTTCAGATCTGCCGCATAAGACTTTTCAACTTTATGAGCCGTGAGGGTCTCTTAAAGGGTTTTCTCTCTACGAGTCGAGAGGATCCCGTAGGTGTATTTTCTCCTTAGGAGTCATTAGGACTCCTAAGTGCATTTTCTCTTGAGATTCGTAAGGATCTCACAAATGAATTTTCCCCCTTACAAGTCGAGAGGACTCGTACGTGGTTTTTTCCCTCCTTGTCGATATTCAACTTCGGAAAGTGTGGCCAATAGATAGTCCATCTTAATCTCCTTATAAGGCAGTGATGGCTTAGAAGACAGGTTCAGATCTGCCGCCTAAGACTTTTCAACTTTATGAGCCGTGAGGGTCTCATAAAGGGTTTTCTCCCTACGAGTTGAGAGGATCCCGTGGGTGTATTTTCTCTCTAGGAGTCGTGAGGACTCCTAAGTGTGTGTTTTCTCTTGAGAGTCGTAAGGATCTCACAAAAGAATTTTTCCCCTTTACAAGTCGAGAGGACTTGTAAGTGTGTGTTTTCTCTTGAGAGTCGTAAATGTGTGTTTTCTCTTGAGAGTCGTAAGGATCTCATAAGAAAATTTTTCCCCTTTACAAGTCGTGAGGACTCCTCGTCGATATTCGAATTTGGAGAGTGTGGCCCGTGAATAGTATGCAATAGTCCATCTTGGACCGACTTGCAGGGACCCAGTGCTTAGGAAACGAGTCCTTATCCCTATTGCCTAAGGCTCTTCCCTATGAGTCGAGACAAATCGAGAAGTTCTCGCAAGGACACTAATTTCCTTGCGAGCCAGGACGAATCGAGAAGTTCTCGCAAGGACACTAATTTCCTTGCGAGACGGGACGAATCGAGAAGTTCTCGCAAGGACATTATTTTCCATACGAGTCGAGACGAATCGAAGGGTTCTCGCAAGGACAATAATTTCCTTACAGGCCGAAACGAATCGAGGGGTTCTCGCCAAGGACGTTGATTTCCATGAATCGAGAGGTTTTTGCCAAGTACGCTGATTTCCCTGGGGCCGAGACGAATCGAGAGATTCCTGCAAAGACACTGATTTCCTTGCGGGCCGAAACAAATCGAGAGGTTTTTGCCAAGGACACTGATTTCCCTGGGGTCGAAACAAATCGAGAGATTCCTGCAAAGACACTGATTTCCTTGCGGATCGAAACAAATCGAGAGGTTCTCGCCAAAGACGCCGATTTCCCTGAATCGAGAGGTTTTTGCCAAGGACGCCGATTTCCCTGGGGTCGAGACGAATCGAGAGATTCCTGCAAAGACACTGATTTCCTTGCGGGTCGAAACGAATCGAGAGGTTCTAGCCAAGGACGCTGATTTCCCTGAATCGAGAGGTTTTTAGCAAGGACACTGATTTCCTTGGGGTCAAGACGAATCGAGAGATTCCTGCAAAGACACTGATTTTCTTGCGGGTCGAAACGAATCGAGAGGTTCTCGCCAAGGACACTGATTTTCCTGAATTGAGAGGTTTTTGCTAAGGACACTGATTTCCCTAGGGTCGAGACGAATCGAGAGATTCCTGCAAAGACACTGATTTCCTTGCGGGTCGAAACGAATCGAGAGGTTCTCTCCAAGGAGGCTGATTCCCCTGAATCAAGAGGTTTTTGCCAAGGACACTATTTTCCTCGGGTCAAGACGAATCGAGAGATTCCTGCAAAGACACTGATTTGATTGCGGGTCGAAACGAATCGAGAGGTTGTCGCCAAGGATGTTGATTTCCTTAAATCGAGAGGTTTTTGCCAAGGACACTGATTTCCTTGGGAGTCGACTGTTGACGTTGCGACCGCATCCTGCTGGAGTTGAGAAGGAACGCCGTGTTGATCTTCTGGGATGCAGATGTTGCCGTCGAGATCTTACTCTCCCTTTGACAGAGTCTGGTGGGGAAATGTGTTTACCTTTTCGTTGCCCATGGATTGTATACAGGGGTCAGTATGGACTCACCTATAGGGCAAAGTTTAATTTTTTTGTATTTCTTTCCACGATGCTCTATCATTTCAGTTTTTTATATCGCGAAAGTCGCGATTACCCAGTCATTTCGGCTATTTTTTCGCGGTGCCCAATCATTTCGGATATTTTTCTTTTTCTTTACTCGCTGCTTTTTATTGCGAGTTTCCCAATCATTTTGTCTATTTTTGTATACATATATTTTACTCGTTGATTTTTGTTGCGAGTTGCCCTATCATTTCAGCTATTTCATATGCATTTATGGCTCGCTGACTTTTTGCTGCGAGTATGAAACTTGAGACCTGACACCAATTTTGGCATCAGTATCGCTGCGAATGGAATATTGCCAGGAGCGAATCATCATTTGCCATAAAAGGACTTGGAATTTGATACCCATTTAGGCATCAGCATCGCTAACACTGGGGCATTGCCAGGAGCGAATCATCATTTGCCTTTGTCAATTCGAGCAAAGGTGGCTTAGCAAACAGGTTTAGAATCCTGTCGACTAAGACTTTTAACTTCATGAGCCGTAGGGGTCTCATAAAGATGTTACTCCCTACGAGTCGTGAGGATCTCGTAGGTGTGTTTTCTCCTTAGGAGTCGTGAGGATTCCTAAGTGTATGTTCTCTTATAAGTCGTAAAGATCTTACAAGAGTGTTTTCTTCTTATAAGTCGAGAGGATTTACAAGTGTCGTTCACCATATGAGGACACTCTTCGTTGTTGATGGGACTCAGTGAGGGAAACGTTTACTTGTGCCCGTGGATTGTATACAAGGGTCAATATTGAGCCACTTATAAGGCAATTTGGGGAATGTGATGGCTTAAGAACATGTTCAGGTCCTTGTAACTTAAGGCTTTTTAATCCTATGAGCCGTGAGGGTCTCATAAGGGGGATTCTCCTTACGAGTCATGAGGATCTCGTAAGTGTAATTTCTCCTTAGAAATCGTGGGGGTCCTTAAGTGTGTTGCTCCCTTGTGAGTCATAAGGATCTTACGCAGGTATTTTCTCTTCACAAGGTCGAGAGGACTTTGCAGGTGTCTTTATTTTAACGATATTGCGCCCTTTCGGGTTTTCACAAACTCGCCGGTAGTCCTGCTGTTTTTACTCACGGCGCCCTTTCGGGTTTTCATCCGTGCCCATTTCGCTTGTGGACGTACCTTTTTTTTTGCACGATGAAACTCTCGAGAATAGTTTCGCCGTGTGTGACCCATTTGTTTGCCGGTGGCATTTGAGTTGCAGTCCTCACCCCTGGGACTTGCGGACTTGCACTCCACTATCGCTGTGTTTGAGGCGACATTGTTAGTTTAGAGACTTCTCGGTCTGTTGTTAGTTTAAAGACATCTCGGTCCAATATTAGTTTAAGAACATCTCAGTCCATTGTTAGTTTAAGGACATCTCAGTCCAATGGTAGTTTAAGGACATTACAGTCCGTAACTAGTTTAATAACGTTGCGATCCGTTGTTAGTTTTAAGGACGTTACGGTCCATAGCTAGTTTAAGGACGTTACGGTCCGTAGCTAGTTTAAGGACATCTCGGTCTGATGTTAGTTTAAGGACATCTCGGTCCACATCTAGTTTAAGGACGTTGCGGTCCGCAGCTAGTTTTAAGGACATTACGGTCCATAGCTAGTTTAAGACGTTACGGTCCGTAGCTAGTTTAAGGACGTTACGGTCCGTAGCTTTCCATGTTTGAGATGGAGTACTGTTGGGTACTACTCTTACAGTTTTGACTCAAGAAGATAACGAGCGGACATAGGCATCGTCATCTATCATTGACCTGGGCTGTGACTCGTCAGGCGTAGTATTTTTTCAGGAATCGGCCGTTTATTAGCCGGAAGGGTCTTTCGCCATGCATATCTATGAGCAAGCAGTCTCCACCTTGGTAGACCTTGTCTATGATGTACAGGCCCTCATAATTCGGCTCGAATTTCCCCCGTTTGGCACGGTTGGGTATCATAGGTCTTTTTACGACTAGCACGAGTTCGCCTTGGCGGAGTGTTCCCAGCCTAGTCAATCTTTCGTATGAGCGCGTCATCCTTACTTTGTAAGCTTCTAGATTTTGCTGCGCCATGAGATGAGTTTCATCAAGGGCATCTCGCTCCTCAAGCCGAAGATGGGCATTCTCTTCGTCCGTCGGCTCGTATCGAACTGCTGCTCGTAAAGAGGGTAGCTCTATCTCCAAGGGAAGTACCGCTTCCGTGCCGAATACTAACGCAAATGGCGTTGTGTTCGTGGCCGTCTTGAACGTAGTCTGATAGGCCCAGAAAGCTTCATGCAATCTCTCGTGCCAGTCCTTTTTATTTCGGGACACCGTTTTCTTTAAGATCTTTATCAAGGTCTTGTTGAAAGCCTCAGCTAGACCGTTAGCTCGGGGATTATAGACTGAAGAATATCTCCAATCTATTTTATGCTGCTGTGTGAAGCAGCTGATCTTATGGCTTCCGTAGGCTGGCCCGTTATCAGAGATAATCCGTCGCGGAGTGCTGAACCGGTAAAGGACGTGTGTCTTGAAGCAATGGAGGATGTTCTCCATCTTCACCTCCCTTAACAGTATTGCTTCTACCTATTTAGAGAAGTAATCGGTCGTTGCCAATATGAACCGATGTCCCTTAGATGACGCTGGCTCAATAGGGCCAATTATGTCAGTTCCCCACTTTTCGAACGACCAACTAGCCAATGTCGGGTGTAGCTGATTCGGATGCTGGTGGATGAATTCCCAATGAATTTGGCACGAGTGATGCTGCTTCGCATATTCGAGGCAGTCCTGAACCATTATAGGCCAATAGTAGCCTATTCTTTTGATCTTCGGGTTCATCTTTGGCTCAGCTTGATAGGAACCGCAAAGTCAGTCATGAGTTTCTTGGATGACCCTTTTTGCTTCTTCTGGTCTTAGGCATCTCAGCCATAGACAATCAAATGATCTCTTATAAAGAGTACCATTGACGAAGGCGAACGACATGGCTCGCTTCATGAGCTGATGTCTTGACGATGCGTCTTCGGGTGTTCGATGGGATTTGAAGTAGTCTACAAAGACTTTTCTCCAATCCTCCGCCCTTTCTTCATCCTCCAATTGGAAGGCCTCTTGTTCGGTTGCTTCCTCTCCTTTAGACGTCTTCGGAGATATTTCTGCTGGAGCGAGAATCCGGCGACTTTGCACAATGATCTTTACGCCATCGAGGTTTTCGTTGGCCAGTTCTTTAGAGAGCTTGGCTAACACACCCGCCTTGCTATTTTCTGCATGCGGTATGCTTTTCACGGTGTAGGAGGGGATTCATGTCTGCAATTACTGCACTCTTTCACCATACCTGATCAGTTCTGGTTTGCACGTCTGGTAGTCGCTATTTACTTGGCTAACGACCAGCTGGTAGTCTCCATATATAAGGAGATTTTCGATTCCCATGTTGACAGCAATCTTGAGACCTGCTATTAAAGCTTCATACTCAGCTTCATTGTTTGTTCTTGGCTCCGTTAAGGAAAGGGCAAAATGCATAATCTCTTCTTGTGGAGTCACGAAGATAAGGCGTGCCCCGGCTTTAATCATGGGGGTATTTTGCTTTCGCTTCTTCAAGGAGGACGCTCCATCGAAGTAGAGTTCCCATCGGGTATCATTCCTTTCTTTCTCCCTGTCAATTGCTTCAAATGCGTGTTCATCCGGCAACTCGCAGTTCAAGGGAGATTCGGCAGGTATCGGATGTTCAACGAGAAAATCGGCGATGGCCTGGCCTTTTATTGCGTTGAGGGGTCGATATGCTATTGAGAACCCCATCAAGAGGAGGGCCCATTGGCAAGCCTTCCTGTTAATATGGCTCTAGACATCAAATACTTGAGAGGAGCCACCTTTAATATGAGTTGGACCTCATGTTCCAATGTATAATGCCTGAGTTTTGTTACTGCGAAGATCAGTGCCAGACAATGCTTTTCGATGGGGGAGTAGTTATTTTCTGCCCCCAGGAGAACTCAACTCAAATAGTAGAGAGCTCTCTCCTTCCCCTAGTCATTCTCCTGAGCCCATAACGCGCCTAAAGAACCTTCAAGGGCTGTTGTGTACAGGATGAGGGGCTTTCCTTTGACCGGCGCGGTCAGTACCGGCAGGTTCTGCAGATATTGCTTGATTTCTTCCAGTGCGCTATGGCATTTACGATCTCAAACGAACGGGGTGCCTTTTTTCATTAGATGACTGTAGGGGCGGCATTTACCGAAGAGGTTAGTTATGAACCGCCGGATATACGCGAGCTTTCCTTAGAGAGACCGCAGCTGTTTGAGAGTTCTTGGTGAAGGCATTTCTATAATTGCCTTGATCTTTGACGGGTCTATTTCGATGCCCCGGTGTTGTATGATGAATTCCAGGAATTTGCCCGAGGAAGCTCCAAACGCTCATTTCAGAGGGTTCATCTTCATATTATATTTCCGAAGACGCTGTAACACTATTTTCAAATGCTCCCAGTGTTCCTCGTATGATTTGCTTTTCACCATGAGGTCGCCGATGTAACATTCAACAATCTCATGTACAAGGTCATCAAAGATCTTTGTCATGGCCCTCTGGTAGGTGGCGCCAGCGTTCTTCAGACCGAATGGCATCACTTTATAGCAGAATATGCCCAGTGGAGTCCGGAAAGCAGTGTGCTTTTGGTCTTCAGGATGCATCTTGATTTGGTTGTACCCTGAGGATTCGTCCATGAAGGAGAAGACTTCATGGGTGGATGTGTTATCGATCATCAACTCGGTGACATGCACTGGGAAGTCATCTTTCGGACAAGCTTTGTTGAGATCCCGGAAGTCTACGCAGATGCGTACCGTCCCATTTTTCTTCATTACCGGAACGATATTGGCGATCTAGTCAGGGTATTGAACTTCTTGGATGAAGCCAGAGTCGATTGGCTTCTTGACTTCGGTATTGAAACTCATCTCAAACTCGAGCCGCATTCTTCTTGGCGCCTGTTTGACTGGCTTGACGTCCAGCGATATTGCCAGTTTATGCACAGCTATTTCTGGATCTAATCCCGGCATCTCGGAATAGTTCCATGCGAAACAGTCTTTATACTGCATAAGCACGTCTTTTAACGTGGCCACCTGTTTCTCAGACAGCAGCTCACTGACGAACGTTGGCCTTGGCTCGTTTGCCATCCCCAAGTCGATTTTTCTCAGGTTGTCTGTTGTGGTGTGTATCCCATCTTTCAGCTCTTTTGGCGCTAGTGGAAATTCTGAGTTCACCTCGTTCTCATCTTCATTTGCAAAGTATTGGGAGAGGTCGTCCACATTCTTGTGTGCTCTCCCTCCTTTGATAATGTTATCATGTGGTAGGTACGATCTCGTTTCCAAGCTCGATGTTGATCTGAACTTCCCTTCGCAGTGTAGGTTGCTTTTGGCTCATGCTTTCGTGGTGGGGCTACCCTCTAACTGTCGAATAGAGCAAATCTGCCTTGCTGATACTGATCTTCAACCCAATTTTTGAAGGTGAAGTGGTCTTCCAGAGGATGTCCCACTACTCGGTGGTAGGAGCAATAATCTGGATGATGTACCTCGTTTATCTGTTCGGGGTATCAAGACTACGGGAGCGTCATCATTTGATATTTCATGACAAGATTGAATATTTTCCTTGTCTTGTCTTGAGAGAAAGAGTATTCCCGACCCATCTTTTTCATGAAAGACGGGTTCCAGCTGACTTTTCCTCGCTAGTGTGGCTTCTTGAATCTGCTTTGCTGTCTTAGAACTCCATCCCCATTCTTGACCTTGCTGTTGTTTCTACGTCGGGCTTTCTTTTTTCCACGAGAGCGCACAGCGGGTTGGGGGTGAAAGGGATCGTCATCCTCCGTAGCCTGCTGAATGATACAGTGCATCCTGGCTTTTTCGTAAATGGACATTTCGCGGCTGTGGTCATGCCGAACCCTTTGACTTGCTTCTCTTATTAACTTGTCAATCTGCTCTTCGAATGACGGACTTGATATTCGTACGGTGGGATCTCATTCTGGTTCGACATCAACGCTGTCCGGAAATGTGTTCGCTTTTCCACCAGAATTATTTATGACATGGCAGCCATGGAATCGCTCCCGTTTCTTGGACCAAACGTATCCAAGGCCAGTCGTCTCCATTCTCTCGTTGGGTATCTTTTGCTGAGTCCCAGGAACGTTCCAAATCCTGTTATAGAACTGGGCTTATCGAGCAGTCTGTTTAAAGGGTACGTCTTGGCATCTCAATATCCTTTTCAGTCCCTCTGCATAGTATTTGGCAGACGGATAGGTTGAAGCCTGTCGGGCACATGTTCAGCACCGTGCCATACCTCTCTCTCCACTTTAGTCTCGGTGGATTGATAGAAAAGGATTGCCTTCTCACTTTTTTGGCAAGGGGGGACGTAGAAGGTCTGCAGCTCTTGCATGATGTACGTATCAAGTGCATCAAGTTCTTTGTAATGCTACTACGGGACTGTAGGGTGTTTTTCATCACCCCATTGAGATGGGAATACGCGCACGCTGGTCAGGCGCACTACAGATTCCCCCTGCCCAGGGTAGGCCGGGGTTTAATGATTGTGGGGATCCGAATCTCCGGCAGCCGCGGACTAAGCTGCCGTTAATTACCCCTCGCCTTTGGGGCGAGGGAACCTCCGATTAATGGGTTAAACTGGTCATGCGAACTCAATGTGCGGTGTGCGTGTGTTTTGTTTTGAAAGGGGGGTTTTGGATATATCGGGAGCCACGCAGAGTTTTTACGGGGGTCCCGCTATTTTTTTTTTGAGGGGGAGAATGTTGCGGAGTATGTGTATGTGTACATTTGTATACATATGTATATATATACATGTATATATAAATAAAGGGGAAAATGGCATCCAAAGGATACGTGGGGCAGCACCTTGGGCGCTGTGCGCTTAGGTGCTGTGCGCTCAGGCGCAAACGCGCCATGTGTCGGCACGCGGGCGCTTTGCGCATGAGCGCTGCGCGCAGGTGCGCAAGCGCGCCACGTGTCGGCACGCGGGCGCTTTACGTACTTGCGCAAGCGCGCAGGTGCGCAAGCGCGCGCGCCACGTGTCGGCACGCGGGCGCTTTACGCACTTGCGCAAGCGCGCAGGTGCACAAGCGCGCACGCGCGCCACATGTCGGCACGCGGGCACTTTGCGCACTTGCGCAAGCGCGCAGGCCACGTGTCGGCACGCGGGCGCTTTGCGCACTTGCGCAAGCGGGCAGGTGCGCAAGCGCGCGCGCCACGTGTCAGCACACGGGCGCTTTGCGCACTTGCGCTGTGCGCTGCTAAAACAAATTTCTCAGAAGAGAAATCAGAGAGGAGTTGGACTCCTGAGTGTGTGTTTTTTTTTTTTGGGTTTAGTGAACGATGTTCTTCTTCCTCCTGTTGCTTGCTGGATCTTGAAGATCAAGAGATGTGAAATCTCAAAATCTCTACTTTTTCAGATCTAATGATAGATCCAAGTTCCCCTTTGTGGGTTTTGTGGTGAAAAACTAATTTGTTTTGAAAAAGGAAGAGTAAAACTCTTGATTTAATTCAAGAGAAAGAAGAAGGTTTTGGAACCTTGAAGATGGAAGAAAGAGCTCAGCTCTGAGACTTTTTTGTTTGGAGAGAGAGAAAATTATTAGATATTTTCATTATCTTTGCCTTTATAGGCCATACACTTTACAAATAGCCCCTTGGGCTTCACAAAATGGCATTTTGCCTATTTCATGGCTCATGTGCCATTTCTTTTTGCACATAAGCCATGGGCTTTACAAAAATTTGGCTTTATGCCTATTTTTCTTACATTTATCCATAAATAAAATAAAAGAAATGCAACAAAATTATTTATTACAAAATTTTTATCTTGGCATGGGGGAGGTCGGCCGCTTCATGTTCGGGCTCGACCCGGGCATGGGCCCACTGGGTCGGGGCCTGGGCCCACTTGGCTTGGGGTTGACTTGGATTTTGACTTGGTCAACCGGGGTGTAAATTTTTACCCCAACAAATTGCCCCCCATCAATACATGCACACCACATATGTGGGTCGTGTGCATGAAATTGATGGATCTTCTTTTACTTGGAGGCGACCTGATTTGGTTCCCGCTTTTTGGGAAGCCGGCGCTGCCCTTTTTATGACATGGACGGTCATTGCTTGACATGTCTCCGAGACGGAATGTCCGTGATAGACGTTTCCCTGGCCCGGAGCGATTTGATTCCCGCTTTGTAGAAATCCCGCGCTGCCCTTTTTTGCGACTTGGACGGTCGATACTGCCCTTTTAGCGACGTGGACGGTCGATGCTGCCCTTTTTGTGACTTGGACGGTCGGTCCTGCCATTTTAGCGACGTGGACGGTCGATGCTGCCCTTTAGCTACTTGGACGGTCGGTGATGCCCTTTTAGCGACTTGGACGGTCGATGCTGCCCTTTTTGCGACTTGGACGGTCGATGCTGCCCTTTTAGCGACTTGGACGGTCGGTGCTGCCATTTTAGCGACGTGGACGGTCGGTGCTGCCATTTTAGCGACGTGGACGGTCGATGCTGCCCTTTTTGCGACTTGGACGGTCGATACTGCCCTTTTAGCGACTTAGACGGTCGGTGATGCCCTTTTAGCGACTTGGACGGTCGGTGCTGCCCTTTTAGCGACTTGGACGGTCGGTGATGCCCTTTTTGCGACGTGGACGGTCGGTGCTGCCCTTTTAGCGACTTGGACGGTCGGTGCTGCCCTTTTAGCGACTTGGATGGTCGGTGATGCCCTTTTTACGACGTGGACGGTCGATGCTGCCCTTTTAGCGACTTGGACGGTCGGTGATGCCCTTTTTGCGACGTGGACGGTCGATGCTGCCCTTTTTGCGACTTGGACGGTCGATGCTGCCCTTTTAGCGACTTGGACGGTCGGTGCTTGATTTGACTTGCTCTGCTTCTTGCAGTGTCAGGGGTAGACTTGACTTGCCCCGCCTCTTGCGGTGTCGAGATTGGATTCTGACTTGCTCCGCTTTCTGCGGTGTCGGAGTGGAAGTTGACTTGTTGATTTCGATTTGGGTTGACGTCGGTACCGCTACGCCGGAACATGGTACCAGAAGCGAATCATCATTTGTCATGACAGGGTTTGGGAATTGGTTTTTGTTTGGCATCTGCATTGCTGTGCTGGAGTAATGCCAGGAGCAACTCATCATTTGCCCCGAGAGGATTTGGGAATTGATGGCTTAGGAGGCAGGTTTAAATCGCTATCACCTAAGACTTTTCAATTTTATGGGCCGTGGGGGTCCTATTGAAGCATTTTCTCCATATGAGTCGAAAGGATCCCGCAGGTGTATTTTCTCCTTAGGAATCTTGAGGATTCTTAAGTGTGTGCCTCCTTTGCGAGTCGTAAGGCTCTCACGCGGGAATTTTCTCCTCTCAAAGTCGAGAGGACTTTGAGAATGCATTTCATCTCCTTTTCACGAGTTTGCGCCCTTTCAGGTTTTCACAAACTCGCCGGCAGTCCTGCTGTTTTTACTCACGGAGCCCTTTCGGGTTTTCATCCGTGCCCGTTTTGCTTGTGAACATACCCTTTTTTTTTGACTTTGAATATGGTCTCACCGGTTAGGACTTAGGAGATATTAGGATTGTTTTACGCCCGTGGATTGTATACGGTTTTGCAGGATGTATGATCCAGACCGTAGGGCCAGAAAAATTTCAGGGCTTTGTTGGCGTCTGCATCGCTGCACTGGAATGTGGTACCAGGAGCGACTCATCATTCGCCGTTGGGGTATGGGATTTGGAATTTGGTTGGCGTCTGCATCGCTACACTGGAATATGATACCAGGAGCGACTCATCATTCGCCACTTTGGGGTTGGGGACCTGGAATTTGGATCTTGTTTAGCATCAGCATTGCTGCACTGGAATAATGCCAGGAGCAACTCATCATTTGCCTTGGGAGGACTTGGGATTTGGGTTTTTGGTCGGCATCAGCACCGCTAACACTGAAGCGAAATGTCAGGAGCGACTCATCATTTGCCGTTGCCCGTTGGGGAACGATGGCTTAGGAGACAGGTTTGGGTCCCTATCACCTAAGGCTTTTCAATTTTATGGGCCGTGAGGGTCCCATAAAGCATTTTCTCCCTACGAGTCGTAAGGATCCCGCAGGTGTATTTTCTCCTTAGGAATCGTGAGGATTCCTAAGTGTGTTGCTCCATTGTGAGTCGTAAGGATCTCACGCAGGTGTTTTCTCCTCACAAGGTCGAGAGGACTTTGCGAGTGTTTTTCATCTCTTTTCACGAGTTTGCGCCCTTTCGGGTTTTCACAGACTCGCCGGTAGTCCTGCTGTTTTTACTCACGGAGCCCTTTCGGGTTTTCATCCGTGCCCGTTTTGCTTGTGGACATACCGTTTATTTCTTCTTCTTTTTTTTTCTTTTTCTTTCTTTTTCTTTTTTTTTGCCGCTGGTGGGACTTTAAAAGTAGTCTCACCGGCAGGATTTGGGAGAAATAGGGGTTATTTACGCCCGTGGATTGTATACGGTTTTGCAGGATGTCTGATCCAGACCGTAGGGCTGATGTGCTCAATTCGCCTGCGACTTGGAGCATTCATGTGTAGTATTTCTTGAGATATCGGCCATTAATGGGCGGCATGGGCCTTTCTCCCTCTGCACTTATTAGTTGGTAGGATCCTCCGTCGAACACTTTCTCAATGACGTATGGTCATTCCCAGTTTGGCTCAAATTTTCCCTTGGCATGTCGATTGAGGATGATCGGTCTTTTGAGGACCAACACCAATTCACCTTTCTTGAAAGCACGGAGACGAGTTATCTTGTCATAGGCCCGTGACATTTGGGCTCGGTATAGCTCCAGATTTTGCTGCACCGCGAGCCTCTTTTCTTCGAGGGCATCGAGTTCTTCAAGTCGAAGGAGCACGTTTTCCTCTTCTGTCAACTCATGCTGAACGGCCATTCTTAAGCTTGGAACTTCGACTTCGAGGGGGAGGACCGCCTCCACTCCGAAGAGCAATGAGTATGGAGTGGACTGTGTTGGAGTACGGTGCGTGGTACGATATGCCCACAATGCCTCGTGAAGTTTGAGATTCCAGTCTCTCTTGTTGGCTGAAGCATTTTTCCTCAGGAGCTTGCATAGAGTCTTATTGAAGGCTTCGGCTAGCCCATTGGCTCTTGGATTGTAGATGGAGGAATATCTCCAGTCTATCTTGTGCTGAGTAGCGAACCTTGAGACATTGAAGCTCTTGAAAGAAGGCCCGTTGTCAGAAATGATTCTTCTTGGTGTACCAAAGCGGTATAAAATATTGTGTTGGAAGAATGTCAGAATATCTTTTGTCTTGACTTCTTTTAGCGGGACAGCTTCAGCCCATCTGGAGAAGTAGTCTGTGGCGGCCAGTATAAACCGATGGCCTTTGGATGACGGAGGATCAATTGGGCCAACAATGTCGGTGCCCCAGACTTTGAAGGGCCACGACGCCACCGTAGGATGCAATGGATTGGGATGCTTGTGAATAAAATCACCGTGAATTTGGCAGATATAACATTTCTTTGCATGCTCTCCGCAGTCCCATATCATGGTGGGCCAATAATACCCAAGCCGTTTAATTTGCAGTCGCATCCTGGGGCCAGATTGGTGAGCACCGCAAACGCCCGAGTGAACATCTTTCATGACCTTTTGGGCTTCGGCCAATGACAGACACCTGAGCCAGAGTTGGTCATATGACCTGCGGTATAACGTGTCATTTACAAACACGTATCGGAGAGCTCTTTTCTTCAGCTGAATCCTCGCAGATTTTTCTTCGGGAAGCTTGTCATATCGGAGGTACTCTATGAAGGGTTCTCTCCAATCGGGCTCGTCTTGAACGATCGAAGCTTCTTCGGCGGGATTGCTCTTCTGTTCCGCGCTTTCCTCTTCTCGTAGAAAGACAGGGGGTAGGATTTGCCGGCTCCTGACTGTGATCAGAATTTCGTCCATGTCAGGATCAGCCAGCTCCTTGGCCAAGCGAGCGAGTACATCAGCCTTTCCGTTCAACGCTCTAGGGACTCTCGTTAGTTCAATATGAGTGAACCGTTTCATGAGTTCCACCACTCGACCTCTGTACCGAGCTAACTCAGGTTTGTATATCTTATAGTCGCCGCTTACTTGGTTGACGACAAGCTGGGAGTCACCGTAGACTCGTAGCCGACGGATTTCTATTTCTACGGCGAGCTCCAAACCAGCTATCAGAGCTTCATACTCAGCTTCGTTATTTGTGCGAGGCTCGGTGAGAGCAAAAGAGCGCCGTAGGGTTCCCATTGATGGCGTGATGAACACCAATCCTATCCCTGCCTTTATCTCCGGGACACTTGATTTACTGGAGGTCCTTATTGATGAGGCTCCATCGAAGTAGAGCTCCCAACTTGGCCCATCTTCCTCGAGGTGCAGAACTTGTTCATCGGGTAGCTCACAATTTAGCGGCGACCCTTCTGGTATGGGATGAGCAGCGAGAAAGTCTGCAAGAGCTTGCCCTTTTACTGCTTTCTGAGGAGTATAAACTATGTCAAACTCAAGTAGCATGACAGCCCATCTTGCCATTCTGCCGGCTAGGCTTGCTTTGGTCATTAAGTGTTTGAGCGGGTCGACCTTGGAGATCAGCATAACTCGATGAGCCAGCAGATAGTGCATCAGCTTCTTCACAGCAAATATCAGAGCCAGGCATTGCTTTTCGATTGGGGAATAGTTGTGTTCCGCCCCGACTAGAGTTCGACTAAGGTAGTAGAGGGCATTTTCCTTTCCCTCTTCGTTATTCTGGGCAAGGAGCGCACCGAGTGACTCATCTAGCGCGGCAGTGTAGAGAATCAGCGGTTTATTTGGAATAGGAGTGGCCAGCACTGGAGGGTGCAACAAGTATTGTTTGATGCTTTCGAACGCTGCTTGACATTCGGCATCCCAGATAAAAGGAGCTCCTTTCTTCATGAGCTTTGAGAAGGGCCTACATCTCCCCGATAAATTTGAGATAAACCTCCGTATATAAGCAAGCTTGCCTTGAAAAGATCTTAGCTGCGTCAGACTCTTCGGAGGGGGCATCTCCATGATGGCCTTTATCTTCGACGGGTCAACTTCGATCCCTCGATGTCGGACTATGAAGCCCAGGAATTTTCCCGATGACACGCCAAAAGCGCACTTCAGAGGATTCATCTTCAGATCGTATTCCCTTAGTCTGGTGAGAACGGTCCTAAGATCTTGGATATGATCGGCCCTGGTTTTAGTCTTGACGACCAGATCATCGACATAACATTCGACGACTTTATGGATCAGGTCATCAAAGATATTGGTCATTGCCCTTTGATATGTAGCACCTGCGTTCTTCAGTCCGAATGGCATTACCTTGTAGCAATATATTCCGATCGGGGTTCGAAATGCTGTGTGCTTCTCATCCTCAGGCGACATCTTGATCTGATTATATCCAGACGAGCCGTCCATAAAGGTGAACAGTTCGTAATTTGAGGTGTCATCGACCATCATTTCCATGACCGGTAGCGGGAAGTCATCTTTAGGACATGCCTTATTGAGGTCCCTGAAATCGACACAGACTCGGATCTGCCCATTTTTCTTCTTCACTGGGACTATGCATGCGATCCAGTCTGCATATTTCTCTTCCCTGATGAAGCCGGCATCGATGAGCTTCTTAGTTTCCTCGATGACCTTTTCTTCTAGTTCCCTTCTCATTCTTCGAGGAGCTTGTTTGACTGGCTTAGCATCAGGAGATATAGCCAACTTATGTACGGCCACTTCAGGGGAAAGGCCAGGCATTTCTTTGTATGTCCACGCGAAGCAGTCGACGAACTCATGCAGCAGGGCAATTATCTGCGCTTTCATTTCCTCTGACAAGAGCGAGCTGATGTAGGTCGGCCTTGGATTATCGGGCGTTCCTAAGTCAATCTCGGTTAGCTCGTCAAAGGTTGCTTGTCCGCCATCTTCGAGCTCTTGAGGAGCTTCTTCTGGCTCGGCTATCTCGTCGTCATCATTTGATCTTTCGCTGGCCTCACCAACATGGATCATGTAGCACGCTTTGGAATCAGGTTGAATGTAGCCTATGCCCCGTCTATCTAGAATTCGTCCATCGATGAGTGCTCGGACCTGGGGCGGATGCCATAGCCCTTCGTAAAACTTGGCTTCGGACTCCGTTTGATATAACCGGCATCCGCACTTCTTAAAGTATTCCCGCATCTCGGGCGCATAGTATCTGGGATTGAGGACGGCTCTTATGCCTCTCTCATAGGGAAGGCACGCGACAGAAAGATCGTCCGGGTGCACAACGGGGTTTGACCCATAAAACAGGATGCCCTTCTGTCCACTTTTCCTCCCGGGAACGTAGAAAGTTTTCAGCTGGTCCACGGTGGAGATTGATAATGCATCGAGCTCTTTGCACATTTGCTCTGGTACCTTTGTAACGGCTAGGGACCCTTCTGCAACTTCAAAGGTCTCTCGTAGTTTCGCTTGTTGCGTGGGGGTCCAATCTGCACCGCTGTTGCACGACAGGTCCTCCTCCTCTGACTCTTCAGTGTCGCTGCCAAGATGAGGGCGGACTTTACTGCTAGATGGGCTTTCAGTAACAGATTCGTCCGTATCGCTGCCGAAATGAGGGCGAGTTTTGCGGAAGGACGGGCTTCCAGCGTCGGACTCATCAGTGTCGCTGCCGAAATGCGGGCGCACTTGGGCATTTTTGCTTTTGAAAGTGACAGCCGGCGCAGATTTGCTTTTGAGCCTTGGGGCTGGTCTATCCTCAGTCAGTTGTGGCTTAGCATTTTGGTGGTTCATAAAATACCGGGAATCTTCATATCGGACTTCATGCACACCGAATGGTTGGATGTCCCCGTCAATGCGTCTTTCTTCGCCATTTTTAGTATACTTCATGCATTGATGGAGAGTTGACGGAATGATGCCGTAATCGTGGAGCCACGGCCGCCCCAAGAGAATCTTATAAGACGTGTCAGCGTTGATCACGTATATCTTAGCTTCAGTTTGCAGATCCCCGAATTTGATTGGCAGAGCTATGGACCCCAGAACTTGCTGGCAATTTTGGTTGAAGCCTTGAATGACAATCCTTTCCCTTGACAGATGCCGGACGTCCATTGATAAACTCTTCAGAGTTCGCAAGTTCATGATGTTCACTGAGGACCCCGGATCAATCAATATGCGATTAATTCGATCTCCGTCGCTGTACCCGGTCACGTAAAGCGGCCGATTATGCTCAGCCGTTCCCAGTAGCAAGTCTTCATCCTTAAATGTGACTGCGGCGGCATGCAAAGCGTGCTGGGCTTCTTTCATATTAATTTCCGCAAAGTGGGCCTGATACCGCTCGGGGTTTTGTAGAGCGTGGATGAGAACATCTCTAAGCTCCTTAGATAGGACCAAGGCGTCATAGATGCTCAGGAGAGACGGAAGCTTCCGGAGATGCACCAAGACATTATAGTCCACCGAGGAAGGACTTATGTTTTCATCAGCCGGTTCTCTGCCATCTTCTTCATTAGCGACTTGTTTTTCCTTCCCTTTTGGGGCGTTGCCCTGATTCGGCGGTAGAGCCCTGCCGCTTCTGAGCTGGATTTGATTGGTCGTTGTGGCGAGCTCCTCATCCTCTTCGGGAAAACAAAGATCATCCTTGGAGTCGCTGCCAAGATGGATGGCGTAGCAGGTCACTACTGGGATCTCTTTATTGGAGTCTTCTTCTAACTCCTCCAGAATTTCAGCCGCTTGTACAGGGAAGAACTCCTTCAATTGAATCAATGTTCTTTCCTTTTGTTCATATTCTTCGAGAGAATCGATATATTTTTGAATGGTCGATCTCCCTGCAGACTCTTTTTCGCGCCGAGCTGCACTTTTCTTCTTCTTCAGCTTCTTGGATTTTGAGCCTGATGGAGCCGCATTGGCAGCTGGACTGGTAGGCTTCTTCTGCCCTTCCCATTCCGTCCTGGGTTCTTTCTGAAGTAGCTTTATCATCTTCTTCGTCTTATTAGATATGTGCGTACACCACGGAGGCCGCGATGAGTCAGTTTCATCTCTCAGGGCAGCGGGTTCGGCTGTCTTCTCCTAGAAGGCTTCAACTTCTGTCTGTATAAAGTTGGTGGTTGCAACTTGATTGTTCACCAACACACTTTTGGACAGCTCGATCTCTCCAGCCTTGTACTGCTTCTCGACCCAATCTTTGAAGATATAGCAATCCTCGATCGCATGGCTCACTACTCGGTGGTACGGGCAATACAAAGGATTGTCGGTCATTTTTGCTTCCTGGGATCTTTTCGACTCCGGCAATTGTAGGCCGTTGTTCAAGGCATCTTTAAATATCTTGCGGACCTTGTCCCTTCTGAAAGAGTAAACCTTGTTCTTTTTCTCCTCTAGAGAAGGCCCATCTCCTCCCAGCAATGGCTTTCGAGACCGGTTAGTTTTGGATTCGGCCGCCCTTCGCTTTTCTTCATTATCGGAGGCATTGAAGACATTGTTACTGCTGGAACTCCCGCTTCTACGGTTGTCGTCCCGCTTGCTTTTCCAAGTTTTGTCTCTCTGAGAGTCTGGCGGGGACTCTTGCTTCGAGCGTTCCAGCATTTGGACTTTCTTGGTTAGCTCCTGGAATGTTTTGAGGCCTGCTGTACACAAGAATGGGACCATCCAATTGCTGAGGTTCCCAATGAGAAGGCTAACGGACTGGTCCTGCTCCAGCGGCGGTTCGCACTTGACCGTGAGATTACTCCATCGGGCGATAAAGTCAGTGTTACTTTCATTCTTCCCCGGCTTGGTCCTCACAAGGTCGGCAATGGAGATTTTATCACTGACGCTCATGAACCTTTGCCGGAACAGAGACTCCATTTGGGCAAAGGTAATGACGGACCCATCTGGTATGCCCGCGTACCAGTCGAAAGCAACACCGGTCAGGCTGTTGACAAACTGACGAAGAAGGAGCGCGTCATTGCCCCCTGTATTTCCGCACGATGCTTTGAAGTGGGCGACGTGCTGATTTGCATTCCCCGTTCCATCAAATCTTCCGAACTTAGGAATGACGTAGCCGCTTGGGAACTCAATCAGATCGTACTGCGCGGGATATGGCCGCCCACTACTGCCGATTTCTTTTTGAGCTTCGGCTTCGGCCACCAATGTTTTAACCTTGCTGGTGACCAAATCCATTATCCGATCCTGTGTTAGCGGGATAGTGCTATCTGGGGCCAAGGCATCCCCAGAAGCGGAGTGTGGCCGGCTTTCATGCGGCTCGACCAGTCTTGGACCCAAAGGAACAGGCATTGGCTGCCTCAGATTGTCATCACCCGGCTGATTAGTAGCGGCTTGTGCTTGATTGGGAGGCGCTCGAGCAATTTGAGCCGTAAGCTGCATCACCACGTTCGTTAAGTCGTCTATCTTCGAATAGAGCTTGGCCATCTCTTTATCTTTGCTCCTGAGCTGTTTTCGAAGCTCTTGAAGCAGCTCTTGCTCCGCAGTCCTGGGGCGGAAAGTCGGCTCCTCCTCGCTGTCCGAGCTTGACTCTGCATGGATCGAGGGGTCTTTCTGCCTATCATCCTCATCGAGAGGGTTTTCTTCATCCAGCGGGGGCGGCTGTTCTTGGGCAGCGGCAACCACATTTGGGCTAGATTGAGCTTGGGATGTGGTGGCCCCATCCTTGCTTTTGCTGCGAAGGTTGTCGCTGGGGCGTCCTCCCGCTATATAGACCGTATGGATGATGTATCCAGCCGTCTTTCTATCATTGGAAGCTGATTTCACGGATCGCTGTCTTGACCCCCTTGCTTCGGTAGCTGGTAATCGATTGAAGGCGGCTGGCCTAACCAGGTTCTTAAATGGTGCTGGCGCTTCTTTTCTGGATTTGCTCCACTGCTTTCGTGCGGCACAGAGCGCCTGATAGACTCTTGAAGAGACAGTGTCATACTTTTTATGTTGGGGCTGGGACACCTCTTTTTGTAGCACTGTTCGGACCGCTGTCTTCTTGATTCTGGCGGTCATGGCATTTTTCTGAACCCACTTCAGAGGCTCGAAGGAATTGCTGATTCTTACGTCCGACTTAGCCGTCGTCGCGGGGCAATCCTGCACTTGGAACCTCACATGATTCCATTTGGCTGAAGCCTTGGCCCTCTTGTTGGCTCGATACCTGAGCCGCTTCTGCCTTAACTTTTCTGTTCTAAGCACCTGGCAGACTTCAGCTTTTTGGGAAGACACCGCGGACTGGGCGATGGAGGGCTTTGGAGATACGCTCGATTGTGCGTTTGTTGGAGTTATCGCTTGAGCTCGTCCGCGACATTTGTTGTTGCCCTTCGCACCGGAAGTCTTGCCCCCAGCTAGAGCGTCAGGGAATCGTTCAGACACCATCTTAAGTTTCGGTTGTGGTGCCTTAGCAATCACAACATTCGGCCTCTTGCCCCTTGGGACCGGCTTGACCACCTGTTCCGCCGGGATTTCCGCCAGATGAGCGCTTCCAGCAGGGTAGATGATGACGGAGCCAAACTGGCGGGGTGGTTCCTCCCACTGTCGACTGAGGCTTGCAGGGAGAACCACCCGAGCGTTGATCTTGACCACGTATGGAATCGGGGTCACATTGGAAGCTGAATTCGTCTGGAGAGACATTGTCGTCGAAGGTTGATTGCTGCATAGAAAAGAAAATATCACTTCAGTATAGACAATAGATATGTATATTAATTGAGTTCGCATGAACGTTTAACCCGAAATATGGGAGGAGAGAAACGTCCCACCGGGCGTGCCAGAATCTGTAGGGTGTTTTTCATCACCCCATTGAGATGGGAATACGCGCACGCTGGTCAGGTGCACTACAGATTCCCCCTGCCCAGGGTAGGCCGGGGTTTAATGATTGTAGGGATCCGAATCTCCGGCAGCCGCGGACTAAGCTGCCGTTAATTACCCCTCGCCTTTGGGGCGAAGGAACCTCCGATTAATGGGTTAAACTGGTCACGCGAACTCAATGTGCGGTGTGCGTGTGTTTTGTTTTGAAAGGGGGGTTTTGGATATATCGGGAGCCACGCAGAGTTTTTACGGGGGTCCCGCTACCCGGATAGCGGGCTGGGGGTCAAGGGGGCTAGCAGCCCCCTTACGGGGTTCGGGGCAGCGCCCCGGCCCGAAATTTTTTTTTTGAGGGGGAGAATGTTGCGGAGTATGTGTATGTGTACATTTGTATACATATGTATATATATACATGTATATATAAATAAAGGGGAAAATGGCATCCAAAGGATGCGTGGGGCAGCAACTTGGGCGCTGTGCGCTTAGGTGCTGTGCGCTCAGGCGCAAGCGCGCCACGTGTCGGCACGCGGGCGCTTTGCGCATGAGCGCTGCGCGCAGGCGCGCAAGCGCGCCACGTGTCGGCACGCGGGCGCTTTACGCACTTGCGCAAGCGCTCAGGTGCGCAAGCGCGCGCGCCACGTGTCGGCACGCGGGCGCTTTGCGCACTTGCGCTGCGCGCTGCTAAAACAAATTTCTCAGAAGAGAAATCAGAGAGGAGTTGGACTCCTGAGTGTGTGTTTTTTTTTTTGGGTTTAGTGAACGATGTTCTTCTTCCTCCTGTTGCTTGCTGGATCTTGAAGATCAAGAGATGTGAAATCTCAAAATCTCTACTTTTTCAGATCTAATGATAGATCCAAGTTCCCCTTTGTGGGTTTTGTGGTGAAAAACTAATTTGTTTTGAAAAAGGAAGAGTAAAACTCTTGATTTAATTCAAGAGAAAGAAGAAGGTTTTGGAACCTTGAAGATGGAAGAAAGAGCTCAGCTCTGAGACTTTTTTGTTTGCAGAGAGAGAAAATTATTAGATATTTTCATTATCTTTGCCTTTATAGGCCATACACTTTACAAATAGCCCCTTGGGCTTCACAAAATGGCATTTTGCCTATTTCATGGCTCATGTGCCATTTCTTTTTGCACATAAGCCATGGGCTTTACAAAAATTTGGCTTTATGCCTATTTTTCTTACATTTATCCATAAATAAAATAAAAGAAATGCAACAAAATTATTTATTACAAAATTTTTATCTTGGCATGGGGGAGGTCGGCCGCTTCATGTTCGGGCTCGACCCGGGCATGGGCCCACTGGGTCGGGGCCTGGGCCCACTTGGCTTGGGGTTGACTTGGATTTTGACTTGGTCAACCGGGGTGTAAATTTTTACCCCAACAGGGACCAGGGTAATCTGTAAACTCTGGTCAGCTCCAGCAAAGGTTTGCATTGACGGGTGGACGGAGAACACTGCGTTGGCCTCGTCCTTAGAGTCACTACCAAAGACCAGCATAGGAGTAGATGGTCCTGACCTATTGCCTTGGGGTTGCCCCAAGTAGACCATATCTTCATCCTCTTCGGTATCGCTCCCGAATATCGGGATGGTGGCGATGGCTTTTTGTTTATTCTTTGGCTTGCGACATCTTTTCTTCTCTTCGAAGTCTGGTAAGAAGTACTTGGCATCTTTATACTTGAGGACTTCATTTACGGAGAATGGGTTCAGCTCCCTTGTAACTGTATACTCGAAGCCGTCCTTGAAGTACTTCACACACTGATGTTGTGTAGAAGGGATGATATTGTACTCATGTAACCAAGGCCTGCCGAGTAAAACATTGTAGCAAGTCTTGGCGTCAATAACATAGAACTTGATGTCGGTGACAAGCAGCCCAAAGCGTAGTGTCAATATTACGGACCCGAGCGTTTGTGATGACTGCGAGTCGAAACCGGAGATGGTAATTTTATCCCAAGCCAGGTGTTGCACGTTCATGCAAATCTTCTTCAACGCCCTTACATTGAGAAGGTTGAAGGAGGACCCGTTATTGACCAGGATCTTTCCTATCTTGATATCGTGACAATACCCGGTTACATACAGCGGACGGTTGTGCTCACACGTTCCGAGAAGGAGGTCTTCATCACTGAAGGTGATGTCAGCCGTATGGACTTCTTCCAGCTCGTCCTTCATCTTTTCTTCTGCAAGGAAGGCTTGAAACTGGTCGGGCTCTTGTAACGCCTTGATCAGGGAATCTCGTGCTTCTTTAGACAGGAGAAGGGCATCCAAAATACTCAATTGTGAAGGTATCTTCCTCAAATGCGCCAGGACATTGTAATCCACCTTGTTCTTCTTGGGTGGGTCCTTGGCTGTGAGCTCTTCAACGAATTTATCATCGAGGGCAATCTCCTCAGGGACTTTTTCCTTTCCTTTGTCTCTTTTGCCCGAACCTTTGTTTGAAGGTCCGAGATTCTTTTCAGGCAACATATGGTCACGCAGCTGAATGTTCTCACAGTTTTTCATCTCCTCTTCTTTTTTAGAGGTGGATTCTTTGAAGAGAGGGCCGAGAGCTATTTCTTCGTCAGAATCGCTCCCGAAGGTAAGAACTTAAAGTTTTGCTCTTGTCGAGATGGCATCAACCATATGACATTTACCGGCTGTTCCTTCACGCTCGTCTAGCGTGCTTTTCTGTTCCCGACGAGTTTTGCGCTTCATTCGCTTAAAGTGTTGTTGATGGGCAACATATCCCTGCCACCTTTTTGAAGGTATTACACTCTTCGGTAGGGTGCGTGACCTTCTGATGGTACAAGCAGTAGTTCGGATGTTCATCCGGTTCTTCGTGGCACGTATTCCCGAAAGTATTTTCTTTAGAAGGTGGCAGCTTCATTCCCATTGACAGAGCTTTGGCGAACTGCTTCCTTATCTTGATTCTGCTTTTGCTAGTGGCAGGGGCACTTTGATCCGGTTGAGGTACTTTATGGCTTCTCATCACCGGAGCTTTTTTTGGCCTGATACCGGCGCTTGGCCTTTTCGTAAATGGCCGCTTCACGTTCTCGATCAGCTTTGCTCTTTTGAAGAGCTTCGTTCAGCAGCTTATCGTTGAGGTCATCTGACGGTTCCATGGGTTTTGGTTCCAGATTCGCCCCCAGTTTCTCTATGTCAGGAGCTTCTTTGCCGATTATCGACGAGTGAGAGATCATGTGGCAGCTCACCACATACTCCTTGGGTTCTTCCGAAGAATCGCCTCCTTCATCAATGTCGCTCTTTCCGTCCTCAAGAACATACTTGAAGAACTCTTCCAGTGTGATTGGGGTTCGTGCCTCTTGGTTGTACTCCTCCAATGCATCGATGTATTTCTGCAGACCCGTACGATTGCCATCGAGCTGCACGGGCTTCTTGGCCTTCTTCTTTTTCTTTAAAGATTTCTGAGGCTTGTTCTGGAGGTTTTACCCATCGTCACCAACTTTTAGAATTGGACGCGGCTTTAGCATTCCGTCAATGATCTTAAGCTCCAGCGGGCTCTTCCACCTAATCGCCGGACATGCTTGAAGATCCTTCAGCATTCTTTTAGTTTTAGCTGAAAGGACTACTCCCCACGGAGCTTCTTCTACAAATGAGCATGATGCCCCGGCGTATCCACCTTTTTAGGAGCGTGTTACTGCAGCGGGTTTACCTTTCAGTTTTCGGACAACGCGAACTTGCCCTGCTGGTACTGGTCTTCGACCCAGTTTTTAAAGACGTGGCAATCTTCGATTGGGTGGCCCACTATTCAGTGGTAGGGGCAGTAATTGGGATTGTTGACGTCGCCCGATTGCAGTGGGCGTCTCGGATCCGGCAGAGTGATGAGCCTGGTGCGTAATGCCAGTTCAAATAGTCTCCTCGTTTTATCCCGGGGAAATGAGTAAGGACGTCTCAACTTCTCTTCGAGGGCTCGCGGTCTGTTGTTTTTGCGAGTCACCGGCTTCGGGTCACTCGATTGTTGTTGAGCGTTGGCGACAAAGGTCGTTTTCCCTTTGCCCTTTTCATTCTGAAGATCTGTCTTTGAAGAGGACGGCCTATGGCCCATCTGGTCCATTTGGGCCAGTTTGTCAATCAAGGCCTGGAAGGTGGTCGGCTTGAAGAACATCATAAACTGGGATATAGTTGCATAAGGATCAAGGGTCCCCATGAACATGCCCACAGCATGAGCTTTTTCTATGCGCTGTTCACACTTCGACCATAGGTTCCGCCACCGAATCGCGTATTGAACCCAGGTCTTTCCTGGTTTCACCCTGGTGTTGATTAATACCGTGATCGGGGTGCGCTCGCTTGCGCTTGCGAACCGCTGTGTAAACAGTAGCCCATTTCTGCAAATGTCTTGATAGAATCATTCGAAAGCTCTGAGTACCATTCAAATGCCGTCTCCGCCAAGCTGCCGACAAATTGGCGAAGCAATAGTTTGTCATCGCCTCCAGTATTACCGCATAGAGTTATGAGTTGAGCAACATATTGGTGTGGATTTCCCGTCCCCTTATACACATGGAATTTGGGATCGTATATTCTAGCGGGTACTTAATTTGATCGTACCAGCCTGGGTAAGGTCGCCCAGTTCTAACGACCTGTCCTTCCGCTTTATTCGCTTGATGAGCTCGTATTTGTTGAGCTATATAGTCATCAAGGGTAGCTTTGGAGATCGTCTCCTCCCTAGCTGCTGATAAAGCCGGAGGAGGGTTCGATGTCTCCCCGCTGTCGTCTTCAATGATTATTGGAGGGTCTTCAGCTGGAGGATCCGGCTGTATCATCATCCTAACCATATCTTGGAACAGAAGTGCCATCTGTTTTATAGTAGCCGATTGTTCCGCGGCCTCTTTATCTTTCTTTTCAAGCACCTTCCATAAGAATTCAGTGTCGGTCTCCTGCTCTTGGCATTGTTCCGACGAGGCTTCCGGGCTTTCTTTCTGCCCAGTAAGTGCGGCCATCCTTGTCAACATCTCTTGAAGCTTTTGTTGTTACTCCTGATCTTTCGTCACAGACTGTGTGAGTGGTCGATGACTCACGGAAGCACGACTATCCTCTTTTGATGCCATGTGGACGGTGTGCACAACCATGCCCCCAGACTTGGGGCGTTTGGGTCCACTGCCTTTGATATTTGCCGCCGGTGTGGGGATCCTCTCCGGCCTTCACCTTTTATGGGAGGTCGAAGTTGAGGGGGCCGTTGTGGAAGGCACCCATGTAGATGATACCTTTCGTAGTATGGTAGAGGGATGGTCCTCCTCTTGCCGAGCCTTCGTCTTCTTCAGCCAGCGAGAGTAATCTTTGTCAATTACAGAGTCTTGGACTTTCCGCCAAACTCTATGGATTTTGGAGGACAACCGCTGAGGAGGCTGCCCCGGCTTCACCTGGGTAGTGTTTTCGACAGACGGAAGAGACTTCTTCAAGATGGCGGTTGGAGAGTTCTTGCGCACCCTGCTGAGCAGCTCGAAACTGTTCCCGGTTGGAACAGCAGCGTCAATCTCCACCGTTGGAGCTGGTGGAGTGAGTCCAGACGGAGAAGTGCCCCCAGCCTTCCTTACTCGGTGCCAGTGGCAACATCGATCATGTCGTGCAGATGGGAATGGTTCAGTTATGGGAGTTGCTTCGTCATGCCCCCTACTCTGATGGGGTGTTGTTGGTGTCAACCTGTCGAAGACCGACGTCCGCTGAGAGGGAACGGTCAATCTTGCAAAGGCCGACTTTTTGGCAGGGGAAGCATTTTTAACGACCCCGCCTGCAGCAGGAGTTGGAACGGCTAGTCTTGTGAAGACCGATCCCTTAAAAGGAGAAGCCTATTTGACGACTTCGTTTACCAGAGGTGGAATGGCTATCCGCTTCGGGATAACCCCTTCAGGTATTGTGGGACTCTTTGTGGGCCCACTGAAGCTTTGGCCCAGTCTGTTAAAAACTGAGGCGTTGGAATTGAACGACCAGTTGAGAGGGGCCGTGGTAGTTGCAAGTCGATCGAAGACCGACTTCTTTGGAGCCTCCTATGATGGTATTGAAGCATTGAAGCTCATTGGAGGGAACATGGTCCCGAAGAACAGTCCAGTGGTGGCCTGAGTCATCTGTTCCACTGGCATTGTGAAAATGGAGGCCGCTTGGGGCCCATAAGTCACTCCCCCAGCAGGGACGGAGTGGGAGTTGCTGTTGCATTTGGTGCAGTTGGAAGCCATCGATGTCATCTTCTCTTCTGCACGGAGTAAGACACCAAATCTTAGTACCTCGAATCCAGGGGCAACTATATTAAACCGTGATTCTTTCGCGAACACGACACACGAAGTGTGGAGTGGAAAGAGTAAGAGGTCCCACCAGGCGTGCCAGAATCTGTTTACTGACGAAAACAGGGACGGAACCGTGTAGGTCGTCTTGCCTGAATTTGGGGGCAGATGCTATTTGGATTTATCCGTCTACCTCTCCGATGATGCCAAGTTGATTTATGGCACCGTGTATCGGAGATCTGGACGGATGCGTCCGTTGTAGCAAACTTCATCAGATTCCCCCTCGTTGTGAGGGGTTTTTGATTATGGGGACACTCTTCCCTGCTGGCACAAGCACCTGCAGTTAATTACGTTACCGCGTAGCGATAACCACTTTCTCCTGCTCCAGATGTTCACTTCGTGTCGTGTATGTTTGTTTTATTTTTGGTTGCTCGTGGATTGTATACGGAGACTAATTTTTGTTGTCGCCCGTAGGGCGTGGATTAGTCCAAATCCATATTTTCTTAGATTTGGGTTTGGGTTGATTTAAGGATCATTAACCTTTTTTGATATTAAGATCAACTTAAATATTTGTTAAGGACACGTTAATCCGATATTGAACTAAGATCTACTTAATGGGGGTTTGGGATCATTTTTGATCCAACGAAAGAGCATTTGGGCTCTATCGTTTTAGTTTAAGGACGTTATGGTCCATAGATCACCATTTTTGGTATGGGGGTTTAGTTTAAGGACGTTGCGGTCCACAGCTTATTTAAAGACATTGCGGTCTATGGATAATTTAAGGACATTACGGTCCATAGGCTAGTTTAAGAACATTGCGGTCTATAGTAGTTTAAGGACATTACGGTCCATGGAATTGTTGGTTGTCGGGACCCGCCACCTCTCTGAAGACGTTGAAGAATTTCAACGACATGTATCAGAGGTGTGGGGAGATATACCCTTGAACCAATGTCAGTTGGGAGATTGGTAGTTGGGTTTGGGACTAAGACCAATTTGGAAAAATTGTGAGCACATAGGCTTGCTTGATCTGAATTGGGGACTTTTGGTCAACTTGGACTCAGCCCACTCAGTTTTTCAATAAAGTGTTAAACACTTGTTTGGGCTCGGTCACCTTTTTAGGCAACAATGCTGAGCATTGATATGGGCTTTGATGCTCACCCTATTTCTTTTTTTTTTATGGAGTGTTAAACACTCTTTATGGTGTTGGGCTCTGTTTGTAGAGCGCTTTATGTTAAACAGGGCCTACATGAGGGGCACGTGAGGCGCTTGGCACCGAGCGCCAACCACTGAGTGCAGAGCACTCTTTATTTTAGAAGCGCCCACGTGAGGGGCACATGGGGCGCTTGGCGCTCTTTATTAAGCAGCGCCCACGTGAAGGGCACATGGGGCGCTCGGCGCTGTTTCCTTCTTTATACATTTTTCTGAAGAGTTCAATTTTTTGTTCATTCTCTGGATCTTCAATCCCCAAGAACAAATTCATACCTACGAGAATTAAATTCTCATTTGTGGGAGACTTGTCTCATGGATCTCAGATCCAGAGAAAGAATAATGTTCTTTTATAAGGATTGAACCCTTGGGTATGTAGATGAGATATTATGATCTCTATTTACCTTGAAGAAAGTTCTTCTTTCTTCTCTCTTAAAGCTCTTTTTTGCTTGCTCTTCTTTTTGAACTTGAAGTTTATGAGGGGGTACCTCTGTTTAAGACTTGAAGTCTTGGGGCTTTTATATAGTAGAGGCAGATTTTTTAATTCAGTTAAGAAAATCTTTCATTGAGAGATTTCTTAATTGATTTGGGGATTTTATCCACCATTGGATCTTTGATTCAAGGACTTCTGTTTTACTGAAGATATTTTTCTTGTTTTTAACAAGATTGGGAAAATATTTTCCCATACAGAGCTTATTCTGTAATTTGGTGATTTTTTAATCACCATTGGATCTTTAATCCAACGATACTCTGTTTTACAGAGCGTAATCTTTCTTGTTTAGAAATATTAGGAAAAATATATTTTCCCTACAGAGCTTATTCTGTAGCTTGGTGATTTTTAATCACCCTTGGATTTTTAATCCAACGGTGCTCTGTTTTATAGAGAGGGATCTTTCTTGTTCAGGAAGATTTGAGGAATATTCTCTCAATCAGAATTTAATTCTATGTTTTGATAATTTATCATCTCCGTTGGATCTTTGATCCAACGGCAGAGAACTTTTAGTTCTGGCGCCAGCGGCCTCGTGCAGGGCACGTGAGGCGCTGCCTCAGAGTTTTTAACTCTTGGCGCTGGCGCCCTCGTGCAAGGCACGTGAGGCGCTGCGTTAGAGTTTTTTAACTCTTGGTGCGGGCGCCCTCGTGCAAGGCACGTGAGGCGCTGCCTCAGAGTTTTTTAACTCTTATTTAATAGATCTCTTTTTGTACTTTAGACATTAGCGCCTGCGTGAGGAGCACGTGAGGCGCCATCATAGGATTTAATTCTATCCGAGGCAGTACCTACATGCTTTGCATGTGGAGATTTCCCTTTATTTTTATTTTTATTTTATTGTTATTATTTTATAAGGGAGCAAGTTTTGAGCCAAAATTTTGGCGGGAACACTCCTTGTTCAGCCGTAATCAATGTACTTCGTCGTCTCGGAATCCATGTGAAGACACCTATAATAAATACACAGTCACAATACCATTAAAATCAATGTCCGAAAACCAATACGGCATACGGTGCGCTCATAGGTTAGAACCTATAGCCTACGCATGCAAAAACAACCAAAAAACCCTCGTCGTTGACGTACAAATATCTAACAACCCAATACAATATCAAATACCAAATCCCAAGTTCATAAATCATGAATACCAAATTCTGCAACATAGGAAATCACTCCCAGATTTCATCTCAGGTTAATTAGGACTACACAAGCAAATACAGGGGATAGGTTACATGGATTAGGAGTTACAGCCAAAAACCCAACCCCAGATCCCACTGGAAATCCGGTGACAACGCCAAATAATCCGAGATCGCCGGCCAGATTGGGGTGAAATTGGTTCGAACTTTGGTTATGGTCTTCCGGTCATTTATATAGGTCACTGGACTTGCTAGATTTTCTTGAAACTACCCCAGATAGCTCCAAATACCCTGTAGGCTATTAAACATCACAAAACCGACACGGGGAAATTTCTAAGTTCGTATTTTGGTGCTAATCTCGGGTCTCGACCAGTAAAATCAACACTAAGGTCTTGTAAACAGCTACTACATAATACAAGTCCACACAATCACCTAAACCCTCTCTTGGAATTTCCAAACATCACTAATCTAAATCGATTTAACTCTAAACTACTATATGGTGCTAGGAAACTCAAAATCTAAACTAGAAGTGTAGGAATTACCTTATTTGGCAACTCAAGAATTTTCTTGAGTTGCTCAAAGTCTTCAAAATCCATCTTTGAAAGGTCCAATGGGTTTGTATAGAGGTTGTGATCATTTTAAAAGAAAACAGAATAGGGTTTTGGTGAAGATTTTAGGATGAACCTTGAGGGTAGAAGTGAGGGGAGCTTGAAGACGAAGAAGATGAAGAAGACTAAGGGAGAAATGTGAAGGTGGGGCAGCCCACTCTCTCTCTCTCTCTCTCATCCTCACTCTCTCTTAACCTCACTCTCTCAATCATTCATACCATGTCACACACTCTCTCCAATAATTCTCTTTTTCTTTTCTCACAATAACCATATAATACCACTAAATAAACACAAAGGAAACAACATGTAACAAAATGCAACATGTCATGGTGCACTAGCCATGCTTAATTAAAAAGACGGATTTGGCCTAATCGCGATTAGTAGCGCACTAATCAATTTTTATTTAAACTGCATATAATTAATTATAAAAATGCCAAATCCAATAAATATATTTTTAAATGAATAAATCATTTTAATAGCCAATTATTTCATAAATATTGGTATATATTTATACCATTTTACGAAAACCCCAAATTCGCAAATCGACTAGTTTTCGCGAAATATATTATTTTAATATTAAATTCCAAAAATAATATTTTATATTTTCTGAAATGTTACAGGTTCGCTACATAGTTTCAATAATAATCTACTATCTAATTATGTGTGTGTGTGTGTGTGTGTGGTTGTTGTAAATTTCATGGCTAAAGTTAGTAGTAGCATGATAAACAAGTGAAGGTTTCACTTGCCTTCAGTCACTGATATAGAAGCGATACACCGTGCAGGATTCGCCTCGACACATGAGACAGCTTGATGCTGGACACGGTGCGTGGCGTGTGCGCGATACGTGGTGACCCGGTATTGGACGCGGCGGCGACGCGGACGTAATACGGTAGTGGGCGTGGTGGCAATGCGGGCGTGATATGGTACTGGGCACGGTCTTGGCTCTGCGTATGGTGCGGGTGTGGCACGACGCGACACGAGAGTGGGAACGACGGTGGTGCGGTGCTGGGCACGGAGTGAGCACGAAGCGTCGCACGTCTCGGCATGTAAGCGAAACTGGGCTGCGACAAACGTGTGCGGTGTTGCGACGGGTACTGTGTTAACGACCGTGACATCCATGGGGACCGAGACCATAACTTGGTCGGTGATCACGGTGAAAGAGACAGCGGCGACATCAATGGTGAGGACTGCTCGATGAAATGCTTCCAGGCTCGGCTTGGAGTTGAAGCTAGGTGCAGCGGTGTCGATAGCGGAGCTTGGTTGTAACTCTGTGGCGAAGGCGGCGGTGACGTCGGGAGGAGGCCGGCGACTCAAGGAGGCCAACGGCGTAGAGATGGCGGCTCTGCGGCGATGGATGGGTTGAGGAGCTCGGTTTTGGATTGGGATGGTGTCCACAGTGAGATTGGAGATAGTAAAGAAGAGTGGGGGTGATGGAGAAGTCATGGCGGTAGCCAGTGTTGCAGAGAGGTGGCTCCAGTGGCGATAGGAGAGGTCAGTGAGAGGAGGTGGTCGACGAGCTAGGTTGTGGAAGGAAGAGGACGGTAGTTGTAGGTGGCGAGCGGTTGCGGTGACGTAGAGAAGCTCAGGCGATGGTGCAGTAAGGGAGGCGATGGTAGCATTAGGATGTGGTTGACGGTGGCTGGGGCTTGTCGGTGGTGTTGGAGCATCGGAGGTGGAGCAATGGGGAGCCAGCTCGGTGGTGTTTGCAGTGGTGGCTCAGCCTCTCTTGCAGTCATGGCCGATGAGAGGATGTAGGCGGTGGTTGAGGTTGGGAGGAGATGTTTCGACGGTGAAGTGGTTAGGAGAAGATGGGTCGACGAGATTTCTCGATGGACTCGTTGGTGGTCGCTGGCGAAAGAGGTCGATGGTGTAGCAGTGGAAGCGGAAAGGAGGTCGCGGTGGTGCGAGGTAGCTCTGGTGATGAAGACGATGTGGGTTGCAGTGAGGGGCGGCGGAGTTAGGTTCGGTGAGTGAGAGGGGGAGAGTTAGAGAGATAGGGCGGAGAGATGTTGAGGAGAAAGAGGAGACGGACGAGGGGATCTCGAGGAGTTCCTTGAGGTGAGCTCGGTCGTGGTGGGCGTCGCAGTTCATGGGAGTTGCGCGGGTCATGGGGGAGGCGGTTAGTGGAGAGTGAAGGAAAAGAGGAGAGAGAGGAAGAAGAGAGTGGGGCTGGGTCGGGTCGGATTTGGGGTTTGGGTTAGGGTTCATGGGTGGGTTTGGGTTTAATTAGAATTAGGAAAAAAATAAAAAGGTTTAAGGTTCATGGTTTTGAGTTTGGAAAAATAAGAAAAGGATTTTGAATTAATTTATGACGAAAAATAGCTAGAGAAATTAGAAGATAGGTAAAATAAATAACTAGTTGGGGAAAATATTTATGAAAGAATATTAGGAAATATATATAGAAAATAACTTAAGAAACTTAAATTAATTTATTATCGAAAGTAATATGGAAAATACAAACCGAGATACCGGTTATTACAGATACCATGAAAACTTAGGCACTGATATAGGAGATTATAAAAATATTTTAGATTCTTATTTGCATGATTTGTATGTCATATATGATGCACAGTACGGTCAAAACAGAACTTCTTCTTTATTTTTCTCTTCAGAGCAAACATCCAAAAAAGGAATATTTCAGTTTTTGAAGAAGAAAAACAAAGAAAAACCGTTTCTACTTCTTCAATTTATAATGAGCTTTCAATGTATTTGCAAACTGATTTCAGTAATTTTCTCACCGCAGATCAAATAAATAATCTTGATATTTTGGATTGGTGGAAAACACATGGACACATATATCCTGTGCTTTCTGCCATACCTCGTGATTTACTAACAATTTTAATGTCCACAATAATTTTGGAGTCTACTTTTAGTGCATATAACAGGGTTTTGAGCAACAAGAGAGTGAGACTGTCTGATGGATCTCTGGATCTCCTTCAGATGTTACCTTTCGTTGATCTGCAGCGAGCGCTGATGGATGGCTGAAATTGGATTTGAGGGTTGTCTCTCAATGCTTGTGGATCTCAATGGGCTTGATATGGTTGAGGCCGAGCTACCTGCAAGGAAGTCTTGGGATGGTTGTGCCACCGAGGACCCTCCGACAATCAAGTTAGTCGAGATATTTTGGCAGAGTAACGGTCTATTGGGTCAAGTTGGCTTACCTGAGTCGTCTGAGAGAGGGGTTTATATAGTGGCAGCCATGGGCTGGCGGGCACGAGATTCACGCCGGCCGTTACGCCCCTGGCGTTACGCCCCTGTGAAAGGCGGGATACCCCATTAATAGAGATATATGCTCGTTAATGGGGGAACGCGGTGGCGTGGAACGTGGGATCATGGGCGGCGGATATCTCGCGTCCGGCGAGATTCGCGGAGCCGTGGCAGAGACGCCTGTGATCAGTGCTGTGGGTCGGTCGATGAGACCACGGAAGCTAGGCTCGGCGGGAGGCTCGGGAACGAACGGGAGGCTGAGCAAGCTTGGTTCTATGATAGCTCGGAGGCGAGCTGGGGGGCTGAGGGAACTCAGCATATGGGAAGGCTCAGAGGCGAGCCGACGGTTGTTTGTAAGGCGGGCACAGGAGTGGTCTGGAAGGCCACCGAAGGTCAGGAACATCCTCAGGTCGGAGGCCCGGGGTGTCCTTCCAACGTACCGTTCTTGATCCTCTCTTGTCAGCTCTGGAACACGTCATTTGCCACGTGTCATGATCTGGGGAATCACCGGTATCAAGCATCATCATTAGCCCCCACTCTCGTCTCGACCCATTCATGGGTCGGGTCGAGAGTGGTCTGATCGGTCACCCGGGGTAAGCTTTTATTTGAAGATATCGTCGGTGCATATTCTCGGGCAATTAGTTGTATTTTCTTGATGACGTCAGCGGATCAGGGGAGAGATCTCGGATTAAAGAGGGGGCGCCGATTCGTGCATACGTCTGTCGAATCGCCAGCCTACGTATCTGGCGTTGGTTGGCTGATGCGATGGGCCGCTGGTGTTCTCGCACCCGATGGGAAGTGCCCAATGCGCGTGCGACAGGTGGAATGCCGATGGCCGTTGATGCGAAGTGTTGTTTTGGCGGGAGACGATCGGCGCCGTAGGATGTGTACGCCGGCTGCTATAAATAGAGGTGGGATCCTCTTTAGGGTCCATACCTCACCATAATTTCTGCGTCCCTTCGCGTGTTAGCTCGGTGCTCTTCTCCTTAGGTCGGATTCCTCGTTGCTTCGCGTATTAGCTCGGTGCTCTTCCCTTTAGGATGGGATCCTTGCGTTTTCTCTTCTGAGGACTCATCCTTTTGATCAGGTTAGATGTCTTCTACCGAGGGGTCTGTAGAAATAGTCCAGGTAGAGTCTAGGGAGTCTTCTGCAGTTTCATCTTCTGCTTCTTCCTCTTCCTCGTCTAAGTCGGAGTCCCCCCGGGAAGTTAGTGTAAGTCTACGGTAGCGTCCCGGCCGTCATTCAGACACCAAACGTGGAACAAAAACTTTTATAACTGGCGCTATCGCATACTAAAACCCGGATCTGCCATTAACGCTAAACTAACAAACTACAAAGAAGGTAGAAAGGTTATACCGAACGATCCGAGTCCTTCATTCTTTAACCATCATCCCACGCTCCGTTGCGGCTGCTCCGATCTCGTCGATCTCTGATCTCCTCGTCCAGGTAGCACCACGTCAACGGATCTTTAAACGGGCTCCCGCCTCTGACCCGAGGCAACTCGGTCATCAAGTTTGCTAAAAGAGATGACCAAAATTGATGTAGAGAATGAGTAGAACATTTTGTCTCACTTCGTCCAAAACCATGGACGAACGGTTAATGAAGTTGCCATATGAAACTGTGATGGAATAAAAGGGGCTATGAAATTTCCATACACCAAAACTATATAATCTTTTTTCCAACAACCATCATCATCTCAAGGGGAGGGGGCCGGCCAATATATGAGGAAGAGAGGGTGAGTGTAGGAGCAAGGGAGGTGACCACAAAGGAATAATATCAAGAAGAAATATCCTAAGGTTAACAAGAAACATTAATGCTAAAGGTGACTCACTAATGACAACTTGCATAACAATAAATGCAAACCATGAGTCATGAAACCTAGTCACCTCTTCTATAACCTTCCACACGACTAGGGACTTAGTCACCTCTTCTAAACCTAGTCATGAAACCTAGTCATGAAACCTAGTCACCTTGCATAACAATAAATGCAAACAATGAGCACCTGTAAACATCTTAGGTGATCCAACTGACACCAGTGGCTTGTGAGATCGGCCACCGCCCCTCGTCGGGGTCTCGACTGTATACACTAGTCTACTCCGGAGTATCGATGCCCTGTCTCGAAACTCCCACGACTAGGGACCATAATTAAGGATGTGCTTATAGACTACCCAACTCTCACGTATATGATCGCCATCATACTGTTGGTATTCAAGCAAGATCCTAAGGGCTCTATCAACGTGTAATCGTGATCAGTCACCTGAACCTATACACGACTGATAAAGGCAAACCAGATAGCATACTATCTTTTCGAGTAAGACTGTACTACCGGTATAGGTCCTCCTCAATCATTGCAATCACGTACCTGCGATCCAATAATTAACTTTGAGGGCACTATATCCAACAATCTCCCACTTGCACTTAAGGCTAATTATTGCGATGTCGCATACTCATAGCCCGTGTGATACCGAACACCCAACTCCTCTACTAATTAGTTTCACAAAGCCCGTTTGTAAAACTCTTGTGTTCGAGAAATATCCTCAGTGAGTGGATCCGTCCTGATGTTTCTTTTTATGTCTCTCTTAATCTCAAGTTCGCGGAGAAAGCCATCTCCCGAATTGAGTAATACCTATCTTAGAATATGTCTGGATATCTGATGGGACCTAGTTCATAAATGAACTCCAAATCCAAACTTCTTAGACTGTATCGTCTACTGAACCTAATCAGTATCCTGCACCATGCCTCCCACAGTATCCTCTTGGACCACCTGTCCATAATACTGCCCCCTTCGTCAGAGGGAAAACTATAACTCTGACAATCACTCTGTCATCCATGTCGCCTTTGAAGCCTGGAATGATAACCGTCTCCCGAAGGAGGCTGCCGTTATCAAATCCTTAGAACATCCACTTATGTTCTAAAACTGCTTCCTTATGTTTCTCCAGGATTGAATTAATATAAACTTATCGCATATAGTGCAAAAACAACATCTGGTGTGGTACTTGACATATGATGATTGACTCAATTGCCTAAGCAAGTGATATGCCAATCATGCACATCCCTCTCCCCTTTAGTCTGTAAGACACCTTTAGAGAGGGTGACTCCATCACCTGCAGGTACACCACCATGCCAGGAGTCATCTATTCTAAAATACTATTAGAATACTGTCAAAGTACCCACATCGGGAAACTACCCAAATCCAAATCTATAACCATAGATCTAGAAACCAGAATGTCAGATATTATATCCATATCCCGTCGACCACAGTACAACCGATCGTAGTATAGGAATTTTACTTCCTACTCTGTGTATGTCATCCAAATACCAGGACATCACACCCTACTACCTTCTTAACAGATCCATCCCCTATTCTGATGAAGTCAAACCTATGACTGTTTCATCAAAATTAGATGATCTATCTCCGCTATAACTGCTTAAGTCTATAAATAGATATAAGCTACTTGCCCACTATGCTTCCGCTGCTCCCACTGACCACAACAACCCTCTGGCAGAATAATATATATGTGCACTTATAAAACTAGTTTAGAACGACGCTATACTTAACCTCCTGTCGGGTCTCATAGCCTGGAACAACAGTAGTGTAAAGTCTGGGTAAACAAGAATCTCCCTGTCACCGTCCTTGAGACTACCGGAGTACCTCTCGGGTGCCTGAGGTTACCCACTATATCTGCGGAGTGACTAATGGAATATCAAACCTGATTGAATCTTTAGGTCCTATTAAATTTTCCGTAATCATTTGCGGTTCTGGAATCACTTCCAGTTCTACCATACTCCCACTACTGTTTTCTGAAAAAATCCATTTTACTAAAACTGTGGCGAGTCAAGAACAATATCACTATTGATCTTCCAAATGGTAGAAAGTCAACCCTCGACATAGCCCGGGCCAACCCACAAACTGCCATTACAGAAACGTGCCCTGAGTTATCCAGAGTCTGGTTTTAAGCATAAGCTGGACAACTCCCTGTATCTTAACATCGTTAAGATATGAACCATTCTATATCCAATATAGAAACTTTGGCACTTATTTAATTGGAACCAGATTCTAATCATGCAGCTGTCTCCAGTGCATATCATCTTAATGGAGAGAGGCTAATCGGCATTACTCAACTTAGGAATACATCCAATTATGAGTAACCCGAAAGAGAAACACGTTTCTCAAAACCATTACTATCATCTGAATACCAATCATAAGAATCTACATCTTCGATCTCTTTGAAGAATCCCGATACCTGCGACATCTGGTTCTTTACTTTATTCTTATACCCACAACTTCTCAAAACTTAGACCTTGTATTTCAATGAAACACTTGTCTAAAAACTAGAGAATTCATAAGTAAATAGAACATAGTACGAGGACCTACCCCTTTGTCCTGATGGACACTGGACAACATACAATACTCTGTATAAGTCCGCTGAGTTGAATAACTCAAAACCTGTGCGTCATAGGTTGAAAACTGTACTCAGGCGATTTCCTCAAATATCACCAATTTCAACGAATTCCGATATAATGAGGATGATCACCTAATTCCCAATAACTCACTCCCACTCATCATCTGTAAAACCATACAGATGTGAGAATCATACCTGATAAATACATACCCTGGAGTAAGTATCTAATCGGGAAATCAGTTTTCCTTTAACAATACACTGAAACATGAAAATGTTTCGTATGGGTATCCTGGTATTCCTAGAATGCCTCTTCCATAATCCAATTCATGACTGTAACCGTATATTTCTTTGCCATCTCCCCAAATCCCTTTATTTGTCTTTATTCGTTACCTTCTGTACACCCCTTTAGGCTAAGTGGTTTTCTTCCTTTCCTACCGTTCAGCACCAGCCTATGGTTTGGAAGAAGACTATCCAGTAAGTATAATAGGTGTACCCTCCTAAACCAAGGAGTACTCGTAACCTGAGAGAAGGTGATGATAAAAGACAACCGAATAATACCTTATTCTATTTCTCCCAAACTGGGGAAAAAAGCAAAGGTGAAATAGGAATGGCGATGAAGTACGCGGTTTGGTCGTGAATGATAGCAGTCGCAATTTACTTTTCCCTCTTTCTAATCCCTTTATTTTGTCTTTACATATTACCTTCTGTACACCCTGCTTAGGCTAATTGGTTTTCTTCATTCCCTATCTTTCGGCACCAACCTATGGTTTGGAATAAGACTATCCAATAAGCGTAATAGGTGTACTCTCCTAAACCAAGGAGCCCTCGCAACCTGAGAGAAGGTGATAATAAAAGACAACTGAATAAACCAATTCTATTTCTCCTGAACCTGGATCCATCCTCGAAGAAGTCCCTCCGAGTTTGTATATAACCATACGATGGATCTATCCAATGAAAGTGGATTTCCGTAATAGTACGGGGTGTTCTGAGAAATGCAAAGGGTAAAAGAAGGAGTGGCAATGACTTATGCAACTTAGATAATCCAAAAGCCAGTATTTTAAGAAGGTTCGGTCAACTTGGTCACTGAGTCATAGTCTAGGGTCGGTCAAAGGTCGCTGCCAAAGAGAGAGAGAAAAGAAACACTCTGCGTGCACTCTAACCTAGATCAGAATGGTTATCACTATATCCAATCCGGAAACCTCCCACTGTACTGTCAAATTCTCCTCCAAACCTGAAAGAAGAATCAATTGGGATCACCCGAAGAGTAAACCAACTCATCAGTGGGAATCGGGATCCAACTCTCATCGCATGATAACGTGACGGAATCCACTCACGTTATCACACTCCAGAAGGTATGCGCATGCCTGGCAAGTTTCAGTTTCTTTAGAAACTCCCGATATGATTTTTGCCCCATGCTCTTATGACCCTGGCGTTGGTCAAAATGTCATAAGTCACATGCCAAGTTCTACCCGTGACTATCTTGTTAATTTGAACCCACCCGCACATTCCTTTAACGTTAGCCAAAATGGCAGAACGACTGTCCCAAACCAACTCAACTATCTATCCAACAGATGAATACCCAGCAGCTACGAAACACTATGCCTTGGCGTTGGTCAAAATACATAGCTTGAATACTACTGAATACCCAAATGAAATGACGGAGGGCTACGGCTGGTTTTTGGCGAAAAACCTTTAACATAACGAACTTGATATCGCTGAAGGAACCTGATAGCTTTTTATAAAATATAGTGGCGAAAACCTTCGCTAAAGAGGTCACTCCCGGTGAAGGGATCTCGGCTCTTTCCTCGTGGAATGAGGTGCAGGATATTCCACTGAATACCGCGATGCAAAGCAACTTATAATCGACTATAGTGAAGTTATTACCCTGACGCAAACTTCTGCCCAAGGGGTCACTCCCGATGAAGGGATATCGGCCCTGGCCTCGTCGAATGAGGTACAGTATATTCCAACCGAATACCACTATGCATGACAAAAGGAAACGTCTTTGCAATAACACTTTTTAAAACTGTTCCAACAACATCTAAACAGGTTTGTTTTCCTTTGCATTGATCATAATCAACGTAGTCCCATCAATTAATCACACCAGAAAAGAACGAAAATAAAATGTACGCATATGCCATCCGCATTCGCCACTGGGTCCCGTCATCACCCGTTAGGTTACTTAACTAACGACAGAGCGGGGACTGGACTAGCGCGGGTGTAAAACATATACAACATCTAATAGTATATATACCAATATACAATAATCACTCCAGGCGTGATAATATGCAACATTACAGAAAAGTAATAAGCATCACAGAACAATACAGATAATCTGGGATCTCCGGGTTTCACAGAGCCGCTGCTGAAATCCGACGTTCCCCTGGTTGTGTGGATAGCCTGTGCAATGAAACCTAGGCCCCTACGGGTGCGGCAAGTTACCCGCCAAAACCTGAAGCGAGGCAGCCCCCTACAGCAAAGTGAATGGACCACCCTGCACTTCACGGAATCCGGTAACTTGAGCACCCCTCCTTGGGTCAACCTGTACCCCCTACGAGTGCGGCGAATAGTCTGCCAATTCTAGAGTGAGGCCCCTCTGCCTCTCAAAGCCATGAGATGCGGACCCGTTGCCCTCCAGAACCCGGCTATCCGTGCACTCCGTCGCGGGGTAAAACCTAGTACAGAAATGAAAAATATGTACAACGGGTACATCGACCTCAACCCGGTCGTGCCCCAAAAGAATATTATAGAAACAGGCAGTGACGGCAGTCCACATGTTGGACGCTCGCCCCGCAATATCAAATGTACAAATAAATCCAAACTGCACTACCATTGCATACTGCTATCCACCACGACAAATCCGCAACATCACAGCACAACACAGAACATCATCGTGAATGTCACGTTCGCAAACCCGTCTAAAAAGACTATAGCAATTAGACGCGGTTTACCGCTCGAATGACATTCACGGTCGGAGATATAATGTAAGTACTGCAAACTAATAAGTTTAAAATTTCGATCGACAAAACTTCCCGAAGTAGGCCTGTTCACACCATAATATTGCATTATTATATTCCCCATTCTTATTCGTTTTATAAATAAACAGGTGCTTTTGACGCATGTCTGCTACATATTTCAGGTTACAGGTTCTTGGACAGAAAACAGTGAAAACGATGAAAAGACGATGCAAAAGTGGACTTTAACCAACAAATAGGAGGATCTTAGTCAAGCCTAGACGAAGGAACAGTTCACAATGTACAAGGCAACGCAAGGTCCAAGAATACAAGGCAAACGGTTAAAAAGCCATTGCAAATTGTTCACTGAAGATTTGGAACCAATGCAGAAGCCCAAATGGAGAAAACAATAAAGAAATAAAAAGCCCAAAAGACACTGAAGCAGCCCAGAAGAAATAATCATCTGAACTTACTAAAGGGCCGCGGAACCGCGGCCCAAGCCCACCATTGCCGCGGTTCCACGGCCAGAAGAAGACAAAAGGAAGATTTTATTTTACCAAAATTCATTTGAGGATTTGACTAGTTGACCTAGGGCTATTTTTGTAAATTTAGACATGCGGATCAAAATGTAACCTAGGGTTTCTATCTCCTATAAATAGAACCCAAATCCTTGTAATTTCTTATGCCTCCTTTTAATAAAAATTCAGAAATCCTTTTTGGAGAGCATCGGTGTTTCTTCTCCATTCAGAAATTCAGATCTGACAACCCTGCATGGATGATTGGAGGGATGTATCTGTAAGTAATTTAATTTCTTGCCCTAGTGTAGTTTTCAATTCCTTGCCCTAGGTAGATTTAATTTCATGCCCTAGGAAATTGTTTAGGGTTTAGCTTTTGGGAAGGATTTTGAGAGATGAGATCTCTCATCCCTTTCTTACCCACCAAACATTTACAATAGGACTCCATGCATACATGCACATACCGCTCCCTACGGCACTCTATCCCTCGAGATAGCGGTGATACCGTAGTATAAAGGCCCGGGTGTGATGTTTTCCATGGAGGTTGGGGTAAGGATCTCTAAAGGAAGGACAAGAACCTAGAGGAAGGAACACCTTCCCGAACGGATCTAATCCACTTTATTGATAATTACCATAACTCCTCACAGATCTTCATTCGGGTATTGAAAGTGGTAAGATTTAATTACATTTCCAAACCATCCTTAAACCTAGCCCTAGCAAGAGTAGATCTAGATAATTGCCCTAGGATAATTTAAATTTTTAGATTTAATAATCTGTCCGAATACCTTTCGGAATTAACTCGTAAGAACGAATCGGAAAGTCACAACATCCCTGTGGACCGACCCGTACTCACCGGCTAGCTGCAAAGCGACGCCGTTCTTGATTGCGGTTACAAATATTTTTGATCTATCTTTTAGAAAGCGCAAGCACGCTAAAATCACTTGAATCAAATGGCGCCGTTGCCGGGGATGGCGTAGAATTTTCTTTTCGCAATTTCGGGTTAATCATAAAATTTAAAAAATCTGAAAAATCTGAAAAATCAAAAAAAATATAAAAATATATATATTTTGTTATTTTTGGAAGGGATACTTTGTTGTTTTAATTTTGCAGGATTTACAAAGACGATCTGGAAATTTCCAGAAGGCGAAAAAGAAATCAGAAGATCGAAACAGAAGGGGAATCAAATAACAGAATAGTGAAAATTTTTTGGAGACCCAATTCCCCCAACCCGCCGCGATTCCGCGGCCAAAACCCACATTAGGCCGTGGAACCGCGGCCTTCTAGTGAAATCAGAGCGTCAATTTTTTTTTGGGGATTCGTGCTGATTAGACTGCCGCGAAAACGCGGCAATAACGCGTTTATACCGCGGAACCGCGCTCTTTTGGTGAGATCATCCTACGAAATTTGCATTGTAAGCTCTCTGTTATTTCTCCTCTGCAAATTTTAATATATTTTCTGAATAATGCCTGCAAGATTTTGTGTGCTTTAAAAATATATTCTCTTCCATATAACGAGTCTTGTGCAGGATTTTTGGGCCCCGCTCAAAATTAAAATTGATTGCAAGTAATCTTTTTTGTTGCATATCTTTTCTCGAATATCTTTTTGCAACAATTTTTTCCAAATAAAGATTCTTGTGATATGCTTCAAATAATAACCAATTGCAAGTAATATTTGCTGTTGCATATCTTTTCTATAAAATATTTTGTTGTTGCATATCTTTTCTCTAAAATCTTTTTGCAACAAAATTTTTCCAAATAAAATGAAAGAAAAAAAATCAATGAAAAATGAAAATAAAAAGGACAAATATTTTATAGAACTTGCAAAATTTTTTAACCCCAAATAAATCCTCGCACCACCCAACCTTCCTTCTTGTCACCTTTCTTCTTCTAACATGGGTACCCCACACAATAAATCATTAGCCGAACTTTGGTATCCCGAACCTAATTTTGCGTCATATGTCAATGTGTTCGGTCAATTTAAAGACGATCCTTCCATGCCTAAAAAATCTTTGAAAGATCACATAGAGGAGTCTAGGAGAAACAGTTTGACTTTTCAACCCACTTTGTGTCAACCAAGTCAACCTTCACCACTTCCATATGTTGATACCACTCTTTCGAGTCCTTCTGACACTCATAGGCCGATGTCCATTGCTGAGCACATTGCTCAATCTCGCAGCCGATCTTTCACCCCTCTCCACACATCTAGTTCTAGGGATCCACAAGATTATTCATATTTTTATCCACATGTAGACCCTACCCCTGTCCTACCATCCACTTCCTACCAGTCCTACCCGACCTTACCACCTTCACTAGACATTGATTCTACACAGCCAATAGGGAGTTTTGCATATCCACACGATTTCGAATCTTTTACCGAAACCCCCTTACCACCAAAGTCTAGTTTGGAAGAGGCGTTGGAGGAGTATATCGTAGCAACAAACAAAATGGTTAGGAATGTGAAAGCATCCGTGGCCGCCCTTATGCAACCTAGTGAACCGGTAGCTAGTGTCCCACTAGCTCCAAATTTTTCAATGTATGAGACGGCAGTTGTACAAGATGAGAATGAGAGAGGATTTTCAAATCAAACCTACCCTTACCCAATTGAAGCCCACAACTCCTGTTTTCCATCGATTGCCCTAAATAGTTCATCTGTTGAAAATAAAAATGAGTTGTGTGATTTTGTAGTGTTTGATTTGCCAAATTGTGAAGAACCCCTTTCGAGTGAAACCGCACTTAATCCTTTCGATCTTTACACCTCCACTCTAGAACCTAAATCGATAGATATCCATGCTTTTGATGAGGTGTCTAAAGAAATTGATTTTCACTTGATTGAGGATATAGACGCCGGGAATATTTCGGATGATGAACCTGTCGATTTGCTTGAAATTTTTGTTCAAATCATCATCTTGAGTTATTAAATGTTTCTCCCGAACCTCATATGCGTCTTGATTTTGATGATATTGGCATGGATGAGCAAATTTTTGAGGAAAATATTGAGGAGAATTATGAGGATAGTACTGAGGATAATATTGAGGTTAAACCATTTTCGTTTGATGTGTCGAATTTTCCAATACACCCTCCTAAATCCTTAACTGATACCCTTCCTCACTCACTTCCTTCTATCCTTCCTATTGTTCCGACCGTGCAAGTGACCGTTACGCTTTCATCTCCTATACCAAGTTCGGTGTACCCATGTTTTCTTGCGAATCTTGAGGGATTTGATCCCATTTCTCGACGAGTAGATAGGTTAGCGCAATCGCTTATAACATATCGGTCATCACATATTGCGCTAATTTATTCACTCAATTTACACCCTCAAGATCGTACTCCACTTCCTTCTTCTTTTCGCCATTCTTCTCCCCCACCGAGACCATATTCTACCATTCTTCTTTCCACACGGTCTCGCATGCTTTTCATTTTCTTGCACCAACTATACCATTTCCACGATAAGATTTTTGAATGGTTGGTGCTAACCTTTGGCTTGTGTAAGGCCAAGCTTAAGTTTGGGGGGAACCTTTTTGTATATATGTATATATATTTTTTTGTTTTCTTTTTCTATAAAAAAAAATAAAAAAAAAATTTCAAAACATTAAAAAATATATAAAAAATTGTAAATAAATAAACAGGGGAGTGCCGACATTTTGACCCTCTTGGTTTAGCATGACAGTGAGGACACTGTCAAGTTCAAGTTTGGGGGTATGCTCGGTACGTCTTCCTCCTTCGCATTCATTTGTATATATTTTTGCATTTGCATACTTATTTGAAAAACCCATAAAAATTGAAAAATTTCAAAAAATTATAAAAATTATTGTATTCAATTTTGGTTTATTTGACTCGAGTTTGACAAATAGGTTAACTGGCTAGGAACAACTAGATCTTAGACTTAGTGAATTAAAAACCCTAAAGATAACATTCTTTAAAGTTTAACGGTAGAAAGTATATGTCTTTGTAGTTTATTTAGAAATAGGCAAATTTTCCATTGTTTCGACTTAGCCCAAGAACACTTTGTCTCACTTCGTCCAAAACCATGGACGAACGGTTAATGAAGTTGCCATATGAAACTGTGATGGAATAAAAGGGGCTATGAAATTTCCATACACCAAAACTATATAATCTTTTTTCCAACAACCATCATCATCTCAAGGGGAGGGGGCCGGCCAATATATAAGGAAGAGAGGGTGAGTGTAGGAGCAAGGGAGGTGACCACAAAGGAATAATATCAAGAAGAAATATCCTAAGGTTAACAAGAAACATTAATGCTAAAGGTGACTCACTAATGACACCTTGCATAACAATAAATGCAAACCATGAGTCATGAAACCTAGTCACCTCTTCTAGAACCTTCCACACGACTCACCCTCATGACTCACCTAAGTGAAGAAAAGATAAATCTGCATTTAACCGAGCGGGTGATAGAAAACTGGAAACTGGCAACTTCCAAAAGTGATCCCGAAACGAATTTCAGGATAACACCGTAACTGTATAAACATACCCGCATTTGTATTACGACCGAATACAAATACAACTAGACAAAGATATTATATCTACAAAGTATAATACATGGATCCGGCTTAAACCAAAGCCCACCAGTATTATCTGCCCGAAATATGACACGTGCGTAAACGCACGTGCATTTTCCGTACCGTGCCATAAAACCATACGGTCTTTACAACGTTTCGCCTGAACTTGGGAAACTATCTATGGGGGACTCTAATGACTCATCAGTACCCTGGCAGTGGGTTTAACCACAAGCCGTCAGTGGCACTAGCTGTGCGTAACGGCTGCCCATGTACTGACCTCAAGGGAGGCCGATGAGTGAACCCATCCGGAAACCCTATTGAGCCTAACAGTGACAATGTATATACAGTCTGGTCCGTTCGTCTATGAGTATCGCATATCCGGCCTAGGGGGCTAGTAACGTCAGACCCCCAATAGCGGTATAAGTCGTGTCGGAGACAAGCCCTGAACACCCTGAGAAACTACCGGAGTACCTACCAGTAATTCTCACCTACCTTGGCCAAGGACTTGGTGTAATGGCTTTCCTAGACATTGCGTGATCTCCACCCCCAATACCGGGAGAGACGAATCCCCTGCTGATCCGCTCACTTACCTCCATATGTCTCGGGTCTGTACCCAAAAACTACCTGTTTTCACGATTCCTTTGAGCCATGGTAGGGTAGAAATCAAAGCACAGTGGGAACTCACATGAGACAAATGATGACCTCAGGTCGATGAACTAACCTGTACACATGTCACCAGGGAACTGCTATCTGACGATAGGTATAATACCAACTAGCAGGTTCCCGGCGAGTCCTGTCCGGTGTACTCATAACCCAATGAGCACATGTATACATCTTAGGTGATCCAACTGACACCAGTGGCTTGTGAGACCGGCCACCGCCCCTCGTCGGGGTCTCGACTGTATACACTAGTCTACTCCGGAGTATCGATGCCCTGTCTCGAAACTCCCATGACTAGGGACCACAATTAAGGATGTGCTTATAGACCACCCAACTCTCACGTATATAATCGCCATCATACTGTTGGTATTCAAGCAAGATCCTAAGGGCTCTATCAACGTGTAATCGTGATCAGTCACCTGAACCTATACACGACTGATAAAGGCAAACCAGATAGCATACTATCATTTCGAGTAAGACTGTACTACCGGTATAGGTCCTCCTCAATCATTGCAATCTTATACCTGCGATCCAATAATTGACTTTGAGGGCACTATATCCAACAGTTAGGGTTAGTCATACTCCCCGGGGTCGTGCAACGGGGGCGGTCCCCAAAGCACAAGTCAGGGGCGTCCGTGACGCGTCTTCCATACTGAGTTATGCGAACGAGCTTGCCCCCATTCGGGCTCGCTTCCATATCCCTCCCGGCTACTCGCTTCGTCTGGCCGGGGAGGGGGAGAAGGCAGACCAGGTACAGGGTAAGGAGATTGCCTTGTACCTGGAAGCATTTTGGGCCGGGATGCACCTGCCCTTCTCCCCCGAGGTGAGTGCGGCGTTGAATTTTTTTGAGTTAGCCCCGAGCCAGTCAGTGCCGAGCTCTTGGAGGATTCTCCTCGGGTTCCTGGTCCGGTTGAAATTGCAGCAGATCCCTTTCAGTCAGAGCCTTCTCTTATCCTCTCTTTGCTATAAAAACCACCCCGGCACTCGCAGAGCCGAGCCGAGCTGGGTATAAATTACTTTTAGAAAACACCGAGGAGGTGCTGCCAGGTCGGGGGTCGTCGTAGTACCTTCTTCTATCCATAAGTGGAAGAAAAAGTTTTTGTTTGTCAGGCCATCTGAGGATGAGGATTGGCCTGTGCCCATCCAGTGGCACAGGGCCAACTGCCCATGGGTGAAGCGGTCGAATTATCCCGACGTGGTAGCGATGGCGGAGTGGGAGCCCCTCCCCCGGACCAATGTGTTGCTGTCTGAGCAGGCCCTCAGTTGGGCTGGGCTCAGCCCCGCTTAGTTTGCAGGTAAGTTAAGAGTTTTTAGGTGACCTATTTAGACTTGGGTATTCTTCCATTTTTTCAGGCATTGCTAACTTCTTCTTTGTATTTTTGTCTTATGCAGGACTCATGGATATGGATAAATTTCAGGCGGCCCTGGTCGAACAGAAGAAGGGGAAGAAGGCAGGAGGTGTCGGTCCCTCTCGCCCGTCATCGGCTCTGGCCCCACCGGCGGCCGCTCCAGCTAGGCACTCAAGCGCGCCCCGGGCCCCGGAGTCCAGCCATGCGCCGAGCCGAAAATACGCTCGGGTGCAGGAGCCTGGGGCTTTGGAGGTGGGGGCGAGATTGGTTCTCCTGCATCTCTCCTCAAGAGGTACCACAGGACGGTGCCCCGTTCTCCGGCTTCCCCTATCATTGTGGATGAAGGGGAGCTTCGCTTCGAGATTCCCTCGGGGCTTTCCGTCACCGACAGCCTGCTCTCGGAGATGGAAAGGTCGACAGGGGTAGAATCCCTCGGGGGACCCTCCGGGCCTAAATGGGGGCCATAGCCCTAGAGGCCGTGCAGGTCAGTGTTCGCACCTCACTCGGGTCTTCATTCAGAATATTTTTGTTCGCAAGATTGGGTGCCCCATTCTCTTTTGACCCTCCTTTGTTTTCTTCAGGTCCTCCAGCACTGCGCCCTCGTCGTCAACATGGAGGACGAGAAAATTGCCCCGGCGATGCAGGCCGCGGGCGAGCTCTCCTCACGGGAGGAGAGCTTCAGGATGGAGCTGCAAGCGGCGATGGAGAGGGTCACCGCCCTCGAAGACCGGGTGACGGCCAGGGATCGGGAGATCGCCAGCTGTCGAGAGGCCACCTGAGCCGCCGAGGCTAAGTTGGAAGATTCTAAGGTGCTTGTCGCCACCCTGAAGAAGACGACAAACACCCTCTGGAGGGAGAGCGAGGCGGCGAAGGAAAGAGTGAGGCGTGCCGACCTCCAAGCATCGAAGGCGGTGGAGAACTACCAGAAGTCGAACCAGTACTTCACCGACCTCGCTGGAGCCACTGCCCTCGTTTGGCATGAGGTCCTCGACGCCGTCAAGGCCCTGATGCCGGAGTTTCCTGACGGAGAACTCCGGGGTGAGTATCCCCTTGAGGGTGAGGCGTAGGGGAATGCTCCCGAGAGAGCTGTTGGGGGAAAGGCCCCTGGTGGGAGCGTTGGGGAGAAGTCTGTCGCCCCGGCTCCCTATGCCGAGGTTCCTGCGGTGGACGCCGACCTTCAAGACGCCACCCCGGTCGTGGTGGCGGCGGCGGAGCTCGTTAAGGTTCTCCCTGGCCCCGAGGCCTGAATCTCCTCGTCTCTTTATTTTCTTTATCGCTGAGATTTTTTAAGCCTCCAGGCGTTTTTGTAAAGCTGGGGAGCCTATAATACCCTTGTAAAGACTTCCGACTTTGTGGATGAAATCTTTTTGCAGTGTTCTTTGCGTACATATTTTCCCTTTGTTTTTGGTAAAAGTTTTATTGAGCGGTACTGCTTTCATGATGTGTTAGGTCGGAGATCGGTTTTCATCTAGCAAACGCCCGTCGAGTTGAATTCAACCATTTTCCAAGTGCGCAAAGACCGTTGTAAGGTCGGTATCTCCATGGCCCCAAAGTCGAGGTGGGTATCTCTTAGTAAAAAATGTGTAGGAAGTCACCCTTTGAGGATGGATTGAGCATTGAAGTTGCTCGATGGCCTCTAAATGAGAGCTTGGATCCTTAGCGCAGGAGGGCAAGGAGTTGCCTGCTAAGGATGGACCGAGCAGGGAAGCTGCTCGGTAGCCTCTTGATGAGGGCTTTGATCCTTGGCATCATGGGGTAAGAGATTACTAGCCGATGATGAACCAAGCAGGGTTGCTGCTCGGTGGCATCTTGATGAGGGCTTTGATTCTTAGTGCGGGAGGGCAAGGAGTTGCTTGCTAAGGATGGACCGAGCAGGGAAGCTGCTCGGTGGCCTCTTGATGTGGGCTTTGATCCCTGGCGTCATGGGGTAAGAGATTACCAGCTAAGGATGGATCTAGCAGGGAAGCTGCTCGGTGGCCTCTTGATGAGGGCTTTGATCCTTGGCGTCGTGGGGTAAGAAATTACCAGCCAAGGATGGACCGAGCAGGGTTGATGCTCGGTGTCCTCTTGATGAGGGCTTTGATCCTTGGCGTCGTGGGGCAAGAGATTACCAGCCAAGGATGGACCGAGCAGGGAAGCTGCTCGGTGGCCTCTTGATGAGGGCTTTGATCCTTGGCGTCGGGGGGTAAGAGATTACCAGCCAAGGATGGACCGAGCAGGGTTGCTGCTCAGTAGCCTCTTGATGAGGGCTTTGATCCTTGGCGTAATGGGGTAAGAGATTACCGGCCAAGGATGGACCAAGCAGGGAAGCTGCTCGGTGGCCTCTTGATGAGGGCTTTGATCCTTGGCGTCGTGGGGTAAGAGATTACCGGCCAAGGATGGAACGAGCAGGGAAGCTGCTCGGTGGCCTCTTGATGAGGGCTTTGATCCTTAGCGCTGGAGGGCAAAGAGTTGCCTGCTAAGGATGGACCGAGTAGGGAAGCTGCTCGGTGGTCTCTTGATGAAGGCTTTGATCCTTGGCGCAGGAGGCAAGGAGTTGCTTGCTAAGGATGGACCGAGCAAGGAAGCTGCTCGGTGGCCTCTTGATGAGGGCTTTGATCCTTGGCGTAGTGGGATAAGAGATTACCGGCTATGGATGGACCGAGCAGGGTTGCTGCTCGGTGGCCTCTTGATGAGGGCTTTGATCCTTGGCATCGCGGGGTAAGAGATTACCATCCAAGGATGGACCGAGCAGGGTTGCTGCTCGGTAGCCTCTTGATGGGGGCTTTGATCCTTGGCGTCGTGGGATAAGAGATTACCAGCCAAGAATAGGCCGAACAGGGAAGCTGCTCGGTTTTGCGACCTTCGGTCTAACCTTCCTTGGTGTGCGAACATCGGGAAGAGTGACCGTCGTGGACGATACGTGTTAGGAACGCATGAGGAAGGCGAAGCGTTTCGAAGAGCTGTGTCAGTTCCGCCACGTAGCGGTGCGGTATTGGAGTAATTTGGGTGAATCCCAGGGTTCGCGCCCATGCGCGCGCGAATTCGGGTCCTTAGGGATTCTGTTTGAGGTTATAAATAGAGAAGGAGATGACAACTCTTCAGCGTCGCTTTTTGAGATGACTGGTTCCATGTATTCGATCGAAGAGATCATCACCTTCGACGACGTCTTCATGTATGACCAAACCCTGGCCGGGGATAGGTACCGGGATGTGGTTCAGCACCTCGAGGGTCACGTCAGCCGGCTTCACCCTCGGCGGTCGCCCCTCCTACAGTTGCTGATGTACATGATTTGGAGGAGGTCCCCGGGGTTGTACAACCCCCTCTCCGAGGAGTTGCTGGATGAGGCGCTCGACAAGGTGCGCTCGATCTATATGCTCAGCCTCATCTCAAAGGCCAGGCACGACTGATCCTTGGCCTTCATTTTAGAGTGCTTCCAAAAGAGGTACATCATAAGCTAGGGCGAAGAGGGAGGAGCGCCGGGTACTTCCGTGGCATCCCGGGTTCGCGCGCAGCATCGGCGGGAACGGGCTGCAAGGGCTTGGGCCCGGTTGGCGGAAATCTACTCTGAATATTACCAGGAGTACTTCCTCGATCCCGTTCCCCCTCTGTTGTAAATTTTCCTTTTTCTTTTTGATGTAAGGCTGAGGAGCCCACAATACCCTTTGAATGAATAAAATTATCCTTTTTGTGATGCTCTATTGTTTCCTTCTTATTATTTAAATAAAAAGAACTTATTAGAAGAATTTACATCGCTTTTGCGAAAGAAGAAATATACATTCATAGACATTCTTTTCAGAGGTACAGCTTGAGCTTCTCGGCGTTGTAAGGCCATGGAAATTTGTGACCAATCGCATCTTGTAGGCGATAGGCTCCGCTGGGCAGGACCTCGGCGATGGGGAAGGGACCGTCCCATTTCAGGGAAAACTTATGCAGCTTGCCTTGATCGACAAACTCGTTCCGTATTAGGACTAAATCTCCGGTTTTAAAGAAGCGACACTTGACTCGCGCGTTATAGTAGCGGGTGGTTTGCTGTTGATAGGCGGCAGTTCTGATTTGAGCCCAGTCCCGTTTCTCTAACAAGATGTCCATGTTAGTACGGAGAGCCGAGGTGTTTTCTTCATCGTTGAAGTGCTCGACCCTGTAGCTGGGTAGCCCGATCTCTACCGGGACCATTGCCTCGGTACCATAGCAGAGACTAAAAGGAGTCTCTTTGGTAGGGGTCTTCCTCGACGTGCGTAAGGCCCATAAGCCCGGGGTAGTTCCTCGACCCAACTTCCTTGGCGTCCTTCTAGGCGTGTCTGAAGACCTCGAATGACGTCCCGGTTAGCAACCTCGGCCTGCCCGTTGCGCTGGGGATGCGCGACCGCGGCAAACTTCATAAGGATACGATATTCGCTGCAGAATTTCTTAACTTTTTCTTTTTCGAAATTTGTCCCGTGGTCAGTGATGATACACCTCGGGATGCCGAACCGGAGTATCACGTTGTTCTGCAGGAACTTGATAGTCATGGTGGCGTCCGGTTTCCTGATGGGGACGGCCTCGATCCACTTCTTGAAGTAGTCCACTGCGATGAGGACGTACTTGTGCCCGTCCGTACCGGTAGGAAACTGGCCTATCATGTCCATTCCCTACTGGGCAAATGGCCATGGGGAGGTTAGGGCTGTTAGCTCGGTAGCCAGAAGATGAGGTATTCTTCCATTGAGTTGGCAGCTTTTGCACCTCCTGATGAGCTTCTGGGCGTAGTGGTGAATCGTCGGCCAGTAGTACCCTTGGAGCTGTGCCTTCTGGATTAAGGTACGAGCCCCTTGGTGCGCGCCGCCGACCCCTTCGTGAATCTCACGGATGACGTAGTTGGCCTTGTGGGGGTCGACGCACCGGAGCAGGGGTTGAGTGAAGAATTTCTTGTAGAGTTTCCCATTGCTCCAGACAAAATGGCGAGCTTTGGCTCGGAGACGGCGAGCCTCCCCTCAATCATCTGGGAGTGTACCTTCCCTAAGGAATTCCACGAGGGGCTTCCTCCAATCCCAGTCTTCTTCTTGGGCTATGTACACTTGAAGTGGCGTCGCCCCGTCTTCCACGCTTGGTCGTGGTAAGACCTCGAAGAGGATGTTCCTATTGTTATTGGCCGTATAGGATGAAGCCATCTTACTCAAGGTGTCAGTCTGGGTGTTTAGCTGTCTGGGGATCTGCTCCACTTAGACCTCATCGAAATCTTTTTGCAATCTTCTCACCTCGGCCAGATACTTCACCATCAGAGGCTCCCGTGCCTCGAATCGGCCGGTCACTTGGCCAACGACTAGGACAGAGTCGCTGCGGATCTGGATCATTTTCAACCCCAGTCCAGAGGCCATCCGTAGTCTGGCCAGCAAGGCCTCGCATTCCGCTGCGTTATTTGAGGCTTTGAACTCGAGCTTCAGAGAATACTCCATCTCTGTCTCGTTCGGGCCCCGAATAATGAGGCCGGCACCACAGCCTTCCTCAGTTGATGACCTGTCGACATAAAGGATCCAAACAGGGACGGAGTCGGGCTTTCCATCGACCGAGGGTTGAGCTCCGGGGGCCAGCGTAGAATCCGGCTCTTTACTGGGGATGGTGCACTCGACGATGAAATCGACCAGGGCTTATGCCTTGATAGCCTGCCTCGGGCGGTATTTTATGTCGAACTGGGACAACTCCCACCTCCATTTCTCCAAACGACCAGAGGACTCAGGGGAGGTGAGGATAGTGATTTTTGTGATTTTACGTGCTTAGTTAATTACCGCAATCAAGACGGTTTCGCTTGTAGCTAGCCGGTTGAGTACGGGTCGTCCGCAGGGAGATGGGAATCTTTTTCTATGTGCTTTAACGAGTTAAGTCCAAATGTCCAGGTTTGTTTGAGATTAACTATGTGCTAAAATTTTATATAAAGAGAGCTTGATAGGGTTAGGATTAGGTTAGTTTGAGTTAGGAGTCGCTCACTTCTTTCGTTGCCACTCTTAATATCGGTGTTACGGTAATCGGCAACAACGGGGATTAGCACGACTAGGAAAGAACTTGCGAGTATAAGCTAGGCTTTCCAACACTTAAGTTCTTCCTTTTGGTGCTTGTCCGTCCGTTCTTGGCTCTTAGCCTAAACCTTCGGTTAATTCAACCACAACCGGTCTCACTAAGGAATCACCGCTATCATGTAGGATAGGGTGCCGTAGGGAGCGGATTGTGCTTCTATTAACGGGAGTCCGAATTAAGATGTTGGGCAAGGAAAGAGTGAGAGAGATTTCCTTCTCTCAAACTTTTCTTATCCTACCCTAACAAGTAAGAGAACTACTCACCCATTACAAGAAAAAGAAAATGCAACAAAAGGAGAAAGATAGAAAGAAAGAGGTTAGGAGATTACAACTAGCTATTTGAGACCTCACCTTGGCAAGGATCAAGCTTAAGCATCATTGTTGTTAAGGATAAAGAAAAAAGAGAAAAAGAAAGAAACAACAACAAATAACAACAACTAGATTAGCAAATTAAAATTACAAGCAACTATAATTAACAACATAACAAGACAAGCATGATAACAAAAAGAACTCTTTTATTCATCACTTCACTCATGAAACCTCACTACAAGATTTTAATGGAGAAGAGATGAAAAGAGGAAGAAGAAATACAAAGTATTTCTAAAACATAATACAAGAATTAAGCACCCTTGGCTTGGCAATGTTCTGGGCTATTTTTAGGCAGGAAATAGAAACCCTAGGGCAACATTCAGGACCCAAATGATATTACAAAAATGCCCCTAAAAAATAATCGTCCACTGAGCCAATCTGGCCACGGATCCACGGCCTAATCCCCATGTTGGCCGCGGATCCGCGGCCATATTGATGAGTTGTCATGTCATTTTTGGTGTATTTGCCTGTGTTGATGTTCTCTTTCGTGTGGTATATGTTTTTTCTCAAAAGCTCTTCACAATTTTTTCAGAATTTTAGCAGATCAAATGGTGATGTGATGTGGATCTTTTGCCATGATTTTTCTTGAGCTCCGCGTAGACAAGTTGGACCTTGTGTTGACATTGTGCTTTGTGCATGAAAATGACATCGATTTGCCATTTTGTCCCTTAAACTGGTGTGTGGCAACATACGGATAGAGAGCGGAGACCCGTGTTTTATCTGTGGTTGGCAGTAATCCGGAATTTGTCGTGCTTTTCCATGAATTTCACTGTTTAGAGCTGAGAACCTGTATCCTGCAATTAACTAGCAAATACGGCTCAAAAGTACCTACCGATAAGCAATGTGATAAAAATTGGGCGATATAAAAATGTAAAAATCTGATATGAACAAATACCCCCAAACTTATCATTTGCTCGTCCCGAGCAAAGCTAATTTATTCACAAAAATTCCTAACCTCACTTTCGCAGGGAACGCGATTGCACTGAGCATGTGCAACAAGCCGTTAAAACCTCTAGGTGTCGCTAGTAGGAGGAGTGTTGTCTCCTGAGGGTTTTCAGCGGATACTAGACACAAAATCTGGTCAAGTTATTTTTACAAAATAACTATGATTCAAACCCTAAAGTTTTATTTCAGAAAATAACAATTCTATGATCTTAAGTCTAGACTATCGAATCTTTATTTTTCACACCTCGCCTCTTATTTAACTTAAGATTTTATATGTCTTTACGTGCAGTGCAAATGGTGTCGTTAAGTTCCAGAAGGATCGATTAAAGTCATCATGTCACACAATAAAGCCCAGATAAAAATTTTAAAAGGATCACATAAGTTTTATAAAGAGTTAAGTATTTTTCAAGTTTCGTTTTCCAGTAAGGTTTCAATTTCAGAATTTCTATCTTTCTTAATAGGAAACTAGGTCTTATTTTTCACTCCACCCTTTTCTTGTTTTCATTTCATACACATCTCTGTGAACGTACAATAGTCTTTATCATAGAATAAAACCTTCATATCTCTGCTAGAAATTTTTTTTTTTATAAAATCCTGTCTTTTGTCAAGATTATTCTCACACAAAGAACCGTTAGGAATTTTAACTCGGAGAGAACACCTGCTTGACTTTGTTTTAATCTGGACTTTCTAGGCTTCTTAACGAGCTTTGGGCCAATGCATCCAAACCAGTTGGTTTTAGGGCATTAGGTGTAGAGACACCCCAGCGGACTTAATTACTCAAGTTACCTAGGCCCAAAAACAAAAGACAATTTAGCGTGAAAATCATGATGATTCGATTAGAACAGAGATATAACCGGCAGTTCAATTATTTTTTTGGATAAAAGACGTGTTTAGTGGGTTCGGTGTGTAATCATTCCAATCAAGTTCCAGATGGGTTATTTTTCAGAATTAGTTCCAATTAAGGCATCAATAACATTCCTTCATATTTGCTTCACTTCATAAACTATTCTTGATATTACTTATTTCAGAACAAACCTATTTGATCCTCAAAAAATAATTTATCCATTTAAAAGTTTTTAGACATAATAGACTTGTCATCTAATTTTCAAAACTCACGACACGTGTAGTGTGATGTAAAGACGTATATCAGCTATAGTTAACTTCAAAGGAGAGTTATCTTTCTGGTTTTCAAAATCTAAAAATAAGATTTAGTTATTCTTATCTTATCAAATAAAACCGTCGAAATGTTGAATCTGAGTTCTCCCACTAGCTAACTTGACAGAAAAGTTTTTATGTTTTTAGAAAATTTTCTGATTTTTATGGATTTTATGGATTTTAGTATGCAGATGCAAAAATATACATATGAATGCGAAGGTTAGAAATGCGTACCGAGCGTACCCCCAAACTTAAACTGGACAGTGTCCTCACTGTCATTGCATGAAGAATTATTGAAGGATCAAAATTGTCGGTTAGATATACACAATTTTTTTTTTTGTTTAAAGAAAAGAAAAATAATAAAAATGGATATGCACCGGACAAGAATATCCACATATATATACAAAATGGTATATACATACCCCCAAACTTATTTGAAACAGTGTCCACTGTTTTGGCTGGATAACCGAAGTTTGGTGGTAGGCAGAGAAAGATTATGCAGGGTAAACCGGCTCCTGTAAGACCAGGAGCTCCTTTGATAGTTCGGCGCTAAGGTACGGTTTTAGTCTGTGTCCGTTTACTTTGAAAAATGAACCGTCCTTTGGATTCTCCAAATCCACAGCGCCATGCGGATACACATTTCGCACAAAGTATGGCCCTTTCCAGCGAGATCTGAGCTTACCTGGATGGAAATGTAGTCGGGTGTCGTAAAGCAGTACCTGTTGACCAGGTGCAAATGTTTTGCGCAAAAGGTGTTTATCGTGAAACACCTTCGTTCGGTTCTTAACGACGACCGCGTTTTCGTAAGCCTCATCCCGAATCTCGCTTAATTCGTTCAACTGCAGCTTCTGATGGCTTCCCGCATCTTCGAGAGACAGATTCGGCTCCTTTATCGCCCAAAATGCGCGATGCTCTATTTCCACAGGAAGGTGGCAAGCCTTTCTGTAAACAAGCCGATAGGGAGACATGCCAAGATCGGTCTTATAAGCCGTTCGAAATGCCCAAAGGGCATCAGTGAGTTTTAACGACCAATCTTTACGGTTCTTGGAAACCGTCTTCTCCAGTATCTGCTTGATTTGTTGATTTGAAACTTCGGTTTGCCCACAGGTTTGGGGGTGGTAGGGCGTAGATAGCTTATGATTAATGGAATATTTCCGCATCAAGACCTCGAAAGTCTTATTGCAGAAATGAGTTCCATTGTCGCTAATGATCGCTCGGGGGTGCCCAAACCGGGAGAAAATGTTTTCCTTAAGAAATCTAACGACAACCTTGTTGTCGTTAGTCCGGATGGGCATAGCCTCAACCCACTTAGAGACGTAATCAACAGCGAGAAGGATGTACAAGTTCCCAAAAGAGCTGGGAAATGGCCCCATGGAATCGATCCCCCAAACATCGAAAATCTCCACAACCAAGATTGGTTGGAGCGGCATCTCGTTCCTTTTGGATATCCGGCCCAAGTGTTGGCACCGGGAGCAAGTCTTGCAGTAGTCATGAGCGTCTTTGAAGAGTTGTGGCCAGTAGAAACCACACTGCAAGATCTTCTCGGCTGTCTTTCTGGGGCCAAAATGCCCGCCACATGTTTGATCGTGGCAAAACGACAGCACACTCTTGAATTCATCATCAGGGACACACCGACGAATAATCTGGTCGGGACAGTACTTGAACAGATAGGGTTCGTCCCAGTAAAAGTGTTTTACTTGGGATAAGAATCGAAGTCTGTCCTGACTTGACCATTCAGTCGGTAGTAATCCTGTGGCCAAATAGTTCACAATATCTGCGAACCAGTGTTCGCAAGATACTGTCAAGAGCTGTTCATCCGGAAAAACGTCGTTGATCGGAATTTGAAGCGACGGCGAAGAAGGAAGTCGTGAGAGATGGTCGGCGACTACATTTTCACATCCTCTTTTGTCCTTGATGACAAGGTCAAACTCTTGAAGCAAGAGGATCCAACGTATCAGCCGAGATTTTGCATCTTTCTTCGCAAAAAGATGGCGCGGAGCAGAATGGTCCGTATAGATGATGACTGGAGAGCCGATGAGGTAGGGCCTGAACTTTTCTAAAGCAAATACAATAGCCAAGAATTCCTTCTCAGTTGTTGTATAATTCAGTTGGGCGTCGTTCAGGGTTCGGCTAGCATAATAGATTACGTGCGGCATCTTGTTGATGTGTTGTCCAAGAACATCACCGATGGCAAAGTCGGATGCATCGCACATAATCTCAAATGGGTGCGTCCAGTCAGGAGAAGAAAGAACGGGAGAAGAAGTGAGTGAGCTTTTTAATGACTCGAACGCAGTCACACAGCTCGAGTTGAAGTCGAATGGCGTGTCCTTGTCCAGCAAAAGAGTCAAGGGCCTAGCAATCTTGCTAAAGTCCTTGATGAACCGTCTATAGAAACCGGCATGGCCAAGGAAGGTTCGGATATCTCTGACGCATCAGGGAGGAGGGAGATTGGAAATGACTTCAATCTTTGCTTTATCTACCTCAATACCATTTTGCGAGATGATATGTTCTAAGACAATACCTTCGCGCACCATGATGTGGCACTTCTCCCAGTTCAAAGTGAGATTCTTGTCCTTACACCGGGTAAGGACAGCGTCGAGATGCAGCAAACACTCATCAAAGGAATCATCGAAAATGGAGAAATCGTCCATGAAGATCTCCAAGAATTTTTTCACCATGTCTGAGAAGATTTCCATCATACACCGCTGGAAGGTAGCGGGCGCATTACACAACCCAAAAGGCATGCGACGATATGCAAACGTGCCGAAAGGACAAGTGAATGTTGTCTTGTCCTGGTCTTTTTCGGCGATGGGAATCTGATTATAGCCGGAGTAGCCATCAAGAAAGCAGTAGTACTCATGTCCGGCCAATCGTTCAAGCATCTGGTCAATGAAAGGTAGCGGAAAGTGGTCCTTCCGCGTTGCGGCGTTGAGTTTTCTGTAATCGATGCATACTCGCCACCCAGTCTGGATGCGAGTAGGGATTAACTCGTTCGCCTCGTTGGCTATGACCGTTATGCCTGATTTCTTGGGGACAACGTGAATGGGGCTAACCCACTGGCTATCAGAGATAGGGTAAATGATACCACTATCTAAACATTTTACGATCTCCTTTTTTACAGCCTCCTTCATGACTGGGTTGAGTCGCCGTTGTGGATCCCTGGCTGGTTTGGCATCATCCATCAAATGAATGTGATGTTCAACGATCAGGGGACTAATCCCCTTGATGTCCGCCATGGACCAGCCAAAAGCTTGCCTATTGCTGTGCAAGACCGCAAGAAGGGCTCTCTCTTGCTCTAGAGCTAGAGAAGCCGAGATGATAACAGGGAGGGTCTCGTTCTCACCTAAGTAAGCGTACTTAAGGTGAGACGGCAAAGGCTTGAGTTCGAGCGTTGGAGGTGAAACGATTGAAGGCAAGATTGGCGAAAAGGTCTCGAACTCAAAGGATTCCAGCAGAGGCTCAAAACGAGTGTAAGTGACCGAGTTGGATGGTTCAGCTAACTCATCCGGAAATTCAAAGGATTCCAACTCGGGTAGTGACTGGCTAAGATCGGTTGAGAAAGTGAAACACTCGTAGTCATTGTCGGGCGCAGAAGCAGCAACAGGTTCGAAGAAGAACGCACTAGTTGGGTTAAGGTTGTCGTGATCGAACAAAAACTCCTCGAATTCACTCTTCTGGGGTGATCTCCTGGATTGAGCAAACGTCTAGTATATGAGAATTAGGTTCGGAGGGCTGATTCCCTAACCTAAAAATGTTGAGTTCAATTGTCATGTTTCCAAAAGATAGGTTCATCGAACCATTTCGATAATTGATCACAGCATTTGAGGTTGCAAGGAATGGGCGACCGAGTATCACCGGAATTTGATTCCGGGGGTTAGCTACAGGCTGTGTGTCTAAAACAATGAAGTCAACGGGGAATATGAAGTCCCCAACCTTGATTAACACATCCTCTAGCTCACCCCTAGGATGGGTGATTGATCGGTCGGCCATTTGGAGAGTGCAGTGTGTGGGTTTCAGCTCTCCTACACCTAGTTGCTCATATACTGAGTACGGAAGCAGGTTAACACTGGCACCAAGATCTAATAGTGCGCGGTTGATGTTCTTATCCCCAATGGTAATAGAAATCGTAGGATAGCCAGGGTCCTTCCGTTTTTGAGGTAAAGATTGGGTAAAAGCATCACTCACAGCACTAGCCAAGAAAACTTTCTTAGGTACCTGAGATTTCCTCTTTTTCGTGCACAAGTCATTTAAGATTTTCGCATAGGAAGGGACTTGTTGGACAACATCTAATAGGGGAATGTTGATATTAACCTGCTTAAACAACTCCAGAATCTTCTCCATTTGTGGATTTTGTTTATTGGACCTCAACCGGTTTGGAAATGGAACGTTTTTAAAATTGGTTGAGCCCAATGCTTGTGGAGTTAGAACGGATCCCAGAGCTGTTGTTTTCGTGGAGGGAGAAATGGGTCCGTTTAGAGCAGAAGAAGAGGAAGTGCCTTTTGAAGAATGGAGAATAGGTTCAGAAGACGAAGAAGAAGAAGAAGAAGAAGAAGAAGCGACCGGGGTGTCATCGTCGATCCGTGTGCCAATGTTGTTTTGCAGCATCCTTCCCGATCTCAATGTAGTCACGGCACTCACATTATGGTTCTGTTGTTCAAGAGCAACATGTACATTATGTGGGTGACCGGGACTTGGGAGTGGCTGGGACGGAAGCTTCCCCTTCTCTCGCTCGCTTAAGGCCGCATTCAGTTGTGCTATCTGGGCTTCGATGGTTTTGATGCTTTGCCCGTGAGCGGCAGCATGTTGCACCAAGGACTGAATGGAAGAATGGATGTTAGCGGTGGACTGAGTTGATTTCTTTACAAACGCCTCCAGACTTCGTTCGAGCGAGGAAACCTTCTCGTTGTTTGACGGAACAAAGTTGTTTTAGGGAAAAGAATTGTTGGGTGCAAAGTTGTTCGTCTGATTTTGAAAAGGTTGGGGTTGGAAGGGCTGCTGAAATTGATGTTGAGTTTGTTGTTGCGCTTGTTGTTGCGGAGGAGGGGGCCTCTGGAAATTGTTGCCTTGGAATTGATGCTAGTTCTGATTCCAGGTGAAATTGGAGCGGTTCCTCCAACCGGGATTGTAGGTGGAAGAGTATGGATCATTTCTCGGTCTTTGCTGAAATGCAGCATTAACCTGATCCTGTCCTTAAGATGGTAGATTGTAAGGACACTCTTCGGTTAAGTGAGAAGGATCGGAACAAAAAGCACAAATGGTACGAAGGGGAAGAACAGGGGCAGGAGCAGGAGATGAAAATTTGCTCTCTATCGCTTCAAGTTTTCTCGTTATTGCAGCCATTTCAGCTTTCATCGCAATAGAGACATCGAGTTGGTGAATGCCTACCCTAGACTGACCAGTAGAAGTGGAGGAAGAAGAAGAAGAAGTTGGTCTGGTGCTCTCCCATTGAAGCGTTTGCTCCGCAAGGTCGTCGAAGAATTGCCACGCTTCCTCGTCAGATTTCGATAGGAAGTGGCCCTGATAAATGGTTTCCAACAACTGCTTGGTTGCTGGGTTCAGGCCCTCATATAAGGTTTGGCAGAGTTGCCATTTCTCAATACCGTGGTGAGGGCACTGAACAAGAAGGTCTTTATACCGGTCAAAGCACTTCCAAAAGGGTTCAGTAGGAAGCTGAAAGAATTGGTTGATTTCGTTACGGTTCCTCGTGGTTTTATGATTCGGATAGAATTTCTTGAGAAACGCTTTCACAAACTCATCCCAACTGGTTATGGAGTGGGAAGCGGTGCTATACAGCCATTTTTCAGCAAGATCGCAAAATGTGAACGGAATGACCCGTAGCCGTATAGCATCGTCCGACAGCTGGGTCGTTTTCATCATGGCACAAACATTCTGAAACTTGTTGATGAAGATATAGGCATCTTCATATTCAAGCCCATGAAATTTCGGAAGCATGTTAATGAAGTGGGGCTTAATTTCAAAATTATCCCCATTGGCTGGTGGAAGGGAAAGACAGGTGGGAAGTGCGGAATAGGTGGGACAGAAACGATCCTGGAGCGCGATTCGCTGTGGCGCTACAACAGGCGGTGGTGGTGGGTTATTCGCATCCATAGGAGGTGGAATCAATCCTGGGGGAGTTAAAGGGATGTTTGGATTAAATCCTGACATCGTGGAAGAAGAGGTTGGTGATGGTGAAGGTGAGGATGTATGAACAGAATTCCGGTCAACGTTGGAGTTGGCCGGCAAAGGTAGGGGTGAAAGAAGCGTGGAAGGAGTTTCGACGTCTGAGTCGATCGCGTAGTCGGTAGCGACTAACGTAACGCGAACTAGGCGGGCACTAGTGTCCCGAGTCCAACCGGACATACACTAAACTAGTTTAGTGTAGTCAATTAGCGGAGAAGGTGAGGGTAAGAAAGCGTCAATGGAGAAATACGATGGGTGGTGGGTGAAAAAAATGGATTCTGGCGACAAAGGGCAAGTTTTTATAAAAGTTTTTGTTTTGTGTTTTTTTTTTGAAAGAGCTTTACAGAAATATGTACGGACTTACGGCTTCAAACAATCACAGACAAAATATGCATAATCACACCTAGATCTAGGGTCACCTAGGTCAGCTAGACAGCTCCTAACTGTTCCAAAGGGCTAGAAATAGGACCTCAAACCGCCTCTTCTCCGCCAATTGCGGGCAGGTAAGTGCCAGGTAAATGGGAGGCTCCCCACTACGTAAGTAGTGGTCCTAATTAAGTAACCGCTTGCCTTCAACACACTTGCCTAGACACCGCAAAGTCAGGATAGGATAAATGGACGATACCTACAACCAGTCCTCTGTCCTATTGAGCGCGACGTCCTTAGGGCTGAGTCTAGTATGTTTTAATTAGATAATGGTCAATGCATATGCCTTATGTGATTTCTGGTGTCCTGGGAAGGGAGATGAATCCCCACCCAATCTGGATTGGTTTCAAGCCCCTTAAAGCCCGATTAAAATATGCAAAGCAGTAACAATCAACTGCAATCAATTTTTTATTTTTTAGCGCGGCGCAAAGAATCCTGCACAAAATCAATTTTTTGGATGGGGGAAGAGAGTTTGCGCAAAGAATGCTGCAGAAAATACAGTTCAGTGGAGTTCAGAGGACTGGGGAAGAGAGTAGAGAGACTCACAGGGAATTTGAGCTGCTGATGCCAGCAAACCGCCGCGGTTCCGTGGCCTAAGCACGCTTATGCCGTGGATCCGCGGCTTTATGGTGGCCCTGGAGCTTCAGTTTTATTGTAGGTGCTTCCTTGGCTGTCCTCTTCTTGTCTGGAGGTCCTGAATCTTGATTTGCTCACTGGATCTGCTCCAGAATTTTACAGTAGACCGTCGGCTCCGTCTTGATCCGTCGCGGTGTAGCCGCGAGATATGGGTCTAACTTCCCACATCTTTGGCACTGAACTCAACCTTCTTTTTATCCTGCACACTTGCACAAAAACTAATCAAAAATAACAAGATGGTTTTTTACAATGTATATTTTTTTGTTTGTTTTTCGGTTATGTTTATATTCACAAATTAACCCGAAATTACACAAAGAAATAGACTACCGTCTCCCCGGCAACGGCGCCATTTGATTATTGTGATTTTACGTGCTTAGTTAATTACCGCAATCAAGACGGTTTCGCTTGTAGCTAGCCGGTTGAGTACCGGTCGTCCGCAGGGAGATGGGAATCTTTTTCTATGTGCTTTAACGAGTTAAGTTCTAAATGTCCAGGTTTGTTTGAGATTAACTATGTGCTAAAATGTTATATAAAGAGAGCTTGTTAGGGTTAGGATTAGGTTAGTTTGAGTTAGGAGTCGCTCACTTCTTTCGTTGCCACTCTTAATATCGGTGTTACGGTAATCGGCAACAACGGGGATTAGCACGACTAGGAAGGAACTTGCGAGTATAAGCTAGGCTTTCCAACGCTTAAGTTCTTCCTTTTGGTGCTTGTCCGTCCGTTCTTGGCTCTTAACCTTAACCTCCGGTTAATTCAACCACAACCGGTCTCACTAAGGAATCACCGCTATCATGTAGGATAGGGTGCCGTAGGGAGAGGATTGTGCTTCTATTAACGGGAGTCCGAATTAAGATGTTGGGCAAGTAAAGAGTGAGAGAGATTTCCTTCTCTCAAACTTTCCTTATCCTACCCTAACAAGTAAGAGAACTACTCACCCATTACAAGAAAAAGAAAATACAACAAAAGGAGGAAGATAGAAAGAAACAGGTTAGGAGATTACAACTAGCTATTTGAGACCTCACCTTGGCAAGGATCAAGCTTAAGCATCATTGTTGTTAAGGATAAAGAAAAAAGAGAAAAAGAAAGAAACAACAACAAATAACAACAACTAGATTAGCAAATTAAAATTACAAGCAACTATAATTAACAACATAACAAGACAAGCATGATAACAAAAAGAACTCTTTTATTCATCACTTCACTCATGAAATCTCACTACAAGATTTTAATGGATAAGAGATGAAAAGAGGAAGAAGAACAACAAATTATATCTAAAAGCTAATACAAGAATTAAGCACCCTTGGCTTGGCAATGTTCTGGGCTATTTATAGGCAGGAAACAGAAACCCTAGGGCAACATTCAGGACCCAAATGATATTACAAAAATGCCCCTAAAAAATAATCGTCCACTGAGCCAATCAGGCCGCGGATCCGCGGCCTAATCCCCATGTTGGCCGTGGATCCGCGGCCATATTGATGAGTTGTCATGTCATTTTTGGTGTATTTGCCTGTGTTGATGTTCTCTTTCGTGTGGTATATGTTTTTTCTCAGAAGCTCTTCATAATTTTTCCAGAATTTCAGCAGATCAAAAGGTGATATGATGTGGATCTTTTGCCATGATTTTTCTTGAGCTCCGCGTAGAAATGTTGGACCTTGTGTTGACATTGTGCTTTGTGCATGAAAATGACATCGATTTGCCATTTTGTCCCTTAAACTGGTGTGCGGCAACATACGGATAGAGAGCAGAGACCTGTGTTTTATCTGTGGTTGGCAGTAATCCGGAATTTATCGTGCTTTTCCATGAATTTCACTGTTTAGAGTTGAGAACCTGTATCCTGCAATTAACTAGCAAACACGGCTCAAGAGTACCTACCGATAAGCGATGTGATAAAAATTGGGCGGTATAAAAATGCAAAAATCTGATATGAACAGATAGCCGCTAAAGGCCGCTCGGTAAGAACGAGTATGGTGTGCGCCTGGAAATAATGCCGTAGTTTCCTTGAGGCCACGACGAGTGCCAAGACAATCTTCTCAATGGCCGGGTACCTCGTTTCCGCATACTTGAAGATGTGGCTCACATAGTATACCGGCTTCTGGACTCCCTTGACCTCTCGGACGAGCACTGAACCCGCAGCTTGGTCGGACACCGCTAGATATAGCGATAGCTCATCCCTTTCAACTGGCCGGGTGAGCAGCGGGGGAGTCGCAGGGTGCCTCTTTAATTTCTCAAAGGCGGTCTGGCACTCCTCCGACCATTCGAACCTTGGTATCTTCCTTAGAGCTTTGAAGAACGGGAGACACTTCTCCCCAGACCTTGACATGAAACGACTCAGAGCGGCTATCTGCCCTGTCAGCCGCATGATTTCGACGTTAGTCTTGGGCACGACCATGTTAATGATGGTGCTGATTTTCTCCGGGTTAGCCTTGATTCCACGGTGGGCGACCATGAAACCGAGGAACTTTCTACTGGTGACCCCGAATGCGCACTTGGCGAGGGTCAGTTTCAGCTTGTATTTGCTGAGGACGTCGAAGGCCTTGCCCAGATCCTTGGCGTGTTCATCCGATGAGACTGATTTGATGAGCATGTCGTCGACGTAAAGTGAGGCCGAAAGGCATCACCTTATAGCACTATACCCCCCGGTCCGTTGTGAATGCGGTGAAATCCTCGTCCGCCAGATTCATACGGATCTGGTTATAGCCGAAGAACACATCCATGAAGCTAAGGGGCTCGTAGCCTGCTGAACTATCGACGAGCTGATCTATCCGAGGGAGGGGATAGTTGTCTTATGGGCAGGCCTTGTTGAGGTCAGTGAAGTTGACGCACATGCACCACTTCCCGCTTGACTTTTTAACCATGACTACGTTCGCCAACTATTCCGAGTAAGGCACATTCCGAATGAAGTTGGCTGCGAGGAGCTTGTCCACCTCGTCCTCGATCGCTTTTTGTTTGATCAGGGCGAAGCTTCGTTTTTTCTGCCTGATGGGTTGGATCGTAGGGTCTACCCCGAGCTTATGCGATATGATTTTGGGGTTGATCCCAGACATGTCGGCAGGCGCCCAAGCGAACACGTCAGATTTATTTCTGAGGAAGTAGACCAGGTCGTCTCGCTGAGTCCCCGTTAAGAGTGACCCGATCTGAATGGTTCGTTCATCGTCCCCTTCTACGAGGGGGACCTCTGTTAGTGGCTCCATCGGGGTCTCTCGGACCTCTTTTTGCTCGTCTCGAGTGTTCAGAGAACCCTTGATACCATCCTCGCCCTCAATATCATTGTTTGGCCGCTCAGACGTAGATGTTGCGGTGAAGCAAACCTTTGCGGTTCGTTGGTCCCCGTAGGCCCGACCTATCCCGTCTTGGTCGAGTGGGAATTTCATCGCTAGATGGTAGGTCGATATCTGGGCCCGGAGGGAGTTCAGTGTCGAGCGACCTAGGAGGACGTTGTAGGCCGATGGAATTCCCGCGACGATAAACTCCACAGGCACGGTGCGCGTACGGCTCGTCTCCCCGATGTTAAATTGGAGGGTGATTACCCCTTCCGCCAGGATGGAGTGGTTAGTGAACCCCGACAGGATGTGGGCGTTTGGCCTTAGGTCCGACGGGGTGAGTCCCATACGTAGAAAGAAGTCATAAAAGAGAATGTCCGCCGAGCTTTCCGAGTCGACCAATATCCTTTGCACTTCGTAGTGGTGGACCCAGGCTGTGATCACCAATGGGTCGTTGTGAGGCAGGGATATACCGTGGAGGTCCTCGTCGGTAAAAATGATCGGCTCGGCCATTTTAGCCTTCTTCCTCGAGTGGCTGCCAGTCCCCTCGATCGGTGTGGGGTGCCGCGTCTCGTCGGTCTCCGTCGCACCCCCCGCTACCATGATTTGGCCGACTGTCAACTCGCCGGGAGGGGGATGGTGCTCTTGCTCACGGTCAGCTTGCCGCTTGTCTCCCAAGTACGTTGCCAGGTGCCCCGAGTGGATTAACTCCTCGATGTAGTCTCGGAGCTGCTTGCAATTCTCGGTGGAGTGTCCCTGCGACCTGGGGAAAGCGCAGTAGGGACCCCGAGTACGCTTTGCTGCCCTATTCGAGACTGGGGAGAGTTTGAAAAACCTCTCGCCCTTAGCCCATGTGATGTATATTATAGTGAATGCTTGGACATATATAGGGAGGACTTTCTTGCTCGACATGATAGTATGATATCTGATTTCTCTTTATCTTAACATGTACACTTATTGTCTCTCTATTACATGTGCAATTCGATCGTATTCTAAAAATTCCACTCACTACTAAAAAGAATTTTCGAATTCTTTTTTGAACATGAAATTGAATTTAGTGATAAAGCCCTTAGAATGAGTACTTGACTACCAGGATTATGATGCAGATCATACTAGCGGGGCAAAGGTAGTCGGTAAGTACATCCTTCAATTGTTCCTAGTCGTGGGAGTATCGAGATGGGGCATCGATATTCCAGAGCAGACTAGAGTATACGCTTCTCGACCCATATGATGGGCGATGGATGATCCCATATCCATTGGTGTTTGAGATCAGAGATGGTATACGGGTGCTCAGTGGAAACTGAGTACACTGGACGGACTCGCCGAGAAATCCTAGATGGCATTATACCTATCGTCAGATAGCAGTTCTTTGGTGACACTGGTAAAGGTTAGGCTGTCGACCTGAGATCGTCATAGAGTCTTATATGATTCCCACTGTGTTTTGATTTCCATCTTACCACGTTGAAGAGATCGTGCAAAATGGTGGTTTTTGGGTACAGTCCCGAGTCACATGGAAGCAATGAGCGATAGGAGGGGATTTCGTCTCTCCCGGTATTGGGGGTTGATGTTGCGCTATGCTCGATTGACCATAACAGGAAATCACTGGCCATGATTGCTGAGATTTACTGGTAAGTGTTATCAGTAGTTTCTCGAACCGTTATGGATCTTGCATCAACATAACTTAGCAGGCTATTGGGGTATGACGTTATAGCACCCCCAGGCTGTGATATGTGATATATCAGACGAAGAGACCGGACTGTACGGTAGTGTTACTTATTGGATTCGCAGGAGTATGAGCAGGCTTGCTTGTTGATCTTCTGATCGCTCAATACCCCGGTGGTCGTTACGTTTAGCAGACCGCTTGCGGCTTGTGGGTGACAGATATGATCATCACCTACTGCCGGCGTATTGACGAGTCTTTAGAGTCCTACACAGAGGTTTCATAGCTCAAGCGAAACGAAGTAGGAGCACATATATGATATGTGCAAGACCGAGATTAATGCGCGTATGTGATACCGCATTCTATTCTCGCGATATGTAATATCGGTCGGTTATATGTGATATAGTCGAGTTATCGGATCAAATGTTGATTCGATAAGTTGATACATATGATATTAGTCGGTTGTATGTGATATAAACGGATTATTAAATCAAGTGTTGATTTAATAATTTAATGTATAATTATATATGTGATATATTAATTTACATTAACTAATACTTGCTCACTTAAGCATTTATTTTTCTCACTTGTGCATTTAGTATATATGTGATATATATTAATGTACATTTTTTTGTGTCATGCTAGATGATACTTGTGACATGGGTGTTTGTGAATCACACCATGCTTAACATAATCAAGGGTTTAATTTATTTAAAGTAATTCAAAATTGAGTGGAAATTAGTCATGGTTGAAGCTTAATGGAAGCTTGTAGAATCATTGACTAAGTCCACTAATTTTGTTTTTCTTAATATATTTATTAACCCAACCATTATGATTAGCCATGATTTAGTCTCTACATGGGTTAGTATATGATATTAACTCACCCATGGTTGCCATTCTACACTAGATCTTTTCCATGGTTGCTTTTCTTCATCTCCTTCCTCTTGCTCTCTTGCAATTTGGGAGATGAAGAAAAGGAGTGAGAAAAATATTTCTAAAGTGAGCAAAATTCCTACTTCATCATCCTCTACTAGATTAGCCATTTAGTTTAGGGTGTTTGCTTTACTAATTCCATATCAGTGAAGAGGTAGCTTGAGTTGGTGTCTCCTCGACGTAGATCATCTTCGGCCTCGAAAACTTCAAGAAAGCTTGTTCCGTTCATCTTGTGGAGTCTTTCTAGAGTCCGGAAGTTCACTACTTAGAGCGAAGGGACTACTACACGGAGCTATTGAAGTGAAGGACCGGTCTACAAAGATTGTATTCCTTGTTCACTTCGATGTAAAGTTGTTTACTTGTTCTATTGTCTAATTCTCTAGTTAGAATTCTAGGGTTAGGGTTGTTTAGCATGGCAAAATTTTGAAATGACATGGACGATATCTCCCGAAACCTTGCTGCCGTGCTACGCATCCCTGCAGTGGTATCAGAGCCATGCTAGAGAATTAGATAATGTTTGTAGAATTACGAAACTGAAACAACTCTGAAACATTCGAAATAAAAACCAAGTTTCTGTCGAAATTTTCAGAGTGTATAAATTTTTTTAAAGCAATTGCAGAATGTTATATGAGATATAAGATAAACACCACAGAAATTTGACCCCCTCTCGCCGGATTTTGGCCGACAACATTTTTTAAAATTCCGAGCTCGCCTGTTCTTTCATGGGATTCTGGCTTCAAATTTTGGTGGTATTCCAGTCTCCGGGTTTTAGTGTTTCAGGTGTTGCTTGTTTTTACTGATATTGCATGTGATGTTATATTTCTGTAAAGGCAATTCGGAGTGTTTCGTAGTCGTAATTCTAATATCGTTTCGGGTTATTTAGACGACGTTAAAAAGTTCGAACGGATATCAATAACCCATTTTCTCCTTCGCTGGAAATTTTCCAAGAGTTGGATTTTTCTATGTTTAAAATTTTCAGAAAATCATGTAGGTGATTCTGTGGACCCTGTAGAAGAACGAAATCCTAACTTGATTCCATGACCGTCGGAACCACCACCAAACCTTAGGGTTTGTGGTAGTTCGCGGCGCTATAGGTGAGGCAAGGGTTGACCCGTGTACGGTTGGTCCATAGGTGTTGTGGCATGTTCTGGGTACTTTTTAAACTCCGCTCAAGTGTTGAGCTCTTTGGGAAATTTTGGGTGTTTGTTGATTCGATCGAAAAGTTTAATATCGTCTAGCTATCTGTGATTGTGATACAATACTTGGAATCCACAATATTTAGTTTTGTGAAAACTAATTTGAATTTTATAAATATAGCAATTCAGTCTCATTTGATCGGTTGCCGCGGAATTATGATATGGATCAAAAGTCCGTCGCAATCACGTAGTGTATGCGGATACTCACCGGGTAACCTTACTAGATAGCCACGCCCCATAGCCCCGACCAAGTGACTGTAGGAGAACCCCGTCGCCAAAAGCATCCGTTCGGGTGCTCAAGGCTACGGTGTTCCGCCTAAGTGCACTTCGTCGACGGTATCGGGGGTGTGGTTGTCTACTAAAGTTTTCGACGAGCATTCGATCAGGTTGTCGGGAATCTTGTTGAATTAGTCGACTGGTTATTGAAAAGTGTTTTCAATATCGAGACTGAAATGCGGGGTTTATAATTGTTAGGCATATGATGTCTAAGGAATTCATTTGGTTAGACATGAAATCCAAAGTATGTGATACATTGGGTTTATGATGTCTAAGGTGGTTGCGGATTCCAATTGTTGTAGTTTTTCACTTTCTTTTCTGTGACCGTAAGTGTAATATGTTGTGTATCGCCGGTTTCGTTGCTATATGTCATCGACAATTGGGATACGTATATTTACTTACGTTGATGACATGTGATGTTATGTGTTGTTGTGATATGTTATATTGAATCGTCGTGTTTTGATAGCCGGGGTTTTTTATGTGAGATGAGAGTTTTTCATTTTCATTCATGTAAAAACCTGTATGTAATATTATTTATTGGGGCACTTCCGGGTTGAGTATGATGACACCATTGATGTATATTATTTACTTTTCCGCATTAGGATAGACCCAAGGTGGAGAGCACAAGTAACCGGGTTCTAGGGTCCAGTGGGAGACCATCTCGAGGAGTCGAGACCGGGTCTCCTAACTCTAGAATTGGTAGGGTTGCTTGCCGCTCTCGTAGGGATCTAAAGATGTGGGTTTGGCTATTCATCACAACCGTGGAATCCACGTTTTTTACTGTCTTAAAATAAAACACGGAATTCCTAGTATATCCAATATTTCATATATGTTCTTCTGCTGCTGATATTCTGTGATGTGATCACTTGATATTCTGAGATGAATGCTTATATTATATATATGATATATGATAAATATTGCTGCTTTCGTTTCTTCTGTGATGCTTAGGAAGCATAATTGATGGGACTTCATTAATGAGATTAATGAAATAAAAGAAACCTAAAGATGTTGTAGAATCTTGTTTTAAAAACCGGTATCTCTATTTCTTGCTTTGCATAGCGGTATTCCTTGTAGGATATCCAGCACCTTATTCGATAAAGAAAGTGCCGAGATCCCTTCACCGGGGGTGACCTCTTTAGCGAAACTGGTAGATGCTACAACCCACTCAGTTTTGTCTTTTGATTGTTTTTTTAGTTCATGCTTTGCATAGTGATATTTATGAAATATCCAGCACCTCATTCGATGAGGAAAGAGCCGAGATCCCTTCACCGGGAGCGACCTCTTTAGCAAAACTAGCAAAAGCCTCAAAAACACTCCTTTTTCAAAATCACTCGATTCTACGACGATATCAAGTTCATTATGCAAAAGGTTTTCTTAAAAATCTATCGTAGCCCTCCTTCATTTCAGATAAGTACTTTTTAGTATTCGTGCTGCGTTTGTTGACTTTAGCCAAGGCGTAGTGTGCGGTAGCTAATTAGTGCTTATCTGCAGCATATGATGCGATTGAGTTAGGGGAGTCGTACGACTTTGTTGACCTTAGCCAAGGGTCGTACGGGTGGGTTTAATTCAATCATGAAATGACAAGTTGAACTTGGCTAGCGCTTATGATTTGTTGACCATAGCCAAGGTCATAAGTTGCTAGTGGGCAAAATATTCAAATGTTGAAATTTGCAATGAGAATACATACCTTCTATGAGATAGTTGGATCCCGATACCCACTGCGAGAAAGAGTTACTCCTGGGAGAGTTTTACACATTACAATTAGCCGATCAAGTAGGTGTCTAGAAAAGTGTTAACGGGGTTACGCCCTTAGGAAAACAAGGTTTATTTTAATTAGGTTCGTGCGAATGCACGGGGAACCTCCCTCAAAGTACCGACACTGGCCTGGCCGAAGATTGGCGAACTTGTAATGTGTAATTAATCCCGGCTAGTCTTACCTTTTAGGGTTTGAAGGAAAATTTGATAAAAAAAAGTGGGAGCCATCCTGATTAGATAAAATAATAACCAATCTGATCTTGTAAGAGCATACGCTGAGTGTTTTCATCTCTCTCTCTCCTGGTAGTGACTATGTCATGCCTTAATCAAGATAATAATATGGATACATTGACTGAACCTGCTTATTATACTGAGCTGGGGAACGTTGGTTCCGCTCTATCTTATAATTATTATAAGTACGAGCAGGAAATATGGGAATATCCGGATTCCTACGCCACCCAAACGAGAAATGAGCATGCTGATGCGTCTTCTTCGGGTGTGTTTGTTACCGAGAACTGTTTCTCAGTATTCTCTACGTCCTAAGTATGAGATACCGGATCAGGATCCCATATATGTAATTTGTTGCATAGGCTACAAGAAGGTAGAGAACTGAGATAGGGCGATATGTCTCTAAGTGTTAGAGAATAGTGCAATTGTTGCAGTTAAATCAGTTGGTAAATATCACCTTGTATTACCAAATGGTAAATACATTGATTCTGAACGAATGTTATTACATATCGAACCTGATATACAACATTACATCATATTCTTTATTAAGTTAAAAAGGATATAATTATGTATTGGAGGATAATGTTGTGAACATTTTCCTGAATCAAGTGTTGATTGGATCAGGTACATTATGAAATAGCATATACGTTCTAAATCAAACCACGGTTCAAAGTATATAGAACACACACAAGAAAAGTAGTTCAGAAATGAACGAATCCTTCTTATGGCATTATAGACTAGGTCATATCTATGCGACACGACCAGCTAAGTTATATAAGGATGAATATGAGAATCTGTTCAAATTTTCATCTTATCATACTTGCCCGTCTTGTCTCAAAGATAAAATGACCAATGCTCCATTTAATGGAAACAGAGAAAGAGTTACTGAACTCTTGGGACGGATACATGATGATGTATATGGTCCTATATCAACAGATGCCAAGGTTGGTTCTTCGTACTTCATTATATTCACTGATCATCTCTCAGGATTCGGACATATGTTCCTGTTGAAACACAAATCTGAAACTTTTGAGAAAATTCAAGGAATATAAGCTTGAAGTTGAGAACCAGACGGGTAGAAGTATTAAAGTCCTTCGATGTGATCGAGGAGGCGAATACTTGGGCATGGAGTTCCTGGATTTTCTAAACAGAGAATATGATTCTCTCTCAGCTTACTCCTTCGTATACACCACAGCACAACGGTGTATCGGGGTGGAGGCATCGCGCCCTATGAGATAAGGTGCGCTCTATGATGAGTACTGCTGAGTTACCTGTTTCCTTTTTTGGTGTTCTGCACTTGAGAAGCTGCATACCTATTGAATGTGGTTCCAACCAAATCAGTGCCTACCACTCCATATAAGATATGGTATGGAAAGAGACCATGTCTTAAACAAGTTAAGATATGGGGTTGTCCGGCCTATGTTGGAAAGCAAAATCCGGACAAGGCAAGGTCAGTTCTGTATAAGTTTGTTGGATATCCCAAACATTTGCGAGGGTATATCTTCTAACACACTGAGGAGCAAAAGGTGTTTTGTTTCTCAGGATGCCACCTTTCTAGAAAAGGAATTTCTTATGAAGAAATTAGTGGTCATAAGGTAGAACTGGAAGGAGTTTCAGATGGACAAACTAACAGCTGATGATTTGGTGAAACCAAAGGATTCAATAGTCTCCGACGAACCTCAGCCTCTTCGCGAATCTGGTAAGCTTCCTCAATCCACCTAAGAGATACTACGGTTTCCTCGGTGACAGTGAGAGCGAGGATTGCATCATGGTAGATGATGACCCAACTAGGTTCAGGCAGGCCGTCACGAGTGGGGACTCTGTGAAAAAGCTGGATGCTATGCTTAAGTCCATAAGGATCAATGCAAGCATCGCGGAGTTAGAACATCTGTTTTGATATGGCAGTCAAAGAGTTTGACTTCATCAAAATGGTCGGTGAACCTTGTATATATAAGAAGGTAGTAGAGAGTAAGGTTGTCTTCCACATATTGTACGTAGATGACATACTCTTGATAGGAAAGTGTTTCCTATGCTACACTCGGTCAAGCTCCTCTTATCACGGGGATTCTCTATGGAAGATCTGGATGATACCTACTACATCTTATGAATTATGATCTATGGTGATAGATCTAAGTGGATGTTGGGAGTGTCCCAAATCTAGGTACATTAAACACTGTACTAAAGGGGTTTAGTATGGAAGATTCTAAGCGTGATGGTTCACCCACTTACTCAGGAATCACTCTCTCCAAAAAGATGTCTTCCAAGACTGATTTGGAGAGAGCTTGCATACAAGGGATACCCTATGCTTCGGCAGTAGGCTCTATCATGTATGCGATGTTATGTACCAGACTAGATATAGCTAACTCACTAGGTGTAGTGATAACGAATCAATCGGATCTTGAGAGAATCACTGGACAGCTGTGTAGGACATTCTTAAGTACTTGAGAAGCACTAAAGAAATGTCCTTAGGGTTTGGTAACGGTGAACTCCAGTGGGAGTCCTTTACCAATTCCAACTCCCAGAGTGATAAGGTCGACTTAAAGTCAGTCACGTGCTTTGTCTTTACCCTCAGCGGAGGGACGGTATGTTGGAAGAGTTCCAAGCTATATACCATGGCAAACTAGACGATAAAGACTGAATACATTGCTACCAACGATGCTACCAAAGTGGATGTCTGGATAATTCTTATTCATGAGATGAACATGGTTCCTACCATTGAGCGTCCAATAATAGTTATTGTGACAACAATGGAGTTGTGGTTTTGGCTTAGGAACGCCGGTCCCATCAGCGATCTAGATATATTCTGAGTACAATATCACCTGATCACGGAGATGGTTGATCTTTAAGGGATGGAGGTAAGGAGAGTTGACGCGAAGGATAACATGGCGGATCCACTCACAGAGGCCTTTACCTAGAGAGACTTCTATAGAACGTTGAGTATGAGATACTACAACAAATGGCCTTAGTGCAAGTGGGAGATTGTTAGTTATATGGATACCCTAGAGGCCATTATTATACATGTGATGTATATTATAGTGGATGCTTGGACATATATAGGGAGGACTTTCTTGCTCGACATAATAGTATGCTATCTGGTTGCTCTTTATCTTAACATGTACACTTATTGTCTCTCTATTATATGTTGATAAAGCCCTTAGGATGAGTACCTGACTACCAGGATTATGATGCAGATCATACTAGTAGGGCAAAGGTAGTCGGTAAGTACATCCTTCAATTGTTCCTAGTTGTGAGAGTATCGAGACGGGGCATCGATATTCCAGAGTAAACTAGCGTATACGTTTCTCGACCCATATGATGGGCGATGGATGATCCCATATCCATTGGTGTTTGACATCAGAGATGGTATACGGGTGCTCAGTGGAGACTGGGTACACTGGACGGACTCGTCGAGAACTCCTAGATGGTATTATACCTATAGTCGGATAGCAGTTCTCTGGTGACACTGGTACAGGTTAGTCTGTCGACCCGAGATCATCATAGAGTCTTGTGTGATTCCCACTGTGCTTTGATTTCCACATTACCACGTTGAAGAGATCGTGTAAAATGGTGGTTTTTGGGTACAGTCCCGAGTCACATGGAAGCAATGAGCGATAGGAGGGGATTTCGTCTCTCCCGGTATTGGGGGTTGATGTTGCGCTATGCTCGATTGGCCATAACAGGAAATCCCTGGCCAGGGTTGCTGAGATCTAATGGTATGTGTTATCAGTAGTTTCTCGAACCGTTATGGACCTTGCATCGGCATGACTTATCAGGCTATTAGAGTATGACGTTATACCACCCCCAGGCTGTGATATGCGACATATCAGACGAAGAGACCGGACTGTACGGTAGTGTTACTTATTGGATTCACAGGAGTATGAGCAGACTTGCTTGTTGATCTTATGATCGCTCAATTCCCGGGTGGCCATTACGCTTAGCAGACCGCTTGCGGCTTGTGGGTGACTGATATGATCACCACCTACTGCCGGCGTATTAACGAGTATTTAGAGTCCTACACAGAGGTTTCCTGGCTCAAGAGAAACGAAGTAGGAGCACATATGTGATTTGTGCGAGACCGAGATTAATGCGCGTATGTGATACCGCATTCAATTCTCGCGATATGTGATATCGATCGGTTATATGTGATATAGCCGGGTTATCGGATCATGTGTTGATTCGATAAGTTGATACATATGATATTAGTCGGTTGTATGTGATATAGCTGGATTATTAAATCAAGTGTTGATTTAATAATTTAATGTATAATTATATATGTGATATATTAATTTACATTAACTAATACTTGCTCACTTAAGTGTTTCTTTTTCTCACTTGTGCATTTAGTATATATGTGATATATATTAATATACATTTTTTTGTGTCATGCTAGATGATACTTGTGACATGGGTGTATGTGACTCACATCGTGCTTAACATAATCAAGGGTTTTATTTATTTAAAGAAATTCAAAATTGAGTGGTAATTAGTCATGGTTGAAGTTTAATGGAAGCTTGTAGAATTATTGACTAAGTCCACCAATTTTGTTTTTCTTAAAATATTTATTAACCCAACCATTATGATTAGCCATGGTTTAGTCTCTACATGGGTTAGTATATGATATTAACTCACTCATGGTTGCCATTCTACACTAGATCTTTTCCATGGTTGCTTTTCTTCATCTCCTTCCTCTAGCTCTCTTGCAATTTGGGAAGTGAAGAAAATAAGTGAGAAAAATATTTCTAAAGTGAGCAAAATTCCTACTTCATCATTCTCTACTAGATTAGCCATTTAGTTTAGAGTATTTGCTTCACTAATTTCATATTAGTGAAGAGATAGCTTGAGTTGGTGTCTCCTCGACGTAGATCATTTTCGGCCTCGAAGACTTCAAGCAAGCTTGTTCCGTTCATCTTGTGGAGTTTTTCTAGAGTCCGGGAGTTCACTACTTGGAGCGAAGGGACTACTACACGGAGCTATTAAAGTGAAGGACCGGTCTACAAAGGTTGTATTCCTTATTCACTTAGATGTAAAGTTGTTTACATGTTCTATTGTCTAATTCACTAGTTAAGATTCTAGGGTTAGAGTTGTTTAGCATGGAAAAATTTTGAAAATGGCATGAACGATACCTCCCGAAACCTTGCTGTCGTGCTACGCATCCTTGCAACCTCTTCCAATAGTACCGTCTGGGAGACGTTGATCGGGGTGTACTCCTGGAACTTCGGGGAGTAGGGTTTTGGCCGCTCAATCTTCTTTTTCTCCTCCCTGGCCCTTTTCTTCTGATCAGCTTGTTCTATCCGGGGCAGGTTAGTGTTCACCTCGGACTCAAGTTGGATCTCACGCTCGGTCCATGCCTTTACCTCGGCCATAGTCTTAGGTTGCGCTAATGCAAAAGAGCGTAGCCACTCCTTGTGCCTAAGACCCGACCTAAGGGCCCCAATGACCGTCTCGTCCCGGTGCTTTGGGACCTCAAGGAGGGCGTTGTAGAAGTAGGTGACGTATCCTTTGAAGGAATCTTTGTCCTCGCTCTTTATGGTGAAGAGATGATCAACGGTCCGCTTCTGCCGTCTGTTCCCGATGAAATGACCGAGGAACTGGGTGGACAGCTCATCGAAGGTAGAGATTGAGCGTGGCGTGAGTCCTCGGAACCAGTCTCGTCCAGAGCGGATAAGAGTGGCGGGGAAAGCGCGGCATTGTGCGGTGTCGGATCAGTCCTGGAAACTCATCCCGGCTGTGAACGCGTCCAAATGGTCTTCGGGTCGGTCTTTCCGTTGAAGACGGAGACCTTCGGGGGCTTGTTCCGGGAGGAGACGTGGACGGCGAGTAGCTTTTTGGTGAAGGGCTTCGTGAGCGAGTCAGTGGCATATTTAGCCCCGTCGCTTGAAGGACGATTTTCGCGATGCATGCCTTCGATCTTCTTTTCGTGGGCATCGAGTCAGCCATGGTATCCCGATGATTCGGCATACTCTCATTTTTTGCCTCTGTTGCCGGAGACTTGTGTCTGGCCACGGCCCTGGTTCCGTTCGATGAGGTTCATTAGGTCCTCTGGTAAGGTCATCTTCGAGCTACCATGGTGAGTCCCGTCTACATGACCCCGTCGAGGGAGGGGGTGCCAGTCATGCCTGGGTGCAGGCGAGCTGACCGACACCTCCTCGGGGGGGACAGGGGCGCGATGGGCCTCAGGGCGAGGTGCTCTGGCTAGAGACTTCGGTGTTGAGATGTGCGGCGCCCAGCGGGTCATTGAATTGGTTGGCCCGGGAGATCTGCGGTCGCCGGAGACAGCGAGGCTGTGTTCGGTCGTGCCGACGCGGGCAGATTCTTCTCTCCCTCTATAGGGGTCCCGGTCCCGAGGTGAGGGAGCGGCAATTTAGGGAGCTTGCCCAAACGTTTGGACACGGATGAGCGCATCCACAACGGACGCGAGCCAATCTATCCAAGCAGATAGGGCGTGAATGGCATTCGGGAGAGGAGGGGATCCTCTGGCGTCTCCATTGTGAGGAGGGCGACAGCTGGTGCTTGGATCATCGCGGTGATCGCTCGCCATGAATTTGAGATCGGAAAGTGAACTTTTGTTGAGTGGAACTATCTCTTCCCACAGACGGCGCCAACTGATGGATCTCTGGATCTCCTTCGGATGTTACCTTCCGTTGATCTGCAGCGAGCGCTGATGGATGGCTGAGATTGGATTTGGGGGCTGCCTCTCAATGCGTGTGGATCTCAATGGGCTTGATATGGTTAAGGCCGAGCTACCTACAAGGAAGTCCGGGGGTAGTTATGCCACCGAGGACCCTCCAATGATCAAGTTAGTCGAGATATTTTGGCAGAGTAACGGCCTATTGGGGTCAAGTTGGCTTACCTGAGTCTTCTGAGAGTGGGGTTTATATAGTGGCAGCCATGGGCTGGCGGGCGTGAGATTCACGTCGGCCGTTACACCCCTGGCGTTATGCCCGTGTGAAAAGCGGGATACCCCATTAATGGCGAGATATGCTCGTTAATGGGGGAACGCGGTGGCGTGGAACGTAGGATCATGGGCGGCGGATAGCTCGCGTCTGACGAGATTCGCGGAGCCGTGGCGGAGACACCTATGATCAGTGCTGTGGGTCGATCGATGAGACCGAGAAAGCTAGGCTCGGCAGGAGGCTCGGGAACGAGCGGGAGGCCGAGCGAGCTTGGTTCTGTGATAGCTCGGAGGCGAGCTGGGAGGCTGAGGGAACTCAGCGTATGGGAAGGCTCGGAGGCGAGCCGGCAGTTGTATGTAAGGCGGGCATATGAGTGGTCTGGAAGGCCACCGAAGGTCGGGAACATTCTCGGGTCGGAGGCCCAGGGTATGCTTCCAACGTACCGTTCTTGATCCTTTCTTGTAAGCTCTGGGACACGTCATCTGCCACGTGTCATGATCTGGGGAATCACCGGTATCGACTGTCGGACAACGCGTTGGAGATCGCAGTGTGCCAAAAATATTGGTTCGATACAGAAACTAGACAACAACACGTTAAGAGTATTGAAAACTCCGACACCGATGAAAAGTAATGACCGTTAAGAGCTCACCGGTTAGTTTTTTTTTATGAATTGTATTTTTAATTTTTTGGCAATTGCATGAGGGATAAGGTTTGCCAACTTATGTCCCCTCTCAAAAAATTTTTAATCAATAAAATATTTAGGTCTGTCCTGGTACCTACACGAAATCCGGGTTAAAAAAATTTCCTAAAAAAACTCATGAAAGTAAAAATTTTACTTTAATTTTTTTTTTTTAAAAATCAATTTTTAAAAACCCTGACGGGCAGGTTTGGTCGGCCCGGCCCGGCCAAACCCAAGTCGGGCCACTGGTCGGGTTCGGGTTTGGGGGGTTCGGGCCGGGCTCCCGTCCCAAAACCTGGTCAACTCCGACCCGGCCCGGCCCGAAGACCGCCAAGCTCGGCGGGCGCCGGGCCGGCCTAATAGACACCTTGAATGTGTGCCTATCGTGTACTTGTGTGGTTGTGTACGTGGTGTTGTGTGTGTATGAGTTATGGCTTATGGACGGGTCTTCTATGTACGTGTGCATATCGTGTACCTGTGTGGTTATGTGTGATGTGTAAGTGGTGTGTTTATGTATAGTTCAGGGCTTAAGGGTCAAAAAAAATTTATCACCAAGTAGGCAGAAACTTTTCCGAAATCTCTCTCTCTCTCTCTTGTCGCCACTCAAGCAAAGAAGTAAGCACTTTGTGTGTGGTCTCTATTTGAGACAGGTTATTCGAAATTCGAAATGGCCAAGTTTCGTGAGAAACACATGCACTCATCAAAACCATTCTTGCTACATGATTTAAATCATAGAGATTAAAATCCATATTACTATTTCTGTTTATGGTTATCTTAGCGAACGCCAAAGAACTTGTCCAGATAAGTTCATGGAATTATAGAGAAACGAACGTTTGCTCTAATATAACTAGAACAAAAAACTTTATGTCTTCATAGGCCACTAGCACATTGATCAGGAGTGTTGTCAAAGATTGGCATAAGCCCGCTTATTTCTTTCTTTTTTTTTTGGCATTGTCCCGTAAATCTTAACCTATGCACACAACATACTTATACGCACACACATCACACATAAGCACACAACTCACTCATACCCACGTCCAAAGGACTCACGAATCTGTTCCAAAATCGTTAATTTATGACCACTTTCTCTCTTTGGGTTCCGAAGATTCGAACCCTACACTTCCCCAAACGAGGAAGTGTCCATAACAACTGAGCTACTGCTCATTTCTACTTGCTAGTTATTGTTATTGGTTATTGATCTAGGTATGGAAAACATTTTTGCAGTAGAAAATTATGATATGTCGGGGAAAAAAACAAAAGCTCTGGTATATATGGTGTCGATGACGCTTATACAAAAAACACTCTTTTTACTCGAAAAATAAAGGTTGTTGTTATGGAATTAATGTGCAGTATTGTTAATAGGAAAAAGAAAAATACTAAGCGTATTAAAACGATTACGTGGTAAATCCGCGGTATATTTATTCAGAGAAGATCATTAAATATGCTAAGCGTATTGAAACAATAATACACAATACAAGAATAAATGGAGACTGTACAATTTTCAACAAATATCATTATTTACATTCAAACTTAAAATTTTTACAGATACATGAGTTCAACTGAAAAAATAAATACAATAAAATAAATGTTTAAATAGGTGGTATACATAAACTGAAAAAAAGATAACTAATCTAAACCCTGAGCCGCAATCTGGTCGTATTCCTCCTTTGTAGCGTCCACCTTCTCGGGATCTGACGGACATTCCAAGAAAATAAAGATGGGTGGAATACCCGTCAACGAACTAGCGTCTGATAAGTCCCAAAGGTAAAAGTGGAAGGTGACAAGTATAGAATAATCATGAAATAATGTATATGACGAGTAAAAGTATATGTAAATGAACATGGTATATATATTATAGGTCTCAATATGGTCATTATGTTAACGTTGGTTTTAAGTGTGAATATCAACGCAACCGTAGAAGTATTCACGAGCTCAATAGTGGGGCCCTAGGAACAGGAAAATACGGACCCATTTATTGTGTTAGTATTGGGACTTCAAGTTTTGGAGGAATCGACCCGACTGAGATTTGAGTAAATAGAAAAATAGGTTAATACGAGACTCCTGAAACTCTGTTGGATTTATACAAGAAACTATCCCAAACATCTCGAGTATAATATATATATATATATATATATATATATATATATATATATATATATATATTATAACTGTAACATATCTTTACTTAATTTGATTGGTTGATTATGACATGTCTTGATCAAAATCATAAATTGCAAAAGTTGAAGAATAAAGTCGAGTAAGTCGAGTAGAATGCGAGTCATGTTAATTGCAATCCTGGGTCGAGTCAAGTTAATCGAGTAGATTGATTTCGATTTCACGTTCAAGTTTAGATTCGAGTTTGTATTCGAGTTATAGTCATTTTCATATGAATGGATTTAACTTTTGAATAGTTTTAATTTTGTAAACTCTTAAGTTCAGGAGTAATCGGACAACTGCTGCATATGGACGGTAAGATTTGTATCTTTTTTCATAACAATTGTCATTGATAACTTCGTTAGTTTGCAGTGTTGTCTAAGCCGAATAGATAAGCACTCACTTTCTCCGGCTTCCTAGGGCTCAAGAGAAATGATATCGCTTAAACCTATATTAATTTAGAGTTCTTAAATATTTATTATTGTTATTTATATTATATTTATATTGTTTGCATTTTTCGAGAGGGTTTTATGAAAAATATTTTAACATTGTTTAAAAATGAACCTCGAGGGTGATTTATAATATTTAAGTTTTTATGAACATGTATTTTAATTTCAATGGTATTTTGGTGATAGAACTTAGTTTTTAAACGTTTATGATATTTTAATGAAAACTATTTCTTTTGTAAATTTGGTGGTATTTTATTAAAAAATTTATCTTTCATTTAAAAAATATTTTTCACAATTTGTTTTTATTGAAATATGGTTTCATAATTTTATATAATTTTTTAGAGTTTAATTTATTATAAAAAGTCGTATTTAAAAAAAAAATCGTATTTTCATTCTTTTCAAGACCGAATTCTCCGTGAAGAGCTCTGCATTTTGTTTTACTATTCCAAGAACGTGCGATAATCCGCATCATCCACAAGCGGGCTCTCTAAAGAGAGTTATAGAGGCGTAATTGCAAAAGGTATAAAAATATCGATGAAAACCTTTTTGTGAAAAAAAATGGTATTTTATTGTAAAACGCATTTTTTAATTTAACCATGCATCTAAAATATTGTGCTATAAAACTATAGTGTATGTGATGGGATAGATCGTTACCCCGTGAATTTCCTAGAGATATATACCAGTTATCGAATAAAGGGTTATATTAAAGTTCGTGGTATTTTTCTGAAATTTTTCGATTTGTGTTTAATTCACATGAAATTTTAACTACATAAAACGTAAATAATGCGAACAATAATTTGAAGTGATGTTAGAGGATTGGTATAATTTATTTGACCTACTCAAATTGATAAAAGTGTTTAAAAGGCAATGTTTTAAACTTAACTCCACTTTGTCGATATGATTTTAAAATGCGATTTGAGTCGAAATGAAAGGGAAGAATAGGGACTTACGGATTGCGTAGTGTTGAGAATAGAGTAAGGAAAAGAGAGAGTGTCTTCGTGGCGTCATGGTATCGTCGGGAGTGGCTCCGGTCATCAACGGAATGAAGTCGATCGCTAACTCCACTTAACTCGTCTTAACTCTTCTTGAACTTAGAGAATTTTAAGAGATTTTTTTTTAGAGAATTTTAGAATGGGAAGAGCTAGAAGATGGGGTGTATTTATAGTGTAGAAGTGAGAGTGTGTGAGTAAAAAAAATTGAATTAAATAGGATTAATGAGGGAAATGAAGGGTCTCTGTTTTAATTCAGAGAAATCAAGCATTACAGAGAAGTAGAGGAGAGTTGAAGAGATGTACGGGCAAAGAATGGAGGAGTTTGGGGCTAGATGGACCGCCGGTAGGGGCCAGATCAAGTAAACGGGCTGTCGGATTTGCTCCATCTACCTCGAAATTCGTGCCGCGTGCTATATTCTGTGTTAACTCCTTATTTATTACGTTTGATTTTTCTGAAACTTTTCGATTCTCCGTGTACTACACATGCAAATTTTGGACTTCCGAAAAGTTAAAAAGAAAATTATTAAAAATAATTGGGACTGATGAGATTCGAACACACAGGTTATACCACAACAGTAAAAAAGCTTAACCAGTGAATTACAAGTTATTTTTTGTTTTTATTAAACAAGATTAACTTATAACTTTTAGTCAGACTGAAATACTCTTTCTATATATTAAATAAGTTAATTTTTTATAAGGATTTAAGAGTGGTTACATACGTGTCTATAATTTGTTATAACCATGCTCAAATAATTTGTTATAAGCATGCTCAAATTAAAGTTGAGCAGCGACATAAGTAAAATGCTCAAAATTCAAAGATTTGAATTGAGAAGTAAAAAACGTCGGGGGGAAATGGGTATAACTCCCGATATTTTAAAAGTAACAGATAAAACTCTCCGGCCAAAAAAATCCATGAAAAACTCTCTAGATCCAAAAGGTTATGGGTTTAAATCCCTATAGTACGACAAATCATTTTTTACTTTTTAATATTCCCACCATATCCTTGTCAACTTCTGGCAGATGACTGCTGCATTCAGCAGGTAAGTTGTTATATCTCATAAATGTAGCAGTTATTTGCTATGTATAGCAGTTAATATAAACTGCTACATTTTATATATGCAGTAGTTATTTGTTAAGTATGGCAATTTACCCGGTAAATACAGCGGTTATCTGACAGAAGTTGACAAGAGTAGTATGGAAACATTTAAAAGTAAAATGTAGTTGGTTGTACTATAGGGATTTAAACCTATAATTTTTTGTATCTAGGGAGTTTTTTATGGATTTTTTTGGCCGGGGAGTTTTTCATATTGATTTTCAAGCCTAAAAAGTTCGACTCATTTTTGAGAGAGAGAGAAAGAGTACTAAGGATCATGTATATATATATCAAATACATATATCAGCTAATATTAATTCAGAGGGGACACAAAAATGATTTTCTTTTATTTATCAGCGAGCGATTCATGTACATGGACATCGTTCCCTAATTTAAAAAAAATACTTTACCTGTTAATACAGTATATTTCATATAGACTACCGGATTAGTGGTTAGTTACGAGTGTTGGAATATGTAAATAAATTCCTCTACGACGTTCGATTTCCATCAGACGCGTATTAAATATGAAACCGTCTGAGTTGAAAATACTGCTGCGCAAAACCCTAGATTTCAGCTCAAAAGTCCTTCAGCTTTAGGGCCGTGTTAAAATATAAAAATAAATCTTAATTCTCATCGCAGCTCCGGAATTTTGATGCAACCAAAGGAGTCATTCAAGGAGACGTTGGTTTACCTAATCACCAATACGATAACTGGGAAAAGAATTTTTTCAACCAAAGAAGTTGCACAAGATAAAGAAAGTAGAGATACATGCCCGCATGCAAAGTTTTATACGGGAAGGCAGGATGTTTTGATATTCTCAAATTCCTTAATAATCCCAGTATATATTTTTGCATGTGAGGGAAATTGTTAAGCCAAGCCAAGATATGAATATGATGCTTTTAACGTCCGTTACGTAACGGTCAAGCAACATAGATCCGTTAACTTGCCGTTCCTCCGCCGCTTATTATACTATCCGAACTGACGCCCGTTAATTTTAAAAATTTCAAGAAAGAAAGCGGCACCGTCACAGTCGGTGAGAATAATAAAAACGCTTTTTCTAATGCAACAGTATTTCCGCTCATGGCTTTAATTGGGCGGTAATCTTACGCCATACAAGATTCATTAATTCTCAGCCACTTTTAATTATTCTTGGCAAAGAATATTATTGTTAATCATGGTATCAAAGTCTAATTTGCAATTTTTCTTAGTTTTTATTGTCCCGACTTAGATGCATCAATATAAAAAATTTTATATACTTCGCATGTATTAATATCAAAAGTATCGGTACATATGGATAACATAAATACAGATGTCTCTTTCAAGTTTCGACGTGTCATTGGACAGACATGATGACTGCTACCATGCATTTTTTGCGTTTTTGCGGACTGTCTTAATATTAATTTATATTTTTTTATTGCTCACGACACGTTGTAATATCTAATCGCTAATGACATGATCTTTTCTCATGCTTAGAGCTATTAAGAACTGTCTTTTCATAGCTGTCGAGATATAAATGCATCCTTTTCTCTGGCGCTATGAAAACTCTAGAATCTTTTTAAAATGAGAATCACATCAATATCTATCAACTTAAGTATGACGTCATTTTCTCCCCTTTAAATAAGCATTTATGTGATTAGGAAAAACCAAAAAAGCCCCTAATGAATCCTTTATTTAAACATAAATATTTTTATGTCACGTTTATCATAACCATCAAAGTCTACTCACAAGTCGCAACATATAGGACTAGTTTAGTTCATCAGTTGCCATCACAATTAAGACAAACGAGAGCACCACAAAAGGACGGCCCCCATTTATCCAAGTGGAATCTGGACGGCCTACAATTAATTATATCGTAGTTGCAATTTGTTTAGTTCACGATTATAACGCTCTAACCATTTGAAAAATCAAACAACTGAAACTAAATTCTTAAACCAACCCGAACCCGAATCCAAATTCCAATTGAAACTCTATAACCTGGACCCGGTATTTCACTTTTCGAAGAAAAACAAAGGAAAATTTTTACATTGCAGATTCTCGCAAGATCACATGGTTTAAAATTTTGTAAATGGTGTGAGAAATACTGATTCAATTTTAATTAGGATTAGTTTTATTTTAAACATCAAGTCGAATTAAGTTTTAGATATGGGTAGCTCGGTGAGAAAGATTTGAGGTTTTGAGTTCTAAATTTAACTTTTAGATATGCGTCATATTAGTGAAAGGGGTGTTCCGAGATAAGTTAAAATCCTGATTCAAAACGATTGTACCTTGTTCTTTCATAAAAATTCAACTATCAAATTCACTTGACATTTCGTACAACATCACTTGGAAAGTGAGGAGACATGTCGACCGAACTGCAAAGTGATAGTAAGTAAAATATTTTGGATCGATAAGAAGCGTGATGAAGAGTTAAAAGAAAAAACACAATCTGGACTTTTATAACAAAGGTTAACCATAGTACGAAATTTTAGACCCTGTTTGGGCATGGAATTAAATTTTCTAAAATGCAGTTTCATAAAGTTAGCAAACCTTAATTCCAAAATGCTGGCTTTGCTTTATTTGACAACCACTTTGGACTTGAGAGAATTGTAGTTATCCCAGCCCAAGACCTAAGATAACTGCAGTTATTTCAACCCCAATCTGACCAAAGTTTTGCAAAGTCCATTTTTGGAATTTGGGGCTTGCAAACCACAGTTTTCATCATCTCTATCTTCATTTAAAAATAAACCACAGTTATCCTAACTCCTTATCCAAACATGGCTTAATAGTTAAAAACTGATGGAGGTTGAGATCTCCTTCAGATGTTGTTCTCCGTTGATCTGGTAGCGAGCGTCTTGGACTGTTGAGATTTGATGAGGTTGTCGCTCGCTATTGAGTCGAGGGCGAAAGATCAACTTTGATGAGTGTAGAAACTTTAGATAGTTCCCACAGATGGCGCCAACTGATGGAGGTTGAGATCTCCCTCAGATGTTGTCCTCCGTCGATCTGGTAGTGAGCATCTTGGACTGTTGAGATTTGATATGGTTGTTGTTGAGTGTGTGGATCTCAATGGGTTGATGTTGGAGTTGAAGTCGAGTTACCTGCAAATGAAGTCCCGGGATGGGTGACCATCGTAGGACCCTTTGACGATCAAGTTAGTGTCGAGGAATATGAGCAGAGTAGCGGCGTATTAGAAAAAATTCGAGTTACCTTAATCGTCGGGAATAGGGGTTTATATAGTGGTCGCGTGGAGCGAGCGGGCACGAGATTGTCGTTGTCAGTTATGCCCCAGCGTTATCCTCGCATTAATGGCGGAATACGCCCATTAATGGGGGGTGATTTGTATGTCAAAGAATAATTTATAACCGCAATCAAGAACGGTGTCGCTTGGTAGCTAGCCGGTGAGTACGGGTCGGTCCATGTTTTTTATGCTCCTTTGTTGTTGTAATCTTCTGTTGTTAGGATCGTCTGTTTTCTGTTTTGATCTCTCGATTTTTTCCAGATCCGAACTTGTTCTTTGGTCCTGCAAAATTCAAACGAGAAATACCCTTCACAAAATAAAAGATGATAAATTTTTATAATTTTTTTTTCTTCAGTTTTTATGATTTTTTAATTTTATATTAACCCGAAATTGCAAATAAAAATAACACGCCATCCCCGGCAACGGCGCCATTTGATTTGTCTCAAAAGAATATTTTGTAACCGCAATCAAGAACGGCGTCGCTTGGTACCTAGCCGGTGAGTACGGGTCGGTCCACAGGAATTTTGTGAATTTCCTAATTTTTCTTACGAGTTAATTCCGAATGGTGTGAACGGATTGATTAAATCTAAAAACTAAATTTATCTAGATCTAAATCTTGCTAGGGTTAGGTTTATGGTAAGTTTGGATAGTCAATACATCTAACCGCTTTCTATACCCAAATTAAGATCTATGAGGTGTTATGGTAATTATTAATAAAGGGGATTAGTACCATGGGGAAGAAACGGTGTTTCTTCCTCTAAGTTCTTGTCCTTCCTTTTTTAATCCTTACCCTAACCTCCATGGAAAACACGCTCAACCGGGCCTTTATACTATGGTATCACCGCTACCTCATGGGATAGGGTGCCGTAGGGAGTGGTGCGTGCATGTATGCATGGAGTCCTATTAATTATGTGTGATGGGCAAGAAAGGGATGAGAGATTTTCATCTCTCAAGCCTTCCCCAAAGCTAACCCTAACAAGCGAGCAGACTACTCGCTCATTAGGAAATTGAAGAACATATCTAAACTATCTATCTAGGGCAACGAATTAAAGATCTAACTAGGGCAGATAAGAAATTACCTAGGGCAGATAATGAAATTAACTAGGGCGATGAAAAGAAAACTTACTCCTATTTTATTGATGCACTCTTCATTCTTTACAGATCTGAATTTGAGATTTACAATGAGGCACAAGAAGAGGCATACCTCAAAAGAGGTATTAGGGTCTCTATTTATAGGACATAGAAAATTCTAGGTTTACAATTGCCGTATGTCTACTATTACAAAAATACCCCCTAAGAAAAAGACCTAGTCAACGCTCGCAGCCGCCAATAGAATTTTGCACCGCCACGGGCCCCACACGGCCGCGGATCCGCTGCCAAAGCTCACGTTTGGCCGCGATTCTGTGGCCGTACATGGGCCTTGTGGGCTGTGTCTTCTGGGGTTGGTTCTGGTTGCATCTGGGTACTTTTTTCTTCACTTTTTTCTTCAGGTTGGCTTCTAGTTCTCTTCCAGATTCCACAGTGAATAATTGTAGTGGACTTTTACCGTTGCTTCGTGACGAAGTCTTGAACCTTGCGCTGTCTTTGTTCTTGTTAATTGATCTTCAATGTTCCTCAAGATGTGGGCACGATCAAGATTCCACCATTTATCGGTCGTAGTCTCACTTTTGTATCGTCTTTTGTCTTTTTCACTGTTTTTGTTCCGAGAACCTGTAACCTGTAACTATGTAGCAGACATGGGTCAAAAGCACCTGCTTATTTGTAAAATGCATAAGAATGGGGAATATAATAATGCAATATTATGATATGAACAAATACCCCCAAACTTATCTTTTGCTCGTCCTCGAGCAAACCTAGTTTTATTCTCAAAAAATCTTAACCTCACTTTCGCAGGGAAACGCGATTGCACTGAGCTTGTGCAACAAACCGTTAAACCTCTAGGTGTCCCTAGTAGGAGGAGTGTTGTCTCCTGAGGGTTTTCAGCGGATACTACCCACAAAATCCTATCAATTTGGCTTATCGACTTTTATTCTCCAATTTGATTTTCTAACAAGGAATTCTATTATCTTCGACTCGTAAATTATCCACCCGTATTCTTCACGCTTCCCTATCATTCAACTTAAGATTATATATGTTCTGTAGACCTATTTAGCTTTTAGCATATCTTAAGTTTTCCTTCTAGGGTTCTATATCAACTTAGGAATTTTTATCATTTCTACTAAAGATACAAGTCCTATTCTTCATTCCTATCTCTTATCTAAACCCCAATCACATACCCTTACGTGTGTGTATAAATCACCCCTACACTTGGAAATTCAAATCAAGCAATCATACTCTTGTCCGTTGTCCAAAGCACTTCTTAATAGGTGAATTTTTAGATGAATTTCGCTCACACATCCTTCATGCGACTGTTAATACTTCTTGAGGTACCAACAACCGATTACAAGATGTGTATGCACATTAAAGCGTAATTCCTAATCTTGTAACACCTAAGGCTTTTGCAGCGACTCCCAAACCAGTTGGTCTAAGGCACTAGGTGATGAAGCACCCTTGCTAAATATTTTTCTATTTTTGCAGCCTTAAGTAATCACAAAAACCAGTGTTCATTTTTTTATTATCTCTTTATTCACACTTGAATTTTTATTTTATTTTTTCTTCGTACTAAGGACTTTAGACAAGAGCATTTCAAGGTCTCCTCTACTATTCTAAGTTTCAAGGTGCGTGTTTGTGCAATTTGTATGGTATATATTTTCAGAATTTAGATTTAAGCTTAGGAATTATTTTTCAAACTTATATTTTAATAAAAATATCAATACTCTTCCCTTATTTTAACTTAGCCCAAGAATTCAACTCGAAATTTGCCTATTTCTAAATAAACTACAAAGACATATACTTTCTACCGTTAAATTTTAAGAAAGGTTATTTTCAGGGTTTTTAATTTACTAAGTTTAGGATCTAGTTGTTCCTAGCTAGTTAACCTTTTTGTCAAACTCAAGTCAATTATGGCCAAAATTGAATACTTTAATTTTTATAATTTTTAAAAAATTTTTATGGGTTTTAAAATAAGTAATGCAAATGCAAAATGTACATATGAATGCGAAGGAAGAAGGCTTACCGAGCATACCCCCAAACTTAAACTTGACAGTGTCCCCACTGCTACACCAAGATGGTCAAAATGTCGGCACTCCCCTGTTTATTTATTTATAATTTTTTTTATTTTTTGAATTTTTTTATTGTTAATAGAAAAAGAAAACAAAAATTATATATATACATATATACAACAAGGTCCTCCCCAAACTAAACAAAGCCTTACACAGGCCAAAGATTAGCACCAACCATTCAAAAATTCTATTGTGATAATGGTAGGGTTGGTGAAAGAATGGGGTGTAGAGAAAAGAAATAAGTAGCACACGAGACCGTGTGGGAAGAAGAGTGGAATGTGGTCTCGGTGGAGGAGAAGAATGGCGGAAAAGAGAAAGAAGTGTAGTATGATCTTAAGGGTGTAAATTGAGTGAATAAATTAGCGCAATTTGTGATGACCGATGTGTTAAAAGCGATTGTGCTAATCTATCAATCCGTCGAGAAATGGGGTCAAATCCCTCAAGATTCGCAAGAAAACATGGGTACGTCGAACTTGGTAAACTCTCCATTGAAAATGGAAACGCGACGGAGTCTTGCGTGGTCGAAACGACAGGAAGGACGAAAGGGAGTGATTTAGGGATAGTGTTATTCTTACCTAAGCAAACTGTCTCGAACTCGAAAGATTCCATCAATGGTTTGAAATGACTGTAAGAAACCGAGTCTGATGGTTCAACTAACTCATCTGAAAATTTAAAGGACTCAAACTCGGGCGGTGAGTCTTCAAAATCGTCCGAAAAAGTGAAACACTCATAATCATTATCGTCTGTGAGAACCGTGTCAGATTCAAAGAGAAATTTTTCAAGCTCACAGTCTTCAAGCGTGATCTTTTGTGTGGTCGGAACGATAGAAAGGAGGGGGTTTGATTTAGGAAGTATAACAGTTAAAGGTTTAGGAGGATGAATTGGAAAATCCGACACATCAAACAAAAATGGTTCATCCTCAATACTATCCTCAATACTTTCCTCAATACTATCCTCATAATTCTCCTCAAAATTTAGCTTATCCATGCCATTATCATCAAAATCAAGATGCACATGAAGTTCGGGAGAAACATTTAATGACTCGGGATGATGAATTGGACATAAAATTTCAATTAAATCTATGGGTTCATCATCCAAAATATTCCCGGCGTCAATATCCTCAATCAAGTGAAAATTAATTTTTTCAGACACCTCATCAAAAGTATGGATATTTATCTATTCAGGTTCTAGAGTGGAGGTGTAAGGTTCAAAAGGATTAGGTGTGGTTTAACTCGAAAGGGATTCTTCACAATCTGGCAAATCAAGCACTACAAAGTCGCACAACTCATCATTTTGGATACTTGTTTGAAAACTGGAGTTGTTGAATTCAATTGGTAATGGGTAGGTTTGATTTGGACGGGTGTACAGCTCACTCTTACCACTCAAATTCTCACTCTGTCCAACCGCCTTATCATACATTAAGAGATTTGGAGCTAGTTGGAAATTAGCTACCGGGTCATTAGGTTGCATAAGGGCGGCAATGGACGCATCCACATTCCTTATCATTTGGTTTGTCGCTACCATATAGGCTTCCAACGACTGTTCCAAACTAGACATGGGTTGTGAAGGGGTTTCAGTAAAATATTCAGAGTTGGTTGGATTTTGGAAACTCCCAAATGGTTGTATAGAAGTAAGGTCTAAGGAAGGTGCGGAAGTCGGGTAAGACTGGTAGGAATTGAATGGTTGGACAGGTTTAGGATCAACATTTGGATAAAAAGGTGAATGGACTTGTTGATCCCAAGAACTGGATGTGTTGAGAGGAGTGAAAGATCGGCCACGAGATTGTTCAATATGCTCAGCAATAGACATGGGTTTAGGAGTTACAACAGGACTCGAAAAAGTAGTATCAACGTACGAAGGTGGTGAAGGTTGACACGGTTGATACAAAGTGGATTGCAGGGTCGAACTGTTTCTCCTAGACGCTTCTATTCGATCTTTCAAAGAAATTTTGGGCATGGAGGGGTCGTCCGTAAATCGACCGAAACAATTCGCATAAGAGGCAAAGTTTGGTTCAGGGTACCAAAGTTCGGCAAGAGATTTGTTAGGTGGGGTACCCATGATGTAAGAAAGGAGAAGAAAAAGAATGTGGGGTGTACGAATTTCTTAGCGACAAAATTTTGCAAGTTTTAAATTTTTTTTCCCTTTTTTTTTATTTGGAACTTTTTGCAAAAAAGATTTTCGATAAAGGGCTTAGACACACTTTCAATTAACCACAAATGCACAATCAGGCCTAGATCTAGGGTCACCTAGGTCAGCTAGACAGCCCCTAACTGTTCCAAAGGGCTAGAAATAGGATCTCAAACCACCTCTTCACCACCAATTGCGGCCAGCTAAGTGCCAGGTGAGTGGGAGGCTCTCCACTATAAGTAGTGGCCCTAATTAAGTAACCACTCACCTTAGACACACTTGCCTAGACACCGCAAAGTCAGGTTAGGATCAACGGCCGATGCTTATAACTAGTCCTCTGTCCTATTGAGCGCGGCGTCCTTAGAGCTGAGTCTAGTATTTTTTTAATTAAGTATTGGTCAATGCATATGCCTTATGTGATTTCTGGGGTCCTGGGAAGGGTAATGAAATCCCCACCCAATCTGGATTGGTTTCAAGCCCCTTAAAGTCCGATTAAATATGCAAAACAGTAACAACCACTTGCAATCAATTTTTTTTTATTTTAAGCGCGGCGCAAAGAATCCTGCACAAGATCAATTATTGGAAGGGAAAGATTTTTTTAAGCGCAAAGAATCCCGCAGGAGATTTTACAGAAGAGATATGGAGATTTGCAGAGCAGGAGAGAGAAAAAAAACAGAGATTTTTTTCACGTGCTGACTTGACCAAGGTGCGGCGGTTCCGCGGCCGGAATGGGGGTCGCGCGGCGGTTCCGCGGTGGAGACGACGGCTCGCTTCCTGAAAAATTTTCTGGTCTGCTGACGACGTCAGCAGACCGCGGTTCCGCCGCAAATATGTGCTTATAGCCGCGTATCTGCGGTCGTCTAGACGGTTTGGTTCCCCATGTTTTTTATGCTCCTTTGTTGTTGTAATTTTCTGTTGTTAGGATCGTCTGTTTTCTGTTTTGATCTCTCGATTTTTTCCAGATCCGAACTTGTTCTTTGGTCCTGCAAAATTCAAACGAGAAATAACCTTCACAAAATAAAAGATGATAAATTTTTATAATTTTTTTCTTCAGTTTTTATGATTTTTTAATTTTATATTAACCCGAAATTGCAAATAAAAATAACACGCCATCCCCGGCAACGGCGCCATTTGATTTGTCTCAAAAGAATATTTTGTAACCGCAATCAAGAACGGTGTCGCTTGGTACCTAGCCGGTGAGTACGGGTCGGTCCACAGGGATTTTGTGAATTTCCTAATTTTTCTTACGAGTTAATTCCGAACGGTGTGAACGGATTGATTAAATCTAAAAACTAAATTTATCTAGATCTAAATCTTGCTAGGGTTAGGTTTATGGTAAGTTTGGATAGTCAATAAATCTAACCGCTTTCTATACCCAAATTAAGATCTATGAGGTGTTATGGTAATTATTAATAAAGGGGATTAGTACCATCGGGAAGAAACGGTGTTTCTTCCTCTAGGTTCTTGTCCTTCCTTTCTTAATCCTTACCCTAACCTCCATAGAAAATACGCTCAACCGGGCCTTTATACTACGGTATCACCGCTACCTCGTGGGATAGGGTGTCGTAGGGAGCGGTGTGTACATGTATGCATGGAGTCCTATTAATTATGTGTGATGGGCAAGAAAGGGGTGAGAGATCTTCATCTCTCAAGCCTTCCCCAAAGCTAACCCTAACAAGCGAGCAGACTACTCGCTCATTAGGGAATTGAAGAACATATCTAAACTATCTATCTAGGGCAAGGAATTAAAGATCTAACTAGGGCAGATAAGAAATTACCAAGGGCAGATAATAAAATTAACTAGGACGATGAAAAGAAAACTTACTCCTATTTTATTGATGCATTCTTCATTCTTTACAGATCTGAATTTGAGATTTACAATGAGGCACAAGAAGAGGCATACCTCAAAAGAGGTATTAAGGTCTCTATTTATAGGACATAAAAAACCCTAGGTTTACAATTGCCGCATGTCTGCTATTACAAAAATACCCCCTAAGAAAAAGACCTAGTCAACGCTCGCAGCCGCCAATAGAATTTTGCACCGCCACGGGCCCCACACGGCCGCGGATCCGCGGCCAAAGCCCACGTTTGGCCGCGGTTCCGCGGCCGTACATGGGCCTTGTGGGCTGTGTCTTCTGGGGTTGGTTCTGGTTGCATTTGGGTACTTTTTTCTTCACTTTTTTCTTCAGGTTGGCTTCTAGTTCTCTTCCAGATTCCACAGTAAATAATTATAGTAGACTTTTACCGTTGCTTCGTGATGAAGTCTTGAACCTTGCGCTGCTTTTGTTCTTGTTAATTGATCTTCAATGTTCCTCAAGATGTGGGCACGATCAAGATTCCACCATTTATCGGTCGTAGTCTCACTTTTGTATCGTCTTTTGTCTTTCTCACTGTTTTTGTTCCGAGAACCTGTAACCTGTAACTATGTAGCAGACATGGGTCAAAAGCACCTGTTTATTTGTAAAATGCATAAGAATGGGGAATATAATAATGCAATATTATGATATGAACAGGGGGACACGCCAGCGTGGGACGCGGAACGTGGGGAGGCGGATATCTCGCCTTAGCGAGATACACGGAGCCGTTACAGGGGCGCCTGGGTTCCGTGCTATCGGTTGATCTAGGAAGCCAAAGAAGCTCGACCTGTCAAATGGCTCGGAGACGAGCAAGGAAACCGAGGAAGCTCGTCCTGTCAGATGGCTCAGAAACGAGCAGTGAGGCCGAGGAAGCTCGGAGACGAGCCGTTGGTAGTTTGCTACGTAGAGGTGGAAAGTGCTCAGGGAGGTCTCCTGAAAGGTCGGACACTTCCTCGAGATGAGGTCCCGAGGAATGCCCCTAATGCAACTCATTTATTCCACCTCCGTAGCCTTCGAGACATATCATCCGCCACGTGTCGTAATATGAGGAAATACCACTTGTGAGCATCATCATTATCCCCCCACTCTCATTCCGACCTATTTATGGGTCGGGTCGAGGGTAACCTGCTTAATTTTTCTTCGTCTCAGTTCGGCGCCAAGAATTAGAATATGGATCGTCCAGGAACGACATGGCGTTTGGCGGTTGCGTCGTTTCGATCTTCGAGCCCATGTGGCATCTCCTCTTGCGCCTTAATCTTCGCGCATATCTCCGATGATATCAGCGGATCAGTGAAATGATTGCGCATCAAAGAGGGGGTGTCGTTTCACTCAATCGTCTATTGGACTACGGGCCATATGTCCGTCGTTCGTTAGCGGTCGTGAAAGGATGTCCCTGTCACCTGCAATCGAAGAGACGTCCCCAATGGTTGATTTCCATGTGGAGCTCTCACGGCTGATAGGCGCGACATTTCGTTTTGGCGGGAATCGATCTGGGCCGTTGGATACTTTCTTTGGGGTGTATAAATAAGAGGGGACCATCCTAGGGCCAACACTTTTACCCTAATTCTCTTTCGCTATCGAAGTTTGCCCGGCGCTCTACTCCTTAGATTGGATCCTCTGTTCATTTTTCCTCGGTGAGTCCCTTCCTTTGAATCAGGTTAGATGTCTTCATCCGAAGAGTCTGTAGAGGTAGTAAGGATACAGTCGAACGATGATGCCTCAGCTTCTAGGGCCGAGTCCAGTGGGTCTTCCTCCTCTTCGGCTTCAGATAGCCAAGAGGGTTCCTTTTCTGATACGTCTTTTGTGTTGGGTTCTCCCCTAGAGTCGGAGCTGCCCTTTTCACTCGCCGTCGGGCAGCGATAAGGGCTCCTAAAGTGCACATCGGGAACACTCGCGATGCGCCCTCCGTTTTGAAGAGTATGAACGAGCTTTCTTGTATTCGAACTCGATTCCACATACCCTCTAACTATTCCATCCGTTTAGCTAGAGAGGGTGAGTGGGCAGACCAGGTGCAGGGCAAGGAGATTGCCCTATATTTGGAACCGTTCCGGGCAAGAATGCGCATGCCCTTCCTAACCGAGGTTTGTGGGGTGCTTCGCTGCTTTCGTCTTGCCCCAGGCCAGCTAGCTCCGAACTCGTAGAGAATCCTCCTCGGGTTTCTGGTCCGGTTAAAACTTGATAAGATCCCTTTCAGTTTTACCCTCCTTGTATCCTTCCTTTGTTATAAGAATCATCCCGGTACCAACAAGGAAGAGCCGAGTTGGGTGTACTTTTCGTATAAAAAAACATAAGGGTGGGGCGGCCGGGTCAGGGGTAGTAGTCGTCCTTTCTTCTATCCACGAATGGAAGGAGAAGTTTGTATTCGTCGGGCCACCCGAAGGCGAGAGATTGTCCTGTGTCTACACAGTGGCACATGGCCGACTGCCCGAGAGCAAAGCAGTTGACTTCCCCCGAGGCGAGGGTGGTGTCCCAGTAGGAGCTGATCCAGCGGGCGGATGTCCTGCTATTCGAGTAGGCACTGAGCTGGGCTAGGCTCAGTCCTGCGCGTTTCTTGGGTAAGTTAGGGTTTTCGACGACCTATTTAGACTTGTTAACTTCCTTTGTCTTTCCATTGTCGCTAACCCCCTTTTATTTGTGTGTTCTTTTCTGCAGAGCCAATAGAACGATCGAAGATCCTATCCACCATGGCCGCCAAGAATCAAGGAAGGAAGGCCGGGGGCGCAATCTCATCCCGACCCGGTCCGATTTCGGCCCCGAGGTCAACTCCATCGTCCAAGCCTTCTGTCACTCCCCGATCCCCAGAAGAACGCCGCGGGGGGAAGGGGGTCATAAGCATGCGCGGGACCCAGCGCCCCGGGTAAGAAAGGAGGAGGAGGCTGAGCCCGCCGAGATCCCCTTAGAAAGGCCAAAGCGGACGGTCTCTCGGCTACCTTCTACCGGAATCCCCGTGCAGGAGGGCGACTTCTGCATTGAGGTGCCCTCGGGGCTCTCCATTGCCGACAGCTTTCTTTCAGACATGGAGCAAGTAGCCGGGGGCAAGATTCACCGGGGTCCATGAAGGCCCAGGTGGCCGCCATAGCGCAGGAGGCGATTCAAGTCGGTAATTGGTTTTTCTTAAATTTCTTACGTCTTGTTTCCACGGTTTGAGCTTTATAATCCGTTTGTTGCTTTCCTCAGGTCCTTCATCACTGTGCTCTCCCCGTCGCCATAGAATCCGAGGAGGTAGCCCCGGCCATGAAAAAGGCGGGTGAATCCTCTTCACGGGAGGAGAAACCCCGCCTCCAACTACGGCAGGGGGAGGAGAGGGCGACTCTCCTCGACACTTGACTGGTCTTCGAGGGGTTGACGAACTCCAAGTTGAAGGAGTCTCACCGGCTCCTGAATGAGTCCAACCGGGCCATCCAGGTCAAGTTGGAGGAGGTGAACAACCTCTGCAACTTGATGAAGAAGTCGAGGGACGCCCTCAAGAGGGATGTCCGGGTGGCCGTGGACGGGGTGAAGCTCGCTGAGAGCCGGATGGCGAAGACCATGGAAGGATATAAGGCGTTCGACCAATTTTACGCCGATCTCGCCGAATCTGCGGCCGTCGTGTGACACAGCGCCCTCGACGCCATCAAGGAGTCTATACCGGGGTTCGATGACCGTGAGCTCTGCGCCAAGTACCTTCTGACCGAGGAAGCGCCGCAAGGGGACGTTGCCGAAGCTGCAGTTGGAGGCGAGGCTGTCGGTGGAAGCGCCGACCCTGAGGTCGCAGTTTTGGTCCCTGATGCCGGCATTGAGCAGGGCGAGATCCTTCCCGAGCGGGCGGCCTGATCTTTCCCTCCTTGGGTTTTTTTCCTTTTTCCAAATTTTGTAAGCCTTCGGGCATTTTTTATAAGGCTGAGGAGCCCAGAATGCCTTTTATTTATTTTTGGTTATAAATAAAGTACTGCTTCTTCGTTTGCCCAAATGTCTACTCGTTGCGCCAGTACTTTTAGCTCGTATCTCTTTCATTGCTTGAATCTTCATTGCGCAAGTATTTTTAGCTCGCAAGTTCTTTAACTTGTGAGTGTTAGGCCGGTGTCCACTCTTCCCGCACTTGCTGACCATTCATCGAGTAGAGTCGAATGATAGCCAAGTGTAGGAAGGTCGGTATTCTTCTTTTCCCTGGAATCGAGGTGGCGATCGCGTATCGAGTCGAGTGAGAGCCAAGTGTAGGAAGGTCGGTATCCTCCCTTTTCTCCGAGTCGAGGTGGCGATTGAGCATCGAGTCTGAACCGATTAATGGGCCGAGCAAGAATCTGCTCGGCGGCCTCGTGAGGAGGGCTTTTAGATCCTCTTCATTGATGGGCAAGAAGCTACCCATTGAGGATGGACCGAGCAGGAAGCTACTCGGTGGCCTTGTGATAGCCTTGATCCTTAGTGTTGTTGGGTAGGAAACTACACACTAGGGATGGACCGAGCAGGAAGCTACTCGGTCGCTTCTTGGTGAGGGCTTTAGATCCTTAGCGTCGTTAGATAGGAAGCTACCAGTTAGGGATGGACCGGGCATGAAGCTACTCGGCCGCCTGGGGATGAGGGCTTTGATCCTTAGTGTTGTTGGGTAGGAAACTACCCACTAGGGATGGACCGAGCAGGAAGCTACTCGGTCGCCTCTTAATGAGGGCTTTAGATCCTTAGCGTCGTTGAGTAGGAAGCTACCCGCTAGGGATAGACCGGGCAGGAAGCTACTCGGCCGCCTCGGGATGAGGGCTTTGATCCTTAGTGTTGTTGGGTAAGAAAATACCCACTAGGGATGGACCGGGCAGGAAGCTACTCGGCCGCCTCGGAATGAGGGATTTGATCCTTAGTCGCGTCTCCTTGGGGTGTCTTTCAATCTTCCATGACCGGTAAACTTAAGAATGGTGATCGACGTAGATGACGCGTGGCAAGACCATATCGGGAAAGTGCGATACTCCATGATTTATGCCGTTGCGTGAGTAAATCTCGGCCATTGGAAGATTTTTCTTAAGGATATAAATACCGAAGGCATATTGGTTGCCTTCCTAGTCTCGTGTTTCTGAAGATGACCGGTCGTGCGTACACCATCAGGGAGATTGTTTCTTGCAATGACGTATACTTTTATAACCTCTATCGTTCAGAGGAGACGTACGAGACGGTGATAAGCCGCTTGGAGGGCCACTGTAGGTGTCTACTTCCTCGGCGATCTCCTCTTCTTCATGTGTTACTTTATGCAACATGGAGGACTTCCCCGGGTTTGTACAATACTCTGTCGCCGCATCTAATGGGCGCGGCCTTTGACAAAATGCACACGGTTCACGGGCTTGGTTTGATCTCAAAAAACAGGCGGGATCGATCGGTGGACCTGCTGCTCGAGAGCTTTCAGCAAAGGTTGGTCGTCGCATCTTGCTCGGGGGATGAGGATCCTGAGGAGTCTGTGGCTTTTCGAGGCTTCATGGATCGGTTAGAGGAGCTTTCCTCGGAGTATCACCGACAATGCTTTCTTAATCTCCGGCCTCCTTTGTTGTAATTGTTGTAAGGCTGGGGAGCCCCTGATACCTCTTTAATAAATAAATTTCTCCTTTTGTTGATTTGTATTATCTCTTTTATCCCCTCAGTATATTTTATACATTTTCTTGAAAAGAACTTTGGAACCGGGAAAAGAAATAAAAGTTGTGCAAAAGGCCTCTTCGGTGAGAGGACCTAGCTCAGGAGGCTTAATTTAATGCCAATAGAAATTACATTGTTTCAAAAGAAGAAAGTATGTTTATCTATACAACTTGAGTTTTTCAGCGTTATATGGCCAAAGAAACTTACGCCCCCGGCGTCTTGCAAGCGGTATGCTCCACCGGGCAATGCTTCTGCTACGAGAAATGGTTTGTCCCACTTCGGGGAGAATTTATGCAGTCTCGCTTGATCTATGAACTCGTTTCTTCATAAGACTAGATCTCCCGCCTTGAAGGCCCGATACTTAACTCGGGCGTTGTACTAGTGAGCGGTTTGTTGCTGATAGACGGCCGCTCTGATTTGCGCTCGATCCCGCTTTTCCAATAAGATGTCCAAGTTGGTTCGGAGCGCTGGGGTGTTAGCTTCATCGTCGAAGTGTTTGACTCTGTAACTGCGCAGTCCGATATCCGCGGGGACCACCACCTCGGTATCATAGCAGAGGCTTAATGGGGTCTCTTCTATAGGTGTTTTCTTTGACGTTCGCAATGCCCATAGCACCCGCGACAGTTCCTCGACCCAGCTGCCCTGTCTTCCTTCCAAGCGGGCTCTGAGACCGTGGATTACTCCTCGGTTTGATACCTTGGCCTGTCCGTTATATTGTGGATGCGCGAATGTAGCAAATTCCATCAATATGTGGTAGTCGCTGTAAAATTCTTTGATTTTTTCGTTTTCGAAGTTGGTCCCATGGTCGGTAACGATGCACCTCGGGATTCAAAATCGAGAGATTGTGTTGTTTTGCTGGAACTTTATAGTAGAGGTGGCGTCTGGTTTTCTGATGGGCACAGCCTCTATCTATTTCGTGAAGTAGTCCACAGCGACAAGGATGTATCTGTGTCCGCCTGTGCCGGTGGGGAGTTGGCCCACCATATCCATCCTCCATTGTGCAAACGGACAAGGGGAACTGAGCGGAGTTAGTTTGATAGCGGGGAGATGAGGTATGCTGCCGAAGAGTTGGCAGTTCTTGCGTCTCCTGACTAGCTTCTCGGCGTCCTGGTGTATCCTCGGCCAATAGTATCCTTGGAGCAGTGTCTTCTGGACAAAGGTGCGGTCCCCTTGATGCGCTCCCTCGACCCCTTCATGTATCTCTCATAGAACATAGTCTGCCTCGTGGGGGTCGAGGCATCGGAGCAAAGGCTGAGTGAACGACTTCTTGTATATGTTTCCGTTGCTCCAGACGAAATGGCGTGCTTTTGCCCGTAGTCGGCGAGATTCTCCTCGGTCTTCGAGGAGTACGCCGTCCTTGAGGAACTCTGCGAGGGGTTTTCTCTAATCTTGGCCTTCTTCCTGAGTTGTGTATACCTGGAGTGTTACCTCCCCGTCTTTCACGCTGGACCATGGGAAGACTTCGAAAATGATATTCCTTTTATGGTTGGCCGAATAGGAAGAAGCGAGCTTGCTCAAGGCGTCGGTTTGGGTGTTCAAGTTCATGGGAATTTGTTCCACCTGGACTTCATCAAAATTTCTCCGAAGAGTTTTTTACCTCGGCCAAGTATTTTATCATGAGTGGTTCCTGGGCTTCGAAACGCCCGGTTACTTGGCCAATTACCAGTGCGGAGTCACTGCGAATTCTGATGGTTTTCAGTCCTACCTCTGAGGCGATTCGCAGCCCCGTAAACAAAGCTTCGTATTCTGCGGCATTGTTTGACGCTTTGAACCCGAGCTTTAAAGAGTATTCCATTTCCGCTTTGTCCGGGCCTCGGATGATCAGGCCAGCCCCTCTCCCCTCCTCGGTAGAGGATCTGTCCACGTAGAGCACCCATTCAGGGACGGAGTCGGGTACTTCCTCGACCGAGAGACGTGGTTTGGGGTCCTACGTTGTCATTCCTTCTTTAGTAGGAATGGCACATTCAACCACAAAATATGCTAGGACCTGCTCTTTGATGGCTTGCCTAGGACGGTACTTAATGTCAAACTGGGATAATTCCCACCTCCATTTCTCTAGACAACCCGACGATTCAGGGGAAGTGAGGATAGTGCCTATAGGTCGCTCAGTGAGGACAGGGATTGTGTGCGCCTGGAAATAGTGTCGTTGTTTCCTTGAGGCGACGACAAGTGTCAAGACTATCTTTTCTATGGTCGGGTATTTTGTTTCCGCGTCCTTGAAAACAAGGTTCACGTAGTAGACCGGCTTCTGTATACCTTCGAATTCCCTGACGAGCATTGAGCCCGCCGCTTGATCGGAGACCACAAGATATAGTAATAGCTCGTCGCCATCGACTGGTCGGGTGAGTACTGGTGGAGTTGTTAGGTGCGCCTTGAGTTGTTCGAAAGCGTTCTGACACTCTTCCGACTATTGGAACTTAGGAATTTTTCTTAAGGCCTTGAAGAACGGGAGGCACCTTTCTTCGGATCTGGATATGAAGTGACTCAGTGCAGCCACTCTCCCTGTGAGCCTCATGATCTCAATACTGCTCTTGGGCACCTTTCTGGGTTCGCTTTGATTCCTCGGTGGGTTACCATGAACCCGAGGAACTTCCTACTGGTGACTCCGAACGCGCACTTAGCTGGATTCAGCTTCATTTTGTACCTGCGCAGGACGTCGAACGTCTCGCTGAGGTCTTTAGTGTGCCCAGTTGACGAGATGGATTTCACGAGCATGTCTTCGACGTAGACTTCCATGTTTCTGCCGATCTGAGGTTTGAACAACTTATTGACCAGGCGCTGATATGTGGCCCTGGCATTTTTGAGTCCGAAGGGCATCACTTTGTAGAAGTATACCCCCCGATCAATGGTGAAGGCGGTAAGTTTTTCATCGGTCGGGTTCATCCTAATCTGATTGTAACCGGAGAAGGCGTCCATGAAGCTCAATAATTCGTGGCCGGCCGAGCTGTCTACTAGCTGGCTTATCTGAGGGAGGGGATAGTTGTCTTTGGGGTAGGCCTTGTTCAGATCCATGAACTCGATGCACATGCATCATTTCCCGTTTGCCTTCTTGACCATGACCACGTTCGCCAGCCAATCTGAGTAGTCCAGGTTTCTGATAAAGTTAGCGGTGAATAGTCGATCTACTTTGTCTTCTATCGTCTTTTACTTGGACGGCGCAAAGCTTCTCTTCTTTTGTCGGACGGGTTTTGCTTTCGGGTCGACCCCGAGCTTATGGAGATCACTCTAGGGTCTATTCCGAGCATGTCCATCGGCGCCCAAGCAAATACGTCCAAGTTATCTCGGATGAACCGGATCAGGTCTTCGCGGTGGTCTCCAGTCAGGAGTGAGCCGATCTGGACTGTCTGGCCATCGACCCCTTCTTCGAGGGGGACTTCCGCTAATGCTTCCACCGGGGCACGTCTAACCTCCCTTTGCTCGTCGCGTGTATCCAAAGACCCTTGAAAGTCAGGCGTGCCCTCTAAATCGTCGCCCTGCTCTCCGGCGGCGGACGTCGAAGTGAGAAAAATCTTAGCGGTTTGCTGGTCTCCATAGGCCCGGCCTATTCCCCTTTGCTCCAAGGGAATTTGAGCATAAGGTGATAAGTCGAGATCTGGGCCTGGAGAACGTTTAAGGTGGGACGTCCCAGGAGAATGTTGTAGGATGAAGGGACTTTGGCAATGAGGAAGTCCACTGGTATGGTTCGCGTATTGCCCGCTTCCCCGATGTTGAGGAGGAGGGTGACCAATCCCTCAGCAGGGACGGAATGATTGGTGAACACAGAGAGGACATAGGAGGTAAGTCGTAGGTCGGATGGTCCTAGCCCCATATGCTGGAAACAGTCGTGGAACAGGATATCCGCCAAGCTTCCTAAGTCGACCAATATCCTCCGGACTTCGTAACGGTAGACTCTGGCCGTTATCACGAGAGAGTCATTGTGAGGGAGCGATATGCCGTGGAGGTCCTCCTATGTGAAAGTGATCGGCTCATCTCTCCTGCACTTCTTCTGTGGCATACCGCTTGTACCCTCGATTGGGAGGATGTTGTGGTTCCCCTTGATTTCCCGAGCCGGATCCGAGGTAACGACCATGATCTACCCAATCGTTAATTCCCCGGGAGGGGTTTGGTCATTTTGCTCTAGCTCTGCCTTCCACTTGTCCCGCAGGTATTTCGCCAGGTGGCCTGAGCGGATCAACTCCTCGATATAGTCATGGAGTTGTTTGCAGTTCTCAGTGGGTGACCCTGCGACCTGTAGAAAGCGTAGTATGGGCTGCGGGGACGCTTGCCTGCTCTTTGGGTGACTGGCGGGAGCTTGAAGAACCTTTTACCTTTAGCTTCCTCCAGCAGCTCGGTATGAGAGATGTTTAGAGGAGTGTATTCCTGAAACCTCAGGGAGTAAGGCTTCGGACGATCGAATTTCTTTTTTCCTCCATATCCCTCTTCTTTATGTCCGTCTGGTCGGCTCGGGGCAGTTTTGAGTTTACCTCGGACTCGAGTTGGATTTCTTGCTCGGTCCAGGCTTTTACTTCGGTCATGGTCTTAGGTTGCGCTAATGCAAAAGAGCGGGGCCACTATTTATGCCTAAGACCCAACCTCAACGCGGTGATGACAGTTTCATCGCGGTGCTCGCAGACCTCGAGAAGGACGTTGTAGAAGCGGGTGACATATCCTTTGAAGGATTCTTTGTCTCCGCTCTTGACGGTGAACAGGTAGTCGACCGTCCTTTTTTGTCGTCGATTCCCGACGAAGTGACCGAGGAATTGGGTGGCCAGCTCGTCGAAAGTCGAGATGGAGCGTAGCGTAAGTCCTCAGAACCAGTCCCGACCAGCCAGGATGAGGGTGGTGGGGAAAGCTCGGCATTAAGCCACGTCCGAGTTATCTTGGAAGCTCATGCCCGCCGTAAATGCGTCTAGGTGGTCCTTCGGGTCGGATTTACCATCGAAGAGGGCCACTTTTAGTGGCTTGTTCCTGAATGAGACGTGCTCGGCCAGCAGCTTCTCTGTAAAGGGCTTTGTTAATGAGTCGGCGGAGTACCTGGCCCCTTCGTCGGACGCATGGCCATCTCGTCGTATGCCTTCGATTTTCTTTTCGAGGGCTTCAATCCGGTGGTGGTACCCCAAGGATTCCGCGCAGTCAAAGTGGTGGCCACCACTGCTCCGGGTTTGCGTGACGATGTGGTTTCAATTTCGCTCTATCAATTTTCTCAAATTCTTGGACGAGGTTCTTCTCGAATAGTCCCGACGTTCGCCATACGCGTGGCCCCGGTGAGTGTAGGAGCGTCGGTCATGCCTGGAAGCAGGTGAGCTGATCGACACCTCCTCAGAGGGCGAGAATGCGTGGCGGGTATCGGAGCGATGGCCTAGTCTTCCTTGGGATCGGGGCATGGAGCTGTCCGGCGTCCAGCGGGTCGTAGAATCAATCGCCGCATGCGGGTCACGGTGGCCGGAGTCGGCCCGCTGGCGCTCGGTGATGCTGAGATGAGCGTGAGTGAGATTGAGGGCCTGAGCATGGCCATTCGTCCTTCTTTGGATGTCGTTATTCGGGGAAGGGGAACCACGGTTTGGTTGGTAGGGCCCACCACTTGAACGCGGACGAGGGCATCCACCAGTGATGTGAGCCGGTCTATCCAAGAAGATAAGGCGTTAATGACGTTAAGAGGGGGAGAAGAGCCGCTCTCGCCTCCGTTGTGGCGGCTCGTATTTGGACCGTCGCAGTTGTTGCTCGCTATTGAGTCGAGGGCAAAAGATTAACTTTGATGAGTGTAGAAACTTTAGAGAGTTCCTACAGACGGCGCCAACTGATGGAGGTTGAGATCTCCCTCAGATGTTGTCCTCCGTCGATCTGTTAGCGAGTGTATTGGACTGCCGACGTGGTTGGAATATAAAACTACGGCGAATCTTCTTCTTTGGCCGGTAGTTTGTCCAACCCAAACCCAAAAGGGTCGTCGATGCTCGCAAACTTTGAGGCTTCCTTGGATATAAAGTCCTCCCGGATAAAGCAGGCAATGAAGCTCTTGAAAGTGACGCTTTGCCTCTCTGACTTCGCAAACAATCTGTCGAAAATACCCAGAGCCTTGATTAGGCTGGGGTATTTATGACGGACGGCAGTTTCGGCCGTCAAGCCATCAAGTGTAGCTGGCACAGTGGAGAAAATATATTCATCGGGAGGCAACAACTCCTCGTAATGCTCCCCCCTGATGGGCAATCTTGAAATCTCACGAAATACATCCAATGAAATAGACACCTCTCGATCCCCTAGCAAAAAGGTGTTGGTAGGCAGGTTCCATTGGTTTAAGAAGGCATTGATCCACCAGACGTGAGGAGCCTGATAATGGAATAGCGACGCATATGCTGCCTGATACAGCCCAACCTTCTGCAACCTTGTGCGGTGGGAAGAAAGAATGTAGCGAGCCCAAATAAGATAGCCCACTGGATGCCGGGGGATGACACCTACTTTATAAACTTGTTCCTAAGGTCGAGCTTCACCTTGGCAAATCCGACGACCCAAGATGTCTATAGCCGGCATGGGCTGGTTAGGTATCCCAAATGTAGAGGGCTCAAGCCGGCCCGAAAGAGTCCAATTGGTCATCTCCACTGCATAAGCTGTCTGTGGGCGCTCCATCGGTGATATAGGGCAAAGATGCTCCACTGGCTCTTCGCAAATAAAACTTCGGTGCCCCCGGATGATGTGGCCGTACAAAACGCCCCATAAGAACAGACTTGTCCGGTCTTTATCATGAGCTCTGATCATCACCATTGCCTCCTTATCCGACGGCGATTTTGGAAAAGCGGCGGCCGGGCGAGTATAAGGGAAATAGGGGAGAGAAGCCATTGCTCCTGAAATAAGGAAAAGAGGAAACATTAGTGAAACCCATGCACATACATACATACATACATACATACATACATACATACATATATATATATATATATATATATATATATATATATATAACAGGATGTCTGTTTTGCGGGACCACTGCCTACAAAATACATGGACCCCACAAAATCAATATGGCAGCGCACCAATGATGAGACAGGGCAATCATTATGAGAATAAAAAAGATTCTCATTAAACAGACATTAGAATTCCAAACAACTCTTGGGAAAACAACCTGTGTTAAGGCACACAACAAATTCAAATTTGCGCGAATAAGGGTAAAACCCTATGCAAAGATTTTAAAGAGCACTACGGAATAAAATTCCCAAAGGGTCCTTTTGATCTTTCAGAGCTAAGCTCTTCGCCTGAGGAATTAAATTCCTTTTATATGATGGAATTAAATTCCAAAAACTCACAAAAAACATATATGAGAAATAAAAGTCCATGAATCCTTAAAAAATGGAGATGAATGTTAGAGATATGGAGGTTTACTACTCAAAAATCACATCTTTGGATCCCTAAGTGGATGGGTTTCAGAGGAGAGCAAAGCTCTCATCATGATGTATTCAAAATCCAGAGAATTTTTGTCCAAAAAGAAAAGTTTTTATGATGTGCAAGATTTTTACCTAAAAAGGGTTTCTTTTTGATAGAGGTTAACTCTGGGATTGCAATGGCAGAGAACTAAGCTCTGAGGAGGAGAATTAAATTCTCAAAGAAAACGAAAGAGGAAGAAGATGAAGGAAACAGTGGCTGCATAAGAAACTAAACCCTCGCATTTATAAGACGTGACAAGGGCGGTTCATCTCCCCGTTCCCTTAGGCATTCCAACGGCTGTAAAGGTGACAGCGTTGCACTCACGTGCAAACCACGTGAGAACAATGCTGTGGGGACATTTGTTCCCTTATAAAAAATGAATAATAAATAAAAGCAACGGGAAAAAGTCCCCAAATGGAGCATTACGTGCCCACATGTGATAGGCGCTGCACTTGACAAAACTAAGCTGAAACTGGGCCTCACGTGGAGACACGTGACCTCTCTATATAAAGTATATAAGTGCCTGAATAAAGCAAATAATTGGCCAGAGCAAAAACTCACGTGATAGCACGTGACGCTCTTTGGTAGGCTTAATTTGGTGGGGTCACGTGCTACACATGATGGGCTCCTATGCCTTCTGAACCGATAGAATTAAATTCTAATTAAGAGGAATCAAAACCCCTAATTGGAAAATATTTTCTTAAATCTTTCCAAACAAGAAAGATTGTGCTCTGTAAATCAGAGCACCATTGGATAAAATATACAATGGTGATTAAACATCATCAAGATATTGAATAAGTTCTGTATGGGAAAATATTTTTCCGATCTTGTTAAAAATAAGAAGATTGTCTTCTGTAAAATAGAAGCCCTTAGATAAAAAATCCAATGGTGGGATAAATTCCCAAATCAATTAGAGGTCTCTCAATGAGAGATTTCCTTAACTGATTCAACAAATCAGCCTCCCCTATATAAAGGACCCAAGACTTCAAGTCTTGTACAGAGAAACCCCCCCATAAACTTCAAGTGAAAAGGAGAGACAGAAAAAGAGAGAAAAAGAAAACCCTTCGTAAGACAAAATAAAAGAGAATTTAATTCTCCAGAGAGAAGAAGATCTCCAAAAAAGAAACCCTAGGTAAGGAAAGGAACCAAACACAGAACCTTTTACCTCTTCTCCACCTTCACAAGAGTTTAACTCTTCTAAAAAAAGAACTCAGTTCTTCCTCTGGTTGAAGATCTGCAGGGGCAGATCTCCCCACAAGTTGAGAATTTAATTCTTATCGGGGAGATCTGTTATGCATATTCAAAACTTAGGGAGAGAATTGAGTCCAAAGAATTTAATTCTTACAACAGAACATATAAGAATTTAATTTTTCTAAATAAAACTAGGGTTTAACCCTATAACAGAATTTAATTCTTATTAAGTAAGGGGGCTTGAAAACTTAAGATCCCCATACACGTAAAATGAGATTAGCATCCAAACATGATAATTGCAGATCACGTACTCCCACGTGAACATTTGTAAAAGGGGAATAAGCTTAAGACAGATTCCATTCTTAGGGCGCCTCACGTGACCCCACATGACCCCTTAATAGTGCTTAGCACTTTTCTCAAGAGAATAAAACAAAGGCAGCTTTCAGTCTTTGGGGACGCCTTACGTGATCCCACATGACCCAATAGTGCTCAGCAATCAGAAAAGAAAAAGGGAACAAATCCAAAGAAGCTGTGCCAAATCTCAGAGGCCTCACGTGACCTCACGTGAGAGCCTCAAACTTTTAGTGTTTAACACTGCTTCAAGCGCCTCACGTGACTCCACGTGAGCGCTTCAAATCTTCAGTGTTTAACACTACTTCAAGCGCCTTATGTGACCACACGTGAGCGCTTCAAATCTTCAGTGCTTAAACAATACTTTAAGACCTCACATGGGAGCACGTGAGCGCCGAACATATGCTAGTGTTTAACACTATGATAGGCCAAGCTTAGCCCAAGTTAGCTAAGTCTCCCAAAGCCAAAACCTTATTTTTAACCGAGTTCTAATTATGCTTAGGTTTTCCGAAATTAATCATCTCAGATGGCATTTACAATAATGTTCATCCCATTGCTTCTCAATCTGGCATTTGGTTCAAGGGTACATCTCTTCACACCTCTGATACATGTCGTTATAATTCTTCAACGTCTTCATAGAGGTGGTGTGTCCCGACGACCAATAACTTCTGGTGCATTTCCAAACCCATGATTACATCCAAACAATGGACCGCAACGTCCTTAAACTAATAACGGACCGTGACGTCCTTAAACTAAACTTCATTGACTATGATATCCTTAAACTGAAAAAACTTTACAGACAATGATGTCTTTAAACTCATGGACTATGATGTCCTTAAACTTACGGACCGTAACGTCCCGAAACTAAATCCTACGGATTATGACATCCTTAAACTCATGGACTATGACGTCCTTAAACTTATGGACCGCAATGTCCCTAAACTAAAACGATAGAGTCTAAATACTCTTTCATTGGATCTAAATGATCCCAAAGTTTTGTTAAGTAGATCTTAGTCTAAAATTAGACTAACGTATCCTTAACTAGCATTTAAGTTGATCTTAATCCAAAACAAGATTAACGATCCTTAAACCAACCCAAACCCAAATCTAAAAAAATACGGATTTGGAGTAATCCACGCCCTACAGGCTACAACATAAATTAATCTCCATATACAATCCACGGGCAACCAAAAATAAAACAAACACACATAACACGAAGTGACCATCTGGAGAAGGAGAAAGTGGTTACTGCTATATAGTAGCGTAATTAACTGCAGGGGCTTGCGCTTGCAGGGAAGAGCGTCCTTACAATCAAAAACCTCTCTACACGAGGGGGAATCTGACGAAATCTGCTACAACGGTCACATCTGTCTAAACCTCCGATATACGGTGCCATAAATCAACTTGGTATCTTCGGAGAGGTGGAAAGATAAAACTAAATAGCATCTGCCCCCAAATTCTGGCAAGACGTTTATCTTCCCGTCTTTCGGCGGTGAACAGATTCTGGCACGCCCGGTGGGACCTTTTCCTCTTTCCACTCCACACTTCGTATGTCGTGTTCGCGAACGAATCGCGGTTTAATGTGGTTACTCCTGGATTCGAGGTACTAAGATTTGGTGTCTTGCTCCTGTGCAAAGCAAATGGCTTCCAACTGCACCAGCTGCAACAACAACTCCCACTCTGTCCTCGCCGGAGGAGTGACCTATGGGCCCCAAGCGGCCTCCATCTTCGCCATGCTTGTGGAACATGTGACTCAGGCCACCACTGGACTGTTCTTTGGGACCATAATCCCACCAGCAAGCTTCAGCGTCCTGGTACCGTCACAGGAAGCTCCGAAGAAGTCGGTCTTCGATCGGTTTACAACTACCACGAACCCTCTCAACAGGCCGTCCAATTCCAAGTCTATTGCCTCAGTGTTTAACAGACTAGGCCAAAGCTCAAGTAGGTCCATGAAGAAGCCTGCAATACCTGAACGAGTCATCCTAAAGCGGATAGCCATTCCAACTCCGACGGACGAAGTCGTCAAAGGGGATTCTTCTGCTAAGGGATCGGTCTTTGCGAGACTGGCCATCCTAATTCCTGCTTCGGGTGAGATCGTCCAAACTGTTTCACCTGCCCAAAGGTTAGTCTTCGACAGGTTGGACGTTTCTTCTCAGCGGACGTCAGTCTTTGACAGGCTGGCACCAACAACAACCCTTCACCAGAACAGGGGGCATGATGAAGCTACCCCCATAACTGAGCCAGTACCGTCTGCAAGACATGCTCGACGTCGCCACTAGCGCCGAGTGAGGAAAGCTGGGGGCAGTTCCCCTTCTGGATTGACTCCACCAGCTCCGATGGTGGAAGTCGATGCTGCTGTTCTAACTGGGAACAGTTTTGAGCTGCTCAGGAGGGTGCGCAAGAACTCTCCAATTGCCGTATTGAAAAGGTCTCCTCCACCCGCTGAAAATATCACAAAGGCGAAGCCGGAGCAGCCGCCTCAGCGACTGTCCTCCAAAATGCACAGGGTCTGGCGAAAAGACCAAGTCTCTGTAATCAACAACGACTACTCCCGCCAACCAAAGAAGATGAGGGTTCAGCAAGAGGAGGACCATCCCTCCGCCACGCCACGAAAGGTATCGTCTGCATGGGTGCCTACATTAGCAGCCCCCTCAACTTCAACCGTCCATAAAAAGAGGAGGGCGGAGAATCTCAAGAGCACTGAACCCAGACGCTCCAAGTCTGGGGGCATAGTGGTGCATACTGTTTATATAGCTTCCGGGAAAGAGGAGAGTCGCGCTTCCGGGGGTCACCGACCACTCATCCGATCCGTAACAAAGGCTAGGAGCAACAGCAGAAGCTCCAAGAAATGTTAACAAAGATGGCCGCACTCACTGGGCCAAAAGAAAGCCCGGAGACATCGTCGGAGCAACGTCAGGAGCAAGAAACCGATGCCGAGTTCTTCCGCAGAATGCTCAAGAAGAAAGATAAAGAAGCCGCGGAACAAGCGGCCAATATAAAACAAATGGCGCTATTGTTCCAGGACATGGTGGGAATGATGGTCCAGCCGGACCCTCCAGCGGAGGCGCCTCCGTTGATCATTGAAGACAACAGAGGGGTGACATCAAACCTTCTTCCGGCATTTTCAGCAGCAAAGGAGGAAACAATCTCAAAAGCTGCGCTCGATGATTATATAGCTCAACATATACGAGCCCATCAAGCGAACGAAGCTGCTGGCCAGGTCGTCAGAATTGGGCGACCCTATCCCAGCTGGTACGATCAGATTAAGTACCCGCCAGGATACACGATTCCTAAGTTCTACGTGTACAAGGGGACAGGCAAACCCTATCAACATTTCGCTCAATTCAGGGCTCTGTGTGGCAATACTGGAGGGCACGATAAGCTACTACTTCGCCAATTCGTCAGTAGCCTAGCGGAGACGGCCTTTGAATGGTATTCGGAGCTTCCGAATGATTCCGTCAAAACGTTTACAGAGATGGAGTTGCTATTCACTTAGCGTTTCTCAAGAGCTAGCGAACACACCCCAATCATGGCATCAATCAATGCCCGAGTGAAGCCAGGGGAGACATGGGTTCAGCATGCAATTCGGTGGCACAACCTATGGTCGAAGTGCGAACAGCGCATAGAAGAGGCTCCTGCAGTAGGCATGTTTGTGGGAACCCTCGATCCGCAGGCGACCATATCTCAATTCATGATGTTGTTCAAGCCAACCACCTTCCAGGCCTTGATTGAAAAGCTGGCCCAAATGGACCAGATGGGCCATAGGCCTTCCTCTTCAATGACGGAGCCTCGGAATGAAAAGGGAAAAGGGAAAACGACCTTCGTCGCCAATGCTCAGCAACAACCGAGTGGTCCAAAACCAGCTAATCGCCAAAAAGATATACAACGATTTATCAACAAAAAGTTAAAACGTCCTTACTCGTTCCCTTGGGATAAAACAAGGAGACTGTTCGAACTGGCGGTGCGCAACAGGCTAATCACTCTGCCAGATCCGAGACGCCCATTGCAGCCAGATGACGTCAACAATACCAATTACTGCCCCTACCACCGAGTAGTAGGCTACCCAATTGAAGATTGCTTCGTCTTCAAAAGCTGAATCGAGGACCGATATCAACAGGGCAAATTTTCACTGTCCGAGAACTGGAAGGTAAGCCCGCCCCAGCCGCACGCTCTTAAAAAAATGGACACGCCGGGGGCATCGTACTCTTTTATAGAAGATACTCTATGGGAGGTTGCTCTTTCAGCCAAAACAAAACGAATGCTAAAAGATTTTCAAACATGCCCGGCGATTAGGTGGAGAAGCCCGCTGGAACCCGAGGTCATTGAGGGAATGCTGAAATCGTGCCTGACGCCAAGAATTGGTAGCGATGGGCAAAACGCCCAGGCCCAGCCGTCAAAATCTTCGAAAAGGAAGAAGAAGACCAAAAAGCCCGTGAAGCCTGATGACAAGTGCACGGACCTGCAAAATCAGATTGACGCACTGGAAGAATATAATCAAAAGACGCGAACCCCAGTCACGCTCCAAGAATTTCTCAACAACATCCATGAGAGTGGAGAAAACGACAATGATGACGGAGACGACTCGTCCGAAGAATTCGAGGATTATATGGCAAGTTGTCACATGATCTCTCATTCGCCCATAAATGATGAAGAAGCTCACATAGAGGATCTGGGGGCAGGAGTGGTGCCAAAATCTTTCGAACCGTCTGACGAGATGATCGAAACGCTGCTGAATGAAGCCCGTCAGAAGAGCAAGGCTGATCAGCAACGTGAAATGGCCATATTCGAAAGGGCCAGGCGTCGGCGTCAACTTGAAGAAGTTATGGTAGAGATGGACCACGAAACACTCTAACCAGATCAAAGTGCACCCACGGCAAACAAAAGCAAGTTTAAGTCGAGGAAACGGTTTGCCAAAGCCTTGTCCATGGGAATGAAGCTGCCACCGCCCAAAGAAAATATCCCCGAGGATACGCACCTTGACAAAGCAGACGTACATCCTAACTATTGCTTATACCACCAGAGGATTGCACACCCTACTGAAGAGTGCATGGCCTTTAAAAAGTGGTGGCAAGGGTACGTCGCTTACTGACAACATTTCAAGCGGATAAACCGCAAAGCTCATCGGGAACGGATAATCACGACGGATGAGCATAAAAGAGCCGCCGGCAACTGTCACATGGTTGATACCAGGGGATTGCAGGTTCTCATCTTCGGAAGTGATTCTGACAAAGAAGTATGTCTTGGCCCTCTCTTCAAAGAATCTACCTTAGGAAGAGAAGAAGAGATAAAGAAATATGAGAATATTCAGCTGCGTAACCGCACGTTGCCTGAAAAGAATCACGGACCCATAAACAAGGGATCGAACAAAAAAGATAAAGGGAAGAAAAAGGACCCTGAGGATTTCGCCCTCGATGATCGAGTCGTCGAAAAGCTTGCAGCCAAGGACCCACCTAAGAAGAGCAGAGTGGATTACAATGTCCTGGCCCATCTGAGGAAGATACCCTCGCAATTAAGCATTTTGGATGCCCTTCTTTTGTCTAAAGAGGCATGAGATTCTCTAATCAAGGCATTACAAGACCCCGGATAGTTTCAAGCCTTCCTTGCCGAAGAAAAGATGAAGGACGAGCTGGAAGAAGTTCACACGGCCGACATTACCTTCAGCGATGAAGACCTCCTCCTCGGGACGTGCGAGCACAATCGCCCCCTATATGTCATCGGGTACTGCCACGACATTAAGATAGGAAAGATTCTAGTTGACAATGGGTCTTCTATCAACCTCCTAAATGTCAGAGTGCTAAAAGAAATTTGCATGAGCGTTCAGCACCTAGCCCGGGATAAAATTACCATCTCTGGTTTTGACTCCCAGTCATCACGGACGCTCGGGTCCGTAATACTGACGTTACGCTTCGGGTCGCTCATCACCGACATCAAGTTTCACGTCATCGACGCCAAGACTTACTACAATGCTTTGCTCGATAGGCCGTGGTTACACGAGTACAATATCATCCTTTGTACACAACATCAGTGTATGAAGTATTTCAAGGATGGTCTCGAGTACACTGTGACGGGGGAACTAAACTCATTCTCTGTGAACGAAGTCCGCAAATATGAAGATGCCAAGTACTTCCTACCAGACTTCGAAGACACAGAAAGATATCGCAAACCGGAGAACAAACAAAAAGCTATCACCACCATTCCGGTCTTCGGGAGTGATACCGAAGAGGACGAGAAAATAGTCTATTCGGGGCCGCCCCAATGCAGCAAGCCGGGATCCTCTATCCCTATTCTGGTATTTGGCAGTGACTCTGAAGACGAAGTCAACGCAGTGTTCTCGGTCCGTCCATCAATGCAGGCCCTCACTGGAGATGATCAGATCTGCAAATCGCCATGGTTCCGCAAAAGCATTACAAAGAACTCGACACACTTGATACTTATAGTGTACAAGAGTTGCAGACGTTCTACGTCCCTCCTAGGCGGAGAGATGAAAAGGCAATCCTTTTTTATCGATCCACGGAAACCAAGGTGGAGAAAGAAATCTGGAATGATGCTGACTCTGTACTTGACAGGCTTCAGCCCATCCGTCTGCCCAAATACTACACACAAGGATTAAAAAGGCTGTTAAGGCGCTAAGGCGTAACTTTCAAGCAAACCGCATGACAGTCTCAATTCTACAGCAGGATTTGGAACGTCCCCGGAACGCTGCGAAAAGTGCCCAACGGAAAAATGGAAACGATCGGGTTTGGGTATGTCCAGTCCAAGAAACGGGAGTGGTTCCATGGCTGCCATGTCATAAAAGACCTTGATAAAGAAGATGATGCTCTTTTAAAAGACGCTGACGCTGAACCAGAACAAGGTCCCGTCATAAAAATGCCGAGTCCGTCTTTTGATGAACAGATGGAAAAGCTAGTACGGGAAGCGAGTCAAAAGGTTCGGAATGATTACAGCCGCAAAATGGCCATTTACGAGAAAGCCAAGATGCAACGCCTTCTTTAGCAGGCTACATAGGACGATGATGCCCTTCACCGTCAGCCCGCCATGCATTCCCAAGATAAGAAAAAGGCGCGACGCAGAGGCAAAAACAAGTCAAAGAACGGAAAAAATGTTCGACAGCAGCAAAACGGATCCAAAAGGCCACGTGATCAAGAAAAGGTTAGCCGGAATCCGTCTATAATGAAGAAGATGGATCGGGAATATTCCTTCCCTCAAAACAAGACAAGGAAGATATTCAACCTCATTGCGAAACATCAAATGATTACGCTCCCGGAGTCCAAACACCCTGATCAAGCAAACGAGGTTCATTACCCAGATTACTGCTCCTATCACCGAGCGATAGGACATCCCCTTGAAGACTGCTTCACCTTCAAAAACTGGGTCGAAGACCAATATCAACTCGGCAGATTCGCTCTATCCAACAGTTGGAGGGTAGCCCCACCACAAAATCATATGCAAATGCCACGTATATAGTAAGAGTAGAACCAGATCAACATCGGTCATGGAAACGATCTTATACCTGTCACGTGATAACGCTGTTGGAAGAAGGAGAGCGCGAGAATATGGACGACCACTCCTGGTGCTTCGAAAATGAAGATGAAGACGAGGTGGTCTCAGAATTTCCACCGGCGTCAAAAGAGTTGGAAGATGGAATACATATTACTGGGGACAACCTAAGGAAAATCGACTTGGGGACGGCAAACGACCCGCGCCTACGTTCGTCAGTAAGCTGCTATCTAAAGAACATGTGGTTACACTAAAAGATGTGCTCATACAGTATAGAGACTGCTTCGCATGGAACTATTCCGAGATGCTGGGGCTAGATCCAGAAATCGCTGTGCATAAATTGGCGATATCTCCGGACGTCAAGCCAGTCAAACAAGCACCAAGAAGAATGCGGCTCGAACTAGAAATGAGTATCAATGCCGAAGTCAAGAAGCTAATTGACTCTGGCTTCATCCAAGAAGTTCAATACCCTGACTGGATCGCCAACATTGTCCCAATGATGAAGGAAAATGGGACGGTGCGCATCTGCGTGGACTTTCGGGATCTTAACAAAGTTTGTCCGAAGGATGATTTTCCTGTACCGGTTACCGAACTAATGATAGACAACACGTCTACTCACGAAGTCTTCTCCTTCATGGACGGCTCATCAGGTTACAATCAAATAAAGATGCATCCCGAAGACCAGAAACATACCGCTTTCCGGACTCCTCTAGGCATATTCTGCTACAAAGTAATGCCTTTCGGTCTAAAGAACGCCGGCGCTACCTATCAGAGGGCCATAACGAAGATTTTCGATGACCTCATACATGAAGTCATCGAATTCTATATTGACGACCTCATGGTAAAAAGCAAATTGCACGAGGAGCATTGGGATCATCTGGAGATAGTGTTCCGACGTCTTCGGAAATACAACCTGAAGATGAACCCTCTCAAATATGCGTTCGGAGTTTCCTCGGGCAAATTCCTAGGATTCATCATACGACACAGGGGCATCGAAATAGACCTTTCAAAGATCAAGGCGATTATGGAAATGCCTCCGCCAAGAACTCTCAAGCAACTGCGGTCACTCCAAGGAAAGCTCGTGTATGTCTGGCGATTTATAGCTAATCTCTTCGGCAAGTGCCACCGCTACAGCCATTTAATGAAGAAGGGGACACCGTTCGTCTGGGATCGCAAATGCCAAAGCGCACTTGACGAAATCAAGCAATACCTGCAGAATCCGCCGGTACTGACCGCTCCGGTCAAGGGAAAGCCCCTCATCCTATACACAATAGTTCTTGAAGGTTCCTTAGGCGCGCTATGGGCACAGGATAATGATCAAGGGAAAGATAGAGCCCTCTACTATTTGAGTCGGGTTATCCTGGGGGCAGAAAACAACTACCCCCCCATCGAGAAACACTGCCTGGCGTTATTCTTCGCTATAATGAAGTTTCGGCATTATGCTTTGGCGCATGAGGTCCATCTCATATCAAAGGTGGATCCTCTCAAGTATTTGATGTCAAGATCCATACTAATGGGACGGCTCTCTAAATGGGCCCTACTCTTAATGGAATTCTCGATAACATACCAACCTCTCAAGGCAGTGAATGGCCAGGCCATCGCCGACATCCTCGCTGAGCATCTGAAACCTGTCGACTCACCCTTAAATTGCGAATTACCAGACGAGCACACGTTCGACACGATTGACAGGGAGAAAGGAGCGAGTGATACCCGATGGGAACTCTACTTCGATGGGGCATCTTCCATAAAGAAGAGAAAGCACACCACTCCTATAATCAAATCGGGGGTAGGCCTTATCTTCGTGACCCCGTAAGGAGGGATAATGCGCTTTACCTTTTCCTTAACAGAACCGAAGACAAACAATGAGGCAGAATATGAGGCTTTGATAGCAAGTCTTGAGATTGCTGTCGATATGGGAATCGAAGACCTCCGCATATACGGAGACTCCCAGTTGGTCGTTAGTCAAATAAATGGCGACTATCAAACATGCAAACCAGAGTTGGTGAAGTACGGCGAGAGAGTGCAACAATTGCTGACTCAAATCCCTTCCTACATCCTGGAAAACATACCGCGTACAGAAAATAGCAAGGCGGATGCATTAGCCAAACTCGCCAAAGAACTGGCTGACGAAAACCTCGAGGACGTAAGGATTGTTGTACAAAACCATCGGGTTCTTGCACCAGCGGAAATATCTCCGGAGTCGTCTGAAGAAAAGGAAGCGACCAAGCAAACGGCCCTACGAATAGAAGATCGAGAAAAGGTTAAGGATTGGAGAGAAGTCTTCATAGACTACTTCCAATCCCTTCGAACACCTGAAGATGCATCCTCAAGACATCAGCTCATGAAACGAGCTCTGTCTTTCGCCTTCGTCAATGATACTCTGTATAAGAGATCGTTCGACTCTCTGTGGCGGAGATGCCTGGGACCGGAAGAAGAATGGAGAGTCGTCCAAAAAACACACGACGGATGCTGCGGTTCTCATCAAGCCGGGCCAAAGATGAAGCTGAAGATCAAAAGGATGGGCTACTATTGGCCCACGATGATTCAGGACTGCCTCGAATACGTGAAACAATGCCATTCGTGCCAAATTCATGGAGACTTCATCCACCAACATCCAAACCCGCTGCACCCGACAGTAGCCAGCTGGCCGTTCGAAATGTGGGGAACCGACATAATTGGGCCCATCGAGCCAGAATCCTCCAAAGGACATCGGTTCTACTAGCGACGACCGATTACTTTTCTAAGTGGGCAGAAGCAGTGTCGCTAAAATAAGTGAAGACGGAGAATATTCTCCATTTCTTCAAGACGCATATCATCTACCAGTTCGGCACTCCGCGACGGATTATCTCCGATAACGGGCCGGCCTACAGAAGTCACAAAATCAGCCGCTTCACACAGCAGCATAATATAGACTGGAGATACTCTTCGGCTTATAATCCCCGAGCTAACGGTCTAGCTGAGGCTTTCAACAAGACCTTAACGAAGATCATAAAGAAGACGGTGTCCAAAAATAAGAAGGATTGACACGAGAAACTGCATGAAATTCTCTGGGCGTATCAAACCACGTTCAAAACGGCCACAAACACAACGCCATTTGCGTTGGTATTCGGCACGGAAGCAGTACTCCCTTTAGAGATAGAGCTACCCTCTCTACGAGTGGCGGTTCATTACGAGTTAACAAACGAAGAAAATACTCATCTTCGGCTTGAAGAGTTCGACGCCCTCAATGAAACTCGTCTCATGGCGCAGCAAAACCTAGAGGCTTACAAAGAAAAGATGACGCGCTCATACGAAAAATTAACTAGGCCGAGAACATTCCGCCAAGGCGAACTCGTGCCAGTGGTCAAGAGACCTATGATCCCCAATCGTGCCAAACGGGGGAAATTCGAGCCGAACTATGAGGGCACGTACATCATAGACAAAGTCTACCAAGGTGGGGCTTACTTGCTCATGGATATGCATGGCGAAAGACCCTTCTGGCCAATAAATGGCCGGTTCCTTAAAAAATACTACACCTGACGAGTCACGGTCTATGTCAACGATAGATGACGACACCTATGTCCGCTCGCTATCTTCCCAAGCCCAAACTCTATAAGTAATATCCAGCGAAACCGTTGTCTCTAAAACGGCAACAACGGACCTAAACGTCCCTAAACTAACAACGGACCGAAACGTCCCTAAACTAACAATTAACCGCAATGTCCTCAAACTAACTACGGACCGAAACGTCTTTAAACTACTACAAACTGCAACATCCAAGGGATGACCCCCAAAAAAAAATGGTACGTCCATAAGCAAGATGGGCACGGATGAAAACCCGAAAGGGCCCCATGAGTAAAAACAGTAAGGCTACGACGATGTTTGTGAAAACCTGAAAGGGCGCAGACTCGTAAAAAAACGGTACGTCCATAAGCAAGATGGGCCCGGATGAAAACCCGAAAGGGCTCCGTGAGTAAAAACAGCAGGGCTACCGGCGGGTTTGTGAAAACCCGAAAGGACGCAGACTCGTAAAAAATTCATGCACACTGGTAAGGTCCTCTCGACCTTGTAAGAAGAAAATATCCGCGTGAGATCCTTACGACTCATAAGGGAGCAACACACTTAGGGATCCCCACGATTCCTGAGGAGAAATTACACTTACGAGATCCTCACGACCCGTAAGGAGAACCCTCTTATGAGACCCTCACGACTCATAAGATTCGAAAGCCTTAATCTACAGGGATCAGAACCTGTTCTTAAGCCATCACATTTCCCAGACTGCCCTACAAGCGGTTCAATACCGACCCTTGTATACAATCCACGAGGACAAATAATCATTTCCTTGCCGAGTCCCACCAACGACGAGGAATGCCCTCATTTGATGCACAAACACTTGTAGGTCCTCTCGATTTACAAGGAGAAAACACTCTTGCAAGATCCTTACGACTTACAAGAGAACATACACTAAAGAATCCTCACGATTCCTAAGGAGAAATCGCACCTATAACATCCTCACGACTCGTAGGGAGAAACACCTTTATGAGACCCTTACGGCTCATGAAGTCAAAACCCTTAGTCGACAGGATCCCAACCCTGTTTGCTAAACCACCTTTGTTCAAATCGACAGAGGCAAATGATGATTCGCTCCAGGCAATGTTCCAGTAGTAGCGATGCTGATGCTTAAATCGGTAACAAATTCCAAGTTCTTTCACGGCAAATGATGATTCGCTCCTGGCAATATTCCAGTCGCAGCGATACTGATACTAAGATTGGTATCAGATCCCAGTTTCTATACTCACGGCGAAAAGTCAGCGAGCCATAAATGCATATGAAATAGCCGAAATGATAGGGCAACTTGTAACAAAATCAGCAAGTAAAATATATGCATATGAAATAACCGAAATGTTTGGGCAACTCGCAATAAAAAGCAGCGAGTAAATAAAAAGAAAAATAGCCGAAATTGTTAGGCACTGCGAAAAATAGCCGAAATGATTGGCCATTCGCAACTTTCGCGATATAAAAAACTGAAATGATAGAACATCGTGGAAAAAAAGGAAATACGTCATCCAATGACCCCATTTCGAAAATACGTCATCCAATGAACCCGTCGCGGAAATACGTCAGCAAATGATCCCGTCTCGGAAATACGTCAGCAAATGACCTCGTTGCAGAAATACGTCATCCAATGACCCCGTTTCGGAAATACGTCATCCAATGACCCCGTCTCGGAAACACCTTAGCAAATGACCCCGTTGCGGAAATACGTCATCCAATGACCCCGTCTCGGAAATACGTCATCCAATGACCCCGTCGCGGAAATTCGTCATCCAATGACCCCGTCGCGGAAATACGTCAGCAAATGATCCCGTCTCGGAAATACGTCATCCAATGACCCCGTCTTGGAAACATGTCAATAAATGACCCCATCGGGGAAATACGTCATCCAATGACCCCGTTGCGGAAATACGTCATCCAATGACCCCGTTGCGGAAATACGTCATCCAATGACCCCGTTTCGGAAATACATCAGCAAATGACCCCGTTGCGGAAATACGTCATCCAATGACCCCGTCTCGGAAATACGTCAGCAAATGACCCCGTTGCGGAAATACGTCATCTAATGACCCTGTCTCGGAAACACGTCAGCAAATGACCCCGTCTCGGAAACACGTCAGCAAATGACCCCGCCTCGGAAATACGTCATCCAATGACCCCGTCTCGGAAATACGTCATCCAATGGCCCCGTCGTGGAAATACGTCATCCAATGACCCCGTTTCGGAAATACGTCATCCAATGACCCCGTCTCGGAAATACGTTATCCAATGACCCCGTCTCGGAAATACATCAGCAAATGACCCCGTCTCGGAAATACGTCAGCAAATGACCTCGTTGCGGAAATACGTCATCCAATGACCCTGTCGCGGAAATGCGTCAGCCAATGACCCCGTCTCGGAAATACGTCAGCAAATGACCCCGTCTCGGAAATACGTCAGCAAATGACTCCGTCGCGGAAACACGTCAGCAAATGACCCCGTCTCGGAAATACATCGTCCAATGACCCCGTTTCGGAAACAAGTCAGCCAACGACCTCCCCGTCGGAGCAATGCTTTGACTCGGAAACAAGTCAATCCATCAAACCACTTACGAGTTCTCTCGACTTGTAAGGGAGAAAATTTTCTTGTGAGATCCTTACGACTCTCAAGAGAAAATGCATTTAGGAATCCTCACAATTCCTAAAGAGAAAATACACCTACGAGATCCTCTTGACTCGTAGGGAGAAGTCTTTATGAGACCTTCACGGCTTATAAAGTTGAAAAGTCTTAGGTAGCAGACCTAAACCTGTTTCCTAAGCCGTCGCTGTCCTGCAAGGAGATCAAGATGGACTATTTACGGAACGCATTTGCTAAAAGGGACACGTCAATATGAAATAAAGTATATGTCTTTTATTCATGAATTCAAAATGAATACAAGATACATTTCATAAAAAGAATCAAAATGGATATTCTCACATTCGGGAGTGAATACAAGAAAAGGAAAATATACAAAAAAAATCTTTAAGCCGGCGGACGGTGTAATAAGTTCGTCAGTTCATCATTCTTCCGCTGGGTCTTGGCTTCAAGTTTTGTTATCGCCACGAGACGAGTCTCCGCCTGAGACAGTTGAGCCTGGTACGAGGCGAGCCGACTCTCAATCTCCCCTTCAGCTACTTTATGAGCTTCAACTATCTCGCGGGTAAAAATAACGGATTTATCAAGAGCTACCATCTCCATGATAGCTTCTTGAAGCACCCGCCAAAGTTCATACGCACGAGTGGTCTTACTAGTGAGTTGTGCATGGAGTTCTCTCAAAGCATTCGAGGCTAGTTCCCTCTCCGAAAATTTTCGGTTGAGCCTCTTCTCACATGACTGCAGATTCACGGCGCACCTTTCAATCAGCTCCCGCAAGTTCGTCTTTGCAGCAAGGACCTCTGAGGGAAGGAGTACACACTCAAGACCATGTAAGCAAGCCTCCACTCGGCGACAATACTCGACCCAGATATGCACCAAGGTTTCATCGTGGTAAGTGGCGAGAAAGAGCAAAGAGATGTTGGCTTCGGCAGCAAATTCTTTGGCTGTGATCGAATTACCAGCACGAAGATATTCGATAAGAGCCGACAAGGAGTGGATGTTTTGTTTCGCTATCCGTTCAGACGCATGACGGGCATAAGGGCCTGGTGGCATAATGATGCGAGACTCCAGCGGGGTAAGGGCGGGCAAAGCAGTCAAGATTCACGAACAATCAGCGAGATTTGCAAACAAAGAATAGATGGAACAACACCAAAACCATACTTACCCACAGTCACGCAAGGAGGGTTTAAAAGATCCTCAGGCCAGTCGAGGATCTCAAGTTCATCGTCAGCTTCCAGAACTACAGAAGACATATTAGTATCGTTATACGAAATAATGATAATATAATGAAGGGGTCAAATAACACCAACCTTACCCAGAAGAGAGGACGATGCTATGCGGGGATATTACCTGTGGGGCGGCCATCTCGAGAAGACGCTGAAAAGACTTTCTGGGGGATAGATCCACGATGAACGCCGCCAACCCTCGTAATTCTGAAAAGACAGAAAGATCCAGATAATGGGGAGATCATTAAAACAAAATATAGAAGACTACCTTCGATACTCCTCCCGCTTTGAACTGGAGGGATAACAGCTTCGGTAGCCTCCTTCGTAACCTCAGGCACATCATCGGGGACGTGGGCTGGCGTAGCAGCTTCCAGTCACGAAACAACATCTGCCATTTCAGGCTCCAAGGAGGGAACCGTGGCCATGTCGATGCTTTCTACAATCTTCGAGGCGCCACCAGAAAGATCAATCGGGTTTATGACCGACAAGGTCGTCTCTGTGGAAGGTGTAGGCAATGAAGAAGTGGAGGTAATCACCGGGAGCTCCAAGATAGAACCGATCGCTTCGACAATCTCTTCTACACCTTTCGGTACGTCATCAGAGACATCCATAGGATCCGTGGCCAATGAGGCTACCTCCGTTGAAGGAATTGATACTGAAGGAACAGAGGCAATCATCGGAAGCTCCGTAGCAGGAATAGCAGCTATAATAATCTCTTCTGCACCTGCCAGTGCCTCATTGGAGACATTTGTAAAATCCACAGGCGGAGCATGACTTGGATCTGTCATCGCCGAAGTCCCTGCAAAGTTTTTCACGAAGATAAGAAGACATAAAAAAAAAAGCGAAACAAATTACTTGCCAAAGGAAAATACAGGAAAAAAAATGCATACCGATACGCCAGGGTGCCTATAGTATAGCTTTTTCAAGCCGTCACTCCTTCCTTAGGAAATGTGCTCGCCGGGCGTCAAACGTAGACTCATGCTAACCGGTCTTCACTGCTAGCTCATCTTCGGAGGCGGCTGAGATGGGCTGCTTGAGGGATATCTCGTCTTCCGGTCGCAGGGGACCCATATGTACCCTACGTAGTAGGGGGATCTTCGTAAAAGATAATCGGGGGGTAAGGCTTCTTCGGAATGCGCACATTCTCGGTCTCATCCTGTGAACGCCTTATAACCTTAGCCAATTGTGCGGCTTCCTCGGCAGATGAATCCGGAAAGAGAAGACCATCATCCGGCTCTCGCATGGATATTGGCTCGTCTTGAACATTAGGCTCAGATTCCAGCAAAAGGTCAAGCATACCGGTGACCATCTTCTTTCTTCTCTTCGACCCGGAATTAACGTTGGAAGAAGATCGCTTCCTTCCCTTCAGAACTTTGGCGCGACGTTGGCCCACTTTGCCTCCACTATCCCCTTTTGGTGACACCACTGCCGATAGCGTCGCCACTAATGGCACGGCCGATGGCGCTTCGGCGGAAACCGTTGCTTGAGCCCTAGTGCGCATGGCATCCCTGCAGTGGAAGGAATCGATTCTGTTTCTGCGACTTGCGGGATAAGGACCACGCCGCCATCCCTCAAGAGAGGGCGAACGACTAATCGCGGTCGCAACGGAGCGTTGGCAGCTTAGGTTGGAGCGGGAGTCCTATACTCGAAGAATACCCGCCTTTCCTCGGCAATGACAGGACCAACCCGGTGGCGATATCAACCCATAAAGGACCCCACAGACCTTGGTAGATAGTCTGGCTCCGGGATCATAAACAGAGAGCCAGTGTTCAGCGCATGAAGTGATGAATGACGCCACAAATAACTCCCAGAGACGAGGTAGGCTCAACCAAGAACGCTTCGAAGGGGACGCCCTGATTGTAACCCAATTGCCGAGCGAAGCGGTGCAGATTATACCGCATAAGGAGGGCCGTATCATTCCGGCGGAACACCAAGTAGCCCAGTCTAATTGAATACAAATGCATGATCTCCTTAGGCTTTAAGGATGATGCTCCCCCTTTCGACAAGTCGAATAGCTGTTGGATGGGCCCCGCCGGAGCAGAAAGAACGCGATCAGAAAACACCGTCCCACCCTCAGTAGCATATGTATTGAGCAGAACACGGAGGGCCCCTAGCTGAGTCGGATCGGAAGCGGAGGCATCCATCAATCTCATAACTCGCGGGAAGGTGTAGGAGTCATAGAAATTCGGCCGTCGATGTGCTGCGAATGCCCCCATCACATGCATTTCGATCCAAGATGTGAAGTAATAGAAGGGGAGATTCATAACATCTACACCTGGAGTCGAAGTGTTGGCCGCAACACTTAATTCATGATAAAGGTACGATAGTCCCGCGATGCCAACGTCCAACTTTGCCCCTTCAGCTGCACGATGGGCAGGGTAGAAGGCGGAAGCTCTCATGAAGCGTCGGTGCGACGGTATCGCAAACCAACTAAGCCAGAGGCTAATAAAGCCGACGAAGAAGGTCTCTTCGTTTATGCCGGGAGCCGCAATTGCATTAAAAGACACGGCCGACGTGGTTGGAATATAAAACTGTGGCAAATCTTCTTCTTTGGCGGCAGTTTGTCCAACCCAAACCTGAAAGGGTCGTTGATGCTCGCAAACTTCGGGGCTTCCTTGGATAGAACGTCCTCCAGATAAAGCATGCAATGAAGCTCTCGAAAGTGACTCCCTGCCTCTCTGACTTCGCAAACAATCTGTCGAAAATACCCAGAGCTTTGATTAGGCCGGGGTATTTGTGACGGACGGCAGTTTCGGCCGTCAAGCCATCAAGTGTAGTTGGCACAGTGGAGAAAATATATTCATCGGGAGGCAGCAACTCTTCATAATGCTCCCCCGTGATGGGCAATCCTGAAATCTCACGGAATCCATCCAATAAAATACACACCTCTCGATCCCCTAGCAGAAAGGTATTGGTAGGCAGTTTCCATTGGTTTAAGAAGGATTTGATCCACCAGACGTGAGGAGCCTGATAAGGGAATAGCGACGCATATACTGCCTAATACAGCCCAACCTTCTGTAACCTTGCGCGGTGGGCAGAAAGAATGTAGCGAGCCCAAATAAGATAGCCCACTGGATGCCGGGGGGATGACACCTACTTTATAAACTTGTCCCCAAGGTCGAGCTTCACCTTGGCAAATCCGACGCCCCAAGATGTCTATAGCCGGCAAGGGCTGGTTAGGTATCCCAGATGTAGAGGGCTTAAGCCGGCCCGAAGGAGTCCAATTGGTCATCTCCACTGCGTAAGCTGTCTGTGGGCGCTCCAACGGCGATATAGGGCGAAGAGGCTCCACTGGCTCTTCGCAAATAAAACTTCGGCGCCCCCGGATGATGTGGCCGTACCAAACGCCCCATAAGAATAGACTTGTCCGATCTTTTATCATGAGCTCTGATCATCACCATTGCCTTTTCATCCGACGGCGATTGTAGAAAAGCGGCGTCCGAGCGAGTATAAGGGAAATAGGGGAGAGAAGCCATTGTTCCTGAAATAAGGAAAAGTGGAAACATTAGTGAAACCCATGCATATATATATAACAGGATGTCTGTTTTGCGGGACCACTGCCTACAAAACACATGAACCCCACATAATCAATATGGCAGCGCACCAATGATGAGACAGGGCAATCATTACGAGAATAAAAGAGATTCTCATTAAACAGACATTGGAATTCCAAACAACTCTTGCAAAAACAATCTCTGCTTAGGCACACAACAAATTCAAATTTGCCTGAATAAGGGTAAAACCCTATGCAAAGATTTTCAAGAGCATCAAGAAATAAAATTCCCAAAGGGTCCTTTTGATCTTTCAGAGCTAAGCTCTTCGCCTGACGAATTAAATTCCTTTTATATGATGGAATTAAATTCCAAAAACTCACAAAAACATATATGAGAAATAAAAGTCCATGAATCCTAAAAAAACGGAGGTGAATGTTCGAGATATGGAGGTTTACTACTCAAAAATCACATCTTTGGATCCCTAAGTGGATGGGTTTCAGAGGAGAGCAAAGCTCTCATAATGGATTCAAAATCCAGAGAATTTTTGTCCAAAAAGAAAAGTTTTTATAATGTGCAAGATCTTTACTTAAAAAGGGTTTTTTTTGACAGAGTTTAACTCTGGGATTGCAATGACAGAGAACTAAGCTCTGAGGAGGAGAATTAAATTCTCAAAGAAAACGAAAGAGGAAGAAGATGAAGGAAACAATGGCTACATAAGAAACTAAACCCTCGCATTTATAAGACGTGATAAGGGCAATTCATCTTCCCGTTCCCCTAGGCAATCCAACGGCTATAAAGGTGACAGCGTTGCACTCACGTGCAAACCATATGAGAACAACGCTGTGGGGGCATTTGTTCCCTTATACAAAATGAATAATAAATAAAAGCAACGGGAAAAAGTTCCCAAATGGAGCATCACATGCCCACACGTGATAGGCGCTGCGCTGACAAAACTAAGCTGAAACTGGGCCTCACACGCAGACACGTGACCTCTATATTCAAACTATATAGGCGCCTGAATAAAGCAAACAATTGGCCAGAGTAAAAACTCACGTGATAGCACGTGACGCTCTTTGGTAGGCTTAATTTGGTGGGGTCACGTGCTACACGTGATGGACTCCTATGCCTTCTGAACCGATAGAATTAAATTCTAATTAAGAGGAATCAAAACCCCTAGTTGGAAAATATTTCCTTAAATCTTTCCAAACAAGAAAGATTGTGCTCTGTAAATCAGAGCACCGTTGGATCAAAGATCCAATAGTGATTAAACATCGCCAAGATACAGAATAAGTTCTGTATGGGAAAATATTTTTCCGATCTTGTTAAAAACAAGAAGATTGTCTTCTATAAAACAGAAGCCCTTGGATCAAAGATCCAATGGTGGGATAAATTCCTAAATCAATTAGAGATCTCTCAATGAGAGATTTCCTTAACTGATTCAACAAATCAGCCTCCCCTATATAAAGCACCCAAGACTTCGAGTCTTGTACAGAGGAACCCCCCCATAAACTTCAAGTGAAAAGGAGAGACAGGAAAAGAGAGAAAAAGAAAATCCTTCGTAAGCCAAAAGAAAAGAGAATTTAATTCTCCAGAGAGAAGAAGATCTCTAAAAAAGAAACTCTAGGTAAGAAAAGGAACCAAACATAGAATCTTTTAGCTCTTCTCCACCTTCACAAGAGCTTAACTCTTTTAAAAAAAGAACTTAGTTCTTCCTCTGGTTGAAGATCTGCAGAGGCAGATCTCCCCACAAGTTGAGAATTTAATTCTAATCGGGAAGATCTTTTATGCAGATTCAAAACTTAGGGGGAGAATTGAGTCCAAACAATTTAATTCTTACAACAGAACATATAGGAATTTAATTCTTCTAAATAAAACTAGGGTTTAACCCTATAAAAGAATTTAATTCTTATTAAGCAAGGGGCTTGAAAACTTAAGATCCACATGCACGTAAAAGGTGATTAGCATCCAAACATGATAATTGCAGATCACGTGCTCCCACGTGACCGCTGAACAAATCTTTGTAAAAGGGGAATAAGCTTAAGACAGATTCCATTCTTAGGGCGGCTCACGTGACCCCACGTGACTCCTTAATAGTGCTTAGCACTTTTCTAAAGAGAATAAAACAAAGGCAGCTTTCAGTCTTTGGGGCTGCCTCACATGATCCCATGTGACCCAATAGTGCTCAGCACTCAGAAAAGAAAAGGGGAACAAATCTAAAGAAGCTGTGCCAAATCTCAGTTGCCTCACGTGACCCCACGTGAATGCCTCAAATCTTCTTAAAAAATACTTTAAGATCTCATGTGGGAGCACGTGAGCGCTGAACATATGCTAGTGTTTAACACTATGATAGGCCAATCTTAGCCCAAGTTAGCTGAGTCTCCCAAATCCAAAACCTTGTTTTTAACCGAGCCCTAATTATGCTCAGGACTTGTCATGCCCACCCCCAATACAGAGAGTATTGTCCGCTCTGGCCGAAACCGCACGGTTTTGTCCTTCGGGGCAAACCGGACCCGATCAGGGGCCACTTCCCAGGAGGTCACCCATCCCAGAACTTCCCTGGCTCGAACACGCTTAACCATGGAGTTCTCAAGCTCCTGTAGTGCCGGTTCACTTAAAAGGCGCCTCTGTATTGAAGAGTGGTATCATTCCATTTATAGTACAGATCTGCCCTCTTTCGGAATGTATTCCAAAGAGTCTCCATTGTTCTACAGTGGGTCCCATAGACTCAAGAGGTGACCCCCACGGATTCAAGAGGTGGCCCCCGCCCACTTAACACGACACTTGGCGTGGCACTTTGTTCCGTGTGGCACTTTGCTCCGTGAACAAGAACCGGGTCCCGACATTCTGTAAATCCCCACTACCATCTTAATAAAAGTTTTTCCTATTTTTCTAAATTCCAGAAATTTACTCTTCCTCGTATATTGTTGAAGGAAGGTGGTTGCTTGAATCCCAATGTTTATATTTTTCCTTAACCTTAAAAGTCAAAACCCAGAATTTAAAACCAAAAACTAAAGCAAATAAAACTAATTTAAATTAACCCTTATTTTTTTTCACTAAACCCTCAGCCAAAAATCCTTTTTATTAACAATTAAAAATTCCCCCGGCCCGTTGCTCACTCCCAGCCCACCAAGATTTTTAAAAGAAAAGAAGGGGAATTATTTAGCGGGCCCGGCCCACTCCCCCGGCCTGCTTCCTCTTCTTCGAAACCGACCCGACCCGTTTCTTTACCTCCTCTTCCCCACGTCCAAAAAAAACTCCTGCTCGTTTTCCTTCTTTCTTCGTCGCGAACCCACACTCCCCACGTCGCCCTCGCCGTTGCCCACGACCCGCGACCCCCGACCACGTTTCCACACCCCTCAAACTCCCCGTCTCCAATTCCTTTCGTCACTCTCCCTCTCCAACTCACTCCTCATCTCGCTCTCTACATCCACCGAGCCCCAACTTCGAACAACCCACTGCAACCTCCACGACGACGACGAACCTTCCTCCGACCCACTTCTTCATCACCTCACCCTAACCTCCTCCTAAATCCCTCGCCTTCACCCCAACAACTCAGCCACCTCACTCGATCTCCAACCCCCCTGCACATCCTCTCGGCCACCCTCTAGCACTCAACGCCGGCGAGCCCCACTTCACCTGAACCACCCCTGCGACCCTCAACATCCTCAGCACCCTCCTCATCACTTCAAACCCGACCCCCCACTGCACCCCCCCTCTCTCTCAAAAACCCACACCGAGTGATCACTGCGCACTCACTGTGCACGTCGCCGGAGCAACCACCGCCGACATCGTCGACCCCAGCAAGTCCCAGGCCAACCACAGAGCACCACCTCCGCTTCCAGCAAGTACTTGGCGGCTCCGGGCAACTCCGACGCAAAATCCGCATCGCAAGCCAAACTCGCGCAATTCGTTTTACGGCGTATATCACGCGTTCGTGACGCCGTTGCTGCCGCACGACCTCGAGACGTTTCCAGGCAAGTGTTTACTTGCTTCATGCTAAAATAATAGTGGTACAAACCTAAATCACATAGTTTACGAATTTACCGATTACCGATATATTATGTGACCTAAGTGTTCGATGCTAGTCTCCAATGAATATAATTGTTTAATTTGACGGAAATAAATGTTTTCTGTTGACCCTCATAATGATAAGTAACGTGCATGAATCTCACTGGAAAATACGATTGTTAGAGACAAAAATTGATACCCCCAAATATGCCGTTAAAACTAATATTTTTCTCGTATCTGAAAATGAATAAAATCACCGTAAATTACACATATACTGGATTGATGCGTTCGAGGGCTTAAATCGAAGCTGACTCGACGAAATTTAACCCTATGTAAAATTCTAATGATTTCTGTTCAATAACTGTGATGATAATTAGATCGGAAAGCGACTCTAGACTGCAGTCCAGAGCGTTCCTGATTATTGTGTACTATCCCAATACTTGTGTTACTGTGGTTCTTGAAGTCTTATGTTACGGAACTCTATAGTAGATTAAAGATAACTCTGTTAGCTAAATAAAACAGGTGGTTCCATTCCGTTTCATTGCCATTTGCTATTTTAAACTATATTTAAAAGGGGAGAACGTATAACTGTCCAGAACAGATTCAGAAATGACATACTGAGGTTAAACTGTGTATAACTTTCAACGTACAGATGCGATTGATGATCCGTCTGTTGAGTTGAATACTCTATTGGAAACCCTAGATTTCATTTAACTGTAACATCGCTAAATTATGAGCCCAACTGGGTGCAATTCGTGTCGTGAAACGGACGTTCAGTTCTGAAACTGAATTTCCAGCCGCGAGCACTTAAAAATGAAACAACTGTATCTTGGAAACCGGAATCCCGATTGAACTGAAACTAATTTTGACGAATTGCTGACTAAATTTTCTATTTATCTTACTTGTATCACTTTGTTGAATTCTTAACATATGAATTTATGAAATTTCTGGAAGATAATGACATGCCTATTGATTCATATTACCCTTAGCGTAATGATGGCATACATACATATATCATACCCCATTTACCATATACTTAGTGCTAGTGCGTGTTAGAGTCAGTGGACATTGCATTATCGTGCGTGGTTGATATTGGTTTAGGAGTGACGAGTATACCAAAGGGAAAGTGAATATTCGTGACAGTGATTGATACAGCGAACCGTGATAAAACCGTGCCATTGGTATACTTGTACACGACTAAATCAAGATCATAACTAGTGAGAACCTGAAGAAAAAGGGGAAATCAAAGTAGAAAGAGTATCGTATTTAGCGGGACCGTATTTAGAGGATGATCATTCGAACCGTGATACTGATACATGTAGGGTAGGATCTAGCGATCCGGCTGACAGGGTTATGTCCCGGGCATGTGGGCCGTTGTCTCGGGTATGTACGAGACTCCTGTTAAACATGATCCTCCTTCCACTATGTGATTTCAAACATGACCTAGAGACCGATAGGGACACATAATATATTCTGCATCATATAGTGACATAGTGATTACTTGCATTGTTCTTACACCAGTATTATCTCATATACCTGTTTCATCTTATTATAATAATATTGTTATTGTGTCGCTCTGACGACCTGAGTATGCATGCTCAGATCCCGCGGAAGGACCAGCACAGGAGACGAATCTACCCTTCGAGTTCACAGAGATATAGTCTGACGTACTTCCTATCTTTACTGCTTTCCATAAAAGTGATCGTGAGATTGACTTTGGTTAGTATTTGTTCTTTTTATCTGTAAATTTGTGAACAATGGAATATTAATGTAATAAATTAGTGATGTGATTCCTTTACCACTGCACTTTATTTACTGATTACCATGTAATGCTAGAAGCCGAAGTGTGACTACGGCGGGATGATTCCTTGACTGTAGGAGCATGGCTGGCCTAGTCATCCCTCGTTTTCCGTATTTTGGGAAGCGGGGCGTGACACATTCTCCCCACTTTTGAACAATGGTTCGTCCTCGAACCACAGACCTACTATTGAGGCACCAGCTCTGATACCATTATGTCATGCCCCACCCCCAATACAAAGAGTATTGTCCGCTATGGCCAAAACCGCACGGTTTTGTCCTTCGGGGCAAACCGGACCCGACCAGGGGCCACTTCCCAGGAGGTCACCCATCCCAGAACTTGCCTGGCTCGAGCACGCTTAACTACAGAGTTCTCAAGCTCCTGTAGTGCCGGTTCACTTAAAAGGCGCCTCTGTATTGAAGAGTGGTATCATTCCATTTATAGTACAGATCTGCCCTCTTTCGGAATGTATTCCGAAGAGTCTCCATTGTTCTACAGTGGGTCCCACGGACTTAAGAGGTGGCCCCCACGGATTCAAGAGGTGGCCCCCGCCCACTTAACACAACACTTGGCGTGACACTTTGTTCCGTATGGCACTTTGCTCCGTAAACAAGAACCGGGTCCCGACAGGTCTTCCAAAATTAATCATCTTAAATGGCATTTACAATAATGTTCATCCCATTGCTTCTCAATCTGGCATTTGGTTCAAGGGTACATCTCTTCACATCTCTGATACATGTCGTTGTAATTCTTTAATGTCTGTAGAGAGGTGGTGGGTCCCGACGACCTATAACACTCTGGTGCATTTCCAAACCCATGATTACATCCAAACAATGGACCACAACGTCCTTAAACTAATGATGGACCGTAATGTCTTTAAACTAACTCTGGACCGCAACGTTCTTAAACTAATGATGGACCGTAACGTCCTTAAACTGAACTTCATGGACTATGATGTCCTTAAACTGAAAAAACCTTACAGACTATGATGTTTTTAAACTCATAGACTATGATGTCCTTAAACTTACGGACCGTAATATCCCTAAACTAAATCATACGGACTATGACGTCCTTAAACTCACGGATTATGACGTTCTTAAACTTATGGACCGCAATGTCCCTAAATTAAAACGATAGAGTCCAAATACTTTTTCGTTGGATCTAAATGATCCCAAAGTCTTGTTAACCGGATCTTAATCTTAAATTAGACTAACATATCCTTAATAAGTATTTAAGTTGATCTTAATCTAAAATAAGATTAACGATGCTTAAACCAACCCAAATCCAAATCTAAGAAAATACGGATTTGGACTAATCCACGCCCTACAGGCGACACCATAAATTAGTCTCCGTATACAATTCATGGGAAACCAAAAATAAAACAAATACACATGACACGAAGTGACCATCTGGAGAAGGAGAAATTGGTTACCGCTATGCGGTAGCGTAATTAACTGCAGGAGCTTGCGCCTGCAGGGAAGAGCATCCCCACAATCAAAAACCCCTCGTACACGAGGGGGAATTTGACGAAGTCTGCTACGACGGCCGCATCTGTTTAAATCTCCGATATACGGTGCCATAAATCAATTCCACCTTTGTAGTTTTCGGGACACGTCATCCGCCACGTGTCGTAATCTGATGAAATACCACTTGTGAGCATCATCAAAAACCATTAACGCTGAGAACCAAAATTCAGTTCATGCTGATTATTATTGTTATAAAGTCACGATAATCTCCCAAAAGAATTTGTCATACAAAAGCAATTCTCTTCCACGTTAAAAAGAAAAAATAAGTTTGGGCGGCCGCGGATCGTATACAGGATCGGACCCGCAAAGACCAGTTACACACAGTAGCCGACACAAACCCGTTAACTACCGACAGCAACCCACCCCTCTCCGTTACCCACACTGAACGCCGTCAAATCCGACAGTGCAACCCCCCCTCTCCGTTACCCACACTGAACGCCGTCAAATCCGACAGTTATCTCATATAAATTCCCCCGCCCCCGCTCGAGCCCCCCTCACCCACGAACCTGCGATGGAGCGCACCGCGAGCGGAGACTGGAGCGGGTCGGGTCTTATGGATTCCATCCTGGATAGGATCCGATCCGATAACGAGGCGTCTCGGATCCAGTCCGCGAAGGAGATCCGAAGGCTGACGAAGACGTCGTCCAAGAACCGGCGGCTGCTCGCCGACGCCGCGGAGCCGCTGGTCTCGATGCTGCGATCGGAGAGCGCCGAGTCTTACGAGCCGGCGATCCTCGCCCTCTTGAATCTCGCGGTGAAGGACGAGAGGTAAAATCTCTGTCTCTTTTGACCACAGGCGTTCTGTAATTTTTCCAATTGCTGTGATTGTTTTGTTAAGCGAAATAATTTTTGTGGAAACTTAATTTCTTTTTATTATTTATATTATTACTGTTCTATCTTTAGATTTACATCACAGCGTTCTATTTTTAGATTTGTTCATAATAAAAATCAAATCTTTTTGAACAATTAATTGATTGAGTTGGTTTGATTTGTTGTGGGCTCAGACTCCTCTGTTACATCAATTAAAAATTGAAGCTTTTTTTAAAAGATAATCAAGCAATTTTGTATATGTAATCATGTATTATGTGAGTTAATGTGAAGTTATCTTATATATCTGTACATCATATTACTGTGCCTTTTAGAATTTTAATGACATGGATTTGTTTTTGGGCTGTGAAGGAAAAGACGAATAATCATGAAATATTTGGTCTCATAGGCCTTTTTTATACTATTATTATAAAATAGATGTAGCCTTTTTTGATATTTGTTTATTGGTGTTGGACGGTTATATATGTGCTAGCTATTTAATTATCTGCTTATATTATTTCCTTCCTTCAATTTGATGTGTTTCTATTTTGCTCTTGGCAGTTACAGGCCATGCTAATTTTCTATTATGTAACTACTTTGGAAACAGTACTGATCTTGATCAGTTTGAAATTAGCTTTTCCCCCCACATACTTTTGTTGAAATATTGGGCTAATTATTAGATTTCATGTGATTGCTCCAATGATGAAAATTGATAAGGGGCCATCACACTCTTATCTTTGTCTTCTCATTTCCTTTTCCTTTTTGTGGTAGCTTTGCTTTGTGAAATTGATGATATGGACTAGCCTCCTTCCTATCCTGTCCTATGCTCTAAAGTGATTATTCTTGTTCAACCTTTTTAATTTTTAATTTTTATATTGGGAAAGTAATTAGTAAGCTGTGAAGTTGGTGTGTCAAGGACTCAAGGTTAATTAATTGCCAACTCTTGCCTTAACTCACTAATTGAATATGTATCGTTTTAAAATACTTTAGATAGTTTAGGATTGGTTTAGTATGGACACATATCATGAGGATGATGTCATGTGACATTTGTGCTTACTATTTGGATTCATGTCATTGTAGTGTTAGGTTTAGCTTAGAATCTTTGCATGGTATTTAGCATCTAGACCACTGTGTGCTGTATACAAGTACCAAACATGGTCTCTTTCAATAGATTATAGATAATATCTTCAATCAATATGTGCCTTCAAAAATGACTGGATGCAATGTTTTGAACAACTACTTATGGTGTCTCATTAACTAATTGTTTTTACAAGTCTTTGCCCCTTCTGATGGTTGTATATTAGGTACTGTATGTTATGTATGTGCACATGTCAATCCAGAACACTTTGTTAGAAACTCATTTGAATTTTTTGATGAGAAAAGATAATAGATTGTGATTTTCTAGAGCATGTTTGGTTTGGTTATAATCTTCTTTCACAGTAAATAATGATTAGTTTTTGTTTTTTGGGTAATTACAGTGACATTTGTGTCACTATTTGTGTTAAGTCGCATGCCGTTTTTTTTTTACTAAACCGAGTAAATTATTTACTCTATTTTGTTCCTATATACGTTTTATCCTAGGTTTTCCTGGAAAATCTCATATGCCACTTTGTTAGGTGTACCTCTTTGTATGTTATCCTAGTCTTTGTTGATACATTTGTTTATGTGAGGTTTGGTTTGGGTTGTTTTCCAAGGAACAAGGGTCAGGATATTTTTAGGTTCAAATGAAGTTGAGATGGATTGAAAGTTTTGAGCTGTGTGAAGTAAGAAAAGCTAATGTGAACCAAATTTCTAGCAGCAAAAGTCCAATACAACTAAATTTCTAGCGGAAAAGGGTATAATTTAAACAAAGCTAGACATTTCAAGTTTATTGCACAGGACAGAACATTTGGGCAATCAAGGATTTGAGTTTTTTTTCCCCTTCGTTTTCTTTTTTGTTAGTGTAATAGGGATAGGGTTGAATAACGTGATAAATAAATCCTCTTCCTCTTCAAAGCACTGATCATATTCAAAATTTTCAGCAACAAGACCAAGATCGTGGATGCCGGCGCCCTCGACCCCCTCATCTCCTTCCTCCAATCCCCAAAACCAACTCTCCAAGAACACGCCACCGCTGCAATCCTCACCCTCTCGGCCTCTCCAACCAACAAGCCTGTCATTGCCGCAACCCCCACCGCCATCTCTCTCCTCATACAAATCCTCCACATGGGCACCCCACAAGCCAAATCCGATGCCATCACCGCCCTCTCCAATCTCCGCACTGCCCAAAATGCCCTCTCCTCAATCCTATCCTCTGACCCCATCCCCTCGCTTACCCAACTCCTCAAAAATTCAAAAAAGAACTCAAAAACCGCTGAAAAATGCGTTTCTTTGCTAGAATCCCTCATGCAATTCAATGAAGCGAGAACTGATTTGATTTCCATGCCCGGTGGGGTTTTTGCATTGGTTGAAGCAGTGGAGGATGGCTCAAGTCGAGCCAGAGAGCATGCGGTCGGGGCATTGCTAACGCTTGTTCAAAGCGATCGGTGTAAATACAAAGAGGTGATGTCTAAAATACCTAAAAGCTTAAGCTATTGAGTTGTGTCATAATTATGTACATCAATCTATCATAACACTTTAACAAGGCCTTCACCGGGAATTTTCATGTTTAGTGGGAGAATAAATAGCATAAATATATTATTTCAAATTAATTGTCGAGAATGCAAAACCTCTTAAAAACCTAGTGTGTGCTCTGCAGCCATGTCAAGAATCATTTTTACTTAGAAGCTTAAGTTGTTGAGTTGTGGGATATCAATGTAAAACCGAGCTAACAGAGCAGTTAACAGGTGATTCTTAATGAAGGGGTGATACCGGGGCTCTTAGAGCTTACGGTGCAAGGGACAGATAAAGCTCGGCTGAAGGCTAGAGAGTTGCTGGAGTTGTTAAGGGATCCGAGCAAGCGAAGGCATGGGTTTGAAGGGGAGACGATAGAGGAGATTGTGAGCGACGTCGTGAGCAGGATTGACGGCGAGGATTGCAAGGGGAAGGCGAAGAGGATGCTGGCGGAGATGGTGAAGGTGAGCATGGAGCAGAGCTTGAAGCATTTGGAACGGCGAGCTTCGATGGTTTCTTTGAAGTGACGATTATTGTGTGTGTCTGTGTTAATTTCTTGTTTGAAGATGCTAGTCCAGGCAGCGATTGTGCCGGGTGACCGGTAATTAAAGTGTATAGTTTCTGTAAATTTTGTCACTCTCGTATATGAATTTCTCAATAAGGATTTGTACAATCAAACATTGATAGTTGCTTTTCAGGATTATAGTGGATATTTCATGTCAATAATCTGTTCATTGTTCTTGGTTTCGTTGAGTTCTGCATTCAAATGTTATTGCTTCATTTTTTCCCCTTCTCTAATTGGATTAAGTTGGAAAAACTTAGATGTGAATGTATGACGTATTGGGAATATTTTGCAAGAGACTTTTAGTTGCTGGAAAAAGTTTTAGCCCACTTTATATGATGAAGTTGTTAATAATTTAATTATAGCGACAAAAAAATAATAAACTCGATCAATTTTATTAAGAAATGAATCATCTCTATTTATACACCTCATAATATAACTAACTAATAATCCTAACAATCTAACACACTAATTATAATCTCAGCAACATAAATCAGAACTTATCTGATTTATGATAACTACTTATGTTCAAATATCTCATAATCTAACATATAAATTTTCTTATTATTTGTCGGGACCCGGTTCTTACTCACGGAACAAAATACCACACGGAACAAAGTGTCACGCTAAGTGTCATGCCAAGGGGTGGGGTCCACCTCTTGCATCCGTGGGGGCCACCTCTTGAGTCCGTGAGACCCACTGTAGAACAATGGGAAATTTTCGGAATACATTTCGAAAGAGGACGAATCTGTACTATAAATGGAATGATACCACTTTTCAATACAGAGACGCATTTTAAGTGAACCGGCACTACATGAGCTTGAGAACTCCGTAGTTAAGCGTGCTCGGACCAGGGAAGTGGCCCCTAGTCTGGTCCGGTTCGCTCTGAAGGATAAAACTGTGTGGTTTTGGCCAGAACGAATAATACTCTCTGTATTGGATGTGGGGCGTGACAAAATGGTATCAGAGCTCGTCCTTCAATATTACGTCTGTGGTTCGAGGACGAACTATTGTTCAAAGATAGGGAGAATGTCGGGATCAGGTTCTTACTCACGGAACAAAGTTTCACGCCAAGGGACAGGGGCCGCCTTTGAGTCCGTGGGACCCACTGTAGAACAATGGGGAATTTTCGGAATACATTTCGAAAGAGTGCAGTTCCGAAACTATAAATGAAATGATACCATTCGTATAACACAGAGGCACTTTTTAACTGAACCGGCACTACATGTTCTTGCTCACGGAACAAGGTGCTACGCCAAGTGTCATGCCAAGGGGATGTGAGCCACCTCTTGAATCCGTGGGGGGCACCTCTTGTGTAACAACCCTAAATTTCCTGTACAATTTTTCAAAAATCCATAAAGGGGTATTTTAGCCTGAGCATAAGATAAAAGTAATTATTTTGCTTTTTAATTACAAGTTAAAAGAATGTAACAACTCTATTTTTAGTGTACAAAATTTGCTTAAAAATTAATATATACTTGGGGTATTTGCATTTTCTATGACTATTTTAAGTAATTAAATAGCTCCATAATTAAAAGAAGCAGCTTGTAGCTCATTGGTAATACCTTGCACTGCTGAACCAAGTTATTAAAGTTCAAATCCCATACCCCACATTATTTTTAATATTATTTTGTTTTAAAATTTTTAGAAGACCAACAGTCAGTACGTGATAACTCCAAATTTTCCCACTACACCTAAAATAATAAATATACCAGATGCTACATCAGGCGACCCCACTACCTCCCGAGCTCCCGACTCGGCCTGACTCGGCCGGCGCCGCCGGCTGGACTAGGCCGGTCGGCCGAGTCGTCAACAGGAAAATCCTGGCTTTTGGTCTTCTCATACCCCCTGCACACTCCATTTAATTTGATCGGTTTCAGAGAACCATTAATCCCCATTTACTCTATTTTTAATGAATTTTTAATAAATTTTTTACATTTTTAATTTAAAACCCTTCATCTACCCTAACCTTAACCTAACCCTGTAAATACCAACCCTACACACTACCCTCTTACCCAAAAACTTTGAGCCACCTCTCAAGAAATCAGTAGAAACCTTGTATACTTTGAAAACGAGCAAAAAGCGAAGCTACGGCGAATTTTTCGGCAAACTTTCGACGACCATCCTAAGAGCTCCCGGCGACGAAACGACGCACCGGTGACTCCTCCCGATTAATCTCCCTCTCTTTGTTGTCCTAAACCCGTAAGTCCCCATTTCTATCTTCCTTTTTCTTTCTAAAAATACGGAATTACAAAACCCGACGGAATCAGAACAAATCCGATTTTCGATTCGGTTTCTTTATAAAACTTCATTTTTCTTTAATAAAATCATGCTTAAACCAATTTATGTTGACTATTAAACACTAATCAACCATATTGATCAAGTTTCATATCATAAAGTAATTGTTATTTTATTTTACCGTATTTTTCATTTAAATACCATATAGTTTCAATACTACATTTAACTTCCGACGACCATCCTAGGAGCTCCCGGCGACGAAACGACGCACCGGCGACTCCTTCGGATCAATCTCCCTCTTTTTTTTGTCCTAAATCCGTAAGTCCCCATTTCTATCTTCCTTTTTCTTTCTAAAAATATGGAATTACAAAACTCGACGGAATCGGAACAAATCCGATTTCCGATTCGGTTTCTTTATAAAACTTCACTTTTCTTTAATAAAATCATGCTTAAACCCATTCATATTGACTATTAAATACTAATCAACCATATTGATCAAGTTTCATATCATAAAGTAATTGTTATTTTATTTTACCGTAATTTTCATTTAAATACCATATAGTTTCAATTCTATATTTAACATCACAAAACTTGCTATACCTTTAAGTAGATCACGTGGTAATGACCTACCTCCTCACACACTCATATGCAACATAGCACAATACCCTCGGGAACATAGAATACGGGAAAACGACACCTTTTCATTTAAATACCATTACTATTAAAACCGTTTTTCCTTAATGGTTAGTATTTATACAAATTTTTGCAAAACGCCGCTACAATCCATTTGGGGAACCCGTTCGGAATGGTGCGGATTATCGCACATCCTCGGGCTTAGTAGTGCGAGATGCAGAACTCCGCAAGGAGCATTCGGTCTCGAAAGATTTAAAATATGACATCTTAAGAAAAATGAGATTTCTAGAATATAATATATATACTAAATTTATTTTCATATAAATATATGTATATGTAATATTAAAATATTTATTTTGAATTATTATAAATATTCCAACTCTTTTCAAAAATCACAAGAATCATTTACACTAAAATATCATGAATTCCATACAAATCAATATTACAAATAAATACCTTTTATTATGAATTTAGGATATTTTCACTAGAAATATCACAATATAAAATCTACATTCATTACAATTCTAAAGACGACAACTAAATACTTGGGGAGTACTTTGAAAAGAATATAATAGTATTTTTACATAAAACCCCCTCAAGTTCTATAAATTACCCTACGGACCCTAGTAAACATAGGTTTAAGCAGAACCAAATCTCTTGAGCCTTAGAGAGCCGGAGCTTGTCTATTTAAGTTAGACAGCTTAACAACGATGTTATCAATAAGGTAATCGTCTTTGAAAAAACACAAATCCTGCCGCCCATGTGCAGCGGTTACCGATAATATCAAAATAATCAGGACTTCAATTTACTTTTCTAATTGTCTGACTCAGTTTGACTCTCAGTATAATCTGACTTGAATATGATTTAAGTACAATCTACAATCTACAATCTACAGTCTATAATCTATAATCTACAAATCTTCAATATTACAATTCAACATGAATCCATGAATCCAATTATCAATTTATACAACTTGACTGAACCGAACCATGAATATACATTTCATTTACATGGTTCTCCAGTTATTCCATTTACATGATTCTACGGTTACATCCGTTTACTAATATCATGATTTCGTTCAGTCATCCAATTATACAATTTACAATACAATACAATACAATACAAACAAGACATCTCAGGGTTTAAGGGGTAGATTGGTACGGAAGGTGTTAGAAGTGGCACGAGACAGTAAGACTTAATACACCTAACATGAATCCAGTTGCTGTTGTACCGTGGCATAAACGGTTCCTTGTACTATATTTGCCTCTAGTCTCTGGCATATAGAGACTCCTCTCGTATACACTGGCATTCTTCTATACCAAACTACAAACAACAGCATTAACACAACAATATACTACAACTTTAAAAGATACCTTTTTATTCTGTCTATTCTACTTTCTTTTATTTTTGGGATTTATCGAGCGATCTGTTCGCTGACGGCATTCTCTTTCTTTCTTCTTTGAATGTCGTCAGGTGATCTGGACCCGTCAGAGATCGAGCCCACTGCTGAAGACTTGGACCAGTTCAGTGAAGACCCCGAGATCTAGTCATTGTACACTTTCCATTTCAGTACTTTTCTTTCCTGTTATGCCATTGTTTAGGCATTGCTTTTTATTTCAGTTGTATTTACTTTCCATGTATTGTACAGAAAGAATGTGAATAAATAAAGTTGTTGTTTTATTATATCTTGTCTCTTGTGCTTTACTTTTATATTGCTTATATACGCTTAGCGTATTTACTTCATAGTAAATACGTAGCGGCCTCGTCGCGTCCTCTGCCTGTATACTGGAAAGCGGGGCGTGACAAGTTTTGTTGGTGGCCCATGCAGGTCAGAGCTGTATAGAACTATACTATACAGTTCTGTTCTGCGTGAACAAACCTAAACAATATAACACAAGAACCAGCAACTAAAACATTCTTTACAATTCATGTTCCTTGAATCTTATCAATTTCATATTCTTTGAATCATATACCTTGAATCTGTCCTAACCTATATTTTTCTTCAAGGTTATGCATTCTCCAAACAACACCAGCACCAACTTCAACAACACTCCACCTCTACTACCAATCACACCTGCCGTTACTGCTCCACCCAACGAGCAGATAGTTCTTGTAACACCCGAGCCCAATAATACTATGTATATTACTAGTTGAGGGTTATTTATTGCTCTTTCCAATTTTACTGATTTTCTGGTGTTTATTGCTAAATTTTACCCGGTTAAGTTATTTTGGCACATAACAATTTTAACTCCGAAAATGAAATTTAAGATGTCCATGTTGGCCTACTCGTCGCCACTAGTCGCGTGGTAGCGTCCGCGTGTCGAGATTCCGTTCCGTTTGGCTAAACAGGCAAGTTTGGGCGACTACGCGCGCGTGCAAGTGTCCGACTTGGGGGCATGCATTTTAATCATTAAACACCTCTTTTCAAAATTTGGAACCCGCTTAAAATCATATAATTTGAATTTGGAACTTTTGGGCGCAACCCGGGCGCGATTTGGAAATGTTTCATTTCGCGCCAAAATGGCCCATTTAAATTTAATATCGAATATTTATTTATACACTCAAATCTTTAATTCACAACAGAATTTCCTCAAATCCTTCTTAAATATTTTTCCCCTTTCTCCCCGCAGCCAATCACGAGCTCGCAATCGAGCTCGTGGGCCCCCTCCTTCTATCTCTCTCTCTGCCTCTCTCCTCTTTCTCTCTCTCTCTATCTCTCATAATATTAACTCTCTCTCTCTCTCCAATCTCTCTCTCTCTCTTACTCTTTATAACCCCATGCACAGCCGCCCACGACCCATCTTCCTCACGAGAAACCCCCACGCAAACCCTAACCCTAGCTCACGCAGATCTCACCGCCGGCCTCCTCGCGACCTCGCCGTCGCCGCCCTCACCACCACGACCTCCACCGCACCCACCTACCCTCTTCCTCCCGTTCGCCCGCTCCTTCCCGCGCCTGCAACCCATCTCCCCGACGCCTCCATCCCCTCGCAACCTCACCGTCGACGTCGCCCATCGTCGTCGACGACCCCACGACTCCATTTCACCCTACTCGACCCGACCTCGTCGTCGTTCCCTCCTCCCCTCGCCGGAAAAGCAAACCCGAGCCTTCATCCTTCGCCTGCACCTTCCCTGTTCGCCGGAGAAGCGCGCTGGCGACCTCGTCGACGCCACCTCCGACCACCTCTCTCTCTCCCACGACCACCTGAGCCGACCACACCCTTCTCCAACTCGCCGCAGCCCACTACCCTGCACACCCGAGGCCCTTCCCCTTGCTGCAGCCGCCGCCGTCGCTTCGCCGGCGATCCAGTGCCGTCGAGCCATCGTGTTTGCACCCTGTTTCTTCGCGGTGAGTTTCCTTGTGCTTCCTTTTGGTACAATTCATTCGCTGGTCGTATTTTGGCGTATATCGTATCTTTGTTGCTAACTTTGCTACTTTGTTGTTGCCGGAATCCGACCGTGCCGTCTGACGAACCCGACGCTCCAGCGAAGCCCCTGGTCCGTGTGATTTCGTTGACCTCTGTTGGGACTCGATCCGTGGCCCGTGCTTCCGTATCGTGGTTTCTACCGACATCGCATCCGTGTTTCGGTTTGCGGAACCGCCGAGGCAAGTATCCGAATACTTGCTTAACATGCTACAACTTAATCATAATATAACCACACAACTTTCATGACATCGATACCTTTTATAACTTAGAATTGCAAGTCACGATTATCCGTAACTTTAAATCAATGAAAACATTGCTCGCTTTAACCGGTCTGCTATTAATTCATACTTAACTAATCAAACCAAGTAGATCATCCCCAATTCATTTGTTAAATCACTCATGAGACAATTATTGTGCTTAGTTCAGATTCATGTAACTCCATTACGTATATTATCGATATTGTTCGTCTTGTGGCTTTTGCACCTCAAAGGTGCGTGAACCGGATTAATAAGAGAATACAAACATCACTGTGTTCACATAGAATAATATTTGTTATTTACTGTTTCCTGCTACCGTTCATTATTTGTTACTATACCTATTATCATCATATACCTGATTGCATTACATATTGACCGATCTTGATACACATGACACATGTACTGATACACCAGACATGACACCCTGTACATATCAACTCTACCTGTTGAAAGTAACCTGACCTGTTACCTGATCTCAGGCCTAATGCCGACAAACCTAACCATTCCTGCTGTCGACCCAGACAGACCTACCTTTACTTGACTTGTGTTGGCATTAGTCCGTGACTACTGAATACCTGACCTGACATACATAGCTTGGGGGTATGGGGAAATCAAAGGTGAAACCGACTTGTAACTCAACAGTTCGACACATTGTTCTGATCAGTCTTACGGGCTTGGCCAGCTCCGGAGTGTTGATGCTGACATCACTCATCTATCCTACTACCTTTTACTGCTTAGCGGCACGTCTCGGATTCAGCCCCGAGAATCATGACCGTGGTCCCGGGCACGCACGGGATACTATTGAGTTACATCGACGATTCATCAATTGGTTTCAAAGACTATAGAGTAGAAAACCTGATAGGACAGTTTAGTCACCACTGCACCTTACCCTGCTTGTTACCTCTTATTACTGCTTTATTCATGTTCATGCTTGCATTGTTTATTACCATGTTTATGCTATATACTTGATATCATGACGCGCTGACGTCTGGGTTTTGCATGGCCCAGATTCCGTACCTTTGTCGTCGACCGAGCAGGAGTACTTCAGCCAGCAGGCTGAACTGTGAGTTCTTTAGAGTTTAGTTTATTTATGTCATTTCATTTCCAGATGTGAGCCCGCATTATGGGACATACTGTTTATACATTGTATTGGATCATTAGCTTCCGCACTTATTGTTTATTGATTCTTGTTATTATGGATTTGGACATGTATTAGTTTAGTTTATTTTACTGTTCTTGATATCTCTACAGCCGTAATGTAACTGTGGGCGGATGTGTCCTACCCACAGGTAGCATGGTTGGCTATGTCACGTGCCCAAATCTTGCGTACTCTGGGAAGCGGGGCGTGACATGGTTTTATGGTATCAGAGCCATAGGTTAGTCGGGTTGATTCTTTTGTAGTTGGGTATTGTACCCAATACACGAATCAGAATACCCGTGTTTAGGAAACATGTCCTGCCACCTTGACCGTTTTACCATTCTTGAATCACATTCTTCCTGATTATATCTTTTACGACGTGCAAACTTACTTTGCATTGTCAGCTCGGAAACCTGATTTCTTGTTATCCCTAGGACTTGGGCGACTTGGGTGGAGTTAAGTAATTGCGGCTATGATACCGCGGCATAGCTACAATACAGTACTCTATTTAAGTATCTTGGAGTTCTAGCCTTGATCCACATTCAGAATCTATCATCATGCTAATGTTGGGTATTTTGAGTTCAGGATTATGAAAGGTAAGAAGTTGAAGACTTACCAGAGGCGTGTGAACGAAGCCGCCATGCTTGGAGTGATAAGAGGAATGCTGGAAATCAAAGAGACAGACTGAGTTGATCCAGCAATAGCAGATTCGTTTCAGGAAGGTTTACAGATCGTTCAGCAGTCTGTAAACAACGATGGAACTAGACCAGTCGAACGAGTAGGGACTGTAGCCGATTTCAGACTTTTGGGTCCGTCTACCTTCACTGGTTTGGAGGAGCCGTTGCCAGCCGAGCAGTGGCTAGTGACACGGAGAATTTGCTGATTGCGGCACAGATTCCAGAGGACAAAGGAGTTGATGTAGTGCGCATTCAACTAGTGGATTACGCCCGAGAGTGGTGGCTTGTGGAGGAGACCCGCTTGCCCGGGCTGATCAGTTGGGCGGATTTCTCTAAAAGTTTCCTGGAGAAATTCTTCCCGCAGACCGCACGGGAGGAAATGGAAGAGGAGTTCATCGGACTAAGGCAGGATGGAGCAGCCGTGGACGTGCATGCAGCAGAGTGGACGAGACTCAGTAGTCTCGCTGGACCTTTCGCGGCCAACGATGTAGACAGCAGTTGCGGTAAGGAAGCAGTTCTGTCGGGCCAGTCGAGTTTAGGACTAGGCCGACAAACAGTGTTCTTGCAGCTATGGAAGTTAATAGTAATGAAGAGCCGGCAGTTGTCCGCGACTTTATGGATGTGTTTGAAGATATTTCGGGCTTACCGCCGAAGCGAGATATGGAGTTTGCGATTGATCTTAGTCCTGGTACAGCACCAGTATCTAAAGCTTAGTATCCGATGGCACCAGTGGAATTGGAAGAAGTTAAGAAACAAGTTGGTGAATTACTCGAGAAAGGTTGGATTCGAAGCAGCAACTCGCCTTGGGGAGCTCCAGTTCTCTTAGTAAAGAAGAAGGATGGCACGAGGAGAATGTGCATCGATTACCGAGAATTAAACCGGGTGACTATTAAGAACAAGTACCCGATCCCTCGCATTGGAGAACTTTTTGAGCAGCTTAGTGGCGCGAGGGTATTCTCGAAACTGGACTTGCGATCAGGATATCATCAGGTCCGAGTGAAGGCAGAAGACATTTGCAAGACGGCGTTTCGAACTCGGTATGGGCATTTCGAGTATTTAGTGATGCCCTTCGGAGTGACTAATGCGCTGGCAATATTTATGGACTTGATGAACAGGATCTTTTCACCGTTCTTGGACCAGTTTATTGTGGTATTCATTGACGACATTCTGGTATATTCGAAGAGTCCGGAGGAGCATGCTGAGCACTTAAGGATCGCACTGCAAACGCTGAGACAGGAGAAATTATTCGCGAAGATGAGTAAGTGCGAATTCTGGCTGGAAGAAGTGAAGTTTCTGGGGCATGTCGTGTCGGGCGATGGAATCGCCGTTGATCCCGAGAAGATTGCAGCAGTTCGAGATTGGCCTGTTCCAAAGAATGTTGCAGAGATAAGAAGTTTTCTTGGACTCGCCGGTTACTACAGAAGATTTGTGGAGAACTTCGCTCGTTTAGCTGAGCCGTTAACCAAGCTTACGCGTAAGGAGGTACCGTTTGTTTGGACAGATGGATGTGCATTGGCCTTCGAGACGTTGAAGCAGAAGTTGATAACCGCCCCTATCCTAACCGTACCGGATGATTCAGGAGGACTGGTGATTCACAGTGACGCATCTGGAAAGGGATTGGGATGTGTTTTGATGCAGAATGGGAAAGTCGTCGCTTACGCATCGAGACAGCTGAAGACTCATGAGCAGAACTATCCGACTCACGACTTGGAGCTTGCAGCCGTGATCTTCGCCCTGAAGATTTGGAGACACTACCTTCTGGGCGAGAGAGTTGAAGTCTTTACGGATTACAAGAGTTTGAAATATGTGTTCACTCAGAAGGAGTTGAACATGAGGCAACACAGATGGTTGGAGCTGATGGCCGACTACGACCTTGATCTTAAGTACCATCCGGGAAAAGTTAATGTCGTGCCAGATGCACTAAGTTGGTTACCAGCAATTCAGGTGTTAACTACGCAGAGGGAGATCATTGCAGATTTTCGAAGATTTGACTTGGAGGTTGTGCTACCGCGTGCTACAGGACAGTTGATGCAGTTGCAAGTACAATCGTCCTTAGTGGAGAAGATTAGAGTGGCGCAATCGCAGGATCCTAGACTGCAAAAGTTTCGAGAGCAGGTTGGAGCCGGACTACGAACCGATCTACTGATCCATGAAGATGGTTCGTTGAGTTATAGTAGCCGTGTGTGTGTGCCAAAAGGAGATGTGCGTGAAGAGCTTAAGAAGGAGGCACACAGTTCAGCTTACTCTGTACATCCAGGAGGGACAAAGATGTACCGAGATTTTCGACAGCATCTCTGGTGGGAAGGTATTAAACGGGAAATTGCTCGCTTCGTGGCTGAGTGCTTAGTGTGTCAGCAAGTCAAGGCTGAACATCAAAGGGTTGCTGGTTTGTTGCAACCACTTCCGATTCCTCAATGGAAGTGGGAACATATAACCATGGATTTCGTGACGGCTTTACCGCGGAGCCCAAAGGGCAACAGTGCCGTATGGGTGATTGTCGATCGTTTGACCAAGGCAGCTCACTTTATTCCTTTTCGGGTTGGTCAATCGACAGAGACCTTGGCAGAGCGATACATGCAGGAGATTGTCAGATTGCATGGAGTACCGGTAAGCATCGTGTCCGATCGGGACACTCGGCTCTTATCACACTTTTGGAGGAGTTTACAAGAAAGCTTGGGGACTCGATTGAAGTTCAGCACAGCTTATCATCCCCAGACTGATGGACAATCAGAGAGAACGATCCAGACCCTTGAAGATATGTTGAGGGCTTGCATGTTAGACTTCAAAGGTTCTTGGGAGGATCATCTACACCTGGTGGAGTTTTCGTACAACAAAAGCTTCCAAGCAACTATTCAGATGGCCCCGTTTGAAGCACTGTATGGTCGTAAGTGCCGTTCACCGGTTTGTTGGGATGATGTTGGTGAACGAAGGTTACTAGGACCAGATTTGGTGGTGCAGACAGTCGAGAAAGTGAATACAATCAGAAAGCATATGAAGGCAGCTCAAGGCAGACAGAAGAGTTGGGCCGACACGTCAAGAAGACCTCTAGAGTTCGCCGTGGGCGATTTGGTATTCCTGAAGATATCACCGACTAGAGGGGTGATTCGCTTTGGAAGTCGGGGAAAGCTTAGTCCCCGATTCGTTGGACCCTTCGAGATATTGGAGCGTGTCGGAGAGGTATCGTACCGGTTGGCATTACCACTATCATTAGCAGGAGTTCATGATGTATTTCATGTTTCTCAACTACGGAGGTATGTTCGTGATGAGACCCATGTTTTGGATCACTCGGAGTTGACCGTTCGGGAGGACCTGACTTTTGAGGAGCGACCAGTCGAGATCAAGGATCGAAGAGAAAAGGTTCTTAAGAACAAGGTTATCCCTCTTGTGCTAGTTTCTTGGGGTAACCGATCGCATGGAGAATCTACTTGGGAGCGAGAAGACGAGATCCGGCAGAATTTCCCTCACCTTTTCCAGTAGTTAGTTATCTTGTATTCTTGGAATTTCGAGGACGAAATTCTTTTGTAGTTGGGTATGATGTAACACCCGAGCCCAATAATACTATGTATATTACTAGTTGAGGGTTATTTATTGCTCTTTCCAATTTTACTGATTTTCTGGTGTTTATTGCTAAATTTTACCCGGTTAAGTTATTTTGGCACATAACAATTTTAACTCCGAAAATGAAATTTAAGATATCCATGTTGGCCTACTCGTCGCCACTAGTCGCGTGGTAGCGTCCGCGTGTCGAGATTCCGTTCCGTTTGGCTAAACGGGCAAGTTTGGGCGACTACGCGCGCGTGCAAGTGTCCGACTTGGGGGCATGCATTTTAATCATTAAACACCTCTTTTCAAAATTTGGAACCCGCTTAAAATCATATAATTTGAATTTGGAACTTTTGGGCGCAACCCGGGCGCGATTTGGAAATGTTTCATTTCGCGCCAAAATGGCCCATTTAAATTTAATATCGAATATTTATTTATACACTCAAATCTTTAATTCACAACAGAATTTCCTCAAATCCTTCTTAAATATTTTTCCCCTTTCTCCCCGCAGCCAATCACGAGCTCGCAATCGAGCTCGTGGGCCCCCTCCTTCTATCTCTCTCTCTGCCTCTCTCCTCTTTCTCTCTCTCTCTATCTCTCATAATATTAACTCTCTCTCTCTCTCCAATCTCTCTCTCTCTCTTACTCTTTATAACCCCATGCACAGCCGCCCACGACCCATCTTCCTCACGAGAAACCCCCACGCAAACCCTAACCCTAGCTCACGCAGATCTCACCGCCGGCCTCCTCGCGACCTCGCCGTCGCCGCCCTCACCACCACGACCTCCACCGCACCCACCTACCCTCTTCCTCCCGTTCGCCCGCTCCTTCCCGCGCCTGCAACCCATCTCCCCGACGCCTCCATCCCCTCGCAACCTCACCGTCGACGTCGCCCATCGTCGTCGACGACCCCACGACTCCATTTCACCCTACTCGACCCGACCTCGTCGTCGTTCCCTCCTCCCCTCGCCGGAAAAGCAAACCCGAGCCTTCATCCTTCGCCTGCACCTTCCCTGTTCGCCGGAGAAGCGCGCCGGCGACCTCGTCGACGCCACCTCCGACCACCTCTCTCTCTCCCACGACCACCTGAGCCGACCACACCCTTCTCCAACTCGCCGCAGCCCACTACCCTGCACACCCGAGGCCCTTCCCCTTGCTGCAGCCGCCGCCGTCGCTTCGCCGGCGATCCAGTGCCGTCGAGCCATCGTGTTTGCACCCTGTTTCTTCGCGGTGAGTTTCCTTGTGCTTCCTTTTGGTACAATTCATTCGCTGGTCGTATTTTGGCGTATATCGTATCTTTGTTGCTAACTTTGCTACTTTGTTGTTGCCGGAATCCGACCGTGCCGTCTGACGAACCCGACGCTCCAGCGAAGCCCCTGGTCCGTGTGATTCCGTTGACCTCTGTTGGGACTCGATCCGTGGCCCGTGCTTCCGTATCGTGGTTTCTACCGACATCGCATCCGTGTTTCGGTTTGCGGAACCGCCGAGGCAAGTATCCGAATACTTACTTAACATGCTACAACTTAATCATAATATAACCACACAACTTTCATGACATCGATACCTTTTATAACTTAGAATTGCAAGTCACGATTATCCGTAACTTTAAATCAATGAAAACATTGCTCGCTTTAACCGGTCTGCTATTAATTCATACTTAACTAATCAAACCAAGTAGATCATCCCCAATTCATTTGTTAAATCACTCATGAGACAATTATTGTGCTTAGTTCAGATTCATGTAACTCCATTACGTATATTATCGATATTGTTCGTCTTGTGGCTTTTGCACCTCAAAGGTGCGTGAACCGGATTAATAAGAGAATACAAACATCACTGTGTTCACATAGAATAATATTTGTTATTTACTGTTTCCTGCTACCGTTCATTATTTGTTACTATACCTGTTATCATCATATACCTGATTGCATTACATATTGACCGATCTTGATACACATGACACATGTACTGATACACCGGACATGACACCCTGTACATATCGACTCTACCTGTTGAAAGTAACCTGACCTGTTACCTGATCTCAGGCCTAATGCCGACAAACCTAACCATTCCTGCTGTCGACCCAGACAGACCTACCTTTACTTGACTTGTGTTGGCATTAGTCCGTGACTACTGAATACCTGACCTGACATACATAGCTTGGGGGTATGGGGAAATCAAAGGTGAAACCGACTTGTAACTCAACAGTTCGACACATTGTTCTGATAAGTCTTACGGGCTTGGCCAGCTCCGGAGTGTTGATGCTGACATCACTCATCTATCCTACTACCTTTTACTGCTTAGCGGCACGTCTCGGATTCAGCCCCGAGAATCATGACCGTGGTCCCGGGCACGCACGGGATACTATTGAGTTACATCGACGATTCATCAATTGGTTTCAAAGACTATAGAGTAGAAAACCTGATAGGACAGTTTAGTCACCACTGCACCTTACCCTGCTTGTTACCTCTTATTACTGCTTTATTCATGTTCATGCTTGCATTGTTTATTACCATGTTTATGCTATATACTTGATATCATGACGCGCTGACGTCTGGGTTTTGCATGGCCCAGATTCCGTACCTTTGTCGTCGACCGAGCAGGAGTACTTCAGCCAGCAGGCTGAACTGTGAGTTCTTTAGAGTTTAGTTTATTTATGTCATTTCATTTCCAGATGTGAGCCCGCATTATGGGACATACTGTTTATACATTGTATTGGATCATTAGCTTCCGCACTTATTGTTTATTGATTCTTGTTATTATGGATTTGGACATGTATTAGTTTAGTTTATTTTACTGTTCTTGATATCTCTACAGCCGTAATGTGACTGTGGGCGGATGTGTCCTACCCACAGGTAGCATGGTTGGCTATGTCACGTGCCCAAATCTTGCGTACTCTGGGAAGCGGGGCGTGACAGTTCTGCTTGAGGAAATCCGATGTATCCTGATTGGACTGCAGCAGTAGACTGCTATATTAATGAACCGATCAGAAGCAGAAGCATACGGTGTAAAGCGCTCTGCCACCCAGATGGCAAGAGGAGCCTACACCACCCAACCTGCAAAACCCAAGAGACAGAAAGAAACAATTAACCAGTCAAGTCCAGGTTTTTGTTACTACTACCGTAGAGATGGACACTTGTAGAAGGACTGTATGCGTGCAAAAGGCCTGTGTCTAGTTTGTGGCGCATCCGATCCTCGAATTGGAGATTGTCCCTATAGACGCAACTCAGCTCACATACCCACCAACTACCCGCAGCGGCTAGCTATCCAGGCTCCTGCAACTCGTCCTACACTCCCAGTACCACCTTCACATGGACCACCTCTACCTAGTCAGGCATCAATGTACCGGCTTACACAGAAAAATGTGCCAAGACGTCAAGCCTCCACCTTAGCAGCCATAGAACCTGAGACTGTGAACCAAGGTAACCTAGGTAACTCCCTCACTTTGACCAAATTTTTTTGTAATATTTCTTGCTTCTAAATATTTTCATACACTACCAACAGTGTGTCACAAAACTTTTTTTGAATCTATTACACTTTCCTTTTACAAATTTCGAGGACGAAATTTTTATAAGGAGGGTAGAATGTAACAACCCTAAATTTCCTGTATAATTTTCTGTACAATTTTTCAAAAATCCATAAAGGGGTATTTTAGCCTGAGCACAAGATATAAGTAATTATTTTGCTTTTTAATTACAAATTAAAAGAATGTTACAACTCCATTCTTAGTGTACAAAATTTGCTTAAAAATTAATGTATAATTGGGGTATCTAAATTTTCTATGACTACTTTAAATAATTAAATAGCTCCAAAATTACAAGAAGGAGCTTGTAGCTCATTGGTAATACCTTGCACTGTTGAACAAAGCCACCAGAGTTCAAATCCCATACCCCACATTATTTTTAATATTATTTTTTAAAAAATTTTTTAGAAGACAAACAGTCAACACGTGATAACTCCAAAATTTCCCACTACACCTGAAATAATAAATATACCAGAGACTACATCAGGCGACCCCCCACCTCCCGAGCTCCCGACTCGGCCGGCCGACCGGCCGACTCGGGCCGGCGCCGCCGGCTGGACTAGGCCGGTCGGCCGAGTCGTCAACAGGAAAATCCTGGCTTTTGGTCTTCTCATACCCCCTGCACACTCCATTTAATTTGATCGGTTCCAGAGACACCATTAATCCCCATTTACTATATTTTTAATGAATTTTTAATACATTTTTTACATTTTTAATTTAAAACCCTTCATCTACCCTAACCCTAGCCTAACCCTATAAATACCAACCCTACATACTACCCTCTCATCCTAAAACTCTGAGCCAACTCTCAAGAAATCATTAGAAACCTTGTGCACTTTAAAAACGAGAAAGAAGCGAAGCTACGACGATTTTCCCGGCAAACTTCCGACGACCATCCTAGGAGCTCCCGGCGACGAAACGACGCACCGGCGACTCCTCCCGATCAATCTCCCTCTCTTTGTTGTTCTAAACCCATAAGTTCCCATTTCTATCTTCCTTTTTCTTTCTAAAAATACGGAATTACAAAACCCGACGGAATCGGAACAAATCCGATTTCCGATTCAGTTTCTTTATAAAACATCACTTTTCTTTAATACAATCATACTTCAACCAATTCATGTAGACTATTAAACACTAATCAACCATATTGATCAAGTTTCATATCATAAAGTAGTTGTTATTTCATTTTACCGTATTTTTCATTTAAATACCATATAGTTTCAATTCTACATTTAACTTCCGACGACCATCCTAGGAGCTCCCTGCGACGACACGACGCACCGGCGACTCCTCCCGATCAATATCCCTCTCTTTGTTATCCTAAACCCGTAAGTCCCCATTTCTATCTTCCTTTTTCCTTCTAAAAATACGGAATTACAAAACCCGACGGAATCGGAACAAATTCGATTTCGGATTCGGTTTCTTTATAAAACTTCACTTTTCTTTAATACAATCATGCTTAAACCAATTCATGTTGACTATTAAACACTAATCAACCATATTGATCAAATTTCATATCATAAAGTAATTGTTATTTCATTTTACCGTATTTTTCATTTAAATACCACATAGTTTCAATTCTACATTTAACATCACAAAATTTGCTATAACTTTAAGTAAATCACAAGATAATGACCTACCTCCTCACACACTCATATGCAACATAGCACAATACCCTCGGGAACATAGAATATGGGAAAACGACACTTTTTCATTTAAATACCATTACTATTAAAACTGTTTTTCCTTAATGATTAGTATTTATACAAATCTTTGCAAAGCGCCGCTGCAACCTATTTGGGATGGTGTGGATTATCGTACATTCTCGGGCTTAGTAGTGCGAGATACAGACCTCCGCAAGGAGCATTCGGTCTCGAAAGATTTAAAATACGATATCTTAAGAAAAACGAGATTTCTAGAATATAATATATATACTAAAATTATTTTCATATAAATATATGTATATGTAACATTAAAATATTTATTTTTAATTATTATAAATATTCCAACTTTTTTCAAAAATCACAAGAATCATTTACACTAAAATACCATGAATTCCATACAAATCAATATTACAAATAAATACCTTTTATTATGAATTTAGGATATTTTCACTAGAAATATCACAATATAAAATCTACATTCATTACAACTCTAAAGACGATAAATAAATACTTGGGGAGTATTTTGAAAAGTATATAATAGTATTTTTACATAAACCCCCTCAAATTCTATAAATTACCCTAAGGACCCTAGTAAACATAGGTTTAAGCGGGACCAAATCTCTTAAGCTTTAGGGAGCCGGAGAAGTGGGTGCTTGCCTATTTAAAGTAGACAACTTAACAACGGTGTTATCAATAAGGTAATCGTCTTTGAAAAAGACACAATCCTGCTGCTCATGTGCAGAGGTTACCGATAATATCAAAACAATCAGGACTTCAATTTAGTTTTCTAATTGTCTGACTCAGTTTGAGTCTCAGTATAATCTGATTTTAATATGATTCAAGTACAATCTACAATCTACAGTCTACAATCTACAATCTACAAATTTTCAATATTACAATTCAACATGAATCCATGAATCCAATTATCAATCTATACAACTTGACTGAACCGAACCATGGATATACATTCCATTTACATGTTTCTCCAGTTATTCTATTTACATGATTTTACGGTTACATCCATTTACTGATATCATGGTTTCGGTCAGTCATCCAATTATACAATTTACAATACAATACAAACAAGATATCTCGGGGTTTAAGGGGTAGATTGGTACGGAAGGTGTTAGAAGTGGCACAAGACAGTAAGACTTAATACACCTAACATGAATCTAGTTGCTGTTATACCGTGGCATGAACGGTTCGTTGTACTATACTTGCCCCTAGTCTCTGGCATATAGAGACTCCTCTCGTATACACTGGCATTCTTCTGTACCAAACTACAAACAACAGCGTTAACACAACAATATACTACAACTTTAAAAGATACCTTCTTATTCTGTCTATTCTACTTTCTCTTGTCTTTGGGACTTACCGAACGATTTGTACGCTGACAGCATTCTCTTTCTTTCTTTTTTGAATGTCGTCAAGTGATCTGGACCCGTCAGAGATCGAGCCCACTGCTGAAGACTTGGACCAGTTCAGTGAAGACCCCGAGATCTAGTCATTGTACACTTTCCATTTCAGTACTTTTCTTTCCTGTTATGCCATTGTTTAGGCATTGCTTTTTATTTCAGTTGTATTTACTTTCCATGTATTGTACAGAAAGAATGTGAATAAATAAAGTTGCTGTTTTATTATATCTTGTCTCTTGTGCTTTACTTTTATATTGCTTATATACGCTTAGCGTATTTACTTCACAGTAAATACGTAGCGGCCTCGTCGCGTCCTCTGCCCGTATACTGGGAAGCGGGGCGTGACATCTTGAGTCAGTGGGACCTACTGTAGAACAATGATGAATCTTCGGAATATATTACGAAAGAGAGTAGATCCGAAACTATAAATAAAATGATACCACTCCTATAATATAGAGGCGTCTTTTAAGTGAATCGACACCACATGAGCTTGAGAACTCCGTAGTTAAGCGTGCTCGTGACAAGGAAATTCTGGGATGGGCGACCTCTTAGGAAGTGGCCCAGGGAAATTTTGGGATGGGTGACCTCTTAGGAAGTGGCCCAGGGTCGGGTCTGGTTCGCCCCGAACGACAAAATCGTACGGTTTTGGCCAGAGCGGACAATACCGTCTGTAATACCCTAGGTATTATCCAGTATACCCATATATACCAGATAAGTATGGGGACCCACTGTAAAATAATAGGGAATCTTTGGAATACATTCCGAAAAAGGACAGATCTATACTATAAATGGAATGATACCACTTTTCAATACAGAGGCGCTTTTTAAGTGAACTGGCACTATAGGAGTTTGAGAACTCCGTAGTTAAGCATGCTCGGGCCAGGGAAGTCCTGAGATGGGTGACCTTCTAGGAAGTGGCCCCTGTTCGGGTCCGGTTCGCTCCAAAAGATAAAACCGTGCGGTTTCGGCCAGAGCGGACAATACTCTCTGTATTGGGGATGGGGCGTAACAGAATGGTATTAGAGCCACGTTCCTCAATAGCAGGTCTGTGGTTCGAGGACAAGCCATTGTTCTAAGTGATGGAGAATAGAACACCTCAGGTATTATCCAGTATACCCATATATACCTGATAAGCATTGGGACCCACTGTAAAACAATAGGGAATCTTTGGAATACATTCCGAAAGAGGACAGATCTGTACTATAAATGGTATGATACCACACTTCAATACAGAGGCGCCTTTTAAGTGAACTAGCACTATAGGAGTTTGAGAACTCCGTAGTTAGGCGTGCTTGGGCCAGGGAAGTCCTGGGATGGGTGACCACCTGGGAAGTGTGGCCCCTGGTCGGGTCCAGTTCGCTCCGAAAGACAAAATCGTGCGGCTTCGGCCAGAGCGGATAATACTCTCTGTATTGGGGGTGGGGCATGACACCGTCTGTATTGAGGGTAGGGCGTGACAGAATGGTATCAGAGTTGGTCCCTCAATAGAGGGCATATCCAAAACTGTTACGTCCCGCTTCCCAAAATACGTAAATACGGTACGTGACAAACCCAACCATGCTATCTATGTCGAGAAAAGATTCTTCCAATAGTCACATTACGGCTGTCAATCAGATATCAAGAACTGTAAATCAAATCTAACTAACACGTGTCTATCTGCCACAATAAATAATAAATAAGAAATATATAGCGAAAACGAATAAATATCCAATAAAGTAACAATATCCAAATCACGTCCCTCATGGGATCACAACGATAAACTTAAACTAGGAAATAAAATAAACTAAGTATCTCAAAACTAATCAAGCTCCTCATTGCTCAGCTTACTTGTCAAAATACTCTTAATCTTCCTGCGACAAAATTAAAGGAACCGGGCTATGCAAAACCCAGACGCCAGTGCGTCATAAATATCAATAATAATAGTAATAACCAGAATAGGATGCTATAATGAAACACGAGTACAATTCATAACCGCAGGTATAAAACAGTGGCTATATTTGTGTTACGTGTATCCTAAAATCTGTGCTTATGGGTTATCTATTCTGCAAGTCTTTGAAACAAATTAATGTAATTTTCATCGTAACTCAACAGTATATATCCCGTTCATTCCCCCATGGGACTACGACATAATATATCCCGTTCATTCCCCACGGGACCGAGTAGCTATTCATTTGTTAGGTAGCTAGGCAGTACAATAAACAATAGTTATTCCGTTCACGCCCGGAATCATGGCAAACAATAATAATATTCTCTTAACTTACGTTTCGATTACATTCTTGATTTCCCCTCTCCCCCAGGTTTCGTGTTCAAGTCAGATATTAACAATATCAACCTAATACCAACACAGGATCAAGCAAATACATATCTTGTTTATTTAGACAACAAGTCATGTCCATCAGGACAACAAGTTAGGACCGTCTGCATTAGTAATAATCCAAATAACAGATCTAGTAACGTGTCAAGAACATGTCAGGCATTGTGTTAATAGGATAAAACAGTAACCAGTTATCTAAACACTGTAGAAATAACTAATTTTTATTATTTAAATTGTAAGATATAATTTATTAATTTATATATATATACCTGTTTGTAACAACGTCTACGTCTGCTACTAGACATACTGTCATATAGGTAAATGATCACGAACTACAATGGAATTATAATGAAATTATAACGAACTAGCATGCAACCAGATAAACTTGTTAAAAAAATATGAATTAGCGCTATAATATCGTATATCGATAATACCTGCCAAATAATAAAATGCATATACAATAAATAATTATATCAGTATTGATATACATAAAATAGCATGTAGCAAGTTTTGAAACTTGCCTCGATTGATATACCCACGACGAAATAAGGATTTTCCGAACGGCGGCGACGTTTGAAATCACGACGTATACACGATCTTGGCCATAAACGACTGTGTAATACTCTGAGGTACCCGCTGGTGCTCTGTGGAATTCTCAGAGGCTGATGTTTAGGGTCGAAGGCGACGACAACGAGCCGGGGTTCATGGGCGACGAGACAAGATCGGAAAAAAAACTTGAGAAAGAAGAAAGAGAGAAAAGTGATGAAGGGTTCTGGGTTTTAGAAGAGTTGATGACTGGAGATGAAGTCTGGGTTGAGTTCGTTGGCGGTGAACTAGGGTGGCGACGGCGGTTGGCTCCGGCGAAGCAACAACACATAACAAAATAAGAAGAAGAAGAAGAAGAAGAAAGTGTCGGGGATGGGGCTCTGGGTCATTGCGAGGCGAAGAGAAGAGGTCGCTGGGTCGACGATGAGGAGATGAGACGACTTCGACGGCGACGGCGAGGTCGGGAAATCGAGACGGTAAGGTGATCGGATAAGAAAAAGAAAACAAGAAGGTGTTGCTGGTGGTGATAGCGTGCCGAATCTTGCATGAAGCAGGAGGAGGTGACGAGGATGGTGACAGTGGTGGTATAGGGTTTAGGCGACGAAGACGAAAGGCGAGGGCGTGGGTTAGGGCTCGGCAAGGTGAGAACGAGAGAGGAGAGAGAAAGAGAATGAGACGGGGATAGAGAGAGTTTTTATTAATAATAAAATTTGAAAGTGTGTGTATATATATATATATAGTATATGTATTATATATTTATATATGTATTAAGATTTGTAGATAATATCAAATGTTACCAAACTTTCACCCGAATATATCTAAAAATATATTTTCGAGAAATATACACATACGTAAAATCTTAAATCATAATGTGATAATCTTATATTAAATACATATTCCCCCAAGTAAGATTTAAATAACCATATATAAAGATTAAATTAAAGATATAAAGATTATTAAATATTTTGTTAACTTATATTTTACGATTTGCACATAATAGATAAAAGTGAAATGAGATATGAGGTGATATACCATGCAATGTCAGATAGCAAAATATTATTTTATTCATAACTTGTGATATATAAATATATATAAAGATCTAAATATATAATGTAGGTATTATACTAGATTCACATAGATACACATAAATCTCAGATACAATGTTGCACCATATTGGGTTCTAAACATGCGGGTCGGGTCGGATAACGACTACTACTATTCAAATCATTCGCAACCCAATAGATAAAATAAAAGAATTATAAAACAAGTATTAAAATACTAAGTTATATTGTATAAAAGCACTAGGGTGTTACATTATACCCAACTACAAAAGAATTTCATTCTCGAAATTCATGGAACAGGAAAAGACAAGAAGATAAGGATCTAATGAAAAAAATGTGGAAACTTTTATCGAATATCGTCTTCACGTTCCCAAGTAGATTCTCCAGAAGAACGATTTCCCCACGAAACGAGTACTAGAGAGATTACTTTATTCTTGAGAACCTTTTCTCGTCAATCCACGATAGCCATTGGTCACTATTCATAAGTTAAATCTTCTCTTACTGTCAGTTCCGAGTGATCAAGGACGCGCGTCTCATCTCGAACATACTTGTGGAGTTGAGATATATGAAACACGTCATGAACACCCACCAAGGATGGTAGTAAAGCCAGTCGATAAGCTACCTCTCCCACACGCTCAATGATATCGAAAGGCCCCACGAATCGAGGACTAAACTTGTCTCGACTACCAAATCGGATTACTCGCCTACTAGGTGATATCTTCAAGAACACAAGATCACTAACAGCAAACTCCAAACGTCTTCTTCCAGTATCAACCCAATTTTTCTGTCGATCTTGTGCCACCTTCATATGATCACAGAACAAGTTAACTTTCTTCATAGTTTGCACAATGAGATCCGGTCCTAACAATCTTCTTTCTCCAATATCGACCCAACAGATAGGTGAGCGAAACTTACGACCGTACAATACTTCAAATGGAGCCATCTGTATAGTCGTCTGAAAACTGTTGTTATAAGAAAACTCCACTAAATGCAAATGATCCTCCCACGAACCCTTGAAATCTAACATGCACGCTCTCAACATATCTTCAAGAGTTTGGATCGTCCTCTTGGACTGTCCATCTGTCTTAGGATGATAAGCCGTACTAAACTTCAAGCGATTTCCCAAACACTCCTGTAGATTCCTCCAAAAGTGTGATAGGAACCAAGTATCACGATCAGAAACGATACTAACTGGTACTCCATGCAATCTCACAATCTCCTGCATGTACCGCTCTGCCAAAGCCTCCGTCGACTGACCAACTTGAAATGGTATGAAATGAGTTTTCTTGGTCAATCGATCGACAATCACCCAAACTGCGTTATTACCCTTTGGACTCTGTGGTAAGGCTGTCACGAAATCCATAGTTATATGTTACCACTTCCATTGAGAAATCGGAAGTGGTTGGAACAAACCAGCTACCCTTTGATGTTCAGCCTTGACTTGCTGACACACCAAACACTTTGATACGTAGGGAGCAATCTCCCTTTTCATGCCTTTCCACCAGAAATGTTGTCGCAAATCTCTATATATCTTCGTGCCTTTCGGATGTACTGAATATGCGGAACTATGAGCCTCCTTCATGACTTCTTCATGAACATCTCTTTTAAGCACACACAAATGACTTCCATATCTTAACGAGCCATCTTCATGAATCAACAAATCTGTTCGAAGTCCCGCTTCTACTTGTTCTTTAAACTTCTGCAATTTAAGGTCATGCGACTGTGCTGCCTTAATGCTATCGATCAAGGATGACTATACTTGTAACTGCATCAACTGTCCCGAAAAATCTGGTAGTACAATCTCCAACTCAAACATCTGAAGATCAGCTATAATTTCCCTCTGTGCAGTCAACATCCGTATCGCTGGCAACCAACTTAAAGCGTCAGGCACTGCATTAACTTTTTCCGAATGATACTTTAGGTCAAGATCATAATCGGCCATCAGCTCTAACCATCTACGCTATATCATGTTGAGCTCCTTCTGTGTGAACATGTATTTTAGGCTCTTGTGATCCGTAAATACTTCAACTCTTTCTTCCAATAAGTTGTGTCTCCAGATTTTTAGCGTGAAGATCACTGTTGCTAGTTCTAAATCATGAGTTAGGTAGTTCTTCTCATGGGACTTCAATTGCCTTGATGGATGCTCTATTACCTTTCCATACTGCATCAGAACACATCAAACCTTTCCCAGATACATCGCTGTGAATAACTAGTCCTTCGGAGCATCTGCTACTGTCGGAAAAAGAGCGGTTATCAAATTTTGCTTCAACACTTCAAAATCTGACGTATACTTCTCAGTCCACACGAACGGTACCTCTTTACGTGTTAATTTAGTCAGTAGTTCTGCTATCCGAGCGAAGTTCTTCACAAACCTTCTATAATATCCAGTAAGCCCAAGAAAACTTCTAATTTCACGCACATTCTTTGGGATTGGCCAATCATGAATAACTGGAATCTTTTCGGGATCGACTGTAATTCCATCTCCGGATACAACATGACCCAAAAACTTCAACTCTTCGAGCCAAAACTCGTACTTGCTCATCTTAGCATATAGCTTTTCCTGTCTCAACGTTTGCAGTGTGATCCTTAAGTGTTCTTTATGCTCTTCTTTTGTAACATTTTGGAAAATTATAAATATTAATTTATAATTTAAAATAATAGAATAATGAGTTTACAAAAATGATACTGTATATGAATTTTGGTATCGGATTTATATCCGCAAAAATATAATTATTTTGATAAAAATGGAGAAAGAGGTGTGATATCATAAAAATGATATTTTAATTGTTTTAACATCACATTAGATTTTATAATAAGATAATGGTATTTAAGTATTATGATAAGTGTTTCATTTCTTTTAAAAACATGGATTTTTATTTAGTGTAAGATGAGGGCACTTGTGTAAAAAGATTTGGTTTTATTTATTTATTTATGATGGTGGGTTTATGTTTAGCCTAGAGTAAACCCTCACACTCAATACACCCTCACCCACACTCTCCTCCCTCCACCTCTTCCTTATAACTTTACACCACCACCATACAATCCTCCACCTCATTTTACTTTCTTTACCCATCTTCCTCCTCTAATTACACATACTCATTCTTTCTTCTCAAACTGAACAAATAATCTTTTTCCTTCAAGCTCATCTCTAAATTAATCCTTCACTCAAAATCCATGAATCCCTTCATTAAACCTGTACATACCTTCAAGCTAGAACTACTACAACCCCTAGAAGCTTCCACCATGCAATTCATGAGCTGGTTTTCCCTTATGCACCATTCCTATAGGTATATCTCACATTCTTTGCAAGTTCTATTCTGTTTAATATCTGTTTTAGTGTACAAATATCAGGAAAATGGAAATTTTGTGATATTTTTAATGCTAAATTTGAATCTTTAACTGTTAGGTTAATCCAATAGAAAAACTAATAATATGAGAATATGTAGAGACCAATAAGAGATGGACCCTAAAGCCCGAGCCCCTAACTCCCACGTTCACCTGGCGTTTTCCTCATTTTGGCCGGCACCGCCGGTTTTCCCTTTGAGTTGGGCTTTGGGTTTTGGCCAATAGCTTAGGTTAGTGATAATTTAAGCTACTGTATTGTTTTTTTTCCTATATTTCACATAGAGAAATCTGGGAGTGTTCAAGTAAGGTTTTATCAATGTTTCCGACATTTTGATACGGTTTTTCGTATTTCTGTACTGTGACTTAAATGTTGACGTTCGTATGTTAATATCAGGGGTATTTTGTCATTTTTGGAGTAAGTAAGCTATAGGTTATAACTTATGGGTGCTTAGCTCATTATTTTGGTTTTGATATGATATTTACGCCGATATGTTACAAATACGATTGTAGGTACGATCACGGAGGTTTCCGAGATGGCAAGGACGGACAAAGCAAGCGTGGTATTTCGTCTCGTGTGTCGAGATGAATTCCGCAAGCGGTGTCGCTTCTATATCAGCGACCTAAGGCAAGTGAAAACCCGATCACCTGCTTTACATGCTATTTTTATTTTAAATGGATCGATAGGTTTTATTCGTAATGATATTATTGCATATATATCTACGTTGTCATAATAGCCATGTTGTGAACTTATAACCATCGATAACGCCTACCGTGGTCAGAACGTGAACATGGGAAAACTATTGTTTTAATTGATTAGATTAAGCGGACCCCTCGTTTAATAATTGTACACTAGTTAAGTGCTCGAGACAAAATCCTAGACCAAAACATATCTTAATATGGCGGAACTTCCAATAGTTAAATTAATTTACTGTTTACGAATATCGTGTAGAAATTTGGATGCAAAATATCGTGTTTATAAGCATGTATCGCCGCACCTCTAAAAGCGACACTAAATCTGAATTTTTACCGCGCTTGTTACCTTATTAAAATCATTGTAAATTCAATACAGTTTGGAACGTAATTTTCTATGGCTTATATCGAAACCGACTCGATAATATAAAACCATCCATAGTTTATTTCTCAACATTTATAGATTACTATAATGATATTTGGTTGCAAATGCGGCACTGGACTGCAGTCCGGGGCAGCATTTCGCTTGGATACCTGCACATCCCTACTTTAAATTGAAAATACGCAGGGCCCCATATGGTCGCGTAGATAATTTAGTTATCTAACACATAAATCTGGTCACGTGCATTTTCACCGTCTTTTGATATTTAGTTTGTATTTTTGAGTATCGATGTGTTCTGCAGTTTCTGCAGTAGAATTTCTTACTCCTTCACATTAAACAGGACGTAACTTCTAGTACAGGAAGGCTATTGATAATCCATTTGATGTGTTGGAAACCTAACAGATAGAATTAGATTTTATTCAACTGGGGCGATGCCTGAAACTGAACACAATTACTAGCAAATTGCGCGCGAAATTGGACTTCCAGTTTTGAAAGTGGAATTCCAGCAATCGATCGCTAATTTAAAATGAGGATAAGTCACTAACCTGAGTTCTGTTTGACAAGAGATTAATTTTATTGCTTAGATAATCAAGTGTACTTCGTACGCCATTTTATATTATTTTGGTCGATTTTATACGTGTGATTTATGGTAAATTTTGCAAGTTATATGGTGTTGACTGTCATAATATAGTGAATATTGCATTTCTGCCTATTTTGTGCTTGCTTTATACCTGCTGCACAGTGATTATTTACATTGAGACCAAACGACTGTTTTGCATTGTCGATATATAAGTGTTAGCGATTGGGTTGTGGGAAATACGAAAGTGATATTGATAAGTGGAAATGTGATTGAAAGTGGAAGCGATACGTATTTGTTCACAACCTGTCTAATGCTTGAAAACATACTATAACCTGAGGAATGGGGAAATCAAGGTGGAATTGAACTCGTATTTAGAGAGGTATAGTGATTTAGATGATGACCATTCGCTATTAGTGACACACACACACACACACATACATTAGGTCGTGGGCCTAGCGGCACGGCTGCAGGATTATGTCCCGGACAATAGTGGACCGTAGTCTCGGGCATGCACGGGACTCTTGTTAAACACGAGCATCCTTTCCACTAATTGATTTCATTGATTTAGTGACTGATAAATAGTGACATACACATTGCCTAGTTTACTGACATGATATTTATATCACACTGTTCATATGCAAATGATATTCATTAATTTCATGTTCTGCATTCTGTTGCACTTTTCATGTTTAATACCCATTATATAATTATTGCTATATGTGTCTCCCTGACGACCTGAGTGTGCATGCTCAGAGGACGAAGTGGATCTAGCCCAAGAGCAGGACCTGCCCTTCGAGATTGCGGAGGTCTAGACTGTATCATCAGCGCCATTTCTTTTGCTTTCAGCAGTTTGTATTTCATTGCCCAGTTTTTATTCTGCAAAATAAATGTATTTTGAAATTTTTTATTGCAATGTAATAAAATTGTGAACTGTAATTTTCTTTTACTCTATTACTGTTTACTGACTACCATGTAATACTAGAAGCCGAAGTGTGACTACGGCGAGATTATTTCCTGACCGTAGGAGCATGGCTGGCTTAGTCACCCCTCGTGTTCCGTATTTTGGGAAGCGGGGCGTGACATGGTTTTGTTGGTATCAGAGCCAGGTTTTGGATGAGATTATAGTTCCGTCGAGGGATCCCTAGATTGAGTTACACCCTTGACGTGTGCTTACTACATTTCTATTCACTTTCTAATTCTCGTTGAATCATTGTGTAGCTCTTGTTTGAATCTAATTTCTTTTGATCATTTTTCAGAAATATGGACTCCTCGGGTAACTCCTCAGGTGCCGGTTCCCACGATCGTACCGAGAAGATCTTCAGTAGATTGACGACCCTGGCCCAGGCTCAAGAGAGAAAGACCGATCTCCTGGCCGAGGGATTGAAGGCGGTATAGGAGACCGCAATTACTGCCCTAGGGAGATCTACGACTATTCCCGCCGCTCCCGAGGGTACCCTCGTATCGACTACACAGGCTATGGTTGGTACTGTTTTGGATTTCAGGAGGTTTCATCTAGCGGTGTTCACGGGATCAGCAAATCCGCTTGAGGCCGAGCAATGGCTCTTCAATGTAGAGAACCTTCTGACGGCCGCTCGAGTTCCTGATGATGACAGAGTGAATGTGGTGAAGATTTAACTGGAGGACGAGGCCCACACGTGGTGGTCCATAGAGGAAAGCCGGCTAGAGAAACCTATCGGATGGGACACGTTCTCCACATGCTTCCTAGATCACTATTTTTCGGCCACTGCCAGGGCCGAGATGGAGGAGAAATTCATCATGTTAAAACAGAATGGATGCTCAGTGGATGACTAAGCCGCAGAGTTTAACCGGCTGAGTCACTTCGCACCGTACATGGTAGCCACCGAAGTCTCCAGGGCAAGACGTTTCCAGCAGGTGCTCGATATTGAACTGCAGCAACTTATCGCGTCTCTCGATCTACTAACCTTTGCCCAAGTATTGAACGCTACCCGAGTGTAGGAAAGATTGGCGGAGAAGGCCAAGGGCCAACGATCGATGGACAGGAGACCCCATGTGGTCCCAGCACGGCCTACCATCTCCCCCTGTGGAGCGATCCCAGTTCACAGACCGGGTGTTACGCAGATGAAGCGCACTTTCTCACCTTAGTAGCCGCAGCGGAGAGCCCTGTTTTGCAATTATTGGCAGAGGCCAGGACACATGCAGAGAGATTGCCGCAGAGCTAAGGGGCAGTGTCTGATTTGCGGATCCAGCGAGCACAGGGTCTGCGGATGTCCCTAGAGATCTGTGCTACAGGGAGGGTTCGAGCAACATCAACAGTCGTACGGCACTTCAGCTCAGAGGGGTCCACCTCGAGTTTTCCAGCAACGGTTATTCTATCAGAGGCAGACTGGTACGGGTCAGAATCAGGGATGGGATTTCACCCTGTCCGCCGAACAGGCAGAGGCTTCTAGAGAAGTGGTTACAGGTACCCTCCTTGTTTATTTTGTACCGGCTAGAGTTCTTTTTGATTCAGGTGCTTCGCATTGCTTTATTTCTACGCGGTTTGTTGACACACTCTATACTTCACGAGCCGTTGACCAAGGGTTGGGAGATACATACGGGTAACGGAATTATTGTGTCCAACCAGGAGTGTAGGTTATGTTCGGTGGTAGTATGTGGCAGAGAATTCTATGAGAATTTCCTTTTAATCCGGACGGGCAGTTATGACGCAATTCTCGGGATGGATTGGATGGGCACCTTCCATGCGATAATCGATTGCCGATCTAGGAAAGTGACTTTCCGCATTCTCAATCACCCTGAGTTTGTTTTTGAAGGCAGAAGCGAGTCTTTGGAGCCAGCTAAGTTTAGAGCCAAGCCGAAAGTGTTGACGGCTATGGAGATTGATGAGAGTCTAGTACCAGAGATCGTTCGGGATTTTCTTGATGTGTTCCCTGAAGATTTACCAGGTCTACCACCTCCCCGCATCTTGGGATTCTCTATTTACATGATTCCAGGGATGGCACCAGTTTCTAAAGCTCCTTATAGGATGGCGCCAGTTGAGTTGTCAGAATTAAAGAAGCAGATAGAATATCTTTTGGAAAAGGGATTTATTCGTCCAAGTGTTTCCCCATGGGGTGCTCCTGTGTTACTGGTGAAGAAGAAAGACGGTTCCTTGTGCATGTGCATCGACTACCGGGAGTTGAACCGAGTGACCGTGAAGAACAATTATCCTATTCCCCGCATCGACGACTTGTTTGACCAGCTTGGTGGTGCTCGAGTATTTTCTAAATTAGACCTTTGGTCAGGGTACCACCAAATCAGGGTCAAGGCAGATGATGTATGCAAGACGGATTTTCGAACTCGATATGGCCACTATGATTTTCTTGTGATGCCGTTCGGTGTCACCAATGCACCGGCTATATTTATGGACTTGATAAACGGGATTTTCTCCAAGTACTTGGATCAGTTTGTCGTGGTATTCATCGATGACATTCTAGTCTATTCCAGAAGTCGAGAGGAGCACGCCGAGTATCTATGAATTGTTTTTTAGGTTCTATGGGAGGAGAAGCTCTATGCTAAGCTAAGCAAGTGCGATTTTTGGCTCGACAAAGTGCAATTTCTAGGGCATGTCGTATAGGGGGAATTAATCATAGCCGTTGGATCCTAGATCCAATGGCCAGAAATCGGCCGGGCTAGCACTCACGCCCACGTGGACGCAGTCAACACCTACGCGTGAGACCGCGTGGGCATGGCCACGTGGCGCCTTGCGGTTGGCTGGCGGCAGCGGTCAATGATTGTGCACGGATTTTTTTTGTTTTCTGGTGTTATTTTAAACGGGTATTGGGGATTTTGTTGTTATAATTAAACCATATAAATAGGTCCCCTCTTTCTTGAGTTTTCTTCTTCAATATAACTCCGAAAATTCCAAATAAAATATCTGGTTCTTCGTCTCAACGACGCCGACGCTGCGGTGCCACCTGATTGTCCAAAAAAAAATCTGAGCATGGAGTTTTTAACGTTTCCGTACAAGGCAATGTATTATCCTCATCAATCAACATCTCAACTCAAGGTAGGATTCGGTCCATCCTTTTCTTACCCCGTCGTTTTCTTCTAACTATGGTTTATACTGAAAATTGATATCGGTTTATGTATCTCTGTTATACAAAAAAAATACCAGAAGTTATCTCATGATTATTTGTACTAAATCAACAGTAATCGCTAGACCTATATACTGTTCATGTAAATTTCCAGTCTATGCAATCAATGCATACAATTGGTACAATATATGCATACATGCAATCAATAAAAATAACTACAACCCTATCACACTGTACATGTACAGTAAAGAATTAATCTATAATTAATGCTAAACAATCACACATTCTCAAGTCTCAACTGCTATAAGATGCATTAATTATAATTAAATCCTATTCACATGTCTTGTGATGTATCACTGTAGCAACTATAAAGGACATGCCGAATGATGAGATGTTAATTGTTTTACTCATGAATCATACGGACGTTAATACCATGGTCTTTAATAAAATTTTAATATTGTTCAGTAAAGAGCATATACACCATTTTAAATAAAATACCTTAAAGTTCCCAAACTCACATTTCCATAAAATACCCCGAAGTTTTGAAAATCCATCATCTCTTGAGTCTCGAGAAGCCGAGGATAAGGCATTACTAAAATACCATGAACTTACCAAACTATACTGTTACTAAAGTACCTTGAACCGTGATGAAACCATTTCTACATTAAAACACCCTGAGTTTTCTAAATCCCGTGTTTTATAATAATATACTATATTTCTTCCTTTCCACTAGGCTTGTGGAACCCCGTTTATATTTGTCTCCTCATTGACTGGTAATCTTAACAATTTAATGATCATATTTAATAATCTTGTGCAATGACCGTGTGTAATGATCGTGTGCAATGAACGTGAGTAATGATCGTGTGTAATGACCGTGTGCAATGTACGTGTGCAATGACCGTGTTTCCGTGATCCCGGACATAGACGGGGTAATCTTATTTCCGTGATCCCGGGCATAGACGGGGTAATCTTGTTTCCTTGATCCCGGGCATAGACGGGATGCTAACCGTTTACTGACCATGTATTCGTGATTTTAAAATAAAACAATGCAACCTAGCTTTGATATCCTGATGCACCTGAATGAACTTAAAAGACATAACTACCCTGTTTATCATAACTCGTTATACCTTAAGAATTAAGCAAACTGTAGTATGAAAAGTAGTTACTAACCGACATCTTACCCACACTTCTACCTACATGATTGTGCGACATTACGTTTATCAGTTTAATCTTCCTATACTATATTTTAACTTATTCTTATTACCATATATTTTTCCCCTTGAGAATCCTACTCGAGTTTAACTCGTTGACGGACGTTTCTTTTCTTTTTCTCCCGAAATGTCCATCAGCCATAGGAGAAGAGCAGGACAGGACGACGGAGATTGAAGCTCCAAAAGAAGACTATGCTTCCAATGCAACGCCCTATTAGGGTTTTAGTCATTCATTTTTTCCTTAGTTGCCACATGTTTAGGGTTTGCTTTATTTCCTTTCTTGCTTTATCTGTGTAATGAGATTTGAAATTCATTGTAATAAATGTTGGTTAAGAAATAAAGTTCTTTATTTATCTTGCATTTTGTGTACTCCTGCATTACTTTACATTTAGCGTAGCTGTATTGAGTTGAATTATCTCTCGGTATAGCTACGTCGCGGGCCTCGTTGCGTCTCCACTCCAGTATTTTTGGGAAGCGGGGTGTGACACACATCGCCAAGGATTTTGTGACGACACTACCATGAAGTCCAAGGGGTAATAATGCTGTCTGGGTTGTTGTTGATCGTCTTACGAAGGCAGCGCATTTTATACCCTTCCGAGTCGGACAATCGACAGAGTCGCTCGCGGAGAAATATATGCAGGAGATTGTGAGACTACATGGGTGCCCGTTAGTATCGTATATGATTGAGACACCAGGTTCATTTCCCATTTCTGGAAGAGCCTGCAGGAGAGTTTAGGAACTCATCTCAAGTTCAGCACGGCCTATCATCTGCAAACGGACGGGCAATCCGAGCATACTATCCAGACGCTCAAGGATATGCTGAGGGCATGCATGCTTGACTTTCAGGGCTCGTGGGAGGATCACCTCCATCTGGTGGAGTTTTCGTATAACAACAGCTACCAGGCTAGCATCCAGATGGCACCGTTCGAGGCTCTGTATGGACGGATGTGTCGGTCCCCTGTATGTTGGGACGACGTGGGTGAACGAAGGTTGTTGGACCCTGAGCTTATAGTGCAGACAGTGAGCAAACTTTAGACGATCAGGCAACGGATCAAGGAGGCTCAGGCCCGACAGAAGAGTTGGGCAGATGCCGGTAGAAAATCGTTGGAGTTTGGTATTGGTGACTGTGTTTATGAAGATATCGCCCACTCGGGGAGTGATCAGGTTTGGTAGTCGCGGGAAACTCAGTCCCCGATTCATCGGACCTTTTGAGATGCTAGAGCGAGTAGGAGAGGTGGCTTATCGACTTGCCTTGCCTCCATCGCTAGCTGGTATGCACAATACTTTTCATGTATCTCAGTTGAGGCGCTATGTTTGGGATGACAACCATATCTTGGACCATTCGGAGTAACGTTGGGCACTGATCTGTCTTACGAGGAGCAGCCTACCACCATTCTCGATCGTTGGGAAAACGTGCTAAAGAACAAGGTCATTCCCATAATTCGAGTTTCTTGGGGTGGTCGTTCTCCAGAGGAGTCTACCTGGGAACGCGAGGAGGACATCTGTGCATGTTTTCTGCACCTGTTTGTGTAGTGTTGTTGTTCCGTTGTTTTCGTCCTTTAATTTTGAGGATGAAATTTTTGTAAGGAGGGTATGATGTAAATTCCCAGTTCCGTAAATGAATTTTCCGTATATTTTTCCAGATTCCCCCTATTTTCCCTATTTTTTAAATATATTTTATTATATTTTTAATAATTAATTCTTAATCCATAAATCTAAACCCAGTCCTAAGCCTACCCTCAGCCAACCCGACACCCACACCCACACCCGCTTCCCTCTTCTTCTTCCTCGTTCTTTTTTTTCACGCTCAATTCTGTTCCCCAACATCTCCCCGCTTCTCGCGCTCGCTCGCGACGACCGCGCCCCCCATGCCAACGAACTGCCGCGATACCTTCCACCAAATCCTCTCAACTCCAACGGCTTCCCCCTCTCCCGTTCTCGCTGCGAGAACCACTCCCCCAACGGCCATGACTCCACTCGCCTAACTCCCTGACGATCCCTCATTCTCTCTCTACTTCACTCTCTCCCTTGTCTCTCTCTACTTCTCTCTTGTTCCCACTCTCTCTCGTTCACTCCACCATCCCCATTTCCAAGCCCCGAGCTCCACATCGCCGACGACCACCTCAGACGACCACCGACGCCTTCGAGCTCCCAAGCCGACCCAACTCCATCCTCAGAGCTCCCCCTTCGTAAACGACGAGCCCCTCCTCCTTTAGCTCAAGTCCACTGATGCCACGAGCCCACAACAACCTTGCCGCTTCCATCGATCCAACGAGCCCACATGTTCATATCAGAATATTGCATTATTATCGCCCATTCTTAATCATATTACAAATATATAGGTGCTTTTGATCCATATCTGCTAAATAGTTGCAGATTACAGGTTCTCAGAACAATACAGTGAAATCCATGAAAAGATGTTACAAAAGTGAGACTACGACCAACAATAGATGAATCCATATGATACCGCCTACCAATTCAAGGAAAAAATGAAGATCAGTAGACAGTTCAATGCACAAAGCACAAGGGCAGGATAAGATTCAAGAATTCAATGCGAAGCTCACGGTAAAAGTCCACTACATTCTGCACTGTGGAAATCTGGAAGAAAATAGAAAAGATTCTGTGGAACTAAGTGAAGAAAACAGAAGGAAAAAGCAATATGAATCAACCCTAGAAGTTTGAGCCAGAGATCCCCCAATATGGCCGCTGAACCGCGGCAAAACATGGCATTCTGCTGCGGAACAGCGGCCGTGCAGTGCACGTGTCGGTGGGTGTCGGTGGTTTGACCCGGCTTTCTTAGGGTAGTTCTGTAAATTCAGATATGGATTAGATGTAAAACTTAGGGTTTCTCCTATCTATAAATAGGAAGGCCGAAAGCCTAATTAGGCATGCCTCTTTTTATTTTCTAGATCAAAATTTTATTTCCTTGTAATCGTTGAAGAGGTCATCAATAAAGTAAGGTTTGTTTCTTTTCTATCGTGCAATTTTTTTATCAGAATTTAATTCCTGCATTTTTTTTATCTGTCTTTCATTATCTGCAAGCTAGATAGTCTTTTAAAATAAAAATTATAAAAATGAATTTTATTGCAACTTCCCTAATGAGTTAGTAATTCCTTACTTGTTAGGGTTAGGATTGGGAAGGTTTGAGAGATGGAAATCTTTCTCACTCCTTTCTTTGCTCATATAAATTAATTAAGTAGGACTCTATTTAAATTAACCACATACCGCTCACTACGGCACCCTATCTTACGAGATAGCGGTGATTCCCTAGTTAGACGATTGTGGTTGATTTAAATAGAGGTTAGGGCTAAGAGCCAAGAAAGGACGGACAAGGACCAAAAGGAAGAAACTATGTTTCTTCCTAGTCGTGCTAATCCCCTTTGTTGACTATTACCCTAACAGCTATGTTCTTAACTAGGGAAAAGAAAGCAGTGAGAAGAATCCATATTCCAAATTAACCTAATCCTAATTCTAGAAAGACTTTAAATTCAATTTAATCTCATTCTTAGATCTAAAAACAAAACCACTAACTTTTTGGGCTTAACTCGTTAGAACTTAAAGAAAGAACACCTTTTCTCTGTGGACCGACCCGTACTCAACCGGCTAGCTACCAAACGACACCGACTTGATTGCGGTATTTCTTAGATTTTAAAATGCACACGCACTAAAAAACAGCAAACAATCAAATGGCGCCGTTGCCGGGGAAACGATAGTTATTTTCTTTTTGTTATTTCGGGTTAATTAAAATTGAAAAAAATTATAAAAATTGAAAATAGAAAATAGAAAAAATCATCTTGTTCTTTTTCATCGGTTTTTGTGCGAATTGGGCAGGAACGGAAAACGGACTGATTCAGATCTGGAGTAAGCCCAGTGAACAAATCAACAAACAGAAGATCTGAACAGACAGAGAAGAACCACAACAACAAACAGAAAAGTTTTGACGGTCTGATCCAACTGAACCGCCGCGGAACCGCGGCTAAAATAGGGGTTCGACCGCGGAACCGCGGTCAAATTACTGACGTCAGCACTCAGACTTCTCTGTGAGTATTTCTTGTCTTCTCTTCTACCCTCTGATCTCCACTGAAAAATTTTCCTGCAGGGTTCTTTGTGCAAAAACTTCTTCTCCCTCTCTAATAAATCATTTTGTGCAGGATTCTTTGCGCCGCAAATAAAAAGAAATTTTTTTTGGCAAGTGTTTTAGATTTTGTGTGTTAATTGCTTTGCATATTTAAAACGGAATTTAAGGGGCTATAACACCAATCAAGATTGGGTGGGGATTTCATTACCCTTCTTAAGACCCCAGAAATCACAAAAAGCATATGCATCAACTCTTGAGTTAATTAAAAAATATCTAGACTCTGCCAATTAAGGACTGTCGCGCTCATTAGGACAGAGGAAACTTGTGGGCATTCAGTCGTTTATCTAAACCTGACTTTGTGGTGTCTAGGCTAGACAAGTGGGAAAGGTAACTTTAAAAGGCCCGTTTCACGGTGATTCATGAGCGGAACCCTCCTTTCTTCACTTGTGCTTATCTGGCCATAATTGCCGGTGAAGAGGCGATTTGAGGGATATCTCACAACTTGTCGCTTTGGACCCGTTAGGAGCAGTCTAGTTGACTTAGGAGACTCTAGCTCTAGGCTTGATTGTGCATGCTTAAATTGTAATTGCTTGAAAGGGTGTCGTAGTTCCTTACAAAATCTTTTGCAAAAATCATTATAAAAAATAAAAAAAACACAAAACAAAATTTTACAAAAACTTGCCATTTGTCACTAGAATTCCATTGCACCCAACTTTCACCCACATTTTTTCCATTGACGTTCTCTTACCCTCACATTATACGTTTGACTACACTACAACTCGTTTAGTGTATGTCCGGTTGGACTATGGACACTAGTGCCCGATTAGTCCGTATCTCGTTAGTCGCTACTGACGACGCGTTCGACTCCGAGGTCGAAACTCCCTCCACTTCTTTTTCATCTTTACTTTCATCTTCATATTCATCATCTTCTAAGGAGATGTCAGGATTCAATCCTAACAACTTTTTACCTACCTTGGGACTGATTCCACTTCAACTGGGTGCGAATAACCCACAACACCCTCCTGTAGAAGCGCCACAGCGAATCGCGCTCCAGGATCTTTTCTATCCTACCCGCTCCGCACTTCCTACTTATCTTTCACTTCCACCGGCTAATGGGGACAATTTCGAAATTAAGCCCCATTTCATTAATATGTTGCCCAAATTTCACGGGCTGGAATCCGAAGATGCCTATATCGTCATTAATAAATTCCAGAATGTTTGTGTAATGATGAAGACCACCCAACTATCCGATGATGCTAAAAGGCTACGAGTAATTCCCTTCACATTATGTGACCTAGCTGAAAAGTGGCTATATAGTCCAGCATCGCAATCCATAAAAAAGTTGGGAAGAGTTTGTTAAGGCATTTCTTAAAAAATTTTACCTACATCACAAAACCGCGAGAATTCGTAATGAAATTAACCAATTTTCCCAGCTTCTTTCTGAACCTTTTTGGAAGTGTTTCGAACGATTTAAAGACCGTCTTATTCAGTGCCCTCATCACGGTATTGAAAGATGGCAACTTTGCTAAACTTTGTACGAAGGACTGAACCCAGCAACTAAGCAGTTGCTGGAAACCATTTGTCAATGTCACTTTCTTAACAAATCTGACGAGAAAGCTTGACAATTTCTCGACGATCTTGCTGAACAAACATTTCAGTGGGAAAGCACTAGAAAGACCTCTTCGTCCACTTCATCTACTTCCTTCGGTCCGTCTAGGGCAGGTGTTCATTAACTTGACATGTCAATTGCAATGAAAGCCGAAATGGCCGCAATTACACGTAAACTAGAAGCAATTGAGAGCAAATTCTCATCGCCTTCTCCTGCCCCTGCTTTACCCCCTCGCACTATATGCGCTTGTTGTTCAGATCCGTCCTATTTAGCTGAAGAATGTCCTTACAACCCACCTGTTCAAGGACAGGATCAAGTCAATGCTGCCTTTCAGCAAAGACAAAGAAATGATCCATACTCATTAACTTACAATTCTGGTTGGAGGAACCACCCCAATTTTGTTTGGAATCAAAATCAACAACAATTCTAAGGCAACAACAATTTTCAGAGGTCTCCTCCACAACAACAAGCTCCTCAACAAACTCAATATTAGCAACCTTTCCAACCCCAACCTTACCGAAATCAAATGAACAATTTTGCACTCAACAACTCTTTTCCTCAAAACAATTTTTTTCAGCCAAATAACAGTAAGGTTAGCTCGCTAGAATGAGTCTGGATGCGTTTTTAAAACAATCTACTCAATCCTCAGCAAACATCCAGTCTTCCATTCAGTCTTTGGTGCAACACACTGTATCACATGAGCAAAGCATCAAAACCATTGAAGCCCAAATTGCACAACTGAATGCTGTTTTAAGCGAGCGAGAAAAGGGGAAGCTTCCATCTCAACCACTGCCAAATCCTGGTCACCCACAAAATACACATGTTGCTCATGAACAACAAAATCATAATGTGAGTGTCATGACTACATTGAGATCTGGAAGGACGTTGCACAACAATGTTGGCATTGATGATAAAACCCTAGCCGCTTCTTCTTCTTCTTCTTCTTCATCTTCATCTTCCTCGTCTTCAGAGCCTGTTCTCCATTCTTCACAAGGCTCTACTTCTTCTACTATTCCGAACTGACCCACATCTCACTCCATGAAAACACCAACACTGGGATCCGTTCCAACTCCGCAATCTCCTCCACAAATATCGAACTCAACAAATTTTCAAAATGTTCCATTTCCAAACAGATTGAGATCCAATAAACAAACTCCACAAATGGAGAAGATTGTGGAGTTCTTTAAACATGTTAGCATTAACATTCCCCTCTTGGATGCAATCCAATAAGTCGCTTCTTACGCTAAAATCTTGAAGGACTTATGCACCAAGTAGAGGAAATCACAGGTACCTAAGAATGTTTTCTTGGCTAGTGCAGTAAGTGATGCTCTTACCCAACCTTTACCTCAAAAACGAAACGACCCTGGCTGTCCTACAATTTCAATAACTATTGGGGATAAGAATATCAACCGCACACTTTTAGATCTTAGTGCCAGTGTTAACCTGCTTCCTTATTTAGTATATGAGCAATTAGGCGTTGGAGAGTTGAAACCCACACATTGTACTCTCCAAATGGCCGACCGATCCATCACCCATCCTAGGGGTGAGTTAGGGGATGTGTTGATTAAAGTAGGGGACTTCATATTCCCCGTTGATTTCATTGTTATGGACACACAGCCTGTAGCTAACCTCCGGAGTCAAATTCCGGTGATACTTGGTCGACCATTCCTTTCAACTTCTAATGTGGTGACCAATTGTCGAAATGGTTCAATGAACATATCTTTTGGAAACATGATAATTGAACTCAATATTTTTAAGTTGGGGAATCAGCCCTCCGAACCTAATACTAATATACTTGATGTTTGCTCGATCCAAGAGATCACCCAGGAGGACTGTGAGTTCGAAATTTTTTTGTTCGATCACAACAATTTTGACGCCACTAGTGCGTTCCTCCTTGAATCTGATACTGCTTTCACGCCCGATAATGATTACGAGTGTTTCACTTTCTCGAACGATTTTGAAGAATCACCACCTGAGTTCGAATCCTTTGAATTTTCGGATGCGTCAGCTGAACCATCCGACTCGGTTGCTTACACTCGTTTTGAACCTCTGTTGGAATCCTTCGAGTTTGAGACAATTTCACCAATTTTACCTTCAATTGTTTCGCCTCCAACACTCGAACTCAAGCTATTGCCGTCTCACCTTAAATATGCTTACTTAGGTGAAAATGAGACCCTTCGTGTTATCATCTCGGCTTCTCTAGCCCCCGATCAAGAGAAAGCCCTTTTAATGGTCTTACACAGCAATTGGCAAGCTTTTGACTGGTCTATGGCAGACATCAAGGGGATTAGTCCCTGTTCATCACAGAAAACTGCATTTTATACCGCCCATTCTTATGCTCGTTTGTTTATAGGCAGGTGCTTTTAATCCGTGTTTGCTACATATTTACAGGTTACAGGTTCCTAGTCCAAAATAACGCAAATGATACAAAATCTCTACTGTTACGCCAAAATCCAGGACATCTGTTGCCAGCAGGAAAAAGCCGGGTTCCGATCATCCGTATCCGTCCAGTGCCGCGTACCTGTTCCAGAGACAAGACCAATGACAGTGGTCATTCATGTCTCAGACAAGCACAAAGCACGAGAGGGGCAGCACAAAGCACGAGAGGGTCAAACACAAAGCACGAGAGGGACATGCACAAAGCACGAGAGGGTATGGTGCATTCAATGCATAAAGTGTTGATGTGATTCAAAAATTCAAAAATTCAAACTTCCCTCCAAATTTTGGATGAATTCAAATTCAAATTAAAGGAAAAGTCTTGTTCTTTTGCCTATAAAAGGAAACCATTGGGTAAGTGAGAAGGAGTCCAATTTTGCCATATATTGTATCATTCTTTTGCTTAGCTTCCCCTTGAGGTCCTTGCCTTCTCTTGATCTTTCAACCTCTTCATTGAGCTTGAAGGTTTAAGGGTTGGTTATTGATCTCAAGGGTTGTATCATTATGGAATCAATAAAGCTCTTCTCTTTTGTGCTTCATTTCACATGAGTTCTTTACCCTTCTCTTGACCTTGCAACCTCTTGATTGAGCTTGCAAGTTTAAGGGTTGGCTATTGATCCCATGCTTGTCTTGAGTTCTAGTTTCTAGTTCTTTTTATTGTTTATTTCTTTCTTGCTTTTCATTACCTTGCTTTACTTTCATGCACTTAAATTCCATGCCCTTACTTACTTGTAATCTTTTCTTTTCTTTTGCTCTTTTTGGTTCTTTTTGTGAATGGTTGTAATTATTGTTGTTGTTAAGAATCAATACGATATTGTAAGTTAACGTTTCTTTGCTCATTTCCTTTTCCCGTTATTTTCCATTGAACTCCGCCCAAACGATACGCAAGCGCTCCGTTAGGCACCCTACCCTAACAAGGTAACGGTGATTCCTAACCGCGACCGGTTGCGTTTGGTTTGGCCGGAGGCGAAAGCAAGAGACAAGAACGGAAGGACAAGGGTAAATAAACCGGATTCTACGAATACCGCGCTTAAATCCCCTAATCCACGTTGTTGTCAATTGCTCTAGCTTCAATTGGTCAAGACTCGGCTCAAAGGTTTTGAGTACGGATTTCTTTAGCTTACACTTTCGTATCTTTTCTTAACAACTTTATACTTGCAAATAATACACATAGGTTAGACTGAACAAACACATACAAATTGTTTATTGACTCGTCTAAAACAAGAAAGGACATACAACCATCTCCTTATGGATCGACCCGTGCTCAACCGGCTAGCTGCATAGCGACACCGTCCTGATCGCGGTAAACTTTAGAACTTTGAACATCCGACACGCCAAAAGTGTGCGATCAAATGGCGCCGTTGCCGGGGAGACGGTAGCGTATTTTCTTTCTTGTTATTCGGATTAATATTCTTTTTGTATATATTTATAAAAAAAAATCTTTTTGTTATTTTTGATCATTTTTGTGGGCAAGAGTGCAGATTTTTGCGGATTTGCAAACTGCGATTGTGGGGAGCAAAGTGTACGTTCAAGGTTAAGGTGATTACGAAGTACAGCGCCAAATATCCGGGAAGTTTTACCCGTGCAAGCAAACTTTTCAAGCTTACCGGATTTGATTCAACGGGGGTTTCCTAACCCAAAAACTTAACGGTACGTACTTTACTAACACCTTCTTCTCAAATCTGACGCATCCAATATACTATTCTTTGCAGGATTCTTTGCAAGTTCGCTAGCAAACGGTAAAATTTGACTAACCCGTATTTGTTGCAGTGCCGTGCTTAAAATAAAAAAACGATTGTTTGATTCTTTATAGAATTTTTATTGAATTGCGCATTGTATACATTAATACGGATTTAAGGGCAAGCGAACCCCACAACATACGGTAAAGGATTTCATCACCTTTTCCGTGGCCCACAAATTACGAACTTGAGCATAACGTTTACCCGCACAAAATTTAAAAGAAACTAGACGTTAAGCCTTAAGGACTTCGCGCTCACTAGGAGAAGTCAACTGTGTTTAGAACCTCGCTTAACGGTATATTGTTTACGGGGTGTCTAGAAAAGTGTTAATGGCGAAACCGCCAAAAGAGAAAGGGTTATTTAATTAAGGAACTTCGCGAAAGCATTAGAAAACCTCCGCTTATCTCTGCACTTACTTGGCCTCGTGATCAGTGTATCTTAAGCCCGTTTCTCGACACAGTTTTACTTCGACAATCAAGTTCTGGAGCAGGTCTAGTTGACCTAGGTGAACCCTAGAATGATTAGGTGTGTGGTATTTTTGTGTCGTGATTGTTTTTGTCCAGATTCTTTTTGTGTGTATATTTTATTCTTTTGTTAATAAAAAAAAAATTTTAAAAAAAAAAATCACATTTCCCCCCTCCTTTTCTCTGCCTTTCTTTCTTTCTCTCTTCATATCATGAGTACCCCACCTCGCAAAACTCTTGCCGAACTTTGGTACCCACAACCAGACATTACTTCTTACGGTTCTTGCTTTGGCCGAACGTCGAACGATCCCTCAATGCCTAAAATCTCTTTGAAAGATCGGATAGACGCGTCTAGGACAAACACTTGCCCTTCGCAATCCACTTTGTATCAACCTTTTCAACCTCCCTCACCCTCTTATGTTGATACCCCTTTTGCAAGTAGTCCTTTGTCCATCGCTGAACATATTGAACAATCCTGTAGCCGATCTTTCACTCCTTTCACCACTACAGATTCCTGGGATCAACAATTCCATTCACTTTCTTTTCCAAATGCTGATCCTGTTCCTGTCCAGCCATTCAATTCCTACCAGTCCTACCCGACTTTTGCGCCTTCCCTAGACATTGTTTCTGAACCGTCATTTGGGAGTTTCCAGTACCAAAACAACTTTGACTCTTTTACTGAAACCCCTTCACAACCCATGTCTAGTCTTGAACAGTCTTTGGAAGACTTTAGGGTAGCGTCGTACCAACAGATGATGGATTTGAATGCGTCCATGGCCGCCCTCATACAACCTAGTGACCCGGTAGCTAGTTTTCAACTAGCTCCAAATTTTCCAATGTATGAAGAGGCGGTAGGACAGGCTGTGAATTTGAGTGGTGAGAGTGAGTTGTACCCCCTTCCGAATCAAGCCTACCCATTTCAACTTGAATCCCACAACTCCAGTTTTGAATGTCTATCTAGTGTTCCCAACGATTCACCGATTGAAGATAGAATGATTAATGAGTTGTGCGACTTTGTAGTGTTTGATTTACCTGGTTGTGAAGGGACCTTGCCAAGTGAAACCACACCCAATCCTTTTGACCTCTACACCTCCACTCTAGAACCTGAATTGATTGATATCCATGCTTTTGTTGAGGTGTCTGAGAATATAGATTTTCACTTGATTGAGGATATTGACGCTGGGAATATTTTGGATGATGAACCCGCAGATTTGGCTGAGTTTTCCTCTCCAATTCATCATCCCGAGTCATTAACTGTTTTTCCCGAACCCCATATGCGTCTGGATATTGATGAAATATGCATGGATGAGCTTAACTTTGAGGAGAATTTTGAGGATATTTTTGAGGATGAAACAGTTCTAGATGATGAGTCGGATTTTCCAATTCATCCTGTCTCTTTCATTGATTGTGTACACCCTCCCGAACCCTTAACAGATACCCTTCCTCGATCACTTCCTTCCATCCTTTCTATTGTTCCGACCTTGCAAGAACCTGTCTCACTTTCATTTCATATGTCTGGTTTACCAAGTTCGGCGTACCCATGGTTTCTTACGAATCTTGAGGGATTTGACCCCATTACTCGACGGGTTAATAGATTAGCACAATCGCTTTTTACACATCGGTCATCACAAATTGTGCTAATTTATTCACTCCATTTTCACCCTCAAGTTCGTACTCCATTTCTTGTTCCCTGCCGCCATTTTTTTTCTCATATACCGAGACCGTATACCACTTCTATCTCCATACGGTCTCGCGTATTCTCCTTCTCTTTTCTCTACGCCTTCTTCCACCAACCTGTACATTATAGCGATAAAATCTTTGAATGGTTGGTGCTCACTTTTGGCCTGTGTAAGGCCTTGTATAGATTGATACTATTCTTTTTCCCCCCTAATCCTGAACTTCGACGCTTAACAGTGGAAACACTGTTTTACTTAAGTTTGGGAGGAACCTTTTTTGTATATATTTTTTGTTTTTTGTTTTGTATATAATTTGTTTCTAGGGAGCGCCGACAATTTTGACCCTCTTGGTGTAGCCTGACAGTGAGGGCACTGTCAAGTTTAAGTTTGGGGGTGTGCTCGGTAAGCTTTCTTCCTTCGCATTCATTTTTATATTTTGCATTTGCATACTTTATTAAAAACCCACAAAAATTGAAAATTTTCCAAAAAATATAAAAACTTTGTCGTCAAGTTAGCTAATAGGGTAACTTAGATTTTTATTCTGAAAGTTTAGTTGATATGATAGAAATAACTAAATTCTAGGCCTAGGAATTGAAAATCCTAAAAATAACCCTCATTCTGTCTAACTTTGGTAAGTATACGTCCTTACAGTTTTTTTTGAGAAATAGGTAATCTTGAGTTCAGTTCTTGAGTTAAGTCAAAATGAGGGAAAAGTATTGAAGCTTTACTGGAGGATAAGTCTGAAAAATAGTTTCTTTTCTTGAGTTCAAATTCAGAAAGTATATACCCTACAAATTGCACTTACACGCACCTTGAAACTTGGGATAGTAGAGGATACCTAGAAATACTCTTGCCTGAAAGCCTAGTATGAAAGAAAAAACGGTATTTAAAGCTAAACACCAAAAGAGCATGTGAAAAATATATCCGGTCTTGAAAAAGAAAAAGAAAAAGAAAAAAATAGAAAAAAGTCAAGACCTGGAAACTGCTATTTACACTTTAAAGTTCACACATTCAGTAATCGGTCGTTAGTGCCTCAAGAAGCATTAATAGTCGCATGAAAGGTGTGTGAGCAAATCCGTCCATCCTTAATGAAAAGAAGTAGTATTAGGTATTAGGGCAAGGATATTATAGCTTGAATTGAATTCTCAAGTGTAGGGGTGCAAAGATACACACACGTAGGGGCATACAATCGATGTTTGGATAAAAGATAGAAATAAAGAATAAGACTTGTGTTTTCTGTAAAGTTGATAAAAATCCCTGATTTAAGGCCACACTTTTAGAAGGAAAACTCAGGAGAACCAATATCTTTTTAAAATTTTTTGGAAGTATATGATCTAAGGTTAAATAGATAGGAGGTGTGAAAAATAAGGGTTGGATATTTCTAACTTAGGATGATAGAATTTCTAACGTAAATACTAAACTGTAGGAGTAGAATCGACGTTAACTTATGACACTAGTTTGACGGGATTTTGTGGGTGTAATCCGCTGAAAACCCTCAGGAGACAACACTCCTCCTACTAGGGACACCTAGAGGTTTAACGGCTTGTTGCACATGCTCAGTGCAATCGCGTTCCCTGCGAAAGTGCGGTTAGGATTCTCTTTTGTGAATAAATGGTTTTGCTCGGGACGAGCAAAAGATAAGTTTGGGGGTATTTGTTCATCACAGAAAACTGCATTTTATACCGCCCATTCTTATGCTCGTTTGTTTATAGGCAGGTGCTTTTAATCCGTGTTTGCTATATATTTACAGGTTACAGGTTCCTAGTCCAAAATAACGCAAATGATACAAAATCTCTACTGTTACGCCAAAATCCAGGACATCTGTTGCCAGCAGAAAAAAGCCGGGTTCCGATCATCCGTATCCGTCCAGTGCCGCGTACCTGTTCCAGAGACAAGACAAATGACAGTGGTCATTCATATCTCAGACAAGCACAAAGCACGAGAGGGGCGGCACAAAGCACGAGAGGGTCAAACACAAAGCACGAGAGGGACATGCACAAAGCACGAGAGGGTATGGTGCATTCAATGCATAAAGTGTTGATGTGATTCAAAAATTCAAAAATTCAAACTTCCCTCCAAATTTTGGATGAACTCAAATTCAAATTAAAGGAAAAGTCTTGTTCTTTTGCCTATAAAAGGAAACCATTGGGTAAGTGAGAAGGAGTCCAATTTTGCCATACATTGTATCATTCTTTTGCTTAGCTTCCCCTTGAGGTCCTTGCCTTCTCTTGATCTTTCAACCTCTTCATTGAGCTTGAAGGTTTAAGGTTTGGTTATTGATCTCAAGGGTTGTATCATTATGGAATCAATAAAGCTCTTCTCTTTTATGCTTCATTTCACATGAGTTCTTTACCCTTCTCTTGACCTTGCAACCTCTTGATTGAGCTTGCAAGTTTAAGGGTTGGCTATTGATCCCATGCTTGTCTTGAGTTCTAGTTTCTAGTTCTTTTTATTATTTATTTATTTCTTTCTTTTCATTACCTTGCTTTACTTTCAAGCACTTAAATTCCATGCCCTTACTTACTTGTAATCTTTTCTTTTCTTTTGCTCTTTTTGGTTCTTTTTGTGAATGGTTGTAATTATTGTTATTGTTAAGAATCAATACGATATTGTAAGTTAACGTTTCTTTGCTCATTTCCTTTTCCCGTTATTTTCCATTGAACTCCGCCCAAACGATACGCAAGCGCTCCGTTAGGCACCCTACCCTAACAAGGTAACGGTGATTCCTAACCGCGACCGGTTGCGTTCGGTTTGGCCGGAGGCGAAAGCAAGAGACAAGAACGGAAGGACAAGGGTAAATAAGCCGGATTCTACGAATACCGCGCTTAAATCCCCTAATCCACGTTGTTGTCAATTTCTCTAGCTTCAATTGGTCAAGACTCGGCTCAAAGGTTTTGAGTACGGATTTCTTTAGCTTACACTTTCGTATCTTTTCTTAACAACTTTATACTTGCAAATAATACACATAGGTTAGACTGAACAAACACATACAAATTCTTTATTGACTCGTCTAAAACAAGAAAGGACATACAACCATCTCCCTGTGGATCGACCTGTGCTCAACCGGCTAGCTGCAAAGTGACACCGTCTTGATCGCGGTTATAACTTTAGAACTTTGAACATCCGACACGCTTTTGGCGTGCGATCAGTCCCCTAATTTTTGAACATCATATTCATATGATGGATGATGCCAAGCCAGCAAGGGATCCACAGAGACGACTCAACCCAGTAATGAAGGAGGCTGTTAAAAAGGAGATTGTAAAATGTCTTGATAGTGATATCATTTACCCTATCTCTGATAGCCAGTGGGTTAGCCCTATTCACGTTGTCCCAAAGAAATCGGGCATAACGGTCATAACTAATGAGACGAATGAGTTAATACCTATTCGCACCCAAACTGGGTGGTGAGTATGCATCAATTATAGAAAACTCAATGCCGCGACAAGGAAAGACCACTTTCCATTACCTTTTATTGACCAAATGCTAGAACGATTAGCTGGACTTGAATTTTATTGCTTTTTGGATGGCTGCTCCGGCTATAATCAAATTCCCATCGCCGAAAATGATCAAGACAAGACCACATTCACTTGTCCTTTCGGTACGTTTGCTAACTGTCGCATGCCCTTTGGGTTATGCAATGCACCCGCTACCTTTCAACGGTATATGATGGGTATTTTTTCAGACATGGTGGAAAAATTCCAGGAGATCTTCATGGATGATTTCTCCATTTTCGGCGACTCCTTTGATGAGTGTATGCTACATTTAGACGCAGTCCTTACCCGGTGTAAGGATAAGAGCCTTACTTTAAATTGGGAAAAGTGCCACTTTATGGTACGAGAAGGTATTGTCTTAGGACATATCATCTTGCAAAACGGCATTGGGGTAGATAAAGCTAGAACTGAAGTCATTTCCAATCTCCGTCCTCCCAAATGCGTCCGAGACATTCGAGCCTTCCTTGGCCATGCCGGTTTCTATAGACGGTTCATCAAGGATTTTAGCAAGATTACTAGACCTTTGACTCTTTTGTTGGCCAAGGACACTACTTTTGATTTCGACTCGAGTTGTATGAAGGCGTTCGAGTCATTAAAAAACTCACTTACTTCTGCTCCAATTCTTTCGTTTCCCGACTGGACGCATCCATTTGAAATTATGTGTGCTACATCTAATTTTTCCATTGGTGCTGTCCTTGGACATCACATTAATAAGATGCCGCATGTAATTTATTACGCTAGCCGAACCTTGAACGAGGCCCAATTAAATTACACAACAACCGAGAAGGAATTCTTAGCGGTTGTGTTTGCATTAGAAAAGTTCAGGCCCTATTTAATCGGCTCTCCAGTCATCGTTTACACTGACCATTCAGCTCTTCGCCATCTTTTTGCGAAGAAGGATGCTAAATCTCGGCTGATACGTTGGATCCTCTTACTGCAAGAGTTTGACCTTGTCATCAGAGACAAGAGAGGATGCGAAAACGTAGTCGCCGACCATCTCTCACGCCTTCCTTTTTCGCCGACGCTTCAAATTCCTATAAAAGACGTTTTTCCAGATGAGCAGCTCTTGACTGTGTCATGCGAACCTTGGTTCGCATATATCGTGAATTATTTGGCCATCGGACTTATACCAAATGAATGGTCGAATCAGGACAGACTCCGATTCCTATCCCAGGTAAAACATTTTTACTGGGATGAACCATATCTATTCAAATACTGTCCTGACCAAATTATTCGTCGGTGTGTCCCTGACAATGAGTTTAAGAGCGTGCTGTCATTTTACCACGATCAAGCGTGTGTCGGGCATTTTGGCCCTAAAAAGACAGCAGAAAAGAGCTTGCAGTATGGCTTCTACTGGCCACAACTTTTTAAAGACGCACATGATTACTGCAAGACGTGCGCCCGGTGCCAACACTTGGGCCGGATTTCTAGGAGAAATAAAATGCCGCTCCAACCAATATTGGTTGTGGAAATTTTTGATGTTTGGAGATAGATTTTATGGGACCATTTCCTAATTCTTTTGGGAATGTGTATATTCTCATCACTGTTGATTATGTTTCTAAGTGGGTCGAGGCTGTGCCCAGCCGGACTAATGATAACAAGGTTGTTGTTAGCTTCCTCAAAGAAAACATTTTCTCTCGGTTTGGGCAACCCCCACGTAATCATCAACGATAATGGAACTCATTTCTGTAATAAGACTTTCGAGTCCTTGATGCAGAAATATTCCATTAATCACAAGCTATCAACGCCCTATCATCCCCAAACATGTGGGCAATCCGAGATTTCAAATCGGCAAATTAAACAGATATTGGAAAAAACGGTTTCCAAAAACCATAAAGATTGGTCGTCAAAACTTACTGATGCGCTTTGGGCATTTCACACTGCCTATAAGACCGATCTTGGCATGTCTCGATATAGGCTTGTTTATGGAAAGGCTTGCCACCTTCCAGTTGAAATTGAGCATCGAGCATTTTGGGCAATAAAAGAGTTGAATCTATCTCTTGGAGATGCGGGCAGCCATAGAAAGCTGCAATTAAATGAATTGAACGAGCTTCGGGATGAAGCTTACGAGAATGCAATTGTCGTTAAAAACCGAACGAAGGTGTTTCACGATAAACACCATATGCGCAAAACTTTCAAACCTGGTCAACAGGTTTTACTTTACGACACCCGGCTACATTTCCATCCCGGCAAGCTCAGATCTCGATGGAAAGGGCCATTTTTGGTATGCACCGTATATCCGCATGTTGCGGTCGATTTAGAAAATCCTGAGGACGGTTCACTGTTTAAAGTGAACGGACATAGACTTAAACCGTTCCTCACCGCGGATTCTTCGGAGAAGCTCTTGTTGTTGCAGGAGCCGATATACATTGACTAATCTTCCTCCATCTACCCCTAAATTTCGGTTATCCAGCCTTAAACAGTGGAAACACTGTTTCAAATAAATTTGGGGGTATATACCATTTGTAATTATATAAAAATAATAAAAATAAAAATAAAAATATATAAAAAAAAATTTGGGGTATTTTTGTAAATTTTCAGTTTTAATAAAAAAATAAAATAAAATATTTATTTACAAATAGGCCCCTCTACTGTTTTTACCAAACCCTAACTATTCCTCTCTCAAACCCTAGCCGTCGCAGCAGCCAAAGCAAGGAGATCGCTTCATCCCGCCGACTAACCGTCGCCAAACGCAGCATCTGACCTCACTTCCGCCACTACATTGCTGGGTCACCCTCTGAAATCTTCAGAAGAGGTTTGCACTTCCTTTTCCCTCTCAGTAAAATCTGTATTTTTTAAATTAGCTCTCTGTGATGGGACCAACTCTGCAATTCGAGAGGGATTTTTCCCAAATCTTTGTACACACGATCTACGGTAGCTATTTCGGTGAAGAGATCCGAAGGCGATGGTGGAATTTCTTACTTTTTAACCATCCAAACTCCTTCGATTTTGCAGATCTCGTCACCCGATTTTACTAGTGCATGGAGGATGGTTGCCTCTCACAACTTGGATACATTAGGCTAAACTGGGGGGATAGGGAAATCATAATCGATAGGGACTTCATCTATGAAGTCACCTTAATACCCAGACTACTTACCCATGACCAACCCCTCCAATTCGAGGATTACCTATTCTTGATGGGTAATGACTGTTCGAGGGAGCCACATAAGGGCATCCAGGCTAGAACCCTCTTTGTGAACATATTGACTGTGTGCCATTGGGCACAAAATAACAATTTTGGTAGTTCACACAATACGACATTTTTCACACCATCCCTCCATATCGTGCACACCATGATGACTAGGAACCCAAGCTATGATATGTGCACGATATTACTTCATTCAATCGGTGCGGGCAAAAGGGCTGCCAATTACCCATGCCCTATGTTGATGACACAACCGTGTCGCAAGTTCCTTCCTGTGGAGGAATTTGAGTTTTATATGCATGGAGGGATCCCTATTAGACCTCTTATTGAGGGCGTATCCACGTCCTACACACGCTTAAATGATGTATGGTCGCGCACTGAGCCGGCCGAGGACGTACCCGCCAAGACACCCAGCTCTAGCTCGACTGCGAGCGAGGAAGAGCTTACCCCTGCAGCACATGCACGTTTACTTAGGAAAGCCATTAGGGGATATATAGATTGATAAGGATGGTGACCAACCTGGATCACCGAGTGACAGAAATAGAGCATGGCGTGACCACTTTGCTAGCGAGAGAGGAACGTTCCCGTTCACGTTCAAGGGGACGGCGAGGCCATGAGCAGTGAGGGCACTGCTTTTGATAAGTTTGGGGGTAAAGGTGGTTTGTAAATAGTTATCATTGCATTGCATTTGCATATTTTTATTTTTTGTACATATTTGTTTTTTCTTTCTTTGCATATTTAATTCCGCATTTCATCTTTATAAAAAAATATAAAAACTAAAAAAATGAAAATAAAAAAAGATAGGAAAAATAAAATCAAATAAAAATTGAAAAATTTTAAAAAATTTTAAAAATTGAAAAATTCAATTTTGGCCATATTTGACTTAAGTTCGACAAGACGGTTGACTACCTAGAAAAAAACTAGATCCTAAACTTAGTGAGTTAAAAACCCTAAAAATAACTTTTCTTAAACTTTAACTGTAGAAAATATATGTCATTGTAATTTATTTAGAAATAGGCAAATTTTGAGTTCAGTTCTTGGGCTAAGTCAAAATAAGGGAAGAGTATTGAAATTTCTATTTGAAGTGTACGTCCGAAAAATAATTCCGAACCTTAAGTCTAAATTCTGAAAATATATACCCTACAATTCGCACAAACACGCACCTTGAAACTTGGGATAGTAGAGGATACCTTGAAATGCTCTTGTCTAAAATCCTTAGTATGAGAAAAAATTAAATAAAAGTATAAGTGTGAATAAAGAGATATAAAAAAAATGAACACTTGTTTTGTAATTACTTAAGGCTGCATAAAATAAAAAAATATATATAGCGAGGGTGCTTTATCACCTAATGCCTTAGACCAACTGGTTTGGGAGTCACTGCTAAAACCTTAGGTATTACAAGATGAGGAATTACGCTTAAATGCGAACATATTTTGTAATCGGTCATTTAGTATCTCAAGAAGTATTAACGGTCGCATGAAGGATGTGTGAGCAATTTCATCTAAAATTCACCAACTAAAAGTACTTTGGACGATGGACAAGAGTATGATAGCTTGAATTGAATATCCAAGTGTAGGGGTGATGCATACACACACGTAGGAGTATATGATTGGGGTTTTGATGAGAGACATGAATGAAAGATAGGGCTTATACTTTCAGTAGAGATGATAAAAATTCCTAAATTGAGGTGGAACCTTAAAAGGAAAATTCAAAAGATACTGAAAGCTTAATAATTTGCAGAACATATAGGATCTTAAGTTAATGATAAGTGAGTGTGAAAAATATGGGTTGATGATTTCTAAGTTGAAGATAATAGAATTTCTTGCTAAGAACACCGAATTGAAGAATGAAACTCAACATGCCAAATTGATCGGATTTTATGGGTAGTATCCGCTGAAAACCCTCAGGAGACAACACTCCTCCTATTAGGGTCACCTAAGGGTTTAACGGCTTGTTGCACGAGCTCAGTGCAATCGCGTTTCCCTGCGAAAGTTAGGTTAGGTTTTTTTTTTCGAGAATAAAATTGGTTTTGCTCGGGACGAGCAAAAGATAAGTTTGGGGGTATTTGTTCATATCAGAATATTGCATTATTATATCGCCCATTCTTAATAATATTACAAATAAATAGGTGCTTTTGATCCATGTCTGCTAAATAGTTGCAGGTTACAGGTTCTCAGAACAATACAGTGAAATCCATGAAAAGATGTTACAAAAGTGAGACTACGACCAACAATAGATGAATCCATATGATGCCGCCTACCAGTTCAAGGAACAAATAAAGATCAGTAGACAGTTCAATGCACAAAGCACAAGGGCAGCACAAGATTCAAGAATCCAATGCGAAGCTCACGGTAAAAGTCCACTACATTCTGCACTGTGGAAATCTGGAAGAAAATAGAAAAGATTCTGTGGAACCAAGTGAAGAAAACAGAAGGAAAAAGCAACATGAAGCAACCCTAGAAGTTTGAGCCAGAGATCCCCCAATATGGCCATGGAATCGCGGCTAAACATGGCATTCTGCCGTGGAACCGTGGTCGTGCAGTGTACGTGTCGGTGCACGTGTCGGTGGGTGTCGGTGGTTTGACCCGGCTTTCTTAGGGTAGTTCTGTAAATTCAGATATGGATCAGATGTAAAACCTAGGGTTTCTCTTGTCTATAAATAGGAAGGCCGAAAGCCTAATTAGGCATGCCTCTTTTTATTTTCTAGATCAAAATTTTATTTCCTTTTAATCGTTGAAGATGTCATCAATAAAGTAAGGTTTGTTTCTTTTCTATCGTGCAATTTTTTTTATTAGAATTTAATTCCTGCATTTTTTTATCTATCTTTTATTATCTGCAAGCTAGATAGATTTTTAAAATAAAAATTATAAAAATGAATTTTGTTGTAACTTACCTAATGAGTGAGTAATTCCTCGCTTGTTAGGGTTAGGATTGTGAATGTATGAGAGATGGAAATCTTTCTCACTCATTTCTTTGCTCAAATAAATTAATTAAGTGGGACTCTATTTAAATTAACCACACACCGCTCACTACGGCACCCTATCCTACGAGATAGCGGTGATTCTCTAATTAGACCGGTTGTGGTTAATTTCAATAGAGGTTAGGGCTAAGAGCCAAGAAAGGACGGATAAAGACCAAAAGAAAGAAACTAAGTTTCTTCCTAGTCATGCTAATCCCCTTTGTTGACTATTACCCTAACACCTATGTTCTTAACTAGGGAAAAGAAAGCAGTGAGAAGAATCCATATTCCAAACTAACCCAATCCTAATCCCAGCAAGACTTTAAATTCAATTTAATCTCATTCTTAGATCTAAAAACAAAACCACCAACTTTTTGGGCTTAACTCGTTAGAACTTAAAGAAAGAACACCTTTTCCCTGTGGACCGACCCGTACTCAACCGGCTAGCTACCAAGTGACACTGTCTTGATTGCGGTATTTCTTAGATTTTAAAACACACATGCACTCAAAAACAGCAAACAATCACTACACCCACTGCATCCATCGCCGCAGCCACCACCGGCTCCACCTCGCCGACAAGCCACGCCCTCCATCTTCTTACCCGAGCGTGTCCCACCTCGCTGCAACCGCCACCGGAGCTCGACGCCGCTGACACTGCCTCCATCGACTCCATGACTCCTCCACCGAGCCATTGCGAACTCTTCGACGACCTACTGCCCTGTTGCCGCCACCACTGCAACCCCACACACCGTGCTACGCCGTGCCAGTCCCCATGCCACTTCGTGCTAGCCCCTGTGCCACACCATACCATGATCTAGTGCATGCACCGTGCCTACTCCCATGCCAGCATCGCATTCGGTACCGTGTCGCGCCGTGCCACTCCCGCGCCACGCACCGAGCCAGGACCACACCCACTACTGTGTCACACCCGCATCGTCACCATGCCCAGTACCGGATCTCCATGCATCGCTCTCGCGCCATGCGCCGTGTCCAGCATCGCATCGTCTGGTGTGTCGAGACAAAGTTCGTAAGCGGTGTCGGTTCTATATCAGCGACCGAAGGCAAGTGAAAACCCGGTCACTTGCTTTACATGCTATTTTTATTTTAAACGGATCGATATATTTTATTCGTAATAATATTATTGCATATATATCTACGTCGTCTTAATAGCCACGTTTTGAACTTATAACCATCGATAACGCCTACCGTGGTCAGAACGTGAACATGGGACAACTATTGTTTTAATTGATTAGATTAAGCAGACCCCTCGTTTAATAACCGTATACTAGTTAAGTGCTCGAGACAAAATCCTAGACCAAAACATATCTTAATATGGAGGAAATTGAAATAGTTAGATTACTTTACTGTTTACGAATATCGTTTAGGAATTTGGATGTAAAATATCATGTTTATAAGCATGTATCGCCGCACCCCTAAAGGCGACACTAAATCTGAATTTTTAATGCGCTTGTTACCTTATTAAAATCATTGTAAATTCAATTCAGTTTGGAACGTAATTTTCTACGGCTCATATCGAAGCCGACTCGATAATCTAAAACCATCTATAGCTTATTTCTCAACATTTATAGATTACTATAATGATATTTGGCTGCTAATGCGGCACTGGACTGCAGTCGGGGGCAGCATTTCGCGTGGATACCTGCACATCCCTGCTTTAAATTGAAAATGCACGGGGCCCCATATGATCGTGTAGATAATTTAGTTATCTAACACATGAATCTGGTTCCATGCAGTTTCACCGTCGCTTGATATTTAGTTTGTATTTTTGAGTATCGATATGTTCTGCAGATTCTGTAGTAGCATTTCTTACCCCTTCACATTAAACAGGACGTAACTTCTAGTAAAGGAAGGATATTGAAAATCCGTATGATGTGTTAGAAACCTAACAGATAGATCTATATTTTATTCAACTGGGGAGACACCTGAAACTAAACAAAATTACTAGCAAACTGCGTGCGAAGTTGAACTTTCAGTTCTGAAACTGGAATTCCAGCAATCGATCGCTAATTTAAAATGAGGATAAGTCCGAGTTCCATTTGACATGAGATTAATTTTATTGCTTAGATAATCAAGTATACTTTATATGCCATTTTATATTATTTTGGTCGATTTTATACGTGTGATTTATGGTAAATTTTGCAAGTTATATGGTGTTGGTTGTCATAATATATTGAGTATCGCATTTCTGCCTATTTTGTGCTTGCTTTATACTTGCTGCACAGTGATTATTTACATTGAGACCTAGCGACTGTTTTGCATTGTCGATATATATGTGTTAGCAATTGGATTGTGGCAAATACGAAAGTGATATTGATTAGTGGAAACGTGATTAAAAGTGGAAGCGATACGTATTTTTTCACAACCTGTCTAATGCCTGAAAACATACTATAATCTGGGGAATGGGGAAATCAAGGTGGAATTGAACTCTTATTTAGCGAGGTACAGTGATTTATAGGATGATCATTCGCTATTATACACACACACACATTAGGTCATGGGCCTAGTGGCACGACTGTAGGGTTATGTCCCGGGCAATGGTGGACCGTAGTCTCGGGCATGCATGAGACCCACGAGACTCTTGTTAAACACGAGCATCATTTCCACCAATTGATTTTATTGATTTAGTGACTGATAAGTAGTGACATACACATTTCCTGGTTTACTGACATGATACTTATATCGCACCGTTCATATGCAAATGGTGTTCATTAATTTCTTGTTCTGCATTCTGTTGCACTTTTCTTGTTTAATAACATTGCACACCCATTATATAATTATTGCTATATGTATCGCCCTGACGACCTGAGTGTGCATGCTTAGAGGACGAAGTGGACCCAGTCACGGAGCAGGACCTGCCCTTCGAGATCGCGGAAGTCTAGACCGCAACATCAGCGCCATTCTCTTTTTCTTTGAGCACATTGTTTTTGTTGATTAGTTATTTTATTCTGCAAAATAAATGTATCTCGAACTCTTTTTATTGTGATGTAATAAAAGTTGTGAACTGTGATTTCCTTTATTCTTGCACTGTTTACTGACTACTATGTAATGCTAAAATCCGAAGTGTGACTACGGCGGGATTATTCCCTGACTGTAGGAGCATGGCTGGCCTAGTCACCCCTTGCATTCCGTATTTTGGGAAGCGGGGCATGACACGAGGTGTTATGATTTCCCTATATCCGGAAATTTCATTGTAATTATATGCTACGGATATGGGTAGAATTACTTTCTGCTATAAACACTTATAGAACACTTGCACAATTACTAATGATTGCCATGTTACACGAGCACAGACGTGTATGCTATATCACACATCATTAGTATTGCCATGACACAGTAGAACCGTTATGTTTGTTTGTGTACCTGAATATACTTACGTACTGTGCCTTTATTACCTGCTGAGTTATTACAGATACCAGTAACATGGGTATTCTTATTCGATTCTTATGAGTTTTATGACGTTTTTACTTTCGATGATATATATCAGTGGTATGGGACGTTGCTATATATATAATATATCATCAGAGTGGTATGTGCAATTATTCTTCTTTCTTACTTGATATTTTTGGATACGGTGAGTTAATGTCCACCATGAATTTTATGTTTTCTGATTGGATTTTATTCCGAAACGAGTGGGGGGGGCTATACGGTTATGGACGTGTTACATATCCGGACTGAGTGAGAGATATACATTCGGATACATGGTGGACCCGGTTCGAGACCGAGGGGCAGGAAAGCCGCGATAGAGACGGGGAGCCTAGCGAGGACACTCGATACCGGAGATAGATATGAGCACGGCGAATATTCTGGGGATACTGACCGGGGCTAGGGATATCGAGGGGAGACCGATCTGTTGAGATGGTGTCGAAGATATATGGATTTGCGTGTCAATTATGGACACGAGAGATTTGAGAATTTTGCGTGTCGGTGATGGACACGAGAGATTTGAGGATTTAGGGTGTCGATGTTGGACACCTATATATTAATGTGTTGCGATCATTCGAAATATACCGTTATAGTTTATGTGTTATTGTAGCCGACCATGACTGATCCGGGGGACAGTACCTGAATACTATTTCACCGGTGGATACATATAAAAAGGGTTTCTAAAAGAGCTATAGCCTCATTATTTTGACATGCCTAGAATAACACAGAGATCTTTAAAACTGTAAACCTCTTAAAACTCTTTACTAAACAGCAAGGAGTATAACTTAAATAAGATACCTATTATACTTCATACTTTTACGTTTGCTTTTATGCCGTAACATACGTATTCCGCGGCTATTTTAAGAAGAGCTTTTACATACATATTTTCGGCTACCTTATAGGCTTATACCTAGATATAGGTTATATACATATGATATGATATATTTTGGGTTTACGTGATAGATATTATTGCATTTATTGTGCTTATGCATTATATATATATATTATATATATATTAATACAGGTTATGACAGTACTATACTTATGACCTAGGATATCGTTGTGGATTTCGATTTCTACTTGGTGATATACTTTTATTCACAGAGTTGGCAACTCACCTCCGTTATGCCCCAGTTTCTTGCAGGATTTACTGCTCGGATCATCAGCGGTTTGCGGCACATACTTCTTTTCAGTGATTGCTTTGGTAAGTGAGCTACTGTTGTATCATACCCATACTTGTGTATTTATATTTTTTGTATCTAGTTTAGACGTCCAGGACTTAGAAGCGAGACTTAGAGTTTATGTGTTTGTGGGCGTCACACTCATTGGATTCGATTGTTTTTACTTGTTGATCTGGTTTTACTTTACTTTTCTTCACCACCGGACGTCGTATATTATCTGCGTGGTTGTTCCACCGTTTGGGTGTGGAAGCTAGTTCCCGTTGGGATGCTTTTTATATTATTGTGCTTATATCGGGTTTTATTTAAAATTTACAAAGGAGGTGCTGCCGATTTTTAAAACGCCATAAATGCTTTTCAAACATATTTATTTAGACTTAAATGTTTATTTTAAACCGATTCTATCTAATGACCATTTTAAACCTCAGCTTCAATATTTTCGTAAAAAAGGATTAGATTCCAGGTTTTCGGTTTACATGGACCGTGTCGACGTCTTTGATGTCACGTGATTTAAATGCCGGTCACGTGCCATTTTCAGGTCGTGACATCTTTGCTCCTCGAATAGACCAAAATATCGTCAATAAACCCCACTACAAACTGATCCAGATATGGTGAAAAGATTCGGTTCATCAAGTCCATAAATATTGCCGGTGCGTTTGTAACTCCAAATGGTATCACTAAGTACTCATAATACCCATATTGAGTTCGGAAGGCCGTCTTGCAAATGTTTTCTGCTTTCACCCGAACTTGATGATACCCTTATCGTAAATCCAACTTCGAGAATACTTTCGCGCCACCGAGTTGATCGAATAATTCGTCTATGCGAGGGTTTGGATACTTGTTCTTAATAGTCACCTGATTTAACTCCTGATAGTCGATGCACATCTTTCGCGTGCCGTCTTTCTTCTTGACTAGAAGACCTGGAGCTCCCCATGGTGAACCGCTGCTGCGAATCCAACCCTTCTCTCGTAATTCGGTAACTTGTTTCTTTACCTCTTCCAGTTTCACTGGTACCATTGGATAATAAGCCTTTGAAATTTGCGCTTGTTGGGGTAAAAAATTACATCCCGGTTGACCAAGTCAAAGTCAAAGTCAACCCCAAGTAAGCGGGCCCAAGCTTAGGCCAAGTGGGTCCATGCCCAAGTCGAGCCCCGCGGCCGGTCTACCCCATGCCAAAATGAAAATTATATAATAATTAATTTTGATATAATTTTTATGAATAAATGTAAGAAAATGGGAAAAAAGCCAAATTTTTGTAAAGCCAATGGCTCATGTGCAATAAGAAACAAGCATATGAGGCATGGGATGGACAAAATGCCACTTTGTAAAGCCCAAGGGGCTATATGTAAACTTGTAAGCCTATATAAGGCAACATTATGATGAAATGAAGAGAATAATTCATTCTCCTCAAAAGCTAGGATTTCCGTGCCTCCTTCATCTTCCTCAAGGTTCTACACCTTCTTCCCCTTTTTGAATTAAATAAAGAGATTAACTCTTCTTTATCCAAAAAGAAGCAGTTTTTCATCATAAAACTCTTGAAGGGGAGCTCAGATCTTCCATCAAATTTCTAAAAGGGGAGATTTTTAAGTCTCGCCCCCTTTTCTCCATTATCCAGCCAATAGAGAGGAGGAAGAGGGAGACCTATCCAGACCTTACATAAGAGTTTAAATCCAAATCTAAATCTTTTGGGAGTTTAACTCCACATTTATACCTAATTCATATTTGGGAGTTCAACTCCTAGCTCAGGGGCTAAGCCCCTTTCTCTGCTGGTGTTTCCAGTGGTCGCGTGCGGCGCACGTGACCTGCTGCACCCAGCGGTCGCGTGCCAGGCATGTGACCCGCTGGCACCCATGCGCCATTCATGTGACCCGCGGGTGCCCAGCGCCCGCACGCCAGGCACGTGGCCTGCGGGCACCCAGCGCTCACACGCCTCGCACATGGCCCGCAGGCGCCCAGCGCCCACGCGCCACGCATGCGTCCTTCGGACGCACCTCGTCCCTCTTCTCCCATGCACTCCACACTCAAAACCCCTCCCCTGTAAACTCTGCGAGGCTCCCTATATACCCAAAACCCCTCAAGACACATACATAGGCACACTGCACATTGAGTTCGCATGACCAGTTGACCCGTCAATCGGAGGTTCCCTCGCTTCAAAGGCGAGGGGTAATTAATGACAACTTAGTCTACAGCTGCTGGAGATTCGGATCCCCATAATCAGTAAACCCCAGTCTACCCTAGGCAGGGGGAATCTGTATAAGCTCGACAAGCGACGCGTATTTCCCATCTCAATGGGGTGAAGAAAAACACCCTACAGTTTCTGGCACGCTCGGTGGGACCTTTTCTCTCTTCCCATATTTCGGGTTAAATGTTCATGCGAACTCAATCAACATACATATCGATATTTATACTAAAATAATACTCTTTCATGCAGGATTTCAAGCGATCAAGCCTCAACAATGTTTTCAAGGACAAGTTCAGCTCTCGACACAGCTCCCATCTCCTACACGATGAAGATGGACGCTAAGAAGATCCTCCCGGCCAGTCTCAGGCGATAGTGGGAGGAGCCGCTGCTACCATTTGGCTTTATTCTATTCGTATCAGCTAACGCCATCCCGGCTCCTCAAGTTCCAGTAACAAACAGACGGGCCTCGAAAGGCAGGAGGTCAAATGTGGCGATCTCGAAGGCACCTCAGCCCAAGCATAAATCTATCTCCGAACAACTCTTCGTTGCTCCAGCTGGAGGCAAGGCCATCGATACCAACAAAGCAATAACGCGTCTCGGGCAAGCTACAGCGGTGCCCATGACAACTGCTCGATCGGGTATCTTCTCTAAGCTCCCCGTCAATCGTCTCACAATGGCTTCCTGGATAACGGGTGCCTGCCAAGCCCTCAAAATCGAGAAGCTAAGACAGAAAAGGTTCAGATACAAAGCCAAAAAAGGGCTAGGGCTCCTGCTAGGCTGAACTTCATGAGTTTCTAAGAACAGGGTTATCCTGCAACAACAGCTGAGCCGGCTGTGAAGCTCGCTAACTCTTTTGATCTGCTGAAATTGGTTCAAATGAAGGCCATGACTGTGAGAGTCAAGAAAGCCGCGATCCGGACAGCGCCACCCAAGGACCCATTCAGACTGTAACATTTCAGAAATATAAAATATTATTTTTGGAATTTAATATTAAAATAATATATTTCGCGAAAACTATTCGATTTGCGAATTTGGGGTTTTCGTAAAATGGTATAAATATATACCAATATTTGTGAAATAATTAGAGATTAAAATGATTTATTCATTTAATAATATATTTATCGGATTTGGGCATTTTTATAATTAATTATATGCAAGTTCATATTAAACTCGATTAGTGCACTACTAATCATGATTATGCTAAATCCGTCTTTTTAATTAATCATGGCTAGTGCACTATGACATGTTGCATTTTATTACATGTTGTTTTGTTTGTGTTGTTTTATTGGTCGTATGTGAATTATTGTGTGAAAAGAAAAGAAAAAGAGATGGCATGATTGAGGAGAGAGAGAGAGAAATGGGACACAATGATGACTTGAGGCATGGCATGAGAGCATGCTATGAGAGTGAAAGAGAGAGAGAGAGAGAGAGAGAGAGAGAGATGCATGCTACCCCTTGACCCTTCTCCATTTCTTTCTTCATCATTTTATTTCCTCAACTCCTCCTTCATCTTCTTCATCTCTTCCTCCACCTCCTCTACCTCCATTGATCACCTCAAAAACATTGCTAAAACCCCACACCACTTTCATTAAAAATGATCCCCACCTCTTCCTAAACCCTATGGACCTCTCAAGTTTGGATTTTGGAGACTTTGGGCATCTAGGGTTTTTCTTGAGTTGCTCCCATGAGGTATAAGTTCTATTTCTCATCTTGTAATTAGTTTCTTAAATTTCTAGTTTAGTTTAGAGTTTGATTAAGGGTGGATTTGTGATCTTAGAAATTCCAAGTTAAGGTTTAGAGAGAAACTTGACTTGAAATTGGTAAATTGAAGTGTCGTGAGAGTTTGCAAGACCTTATTGATGACTTTACTGGCCAAGAACAGAGATTAGTACCCGATACATGAATTCTGAAATTGTCCCGTGTCAGTTTTGTGACATTTTGTTGGCCTACAGGGAATCTGGAGCAATCTGGGATGTTTATGAGAAAAACTAGCAATATCACTGACCTAGATTAACCACTAGAAGACCACCACCGAAGTACGAACCCGTTTCCCTCTACCTAGGCCGGCGAGACTGGATATTTTGGTAAGGTCGCCGGATTTTTGTTGGGCTCTGGGGTTGGGTTTTTGGCTGTAGCTCTTAATCCCTATAAACTATTCCCTATATTTGCTTGTTTAGTCCCAATTAACCTGCGATGAAATCTGGGAGTGATTTCCTATGTTACTGAATTTGGTATTTGTGATTTATGAACTCGGGTTTTGGTACTTGATATTGTATTGGGTCGTTGGATGTTTGTACATCAACGACGAGAGTTGTTTGGTTGTTTTTACATGTGTAGGCTATAGGTTCTAACCTATGAGCGCACCGTGTGCCGTATCAGTTTTCTGGACTTGATTTTAATAGCATTGGGATTGTGTATTGATTGTAAGTACCTTCACGTGCATTCCGAGACGACGAAGCACATCAACTACGGCTGAACAAAGCGTTCCGCAGGTGAGTAGATTTATATCTACGGGGGAAGTCGGGTGGATGGCGTATAGCACTCCCGCAACCATTGATATGTGATTTATAGTTTGGAGAAAAGATATGCCACGACTTAAGGTTATAGTTAATGGTTTTAGTGTGAAATGATATGATAGAAAGGATATCTCAACTTGATATATGAAGACATGAAACGTAAATGTGAATCACAATATATATATGTAGTCGCAAGAGAATAAGTATGGGATTATAGTGGTATATTATGTCACGCCCCGCATTCCAGAATATGGAATACGAGGTATGACTAGGCCAGCCATGCTCCTACGGTCAAGGGATCGTCCCGCCGTAGTCACACTTCGGCTTCTAGCACTACATGGTAATCAGTAATAAAGCACAGTATTAAAGGATTCACATCACTAATTTATTACATTAAAATTTCATTGTTCACAGATTACAGATAATAAAAACGATAACTAACCAAGTTCAATCTCACAATCTCTTTTATGGAAAGAAGTAAAAGAAGTAGGTACACCAACTATATCTCCGTGAACTCAAAGGATAGATCCGTCTCCGGTGCTGGTCCTCGCGCGGAATCTGAGTATGCATACTCAGGTCGTCAGAGCGACACAAATAATAATATTGTTATAATCAGATGAAACAGGTAAACGAGGTAATACAGGTATGAGAATAATGCAAGTAATCACTATGTCACAATATGATGCAGAATATGTTATGTGTTCCTATCGGTCTCTAAGTCATGTTTGAAATCACATAGTGGAAGGAGGATCATGTTTAACAGGAGTCTCGTACATACCCGAGACAACGGCCCACATGCCCGGGACATAACCCTGTCAGCCGGATCGCTAGATCCTGTCCTACACGTATAAGTATCACGGTTCGAATGATCATCCTCTAAACACGGTCCCGCTAAATACGATACTCTTTCCACTTTGATTTCCCCATTTTTCCCCAGGTTACACTATTTATGATATTGATCTAGTTGTGTACAAGTATACCAATGACACGGTTTCATCACTGTCCACTGTATCAATCACGGTCACGAATATTCACTTTCCATTGGTGTACTTGTCGCTCCTAAACCAACATCTATCACGCACGATAATGCAATGTCCACACGCACTAACACTGTGTATATGACAAGGGTATGATATGTGTATTGCATGCTACTAATAAGCTCCGTATGTTATGAATTAGCATGCATGTTATGAACTAAAATAAATTGCACAAATTAATATGTTACGTATTCAGCAAAAATGATGTAGGTAAGATATATAGAACAATCAGTCAGTAATTCATCAAAATTTGTTTCAGTTCAATCGGAGTTTCGGTTTTCAAGATATAACTGTTTCAGTTTAAGTGTTCGCGGCTGGAATTTCAATTTCAGAACTGAACGTCTGTTTCGCGACACGAATTGAGCCCAGTTGGGCTCAGAATTTAGCGATGTCACAGTTAGATGAAATTTAGGGTTTTCGATAAAGTATTCAACGTAACAGACGGATCTTCAATCGCATCTGTACGTTGAAAGTTATACACAGTTCAATCTCAAATGTCATTTCAGAAAGTGTTCTGAACAGCTTTACGTTCTGCCCTTTTAAAATAAGTTTAAAATAACAAACTGCGATGAATCGGAATGTAACCACTTGTTTTCTTTCACTAACAGGAATATCTTATAACTACTATAAGGTTCCGTATCACACGATTTCAGGAAACACGAGGACGCAGGACTTTAGACAGAACACACTAATCAGAAACGCTCTGGACTGCAGTCCAGAGTCGTGTTCTGATCCAATTATCTTCAAGGTTTCAGAACAGAAAACATTAAAATTCTACATAGTGTTAAAGTTCGTCGAGTCGTCTTCGATTTAAGCCCTCGAACGCATCTTTCCAATATGTGTATGATTTATGGTGATTTTATTCGTTTTCAGTTACGAGGGAAATTCTAGTTTTAACGACATGTTTGGGGGTATCGATTTTCGTTACTAACAATCGTGTTTTCTAGCAAATTTCACACACGTTATACATCATTCAAAGGGCCAACAGAATGTATAGGTTACCGTCAAATTAGACGATTAATTCTATTGGTAACTAACATCGAGCACTTAGGTTTTAACACGTATAGGAAATCGGAAAGTTGTAAACTACATGATCTAGATGGGTAACACTATTATTATAGCATGAAGCAAGTAAATACTTGCCTGGAAAACGCCTTGGGGTCGCACGACGGTAACGATGTCGCGAACGCGCGATATACGCCACGTATCGGAATCCCGCGAGCCTCGATCTAGATGTGGATCTCGCGTCGGGGTTGTCCGGAGCCGTCTTGCGTGCGCTGGGAGCTTAGGGGTGCTCTGTGGTTCGCCTGAGATGTGTTGGGGTTGCTGACGGTCGACGGCGTCGCTCCGGCGATGGGCACCGTGGAGTTAACAGTGAGGAAAAAACTGTTTTTTAAATGAAAATTGGATTTTGGAATTGTGGAGAGGGGGAATAGGTTGAGCAGTGGCTAGGAATTGTTGTGATGACGATGATGTTGAGAAGGTTTTAGAGAGATCGGCGACGTGGTGGGGGTTCACCGGCGTCGAGGGGTGTCGAGCTTGGTTGCAGTGGGTCGGTGTGCAGGGTCGGGTCTCGAGTTGGTGGGTGCTCGGGTGATGAAGGGAGGAGTTGTAGGGAGAAGAGAGTTGGTGAAGGAGACGTGAGGTGATGCAGACGGGGATCGAATGAAGTTCGTCGTCGTCGTGGGTGGAGGTTGTAGTGGGTTATGGAAGGTTTGGGGCTCGGTGAAAGTAGAGGAAAGGTGAAGAGTGAGTTGGAGAGGGAGAGACGAGGTTGAAGACGTGGGGTAACGGCAGGAATGAGGGCGTGGGCATGGGCGTGAAGCGCGGCGAGGAGCTGGGATCGCGCGCGAGTTAATGGAGTAGCCGTTGGGGATTTCTTTTTGAATGGAAGATGAACAGGGTCGGGTCTGAAGCGGGGAAATGGGCGCGGGCTGCAGGGAGTGGGCCGTGAAAAGAATTCATTTTTCCTTCAAAAATTTCGTGGGCTCCAGAAGTGAAACGGGCCGGTAAAAAAATAATTAATTCTCAAAAAAGGAAGTGGGCTGAGATACAAAACGGGTTGGGTTTGTAAAAAAAAAAATTCTTTTCTTAAAAAAAACGAAATGGGCTGAGGGTAAAACTTGGGTTAAGGATTCATTTATAAAATAGGATTTGGGCTGAGGGCAGAGACGGGCCGGCTCAAAAATTTGGTTAAAAATTTATTTAAAGATGGGATGTGGGCTGGTGGGTTTAAGAAATTAGTTTGTTAGTTTAAATTCGACTTTTAGGTTGTTGGGAAAATTTTTATAAATACTGGAATTCAAACTACTACCTTCTACAGAATAATTACGAGGAAAAGTAAGTCTCGGGAATTTGGAAAAATACAAAGAAAATTCTTGTAGATGGAGAACGGGGATTTACATCATACCCCCCTTAACAAAAATTTCTTCCTCGAAATTTAACAAGGATACAGAGAAACAAAAGTACTAAACAAAGAGATGTGGATAACGATCACGGATATCTTCCTCCCGCTCCCAGGTGGATTCTCCTGGGGAACGACCACCCCAAGACACTCGGACTAACGGAATAACCTTATTCTTCAGCACTTTCTCTCTGCGGTCGAGAATGGTAGTAGGCTGCTCCTCGTATGACAGATCAGTCCCCAAAACTAACTATGAATGGTCCAGAACATGGTTCTCATCTCGAACGTAACGCCGCAACTGTGACACGTGGAAGGTATTGTGCACACCAGCTAGCGATGGAGGCAAGGCAAGTCGATAAGCCACCTCTCCTACTCGCTCTAGCACCTCAAAAGGTCCGATAAAACGGGGACTAAGTTTTCCCTGACTTCCGAATCTGATAACTCCACGAGTAGGGGAAATCTTCAAGAACACATGATCTCCGACTTCGAACTCAAGTGCCCTTCTGCTGGTATCTGCCCAACTCTTTTGTCTATCCTGAGCCGTCTTAATACGCTGCCTGATCATTTGGACCTTGTCAACTGTCTGAACGATGAGTTCGGGGCCCAGTAATCTTCGTTCTCCCACATCATCCCAACATACTGGGGATCGACACTTCCGCCCATATAGCGCTTCAAAAGGAGCCATCTGAATACTAGCCTGATAGCTGTTGTTGTAAGAAAACTCGACTAAGTGTAGATGGTCCTCCCAGGAACCCTGAAAGTCCAACATACAGGCTCTCAACATATCCTCGAGCGTCTGAATTGTACGCTCGGATTGTCCATCTGTCTGTGGGTGATAAGCTGTGCTGAATTTGAGGCGGGTTCCCAAACTCTCCTGTAAGCTCTTCCAAAAGTGCGACAAGAATCTCATGTCCCGGTCTGACACAATGCTGACTGGAACACCGTGAAGTCGCATAATCTCCTGCATATATCTTTCTGCCAGTGATTCAGTCGACTGTCCCACTCGGAAAGGGAGAAAGTGTGCAACTTTTGTGAGGCGATCGACGATAACCCAAATAGCGTTATTGCCTCTAGGGCTCCGTGGTAAGGCCGTCACAAAATCCATAGTAATGTGCTCCTACTTCCATTCACGTATCGGCAATGGTTGTAATAATCCTGCTGTTCTCTGATGTTCCGCCTTCACCTGCTGACATATCAAGCATCTGGATACGAACCTCGCAATTTCCTGCTTCATTCCGTTCCACCAAAAGTGCCGCTTTAGGTCCTGATACATTTTTGTACCTCCTGGATGCACAGAATAAGCTGAACTGTGTGCTTCAGCCAAAACTTCTTCTCGTACATCTCCTTTAGGTACGCAGAGTCTGCTACCGAATCTCAGAGAGCCATCCTCATGTATAATCAAATCCGTTCTCAATCCAGCTTCCACTTGCTCTCTGAACTTCTGCAATCGGGGATCATTCGCTTGTGCAATCTTGATGCGATCCACCAGGGAAGATTGCACCTGTAGTTGCCAAAATTGCCTGAGTGCGCTCGGAGTAATGACCTCAAGTTCAAGTCTCTGGAAATCTTCAATAATACTCCTCTGATCGGTCAACATCATGACCGCTGGTTTGCGACTGAGTGCGTCTGGTACAACATTGACCTTCCCCGGGTGATACTGAAGATCCAAGTCATAATCTGCCATTAGCTCTAGCCATCGGCGCTGCCTCATGTTCAGTTCTTTCTGGGTGAAAACATACTTCAAACTTTTATGATCCGTGTAAACCTCCACTTTCTCACCCAATAGATAGTGCCTCCAAATCTTCAATGCAAAGACTACCGCGGCTAACTCCAAGTCATGCATGGGGTAGTTCTTCTCGTGGTTTCTCAGTTGTCGAGAGGCGTAAGCAACCACTCGGCCGTGTTGCATCAAAACACAGCCTAAACCCTTCCCCGAGGCATCACTGTGTATCACCAAACCACCGGAATCATCTGGTACTGTAAGTATAGGTGCTGTGGTTAACTTTTGCTTTAGTGTGTCAAATGCCTGAGTGCATTCCTCTGTCCATGTAAACGGCACGTCCTTCCGTGTCAGTCTCGTCAATGGTTCCGCGATCCTTGAGAAATCTTGGACGAACCTCCGATAATAACCTGCCAATCCCAGAAAACTCCTGATCTCTGCTACAGACTTCGGCGTCGGCCAATCTCTGACAGATTCTATCTTTGCCGGGTCCACCGAGATGCCTTCGCCCGAAACGATATGTCCCAAAAACTGAACCTTGTCAAGCCAGAATTCACACTTGCTTAGCTTCGCGTACAACTTCTCTTCCCGAAGAACCTGCAGTACCGTGCGCAAATGCTCAGCATGCTCTTCCCGGGTCTTCGAATAGACAAGTATGTCGTCGATAAACACAACGACGAACGTGTCCAAGTATTTTGCGAACACCCTATTCATTAAATCCATGAATATTGCTGGGGCATTGGTAACACCGAACGGCATCACAAGGAACTCGTAATGTCCGTATCGGGTCCTGAAAGCCGTCTTGCATACATCCTCGGCTGCTACTCTGATTTGATGATATCCAGAACGGAGGTCCAACTTCGAGAAAACCTTGGCTCCACTTAGCTGATCAAATAGGTCGTCAATGCGCGGTATTGGGTACTTGTTCTTTATCGTGACCTTGTTCAGCTCCCGATAATCTATACACATTCGCAGCGATCCATCCTTCTTCTTTACTAATAGGACTGGTGCACCCCACGGTGACACGCTTGGCCGAATAAATCCCTTCTCCAACAGTTCTTCAACCTGCTTCTTCAATTCCGTCAACTCAACCGGTGCCATTCTGTATGGGGCCCTGGACACTGGGGCTGTACCTGGAATCAAATCGATTGAGAACTCCAAAATTCGAGGAGGTGGTAGACCTGGAAGATCTTCAGGAAATACGTCTAGAAAGTCCCGAGCAATTTCTGGAACTGGGCTCTTATCAACCTCCATAGCTGTCAGTTCCTTGGGCTTGGCTCTATACTTAGCTGGCTCCAAAGATTCGCTTCCGCCCTCGAAAATGAACTCCGGGTGGTTAGGGATGCGGAAGATCACCTTCCTTTCACGGCAATCTATAACTGCATGGAAAGTGCTCATCCAATCCATCCCGAGAATTGCGTCGTAACTGCCTGTCCCAATTAGGAGGAAATTCGCATAGAATTCCCTGCCACACACTACAACCGGGCATAATCTACATTCTCGACTAGAGATAATAATGCCATTACCCGTATGAATTTCCCATCCCTTGGTTAGTGGTTCATGTGGTATTGAGTGTGTATCAGTGAAATGCTCAGACAAGAAACAATGCGATGCTCCCGAATCAAAAAGTACTCTAGCTGGCAAGGAATGTACGAGTAGAGTACCTGTAACCACATCTCCTGACGCTTCTGCCTGCTCTGCGGTCAAGGTGAAAGCCCGTCCCTGACCGCGACCTGTAAATGGTTGTCTCTGTTCCTGCGGCCTCTGCTGTGACGGTCCAGTACCTCCCTGTATTTCTGCTCGCTCAGGACAACTGTTAATCCTGTGTTGACTGGAACCGCAAATCAAGCACTGTCCCTTGGCACGGCGACAGTCCTTCTGAGTATGTCCTCCTCTACCGCAATAGCCGCAAGTTACGCCTTGTCTCTGGGGGCGATGCTGTGGTACAAACGGGCGCTTCATTTGCGTCGTCCCTGCTCTGTGAACCGGTATAGCTCCTCGAGATGGCGCGTGGGTACGTGCTGGAACGACTGGGGGTCTCCTGAACTTGTTAATCAATTGCTCCTGAACTCTCGCCGCGTTGAGTACCTGTGCGAAAGTCTGTAGATCCAACGATGCAATCAGCTGCTGCAACTCAAAATCTAACCCCTGAAGGAAACGCCTGGCCCTGGTGACTTCTGATTTGACCATGTATGGAGCAAAGCGGCTCAGGCGGTTGAACTCTGCCGCATAAACGTCCACTGGGCGTCCATTCTGCTTAAAAGAATAAACTTTTCCTCCATTTCTGCCTTGGCTGTGGGAGGAAAATAATGATCTAAGAAGCACTCTTTAAACTTGCTCCATTCGATCGGCCCTTCAAGTCTGCTTTCTTCCACCGACCACCATGTACGGGCCTCGTCTTCTAATTGTATCTTTATCACATCCACTCTGTCTTCCTCTAGAATCCTGGCAGCTGTCAGTAAATTTTCCATGTTTACCAGCCATTGTTCAGCCTCAAGGGGTTTAGCTAGCCCTGTGAACGTAGCTGGGTGTAACCGTCGGAAGTCTGACACAGTACCAGCCCTAGTCTGATAAGCTGGTGGAGTAGCGCCCTCGGGGACGGTAATAATTGCGGAGGGTCCTCCTGCAGCGGTAATCGCCCTGAGTCCCTCAGTAAGCAAATCTGTCTTCCTCTCCTGAGCTTCCGCGAGAGTGGTCAGTGCACTGAGTATTCTTTCCGTGCGGTCCTGAGAGCTGGAGTCCGAGGAGGGGTCGTTCGGGGACGTCATATCACTGGAAGATTCAAAAGAATAGGTTTAGATTCAAGGATAGAAATCAAGAGTAGTGAAACAAGAATAACGTAATACAGTCTAGTTAATGTTATCCCTTGATACTAAACACAGGCTCTGATACCAACTAAACCATGTCACGCCCCGCATTCCAGAATACGGAATACGAGGTATGACTAGGCCAGCCATGCTCCTACGGTCAAGGGATCGTCCCGCCGTAGTCACACTTCGGCTTCTAGCACTATATGGTAATCAGTAATAAAGCACAGTATTAAAGGATTCACATCACTAATTTATTACATTAAAATTTCATTGTTCACAGATTACAGATAATAAAAACGATAACTAACCAAGTTCAATCTCACAATCTCTTTTATGGAAAGAAGTAAAAGAAGTAGGTACACCAACTATATCTCCGTGAACTCAAAGGATAGATCCGTCTCCGGTGCTGGTCCTCGCGCGGAATCTGAGCATGCATACTCAGGTCGTCAGAGCGACACAAATAATAATATTGTTATAATCAGATGAAACAGGTAAACGAGGTAATACAGGTATGAGAATAATGCAAGTAATCACTATGTCACAATATGATGCAGAATATGTTATGTGTTCCTATCTGTCTCTAAGTCATGTTTGAAATCACATAGTGGAAGGAGGATCATGTTTAACAGGAGTCTCGTACATACCCGAGACAACGGCCCACATGCCCGGGACATAACCCTGTCAGCCGGATCGCTAGATCCTGTCCTACACGTATAAGTATCACGGTTCGAATGATCATCCTCTAAACACGGTCCCGCTAAATACGATACTCTTTCCACTTTGATTTCCCCATTTTTCCCCAGGTTACACTATTTATGATATTGATCTAGTTGTGTACAAGTATACCAATGGCACGGTTTCATCACTGTCCACTGTATCAATCACGGTCACGAATATTCACTTTCCATTGGTGTACTTGTCGCTCCTAAACCAATATCTATCACGCACGATAATGCAATGTCCACACGCACTAACACTGTGTATATGACAAGGGTATGATATGTGTATTGCATGCTACTAATAAGCTCCGTATGTTATGAATTAGCATGCATGTTATGAACTAAAATAAATTGCATAAATTAATATGTTACGTATTCAGCAAAAATGATGTAGGTAAGATATATAGAACAATCAGTCAGTAATTCATCAAAATTTGTTTCAGTTCAATCGGAGTTTAATTTTCAAGATATAACTGTTTCAGTTTAAGTGTTCGCGGCTGGAATTTCAATTTCAGAACTGAACGTCTGTTTCGCGACACGAATTGAGCCCAGTTGGGCTCAGAATTTAGCGATGTCACAGTTAGATGAAATTTAGGGTTTTCGATAAAGTATTCAACGTAACAGAAGGATCTTCAATCGCATCTGTACGTTGAAAGTTATACACAGTTCAATCTCAAATGTCATTTCAGAAAGTGTTCTGAACAGCTTTACGTTCTGCCCTTTTAAAATAAGTTTAAAATAACAAACTGTGATGAATCGGAATGAAACCACTTGTTTTCTTTCACTAACAGGAATATCTTATAACTACTGTAAGGTTCCGTATCACACGATTTCAGGAAACACGAGGACGCAGGACTTTAGACAGAACACACTATTCAGAAACGCTCTGGACTGCAGTCCAGAGTCGTGTTCTGATCCAATTATCTTCAAGGTTTCAGAACAGAAAACATTAAAATTCTACATAGTGTTAAAGTTCGTCGAGTCGGCTTCAATTTAAGCCCTCGAACGCATCTTTCCAATATGTGTATGATTTATGGTGATTTTATTCGTTTTCAGTTACGAGGGAAATTCTAGTTTTAACGACATGTTTGGGGGTATCGATTTTCGTTACTAACAATCGTGTTTTCTAGCAAATTTCACACACGTTATACATCATTCAAAGGGCCAACAGAATGTATAGGTTACCGTCAAATTAGACGATTAATTCTATTGGTAACTAACATCGAGCACTTAGGTTTTAACACGTATAGGAAATCGGAAAGTTGTAAACTACATGATCTAGATGGGTAACACTATTATTATAGCATGAAGCAAGTAAATACTTGCCTGGAAAACGCTTTGGGGTCGCACGACGGTAACGATGTCGCGAACGCGCGATATACTCCACGTATCGGAATCCCGCGAGCCTCGATCTAGATGTGGATCTCGCGTCGGGGTTGTCCGGAGCCGTCTTGCGTGCGCTGGGAGCTTAGGGGTGCTCTGTGGTTCGCCTGAGATGTGTTGGGGTTGCTGACGGTCGACGGCGTCGCTCCGGCGATGGGCACCGTGGAGTTAACAGTGAGGAAAAAACTGTTTTTTAAATGAAAATTGGATTTTGGAATTGTGGAAGGGGGGAATAGGTTGAGCAGTGGCTAGGAATTGTTGTGTTGACGATGATGTTGAGGAGGTTTTAGAGAGATCGGCGACGTGGTGGGGGTTCACCGGCGTCGAGGGGTGTCGAGCTTGGTTGCAGTGGGTCGGTGTGCAGGGTCGGGTCTCGAGTTGGTGGGTGCTCGGGTGATGAAGGGAGGAGCTGTAGGGGAGAAGAGAGTTGGTGAAGGAGACGTGAGGTGATGCAGACGGGGATCGAATGAAGTTCGTCGTCGTCGTGGGTGGAGGTTGTAGTGGGTTATGGAAGGTTTGGGGCTCGGTGAAAGTAGAGGAAAGGTGAAGAGTGAGTTGGAGAGGGAGAGACGAGGTTGAAGACGTGGGGTAACGGCAGGAATGAGGGCGTGGGCGTGGGCGTGAAGCGCGGCGAGGAGCTGGGATCGCGCGCGAGTTAATGGAGTAGCCGTTGGGGATTTCTTTTTGAATGGAAGATGAACAGGGTCGGGTCTGAAGCGGGGAAATGGGCGCGGGCTGCAGGGAGTGGGCCGCGAAAAGAATTCATTTTTCCTTCAAAAATTTCGTGGGCTCCAGAAGTGAAACGGGCCGGTAAAAAAATAATTAATTCTCAAAAAAGGAAGTGGGCTGAGATACAAAACGGGTTGGGTTTGTAAAAAAAAAATTCTTTTCTTAAAAAAAACGAAATGGGCTGAGGGTAAAACTTGGGTTAAGGATTCATTTATAAAATAGGATTTGGGCTGAGGGTAGAGACGGGCCAGCTCAAAAATTTGGTTAAAAATTTATTTAAAGATGGGATGTGGGCTGGTGGGTTTAAGAAATTAGTTTGTTAGTTTAAATTCGACTTTTAGGTTGTTGGGAAAATTTTTATAAATACTGGAATTCAAACTACTACCTTCTACAGAATAATTACGAGGAAAAGTAAGTCTCGGGAATTTGGAAAAATACAAAGAAAATTCTTGTAGATGGAGAACGGGGATTTACATATTATGAGGTCGATAAATACGACATGAGATTAATAAGATGACTTGATGTGAGATATTGATGTGATGAAAAGAGTATACGATGAGAATAATGAGTGATATTCCATATGAGACTTATATCCGTACCCTTATTGTTGTATAAGTTGATAGAATCCCTATTCTGTTTGTTGTCGCTGTATGATGGTTTACCGCACGCGATATTTTACCGGATGATTGATCCATACCCTTGACTAGAGGATGCCGTACGATGGATTATACCGTACGTGATGTTGTGAGGCTGGATGCCGATCGATAGATTCACCAACTCGGATATGTTATAGATATTTAATCCTTGTCTACACCGCTTAGTTTAGCCTTTACGTAAATGTTAGATTAGATACGTATACCTTATAGCATTGCGCTCACGATTTACTTTCTGCTACGTTCAGGATATTCTCATTGCACTACATATACCTGTGCTAGTACACCTACACAATTATCGATGACGCATATGTTACACTTACACAGATTGCCGGCTCACACACTTTCATCATCGATAATTGCTATGTCACTTACACAGTAGAATTGATACATCATGCTATTACTCTTAATTGTTCAGTACTGTCACATGACTCGTTAGCATGATATATTGCTATGCTCACATCATTATGCTATGTTGCATGACATACTTGATATGCTCACATTTTTGTTCTATATTTGCATACATCATGCTTTATGATTATACGCATTGAGATGCTATTTTCATGAGATTCTGGATTTGAGAACCGTAGTTATATTTCAAAAGAAAGTATGTGTTGTTTTAAAAACCCGGTTTCTCCTGATATGATATTTTGAGGCGTCCACCATGAGTTTTCTCGGTTCTATGATTGGTATGTGAAACCCGATTCAAGGAGATGGATGATCCGTTTGCGGGTTCATGGTGGACCCGGTATGGTACCCCGGGGCAAGAAAGGTATGTTGTGCAGTAGACGATGAGCCTGGCAGAGGGACTACTTCCTACCAGTGATAGTATTTGGGCTCGGCGGTTATCCGGAGGATACCAACCGGAGTCGTGAGATGATATGGGCCGATCCGGACTGACGGAGCCCGGGATATAAGAATTTATGTGTCGATGTTGGGCACGGGTTTCATGATGTTTCGAGTGTTGATGTTGGACACTCAGGTTCCATGATTTGATGTGTCGTTGATGGACACATGTTGGTTGATATCCTCATATTTATATGCATATGCTTTCACGATGTTTCGAGTGTCGACGTTGGACACTCAGGTTCCATGATGTTGCTGTGTCATTGATGGACACGTGGATGATATACACATGCATACAGGCATTGATTATATTGTTGGCTCATATGCAGATACAGTCACCCTAGATATCATAGTATTACCTTTATGATATAGTTGAACTAGGAATCGTTGTTTTATTCGATTTCTACCTGCTGATGTTTTCTACTCACGAGTTGGCAACTCACCCCCGTTGTGCCACAGTTCTTGCAGGTTTGACCGCATGGATCAGTAGCGGTATCGCTGGCACACAGCTTGTTTTCGGGTGATTTGCTATGGTAGGTAGGGCATATTAGATCGTGCCCACTCTTGTATTATTAATCCTGTTGTGTCTAGTCAACTCTATCAATCAGAAACTAGTATTTATATAATTAGTAAGACTTAGAAAGACTTGTGCTTGCGAGACTTAGAGCGACGGATTATATATTCGCAATTGGGGGATTTGATGTCTTGCTTCTTTACATTATCCTTTTGTGTTGATCTTCGCCGTTGGGCGTCGTATACATATATTTCTGACTTGCGTGGTTGTGATTCCGCCGATTGGCGAAGTGCTAGCTCCCTCTTGGGGATGCCTTTATTGTTATCATGTATATGTGGTTTTGGATCAAAATATACAAGGGAGGTGCTGCTCAAATTTTTAAAAAGAAGAAACATGTTTTTCAACTAGTATAATCCACTTGCATTTTCATGTTCCATTATCTATGCATTTAAGAAAACGTTTGATTTCATCATACCTTTATTTCAAAACTTCACCTCTATTATTTTCTTTAAACGGTTTAGATTTCTGGGTTTCGGCTTACTTAATTTACGTTGCGCCTTTAGACGTTGCGTGATTTAAGTGCCGGTCATCAACTAAATTTCGGGTCGTGACACAGACCAACCGTATTCAGTCGCCTGTCCTTTCTAGAAGAGGAAGGGCCACGACAATGATCCGAAAAATTGTTCACCGCCGAAAGACCGGACCCAGACGTTGGGACGTTTGGCCTGAATTTAGGGGCAGATGCTATTTGGACTTATCCGTTCACCTCTCCGAAGATACCAAGTTGAATTATGACACCATATATCGGAGGTTTGGACAGATGCAACCGTTACAGCGTGACTTTATCAGACTCCCCGTATTTGTGAGGGGATTTTGATTGTGGGGATGCTCTTCCCTGCAGGCACAAGCCCCTGCAGTTAATTACATTACCGCATTGCGATAACCACTTTCTCCTTCTCCAGCAGTTCACTTCGTGTCGTGTGTATTTTTGTTTATTTTGGTTTCCCGTGGATTGTATACGAAGACTAGTTTATGTCGTCGCCCGTAGGGCGCGGATTAGTCCAAATCCATATATTTTAGATTTGGGTTTAGGTCAAAGATTTGCTTGATGGGGTTTTGAATTTAGGTTGTATATTTCTTCAGTTCAAAGATATTTTTGTTTTATTTAAGTACCGTTAATCTAGTTTGAGATTAAGATCAACTTAAATATATAAGTGATCATTTGGGCTCATTTTTTTTTTGCTAAGAATACGTTAGTCTTATTTGAGACTAAGATCAACTTAACAACATTTTAGAATCATTTTTACTTAAGATCCAGCAAAAGAGCATTTGGGCTCAGCTGCAAAAAAATTTCAAAGACTTAGCCAATTTAGGCTTAGTCTGCTTAGTCTTTTCTTTTTTTTATTCAAAAGTGCTAAGCACTTATTTGGGCTCTGTTTGTTCAGCCTTTTTCTTTTTATGTAAAAGTGCTAATCACTTATTTGAGCTATGACGCTCACATGTATATCATGTGAAGCATTCAATCATGGGCGCTGTCCAATGAGTGTTGAACACTTTAGTCGTTTTGACTAATCATGAAGTGCTAAGCATTTTTTATGGCATCCACGTGAGGTGCAAGTGCGGCGATGAGCGCTGTCCAATCAGTGCTAAGCACTCAGCCGTTTTGGCTGTATATGAAGTGTGAAGCACTTTAATTCAGCTCTCACATGTATTTCATATGAGGCGCTGGCCTTCTTTCTTGGGCGCCCACGTAGGAAGCACGTGAGGCGCTGGGCCCTTTGTTTGAGGAAGCCAACATAGGAAGCATGTGAGGCGCCGAGTCCTTTGTTGGGGACGTCCATGTGAAGAGCACGTGCGGTGCTATCTCGCTTATTTTGGTCTTGCACTCATGTGTGTTTCACGTGAGGCACTGGGGCGCTGCCCAATCAGTGCCAAGCACTTAGCCATTTTGGCTATATATGAAGTGCTAAGCACTTTAATTCAGCGCTCACATGTATTTCACGTGAGGCGCCAGCCTTCTGTCTTGGGCGCCTACGTGTTTTTTCACGTGAGGCGCTGAGTTTTCTTTTATATGGAGATTTAATCTCTGTTGATGTTTTTAGAGAGGTTAAATCTCTGTCGATGGTATTTTGACCATTAACGATCACCAAAACCACTTATTTTTGGAGGATTTTGGGTTGAGTTTTTAAAGAACTAAGTTTTTGATTTGAAGAAACTGTGTTCCTGGGATATTATGGACTCCATCTTCTTTCTTTTTAAACTTGCTCTGCCCTGAATGTTTGATTCTCAAGGACAAGATATTCCTGATGAGAATTAAATTCTCAACTTATGGAAGACTTGTCTTGTGGATCTCAGATCCAGAGAGAGAACTAAGTTCTTTTAAAAGGGTTAAACCCTTATATGTAATATGATAGGTAAAGGAGATATTTTGATCTCTTCTTTTTTCTTTACCTAGGGTTTTGAGAAGAAATATCTTCTTCTTTGAGAATTAAATTCTCTATTCTTTTGAGAGCTCACTGTATTTTTGCAGAAGATTATAGGGGGTTCCTTCTATCTGAGACTTGAATTCTCGGGTCTTTTGTAAAGTGGAAGCAAGTTTGTTAATTAATTTTTAGAAAATCTCTTATTGAGAGATTTTAATTGATTTAATTGGTTTCAAAATTGGTTTAGGGCATTTTACCCACCGTTGGATCTTTGATCCATGTATTTCTGTTTTACAGAATATGTTTCTTGTTTTTAACAAGATTGGAAAAATATTTTCCTATATACAGAATTTTATTCTATCAAGTGGTGATTTTTTTAATTACCATTGGATTTTTGATCCAAGAGTTCTCTGTTTTACAGAGAGCAATCTTTTTGTTTGTAAAGATTGAGGAAAAATATTCATCATAATAGAATTTAATCTATTGTTTGATAATTTATCATCACCATTGGATATTTGATCCAACGGCTCTGTTTAATAGAGAATATCCCAACTTTTTGTTAGGGAAATATCTTCATGTAGAATTTAATTCAACTGATTTTGACTTGGGCGCCTGCGCTCACGTGGGGAGCATGTGGGCGCTACTTAAGAATTTAATTCTTATTTATGATAGGCGCTTCTGTGCTTTGCTCATTGGCGCCCACGTGAGGAGCACGTGCGGCGCCATATAAAAATCTAATTCTTATATAATAAGCGCTCCTGTGCTTTGCATATTGACGCCCATGTGAGGAGTACGTGCGGCGCCATCATAGGATTTAATCCTACAAGATTGGCGCTGGCGCCCTCGTGAAGAGCAAGTGAAGCGCCGCCTCATTAAAATTCAACAGACCTTAGCTCTTTTTATATTTGTTTAAATTTTGGGGGAACAAATGCCCCTACCGTTGTTCTCACATGGCTCACACGTGGGTACAACGGTGTCACTTTTTCCACCGTTTGATTTTCTAAGGAGTTGAACCATCCATTCATATCCTATAAATAGGGCCTTTGGCCCTTGAGATGACCGCCTTTTCATTTTCTTCCTTGACTCTTTTCTTGAGAATTTAATTATCATTTTAAAGTTTAGATCTCTGCCCACAGAGCTCCTTCTGATGGAGTTAAAATCTACAAATTTTTTTTTTGTAATGATTATGAATAGAATTTATCTTTTAGGAAAATTTTCTCTTGTTTTGGATTTTAAATCCATTAACAGAGCTTGACTCTTTTCTTGAAATGATCTCTTAGAGATCTTAAAAAAACTTTTATTTGGATAGACCGTGGGTTTTAGAGATCTTAGGGTTTTGCCCTATTATTGATTTCTGATCTTTGAGGGTTCTCTAGAATTTAATTCCATTTTATTTCCCATGGGGAATTATGGTATTTAGTCCCATTATCAGTGGAATTTAATTCTAGTTTGTACTACAGAGCTTAGCTCTGAGAAATTTTGAAATTTTTTAGGAATTTTATTCCTCTTTCCTATTTTATTTTTAAGGTTCTATTCTTCTTACAGATTTGGATCTGTTGCAGAACACGTTCTTCGAGAACATTGAGAGTTTTGAATTCCACCGCTTAGTGAGATTTTTCATTAATGAGAATCCTTTTGGATTCTCACAATGAATGCATGTCTCATCATTGATGAGGCATCACCTCGATTTTGTAGGGCTCATTGTCTCTTTTTCTTTGGACCGTGGTGACTTTAATATGCCATAATAGAGTACAGATTTGGGTATACTGAAAATGCTAAGGCTCTTAGTTGTAGTTAATTACATTGTGCCGATAATTAACTCTCTACGGGTTTTTCTTTTCAGGTACTATGGCTTTCGATTCCTTTTTCCCTTACGTTCATTTGGAGAGTGCTTTTGCCGATGCGCCTACAGATCAGGAAGTCTTTGCGCTAATCCGGGACTATGACCCAGAGCAGAAGGCTCTTCATCTGTGGGGATCGTGGTACTGTTTTATAATCCAGGGTCGGCACAGCTTTACTTGTGTGGTGCCATCAGAACCGATCATGTCGATTCATTACGCTGACCCTCCGCAGGTCGCTTATGCAGTGGAAAAGGTCAACTGTACCTCGGAAGGTCGTCTCCAACCTTCCATGGTGTCGATACCAGTCTAGCCGCCGGTGGCCCTAGACATTCTGAGGCGTCGCATATGTCAAGGAGAAGTGCGTCCTTGGGGTCAGGTTTATACAATAGGAATGACCCCCCGACATCCGGCTGGTTATCTGCAGTAGGCCTGTTACATTTTGTCGGCCAAGAAGTCGCCACTGCTGAAGACCGGGTTATAACCAATGATCTATGCGTCTCTCTTTTATTACCACACTCCTCATGTGTGGTGGGTTAAATCCTTCCTGGAGAAGTGGAATATTCCAACCCACACTTTTCTTATATCGGATCGTTAAGTATCAATTTCGCTGGAGGAATTCACGGAAATATCCGGGTTACCCATCAGAGGAGAGTACTATGAGGAGATACTTTTTCCTGATGAGTATGTCTTTGCTACTGAATCGGTGGTTATGGGTCTTACCCCAGAAAATGCTGTTCAATACAAGTTTCTGAGCTTGATCAAAGTGTTGAACATATATGAGAGCTTGTTATTGGAGTCCGGGGTGGAGTTGGCTTTACAGACTTTGTTGCCTGTTTCCTTCGTCCGGAGGCTTTATCGAAAAAAGCTGTGAAGTTTACCAAGCTCGATGATCCGTTCGGATTTGGCTTGGACAAACCGCCGACCGTGGAGGCGGATTTAAAGCAATTCTTTATTCCGGATACCCCAATCGTCCGTTTTGCAGAGATTTCCGCTCCGGACATTGATGAGGAGATGTTCTTTATGGGGTTCATTGGCTTGTGGCTGAGCTGGTTTGCGCTTCCAATGCACCTTCGCTATATAAGACCGTCTGTCTTTTATCCGGCTCATCGCATTGCGGCGGGGACACGTATGGCTATTGGGGTTGCAGGATTAGCGCATTTGTATCATGGCCTGAGTATAGCGGCCGACACCGCTCAGCCGGGATTGAAGCTCGTAAATCTTCCGTTGCACTACTTCACCTCATGGATCGAGATGCACGTGTTGGCTGCCTTTGGCGTGCATAAACAGTCTAGATTTTATGAAGGGTACAACTTCACTCGGGTCATGCAATTGGTCGATGCTTCTTCTCCAGACCCAACACAGTGAGAGGCTCGGCGATAACTTCTTCGCCCGCACATGGTTGGGGATAGCATGACCTTCGTTGACAGGGTTCTGACCATTGGTAAGGAACCCTCCAAAGTAACCCAACCACTCCACGATGTCTTCAAGGATGGAGCTTCACGATGTCTTCAAGGATGGAGCTTTTGCTTTGAGGGACCGAGAGATTGTTCATTTGTATTCTATCAGGCCGTGTTTCTTTATATTCAGTCAGAACGCCTCGGTGTTGTTTATAAGATATAACTCGCATCGTTTTGCACAACAATCTGGTTACAACCAATGCGTTCCCCTTGAAGCATTTCTCATTGATTCGGTTTCAACAGAAGAGAGCGTTCGCAACGCGGCGCATCATTTTGTGCAGCTAAATACGGGGTCTTATTTCCAGATCAGTGAGCCGAGTCATATCCCGAAGGCCTCGAATGCTTATATCGCCTGGTAACAGCACACCACGAGTGCCGTCGTCAAGGAGGAAAGGTGGATGCTTCTTGACTATAAGGATTCTGTCCTAGCTGGAATCCTGCGGTTCCGCTGAAGCGATGGGCGGTTGTTCGTCCTTCTTTGAGAAGGAACACCATAGTTGTAGTTCTGCGAGCCTTTCCGGCTAAGCCATGACCGGATGTAAGTGCTCCAATGATTGTGGTGGTTGCGGTGTCCCCTGAGTCAGGAATTGGCTCAGAGATCGGGACTTGCCGTCCCAAGAAGCTCGTCATGCGAAAACTTTTGTCGTCGGGTGTTGTTGCCAGTTCGCAGAAGAAGGAGAAATCTTTATTCTCGGCTGACGTTGTATTTGGTCAGGAGCCTCATGCTCTTTACAGCGAGGGCTTGTTCGAATACGGCACCAATGATGGTCTGTTCAAAGCCTCTATCGATGAGAATGCCGCTATTGATCTTCAAGCCACTATTAAGGCTTCTGAGAGATTAGCCCACGAGCAAGCTGCTATTGAGGCTTCTCTTGCGGCATCCGGTATATTTCATTTACATTCTTCTGTATATATTCTTTTTTTTTGAATTTATTATGCTTTATTAATGCTCTTTTCTTAACAGGAATCTCCACTAAAGAGGCTCTCTTGGCGTCCTCAAGACATTTGAGGAAGAGAAGAGATTTCGCGCTTTTATGGGTCTCGGTATGATTCGTTTTGTGACACTTTTTAATATACATTTTTAACTCATTTCGTTCATACCCTGACTCCCTTCTTCTTTTTATTACAGGAACCACCGCAACTCGTGTTGTTTCGAGTGCAATGCCATCTTTATGTGGTGGTGCGGAGGAGCCTTCAGAGCTACCGGCTATAGTTAAGGTCATCCCAGGGCGGTCACGGGAAGCATCACTAAAGAAGCCGATGATGGACGTTGCAGTAGATCCGGAGGCCGAGCCTGATTTAGACAAAGACGTTCCTCTGTCGTAGGTTCTGAGAAGATCTCTTCGTACAGTTAAAGCTGAGAGGAAGCGCAGAAAGCTCGCAGCAAAAGAGTGTCAGGCTTACTTGGCCACATGCGTGGGTTCGAGTGATGCTCGACACCCTGACATTCCCATGGAGGACACTCCTTCTGCCTTGTCCACCGCTTATAGGCAGATTGCGTGTACGGCTCGTGAAGAGGCTGAGCTGTTACTTCAAGGTAAAACAACGCATGATTCCTTATTGAAACCTAGTAGGATTTATTTACTTTTCTAGGTTTCTTTCCATAGCAATTTTTCTTGAATTATAACACATTTTTCCTTGAATGACGGAGTAGGGCCGAGTTTAGGTATTAATGTGGCGAGTGAATTGCACGCGTTTGAAGAGTCTGGGGTGTCAAGCTTTCATTTCGAATCAGGGAATGTTCTGACTGCCGCTTCCTCCCTCTGTAGATCCCCGACATCGGCAGGTGATGCGAGCATAACGACGACTCTTATTGATTTGGGGGACGAAGGTGTCAATGTTGAATCCATCTCCTCGGTGATGGTGGAAATCGAGGAAGTCGTCATAGTTAGTGGCGCTCTAGACACCGCTATGGTCTCTGCCACGTCAGGTATTCCTTGTGTTATTTCTTTTGGGTTCTCAATCATGCTAAACATATTCGCCGATATCTCCTTTATTCTGAATATAGGTGCGGTAAACCCCAGCACTGTGCTGGTTAAAGAATCACCGTCAACCGTTGCCTTGACTGTCGCTGCTCCTCCTATCTCTTTTGTACCCCCTGAGTTCTCTCGGGTTTAATGACGGAAGGTAAAGATTTTTCATTTTCTTGTTTCAGTGTAGATATTATTTTTTGGATGAATTTCTTTACCATATATTGTTGCAATCTTGTAGGAGTGCTTTTTGATTGCTTATACCAAATGTTAAGCTCGCACTTCGCCTTCCAATTGGAATTCGTTCTTCTTTTGAGTGTTGGTTAGTATTGTTAGTTATATGTATGCCCTAGAGGCCATTACTGTACATAGGATGTATATTGTAGTGGGTGCTTGGACATATATAGGGAGGACTTTCTTGCTCGACATGATAGTATGCTATCTGGTTGATCTTTACCTTAACGTGTACACTGATTGTCTCTCTGTTACATGTTGGTAAACCCCTTAGGATGTGTACTTGACTACCTGGACTATGATGAAGATCATACTAGTGGGGACATGGTAGTCCATAAGTACATCCTTCAAGGTCCCTAGTCGTGGGTGTATCGAGACGGGGTATCGATATACCAGCGTAGACTAGCGTATACCTTCTCGACCCATACAGATGGGCGATGGATGATCCTATATCCATTGGTGTTTGACATCAGAGATGATATACGGGTGCTCAGTGTAGACTGGGTACACTGGACGGACTCGCCGAGAACTCCCAGATGGTATTATACCTTACGTCAGATGGCAGTTCTCTGGTGACACTGGTACAGAGTAGTCTGTTGACCCGAGATCGTCATAGAGTCTGGTGTGGTTCCCACTGTGCTTTGATTTCTATCTTACCACATCCAAGAGGGCGTGCAAAACGGTGGTTTTTGGGTACAGTCCCGAATCACATGGAGGCAATGAGCGATAGGAGGGGATTCGTCTCTCCCGGTATAGGGAGTTGATGTTGCGCTGTGTTCGATTGGCTATAACCGGAAATCCCTGGCCAGGGTTGCTGAGATTTACTGGTAAGTGTTACCAGTAGTTTCTCAAACTGTTATAGACCTCATATCGACACGACTTATCGAGCTATTGGGGTCTGACGTTTACCACCACTAGGCAAGATATGCGACATATCAGACGACGAGACCGGACTGTACGGTAAGTGTTACTGGTTGGATTCACAGGAGTATGAGCGGGCTTGCTCGTCGATCTTCTGATCGCTCAATACCCGGGTAGCCGTTACGTTTAGTAGACCGCTTGCGGCTTGTGGGTGTTTGATATGATCATCATCTGCTGCCGGCGTATTGACGAGTCTTTAGAGTCCTACACATTGGTTTCCTGCTCAAGCGAAACGAAATAGGAGCGCATATGAGATATGTGCGGGACCGAGAATAATGCGTGTATGTGATACCGTATTTCATTCTCGCGATGAATGTGTCGAATGGTTGTATGCGATATAACCTAGTTATCGAATCAAGGATTGATTCGATAAGCCGATACATTGAATACTAGCCGGTTATATGGGACATGACCGGATCATTGAATCAAGTGTTGATTTAATGATTTAATGTATAATTATATATTTGATATATTACTTTGCATTAACTAGTATTGGTTCACTTTAAATGGATTTTCTCACTTAAAATGCACATTGTATATGTGATATATTTTAGTGCACTAGATTGTATCTTGTTTGATGATACATGCTCCTTTGGGTTAGTGTAAAGAATTAAACCATGGTTATATGAGTGGTTAGGGTTTTGTTTATTTACTTATTCATTTATTTATTTATTATTCTTTTTGAAATGATAAAGAAAAGTATTCATATGATTTTCTATTTTAGAGAGAGATATCATAATTCTTTTTCTTCTTCTTCTTCATCATCAACATGAAGAAACCTTGCTCCATCAATGGCAACTTGAGCAAATGAGTGAGAAATCCAATTCTAAAGTGAACCCACCTCCTATTTCTTCATCCTCTACCTCTTACCAAGTAGTATAGGGTGTTTTCTTCACAAGTTTTATGACTTGGTGAAGTGGGAGCTTGAACTTGTGATGCCTCGACGTAGATCATCTTCGGCACGAAGCCGACGACCTTGCCCGCCCATTTCTCCGATGAAGCCGACGCTAGAGCCCGGGATTCCATTTGGACAGCGAGGAGACTTCATTGCGGAGCTATGGAGGTGGAGGACCGGATCTACAAAGGTCGTATTTCCGTTCTTTTAGTTATATTGTTAACTAGTTGCATGTTTCGCCTAGAATTCTAGTTAACGATCCGTATTAGGGTTTCTCGGCACTGGTAAAATTTGAAATTGGCATGGTTGATGCCTTGTGAGACCTCATTAGTGTGCCTAGGAACCCTTCAGTGGTATCAGAGCCTAGCTAGAGCCTTAGGCGATGCGTAGACGAAGTTTGGAAACCCGATCGACCCGAAACCCTAACTCGATAATGCTCTCTGAACATTTTTCAAAAACAGGGATTTTTGAGGATTAAAAATATGCAGAAAATTCAGCAGGAGATTGTAAGGGTTACTGTGAAATTCGAAAGCCTGAATCCATCAAACCGCCGCGGTTCCGCGGCACAAGCATGGCTTGTGCGGCGGTTCCGCGGCCGAAATGTCTCCTTTTGCATTGAATTTTGCACAGTAACTCCTACTTTGCATTGCTGGGTTTCCTGGGAATTTTTAATATTTATTCAAGAGTTGAATTTTCTGGGTTGTATTGGGGACTCGGTGTTTAAATCGGAGTATCAGATTTTGTCTATGTGGATTTCCGGATATTTTTTGAATATGTTAAAAAGTTCGACCGGATATAAATGCCCACTTTTTCCCCTGTCGGGAAATTTCCAAGTGTTGGATCTTTCCGTAGTTTAATGACGTTCTAAGTAGTGCAAGTAACGCGATGGTCCCTCTAGAAGACAACAAACCTTAACTCGATTATGTGACCGTCTTGAACTGCCTTTTGAATCTTAGGGTTTGGGGCAGTACGGCGTGCCACATGTGAGGCGTTGGCTTGACCCTTCTACGGCTGGACCGTTGGTACTGAGGCATGAACTGGATGTTTTTAAACTTGTTTCATGTGTTGAGGATGTCGGGAAAACTTGGGTGTTCGTATGTTCGATCGAAAAGTTTAACATTTTCTATTTATCCGGAATGTGATACAACAATTGGAATTCACAAGTAGTTATGAGATAACTGAATGAATGTTATAAACATAGCACTTTAGTCTCACTTGATCGGTTGCCATGGAATTTTGATGTGATCAAAAGTCCGTCGCAATCACGTAGCGTACGCGGATACTCGCCGAATAAACTTAATAGACAACCCCGCCCCATAGCCCCGACCAAGTGACTGTAGGAGAACCCCGTCGCCGAAAGCATCCGTTCGGGTGCTCGCGGCAGCGGTGTTCTGCCTTGGTGCACTTCGTCGGAGGCATCGGGGGTGCAGCCGTCTATTGAAGTTTGCGACGAGCATCCGATCAGGATGTCGGGAATCTTGTTGAATTGCCCGACTTGGTATTGAAAAGTGTTTTCGATAATGAGACTAAAATGCGGGGTTTATAATTGTTCGGCATGCGATGTCTAAAGAATTCATTTGATTAGGCATGCGATGTCTAAAGAGATTGCGGATTCCAACTGTTGTAGTTTTACACTTTCTTTTCTGTGACCGTAAGTGTAATATGTGATATCGCCGGTTTCGTTGCTATATGTCAACGACAATTGGGATGGACATATTTACTTACGTTGATGACATGTGATGTTATGTGTTGCTGGATATGTTATATTGGATCGTCGTGTTTGAATAGCCGGGGTTTTTTTTATGTGAGATGAGTGTTTTTCATTTTCATTCATGTAAAAACTTGTATGTAATATTCTTTTATTGGGGCACTTCCAGGTTGCGGAAGATGTCACCTTTTGTATATTATTTACTTTTCCGCACTAGGATAGACCCAAGGAGGGGAGCACAAGTAATCGGGTTCTGGAGTCCAGTGGGAGACCAACTCGAGGAGTCGAGTCCGGGTCTCCTAACTCTAGAATTGGTAGGGTTGCTTGCCGCTCTCGTAGGGGTCTAGGGGTGTGGGTTTGGCTATTCATCACGACCTTGGAATCCGTGTTTTATACTGGCTCGTATTGAAAACACGGACGTCCTAGTATATCCAATATTTCATATATGTTTCTTCTGCTGCGATATCTGTGATGTGATCATGTGATGTTCTGTGATAGATACAGTATATAGTATATATGATTTATTATATAGACACTACTTATGTTTTACACCCGCGCTAGCCCTGCCCCGCTCTGCCGTTAGTTACCTAACCTAACGGTGCACGAGGGGACATCGAGGCGAATGCGGATGGCATAAGTGTGCGTCGTATTTATCTGTGATGTTTAGGTATTTAAATGATGGGACTTCATTAATGAGATTAATGAAAGAAAAAAAAACCTAAGATGTTGTAGAATCGAATTTCAAAAAAAATAAAACAGGTAGCTACAGTTCTTGCTTTGCACAGAGGTATATATGATATATCCTGCACCTTATTCGATGAGGAAAGGACCGAGATCTCTTCACCGGGAGTGACTCCTTTAGCAATAACTGGCAGATGCTACACACTCGGTTTGTCTTTTGATTGCTTTTAAGAGTTTTTGCTTTGCGCAGTGATATATATGATATATCCCGCACCTCATTCGACGAGGAAAGGACCGACGATCCCTTCACCGGGAGTGACTCCTTTAGCAAAACTAGAAAAGCCTAAAAAACGCTCCATTTTAAAATTCATTCGATCCTACAACGATATCAAGTTCATTACGCAATAGGTTTTCAGAAAAACCTGTCGTAGCCCTCCGTCATTTCAGATAAGTAGTAGTTAGTATTCGTGCTGCGTTTGTTGGCCTTTGTCAAGGCGTAGTGTGCGGTAGCTGACTGGTGCTTATCTGCTTATGCATATGATGCAGATTGGATTAGGGTAGTCGTGCGACCTTGTTGGCCTTTGTCAAGGGCCGTGCGGGTGGATTTATTTCAATCAAGAAATGACGGGTTGAACTTGACTAGCAGCCTATGATTTGTTGGCCTTTGTCAAGGTCATAGGAGACTTGGGGCAAAAACATTATCGGGAATTTCAAGTGTTGAAATTTGCAATGAGATTGCATACCTTCTATGAGATAGTTGGATCCCGATACCCGCTGCGAGTAAGAGTTACTCCTGGGAGAGTTTTACGCATTATAATTAGCCGATCAACTAGGTGTCTAGAAAGGTGTCAACGGGGTTACGCCTCTGGGAAAACGAGGTTTACTGTAATTAGGTTCGTGCGAAAGCACGGGGGACCTCCCTCAAAGTACCGACACTGGCCTGGCTGAAAAATTGGCGAACTTGTAGCGTGTAATTAATCCCGGCTAGTCTTTCCTTTTAGGGTTTGAAGGAAGATTTGATTAAAACAGTGGGAGCCATCCTGATTAGATAAAATAATAACCAATCTATTCTTGCAAAGAGCGCACACTGAGTGTTTTCTTCTCTCTCTCTCCAGGTAGCGACCATATCACGCCTTAATCAAAATAATAATACGGATAATTGACCGAACCCGCTTGTTATACTGAGCTGGGGAACGTTGGTCCCGCTCTAACTTATAATTGTTATAAGAAAGAGCAGGAAATTGGGGAATACCAGATTTCCCGTACCGCCCAAACGAAGAGAGTGCATGCTGATGCATCATCTTCGGGTGTGTTCGTTACAAAGAACTGTTTCTCTGTATCCTTTACGTCCTGGGTATTTGATACCGGATCAGGATCCCAGATATGTAATCTATTACATACGGCTACAGATAGGTAGAGAACTGAGAACGGGTGATAAGTTTAATGAGACAGAAAATGGGGAAAGTGTTGCAGCCAAGTCTGTTGGTCACTGTCACCCTGTATTATCAATACATTGATTCTGAACAAATACTATTAGATACCGAACCTGATATACAAAATCATATCAGTCTCTTTATTAGTAAAGAAATGATAAAATTTTGTATTGTTGGATAATGTTTTCAACATTTCCTATATCAAAAGTTGATCGGATCAGGCACGTTATCTAAAAGCGTTGATGTTCTAAATCAAACTACAGTTCTTAGTATACAGAACACACATAAGAGGAAGAGTTCAGAAATGAACGAATTCTTCTTAAGGCATTATAGACTGGGTCATATCAATGCGACCCGACTAGCTTAAGTTACATATAGATGCATATTTAAATCAGTTTGAATTTACATCTTGTGAAACTTGCCAGTCATGTCACAGAGATAAGATGACCATAGCTCCGTTTACTAGAAACAGAGAAAGAGTTAGTGAACTCTTGGGATGATACATGTTGATGTATGTATGTCCCCTGTCTACACTTGCCAAGATCGGTTCTTTATACTTCATTACATTCTCTGATGATCTTTCGAAATTCAGACCTATGTTCCTGTTGAAACACAAGTCCGAACCTTTTGAGATATTCACAGAATATAAGTTAGAAGTAGAGAACCAAAATACGGGTATAAGTATTATGTCCTATGATGAGATCAAGGAGGAGAATACTTGAGCACGAAATTCTTGGACTTTTCTAAAGGAGAATGAGATTCTCTCTCAGCATTACTCCTCCGTATACACCATAGCACGATGGTATATCGGGACGGAGCATTCACACCCTATGTGATAAGGTGTGCTCTATGATGAGTGATACTGAGTTACCTGTTTCCTTTTAGGGAGTTATGCACTTGAGAAGCTGCATACCTATTGAATAGGGTTCGAATCAGATTACTGCCTACCACTCCATATGAGATATGGAATGGGAAGAGCCCATCTCTTAAGTTGGTTAAGATTTGGGGTTGTCCGGCCTATGTCTAAAAGCAAAATCCAGACAAGCTCGAGGCAAGAACTGTTATGTAGAACTGGAAATGTTCCAGCTATACAAACTGCAGCTGATAATTTGAAAGAACCACAGGATTCAGTAGATTCCAACGAACCTCTGCCTCTCCGCCGATCTAGTAGGGTTCCTCATCCACCTGAGAGATACTTCGGTTTCTCTATGACAGTGGGAGCGAGGATTGCATCATGAGATGATGACCCAACTAGTTTCGAGCTGGCCATCAGGAGTAAGACTCTGTAAGAATGGCTGGATGCTTAGTGATCTGAGATGGAATCCATGTACACCAACAAAGTATGGACTTTAGTTGCTAAATCTGAAGGGTTAAATCCCCATCAGAAGCAAGTATATCTTGAGAAGATTACTTGGTGTACTTGGAAAAGTTAAGAGTTTCAAAGCTAGACATGTTAAAGGTTTTCATCATCGACCTGGGGTGGATAATGATGAATCCTTTTTCAGTGGCTATGCTTAAGTCCATCCAGATCCTACTTGCCACGGCTACATACCATGACTACGATATCTGGCGGTTGGGTGTCATGACCGCTTTTCTAAATAATGTTTTGGAAGAGAGCGTCTATAAGTACACAGCCAGAGGGCTTCGTAGACAGTGGGAGCAGCGGAAACGTGTGCAAGATGCTTTATTGGATAAAGCAGGCATCGCGGAGTTGGAACATCTGTTTTGATGATTTAGTCAAAGAGTTTGACATCATCAAAATGGTAGATGAACCTTGTATAAACAAAAAGGTAGTAGGGAGTATGGTGACGATCCTCGTAGAGTACATGGATGACATACTCTTGATAGGGAAGGAGTTTCCTATGCTACGCTCAGTCAATCTCCGCTTATCACAAGGATTCTCCACATAGGATCAAAGTGATACCTACTAAATCCTGGGTTTTGGATCTATGAGATAGATCTAAATGGATGTTAGGATTCTTACTAGTTGTAGTGAGTTGGTATCAATCGATCCTTGGGAGAATCACTGGAAGGGTTCCAGAGTGATAAGGACGACTGAAAGTCAGTCACAAGCATTGTCTTTACCCTCAGAAAAGGGACGGTCTGTTGGAAGAGTTCCAAGCTAGATACCGTGGCTAACTAGACGATAAAGGCTGGATACATCGCTACTTAAGATGCTACCAAAGAGGCAGTCTGGATGTATATTTGTTCATGAGATGAACTTAGTTCCTCCCATTGTGTGACAATGGAGTTGTGGCTTGTGCCTAGGAACGCAGGTCCCATCAGTGATCCAGACATATCCTGAGGCAGCATCACCTGATCATGGAGATAGTTGATCTCCAGGGTGATCGAGGTTAGGAGAGTAGACTCAGAGGACAACACGGTGGATCCACTCACGAAAGGCCTTTTCCCAGAGAGAGACTATTATGGGATGGTTGAGTATGAGATACTACAACCACTGCTATCAGATGACCCTAGTGCAAGTGGGAGATTGTTAGTTATATGTATGCCCTAGAGGCCATTACTGTACATAGGATGTATATTGTAGTGGGTGCTTGGACATATATAGGGAGGACTTTCTTGCTCGACATGATAGTATGCTATCTGGTTGATCTTTACCTTAACGTGTAAAATGATTGTCTCTCTGTTACATGTTGGTAAACCCCTTAGGATGTGTACTTGACTACCTGGACTATGATGAAGATCATACTAGTGGGGACATGGTAGTCCATAAGTACATCCTTCAAGGTCCTTAGTCGTGGGTGTATCGAGACGGGGCATCGATATACCAGTGTAGACTAGCGTATACCTTCTCGACCCATACAGATGGGCGATGGATGATCCCATATCCATTGGTGTTTGACATCAGAGATGATATACGGGTGCTCAGTGTAGACTGGGTACACTGGACGGAATCGCCGAGAACTCCCAGATGGTATTATACCTTACGTCAGATGGCAGTTCTCTGGTAACACTGGTACAGAGTAGTCTGTTGACCCGAGATCGTCATAGAGTCTGGTATGGTTTCTACTGTGCTTTGATTTCCATCTTACCACGTCCAAGAGGGCGTGCAAAACGGTGGTTTTTGGGTACAGTCCCGAATCACATGGAGGCAATGAGCGATAGGAGGGGATTCATCTCTCCCGGTATAGGGAGTTGATGTTGCGCTGTGTTGGATTGGTTATAACCGGAAATCCCTGGCCAGGGTTGCTGAGATTTACTGGTAAGTGTTACCAGTAGTTTCTCAAACTGTTATAGACCTCATATCGACACGACTTATCGGGCTATTGGGGTCTGACGTTTACCACCCCTAAGCGAGATATGCGACATATCAGACGACGAGACCGGACTGTACGGTAAGTGTTACTGGTTGGATTCAAAGGAGTATGAGCGGGCTTGCTCGTCGATCTTCTGATCGCTCAATACCCGAGTGGCCGTTACGTTTAGTAGACCGCTTGCGGCTTGTGGGTGTTTGATATGATCATCATCTGCTGCCGGCGTATTGACGAGTCTTTAGAGTCCTACACAGAGGTTTCCTGGCTCAAGCGAAACGAAATAGGAGCGCATATGAGATATGTGCGGGACCGAGAATAATGCGTGTATGTAATACCGTATTTCATTCTCGTGATGAATGTGTCGAATGGTTGTATGCGATATAACCTAGTTATTGAATCAAGGATTGATTCGATAAGCCGATACATTGAATACTAGCCGGTTATATGCGACATGACCGGATCATTGAATCAAGTGTTGATTTAATGATTTAATGTATAATTATATATTTGATATATTACTTTGCATTAACTAGTATTGGTTCACTTTAAATGGATTTTCTCACTTGAAATGCACATTGTATATGTGATATATTTTAGTGCACTAGATTGTATCATGTTTGATGATACATGCTCACTTGGGTTAGTGTAAAGAATTAAACCATGGTTATATGAGTGGTTAGGGTTTTGTTTATTTACTTATTCATTTATTTATTTATTATTCTTTTTGAAATGATAAAGAAAAGAATGGTGGCTTATTTTTTTTGTTTGTTGAAACTTCTTGAAGCTTTGAACAAGTCCACCATTCTTGTCTCATGCTTAACCCTAACCATTCAACTAACCTTAGTTTATTCTCTACACCTAACTATGGTTGCTATATGATAAGTATTCATATGATTTTCTATTTTAGAGAGAGATATCATAATTCTTTTTCTTCTTCTTCTTCATCATCAACATGAAGAAACCTTGCTCCATCAATGGCAACTTGAGCAAATGAGTGAGAAATCCAATTCTAAAGTGAACCCACCTCCTATTTCTTCATCCTCTACCTCTTGCCAAGTAGTATAGGGTATTTTCTTCACAAGTTTTATGAATTGGTGAAGTGGGAGCTTGAACTTGTGATGCCTCGACGTAGATCATCTTCGGCACGAAGCCGACGACCTTGCCCGTCCATTTCTCCGATGAAGCCGACGCTAGAGCCCGGGATTCCATTTGGACAGCGAGGAGACTTCATTGCGGAGCTATGGAGGTGGAGGACCGGATCTACAAAGGTTGTATTTCCGTTCTTTTAGTTATATTGTTAACTAGTTGCATGTTTCGCCTAGAATTCTAGTTAACGATCCGTATTAGGGTTTCTCGGCACCGGTAAAATTTGAAATTGGCATGGTTGATGCCTTGTGAGACCTCATTAGTGTGCCTAGGAACCCTACAAGTATGTTCTTCATCTCTTATTTCATCTTTTTATGGGTAATTTTTTATTGCTAAGCCTTTTCTCATATTGACCACAGTCTTACGGCTCAAGAGAGAGAACGAAAGAATAGCCGAGCCTCCTATGCTCCCTGATTTGACACTTTTGACTCCTGGTATGTTAAATCTCATTCATCATCATCCTTTTTTATTTTTAGGTTGAAATCTGACTCTTCTTTGTGCCTGCTTTATTCTGCAGCAGCTACACCCGCTTTGGCTCCTCTTAAGTCTCGCATTTCTATACCCGCGGGGCCTTTCGCTAAGCGTCAATCTTCCAGGGGTGCGGCAAATAGCAGGCGGATGCTGAGCGAATTTATTGAAGACCTCAATGTTGAAGCTCTCACTTTTTCTACGGATTTTGCGGACAAGGTCAACCCTATGCTGGCGACGCTTGTGACTTTCCACAATGAAGATTTCATCGGCATTTGGGTTGACTACTGTAAGCGAATTGAGGCTTGTCTCCATGAGATCGAGCACAAGCATCTTGCGCCTAAGGCATTATCTTCGAAGGCTAAACTGATCGTATGGATTGAGCAAAGTGCCACTTCCATTCAATACTTTGAGCAGAAGTTGGTCCAGAAGCAAAAGGAACATAAGACGACTTCTGGTGAATCCAGCCAATTGCGTGCCTAGGTCGAAGCGAATGCCGCGCAGCTGCAAATTATTTTTGAAAATTTTCAACAATACATTTCTAAAGGAATGGCGCTAAGGCAGAACCTCGACTCTACTGAACGGGGAATGCGAGATTGCGATGTTTCTAAGTAGGAAATTGCTGAGAAGCTTTCATCATGTTTGCAACAACGGGCTCAAGTTGAAGCGATACTGGCTGCAATAGTGGTGCATGAGGAGGAGCTGCGGCAAGAGAGCAAACAGGTTGCTATTTTATTGAAAGCCTCACCTTCTTAAAGGCTAGAATTGTATTCCTCCTTTTTTTTATAAATTGTATCTTTCAAACACTTTGATTAAATTGCATGCGCTCCTCTGTGTTTGATGTCTTAATTTAGCGCTAATTAGTTTATTTACTCATTTCGGAGTCTCTAGTTTATTCACTCGCTTCGGAGTTTCTAGTTTATTCACTCGTTTCATAGTCTCTAGTTTATGTACACATTTCGGAGTGCTTTTTGTTTACCTCCTTTGGGTTTACAGGCAAACTTTTCCTAAAGTTTTATGTAGATAACCCCTATTCTTTACGACAGGGGTCCGTTAGGTTTGTGGTACTAGGGGTTTAGTCCGTGGTACCGTCGCGTTGGCTGATGTATTCCTCGATATGCAATCTTTAAGCTGCTGTGCCAGTATCCCCGTGACTGTCGTGTCTCTGATCCTTTCAGGGGCTGGACAAGATGTCTTCAAGTAATCTCCTTAGGTTATATTACCATCAGAAGAGCAAGCGTTAGGAATTTGCTAAGATGCTTTTTACTTGAGGTTAGGCTCAATTTGGAACCCCGACGAGTCATAACCGCACCCTTCTAGGATGGGATGATCTCCAATGGTCTATTAGGCTTTATATGAGTTGCTGTAAAGACCCGATGCTGGGAATATGCCCGATTTTTTTGCTAAGATAGGGTAGACATCTGTAGGACCTTTATGCTGTATGTATTGCAATTGAAGTCCAGAGCTAGGAATATGCTATTGCTCGAATTTCATTTAATAGTTACGTTCGCATCCTGCTGAAATAAGGGGGAACGCCGGGATAGTCTCTAGGTTGTATATATACCGTCAAGACTTTGAGCTAGGATTATGCTATTACTCCACTTTGTAGACATCGCATCTGCACCTTGCTGGAATAAGAAGGACGTCAAGTTGGAGCTAGGATTTTGCAATTACTCCGTTTTGATTTGGCTCCTTGGAGCTTTGTTGACATCACGTCTGCACCCTCTTGGAATGAGAAGAACATCGAGTTGATCTCTAGGCTGTAGATGTTGCCGTCGAGATCTGGCTCTCTTTTTTACGGAGCCTGGTGGGAAAATATGGTTTCCTTTCTTTCATTTGTGTCCATGGATTGTATACAAGGATCGGTATGGACCTACCTGCAGGGTAGAGGAAATTTTATTTTATTTTATTTTTTATTTCCGCGATACTCTATTTTTTCAGCTTTTTATATCGCGAAAGTCGCGATTGCCTAATCATTTCGGCTTTTTTTCCGCGGTGCCCAATCATTTCGGCTATTTTTTTTTGAGTTGGGGATTTTAAATCTGATACCAATTTTGGCATCAGCATCGCTACTACTGGGATATTGCCAGGAGCGAATCATTATTTGCCATGAGAGGACTTGAAATTTGATACCTATTTAGGCATCAGTATCGCTACAACTGGGACATTGCCAGGAGCGAATCATCATTTGTCTGTGTCGATTTGAACAAAGATGGCTTAGCAAACAGGGTTAGGATCCTTTCAACTAAGTCTTTTTGACTTTATGAGCCGTAAGGGTCTCATAAAGGTATTTCTCCCTACAAGTTGAGAGGATCTCATAGGTGTATTTTTTTCTTAGGAGTCGTGAGGATTCCTAAGTGTGTTTTCACTTGTAGTTTGTAAAGATCTTATAAGAGTGCTTTCTCCTTATAAGCCGAGAGGAGTTACAAGTGTTTTTCACCATATGGGGACATTTCTCACCATTAGTGGAACTTGGTGGGAGAATATTTATTTTTGCCCATAGATTGTATACAAGAGTCAATATTGGACCGCCTGCAGGGCAACAGTAAGGGAATATAAGGGCTTAAAACAGGTTCAGATCCCTATAGTTTAAGACTTTTGAATCCTATGAGCCGTGAGGGTCTCATAAGTGGAATTCTCCTAACGAGTCGTGAGGATCTCGCAAGTGTAGTTTCTTCTTAGGAATCGAAGGGATTCCCAAGTGTGTTGCTCCTTTGTGAGTCGTAAGGATTTCACGTAGGTTATTTTTTTGAGATTGCGCCCTACGGGTTCTCACGAAGCTCGCTGGTAGTCCTGCTGTTTTTCCTCACGGCGCCCTTTCGGGTTTTTATCCGTGCCCATTTCTCTTGTGGAAATACCTTTTTTTTATAATAATGGAACTCCCCAGAGTAGTTTCACCGTAGGTGTTCATTTGTTTGCTGGTGGGACTTGAGTTGCAACCCTCGCCGTTGGAACTTCGATTGCAATATAGATCTCAAAAGAGCACACCACCGTATTTGGGGCAATATGCTAGTTTAGGGACACCTCGGTCCATTATCGCCGTGTTTGAGGCAAAATTTTAGTTTAAGAACATCTCGGTCCATTATTAGTTTTGGGACATTTCGGTTCGTTGTTACCGTTTTTGAGGCGACGGAGCTTTTTGGATACTACTCTCGGAGTTCTGACTCAGGAAGATAGTGTGCGGACACAAGTATCGTCATCTATCATCGACCTAAGTCATGACTCTTCAAGTGAAGTATTTTTTGAGGAATCGTCCGTTTATTGGCCGGAAGTGTCTTTCGCCATGCATATCCATGAGCAGGTAGGCTCCACCTTGATAGACTTTGTCTATGATGTATGAGCCTTCATAGTTCGGCTCGAACTTCCCCCATTTTGTACGATTAAGGATAATTGGTCTTTTGACGACTAATACGAGTTCACCTTGGCGAAATGTTCTCGGCCTAGTCATTCTTTCGTATGACCGTGTCATCCTAGCCTTATAAGCCTCCAGGTTTTGCTGTGCTATAAGGCGAGTTTCGTCGAGAGCATCGAGCTCCTCAAGCCGAAAATGAGCATTTTCTTCATCTGTCGGTTCGTATCGAACTGCTACTCGTAAAGAAGGGAGTTCTATTTCCAGGGAAAGTACTGCTTCCGTATGGAACACCAACGCGTATGGTGTTCATGGCCGTCTTGAATGTTGTTTGGTATGTCCAGAAAGCTTCATGCAGCCTTTCGTGCCAGTCCTTTTTGTTTCTAGAAACCGTTTTCTTTACAATCTTTATCAAGGTCTTGTTGAAAGCTTTAGCTAGACCGTTGGCCCGAGAATTATAGACTGAAGAGTATCTCCAATCTATTTTATGCCGTTGTGCGAAGCGACTGATTTTATGACTTCTATAAGCTAGCCCATTATCCGAGATTATCCGTCACGGTGTGCCGAATCAGTAGATGCCATGGGTTTTGAAGAAATGGAGGATATTCTCCATCTTGACCTCCCTTAGTGGTACTGCTTCTACCTACTTGGAGAAGTAGTCGGTCATTACCAGTATGAACCGATATCCTTTTGACGATACCGGTTCAATGGGGCCAATTATCTCGGTTCCCCACATTTCGAACAGCCAGCTAGCTACTGTTGGGTGTAGTAGATTTGGATATTGGTGGATGAAGTCCTCATGAATTTGGCATGAGTGACACTGCTTCGCATATTCGAGGCAGTCCTGAATCATTGTGGGCCAATGTTTATCTTTAGCTTCATCTTTGGCCCGTCAAGTTGAGAACCGCAGAGTCCGTCATGAGTTTCTTGGACGACTCTCTTCGCTTTTTCTGGTCCCAGGCTTTTTAACCACAGGCAATCGAATGATCTCTTATATAAAGTTCATTGACGAAGGCGAAAGACAAAGCTCGTTTCATGAGCTGATGTCTAGACGACGCATTTTTGGGTGTTCGTTAGGATTTGAAGTAGTCTATGAAGACTTCCCTTCAATCCTTTCCCTTTTCTTCGCCCTCTATTTGAAGGGCTACTTATTTGGTCATTTTTTTCTTTCGGATGGCTCTATTAAGTCCTCCAAAGATATATCCGTTGGCGAGAGAATCCTGCGGCTTTGCACAATGATCCTTACGTCATCGAGGTCTTCATCGGCCAGTTCCTTAGCCAATTTGTCCAATGCGTCTGCCTTGCTATTTTCTGCATGCGGTATACTTTCCAGGATGTAGGAGAGGATTTGTGTCAGCGGTTGCTGCACTCTTTCGCCATGCTTTATCTGCTCTGGCTTACATGTCTGATAGTCTCCATTTACCTGGCTAACGATCAGCTGGGAATCTCTATATATGAGGTGGTTTTTGATTCCTATTTCGATAACGATCTCTAGACCTGCTATCAAAGTTTCATATTCAACTTTTTTATTAATCTTTGGCTCTGTTAAGGAGAGATCATAACGCAATATCCCTTCTTGCGGAGTCATAAAGATAAGGCCCACCCCAGCTTTGATTATGGGGGTGTTTTGCTTTTGCCGCTTCATGGAAGATACTCCATCGAAGTAGAGTTCCCATTGGGAATCATTTTCTTCTTCACTTGTATCAAACACATGTTCATCTGGCAACTCACAATATAAGGGGGAGTCGGCTGGTATCGGATGCCCCGCAAGAAAGTCGGCAATGGCCAGCCCTTTCACTGCTTTGAGGGGATAATACGTTATCAAGAACTCCATCAGGAGAGGGGCCTATTTGGAAAGCCTTCCTATTAGTTTAGCCCTTGACATTAGATATTTGAGAGGATCCACTTTTGATATGAGATGGACCTCATGTGCCAAGGCGTAATTTCTGAGCTTCGTTATCGCTAAGATTAGTGCTGGGCAATGCTTTTCGATTGGGGAGTAGTTGTTTCCTGCCCCCAGGAGAATTCGACTCAAATAGAACAGAGCCTTTTCTTTTCCCTGATCGTTCTCTTGTGCCCATAGTACACCTAGGGAACCCTCAAGGGCCGTTGTGTATAGGATAAGGGGTTTTCCCTTAACCGGAGTGGTCAATATCGGCGAGTTTTGCAGGTATTGTTTGATTTCGTCCAGTGTGTTTTGGCATTTTTGATCCCAGACGAACGGGGTCCCCTTCTTCATTAGATGACTGTAGGGACGGTATTTTCCGGAGAGGTTGGCTATGAACCGCCGGATATATGTGAGCTTTCCTTGAAGAGATCGCAACTATCTGAGAGTTCTTGGCGTGGGCATTTCCATAATTAATCTCCATGATCTTTGAGGGATCGATTTCGATACCCTGGTGCCGTATGATGAATCTTAGGAATTTGCCTGAGGAGAATCCAAATGCGCATTTTAGAGGATTCATCTTCAGATTGTACTTTCGAAGACGTCGGAACACTATTTTTAGATGTTCCCAATGTTCCTCATGAGATTTGCTTTTAATCACAAAGTCGTCGATATAGCATTCGACAATCTCATGGATGAGGTAATCGAAGATCTTTGCCATGGCCCTCTGGTAGGTAGCGCCAGCGTTCTTCAAACCAAAGGACATCACTTTATAACAGAATATGCCCAATGGGGTCCGAAAGGTAGAATGCTTTTGGTCTTCTGGATGCATTTTTATTTGATTGTATCCTGAAGATCCATCCATGAAGAAGAAGACCTCATTGGTAGACGTGTTATCTATCATCATCTCGGTAACAAGTACGGGGAAGTCATCTTTCGGGCAAACTTTGTTGAGATCCTGAAAGTCCACGCAGATGCGCACCGTTCTATTTTTCTTCATCACTGGAACGATGTTAGCGATCCAGTCGGGATATTGAACTTCTTGGATGAAGCCGGAGTCGATTAGTTTCTTGACTTCAGCTTTGATGTTCATTTTAAGTTCGAGTCGTATCCTTCTTGACGCCTGTTTGATTGGCTTTATACATGACGATATAGCCAGTTTATGTACTGCCGCCTTTGGCTCTAGACCCGACAACTCAGAATAGTTCCATGTGTTTGGTTATGCCAGCACCCTGGCAATTTACCGTGACCGTTTGCGGAACAAAAATTTTATAAACTGGCGCTAGAACAACCCGATAACTCGGATCTACCATAAACCTATAAGCTAGCAATCTAAAGAGGAGTTAGAATGGTTATACTGAATGATCTAAGTCCTTCGGTCTTCAACCATCTTCCTAAGCTCCTAGTGGTCTCCATGATCAAGCTTGATCGACAGTCTTCTTCCATCGAAGATGATCCTGTTAGTGTATATGCCCTAGGAGCCATTATTGTATCATACTAGCTTGTATATTACTTAATGGAAGCTTGGGATATTCACAGTTATATTAACAGTCTTGCTAAACATGGTAGTATGTACTTGGTTTATATCTATCTTAATATGTGTGTACGTATTGATAGAGCCCTTAGGATCTTGCTTGACTACCAACATTGTGATGGCAGTCACACTAGTAGGGGGTGGGTAGTCTACAAGCACATCCTTTTTCAGGTCCCTAGTCGTAGGATTATCGAGACAGGGCATCAATACTCCGGAGTAGACTAGTGTGTACGCTTCTTATCCCAGTTGGGGAGATGGTCTGTCCCACAGCCATCAGTACGTCGTACTGGAGATGGTATACAGATGCTCGTTGGGTTATGGGTACACCGGACATGACTCACAGGGAACTGTTGGTTGGTATTATACCCATCGTCAGTTAACAGTTCCCAGGTGACATGAGTACAGTATAGTCCGCAGACTTGACACTGTTGTTTCACCTCGAGTGTGTTCCCACTGTTCTTAGATTACTACCCTACTACGGCTCAAAGGAGTCGTGCAAACAGGTAGCAGTTGGGTGCAGTCCCGAAGCACTTGGAGGCAATGGCGGTTAGACAGGATTCGTCTCTCCCGGTATTGGGAGTTGATATCGCGCTGTGTCTGGAGAGCCATTACGCAAAGTCCCTGGCCAGGGCAAGCGAGATTTACTGGTAGGTTTTCCAGTAGTTTCTCAAAGTGTAATGGGCTTCGCTCCGACATGACTTATACTGCTTTTAGGGGACTGACGCTTGCCGCCCCCTAGGCCCGATATGCGATAGTCCTAGACGAACAGACCGGACTGTACGGAGATTGTCATATCAGGCACAGTAGGAGTTCGGATGGGTTTCCTCATCGGCCTTCTTATCGACATCTACCTGGGGACCGTTACGTACAGCTAGTGCCGCTTGCGGTCTGTGGTTAAACCCACTGCCAGCGTAGTAGTCGAGTCTTTAGAGTCCCACATAGAGAGTTTCCCTGCTTCGGGCGAAACGATATAGAGGTCGTATGGTTTTACGACAGGGTTCGGACGCATACATGTTTTTACGCACGTACGATGTTCGGACAGTTTTTACTAGCGGGCTTTGGTTTAAGCCAGATTCTAGTATCGGATTATTAGATTTATACAGTCTAAAATATTTCCGTGTTTTCACGGATAGGAGGGGCGTTCTCGTAAATTGTCGAGAAGCTTCTAGAAGGTTGATGACTTGGAGGGCTTATGTGGCATATGCATTAAATGGTTTTGTGACTCATGGAGATGATTCATCAAGAGAGTTAATGAAGCATTAATGCTTTTAATGACTCACTTGATGATTCATTATGTATTAAATGAAGCATGAAGATATTTGTGCAAAGAGATATTTTGTGCAAAATATCTTATGCTTCATATATATACACAAATGAATCAATTTCCATTTCATTATTATTCTCACATTTTCTCTCCTCAAGCTCTTTCTCTTCAAACCCTAACCCTAACCTCTCATGTGTTGAGATCAAGGGTTAGCAAGACTTATTAATCCCTAATCCTACTCTATATTCCCTAGGTTGCTTTGATTAGCACTTTGAGTAACCTAGTTATCTCAAGTTAGAGGTCAAGCTTGAAGTAGTAGCTCTTGGGTGGATCTTCTATCACAAAGAGGAGGCCGACGAGGAGGTGGTCAACGAGAAGAAGAAGGACTTGGTTCATTAGGTATAATTTTCTTTCATAGTAGCTAATTCCTCCTATGATTGTGTTAGTTAGGGTTTGGCAAAGATCCGTAAGTCAGTCGATGTTTGTTTAAAGAAAAATGATTGTTTTACCTATTCCGCCTCCCCACAACTCGTGGGGTGTATAACGTCGACTTACAGTGGTATCAGAGCCTCGTTGAAGCATAACTAGCTTATTAGCAAAGTCGTTAGAAATTCGATCGCGAAAAAATCCCGAAAACACGACTTTTTCACCAAGTTTCTGTCGTTTTTAAAACGGTGTCTAAAAATTTTTCAGAGACCCTTAAAATTACATGCAGGGAATTATAAGGTTACTGGAGAAATTTGGGATTCTAACTCGACCAAATAGTCGCGGATCCATGGCCGATACAAGAGATCCGCTGCCAAGTTGGGGCCGAGTCAGCCCAAAATTCCCCAGTAACTCTTCTGTGTTGATTTTGTTTTTTCTGGGATATTTTTTTCTGCTCAAGTCTCAGGTGCACAGAGAAGTTTTTGGAGTAGAATCAATTGTGTTTGCTTGATCGAAATTATACGATGTTTGGCTAATTAGATTATATCCGTGATTTGTATAATGTGTTCGTAAACCTCCCCTAACTGCTAGTATGTCGGTTGGCAGGGGGTTGCACATTTCTGTAATGTTTTTACTGTTTGTGTTTGTGGACTTGTTGGATTGTCGTGAATGGATAGCCAGGGATGTGAGACGAGCGTTTCTTTCATTCAAATGTAATTTGTAAACTGTTGTAATATTCTTTTATAGGGCACATCCAGGTTGCGGTTGTAGCCACCGTTGTATTATTTCATTTACTGATTTTTGCTCTTAGGATAGACCCAAGGTGGGGTGCACAAACTACCGGGTACTTTGAAGTGTTTAGTGGCCTACTCACGTTGTTAAGGGAGACCGCTTCACTTCGGGTACTTGGCGGGTAGTTTGCCGTACCCGTAGGGGTCTAGGGTGGGGTTTTGGCTATTCATCACGACTGTGTAATCCGTCTTTCTTTGCAGGCTTAAAAGGAATGCGGATTCGTAGAAAATCCAATATGTTCATCTGTGATCTGGAATGCCTATTATTACGTCTGACGAATGTACAATATCTATATATGATAGCTATTTAGACGTCACATATGTTTTACACCAGTGCTAGCCCAGCCCCTGCTCTGTCGTTAGTTAAGTAACCTAACGGGTGATGATGGGACCCAGTGGCGAATGCGGATGGCATAAGAAGACGTTGTATTTTCGTTGTTTTCTGCAATGATAGGTTAATTGACGGGACACACTATATTAATGCAAAGAAAATAAACCAAAGTTGAATCGTTGGAAAAGTTTAAAAGAAACCACTCGGTTATTTTAAAACAGAGGATATTTTTTAAAATTGCGGAGCTTTAACCACTCCTTTTAAAAGCTATCAGGTTCTTTCGATCATATCAAGTTCACTACATTCACGGTTTCGCCAAAACCATTCGTAGCCCTCCGTCATTTCATTTAGGTATTCAGTAATATTCAAGCTATGTATTTTGACCAAAGCCAAGGCATAGTGTTTGGTAGCTGCTGGGTATTCATTTGTTGCATAGATAGATGAGTTAGTTTGGGGTAGTCGTATTATCATTTGACCAAAGTCAGGGGTATGTACGGATGGGTTCAAATTAACAAGATAATGATGGGTAGAACTTGACATGTGACTTATGACATTTTGACCAAATCCAAGGTCATAAGAACATGGGGCAAAAATTTATATCGGGAATTTCTAAAGAAACTGAAATTTGGAAAGAGATGCATACCATTTGGAGTTTGATGAATGTTGATATGATTCCTTCAGCATCATCACACGATGATATTTGGATCCCGATTCTACTGTGAGTATCTGCTACTCATCAGGAGATTCGTCACTTAACTATCAATGCTATAAACCAAGTTGGTGCCGAGAAAGGTGTCAGCGGGACTACGCCCCCAGAGAAAAGAGGTTATTTAATTAAGGAATTTCGCGAAAGCGTTGGAAAACCTCCTTCGAAGTACCTACACCGGCCCGGCTGAACGGTTAAGCAAGAATTGTACGGTGAGAATAGTCCTGGCTAGTGCTTCCTTTTTTGTTTGAGGAGAGATTCGAGAAACAGTGGGAGCCATCCAGTTTAGATAAACTTAAAACCACTCTAAACTTGCAAGAGCACCATACTAAAGTGTTCCCTATCTCTCTCATTGCAACGACCCAAAACATGACAGGCTTTAAGTTACTATTAGAGAAATATATATTGACAGGGCCAAACTATAAAGATTGGCTGCGGAATGTCAAGATGGCTTTGACTTATGACAAATTGGGGTATGTCCTTACTGCTAAGGCACCTGCTGTCCCTGGTCCAAAATCCAGTCTTGCGGATAAGGAAATCCACAAAACCTGGGAGTTAGATTGCGCGAAGGCCAAATGCATCATGCTTGCTTTTATGAATAATGAACATCAGAGGAGGCACGAGGATATGGATCTTGAATCCATATTTCTCCATACAAAAGATCTGTATGGAGAGCAATCTCGTATAGCAAGATACGAGACCTCGAAGAACTTGTTTCAGTCGAGACTGTCCGTCGGATCATCTGTAGGAGAACATGTCCTTAAGATGATTGGCTATATAGAAGAGCTCGCGGACCTCGGGACGACTTTGGAGAACGAGCTCTATACAGACTTGATTCTTCAGTCCCTTCCTTCCACCTACGCCTAGTTTATTCTGAATTTCAATATTCAAAGAAAAGAAGTTGAACTTCTAGAACTCCTTAATATGTTGAGGAGTGCAGAGGGCACCTTGCAGAAAGCAAGGGATACTCCGCTATGTTTGTTCGCGGTGCTTCTTCTTCCGGGTCCAAGTCTAGGGCCAAAGGTAGGAAGAATAAGGCCGCTACCAAACCTAGAGGAGGTGTTAGTAAGGTGGGAGTCAAGGGAAAGAAAAAGATTGCGGTGCCAGTAGTGGCAAAGGACGAGTGCTTCCACTGTCGTAGGAAAGGGCACTGGAAAAAGGATTGCAAAGCTTGGAATACCAAGAACCAGGAACCGAAGCAAGCTGTGGCTTCGACTTCAGGTGTGTTTGTAATTAAAAAATGTCTGTCAATCAACTCTATTTACTGGGTATTGGATACCGGATCAGGATCTCACATATGCAATTCGTTGCAGGCACTGAGAGACCGTAGAGAGCTGAAGGTTGGTGATATGACCCTCCAGGTTGCTAACGGAGCTAGCGTGGGTGCTGTGTCCATAGGAGATTATCACCTTGGATTGACGAGTGGACATATTTTGGTTTTGCATAACTATTTTTGTGTACCCAGTTTAACGTGTAATATCATATCGGTTTCGTTGTTATCAAAAGAAGGTTATGATTTCACGTTTGTAAGCGATGTTGTTAACATCCACCTTAATCATGGTTTGATTGGGTCCGGTACACTAGATAACGGTATATATGTCTTAAACCAATTACAGATTTTCAATATCCAGAACACACTAAAAAGAATGTCTCCAGATTTAAATAAGGCTTTCTTATGGCATTGTAGACTAGGTCACATCAATGAGACAAGGTTAACTAAGTTACATAGAGAAGGATATTTGGATTCGTTCGAATATCAATCTTATGCCACTTGTCAGTCATGTCTCAAAGGAAAGATGACAAAGACTCCATTCACTGGACATGGAGTAAGAGCGAGCGAGCTCTTAGGACTCATACACAGCGATGTATGTGGTCCAATGTCTACACATGCAAGAGGTGGTTTTTCCTATTTCATTACTTTTACGGATGATTACTCTAGGTACGGATTCTTTTTTTTAATGAAACATAAATCCGAGGCTTTTGAGAAATTCCAAAAGTATAAGAATGAAGTAGAAAACCAAACCGGCAAAAGTATCAAGACACTAAGATCTGATCGAGGTGGTGAATATTTAAGTGCCGAGTTCCCAGGTTACCTAAAAGAGAAAGGAATTCTCTCTCAGCTTACTCCTCCATACACTCCACAGCATAACGGTGTATCGAAGAGACGGAATCGAACCCTATTGGATATGGTACGTTCCATGATGAGTAATGCTGAGTTACCGCGATCTTTCTGGGGTTATGCGCTAGAATCAGCCGCATATCTTTTGAACAGGGCTCCTACCAAGACTGTGCCCACCACTCCATATCAGATATGGAGTGGGAAGAAACCCCATCTTCAGCATATGAAGATATGGGGATGTCCAGCTTTTGTTAAAAAGTAGCATGCAGATAAACTCGAGGCGCGATCAGTGCAGTGTAAGTTTGTGGGATATCCAAAGAACTCCAAGGGGTATTACATCTATTATGCAGAGGAACAAAAGGTTTTTGTTTCTCGTAATGCCTATTTTCTAGAACAGCAGTTTATAGAAAAGGAAACTAGTGGGAGCGAAATAGAACTGGAAGAATTTCCAGAACCACAAACTACTACTGAAAGTTTGGTAGAACCAGTAGTTCAAGAAGAACAGGACATTCCCGCACCCCTCCGCAGGAGTAGTAGGCCGTCTCATCCGCCTGAGAGATACTATGGTTTTCTCATAGATGGGGATAGAGAAGATTGCATCATTGATGATGATGAACCTACTAGCTTCCAGCAGGCCATCCAGAGCGGCGACTCGGTACGATGGCTAGATGCAATGTGGACCGAGATGAAGTCCATGTACACCAACAAAGTATGGACTTTGGACTTTGCTCCAGATGGGGTAAAACCCATAGGATGCAAATGGATCTTCAAGAAAAAGATTGGTGTAGATGGACAGGTGGAAACCTATAAGGCTAGACTTGTTGCAAAGGGTTTTCGTTAAAGACCTGGTTTGGACTATGACGAAACTTTTTCTCCAGTGGCTATGCTCAAATCCATTCGGGTCCTTCTTGCTATTGCCGCCTTCCATGATTATGAGATCTGGCAGATGGACGTAAAGACGGATTTTCTAAATGGTAATTTGGAAGAGTGCGTCTATATGGATCAGCCAGAAGGCTTTAATCAGAGTGGGAGCAGCGGGAAAGTGTGCAAGTTGCTTAAGTCCATTTATGGACTAAAGCAGGCATCGCAGAGTTGGAACATCTGTTTTGATGAAACGGTTAAAGAATATGACTTTATCAAAAATCCAGATGAACCATGTATATATATTAAAGTTGTAGCACGAACTGTCGTATTCCTCGTCTTGTACGTGGATGAAATTCTATTGATAGAAAATGACATTCCTATGCTACAATCTGTCAAAGGATTCTTGTCACATAGGTTCTCCATGAAAGACCTGGGTGATGCCTCTTACATTCTGGGGATCCGGATCTATCGTGATAGATCCAAGAGGATGTTGGGACTTTCGCAGTCCAGATATATCAACACTATAATGAAGAGATTCAGTATGGAAGATTCTAAGCGCGGTAATCTACCGGCTTGTCACGGAATCACCCTCTCCAAAGAGATGTCTCCCAAGACTGATTTGGAAAGGGAACGCATGTCTATTATACCCTACGCTTCTGCGGTAGGCTCTATAATGTATGCGATTTTGTGCACCAGACCAGATGTAGCTTACGCACTGAGCGTGGTAAGCCGGTATCAGTCAGACCCAGGGGAGAAGCACTGGATAGCAGTAAAGAACATTCTCAAGTACCTAAGAAGGACTAAGGAGATGTTTTTGGTTTACGGCGGAAAAGACCTCAAGATCGAGGCCTTTGCTGATTCCAGCTTCTAGAGTGATAAGGATGACTCCAAGTCCATATCGGGTTATGTATTTACCCTCAATGGAGGGGCGGTGTACTGGAAGAGTTCCAAGTAGGACACCGTTGCTGACTCGACGATGGAAGCGGAGTATATTGCTGCTTGCGATGCCGCAAAAGAAGCGGTCTGGATGAATAAGTTCCTAACAGAACTTCAGGTGGTTCCTACTATTGTTGATCCAATACCTCTGTATTATGACAACAACGGATCTATAGCTTTAGCAAAGAAACCCAGGTCCCATCAGAAGTCCAGACACATCTTAAGGCGGTATCACCTGATCAGGGAGATCATAGATCGCCGGGAGATCGAGGTCCGGAGAGTTGCTACAGAGGAGAACACTGCTGATCCATTCACAAAGGCCTTACCTCAGATTCAGTTCGAGAGGCTACTCGAGTTGATCGGTCTTCGATACGCCAGTACATGGCCCTAGTGCAAGTGGGAGATTGTTAGTGTATATGCCCTAGGAGCCATTATTGTATCATACTAGCTTGTATATTACTTAATGGAAGCTTGGGATATTCACAGTTATATTAACAGTCTTGCTAAACATGGTAGTATACTACTTGGTTTATATCTATCTTAATATGTATGTACGTATTGATAGAGCCCTTAGGATCTTGCTTGACTACCAGCGTTGTGATGGCAGTCACACTAGTAGGGGCTGGGTAGTATACAAGCACATCCTTTTTCAGGTCCCTAGTCGTAGGATTATCGAGACAGGGCATCAATACTCTGGAGTAGACTAGTGTGTACGCTTCTCATCTCAGTTGGGGAGATGGTATGTCCCACAGCCATCAGTACGTCGTACTGGAGATAGTTTACAGGTGCTCGTTGGGTTACGGGTACACCGGACATGTCTCGCAGGGAACTGTTGGTTGGTATTATACCCGTCGTCAGTTAACAGTTCTCAGGTGACATGAGTACAGCATAGTCCGCAGACTTGACACTGCTGTTTCACCTCGAGTGTGTTCCCACTGTTCTTAGATTGCTACCCTACCACGGCTCAAAGGAGTCGTGCAAACAGGTAGCAGTTGGGTGCAGTCCCGAAGCACTTGGAGGCAATGGCGGTTAGACATGATTCGTCTCTCCCGGTATTGAGAGTTGATATCGCGCTGTGTCTGGAGAGCCATTACGCAAAGTCCCTGGCCAAGGCAAGCGAGATTTACTGGAAGGTTTTCCAGTAGTTTCTCAAGGTGTAATGGGCTTCGCTCCGACACGACATATACCGCTTTTAGGGGACCGACGCTTGCCGCTCCCCTAGGCCCGATATGCGATAGTCCTAGACGAATAGACCGGACTGTATGGAGATTGTCACATCGGCTCAGTAGGATTTCGGATGGGTTTCTTCATCGGCCTTCTTATCGACATCTACCTGGGGACCGTTACGTACAACTAGTGCCGCTTGCGGTCTGTGGTTAAACCCACTGCCAGCGTAGTAGTCGAGTCTTTAGAGTCCCACACAGAGAGTTTCTCTGCTTCGGACGAAACGATATAGAGGTTGTATGGTTTTACGACAGGGTTCGGACGCATACATGTTTTTACGCACGTACGATGTTCGGACAGTTTTTACTAGCAGGCTTTGGTTTAAGCTAGATTCTAGTATCGGATTATTAGATTTATACAGTCTAAAGTATTTCCGTGTTTTCACGGATAGGAGGGGCGTTCTCGTAAATTGTCGAGAAGCTTCTAGAAGGTTGATGAGGTGGAGGGCTTATATGGTATATGCATTAAATGGTTTTGTGACTCATGGAGATGACTCATCAAGAGAGTTAACGAAGCATTAATGCTTTTAATGACTCACTTGATGATTCATTATGTATTAAATGAAGCATCAAGATATTTGTGCAAAGAGATATTTTGTGCAAAATATCTTATGCTTCATATATACACACAAATGAATCAATTTCCATTTCATTATTATTCTCACCTTCTCTCTCCTCAGGCTCTCTTTCCTCAAACCCTAACCCTAACCTCTCATGTGTTGAGATCAAGGGTTAGCAAGACTTATTAATCCCTAATCCTACTCTATATTCCCTAGGTTGCTTTGATTAGCACTTTGAGTAACCTAGTTACCTCAAGTTAGAGGTCAAGCTTGAAGTAGTAGCTCTCGGGTGGATCTTCTATCACAAAGAGGAGGCCGACGAGGAGGTGGTCAACGAGAAGAAGAAGGACTTGGTTCATTAGATATAATCTTCTTTCATAGTAGCTAATTCCTCCTATGATTGTGTTAGTTAGGGTTTGGCAAAGATCCGTAAGTTAGTCGATGTTTGTTTAAAGAAAAATGATTGTTTTATCTATTCCGCCTCTTCGCAACTCATGGGGTGTATAACGTCGACTTACAGATCCACCTGAGGATTTGTAGTTCAACTCCAACCTCAGAACCGAGGTAACTAGGATAACTAGTTCGCTAAACTAGATAGCCAAGAGTATGTAGAGACTAATGATGGATTAATATATCTCATAACACCTTAGGTTTCTCAACACAAAAGACTTTTAGGGTGGAGGTAGAAGAGGGAAGCTAGAGAGGATAAGAGTGTTGTGTGCGAAGCAACCATGGAAAAAAATGCCAGGTCTTGTGAACAAATGAAGCATACACTTAATTCAAAACCATGAATCAAGCATGCTTCAATAGTCACCAAAGCATGAGTCACCCCATGAGTCACCAAGTGAGCCATGCTTCAATAAATGCAAAGAACTCCTCACACCTCCACCTCATTAACCATTTAACAAAAATGGTTAAAACAAAAATGATGTGTCTTCTTTTAGAAGTATCCTTGAAAAAATTACAAGAATACCCTTCACCGTATATACATTGCTGAATCCGTATTCCGAAAAATACGAATACAAAGAGACGAAAATAATCCAATAATATAATACTAGGATCTGGCTTAAACCAAATCCCACTAGTATTATCCGTCCGAATCATGATACATGTAGCTAGTACACATATATGATCAAACCCTGCCGTAAAAACCATACGGCCTCTACATCGTTTTGCCTGATGCAAGGAAACCCTCTGTGTGGGACTCTGAAGACTCGTCAATACGTTGGCAGTGGATTTAACCACAAGCACGTCAGCGGCACTAGCTGTACGTAACGGCTACCAAGGTATTGAGCGAAAGGAAGGCCGTCGAGCAAACTCATCCGAACCACTACTGAGCCTGTCCGTGACAATCTCCGTATAGTCCGGTCTGTTCGTCTAAGAGTATCGCATATCGAGTCTAGGGGGTGGATAAATTCAGACCCCTAATAACATGATATTTCGTGTCGGTATGAAGCCCATCATAAACTGAGAAACTACCGATCCAAATCAGTAATTCTCTTCTACCTTGGTTAAGGATTTCTGGTGATGGCCACCCGTGCACTGCGCGACATCAACCCAAAATACCGGGAGAGGCAAATCCCCGACAATCTGCTCACTGCCTTCATGTGGTTCGGGACTGTACCCAACTAAAACCTGTTTGCGTGACTCCTTTGAGTCATGGTAGGGTAGTAATCAAAGCATAGTGGGAACTCACACGAGACAAATGACGATCTCTGGTCGACAGACTAACCTGTACACATGTCACCTGGGAACTGCTATCTGACAATAGGTATAATACCAACTAGCATGTTCTCGGCGAGTCCGTCCAGTGTACTCATAACCCAATGAGCTCCTGTATACTATCTTAGGTCACTAACTGACACCGATGGATTATGAGACCGGCCACCGCCCCTAGTCGGGGTCTCGATAAGTACACACTAGTCTACTCTGGAGTATTGATGCCCGGTCTCGATACTTTCTCGACTAGAGACATTTAAGGATGTGCTTATAGACCACCCAGCTCCCACGTATATGATCGCCATCATAATGCTGGTTGTCAAGCAAGAATCCTATGGGTTCTATCAATATGTAATAGTAATCTATAATACCACATAATACAAGTACATGATGATAAAGACAAACTAGACAGCATATTAACATTTTGAGTAAGACAGTTCTATCCATATAGGTGCTCCCTCAATCATCATAATCACCTGCCTGTAATTACAATAATCGCCTTGAGGGCACTATAGCCAACAATCTCCCACTTGCACTTAAGTCTAACTATTGCGGTGTCGCATACTCAAAGCCTGAGTGATACCGAACACCCAACTTCTCTACAAATCAGTTTCGCAAAGCTCGTTTGTGAAACTATAGCGTTCGAGAAATAGCCTCAGTGAGTGGATCCGCTCCAGTATTTCTATCTTTATCTCTCTATATCTCAACTTCGTGGAGAAAGACTATCTTTCAAAATGAGCAATACCTGTCTTAGAATTTGTTTGGATATCTGATGGGACCCAGTTCATAAATGAACTTCAAATCCAATAAACTTCTTAGACTGTATCATCCACTGAATTTAATCAGTATCCTGCGCCATACCTTCCTCAGTATCTACTTGGATCACCTATCCAACATACTGCCCTACAAAAGAGGGAAAAATATAACTCTGACAGCCACTATGTCATTTAGGTCACCTTGGAAGCCAGAAATGATAACCGCCTCTTGAAGGAGGCTGCCGTTACCATATACCAAGAAAATCCACTTTTGTTCATAACCGCTTCCCAACGTTTCTCCAGGATTGGATTAATATATATGCTTATTGCAGCTAGTGCAAAAGCAATATCTGGTGTGGTACTTTACATTTTATGATTGACTCAATTGCCTAAGCAAGTGATATGCAAATCTTGCAAATTTCTCTCCTCGTCAGTCTAAAAGACATCTCTTTAGAGAGGGTGACTCCATCACTTGCGGGTACACAACCACGCCAGGAGTCGTCCATTCTAAAATACTTTAGAATAGTGTCAAAGTACCCGAGTTGGGACACTTCTCAAATATAGATCTAAAACCATAGATCTAGTCACCAGAATCCCTGATATTTTATTCAGATCCTATGTGGAGAAACCACCTTTTGACAACCACCATATAACCGATCGTAGTATAGCAAGATCTCTTCCTATTAAGTGCATGTCATCCAAATACCGGGACATCACTCCCTACCACTTTCATATGAGGTCCATCTGTTATTCTGATGAAGTCAAACTCTATGACTGTCACATAAAAAATAGATGATCTATCTCCGCTATACTTGCTTTAATCTATAAATAGACATAAGCTACTTGCCCACTATGCTTCCGCTGCTCCCACTGACTACAACAACCTTCTGATAGAGTAATATACACGTGTACTTCTAAAGCTAGTTTAGAACGACGTTATACTCATTCTCCTGCCAGATCTCATAGTCTAGAACAGAGGTAGTGGCAAGTTTGGGTAATCAAAAACCTCCCTGTCACTGTCCTTGAGGAGACCGAAGTACTTCTCGGGTGCCTGAGGTTACCCACCAAATCTGCGGAGTGGCTAATGGATTGTCGAAACCATTTGACTCTTTAGATTCTTCTAAATTTTCAGTAATTGTTTGTGGTTCTGGAATCACTTCCAGTTCTACCATACTCCCATTACTGAAACGTGCCTAGAATTTATCCGGATTCTGGTTTTAAGCATAAGCCGGACAACTCCATATACCTTAACATCATTAAGATATGAATCCATTCTATATCCAATATAGAAACAAATGCACTAATTTAATTGGAACCAGATTCAAAATACATGTAGCCGTTTCTAGTACATATCAACTAAATGGAAGAAGGCCAAGCAGCATTACTCATCAAGGAACGTACTCACGGATGAGTAACCTGAGAGAGAAGCAAGTTCTTAAATATATTACTTACAACAGAATACCTAATATAAGTATCTACATCTTCGATCACCTTGAAGAATCCTGATACTTGCAACATATGGTTCTCTACTTTATTCTTATACCTATATCTTCTTAAAATCTGAATCTTGTATTTCAACGAAATACTTGTCTAAAAATAGAGAAGTCGTGAGTAAACATAATATAGTACGAGTACCAATCCCTTTATCCTAACGGACATCGGACAACATACAATACTTTGTATAAGTCCACTGAGTTTAATAACTCAAACCCTGTGCATCGTAGGTTGAAAACTGTGTTATGGTTAAGAAGAATTACACCGCTGTTGAATGTACCTTACTTAACCATCAATTGATATAGATAAATGTGATAGACATAATTTCAAAAATTTATATCTCACTTTATAAAATAAACGTACAGATATATCAGTTTGAAACTGGTGTATAACAACGGATATTCAAAACCAAATATTTGCCGTCAAGCAAAACCCAGGCGATTTCCTCAAATATCACCAATTACAAAGAATTCCGATATATAGAGGATCTAATCATCCAATTCCCAATATCTTACTCCCACTCAGTATCCGTAACGCCATACAGATGTGAGAATCAAATCTGGTAAATACATACTCTGGAGTCAGAATCTAATTGGGAAAACAGTTTTCAATTAACACCACATAGTAAAACTGAAACATGAAAATGTTTTGAAGGGGTGGCCGGGTATTCCTAGTAATGCCTCTTCTACTATCCAGATTCATGACAGTAACCGTATATTTCCTTGCCCTCACTCCAATCCCTTTATATGTCTTTACTTCTTACCTTCTGTACACTATTCGTGGGCTAATTGGTTTTCTTCCTTCCTTACCCTTCGGCACCAGCCTAAGGTATAGAAGAAGACTATCCAATAAGTACAATAGGTGTACTCTCCTAATACTAGGAGCTTTCGCAACCCGAGAGAAGGTAAAGGGAAAAGATAATGAATAATCTTTATTCTATTTCTCCCGAACCGAAAACCATCCTCGAACTGGAACAAGTTCTTTCGAGTTTGTATGTAACTATATGATGGCATACTCAAGTAATATGGATCTTCGTAGTGATACAGAGTGTTCCGGAGAAATGCAAAGGTGATATAGGAGTGGCAGGGGTATATGTTGTTTCTTCGTGAATGATAGCAGTCGTAATTTCCTTTGCCCTCACTCTAATCCCTTTATATGTCTTTACTTATTACCTTCTGTGCACCACACTTATGCTAATTGGTTTTCTTCCTTCCCTACCTTACGGCACCTGCTTATGGTTTGGAAGAAGACTATCCAATAAGCGCAATAGGTGTACTCTCCTAATACTAGGAGCCCTCGCAACCTGAGAGAAGGTAAAGATAAAAAACAACTGAATAATCTTATTCAATTTCTCCAGAACCAGAAACCATCCTCGGAATGGAACAAGTTCTTTCGAGTTCGTATGTAACTATATGATGGCATATCCAATCAATATGGATATTCATAGTGATACGGAGTGTTCTGGAGAAATGCAAAGGAGATGTAGGAGTGGCAATGATATATGCGACTAAATGACAATCCAAAAGCCAAAGTGTCTTAAGAAGGTATGGTTAACTTGTTTCATGAGTTTTTTAAGGTCAGGCCATGGTTATTGCCAAAGAGAGAGAGAGAGAGAAAAGAAACACTCAGCATGCACTTTAACCTAGATCAGATTGGCCAATCACTTTATCTAATCAGGATGGCTCCCATCGTTTCCTCGAATTCTCCTTCAAACCCTAAAAAGAGAATTATTCGGGATCATCTAAAATCATCCGAGGAGTAACACCTACTCATCAGTGGGAATCGGGATCCAACTATCACCGCATGATAACTTGATGGAATCCACTCAAGTCACCACACTCTAGAAGGTATGCGCATGCCTGGCAAGTTTCCTGTATGTTTGAAACTCCCGATGTGGTTTTTACCCCTAGCGGTTTATGACCTTGACTAGGTCAACAAACCATAAACCGCGAGTCAAGTTCAATCCATCATTTTCTTGATTGCATTAAACCCATCCACACGCACCCTTGACTAGGTCAAAAAGGCCGCACGACTATCCTAACCAATCGCATTTATAATGCACAGAAAAGTACCACTTAGCTACCGTACACTATGCTTTGACTAGGTCAACAAACGCAGCACGAATACTAAATAATACTAATCTGAAATGAAGGAGGGCTACGGCTGGTTTTTGGCAAAAAACCATTAACGTAATGAACTTGATATCGTTGAAAGAGTCAAGTGGTTTTACAAATATATAGTGGCGCAAACTTTTTCTAAAGAAGTCACTCCCCGTGAAGGGATCTTGGCTGTTTCCTCATTGAATGAGGTGTGGGATATTCTTAACTGAATACCACGATGCAAAGCAAAAGAATCGACTATAGTGAAGTTATTACATCGACATAAACTTTTGCCCAAGAGGTCACTCCCTATGAAGGGATCTCGGCTCTTGCCTCGTCGAATGAGGTGCTGGATATTCATAACCGAATACCACTGTGCAAAGCAAAAGGAAACGTCTGTAATGTCAGTTTTTAAAAACTTGGTTCCAACAATATCATATAGGTTTCTTTTCTATGCATTAATCAGAATTAATGTATTCCCATCAATTAATCCATATCACACCAGAAAAGAACGAAAATACATTGTACGTATATGCTATCCGTATTCGCCACGGGGTCCCGTTATACACCGTTAGGTTACTAAACTAGAGGCAAAGTGGGGGCTGGAATTGCGTGGATGCAAAACAAATACAACATCTACTTGCATATATATAAATATATATAACATTCGTCTTAGGCATGATATAAGAAATATCACAGAATCTCAGCAAGCAATATAGAATGGTGGATAATCTTGGAGCCTCGGGTTTCATTTGAGCCGCAAATGAGACCCGACGTTCCTTGTCGTGTGGATAGCCTGTGCAATAAAAACCTGGACCCCTACGAGTGCGGCAAGTTACCCGCCAATCCCAGAAGTGAGGCAACCCAAATCAACAAAGTGAATGGGCCACCCAGCACTTCACAGAATCCAGTAACTTGAGCACCCTACCGTGGGTCAACCTGTACCCCTATGAATGCGTCGAATAGTCCACCAATTCTAGAGTAAGGCCCCTTCCGTCTCAACGTCATGAGATGTGGGCCTGTTGCCCTTTAGAACCCGGCTATTCGAGCACTCCTCCACGGGGTAATCCTAGTACAGAAAAGAAAAATATAAGTACAAGGGTGACATCGACCTCAACCCAGTCGTGCCCCAAACAACTAATATACAAACTGGCAGAGACGGCAGTTCACATGTCGGACGCTCGCCCCGCAATATTAAAAGTACAAATGAATCTCAACTGTACTATTATCATTGCACCGCTGGCTATCCACCACGAAAATCCAACCACAATCTCAGCACAACACAGAACATTAACGTGAATGTCATGTTCGCAAACCCGTTTAATAGAATATATAGCAATTAGTCGGGTTCTATCGCTCTAATAACATTCACGGTCGCAGATAGTAATGTATGTACTGAAAACTTATAAACGGTGTTAAAAATAGTGACTTCGAAATACTTCTTATTGGCCCAAAACTAAAGATAACATAATATGCAATCTGGGCAAAAACAATCAATACCAAAAACCCAATATTCAAGATTCTAGAACACCCAAAAAATTTCAAGACCCAACTCCCAACAAAAACCGGCGATGCCGGGAATATTGCCGTTCTCGTCGGCCATCACTTGGAATTTGTTTCTCATTTTTAAACTGTGTTCTAGATATAACATAAATAGCCTTCTGCAATTGTTTAAATTTTTTTGAAGACTATGAAAATTCGACAGAAACTTGAATATCGTTCGTATTGTTTCGGAGTTGTTTCGGTTTCGTTACGTTACGTTAAACATCGTTTAAACTGCTAGTTTAGGGTTTATGTGTTGGTTTTGATACCATGTTGGGTTATGCCAGTGCCCTGACCATCTACCGTGACTGTTGCAGAACAAAAATTTTATAAACTGGCGCTAGCATAACCCGATAACTCGGATCTACCATAAACCCATAAGCTGACAAACTAAAGAGGAGTTAGAATGGTTATACCGAATGATCCAAGTCCTTCGGTCTTCTACCATCTTCCTGAGCTCCTAGTGGTCTCCATGATCAAGCTTGATCATCAGTCTCCCTCCATCAAAGATGATCCACCTAATAATTTGTAGTTCAAGCTCCAACCTCAAAACCGAGGCAACTAAGGTAACTAGTTCGCTAAACTAGATATCCTAGATGATGTAGAGTCTAATGATAGATTAATATGTCTCATAACACCCTAGCTTTCTCAACACATGAGACTTTTAGGGCGGAGTTAGAAGAAGGAAGCTGGAGAGGATGAGAGTGTTGTGTGTGAAGCAATCATGGGAAAAAATGGCTAAGTCTTGTGAACAAATGAAGCATACACTTAATTCAAAACCATGAATCAAGCATGCTTCAATAGTCACCAAAGCATGAGTCACCCCATGAGTTACCAAGTGAGCCATGCTTCAATAAATGCAAAGAATACCTCACACGTCCACCTCATTAACTATTTAACAAAAATCGTTAAAACACAAATGAGGTGTCTTCTTCTAGAAGCATCCTTGCAAAAATTAGAAGAACACCCCTCACCGTATATACATATCTGTATCCGTATTCCGAAAAATACGAATACAAAGAGATGAAAATAATCCAATAATATAATACTAGGATCTGGTTTTAACTAAACCCCACTAGTATTATCCATCTGAATCATGATACGTGTAGCTAGTACACATAAATGATCAAACCATGCCGTAAAAACCATACGGCCTCTACATCATTTTGCCTGAAGCAGGGAAACCCTTTGTGTGGGACTCTAAAGACTCGTCAATACGCTGGCAGTCAGTTTAATCACAAGCACGTCAGCGGCACTAGCTGTACGTAATGGCTACCCAGGTATTGAGAGAATGTAAGGCCGACGAGCAAACTCATCTGAACCCCTACTGAGCTGTCTGTGACAATCTCCGTACAGTCCGGTCTGTTCGTCTAAGAACATCGCATATCGAGTCTAAGGGGGTGGATAAAGTCAGACTCCTAATAACGCGATATTTCGTATCGGTATGAAGCCCATTACCAATTGAGAAACTACTGATCCAAATCAGTAATTCTCGTCTACCTTAGCTAAGGATTTCTGATGATGGCCACCCGTGCACTGCGCGGTATCAACCCACAATACCGGGAGAGACGAATCCCCGACAATTCGCCGGCTGCCTCCATGTAGCTCGGGACCGTACCCAACTAAAACCTGTTTGCATGATTCCTTTGAGCCCTGGTAGGGTAGTAATCAAAGCACAGTGGGAACCCACACGAGACAAATGACGATCTCAGGTCGACAGACTAACCTGTACACATGTTACCTGAAAACTGCTATCTGACAATAGGTATAATACCAACTAGTATGTTCCCGGCGAGTCCGTCCAGTGTACTCATAACCCAATGAGCACCTGTATACTATCTTAGGTCACTAAATGACACCGATGGATTGTGAGACCGGCCACCGCCCCTCGTCGGGGTCTCGATAAGTACACACTAGTCTACCATGGAGTATTGATGCCCAATCTCGATACTTCCTCGACTAGGGACATTTAAGGATGTGCTTATAGACCACCTAGCTCCCACGTATATGATCACCATCATAATGCTGGTAGTCAAGCAAGAATCCTATGGGCTCTATCAACATGTAATAGTGATCTGTAATACCATATAATGCATGCATATGATGATAAAGACAAACCAGATAGCATACTATCATTTTGAGTAAGACTATTCTATCCGTATAGGTCTTCCCCCAACCATCATAATCACCTGCCTGTAATTATAATAATTGCCTTGAGGGCACTATAGCCAACACCATGCGAACCAGTCCTTATATTGCATGAGCACGTCTTTTAACGTGGCTACCTATTTTTCAGATAGTAGCTCACTGACGAATGTCGGCCTCAGATCATTTTCTGTTCCTAAGTCAATTTTTCTTAGGTTGTCTGTCGTGGTGTGTATCCCATATTCCAGCTCTTTTGGTGCTGGTGGAAACTCCGAGATCACCCCTTCCTCGTCTTCATTTGTGAAGCATATGTGGAGGTCATCCATAGTCTCGTGTCCTCCCTTTTTTGAGAGTGTTATCATATGACAAGTACGAGTTCGCTTCCATCTTGATATTGAGTTGGTCCTATCCTCACGGTATAGGTCCTTTTTGGCTCATGTTTTTGCGGCGGGATTACCCTCCAGCTGTCGGATAAAGCGAACTTGCCTTATTGATACTGGTCTTCTACCCAGTCTTTGAAGGTGAAGCAGTCTTCAAGGGGATGACCTATTACTTGGAGATAGGAGCAATAATCCAGATGATGGACCTCATTTATTTGTTCGGGGTGCCGTAATTTGTTCGGTTGGAGGCTTTGATTAGCTCATTGCGCTTCCCGCAGGAACGAAGTGTCATCATTTGGTATTTCATGATAAGGTTGAATATTTTCCTTATCTTTTTTTGGGGGAAAGAGTATTTCCGACCCATCTTATTTCTAAAGGACGGGCTCCAACCGAGTTTTTCTCGATTGCATAGCGTTTTGGATCCACTTTGTTGTTTTCGAACGTTGTTTGCGTTCTTTGCCCTGTTTTTGCCTTTATTTCAGGATTTTCCTATTTCGCGAGAACATACAGTGGGCCAGGGATGAAGAGCATTATAGTCTTCCTTCTCCGCGGATTGCTGATTGAGACGCTGAGTCCTGGCCTTTTCATAAATGGCCATTTCGCGTCTGTGATTATCCCGGCTCTTTTGACAAGCTTCTTTTATTAACCTGTCAATTTGCTCTTCGAGTGACGGACTTAACGTTCTTAGAGCAGGATTTCACTCTGTTTTGATGTCACAACTATTTGGAAGAGTGTTTTCCCCTTCACTGGAGCTATTTATGATGCAGCAACTGTGGAACCGCTCCCATTTCTTAGAAAAAATGTATCCGAGCACGGTTGTCTCCATCTTTCCGTTGGGCATCTTTCGCTGAATCCCGAGAATATCCCAAATCTTTTTGTAGAATTGGGCTTGTCGAACAGTTTGTTCGAGGGGTACACCTTGGCATCTTAACAGCCTTTTCAATCCCTCTGTGTAATATCTAGGCAGACAGATTGGTTGAAGCCCGTCGAGTGGAAAATCGGCACCATGCCAAACTTCTTTTTCTACTTTGATCTCCGTAGATTAGTAGAAGAGGATCGCCTTTTCACCCTTTCGCCTAGGAGGCACGTAGAAAGTTTGCGGTTCTTATACGCTCTATGTATGGAGCGCATCAAGTTCCTTGTAGTGTTGAGGCGAAGCCATTGTGATTTGCAGACTCTGATCTGCTTCGGCAAAAGTTTGCATTGACAGACGGACAGAGAACATTGCGTTGGTCTCATCCTCAGAGTCGCTGCCAAAGACCAAAATAGAAATAAATGGTCCGGGCTTGTTATTTTCCATCTGCGGTTGTCCCGAATATAATATTTCTTCATCTTCCTCGGTATTGCTACCAAATATCGGGATAATAGTGGTGGATTTATGTTTATTCTCCGGCTTGTGACACCTTTCGGTATCCTCGAAGTCTGGTAGGAAGTAGTTTGCGTCTTCATATTTCCAGACTTCATTTACTGAGAACGGGTTTAGCTCTCCCATGACGGTGTACTCTGAGCCATCCTTGAAATACTTCATACACTGATGTTGTGTAGAAGGGATGACGTTGTACTCATGTAACCTAGGCCTAACGAGCAAAACATTATAGAAAGTCTTGGCGTCAATGACTTGAAATTTGATGTCAGTGACGAGCCACCCGAAGCGCAATGTCAGTATTACGGACCGAAGCGTCCGTGACGACCGTGAGTCAAACCCGGAGATGGTAATTTTATCTTGGGCGAGGTGTTGAACATTCATACAAATCTTCTTCAACACTCTTACATTGAGAAGGTTAACGGAGGATCCATTGTCGACAAGGATTTTTCCTATCATGATGTCGTGGCAGTGCCCTGTGATGTATAATGGGCGATTATGTTCACACGTCCCGAGGAGGAGATCTTAATCGCTGAATGTAATATCGGCTGTGTGAACCTCTGCCAGTTCATCTTTCATCATCTCTTCTGTGAGGAAAGTTTGGAACTGATCGGGCTCTTGTAATGCCTTGACCTGAGAATCTCGTGCCTCTTTAGACAGGAGGAGAGAATCCAATATGCTCATTTATGAGGGTATTTTCCTCAGATGTGCTAGGACATTGTAATCCACATTGTTTTTCCTGGGCGGGTCCCTTGCAGCGAGCTCTTTGACAACTCCATCGTTGAGGGCAATTTTTTCAGAGATTTTTTCTTTCCCTTTATCTTTTTTGCTCGAACCTTTGTTTGTAGTTCCGAGGTTCTTCTCAGGCAGCGTGCGGTTACGCAGCTGAATATTCTTGCAGTTCTTCTCTTCCTCTTCTTTTTCAGAGGTGGAGTCTTTGAAGAGAGGGCTGAGGGCTATTTCGTCCTCAGAATCGCTCCCGAAGGTAAGAACTTGGGGTTTTTCCCCTTCCGGACTGGTACCAACTATATGACAGTTTCCAGTCATTTCTATAGGTGTGTTCGTCGCACTATTTATCCATCGACGAGCATGATTTTCGCGTTTCATTCTCTTGAAGTGTTTTTGATGGGCAACATATCCTTGCCACCACTTCTTGAAGGTACTGTATTCCTCGGTGGGATGAGTGACCCTCTGATGATATAAGCAGTAGTCTGGATCTGATCCTTCCCTATCGAGGCATATAGCCCCGGGATTGTTCCTCATGAAAGGTGGCAGTTTTATCCACATTGATAGGGCTTTGGTGAACTATTTCTCTGTTTTGATCCTGCTCTTATTTGTAGCAGGTATGCTTTGTTTTGGTCGGAGTACTTTACGACTCGTCCCTGCCGCAGTTTCTTCATCCTGACGCTGACGCTTAACCTTTTCGTATATGGCTGTTTCGCGTTCTTGGTCAATTTTGCTTTTTTGAAAGGCTTCGTTTAACGGCCTATCGATCGGGTCTTCTGGAAGTTCCCGGGAGTTTAGCGCCGATTCTGCCCCCAGTTTCTCTGTGTTGTTTTCTGACGCTGAGGGAGTTTCATCGTCATATGACAATGAATGTGAGACCATGTGGCAACTTTCTACACGGTCTTCGGTTTCTTTTGATGAGTCATTTTCTTCATCGTAATCACTGTCTTCGTCTTCAAGAATATGATTGAGGAAATCTTCGAGCGTGACCGGTGTCCGCGCCTTCTGGTTGTACTCCTATAGCGCTTCAATGTATTTTTGTAAGTCTGTGCGCTTGTCGTCATACTCGGTAGACTGCACAGGCATTTTGGTCTTCTTCTTTTTCTTTGAAAACTTCAAAGGCTTGACTTTGGGGGTTTTTGCCCTTGTCAACAATTTTCGGTGCGGGATGAGATTTTAACATCCCTTCGATTATTTCGGGTTCAAGTGGGCTTTTCCACCTGACTGCTGGACATACCTATAGATCCTTCAGCATTCTTTTTGTTTATGCTGAAAGAACGACTTCCTATGGAGTTTCTTCTACGAGTGAGCATGATGCCCCCGGCGCATCCATCTTTGCGGGAGTGTGCTTCTGGGGTAGGTTTACCCTCCAGTTATCAGACAACGCGAATTTCCCCTGTTGATACTGGTCTTCGATTCAGTTCTTGAAAACATAGCAATCTTCAATTGGATGGCTCACCATTCTATGATAGGAGCAGTAATTAGGGTTGTTGACGTCACCGGGTTGGGGTGGACGCCGTGGGTCTGGAAATGTAATGAGTTTATTACGCATTGCTAATTCGAACAATCTCCTCATCTTGTTGCGGGAAAACGAGTAAGCGCGTTCTAATCTTTCCTCTAAGGAAGGGCGCGGACGCGCGTTGATTTGGCGAGCAGCTGGTTTTGGGCCACTCGGTTTTTATTGTGTGTTGGCAACGAAGGCCGCTTTCTCTTTACCCTCGTTATTTCGAGGGTTCTTATTTGAGGGGGAAGGCTCGTGGCATATCTGGTCCATTTGGGCCAGTTTATCTATCAGAGCCTGGAAGGTTGTTGGTTAGAAGAATGTCATGAACTGGGACACGGTCGTTTGAGGATCAAGGGTCCCGATGAACATGCCCACGGAAGGGGATTCTTCAATGCGTTGTTCACACTTAGATCATAGGTTTCTCCACCGGATTGCGTATTAGACTCAGGTTTCTCCTGGCTTTACCCTGGCATTGATTAATACCGTGATTGGAGTACGTTTGCCCACGCTGGCGAAATCCTGTGAGAACAGCAGTTCCATCTCAGTGAATGTTTTCACGGAGTCATTTGGGAGCTCCGAGTACCATTTGAAGGCCATTTCTAACAGGCTGCCAATGAACCGGCGAAGCAACAGTTTGTCGTCACCTCCAATGTTGCCGCACAGAGCTCTGAACTGCGCGACGTGCTGGTGAGGGTTGTTTGTCCCTTTGTATACATGGAACTTGGGGATCGTATATTCCAGTCGGTACTTGATTTGATCATACCAACCTGGATACGGTCGTCCGGTTCTAACGATTTGGCCAGCGGCCTCATTATCCTGATGAGCTCTTATTTGTTAAGCAATGTAATCATCAAGGGCGGCCTTGGAGATCGTTTTCTCTTTGGCCACTGATAAGGTCGGAAGAGGGTTTGATATTTCTCCTCTGTCATCCTCAATGATTATCGGCGGATCTTCGGCTGGGGGTTTTGGTTGGATCATCATTCCAACCATGTCCTGGAACAAGAGCATCATCTGCTTCATGTTAGCAGCTTGTCCAGTGGCTTCTTTATCTTTTCTTTCGAGCATCCTTCATAGAAACTTTGTATCGGTCTCCTGCTCTTGGCGCTATTCGGCAGTTGTATCCGGACTTTCTTTCAGCCCGGTAAGTGCTACCATTTTGGTCAGCATTTCCTGTATCTTTTGTTGTTGCTCCTGAGCTTTTGTCAGCAACTGAGTTTGCGGTCGATGACCTACGGAGGCATGGCTTTCCTCATTTCCTCAAGCCATGTAGACCGTATGAACGATCATGCCCCCAGACTTGGGGCGTTTGGGTCCATCGCCTTTGGAATTTCCCGCACGCGGTGGGATTTTATCCAGCCCCGTCCTTTTGTGGGAGGTTGAAGTTGAAGGAGCCGTTGTAACAGGCACCCGTGTAGAAGAAGTCCCTCGCTGTATGACGGAGGAGTGATATTTTTCTTTCCGAGCCTTCAATTTCTTCGGTCGACGAGAGTGATTTTGGTCAATCACAGAGTCCTGGACTTTTTGCCAGACCTTATGAATTTGCGAGGAAATCCGCTGATGGGGCTGCTCCGGCTTTGCCTGAACAGTAATTTCTGTAGGTGGGGGAGATTTCTTTAGCACCGCCATTGGGGAGTTCTTGCGCACCCTCCCGAGCTGATCAAAGTTGTTCCCGGTTGGAATAGCAGCGTCAACTTCTACCATTTGAGCTGGTGGGGGTAAGTCTAGAGGGGGGTTACCCCTAGCTTTTCTCACTTGGCGCCAGTGGCAACGTCGAGCGTGCCTTGCAGAAGGGACCGCCTCATTTTTAGAAGCGGCTTCTTTATGCCCCTAGTTTTGCTGAGGCGCTGCTGTTGGCGTCAGCCTATTGAAGACCGACGTCCTTGTTAAAGTTTGGGGAGGGCCGGCTAGTCATTCAAAGACCGACTTTCTGATGGGGGAAGCGCTTTTGATGGATTCGCCCGTGGCAGGAGTTGGGAGGGCTATCCATTTGGGGGAAGCCCTTTCAGGTATCACGGGACTCTTTGCGGGCCCGTTTGGGTTCTTGCTCAGCCTGTTGAAGATTGAGACATCAGATTTTGACAGCCTGTTGAGAGGGGCCGTTGTGGTTGTCAGTCAATCGAAGACCGACCTTTCAGGAGCTTTTTATTGCGGTGCTGAGGGACCGAAAACCACCGGTGGGAGAATGGTCCCAAAGAATAATCCGGTAGTGGCTTGTGTGACTTGCCCCAGTGGCATTGAAAAAATAGAGGCCACGTTGGGCCCGTAGGTCACTGCTCCAGGTAGCGTTGAGCGAGAGTTGCTGTTGTATGCAGTGCATTGAGAAGCCATCGATTTTCTACATAGGAGTAAGACACTAAGTTTTAGTACCTCGAATCCAAGGGCAACTATAGCGAACCGTGGTTTTGTTCGCGAAACACGACATACAAAGTGTGGAGTGGAAAGTGAAAAAGGTCCTACCATGCGTGCTACAATCTGTTCACCGCCGAAAGACCGGACCGAGACGTTGGGACGTCTGGCCTGAATTTGGGGGCAGATACTATTTGGACTTATCCATCCAGCTCTCGAAAGATACCAAGTTGATTTATGACACCATATATCGAAAATTTGGATAGACGCAACCATTGTCGCATGGCTTTATCAGATTCCCCCTCATTTGTGAGGTTTTTTTTTATTGTGGGGACGCTCTTCCCTGCAGGCGCAAGCCTCTGCAGTTAATTACTTTACCGCATTGCGATAACCATTTTCTCCTTCTCCAGCAATTCAGTTCGTGTCGTGTGTATTTTTGTTTATTTTGGTTGCTCGTAGATTGTATACGGAGCCTAGTTTATGTCGTCGCCCGTAGGGCGCGGATTAGTCCAAATCCGTATATTTTAGATTTGGTTTTGGGTCAAGGATTTTCTTGACGGGGTTTTGAACTTAGGTTGTATATTCCTTCAGTTCAAAGATATTTTTGTTTTATTTAAGGACCGTTAATCTAGTTTGAGATTAAGATCAACTTAAATATAAGTGATCATTTGAGCTCAATTTGTTTTTGCTAAGGATACGTTAGTCATATTTAAGACTAAGATCAACTTAATAATATTTTAGAATCATCTTTACTTAAGATCCAGCAAAAGATCATTTGGGCTCAGCTGCAAGAAAACTTCAAAGACTAAGCCAATTTAGGTTTAGTCTGCTTGATCTTTTCGTTTTTTTTCTTTTTTTTATTCAAAAGTGTTAAGCACTTATTTGGGCTCTTTTTGTTCATCCCTTTTCTTTTTATGTAAAAGTGCTAAGCACTTATTTGAGCTCTGATGCTCACATGTATATCATGTGAATCATTCAGTCATAGGCGCTGCCCAATAAGTGTTCAACACTTCAGTCGTTTTGAATAATCATGAAGTGCTAAGCACTTTTTATGGCGTCCACGTGAGGTGCACGTACGGCGCTGGGCGCTGCCCAATCAGTGCTAAGCACTCAGCCGTTTTGGCTGTATATGAAGTGTTAAGCACTTTAATTCAACGCTCACGTGTATTTCACATGAGGTGCTGGCCTTCTGTCTTGGGCGCCTACATGGGAAGCACGTGAGGCGCTGGGCTCTTTATTTGAGGGCGCCCACGTGGGAAGCACATGAGGCGCCGAATCCTTTGTTGGGGGCATCCGCGTGAGGAGCATGTGCAGCGTTGTCTCGGTTATTTTGGTCTTGCACCCACGTATGTTTCACGTGAGGCACTGCCCAATCAGTGCCATGCACTTAGCCATTTTGGCTTTATATGAAATACTAAGCACTTTAACTCAGCGTTCACGTGTATTTCACATGAGGCGTCGACCTTCTGTCTTGGGCGCTCACGTGTTTTTTCACGTGAGGCGCTATGTTTTCTTTTATATGGAGATTTAATCATTGTTGATGTTTTCAGAGAGGTTAAACCTCTGTCAATGGTACTTTGACCATTAACGGTCACCAAAACCACTATTTTTTTGAGGATTTTGGGTTGAGTTTTTAAAGAACTAAGTTCTTGATTTGAAGGAATTAAGTTCCTGGGGTATTATGGACTCTATCTTGTTTCTTTTTAAACTTGCTCTTCTTCCCTGAATGTTTGATTTTCAAGAATAAGATCTTCCCGATGAGAATTAAATTCTCAACTTATGAGAGACTTGTCTTGTGGATCTCAAAATACGTAAATACGGTACGTGAAAAACCCAACCATGCTACCTATGGCGAGAAAATATCCTTGCATAGTCAAATTATGGCTGTCAATCAAATATCAAGAACAGTAAATAAAATCTAACTAACGCATGCCCATCCGCCACAATAAATAATTACTAAGAAATATATTGCGGAAACAAATAAAGATCCAATAAAGAAACAATATCCAAATCACGGCCCTCATGGGATCACAACGATAAACTTAAACTAGGAAATAAAATAAACTAAGTATCTCAAAACTAATCATTAAGCTCCTCACTGCTCATGGTATTCAGTTTGGAATATCTTTGATCTCATTCAATGAGGAAAGAGCCGAGATCCCTTCACAGGGAGTGGCCTCTTTAGCAAAAGTTTTCGCCACTATATATTTGTAAAACCACCTGGATTCCTTCAACGAGATCAAGTTCATTACGTTAATGGTTTTTCTCCAAAAACCAGCCGTAGCCTTCCATCATTTCAGATTAGTATTGCTTAGTAGTCGTTCTACGTATGTTGTGCATTGCCGAGGCGTAGTGTTCGGTAGTTCTGTAATGCTTTTCTGTCGCATGGATATGTGGATTGGTTAGGAAAGTCGTATGGTTATGTTGGCATTGTCAAGGAATCGTACGGGTGGGTTTAACGCAATCATGATAATAACGGGTTGAACTTAACTAGGACTCTTTGATATGTTGGTATTGTCAAGGTCACTTGGGTCCTAGGGGTAAAAATTACATCTGGAGTTTCAAACATACAGGAAACTTGCCAGGCTTGCGCATACCTTCTGGAGTGTGGTAACTTGAATGGATTCCATCAAGTTATCATGTGATGATAGTTGGATCCCGATTCCCACTGATGAGTAGGTTTACTCTCCGGGTGATTTTAGATGATCCCGACTAATTCTTCTTTTGGGTTTGGAAGAGAATTCGAGGATACAGTGGGAGTCATCCTGATTAGATAAAGTGATTGACCATTCTGATCTATGTTAGAGTGCATGCTGAGTGTTTCTTTTCTCTCTCTCTTTAGCAGCGACCATGGCCCGGCCCTAAACTAAAACTCATGAACCATGTTAACCTAACCTTCTTAAAACACTTTGGTTTTTGGATTGTCATTTAGTCTCATAAATCATTGTCGCTCCTTCTTTCCCTTTGCATTTCTCCAGAACACTCTGTATCACTACGAAGATCCACATTTCTTAGATATTCCATCGTATAGTTACATACTGTTGGAGATAGTGCCCTCAGAGTCAATTATTGGATCACAGGCACGTGATTGCAATGATTGAGGGAGGACCTATACCGGTAGGACAGTCTTACTCAAGATGATAGTATGCTATCTGGTTTATCTTTATCATCGTGTACTGCTTTAGGTGACATTACCGATCACTATTGCACGTTGATAGAGCCCCTAGGATTCTTGCTTGACTACAAGCAGTATGAGGGCGATCATATACGTGGGAGCTGGGGTCTATAAGCACATCCTTAAAAGGTCCCTAGTCGTGGGAGTTTCGAGACAGGGCATCGATACTCCAGAGTAAACTAGTGTATACAGTCGAGACCCCGACGAGGGGCGGTGGCCGGTCTCACAAGCCACTGGTGTCAGTTGGTTCACCTAAGATGTATACAGGTGCTCATTGGGTTATGAGTACACCGGACAGGACTCGCCGGGAACCTGCTAGTTGGTATTATACCCAACGTCAGATAGCAGTTCCCTGGTGACATGTGTACAGGTTAGTTCATCGACCTGAGATCGTCATTTGTCTCGTGTGAGTTCCCACTGTGCTTTGATTACTACCCTACCATGCGCAAAGCAGACGTGCAAACAGGTTTTAGTTGGGTACAGTCCCGAGCCACATGGAGGCAGTGAGCGGATCTGTAGGGGTTCGTCTCTCCCGGTATTGGGGGTGAGGTCGCGCTGTGTCTAGGAGAGCCAGTACATGAAAGTCCTTGGCCAAGGCAGGAGATTTACTGTTAGGTATTCCAGTAGTATCTTAGGGTGTTCTGGGCTACTCTCCGACACGACTTGTACCGCCTTTAGGGGTCTGACTTTTACCAATCCCCTAGGCTGGCAATGCGATGCTCATAGACGAACGGACCGGACTGTACGGATATTGTCACTGACAGGCTCAGTAGGGTGTCAGGATGAATTCGCTCATCGACGTCCCATTTGGTCAATACCTGGTAGCCCGTTACGTATAGGATAATACCTCTGACGTGCTAGTGGTTAAATCTACAGCCAAAGTATTGACGAGTCTTTAGAGTCCTCCACAGACCGTTTTCTCAAGTTTCGGGCAAAACGCTGTAGAGGCCGTATGGAGATATGGCAGGGTTCGATCAGATACGTGCGGTATTGCACGGATCATGGTCGGACGGGTAATACTAGCGGGCTTTGGTTTAAGCCAGATCCTAGTATTGTACAGTGTAGATTTTGTCTCTTTGCATTTGTATTCAGTCGGAATACAAATGCGGGCATGTATTTACAGTCGCGGGGTTTTCCTGTAATTAATTACTGGATCAGTTTTCTGAAGTTGCCAGTTTGCATTCCGTTCCGGCCAGTTTTTCTTTGTTCCTTCCCGGCCGGACTTTTCCGATGGAGGGGGTTATTTGCAGTTGTGCAAATTACCTTTGTGGAGGTGTTATTTGCATTTGTGGCTTCATGATGGTTCCTAGCATCATGAGATTCTTTTTGAATCAACTCTTTAGCATTAATGAGATTAGAATGGATTAGAAATGGATATGACATTGTTATCATCACATTTGGTTGTGGTCACCTCTTTTGATTCCTACACTCACCTCCCTTCATGGATTTTTTCCCACTCCCATATTTGAGAGGGGCCGGCCACTTTGGGTGAGGGGAGAGGCTTCATTTTTGTATGAGGGAAAAATCTTCATCTCATTCCATGCTTAAAAAATGAGAGCTCCATTCCTTTTCAAAGATCATTTTCTTCTCTCCTCTATTATAAAAGGCAACTTCACTACCCGCAAGAGACAAAGCATTCTACACTGATCCTACAGCACCCTTGGGCACGTCGGCTCGCCAACTTCGTGCCCGAGTTGCCTCGGTCCATAGGTGGGAGCCCGTAAAAGAACCCGGCGTTGTGGTGCCCGTTCCGACGAGGAGCTGAAGACCGGAGATTCCGCGAGGAGATCGGAGTGGAGGCCGAAGACCGAAGGACACGGATCGCTCGGTATATCCCTCTACCCTTTTTCTAGTTAGCTAGGAGTAGGTTAATGGCCCAATCCGGGATTTTTGTGCGCGGTGGTGCCGGTTTACAAGTTTCGTAAAAGTTTCGTTTCCGCATTCAGGCGTCGGATTGATGGCCGGGGCGCCGCCGTGCACTTACACTGGTATTATAGCCACGCCATTAACCTAGTCTAGCTTGCTCTAGCGTGTTTAAATGTTCGATCGAACGGATTTTCCGAAAACCCGATATCAAAAGCACAGTTTCTGTCGATTTCATTTTGTGCTCCAAAATTTTTTCAGTACATTGCAGAAATATGTGCAGGGAATTCTAAGACTTCTGTAGAAATTTGGTCGCATGACGTCATAGTTCCACCGCGGAACCGCGGCCAAACCCATGCATTGGCCGCGGTTCCGCCTCCACCTTGACTCCTCTCTGCACCAAATTTGCACAGTAGGCTTCTGACTTGAAAATAGGGTTTTTGGAATATTCTTTTTGGGCCCAGATTTTCTTTGAGTGCTACAGTTGTGCTTGGGGCCCACTTCGGTAAATTTGGTCGATCGAAAATTTTAAATATGTTAGTTCACAGTATTTACATTATATCTGGGACCGTGAATGTCATTTGATCGGTAAATCCTGTCTAACTGCTATAGCCTTTTAGACGGATTTGCGAACGTGATATTCACGTTGATGTTTTGTGTTGTGCTGTGATGTTGCGGTTTGGTCGTGGGGATAGCCTGGTTGCAATGTTAGTACAGTTTGGTTATTTATGTACATTTGATATTGCGGGACGAGCATTTGACATGTCGACTGCCGTCACTGCCTGTTTATATATTATTCTTTTGGGTCACGACCGGGCTGAGGTCGATGTACCCGTTGTATGTATATTTTACTTTCTGTACTAGGATTACCCCGCGGAGGGGTGCAGGGGTAGCCGGGTTCTAGAGGGCAACGGGCCCGCATCTCATGGCGTTGAGACGGAGGGGGCTTTACTCTAGAATTGGCGGGCTATTCGCCGCACTCGTAGGGTGTACAGGTTGACCCAGGAGGGGTGCCCAAGTTACCGGATTCCATGAAGTGCTGGGTGGTCCATTCACGTTGCTGAAGGGGGCTGCCTCGCTTCAGGTTTTAGCGGGGAACTTGCCGCACCCGTAGGGGTCTAGGATTTCATTGCACAGGCTATCCACACGAGCAGGAGAACGTTGGGTTTCAGTAGCGGCTCTATGAAACCCGGGGATCCCAGATATCTGTATTGTTCTGTGATACTTATTACATTTCTGTGATGTTGCATTTTATCACGCCTTGAGCGATATTATATATTGATATATATACTAGTAGATGTTGTATATGTTTTGCATCTACGCTAGTCCAGTCCCCGCTCTGTCGTTAGTTAAGTAACCTAACGGGTGATGACGAGACCCAGTGGCGAATGCGGATGGCATATACGTACATCATTATTTTCGTTCTTTATTGGTGTGATCAATTGATGGGACTGCGTTGATTCGGATCAATGCAAGCTAAACAAACCTATTCTGATGTTGTTGGAACATTTTTCAAAAAGCTGTTATTGCAAAGGCGTTCTCTTTTGTTTTGCACAGTGGTATTCGGTTATGAATATCCAGCTCCTCAGTCGACGAGGCAAAGGGCCAAGATCCCTTCACCGGGAGTGACCCCTTAGACAGAAGTTTGCGTCAGGGCAATAACTTCAGTATAGTCGTTTGCTTTTGCTTTGCATCATGGTATTCAGTTGGAATATCCTGCACCTCATTCTACGGGGAAAGAGCCGAGATCCCTTCACTGGGAGTGACCTCTTTAGCAAAGGTTTTCGTCACTATATTTTTATAAAGCTATCCAGTTCCTTCAACGATATCAAGTTCATTACGTTAAAGGTTTTCGCCAGAAACTATTCGTAGCCCTCCGTCGTTTCATATGGATAGTCAATAGTATTCAAACTGTGTATGTTGGCCAAAGTCAAGGCACAGTGATTGGTAGCTATTGGGTATTCATATGCAGCATAGATAGATGGGTTGGTTTGGGACAGTCGTACTGCCATGTTGGCCAAAGTCAAGGGTAGGTACGGGTGGGTTCAAATTAACCTGGAGAATGACGGGTAGAACGTGACATGTGACTTATAATATGTTGGCCAAAGTCAAGGTCATAAGAGCATGGGATAAAAATAACATCGGGAGTTTCTAAAGAAACTGGAACTTGCCAGATATGCGCATACCTTCTGGAGTGTGATAACGTGAGCGGATTCCGTCACGTTATCATGCGATGATAGTTGGATCCCGATTCCCACTGATGAGTTGGTTTACTCCTCGGGTGATCCCGACTAATTCTTCTTTCAGGTTTGGGGAAGAATTTGACGTTACAGTGGGAGGTGTCCATATTAGATAAAGTGATAACCATTCTGATCTAGGTTAAAGTGCACGCTGAGTGTTTCTTTTCTCTCTCTCTTTGGCAGCGACCATGACCCGACCCTTGACTATGACTCAGTGATCAAAATTAACCGAACCTTCTTAAAAGACTGGCTTTTGGATTATCAGAGTTGCAAACCTATTTGCCACTCCTACTTTTACCCTTTTCTCCAGGACACCCCGTATTACTACGAACATCCACTTCCAATGGACAAAACCATCGTGTGGTTATATACGAACTCGAAGGAATTTATTCGAGAATGGTTTCCGGTTCTAGAGAAAACGAATAGGACTATTCAGTTGTCTTTTCCTTTTACCTTCTCTCGGGTTGCGAGTACTCCTTGGTTTAGGAGATAGTACACCTATTACGCAAATTTGATAGTCTTCTTCCAAACCTTAGGCTGGTGCCGAATGGTGGGGAATGAAGAAAACCAATTAGCATAACGATGGTGTACAGAAGGTATTAAGTAAAGACATATCAAGGGATTAGTAAGAGGGCAAAGTAAATTGCGACTGCTATTCACGACCAAACCAATTTCTTCGCCAATCCTAATTCACCTTTGTATTTCTCCAGGACATTCCATATCACTACGAAGATCCACAGTTTATTGGATACTCCATCGTATGGTTATATACGAACTCGAAAGGAACTTGTTCCAGTTCGGGGATGGATTCTGGTTCAGGAGAAATAGGAATAAGGTTTATTCGGTTGTCTTTTATCTTCACCTTCTCTCGCATTGCGAGTGCTCCTAGGATTAGGACAGTACACCCATTATGCTTATTGGATAGTCTTCTTCCAAACCATAGGCTGGTGCCGAACGGTAGGGAAGGAAGAAAACCATTTGGCCTAAAGGGGTGTACAGAAGGTAATGACTAAAGACATATGAAGGGATGTGGAGATGTGGCAAAGAAATATACGGTTACAGTTGTGAATCTGGATAATGGAAGTGGCATTACTAGGAATACCCGGATACCCCATCGAAACATTTCAATGTTTCAGTTTTCACTGTGTACTGTTAAAAGAAAACTGATTTCCCAATTAGCCCTTGCTCCAGGGTATGCATTTACCAGGTATGATTCTCACATCTGTATGGTTTTACAAATGATGAGTGGGAGTAAGTTATTGGGAATTAGGTGATCATCCTCATTATATCGAAATTCGTTGTAATTGGTGATATTTGAGGAAGTCACCTGGGTTGTTTGCCGGACGGCAAATATTTGGTTTTGAATATCCGCTGTTATGCACCAATTTCAAATTGATATATCTGTACGTCTATTTTTATAGAGTGAGATATACCTTTTTGAAATTATGTCCATGACATTTACCTATATCAGTGGATGGTTAGGTAAGGAGCATTAAACAGCGGTGTAATTCTTCTTAACCATAAGTACAATTTTCAACCTACGACACACAGTGAATGAGTCACTAGACTCAGGGGACTTATACAGAGTATTGTATATTGTTCAGTGTCCATTAGGACAGATGGGTTGGTCCTCGTACTATATTCTGTTTACTTGTGACTTCTCTAGTTCTTAGACAAGTGTTTGTAGAAACACAGGGTCCAAGTTTTGAGAAGTTATGGGTATATGAATAAAGTAGAGAACCAGGTATTGCAAGTATCGGGATTCTTCAAGGTGATCGAAGATGTGGATACTTGTGTATGGTATTCAGTTGATAGTAATGATTAATAGAACATGCTTCTCTTTCAGATTACTCATAATTGAAAGCACTCCTAAGTTGAGTAATGCTGATCGGCCTCTCTCCATTTAGATGACATGCACTGGAGACAGCTGCATGATTTGAATCTGGTTAAATTAAATTAGTGCCTCTGTTTCTGTATTGGATATAGAACAGTTCATATCTTGACATTGTTAAGGTACGGGAAGTTGTCCAGCTTATGCTTAAAACCAGACTCTGGACAACTCAAGGCACGTTTCTGTGTTGGCTGTTTGTGGGTTAACCCGGGCTATGACAAGGGTTGATTTTCTACCATCTGGAAGATCAATAGTGATATTGTTCTTGACTCGCCACAGTTTTAACAAAAATGGATTTTTTCAGAAAACAGTAGTGGGAGTATGGTAGAACTGGAAGTAATTCCAGAACCACAAACGATAACTGAAGATTTGATAAGAACCTAAAGATTCAATCTGATTTGACATTCCATTGACCACTCCACAGATAAGGTGGGTAACCTCAGGCACTCGAGAGGTACTTTGGTAGCCTCAAGGACGGTGACAGGGAGGTTCTTGTTTACCCAGACTTGCCATTGCTGTTGTTCCAGGCTGTGAGACCCGGCAGGAGGATGAGTATAGCGTCGTTCTGAACTAGCTTTAGAAGTGTACGTCTATATGACTCTGCCAGAGGGTTGTCGTAGTCAGTGGGAGCAGCGGAAGCATGGTGGACAAGTGGCTTATATCTATTTATAGACTAAAGCAGATATAGCGGAGATAGATCATCCATTTCTGATGTGACAGTCATAGGTTTGACTTCATCAGAATAGGGGATGGATCTGTTAAGAAGGTAGTAGGGTGTGATGTCCTGGTGTTTGGATGACATACACAGAGAAGAAAGTGAAATTCCTATACTACGATCGGTTATAATTTGGTTGTCACACAGTGGTTTCTCCACATAAGGAATTGGATTTTATATCAGACATTCTGGTTACTAGATCTATGGTTTTAGATCTAGATTTAGGAAGTGTCCCAATCAGGGTACTTAGACAGCATTCTAAGAGTTTTTAGAATGGACGACGCCTGGCACGGTAGTATACCTGCAGGTGATGGAGTTACCCTCTCTAAAGGAGTCTTACAGACTAAAGGGGAGAGGGATGTGCATGATTGGCAGATCACTTGCTTAGGCAATTAAATCAATCATAATATGTCAAGTACCACACCAGATGTTGTTTTTGCAGTAGGCGCAATAAGTTGATATTGATCCAGTCGTGGAGAAACATTCGGAAGCAGTTTTAGAACATAAGTGGATGTTCTGTGGATATGATAACGACAGCCTCATTCGGGAGGCGGTTATCATTCCAGGCTTCCAAGGTGACCTGGATGATAGAGAGGTTGTCAGAGTTATAGTTTTCCTTCTGGCGAGGGGCAGTATTTTGGACAGGTGGTCCAGGCAGATACTGAGGGAGGCATGGCGCAGGATACTAATTAAGTTCAGTTGACGATACAGTCTGAGAAGTTTGGATTTGGAGTTCATTTATGAGCTAGGTCCCATCAGATATCCAGACATACTCTAAGACAAGTATTGCTCATTTCGGGAGATGGTTTTCTCCGCGAACTTGAGATAAAGAGAGATATAGAAAGAAACATCACAGCGGATCCACTCACTGAGGCTATTCCTCGAACACAATAGTTTCGCAAACGGGCTTTGTGAGACTGATTAGTAGAGGAGTTGGGTGTTCGGTATCACACGGGCTGTGAGTATGCAACATCGCAATAATTAGCCTTGAGTACAAGTGGGAGATTGTTGGAGATAGTGCCCTCAGAGTCAATTATTGGATCACTGGCACGTGATTGCAATGATTGAAGGAGGACCTATACATGTAGGACAGTCTTACTCAAGATGATAGTATGCTATCTGGTTTATCTTTATCATCGTGTACTGCTTTAGATGACATTACTGATCACTATTGCACGTTGATAGAGCCCCTAGGATTCTTGCTTGACTACTAGTAGTATGAGGGCGATCATATACGTGGGAGCTGGGGTCTATAAGCACATCCTTAAAAGGTCCCTAGTCGTGGGAGTTTCGAGACAGGGCATCGATACTCCAGAGTAAACTAATGTATACAGTCGAGACCCCGACGAGGGGCGGTGGCCGGTCTCATAAGCTACTGGTGTCAGTTGGTTAACCTAAGATGTATACAGGTGCTCATTGGGTTATGAGTACACCGGACAGGACTCGCCGGGAACCTGCTAGTTGGTATTATACCTGACGTCAGATAGCAGTTCCTTGGTGACATGTATACAGGTTAGTTCATCGACCTGAGATCGTCATTTGTCTCGTGTGAGTTCCTACTGTGCTTTGATTACTGCCCTACCACGCTCAAAGGAGACGTGCAAACAGGTTTTAGTTGGGTACAGTCCCGAGCCACATGGAGGCAGTGAGCGGATCTGCAGGGGTTCGTCTCTCCCGGTATTGGGGGTGAGGTCGCGCTGTGTCTAGGAGAGCCAGTATATGAAAGTTCTTGGCCAAGGTAGGAGATTTACTGGTAGGTATTCCAGTAGTATCTCAGGGTGTTCTGGGCTACTCTCCGACACGACTTGTACCGCTTTTGGGGGTCTGACTTTTACCAACCCCCTAGGCCCGCCATGTGATACTCATAGACGAACGGACCGGACTGTACAGATATTGTCACTGACAGGCTCAGTAGGGTGTCAGGATGAGTTTGCTCATCGATGTCCCTTTTGGTCAATACCTGGTAGCCCGTTACATATAGGCTAATACCTCTGACGTGCTAGTGGTTAAATCCACAGCCAAATTATTGACGAGTCTTTAGAGTCTCCCACAGACCGTTTTCTCAAGTTTCGTGCGAAACGCTGTAGAGGCCGTATGGAGATATGGCAGGGTTCGATCAGATACGTGCGGTATTGCACGGATCATGATCGGACGGGTAATACTAGCGGGCTTTGGTTTAAGCCGGATCCTAGTATTGTATAGTGTAGATTTTGTCTCTTTGCATTTGTATTCAGTGGGAATACAAATGCGGGCATGTATTTACAGTCGCGGGGTTTTCCTGTAATTTATTACGGGATCAGTTTTCTGAATTTGCCAGTTTGCATTCCGTTCCGGCCAGTTTTTCTTTGTTCTTTCCCGGCCGGACTTTTCCGATGGAGGGGGTTATTTGCAGTTGTGCAAATTACCTTTGTAGAGGTGTTATTTGCATTTGTGGCTTCATGATGGTTCCTAGCATCATGAGATTGTTTTTGAATCAACTCTTTAGCATTAATGAGATTAGAATGGATTAGAAATGGATATGACATTGTTATCATCACCTTTGGTTGTGGTCACCTCTTTTGATTCCTACACTCACCTCCCTTCATGGATTTTTTCCCTCCCATATTTGAGAGGGGCCGGCCACTTTGGGTGAGGGGAGAGGCTTCATTTTTGTATGAGGGAAAAATCTTCATCTCATTCCATGCTTAAAAAATGAGAGCCCCATTCCTTTTCACTTATCATTTTCTTCTCTCCTCCATCATAAAAGGCAACTTCACTACCCGTAAGAGACAAAGCATTCTACACTGATCCTACAGCACCATTGGGCCCGTTGGCTCGCCAACTTCGTACCCGAGTTGCCTCGGTCCAGAGGTGGGAGCCCGTAAAAGAACCCGGCGTTGTGGTGCCCGTTCCAACGAGGAGCTGAAGACCGGAGATTCCGCGAGGAGATCGGAGTGGAGGCCGAAGACCGAAGGACACGGATCGCTCGGTATAGCCCTCTACCCTTTTTCTAGTTATCTAGGAGTAGGTTAATGGCCCGATCCGGGATTTTTGTGCACGGTGGATCCGGTTTACAAATTTCGTAAAAGTTTCGTTTCCGCATTCCGGCATCGGATTGACGGCCGGGGCGCCGCCGTGCACTTACACATACGAACTCGAAGGAACTTGTTCCAGATTCGAGGATGGATTCTGGTTCTGGAGAGATTGAATATGATTATTCGGTTGTCTTTTCCCTTTACCTTCTCTCATGTTGTGAGGGCTCCTAGGATTAGGAGAGGGTACACCTATTGCGCTTTTTGGATAGTCTTCTTCCAAACCATAGGCAGGTGTCGAAAGGTGGGGAAAGAAGAAAACCAATTAGCCTAAGTGTGTTGTACAGAAGGTAATAAGTAAAGACAAATAAAGGGATTATAAAGAGGGCAAAGTAAATTGTGACTGCTATCATTCACGACCAAACCACGTATCTCATCGCCACTCCTACTTCATATTTGCATTTCTCTAGAACACCCCGTATCACTACGAAGATCCGCATTTATTGGATAATCCATCGTATAGTTATATACGAACTCGAAGAAACTTGTTCCAGTTCGAGGATGGATTCTGGTTCAGGAGAAATAGAATAAGATTTATTCAGTTGTCTTTTATCTTTACCTTCTATCAAGTTGCGAGTACTCATAAGATTAGAAGAGTATACCTATTACGCTTATTAGATAGTCTTCTTCCAAACCATAGTCTGGTGCCGGTACTGAAGGAAGAATACCACTTAGCCTAAGGGTAGTGTACAGAAGGTAATGAGTAAAGAAAAATGAAGGGATTTGGAGAGATGGCAAAGAAATATACGGTTACAGTCATGAATCTGGATAATGGAAGCGGCATTACTAGGAATACCCGGCTACCTCTTCGAAACATTTTCATGTTTCAGTTTCGCTGCGCATTGTTAATTGAAAACTGATTTCCCAATTAGATCCTGGCTCTAGGGTATGTATTTACCAAATTTGATTCTCACATCTGTTTGGTTTTACAGATGATGAGTGGGAGTAAGTTATTGGGAATTAGGTGATTATATCCTCATTATATCGGAATTCTTTGTAATTGGTGATATTTGAAAAAATCCCCTGGGGTTTTGCCTGACGGTAAATATTTAGTTTTGAATATCCGTTGTTATGCACCAATTTCAAACTGATATATCTGTACGTTTATTTTATAAAGTGAGATATAACTTTTTGAAATTATGTCCATGACATTTACCTATATCAGTTGATGGTTAGGTAAGGAGTATTAAACAGCGGTGTAATTCTTCTTAACTATAGTACAGTTTTCAACCTACAACGCACAGGATTTGAGTTATTGAACTCAGGTGACTTATACAAAGTATTGTATGTTGTTCAGTGTCCATTAGGACAGAGGGGTTGGTGCTCATACTATATTCTGTTTACTTGTGACTTCTCCAGTTTTAGATAAGTATTTCGTAGAAATACAAGGTCCAAGTTTTGAGAAGTTATAGGTACAAGAATAAAGTAGAGAACCATGTGTTGCAAGTATCAGGATTCTTTAAGGTGATTGAAAATTTAGATATTTGTGTTTGGTATTCAGTTGATAGTAATGGTTTTGAGAACTTGCTTCTCTTTTATGTTACTCATATTTGGATGCACTCCTTGTTGAGTAATACTGATCGACCTCTCTCTATTTAGTTGACATGCATTGGAGACAGCTGCATGATTTTGAATCTGGTTTTAATTAAATTAGTGCTTTTGTTTCTATATTGGATATATATAGAATCAATTTATATCTTAACGATGTTAAGGTATAAGGAGTTGTTCGGCTGATGCTTAAAACCAGAATCCGGTTAAACTCGAGGCACGTTTCAGTAATGGCAGTTTGTGGGTTATCCCGGGCTTTGACGAGGGTTAACTTTCTACCATCAGGAAGATCAATAGTGATATTGTTCTTGACTCGCCACAGTTTTAGTAAAATGGATTTTTTTTTCAGAAAAAAAAAGTGGGAGTATGGTAGAACTGGAAGTGATTCCAGAACCACAAACGATCACTGAAGATTTAATAGAACCTGAGTATTCAATTGGATTTGACATTCCATTAGCCACTCCGCAGATTTGGTGGGTAATCTCAGGCACATGAGAGGTATTTCGGTCTTCTCAGAGACGGTGACTGGGAGGTTCTTGTTTACCCAGACTTGCCATTGCTGCAGTTCTAGACTATAAGACCCGGCAGGAGGATGAGTGTAGCGTCGTTCTAAACTAGCTTTAGAAGTGCACGTGTATATGACTCTGCCAGAGGGTTGTTGTATTCAGTGGGAGCAGCGGAAGTATAGTGGGCAAGTAGCTTATATTTATTTATAGACTAAAGTAGGTATAGCGGAAATAGATCATCTATTTTTGATGTGACAGTCATCGACTTTGACTTCATCAGAATTGGAGATGGATCTGGTAAGAAGGTGGTAGGGTATGATGTCCTGGTATTTGGGATGACATGCACTTTATAGGAAGTGAAATCCCTATACTACGATCGGTTATACTGTGGTTGTCACACAGCTGTTTCTCCACATAGGACATGGATATGATATTAGGGTTTCTGGTTACTAGATCTATGTTTTAGATCTAGATTTGAGAAGTGTCCCAATTTGGGTACTTGACACTATTCTAAAGTGTTTTATAATGGACGACTCTTAGCATGGTGGTGTACCTGCAGGTGATGGAGTCACCCTCTCTAAAGGTGTCTTACAGGCTAAAGGGGAGAGGGATCTGCATAATAAGCATATCACTTGCTTAGGCAATTGAGTTAATCACGAAATGTCAAGTACTATACCAGATGTTGTTTTTGCACTAGCTGCAATAAATATATATTAATCCAATCCTGGAGAAATGTAGGGAAGCGGTTTATGAACATAAATGGATGTTCTAGGGATATGGTAACGGCAGCCACCTTCAGGAGACGGTTATCATTTCAGGCTTCTAAGGTGACCTGGATGACAGAGTGCCTGTCTGAGTTATAGTTTTTTCCCTCTTCTGAGGGATAGTATGCTGGACAGGTAGTCCAAGCGGATACTGAGGAAGGCATGGCACAGGATACTGATTAAATTCAGTAGATGATACAGTCTAAGAAGTTTGCTGGATTTGGAGTTCATTTGTGAACTGGGTCCCATCAGATATCCAGAAAAATTCTAAGACAAGGTATTGCTTATTTCGGGAGATGGTTATTCTCCGCGAAATTGAGATATAGAGAGATAAAGGTAGAAACACTGGAGCGAATCTACTCACTGAGGCTATTTCTCGAACACAATAGTTTCATAAACGATCTTTGTGAAACTGCTTAGTAGAGAAGTTGGGTGTTCGGTATCACACGAGCTGTGAGTATGTGACACCGCAATAATTGGCCTTAAGTGCAAGTGGGAGATTGTTGGCTATGTAAGTGCACGGCGGCGCCCCGGCCTCCATTCCGAGGCCAAATGCGGAAGCGATGGTTAACTTTAATTTTTTATGAACCGGCACCACCGCGCACTAAAACCCGGATCATGCCATTAACTAGTCCTAGCTAACTACTAGATGGGGAAGAGAGATATACCGAGCGATCCGTGTCCTCCGGTCTTCTCGCCGTCGTCCCGATCTCCCGCGGAATGTCCGGTCTCCACCTCCTCGCCGGAAGGGCACCACGTCGCCTGCTTCTTTTACGGGCTCCCACCTCTATACCAAGGCAACTCGGGCACGAAGCTGGCGAGTCGACGTGCCCAAGGTTTGCTGCAGAATGGTGTAGAACCATGTCTCATTTGGGGTTATGGAGTTTGCCATTTGGTGGAGGAACGAACTATACTTTGGAGGTGGAACTATGGGATTTTTGTGAAGCTAAAAGACTAAAAATCCCCCCATGAAATATTGGGACAGCCCCTACCATATGATGGCCAGCCATGGTGAATGGGGAGAGTGAGAATGAGAGAGGGAGAGAGTGAAAAAGGATAGCCACAAGAATAATCAAGTGAAAGGAAAATGGTTATCATATTCAACCATCACCAAAAGCATGATGACTCTAAAGTCAAGCAATGATCACTAACAAATCCACACTCCACCAACTAATCAACAACCATGATTGCTAAAAAAAGTCAAGTAATCATGAACCATGGAAGGTCAAAGGATGGGGCTCCATCATGAAACCATCATGACACAAAAGTATGCAAAGAACACCTTCCACAAATGCTTATTTGCACAAATGCAAATAAACCCTCCTCCACCAATCTTTGGCCAATGAAAGATACAAACGAAAATGGCCGAAACGGAAAACAAACCGGCACCTCCAGAAAACTGGTCCCGTAATAAATTACAAGAAAACCCCGCTACTGTGCATACACACCCGCATCTGTATTCCGACCGAAATACAAATGCAATGAGACAAAATCTACACTGTACTATACTAGGATCCAGCTTAAACCAAAGCCCGCTAGTATTAACCGTCCGATCCTGATCCGTGCAATACCGCACGTATCTGATCGAACCCTGCCATATCTCCATACGGCCTCTACAGCGTTTCGCCCGAAAGCTGAGTAACTGAATGTGGGGGACTCTAAAGACTCGTCAACACCTTGGTTGTGGATTTAACCACTAGCACGTCAGAGGTATAAGCCAATACGTAACGGGATACCAGGCAAGACCAAAAGGGACGTCGATGAGCGAACTCATCCTGACACCCTACTGAGCCTGTCGGTGATAATATCCGTACAGTCCGGTCCATTCGTCTATGAGCATCGCATGGCGGGCCTAGGGGGTTGGTAAAAGTCAGACGCCCAAAAGCGGTACAAGTCGTGTCGGAGTGTAGCCCAGAACACCCTGAGATACTACTGGAATACCTACCAGTAAATCTCCTGCCTCGGCCGAGGGCTTTGTGTAATGGCTCTCCTAGACACAGCGCGACCTCACCCCCAATACCGGGAGAGACGAACCCCTGAAGATCCGCTCACTGCCTCCATGTGGCTCGGGACTGTACCCAACTAAAACCTGTTTGCACGTCTCCTTTGAGTGTGGTATGGTAGTAATCAAAGCACAGTGGGAACTCACACGAGACAAATGACGATCTCAGGTCGATGAACTAACCTGTATACATGTCACCAAGGAACTGCTATCTGACGTCAGGTATAATACCAACTAGCAGGTTCCCGGCGAGTCCTGTCCGGTGTACTCATAACCCAATGAGCACCTGTATACATCTTAGGTGAACCAACTGACACCAGTAGCTTGTGAGACCGGCCACCGCCCCTCGTCGGGGTCTCGACTGTATACACTAGTCTACTCTGGAGTATCGATGCCCTGTCTCGAAACTCCCACGACTAGGGACCTTTTAAGGATTTGCTTATAGACCCCATCTCCCACTTATATGATCGCCCTCATACTGCTGGTGGTTAAGCAAGAATCCTAGAGGCTCTATCAACGTGTAATAGCGACATGTCAGGTCACCTAAAGCAGTACACGATGATAAAGGTAAACCAGATAGCATACTAACATCTCGAGTAAGACTGTCTTACCGGGATAGGTCCTCCCTCAATCATTGCAATCACGTGCCTGTGATCCAATAATTGACTCTAAGGGCACCATCTCTAACAATCTCCCACTTGCACTCAAGGCTAATTATAGCGATGTCGCATACTCACAGCCCGTGTGATACCGAACACCCAACTCCTCTACTAGTCAGTCTCACAAAGCCTGTTTGCGAAACTATTGCGTTCGAGGAATAGCCTCAGTGAGTGGATCCGCTTTGATGTTTCTTTCTATGTCTCTCTATATCTCAAGTTCGCGGAGAAAGACATCTCTTGAAATGAGCAATACCTGTCTTAGAATTTGCCTGGATGTCTGATGGGACCTAGCTCATAAATAAACTCCAAATCCAAACTTCTTAGACTGTATCATCAACTGAACTTAATCAGTATCCTGCGCCATGCCTCCCTCTGTATTGCCTTGGACCACCTGTCCAAAATACTGCCCCTCGTCAGAAGGAAAAACTATAACTCTGACAACCTCCTTGTCGTCCAGGTCACCTTGGAAGCCTGGATTGATAACTGTCTCCCGAATGGGGCTGTCGTTATCATATCCCTAGAACACCCACTTATGTTCTAAAACTGCTTCTGACTGTTTCTCCAGGATTGAATCAATGTCAACTTATTGCATCTAGTGCAAGAACAACATCTGGTGTGGTACTTGACATCTCATGATTGACTCAATTGCCTGAGCAAGTGATCTGCCAATCATGCACATCCTCTCCCCTTTAGTCTGTAAGACACCTTTAGAGAGGGTGACTCCATTACCTGCAGGTACATTACCGTGCCAGGAGTCGTCCATTCTAAATACTTTTAGATTACTGTCTAAGTATCCTGATTGGGAAACCACCCAAATCTAGATCTAAAACCATAGATCTAGTGACCAGTATGTCTGATATAATGTCCAAGTCCCATGTGGAGAAACTACCGTGTGACGACCAAAGTGTAACCGATTGTAGTATAGGAATTTCACTTCCTACTCTATGTATGTCATCTAAAAACCATGACATCACACCCTACTACCTTCTCAACAGATCCATCCCCTATTCTGATGAAGTCAAACCTATGACTGTCACATCAGAAATTGATGATCTATCTCCGCTATATCTGCTTTAGTCTATAAATAGACATAAGCCACATGTCCACCAATGCTTCCGCTGCTCCCACTGACTACGACAACCCTCTGGCAGAGTCATATACACATACACTTCTAAAGCAAGTTTAGAACGACGCTATACTCATCCTCCTGCCACAGTCTGGAACCACAGCAATGGCTAGTGTGGGTAAACAAGAACCTCCCCGTCACCGTCCTTGAGGCTACCGGAGTACCTCTCGGTTGCCTGAGGTTACCCACCAAATCTGCGGAGTGGCCAATGGAATGTCAAACCAGATTGAATCTTTAGGTTCCTATAAATCTTCAATAATCGTTTGTGGTTCTGGAATCACTTCCAGTTCTACCATACTTCCACTACTGTTTTCTGAAAAAATCCATTTTTATTAAAACTGTGGCGAGTCTAGAACAATATCGCTATTGATCTTCCAGATGGTAGAAAGTCAACCTTTGTCATAGCCTGGGTCAACCCACAAACAGCCATTACAGAAATGTGCCTTGAGTTGTCCAGTGTCAGGTTTTAAGCATAAACCGGACAACTCCCCGTACCTTAACAATGTTAAGATATGAACTGTTCTATATCCAATATAGAACCAGAGGCACCGATTTAATTGAACCAGATTCAAATCATGCAATTGTCTCCAGTGCATGTCAAGTAAATGGAGAGAGGCCGATCAACGTTACTCAACTTAGGAATGCTTCCAATTATGAGTAACCTGAAAGAGAAGCAAGTTCTCTTAATCATTACTATCAACTGAATACCATACACAAGTATCTACATCTTCGATCACTTTGAAGAATCCCGATACTTGTAGCACCTGGTTCTCTACTTTATTCAAATACCTATAACTTCTCAAAATTTGGACCCTGTGTTTCCACGAAACACCTGTCTAAAAACTAGAGAAGTCATAAGTAAACCGAATATAGTACGAGGACCAACCCCTCTGTCCTGATGGACCCTGGACAACATACAATACTCTGTATAAGTCCCTTGAGTCTGATTACTCATTCACTGTGTGTCGTAGGTTGAAAACTGTACTTATGGTTAAGAAGAATTACACCGCTATTTAATGCTCCTTACCTAACCATCCACTGATATAAGTAAATGTCATAGACATAATTTCAAAAAGATATGTCTCACTCTATAAAAATAGACGTACAGATATATCAATTTGAAATTGGTGCATAACAGAGGATATTCAAAACCAAATATTTGCCGACCGGCAAACAACCCAGGTAACTTCCTCAAATATCACCGATTACAACGAATCCCGATATAATGAGGACGATCACCTAATTCCCAATAACTTACTCCCACTCAACATCTGTAAAACCATACAGATGTGAGAATCATACCTGGTAAATACATACCCTGGAGTAAGGACTAATTGGGAAATCAGTTTTCTTTTAACAGTACACAGTGAAACTGAAACATTGAAATGTTTCGGCGGGGTATCCCGGTATTCCTAGTAATGCCTCTTTCAGATTCACGACTGTAACCATACAATTCTTTGCCACCTCTCCAAATCTCTTTATATGTCTTTAGTCATTACCTTCTGTACACTCCTTTAGGCCAAATGGTTTTCTTCCTTCCCTACCGTTCGGCACCAGCCTATGGTTTGGAAGAAGATTATCCATTAAGCATAATGGGTGTACTGTCCTAATCCTAGGAACACTCGCAAAGCGAGAGAAGGTGAAGATAAAAGACAACCGAATAAACCTTATTTCTATTTCTCCTGAACCAGAATCCATCCCCGAACTGGAACAAGTTCCTTTCGAGTTCGTATATAACCATACGATGGAGTATCCAATAAAATGTGGATCTTCGTAGTGACACAGAGTATCCTGGAGAAATTCAAAGGTGATTTAGGATTGGCGAAGAAATACTTGGTTTGGTCGTGAATATTAGTCGCAATTTACTTTGCCCTCTTACTAATCCCTTGCTTTGTCTTAACTTAATACCTTCTGCACACCATCGTTATGCTAATTGGTTTTCTTCATTCCCCACCGTTTGGCACCAGCCTAAGGTTTGGAAGAAGACTATCCAATTTTCGTAATAAGTGTACTACTCCTAAACCAAGGAGTACTCGCAACCTGAGAGAAGGTAAAAGGAAAAGATAACTGAATAGTCCTATCCGTTTTCTCCAGAACCGGAAACCATCCTCGAATAAATTCCTTCGAGTTCGTATCTAACCATACGATGGTTTTGTCCAATGGAAGTGGACGTTCGTAGTAATACGGGGTGTCCTGGAGAAAAGGGTAAAAGTAGGAGTGGCAATGAGGTTCGCAACTCTGACAATCCAAAAGCCAGTGTTTAAGAAGGTTCGGTCAGCTTGGTCACTGAGTCATAGTCTTAGGGTCGGGCCAATGGTCGCTGCCAAAGAGAGAGAGAGAAAAGAAACACTCAGCGTGCACTCTATCCTAGATCAGAATGGTTACCAATTTATCTAATCTGGAAACCTCCCACTGTACCGTCAAATTCTCCTCCAAACCTGAAAGAAGAATTAGTCGGGATCACCCGAGGAGTAAACCAACTCATCAGTGGGAATCGGGATCCAACTATCATCGCATGATAGCGTGACGGAATCCGCTCATGTTATCACACTTCAGAAGGTATGCGCATATCTGGCATGTTTTAGTTTCTTTAGAAACTCCCGATGTGATTTTTACCCCATGCTCTTATGGCCTTGGCGTGAGGTCAAAATATCATAAGTCACATGTCAAGTTCTATCCGTCATTATCTAGGTTAATTTGAACCCACCCGTACATACCCTTGACGTAGGCCAAAATAGTAGTATGACTGTCCCAAACCAACGCATCTATCTATGCAACAGATAAACACCCGGCAGCTACCAATCACTGTGCCTTGGCGTGAGGTCAAAATACATAGCTTGAATACTACCGAATATTTAACTGAAATGACGGAGGGCTACGAATGGTTTCTGGCGAAAACCTTTAACGTAATGAACTTGATATCGTTGAAGGAACGGATAGCTTTATAAAAATATAGTGACGTAAACCTTTGCTAAAGAAGTCACTCCCGGTGAAGGGATCTCGGCTCTTTCCCCGTAGAATGAGGTGCAGGATATTCCAACTGAATACCACGGTGCAAAGAAAAAGTAATCGGCTATAGTGAAGTTATTGCCCTGACGCAAACTTCTGTCCAAGGGGTCACTCCCGGTGAAGGGATCTCGGCCCTTGCCTCGTCGACTGAGGAGCAGGATATTCCAACTAAATACCACTATGCAAAACAAAAGAGAGCGCCCTTGCAATAACCGCTTTTTGAAAAGTGTTCCAAAAACATCAGATTAGGTTTGTTTTTAACTTGCATTGATCCGAATCAACGCAGTCCCATCAATTGATCACACCACAAAGAACGTAAATATATTGATGTACGTATATGCCATCCGCATTCGCCACTGAGTCCCGTCATTACCCGTTAGGTTAGCTAACTAACGACAGAGCGGGGACTGGACTAGCGCGGATGCAAAACATATACAACATCTACCAATATATATACCAATATATTATATTCGCTCAAGGCGTGATAAAAATGCAACATCACAGAAATGTACAACATCACAGAATAATATAGATATCTGGGATCCCCGGGTTTCACAGAGCCACTACTGAAACCCGACGTTCCCCTGGTCGTGTGGATAGCCTGTGCAATGAAAACCCTAGACCCCTACGGGCGCGGCAAGTTACCCGCTAAAACCTGAATCGAGGCAGCCCCCTTCAGTAACGTGAATGGACCACCCAGCACTTCACGGAATCCGGTAACTTGGGCACCCCTCCTGGGTCAACCTGTACCCCCTACGAGTGCGGCGAATAGCCCGCCAATTCTAGAGTGAAGCCCCCTCCGTCTCAATGCCATGAGATGCGGGCCCGTTTCCCTCTAGAACCTGGCTATCCGTGCACCCCTCCGCGGGGCAATCCTAGTACAGAAAGTAAAATATATATACAACGGGTATATCGACCGCAACCTGGTCGTGCCCCAAAATAATAATACAAACAGGCAGTGACGGCAGTCCACATGTCGGACGCTCGCCCCGCAATATCAAATGTACATAATACAACAAAACTGTACTACCACTGCAACCAGGCTATCCCCACGACCGATCCGCAACATCACAGCAATACACAGAACATCAACGTGAAAGTCACGTTCGCAAATCCGTCTAACCGGGCTATAGCAGTTAGACAGGATTTACTGATCAAGTGATATTCACGGTCGCAGATATAATGTAAATACTGTGAAATAATGTGTTTAAAATATCCGATCGATCAAATTTTACCAAGTGGGCCCCAAGCAATACTGCAGCAGTTAAAGAAATTCTGGGCCCAAACAAAGTATACCAAAACCCCTATTTTCAGCCCACAAGCCTACTGCAAAAAATTGGTGACGTGAATCCGAATTCCTGCGGCGGAATCGCGGCCAAATAGGGGTTATGGCCGCGGTTCCACGGTCGTACGGAAGGATCAGGTGACCAAATTTCTACAGTGTTCTTAGGATTCCCTGCACATCATTCTGCAACATACTGAAAAATTTTTGGACTCCAAAAAAATTCGACAGAAACTGATGTGAAGAAAAATACGGTTTTTGGAAAATTGTTCGATCGGAAATGTAAAACACATTAGACAAAGCTAGACTATGTTAATGGCGAGGCTCTGATACCACTGTAAGTGCACGGCGGCGTCCCGACCTCCATTCCGAGGCCAAATGCGGAAGCGATGGTTAACTTTAATTTTTCATGAACCGGCACCACCGCGCACTAAAACCCAGATCGTGCCATTAACTAGTCCTAGCTAACTACTAGATGGGGAAGAGAGATATACCGAGCGATCCGTGTCCTCCGGTCTTCTCGCCGTCGTCCCGATCTTCCGCGGAATGTCCGGTCTCCACCTCCTCGCCGGAAGGGCACCACGTCGCCTGCTTCTTTTACGGGCTCCCACCTCTATACCGAGGCAACTCGGGCACGAAGCTGGCGAGTCGACGTGCCCAAGGTTTGCTGTAGAATGGTGTAGAACCATGTCTCATTTGGGGTTATGGAGTTTGCCATTTGGTGGAGGAACGAACTATACTTTGGAGGTGGAACTATGGGATTTTTGTGAAGGTAAAAGACTAAAAATCCCCCCATGAAATATTGGGACAGCCCCTACCATATGATGACCAGCCATGGTGAATGGGGAGAGTGAGAATGAGAGAGGGAGAGAGTGAAAAAGGATAGCCACAAGAATAATCAAGTGAAAGGAAAATGGTTATCATATTCAACCATCACCAAAAGCATGATGACTCCAAAGTCAAGCAATGATCACTAACAAATCCACACTCCACCAACTAATCAACAACCATGATTGCTACAAAAAGTCAAGCAATCATGAACCATGGAAGGTCAAAGGATGGGGCTCCATCATGAAACCATCATGACACAAAAGTATGCAAAGAACACCTTCCACAAATGCTTATTTGCACAAATGCAAATAAGCCCCCCTCCACTAATTTTTGGCCAATGAAAGATACAAACGAAAATGGCCGAAACGGAAAACAAACTGGCACCTCCAGAAAACTGGTCCCGTAATAAATTACAGGAAAACCCCGCTATTGTGCATACACACCCGCATCTGTATTCCGACCGAAATACAAATGCAATGAGACAAAATCTACACTGTACTATACTAGGATCCGGCTTAAACCAAAGCCCGCTAGTATTAACCGTCCATCCTGATCCGTGCAATACCACACGTATCTGATCGAACCCTGCCATATCTCCATACGGCCTCTACAGCGTTTTGCCCGAAAACTGAGTAACTGAATGTGGGGGACTCTAAAGACTCGTCAACACCTTGGTTGTGGATTTAACCACTAGCACGTCAGAGGTATAAGCCAATACGTAACGGGCTACCAGGCAAGACCAAAAGGGACGTCGATGAGCGAACTCATCCTGACACCCTACTGAGCCTGTCGGTGATAATATCCGTACAGTCCGGTCCATTCGTCTATGAGCATCGCATGGCGGGCCTAGGGGGTTGGTAAAAGTCAGACCCCCAAAAGCGGTACAAGTCGTGTCGGAGTGTAGCCCAGAACACCCTGAGATACTACTGGAATACCTACCAGTAAATCTCCTGCCTCGGCCGAGGGCTTTGTGTAATGGCTCTCCTAGACACAGCACAACCTCACCCCCAATACCGGGAGAGACGAACCCCTGAAGATCCGCTCACTGCCTCCATGTGGCTCGAGACTGTACCCAACTAAAACCTGTTTGCACGTCTCCTTTGAGCGTGGTAGGGTAGTAATCAAAGTACAGTGGGAACTCACACGAGACAAATGACGATACCCAGGTCGATGAACTAACCTGTACACATGTCACCAGGGAACTGCCATCTGACGTCAGGTATAAGACCAACTAGCATGTTCCCGGCGAGTCCTGTCCGGTGTATTCATAACCCACTGAGCACCTGTATACATTTTAGGTGAACCAACTCACACCAGTGGCTTGTGAGACCGGCCACCGCCCCTCGTCGGGGTCTCGACTGTATACACTAGTCTACTCTGGAGTATCGATACCCTGTCTCGAAACTCCTACGACTAAGGACCTTTTAAGGATGTGCTTATAGACCCCAGCTCCCACTTATATGATTGCCCTCATATTGCTGGTGGTCAAGCAAGAATCCTAGGGGCTCTATCAACGTGTAATAGCGACAAGTCAGGTCACCTAAAGCAGTACACGATGATAAAGGTAAACCAGATAGCATACTATCATCTCGAGTAAGACTGTCCTACCGGGATAGGTCCTCCCTCAATCATTGCAATCACGTGCCTGTGATCCAATAATTGACTCTGAGGGCACCATCTCCAACAGGCTATAGTGCCTTCAAGGCAATTATCGTAGTCGCAGGCAGGTGATTATGATGATTGAGGGAGGACCTATACCGGTAGAGCAGTCTTACTCGAGATGATAGTATGCTATCTGTCTTATCTTTATCATCATTATTACATGTTGATAGAGCCCTGTTCAGACCATAATATTGCATTTTCCATTCCCCTATTCTTATCTTTTTTATAAATAAACAGGTACTCTTGACGCACGTTTGTTGCATATTACAGGATACAGGTTTCTGGAGCAAATACAGTGAAAAAGACACAAAACAACAGAAAAATGGACTTTTGACCAACTATTAGACGGATCCTAATCAAGCCTAGACGAAGAACAGTACAAGGTCCAAAATGTCAAGTGAACGGTCAAAAGATACGAACAAATTTTCACTGAAGATCTGGAGAAGACCTAGAAGCCCAAAGAAGAAAATATATATGAAAATAGAAAGCCCAAGAATCAAGGAATAAAGCCCAGAAGTTTCACAAACTGCATCCACAGTTTGGCCGCGGAACCGCGGCCAAACCTAGCCTGGCGCCGCGGTTCCGCGGCCATCTAGAGCGCGTGTCGGTGCATTTTTCCTGTGCCGTTGCGTCGGTGCGGGTGTTGGGATTTTCAGGGGTCAAATCTGTAATTGCGCATGTGCGAGAGTCTGTAACCCTAGATTTCCTATTTTCCTATAAATTGTAATTTTAGATCTGTAAAAACTTATGCCTCTTTTCAATAAATAAAATTCAGAATTTCTGGGAGTGACATTCAGATCTATTCTGTCTTCTACTTGGAGGGAGCCATCAAATCTGTAGGTAATTTATTTCCTTGCTTTTATTTTCTAGTATAATTTATCATCCCTTAATGAGCGAGTAGTCTCCTCGCTTGTTAGGGTTAGCCTTAGCGAAAGGGTTGAGAGATGAAATCTATCACCCCTTTCAATGCCATATTAAACTAAAGAATTAGCACTCCATGCATGCGCGCACAACCGTTCCCTGCGGCACCCTACCCCTAGAGGTAACGGTGAACCGCAGTATAAAGGGCCGGTTGCGCGCGTTTTCCGTGGGGGTTAGGGTAATTAACGATAAAGGAAGGATACGAACCTAGAGGAAGAAATATCTTCCCAAAAGATTCGTATCCACTTTATCGATAATTACCGTAACATCTAACAGATCTAAAAATATGGCAATGAAAGCGGTGAGGAAAACATTTAATCTCCAAAACTTTCCCGAAGCCTAACCCTAGCAAGAATTTTAATTAAATTAATTAAGTTTAGTGATAGATCTAGATTTTCATAAACCAACCAAAACAACGCTTTTAATCAACTCTTTAAAACTCACTAAAGAAATTTACCCGTCTCTGTGGATCGACCCGCACTCACCGGCTAGCTGCGAAGCGACGCCGTTTCTTGATTGCGGTAAACTCAATTTTTGACACTAATCAAATGGCGCCGTTGCCGGGGACGGCGTAATATTTCTTTTTGTGAATTTTCGGGTTAATATAAATTTTAAAAAATTATAAAAATCTGAAAATATAAAAAAAATAAAAAATTTATCAATTTTGATCTGTTTGAAGGGTGTATATTTTTTGAATCTTGCAGGGGAAGCAAAGGATTGTGGATCTGGAATTTTACAGAGGGTAAATTATAAAAGTACATATCAGAACAGAAGGGAAAATCCACAACAGAGACACTCAAATTTTTTGAAACACTGTTCTCCTCAGACAGCCGCCCTTCCGCGGCCTGAACCCTATAACTGCCGCGGTTCCGCACTCTGAAGGACACGTCAGCAATTGAAATTTTGTGGGTTTGTTCTCTTTTCTTCCCCTCTGCAACCTACAATATATCTCTCTGTAAAAAAGTTTTCTGCGGGAATTCTTTGCGTAAAGAGTCTTTCTCCCCCTTCTAAATAACAGATTTCTGCAGGTTTCTTTGCGCCGCGCTAAAATTGAATGCAAGTGAAATTTTATTTGTTTTGCATAATTTAACCGGACTCTAAGGGGCTATTTGGCCAACCTCAGATTGGGTGGGGATTTCATCAACCTTTCCAGGACCCCAGAAAACACCTAAAGCATTTCGCATCGACCACAATTAATTAAAAAAGACTAGACTCAGACCTAAGGACATCTAGCTCAATAGGAAAAGGACTAGGGTAGGCATCGGCCGTTTTCCTAACCGACATTGCGGTGTCTAGGCTAGTGGTTATTAATTAGGCCCACTGTAGTGGTGGTTCCTTCCCACTTACCTGGCCGTATTTGTCCGTGAAGAGGCGGTTTGAGGTCCTATTTCTAGCCCTACTTAGGAGCTGTCTAGCAGACCTAGGCGACCCTAGATCTAGGCCTGATTGTGCATGTGTGGTTGATACATTTTGTGTCACGAGTCCCGTTTCTAAAACCTCTCTGCAAAACTCTCACATAAATAAAAAAAATAAATAAAGAAAAATCTTTTCAAAACTTGCAACTTGCCGCTAAGAAAACTTGCACCTCACTTCCACCATTTCTCCTTCACTGACGTTATCTTACCCTCACTTTCTGTTTTTCTATTTTTCTGACTGCATTATCCTTTAGTGTATGTCATTTTGGACTAGGGATACTAACGCCCGATTAGTCCGTGTTTCGTTGGTACCGACCAACGAACTTTTCGACACCGAAGTCGAAATTCCTTCCACTTTCTTACCTCCACCTTCAAATTCTTTCGAAGGTATGTCGGGATTCAACCCCAACGATACCTTACCGATGGGAATGAATCCACCTCCGTTAGGTGCGAATAACCCGAATCTCCCGCCTGTTGTAGCGCCCGCACGAGTCGCGCTCCAGGATCTCTTCTACCCCGTCCGCACTTCTCTACCTACATGTCTTTCACCCCCACCGGCGAATGGGGACAACTTTGAAATAAAACCACACTTCATCAATATGCTGCCTAAGTTTCATGGTTTGGAATCCGAAGATGCATATATTTTCATTAATAAATTCCAAAACGTTTGCGCCATGATGAAGACAACCCAATTAAGTGATGACGCTATAAGGCTAAGGGTCATTCCTTTTACCTTATGTGACCTAGCCGAGAAGTGGCTATACAGCACCGCATCACATTCTATTAGAAATTGGGACGAGTTTGTGAGAGCTTTTCTGAAAAAGTTCTATCCTCATCACAAAACTGCTAGAGTCAGAAACGAGATTATACAATTTTCACAGCTTCCTTCCGAACCATTTTGGAAGTGCTTCGAGAGATTTAAAGACTTACTTTTTCAATGCCCTCATCATGGGATCGAAAGTTGGCAACTTTGCCAAACATTATACGAGGGATTGAACGCAGCAACGAAGCAGTTGCTAGAAACAATATGTCAAGGTCATTTCCTCTCCAAGTCTAGCGACGAAGCTTGGCAGTTTCTTGAGGACCTAAGTGAGCAAACAATTCAGTGGGAGAGTACCAAGACCACATCATCTTCTTCAGTTGGTCAATCTAGGGCAGGCATACATCAAATAGATATGTCGATAGCTATGAAGGCCGAGATGGCCTCACTTATGAAAAAGCTAGAAGCCATTGAGACAAAAATCTCATCGTCTTCTCCTGCCCCTACTCTACCCACACGAACTGTTTGTGCTTGTTGTTCGAACCCATCGCATTTAACCGAAGAGTGTCCTTATAATGCACCTATTCAAGGACAGGATCAAGTCAATGCTGCATTCCAGCAACGACAAAGAAATGATCCTTACTCTTCGACATACAATCAGGGGTGGAGGAGTCACCCGAATTTCGCTTGGAACCAAAATCAACAAGTCCAAGGGAACAATAATTTTCAAAGACCTCCTCCACAACAACAACAAGCACCCTTACAAACTCAAAACCAGCAACCTTTCCAACAACAACCTTAAACAAATCAAACGAACAATTTGGTTCAACCTAATGATGATAAGGTTAGCTCGCTCGAGAAAAGTCTAGAAGCATTTCTCAAGCAATCTACAGAATCCGCAGCAAGATTTGAAAGTTATGTTCAATCTTTGATGAATAACAATGCCTCACACGATCAAAGTATCAAATCTATTGAGGCACAAATTGCACAATTAACTGCTGCGTTGAGCGAGAGAGAAAAGGGAAAGCTTCCATCTCAACCATTGCCAAATCCCGGTCACACACAAAACGCATATCATAATCACAATGTAAATGCGGTGACCACGTTGAGATCCGGAAGAGAGTTGCAAAATAATGTGGGAACTAGTGATGACATCCCCGCCGGTGGTTCTTCTTCCCCTTCTTCATTTTCTTCACTTCCTTTTTCACCTTTTTCTTTAGAGCCTATTCTCCACCCTTCACACGGCTCTACTTCTTCTGACTCGAACGGACCCATTTCTCACAACACGAACACATCCATACTGGGATCCGTTCCTACTCCACATTCTACTCCACAAACTTTTGACTCAACAAATTTTCAGAACACTCCATTCCCAAACAGGTTGAGTCCTAATAAACCAAATACACAAGTGGAGAAGATTGTGGAGATATTTAAGCAGGTTAGCATAAATATACCTCTCTTGGATGCCATCCAACAAGTCCCTTCATATGCGAAAATCTTAAAGGGCTTATGCACCTCGAAGAGAAAGGTATCTCAAGTACCCAAGAAAGTGCTAGTGGCTAGTGCAGTGAGCAATGCTATTAACCACCATCAAACCTTACCCCAAAAACGAAAGGACCCTGGCTGTCCTACGATTTCCATCACAATTGGGGATAAGAAAATTAATCGAGCACTTTTAGATCTTGGGTCTAGTGTTAACCCGATTCCCTACTCCGTGTACGAACAATTAGGGGTTGGAGAGTTGAAACCCACTCGTTGCACTCTCCAAATGGCTGATCGATCAATCACCTATCCAAGGGGTCAACTAGAGGATGTGTTGATCAAAGTCGGGGAATTCATATTCCCCGTTGATTTTATCGTTATGGATACACAACCTGTTGCTAACCCAAGAAACCAAATTCCGGTGATTCTTGGTCGACCATTTTTGGCCACTTCCAATGCCGTGATAAATTGTCGCAATGGCTCCATGACTCTATCCTTCGGAAAGAGGTCTAGTGAGTTCAATATTTATAAGATGGGAAGTCTTCCCCCCGTACCTAAAACTAGTACACGAAAAGTTTGCTCTATTCACGAAATCACGCAGGAGGACTGCGAGCTTGAAGGATTGCTATTTGATGAAAACAGTTTTGACGCCACTAGTGCGTCCCTCCTTGAGCCTACTACCGTTGACACAACCGAAGTTGATTATGAATGTTTCACTTTTTCGGATGACGACGACTCACAGCCCGAATATGAGTCTTTTGAATTTTTGGATGAGTTAGTCGAACCATCTGAATCGGTTGTTTGCAGTGATTTCGAACCTGTGTTGGAGTCCTTTAAGTTCGAGGTAGATTCCGCAATGATTCTTTCGCCTCCGAAACTCGAACTAATGTCCTTACCGCCTCACCTTAAATATGCTTACATAGGTGAGAATGAGACTTTTCCCATTATCATATCAGCCTCTCTAGCCTTCGAGCAAGAGAACGCTATTTTAAAAGTCTTACAAGATAGGCGGCAAGTTTCCAGTTGGACTATGGCGGACATCGAGGAGATAAGTTCCCTCATAAGTGAATATCATACACAATTGATGGATGATGTCATGTCAATAGAGGACCCACAGGAACATCTTGGGGGTATTGTGATGAGTCAACCTCCTCCCTTAGAAGTTGAAATACCCCTATTTCTTTTAATAAGGTACGAGAATGCCAACACTCCACTGATTGCTGATCATTTACATTCTCGTTTCGATGCATCACCATCACCTGTATATTTACCTCCACACCTCCCATACCACTACTTCTATCTTCCCCAATTCTTTGCGGACCACCACAACTTATTTTTCCATCAACCAATATTCTTTACTGATAAATTTTTCAACTGGTTGGTGTTGACTTTTGGCCGATGCAAAGTTTGGCAGTAATGTCTAACATAGTTTAAATGAAGTTTGGGGGAGGGCATTTCTGTATATAATTTTGTTTTTCTTAACAATAAATTTTTTTAAATAAATAAACAGGGAAGTGCCGGTATTTTGACCCTCTTGGTTTCGCATGACAGTGAGGACACTGTCAAGTTCAAGTTTGGGGGTATGCTCGGTACGTTTTCTTCCTTCGCATTCATTTGTACATATTTTTGCATTTGCATACTTATTTGAAAACCCATAAAAATTTGAAAAAATTTAAAATTATAAAAATTAATGCATTCAATTTTGGCTAATTGACTAGAGTTTGAAAAATAAGTTAACTGGTTAGGAACAACTAGATCTTAGACTTAGTGAATTAAAAACCCTAAAAATAACATTCCTTAAAGTTTAACGGTAGAAAGTATATGCCTTGTAGTTTATTTAGAAATAGGCAAATTTTAGGTTCACTTCTTGGGCTAAGTCGAAACAAATGAAGAGTATTGATGTTCTTATTAGAGTATAAGTTTGAAAAATAGTTCCTAGCTTAAGTCTAAATTCTGAAAATGTATACCCTATAATTTGCACATTCACGCACCCTGAAACTTGGAATAGTAGAAGAGACCTTGAAATGCTCTTGTCTAAAGTCCTTAGTACAATGAAAATAAAAAGAAAAAAAAAGTGAATAAAGAAAAAATGGACACTGGTTTTTGTGATTACTTAAGGCTGTAAAAATAAAAAAAAATATTTAGCGAGGGTGCTTCATTACCTAGTGCCTTAGACCAACTGGTTTGGGAGTCACTGCTAAAGCCTTGGGTGTTGCAAAGACTAGGAAGTACGCTTTAAAGTGCAAACACATTTTGTAATCGGTCGTTGGTACCTCAAGAAGTATTAACGGTCGCATGAAGGATGTGTAAGCAAATTTTATTTAAATTCACCAACTAATTAGTACTTTGGACAACGGACAAGGGGTTGATTGCTTAATTTGAATTTCCAAGTGTAGGGGTGACTTATACACACACGTAGGGGGTATGTGATTGGTGTTTAGATGAGAGAAAGGAGTGAAGAATAGAACTTGTATCTTTAATAGAGTTGATAAAAATTCCTAAGTGGAGATGGAACCCTAGAAGGAAAACTTAAGAAATGCCGAAAGCTAAGTAAGTCCACATAACATATATAATCTTAAGTTAGATGATGAGGAAGTGTGAAGAATATGGGTGGATAATTTACAAGTATAAGATAATAGAATTCCTTGTTGGAAAACCTAATTGGAGAACAAAAGTCAATGGGCCGAGTTGATAGGATTTTGTGGGTAGTATCCGCTGAAAACCCTCAGAAGACAACACTCCTCCTACTAGGGACACCTAGAGGTTTAACGGCTTGTTGCACGTGCCCAGTGCAATCGCGTTTCCCTGCGAAAGTGCGGTTAGGATTTTAGTGAATAAAATAATAAGTTTGCTCGAGGACGAGCAAAAGGTAAGTTTGGGGGTATTTGTTCAGACCATAATATTGCATTTTCCATTCCCCTATTCTTATCCTTTTTATAAATAAACAGGTACTCTTGACGCACGTTTGTTGCATATTACAGGATACAGTTTTCTGGAGCAAATACAGTGAAAAAGACACAAAACAACAGAAAAGGGACTTTTGACCAACTATTAGACGGATCCTAGTCAAGCCTAGACGAAGAACAGTACAAGGTCCAAAATGTCAAGTGAACGGTCAAAAGATACGAACAAATTTTCACTGAAGATCTGGAGAAGACCTAGAAGCCCAAAGAAGAAAATATATATGAAAATAGAAAGCCCAAGAATCAAGGAATAAAGCCCAGAAGTTTCACAAACTGCATCCACAGTTTGGCCGCGGAACCGCGGCCAAACCTAGCCTGGCGCCGCGGTTCCGCGGCCATCTAGAGCGCGTGTCGGTGCATTTTTCCTGTGCCGTTGCGTCGGTGCGGGTGTTGGGATTTTCAGGGGTCAAATCTGTAATTGCGCATGTGCGAGAGTCTGTAACCCTAGATTTCCTATTTTCCTATACATTGTAATTTTAGATCTGTAAAAACCTATGCCTCTTTTCAATAAATAAAATTCAGAATTTCTGGGAGTGACATTCAGATCTATTCTGTCTTCTACTTGGAGGGAGCCATCAAATCTGTAGGTAATTTATTTCCTTGCTTTTATTTTCTAGTATAATTTATCATCCCCTAATGAGCGAGTAGTCTCCTCGCTTGTTAGGGTTAGCCTTAGCGAAAGGGTTGAGAGATGAAATCTATCACCCCTTTCAATGCCATATTAAACTAAAGAATTAGCACTCCATGCATGCGCGCACAACCGCTCCCTGCGGCACCCTACCCCTAGAGGTAACGGTGAACCGCAGTATAAAGGGCCGGTTGCGCGCGTTTTCCGTGGGGGTTAGGGTAATTAACGATAAAGGAAGGATACGAACCTAGAGGAAGAAACATCTTCCCAAAAGATTCGTATCCACTTTATCGATAATTACCGTAACATCTAACAGATCTAAAAATATGGCAATGAAAGCGGTGAGGAAAACATTTAATCTCCAAAACTTTCCCGAAGCGTAACCCTAGCAAGAATTTAAATTAAATTAATTAAGTTTAGTGATAGATCTAGATTTTCATAAACCAACCAAAACAATGCTTTTAATCAACTCGTTAAAACACACTAAAGAAATTTACCCGTCTCTGTGGATCGACCCGCACTCACCGGCTAGCTGCGAAGCGACGCCGTTTCTTGATTGCGGTAAACTCAATTTTTGACACTAATCAAATGGCGCCGTTGCCGGGGACGGCGTAATATTTCTTTTTGTGAATTTTCGGGTTAATATAAATTTTAAAAAATTATAAAAATCTGAAAATATAAAAAAATAAAAAATTTATCAATTTTGATCTGTTTGAAGGGTGTATATTTTTTGAATCTTGCAGGGGCAGCAAAGGATTGTGGATCTGGAATTTTACAGAGGGTAAATTATAAAAGTACATATCAGAACAGAAGGGAAAATCCACAACAGAGACACAAATTTTTTGAAACACTGTTCTCCTCAGACAGCCGCCCTTCCGCGGCCTGAACCCTATAACTGCCGCGGTTCCGCGCTCTGAAGGACACGTCAGCAATTGAAATTTTGTGGGTTTGTTCTCTTTTCTTCCCCTCTGCAACCTACAATATATCTCTCTGTAAAAAAGTTGTCTGCAGGAATTCTTTGCTTAAAGAGTCTTTCTCCCCCATCTAAATAACAGATTTCTGCAGGTTTCTTTGCGCCGCGCTAAAATTGAATGCAAGTGAAATTTTATTTGTTTTGCATAATTTAACCGGACTCTAAGGGGCTATTTGACCAAACTCAGATTGGGTGGGGATTTCATCAACCTTTCCAGGACCCCAGTAAACACCTAAAGCATTTCGCATCGACCACAATTAATTAAAAAAAGACTAGACTCAGACCTAAGGACATCGAGCTCAATAGGAAAAGGACTAGGGTAGGCATCGGCCGTTTTCCTAACCGACATTGCGGTGTCTAGGCTAGTGGTTATTAATTAGGCCCACTGTAGTGGTGGTTCCTTCCCACTTACCTGGCCGTATTTGTCCGTGAAGAGGCGGTTTGAGGTCCTATTTCTAGCCCTAGTTAGGAGCTGTCTAGCAGACCTAGGCGACCCTAGATCTAGGCCTGATTGTGCATGTGTGGTTGATACATTTTGTGTCACGAGTCCCGTTTCTAAAACCTCTTTGCAAAACTCTCACATAAATAAAAAAAAAAAATAAAGAAAAATCTTTTCAAAACTTGCAACTTGCCGCTAAGAAAACTTGCACCTCACTTCCACCATTTCTCCTTCACTGACGTTATCTTACCCCCACTTTCTGTTTTTCTATTTTTCTGACTGCACTACCCTTTAGTGTATGTCATTTTGGACTAGGGATACTAATGCCCGATTAGTCCGTGTTTCGTTGGTACCGACCAACGAACTTTTCGACACCGAAGTCGAAATTCCTTCCACTTTCTTACCTCTACCTTCAAATTCTTTCGAAGGTATGTCGGGATTCAACCCCAACGATACCTTACCGATGGGAATGATTCCACCTTCGTTAGGTGCGAATAACCCGAATCTCCCGCCTGTTGTAGCGCCCGCACGAGTCGCGCTCCAGGATCTCTTCTACCCCGTCCGCACTTCTCTACCTACATGTCTTTCACCCCCACCGGCGAATGGGGACAACTTTGAAATAAAACCACACTTCATCAATATGCTGCCTAAGTTTCATGGTTTGGAATCCGAAGATGCATATATTTTCATTAATAAATTCCAAAACGTTTGCGCCATGATGAAGACAACCCAATTAAGTGATGACGCTATAAGGCTAAGGGTCATTCCTTTTACCTTATGTGACCTAGCCGAGAAGTGGCTATACAGCACCGCATCACATTCTATTAGAAATTGGGACGAGTTTGTGAGAGCTTTTCTGAAAAAGTTCTATCCTCATCACAAAACTGCTAGAATCAGAAACGAGATTATACAATTTTCACAGCTTCCTTCCGAACCATTTTGGAAGTGCTTCGAGAGATTTAAAGACTTACTTTTTCAATGCCCTCATCATGGGATCGAAAGTTGGCAACTTTGCCAAACATTATACGAGGGATTGAACGCAGCAACGAAGCAGTTGCTAGAAACAATATGTCAAGGTCATTTCCTCTCCAAGTCTAGCGACGAAGCTTGGCAGTTTCTTGAGGACCTAAGTGAGCAAACAATTCAGTGGGAGAGTACCAAGACCACATCATCTTCTTCAGTTGGTCAATCTAGGGCAGGCATACATCAAATAGATATGTCGATAGCTATGAAGGCCGAGATGGCCTCACTTATGAAAAAGCTAGAAGCCATTGAGACAAAAATCTCATCGTCTTCTCCTGCCCCTACTCTACCCACACGAACTGTTTGTGCTTGTTGTTCGAACCCATCGCATTTAACCGAAGAGTGTCCTTATAATGCACCTATTCAAGGACAGGATCAAGTCAATGCTGCATTCCAGCAACGACAAAGAAATGATCCTTACTCTTCGACATACAATCAGGGGTGGAGGAGTCACCCGAATTTCGCTTGGAACCAAAATCAACAAGTCCAAGGGAACAATAATTTTCAAAGACCTCCTCCACAACAACAACAAGCACCCTTACAAACTCAAAACCAGCAACCTTTCCAACAACAACCTTATACAAATCAAACGAACAATTTGGTTCAACCTAATGATGATAAGGTTAGCTCGCTCGAGAAAAGTCTAGAAGCATTTCTCAAGCAATCTACAGAATCCGCAGCAAGATTTGAAAGTTATGTTCAATCTTTGATGAATAACAATGCCTCACACGATCAAAGTATCAAATCTATTGAGGCACAAATTGCACAATTAACTGCTGCGTTGAGCGAGAGAGAAAAGGGAAAGCTTCCATCTCAACCATTGCCAAATCCCGGTCACACACAAAACGCATATCACAATCACAATGTAAATGCGGTGACCACGTTGAGATCCGAAAGAGAGTTGCAAAATAATGTGGGAACTAGTGATGACATCCCCGCCGGTGGTTCTTCTTCCCCTTCTTCATTTTCTTCACTTCCTTTTTCACCTTTTTCTTTAGAGCCTATTCTCCACCCTTCACACGGCTCTACTTCTTCTGACTCGAACGGACCCATTTCTCACAACACGAACACATCCACACTGGGATCCGTTCCTACTCCATATTCTACTCCACAGACTTTTGACTCAACAAATTTTCAGAATACTCCATTCCCAAACAGGTTGAGTCCTAATAAACCAAATACACAAGTGGAGAAGATTGTGGAGATATTTAAGCAGGTTAGCATAAATATACCTCTCTTGGATGCCATCCAACAAGTCCCTTCATATGCGAAAATCTTAAAGGGCTTATGCACCTCGAAGAGAAAGGTATCTCAAGTACCCAAGAAAGTGCTAGTGGCTAGTGCAGTGAGCAATGCTATTAACCACCATCAAACCTTACCCCAAAAATGAAAGGACCCTGGCTGTCCTACGATTTCCATCACAATTGGGGATAAGAAAATTAATCGAGCACTTTTAGATCTTGGGTCTAGTGTTAACCCGATTCCCTACTCCGTGTACGAACAATTAGGGGTTGGAGAGTTGAAACCCACTCGTTGCACTCTCCAAATGGCTGATCGATCAATCACCTATCTAAGGGGTCAACTAGAGGATGTGTTGATCAAAGTCGGGGAATTCATATTCCCCGTTGATTTTATCGTTATGGATACACAACCTGTTGCTAACCCAAGAAACCAAATTCCGGTGATTCTTGGTCGACCATTTTTGGCCACTTCCAATGCCGTGATAAATTGTCGCAATGGCTCCATGACTCTATCCTTCGGAAAGAGGTCTAGTGAGTTCAATATTTATAAGATGGGAAGTCTGCCCCCCGTACCTAAAACTAGTACACGAGAAGTTTGCTCTATTCACGAAATCACGCAGGAGGACTGCGAGCTTGAAGGATTGCTATTTGATGAAAACAGTTTTGACGCCACTAGTGAGTCCCTCCTTGAGCCTACTACCGTTGACACAACCGAAGTTGATTATGAATGTTTCACTTTTTCGGATGACGACGACTCACAGCCCGAATATGAGTCTTTTGAATTTTTGGATGAGTTAGTCGAACCATCTGAATCGGTTGTTTGCAGTGATTTCGAACCTGTGTTGGAGTCCTTTAAGTTCGAGGTAGATTCCGCAATGATTCTTTCGCCTCCGAAACTCGAACTAATGTCCTTACCGCCTCACCTTAAATATGCTTACATAGGTGAGAATGAGACTTTTCCCATTATCATATCAGCCTCTCTAGCCTTCGAGCAAGAGAACGCTATTTTAAAAGTCTTACAAGATAGGCGGCAAGTTTCCAGTTGGACTATGGCGGACATCGAGGAGATAAGTTCCCTCATAAGTGAATATCATACACAATTGATGGATGATGCCATGTCAATAGAGGACCCACAGGAACATCTTGGGGGTATTGTGATGAGTCAACCTCCTCCCTTAGAAGTTGAAATACCCCCATTTCTTTTAATAAGGTACGAGAATGCCAACACTCCACTGATTGCTGATCATTTACATTCTCGTTTCAATGCATCACCATCACCTGTATATTTACCTCCACACCTCCCATACCACTACTTCTATCTTCCCCAATTCTTTGCGGACCACCACAACTTATTTTTCCACCAACCAATATTCTTTACTGATAAATTTTTCAACTGGTTGGTGTTGACTTTTGGCCGATGCAAAGTTTGGCAGTAATGTCTAACATAGTTTAAATGAAGTTTGGGGGAGGGCATTTCTGTATATAATTTTGTTTTTCTTAACAATAAATTTTTTTAAATAAATAAACAGGGAAGTGCCGGTATTTTGACCCTCTTGGTTTAGCATGACAGTGAGGACACTGTCAAGTTCAAGTTTGGGGGTATGCTCGGTACGTTTTCTTCCTTCGCATTCATTTGTACATATTTTTGCATTTGCATACTTATTTGAAAACCCATAAAAATTTGAAAAAATTTAAAATTATAAAAATTAATGCATTCAATTTTAGCATGACAGTGAGGACACTGTCAAGTCCAAGGTAGTCGAGCAGATTGTCGGGGATTCGTCTCTCCCGGTATTGGGGGTTGATGTCGCGCAGAGCACGGGTGGCAATCACCAGAAATCCTTGTCCAAGGTAGTCGAGAATTACTGATTCAGATCAGTAGTTTCTCAAGTGGTGATGGGCTTCATACCGGCACTAAATGTCAAGTTATTGTTGGGTTACGGCAGCGCCCCGGCCGTCTTTCCGAGGTCAAATGCGGAACAAAAACTTTTCAAAACTTTGCGGTACCATAACTAAATACCCGGATCGTTCCATTAACCATTAACTAGCAATCTGCAAAGAAGTTAGAATGGCTATACCGATCGATCCGTGTCTTTCGGTCTTTAGCCACCATCTCTAGCTCCTCGCGGCATCTCCTTTCTCGCTCGATCTCCGGTCTCCTCGTCGAAAAGGGCACCACATCAAGAAGTCTTTTTACGGGCTCCCGCTTCAAAACGAAGCAACTCGGACATGAAGTTTGCTAGCCGACATGTCCAAGGTGAAGTAAAGAATGTGTGTGATAACTTTGTCTCTAAATATCCATTGATTCTTAACACATGAGATTGTATGGATGGAGGTTGAAGATGAAGCCATTAATGGAGATTGTGAGATCAAGAAGAAAGAGGAAAAAGAAGAGCTTTCTTTTGTTATTGTGTTGTATGAAAAATGAGAGAGCACTAGAATAAAATCTCAAGAGCAAACCCCAACCTAGCGGCTGTCCTCTCTCTCTCCTCATATCATTTCAACACAATAATCAATCAAAAAAGGTGACATTGCACAAAAATTAAGACCATGAGTCATCACCCTTGCACATGCCTCATTTAATGCCCTTCATCATGATTTCCACTCACAATTTCCACCACTAAACATTTAAACCAAAATGTTTAATCCAAAAAGAGAATGGCAACATTTAAAGTAAACTCGTGACGGATCACAAGGATACCCCTCACCTGTATATACAGACCTGCATTCGCATTCCGACTGAATGCGAATGCAATGAGACTAAAGTAATTCAACAAATCTAATACCAGGATCCAGCTTAAACCAAAGTCGGCTAGTATGATCCATACTTGGGAAAAGTGACATTGCACAATAATCAATCAAAAAAGGCGACATTGCACAAAAATTAAGACCATGAGTCATGACCCATGCACGTATATGATCGAACCCTGCCATAAAACCATATAGCCTCTACAACGTTTCGCTCGAACTTGGGAAACTTTCTGTGGGGGACTCTAATGACTCATCAATACGCTGGCTGTGGATTTAACCACAAGCACGTCAGTGGCACTAGTTGTGCGTAACGGCTCCCGAGGTATTGAGCGAAAGGGAAGCCGATGAGCGAACTCATCCAGGAACCCTATTGAGCCTAACAGTGACAATATCCGTACAGTCTAGTCTGTTCGTCTAAGAGTATCACATATCGGGTCTAGGGGTGGATAAAGTCAGACCCCTAACAACGCGATAATTCGTGTCGGTATGAAACCCATCACCACCTGAGAAACTACTGATCCTAGATCAGTAATTCTCAACTAGCTTGGCCAAGGATTTCTGGTGATGGCCACCCGTGCACTGCGCGACATCAACACCCAATACTATGAGAGAAGAATCCCCGACGATCCGCTCACTGCCTCCATGTGGCTCGGGACTGTACCCAACTAAAACCTGTTTGCACGACTCCTTTGAGCGGTGGTAGGGTAGTAATCAAAGCACAGTGGGAACTCACACGAGACAAATGACGATCTCGGGTCGACAAACTAACTTGTACATATGTCACCTGGGAACTGCTATTTGACAATAGGTATAATACCAACTAGCAGGTTCCCGGTGAGTCCGTCCAGTGTACTCATAACCCAATGAGCACCTGTATACTATCTTAGGTGAACAAACTAACACCAATGGATTATGAGACCTGGCCACCGTCACTCGTCGGGGTCTCAATCAGTATACACTAGTCTACTCTGGAGTATCGATGTCCAGTCTCAAAACTCCTACGACTAAGGACATTTAAGGATGCGCTTATAGACCACCTGCTCCTACATCGCCATTATAATACTGGTAGTCAAGCAAGGATCCTATGGGCTCTATCAACATATATGATGATAAAGACAAACCAGATAGCATACTATCATCTCGAGTAAGACCGTTCTATCGGTATAGGTCCTCTTTCAATCATCATAATCACCTGCCTGCGACTATGATAATTGCCTTGAGGGCACTATAGCCAACAGTTATTAGGGGTCTGACTTTATCCACCCCCTCAACTTGATATGCGATACTCATAGACGAACGGATCGGACTGTATGGATATTGTCACTGTCAGGCTCAGTAGGGATTTCAGGATGAGTTTGCTCGTCGGCCTCCCTTTCGATCAATACCTGGATAGCCGTTACGTACAGCTAGTGCCGCTGACGTGTTTGTGGTTAAACCCACTGCCAGCGTATTGATGAGTCTTTAGAGTCCCACACAGAGGGTTTCCCTGCTTCAGGCGATACGATGTAGAGGCCGTATGGTTTTACGGCAGGGTTCGATCACATACGTGTACTTGTACACGTATGATATTCGGACGGATAATACTAGTGGGCTTTAGTTTAAGCCGGATCATAGTATTATATTTGTTGGATTATTTTCGTCTCATTGTATTCGTATTTTTCAGAATACGGATACGGGTATGTATATACGGATGAGGGTATTCTTGTAATTTCATTATAAGATGCTTCTAGAAGATTCCACCTCATTATTGTTTTAACCATTTATTATAAATAGTTAATGAGGTGGATGATGAGTCATTCTTTGGCATTAAATGAGGCATGGCTTTGTAGATGACTCATGGGGTGACTTATGGTGATACTATTCTTGCATGCTTGATTTATTATAAGTGTTGTGAAGATTTTTCTCACTTGATGCTTCATGCTCACAACACTTGGCCATTTTTCCTTTCTTGAGTTACTACACTCTCATCCTTATAATTCATCTTCTACCTCCACCCATCATGTCTCAAGTGTTGAGAAATATTGGGTGATTAGAGACAACTTAATCCATCATTAGATTCTACATCTCCTAGGCTATCATGTTTAGCTAACTTGATACCTTAGTTACCTCGGTTATGAGGTTGAAGCTCGTTGCACAAACCTTCGAGTGGATCATCTTCGATGGAGAGAGACTGGCGACCAAGCTTGATTAAGGAAGACACTAGGAGCCTGGGATGAAGGTTGAAGACCGAAGGACACGGATCAACTCGGTATAACCATTCTTAACTTCCTTTATATTGCTTGCTAGTATAGGGTTTAGGGTAGATCCGGGCATTGGGTCATGGTAGCGCCAGTTTAGAAAATTTTTGTTCCACATTTTGCCACGGTTTGATGGCCGAGACGCTGCCGTAACCCAACATAGGTGACAGCGACAAAGAGCGAGGGCGTGGGTTAGGGCTCGGCGAGGTGAGAACGAGAGAGGAAAGAGAGAAAGAGAACGAGACGGGAAGAAAGAGAGGGTTTTTATTAATAATAAAATATGAAATTATATATTATTATATATATATAGTATATGTATGATATATTTATATATGTATTATGATTCGTAGATAATATTAAATGTTACCAAACTTTCAACCGAATATTTCTAAAAATATATTTTCGAGAAATATACACATATGTGAAATCTTAAATCATAATGTGATAATCTTATATTAAATACATATCCCCTCAAATAAGATTTAAATAAACATATATAAATTTTAATTAAAGATATAAAGATTATTAAATATTTTGTTAACTTATATTTTAGGATTCGCTCATAATAGATAAAAGTGAAATGAAATATGAGGTGATATACCATGCAATGTCAGGTAGTAAAATATTATTTTATTCATAACTTGTGATATATAAATATATATAAAGATCTAAATATATAATGTTGGTATTATACTAGATTCACACAGATACACTTTACTGGTAAATCTTAGATACAATTTTGCACCATATTAGGTTCTAAATATACGGGTCGGGTCGGATAACGACTATTACTATTCGAATCATTTGCAACCCAATAGATAAAATAAAAGAATTATAAAATAAGTCTTAAAATAGTAAGTTATATTTTATAAACGTACTAGGGTGTTACAGAAAGTATAAATGAATGATACCACTCCTATAACACAAGGCGTTTTTTAATTGAACCGGCACAACATGACATCATAATAATAGTAATAACCAGAACAATATGCCATACAAGAAGTCACATGCAAAATAAGGTATACATATAAACAAACAATCATATATGTTATAACGGCATGCTATAGGTATGTCACTTGTATTCTAAAGTCTGTATTTCTACGTTTTCTATTCTAATGGTATTTGAAACCAATTAATGTAATTCTTATCGTAACTTAACAGAATATATCTCGTTCATTCCCCTACGGGACCACGGTAAAATATATCCCGTTCATTCCCCATAGGACCATGGTAAAATAAAAAAATTTAAATCTTGCGGTAAAATTCTTTCTTATTGTTTCTTTTGGATGGCAAATGATGCATGTAGTAGATGGGTTAGTATCCGACCCGACCCGCATATTTGAAACCCAATATGGTTCGAGATTATATCAAATATTTGCTAGTACAGCGTATCCATACAAATATGGAATATATATACACATATAATATATTTTAAAATCCACATATCTTTTTATGATACAGTATAAAACCAAATAATATATTTTCTTATCTAGTCTTACATGACAAAGTACCCCATATCAGGTGGTTGTGCCCATATACCATGATTAGTATCCTAAGGGTTAGACAGACCGATTATTGGATCGTTACGTATATTTACGTAGATTTTATTTGGGGTATATGTTTTTAATTATATACATTTGCATCATGGTTTAAATTCTTACGTATATTCTTTATATTTAAAAACTAGATTTTTGAAGAGATATGGGTAATATTCGAAGCAATCTGGTATTATCTGTAAAATCCCACAATATATATATATATATATAATAAATATATATATAGTTATATATATTTAAATTTAATTATTTTTTAAAAATAAATCTTTCTCTGTCTCTCTCTCTCAAATTCTCACCCCGTCCCCACTTTCTCTTTCCATCCCTATATATATATATATATATATATATATATATAATATAATTAATTGAAAAACACACACTCTCCCCCTCGTCTTCTTCTTCCAATGCTATCCCAAACCCTAAACGCGCCAAACTCACGCCGTCGACGTCCCTACCTCGTCGCCGTCGACCCCATATCTTCATCATCACCGTCCTCACCTCCTCCCCATTCCTGAGACCTCAACTGAAGAACCTCGATACCGAACCCACTTCCTTCAAACCCTCATCGACACCCTTCGCCGTCGCCGCCCTAGCTTCGCCGTCGTCCTCTCCCCTGCCTCGCCATCACCTCCTCGTCTCCTCCTCCTTTCTTGAAAACTACCAAGCTCCTAACCCAGACCCTGACACCAAGAACCCATCAACCCCTACCTCGTCTCGACCTCATCACCGAAATCCGACCACCACCCTCACCCCCGTCACCTCCTCGTCTCCTCAGCAACCCCAGAGCACCACCACACCCTCTTCTCCTCCTCTGCTCATCCCCGATCACACCAAATCCCATCAACCACTCACCTCGCCATCACCTTGCCGCCGACCGCTTCATCCCAATCCTTGCCCTCGCCAAGTCCAAAGAACCCCAGCAAACCCCCAACAGCCATCTCCTATTCTTCTTCTTCTTTATTTTCTTTTCTTTTTTCGATCGACTCGCCGGAGTTGCGCATGTCTCCGACGATCCAAACGGCCCAGTCACCGTTGTCGTCTAACCCAGTCACCACGTCACACAGCTGCTCAGCCAGGTCAAGTCCTGCGTGCGTAAGTTTTGCGTCGTGACTTTATTTCGGCATCAGAACATGACATCCAAATCTTGACGTGAGATTCAATCAGGCAAGTTCTAAACTTGCAACATACTATTTTGATTATGTTGATATTTATATGCTTAACTATAGTACATACGTTTTAATATACAGTAAGTAGTAGCGATTTACCATTTTATAGTATCCGTCTGTATCCACACCGATAATGGTTTATCTAGTTGCATGCCGGATCATCACAATATTATCATACTACAATATTAGTTCAATATGTTATCTAGATTGCAATATACATGGTAATGGACATATAACGGTTATTATAGATAGATACATATACATCCTGGCATTAGTTGTGGTTACTATGTTTAGATATTGGTTACAGTTTTACATTTGGTGTCTATTCTGGTAAAAATATATTGCATGACATGCTCACAACCCACTACCATACTTGTTACTTGGATCTTATTATTAATGCCGACAAACCTGACTTGTTGTCCTGACGGACATGACTTATTGTCTATATAGACAAGACCTGTACCTCCTTGATCATGTATCGGCATTAGATTTATATTATCAATACCTGACTTGAACACAAAACCTTAGGAGTAAGGGGAAATCAATAATGAAATCTGATTTGTAACTCAACAGTTCGATACTCCAGATACTGATCAGTCTTTATGGGCTCGGCCAACCCTGGAATGATGATGCTGGCATCATTCATCTGTACATGTTACCTGTTTACAGCTTAGCGTCACGTCTCGGCTTCGGCCCGAGAATCTTGACCATGGACCCGGGCACGCACGGGATACTATTGAGTTAAATCGACGATTCCATTAAATTGATTTCAAAGACTTGTAGAAAGGTAACCTAGAAACACAGATTTTAGGATACACATCATATACATACAGCTCATTGTTTATACCTCTATTTATTATTTACATTCTTGTTTAATCATATCATCATATCCTGGTTATTGCTAATATTTTGATATTATGACACACTGACGTCTGGGTTTTGCAAGGCCCAGTTCCTCTGACATTATTACAGGCAGATCAAGAGTATTTTAGCAAGCAAGCCGAGTAATGAGGAGCTAGCTATTTAGTTTAGAGATGCTTAGTTTCTTTTATTTCCGTAGTTTTATTTTTATCGATATGATCCCATAAGGGATATGATTTAGAAATTGTTTTTATTGGATTTTGATTCTTTTTGCTATATTCATTTCTTGACTTTTATTTACTGTGGCAGATGGACATGTGTTAGCTAGATTTTATTTATTATTCTTGATATCCGATTGACAGCCGTATATGACTATGGAGGGATTATTCCTAGCCATAGGTAGTATGGTTGGCTCTGTCGCGTGCCATGTTTATGTATTTTAGGAAGCGGTGCGTGACAGGGTTTGTTTGGTATCAGAGACATAGGATTTTGGGTTAATCGGGTTTGGATCTTTTATCGTTGGGTATTGAACTGTCACGTCCCGCTTCCTAAAATACGTAAACACGGCACGCGATAGAGCCAACCATGCTACCTATGGCTAGGAATCATCCCTCTATAGTCGCATTACGGCTGTCAATCGGATATCAAGAACAATAAAATAAACAAAATCTAGCTAATACATGTCTGTTTGCCACAATAAATAAAATCAAGAAATAGGTATTGCCGAACTGAATCAAGATCCAGTAAAACAATATCTGAATCAGTCCCATATGGGCTCACATCAATAAAATAACACTACGGAAATAAAAGAAACTAAGCATCTCTAAAATTACACATCTAGCTCCTCATTGCTCGACTTGCTTACCAAAATACTCTTGATCTGCCTGCGATAAAGTCAGAGGAACTAGGCCATGCAACACCCTGATGTCAGTGCGTCTTAAATACTAAAATAATAGTAATAACCAAGATATGATGCTATGATTAAACATGAATATAAATGAATGACACAGATATAAATAGTGAGCTATATGTATGTGATGTGTATCCTAAAGTCTGTGCGTCTAGGTTATCTATTCCAGTAGTTTTTGAACTCAATTAATGTAATTCTCATCGTAACTCAACAGTATATATCCCGTTCATGCCCTACGAGACCACGGTACAATATATCCCGTTCATTCCCCATGAGACCACGGCATAATATATCCCGTTCATTCCCCACGGGACCACGGTACAATATATCCCGTTCATTCCCCACGGGACCATGGTACAATAAACAATGATCCCGTTCATTCCCCACGGCACCATGGTACAATAAACAATGATTATTCCTTTCACGTCCGGAATCATGGCAAACATTAATAATAATCTCTTGAGTTACGTTTCGGTTACATTCTTAATTTCCCTTTTTTCCCTAAGGTTACGTGTTCAAGTCAGGTATTGACGATATAAATCAAATGCCAACACAGGATCAAGCAGGTACATGTCTTGTCTATGTAGAAAACAAGTTACGTCCATCAGGACAACAATCAGGATTGTTGGCATTAGCAATAAGATCCAAGTAACAAGTCTGGCAGTGTGTCGTGAACATGCCATGTACTGTATATTAACCAAAACAGATATCAATGTAAAACTGTAATCAATATCGAAACACAATTAATACCAGGATGCATATGTATCTATCTGTAATAATCGTTATACGTCCATTACCATATATGATGCAATCTAGATAACATATTGAACTGATATAGTAGTATGATAATATCGTGATGTTCCGGCAAGCAATTAGATAAACTATTATCAGTATGGATACAGACGGATGCTATAAAACTGTAAATCGATAATTTCTGCTGAATAGTAAAACGCATGCACTATAATTTATTAAATAAATATTGATATAATAACATAGTATGTTGCAACTTTAGAACTTGCCTGATTGAATCTCACATCGAGATACCGATTATCTTTATACAATGGTATGCTGATAATAATTTGCAACGCTATACATATATGTATATACTGAGTATATATATGTTGCTATAGATAAACTAGCATGTTGCAAGTTAAGAACTTGTCTCGATTGGTATAAATATGACGGCGAATATGGATACCACACGACGAAGACGACGTAAAACACGACGCAATCAATACCTTGGCCAACCGCGATGATGTGACTGCGCTGGGATGGTCTGCTCGACTCTAGAACTTCCAAGAGCTTATGTTTGAGATCAGCAACAGTGATCGGATTCTGGTCTTGTTTCGTCCTCAGCCACATCTGCAGCTCGTTCAGCTTTCCTGCCAATCATTGAGAAGCTAGTGGACTCGTCTTTCGTTTTTTCCCTATGCTTTTCACTAGCCGGTCTTTTCCAAGATGAGGGTTTTCACCGCGATAGGTTGCTGGTCGAGGGTTGGAGGTGATCAGGAATACCGGCAGGAGGCGATGGCGAGAAGGAGAAAACAAGAGGGGGAGAGAGGGTGTTATGAATTATATATATATATATATATATATATATATATATATATTATAGAGAGAGGAGAGAAAGACGAGAGAGAGACAGAGAGAGGGATTTATAATAATTTATTTATTAATATAATATTTTTCATTCGAAAATATCGCACTTTTGATATGGCATTTTCCTTACTTTTCTTAAATATCTAAAGGTGTCTATTATAAATATGACACATGTGTGGGTTTATCTGTAAAAATACCATTTTCATATGTTTATATATTATAATTAAAATTATGAAGGAAAATATATGCATATAATATTTATATAATATATTGATAATTTAAATATACATGTCATATGAAATATCCTTAATCAATATTCTTAAAATATAATATCATATCAAATTGGTTAGGATAATATCTCAAAAATACCAAATATTACTAACATTATTCTTTGAGATATGGTGCAAACTTTGGCTCAGGTCAGGAGATCGAGATGTTGAGATTTCGAAAATAAAAAATCTGCCGAAATATTAAAGAAAATTGAAGAATCAATACTTGCAGAGACTCAGGAAATATTTTCAAGTTCCAGACATCAACTAAATCTCCATGTGTCATAAGAATAAAGCCCCAGAAATTTGCACCCAAGATCTCACCAACAAACCGTGGATCCGTGGCTAAACCATGCAATATGTGGCGGATCCGCGGCCGATTCACCGAATCAGGAGTTAGGATTTTCAGGTTGGATTTGCTACAACTAACCATAATTCTGGGGATCTTTGGTTTGTGGTTTTGGGGCTATATAAAGGACCGGGGGCTAAACTTAGAAATCATCAATCTATTACACAAGCTAATCACCATCAAAGAACAAGTGATCCAAGACAGGTTCAAGATTTGACGTGATAAAGCGACGTGAGATTCGACGGAGCATCTACATCTGACAAGACAGAGATCGAGAGCAATTTCTTCTTCCTCTTGTAATCTGAACTTGAAGTTTGTACTTGTGAAGTTGATCAATAAATGAAGATCTTTAGTTTAATTAGTTTAATTATTTAGTTACATTATGAATTTCATCTTTATCCGTTCTTCTATCTCCATCATGCGCGAGTAATTCTCCGCTTGATAGGGTTCGTAGGATTATGGTAGATCAATCGATGAGAAAATATTTTAAATTCTTTTAGTCTTATGAAGTTTATAAACTTTAGCAAATGAATCGTTAACATCCTTATCGGGCGCACTACCAATTTATTACTAGTCTGGACCGCGATTTGATATCAGATTAACAATTGTTTTGTTAAGGGCTAGACATAAATAGAGATCAATGAAAGGACAAGGTTCAATAGTGTAGAAACCCTAGTTTCTTCCAAAAACCCTAATCCTCATTCATCACCATCAATCTAGTTTTAAATCCATTAAAAGATAAAAGGAGTCATCTTTATTAGTCATCCAGGATTACTAAATCCTAACGAACCCTACAAGCCCTCTTCTGATATAAAATCTACATCCGTCTTTAAACTAGATCTATATTCTACATCCGTGTTTAATGTAGATATAGATTCTATAACTATTATCTATTCTTCTTCCTTTTCCTAATCATCACGTCTAAATAAAGATTAAAAGATTCCACATATCCCTGAGGACGACACGTACTCATCTCTGTCTAGCTACACGCGACATCGTTATTGATTGCGGTTATTTCTACAAACACTTCTTTAAAACAGATCAATCAAATGGCGCCGTTGCCGGGGATACGTGCGTAATTTTTTATTCTTACTATTCGTGTTGAATTCTTATTCGATCTATATCATAAAATAAAACAAACTGCATCTTGCATATTTAACGATTAGTATGCGATTTTTGCGAGGGAATCTGGAGTCACTGTAGCGAGGAGATAAGGATTCAGAGACATTCATCAAGACCCAGAGAAGCAAGGAAGGCCATCGTAGCAAAAAGTTTTCAAAGAACTCTCAAATTCGCGGTGGAACCGCGGCAAGAAGTGATTTTTGGCGGCGGAACCGCGGCGGAGTTGGTGAGTTAGGGCTTCAATTTTCTCTGGTATCTTTTTTATCTCTTTCTCTCTCCTCTGAAAAATCCAATAATATATTTTCTGTAGGATTCTTTGCAAAATATCGCCGCTCAAAAATCTATTTGCAGGTTTTGTTTTGCGGTTTGTTTTTGCATATTTTAATACGGACATTAAGGGGCAAAGACCAAATTCAGATTAGGTGGGAATTTCATCACCCTTCCTAAGCCCCAAAAATCAAAAAACGAGCATCCGCATCACCCTACATTAATTAAAAAATATCTAGACCAAGACTCTAAGGACCATCGCGCTCAATAAGGATAGAGGAAGGTCGTGGGTAATCTATCGCTTATCCTCATTACTTTTGTGGTGTCTAGGCAAGTATGTCTAAGGCAAATGGTTACTTAATTAGGCCCGCTATTTTCGGTGATTCGTATAGCGGATACCTCCCACTTACCTGGCACTTACCTGGCCACAAGAGTGATAAAGAGGTGGTAGAAGATTGATCACGCGTCTTGTCCTTTGGAAGTCTAGGAGCGGTCTAGAGACTTGACCAAGGTAAGCTTAGTTCTAGGGTTGTGTGTGCATTTTTTTGTGGTTTGTCTCACGTCCGACACTTTTCAAAACAAACCAATTTTTAAGTTCTCACACGTTGCCACGTGCGCTAAACCCGCTTAGTACATGCTCAGCTGGACACGGGATTCTAATGCCCGTCTTGTCCGCATTTCTGCTATCGACTCCGAAGTCGGTACTTCTTCATCTCCTTTTTCCCCTCCACCCACCACATCGACCGAGATGGACGGTTCTCCATCAGATTTTACCACCACCATCCTGCCACCACCCGTCAGTGCGCAGAATGTACCGTGCATCTCTCTCCAAGAAATATGTTACCCTATGCACGGACCCCTTCCTACCTGTCTATCTATTCCACCAGCCAATGGGGATAATTTTGAAATTAAACCCCACTTCATCAAACTGTTGCCCAAATTTCATGGGCTTGAATCCGAAGACACATACGTTTTATAAACAAATTCGAAAATGTATGCGCAATGATGGGTACGTCACAACTGTCTGTGGATGCTATGCGCTTACGTCTTCTCCATTTTACTTTGTGCGATCTAACAGAAAAATGGCTTTATAACACTGCTTCACATTCTATTGCCAAATGGGATGAATTCGTTGTAGCATTCCTTAAGAAATTTTATCCCAATCATAAGACCGCCCGCGTTCGAAGCGAGATTAACCAGTTTATCCAACTTTCCAATGAACCATTTTGGAAATGCTTTGAATGGTTTAAGAATCTTCTTTTACAATGCCTTCATCACAGAATCAATATATGGGACTTTTGTCGTATTATATATGAGGGTGTTGATCTAACAACAAAACAGATGCTTGAAACCATATGTCAATGTCATTTCCTGTCTGAAGATGATGGTGAAGCTTGGCAATTTCTGGAAAATCTCGCTGAACAATCCCTACAGTGGGAAAGCGTTAGACCTGCATCGTCTAGGGGAGGTATCCATCAGCTCAATATTTCCATCGCAGTGAAAGCCGAAATGGCCGCTATACAAAAGAAGCTCAATGCTATAGAAAACAAAGTCTTTTCAGCCCTCTAAACCAATTTACGCTCCTCAAAACCGTGTCTGATTGTTGTTCCAACCCATCATATCTAACGGAAGAATGTCCTTTGAATCCACCGTTTCAAGGTCAAGAATAAATTAATGATAATTTTTAGCAACGACCTCGAAACGATCCTTATCTTTCTACATATAATCAGGGATGGAGAAATTATCCTAATTTTGCTTGGAACCAAAACCAAAATCAAAACCAGTTCCAAAGCAATTACCAAAGACCTCCTTCACAGCAACAGCAACCATACCCACAGAGTCAGCACCCCTTTCAATCGCAACCTTTTCAAAATCCGGCCAACAATTCTACACCTTATAATAATTCTTTCCAAACGGCCGGTAACGCAAACTCATCTGCACTCGAACGAAGCGTGGATATGTTTATTAAACATTCTATGCAATCGACGGATGAAATAAAGTCTTCTATCCAGTCATTAACACAGACCACCATCTCCCATGGTGAAAGTATAAAATCGATAGAGGCACAAGTTGCACAAATAAATGCTGCAATGAGTGCAAGAGAAAAGGGAAACTTCCATCTCAACCTATACCTAATCCTGGCCACTCACAAAGTTATAATGTGAGTGTTGTTACCACGTTGAGATCAGGAAGAGTGCTAGATAACCAAATAGGTGAACACGTTGATGACGTTGGTGATATTAATGATACCACGGTTTCTACTTCTTCTCCTATTTCGTCTAGTCCACCACCATCTTTCGAGCCTATTCTCCGATTTCCCCAAGGCTCGAACACTCAGCCCACTTCCTCGAGTCAACCTAAAACAATCTCAACTCCAATTCTGGAATCCATTTCATCCCCACAATCCTCTCTAATATTGGACCCAACCCTTATTAATAAAGCACCTTATCCAAACAGGTTAAGGGGCAACAGACCAGGTCCACAAATGGAGAAGATTGTGAAATTTTTTAAGCAAGTTAACATAAACATTCCTCTCCTAGATGTTATTCAACAAGTTCCGTCTTATGCAAAAATTCTAAAGGACTTGTGCACTAGGAAGAGAAAAACTCAAGTGCCTAAAAAAGTTTTCTTAGCGAGTAATGTAAGCACTGCTTTTACCCAACAACTACCCAAGAAACGAAAAGACCCCGGAAGTCCTATCATATCTATTTCTGTTGGGGTAAAGATATCAATCGTGCTCTACTCGATTTAGGCGCTAGTGTTAACTTGCTTTTGTATTCTGTGTATGAGCAATTAGGGATCGGAGAGTTAAAACCGGTACACTGCACTCTTCAGATGGCCGATCGATCTATCACCCAACCTAGGGGTGAGCTAGAGGATGTGTTAATCAAAGTTGGAAAATTTATATTCCCTGTGGACTTTATCGTTATAGATACACAGCCTGTGTAAGACTATGGTAGCGCCCCGGCCGTCTTTCTGAGGCCAAAATACGGAAACAAAAATTTATCTAAACTAGAAAATCGGCGCTATCGTATACTTAAAATCCGGATCGAACCATTAACCTACAACTAGCTATCTAGAGAAGGGATAGAAGGCTATACCGATCGATCCGTGTCCTTCGGTCTTCGGCCACCATCCCAAGCTCCTTGCGGCATCTCCGGTCTTCATCTCCTCGTCGGAAAGGGCACCACATCGAGAAGTCTTTTTACGGGCTCCCGCTTCATCCGAAGCAACTCAGGCGCGAAGTGTGCTAGCCGACGCGTCCAAGGTGTTGTCATTGGAGGAAGACAATGAGCTAGAGGAAGAAAAAGAAGAAGAGAAGGCTTTTTCTTTTCCTTTTCTTTTGTGATGTTATCATAGAATGAGAGTGAGAGAGTGTGTAAAAAATATGAGACCAAGCTCACTCAAGGCAGCCCCTCTCTCTCCTCCCATCATATCAACACTAATCAAATATCAAATGTGACATATTTGCTAAAAAAGAGACCATGAGTCATGATACATGTCCATGTCACATTTAATGCATTCCATGATGAATTCTAGCTTATTATTTCCACCATTCAAATATTAATCCAAATGTTTGGTCCAACAAGAAAAACCGACAACATCTAAAGTAAACTCGTGACGGATCACAAGGATACCCATCACCTTTATATACATACCTGCATCCGCATTCCGACTGAATGCGAATGCGATGAGACTAAAGTAATCCAACAAATCTAATACTAGGATCCGGCTTAAACCAAAGCCCACTAGTATGATCTGTCCGATCATGATCCGTGCAATACCGTACGTATAAGATCGAACCCGGCCATATATCATACGGCCTCTACAACGTTTCGCCCGAAACTTGAGAAACTGTCTGTAGGGGACTCTAAAGACTCGTCAATACTTTGGCTGTGGATTTAACCACTAGCACGTCAGAGGTACTAGCTGTACATAACGGGCTACCAGGTATTGACCAAAAGGGAAGTCGATTAGCGAACTCATCCCGACACCCTACTGAGCCTGTCAATGACAATATCCATATAGTCCGATCCGTTCGTCTATGAGTATCGCATGGCGGGCCTAGGGGGCTGGTAAAAGTCAGACCCCCAAAAGCGGTACAAGTCGTGTCGGAGTGTAGCCCAGAACACCCTGAGATACTACTGGAATACCTACCAGTAAATCTCCTGCTTCGGCCGAGGGCTTTGTGTAATGGCTCTCCTAGACACAGCGCGACTTCACCCCCAATACCGGGAGAGACGAACCCCTGCCGATCCGCTCACTGCCACCATGTGGCTCGGTACTGTACCCAACTAAAACCTGTTTGCACGACTCCTTTGAGCCGGGGTAGGATAGTAATCAAAGCACAGTGGGAACTCACACGAGACAAATGACGACCTCAAGTCGATGAACTAACCTGTACACATGTTACCAGGGAACTGCTATCTGACATCAGGTATAATACCAACTAGCATGTTCCCGGCGAGTCCTTTCCGGTATACTCATAACCCAATGAGCACCTGTATACATCTTAGGTGAACCAACTGACACCAATGGCTTGTGAGACCGGCCACCGCCCCTCGTTGGGGTCTCGATTGTATAAACTAGTCTACTAATGGAGTATCGATGCCCAGTCTCGAAACTCTCACGACTAGGGACCTTTTAAGGATGTGCTTATAGACCCCAGCTCCCACGTATATGATCGCCATCATATTGCTGGTCATCAAGCAAGAATCCTAAGGGCTCTATCAGCGTGCAATAGCGACCTGTAAAGTCACCTAAAGCAGTACACGATGATAAAGACAAACCAGATAGCATACTATCATCTTGAGTAAGACTGTCCTACCGGTATAGGTCCTTCCTCAATCATTGCAATCACGTGCCTGTGATCCAATAATTGACTCTGAGGGCACTATATCCAACAATCTCCCACTTGCACTCAAGGCTAATTATTGCGATGTCGCATACTCACAGCCCGTGTGATACCGAACACCTAACTCCTCTACTAATCAGTCTCACAAAATCCGTTTGCGAAACTATTGCGTTCGAGGAATAGCCTCAGTGAGTGGATCCGCGCTGATGTTTCTTTCTACGTCTCTTTATCTCAAGTTCACGGAGAAAGCCATCTCCCGAAATGAGCAATACCTGTCTTAGAATATGTCTGGATATCTGATGGGACCTAGATCATAAATGAACTCCAAATCCAAACTTCTTGGACTGTATCGTCAACTGAACTTAATCAGTATCCTGCGCCATGCCTCCGTCAGTATCCCCTTGGACCACCTGTCCAAAATACTGCCCCTCGTAAGAGGGAAAACTATAATTCTGACAGCCACTCTGTCATCCAGGTCACCTTGGAAGCCTGGAATGATAACCGTCTCCCAAAGGAGGATGCCGTTATCATATCCCTAGAACATCCACTTATGTTCTAAAACTGCTTCCGATCGTTTCTCCAGGACTGGATTGATATCAACATATTGCATCTAGTGCAAAAAAAACATCTGGTGTGGTACTTGACATCTCATGATTGACTCAATTGCCTATGCAAGTGATCTGCTAATCATGCACATCCCTCTCCCCTTAGTCTGTAAGACACTTTTAGAGAGGGTGACTCCATCACCTGCAGGTACACTACCGTGCCAGGAGTCGTCCATTCTAAATACCTTTAGAATGCTGTCTAAGTACCCAGATTAGGAAACAACCCAAATCTAGATCTAAAACCATAGATCTAGTAACCAGAATGTCTGAAATAATATCTATATCCTTTATGCGGAGAAACCACTGTGTGACAACCAAAATATAACCGATCGTAGTATAGGAATTTCACTTCCCACTCTGTTTATGTCATCCAAATACCAGGACATCACACCCTACTACCTTCTTAACAAATCCATCCCCTATTCTGATGAAGTCAAACCTATGACTGTCACATCAGAAATAGATGATCTATCTCCGCTATATCTGCTTTAGTCCATAAATAGACATAAGCTACTTGTCCACCAATGCTTCCGCTGCTCCCACTGACTATGACAACCCTCTGGCAGAGTCATATACACGCACACTTCTAAAACTAGTTCAGAACGATGCTATACTCATCCTCCTGCCGGGTCTCATAGCCTGGAAAAACAGTAATGGCAAGTCTGGGTAAACAAGAACCTCCATGTCACCGTCCTTGAGGCTACCGGAGTACCTCTCGGGTGCCTGAGGTTACCCACCATATCTGCGGAGTGGCCAATGGAATGTCAAACCAGATTGAATCTTTAGGTCCTTATCAAATTTTCAGTAATCGTTTGCGGTTCTGGAATCACTTCCAGTTCTACCAAACTCCCACTACTGTTTTCTGAAAAAATCCATTTTTATTAAAACTGTGGCGAGTCAAGAACAATATCGCTATTGATCTTCCAGATGGTAGAAAGTTAACCCTCGTCATAGCCCGGGTCAACCAACAAACAGCCATTACAGAAACGTGCCTTGAGTTATCCAGAGTCTGGTTTTAAGCATAAGCCGGAAAACTCCCCGTACCTTAACAATGTTAAGATATGAACTATTCTATATCCAATATAGAAACAGAGGCACTGATTTAATTGGAACCAGATTCAAATCATGCAACTGTCTCCAGTGCATGTCAACTAAATGGAAGGAGGCCGATCAGCATTATTCAACTTAGGAATGCATCCAGATATGAGTAACCTGAAAGAGAAACAAGTTTCTCAAAACCATTACTATCAACTGAATACCATACACAAGTATCTACATCTTTGATCACCTTGAAGAATCCTGATACTTGCAATACCTGGTACTCTACTCTATTCTTATACCTATAACTTCTCAAAACTTAGATCTTGCATTTCTACGAAACACATGTCTAAGAACTAGATAAGTCACAAGTAAACAGAATATGGTACGAGTACCAACCCCTCTGTCCTAATGGACACTGGACAACATACAATACTCTGTATAAGTCCCCTGAGTTGAATAACTCAAACTCTGTGTGTCGTAGGTTGAAAACTGTACTTATGGTTAAGAAGAATTACACCATTGTTTAATGCTCCTTACCTAACCATCCACTGATATAGGTAAATGTCATGGACATAATTTCAAAGAGTTATATCTCACTCTATAAAAATAAACGTACAGATATATCAATTTGAAATTGGTGCACAACAACGGATATTCAAAACCAAATATTTGCCGTCCGGCAAACAACCCAGGTGACTTCCTCAAATATCACCAATTACAACGAATCCCGATATAATGAGGATGATCACCCAATTCCCAATAACTTACTCCCACTCATCATCTGTAAAACCATACAGATGTGAGAATCAAACCTGGTAAATACATACTCTGGAGTAAGGACTAATTGGGAAATCAGTTTTCTTTTAACAATACACAGTGAAACTGAAACATGTAAATGTTTCGAAGGGGTATCCGAGTATACCTAGTAATGCCTCTTCCATTATCAGATTTACAACTGTAACCGTATATTTCTTTGCCATCTCTCCAAATCCCTTTATATGTCTTTAGTCATTACTTTCTGTACACCTTCGTTAGGCTAAATGGTTTTCTTCCTTCCCTACCGTTCGGCACCAGCCTATGGTTTGGAACAAGACTATCCAATAAGCGTAATAGGTGTACTGTCCTAATCCTAGGAGCACTCGCAACGCGAGAGAAGGTAAAGATAAAAGACAACTGAATAAAACCTTATTCCTATTTCTCCTGAACCAGAATCCATCCCCGAACTGGAACAAGTTCCTTTCGAGTTCGTATATAACCATATGATGGAGTATCCAAATAACTGTGGATCTTCGTAGTGATACGGAGTGTTCTGGAGAAATACAAAGGTGAAGTAGGAGTGATAATGAAATACGTGGTTCGGTCGTGAATAGCAGTCGCAGTTTACTTTGCCCTCTTACTAATCTCTTTATTTGTCTTTACTTAATACCTTCTGCACACCTTCGTTAGGCTAATTGGTTTTCTTCATTCCCTACCGTTCGGCACCTGCCTATGGTTTGGAAGAAGACTATCCAATTTGCGTAATAGGTGTACCGTCCTAATTCAAGGAACACCGCAACCTAAGAGAAGGTAAAAGGAAAAGACAACTGAATAGTTCTATTCATTTTCTCCAGAACCGGAAACCATCCTCGAATCTGGAATAAGTTCCTTCGAGTTTGTATATAACCATACGATGGTTTTATCCAATGGAAGTGGATGTTCGTAGTAATACAGGGTGTTCTGGAGAAAAGGGTAAAAGTAGGAGTGGCAATGAGGTATGCAACTCAGACAATCCAAAAGCCAGTGTTTTAAGAAGGTTCGGTTAACTTGGTCACTGAGTCATAGTCAAGGGTCGGGCCATGGTCGCTACCAAAGAGAGAGAGAAAAGAAATACTCTGCGTGCACTCTAACCTAGATCAGAATGGTTATCACTTTATCTAATTAGGAAACCTCCCACTGTAACCTCAAATTCTCCTCCAAACCTGAAAGAAGAATTAGTCGGGATCACCCGAGGAGTAAACCAACTCATCAGTGGGAATCGGGATCCAACTATCATCGCATGATAACGTGACGGAATCCACTCACGTTATCACACTCCAGAAGGTATGCGCATGTCTGGCAAGTTTCGGTTTCTTTAGAAACTCCCGATGTGTGTTTTTACCCCTAGGACCCAAGTGACTGTAAGTCCGTGTTGCCCACCCCGGTGCTTACGGGGAGGCGGAAAACATAATAAAAATCGGATTTTTAATGACTTAGGCAACATGGACTATGCTTGTGAGGATCTTTGCTAAACTTAAACTAGCTAACCCTAACTACAAAGTAGCTAAGTGATGAAAGGTTATACCTTTGGTCTTTAGTCCTTCTCTCCTTGCTCCTAGGTATGGTAGAAAAGGATCACCTTGCTTGTCTTCTCCCGTCAAAGAAGGATCCACCCGAAAGCCACCACCTTTAGCTTCAACTCCAAGCTAGGAGTAACTAGAGTGCAAGAAATGCTAAGACTTGAACCCTAGAAGTGAGTAGAGAAGATCAAGAGAGGGTTTTTCTCAAGCTTTTTGTTTCTCAACACATGAGAGGGAGAGAGCTTGAGGGAGAGGATGAGCAAGAGAGAGAAAAGAAATGAGAGAATGAGAATAATAGTGAGCCATTCTCACTAATATGTGTGAGTTATTTTAATTAATCAATTAGCAAGAAAATTGTCATGGTTTAATCAAGAGGTGACCATTATCATTTCATTATTAATGCAAATTGCAAGAATCAAAGAGCATCTTCCAAATGAAATGATCATGGTCAAAATGTCAACTTGGTCAACAAGTCAACAAAGTCAAAGTGTCAACAACAACAACCATGCACAATAATTAAGCTAATTATTAATTAACAATAATACACACAAAACAATAGGGTTAATAAAATGACAATAGTCATTAACCCTAAACAAGGCCCTCTCCCTCAATCTCAAGCAACCGTGCATACGCACCCGCATTCGTGAACCGAGGAACACGAACACAATGAGAAAAACCAATCTCAAATCATATACTAGGATCCGGCTTAAACCAAAGCCCGCTAGTATAAACTGTCCGGACAGCAAACGTGCACAAGTGCGCGGATGCGAACGAACCCTGTCGCAAAACCATGCGACCTCTACTCATTTTGCCTAAAGGCGAATAGCTCTCTGTGTGGGACTCTAAAGACTCGACACTACGCTGGCAGTGGGTTTAACCACAGACCGCAAGCGGCACTAGCTGTACGTAACGGTCCCCAGGTAGATGTCGATAAGAAGACTGACGAGGTGAACCCCATCTGCACTCCTACTGAGCCTGTATGTGACAGTCTTCGTACAGTCCGGTCTGTTCGTCTGATACATCGCATGGCGGGCCTAGGGGGGCGGTGAACGTCAGTCCCCTAATAGCGGTACAAGTCGTGTCGGAGTGTAGCCCAGAACACCCTGAGATAACACTGGAAACCTACCAGTATATCTCGCTTGCCCTGGCCAGGGACTACTCGTGTAATGGCTCTCCTAGACACAGCGCGATGTCAACCCCCAATACCGGGAGAGACGAATCCTGTCTAACCGTCACTGCCTCCAAGTGCTTCGGGACTGCACCCAAAAACTACCTGTTTGCACAGCTCCTTTGAGCCGTGGTAGGGTAGTAATCAAAGTGCAGTGGGAACACACTCGAGGCGAAGTGACAGTGTCAAGTCAGCGGACTAAGCTGTACTCATGTCACCTGGGAACTGATAACTGACGATAGGTATATTACCAACCAACAGTTCCCAACGAGTCCTGTCCAGTGTACTCGTAACCTAACGAGCACCCGCATACTATCCCAAGTACGACGTACTAACGGCTGTGGGACAGACCGTCTCCCACACTGGGATGAGAAGCGCATACGCTAGTCTACTCCGGAGTATCGATGCCCTGTCTCGATAGTCCAACGACCAGGGACCTGTATAAGGATGTGCTTATAGATTACCCAGCTCCCACGAGTGCGAGCGCCATCACAACGCTGGTAATCAAGCAAAGATCCTAAGGGCTCTACTAATATGTATACCAGCAATATGCTAAAAGAAACACATGCACATATTAAAGCAGAGACAAACCAAGTAGCATACTACCATTTCGAGCAAGATTGTATATACAACTGTGAATATCCCAAGCTTCCATTAAGTAATATACAAGCTAGTATGATACAGTAATGGCCTCTAGGGCATATACACTAACAATCTCCCACTTGCACTAAGGCCATGTACTGGCGTATCGAAGACCTATCATCTCGATCAGCCGCTCGAACTGAGTCTGGGGCAAGGCCTTGGTGAATGGATCTGCTGTGTTATCCTCTGATGCAACTCTCCGGACCTCGATCTCCTGGCGATCCACGATCTCCCTGATCAGGTGATACCGCCTTAAGATGTGTCTGGATTTCTGATGGGACCTGGGTTCCTTCGCTAAAGCTATAGCCCCGTTGTTGTCGCAATACAGAGGTATTGGGTCAACAATGGACGGAACCACCTGAAGTTCTTTCAAGAACTTCCTCATCCAGACAGCTTCTTTTGCGGCATCAGATGCAGCGATGTATTCCGCTTCCATAGTCGAGTCAGCAACGGTTTCCTGTTTGGAGCTCTTCCAACATACCGCCCCTCCATTGAGGGTAAAGACAAAACCCGACATGGACTTGGAATCATCCTTGTCACTCTGGAAGCTGGAGTCAGCAAAGGCCTCAACCTGCAGGTCTTTTCCGCCATACACCAAGAACATCTCCTTAGTCCTTCTCAGGTACTTGAGAATGTTCTTTACTGCTATCCAATGTTTCTCCCCTGGGTTTGACTGATACCTGCTTACCACACTCAGTGCATAAGCCACATCCGGTCTGGTACATAACATCGCATACATTATAGAGCCTACCGCAGAAGCGTAGGGTATAATAGACATGCGATCCCTCTCCAAATCAGTCTTGGGAGACATCTCTTTGGAGAGGGTGATCCCGTGACAAGCCGGTAGATTACCGCGCTTGGAATCTTCCATACTGAATCTCTTCAGTATGGTGTCGATGTACCTGGACTGCGAGAGTCCTAATATCCTCTTGGATCTGTCACGGTAGATCCGGATACCCAGAATGTAGGAGGCATCACCCAGGTCTTTCATGGAGAACCTGTGTGACAAGAACCCCTTGACAGATTGTAGCATAGGAATGTCATTTCCTATTAAGAGAATGTCATCCACGTATAAAACGAGGAATACTACAGTTCTCGCTACAAATCTACAATAGATGCATGGTTCATCTGGATTTTTGATAAAGCCAAATTCTTTGACCGTCTCATCAAAACAGATGTTCCAACTCCGCGATGCCTGCTTGAGTCCATAAATGGACTTGAGCAACTTGCACACCTTTCCGCTGCTCCCACCCTGAATGAAACCCTCTGGCTGGTCCATATAGACACACTCCTCTAAATGACCATTTAGAAAAGCTGTCTTTACGTCCATCTGCCAAATCTCATAATCGTGGAAAGCAGCGATGGCAAGAAGGATCCGAATGGATTTCAGCATAGCTACTGGAGAAAAGGTTTCGTCATAGTCCAAACCAGGTCGCTGACGAAAACCCTTTGCTACCAGTCTAGCTTTATAGGTCTCAACCTGTCCATCTACACCAATCTTCCTTTTGAAGATCCACTTGCATCCTACGGGTTTTACCCCGTCTGGAGCAATGTCCAACGTCCATACTTTGTTGGTGTACATGGACTCCATCTCGGTCCGCATTGCATCCAGCCATTTTACCGAGTCGACGCTCTGAATGGCTTGCTGGAAGCTAGTAGGCTCATCACAATCTAGGATGCAGTCTTCTCTATCCCCGTCAATGAGAAAACCGTAGTATCTCTCGGGCGGATGAGACTGCCTACTACTCCTGCGGAGCGGCATAGGAATGTCCTGTTCTTTTGAACTTTCTGGTTCCACTAAACTTTCAGTAATAGTTTGTGGTTCTGGAATTTCTTCCAGTTCTATTGCGCTCCCACTTATTTCTTTTTCTATGAACTGATGTTCTAGAAAGTGGGCATGGCGAGAAACAAGGACTTTTTGTTCCTCTTCGCAATAGAAGTAATATCCCTTGGAGTTCTTTGGATATCCCACAAACTTGCACTGTACTGAGCGTGCCTCGAGCTTGTCCGCATGCTGCTTTTTTACAAAAGCTGGACATCCCCATGTCTTAATGTGATTAAGATAGGGTTTCTTCCCACTCCATAACTCATATGGTGTGGTAGGCACAGTCTTAGTGGGAACACGGTTCAAAAGATATGCAGCTGTTTCTAGTGCATACCCCCAGAACGATCGCGGTAACTCAGCGTTACTCATCATGGACCGTACCATATCCAATAGGGTTCGGTTCCGTCTCTCCGATACACCGTTATGTTGCGGAGTGTATGGAGGAGTAAGCTGAGAGAGAATTCCATTCTCTTTTAAGTAGTTCAGGAATTCGGCACTTAAGTATTCTCCTCCTCGATCCGATCTTAGGATCTTGATACTTTTGCCGGTCTGTTTTTCTACTTCACTCTTATATTCCTGGAATTTTTCAAAAGCCTCGGATTTATGTTTCATTAAGAAGACATAACCGTACCTTGAAAAATCATCCGTAAAAGTTATGAAGTAAGAAAAACCGTTTCGCGCATGTGTAGACATTGGACCGCACACGTCGCTGTGTACGAGTCCCAAGAGCTCGCTCGCTCTTTCTCCGTGTCCAGAAAACGGAGCCTTTGTCATCTTTCCTTTGAGACAGGATTGACAAGTTGCATATGATTGATATTCGAACGAATCTAAATATCCTTCAGTATGTAACTTAGTCAATCTTCTCTCGTTGATGTGACCCAGTCTACAATGCCATAAGAAAGTTTTATTAATTTCTGGAGACTTTCTTTTGTGTGTTTTCTGGATATTGAAAACCTGTGGTTGGTTTAAAACGTAAATACCGTTGTTCAATGTACCTGACCCAATCAACACTTGATTAAGGTGAATGTTCACTACATTACTTACAAATGCAAATTCATAACCTTCTTTAGATAATAAAGATACAGAAATGATATTACAGGTTGCATTTGGTACATAATAACAACTACGCAAAACCAAAAAGTGTCCATCTGATAATCCCAGGTGATAGTCCCCCACGGCCTCAGCATCCATGCTAGCACCGTTCGCAACTCTGAGGGTCATGTCACCTGCCTTCAAAACTCTACGCTTTCTCAACGCCTGCAAAGAATTACAGATATGAGATCCCGATCCGGTATCCAATACCCAGGAAGTAGAGTTTATAGATAGACAGTTTTCAATAACATACACACCTGAAGCTGAAGCTGCAACTCGCTTCAAATCCTGTGTTCTGGCTTTCCAAGCCTTGCAATCTTGTTTCCAGTGACCACTTTTGTGACAATAGAAGCATTCTTCCTTACCCACCAGCTTCCCCGCTACTTTTGTTGCTTTACCCTTTCCCTTCGTATCCACTTTACCGACACCGCCTCTTGGTTTGGCGGGGGCTTTCTTCTTCTTGCCCTTGGCTTTCGCCCTGGACCTAGAAGAGGAAGATCCTCCTACAAACAAAGTGGATGTCTCCCTACCCTTCTGTAGGGTGCCCTCAGCAGTCCTCAACATGTTCAGAAGTTCGGCCAGTTCGACCTCCTTTCCTTGCATGTTGAAGTTGAGAATGAACTGGGCGTAAGTGGAAGGAAGGGACTGGAGAATCAGATCAGTATAGAGTTCATTCTCCAACGTGGTCCCAAGGTCCGCGAGCTCCTCTATATAGCCGATCATCTTAAGCACGTGGTCCGCTACCGATGATCCGACGGCCAACCTTGCCGAAAAAAGCTTCTTCGACACTTCGTATCTTGCGATACGAGACTGCTCTCCATACAGTTCTTTTGTATGGAGAAATATGGACTCTAGGTCCATATTCTCGTGCCTCCTCTGATGGTCGTTGTCCATCGAGGCTAATACGAGGCATTTGGCCCTCGCGCAATCTATCTCCCATGTCTTACGGATTTCTACATCCGCGACGCTGGAGGTGGGACCTGGGACGGGGGGAGCTTTGGTGGTAAGTATATACCCCAGCTTGTCATAAGTGATAGCCATCTTGACATTCCTGAGCCAATCTTTGTAGTTTGGCCCTGTCAATATGTTTTTATCTAATAGTAACTTAAGTCCGGTCATCTTGAATGGTCGCTGCAATTAGGAGAGAGAAAAGAAACACTTTAGCATGATGCTCTTGCAAGTTTAGAGTGGTTTTTAGTTTGTCTAAACTGGATGGCTCCCACTGTCTCTCGAATCCCTTCTCAAACCATAAAGAAAAGGATTAGCCGGGATCATTCTCACCGTACAATACTTGCTTAACCGTTCAGCCAGGCCAGTGTCGGTACTTCGAGGGAGGTTTTCCAACGCTTTCGCGAAGTTCCTTAATTAAGTAACCTCTTTTCCCTGTGGGCGTAGCCCCGCTAACACCTTTCTAGGCACCTACTAGGTTTATAGCATTGATCGTTAAGTGAGAGTTTTCCCGAGGAGTAGCATATACTCACAGTAGGATCGGGATCCAAATATCATCGCGTGATAAAACCGAAGGAATCCTACCAGAATTATCACACTCCAAATGGTATGCAACGCTAGCAAGTTTCAGTACTTATGAAACTCCCGATGTGGATTTTTGCCCCATGCTCTTATGACCTTGACTTTGGCCAAAATATCATAAGTCACATGTCAAGTTCTACCCGTCATTCTCCTGGTTAATTTGGACCCACCCGTACCTACCCTTGGCTTTGGCCAAAATGGCAGCACGACTGTCCCAAACCAACGCATCTATCTATGCTGCACATGAATACCCAAACGCTACCAATCACTATGCCTTGACTTTGGCCAAAATACATAGCTTGAATACTTTTGACCATTCATGTGGAATGACGGAGGGCTACGGATGGTTTTGGCGAAACCGTGAACGTAGTGAACTTGATATAATCGATGGAACGAGATAGCTTTTAAAAGGAGTGGTTCAAGCTCCGCGTTTAAAAGTTTTAGTTTTGAAAAGAACCGAGTGGTTTTCAAAGTGTTCCAATCGACTTTTACTTGGTTTATTTCTTGCATTAGTTCTTTTAATGCGTCCCATCATTTAATCCTACCATTGCAGAAAACAACCAAAATATGACGTACGCTTATGCCATTCGCATTCGCCACGGGGCCCCGTCATCACCCGTTAGGTTACTTAACTAACGACAGAGCGGGGGCTGGGCTAGCGCGGCTGTAAAACATAAGCAACGCCTAAATAGTTATTATATATAAATATATAGCAATGATAGACATTACAGATCACAGATGAATACATTGGATATACTAGGAATCCGCAATGCGTTCGAGCCTGCAACGCAAAGCGGATTACACGGTCGCGGTGAATAGCCAATACCCCACCCAAGACCCCTACGGGTGCGGCAAACTACCCGCCAAGCACCCGAAGCGAAGCAACCTCCCTCACCACCGTGAGTAGGCCACTCGGCGCTTCGAGATACCCGGTAGTTTGTGCACCCCCTCCATGGGTCTATCCTAGGAGCAAAAACAGTAAAAATAATTATACAATGACGGCTACAACCCCGACCCGGTTGTGCGGCCATACAAAGAATATTATTACATCAATTTACATGTTACAAATGAATGAAAGAAAAATAACACTCATCTCACATCCAACCCGGCTATTCACCCGCGACAATCCAATCCATTCATATCCACAAACCAACAATCACAAATCACAGAGATGTATAACCCCGACTAATCGACTTATAGCGATTAGCCGACGTTCAATACATACAAGCATTACAGATATAACCGATGTAGTTAAAGTGTAGTGAAGTTCCGAAAAATACGGATTTATAGGCCCCCCAAAAGTAAATTTTAGTTCTGGAAAATCTGGGCATATATTATATATCCTAAAAATCCCAAAATCAACACATACAGACACTGCACGAAAAACGATGCAGAGAGGACATCAAACCGCGGCGGTTCCGCGGCACGAGCCTACCTCGTGCGGCGGAAGGGCGGCGGTTTGAACGAATCTCTGTGTCGTTTTTCATGGGTGTTCATAAAAAACCCTGAGATGAATTTACAAATATAAAGTTTTCTATTTTGAGCAGAAAAAATTTCAACAGAAACTAGGGTTTTTCAAAAGTTCGGTTTTTGGATTTTCGGTTTCGAAACTTCGTTACACTTCACTACCTAGCTAGTTTGAGTTTAGTTAGGCTCTGATACCACTGTAAGTCCGTGTTGCCCACCCCGGTGCTTACGGGGAGGCGGAAAACATAATAAAAATCGGATTTTTAATGACTTAGGCAACATGGACTATGCTTGTGAGGATCTTTGCTAAACTTAAACTAGCTAACCCTAACTACAAAGTAGCTAAGTGATGAAAGGTTATACCTTTGGTCTTTAGTCCTTCTCTCCTTGCTCCTAGGTATGGTAGAAAAGGATCACCTTGCTTGTCTTCTCCCGTCAAAGAAGGATCCACCCGAAAGCCACCACCTTTAGCTTCAACTCCAAGCTAGGAGTAACTAGAGTGCAAGAAATGCTAAGACTTGAACCCTAGAAGTGAGTAGAGAAGATCAAGAGAGGGTTTTTCTCAAGCTTTTTGTTTCTCAACACATGAGAGGGAGAGAGCTTGAGGGAGAGGATGAGCAAGAGAGAGAAAAGAAATGAGAGAATGAGAATAATAGTGAGCCATTCTCACTAATATGTGTGAGTTATTTTAATTAATCAATTAGCAAGAAAATTGTCATGGTTTAATCAAGAGGTGACCATTATCATTTCATTATTAATGCAAATTGCAAGAATCAAAGAGTATCTTCCAAATGAAATGATCATGGTCAAAATGTCAACTTGGTCAACAAGTCAACAAAGTCAAAGTGTCAACAACAACAACCATGCACAATAATTAAGCTAATTATTAATTAACAATAATACACACAAAACAATAGGGTTAATAAAATGACAATAGTCATTAACCCTAAACAAGGTCCTCTCCCTCAATCTCAAGCAACCGTGCATACGCACCCGCATTCGTGAACCGAGGAACACGAACACAATGAGAAAAACCAATCTCAAATCATATACTAGGATCCGGCTTAAACCAAAGCCCGCTAGTATAAACTGTCCGGACAGCAAACGTGCACAAGTGCGCGGATGCGAACGAACCCTGTCGCAAAACCATGCGACCTCTACTCATTTTGCCTAAAGGCGAATAGCTCTCTGTGTGGGACTCTAAAGACTCGACACTACGCTGGCAGTGGGTTTAACCACAGACCGCAAGCGGCACTAGCTGTACGTAACGGTCCCCAGGTAGATGTCGATAAGAAGACTGACGAGGTGAACCCCATCTGCACTCCTACTGAGCCTGTATGTGACAGTCTCCGTACAGTCCGGTCTGTTCGTCTGATACATCGCATGGCGGGCCTAGAGGGGCGGTGAACGTCAGTCCCCTAATAGCGGTACAAGTCGTGTCGGAGTGTAGCCCAGAACACCCTGAGATAACACTGGAAACCTACCAGTATATCTCGCTTGCCCTGGCCAGGGACTACTCGTGTAATGGCTCTCCTAGACACAGCGCGATGTCAACCCCCAATACCGGGAGAGACGAATCCTGTCTAACCGTCACTGCCTCCAAGTGCTTCGGGACTGCACCCAAAAACTACCTGTTTGCACAGCTCCTTTGAGCCGTGGTAGGGTAGTAATCAAAGTGCAGTGGGAACACACTCGAGGCGAAGTGACAGTGTCAAGTCAGCGGACTAAGCTGTACTCATGTCACCTGGGAACTGATAACTGACGATAGGTATATTACCAACCAACAGTTCCCAACGAGTCCTGTCCAGTGTACTCGTAACCTAACGAGCACCCGCATACTATCCCAAGTACGACGTACTAACGGCTGTGGGACAGACCGTCTCCCACACTGGGATGAGAAGCGCATACGCTAGTCTACTCCGGAGTATCGATGCCCTGTCTCGATAGTCCAACGACCAGGGACCTGTATAAGGATGTGCTTATAGATTACCCAGCTCCCACGAGTGCGAGCGCCATCACAACGCTGGTAATCAAGCAAAGATCCTAAGGGCTCTACTAATATGTATACCAGCAATATGCTAAAAGAAACACATGCACATATTAAAGCAGAGACAAACCAAGTAGCATACTACCATTTCGAGCAAGATTGTATATACAACTGTAAATATCCCAAGCTTCCATTAAGTAATATACAAGCTAGTATGATACAGTAATGGCCTCTAGGGCATATACACTAACAGTGACCTTGACAATGCCAACATATCAAAGAGTCCTAGTCAAGTTTAACTCATCATTATCTTGATTGCGTTAAACCCACCCGTACGAGTCCTTGATAATGCCAACATAACCGTACGACTGTCCTAACCAATCCACATATCCATGCGACAGAAAAGCATTACAGAGCTACCGAACACTACGCCTCGGCAATGCACGACATACGTAGCACGAATACTAAGCAATACTAATCTGAAATGACAGAGGGCTACGGCAGGTTTTTGGAAAAAAACCTTTAGCGTAATGAACTTGATATCGTTGAAGGAACCGGATAACTTTTTATAAAAATATAGTGGCGAAAACCTTTGCTAAAGAGGTCACTCCCGATGAAGGGATCTCGGCTCTTTCCCCGTAGAATGAGGTGCAGGATATTCCAACTGAATACCACGATGCAAAGCAAAAGGCAATCGGCTATAGTGAAGTTATTACCTTGACGCAAACTTCTGTCCAAGGGGTCACTCCTGGTGAAGGGATCTCGGCCCTTGCCTCGTCGACTAAGGTGCTGGATATTTATAACCGAATACCACTGTGTAAAACAAAAGAGAACGTCCTTGCAATAACAGCTTTTTTTGAAAAATGTTCCAACAACATCAGAATAGGTTTGTTTAGCTTGCATTGATCTGAATCAATGCAGTCCCATCAATTGATCACACCACAAAAGAACGAAAATACGATGCACGTATGCCATCCGCATTCGCCACTAGGTCCCGTCATCACCCGTTAGGTAACTTAACTAACGACAGAGCGGGGACTGGACTAGCGCGGGTGTAAAACATATACAACATCTACTAGTATATATATCAATATATAATATTAGCTCAAGGCGTGATAAAATGCAACATCACAGAAATGTAATAAGCATCACAGAACAATACAGATAATCTGGGATCCCCGGGTTTCATAGAGCCGCTACTGAAACCCGACGTTCTCCTGGTCGTGTGGATAGCCTGTGCAATGAAATTTTAGACCCCTACGGGCGCGGCAAGTTACCCGCCATAATCTGAAGCGAGGCAGCCCCCTTCAACAACGTGAATGGACCACCCAGCACTTCACGGAATCCGGTAACTTATGCACCCCTCCTTGGGTCAACCTGTACCCCCTACGAGTGCGGCGAATAGCCCGCCAATTCTAGAGTGAAGCCCCCTCCGTCTCAAAGCCATGAGATGCGGGCCCATTTCCCACTAGAACCCGGTTATCCGTGCACCCCACCGCGGGGTAATCCCAGTACAGGAAGTAAAATATATATACAACGGGTACATCGACCTGAGCCCGGTCGTGCCCCAAATGAATAATATACAAACAAGTAGTGACGGCAGTCCACATGTCGGACGCCCGCCCCGCAATATCAAATGTACAAATACAACCAAACTGTACTACCATTGCATCCAGGCTATCCACCACGACAAATCCGCAACATCACAACACAACACAGAACATCAACGTGAATGTCACGTTCGCAAATCCGTCTAAAGGTGCTATAGCAGTTAGACAGGATTTACCGATCAAGTGACATTCACGGTCGCAGATAGAAAGTAAATACTGTGAACTAACATGTTTAAAATTTTTGATCGACAAAATTTCCCGAAGTGGGCCCCCAAGTACAACTGCAGCATTCAAAATAAATCTGTGCCCAAACAGAATATACCAAAAACCCTAATTTCAAGTCAGGAATCACTGCAGGAAAATAGGTGCAGAGAAGTTACTGTTCCGCGGCGAAACCGCGGCCAAAAGAGGGTTACGGCCGCGGTTCCGTGGTGCTACAGTGACATCACGTGACCATTTTTCTGCAGTGTTCACTAAAAACCCTGCATGATTTTCTGCAATACACCAAATAATTTTTTGACCACAGAAAAATTTTGACAGAAATTATGATTTGAAAATGCGGTTTTTACAAAATTCGCTCGATCAAATTTGTAAACACGTTAGAGCAATCTAGACTAGGTTAATGGCGTGGCTCTGATACCATGTAAGACTACGGTAGCACCCCGGCCGTCTTTCCGAGGACAAAATGCGGAAATGAAATTTTTTCTAAACTAGAAAACCGGCAATATCGTATGCTTAAAATCAGGATCGAACCATTAACCTACAACTAGCTATCTAGAGAAGGGATAGAAGGCTATACCAATCGATCTATGTCCTTTGGTCTTCGGCCACCATCCTAAGCTCCTCACGGCATCTCCGGTCTTCATCTCCTCATCGGAAATGGCACCACATCGAGAAGTCTTTTTACGGGCTCCCGCTTCATCCGAAGCAACTCGGGCGCGAAGTGTACTAGCCGACGCGTCCAAGGAGTTGTCATTGGAGGAAGACAATGAGCTAGAGGAAGAAGAAGAAGAAAAGAAGGCTTTTTCTTTCCTTTTTCTTTTGTGATGTTATCATAGAATGAGAGTGAGAGAGTGTAAAAAATATGAGACCAAGCTCACTCAAGGCAGACCCTCTCTCTCTCCTCTCATCATATCAACACTAATCAAATATCAAATGTGACATATTTGCTAAAAAAGAGACCATGAGTCATGATACATGTCTATGTCACATTTAATGCATTCCATGATGAATTCTAGATTATTATTTCCACCATCCAAACATTAATCCAAATGTTTGGTCCAACAAGAAAAACCGGCAACATCTAAAGTAAACTCGTGACGGATCACAAGGATACCCCTCACCTGTTTATACATACCTGCATCCGCATTCCGACTGAATGCGAATGCGATGAGACTAAAGTAATCCAACAAATCTAATACTAGGATCTGGCTTAAACCAAAGCCCACTAGTATGATCCGTTCGATCATAATCCGTGCAATACCGCACGTATAAGATCGAACCCTGCCATAAATCATACGGCCTCTACAACGTTTCGCCCGAAACTTGAGAAACTGTCTTTGGGGGACTCTAAAGACTCGTCAATACTTTGGCTGTGGATTTAACCACTAGCACGTCAGAGGTACTAGCTGTACATAACGGGCTACCAAGTATTGAACAAAAGGGAAGTCGATAAGCGAACTCATCCTGACACCCTACTGAGTCTGTCAGTGACAATATCCGTACAGTCCGGTCCGTTCATCTATGAGTATCGCATGGCGGGCCTAGGGGGTTGGTAAAAGTCAGACCCCCAAAAGCGGTACAAGTCATGTCGGAGTGTAGCCCAGAACACCCTGAGATACTACTGGAATACCTATCAGTAAATCTCCTGCCTCGGCCGAGAGCTTTGTGTAATGGCTCTCCTAGACACAACGCGACCTCACCCTCAATACCGGGAGAGACCAACCCCTGAAGATCCGTTCACCGCCTCCATGTGGCTCGGGACTGTACCCAACTAAAACCTGTTTGCACGACTCCTTTGAGCCGTGGTAGGGTAGTAATCAAAGCACAGTGGGAACTCACACGAGACAAATGACGACCTCAGGTCGATGAACTAACCTGTACACATGTCACCAGGGAACTGCTATCTGACGTCAGGTATAATACCAACTAGCATATTCCCGGCGAGTCCTGTCCGGTGTACTCATAACCTAATGAGCACCTGTATACATTTTAGGTGAACCAACTGACACCAATGGCTTGTGAGACCGGCCACCGTCTCTCGTCGGGGTCTCGACTGTATACATTAGTCTACTAATGGAGTATCGATGCCCAGTCTCGAAACTCTCACGACTAGGGACCTTTTAAGGATGTGCTTATAGACCCCAGCTCCCACGTATATGATCGCCATCATATTGCTGGTCATCAAGCAAGAATCCTAAGGACTCTATCAGCGTGCAATAGCATCCTACTGGTATAGGTCCTCCCTCAATCATTGCAATCACGTGCCTGTGATCCAATAATTGACTCTGTGGGCACTATATCCTACAGCCTGTAGTAAACCCACGAAACCAAATTCCGGTGATTTTAGGTCGATATTTTCTTGCGACTTCCAACGCAATAATCAATTGTCAAAACGGCTCTATGACCCTATCCTTCAGGAAGATGTCAATTGAGCTTAACATTTACAAGTTAGGAAGTGAACCCTCCGAACCATATGCTCAAGTATTATCTGTCGAAGCGATAAATTTCGACCGCAGCGAATTTGAACAGCTTCACGATTCTGATCTTGACTCCGCTAATACGTTGTTGTTTGACTCTGCTATTTGTTATACACATACAGAAACTTCTGTCGAGCTGTCCGAGGTCAACATCTAACGCTGAATATGAACATTTTATGGAGTCCGAGTATCATCCCGTTCTTTCCGATGAGATTATTATTCGGGATATCGATGAAATATTTGAAGAAATTTTCGCTGAAGAACTCACATTCTTAGAAAACATGGGTTTTGTGATGAATCAAGCTCAACACAAAGAAGTTGAACCACCACCCCTTCTTCTTATCAATAACAAGAATGCGAGTAATCCACCATCACTGTTTCATCTCTATAAACCGAGACGTAAACACGTTCTATTCCACCCTTTATCCCCTTCCCATTTCTTCACGTCGATAGGTGATATGTTCTTCTACCAACCAGTATGTTACATCGATAAAATATTTGAATGGTTGATGTTGACTTTTGGTTTTTGTAAAGCTTTGTATAGACCAATAACTTTAACCCCCCTTATAATTTTAAATGCTTAATAAGATTTTACTCAAGTTTGGGGGGAGGGATATATTTTGGCTCTTGAAAGAAAAATTTTACAAAATTGTAAACCAAAAATAAGTTTGGGGGAGGATTTTACTTTCATTATTTCTTGTCCCCATTACTTTTCCTCCCAAGTCTATAGTTTTTTAAGCTTGACAAATGACATTAGTGAGGACACTGCTGCAAACAGGTTTGGGGGAAGTTTGTACTTATTCACGCATTATTTTGCATCATACTATATATAAGCAAAAAAATTGATAATGAAAGTTTGAAAGTGAAAATTTACATATGAAAGATAGGAATAGTTTGAAAAAAGCAAGAAAGTTAGATGTTTTCTTAAACGAAACTAGTAATAAGTAATTATGAGCCGTTTTCCCAAGGGTTAGTAAGATGAAGGAAATTACTAATCTGAGGATAAAAATAAGTCTGAAAAATAGTCTGTATTCTTATGTCCAAACTTTTGAACGTTGATACCCTACTATACGCACTTACACACATCTTGAAACTTGGGATAGTAGAGGATACTTTGAAATGCTATTGTCTAAAAGCCGTAGAATGAAATAAAATAAAATAAAATATAAGTGGTGTAGAAAAAAATGAATACTGATTTTGTAATTGCTTAAGACAGCATAAAAAATATAGTGAGGGTGCTTTATCACCTAGTACCTTAGACCAACTGGTTTGGGAGCCACTGCTAAGCCTTAGGTGTTACAAGACGAGGAATTACGTCTTAATACGCGAGCACATTTTGTAATCGGTTGGTTAGTATCTCAAGAAGTATTAACGGTTGCATGAAGAATGTGTGAGCAATTCCATCTAAAATATTCACCAACTAAAAAGTACTAAGGAAGATGGACAAGAGTATGATTGCTTGAATTGAATTCTCTAAGTGTAGGGATGTTTTTTACACACACATAGGGGTATATGATCAATGTTTGGAGGAAAGATAGGGAGGAAAACTAAAGACGATATTTTATTGAAGGATGATATGATTTCTAATATCTTTTCACGACCATTAAGATAGGGCTCCTGACAACCGAAAAACTAGTATAGTTGGAAACTTTTATTTTCAAGTTCTTTTTTTTATACTTCTTATCTTTGTATGTAACTTTAACTATTTTTCTTTTATTATAGGATTTTGTGCGTGTAATCCACTGAAAAACCTCAGGAGACAACACTCCTCCAACTAGGGACGCCTAGAGGTTTAACGGCTTATTGCACGTGCTCAGTGCAATCGTGTTGCCTATGAAAGTGTGCTACTTAGGTTTTTCTTTTTCTTTCTCCCTCTCTTGAATAAATAATTTTTCTCGGGACGATCAAAGTTAAGCTTGGGGGTATTTGTTCAGTCGAAAATATCGCACTTTTGATATGATATTTTCGTTACTTTTCTTAAATATTTAAAGGTGTTTATTATAAATATGACACTAATTGATACGAAGAATTGTGTTTGTAGTTAACCGCAATCAATAACGGTGTCGTGTGTAGCTAGACCGAGATGAGTACGGATCGTCCTCAGGGAAACGTTGAATCTTTTACTCTTACTTTAGACGTGTTGAAAAAGAGAGGAGGAATAAAGAATTTTGTGAATGGTTTCTAGATCTACGTTAAGCATTAATGCAGAATATAGATCTAAATTATTTAATGATGTAGTTAATATAATAAGGGGGCTTGTAGGGTTCGTTAGGATTTAATAGTTATGGACGATTAATTAAAAGTTACCATTTTTATCCTTTAATAGATTTAAAACTAGAACGACGGTGATGCGTGTAGATTAGGATTTCTAGAGGGAAAAGGAATCCCACTTAACCCTTATCTCGACACGGAACTCCGTTCATATCTAGCTTTTACCAAAACAATCATTAATCTAATCTCTAATCGCGGTCGGAACTAACAAAGAATTGTTAGCGTGCCCGATTAGGATGTTAATAATTCTTTTGATAAAGTTCATAAACTTTATAGGACTTAAAAAGGGTTTAGAGATGTTCATCATCCATTAGCCTACCCTAATCCTACGAACCCTAACAAGCGGAGAATTACTCACGCATGTTGGGAGAAAAAGAGATGGAAAGAAATTTCATAATTAAACAACGAAGAAATAGAATAAGAAAAAGAAAGCTACCTTTATTAATCAACAATATTCATTACACTTGAATCCTTAGAAAATGATTACAATTTCTAGTTGCTTCTCGATCTCTTCTAAGGTGGTAGACGAATAGTTGATGGTCAGCCTGGATGTGTGAGCCGTCTTGGACTTCGTGATAGCGTCGACTTGATAATTTTTCCAAGAGGCTCTCGGTCTTTATTTATAGTCCCAAAGCCAGAAATTTAGATACCTAAATTGGGGAATGGTAGTTAGGATCCACACAGAGAAATTCCAGCCCTTAACTTCACTTTCTCGCGGCGGATCCGCGGCATCAAGGGGCTCGGGCCGCGGATCCGCGGCCTGATGATCTTATCCCTTGATCAATTTTTTATGGGTTGCTCCTTGTGACATGTGGCGATCCTTGGAACCTTCAGAATTTGGAAATATTTTCTTTTCTTCTGCCAGAATTGATTTCTTAATTTTGATTTCTTAATTAGGCAGGTTAGCTTTAACAACTTGATTTCCTTGATTTAAGACCTGAAAATTCTGCACAACAAATTAAATAATATTTAGTAGACTTAGTTCTACTAGGATTAGGTCAATAATATTATATACATTTTCCTACTAAATGCTAATTATAATATATCAACACATGGAAAATAGTATTTTTACAGATAAACCCTCATATGTATGATATATTATAATAAAGACCTTTCTTAATATGGAAATGGTAGGAAAAATGTAATAACAAATGTGCAGTTTTATCAACTGAACAAATACCCCCAAACTTATCTTTGATCGTCCCCAGCAAACTAGTTTATTCAAGAGAAGGAGAAAAAAGAAAGGAGAAAACTAAGCACACTTTCGTAGGCAAACACGATTGCACTGAGCACGTGCAACAAGCCGTTAAACCTCTAGGTGTCCCTAGTAGGAGGAGTGTTGTCTCCTGAGGGTTTTCAGCGGATTACACCCACAAAATCCTATAACAAAAGAGAGATGGTGAAATTTACATATAAAGATAAGAACCATAAAAGAAAGACTTTGAAAATAAGAGTTTCCAACTACACTAGCTTTTCAGTTGTCATGAGCCCTATCTTAATACTCATGAAAAGATATTAGAAATCACATTATCCCTCAATAAAACATCATCTTTATTCTTCATTCCTACCTTTCATCCAAACATCGATCATATACCCCTACGTGTGTGAAATGGACATCCCTACACTCGGAGAATTCAATTCAAGCTATCATACTCTTGTCCATCTACCTCAGTACTTTTTAACTTGATGAATATTTAGATTTGCTCACACATTTTCATGCGACCGTTAATACTTCTTGAGGTACTAACCGACCGATTACTCATGTGCTTACTGATTAGGTGATAGTATTTTCCTCGTCTTGCACCACCTAAGGCTTAGCCGTGACTCCCAAACCAGTTGGCCTTAGGGCACTAGGTGAAGAGCCACCCTCGCTATATTTTTTTATTGCTGCCTTAGCGATAACAAAACCAGTGTTCATTTTTTTCTTTTCACCATTTTTATATTTTCTTCATTTTTTAATTTCCTTCATACTTTGGCTTCTAGACAAGAGCATTTCAAGGTATTCTCTACTATCCCGAGTTTCAAGACGTGTGTAAGTGCATATAGTAGGGTATCAATATTCAAATGTTTGGCTTCCAGAATAGAAACTATTTTTCAGACTTATTTTTATCCTCAGATTAGTGACTTTCTTCATCTTACTAACCCTTGGGACAACAGCTCATAACTACTTATTACCAGTTCGTTTAAGAAAACTTCTAATTTTCTTGGTTTTCTTAAACTATTCCTATCTTTTAGATGTAATTTTTCACTTTCTACCCTTTTGTTATAAAAGAATTTTTTTTTTTTGAAATTTTTGAAAATGTTGTGCTTATGCAAAATATGATGCAAATTGATGTGTAAATAAGCACAAACCTCCCCCAAACCTGTTTACAGCAGTGTCCTCACTGATGTCATCCGTTAAGCTCAAAAACCTGTAGACTTGGGAGGAAATTATTAATGGGGGCAAGAATATATGAAAGTGAAAATCCTCCCCCAAACTTATTTTTGGCTCACAATTTTGTAAAAATCATTTTCTTTCAAGAGCCAAAATACCCCCCCCCCAAAACTTGAGTTAAACTATGTTAATCTTTTAAAATCACACGAGGGGGTTAAGGTTATTGGTCAATGCCTCAATGCCAAGCCTTGCAAAGACCAAAGGTCAACACCAACCACTCAAAAAATTTATCGATGAGGCACCAAGGTTGGTGGAAGAACATGTCACCTTTCGACGTGAAGAAGTGGGGAGGTGATAAGAGGTGTAATGGAAAAGGATTGTGTCTCAATTTGGAGAGACGACACAAGGATAGTGATGATGGATTACTCGCATTATCATGATTGTCCAGAAGAAGGGGTGGAGGTTCAATTTCTTTTTCTTGGAGTTGATTCATCTCAACACCCGTGTCTTGTAAAAATGCGAGTTCATCAGCGAAAATTTCCTCAAAGCTTTCATCGATACCCCGAAGAATAATGTCATCAGAAAAAATGGGGTGATCGTCAGACTCTATAAAAAGTTCCTCAACAGCGTTAGATGTTGACCCGAACAACTCGGTGAAAGAGTACATGGTTGGGTCAAACAACAACATGTGAAAAGAGTCAGTATCATGAGGTTGATCAAATTCGCTGCTGTCGACATCCATTAATTCGACAGAACACACATGAGCATAGAGTTCGGAGGGTTCACTTTCCAACTTGTAAATGTTAAGCTCAATTGACTTCTTTCCAAAGGATAGGGTCATAGAGCCATTTCTACAATTGATTACTGCGTTGGAAGTGGCCAAAAAGGGTCGACCGAGTATCACCGGGATTTGATTACGTGGGTTTACCATAGGTTGTGTATCTATAACAATAAAGTCCATGGGAAATATAAATTTCCCGACTTTAATTAACACATCCTCTAATTAACCCCGAGGTTTGGTGATAGATTGGTCTGCCATCTGGAGAGTACAATGGGCGGTTTTAACTCTCCAATTCCTAACTGCTCGTATACTGAATAAGGAAGCAAGTTAACGCTAGCGCCTAGATCGAGTAAAGCACGATTAATATTTTTACCCCCAATAGAAATAGAGATTGTAGGACAGCCGGGATCCTTACGTTTCTTTGGTATTTGTTGGGTAAAAGCGGTGCTAACATTACTCGTCATGAAAACCTTCTTAGGCACTTGAGTTTTTCTCTTCCTAGTGCACAAGTCTTTAAGGATTCTTGCATAAGATGGGACTTGTTGAATAGAATCTAGGAGAGGAATATTCACGCTAACTTGCTTAAACATTTCCACAATTTTCTCCATTTGCGGGTTAGGTCTGTTGGCCCTTAATCTGTTTGGAAATGGAGCTCGATCAATAAGTTTTGGGTCCAACATTTGTGGAGAAGACTGTGGGGATGGATTCGATCCCAAAATTGGAGTGGGAATCGACTTAGATAGATTTGGCGGAATGTTCGAGACTTGGGGAAAACGGAGAATAGGCTCGGATGAAGATGGGAGACTAGACGAATTAGGGGAAGAAGAAGAAGCTGGGGTATCAAATGTGTCACTAACATCAAATTGCTCACCCACTCGGTTATTCAGCACTCTCCCTGATCTCAACGTAGTAATGGCATTCACATTATGATTTTGTGAATGGCCGGGATTCGGTAGGGGTTGAGATGGGAGTTTCCCTTTTTCTCTCGCACTCATTGCGGCGTTTAACTGTGCGGTTTGGTTTTCTATTGATTTAATACTCTCACCATGGGAGGCGGAGTTTTTCGTTATGGTATCAGTAGAAGACTTCATCTTAGCCGACAATTGCATGGAATGTTTCATGAACATATCCAAAGTTTGTGCAAGTGAAGAGTTGTCAGTACCGGCCACTTGTGGTGTAGATGTGTTGGCCGGATTTTAGAAATTCTGTGACTGAAAGGAGCGCTGATTCTGTGGTTGTGGTTGCTGTGGAGGAGGTCTTTGATAATTGCTTTGTTGGTTTTGACTCCAAGCAAAGTTAGGATGATTCCTCCATCCTTGATTGTACGTGGAAGAATAAGGGTCGTTTCTAGGTCGCTGTTGAAAAGCAGCATTAGCTTGAAACGAAGCATTCATAGAACATTCTTCCGTTAAGTGTGAAGGATCCGAACAGCAACCACAGACAGTCTTAGGAAGCGTGACCTGATTTAGGAAGAATGATGAGAATTTATTCTCAATAGCGTCGAGTTTCTTCTGTATCGCTGCCATTTCGGCTTTTACTGCGATGGAAACATCGAGCTGATGAATACTTCCCTTAGAAGAAGGTGGTCTTACGCTTTCCTGCTACAAAGTGTGTTCAGCAAGGTCTTCCAGATATTTCCAAGCTTCACCGTCGTCTTTAGACATGAAATTGCATTGACAATTTGTTTCAAGCATCTGCTTTGTCGCTGGATTAATGCCCTCATAAATAATTCGGCATAAATCCCATCTATTGATTCCATGATGAGGACATTAGACAAGCAGATCTTTGAAACGTTCAAAGCACTTCCAAAATGGTTCATTGGGAAGCTGGGTAAACTGGTTGATCTCACTCCTAACACGGGCGATCTTATGGTTTGGGTAAAACTTCTTAAGAAATGCTATGACGAATTCATCCCAATTAGTGATAGAGTGTGCGGCAGTATTGTAAAGCCATTTTTCTACCAAGTCGCACGGTGTGAATGGGAGAAGACGTAAGCGCATAGCATCTAAAGTCAATTGTGAAGTACCCATCATTGCGCATACGTTCTCGAATTTGGTGATGAAAACGTATGCGTCTTCTGATTCAAGCCCGTGAAATTTGGGCAGCAGATTGATGTAGTGGGGTTTAATTTCGAAATTATCCCCGTTAGGTGGTAGAAGAGATAGACAAGTGGGAAGAGGACCACGGATAGGATAGCATCTCTCTTGGAGATAGATGCGCGGTGGATTCTACGCACCTAAGGGCGGTGGCAGCGTGGTGTTATAATCTGATGGAGTACCGTCCATCTTGGTCGTGGTGTGTGGTGGGTGAAAAGAAGATGAAGAAATACCGACTTCGGCGTCGATAGCAGGAACGCGGACAAGACGGTTACTAGGATCCCGTGTCTAGCCAAGCATGCACTAAGCGGGTTTAGTGCAGGTCGCAGCGTGTGTGTAATTTAAAATTGGCTTTTTTTGAAAAAGTGGGACTCAAGACAAATCACCCTAAAATGCACAAGCAACCCTAGAACTAAGGTCACCTAGGTCCAGTCTCTAGACCGCTCCTAGACTTCCAAAGGACAAGCCGCAGGATCAATCCTCTACCGCCTCTGTACTACCCTTGTAGCCAGATAAGTGCCAGGTAAGTGGGAATGAATCACAGTAGTGGGCCTAATTAAAAACCACTAGCCTTTGACACACTTGCCTAGGCACTACAAAAGTAATGCGGAAAAACGATAGATTACCCACGACCTTCCTCTGTCCTTATTGAGCGCGACAGTCCTTAGAGTCTGGTCTAGATATTTTTTAAATTAATGAAGGGTTGATCTAAATGCTCGGTTTGTGATTTGTGGGGCTTAGGAAGGGTGATGAAATCCCCACCTAATCTTTATTTGGTCTTTGCCCCTTAAAGTCCGTATTAAAATAAGCAAAACAAAACCAATCACAAAACTTTTGCAAAAAGATTTTTGAGCGGCGCTATTTTGCAAAGAATCCTACAGAAAATAGATTTTATTGGATTTGAAAGGAGAGAGAAGGAGTTGAGAAAGATACCAGAGAAGTGTGAACCCTAGATCTCCTGTTTCCTCAAGTCTGTGACTTCAGATCTCCTTGCAAAAAATTCACGCACAAATCGTTAAATATGCAATTTGCAGTTTTGTTTTATTATGATATAGATCGTATAAGAATTCAACACAAATAGTAAGAATAAAAAATTATGCACGTATCCCCGGCAACGGCGCCATTTGATTGATACGAAGAATTGTGTTTGTAGTTAACCGCAATCAATAACGGTGTCGCGTGTAGCTAGACCGAGTTGAGTACGGGTCGTCCTCAGGGAAACGTTGAATCTTTTACTCTTACTTTAGACGTGTTGAAAAAGAGAGGAGGAATAAAGAATTTTGTGAATGGTTTCTAGATCTACGTTAAGCACTAATGCAGAATATTGATCTAGATTATTTAATGATGTAGTTAATATAATAAGGGGGCTTGTAGGGTTCGTTAGGATTTAGTAGTTATGGATGATTAATTAAAAATTACCCTTTTTATCCTTTAATAGATTTAAAACTAGAACGACGGTGATGCGTATAGATTAGGGTTTCTGGAAGGAAAAGGAATCCCACTCTTAACCCTTATCTCGACACGGAACTCCGTTCACATCTAGCCTTTACCAAAACAATCATTAATCTAATCTCTAATCGCGGTCGGAACTAACAAAGAATTGTTAGTGCGCCCGATTAGGATGTTAATGATTCTTTTGATAAAGTTCATAAACTTTATAGGACTTAAAAAGGGTTTAGGGATGTTCATCATCCATTAGCCTACCCTAATCCTACGAACCCTAACAAGCGGAGAATTACTCGCGCATGTTGAAAGAAAAAGAGATGGAAAGGAATTGCATAATTAAACAACGAAGAAATAGAATAAGAAAAAGAAAGCTACCTTTATTAATCAACAATATTCATTACACTTGAATCCTTAGAAAATGATTACAATTTCTAGTTGCTTCTCGATCTCTTCTAAGGAGGTAGACGAACAGTTGATGATCATCCTGGATGCGTGAGCCGTCTTGGACTTCGTGATCGCGTCGACTTGATAATTTTTCCAAGAGGCTCTCGGTCTTTATTTATAGTCCCAAAGCCAGAAATTTAGATGCCTAAATTTGGGAATGGTAGTTTAGATCCTCACAGAGAAATTCCAGCCCTTAACTTCACTTTCTCGAGGCGGATCCGCGGCATCAAGGGGCTCGGGCCGCGGATCCGCGGCCTGATGATCTTATCCCTTGATCAATTTTTTATGGGTTGCTCCTTATGACATGTGGCGATCCTTAGAATCTTCAGACTTTGGAAATCTTTTCTTTTCTTCTGCCAGAACTGATTTCTTAATTTTGATTTCTTAATTAGGCAGGATAGCTTTAACAACTTGATTTCCTTGATTTAAGACCTGAAAATTCTGCACAACAACTTAAATAAGATTTAGTAGACTTAGTTCTACTAGGATTAGATCAATAATATTATATACATTTTCCTACCAAATGCTAATTATAATATATCAACACATGGAAAATAGTTTTTTTACAGATAAACCCTCATATGTATGATATATTATAATAAAGACCTTTTTTAATATGGAAATGGTAGGAAAAATGTAATAACAAATGTGCAGTTTTATCAACTGAACAGACACATATGAGGGTTTATCTGTAAAAATACTATTTTCATATGTTTATATATTATAATTAATATTATGAAGGAAAATATATGCATATAGTATTTATATAATATTTTGATAATTTAAATATGCATGTCATATCAAATATCCTTAATCAATATTTTTAAAATATAATATCATATCAAATTGGTTAGGATAATATCTCAAAAATTCCAAATATTACTAATATTATTCTTTAAGATATGGTGTAAGCTTTGGCTCAAGTCAGGAGATCGAGATGTTGAGATATCGGAAATCAAAAATCTGTCGAAATATTAAAGAAAATCGAAGAATCAATACTTGCAGAGACTCAGGAAATATTTTCAAGTTTCAGACATCAACTAAATCTCCATGTGTTACAAGAATAAAGCCCCAGAAATTTGCACCGAAGATCTCACCAACAAACCGCGGATCCGCGGCCAAACCATGCAATATGCGGTGGATCCGCGACCGATTCACCGAATCAGGAGTTAGGATTTTCAGGTTCGATTTGCTACAACCAACCCTAATTCTGAGGATCTTTGGTTTCTGGTTTTGGGTCTATATAAAGGATCGAGGGCTAAATTTAGAAATCATCAATCTTTTACACAAGCTAATCACCGTCAAAGAACAAGTGATCCAAGACAGGTCCAAGATTCAACGTGATAAAGCGACGTGGGATTCGACAGAACATCTACATCCGATAAAGCAGAGATTGAGAGCAACTTCTTCTTCCTGTTGTAATCTAAACTTGAAGTTTGTACTTGTGAAGTTGATTAATAAAGGTAAATCTTTAGTTTAATTAGTATAACTATTTAGTTATATTATGAATTTTATCTCTATCCATTTCTCTATCTCCATCATGCGCGAGTAATTCTCCGCTTGATAGGGTTCGTAGGATTATGGTAGATCAATAGATGAGAAAATATTTTAACTTCTTTTACATCTTATGAAATTTATAAACTTTAGCAAAAGAATCGTTAACATCTTTATCGGGCGCGCCACCAATTTATTGCTAGTCTCGACCGCGATTTGATATCAGATTAACAATTGTTTTGTTAAGGGCTAAACATGAATAGAGATCAATGAAAGGACAAGGGTCAATAATTTGGAAACCTTAGTTTCTTCCAAGAAACCTAATCCTCATTCATCACTATCAATTTAGTTTTAAATCTATTAAAAGATAAAAGGAGTCATCTTTATTAGTCATCCAGGATTATTAAATCCTAACGAACCCTGCAAGCCCTCTTATGATATAAAATCTACATTTTTCTTTAAACTAGATCTATATTCTAAATCCGTGTTTAACGTAGAACTAGATTCTATAACTATTCTTCACTATTATCTATTCTTCTTCCTCTTCCTAATCAACACGTCTAAAGAAGGATCAAAAGATTCCACATATCCCTGAGGACGACCCGTACTCATCTCGGTCCAGCTACACGCGACACCGATATTGATTGCGGTTATTTCTACAAACACTTCTTTAAAACAGATCAATCAAATATATATATATATATATATAAACTGTTATTATATATTATAATTATAGGAATATAATATATATATATATATGGTAGGATTTTACAGCTAATACCAGATTACTCTAAATATTACCCGTATTTCTCTAAAAATCTAGTTTTTAAATATGAAGAATATACGTAAGGGTTTAAACCATAATGCAATATCCTGTAATTAAAAACTTATACCCCCAAATAAAATCTACGTAAATATATGTAGCGGTCCAATAATCTATCTGTATAACTCTTTAGGATACGAACATGATATATGAGCGCAACTATATGATATGGGGTACTATGACATCCACGGCTAGATAAAAATATATTATTTGGTTTTATATTGTATCATAAAAAGATATTTAAAGTCTACAAATATTATGTATGTATATATAATCTAGATTTGCATGGATACACTATACTAGCAAATATTTGATGTAATCTCGAACCATGATGAGTTTCAAATATGCGGGTCGGGTCGGATAATAACCACAGCTACTCATTGCATTATCCACAACCCAAAACAACAATAGTCAAGAATTTTCGCCACAAGATCTGAAATACCCCAAATATATAGTATCACAGTGCTAGGGTGTTACATTATACCCAACTAAAAAAGAATTTCATCCTTGAAATTACCGGAACAAGAAAAGATACAATAAGACACGGATCTAAGAAAAGAGGTGTGGAAACTTCCGTCGGATCTCGTCTTCACGTTCCCAAGTAGATTCTCCGTGCGAACAATTCCCCTATGAAATGAGTACTAGTGGGATAACTTTAGTCTTGAGAACATTCTCTTGTCGATCCACAATCACCATTGGTCACACTTCATATGTTAAATCTTCCCTTACTGTCAGTTCTGAGTGATTTAGGACGTGTGTCTCTTCTCTAACATACTTGCGGAGTTGAGATACATAAAACACGTCATGAACACACGCCAAGAATGGTGGTAAAGCCAATCAATAAGCTACATCTCCAACATGCTCGATAATACTGAAAGGCCCCAAGAATCGAGGACTAAGCTTGCCTCGACTACCAAATCGGATCACTCCTCTGGTCGGTGATATCTTTAAGAATACAAGATCACCAACTGGGAACTCCATAGGTCTTTGTCCAGATCAACCCAACTTTTCTATCGATCTTATACGACATTCATATGATTTTGGATCACGTTAATTTTCTCCACCGTTTGCAAAATAATATCTGGTCCTAATAATCTTCTTTTTCCAATATCGTCCCAACAGACAGGTGAGTGACACTTGCGACAATATAATTCTTCAAATGGAGCCATCTGTATAGTCGTCTGAAAACTGTTAATGTATGAAAACTCCACCAAGTGCAAATGATCCTTCCATGAACCCTTGAAGTCTAACATGCATGCTCTCAACATATATTCAAGAGTTTGGATCATTCTTTCAGACTGGCTATCTGTCTGAGGATGATAGGCTGTGCTAAATTTTAAGCGATTTCCTAAACTTTCCTGTAGACTCCTCCAAAATTGTGATAGAAATCGAGTATCACGATCCGAAATGATGCTCACGGGTAATCCATGCAATCTCGTAATCTCCTGCAGCCAAAGCCTCCGTCGACTGACCAACTCGAAATGGTATAAAATGAGCTGCCTTGGTTAATCGATCGACAATCACCCAAACTGCCTTATTGCCCTTTGGACTCCTTGGTAAGGCTATCACGAAATACATGGTTATATGTTTCTTCTTCCATTAAGAAATCGGAAGTGGTTGCAACAAACCAGCTACCCTTTGATATTTAGCCTTGACTTGCTGACACACCAAGCACTTTGATACGTAGAGAGCAATCTCCCTTTTTATTCCTTCCTACCAGAAATGTTGCCGTAGATCTCTGTACATCTTTGTGCCTCCCAGATGTACGGAATATGCAGAACTATTGTAAGTGCACGGTAGCGCCCCGGCCATCAATCGGACGCCGGAATGCGGAAACGAAACTTTTACAGAACTTGTAAACCGGCACTACCGCGCACTATAAACCCGGACCGGGCCATTAACCTAATCCTAGCAAACTAGAAGATGGGTAGAGAGCTATACCGAGCGATCCGTGTCTTTCGGTCTTATGCCTCCACTCCGATCTCCTCGCGGAATCTCCGGTCTTCATCTTCTCGTCGGAACGGGCACCACATCACCGGGTTCTATTACGGGCTCCCACTTCTGGACCGAGGCAACTCGAGCACGAAGTTGGCGAGTCGACGTGCCCAAGGATGCTGTAGATGAAGTGTAGAAAGCTTTGTCTCATTGGGGTTGAGAAGTTGCCATTGATGATGGAGGAGAGAAGAAAAAGAGCAAGAAGAATGAGCTTAAGGATTTTTCCTTTTGCAATGAATATGAACCAAAATCCTCACATACAAATGTATATCTCTCACTCCCTCAAGAAAAATATGGCCGGCCAAAAAGAGAGAGGAAAAGCAATGAAGGGAGGTGAGTGTAGTAAAAGCAAGTGGTGATCATAAGTCTAAAAGCAAGGCTCACATCATAATCCAAATCAATCCAATCTCAAATCCTTTCTCATTAATGCAAAACCATGATGAATGAAAAAGCAAAGATGCTTGAATAATCATAATCCCTCATTTACAAGAAAACCCTCTCCACATAACTAATTTGCATACTTGCAAATAACCCCCTCCATCGGAAAAATACGTCCGTGAAGGAACAAAGGAAAAATGGCCGAAACGGAATGCAAACTGGAAACTTCAAAAAACTGATCCTGTAATAAATTACAGGAAAACCCCGCGATTGTATATACATACCCGCATTTGTATTTCCACTGAATAAAAACGCAATAAGACAAAATCTACACTGTACAATACTAGTATCCGGCTTAAACCAAAGCCCGCTAGTATTATCCGTCCGATCATGATCCGTACAATACCGCACGGATCAGATCGAACCCTGCCATATCTCCATACGGCCTCTACAGCGTTTCGCTCGAAACTTGAGCAACTATCTATGGGGGACTCTAAAGACTCGTCAATACTTTGGTTGTGGATTTAACCACTAGCACGTCAGAGGTATTAACCATACGTAACGGGCTATCAGGTATTGACCAAAAGAGACGTCGATGAGCGAACTCATCCAGACACCCTACTGAGCCTGTCGGTGACAATATCTGTACAGTTCGGTCTGTTCGTCTATGAGTATCGCATGGCGGGCCTAGGGGGTTGGTAAAAGTCAGACCCCCAATACCAGTACAAGTCGTTTCGGAGTGTAGCCCAGAACACCCTGAGATATCACTGGAATACCTACCAGTAAATCTCCAGCCTTAGCCAAGGACTTCGTGTAATGGCTCTCCTAGACACAGCGCGACCTCACCCCCAATACCGGGAGAGATGAACCCTCGAAGATCCGCCCACTGCCTCCATGTGGCTCGGGACTGTACCGAACTAAAACCTATTTGCACGACTCCTTTGAGCGTGGTAGGGTAGTAATCAAAGTACAGTGGGAACTCACACGAGACAAATAACGATCTCAGGTCGATGAACTAACCTGTACACATGTCACCAGGGAACTGCTATCTGACGTATGGTATAAGACCAACTAGCATGTTCCCGGCGAGTCCTGTCCGGTGTACTCATAACCCAATGAGCACCTATATACAACTTTGGTGAACCAACTGACACTAGTGGCTTGTGAGACCGGCCACCGCCCCTCGTCGGGGTCTCGACTGTATACACTAGTCTACTGTGGAGCATCGATGCCCTGTCTCGAAACTCCCTCGACTAGGGTGTAGGGTTCCTAGGCACACTAATGAGGTCTCACAAGGCATCAACCATGCCAAATTCAAATTTTTTCAGGTGCCGAGAAACCCTAATACGGATCGTTAACTAGAGGATACGCGATAACAAATGCGAATAAATAACTTTACACTAAGGTGAACGGAAATACAACCTTTGTAGATCCGGTCCTCCTCCTCCATAGCTCCGTGATGACGTCCCTCCGCTGTACCCATCGGAATCCTAGACTCTCACGGTGGTTTCATCGGAGAAAAGATCGGGCTAGGTCGTCGACTTCGATGCCGAAGATGATCTACGTCGAGGCAACTCAAGATCAAGCTCCAACTTCACCAAGTCATGAAACTTGTGAAGAAAACACCTTATACTACATGGCAAGTAGTAGAGGATGAAGAAATAGGAAGTGGGTTCACTTTAGAATTGGATTTCTCACTCTTTTTCTCAAGTCACCATTGAAGCTAGCAAGCTTCTTTCTTCTTGAAGAAGAAGAAGAAGAAGAAAAAGAATATGATAAGAATAATAAATAAATGGAAATAAAGTCATTCTTATCATTTTAGCAACCATGGTTAAGTGTAGAGAATAAACTAAGGTTAGGTGAATGGTTAGGTTTTGGAAAGAAACAAGAATGGTCAAAGCTTCTTGAAGCTTCAAAGAAACAAACAAAAGAAGCAACCATTTCTTTTCTTGACCTAAACTAAATAAATAAAATAAATAGTTAAGAAAAGATAACAAAACCCTAACCATTCACTTAAACATAGTTTAAAGTAAACCTACACCCAAGCTTGCATGTATCATCAAGTGAGAAAATCCATCTTAAGTGAACCAATACTAGTTAATATAAAGTAATATATCTAATATATAATTATACATTAAATCATTAAATCAACACTTGATTTAACGATCCGGTCATATCGCATATGACCGACTAATATCCAATGTATCGACTTATCGAATCAATTCTCGATTCGATAACTAGGTTATATCGCATACAACCAATCGATACATTCATCGTGAAAATAGAATACGGTATTACATACACGCATTATTCTCGGTCCCGCACATATCTCATATGCGCTCCTATTTCGTTTCGCTTGAGCCAGGAAACCTCTGTGTAGGACTCTAAAGACTCGTCAATACGCCGGCAGTAGGTGATGATCATATCAAACACCCACAAGCCGCAAGCGGTCTGCTAAACATAATGGCCACCCGGGTATTGAGCGATCAGAAGATCGACGAGCAAGCCCGCTTACACTCCTGTGAATCCAACCAGTAACACTTACCGTACTGTCCGGTCTCGTCGTCTGATATGTCGCATATCTTGCCTAGGAGTGGTAAACGTCAGAACCCCAATAGCTCGATAAGTCGTATCGATATGAGGTCTATAACAGTTCGAGAAACTACTGGTAACACTTACCAGTAAATCTCAGCAACCCTGGCCAGGGATTTACGGTTATAGCCAATCGAACACAGCGCAACATCAACCCCCTATACCAGGAGAGACGAATCCCCTCCTATCGCTCATTGCCTCCATGTGATTCGGGACTGTACCCAAAAACCACTGTTTTGCATGCCCTCTTGGACGTGGTAAGGTGGAAATCAAAGCACAGTGGGAATCACACAAGACTCTATGACGATCTCGGGTCTACAGACTAACCTGTACCAGTGTCACCAGAGAACTGCCATCTGACGTAAGGTATAATACCATCTGGGAGTTCTCGGCGAGTCCGTCCAGTGTACCCAGTCTTCACTGAGCACCCGTATATCATCTTTGATGTCAAACACCAATGGATATGGGATCATCCATCGCCCATCTGTATGGGTCGAGAAGGTATACGCTAGTCTACTCTGGTATATCGATGCCCTATCTCGATACACCCACGACTAGGGACCTTGAAGTATGTACTTATGGACTACCATGTCCCCACTAGTATGATCCGCATCATAGTCCAGGTAGTCAAGTACACATCCTAAGGGCTTTACCAACATGTAACAGAGAGACAATCAGTATACACGTTAAGATAAAGAGCAACCAGATAGCATACTATCATGTCGAGCAAGAAAGTCCTCCCTATATATGTCCTAGCATCCACTACAATATACATCCTATGTATAGTAATGGCCTCAAGGGCATACATATAACTAACAATCTCCCACTTGCACTACGGCCATCTGATAGCAGTGGTTGTAGTATCTCATACTCAACCATCCCATAAAAGTCTCTCTCTGGGAAAAGGCCTTTGTGAGTGGATCCGCCGTGTTGTCCTCTGAGTCTACTCTCCTAACCTCGATCCTTTGGAGATCAACCATCTCCATGATCAGGTGACACTGCCTCAGAATATGTCTGGATCACTGATGGGACGGACGTTCCTAGGCATAAGCCACAACTTCATTGTCTCACAATGGTAGGAACGAAGTTCATCTCATGAACTAATATACATCCAGACTGCCTCTTTGGTAGCATCTTAAGTAGCGATGTATCCAGCCTTTATCGTCTTGTATGCCACGATATCTAGCTTGGAACTCTTCTAACATACCGTCCCTTTACTGAGGGTAAAGACAATGCCTGTGACTGACATTCAGTCGTCCTTATCACTCTGGAACTTTTCCAGTGATTCTCCCCTGGATCGATTGATACCTTCTCACCACTACTAGTGAGAATCCTAACATCTAATTATATCTATCTCATAGATGAAAACTCAGGGATTAGAAGGTATCATTTTGATCCTATTTAGAGAATCCTTGTAATAAGCGGAGATTGATCGAGCGTAGCATAGGAAACTACTTCCCTATCAAGAGTATGTCATCCACGTACTCTACGAGGATCACCACCATACTCTCTACTACCTTTTTGTATATACAAGGTCCATCTACCATTTTGATGATGTCAAACTCTTTGACTACTACATCAAAACAGATGTTCCAACTCCGCGATGCCTGCTTTATCCTATAAAGCATCTTGTACACGTTTCCGCTGCTACCACTGTCTACGAAGCCCTCAGACTGTGTACTTATAGACTCTCTCTTCCAAAACATCATTTAGAAAAGCAGTCATGACACCCAACCACCATATGTCGTAGTCATGGTATGTAGCCGTGGCAAGTAGGATCTGGATGGACCTAAGCATAGCCACTGGAAAAAGGTTTCATCATTATCTACGCCTGGTCGATGACGAAAAACCTTTAACAAGTCTAGCTTTGAAAGTCTCAACTTTTCCATCTACACCAAGTAATCTTCTCAAGATATACTTGCTCCTGATGGGGATTTAACCCTTCAGATATAGCAACCAAAGTCCATACTTTGTTGGTGTACATGGATTCCATCTCAGATCACTAAGCATCCAGCCATTCTTACAGAGTTTCACTCCTGATGACCAGCTCGAAACTAGTTGGGTCATCATCTCATGATGCAATCCTCGCTCTCACTGTCATAGAGAAACAGAAGTATCTCTCAAGTGGGTGAGGAACTCTACTAGATCGGCGGAGAGGCTGAAGTTCATTGGTAACTATTGAATCCTTTGGTTCTACCAAATCATTAGCTGCAGTTTGTATAGCTGAAACATTTCCAGTTCAACATAACAGATCTTGCTTCGAGCTTGTTCGGATTTTGCTTTTAGACATAGGCCGGACAACCCCAAATCTTAACCAACTTAAGATATGGGCTCTTCCCTTTCCATATCACATATGAAGTGGTAGGCATCTGATCTGATTGAACCCCATTCAATAGGTATACAGCTTCTCAAGTGCATAACTCCCAAAAGGAAATAGGTAATTCAGTAGTACTCATCATAGAGCACACCTTATCATATAGGGTGTGATTGCTCCGCCCTGATATACCATCGTGCTATGGTGTATACGGAGGAGTAATGCTGAGAGAGAATCTCATTCTCCTTTAGAATAGTCCAGGAATTCCGTGCTCAAGTATTCTCCTCCCTGATCGCATCAAAGGACATAATACTTATACCCGTATTTTGGTTCTCTACTTCTAACTTATATTCTGTGAATATCTCAAAAGGTTCGGACTTGTGTTTCAACAGGAACATATGTCTGAATCTTGAGAGATCATCAGAGAATGTAATGAAGTACAAAGAACCGGTCTTGGCATGTGTATACAGGGGACCTTTATACATCAACATGTATCAATCCCAAGAGTTCACTAACTCTTTCTCTGTTTCCAATAAACGGAGCTATGGTCATCTTATCTCTGTGACATGACTGGCAAGTTTCACAAGATGTAAATTCAAACAGATTTAAATATGCATCTATGTGCAACTTAGCTAGTCGGGTTGCATTGATATGACCTAGTCTACAATACCTCAAGAAAGATCCGTTCATTTCTGAACTCTTCCTCTTATGTGTGTTCCGTATACTAAGAACTGTAGTTTGATTTAGAACATCAATGCTTTTAGATAACGTGCCTGAACCGATCGACTTTTGATATAGGCAATGTTCAAAACATTATCCAACAATACAAAATTTTATCATTTCTTTACTAATAAAGAGACTGATATGATTTTGTATATCAGGTTCGGTATCTAATAACATTCGTTCAGAATCAATGTATTGGTAATACAGGGTGACAGTGACCAACAGACTTGGCTGCAACACTTGCCCCGTTTTCTGTCTCATGAAACTTATCACCCGTTCTCAGTTCTTTACCTATCTGTAGCCCATGTAACAAATTACATATGCGGGATCCTGATCCGGTATCTCATATCCAGGACGTAAAGAATACTGAGAAACAGTTCTGTATAATGAACACACCCGAAGATGATGCATCAGTATGCACTTTCTTCGTTAGGGCGGCACGGGAATTCTGGTATTCCCCAATTTCCTGCTCTGACTTATAACAATTATAAGTTGGAGCGGGACCAACGTTCCCCAGCTCAGTATAACAAGCGGGTTCGGTCAATACATCCGTATTATTATCTTGATTAAGGCGTGACATGGTCGCTACCTGGAGAGAGAGAGAGAAGAAAACACTCTGCGTGCGCTCTTGCAAGAATAGATTGGTTATTATTTTATCTAATCAGGATGGCTCCCACAGTTTTTATCAAATCTTCCTTCAAACCCTAAAAGGAAAGACTAGCCGGGATTAATTACACGCTACAAGTTTGCCAATCTTTCATCCAGGCCAGTGTCGGTACTTTGAGGGAGGTTCCCCGTGCTTTCGCACGGACCTAATTACAGTAAACCTCATTTTCCCAGAGGCGTAACCTCGTTAACACCTTTCTAGACACCTACTTGATCGGCTAATTTTAATGTGTAAAACTCTCCCAGGAGTAACAATTACTCGCAGCGGGTATCGGGATCCAACTATCTCATAGAAGGTATGCAATCTCATTGCAAATTTCAACACTTGAAATTCCCGATAATATTTTGCCCCAAACGATCTATGACCTTGACAAGGTCAAAAAACCATAGACCGTAAGTCAAGTTCAACCCGTCATTTCTTGATTGAATCAAACCCACCCGCACGACCCTTGACAAGGTCAACAAGGCCGTATGACTACCCTAACCCAATCTGCATCATATGCATAAGCAGATAAATACTGGTTAGCTACCGCACACTGCGCCTTGACAAGGTCAACAAACGCAGCACGAATACTAAGCAGGACTTATCTAAAATGACGGAGGGCTACGACAGGTTTTTCTGAAAACCTATTGCGTAATGAACTTGATATCGTTGTAGGATCGAATGAATTTTGAAATGGAGTGTTTTTTAGGCTTTTCTAGTTTTGCTAAAGGGGTCACTCCCGGTGAAGGGATCGTCGGCCCTTTCCTCGTTGAATGAGGTGCGGGATATATCATATATATCGCTGTGCAAAGCAGAAACTATAGAAGCTATCAAAAGACAAACCGAGTGTGTAACATCTGCCAGTTATTGCTAAAGGGGTCACTCCCGGTGAAGGGATCGTCGGCCCTTTCCTCATCGAATAAGGTGCAGGATTATCATATATACCGCTGTGCAAAGCAAGAACTGTAGCTACCTGTTTTAAATTTTTTTTTGAAATTCGATTCCACAACATCTTTAGGTTTCTTTTATTTCATTAATCTCATTAATGAAGTCCCATCATTAAAGTACCTAAACATCACAGATAAATACGACGTACACTTATGCTATCTGCATTCGCCTCGATGTCCCCTCGTGCACCGTTAGGTTAGGTAACTAACGACAGAGCAGGGCAGGGCTAGCACGGGTGTAAAACATAAGTAACGCCTATATAATATATCATATATACTGTATATAATATCTATCACAACATATCAAATGATCACATCACAGATATCGCAGCAGAAGAAACATATGAAACATTGGATATACTAGGACGTCCGTGTTTTCAATATGAGCCAGTATAAAACACGGATTCCACGGTCGCGATGAATAGCCAAACCCACACCCCTAGACCCCTACGAGAGCGGCAAGCAACCCTACCAATTCTAGGGTTAGGAGACCCGGACTCGACTCCTCGAGATGGTCTCCTACTGGACCCTAGAACCCGGTTACTTGTGCTCCCCTCCTTGGGTCTATCCTAGTGCGGAAAAGTAAATAATATACAATAGGTGACATCTTCCGCAACCTGGAAGTTCCCCAATAAAAGAATATTACACACAAGTTTTTACATGAATGAAAATGAAAAACACTCATCTCACATAAAAAAAAACCCGGCTATTCAAACACGACGATCCAATATAATATATCCAGCAACACATAACATCACATATCATCAACGTAAGTAAACATGCGTATCCCAGTTGTCGTTGACATATAGCAACGAAACCGGCGATATCATATATTATACTTACGGTCACAGAAAAGAAAGTGTAAAACTACAACAGTTGGAATCCGCAACCTCCTTAGACATCGCATGCCTAATCAAATGAATTACTTAGACATCGCATGCCTAACATTTATAAACCCCGCATTTTAGTCTCATTATCGAAAACACTTTTCAATATCATGTCGGACAATTCAACAAGATTCCCGACATTCAGATCGAATGCTCGTCGCAAACTTTAGCAAGCGGCCGCACCCCCGACGCCGTCGACGAAGTGCACCAAGGCGGAACACCGCTGCTGCGAGCACCCGAACGGATGCTTTCGGCGACGGGGTTCTCCTACAGTCACTTGGTCGGGGCTATGGGGCGTAGCTGTCTATTAAGTTTACCCGGCGAGTATCCGCGTACGCTACGCGATTGCAACGGACTTTTGATCACATCAAAATTCCGTGGCAACCGATCAAGTGAGACTAAACCGCTAGATTTATAACATTCATTCAGTTATCTCATAACTACTTGTGAATTCCAATTATTGTATCACATTCTGGATCAATAGAAAATGTTAAACTTTTCGATCGAACAATCGAACACCCAAGTTTTCCCGAAACAGCTCAACACATGACATAAGTTTAAAAACATTCACTTCATGCCTCAGTACCAACGGTCCAGCTGTAGAAGGGTCAAGCCAACGCCTCACATATGGCACGCCGTACTGCTCCAAACCCTAAGGTTCAAAGGGCAGTTCAAGACGGTCACATAATCGAGTTAAGGTTTGTTGTCTTCTAGAGGGACCATCGCGTTACTTGCACTACTTAGAACGTCATTAAACTACGGAAAAATCCAACAACTGAAAATTTCCCGGCAGGGGAAAAAGTGGGTATCTATATCCGGTCGAACCTTTTAACATATTCAAAAATTATCCGGAAAAACACATAGACAAAATTAGACAATCCGATCGAATCTACGAACTTCTAATACAACCCAGAAAAACTCAACTGTTGAGTATCAATTAAAAAATCCCATAAAATACAACATGTACAGATGGGCATTACTGTGCAAAGAAAGTGACAAGATTCACTTATACGGCTGCGGAACCGCCGCAAATGCCATGGTGGGGCCGCGGTTCCGTGGCAGTTTAGATAAATTGGGGACACGTGCTTCGCAGTAACCCCTACAATTTCCTGCTGAATTTTTTGGCAATTTTTAATTCACAAAAATCCAAAATTCTAGAAAATTTCTAGAGAGTGGTTTGAGTTAGGGTTTTGGGGTTCGTTCGGATTTCTAACATCGTCTACACTTCGCCTAAGGCTCTAGCTAGGCTCTGATACCACTGTAGGGTTCCTAGGCACACTAATAAGGTCTCACAAGGCATCAACCATGCCAAATTCAAATTTTTTCAGGTGCCGAGAAACCCTAATACGGATCGTTAACTAGAGGATAGGCGATAATAAATGCGAATAAACAACTTTACACTAAGATGAACGGAAATACAACCTTTGTAGATCCGGTCCTCCACCTCCATAGCTCCGTGATGACGTCCCTCCGCTGTACCCATCGGAATCCTAGACTCTTGCGGTGGTTTCATCGGAGAAAAGATCGGGCTAGGTCGTCGACTTCGATGCCGAAGATGATCTACGTCGAGGCAACTCAAGATCAAGCTCCAACTTCACCAAGTCATGAAACTTGTGAAGAAAACACCCTATACTACATGGCAAGTAGTAGAGGATGAAGAAATAGGAAGTGGGTTCACTTTAGAATTGGATTTCTCACTCTTTTTCTCAAGTCACCATTGAAGCTAGCAAGCTTCTTTCTTCTTGAAGAAGAAGAAGAAGAAGAAGAAAAAGAGTATGATAAGAATAATGAATAAATGGAAATAAAGTCATTCTTATCATTTTAGCAACCATGGTTAAGTGTAGAGAATAAACTAAGGTTAGGTGAATGGTTAGGTTTTGGAAAGAAACAAGAATGGTCAAAGCTTCTTGAAGCTTCAAAGAAACAAACAAAATAAGCAACCATTTCTTTTCTTGCCCTAAACTAAATAAATAAAATAAATAGTTAAGAAAAGATAACAAAACCCTAACCATTCACTTAAACATGGTTTAAAGTAAACCTACACCCAAGCTTGCATGTATCATCAAACATGATACAATCTAGTGCACAAAACTATATCATATATACAATGTGCACATCAAGTGAGAAAATCCATCTTAAGTGAACCAATACTAGTTAATGTAAAGTAATATATCTAATATATAATTATACATTAAATCATTAAATCAACACTTGATTTAACGATCCGTTCATATCGCATATGACCGACTAATATCCAATGTATCGACTTATCGAATCAATCCTCGATTCGATAACTAGGTTATATCGCATACAACCAATCGATACATTCATCGCGAGAATAGAATACGGTATCACATACACGCATTATTCTCGGTCCCGCACATATCTCATATGCGCTCCTATTTCGTTTCGCTTGAGCCAGGAAACCTCTGTGTAGGACTCTAAAGACTCGTCAATACGCCGGCAGTAGGTGATGATCATATCAAACACCCACAAGCCGCAAGCGGTCTGCTAAACGTAACGGCCACCCGGGTATTGAGCGATCAGAAGATCGACGAGCAAGCCCGCTCACACTCCTGTGAATCCAACCAGTAACACTTACCGTACAGTCCGGTCTCGTCGTCTGATATGTCGCATATCTTGCCTAGGGGTGGTAAACGTCAGACCCCAATAGCTCGATATGAGGTCTATAACAGTTCGAGAAACTACTGGTAACACTTACCAGTAAATCTCAGCAACCCTGGCCAGGGATTTACGGTTATAGCCAATCGAACACAGCGCAACATCAACCCCCTATACCGGGAGAGAAGAATCCCCTCCTATCGCTCATTGCCTCCATGTGATTCGGGACTGTAACAAAAAACCACCATTTTGCACGCCCTCTTGGACGTGGTATGGTGGAAATCAAAGCACAGTGGGAATCACACAAGACTCTATGACGATCTCGGGTCTACAGACTAACCTGTACCAGTGTCACCAGAGAACTGCCATCTGACGTAAGGTATAATACCATCTGGGAGTTCTCGGCGAGTCCGTCCAGTGTACCCAGTCTCCACTGAGCACCCGTATATCATCTCTGATGTCAAACACCAATGGATATGGGATCATCCATTGCCCATCTGTATGGGTCGAGAAGTTATACGCTAGTCTACTCTAGTATATCGATGCCCCGTCTCGATACACCCACGACTAGGGACCTTGAAGGATGTACTTATAGACTACCATGTCCCCACTAGTATGATCCGCATCATAGTCCAGGTAGTCAAGTACACATCCTAAGGGCTTTACCAACATGTAACAGAGAGACAATCAGTATACACGTTAAGATAAAGAGCAACCAGATAGCATACTATCATGTCGAGCAAGAAAGTCCTCCCTATATATGTCCTAGCATCCACTACAATATACATCCTATGTATAGTAATGGCCTCTAGGGCATACATATAACTAACGTAGGGACCTTTTAAGGATGTGCTTATAGACCCTAGCTCCCACGTATATGATCGCCCTCATACTGCTGGCAGTCAAGCAAGAATCCTAGGGGCTCTATCAATGCGCAATAGCGACCTGTAAGGTCACCTAAAACAGTACACGATGATAAAGATAAACCAGATAGCATACTATCATCTTGAGTAAGACTGTCCTACCGGCATAGGTCCTCTCTCAATCATTGCAATCACGTGCCTGTGATTCAATAATTGATTCTGAGGGCACTATATCCAACAACTATGAGCCTCCTTCATGACTTTTTCACGAACATCTCCTTTGGGCACACATAAATGACTACCATATCATAATGAACCATCTTCATGAATTAACAATTATGTTCGAAGTCCCGTTTCTACTTGTTCTCGAAACTTTTGCAATCTTGGATAATGCGATTGTGCTGCTTTAATGTTATCGATCAAGGATGGATGTACTTACAACTGCATCAACTGTTCCAAAGAATTTGGTAGTACAACTCTAACTTAAACCTCTGAAGTTCAGCTATAATCTCATTTTGGGCAGTCAACATCCGTATTGCTGGCAACCGATTTAGAGCATTCGGCACTACATTAACTTTCCCGGATGGTATTTTAGATCAAGATCATAGTCAGCCATCAGTTCTAACCATCTACGTTGCCTCATTTTGAGCTCTTTCTGTGTGAACACTTACTTTAGGCTTTGGTGATCGGTAAATACTTCTACCCTTTCGCCCAATAAGTAGTGTCTCCGAATCTCCAGAGTGAAAATAATTACTGCTAACTCCAGATCATGAGTTGTGTAGTTCTTCTCATGAGTCTTCAATTGTCTCGACGTATAAGTTATGACCTTCCCATACTGCATTAGAACACATCCCAAGTCTTTTCCAGATGCGTCGCTATGAATAACTAACCATCCGGAACCATCTGGCACTGTCAAAATAGGAGCGGTGGTCAATCTTTGATTCAACTCTTCAATATCTGACGCATATTTCTCGGTCCATACGAACGATACTTCCTTTCGTGTTAGCTAGGTCAATGGTTCTGTTATTCGAGCGAAGTTCTCCACAAACCTTCTATAGTATCCGGCAAGCCCAATAAAACTCTTGATCTCCCCTACATTCTTTAGAATTGGCCAATCATGAACAGCTGCAATCTTTTCAGGGTCAATGGCAATTCCATCTCCGGTTACAACATGACCCAAGAACATCACTTCTTCGAGCCAAAACTCGCACTTTCTCATCTTAGCATATAATTTTTCTTGTCTCGACGTTTGCAATGCGATCCTCAAGTATTTTGCATGCTCTTCTTTGCTCCTCGAATAGATCAGAATATCATCAATAAACACCACTACGAACTGGTCCAGATATGGTGAAAGGATTTGGTTTATCAAGTCCAAATGGAATCACTAAGTACTCGTAATGCCCATATCGAGTTCGAAACGCCGTATTGCAAATATCTTCTGATTTCACCTGAACACGATGATATCCAGATCGCAAATCTAACTTCGAGAATACCCTTGCGCCATTGAGTTGATCGAATAATTCACCGAGACGAGGGATTGGGTACTTGTTCTTAATAGTCATCCGATTTAATTCTTGATAATCGATGCACATCCGTCGTGCGCCATCCTTCTTCTTGATTAGAAGGACCGGTGCTCCCCAGGGTGAATTGCAGCTGCAAATCCAACCCTTCTCTAGCAATTCAACAACTTGTTTCTTTACCTCTTCTAATGCTACCGGCGTTATTGAATAATAAGCCTTTGAAATCGGCGGTGCTTTAGAAATAAGATCAATCGCGAACTCTACATCTCATTTTAGCGGTAAACTCGAGATGTTCTCGAACACATCTATAAACTCCCGAACTACTGCTGATGTCACTTCCTTATTTACTTATATCGACGACGGAACGACATTCGTTGGCCTAGCCCTAAATTCTAATGGCCCGACAAATCTGCTACCTCCCAAAAATATGAACTCCGGATGTTCGGGAATCTAGAAAATCACTTTCTTTGCCCTACAATCAATGTGAGCGTGGAAAGTGCTAAGAAAATACATTCCCGAGACAACATCATAGCTGCCAGTATCAATCACTAAGAAATCCGTGAATAACTCCCATCTGCAAATAACAATCGAGCAACCCTTGCACTCACTACTAGATATAATTCTCCCATTCTTAATGTGTATATCCGAGTAATTAGACAGGGCCGTGTGTGGAATAAAGTGTGCAATAATAAACTTGGACGACATGAAGCAATGGTATACACCTGAATCAAATAATGCCAATACGGGAAATTATAAACAAGTAAGATACCTGAAACAATATCATCTGAAGCCTTGGCCTCTTCGGCCATTAAGGTGAAGGCCCGTACTTGGTTAGGCCCCTGAGTAATCTTCTTCTGTGGCGCTCTCAGAGTATCACCCTTCAACGGAACTCTTGGTGGACAAGTATGAATTCGATGATCGGCAGCTTCGCAAATCAGACACTGCCCAAGCCTCGTCCGGCACTCCTTCCAGAAATGATCCGGTCGTTGGCAGTAATCACAAATCACATCCTTCTTCTGCGTTAAAACAGAGTTCCTTTTCATAGGTATTATCCCCTGTTTATTTATCGGAATGCCTCTACATACAGGAGCTCTTTTTGGCGTAAACGCCGGCTTCCACACTACAACAGTTTGCTATTGAGTACCCTTTACTCTCACTGATAAACTCTATTACTCCCTGACTGCCTTGAGGACTTGGGAGAAGGTGGTCAATCCCAGAGATATGATAGGTCATTAAATCTGTACATCCACGTTATGCATAAAACGCCTTGCCCTATCTGCCTCATTGGCAACCAAGGGCCCCGCAAATCGACTGAGATGAGTCCACTCAGCCGCATGTGCATCAACGGATCCGCCATTCTACTTCAAGCCTATGAACTTCTCTTCTATTTCTTCCCGAGCAGACTGCGGAAAGAAATTCTCCAAGAAACTTCATGAAAAGGTTGCCCAACTGATTGGTTTGGTCAAACGGGTCTCCTCTATGAGCCACCACTCACAAGCGTAATCTACTAATTGGATGCGTACTACATCCACCCTTTTTTATCTGGAATCTACGCAGCGACGAGCAGGTTCTTTGTTTCAAATAGCCACTGCTCCACTAGCAATGGCTTCTCCAATCCTGTAAATGTGGACGGACTGTGTTGTCCTGGGTGCTACTGGAACTACGGACTGCCGGATCATCCGCAGACTCTCCTGGAAAGCCTCGCCCTGCTGCTGATTCAGCTCGGTTTGCCGCTTCTGGTTTTCCATCATACCAAGTACAACTCCAAGAAATGCGGAGTTATCAACATGCCTCTGATATGACCGCAAATCTCTATCCGCCATGATTCTGAAGCTAAGACACGGAAGAGAATTAGTAACGGTAAACATGATTTAATAAACAAGATAGCAATAGATTCAAGACTGGCAAGATAGTATTGTGGCGGGACATGTTCCTAATTCCGGATTTTCTAATTAGTGTATTGGGTTCAATACCCAAATACAAAAGAACCAAACCCGACTAACCCTAAATCCTAGTCTCTAATACCAAATAAACCCTGTCACGTCCCACTTCCCAAAATACGTAAACACGACACGCGACAGAGCCAACCATGCTACCTATAGTTAGGAATCATCTCTCCATAGTCATATTACGGCTGTCAATCGGATATCAAGAAAAATAAAATAAACAAAATCTAGCTAACAAACGTCCATCTGCCACAATAAATAAAATCAAGAACTAGGTATAGTGGAAACCAATCAAGATCCAATAAAACAATATCCGAATTACGTCCTATATTGGCTCACATCAATAAAATAACACTACGGAAATAAAAGAAATTAAGCATCTCTAAAATTAAACATCTAGCTCCTCATTGCTTGGTTTTCTTGCCAAAATACTCTTGATCTGCCTGCGATAAAGTCGGAGGAACTAGGCCATGCAAAACCAAGACGTCAGTGCGTCATAAATACCAAAATAATAGTAATAACAAGGATATGATGCTATGATTAAACATGAATATAAATGAGTGACACAGATATAAATAGTGAGCTATATGTATGTGATCCGTATCCTAAAATCTGTGTGTCTAGGTTATATTTTTAGAAGTCTTTGAAATCAATTAATTTAATTCTCATCGTAACTCAACAGTATATATCCCGTTCATACCCTACGAGACCACTATACAATATATCCCGTTCATTCCCCACGGGACCACGGTAAAATATATCCCGTCCATTCCTTACAGGACCATGGTACAATATATCCCGTTCATTCCCTACGGGACCACGGTACAATAAACAATGATTATTCCGTTCACGTCCAGAATCAGGCAAACAATAATAATATCCTCTTGAGTTATGTAATGATTCTGAAATTCTTGTACAAAAATTTCTTGTATTTCACAGTAAAGAGTATTACAGCCTGTGTACGAGTTAAAAGTTATTTTGGTTTAATAAAAGCAAGAAGCAACTTGTAACTCACTGGTAAAACCTCTGCACTACCGTGACATGCCTGTGCGTTTGAATCCCATCAAACCCAATTATTTTTTTAGATTTTTTCTTTTTAATTTTTTGGAAGTCTAAGAGTTGCACGTGAAATACATGGAGAAATGAAAAGTTTAAGAAAAATCAAACAGGCGCAATGAGGTGTACACACCCAACTTGACACGTGGCACAAATCTCGAGACAGATCGACAAAATCCGACCGCCCGTTTCCTTGATTTGGCCGGCCCCGACGGTCCAAAGTGCTCCAAATCACACCATACTTTGCACACTTGTCCCTTCCACTCCCTTTAACTCCCCTGCACTGTTTGATTTTCTTGCAATCAAACGGATACTCTTCAATTCACCATTTAACACCTTTTTTAATGCAATTTAATCCACACTTTCAATTCCCAAACCCTAATTCTTCATTATAAATACCAATCCATGCCCTAACTCGTCACCATTCTGAAATTCTAGCAAAAATTCTCTCAAAACTCTCTAAGTGCCAAGTGGAGTTAAGCCCCTCAAGTGGAGTAGCGAGTCAAACTCGACGACCGGAGCATCTCCGACGAAACCACGACCCCGAGAGCTTCTTCAATCTCTTCTTAACCATCTAAAAACCGTAAGTCCCTTCATCTCTATTCTTTTTCATCTTAATACCACTTTTTAAAACAAACCGATAAAAGAGAAGTTATCTCTGATATAGTTTCTTTTTAATATTTGTAAGGTGTGTGATAAGCAAATTAAAGCAAACTAACATGCTACCTTAATCTTAACATAATTTCACATCTTTTAGTTTTTAATTTAACAAATTTTCATATGAAACGAACATATAATGAACTTTTTCGGTAAAATAACATGAACTTTAGTATCACCCTATCATCGATAATTAGTTTAAATACCTTTAGAATAACTTCACGGGGTAACGACCTACCCCACACGCATACTATGGTTCCATAACACGGTATTCTAAAGCTATAATTAACTTAAAGAAGAACTTTTTCATTAAAATATCACACCGTTTCAAAACGGGTTTCTTCAAATCAGTATTTCGAAATCCTTGGCAATTACGTCTCTATAATTCTCGTTAGAGGACCCGCTAATGAATGGTGCGGATTATCACACATCTTTGGGATAGCAGAGCGAGATATAGAACTCCTCACGGAATATTCTTAATAAAATACCATCAAGTTTCCAAAAGTAATAATTTTCACAAAATACTATAAACTTTCAAAAAGACTAGGTTTTACCACCAAAACACCATAACAATTAAAATACATATTCATGAAAACCCTAAATATTAAAAATCACCCTCGATGTTGATTTTTAAAAAATATTAATATATATTTTTCATAAAACCCTCTCGAGATATGCAAACAATATTTTAAAGACTCTAGAATTAATATAGGTTTAAACGGTATCATTTCTCCTGTGCCCCAGAGAACCGGAGAAAGTGAGTGCTTGCCTATTCAGGTTAGACAACTTAACGGAGTTATCAAATGGCAATTGTCTTAGAAAAAAACACAAATCCTGCCGTCCATGTGCAGCAGTTGCCGATTTCTCCCGAATATAAGATTTTTAACAATTTACATCAATTCACATGAAAAAACATGAACTCGAATCCAAACTCAAATCTAAACTCGAACTCAAACTCGAACACAAACTTGAACTCTAACTTAACTCGAATCTAAACTCGAATATGAACTTGAACCCAAGCTACTCGAACCAACTTGACTCGAACTGCAATTGTCATAACTCGCATATTACTCGGCACATTCGAATACAATCTATATCTTTTGCAATCTATGATTTTGATCAAGACATGTTAATCAATCAATCAAACTAATTAAGTATATTAACCAGTTGTAAATATTATACTCGGGGTGTTTGTGATAATTTCTTGTGTGAATCCAACGAAGCTTCAGGAGTCCCGTATTAACCTCTTTTTTTATTTTACTCGAATATCAGTCGGGTTGAATCGTCCACAGCCTAGAGCCCTGATGCTAACACATGAAATAGACACGTGTTTCCTTGCTCCTGGGGCCCCACTCTTGAGCTCGTGAATACTTCTATGGCTGCGTTGATATTCACACTTGGAACTTAATGTTAACATAATGACCATATAGAGACGTATAGTATATATTTAACCATAAACATATATTCTTACGCGTCATATATATTCTACACTTGTCATTTCTCTTTACTCTTACCTATCTTTAGGACTTACCGAGCGCTAGTTCGCTGACGAGCATTCCACCCACTTTTCTTCTCTTGGAATGTTCATCAGATACGGTCGAAACGAAGGAAGTTGAAGCCACAGAGGATGGCTAAAATCATATCTCTACTCGGGGCTAGCTCAGCTTCATTTTTTCTTCAGTTTATGTATGCCACTTGTTTAGGCATTTTCCTTATTGTATTTACTTTCCAGCATAACCTCATGTATTTGTAAATATTGAAAGTTGAATGTAAATAAAGATATTTGTTGAAAAAATTTTACAGTCTCCATTTATTCTTGTATTGTGTATTATTATTTCAATATGCTTAGTATATTTATTTAGGGAATGACCTCTGGATAAATATTCCGCGGGCTTGCCACGTCACCATTTCCGTCTACTGGGAAGCGGGGTGTGACAAGTTACGTTTCGGTTACATTCTTAATTTCCCCTTTTCCCCCAAGGTTATGTGTTCAAGTTAGGTATTGACTATATAAATCTAATGCCAATACAAGATCAAGAAGGTACAAGTCTTGTTTATGTAGACAACTAGTTACGTCCATCAGGACAACAATCAGGATTGTTGGCATTAGCAATATGATCCAAGTAATAAGTCTAGTAGTGTGTCGTGAACATACCATGTACTATATATTAACCAAAACAGATACCAATGTAAAACTGTAATCAATATCGGAACAAAATATCCTGTTCATTCCCCATGGGACCACGGTACAATATATCCCGTTCATTTCCCACGGGACCACTGTACAATAAACAATGATTATTCCGTTCACGTCTGGAATCACGGCAAACAATAATAATATTCTCTTGAGTTACGTTTCGGTTACATTCTTAATTTCCCCTTTTCCCCCAAGGTTATGTGTTCAAGTCAGGTATTGACAATATAAATCTAATGCCAACACAGGATCAAGTAAGTACATGTCTTGTCTATATAGAAAACAAGTTACGTCTATCAGGACAACAATCAGGATTGTTGGTATTAGCAATAAGATCCAAGTAACAAGTCTGGAAGTGTGTCGTGAACATGCCATGTACTGTATATTAACCAAAACAGATATCAATGTAAAACTGTAATCAATATCGAAACACAATTAATACCGGGATGCATATGTATCTATCTGTAATAACCGTTATACGTCCATTACCATATATGATGCAATCTAGATAACATATTGAATTGATATAGTAGTATGATAATATCTGATATTCCGGCATGCAACTAGATAAACTATTATCAGTACGGATACAGACGGATGCTATAAAACTGTAAATCGGTAATTTCTGCTGAATAGTAAAACACATGCACTATAATTTATCAAATAAATATTGATATAATAACATAGCATGTTACAAGTTTAGAACTTGCCTGATCGAATCTCACATCGAGATACGGATTATCTTTATAAAATGGTATGCTGATAATAATTTGCAACGGTATACATATATGTATATACTAAGTATATATATGTTGGTATAGATAAACTAGCATGTTGCATACACTGTATATTATAAAACTGATTAACGTTAAATAACCATGGTGTATAAATTATATAGATATAGTTGTATGATGATAATAATAATAATAATATGACAACATATAAGTAAATTGCGTAAACCATAGTATATAGCAAGTTGTAAACTTGCCTCGAAACAAACGCGATGAACGGAAGCAACACGATACTATACAAACTAACACCAAGTTTTGATGGCTCGGTTAAGCTTCTAAGATGCGGCTGGAGTTGCGTCGGTAAGGATGGATGTAGGCTTGAAGAACGAAAAAGGAGAATATATAAATTTATGAGGGGGAGATTTAGTTAGAGGAGAGAGAGAAAGAGATATGTTATGTCGAGAAAGGGAGAGTGAAAATATGAGGCAGAGAGAGAAAGAAAGTTTCTGTTTTATAAAATGTAAAGTATATAATAGTGTTTGTCTGTCTATGTGTGTGTGTGTGTGTGTATAGTATAGTTTATAATAGGTTATAAATATATATTATAGTTTAATACTACTAAAGATAATATCAAACTACACTTCGTCTCCACCAAAATCTCACAAAAATATATATTGGAAAAATAATACATATACGTAACCTTTTTAACCATAATATAAGAATATCATTTAAATATCTCATACCCCTTATTTAATATTTTAAAAGGATTTAAATATGTTTGATTCTAAGAAATATTTTGTATCCAGATTCTATTAGATTTAAGCGTAATAGATAAAGGTCAAAATAAATATGGGATGCTTAACCATATGATGGCAGTTAACAAATATAAATTATCTTTAACGTGTGACTACTAGAAGATATAAGCATATGATTTAGATATTATATATATGTGTGTGTGTGTATACACACACACACATATATTATACTAGATTCACATGGATTTATTTACAAATAAATATTAAAAAATATAACCATAATGGATTTCATACATGCGGGTCAGGTCGGATAACCGTTTCTACTATTCAAATAAATCGTAACCAAAATAAATAAATAAATAATATAAAGTAAGATTTAAAATATCGATTAGTGTCGTATGAACATGCTAGGGTGTTACATTATACTCAATTACAAAGAATTTCATCCTCGAAATTCACAAAACAGGAAAAGATAAGAACAATGAAGATATGAACCTAAGGAAAGAGGTGTGGAAAGTTTTGTCGAATCTCGTCTTCCCATTCCCAAGTAAATTCTCCATGCGAACGATTTTCCCATGAAATAAGTACCAAAGGGATTACTTTATTCTAGAGAACTTTTTCTCGTCGATCCACAATACCCATCGGTTGCTCTTCATAAGTCAAATCTTTTCTCACTGTCAGTTCTGAGTGATCATGGACGTGCGTCTCATCTCGAACATACTTGCGAAGTTGAGATACATGAAACACGTCAGGAACACCCGCCAAGAATGGTGGTAAAACCAATCGATAAGCTATCTTTCCAACTCGCTCAATGATATTGAAAGGCCCTACGAATCGAGAATTAATCTTTCCTCGACTACCAAATCGGATTGCTCCTCTAGTCGGTGATATCATCAAGAACATAAGATCACCAATAGCAAACTCCATAGGTTTTCTTCCAGTATCAACCTAACTTTTCTATTGATCGTGTGCCACCTTCATATGATCACGTATCAAGTTAAGTTTCTCCATAGTTTGCATAATCAGTTTTGGTCCCAACAATCTTCTTTCTCCAACATCATCCTATCATATTGGCAAGCGACACTTACGACCGTACAATACTTCAAATGGAGCCATCTGTATAGTCGCCTGAAAACGGTTATTGTACCAGAACTCCACGAAATGTAAACTCCTCTCATGAACCATTGAAGTCTAACATGCAACCTTTCAACATATCTTCAAGTGTGTGGATCGTTCTCTCGGACTGTCCATTTGTCTGAGGATGATAGGCTGTACTAAACTTCAAGCGAGTTCCCAAACTTTCTTATAGATTCTGTCACGCCCTGCTTCCTAAGATACGTAAATACGGCATGTGACAGAGATAATCATGCTACCTGTAGTTAGGAATCATCCCTCCACAGTCACATTACGGTTGTCAAGAGGATATCAAGAACAGTAAAATATAAAATCTAGCTGGTACATGTCCATTTGCCACAATAAATAAAATCAAGAAACTGCATAAAGTAGAAACGAATAATGATCCAATAAACAATATCTGAATCATGTCCCAATATGGGCTCACATCAAAAGAAATAAAACTACGGAAATAAACAAACTAAACATCTCTAATAATGTACTTTCAATTCCTCATTGCTCAGCTTGATTGTTAAAGTACTCTTGATCTGCCTGCGATAAAGGTAAAGGAATTGGGCTATGCAAAACCCAGACGTTAGTGCGTCATAATATCAAAATAACAGTAACGACCAGGATATAATAATATAATTAAACATGCATGTAAAGGATAAATACAGATGTAAAACAGTGAGGTACAAGTATGTGATGTGTATTCTAAAGACTGTGCTTCTAGGTTATCTATTCTATAAGTTTTTGAAATCAATTTAATGGAATCGTCGATGTAACTCAATAGTATCCAATACGTGCCCGGGACCACAGTCAAAATTGTCGGGTTGAATTCGAGACGTTCCACTAGGCAGTAAACAGGTAACATGTACAAATGAATGATGTCAGCAGTATCGTCCCGGGGCTGGCCTAGCCCGTAAAGACTGATCAGTATAAGCATCGAACTATTGAGTTATAAGTCAGGTTTCATTATTGATTTTCCCTTACTCCCCAGGTTGTGTGTTCAAGTCAGGTATCACTGATATAAATCTAAAGCCAACACAGGATCAAGCAGGTACAGATTTTGTCTATGCAGAAAACAGGTTACGTCCGTCAGGACAACAAGTCAGGATTGTCAGCATTAGCAATAAGATCCAAGTAACAAGTCTGGTGATGGGTCGTGAACATGTCATGTGATGCATATTAATCAAATAGATCTCCCATATGAAGCTGTAATCGATATCGGAACATGGTAAACAAAACTGATATAAGGATGCATATGTATCTATCTGTAATAACCATTATACGTCCATGACTATGTATGATGCAAATTAAATAACATGTTGTACTGATGTAGTAGTATAATGATACCATGATGTTCCGGCATCCAACTAGATATGCGATTATCAGTACGGATATGAACGGATATTGTAAAACTGTAAATCGGTACTATTCGTTGAATAATAAAACACATGCAGTATTCTTATTTATATAGATATTGATATAATATAACATAGCATGTTGCAAGTTAAAAATTGCCTGATCGAATCTCACATTGAGACAGATTTGTGAGGAATATGTGTAACACCCTAGTTCATTTATACCAGTTCTATTTCAAGTATTTCTTTATTTATGGTATTTTCCTGATTTACTATGTTTTGGGTGCGAATGGTATATTTGACATTTGTATTTGCATCCGACCCGACCCGCATGCTTGAAACCTGTTTTGATTCATGTTTATGATTATCCAGACTTGTTACATGGACTCGTGCACTTTCATTTATACATCCTGCATACTGACATTTATCTGGCATCTGAATTTTTAATATAACATTTAAAGTCACATAAAATATTTTAAAAATACATTGCATGGCCTGCATGATACCCCTAATCCCGTGGTAGCATCCGCGCATCTTGTTCCTGTCCCGTTCAGTGAAACGGACTTGTTTGGATGGCTACGCGCACGTACGTGCATCTGTTCTTGGGGGTATGCATTTTCGTTACCCGGATATCCAATTTTAATTTTGGTCGACATGTATATTTTTCGTATTTTAAAACTGAATTTTAGACCCGGACCGGGCATATTTTGGACTACGTTTGTATTTACCAGAATATCAAATTTTATTTATATAATATTAATTTTATAAACCGATACAAATTAAAATTTAGTTAACTAATAAAAGATTTTTTAAATTTAAATCTAAACTAATTTCCTAATAAACTAACAACCCCTTTCTCTCTCTCTCTCCTCTGCATATATATATTTATAAATATTTTATTTATTTATTTATTCTTTCTTTATTTAATATACAGCTTCTTCTTCTTACTTCTTCTTCTTTCTTTTTCTTGATCTTGTTTTTTAATTCTGGTGATCACCGCTGGAGCCATGCTCATCGCTGACGATCCGAGTGATCCAGCGAACGTACCTTGCCTGTGTGATCACCCTCTTGCTTTGCTTGGACCCGTCGCGCGTGCCGCGTGTGTGTTGTGACGATTTACCGACGTCGGACGTGCCATGCGTATCCGTCGCGTGATTCGATCGAGGCAAGTTTATCTTGCTACATGCTATGTTACTGTATTTACATCTATTTGAATAAATATAGCACTTGTATTTTAAATCATGCATCCCACATTATCATTTTACTTGTTTCACCATTTTCGGATATCCGTATGCATCCGTACAAGTTATTTCATACCTAGTGCATGCAAATTTATCTTGATACATGCTAGACTACAATATACTGCACTCAATTGAATAATAACATTTCATATTGTTTAATTGTACCACATTTACCAGTTTATCATTTTACGGTTATATGACATCCGTATGCATCCATATCAGTATTTACATAATTATTCGCATGCTAAATTATCTTGCCACATGCTACTAAATTATCTTGCCACATGCTAGGTATAGTATTATGCATCCATATGAATAAAATGTTACCCGTTCATCCCATTGTACATCCATACTAAAGTTTTACTGTTTTCGGATACCCGTTTGCATCCATATCATTTAAAATATATATCGTCATAATATTTCTTATTATTATTATCTTTAATTAGTTTATAATCTGCATTTTATAATGTTATATGAAATATAGTTTGAAAATATTATAGTTTACACATGAAACGTCGTTGCAAAGCGGATACGACAAATCTGAAATTTACTGTACACCTTACCTTATAAAATTCATTATAAATCATAGAAAAATTATTAGTATACGTTATTTAGTTCATTACGAAGCTAACTTAGAATACTATAACTATATGAAATATTTACTTACAAAATAAATTGTTTAAATAACATAAAATGCAAATGAAAATATCTCTAAACTGCTGTCCACGGAAATTCCAGCAGCAAACTTTCAATTTTGAATGTTCATACCTTTTTTTAGGAACTACCTGAGATACTTCAACTTATAAAAATAAAAACCTTATTGAATTATCTTTGTTTTGGTATAAGACACGTCCCTTTTGGAGAAACCTTGTTATTTTTAAGCTATTTTACAAATCAGGGTGACGCTGAATTTCTGAACGGAATTTTCTTGTGCATGGTTAATCAATACCACTTTTATAGTTATTAATCGGGTTGAATATGTTATCCATGTTAATATTATTATATCAATATCTATTCAATAAATAATAGTGCTTGTGTTTTAATATTCAGCAAATTTTACCGATTTACAGTTTTATAGTATCCGTCTGTATCCGTACGGTTTATTATATATCTAGTTGCACGCCGAGACCATATTATTTCATGTAACTGTTGTATTAGTGCACCATGCTTGATAATTGTGCATTCTACTTAGTCATGATGTAACCCCTGATAGATATTTATGCATCCATGTTTTTATCGTACATCCGTACTTTTACCCTGATTCCATACTTGCTACATCTTACTGTTGGGCACCCATTTGTTACACTGTGTACTACTTGACATAACCTGATACACCACTAATTGACATAACTTGATACATGTACACTACGTGACATGACCTAATACACCACTATTTAACATGACTTGACACATGTACACTACCTGACATGACCTGATATATCACTACTTGACATGTTACCTGATCCTGTTTCTAATGCCGACAATCCTGACATGTTGTCTCGATGGACATATCCCGTTATCTGTATAGAAAAAACTGTTCCTGCTTGATCCTGTGTTTGGCATTAGCTTCAGATTTATCAATACCTGACTTGAACACATAACTTGGGGGTATGGGGAAATCAATGATGAAACCTGACTTGTAACTCAATAGTTCGATACTTATACTGATCAGTTTTAGGGGCTAGGCCAGCCCTGAGATGATGCTGCTGATATCATTCATCTGTACATGTTTCCTGTTTAATGCCTAGCGGCATGTCTCGGTTTCAGCCCGAGAATCTGGACCGTGGTCCCGGGTATGCACGGGATACTATTGAGTTACATCGACGATTCATTAAATTAATTTCAAAGACTTGAGAGTAGTTAACCCGGTAGTTTAGTTCAGATTACTCACCGCACGTCACATGTGCTTATACCTTTCACCGTTTCTTATTCGTGTTACTTTTATACTTTTATTACTGTTCATACTTATGCCTGCATGACTTGTTACCTCCTGATTATATTATTATTGATATTATGACGTACTGACGTCTGGGTTTTGCATGGCCCGGATCCTCTACCTTTGTCGCAGGCTGATTAGGAGTATTTCCGCCGTCAGGACGAGCAGTGAGGATCCTATTAGTATCCAGTTAGTTTAGTTATTTCCGTACCTTCCAGATTGTTATTGTTATTTGGATTTATTGCTTCCGCATATTATTTCTTGACTCGTTTATTCTGGCTCATGGACATGTACTAGATAGTTTATTTTATTTCTACTGTTCTTGATATCTCTAGACAACCATAATATGACTGTGGAGGGATGTTTCCTAACCACAAGTAGCATGGGTTGGATCTGTCACGTGCCTATCTTAGCGCACTCTGGGAAGCGGGGTGTGACAGGGTTTGTTTGGTATCAGAGCCATAGGATTTAGGTTGATCGGGTTTGATTCTTTTATAGTTGGGTATTGGACCCAATACACGAATCAGAAAACTCATAATTAGGAACATGTCCTGCCACATTGTTATCGTGATTCTTGAATCATATCTTTCTCTTGACCCTTGTTTTGACGATATGCAAATAACTTTGCATCTCGGCTTGAAATCTTTTGGTTCCCTATTGTTTCTCCCTACTTATTCTTTTGATTCTGATACTAGGATTTTGGCGATTTGGACGGAGTTATGTGATTGTAACTATGAACTGCAGCATGGTTACAATGTGGTACTCTATTTAAGTAACTTGGAGTCCTAGTCTTGATTCACTTCCTTGTTTCATGGTCGTTATATTGTATTGCTTCTCTTGCTTTCCAGTTCATGTTTTATCACAAACTTGAATCCTGTTTACCGTGCTTAATCTTCTTCAGTCGTGGCTTCAGATGAAGTTGTTTTCAATATCCTATTTATTCATGTTTTCCCGCATTAGAATTATTCGATTCTGGTGCATCCCATTGTTTGCTGTTGTCTTGGGAATGGATTTTCTCGGCACTTTCCACGCTCATATTGATTGTAGGGCAAAGAAAGTGATTTTCCATATTCTCGAACATCCGGAGTTTGTTTTCACTGGAGGAAGCAGTTCTGTCGGGCCAGTCGAATTTAGGGTTAGGCCGACAAGCACCGTTTTTGCGTCGATGGAAGTTGATAAGGAGGAAGCGCCAGCTGTAGTTCGAGAGTTCATGGACGTGTTCGAGGACATCTCGGGTTTACCGCCAAAACGAGATGTAGAGTTCGCGATCGATCTTATTTCTGGTGCAGCGCCAATCTCAAAGGCGTACTATCCGATGGCACCAGTGGAGTTAGAAGAAGTAAAGATGCAGGTTACTGAATTGCTTGAGAAGGATTGGGTTCACAGCAGCAATTCACCTTGGGGAGCTCCAGTTCTTCTAGTCAAGAAGAAAGATGGCACAAGGAGAATGTGCATCGATTATCGAGAATTAAACCGGGTGACTATTAAGAACAAGTACCTGATCCCTCACATTGGTGAATTGTTCGAGCAACATAATGGCGCGAGGGTATTCTCGAAGTTGGATTTGCGATCCGGATATCATCAGGTCCGAGTTAAATCAGAGGATATTTGCAAGACTGCGTTCCGAACTCGATATGGACATTATGAGTATTTAGTGTTGCCATTCGGAGTCACGAATGCACCGGCGATATTTATGGACTTGATGAACCGAATCTTTTCACCATTCTTAGACCAGTTTATAGTGGTATTCATCGATGATATATTGTTCTACTCGAGGAGCCTTGAAGAGCATGCAGAACACTTGAAGACCACACTGCAGACATTGAGGCAAGAAAGATTGTACGCAAAGATGAGCAAGTGCGAGTTTTGGCTTGAAGAAGTAAAGTTTTTGTGGCATGTTGTATCCGGAAATGGAATCGCCGTTGACCCTGAAAAGATTGCAGCAGTTCAAGATTGGCTGATTCCGAAGAACGTAGCAGAGATAAGAAGTTTTCTTAGACTTGCCGGATATTACAGATGATTCATGGAGAATTTTGCTCGTTTGGCTGAACTTTTGACCAAGCTTACACGGAAGGAAGTATCGTTCGTATGGACGGATAAATTTGCTTCAGCTTTTGAGGCGTTGAAGCAGAGATTGATAACCGCTCCTATTTTGACCGTACCAGATGGTTCCGGAGGATTGGTGATTCACAGCGACGCATCTGGGAAAGGTTTGGGGTGTTGTTTTGATACAGCATGGGAAAGTTATAGCTTACGCATCGAGACAGCTGAAGATCCATGAGAAAAATTACCCAACTCATGATTTGGAGCTAGCAGCTATGATTTTCGCTTTGAAGATTTGGAGACACTACTTATTGGGCGAAAGGGTCAAAGTATTCACCGATCACAAAAGCCTAAAATACGAGTTCACACAGAAAGAGCTTAACATGAGGCAGCATAGATGGTTGGAGCTGATGGCTGACTACGATCTTGATCTTAAGTACCATCCGGGGAAAGTTGATGTTGTGTCGGATGTGCTTAGTCGGTTGCCAGCAATTCGGATGTTGACTGCACAGAAGGAACTTATCGAAGATTTTCGGAGATTCGAGTTGGAGATCGTGCTACCGTATTCTTCGGGACAGTTGATGCAGCTGCAAGTATAGTCGTCATTGATCGAGAGTATTAAAGCAGCGTAGTCGTAGGACCCAAGATTTCTGAAGTTTTAAGAACAGGTTGAAGCTGGACTTCGAACGAACTTGTTGATTCATGAAGATGGTTCGTTGCGATATGGTAGCCGTTTTTGTGTGCCGAAAGGAGACATTCATGAAGAAGTTATGAAGGAGGCACACAGTTCCGTATATTCCGTACATCTAGGAGGCACGAAGATGTACCGTGATCTACGACAGCATTTCTGTTGGGAAGGCATGAAAATGGAGATTGCTCGCTTTATAGCGAAGTGCTTGGTGTGTCAGCAAGTCAAGGCTGAACATCAAAGGGTTGCTGGTTTATTGCAACCACTTCCGATTTCTCAATGGAAGTGGGAACATATAATCATGGACTTCATGACGGCTTTACCACGAAGTACCAAAGGGCAACAATGCAGTTTGAGTGATTGTCGATCGATTGACCAAGACAGCTCATTTCATTCCATTTCGAGTTGGTCAGTCAACGGAAGCATTAGCAGAATGGTATATGCAGGAGATTGTGAGATTGCATAGAGTACCTGTAAGCATCGTTTCCGATCATGATACCCGATTCTTATCACACTTCTGGAGGAGTTTACAGGAATGTTTGTGGATGCGATTGAAGTTTAGAACAGCTTATCATCCTCAGACAGATGGCCAGTCGGAGAGAACGACCAAAACTCTTGAAGACATGTTGAGAGCTTGCATGTTAGATTTCAAGGGTTCATGGGAGGATCATCTACACTTGGTGGAGTTTTCGTACAACAACAGTTTTCAGGCGACTATTCAGATGGCTCCATTCGAAGCATTGTATGGTCGCAAGTGTCGTTCACCTGTTTGTTGGGACGATATTGGAGAACGAAGATTGTTGGGATCGTATTTGATCTTGCAAACAGTAGAGAGGGTTAATATTATCCGGAATCACATGAAGGCCGCACAGGATCGGCAGAAGAGTTGGGCCGATATATCGAGAAGACCTCTAGAGTTCGCTGTTGGTGATCTTGTGTTCTAGAAGATATCACCAACTAGAGGAGTGATTCGTTTTGGGAGTCGAGGCAAGTTTAGGCCTCGATTCGTAGGGCCTTTGGAAATTTTGGAGCGTGTTGGAGAAGTGGCTTATCGATTGGCATTACCACAATCTTTGGTGAATGTTCATGACGTGTTTCATGTATCTCAACTCCATAAATATGTTCGAGATGAAACACACGTGCTGGATCATTCGGAGCTGACTGTATGAGAGGATTTGACCTGTGAGAAACGACCGATGTCGATTGTTGATCGAAGAGAAAAGGTCCTTAAGAACAAGGTTATTCCTCTCGTACTTGTTTCTTGGGGGAATCGCTTGCACGGAGAATCGACTTGGGAACGAGAAGACGAGATTCGACAGAAGTTTTCAGATCTCTTCTTGTAGATTCTTGATTGTTTATCTTTTCTTGTTTTGGGGAATTTCGAGGACGAAATTTTTTTGTAGTTGGGTATAATATAACACCCTAGTTCATTTATACCAGTTCTATTTCAAGTATTTCTTTATTTATGGAATTTTCCCGATTTACTGTGTTTTGGGTGCGAATAGTATATTTGACGTCTATATTTGCATCCGACCCGACCCGCATGCTTGAAACCTATTTTGATTCATATTTATGATTTATCCTGACTTATTGCGTGGACTAGTGCACTTTCATTTATACATCCGGCATACTGGCATTTATCTGGCATCTGCATTTTTAATATAACATTTAAAGTCATATAAAATATTTTTAAAATACATTGCATGGCCTGCATGATACCCCTAACCCCATGGTAGCATCCGCGCATCTTGTTCCCGTCCCGTTCAGTGAAACGGACTTTTTTGGATGGCTACACGCACGTACGTGCATCCATTATTGGGGGTATGCATTTTCGTTACCCGGATATCCAATTTTAATTTTGGTCGACATGCATATTTTTCGTATTTTAAAACTGAATTTTAGACCCGACCCGGGCATGTTTTGGACTATATTTGTATTTACTAGAATATCAAATTTTATTTATATAATATTAATTTTATAAACTGATACAAATTAAAATTTAGTTAACTAATAAAAGATTTTTTAAATTTAAATCTAAACTAATTTCCTAACAAACTAACAACCCCTTTCTCTCTCTCTCCTCTGCATATATATATTTATATATATTTTATTTATTTTTTTCTTTCCTTATTTAATACACAGCCTCTTTTTCTTACTTCTTCTTTCTTCTTTCTTTTTTTGATCTTGTTTCTTGATTCCGGTGATCACCGCTGGAGCCGTGCTCATCGCTGACGATCCGAGTGATCCAGTGAACGTACCTTGCCTGTGTATCACCTTCTTGCCTTGCCTGGATCCGTCCTGCGTGTCGTATGTGCGTTGTGACGATTTACCGACGTCGGACGTGCCGTGCGTATCCGTCGCGTGATTCGATCGAGGAAAGTTTTATCTTGCTACATGCTATGTTACTGTATTTACATCTATTTGAATAAATATAACACTTGTATTTTAAATCATGCATCCCACATTATCATTTTGCATGTTTCACCGTTTTCGGATATCCGTATGCATCCGTACAAGTTATTTTATATCTAGTGCATGTAAATTTATCTTGATACATACTAGACTACAATATATTGCACCCAGTTGAATAATAACATTTTATATTTTTTAATTGTACATCCCACATTTACCAGTTTATCATTTTACGGTTATATGACATCCGTATGCATCCATATCAGTATTTACATAAGTATTCGCATGCTAAATCATCTTGCCACATGCTAGGTATAGTATTATGCATCCATATGGGTAAAATTTTACCCGTTCATCCCATTGTACATCCATACTAAAGTTTTACTGTTTTCGGATACCCGTTTGCATCCATATTATTTAAAATATATATCATCATAATATTTATTATTATTATCTTTAATTAGTTTATAATCTGCATTTTATAATGTTATACAAAATATAGTTTGAAAATATTATAGTTTACACATGAAACGTCGTTGCAAAGCGGATACGACAAATCTGAAATTTACTGTACACCTTACCTTATAAAATTCATTATAAATCATAGAAAAATTATTAGTATACGTTCTTTAGTTCATTACGAAGCTAACTCAGAATTCTATAACTCTATGAAATATTTACTTGAAAAATAAATTTTTTATAAAACGTAAAATGCAAATTAAAATATCTCTAAACTGCTGTCCAGGGAAATTCCAGCAGCAAACTTTCAATTTCGAATGTTCATAACTTTTTGTAAGAACTACCTGAGATACTTCAACTTATAAAAATGAAAACCTTATTGAATTATCTTTGTTTTGGTATAAGACACATCCCTTTTGGAGAACGTTTATTATTTTTAAGCTATTTTACAAATCAGGGTGACGCTGAATTTCTGAACGGAACTTTCTTGGGCATGGTTAATCAATACCACTTTTATAGTTATTAATCAGTTTGAATATATTATCCATGTTAATATTATTATATCAATATTTATTTAATAAATAATAGTTCTTGTGTTTTAATATTCAGCAAATTTTACCGATTTACAGTTTTATAGTATCCGTCTGTATCCGTACGGTTTATTACATATCTAGTTGCACTCCGAGACCATATTATTTCATGTTACTGTTGTATTAGTGCACCATACTTGATAATTGTGCATCCTACATAGTCATGATGTAACCCCTGATAGATATTTGTGCATCCATGCTTTTATCGTACATCCGTACTTTTACCTTAATTCCATACTTGCTACATTTTACTGTTGGGCACCCGTTTGTTACATTGTGTACTACTTGACATGACCTGATACACCACTACTTGACATGACTTGATACATGTACACTACCTGACATGACCTGATACACCACTACTTGACATGACTTGATACATGTATACTACCTGACATGACCTGATATATCACTCTTGACATGTTACCTGATCCTGTTTCTAATGCCGATAATCCTGACATATTGTCCCGATGGACATATCCCGTTGTCTGTATAGAAAAACCTGTTCCTGCTTGATCCTGTATTGGCATTACTTTCAGATTTATCAATACCTGACTTGAACACATAACTTGGGGGTATGGGGAAATCGATGATGAAACCTGACTTGTAACTCAACAGTTCGATACTTATACTGATCAGTTTTAGGAGTTAGGCCAGCCCTGGGATGATGCTGCTGACATCATTCATCTGTACATGTTTCCTGTTTAGTATCTAGCGGCTTGTCTCGGTTTCAACCTGAGAATCTGGACCGTGGTCCCAGGCATGCACGGGATACTATTGAGTTACATCGACAATTCATTAAATTGATTTCAAGGACTTGAGAGTAGTTAACCCAGTAGTTTAATTCAGATTACTCACCGCACGTCACATGTGCTTATACCTTTAACTATTTCTTATTCGTGTTACTTTTATACTTTTATTACTGTTCATACTCATGCCTGCATGACTTGTTACCCCCTGATTATATTATTATTGATATTATGACGCACTGGCGTCTGGGTTTTGCATGGCCCAGATCCTCTACCTTTGTCGCAGTTTGATCAGGAGTATTTCCGCCGTCAGGCCGAGCAGTGAGGATCCTGTTAGTATCCAGTTAGTTTAGTTATTTCCGTACCTTCCAGATTGTTATTGTTATTTGGATTTATTGCTTCCGCATATTATTTCTTGACTCGTTTATTCTGGCTCATGGACATGTACTAAATAGTTTATTTTATTTCTACTGTTCTTGATATCTCTAGACAGCCGTAATGTGACTGTGGAGGGATGTTTCCTAACCACAGGTAGTATGGTTGGCTCTGTCACGTGCCTATCTTAGCGCACTCATGGAAGCGGGGCATGACAATATGTATGCTCTAGAGGCCATTATTGTATGATATAGTGGATGCTTGGACATGTATATAGAGGACTTTCTTTCTCGACATGATAGTATGATATCTGGTTGCTTTTTATCTTAACATGTACACTAGTATTGTTATACTGTCTCTCTGATATATGTTGATAAAACCCTTAGGATGTTGGCTTGACTATCAGGACTATGATGCAGATCATACTAGTGGGGCTAGTATAGTTCGTAAGCACATCCTTTAATAGTTCCTAGTCGAGGGAGTATCGAGACAGGGCTTCGATATTCCAGAGTAGACTAGTGTGTACGTTTCTTAACCCTGTATGGGGCGATGGTTGATCCCACATCCATTGGTGTTTGACAACAAAGATTGTACACAGGTGCTCATTAGAGAATGGGTACACCGAATAGGACTCGCCGAGAACTTCTACTTGGTACTATACCTAACACCAGATAGCAGTTCTCTGGTGACACTTATACAGGTTAGTCTGTAGACCCGAGATCGTAATGGAGTCTTGTGTGGTTCTTACTGTGCTTTGATTTCCTCCCTACCCCGGCTCAAAGGATTCGTGCAAATAAGTGGATTTTGGGTACAGTCCCGAGTCACATGGAGGCAGTGAGCGATTGGAGGGGTTTCGTCTCTCCCGGTATAGGGAGTTGATATTGCGTTACGCTCGATTGGCTATAACAGCAAGTCCCTGGCTAGGGCTTATGAGATTACTGGTAATTGTTATCATTAGTTTCTCGAACAATTATATGCTACACATCGGCATAACTTATCAAGTTATTGGGGTCTGATGATTCCACCCCTAGACTTGATATGCGACATATCAAACGAAGAGACCGGACTGTACAGTAAGTTTTGCCTATAGGATTTGTGGGAGTTTGGACAATCTTGCTTGTTGATCTTCTATTCGCTCAATACCTGGGTAGCCGTTACGTCCAGCTAGTACCGCTGACGGCTTGTAGGTGATTGATATGATCATTACCTACTGCTAGCGTATTGACGAGTCTTTAAAGTCCCACACAGAGGTTTCCTAGCTCAAGTGAAACGAAGTAGGGCACATATGGTGATATGTAAGGGAGCTTGATTAAATACGAGTATGTGATACCGTATTCTAATCTCACGATATGTGATATCGGTTAAGTTATATGTGATATGACCGGATTCTTGAATCAAGTGTTAATTCAATGATATATATATATATTATATATATATATATATATGATACTGGTCGGTTATATATGATATGACCGGAGTATTGAATCAAGTGTTTATTTAATGTAGTATTGAATATTTATCGGTTATATGTGATATGACCGGGTTATTGAATCAAGTGTTGATTTTATAATTTGATATACATATAAATGATATTAGACAGTTATATTTGATATGATCAGATTATTGAATTAAGTGTTGATTTAATAATTTGATATATATTTTTATATTTGATATATTAATATATATTAACTAATATTGTGTTCACTAAAGATTTTCTTCTCTTTGAAATACATTTAATATATATGTGATATATATTAATATATGTATTTACTATTGTGTCATGGTGGATGATACATTGGATATGGGTGTATGAGACTCACACCAAAACTATAGATAATTTGGGTAAATATTTATTTAGAGTTAAATTAAAAATTAGGTGGAAATGAGATGACTTGGATGCTTGTAGGAGCATCTAGAAGCCATGTCTCATTCCACTAATTTTGTTTTACTCTAGATATTATAACCCAACCATTATCTTTAGTCCATGGTTAACTCTCTACTTATCACTTGGAGATATTTCTTCATCCAAGTTCATTTTCTTGCTCTCTAACTTTTTTTGAGGTGAAGAAATAAAAAGTGAAAGAGATTTCTAAAGTGAGTAAAATCCTACTTCATCAATCTACTCTCATTTAGCATATAAGATTAGGTTGTTTACCTCACTAATTCTTGATTAGTGAAGAGGTAGCTTGAGTTAGAGTTACTTCAAGATGGATCATCTTCAGCCTTGAAGAAGACGAAGCAAGCTCGTTCCTTTCACGAAGTGGAGCCTAAGAAGAGTTCTAGGGACCACTATTTGGAGCTAAGGGACTACTACTTGGAGCTTTAGAAGTGAAGGACCGGTCTACAAAGCTTGTATTCTCTATTCTCTTAGTATAAAACTTATTTACTTGCTATCAAACTCTAATTCTCTAGTTCGATTCTAGGTTAGTGTAGCTTAGACCTTTAGATTTTTTAAAATTGCATACTTGATGCATGTGGAAACCTAGTAGAGGTGCTAAGACACACTTTCATGGTATCAGAGCCATACCAGAACATTATGTTTGGTCTAAACGACGTTAAAATGTTCGATCGGTATTTTTGAAACCCTAAAAATATATTTTCTGTCCAAATTTTCAAAAGTTGAATTTTTACAGATTAAAAATATGCAGAAAATTGTGCAGGGTTTTTTATAGAGCCCCAAGAAATACGAGGGACCAACTCAACCAATTGGCCACGCAACTGCGGCAAAACCTTGGGTTTAGCCGCGGTTCCGCGGAATTATTGGTGAGTTAAGGACTCAATTGTCTTGTGCTGCTCCATTATGTAATTTAGCACTTTCTGGGTGTTTTTAATGTGACTCAAGTTGTTGAGGTCTATGTGATTTGTGGGTGTTTGAGATATCGATCAAAATATTTAACATCGTCTAGATATATGTGATATGTGATACAATACTTGGAATCCACATTAATTAGTTTTGTGAAAACTAGTTTGTGTTTTGTAAATCTCGTGTTTTAGTCTTTTTTGATCGATTGCCACAGAATTTCGATTCGGATCAAAACTCCATCGCAATCTCATATTGTACATGATTGGTCACCAGGAAACACAACTAGATAACCACGCCCCATTGCTTCGACCAAGTGACTATAGGAGAACACTGTAGCTAAAAGTATCCACTTGGGTGCTCGCGGCCACGGTGTTCCGCCTAAGTGCACTTCGTTGACGGCATCGGGGGTGCGGCAATCTATTAAAGTTTCCGACGAGCATTTGATCATTATATCGGGAATCTTGTTGAATTACCCGACTAACTATTGAAAAGTGTTTTCAATTTGAGACTTAAATGCAAGGTTTATAGTGTTAGGCATGAAATATGAGATATGAGATATTCCGGGTTTATGATGTCTAAGGTTTGTTGCAGATTCTAATTATTGTAGTTTTCTTTTCTTTTTTCTGCGACCGTAAGTGTAATATGTGGTGTATCCCTAATCTCGTTGCTATATGTCAACGACATTTGGGATACGCATATTTACTTACGTTGATGAAATGCGATGTTATGTATTACTGTGATATACTATATTGAATCGTCGTGATAGAATAGCCGGGGGTTTTTGCGTGAGATGTGAGTTTTTCAATTTTCATTCATGTAAAATTGTATATAATATTTTTTTATTGGGACACTTCCGGGTTGAGGATGATGTCACTATTGATGTATATTATTTACTTTTCCACATTAGGATAGACCCAAAGTGGGGAGCACAAGTGACCGGGTTCTAGAGTCCAGCGGGAGACCATCTCGAGAAGTCGAGACCGGGTCTCCTAACTCTAGAATTGGCAGGATTACTTGCCGCTCTCGTAGGGGTCTAGGGATGTGGGTTTGGCTATTCATCATGACCGTGGAATCCGTGTTTTTCATTACTGGCTTAATTTAAAATACGGACCTCCTAGTGTATCCAATATTTCATATGTTTATTTCTGCCGCCTGAGTTTTGTGATGTGATCATATAACTGCATGAGACGAATGCTATATATAATAAACGTTGCTTATATTTTGCACCCGCGCTAGCCCTGCTCCCGCTCTGCCATTAATTAAGTAACTTAACAGTGCATAACGGAGCCTCGTGGTGAATACGGTGGCATAAACGTACATTCTATTTTCGTTTCTTCTATGATGTTTAGGAAACATAATGATGGGACACCATTAATGAGATTAATGAAAAGAAATAAACCTAAAAGATGTTGTAGAATCAAATTTTTCAAAAAGATAGCTTTAGTTTTTGCTTTGCATAGTGGTATTCCTTATTGGATATCCAGCACCTCATTCGATGAGGAAAGAGCCGAGATCCCTTCACCGGGAATGGCCTCTTTAGCAAAATCTTGAAAATGCTACAACCCACTCGGTTTGTTTTGAAAACTACTCGATTTTAAAAGCAGAGCTTAAACCACTCCTTTTCAAATCACTCGATCCTACAATGATATCAAGTTCATTACGTTAAAGGTTTTATTCAAAACCAGTCATAGCCCTCCGTTATTTCAGATAAGTGCTATTTAGTATTCGTACTGCATTTGTTGATCTTGTCAAGGCGTAGTGTACGGTAGCTGATTAGTGCTTATCTGCCACATATGATGTGATTGGATTAGGGTAGTCATACAGTTTTGTTGACCTTATTAAGGGTCGTACGGGTGAGTTTAATTCAATCACGAAATGACGGGTTGAACTTGACTAGCGCTTATGATTTGTTGACCTTATTAAGGTCATAAGTTGCTAAGGGTAAAAACAGATATTGGGAATTTCAAGTGTTGAAATTTGCAATGAGATTGCATACCTTCTATAAGATAGTTGGATCCCGATACCCATTGCGAGTAAGTGTTACTTCTGCGAGAGTTTTTCACTTTACAATTAGCTGATCCAGTAGGTGTCTAAGAAAGGTGTTAACGGGGTTATGCCCCTACGGAAATGAGATTATTTAATTAGTTCCATGAGAAAGCATGGGGAGACTCCATCGGAGTACCAATACCTGCCTGGCTGACCGATTGGCAAACTTGTAGGGTGTAATTAATCCCGGCTAATCTTACCTTTTTCGGTTTGAAGGAAGATTTGATAAAAACAGTGGGAGATTAGATAAGATAATAACCAATCTAATCTTACAAGAGCGCATGCTAAAGTGTTTTCTTCTCTCTCTCTCTCCAGGTAGCGACCATGACACACCTTAATCAAGATAATAATATGGATGTATTGACTGAACCCGCTTATTATACTGAACTGGGGAACGTTGGTTCCACTTTTTCTTATTATTATCATAAGTATGAGCAAGGAATAGGGGAATATTAGGATTCCCATGCAACCCGAACGAAGAAAGAGCATGATGATGCATCTTCTTCGGGTGTGTTCGTTACCGAGAACTGTTTCTCGGTATGCTCTACGTCCTGGGTATTGGATACCGAATCAGAATCCTATGTTTGTAATATGTAACATGGGTTAAGAAGAAGTGGAGAACTGGGAAAGAGTGATAAGTCTCCTTTGCAATTGTAGCAGCCAAAACTGTTGGCGAATATCACTTTGTATTACCAAATGGTAATACATTGATTCTGAACGACTGTTATTTCGTACCAAAAATGATGTGCAATATAATATCAATTTCTTTATTAGATAAAGAAGGATATAACTTTGTACTAGAGAAAAATGTTATGAACATTTTCTTAAATCAAGTATTGATTGGGTTTGGTATGTTGTATAGCGGTATATACGTTCTAAATCAAACTACAGTTCTAAACATACAGAATACACACAAGAGAAAAAGTTTATAAATGAACGAATCCTTCTTGTGGCATTATAGACTTGGTCATATCAATGCGACAAGACTAGCGAAGTTGCAAAAAGATGGATATTTGAATCCGTTCGAATTTACATCTTATGAAACTTGCCAGTCATGTCTCAAAGTCAAGATGACCAAAACTCCATTTACTGGATACCGAGAAAGAGCTAATGAACTTTTGGGACTGATACATAGTGATGTATGCGGTCATATGTCTACACATGTCAGGAATGGTTCCTCGTACTTTATTACATTCACCGATGATCTCTCAAGATTCGGACATGTGTTCCTGTTGAAACACAAATCTGATGCTTTCGAGAAATTCAAGAAATATAAGTATGAAGTTGAGAACTAGACGGGTAAAAGTATTAAAATCCTTCGATCTGATCGAGGAGGAGAATACTTGAGCACGGAATTCCAAGACTATTTAAAAGAGAATGGGATTTTCTCTCAGCTTACTCCTCTTTATACACCAAGCACAATGGAGTTTCGGAGCGGAGAAATCACACCCTATTAGATATGGTGCGCTCTATGATGAGTATTGCTGAGTTACCTATTTCCTTTTGGGGATATGCACTTGAGACGGCTGCATACCTATTGAATAGGGTTCCGACCAAATCCGTGCCTACCACTCCATATGAGATATGAAATGGGAAGAGATCATCTCTTAAACGAGTTAAGATATGGGGTTGTCTGGCATATGTTAAAAGGCAAAATCCGAACAAGCTCGAGGAAAGATCTGTTTTGTGCAAGTTTATGGGATATCCAAAGAATTCATATGAATATATCTTCTACCACACTGAGGAACAAAAAGTGTTTGTTTCTCAATATGCCACCTTTTTAGAAAAGGAATTTCTTATGAAAGAAATTAGTGGCAATGAGGTAAAACTGGAAGAAGTTTCAGCTACGCAAACTGCAGCTGATGATTTATAAGAACCGGAGGATTCAATAATCCCCGACGAACCTCAGCCACTCCGCAGATCTAGTAGGGTTTCTCATCCACCTAAGAGATATTATGGTTTTCTCATAGACGGTGGGAGCAAGGATTGAATCATGGAAGATGATGACCCAACTAGTTTTGAGCAGGCCATCACAAGTGGGGACTCTGTGGAATGGGTGGATGCAATGCGATCTGAGATAGAATCCATGTACACCAAAAAAGTATGGATTTTGGAAGTTGCTCCTGAAAGGGTAAAACCCATCAGGAGCAAGTGGATGTTTAAGAAGAAACTTGGTGTAGATAGAAAGGTTGAGACCTTCAAAGCTAGACTTGTTACTAAAGGTTTTCGTCAATTACCAAGTATCAATTATGATGAAAAATTTTCTCCAGTAGCTATGCCTAAGTCCATCAGGATCCTACTTGCCATTGCTATATACTATGACTACGAAATCTGGCAGATGGACGTCAAGACCGCTTTTCTAAATGGTGATTTAGAAAAGAGCGTGTACATGACATAGCCATAGGGCTTCATAGACAGTGGGAGCAGTGGAAAAGTGTGAAAGCTGCTTAAATCAATCTACGGATTAAAGCAGGTATCGCGGAGCTGGAACATCTGTTTTGATGTGGCAGTCAAAGAGTTTGACTTCATCAAAAACATAGATGAGCTTTATATATACAAGAAGGTTGTAGAGAATAAGGTTGTCTTCCTTGTATTGTACGTGGACGACATACTCTTGATAGGAAATGATGTTCCTATGCTACAATCGGTCAATCTCTTCTTATCACAAAAGTGCTCCATGAAATATCTGGGTGATTGTCACGACCCGAAAATATTAGCTCGTGACCGGCACTTAAATCACACGACGTCTAAAGGCGTAACGTAATTCAAGTAAGCCGAAACCCAGAAATCTAAACCTTTTCAAGAAAATAAAAGAGGTGAAGTTTTAAAATGAAGGTATGATGAATTCAAAAGTTTTCTTAAATGCATAAGTAATGGAACATAAAAATGCAAATGGATTTAGTTGTTGGAAAACATGTTTTGCCATTTTAAAATTTTGGGCAACACCTCCTTTGTATATTTTGATCCAAAACCACATATACATAATAATAATAAAGGCATCCCCAAACGGGAGCTAGCTCTTCGCCAAACGGCGGAATCACAACCACGCAAGTCATAAAACATGTATATGAAGCCCAACGGTAAAGATAAACACCAAAAAAAGATCATGTAAAGCAAGACATCAAACCCACCAAGTGAACATAAACCTTCGCTCTAAGTCTCGCAACCACAAGTCTCTTCTAAGTCTTACTATTTATACAAATACTAGTCTCTGATTGATGGAGTTGACAAGATACAATAGGAATAATAATACGAGAGTGGCACGATCCAACATGTACTACCTACCAATGCGAATCACCCGAAAGTAAGCTGTGTGCCAGCGATGCCGCTACTGATCCATGCGGTCAACCTGCAAGAACTGTGGCAAAATGGGGGTGAGTTGCCAACTCGTGAATAGAAAACATCAGCAGGTAGAAATCGAATAAAACAACGATTTCCTAGGTCAACTATATCATAAAGGTAATACTATGATATTTAGGGTGACCGTATCTGCATATATGCCAACGATATAATCAATGCCTATCTGCGTGTGGATATCATCCAACCATATAATCAATGCCTGTATGCATATGGATCTCATCCACGTGTCCATCAATGACACAACAACGTCATGCTAGTAAATATCATAAAAGCATATGCATGAAAGTATGAGGATATAAATCAACGTGTGTCTCTCGCGACACATAAAAATCATGGAACCAGAGTGTCCAACATCGACACTCGAAACATCATGAAACCCGTGTCCAACATCGACAAGTAAATCCTCATATATCTCAGGTGCCGCATCATCAGATCGGCCCTCATATCTATCTCATCTCAGGCGCCGCATTCTTATATCGGCCCTCATCCATCTCATGACTCTGGTCGGTATCCTCCGGATAACCGACGAGTCTAAATACTATCATCGGTAGGTAGTAATCTCTCTGCCAGGCTCATCGTCTACACCACGAAAATCATATCTCACCTCGGGGTACCATCCAGGTCCACCAGACGGTGCCTACCGCTCCTCGAATCGGGTTTCACATGCCAATCTCAGAACCGAGAAAACACATGGTGGATGTCTCGAAATATTATATCACGAGAAACTGGGTTTTTAAAATAATGCATACTTTCTTTTGAAATATAACCACGATTCTCAAATCCAGATTCTCATGAAAACAGCAAATCTCAATGCGTACAATCATAAAGCATGATGTATGCAAACATATAACAGAAATGTGATCATATCCATATATCATGCAACATGGAATAGTGATGTGACAATATCAATATATCATGCAACATATCATAATGATGTGGCAATTCTACTGTGTAAGTGACATAGCAATTATCGATGATGAAAGTGTGTGAGCCGGCCAATCTGTGTAAGTGTGACATACGCATCATCGATAATGGTAGAGGTGTACTAGCACAGGTATATGTAATACAATGAGAATCGCATGAACTTAGCATAAAGTACATCGTCAGCTAAATGCTATAAGGTATGCATATCTAACATGAACGAGTCGGTGAATCTATCAATCGACATCCGGCCTCACAACATCACATACGGTATAATCTATCGTACGGCATCCTCTAGTTAAGGGTATGGATCAATCATCAGGTAAAGCTCATCATGTATGGTAAATTATTGTACGGCGACATTAAACCATTAGGGATCCTATCAATCTATATGACACAGAGGGTAGGGACCTAACTTCTCGTACGGCATATCACTCATGATTCACAATATTATATAAATCTATATACCTATGTCCCAGGTCGCATCCATAACAATCTTATATCAGGGGACCGGCAAAAATATCAACTATCACATATCGACTCACATCCATATAACGATATATCACACAAGTCATCATATCACATCGTATACTCTTTTCATCACGTTTATATCCCACCTCAAGTCATTTTACATATATATATATATATATATATATATATATATATATATATATATATACTATCTTATAAATCTCATACTTATTCTCGTGCACTACCTATCTATATGTCGTGATTCACGTTCACTTATGATATTCTTATATATCAATTCGAGACATCCTTTCTATCATATCATGTCACAATAAACCATACACTATAACCTTAAGTCGTGATATATCTTGTCTTCTACCAATTCTTTAACCACGTCCATAAGTTTTTAACATGGTTTCCTTAACCATATTATATATATATATATATATATATATCGGTTTCCATTATAATTTACGGGGGTGCTATACGCCATCCACCCGACTTCCCCCGTAGATATAAATCCACTCACTTGCGGAACTCCTTGTACAGCCGTAGTCGATGTGCTTCGTCGTCTCAGAATCCACGCGAAGGTGCCTACAATATCAACACATATCGCAATACCATTAAAATCAATGTCCGAAAACCGATACGGCACACGGTGCGCTTATAGCTTAGAACCTATAGCCTACGCATGCAAAAACAACCAAACAACCCTCGTCCGTTGACGTATAAACATCCAACGACGCATTTCGAATCTCAAATACCAAAATCACGAATTCAAATATCAAAACCAAAACCCCAAATTTCATACATCGCATAACACTAATTTAGCAAGAAAGGAAAACACTCCCAGATTTTGACTCAGGTCAAGTTGGACTAAACAAACAAGTACATGAGCTAGTTTATAGGGTAAGTGAGCTACAGGAAAAACCACATCACCAACACCCACCAAACATCCGGCGACACTAGCATGAAATCCGAGCTCGCCGGCATGGAAGAGGAGAAAGGGGCTCGTGCTTCTTTGGTGGTCTTCTAGTGGTCTATCTAAATTAATGGACTTGTTTGATTTTCTTGGAAAAATCCCAGATAGCTCCAAATTACCTGTAGGCTATAAGGTTTCACAAAACCGACACGGAAAAATTCCAAATAAGGTTCTAAACTTATTTTCAGGCCATGAAATCAATTCTTAAGGTCTTGTAAACACTCACTACACCTCAATTGGCCACTAGACAGCAATATGTAATTTTCTAAAATCAAAAACCTAGTTAACTAAATTTCTAACTAAAAATACGATATTTAAGCATAAACACTAAACTAAGGTGAAAGATTACCTTATTTGCAACTAAAGAACTTTCTTGAGTTGCCCAAAGTCTTCAAAATCCAAAATTGATTGGTTCTAAGGGTTTAGAATGAGTTGGTGCATGTTTTTAGTGAAAGGTGCATAGGATTTTGAGAATGGATTGAGATGATGCATTGGTGTAGTGGGGAATTGAAGGAGATGAAGAAACATGGAGAAAACAATGGAGGAGGAAGGATTGGGCAGCCAAGTAACCCTCTCTTATTCTCACTCTCTCACACTAAATATCCCCATACACTCACCTTTCAACAAATATCTATTTTGTCCATGGCATCAAATTTTTATTCCTTTCACACACTCTTTTCTTTTCTTTTCTTTTCTTTTCCTTTGCTCATTCTCTACTCCTTCTCTTTTCTCACAAGTCACACACACACAACTCAACATTTAACATGCACAAGATATGGTGCACAAGTCACGGAAAAATGTAAAAATACGGATTTTTCCAAAAATCCGACAAATATCATTAAAATAAATAAATCATTTTAATTTTCGATTAATTTCCAAATATTGGTATACACTTATACCATTTTACGAAAAATCCCTATTCGCAAATCAAATAGTTTTCGCGAAATATATTATTTTAATATTAAATTTCCAAAAACAATATTTTATATTTCTGAAATGTTACAGTCTTCCCCCCTTAAATTCGGTCCCCGAATTTAAATTTAACTCCCCAAATATTAAAAAATTTCAATAATTAGCTCAAATCAACGAGGCTCCGAAATCACGGAAGATACAGAAATACTACAGCGCATCCTGTGCGCCTGAAAACGAGTATAAAACTCAATATCGAACTCCGTCAAGCGTCACGCGAATTATCGGATTTACACGCATATCATCGGAGTTACAATGGAGATACAGATCTCAAATCCACTATTGAAATCCAATATGCACTAGTCAAATACTATAGTACGTGTATAGTACGCATCCTTGGAAAAATCTCCTAAAACAGAATAAAACACATAAAAATTCTTTTCCAAATCACCGTGCCAGGCGTAGCTCACGGCACAAGTGGCGGATGCTCATTTGTAAAGTAATAAATATACATTCATATATGTTTTGCTCAAATATACGTTCCGCCGTTTTGAAATATCCCAAAAGGTTCTCTTTATAAAATTTCGTGTCACTCGCGGACACGTACTAAATAGCGAGACTATAGCTCCTTTTTAAAAATCTCTTGTTAAACCTTTTATGCACGCAAAGTATTCAGGCACTGTCCTCAGATCAGTCCTGTTCGGCTACTACATGATATAGTGCCCATCATGAAAAGAAAGTGCTCAAGAGCAAAATCAGACTCAAAAGGCGTATCCAATAATCACGTACGTCTGGTGCGCACAGAACTCAAAACCAAATACAAGTGCTACGATTGTACACAAAACCAAACTAAGTGCAACGGGTGTGCGTGAAAGCATCTGTCTAGTGCAACTAACATGCATGAATAAAAATCCCAATCGAGTGCATCCGGTGTGCACAAAATCACATCTCATATCATGCACCCAATATGCACAAAAATCCAAATCAAGTGCATCCGTCATGAACGAGCAAAATCTAATCAAGTGCATCCAACATGGATGAATAAGATTTCAATCAAGGGCATTCTATATGCACAAATAAGATTTCACTCAAGTGCATCCGATGAGGACGAAATCTAATACCAACCGCCTAATATGCGCAAAAATCCGATCCAAACGCGTCAGGTCCGTATAAAGCATCTAGTGCAGTAGCATGCACGAAAACGACCGTCAGGTGCAACGCACACAAAAACATGATTCTAGTAACACAAATGCTCAAAGATATAAATCGGGTGCAACCAAGGTACGGAGTATAATTCTGGTGCAACCAATGCACGAAATACCAAGCTAGTGCAACAAATGCACGAAATACCAATCGGGTGCCACAAATGCACGAAATACGAATCGGGTGCCACAAATGCACGAAATACAAATCCGGTGCATCCAGTGCACGAAATACAAATCCGGTGCATCCAATGCACGAAATACAATTCCGGTGCAGCCGATGCACGGAATACCAATCCGGTGCAACAAATGCACAAATCTCATCAATAACTCAAATACGTATAAAAGCAACACCGAGTGTACCAAGGCGTATAAAGTCATAAAAGTGTGCAACTGCGTGCACAAAACACATATCAATGCACTGCAAGCATATGTGAGCTATACCGAGTGCAAAAATCAAATCTAGTGCGTATCGCATGCACAAAATCAAATAAACCGTTTAAAATCCACGAAATCATAAACACGTGCTATGAAGGTACAAAATCAACATCAAGTGCAATAGATATGCACAAATCATAAACCAACACAACCATGTGTAAAACGTATATCAAGTGCAATAACTATGCACAAAATGTAAATACCCAGTAGGTGCAGCCAAGGTGCACGAAAACAATATCATAAACTCAATCATCAAAACTCAAATCCAAGCGATATAAGCGTGATACTCGGAACACAATGCAAATCGTAACAAATGACATTGAGGTATATCTCCTACAATATCGAAAAATGTCGGTGCGCCCAAAACTGGCAGAGCAAGAACATCCGCTTGCCTCCTACTCACAGTCTGGCGTCCTCTATCTCTGGGCCTTCAATTTCTCTGTGAATTACCAATCTCGCAATCCATCGGCTCGTCGGCCCGGTCAGGTGTACCAACGGAAACGATTCTGCTTTGACACTCCTCTGGTCATTTCCCGGCCAATTAGTATGACCACTCGTAAAGCAGTGTGTCACAGGTGTCGGCCTCTGGCCCTCTGAATACACGTGACGCAACTGATCCTCGGTGCAAATCTTATCGCAGCAGTGTTCTGGAAGGAACCTACTCAAGGTCTCTTCCAATCTTGCCTATGCCGAACTATACGGAGGCTAGTACTCTTGCATAATCTTTTCTCGCTTTTCTGGACATCTGCGTTCTCAGCACAGCATTTCCTCGGGAACTGGTCGTATCCCAATGCCTATGTATACACATCAAATCTCTAATCTCAACGGGGAGTAACAAAAGCTCGTCGGCATCTCGCACGAACTTTCTGTTCCACTCGTCTTTATTATCGTCCACTTGGACGTCACGTCATGCTATCTGCGTACTGCAAATGTTCTCAGCCACAGTCAATCCGAAATCTCTCACACGGACTCAAAATTACAAACTCGACATCTTCATCACTCTGTAGAAGATCTCTAGCCGAACACGTCCTTGGGAACTCGTCCCAACCATCGGAGGAATACTCAATACCCGTCCGTTCTCAATCAACTCACAACGCATCTGGGTGAGGTCCTCTATCTGAAGCTGGTCAACTTACTGATCTTCTATCGGATCATCCAACGAACAACGTCATCTCTGGATCGATCTACTCTAGATCTGAGTAAGACTCTCCACACTGGAAATCTTCAACTCAACTAAGTCGGCATCGGCGCATCAAATCTGACGAATCACCTTCGTCTCTCAATTCAAGATAGATTAGCTATCATCTGTCGCATCTCTGCCTGAAAGCTCCAGCGATCATAGCTTGTAAGCTCTGGAAGCGAAATTTCATCAATCTCAGCAACAGCTGGGTCATCTGTCTGCAAGGTAGACGACATCACGATCTCTGAGGTAGGCTGTACATCAACAGTCCTCTAACAACAGGAAGCCTCTATCAGCGGCCTGATCATTCGGTGCAAAACTGAACACTCGCCTCAAATGAGAGGTCACAACACAACACTACATCGAGACATTTCCATGTCACCAGAAAATACGATGGTCAGTCCTCGTCTATAACGAGCTCGCCTGGACCGTATCACTCGCAGCGGCTCAATCTGCGCTCAAACCATAGTGACAGGAACCTCAATCAAGTATCGACAAAAATAGATCAAGAGATGAAAAGAATCAACAAATCCCAAAATAGATTCATGATCATAAGGAGGAACGGAATCAGTGAGAGTATGATCATGGAAACATATAAAATCAAGGATCTTAAATGGATGTATGATCAGGGGGACGATGAGAATCACAGATCTCAAAATGTGTACTGTAAGTCCACGTTGCCCACCCCGGTACTTGCGGGGAGGCGGAAAACGGAATAAAAATCGAATTTTTTTGAACTTAGGCAACATGGACTAGACTATGAAGGATCTTTGCTAAACAAAAACAAGCTAAAGCTAACTAGAAATTAGCTAAGTGCTAGAAAGGTTATACCTTGGGCTTTATGTCCTTCTCTCCTTGCTCCTTGGAGTGGTGGAAGGAGGTCACCTTTGTCGTCTACTCACGTCGAAGAAATATCCACCCGAAAGCCTCGACCTTTGGCTTCAACTCCAAGCTAGAAGTAACTAGGGTGCAAGAAGTGCTAGTCCTTGAACCCTAGATGAGAGTAGAGATTATCAAGAAAGGGTTTTTCTCAAGCTCAAGTATTTCTCAACACATGAGAGGGGAGAGCTTGAGGGAGAGGAAGAACAAGAGAGAGAAAATGAATGATAGAATGAGAATAAAATGAACCATTCTCACATATATGTGTGTATTATTTTAATTAGATAATTAGTAAGATAATTGTCATGGCTTAATCAAGACATGACCATTATCATTTCATTTTTAATGCAAATTGCAAGGATCAAAAAGCATCTTCCAAATGAAATGATGATGGTCAAAGTGTCAACCAAGGTCAATAAGTCAAGAAGGTCAAATGGTCAACAACCATAACCATGCACAATTATTAAACTAATATCAATTAACCATAATACACACATAAGCATTAGGGTTAATAAAATGACAATAGTTATTAACCCTAATCAAGGTCCTCTCCCTCTGTCTCAAGCAACTGTGCATACGCACCCGTATTCGTGATCCGAGGAATACGAATACAATGAGAAAAACCAATCCCAAATCATATACTAGGATCCGGCTTAAACCAAAGCCCGCTAGTATAAGCTGTCCGGACAGCAAACGTGCACAAGTGCGCGGATGTGAACGAACCCTGTCGCAAAACCATGCGACCTCTTACTCATTTTGCCTAAAGGCGAATAGCTCTCTGTGTGGGACTCTAAAGACTCGACACTACGCTGGCAGTGGGTTTAACCACAGACCGCAAGCGGCACTAGCTGTACGTAACGGTCCCCAGGTAGATGTCGATAAGAAGACTGACGAGGTGAACCCCATCTGAACTCCTACTGAGCCTGTATGTGACAATCTCCGTACAGTCCGGTCTGTTCGTCTGATACATCGCATGGCGGGCCTAGGGGGCGGTGAACGTCAGTCCTCTAATAGCGGTACAAGTCGTGTCGGAGTGTTGCCCAGAACACCCTGAGATAACACTGGAAACCTACCAGTATATCTCGCTTGCCCTGGCCAGGGACTACTCATGTAATGGCTCTCCTGGACACAGCGCGATGTCAACCCCCAATACCGGGAGAGACGAATCCTGTCTAACCATCACTGCCTCCAAGTGCTTCGGGACTGCACCCAAAAACTACCTGTTTGAACGACTCCTTTGAGCCGTGGTAGGGTAGTAATCAAAGTGCAGTGGGAACACACTCGAGGCGAAGTGACAGTGTCAAGTCAGCGGACTAAGCTGTACTCATGTCACCTGGGAACTGATAACTGACGATAGGTATAATACCAACCAACAGTTCCCGACGAGTCCTGTCCAGTGTACTCGTAACCTAACGAACACCCGCATACTATCTCAAGTACGACGTACTGACGGCTGTGGGACAGACCATCTCCCACACTGGGATGAGAAGCGCATACGCTAGTCTACTCCGGAGTATCGATGCCCTGTCTCGATAGTCCAACGACTAGGGACCTGTATAAGGATGTGCTTATAGATCACCCAGCTCCCACGAGTGTGAGCGCCATCACAACGCTGGTAATCAAGCAAAGATCCTAAGGGCTCTACTAATATGTATATCAGCGATATGCTAAAAGAAACACATGCATATATTAAAGCAGAGACAAACCAAGTAGCATACTACCATTTCGAGCAAGATTGTATATACAACTGTGAATATCCCAAGCTTCCATCAAGTAATATACAAGCTAGTATGATACAGTAATGGCCTCTAGGGCATATACACTAACAATCTCCCACTTGCACTAAGGCCATGTACTGGCGTATCGAAGACCTATCATCTCGATCAGCCGCTCGAACTGAGTCTGGGGCAAGGCCTTGGTGAATGGATCTGCTGTGTTATCTTCTGAAGCAACCCTCCGAACCTCGATCTCCTGGCGATCCACGATCCCCTGATCAGGTGATACCGCCTCAAGATGTGTCTGGATTTCTGATGGGACCTGGGTTCCTTCGCTAAAGCTATAGCCCCGTTGTTGTCGCAATACAGAGGTATTGGGTCAACAATGGACGGAACCACCTGAAGTTCTTTCAAGAAATTCCTCAGCCAGACAGCTTCTTTTGCGGCATCAGATGCAGCGATGTATTCCGCTTCCATAGTCGAGTCAGCAACGGTTTCCTATTTGGAGCTCTTCCAACACACCGCCCCTCCATTGAGGGTAAAGACAAAACCCGACATGGACTTGGAATCATCCTTGTCACTCTGGAAGCTGGAGTCAGCAAAGGCCTCAATCTGGAGGTCTTTTCCGCCATACACCAAGAACATCTCCTTAGTCCTTCTCAGGTACTTGAGAATGTTCTTTACTGCTATCCAATGTTTCTCCCCAGGATTTGACTAATACCTACTTACCACACTCAGTGCATAAGCCACATCCGGTCTGGTACACAACATCGCATACATTATAGAGCCTACCGCAGAAGCGTAGGGTATAATAGATATGCGATCCCTCTCCAAATCAGTCTTGGGAGACATCTCTTTGGAAAGGGTGATCCCGTGACAAGCCGGTAGATTACCGCGCTTGGAATCTTCCATACTGAATCTCTTCAATATGGTGTCGATGTACCTGGACTGCAAAAGTCCTAATATCCTCTTGGATCTGTCACGGTAGATCCGGATACCCAGAATGTATGAGGCATCACCCAGGTCTTTCATGGAGAACCTGTGTGACAAGAACCCCTTGACAGATTGTAGCATAGGAATGTCATTTCCTATTAAGAGAATGTCATCCACGTATAAAACGAGGAATACTACAGTTCTCGCTACAAATCTACAATAGATGCATGGTTCATCTGGATTTTTGATAAAGCCAAATTCCTTGACCGTCTCATCAAAACAGATGTTCCAACTCCGCGATGCCTGCTTTAGTCCATAAATGGACTTAAGCAACTTGCACACCTTTCCGCTGCTCCCACTCTGAATGAAACCCTCTGGCTGGTCCATATAGACACACTCCTCTAAATGTCCATTTAGAAAAGCTGTCTTTACGTCCATCTGCCAAATCTCATAATCATGGAAGGCAGCAATGACAAGAAGGATCCGAATGGATTTCAGCATAGCTACTGGAGAAAAGGTTTCGTCATAGTCCAAACCAGGTCGCTGACGAAAACCCTTTGCTACCAGTCTAGCTTTATAGGTCTCAACCTGTCCATCTACACCAATCTTCCTTTTGAAGATCCACTTGCATCCTACGGGTTTTACCCCATCTGGAGCAATGTCCAACGTCCATACTTTGTTGGTGTACATGGACTCCATTTCGGTCCGCATTGCATCCAGCCATTTTACCGAGTCGACGCTCTGAATGGCTTGCTGGAAGCTAGTAGGCTCATCAAAATCTATGATGCAATCCTCTCTATCCCCGTCAATGAGAAAACCGTAGTATCTCTCGGGCGGATGAGGCTGCCTACTACTTCTGCGAAGCGGCGTGGGAATGTCCTGATCTTTCGAACCCTCTGGTTCTACTAAGCTTTCAGTAATAGCTCGTGGTTCTGGAATTTCTTCCAGTTCTATTGCGCTCCCACTTAATTCTTTTTTTATGAACTGGTGTTCTAGAAAGTGGGCATGGCGAGAAACAAACACATTTTGTTCCTCTTCGCAATAGAAGAAATATCTCTTGGAGTTCTTTGGATATCCCACAAACTTGCACTGTACTGAGCGTGCCTCGAGCTTGGCCGTATGCTGCTTTTTTTACAAAAGCTGGATATCCCCATGTCTTAATGTGATTAAGATAGGGTCTCTTCCAACACCACATCTGATATGGTGTAGTGGGCACAGTCTTAGTTGGAACCCGGTTCAAAAGGTATGCAGCTGATTCTAGCGCATATCCCCAAAACGATCGCGGCAACTCAGCGTTACTCATCATGGACCGTACCATATCCAATAAGGTTCAGTTCCGTCTCTCCGATACACCGTTATGTTGCGGAGTGTATAGAGAGTAAGCTGAGAGAGAATTCCATTCTCTTTTAAGTAACTCAGGAACTCGGCACTCAAGTATTCACCACCTCGATCAGATCTCAGTGCCTTGATACTTTTGCCTGTTTGTTTTTCTACTTCATTCTTATATTCCTGGAATTTTTCAAAAGCCTCGGATTTATGTTTCATTAAGAAGACATAACCGTACCTTGAAAAGTCATCCGTAAAAGTAATGAAGTAAGAATAACCACTTCGTGCATGTGTAAATATTAGACCGCACACGTCGCTGTGTACGAGTCCCAAGAGCTCGCTCGCTCTTACTCCGTGTCCAGTGAACGGAGTCTTTGTCATCTTTCCCTTGAGACAGGATTGACAAGTTGCATAAGATTGATATTCGAACGGATCCAAATATCCTTCTGCATGTAACTTAGTTAACCTTCTCTCATTGATGTGACCCAGTCTACAATGCCATAAGAAAGTTTTATTGATTTCTGGAGACTTTCTTTTGTGTGTATTCTGGACATTGAAAATCTGTGGTTGGTTTAATACGTATATACCGTTGTTCAATGTACCTGACCCAATCAAAACTTGATTAAGGTGAATGTTCACTACATTACTTACAAATGCAAATTCATAACCTTCTTTAGATAATAAAGATACAGAAATGATATTACAGATTGCATTTGGTACATAATAACAACTACGCAAAACCAAAAAGTGTCCATCCGACAATCCCAGGTGATAGTCTCCCACGGCCTCAGCATCCATGCTAGCACCGTTTGCAACTCTGAGGGTCGTGTCACCTGCCTTCAAAACTCTACGCTTTCTCAATGCCTGCAAAGAATTACAGATATGAGATCCTGATCCGGTATCCAATACCCAGGATGTAGAGTTTATTGATAGACAGTTTTCAATAACATACACACCTGAAGCTGAAGCCGCAACTCGCTTCAAATCCTATGTTCTGGCCTTCCAAGCCTTGCAATCCTGTTTCCAGTGACCACTTTTGTGACAATAGAAGCATTCTTCCTTCCCCACCAGCTTTCCCGCTATCTTTGTTGCTTTTCCTTTTCCCTTCGTATCCACTTTACCGACACCGCCTCTTGGTTTGGCGGGGGATTTCTTCTTCTTACCCTTGGCTTTCGCCCTGGATCTAGAAGAGTAAGATCCTCCTACAAACAAAGTGGATGTCTCCCTACCCTTCTGTAGGGTGCCCTCAGCACTCCTCAACATGTTCAGAAGTTCGGAAAGTTCAACCTCCTTTCCTTGCATGTTGAAGTTAAGAATAAACTGGGCGTAAGTGGAAGGAAGGGACTAGAGAATCAAATCAGTATAGAGTTCATTCTCCAACGTGGTCCCAAGGTCCGCGAGCTCCTCTATGTAGCCAATCATCTTAAGCACGTGTTCTGCTACCGATGATCCGACGGCCAACCTTGCCGAAAATAACTTCTTCGACACTTCGTATCTTGCGATACGAGACTGCTCTCCATACAGTTCTTTTGTATGAAGAAATATGGACTCTAGGTCCATATTCTCGTGCCTCCTCTGATGTTCGTTGTCCATCGAGGCAAGTACGAGGCATTTAGCCTTCGCGCAATCTATTTCCCAGGTCTTATAGATTTCCCTATCTACGACACTGGTTTTGGGACCTGGGACAGGGGGGCTTTAGTGGTAAGGAGATACCCCAGCTTGTCGTAAGTGATTGCCATCTTGACATTCCTGAGCCAATCTTTGTAGTTTGGCCCTGTCAATATGTTTTTATCTAGTAATAACTTAAGTCCGGTCATGTTGAATGGTCGCTGCAATTAGGAGAGAGAAAAGAAACACTTTAGCATGATACTCTTGCAAGTTTAGAGTGGTTTTTAGTTTGTCTAAACTGGATGGCTCCCACTGTCTCTCGAATCCCTTCTCAAACCGTAAAGAAAGGATTAGTCAGGATCAATCTCACCGTACAATACTTGCTTAACCGTTCAGCCAGACCAGTGTCGGTATTTCGAGGGAGGTTTTCCAACGCTTTCGCGAAGTTCCTTAATTAAGTAACCTCTTTTCCCTGTGGGCGTAGCCCCGCTAACATCTTTCTAGACACCTACTAAGTTTATAGCATTGATCGTTAAGTGAGAGTTTTCCCGAGGAGTAGCATATACTCACAGTAGGATCGGGATCCAAATATCATCGCGTGATAAAACCGAAGGAATCCTACCAGAATTATCACACTCCAAATGGTATGCAGCGCTAGCAAGTTTCAGTACTTATGAAACTCCCGATGTGGATTTTTGCCCCATGCTCTTATGACCTTGACTTTGGCCAAAATATCATAAGTCACATGTCAAGTTCTACCCGTCACTCTCCAGGTTAATTTGGACCCACCCGTACCTACCCTTGACTTTGGCCAAAATGGCAGCACGACTGTCCCAAACCAACGCATCTATCTATGCTGCACATGAATACCCAATAGCTACCAATCACTATGCCTTGACTTTGGCCAAAATACATAGCTTGAATACTTTTTGACCATTCATGTGGAATGACGGAGGGCTACGAATGGTTTTGGCGAAACCGTGAACGTAGTGAACTTGATATAATCGATGGAACGAGATAGCTTTTAAAGGGAGTGGTTCATGCTCCTCGTTTAAAAGTTTAGTTTTGAAAAGAACCGAGTGGTTTTCAAAGTGTTCCAATTGACTTTTACTTGGTTTATTTTCTTGCATTAGTTCTTTTAATACGTCCCATCATTTAATCCTACCATTGCAGAAAACAACCAAAATATGACGTACGCTTATGCCATTCGCATTCGCCACGGGGCCCCGTCATCACCCGTTAGGTTACTTAACTAACGACAGAGCGGGGGCTGGGCTAGCGCGGCTGTAAAACATAAGCAACGCCTAAATAGTTATCATATATAAATATATAGCAATGATAGACATTACAGATCACAGATGAATACATTGGATATACTAGGAATCCGCAATCCGTTCGAGCCTGCAACGAAAAGCGGATTACACGGTCGCGGTGAATAGCCAATACCCCACCCAAGACCCCTACGGGTGCGGCAAACTACCCGCCAAGTACCCGAAGCGAAGCAACCTCCCTCAACACCGTGAGTAGGCCACTCGGCACTTCGAGATACCCGGTAGTTTGTGCACCCCCTCCATGGGTCTATCCTAGGAGCAAAAACAGTAAAAAGAATTATACAATGACGGCTACAACCCCGACCCGGTTGCGCGGCCATACAAATAATATTATTACATCAATTTACATATTACAATGAATGAAAGAAAAAGCAACACTCATCTCACATCCACCCCGGCTATTCATCCGCGACAATCCAATCCATTCATATACACATACCATCATCAATCACAGATCACAAATATGTATAACCCTGACTAATCGACATATAGCGATTAGCCGACGTTCAATACATATAAACATCACAGATATAACCTTTTAGTCAAAGTGTATTGAAGTTTGATAAAAAATACGGATTTATAGGCCCCCAAAAACAAATTTCTATTCTGGAAAACCTGGGCACATATAAACCATCTTAAAAATCCCAAAACCAAGCCAGAAATACACTGCACCAAACTCGACCCAGTGAAGAGCCAAGACGGCCGCGGTTGCGCGGCAATAGCTTGCTATTGCTGCGGAACCGCGGCTCTTTGGTCGAATCACTGGATCGTTTTTGGTGGCTTTCTTCACAAAACCCTGAGATGATTTTTGGAGTATGATTTATTTTGTTTTGAACAGAAAAAAATTTAACAGAAACTTAGGGTTTTGAAAACTCGGTTTTTCGATTTTTCCGATTCGAACTTCGATACACTCTACTACCTAGCTAGTTTATGTTTAGTTAGGCTCTGATACCACTGTAAGTCCACGTTGCCCATCCCGGTGCTTGCGGGGAGGCGGAAAACGGAATAAAAATCGAATTTTTATGAACTTAGGCAACATGGACTAGACTATGAAGGATCTTTTCTAAACAAAAACAAGCTAAAGCTAACTAGAAACTAGCTAAGTGCTAGAAAGGTTATACCTTGGGCTTTATATCCTTCTCTCCTTGCTCCTTGGAGTGGTGGAAGGAGGTCACCTTTGTCGTCTACTCACGTCGAAGAAAGATCCACCCGAAAGCCTCGACCTTTGGCTTCAACTCCAAGCTAGAAGTAACTAGGGTGCAAGAAGTGCTAGTCCTTAAACCCTAGATGAGAGTAGAGATTATCAAGAAAAAGTTTTTCTCAAGCTTAAGTGTTTCTCAACACATGAGAGGGGAGAGCTTGAGGGAGAGGAAAAATAAGAGAGAGAAAATGAATGATAGAATGAGAATAAAATGAACCATTCTCACATATATGTGTGTATTATTTTAATTAGATAATTAGTAAGATAATTGTTATGGCTTAATCAAGACATGACCATTATCATTTCATTTTTAATGCAAATTGCAAAGATCAAAAAGCATCTTCCAAATGAAATGATGATGGTCAAAGTGTCAACCAAGGTCAATAAGTCAAGAAGGTCAAATGGTCAACAACCATAACCATGCACAATTATTAAACTAATATCAATTAACCATAATACACACATAAGCATTAGGGTTAATAAAATGACAATAGTCATTAACCCTAATCAAGTTCCTCTCCCTCTGTCTCAAGCAACTGTGCATACGCACCCGTATTCGTGATCCGAGGAATACGAATACAATGAGAAAAACCAATCCCAAATCATATACTAGGATCCGGCTTAAACCAAAGCCCGCTAGTATAAGCTGTCCGGACAGCAAACGTGCACAAGTGCGCGGATGTGAACGAACTCTGTCGCAAAACCATGCGACCTCTTACTCATTTTGCCTAAAGGCGAATAGCTCTCTGTGTGGGACTCTAAAGACTCGACACTACGCTGGCAGTGGGTTTAACCACAGACCGCAAGCGGCACTAGCTGTACGTAACGGTCCCCAGGTAGATGTCGATAAGAAGACTGACGAGGTGAACCCCATCTGAACTCCTACTGAGCCTGTATGTGACAATCTCCGATAGTCCTGTTTGTTCGTCTGATACATCGCATGGCGGGCCTAGGGGGCGGTGAACGTCAGCCCCCTAATAGCGGTACAAGTCGTGTCGGAGTGTAGCCCAGAACACCCTGAGATAACACTGGAAACCTACCAGTATATCTCGCTTGCCCTGGCCAGGGACTACTCATGTAATAGCTCTCCTGGACACAGCGCGATGTCAACCCCCAATACCGGGAGAGACGAATCCTGTCTAACCGTCACTGCCTCCAAGTGCTTCGGGACTGCACCCAAAAACTACCTGTTTGCACGACTCCTTTGAGCCGTGGTAGGGTAGTAATCAAAGTGCAGTGGGAACACACTCGAGGCGAAGTGACAGTGTCAAGTCGGCGGACTAAGCTGTACTCATGTCACCTGGGAACTGATAACTGACGATAGGTATAATACCAACCAACAGTTCCCGACGAGTCCTGTCCAGTGTACTCGTAACCTAACGAGCACCCGCATACTATCTCAAGTACGACGTACTGACGGCTGTGGGACAGACCGTCTCCCACGCTGGGATGAGAAGCGCATACGCTAGTCTACTCCGGAGTATCGATGCCCTGTCTCGATAGTCCAACGACTAGGGACCTGTATAAGGATGTGCTTATAGATCACCCAGCTCCCACGAGTGTGAGCGCCATCACAACGCTGGTAATCAAGCAAAGATCCTAAGGGCTCTACTAATATGTATATCAGCGATATGCTAAAAGAAACATATGCACATATTAAAGCAGAGACAAACCAAGTAGCATACTACCATTTCGAGCAAGATTTTATATACAACTGTGAATATCCCAAGCTTCCATCAAGTAATATGCAAGCTAGTATGATACAGTAATGGCCTCTAGGGCATATACACTAACATGTACATCCTAAGGTTTCTTAAGTGGAGTATCATATCGTAAATATGCCGCGGAACATACGTACGGTACGTCACTCTACTCACGCTACCTACTCTATCAATCAGGTTCAGCCTATGTAACGAAAGTTCGGGTCTAATACCCCCTTGTTCAAGTCTAAGTTCCATAAGGTCAAGCCTGGGTTTCGAAATAAATTACGCCCCAGACTCCATATAGTCAAACCTAAACTCGAACCAAGGTTAAACCTAGCGCTATGATACCAACTTTGTCACGACCCGATAATATTAGCTCGTGACCGGCACTTAAATCGCGCGACGTCTAAAGGCATAACGTAACTTAAGTAAGCCGAAACCCAGAAATCTAAACCTTTTCAAGAAAATAAAAGAGGTGAAGTTTTGAAATGAAGGTATGATGAATTCAAAAGTTTTCTTAAATGCATAAGTAATGGAACATAAAAATGCAAGTGGATTTAGTTGTTGGAAAACATGTTTCGCCTTTTTAAACTTTTGGGCGGCACCTCCTTTGTATATTTTGATCCAAAACCACATATATATAATAATAATAATAAAGACATCCCCAAACGGGAGCTAGCGCTTCGCCAAACGGCGGAATCACAACCACACAAGTTATAAAACATGTATACGAAGCCCAACGGCGAAGTTCAACAACAAAAAAAGATCATGTAAACCAAGACATCAAACCCACCAAGCGAACATAAACCCTCGCTCTAAGTCTCGCAACCAGAAGTCTCTTCTAAGTCTTACTATTTATACAAATACTAGTTTCTGATTGATGAAGTTGACTAGATACAATAGGAATAATAATACGAGAGTGGCACGATCCAACATGTACCACCTACCAAAGCGAATCACCCGAAAGTAAGCTGTGTGCCAGCGATGCCGCTACTGATCCATGCGGTTAACCTACAAGAACTGTGGCACAACGAGGGTGAGTTGCCAACTCGTGAGTAGAAAACATCAGCAGGTAGAAATCGAATAAAACAACGATTTCCTAGGTCAACTATATCATAAAGGTAATACTATGATATCTAGGGTGACCGTATCTGCATATATGCCAACGATATAATCAATGCCTATCTGCGTGTGGATATCATCCAACCATATAATCAATGCCTGTATGCATATGGATCTCATCCACGTGTCCATCAATGACATAACAACGTCATGCATGTAAATATCATAAAAGCATATGCATGAAAGTATGAGGATATAAATCAACGTGTGTCTCTCGCGACACATAAAAATCATGGAACCAGAGTGTCCAACATCGACACTCGAAACATCATGAAACCCGTGTCCAACATCGACACGTAAATCCTCATATATCTCAGGCGCCGCATCATCAGATCGTCCTCCATATCTATCTCAACTCAGGCGCCGCATTCTTAGATCGGCCCTCATCCATCTCATGACTCCGGTCGGTATCTTCCGGATAACCGACGAGTCTAAATACTATCACCGGCAGGTGGTAGTTCCTCTGCCAGGCTCATCGTCTACACCACGAAAATCATATCTCGCCCCGGGGTACCATACCGGGTCCACCATGTACCCGCAGACGGTGCCTACCGCTTCTCGAATCGGGTTTCACATGCCAATCTTAGAACCGAGAAAACACATGGTGGATGTCTCGAAATATCATATCACGAGAAACCGGGTTTTTAAAACAATACATAATTTCTTTTGAAATATAACCACGGTTCTCAAATCCAGAATCTCATGAAAACAACAAATCTTAATGCGTATAATCATAAAGCATGATGTATGCAAACATATAACAGAAATGTGAGCATATCCGTATATCATGCAATATGTAACAGTGATGTGACAATATCAGTATATCATGTGACATATCATAATGATGTGGCAATTCTACTGTAAGTGACATAGCAATTATCGATGATAAAAGTGTGTGAGCCGGCCAATCTGTGTAAGTGTAACATACGCATTATCGATAATGGTGTAGGTGTACTAGCACAGGTATAAGTAATGCAATGAGAATGACATGAACGTAGCATAAAGTACATCGTCGGCTAAATGCTATAAAGTATACGTATCTAACATGACCGAGTCGGTGAATCTATAAATCGACATCTAGCTTCACAACATCACGTATGATATAATCCATCATACGACATCCTCTAGTCAAGGGTATGAATCAATCATCAGGTAAAGCCCATCACGTACGGTAAATAATCGTACGGTGGCACTAAACCATTAGGGATCCTATCAACCTATATGACACAGAGGATATGAACCTACGTCTCGTATGGCATATCACTCATGATTCACAATATTATATATATCTATATACCTATGTCTCAGGTCGCATCCATAACAATCTCATATCAGGGGACCAGCAAAAGTATCAACTATCTCATATCGACTCGCATCCATATAACGACATATCACACAAGTTATCATATCACATCGTATACTCTTTTCATCACATTTATATCCCACCTCAAGTCATTTTATATATATATATATATATATATATATATATACATATCCTATCTTATAAATCTCATACTTATTCTCGTGCACTACCTATCTATATGTCATGATTCACGTTCACTTATCATATTCTTATATATCAATTCGAGACATCCTTTTTATCATATCATGTCACACTAAACTATACACTATAACCTTAAGTCGTGATATATCTTGTCTCCTACCAATTCTTCAACCATATCCATAAGTTTCTAACATGGTTTTCTTAACCATATTCTATATATATATATCGGTTTCAATTATAATTTGCAGGGGTGTGTAAGTCCATGTCACGCACCCCACGAACTTGCGGGGAGGCGGAATATATGAAAAACGATTATCAAAGCTTCGTAATACGGACTTGAGCGCATGAATCGTATCTAAACCATTGCTAACTATCTACTAGAGGTTTAACTACTCGGATTCAAAGTTATACCTCACGTTACATGTCCTTCGGGTCTTCATCGCTGTCCTCCACTCCTTGTAGGCTCCTTGGAACATCGGCACCTCAACGGCCTCCTCGAGTCAAAGACGATCCACCCAAAAGCTCCTTCTCCAAGCTTGATCTCTAAATTGAGATAACTAGGTTGCTTAAAGTGCTAATCTAAGCTACCTAGGGGATATAGAGTGAGGTTATGGATGTATTAGTCTAGCTAACCCTTGATCTCAACACATCAGAGGTTAGGGTTAGGGTTTGAAGAGAGAGTGAGCTTGAGGAGAGAGAAGGTGAAGATGAGAATGATCATGAGATAATGATCTATCATAATATATATGAAGCATTATTATTTATCCAAAAAATGAAATAAAAGATTTAACAACCATGCTTCATAAATACATATGAGTGATTCATCTCCATGAGTCATTAAGCATTTATGACGCATTAATGACATGGATGAATCACACAAATGAGTCACTAATCTCATTTAATGCAATGCCACCTTACCCCCCCAAGTCACCACTCTTCTAGAAGCTTCCCGACAAATTACGAGAACGCCCCTCCAATCCATGAAAACACGGAAAAACGTTAGACTGTATAAATCCAATAACCCGATACTAGAATCTGGCTTAAACCAAAGCCGGCTAGTAAAAACTGTCCGAAAAGTCGTACGTGCGTAAACACACGTACGCGTCCGAACCCTTGTCGTAAAACCATACAACCTCTATATCGTTTCGCCTGGAGCAGGGAAACTCTTTGTGTGGGACTCTAAAGACTCGACACTACGCTGGCAGTGGGTTTAACCATAGACCGCAAGCGGCACTAGCTGTATGTAACGGTCCCCAGGTAGATGTCGATAAGAAGGCCGATGAGTAAACTCATCCGAACTCCCACAGAGCCTGATGTGACAATCTCCGTACAGTCCGGTCTGTTCGTCTAAGACTATCGCATATCAAGCCTAGGGGGCGGCAAGCGTCGGTCCCCTAATAGATGTATAAGTCGTGTTGGAGCGAAACCCATTACACCCTGAGAAGCTACTGGAACCTACCAGTATATCTTGCTTTCCCTGGCCAGGGACTTTGCGAAATGGCTCTCTGACACAACGCGATATCATCTCCCAATACCGAGAGAGACGAATCATATCTAACCACTACTGCCTCCAAGTGCTCGGGACTGCACCCAACTGCTACCTGTTTGCACGACTCCTTTGAGCCGTGGTAGGGTAGCAATCTAAGAACAGTGGGACACACTCGAGGCGAAGTAGCAGTGTCAAGTCTGCGGACTATGCTGTACTCATGTCACCTGGGAATAGTTAACTGACGACGGGTATAATACCATCTAACAGTTCCCCTGCGAGTCCTGTCTGGTGTACCCGTAACCTAACGAGCACCTGTATACTATCTCCAGTACGACGTACTGATGACTATGAGACAGACCATCTCCCCAACTAGGATAAGAAGCGTACACACTAGTCTACTCTGGAGTATCGATGCCCTGTCTCGATAATCCTACGACTAGGGACCTATATAGGATGTTGCTTATAGACTACCCAGCCCCCACTAATGTGACTGCCATCACAACGCTGGTAATCAAGCAAAGAACCTATGGGCTCTACTAATATGTATAAGTGATACGTTACAAGAAACATATGCACATATTAAAGTAGACACAAACCAAGTAGCATACTACCATTTTTAGCAAGACTGTATATACAACTGTGAATATCCCAAGCTTCCATTAAGTAATATACAATCTAGTATGATACAATAATGGCCCCTAGGGCATATACACTAACAATCTCCCACTTGCACTAGGGCCATGAGCTGGCATATCATAGACCTATCATCTTGAATAGCCTCTCGAACTGCGTCTGAGGAATGGCCTTTATGAATGGATCAGCAATGTTATTCTCCGTCTCTACTCTTTTCACCTCGATCTCCCGGCGATCTACGATCTCCCTGATCAGGTGATATCGCCTTAAGATGTGTCTGGAGTTCTGATGGGACCTGGGTTCCTTCGCTAAAGCTATAGCGCCGTTGTTGTCACAATACAGAGGTATTGGACCAACACTGGTAGGAACCACCTGAAGTTCTGTGAAGAACTTCTTCATCCAGACAGCTTCTTTTGCGGCATCGCAAGCAGCTATGTACTCTGCTTCCATCGTTGAGTCAGCAACGGTCTCCTGTTTAGAACTCTTCCAACAGACCGCCCCTCCATTGAGGGTAAAGACATAACCCGACATGGACTTGGAGTCATCTTTGTCACTCTGGAAGCCGGAGTCGGCAAAGGCCTCCATCTGGAGGTCTTTTCCACCATACACCAAGAACGTCTTCTTAGTCCTCTTCAGGTACTTGAGAATGTTCTTTACTGCTATCCAGTGATTCTCCCCTGGGTTTGCTTGATACCGGCTTACTACGCTCAATGCGTATGCTACATCTGGTCTGGTACATACTATCGCATACATTATAGAGCCTACCTCTGAAGCGTAGGGTATAATCGACATGCAATCCCTTTCCAAATTATTCTTGGGAAACATATCTTTGGAGAGGGTGATTCCGTGACAAGCCGGTAGGTTACCGCGCTTAGAATCTTCCATACTGAATCTTTTCAAGCCGGTAGGTTACCGCGCTTTGAGTCACCGCTCTGAATGGCTTGCTGGAAGCTAGTAGGCTCATCATAGTCAATAGTGCAATCCTCTCTATCCCCGTCTATGAGAAAACCATAGTATCTCTCGGGCGGATGAGACTGCCTACTACTCCTGCGGAGTGGCGTCGAGATGTCCCTTTCTTCTGAAACCTCTGGTTCTACCAAGCTTTCAGTAATAGCTTATGGTTCTGGAATTTCTTCCAGTTCTATTGCGCTCCCACTTATCTGATTTTCTAAAACCTCAGTTTCCAAGAAGCGAGCATTATGAGAAACAAAAATCTTTTGTTCCTCTGCGTAATAGAAATAATATCCTTTGGAGTTGTTTGGATATCCCACAAACTTACACTGTACTGATCGTGCCTCGAGCTTGTCCGCATGCTGCTTCTTTACAAAAGCTGGACACCCCCATATCTTAATATGCTTAAGATAGGGTTTCTTTCCACACCACATCTGATATGGTGAAGCAGGCACAGTTTTAGTTGGAACTTAGTTCAAAAGGTATGCAGCTGATTCTAGTGCATATCCCCAGAATGATCGTGGTAACTCAACCTTACTTATCATGGAACGAACCATATCCAATAGGGTTCGATTCCTTCTTTCCGATACACCGTTGTGTTGTGGTGTGTATGGAGGAGTAAGCTGAGAGAGAATTCCATTCTCTTTTAAGTAACCTAGGAACTCGGCACTTAAGTATTCACCACCTCGATCAGATCTCAGTGTCTTGATGCTTTTGCCTGTTTGGTTTTCCACTTCATTCTTGTATTCTTGGAATTTTTCAAAGGCCTCGGATTTATGTTTCATTAAGAAGACATATCCATACCTAGAGAAATCATCCGTAAAAGTAATAAAGTAGGAATAACCACCTCGCGTATGTGTAGACATTGGACCGCACACGTCACTGTGTACGAGTCCCAAAAGCTCGCTTGCTCTTACTCCGTGTCCAGTAAACGGAGTCTTTGTCATCTTTCCCATGAGACAAGATTCACAAGTAGCATAAGATTGATATTCGAACGAATTCAAATATCCTTCTCTATGTAACTTAGTTAATCGTGTTTCATTGATGTGGCCTAGTCTACAATGCCATAAGAAAGCCTGATTCTTGTCTGGAGACTTTCTTTTCAGTGTGTTCTGGACATTGAAAACCTGAACTTGACTTAATACGTATATACCGTTATCTAATGTACCTAACCCAATCAGAACTTGATTTAGGTGGATGTTAACTACATCGCTTACGAATGTAAAATCATATCCCTCTCTCGAAAGTGAGGACACTGATATGATATTACAAGTCATACTAGGTATATATAAACAGTTATGTAAAAATCAATATATGCTTACTTGTCAAACCTAGGCGATATTCTCTCACGGATTCAGCGTTCACTGTCATTCCGTTTGCAACTTTGAGAGACCAATCACCTTCCTTTATAACTCTACGGTTTCTCAAAGCATGTAATGAATTACAGATATGAGATCCTGCTCCGGTATCTATTACCCAGAAAGTAGAGTTAATTGACATACCGTTCTCAATTACAAATACACTAGAGGCCGAAGCCACAACATGCTTCGTATTCTGGCTACTGGCATCCAAAGCCCTGCAATCATTCTGCCAATGCCCAATCCCATAACAATAGGAACTTCCCTCTTTTACTACATCCAGTCCCGAAACTTTTGCCCTTCTCTTTCCTTCTACTTTCCTGGTTTCCTTCAGGGTAGAAGGCAGAGACTGTAGAAGCAAGTCAGTATTTGACTCGTTTCCCAACGCGGTCTCCAGGTCCTGGAGCTCATCAATACAGCTAGTCATTGTAAGGACGTTGTCCCCTATAGATGACCCGTCAGCCAACCTCGCTTGAATTAATTCGTTCGAGGTTTCATATCTAGTGATATGAGATTGCTCTCCATATAAATCTTTGTTATGGAGAAAGATGGAAACTAAGTCCATCTTCTCGTGCTGCTTCTGGTATACACCATCAACTGAAGCTAACACGAGGCACTTAGCTTTCGCTTTATCTTTTTCCCTTGTCTGACGGATATCCATATCCGTGACAGTGGAAACTGGACCTGGGACGGTGGGATCTTGAGTAGTAATAGGGTGGTCCAGCTCGTCATAGGCAATGGACATCTGGACAGACTTTTGCCAGTCATATAAGTCAGATTCAGTCAATTTGTTATCTAGATGTAATCTATGTATGGTCACAAGGTCGCTGCAATTAAGAGAGAGAAGAAAACATTCGCATGATGCTGTTGCAAGTTTAGATTGGTTTTAAGTTTATCTAAACAGGATGGCTCCCACTGTTTCTCGAATCCCTCCTCAAACCAAAAAGGAAGAACTAGCCAGGACTATTCTCACCGTACAATACTTGCTTAACCGTTCAGCCAGGCCAGTGTCGATACTTCGAGGGAGGTTTTCCAACGCTTTCGCGAAGTTCCTTAATTAAATAACCTCTTTTCTCTGGGGGCGTAGCCCCACTGACACCTTTCTCGACACTTACTTGGTTTATAGCATTGATCGTTAAGTGACGAATCTCCTGATAAGTAGTATATACTTACAGTAGGATCGGAATCCAAAATATCATCGTATAATAATGTTGAAGGAATCCTACCAACATTCATCATACTCCAAAATGGTATGCATCTCTCTGCAAATTTCAGTTTCTTTAGAAATTCCCGATATAGATTTTTTGCCCCATGCTCTTATGACCTTGACTTTGGCCAAACAAATCATAAGTCACATGTCAAGTTCTACCCGTCATTGTCCAGGTTAATTTGAATCCACCCGTACATACCCTTGACTTTGGCCAAACAAGGTAGTACGACTGTCCTAAACCAACGCATCTATCTATACTACATATGAATATCCAACAGCTACCAAACACTGTGCCTTGACTTTGGCCAAACAAACACAGCTTGAATACTATTGAATACCCAAATGAAATGACGGAGGTCTACGAATGGTTTTGGCAAAACCGTGAACGTAGTGAACTTGATATAATCGAAGGAACCTGATACTTTTTAAAAGGAGTGGTTAAAGCTCCGCAATTAAAAATTTTGATCTTTTAAAATAACCGAGCGGTTTCTTTTAAATTTGTTCCAATGATTCAATTTTGGTTTATTTTCTTTGCATTATAATAATGCGTCCCATCAATTATCCTATCATTGCAGAAAACAACGAAAATACCACGTCCTCTTATGCCATCCGCATTCGCCACTGGGTCCCGTCATCACCCGTTAGGTTACTTAACTAACGACAGAGTGGGGGCTGGGCTAGCGCAGGTGTAAAACATAAGTGACGTCTAATAGCTATCATATATAGATATTGTACATTCGTCAGACGCAATAATAAGTATTCCAGATCACAGATGAACTTTATTAGAAATACTAGCAATCCGCATTTGCTTTGAGCCTGCAATAAAAGACGGATTACACAGTTGTGATGAATAGCCATTACCCCACCCTAGACCCCTACGGGTACGGCAAACTACCCGCCAAGTACCCGAAGTGAAGCGGTCTCCCTCAACAAAGTGTGTAGGCCACTAAACACTTCAAAGTACCCGGTAGTTTGTGCACCCCGCCTTGGGTCTATCCTAGGAGCAAAAACAGTAAAAAGAAATAATACAACGATGGCTACAACCGCAACCTGGAGGTGCCCCGCAAAAGAATATTACATCATATTACATTTACATCGAATGAATGAATATTAAACGCATCTCAAACCCCGGCTAATCATCACAACATTCTAATCAAGTCCATATACACAAACAGTAAACATTACAGAAATGTGCAACCCCCTGCCAACAGACATACTAGCAGTTAGGGGAGGTTTACGAACACATTAAACATTACAGATAAAAACCCAATTAGCAAATATCTTAGAATATCGATCAATTACCATATTCCGTGTTTACCCCAAAAGCAAACCAGCAAAGAAGCAACCTGGGTAGAAACAGAACATACAGGAAAACAAAACACCACAAAAAAGAACAACAGAGAAAATCGGAGTCAAAACCGAGTTGACTCTGCGGCGGATCCGCGGCCAAAAGCACCATTTGGCCGCGGATCCGCGGCCGTCTTGTCGTTTTGTGTGCTTGTATTTTCCCAGAATTTATCAAATTCTCTGTTGTGAATTTTAAGGTATGTCAAATATTTTTTCAGACACTTTTAAAATTAACAGAAACTTAGGGTACGAGGTGTTTCGTTTTCGTGTTTTCCGTCGATCAAACTTCTAACTAGTTGCTAACAAGCTAGTAATGGTTTAGTTGGCTCTAATACCACTGTAAGTCCATGTCACGCACCCCACGAACTTGCGGGGAGGCGGAATATATGAAAAACGATTATCAAAGCTTCATTACAAGGACTTAAGCGCATGAATCATATCTAAACCATTGCTAACTATCTACTAGAGGTTTAACTACTCGGATTCGAAGTTATACCTCACGTTACATGTCCTTCGGGTCTTCATCGCTGTCCTCCACTCCTCGTAGGCTCCTTGGAACATCGGCACCTCAACGGCCTCCACGAGTCAAAGACGATCCACCCGAAAGCTCCTTCTCTAAGCTTGATCTCTAAATTGAGATAACTAGGTTGCTTAAAGTGCTAATCTAAGCTATCTAGGGGATGTAGAGTGAGGTTATGGATGTATTAGTCTAGCTAACCCTTAATCTCAACACATGAGAGGTTAGGGTTAAGGTTTGAAGAGAGAGTAAGCTTGAGGAGATAGAAGGTGAAGATGAGAATGATCATGAGATAATGATCTATCATAATATATATGAAGCATTATTATTTATCTAAAAAATGAAATAAAAGATTTAACAACCATGCTTCATAAATACATATGAGTGATTCATCTCCATGAGTCATTAAGCATTTATAACGCATTAATGACATGGATGAATCACACAAATGAGTCACTAATCTCATTTAATGCAATGCCACCTTACCCCCCCCAAGTCACCACTCTTCTAGAAGCTTCCCGAAAAATTACGAGAATGCCCCTCCAATCCGTGAAAACACGGAAAAACGTTAGACTGTATAAATCCAATAACCCGATACTAGAATCTGGCTTAAACCAAAGCTGGCTAGTAAAAACTGTCCGAAAAGTCGTACGTGCGTAAACACACGTACGCGTCCGAACCCTTGTCGTAAAACTATACGACCTCTATATCGTTTCGCCTGGAGCAGGGAAATTCTTTGTGTGGGACTCTAAAGACTCGACACTACGCTGGCAGTGGGTTTAACCACAGACCGCAAGCGGCACTAGCTGTACGTAACGGTCCCCAGGTAGATGTCGATAAGAAGGCCGATGAGTAAACTCATCCGAACTCCCACTGAGCCTGATGTGACAATCTCCGTACAGTCCGGTATGTTCGTCTAAGACTATCGCATATCAAGCCTAGGGGCGGCAAGCGTCAGTCCCCTAATAGTTGTATAAGTCGTGTTGGAGCGAAGCCCATTTCACCCTGAGAAGCTACTGGAACCTACCAATATATCTCACTTGCCCTGGCCAGGGACTTTGCGTAATGGCTCTCTGACACAGCGCGATATCATCTCCCAATACCGGGAGAGACGAATCCTGTCTAACCACTACTGCCTCCAAGTGCTCGGGACTGCACCCAACTGCTACCTGTTTGCACGACTCCTTTGAGCCATGGTAGGGTAGCAATCTAAGAACAATGGGACACACTGTAAGTGCACGGCGGCGCCCCGGCCGTCAAACCGACGGCCAAATGCGGAAACGGTGATAAACTTTAATTTTGCGAACTTAGCAAACCGGCACCACCGCGCACTAAACCCCGGATCGGGCCATTAAACTAGTACTAGCTAACTACAAGATGGGAAGAGATATACCGAGTGATCCGAGTCCTCCGGTCTTCTCGTCGTCGTCCCGATCTCCTGCGGAAACTCCGGTCGTCGCCTCCTCGCCGGAAGGGCACCACATCGCCTGCGTCTTTTACGGGCTCCCACCTCAATACCGAGGCAACTCGGGCATGAAGCTGGCAAGTCGACATGCCCAAGATATGCTGTAGAAAGTGTAGTGTAGAGGCTATGTCTCATTAGGGGTAATCAAGTTGCCATTGGATGGAGGGAAGTAATGAACAAAATGGAGATGAACTTTGGTGTATCAAAATGAGATGATAATTTTCCCACTTCACAAAATGAAAATCCCTCTCTCCCTCTCTCAAAATGGCCGGCCTCTTCAAGGGTGGAAAATGGTGGAGTGCAAAACCAAATACAAGAGGGAGGTAAGTGTAGGAAAAGAAAGAGGTGACCATATCCAAACATCAACCATACTTAATTCACATCAAAACCATACCCTTTCAAATCTCAATTAATGCAAGTAATGGTAGAAAAGAAAAGATGCCACCATAAACTCTCATCTCACAAATAAACCCTCCACAAAATGTTATTTGCAAACTTGCAAATAACCCCCTCCATCGGAAAAGTCCGGCCGGGAAAGAACAAACGAAAACCGGCCGGAACGGAATGCAAACTGGCAACTCCAGAAAACTGGTCCCGTAATAAATTACAGGAAAACCCCGATACTGTGCATACACACCTGCATCTGTATTCCGTCCGGATACAAATGCAATGAGACAAAATCTACACTGTACTAAACTAGGATCCGGCTTAAACCAAAGCCGGCTAGTAATATCCGTTCGATCCTGATCCGTGCAATACCGCACGTATCCGATCGAACCATGCCATATATCTATACGGCCTCTAGTACAAACCGTCCGATCCTGATCCATGCAATACCGCGCGTATCTGATCGGACCCCGCCATATCTCCATACGGCCTCTACAGCGTTTCGCCCGAAAGCTTGAGTAACTGAAAGTGTGGTGGACTCTAAAGACTCGTCAATACTATGGCTGTGGATTTAACCACTAGCACGTCAGAGGTATAAGCCAATACGTAACGGGCCACCAGCTATTGACCAAAAGGGACGTCGATGAGCGAACTCATCCTGACACCCTACTGAGCCTGTCAGTGACAATATCCGTACAGTCCGGTCCGTTCGTCTACGAGCATCGCATGGCGGGCCTAGGGGGTTGGTAAAAATCAGACCCCCAAAAGCGGTACAAGTCGTGTCGGAGTGTAGCCCAGAACACCCTGAGATACTACTGGAATACCTACCAGTAAATCTCCTGCCTTGGCCAAGGACTTCGTGTAATGGCTCTCCTTGACACAGCGCGGCCTCACCCCCAATACCGGGAGAGACGAACCCCCGAAGATCCGCTCACTGCCTCCATGTGGCTCGGGACTGTACCCAACTAAAACATGTTTGCACGACTCCTTTGAGCCGTGGTAGGGTAGTAATCAAAGCACAGTGGGAACTCACACGAGACAAATGACGATCCCCAGGTCGATGAACTAACCTGTACACATGTCACCTGGGAACTGCTATCTGACGTCAGGTATAAGACCAACTAGCATGTTCCCGGCGAGTCCTGTCCGGTGTACTCATAACCCAATGAGCACCTGTATACATCTTAGGTGAACCAACTGACACCAGTGGCTTGTGAGACCGGCCACCGCCCCTTCATCGGGGTCTCGACTGTATACACTAGTCTACTCTGGAGAATCGATGCCCTGTCTCGAAACTCCCACGACTAGGGACCTTTTAAGGATATGCTTGTAGACCCCAGCTCTCACGTATATGATCGCCCTCATACTGCTGGTTGTCAAGCAAGAATCCTAGGGGCTCTATCAACGTGCAATGGCGACCTGTCAGGTCACCTAAAGCAGTACACGATGATAAAGGTAAACCAGATAGCATACTATCATCTCGAGTAAGACTGTCCTACCGGGATAGGTCCTCCCTCAATCATTGCAATCACGTGCCTGTGATCCAATAATTGACTCTGAGGGCACTATCTCCAACACACACTCGAGGCAAAGTAGCAGTGTCAAGTCTGCGGACTATGCTGTACTCATGTCACCTGGAAACAGTTAACTGACGACGGGTATAATACCATCTAACAGTTCCCCTGCGAGTCCTGTCTGGTGTACCCGTAACCTAACGAGCACCTGTATACTATCTCCAGTACGACGTACTGATGACTATGAGACGGACCATCTCCCCAACTAGGATAAGAAGCGTACACACTAGTCTACTCTGGAGTATCGATGCCCTGTCTCGATAATCCTACGACTAGGGACCTATATAGGATGTTGCTTATAGACTACCCAGCCCCCACTAATGTGACTGCCATCACAACGCTGGTAATCAAGCAAAGAACCTATGGGCTCTACTAATATGTATAAGTGATACGTTACAAGAAACATATGCACATATTAAAGTAGACACAAACCAAGTAGCATACTACCATTTTTAGCAAGACTGTATATACAACTGTGAATATCCCAAGCTTCCATTAAGTAATATACAATCTAGTATGATACAATAATGGCCCCTAGGGCATATACACTAACAGGGTGCTATACGTCATCCACCCGACTTCCCACGTAGATATAAATCCACTCACTTGCGGAACTCCTTGTTCCGCCATAGTCGATGTGCTTCGTCGTCTCAGAATCCACTCGACTGTACCTACAATATCAACACATATTGCAATACTATTAAAATCAATGTTTGAAAACCGATACGGCACACGGTGCGCTCATAGGTTAGAACCTATAGCCTACGCATGCAAAAAAAAGTAAACAACCCTCGTCCGTTGATGTATAAACATCCAACGACGCAATCCGAATCTCAAATACCAAAATCACGAATTCAAATATCAAAACCAAAACCCCAAATTTCATACATCGCATAACACTAATTCAGCAAGAAAGGAAAAAACTCCCAGATTTTGACTCAGGTCAAGTTGGACTAAACAGACAAGTACAGGATCTAGTTTATAGAGTAAGTGAGCTACAGGCAAAACCACTTCACCAACACCTACCAAACATCCGGCGACACTAGCATGAAATCCGAGCTCGCCGGCATGGAATGGGAGAAAGGGGCTCATGCTTCTGTGGTGGTCTTCTAGTGGTCTATCTAGATTAATGGACTTGTTTGATTTTCTTGGAAAAATCCCAGATAGCTCCAAATTACCTGTAGGCTATAAGGTTTCACAAAACCGACACAGAAAATTTCTAACTTCATATTTTGGGTTCTAAACTTATTTCCAGGCCATGAAATCAATCCTTAAAGTCTTGTAAACACTCACTACTCCTCAATTGGCCACTAGACAGCAATATGTAATTTTCTAAAATCAAAAACCTAATTAACTCATTTTCTAACTAAAAATACGATATTTAAGCATAAACACTAAACTAAGGTGAAAGATTACCTTATTTGCAACTAAAGAACTTTCTTGAGTTTCCCAAAGTCTTCAAAATCCGAAATTGATTAGTTCTAAGGGTTTAGAATGAGTTGGTGCATGTTTTTAGTGAAAGGTGCATATGGTTTTGAGAATGGATTGAGATGATGCATTGGTGTAATGGGGAATTGAAGGAGATGAAGAAATATTGAGAAAACAATGGAGGAGGAAGGATTGGGGCAGCCAAGTAACCCTCTCTTATTCTCAATCTCTCACATTAAATATCCCCCTACACTCACCCCTCAACAAATATCTATTTTGTCCATGGCATCAAATTTTTATTCCTTTCACACACTCTTTACTTTACTTTTCTTTTCCTTTGCTCATTCTCTACTCCTTCTCTTTTCTCACAAGTCACACACACACAACTTAACACTTAACATACACAAGACATGGTGCACAAGTCACGGAAAAATGTAAAAATACGGATTTTGCTAAAAATTCGACAAATATCATTAAAATAAATAAATCATTTTAATCTCCAATTAATTTCCAAATATTGGTATATACTTATACCATTTTACGAAAAATCTCTATTCGCAAATCGAATAGTTTTCGCGAAATATATTATTTTAATATTAAATTTTCAAAAATAATATTTTATATTTCTGAAATGTTACAGTGATGCCTCCTACATCTTGGGGATTAAGATTTATAGAGATAGATCTAAGTGGATGTTGGAATTGTCCCAATCCAGGTATATTGACACCATACTAAAGAGGTTTAGTATGGAAGATTCTAAACGAGGTAATTTACCCGCTTGATCAAAAATCACTCTCCCCAAAGAGATGTCTCCCAAGACTAATTTGGAGAGGGCTCGCATGCAAGGGATACCCTATGCTTCTTCAGTTGGGTCAATCATGTACGCGATATTATGTACCAAACCGGATATAGCATACGCACTTAGTGTGGTATGTAGGTATCAATCAGATCCTGAGGAGAAGCACTGAACTGCTGTGAAGAACATTCTTAAGTACTTGAGAAGGACTAAAGAAATCTCGTGTTTTAGTCTCTTTTGATCGATTGCCACGGAGTTTCGATTCGGATCAAAACTCCGTCGCAATCTCGTATTGTACGTAAATGGTCGCCAGGAAACACTACTAGATAGCCACGCCCCATTGCGTCGACCAAGTGACTATAGGAGAACAACGTAGCCAAAAGCATCCACTTGGGTGCTCGCAGCTGCGGTGTTCCGCCTAAATGCACTTTGTTGACGGCATCGGGGGTGCGGCAATCTATTAAAGTTTCCGACGAGTATTTGATCATTATATCGGGAATCTTATTGAATTACTCGACTGACTATTGAAAAGTGTTTTCAATTTGAGGGTGGTGGTGGTGGTTTGTGATGTCGGGGAGCGGAGAGGGAGGTGAGGACGTGACGATGATGAGGTGGTGAGGTCTCCGGCGAAGGGTTAGAGTTTCTGTAGGGGTTTTTTCACAAGTTGGCGTCGTCAGGGTGGCTGCGGTGGTTTTGGGTTCTCAGGAGAAGAGAGAGGAGGTGGAAGTGGAGGTGGTGTGGTGATGAGGGTGACGGGATGGCGGTTACAATGAGAGGAGGTCGGCGGCGAGGTGAGGGTCTAGGGTTTGGGTTTCTCGTCGCGGGGAAACGAAGGGAGAGAGGTGAGGGAGTTAATAATAATAGGGTTATATTATAATATATATATATATATAAGAGAGGGGGATAGAGAGAGTGAAAGAACGCGAGAAGAGAGAGAGAGAGAGAATGGATTATTTAGTTATTATAATATTATATATATGTATTATACTGTATAAATAACAGTTGGTTTTAAAAAATATTATAATATATATTTTGGGTTTAAACAGCTAATATCAAAATACTCCGAAAAATACCCGGAATTTTTCTAAAAAATCTAGTTTTTAGATATGGAGAATATACGTAAAAGTTAAAACCATAATACGATATCCGGTAAATAAAAATGCATACCCCCAAGTACGGATCTACGTAAATATACGTAGTGATCCAAACGAGTTTGTTTTAGCAATTTGGACATGAACATGATGTATAGATGCAACCATAAGATATGGGGTATGATAACATGCCATGCTAGATATGAAAATATTATTTAGTTATTATTTGTATTATTTAAAAGATACGTAGATACAAAATATATCATATATGTGTGTATAGAATCTAGATGTGCATGGATCTTCTGTAGTAGTAAATATATGATGTAATCTTGAACCATGATGGGTTTCAGACATGCGGGTCGGGCCGGATACTAACCACAGTTACCAAATGCACTATCTGCACATAAAAACAATAATAAACAAGAAGTTGTCGCAAGATTTGAAAATACCCCAAAAAATATCCTATAAATGCACTAGGATGTTAAATTATACCCAACTACAAAAGAATTTCATTCTTGAAATTCACGAAACAGGCAAAGATACAATCAGACACGGATCTAAGAAAAGTTGTGTGGAATCTTCTATCGGATCTCGTTTTCACGTTCCCAAGTAGATTCTCCGTGTGAACGATTCCTAAATGAAACAAGTACTAGTGGGATAACTTTGTTCTTAAGGACCTTGTCTCGTCGATTCACTATCACCATTGGTCGTTGTTCACCACCGAAAACAGGGACAAACTGGGATAGATCGTCTTTCCTGAGTTTTGGGACAGATGTTATTTGGATTTATCCATCCACCTCTCCAAAGATATCAAGATGATTTAGGGCACCATATATCGGAGGTTTGAATAGATGCAACCATTGTAGTAGACTTCATCAGATTCCTCCTCATTTTATGAGGGTTTTTTTTAATTGTGGGGAAGCTCTTCTCTGCAGGTGTAAGCCCCTACAGTTAATTACGTTACCGCATTGCGATAACCACTTTCTCCTGCTCCGGCGGTTCACTTCGTGCCGTGTGTATTTTTGTTTGTTTTGGTTGCCAGTGGATTGTATACGGAGACTGGTTTATGTCGTCGCCCGTAAGGCGCGGATGAGTCCAAATCCTTATATCTTAGATTTGGGTTTATTTTATTTAAGAATTGTTAATCTAGTTTGAGATTAAGATCAACTTAAATATATGAGCATTTAGGCTCAATTTTTTTTTGCTAAAGATACGTTAGTCTAATTTAAGACTAAGATCCACTTAACAATATTTTAGGATCATTTTTATTTAAGATCCAGCAAAAGAGCATTTGGGCTCAGCTGCATGAAAACTTTAGAGACCTAACCAATTTGGGCTTAATCTGCTTAGTCTTTTCTTTCTTTCTTTCTTTCTATTTTATTCAAAAGTGCTTAGCAATTATTTGGGATTTGTTTTTTCAGCCCTTTTCTTTTTATGTAAGAGTGCTAAGCACTCATTTGAACTATGACGCTCACATGTATATCATTTGAAGCATTCAGTCATGGATGCTACCCAATGAGTGTTGAACACCCTACTCGTTTCGACTAATCATGAAATGCTAAGCACTTTTTATGGCGTCCACGTGAGGTGCACATGCGACGCTGGGTGCTGCCCAATCAGTGCTAAGCACTCAGCCGTTTTGGCTGCATATGAAGTGCTAGGCACTTTTTATATGGCGCCCACATGAGATGCATGTGCGGCGCTGGGTGATGCCCAATCAGTGCTATGTACTCATCCGTTTTGGCTGCATATGAAGTGCTACGCACTTTTTACATGCCGCCCATGTGAGGAGCACGTGCGGCGCTGGGCGCTGCCCAATCGGTGCTAAGCACTCAGCCGTTTTTCCTGTATATGGAGTGCTAAGCATTTTTATTCTGCGTCCTTGTGTGTTTCACGTGAGGCGCCCGCGTGTTTCTCAGCCGTTTTTCCTGTTTTGGGCGCCCGCGTGTTTCTCACGTGAGACGTTGGCCTTCTGTTTTGGGCGCCCGCGTGTTTCTCACGTGAGGCGTTGGCCTTCTGTTTTGGGCGCCCGCGTGTTTCTCACGTGAGGCGCTGTTAAAAAGGCGCCCACGTGGGAAGCACGTGAGGCGCTAGTTTTTTCCCTTTTTAGAGATTAAATCACTATTAATGGCATTTTGACCATTAATGATCACCAAGATCTTCATCTTTTGAAGATCTTGGATCATGATTTTCTTTAAGAACTAAGTTCTTTTATTGGTTCTTTTTCCTTATGTTTTTCTTTTGGACCTACTTCTTTTCTGAATTTTTGATTCTCAAGAACAAGATCTTCCCGATGAGAATTAAATTCTCAACTTGTGTAAGACTTGTCTTGTGGGTCTCTGATCCAAAGAAAGAATTAAGTTTTTTGAGAAGAGTTAAACCCTTAAAATAGGTAAAAAAAAGATTTTTGGATCTCCGTATTTCTTTACCTAGGTTTCTTTTGAAAGGGAAGTCTTCCTTTTTGAGAATTGAATTCTTTGTTGTTTTTGGAAGTTTTCTGTATTTTTCAGTATCTTATGGGTTTTTTTTCTATATGAGACTTGAAGTCTCAGATCTTTTATATAGTGGAAGCAAGTTTGTTACTTAATTTTGAGAAAATCTCTCATTGAAAGATTCCAATTGATTTAATTGGACTTAAAATTGAGTTGGGGAATTTTACCCACCGTTTGATCTTTGATCCAAGGACTTCTGTTTCTACAAAATATGTTTTCTTGTTTTTAACAAGATTGGGGAAATTTTTTCCCATATAAAGAATTTATTCTGTAAAATGATAATTTTTAATCACCATTGGATTTTTAATCCAAGAGTTATCTATTTTACAGAGGGCAGTCTCTTTTTGTTCAGAAAAATTGAGAGAATATATTCCCAAAATAGAATTTTATTCTATTATTAGATCATTGATCCAACCGAGAGTATCTTTCTTATTTAGAAAGATTTGGGAGATATTTTCTCCTAATAGAATTTAATTCTATATTCCGATAATTTATCATCTCAATTGGATTTTATATAGAATTTTTAATTCTATTGTTCTTGACTTGGGCGCTGACGTTCACGTGTTGTGCACATAGGCGCCGCTTAAGAATTTAATTCTTGTGATGGGTACTCATGTGCTTTGCACATCGGCGCTCGCGTGATGAGCACATGCGGCGCCATATAAGAATTTAATTCTTATTATGGGTACTCCTGTGCTTTGCACATTGGCGCCTGCGCGATGAGCACGTGCGGCGCCATATAAGAATTTAATTCTTATTTAGAAAGTGTTTCTGTGCTTTGCACATTGGCGCCCTCATGAGAAGCACGTGCGGCGCCACCATAAGATTTAATTCTAAGTGATTGGCGCTGGCGCCCTCATGAGGGGCACGTGAGGTGCTGCCTTAACAAAATTTAACAGAGCTTAGCTCTTTGTATATTTGTTTAAATTTTGGGGGAACAAATGCCCCCCATCGTTGTTCACACGTAGCTTAAACATGGGTGCAACGGTGTCACTTTTTCAACCGTTGGATCTTCTAGAGAGTTGAACTTTCCCTTTACATCCTATAAATAGGACCTTTGGCCTTTGAGATGACTGCCGTTTCGTCATATTTCTTCTTCTTCCTTAAAAATTTAATTCTCTTCTCAGAGTTTAGATCTCTGCCTAAAGAAACTCTTAGAATTTAACTCTGTTTAAGAAAATTTATAAGAATTATGACCAATTTTTTAACTCTTAAAAGAGACTCTTTTTTGTTTTGGATTTTTAACCCATTAACATAGCTTGACTCTTTTTCTTGAAATGATCTCTTAGAGATCTAAAAGAACTTTATTTAGTTAGACCGTGGGTCTTAGAGATCTTACGGTTTTACCCTATTATTAACTCTGATTTTTTAGGGTTCTCTGGAATTTAATTCCAGTATATTTCCCATGGGATTTCTGGGATTTAATCCCATAATCGGAGGAATTTGATTCCAGTTTGTATGACAGAGCTTAGCTCTGGGGAATTTTAAAATTCTTTAGGAATTTTATTCCTCTTTCCTCTTTTCTTTTTAGGGTTTCTGTTATAAATTTTTCTTACAGATTTGGATCTGTTGTAGAACACGTTCTTCAAGAAAATTGGGAGTTTTAGACTCCACCGCTTAATGAGATTTCTCATTCAATAAGAACTCTTTTGGATTCTTACAGTGTGGCATGTCTCATCATTGATGAGACGTCACCCTGGTTTTGTGGGGCCCACTGTCCCCCCTTTTTTTTGGACTGGAGTGACTTTAATATACCACAATGGAGTACAGATGCTAAGGCCCTTAGTTTTAGTTAATTATATTGTGCTGATAACTAACTCTCTACGGGTTTTTTCTAGGTACTATGGCTTCCAACTCCTTTCCTTATGTCCGTTCGGACAGTGCTTTTGCTGACGTGCCTACGGATCGGGAAGTCTTTGCGCTAATTCGGGACTACGACTCAGAGCAGAAGTCTCTTCATCTGTGGGGATCATGGTACAGTTATATTATCTGGGGTTTGCGCAGCTTCACTTGTGTGGTACCGTCAGAACCAATCCCGTCAATCCATTACACTGACCCTCCGCAGGTCGCTTATGCAGCGGAAGAGGTCAACTGGATCTCGGAAGGTCGTCTCCAACCTTCCATGGCGTCGATACCAGTGCAGCCGCCGATGACCCTAGACATTCTGGGGCGTCGCATATACTAAGGAAAAGTGCATCTCTGGGGCCAGGTCTATACGATATGAGTGACCCCCTGTCATCTGGCTGGTTATCTGCAGTATGCCCGTTACATCTTGTCGGCCAAGAAGTCACCGCTGCTGAAGACCGGGTTATATCCAGCGATCTACGTGTCCCTCTTTTATTATCGCACTCCTCATGTGTGGTGGGTTAAATCCTTCCTGGAGTAATGGAATATCCCGAACCACACATTCCTCTTATCGGATCGGGAGGTTTCAATCTCGCTGGAGGAATTCACGGAAATATCCAGGTTACCCGTCAGAGGAGAGCATTATGAGGTGATACTTCCTCCCAACAAGTACGTCTTTGCTACTGAATCAGTGGTTATAGGTCTTACCCTAGAAAATGTTGTTCAACACAAGTTTCCGAGCTTGATCAAGGTGTTGACATATATGAGAGCTTATTCTTGGAGTCCAGGGGGCATGGCGTTAGCTTTATGGATTTTGTTGCCCGTTTTCTCCGGCTGGAGGTTTTATCGAAGAAATCTGCGAAGTTTGCCAAGCTTGATGATCAGTTTGGCTTTGGCTCGGATAAAGTGTCGACCGCAGAGGTAGATTTAAAGCAGTTCTTCATTCCGGATACCCCCACCGTCCCTTTTGCGGAGATTGCCACTTCGGACATTGATGAGGAGACGTTCTTTATGGGGTTCATTGGCTTGTGGCTGAGCTGTTTTGCACTACCGATGCACCTTTGCTACATGAGACCGTCTGTCTTCTATCCGGCTCATCGTATCGCTGCGGGGACATACATGGCTATTGGAGTTGCAGGACCGGCTCACTTATATCATGGTCTGAGTATAGTGGCCGAGACCATTCAGCCGGGTTTAAAGCCCGTAAATCTCCTATTGCACTACTTCACCTCCTGGATCGAGATGCACGTGCTGGGTGCTTTTGGCGTGGATAAACGGCCTAGATTTTATGACGGATATAACTTTCCTCAGGTCATGCAATTGGTCGATGCTTCTTCTCCCGACCTGACACAGCGAGAAGTTCGGCGATTGCTTCTTCGCCCGTGCATGGTTGGGGATAGCATGACCTTCGTCGACAGGGTCCTGACCATTGGTAAGGAACCCTCTAAAGTAATCCAGTTGCTCCACGATTCCTTCAAGGATGAGGCTTCTGTATTGAGGACCCAGGAAATCGTTTATTGCTACAAAAGAGAGCGTTCGCAACGCGGTGCATCACTTCATGCGGATAAATACGGGGTCTCGTTTCCTGATAAGTGAGCCGAGCCATATCCCGAAGGCCTCGAATGCTTTTATCGCTTGGTATCAGCATACCATGGGTGCCGTCATCAAAGAGGAAAGGTGGATGTTTCTCGACCATAAGGATTCTATCCCGGCCAGTAATCCCGCGGTCCCGCTGAAGCGACGGGCAATTGTCCGTCCTTCTTTAAGAGAGGGTGCCATAGTTATAATTCCGCGAGCCTTTCTGGATAAGACATGGCCGGATGTAAGCGCTCCTGTGACTGTGGTGGCTGTGGCATCCCTTGAATTGGGTATCAGCTCGGAGATCGGAATTCGCCGTTCGAAGAAGCCCGTTAAGCGCAAACTTTTGTTGTCGGGTGTTGGGGCCGGCTTGCAGAAGAAGAAAAATCTTTATTCTCAGCTAACGTTGTATTCGGTCAGGAGCCACATGCACCTTATAGCGAAGGCTGAGCCGAATACGGCACCAATGTTGATCTGTTCGAAGCCTCTATCGACGAGAATGCCGCTACTGATTTTCAAGCCGCTATTGAGGCTTCTGAGAGATTAGCCCGCGAGCAAGCGGCTCTTGCTTCTCTTGCAGCGTCCGGTATATTCCATTTACATTCTTCTATACCCATTTTTTTTCTTTTTTTCTGAATTTATTTTTCTTTATTAACGCTTTTATCCTAACAGGAATCTCCACTAAAGAGGCTCTCTTGGCGTCCCTCAAGACATTTGAGGAAGAGAAAAGGCTTCGCGCCTCCATGGGTCTCAGTATGATTCGTTTTGAGGCGTATTTACATATTTAATTCATTTCGTTCACACCCTGACTCCCTTCCTCTTTCCATTACAAGAACCACCGCAACTCGTGTTGTTCCAAGTACAATTTCGTCCTCAGGTGGTGGTGTGGAGGAGCCTTCAGAGCCACCGGCTTCGTTTGAAGTCACCCTAAGGCCACCATGGGAGGCATTGCTAAAGCAGCCGATGAAGGATGTTGCAGCAGATCCGGAGGCCGAGCCTAATTTGGACAAAGATGTTCCCTGCCGGAGGTCCTAAGGAGATCTATTCGTACAGCCAAGGCTGAAAAGAAGCGCAAAAAGCACGCTGCAAGGAAGCGTCAGGCTAACTTAGCCGTAGGCGCGTGTTCGAGTGATGCCCGACCCTCTGACGTTCCCATGGAAGCCATTCCTTCTGCCCTATCCACTGCTTATAGGCATGTTGCGCGTGCGGCTCGCGAAAAGGCCGAGCAGTTACTTCAAGGTAAAACAGCGCACGATCTCTTGTTGAAACCTAGTAAGACTTGTTTATTTTTCCAGGTTTCCTCTTACAATGATTTTCCATGAATTATAACACATTTGTCCTTGAATGATGCAACAGGGCTGAGTTTAAGTAGTAACGTAGCGGGTGAAGTGCCCGTGTTTGAAGAGTCTGGGGCGTCAGGCTTTCCTGTCGAATCAGGGGCTGCCCCAACTGTTGCTTCCTCCCCCTATGGATCCCGGCATCGGCAGGTGATGCGAGCATGACGAGGGACCTTATTAATTTGGGGGATGAAGGTGTTGAAGTTGAATCTATCTCCCCGGTGATGGTGGAAACCGAGGAAACCGTCATGGTTATTGGCGCTCCAGACATTACTATGGTCTCTGCCCCGTCAGGTATTCCTTATGTTATTTCTTTTGGGCTCTCAATCTTGCCAAACATACTCGCTGATATTTCTTTTATTCCGAATATGAATACGGTAGACCCCGGCGTTGTGCTGATTGAAAAATCATTGTCAGCCGCTGCCATGACTTTCACTGTTCCACATCTCTCTTTTATGCCTCCCTCCCCGAGTTCTTTCGGGTTTAATGACAGAAGGTAAAGATTTTTCAACTCCTTGTTTTAGTATAGATATTATTTCTTGTATTAATTTCTTTACCATATATTGTTGCAATACTGTAGGAGTGCTTTTTGACCGCCTATGCCAAATGCTAAGCTCACACTTCGCCTTCCAATCAGAATTCGTTCCTGCTTCAAACTTCGGTGAGTATATTCTTTATCTCTCATTTCATCTTTTCAAGAGTGATCTTTCTACCGCTAACCTTTCTCGTATTGCCGACTGTAGGGTGTTTTTCATCTCCCAATTGAGATGGGAATACGCGTCGCTTGTCAGGCGTACTACAGATTCCCCCTGCTTAAGTTAGGCCAGGGTTTATTGATTTTGGGGATCCGAATCTCCGGCGGCCACAGACTAAGCTGCCGTTAATTACCCCACACCTTTGGAGCGAAGGAACCTCCGATTGACGGGTCAAACTGGTCATGCGAACTCAATGTGCAATATGCGTGTGTTGTGTTTTGAGGGGTCTAGGATATATCGGGGGCCTCGCAGAGTTTACGGGGGTCCCACTACCTGGATAGCAGGCTGGGGTCAAGGGGGTTAGCAGCCCCCTTGCGGAGTGTGGGGCAGCGCCCTGTTAGAAATTTTTTCTAACAGGGACAGTTTTGTGGAGTGTGTATATATAAAAAAAGGGAAATAACGTCCAAAGGACGCGTGGGCGCCAGCGCCCCACGACCCCGGCGCGTGGGCGCTGAGTGCCCGTAAGAAAAGGGGCTTAGCCCCCTTGTAGGGTGTTTTTCGTCATCCCATTGAGATGGGAATACGCGTCGCTTGTTAGGCGTACTAAAGATTCCCCCTGCCTAGAGTAGGCAGTGGGTTTATTGATTGTGGGAATCCGAATCTCCGACAGCCGTGGACTAAGCTGCCGTTAATTACCCCTTGCCTTTGGAGCGAGAGAACCTCTGATTGACGGGTCAAACTGGTGATGCGAACTCAATGTGCAGTGGAATTTGTGTATATATAAAAAAAAGAGGGATAATAGCATCCAAAGGACGCGTGGGTGCCCGCACCTTATGTGCCCAGCACGCGGGCACTGGGCGCCGGTGGGAAAAAGGGGCTTAGCCCCTATACTGGAAGTTGTACTCCCAATTGACTTTTGGAGTTAAACTTCTTTAAAAGAGGACAAAGGGGCTTAGCCCCTGCACTGGGAGTTGTGCTCCCAAAAAGAAAGATTTAATATTTTATTTATATATATATATATATGTATTTTTTTTTATGGAGTTAAACACCCAAGATATTTTCGGAGATAATGAAAGGGGACTCATTTCTTCTCCCTTGAACCCTAGATCTTCTCTTGAACTTTGGATCTTCCCAAAGTGGGATTTTTGGAGATGGGACTCTTTCTTCCTTCTCTTTATTAGCTGGATCTTGAAGAAAAAGGTGGTGAGACTTAAAAATCTCCCCTTTTAGAGATTTGATGGGAGATTTTATTCCCCTTCAAGGGTTTTATGGTGAAAAACTATTTATTTTTTGGAAAGGAAGAGTTGAACTCTTGATTTAATTCAGAAAAGAGGAAGAAGGGTTAGAACCTTGAGAAAGGGGAAGGAGGCACAAACCCTAGGTTTTTAGGGGAATGAAAAAGTTTTTTTTTAATTTCATTATCATGTTGACTTATATAGGCTTACAAATTTACACAGTCTTTTGGGCTTTACAAAATGGCATTTTGCTCATCCCATGCCTCACGTGCTCTATTTTTTTGCACATGAGCCATGGGCTTTACAAAAAATTGGTTTTATACCCATTTATTTTACATTCATGCATGAAAATTACATCAAACATATTTATTACATAATTTTCTTCTTGGCATGAGGGAGGCCAACCGCTTCATGTTCGGGCTTGACTTGGGCATGGGCCCACTTGGTCTGGGCTTGGGCTCGTTTGGCTTGGGTTGACTTTGACTTTGACTTGGTTAACCGGGGTGTAATTTTTGACCCCAACAAAGTGCCCCCATCAATAAATGCACACCGCGTATATGAGTTGTGTGCATGAAATTGATGGATCTTGGAGTTGGACTTCAAGGTGGGACATCATTTCGGGGGCGGAGCATCATTCCGAAGAGCGGAGCATAATTCCGGAGGTCGGAGCATCGTTCCGATTTGCGGAGCATAATTTCGATATATCCTAAGACGAAGCATAATTCTGTCACAAGGGTAAATATTCTGAACGAAACACGGTTCTGATGCAGAGGTTGATTCCAGGATGAAACATGATTCCGACATGGAAGGCGGACACTCCGAGGAGAAGCAAGATTTCGACACGGAGTATATTCTGAGACGAAACGTGATTCCGACGGAGAAGTTGTTGGCTGATTCCGAGGCGGAGCATAATTCCGACAGGGAGGTTGATACTGCCCTTTTTGTGACTTAGACGGTCGGTGTTCGACGTGTCTCCGAGACGGAGTGTCGCCGGTTGACTTGTCCCCAGCACGGAGTGTCGCTGGTCGACTTATCCCCGAGGCGGAGTGTCTGTTTGACGTTTGCCCGGCACGGAGTTTCACTGGTTGACTGTCCCCGGCACGGAGTGTCTGTTTGACGTTTTCCCAGCACGGGGTGTCACTAGTTGACTTGTCCCAGAGGCGGAGTGTCTGTTAGACGTTTCCTCAGCATGGAGTGTCGCTGGTTGACTTTTCCCCGAGGCGGAGTGTCTGTTTGATGTTTCCCCGGCACAGAGTGTCTGTTTTGGATGTTTTCCCGAGACGGAGTGTCGCTGGTTGACATATCCCTGAGGCGGAGTGTATGTTTGATGTGTCCCCAAGGCTGAGTGTCTGTTTGACGTTTCTCCGGCACGGAGTGTCTGTTTTGGACGTTTCCCCGAGATGGAGTGTTGTTAGTCGACGTATCCCCGAGGCGGAGTGTCTGTTTGACATGTCCCTGAGACGGAGTGATTGTTTGACATTTCCCCGGTACGGAGTGTCTGTTTTGGACGTTCCCCGAGACGGGGTGTCGCTGGTCGACGTATCCCCGAGGCGGAGTGTCTGTTTGACGTGACCCCGAGGCGGAGTGTCTGTTTGATGTTTCCCCAGCACGGAGTGTTTATTTTGGACGTTTCCCCAAGACGGAGTGTCATTGGTCGACGTATCCCCGAGGAGGAGTGTCTGTTTATCGTGTCCTCGAGGCGGAGTGTTTGTTTGACGTTTCCCCGGCACGGAGTGTCTGTTTGACGTTTCCCCAAGACGGAGTATCAGTTTGCCGTTTCCCCGAGACAGAGTGTCACTATTTTTGATGTGGAGGCCATTGTCAGAATTGATTGATCTTATTTGTTTTGGAGAGGCTCCAATCTGTCCGGCAGGCCTTTTGAGCTTGGAAGCGCTTCTGAATGGGACTTTAGTTTGATTTGCCTGATTCCTGCCTTGTTTGGCGGGACCATTGAATTCGAGGCATTCCAGCGTGAGATTTGGAATTTAGAATTTGGATTTTTGTTTAACATCAGCATAGCTACACTGGAATGTGGTACCAGGAGCGAATCATCATTTGCCATGAGAGAATTTGGGGATTTGGTTTTGGTTTTGGTTTGGCATCAGCATCGTACACTGGAATGTGGTACCAGGAGTGAATCATCATTTTCCATGAGGGGATTTCCCTCGTTCCCAGTTTAATGACTTAGAGGTCATCTGTTCCCAGTTTAATGACTTAGAGGTCATCTGTTCCCAGTTTAAAGACTTAGGGGTTTATTGGGTCGAAAGTTTGGAATTTTAGGGTTGGGATCGGCATCGGCATTGGTAACACTGAAGCACAAGTGCCAGGAGCAATTCATCATTTGTCTTTTCCTGTTGGGGAGCGATGGCTTAGGAGACAGGTTTAGGTCCCGATCACCTAAGACTTTTCAATTTTATGAGCCGTAAGGGTCCCATAAAAGCATTTTCTTCCTACGAGTCAAAAGGATCTCGTAGGTGTATTCTCCTTAGGAGTCGTGGAGACTCCCAAGTGTGTTTTTCCTTTGTGAGTCGTGAAGATCCCACGAAGGTGTTTTCTTATGAGTCGAGAGGATCTCGTAAGTTTGTTCTCCTCATGTATCGTGAGGACACATAAGCGGGTCTTCCAAAATGGAGCATAATTCTGAGGGCGGAGACCGCGTGACTGGTGATTGTGGTGGGGATTATTTGAGCCCGTGGATTGTATACGATAGTCCATTTGGGAACTGGCCGTAGGGTAGTGTGAATTTTAGGAATTTAAATTTTGGTTGGCGTCTGCATCGCTGCACTGGAATATGGTGCCATGAGCGACTCATCATTCGCCGTTGGGAATTTATGGATTTTTGTTGGCGTCTGCATCGCTGCACTGGAATATGGTACCAGGAGCGACCAATCATTCGCCATTTTTTTACAGCGATTGCTCCACCATTTCAGCTTTTCTTATCGCGAAGGTCGCGATTGCCCTATCATTTCGGCTGTTTATTTGCGGTTGCCCCATCATTTCGGCTATTATTTTCATTTTTATTTTATTCGCTGATTTTTATTGTGAGTCGCCACATCATTTCGGCTTTTATTTATTTATTTATTTACAAACATTTTTTTTACATCCCCAGTTTAACGACTTAGAGGTCGATTGTTTACAGTTGAACGACGTGGTGGTCGAATGTTCCCAGTTTAACGACGTGGTGGTCAAATGTGTTTGCTTATCTCAGCTCCTCGAACTTTGATCTTAGCGGAGCTGTGTTGATGATCGTAGCTTTGTGGCTTGCCGGTACATCCGAGAACTGTGAGGTTTTCCCAAGCTTGTATCGATTCTCCACCCAATCTTTGAAAACATAGCAGTCTTCAATAGTATGACTTACCATTTTATGATATGGGTAGTATATGGGATTGCCGGTCATGTTCATTTCATTTGGCCTCTTTGGAATAGGCAGTTGCAGACCATTGTTTAAGGCGTCCTCGAATATTTTGCGGACTTCATCCCTCCTGAAGAAGTATACTTTCTTTTTTCTCTCCATTAGAGTAGGTGCCCTTACTGATGCTGGACCCTGAGGACGATCAATCTTTGGTTCGCCCACTGTCCGCTTACCATGTTCAGTGTACGTATCAGAGGGACTGGAGGCTGATCGCGGCCATTTTTCGCAAAAGTGTTCCGCTCTTGGACTGGAAGGAGTATCGGTTGGCTGCTTCCGGATATCAATCCCTAGCTCATGAACAAAAATTTGATTCTGTTGTAATTGCAATCGGGTGACTTAGGTCACGAGATCTACCACGACATTTGCCAGCTCGTCGACTTTGGAATGGACCTTGGCCATCTTCTCATCTCTGTCCTGAAGTTGCCTTTGAAGACATTGGAATAATGCTTATTCTATAGTTCCGGGTACGACAACGGGGTCATCCTTACTGCTTGAGCTTGATTCAGCAAGAACCACGGGTTCCGTTGGCTCAATGGCCTGAGCGGGCTCTTCATCATTTGGATCGAGCCGGTGTTGGATAGCAACAACCGTGTCATTGTCATGGCAATAAGGCGTAGGAGGACTTATTCCTCTGAGCTCCATCATGTAGACAGTATGGGTTGTGTACCCGTCTATTGCTTCTTCATTAGCAATGTTTCTTGCTTGGTTCTTAGCTTGCTGCCTTAGTCTGCTCTTTTTAGAGAAAGGCAGATGTCTGAGAGAATCAGGTTCCCGAAGGACTTCAGTCTCTATTTGTATGAAATTGGCGGTAGCAGCTTGACTGTTTGTTAACACGCTTTTAGACAGTTCTATCTCTCCTGCCTTGTATTGCTTTTCAACCCAATCTTTGAAGACGCGACAGTCTTCAATAGTGTGTCCCAGCACTCGGTGGTATGGGCAAAAGTTTGGATGATTAGTCATGTTCGCTTCATTTAGCCTTTTTGGTTCTGGTAGCCGCAGGCCATTCTTCAAAGTATCTTTGAATATTTTGGTAACCTTGTCTCTTCTGAAAGAGTAGATCTTATTTCTTCTTTCCTCCAAAGTTGGCTCTCGAGATTTGTTAATCTTTGCTCCGCCCGCTCTCCGCTTATTAAGAGAATAAGTGCTATTGAAACATTCGCTTTTCCAGTCGTCGTCCATCCGATGTTTCGGTCTGTTTGTGAATTGGAGACCTTGAGTGGACTCGGTCTTTGAACGTTCCAACATTTGAACCTTCTTGGTCAGCTCTTAGAATGTTTTGAGGCCTAAGGTGCATAGGAAAGGTTTAATCCAGTTGTTCAAATTTTCTATAAGAAAACTGACGGATTGGTCTTGCTCCAACGGCAGTTCACATTTGACAGAGAGATTGCGCCATCAGACTATAAAATCCATGTTGCTTTCGTTTTTCTTTGGCTCGGTCCTTACGAGGTCGGAAATGGTGATTTTATAGCTGACGCTCATGAACCTTTGCTTGAATATGGATTCTATTTGAGCGAACGTCGTGATCGAGTCATCCGGTATGCCTGCATACCAATCGAAAGCAACATCAGTCAAGATATTGACAAACTGACGGAGAAGGAGCGCATCATTGCCCCCAGTATTCACGCATGATGCTTTAAATTGGGCAATGTGCCGGTTCGCATTTCCCGTCCCATCGAACCATTCAAATATGAGGACGACATAGCCAGTGGGAAACTCTACAAGATCATACCTAGCGGGATATGGTCTCCCGCTACTGCTGACATCCTTTTGCTCTCCGGCTTTGGCTACCAATGTTTTGACCTTATTGGCGACCAAATCCATGATTTAATATTGAGTTAGCAGGTTGCTGTCATCGGTAGCCAAGACATTTCCCGAGATGGGATGCGGCCTCTTTCATGCAGCTCGCCCACCTTTGAATTTGAGGGAATAGGCGACGGCTGCCTCGGGACACCATTTCCCGGTTCATGAGCAGAGCCCTGCGCTTGATTGGGTGGCTGAGAGGCAAGTCAGGCTGTGAGCTGTAAGATGACGTTCGTCAAATCGTCAATTTTTTAGTAGAGCTTGGCCATCTCTTTGTCTTTGTTTCTGAGCTGCTTTTGGAGCTCTTGGAGAAGTTATTGCTCTGCGGTCTTAGGACGGAAGATTAGCTCCTCTTCGCTTTTTGAGTCTGACTCCTCATGAACCGATGGATCTCTCTGCTTATCAGCCTCACTGGAAGGGTTTTCATTACCTTCCAGAGGAGGCTGGTCTTAGAAAGTGGTAGCCACATTCACACCAGATTGGATTTGAGTTGTGGTGGCCCCATCCTTGCTCTTGCTGCGAAGGTTGTCGCTGGGATGTGTGCCCGCCATATAGACAGTGTGGACCACATATCCAGCCCTCTCATTATCTTTGGCGGCCGTCGTCGTGGCCCTTCCTCTTTTGGAAAGGATAGACGGCTGAAGACGGTTGGCCTGACTGGGTCCTTGGGCGGCGCTTTCAAGCTCGCAGTTTTCTTGAATCTTGCAGTCACGGCATTCTTCTGGACCAATTTCAGTGGTTCAAAAGAATTAGAGAGCTTTACACCCGACTCAGCTTTGTTGCGGGGTAACCCTGTTCTTGGAACCTCATGAAGTTCAGCCTAGCAGGAGCCCTAGCCCTTTTATTGGCTCTGCGTCTGAGCCTTTTCTGTCTTAGCTTCTCGATTTTGAGGGCTTGATGGGCATTCATCATCCAGGAAGCCATCATGAGTCGGTTGACGGGGAGTTTAGAAAAGATACCTGATTAAGCAGTTTTCAGGGGCACCGCTGGAGCTTGCCCTAGATGCCTTGTTGCTTTGTTGGTGTTGATGGCCTTGCCCCCAGCTAGGGCCTAGGAAATTCGCTCAAACACCGACTTGCGTTTGGGTATTGGTGCTCTCGAGAGCACCACATTTGGCCTCCTGCCTTTCGAGGACGATCTGTCTGTTACTGGAGCTTGAAGAGCTGGGATAACATTAGCTGGTACGAATAGAATAGTGCCAAATGGTAGCGACGGCTCCTCCCACTGTCGCCCGAGACTGGCCGGAAGGATCATCCTAGCGTCCATATTTATCGTGTAGGAGATGGGAGCCGCGTTGAAAGCTGAGCTTGTCCTTGGAGACATTTTTGTTGCGTCCGAAGATTGCAATTGGAAATTGTTGACCTGCAAATAGAAACATAATTTTGGTACAGGCAATCGATATGTGTATTGATCGAGTTCGCATGAACGTTTAACCCGAAATATGGGAGGAAAGATTAGTCCCACCAGGCATGCCAGAATTTGTAGAGTGTTTTTCGTCACCCCATTGAGATGGGAATACGTGTCGCTTGTCAGGCGTACTCCAGATTCCCCTTGCCCAGGATAGGCGGGGGTTTATTGATTGTGGGAATCCGAATCTCCGTCAGCCGCGGACTAAGGTGCCGTTAATTACCCGTCGCCTTTGGAGCGAGGGAACCTCTGATTGACGGGTCGAACTGGTCATGCGAACTCAATGTACATTGTGCGTATGTGTATCTTGAGGGGTTTTGGATATATCGGGGGCCTCGCAGAGTTTATAGGAGTCCCGCTACCCGGATAGCGGGCTGGGGGTCAAGGGGGCTAGCAGCCCCTTTGCAGGATGCGGGGCAGCGCCCAGTTAGAAATTTTTCTAAAGGGGAAAGTGTTGTGGAATGTGTATATATATAAAAAAAAAGATGGATAATAGCGTCCAAAGAACACGTGGGCGCCAGCGCCTCACGTGCCCAACACGCGGGCAGCGGGCGCCGGCGCCTCACGTGCCTGGCACGCGGGCGCGGGCGCCTCACGTGCCTAGCACGCGGGCGCGGGCGCCTCACGTGCCTGGCACGCGGGCGCCGGCGCCTCATGTGCCTCGCACGCGGGCGCTGAGCGCCAACGGGAAAAAGGGGCTTAGCCCCTATACTGAGAGTTGTACTCCCAATTGACTCTTGGAGTTAAACTCCTGAAAAAGAGGACAAATAGGCTTAGCCCCTGTACTGGGAGTTGTACTCCCAAAAAGAAAGATTTATTATTTTATATATATATATATATATATATATATATATATATTATTTTTTTATGGAGTTAAACTTCCAAGATATTTTCGGAGATGATGAAAAGGGACTCCTTTCTTCTCCCTTGAGCCCTAGATCTTCTTAAGCTATGGATCTTCCGAAAGTGCGATTTTTGGAGATGAGTCTCCTTCTTCCCCATCTTTATTGGCTGGATCTTGAAGAAAAGGGGGTGAGACTTAAAAATCTCCCCTTTTAGAGATTTGATGGGAGATTTGACTTCCCTTTAAAGGGTTTTATGGTGAAAAAATATTTATTCTTGGGAAAGAAAGAGTTGAACTCTTGATTTAATTCAGAAAAGAGGAAGAAGGTTTAGAACCTTGAGAAAGGGGAAGGTGGCACAAACCCTAGTTCTTGAGGGGAATGAAAAAAGTTTTTTTTTATTTCATTATCATGTTGCTTTATATAGGCTTACAAATTTACACACTTTACAAAATGGAATTTTGCCCATCCAATACCTCACGTGCTCATTTCTTTTGCACATGAGCCATGGGCTTTACAAAAATTTGGTTTTATGCCCATTTATTTTACATTCATGCATGAAAATTACATCAAACTTATTTATTATATAATTTTCTTCTTGGCATGGGGGAGGCCAGCCGTTTCTTGTTCGGGCTTGACTTGGGCATGGGCACACTTGGCCTGGACATAGGCCCGTTTGGCTTGGGTTGACTTTGACTTTGACTTGCTCAACCGGGGTGTAATTTTTGACCCCAACACCCCTATACTGGGAGCTGTACTCCCAATTGACTTTTGAAGTTAGACTCCTAAAAAAAGAATAGAGGGGCTTAACCCCTGCACTGGGAGGTGTACCCCCAATTGACTTTTGGAGTCAAACTCCTAAAAAGAAAGACTTTTTTCGGAAGTAAACCCCCAAGAGATTTTCGGAGATGATGAAAGAGGACCCCTTTCTTCTCCCTTAAGCCCAAGATCTTCTCTTGAGCCTTGGATCTTCCCAAAGTAGGGTTTTTATAGATGGGTCTCCTTCTTCCTCCTCTCTGTTGGCTGGATCTTAGAGAAAAAGGGGGTGAGACTTAAAAATCACCCTTTTTAGGGATTTTATGGAAGATCCGAGCTCCCCTTCAAGGATTTTATGGTTAAAAACTGTTTCTTTTTGGAAAAAGAAGAGTTAAACTCTTAATTTAATTCAAAAAAGAAGAAGGTTTAGAACCTTGAGGAAGGAAAAGGAGGCACAGAAACCCTAATTTTCTTGAGAGAGAGAGAAAAGTTCTTTGATTTTTTCATCATGTTTGCCTTTATAGGCTACACACTTTACATATAGCCCTTTAGGCATTGCCAAATGGTACTTGTGCCACCCCATGCCTTATATACTTATCTCTTTTTGCACATAAGCCATGGGGTTTACAAAATTTTGGCTTTTTGCCGATTTTACATACATTTATTTCTAAAAAATAGAATTACATTAAAATAATTTATGTCTTCATTCTTTTTGTCACGGGGCCGGTCCCTTCCATGTTCGGTCTTGACCTGGGCTTGGGCCCACTTGGCTTGGGGTTGACTTTGATTTTAACTTGGTCAACCAGGGTATAATTTTTGATCCCAAAAGTGACAGTGTTACGGCTCGAGGGGGAGAACGAAGGAATAGCAGAGCCTCCCAAGCTTCCTAATTTGCCACTTTCAACTACTGGTATGTTAGATCTCATTCATCACCGTCCTTTTTAGTTCTTAGGTTGAAATCAGACCCTTCTTTGTGCGTGCTTTATTCTACAGCAGCTACACCGGCTTTGGCTTCTCTTGAGTCTCGCATATCTATGCTCATGGGGCTGTTCGGTAAGCGTCAGTCCTCCTGGGGTGCGGCAAATAGCAGGCGGATCCTAAGCGAGTTTATCGAAGACCTCAACATTGAAGCTCTCACTTCTGTTGCGGACTTTGCGAACGAGGTCAACCCTATGCTGGCGACGCTTATGACTTTCCACAACGAAGACTTCGTCGGTGTTTGGGTTGACTATTGTAGGCGAATTGAGGCTTTTCTCTATGAGATCGAGTACAAGCGTCTTACACCTAAAGCATTAAACTCGAAGGATCAACTGACCGTGTGGCTCGAGCAAAGTGGCGCTACCCTTCAATACTTCAAGCAAAAGTTGGCCCTGAAGCAAAATGAACATGAGACAGCTTCCGGCGAATACAGCCAATTGCGCGCCCTGGTCGAAGCGAATGCCACACAGCTGCAAATTATTTTTGGGAATCTCCAGCAATGCTTTTCTAAGGGAATGGCGCTGAGGTAGCACCTCGACTCTACCGAGCGGGGAATGCGAGATTGCAAAGTGGCTAAGCAGCAAATTGCCGAGAAGCTTTCATGATGCTTGCAACAACGGGCCCGAGTTGAAGCGATACTGGCTGCAATAGTAGCGCGTGAGGAGGAGCTGCGAGAAGAGAGTGAGCGGGTTGCGAATTTATTGAAAGCTCCGCCTTCTTAATGGCTAAAGTCGTATCCCCCTTTTTATTTAAATTGTATTTTTCAAACACTTTGATTCATGAATAAAAAATATACATTTTTTTTGCATGCACTCATCTGTGTTTGATGTCTCAATTTAGCGCTAACTAGTATATTCTCGGAGTCTCTAGTTTATTCACTCGTTTCGGAGTCTCCAGTTTATGTACTCATCTCGGATTTTATAGTTTATTCACTCGTTTCGGGGTCTCTAGTTTATTTACTCATTTCGGAGTTTATAGTTTATTCACTCGTTTCGGAGTCTCTAGTTTATGTACTCATTTCGGAGTTTATAGTTTATTTACTCGTTTCGAAATCTCTAGTTTATGTACTCATTTCGAAATTTGTAGTTTATTCACTCGTTTTTGAGTATCTTTAGTTTACCTCTCTTGGGTTTATATGAAAACTTATCTTAACGTTGTATGTAGATAACCCCCATTCCTTACGACTGAGGCCTTTAAGTCCGTGGTTTTAGTCCGTGGTATCGTCGCGTTGGCTAATGTATTCCTTGATATGCAGTCTTTAAGACACTATTCGAGTAGCCCCGTGGCTGTCGTATCTCTGATCCCTTCGGGGGCTGGACAAAACATCTTCGAGTAATCTCCTCAGATTATATTACCGTCGGAAGAGCAAGCATTAGGAATTTGCCATGACACTTTTTATTTGAGGTTAGGCTCAATCTGGAGCCCCAATGAGTCATAACCGCACCCTTTTGGGGTGGGATGATCTCCAATAGCCTTTCGGGCTTTATATGAGTTGCCGTCAAGACCCGAAACTAGGAATATGCCGTCACTTCGTTTTTTGTTTTGATGATGTCGCACCGATTCTTTGTTAAAATAGGATAGACATATGTAGGACCCCTATGCTGTATGTATTGCAATTGAAGTCCAGAGCTAGGAATATGCCATTGCTCGAATTTCATTTGATAGCTGCGTCTGCATACTGCTGAAATGTGGGGGAACACGGTGATAGTCTTTAGGTTGTATATGTACCATCAACACTTGGAGATAGGATTTTTCCGTTACTCCATTTTTGCATTGACCCTTGAGTCTTTTTTTGATGTCATGTGTGCACCTTGCTGGAATGAGAGGGAACGCTGAGTTGGAGCTAGGATTTTTCCATTACTCTATTTTGATTTGGCTTCTTGGAGTTTTGTTGACGTTGCGTCTGCATCCTGTTGGAAGGAGAAAGACGTCGAGCTGATCTTTAGGCTGTAGATATTGCCATCGAGATCTGGCTCTCCCTTTGATGGAGCCTGGCGGAAAATATGGTTCCCTTTGTTTCATTTGTGCCCATGGATCGTATACAAGAGTCGATATGGACATACTTGCAGTGCAGAGGAAATTTTATTTTATTTTATTTATTTTTGCGATGCTCTATCTTTTCATCTTTTTATATCGCGAAAGTCGGGATTGCCCAATCATTTCGGCTTTTTATTGCGGTGCCGAATCATTTCGGCTGTTTTTGTTTTTACTCGCTGCTTTTTATTGCGAGTTACCCTATCATTTCGGATTTTTTATATGCATTTTTTGCAACTCGCTGAGTTTTATTACGAGTTAGGAACTTGAGATCTGATACCCATCTTGGCATTAGCAACGCTGCAACTAGAATATTGCCAGGAGCGAATCTTCATTTGCCGTGAGAGGACTTGGAGTTTGACACCTATTTAGGTATCAGTATCACTACAACTGGAATGTTTTCAGGAGTGAATCATCATTTGCCTTTGTCGATTTGAACAAAGATGGCTTAGCAAACAGGGTAAGGATCCTGTCGACTAAGACTTTTTGACTTTATGCGCCGTAAGGGTCTCATAAAAGTATTTCTCCCTACAAGTCGAGAGGATCTCGTAGGTGTATTTTCTCCTTAGGTGTCATGAGGATTCCTAAGTGTGTTTTCTCTTGTATGTCGTAAGGATCTTACAAGAGTGTTTTCTCCTTGTAAATCAAGAGGAATTACAGGTGCCGTTAACCATATGGGGACATTTCTCGCCATTGGTAGAACTTGGTAAGGGAATATTTATTCATGCCCGTGGATTGTATACAGGGGTCAATATGGGATTTCCTGTAGGGCAACTTAGGGGATATGACAGCTTAAGAACAGGTTCAGATCCCTGTAGCTTAAGGCTTTTGAATCCTATAAGTCGTGTGGGTCTCATGGGGGGATTCTCCTTACGAGTCGTGAGGATCTCGCAAGTGTATTATTTTTTCCTATGAGATTGCGCCCTTCCGGATTTTCACAAGCTCGTCGATAGTCCTGCTCTTCTTACTCACGACACCCTTTCGGGTTTTCAACTATGCCCATTTTACTTGTGGACATACCTTTTTTTTTAAGAAACTTTTGAGAATAGTTTCATCGCATGTGCCCATCTATTTTCCGGTGGGACTTGGGGGTGGCTCCGTTGCTGAAGTAGCTGTGCATCCGATAGGACTTGAGTTGCAACCCTCGCTGTTGAGACTTCGATTGTAATATAGATCTCAAGGTAAAACATTGTCGTATTCGGGGCGGCGCTCCCTGTTTGATGCACTAGTTTTGAGACGTTTCGGTCTATTATCGCCATGTTTGAGGCGAAGTTTTAGTTTAAGGACATGTCGGTCTGTTATTAGTTTAGGGGCATCTCGGTCCTTCATCGCCGTTTTTTAGGCGGATTGTTAGTTTAAGGACTTCTCGGTGGGTTGTCGCCATTTTTTGAGGCGACGTGTTAGTTTAAGAACTTCTCATTCCGTTGTTGCCGTTTTTGAGACGACGGAGCTTTTTGGATGCTATTCTCAGAGTTCTGACTCAGGAAGATAGCGAGCGGACAAAAACGTCGTCATCTATCGTTAACCTAAGTCGTGACTCGTCAAGCGTAGTATTTTTTGACGAATCGGCCGTTTATTGGCCAGAAGGGTCTTTTGCCATGCATATCCATTAGCAGGTAGGCTCCACCTTGATCGACTTTGTCTATAATGTACGGGCCTGCATAGTTTGGCTCGAATTTCCCTTGTTTTGCACGATTGGGGATCATTAGTCTTTTAACGACTAGCACGAGTTCGCCTTGGCGGAATGTTCTCGGCCTAGTCAGTCTTTCGTATGACTGTGTCATCATAGACTTATAAGCCTCCAGGTTTTGTTGTGCTATAAGGCGAGTTTCATCGAGAGCATCGAGCTCCTCAAGCCAAAGAGGAGCATTTTCTTCATCTGTCAGCTCGTATTGAACTGCTACTCATAGAGAAGGGAGTTCTATTTCCAGGGGAAGCACTGCTTCTATATCGAAACCAATGCGTATAGTGTTGTATTCGTAGCTGTTTTGAACATTGTTCGGTACGCCCAGAGAGCTTCGTGCAGCCTTTCGTGCCAGTCTTTTTTGTTTCTGGAAACTGTTTTTATAATCTTTGTCAAGGTCTTGTTGAATGCTTCAGCTAGACCGTTGGCACGAGAATTATAGATGGAAAAGTATCTCCAGTCTATTTTATACTGGTGTGCGAAACGGCTGATTTTATGAATCCTATAGGCTGGCCCATTATCCGAGATTATCCATCGCGGAGTCCGAATCGGTAGATGACATGGGTTTTGAAGAAATGGAGGATATTCTCCGTCTTCACTTCCCTTAGTGGTACCACTTCTACCCACTTGGAGAAGTAGTCGATCGTTGCCAGTATGAATCGATGTCCCTTGGACGACGCCGGCTCAATCGGGCTAATTATATCAGTTCCCCACATTTCGAACAGCCAGCTAGCTACTGTTGGATGTAGCGGATATAGATGTTGGTGGATGAAGTCCCAGTGAATTTGTCATGAGTAACACTGCTTCGCATATTCGAGGCAGTTCTGAATTATTGTGGGCCAATAGTAACTCATTCTCTTTATTTCAGCTTCATCTTTGGTGCAGCTTGGTGAGAACCGCAGAGGCCATCGTGTATCTCTTGGTTGACTTTCTTTGCTTCCTCTAGCCCTAAGCATCTTAACCATAAACAATCAAATGATCTCTTATATATAGTATTACTGACGGAGGCGAAAGACAGAGCTCATTTCATGAGCTGATGTCTAAACGACGCATTTTGGGCGTTCGTTGGGATTTGAAATAGTCTGTGAAGACTTCCTTCAAATCCTTGACCTTTTCTTCGTCCTCTATTTGAAGGGCTACTTGTTCGGTCGTTTCTTTTCTTTCGGATGGCTCTATTAAGTCTTTCGAAGATATATCTGTAGGCGCGAGAACCCGACGGTTTTGCATAATGATCCTTACATCATCGAGGTCTTCATCGGCCAGTTCCTTAGCCAATTTGGCCAATGCATCCACCTTGCTATTTTCTGCACGTGGTATACTCTCCAAGCTGTAGGAGGGGATTTATATCAGCAGTTGCTGCACTCTTTCGCCATACTTTATCAGCTCTGGCTTGTACATCTGATAGTCACCATTTAATTGGCTAACGATCAGTTGGGAGTCTCCATATATGAGGAGGTCTTTGATTCTCATGTCGACGACGATCTCGAGACCTGCTATCAAACCTTCATATTCAGCTTCTTTATTAGTCCTTGGCTTCGTTAAGCAGAGGGCGTAACGCAATATCCCTCCTTGCGTAGTCACGAAGATAAGGCCCACCCCAGCTTTGATTATTGGGGTGTTTTGCTTTCGCCTCTTCATGGAAGATGCTCCATCGAAGTAGAGTTCCCATTGGGAATCATTTTCTTCTTTCTCTTCTTCGATTGTGTCGAACGCATCTTCATCAGGAAACTCGCAATTTAAGGAGGAGTCGGCTGGTATCGGATTCTCTGCAAGAAAGTCGGGTATGGCCTGGCCTTTCACTGTTTTAAGGGGGCGATACGTTATCGAGAACTCCATCAGGAGGAGGGCCCATTTGGCAAGCCTTCATGTTAATATGGCCCTTGACATCAGATATTTGAGAGGATCCACCTTTGATATAAGGTAGACTTCATGTGCCAAGGCGTAATGTCCGAGCTTCGTTATTGCGAAGTTCAGTGCCAGACAATGCTTTTTAATGGGGGAGTAGTTGTTTTCTACCATCAGGAGGACTCGACTTAAATAGAATAGAGCTCTCTCCTTCCCCTAGTCGTTCTCTTGTGCCCATAGCACGCCTAGAGAACTCTCAAGGGCCATTGTGTATAGGATAAAGGGTTTTCCCTTAACCGGAGTGGTCAATACCGGCGGATTTTGCAGGTATTGCTTGATTTCGTCTAGTGCATTTTGGCACTTTTGATCCGAAGGGAGTCCTCTTCTTCAAGATGACTATAAGGACGGCATTTTCCGGAGAGGTTGGCTATGAACCGCTGGATATATGCGAGCTTTCCTTAGAGAGACCGCAGTTGTTTGAGGGTTCTTGCCGTGGGTATTCCCATAATTGCCTTGATCTTTGAAGGGTTGATTTCGAAACCCCGGCGACATATGATGAATCTTAGGAATTTTCCTGAGGAAACTCCAACCGAGTATTTTAGAGGATTCATCTTGAGATTATGCTTCCGAAGACGCCGGAACACTATTTTTAGATGTTCCTAATGTTCCTCGTGAGATCTGCTCTTTACCACAAGGTCTTCAATGTAACATTTGACAATCTCGTGTATAAGGTCATCGAAGATCTTTGTCATGGCCTTCTAGTAGGGAGCGCCAGCGTTCTTCAGACCGAAGGGCATCACCTTATAGCAGAATATGCCCAGTGGGGTCCGGAAGGCGGTATGCTTTTGGTCTTCAGGATGCATTTTTATTTGATTGTATCCTGAAGATCCATATATGAAGGAGAATATCTCATGGGTAGACGTGTTATCGATCATCAGCTCGGTAACAGGTAATGGGAAGTCATCCTTCGGGCAAGCTTTGTTGAGGTCCCGAAAGTTCACGCAAATGCGCACTGTCCCATTTTTCTTCATCACTGAAACGATGTTAGCGATCCAGTCGGGATATTGAACTTCTTAGATGAATCCGGAATCGATTAGTTTCTTAACTTCGGCGTTGATACTCATCTCGAGTTCAAGTCTCATCCTTCTTAGCGCCTGTTTGACTGGCTTGATGTCCGACGATATGGCCAGTTTATGTACCGCTACTTTTGGATCTAGACCCGGAATCTCGAAATAGTTCCATGCGAAGTAGTCTTTATATTGCATGAGCATGTATTTTGACGTGGCCACCTGTTTTTTAGATAGCAGCTCACTGACGAACATTGCCCTTGGATCATTTTCCGTCCCTAAGTCAATTTTCCTTAGGTTATCCGCCGTAGTTTGTATCCCATCTTCCAGCTCTTTTGGTGCCGGTTGAAGCTCTGAGATCACTTCTTCCTCATCTTCATTTGCGAAGCACCTGACGAGGTCATCCATAGTCTCGTGCCCTCCCTCTTTTGAGAGTGCTATCATATGGCAGGTACGAGTTCGCTTCCATTCTTGATATTAAGCTGATCCTGTCCTCATGGTATAGGTATTCTTTGGCTCATACTTTTGCGGCGGGGTTACCCTCCAGCTGTCGGATAAAGCGAACCTGTCTTGTTTATACTGGTCTTCTACCCAGTCTTTGAAGATGAAGCAGTTTTCAAAGGGATGACCTATTGCTTGGTGGTAGGAGCAATAATCCGGATGATGGACCTCATTTATTTGTTCGGGGTGCCGAGACTCCGGAAGTGTCATCATTTGGTGCTTCATGACAAAATTGAATATCTTCCTCGTCTTGTGTAACACCCTAATTCATTTATACCAGTTCTTTTGGGTATTTCTTTATTTATGTCTATTTCTTGATTTATTGTTGTCGGGTGTGAATAGTGCAATTGGTATCTGTGTTTGCATTCGACCCGACCCGCATGCTGGAAACCCGTCTTGATTCCTGTTTATGATTTATCCCGGCTAGTTATGAGAATCGTGCACTTTCATATTGTTTATACTGCATACTTGCATTATATCTGGCATCTGCATTTTTTATAAAACAAATAAAGTTAAATAAATTATTTTAAAACTATATCTAGCATGGCCTGTATGATACCCCTAACCCTGTTGTAGCATCCGTACATCATGTTCTTATCCCGTTCAGTGAAACGGACTCGTTTGGATAGTTACGTGCACGCTACGTGTATCCATTCTTGGGGGTATGCATTTTTTTCGTTACCCGGATATCCTATTTTGGTTTTGGTTGATACGTATATTATCCGTATTTTCAAACCGTAATTTTAGACCCGACCCGGGTATGTTTTGGACTATTTTTGTATTTAGCCTAAAACTCAAATTTTAATTAATATTATATTCTTTAAAATATATATACTGTTAACGTTTTAACCAAATTTACTGTTAACAAAATATACTAAATATTCTTTTAATCCTAATCAAACCCTCTACCAATCAGAATCTCGCCTGCCTCTCTCTCTCCTCTATATATATTCTTTAACCCTATTTATTCTTCCCCACGTCTCTTTTTCACCTGCCTTTTCTTTTTCCCGCCGCCTCAACTCAAAACCCTAACCCTAGCCTCGCCTCTGTCCTCGTCGCCGACCTCTCCTCGCCGTCGTCGGCCATTCCTAGACCGCCTTACCTCCTTCTCCTTCCTTCCTCCCTCTTTTCCCGAGCTCGAACCCCTGTACAAAATCCTCACCCGACTTCAAGAACCGCAGCCCACTGCCCTCTCCGGAAAAACCTCGTTTGCATCCTTACTATCGACGGCCCATCGTCGACGTCACCCCCTCGCCTTCCTCTCTGATCCCAGTGCATCCAAACACAGAGAGCCTATCCTCTTCTCCTTCTCCTTCTTCTTCTTCTTTCTTCTTTTCTTTCTCTTTTTTGGATTCTTGATTCTGGTTGTCGTTAGAGACGTACTCGTCGCCGATGATCCGGGAAACACAGTAGACATCCCCAACCAGCGTGGTCACATTCTTTGTAACGACCGAGATTTCTAATAAAAATATCTTTTATTTTAAATTCCTAGAATCAAGTGGTTATTTATGTATTTCATTAATAAAAGAATGTTTTTGAAAAAAATGGTGTTAGTAATATTCAAGGCGTCGAGAAATAGGAATAAAGGAATTTTCTAAAAATTATTTATATTTTCCTAGGCTAAAAATGTGTTAATAAAACTTATAATGCCTTAAAATATTCTACACATTTTTATTATCAATTAAAACAATTAATTCAATATACACACACACACACACACGTTCAAAAATATATCAAGGATAAACTACATATTATATAATTATGACAACTAAGCTAAAACGTAAATATGGGATATATTATATTTTTTGTCTAAAATTATTTTTATACTAAAGATAACAATAAAACATATTTTCTGAAATTTTACCATAAATTTTCCGTAGTTTTAACTATTTTTAACAAATTTTTAAAACAAAAATCTATAGTTTTAATAATCGGCTGAATTTTTATTTTTAATAATTTAAATAAAATAAAATAAAATAAAAAAATAAAAACACCTTTAACGTGGACCGTTGGATGCTTGGATCCAACGGCCAAGAACGCGCGGCGGCGCCAACGTGGCGGGGACCATGCGAAACCGCGTGATCCCCAGCCACGCGGGCACGTAGCAGGCTGGCGGCGGCGCAATCATCAACGGATGATTCAGAAATCATTGGCGGCGTAGATTTTTTGGTGATTTTAACAGAAATTTTGGATTTTATGGTTGGTAATAAAACCCTATAACACTTCAAATATTGATTTCTCACACCTCAGAACTCCAAAAATTCTGAAAAAAAACACCCACGCCTACGTATCGACGACGCTGACGCTACGCTCCACCCAATCACCAAGGAAAAATCTGAGCGCGGAGCTATTGAGGAGTTTGTACAAGCCTACATTTTCAACCCATCTACATCCAACTCTAATCAAAGGTAGGATCCGCCTCTCTCCAATCATCTGTCGCCTTCTTCTTCTTTTTTTCAATAACCCCAATTCCAACTTCTAATCATCAACCCCATATTAAAATAACGTTACAATATTCTTGCATGCCTATACTTTTGTACCCCTTCATGATGATAATCTAAACCCATGATTAAAATGGTTTCCTTAATCATTCCTATATGTCAAAAAATTATTGCACCTTCATACAACATGGAATGTGACAAGCTTAAAGTTATAACCCATGAGTATTAATTCACCCCTTACATACCCATACTCACCCATGCTACTTTTGTGATCTCGAAATAGGTTTCTTCCACAAAAATACCCTCGTTTTGTTAAAAGGTTATATTTGTTTAAAATATCCTCATGAGTTAAGGCATTTGGAATAATTATTTTAGATACAATATAGATATATATTTTTACTTACACTTTTTCTTCAACTACTATAATGTTGTTAAATCTCTACACCTTTTGGAAGGGAATAATACTAAATTTAAATAACGGTATCTGGTTTTTCCAACTTAGCCCCTTTCACTCGAAAGGATATTTTTTCTTCTTAGAATATTAACTAAAGTTTAATGAGTTACCCTAATAATAGGGTAATGTTTTACGCGAGTACCTCATGGTTTATAGGCAATCGTCCTTGAAAAAGACACAAATCCTTCCGTCCATGTGCGGCGGTTGCCAACACGAACGTATTTTCTAAAACGTTACCTCAAACTTAAAACGCTATAATTTCATAAAATTATTAATTACAATAAAATACCTTAATACATCCAAAAAAGAGATAATTTCATTTAAATACCCCGACCTTTATTAAAAGGCTATTTTCAACAAAGACCATAACCCGTATAACGATATTTTTCAAAAAGAATATCTAAGACCTTATTAAAAGATAATTTTCAAATAGATACCATAACCTTTTTTCGAAAGGATATTTTTTCAGTAAAACATTATGGTTTTCCAAAATGATAAATATTCTAAACATCATGGTTTTCTTAGAAGCAATAAATATAAATAAACATTATTATCTTTTTTAACTAAGTGTTCTATAAGATGACACGAAATACATTACAAACTTTAGAAGATAATAAGATAAAACGAGCTGTTGTGGAAAGCCATATTAAACGAGATCAACTTTTTAAATTTCCAGTTTATGACATACATGACACATGATACGGTTAGGGTTAGAATGCACGAACCTAGGTATGGAATACTTATATATGAAGATCTCTGCAGGTAGGGTGACCAGTCCAATGTGTGGACGACTACTAACCCGATATTCGGGCGAATACTAACTCTATTTGAGGGCGAATGATCCAAAATGTGGATGACATACAATGTGGAAATTCCATGCCTAGAGCTATACGCACTAACTCTAGACCTTTACACTGAATAACGGGGATGAGTAGTTTGATTAGGTAAGGAGATGCGGAACTCGGATCCCCTTACTACTCGATCATGATCCCGGGAAGTGAAATAGTACATTCACTTCCCCAGTTGTTGTTCCATGGCCACAACGGAATAATCGCGAGTATTCGGACCCTTATTTAACAAACTGATTCGAACTTTTACCTTCACTTATACTTCCTACCACTTACCTTCATAAAACATACAACATACTCATGCTCATATATACCCTTTTTCAAAACGTCTTAAGTTTGTGCATTTCAAACCTTTACACCCCTTACTTTATGTCTGCATGCATACATCATACTCTTATATACACATGTTCATTTCTATATTCTTACTTCCTTATGAGGCAATCCTACCCGAGTATAACTCGCTGACGGACTTTCCTTTTTCCCTTTTTGAAATGTCCGTTAGATGGGAATGAGTTTGATGATGAAGATCTAGGCGTGGAACCGACTAACGAAGATTATGCAGAGTTGACGTTGGAGGATTAATTAGTTTTCTTTGTCGCCCACTTGTTTAGGGCTCTGTTTCTTTGATGTAATTAAACCAATTAGTTTGCTTTGCTCTTTCTCTTGGAATGTAATAAAGTTTGGTTAATGAAAATAAATGCCTTTCGCTTTTATTGTTTTATTTTGGTACACACCATGCATACTATAAATATTCTTACGCTTAACGTAACTGTATTGAATAGACCACCTTCAATACAGTTAGGTTGCAGACCGTGCCACGTCACTCTTCACCTTCTTTTGGGAAGTAGGGCGTGACAGGTTTTAGTGGTGGCCCATGTAGGTCAGTCTTGTGTACTAAAATGAAACTGTTAACTGACTTATTATATTTGTGAATCTCATTCGCTTGTATCAGTTTCATAAAGTTTTCCTATTCCTCGTCCTTTTCTTGACATTTCTGTATCCTGACCATGACCATCCTTCTCAGGTCATGGCACATCTTCCGGACGAGGACAACATATCAGACATCACCTTTAAAGCTATGCTTGGATATTCGGACGATGAAGTAATAGGTCCCCAAATAAATATCCGTAAGAATGATATGGAAGATAGAGAAGGAGAACCCCCAGTAGAAGAGGAAAATCATGTTGAGGAAGAGGAATCCGAAGAAGAGGAAAAACCAAGAGAATACGGGCCGCACATGTGGTTCATTGGGAAAACCCTCTATATTCGGGGACATGCTTATCGATGTGCTCGCCATACCCCTCCGCAACTCTATCTTCGGGATGTACCAGGCTCCCCCTTCTTTTACAGTTTTGCAAGAAAGATCAACAAGCGCCGAGCCAATAACGCGCAGTTTTCGCCCTATAATTGATGGACGAATGGCACCTGTTTAGTTCTTAGTTTTTAGTGAGCCGAATAAAATATGTATAGAAGTAGGACCCTATTTAATAATTCCTTGTATTCCCGTTAGCATTGTTAATAAAATCTTGATTTCAACAATTGCACTCTCGTGTCTCTCGTTTTAATTATTCCTTACTAGTTTCCCTCTGGCATGAATTGTTACTTCTCCTGCAAGTTACTATCCTATGTCTTTCACCGCCAGTTATAGACTAACCCCTTCTAATTCAGATATCCATGGCTGTACGACACCATCACCGCAACCGAAGGGGAAATGGAGACAATGAAGCCACTGCCCAACAAGAAGCAATGCTACAAATGATGTAAGGACTGCTGGAGCAACAACAGCAGTAGACAGCTGCCCTGCATCAAGAGTTGCGTGAGAGTAGGCAGTAGCAAGCAGAAATTTTAAAATAGGCACTGGCCCCAGTTCCTCAAGGCTCGGCGGGAGTGAAACAGTTCAAATCACTCCACCCTAAGACTTTTTCAGGGAAGGAAACTCCCTTAGAAGCTGAAGGATGGCTCAAGGGAACAATTAACGACCTCGGTGCCACCCAAATTCCGAAGGACGCGTGGGTGAACATTGCCAAACTATAACTCACGGATAATGCCCGAATATGGTGGGAGGTCGAGGAAAGTAGACTGAAAGAGCCCGTCGACTGGGAAACATTCAAACGATGGTTCGATACTCAATACTTTCCCGTCGTAGCACACCTAGAAATAGAACGGGAGTTTATACAGTTCCAACAGGGGAGCATGTGGGATAAGTCGGTGGACGAGTACGCTTCGGAGTTCGCAAGATTAAGTCGGTTTGCGCATCACCTGGTGGCAACCTCGAAACTATATGCTAAAAGATTCCGACAGGGGTTGGATCTGAAGACGCGGTCCTCCATGTCTTCTGCCACCTTATCAACTTATGATGAAATCTTAGAAGTGGCACGGAACTTCGAAGACCTTCAGATACGCATAAGGAAGGATGACCGACTGTCTGGCATTAAGCGACCAGCCAATCAGATTCTTGGGGGATCATCTTCCAGATTTCACGGGAGGCAACAACCCAAGAGATCAGCAGGACCAACTACTTTCAGGAAACCAGCAGTCACATGCAACCATTGCGGTAAAGCCGGACACTTCATGAGGGACTGTCGCATTTTGAACAAGCTCTGTATAGTCTGTGGGTCTCCGGATCATGCCATAGGGGATTGTCCATAGACAAGGCGACCACTACTCCCGCACAACAAACCAGCCAATCTTGGAGCGCCTCAACAGGGAGCCCGGCCACCACCTTCTAATAAACCAATCAGGAACAGAAAATCAACTAGAGGACCACCCCTGCCCCAGCAAAAGTGAGTTTTCCAGCAAGCTCAGTGCAACGGCCCTAAGCGTCAGGCCTTTACTTTGACCGCAGAAGAGGCTGAAGCAACGGGGGAAGTTATTACAGGTATCGCTGTTTTGACTGTCATGTTTCCAAGTTCACCCCCATCATGCATGCATATCTTGTTAGGTCATCACTAATTTTTTTTCCACCTATAACATAGGTATCCTCCTAGTAGCCTCTATACCTGCATTCACACTTTTTGACTCTGGTGCGTCGCATTGCTTCATGGCATAAAAGTTTGTGACCGCCAGCTCCATTCCAGTAACACCTCTCATCACTGAGTGGAACGTCAACACGGGAAACGGTGTGATCAAGTCACTACAGGATACGATCTATGTCCCATAGTAATCTGCGGGCGAGGTTTCTATGCCAACTTTATGGTGATAGATATGCCCAATTTCGACGTGGTCTTGGGTATGGACTGGTTGAGTACTTTTTACGCTACTATCGACTATCGTCAAAGGAGGGTAGTATTTGAAATCCCTGACCACCCACTGTTCATATTCGAGAGTGGAAGTAAGTCCTTGGACCCAGCAACCTACCGAGCTGTACCGAGAAAGGAAGAGATGTTGTACACCGTACAAGGAGAGGAGAGTATGCCGATGGTTGTACGAGAATTTGAAGATGTATTTGCAGATGTATCGAGTTTACCACCGGATCGGGCGATCGAGTTCACCATAAACTTGATGCCAGGGACTCAACCCATATTAAAGACACCGTACCGAATAGGGCCAGCAGAATTGAAGGAGCTTCGGACGCAAGTTGAGGACCATCTCAATAAGGGATTCATTCGACCCAGCTCGTCACCTTGGGGTGCCCCAGTTCTTTTGGTACCTAAAAAAGATGGGACTAAGCGGATGTGCATTGACTATTGGGAATTAAATAAAGTAACAATCAAGAACAAGTATCCCTTGCCGCGGATAGATGACCTGTTCGATCAGCTGGAGGGAGCTCGAGTGTTCTCCAAGTTGGATTTATGAACAGGCTATTACCAACTCAAGGTAAAAGCGTCTGACATACCCAAGACGGCTTTCAAGACTAGGTATGGACATTATGAATTCCTAGTGATGCCTTTTGGAGTAACCAATGCCCTCGCAGTCTTTATGAATTCGATGAATCAAGTGTTTTACAAACAATTAGACAAGTTTGTTGTTATCTTCATCGACGATATTCTAGTGTATTCAAAGAATCAAGAAGAACACGCGGAACACTTACGTGCAGTGCTCGAAACCTTGCAACAACACCAACTTTTTGCAAAGCTCAGCAAATGCGAGTTTTGGTTAGAACAGGTAGCATTCCTGGGACATGTGGTGTCAGGTGAAGGGATTTCGGTGGATCCAGCCAAGATTGTCACAGTTTAGACATGGCCGATACCAAGAACTGTTACCGAGATCAGGAGCTTTTTAGGACTTCCTGGATATTACCGTCGTTTCATCAAGAACTTCTCCAAGATTGCGGAACCACTGACTACCTTGACTCGGAAAGATGTATCGTATGTATGGTCCGAGGGTTGCGAGGAAGCATTCGCAGAGTTGAAGACTCGTTTAACCTCTGCACCCATTCTTACGATTCCCGACTGGACTGGAGGGTTCGACATACATTGCAACGTCTCGGAAAAAGGCTTGGGATGCGTTTTTCACCAACATGGTAGGGTAGTGGCTTATGCGTCAAGACAATTAAAGGTGCATGAAAGAAACTACCCAACGCACGATTTAGAGCTTGCCGCAGTTGTCTTTGCACTCAAGATTTGGAGGCACTATTTATTAGGTGAGAGGGTAGATATTTACACCGATCACAAGAGCTTAAAGTATATCTTAATCCATAAGGAACTCAATATGAGGCAGGGGAGATGGCTGGAATTAATGGCAGATTTCGACGTAAATTTACAATATCATCCGGGAAAGGTGAATGTGGTTCCGGACACCTTGAGTCGCCAACCAATGATTTCGAGTCTGACTACTCATTGGAGGAATCGTCAAGATCTTAATGAACTAGAGACCGAGATGATAATGCCTAGAATGCTTACGTCCTTCATGAATTTGCAAATTCACTCCACATTAGTCGAACAGATCAAGACAGCTCAAATGGAGGACCCGAGGTTGCGAAGGATCAGGGAGCAAGTGGACGCGAATCTGTGGACGGACTTCATCATCCACGAAGATGGTTCTTTGAGATATGGATGGAGGGTTTGTGTGCCTAAGGGGGAGATGAGAGAGGAATTATTAAAAGAGGCACATAGTTCTCCATACTCTGTTCATCCAGGAGGAACAAAGATGTACAAGGACCTCAGGAAAAACTATTGGTGGCATGGGATGAAGCGGGAGATAGCCAAGAGTGTATCCAGATGTCTTGTTTGCCAACAAGTAAAGGCCGAACACCACAAGACGGCAGGTCTATTACAGCCTTTACCAATACCCGAATGGAAATGGCAAAATATTACTATGGATTTTGTGACCGCACTCCCTCGCAGCTCTAAGGGAAATGATTCAGTATGGGTGATTGTGGACCGACTCACCAAGTCGGCACATTTCATTCCTTTTCGAGTGGGTCAATCAACCGAAAGCCTTGCAAAAAGGTATATGGAGGAGATTGTCAGATTGCATGGCGTGCCAATTTTCATTGTGTCCGACCGAGATACACGTTTCAGATCTCAGTTTTGGCAAAGCCTACAAGAGAGTCTGGGCATGAATCTGAGTTTCAGTACCGCCTACCATCCTCAGACGATAGCCAATCAAAAAAGGTAATTCAAATTCTCGAAGACATGCTCAGGGCCTGTATGTTGGATTTTAAAGGATCTTGGGAAGATCACCTACACTTGGTAGAGTTTGCTTACAACAATAGCCACCATTCTAGTATCGGCATGGCGCCTTTCACCGCTTTGTATGGAAGAAAGTGTAGATCACCGTTAAGTTGGGACGATGTTGAGGATCGAGAACTTCTAGGCCCCGAGTTGATTGTCGAGACAGTGGAGGTGATAAGAACCATCAGGGAACAATTACGCATAGCACAAGATCGGCAGAAGTATTGGGCAGATACGAAGAGAAGGCCACTAGAGTTCCAACCAGGAGAACACGTATTTCTGAAGATTTCTCCTAACCGAGGAGTGATACGTTTCGGGAGACGCGGAAAGCTCAACCCGCGGTTCATAGGTCCCTTCGATATTCTCGAACGAGTTGGAGAGGTTGCGTATCATCTAGCCTTGCCCCTTCTCTGGAAGGCGTACACAACGTTTTCCATATCTCACAATTAAGGAAATATGTCCGCGATCCCGGTCACGTTTTGGATCATTCTGAAATCACCGTAGGGACTGATCTAACCTATGAACAGCAGCCGATGGAGATCCTAGACCGAAAGGAAAAAATTTTGAGAGACAAGACGATCAAATTGGTTAGGGTCATGTGGAAGAAGGACTCTCCCGACGAGTCTACGTGGGAAAGAGAAGACGAGATGAGAGAACGATATCCTTATCTATTTGAAGTTTCCATTATGTAAAAAAATTTCTCTCTCCTTTTGGCCTACCTTATGAAATTTCGGGGACGAAATTATTCTAAGGAGGGTAGATTGTAACGACCGGGATTTCTAATAAAAATATCTTTTATTTTAAATTCCTAGAATCAAGTGGTTATTTACGTATTTTGTTGATAAAAGAATGTTTTTTGAAAAAAATGGTGTTAGTAATATTCAAGGCGTCGAGAAATAGGATTAAAGGAATTTTCTAAAAATTATTTATATTTTCCTCGGCTAAAATGTGTTAATAAAATTTATAATGCCTTAAAATATTCTACACATTTTTATTATCAATTAAAACAATTAATTCAAAATATATATATATATATATATATACGTTCAAAAATATATCAAGGAAAAACTAGATATTATATAATTATGACAACTAAGCTAAAACCGTAAATATGGGATATATTATTTATATTTTTTGCCCAAAATTATTTTTATACTAAAGATAACAATAAAATATATTTTCTGAAATTTTCCCATAAATTTTCCATAGTTTTAACTATTTTTAACAAATTTTTTAAACAAAAATCAATGGTTTTAATAATCTGCTGAATTTTTATTTTTAATAATTTTGAAAAATAAAATAAAAATAAAAATAAAAACACCTTTAACCTGGACCGTTGGATGCTTGGATCCAACGGCCCAGAACGCGCGGCGGCGCCCACGTGGTGGGGACCACGCGAAACCGCGTGATCCCCAGCCACGTGGGCACGTGGCAGGCTAGCGGCGGCGTGGCGGTGCAGCCTAGGCCATTGGATCAACATCGAACGGCTACAAATCCCTGGCGGCGGCGCAATCATCAACGGATGATTCAGAAATCATTGGCGGCGCGGATTTTTTGGTAATTTTAACAGAAATTTTGGATTTTATGGTTGGTAATAAAACCCTATAAATAGGCACTTCAAACATTATTTCTCACACCTCAGAACTCCAAAAATTCTGGAAAAAATACCCATGCCTTCGTATTGACGACGCTGACACTACGACTCCACCCAATCACCAAGGAAAAATCTGAGCGCGGAGCAATTGAGGAGTTTGTACAAGCCTACGTTTTCAACCCATCTACATCCAACTCTAATCAAAGGTAGGATCCGCCTCTCTCCACTCATCTGTCGCCTTCTTCTTCTTTTTCTTCAATAACCTTAATTCTAACTTCTAATCATCAACCCCATATTAAAATGATATTACAATATTCTTGCATGCCTATACTTTTGTACCCCTTAATGATGATAATCTTAACCCATGATTAAAATGGTTTCTTTAATCACTCCTATATGTCAAAAAAATATTGCACATTCATACAACATGGAATGTGACAGGCTTAAAGTTATAACCCACGAGTATTAATTCACCCCTTACATACCCATACTCACCCATGCTACTTTTGTGATCTCGAAATAGGTTTCTTCCACAAAAATACCCTCGTTTTGTTAAAAGGTTATATTTGTTTAAAATATCCACATGAGTTAAGACATTTGAAATAATTATTTTAGATAGGATATAGATATATATTTTTACTTACGCTTTTTCTTCAACTACTATAATATTGTTAAATCCCTTCACCTTATGAAAGGGGATAATACTAAATTTAAATAACGGTATCTGGTTTTTCCAACTTAGCCCCTTTCACTCGAAAGGATATTTTTTCTTCTTAGAATATTAACTAAAGTTTAATGAGTTACCCTAATAATAAGGTAATGTTTTACGCGAGTACCTCATGGTTTATAGGCAATCGTCCTTGAAAAAGACACAAATCCTGCCGTCCATGTGCAGCGGTTGCCAACACGAACGTATTTTCTAAAACGTTACCTCAAACTTAAAACGCTATAATTTCATAAAATTATTAATTACAATAAAATACCTTAATCCATCCAAACAAGAGATAATTTCATTTAAATACCCCGACCTTTATTAAAAGGCTATTTTCAACAAAGACCATAACCCGTATAACGATATTTTTCAAAAAGAATATCTAAGACCTTATTAAAAGATAATTTTCAAATAAATACTATAACCTTTTATCGAAAGGATATATTTTTCAGTAAAACATTATGGTTTTCCAAAATAATAAATATTCCAAACATCATGGTTTTCTTAGAAGCAATAAATATAAATAAACACTATTATCATTTTTAACTAAGTGTTCTATAAGATGACACGAAATACATTACAAACTTTAGAAAATAACAAGATAAAACGAGCGGTTGTGGAAAGCCATATTAAACAAGATCAACTTTTTAAATTTCCAGTTTATGACATACATGACACATGATACGGTTAGGGTTAGAATGCGCGGACCTAGGTATGGAATACTTATATATGAAGATCCCTGCAGGCAGGGTGAACAGTCCAATGTGTGGATGACTACTAACCCAATATTCGGGCGAATACTAACCCTATTTGAGGGCGAATGATCCAAAATGTGGATGACATACAATGTAGAAATTCCATGCCTAGAAGTATACGCACTAACTCTAGACCTTTACACTGAATAACGGGGATGGGTAGCTTGATTAGGCAAGGAGATGCGGAACTCGGATTCCCCTACTACTCGATCATGATCCCGGGAAGTGAAACAGTACATTTCACTTCCCCGGTTGTTGTTCCGTGGCCACAACGGAATAATCGCAAGTATCTGGACCCTTGTTTAACAAACTAATTCGAAATTTTACCTTCACTTATACTTCCTACCACTTACCTTCATATAACATACAACATACTCATGCTCACATATACCCCTTTTCAAAACACCTTAAGTTTGTGCATTTCAGACCTTTACATCCCTTACTTTATGTCTGCATGCATACATCATACTCTTATATACACCTGTTCATTTTTATATTCTTAGTTCCTTATGAGGCAATCCTACCCGAGTATAACTCGCTGACGGACTTTCCTTTTTCCCTTTTTGGAATGTCCGTTAGATGGGAATGAGTTTTATGATGAAGATCTAGGCGTGGAACCGACTAACGAAAATTATGTAGAGTTGACGTCGGAGAATTAATTAGTTTTCTTTGTCGCCCACTTGTTTAGGGCTTTGTTTCTTTGATGTAATTAAACCAATTAGTTTTTTTTGCTCTTTCTCTTGGAATGTAATAAAGTTTGGTTAATGGAAATAAATACATTTCGCTTTTATTGTTTTATTTTGGTACACACCATGCATACTATAAATATTCTTACGCTTAATGTAACTGTATTGAATAGATCACCTTCAATACAGTTAGGTTGCGGACCGTGCCACATCACTCTTCACCTTCTTTTGGGAAGTGGGCCGTGACATTCTTTCTTTGCCTGGTCCTGCCCTGTGCATGCATGTGTACATTGCGATGTTTACCCGACGTCAGACGCAGCGTACGCATCCCGTCATGAGATCCGATCAGGCAAGTTTATCTTTCTATATGCTATGTCTATATATTTTCATCTATATGAATAAATATGTTGCATGTTTATTGTATTATGCATCCCATGTTACTGTTTTACTGTTTACGATACCCATATTATTTATTATATATTTTCTTGCATGCCGGAACCTGATTGCTTCATGTTACTATTAGATTCATTTACCATACCTGCTAGTATGCATTATACGACTCATGGACTAATATTATATGTTATCACTGATTACTATTCGTGCATCCGTGCTTTTAGCGTGTTTCGATACTTGCTACATTTTACTGTTGGGCATTCATTTGATACACTGTGCACCACCTGACATGACCTGATACACCACTGCTTGACTTGACACCTGATATTGTTTTTAATGCCGACAATCCTGACTTGTTGTCTCGATGGACGTATCATGTTGTCTATTTAGACAAACCTGTACCTGCTTGATCCTGTGTTGGCATTAGCTCCAGATTTATCCATACCTGACTTGAACACATAACCTTAGGGGTAAGGGGAAATCAATAATGAAACCTGACTTGTAACTCAACAGTTCGACACTCATACTGATCAGTTTTACGGGCTAGGCCAGCCCCGGGATGCTGCTGCTGACATCATTCATCTGTACATGTTTCCTATTTAATGCCTAGCGGCATGTCTCGGTTTCAGCCCGAGAATCTGGACCGTGGTCCCGGGCATGCACGGGATACTATTGAGTTACATCGACAATTCATTAAATTGATTTCAAAGACTTGAGAGTAATTAACCTAGTAGCATAGATTACTCACTGCATGCACATACACTTCACTGTTCCATAATCATGTTACCGTTATACACTCATTACTGTTCATACTCATGCCTGCATATCTTGTTACCTCCTGATTATATTTTGTTGTTTGATATTATGACGCACTGACGTCTGGGTTTTGCATGGGCCAGATCTTCTGTCTCTTTTGCAGGCTGATCAGGAGTATTTCCGCCGTCAGGCCGAGCAGTGAGGATCCTGTTAGTATCTAGTTTAGTTTAGTTTTATTGCCGTACTTTCATTTCCTGATGTGAGCCCGTATTATGGACGTACTTTCCAGACTTTAATGTTTATTGGATTTATTGCTTCCGCATATTATTTCTTGACTCTTTTATTCTGGCATATGGACATGTACTAGATAGTTCGTTTTATTTTATTGTTCTTGATATCTTATAGATAGCCGTAATATGACTGTGGAGGGATGTTTCCTAGCCACAGGTAGCATGGTTGGCTCTGTCACGTGCCGATCTTAGCGTACTCTGGGACGAGAGGCGTGACATCTTGTCTTGGGGAAAAGAGTATTCCTGACCCATCTTCTTTATAAAGGACGGGTTCCAACCAAGTTTTTCTCGATTGCATGGCTTCTTGGATCCGCTTTACTGTTTTCGAACGTTGTTTTCGTTTTTTGCCCTGTTTTTGCCTCTATTTTAGGATTTTCCCTATTCGCGAGGATATACAGCGGGCCGAGGATGAAGGGATTTATGGTCTTCCTTCTCCGCAGATTGCTGATTGAGACGCTGCGTCCTGGCCTTTTCATAAATAGATATTTCGCGGCTGTGATTGTCCCGAATTTTTTGATAGGCATATGTTATTAGCTTGTCTATTTTTTATTTGAGTGACAGACTTAACGTTCTTAGAGTAGGCTTTTGCTCTGTTTCAATATCACGGCTATTTGGAAGAGCGTTTTTCCCTTCACTGGAGCTGTTTATGACACGGCAACTGAGGAACTGCTCCCGTTTATTGGAGCGAACGTATCCGAGACCGGTTACCTCCATCTTCCCGTTGGGCATCTTTCGCTAAGTCTTGAGAATATCTCAAATCTTTTTGTAGAAGTGGGCTTGCCGAACAGTTTGTTCGAGGGGTACACCTTGGCATCTTAACAGCCTTTTCAATCCCTCCGTGTAGTATCTTGACAGATGGATTGGTTGAAGCCTGTCAAGTGAAAAATCGGCACCATTCCAGACTTCTTTTTCTACTCTGGTCTCTGTAGATTGGTAGAAGAGGATCGCCTTTTCACCTCTTCGCCTGGGAGGCGCGTAGAAAGTCTGTAGTTCCTGTACAATGTGTGAATCGAGCGCATCAAGTTCCTTGTAATGCTGAGGCGGAGCCATTGTGATTTGTAGACTCTGATCTGCTTCAGCGAAGGTTTGTATCGACGGGCGGACGGAGAATACTGTGTTGGCCTCGTCCTCAGAGCCGCTGTCAAAGAACGGAATATGAGTAGATGGTCCGGACTTGTTATTTTCTTTCTGGGGTTGTCCCTGTTAAGAGCATGTATACCCGAGAGGCCATTATATATATATATATATATATATATATATATATATATGACTTTCTTGCTCGACATGATAGTATGCTATCTGGTTGCACTTTATCTTAACATGTACACTTGTATTGTTATATTGTCTCTCTGTTACATATTGATAAAGCCATTAGGATGTAGGCTTGACTACCAGGACTATGATGCAGATCATACTAGTGGGGCTTGAGTAGTCTGTAAGCACATCCTTTAATTGTTCCTAGTCGAGAGAATATCGAGACAGGGCATCGATATTTCGGAGTAAACTGGTGTATACGTTTCTTGACCCTATATGGGGCGATGGTTGATCCTACAACCATTGGTGTTTGACATCAAAGATTGTATACAGGTGCTCATTAGAGAATGGGTACACCGAACAGGACTCGCCAAGAACTCCTAGATGGTACCATACCTATCGTCAGATAGCAGTTCTCTGGTGACACTTGTACAGCTTAGTCTGTAGACCTGAGATCGTCATAGTGTCTTGTGTGGTTCCCACTGTGCTTTGATTTCCTCCCTACAACAGCTCAAATGAGTCGTGCAAACAGGTGGATTTTGGGTACAGTCCCGAGTCACATGGAGGTAATAAGCGATAGGAGGGGTTTCGTCTCTCCCGGTATAGGGAGTTGATGTTGCGCTATACTCGATTGGCTATAACAGCCAGTCCCTGGCCAGGGCTGTTTTGAGATTTATTAGTAAGTGTTATCAGTAGTTTCTCGAACGATTATAGGCCACACATCGGTATGACTTATCAAGTTACTGAGGTCTGACAATTCCACCCCTAGAATCGATATGCGACATATTAGACGAAGAGACTAGACTGTACGGTAAGTGTTGCTTATAGGATTCACGGGATTTTGGACGAGTTTGCTTGTTGATCTTCTATTCGCTCAATACCTGGGCAGTCGTTACGTCCAGCTAGTACCGCTGACGGCTTGTGAGTATCTGATATAATCATTACCTACTGCTGGCATATTGACGAGTCTTTAGAGTCCCACACAGAAGTTTCCTAGCTCATGCAAAACAAAGTAGGGCACATATGGTGATATGTGTGGGAGCTTAATTAAATACGGGTATATGATACCGTATTCTAATCTCACGATATTTGATATCGGTTAGGTTATGTAGGGTTCCGTAGCACGACAGCAAGGTTTCGGGAGGCATCGTCCATACCGTTTTCAAATTTTTGCCGTACTAATGAACCCTAAGCCTAGAATCTCAACTAGAGATTTAGACGAACTAACAATGTAAACAACTTTACATCTAAGTGAATAAGGAATACAACCTTTGTAGACCGGTCCTTCACTTCTAAAGCTCCGTGTAGTAGTCCCTTCGCCCCAAGTAGTGAACACCCGAACTCTAGTAAGGGTTCACATGAAGAAATGAACAAGCTTGCTCAAAGTCTTCGAGACCGAAGATGATCTACGTCAAGAAGACTCAAGCTCATGCTACCTCTTCACTAATGGTAGATTAGTGAATCAAACACCCTAAACTAAATGGCTAATATAGTAGAGGATGATGAAGTAGGAAATAGGCTCACTTTAGATTAATTTTTCTCATAATATTTCTTCACCATTTTAAAAGCTAGAAAGATTTTTTCATGAGGAAGAAGAAGATGAAGTGGAGATAAGAATGAAACTCATGAGGTTAGAAAAACAACCATGGGTGAGTTTATGTCATACACTAACTCATGTAGAGAATAAACCATGACTAATGTTAATGGTTAGGTTAATAAATATCTTAAGTAAAACAAAAGGAGTGGACTTAGTCATTGGTTCTACAAGTTTCCACTAAACTCAACCATGACAATTTTCCACTAATTTTGAATTACTTAATAATAAATATGAACCCACATTAAGCTAAGTATGGTGTGAGTCTCATACATCCATGTTGCATGTGTAACCTAGCATGACACACTAATATATATCACATATATATTATTTGTGTAAAAAGAAAACAATACAATTAACATGTATCACATATATGTTAAGTGTATCAAAAGTGAGAAAAAGAAATGCTTAAGTGAGCTAATATTAGTTAATGTAATTTAATATATCAAATATATAATTAAACATTAAATTATTAAATCAACACTTGATTTAATAATCCGGCTATAACACATATAACCGACTAATATCATATGTATCAATTTATCGAATTAACACATGATCCGATAACCCGGCTATATCACATATAACCGTCCAATATCACATATCGCGAGAATAGAATGTGGTATCACATACACGCATTAATCTCGATCCCGCACATATCACATATGTGCTCCTACTCCTTTTCGCATGAACCAGGAAACCTCTGTGTAGGACTCTAAAGACTTGTCAATACGCCGGCAGTAGGTGATGATCATATCAAACATCCACAAGCCGCAAGCGGTCTGCTAAACATAACGGCCACCCGGGTATTGAGCGATCAGAAGATCAACAAGCAAGCATGCTCATACTCCTGCGAATCAATCAGTAATACTACCGTACAGTCCGGTCTCTTCGTCAGATATGTCGCATATCGCAGCCTGGGGGTGGTATAACGTCGGTCCCCAATAGCATGATAAGTCATGCCGATGCAAGGTCCATAACGGTTCGAGAAACTACTGATAACACTTACCAGAAGATCTCAGCAACTCTGTCCAGAGATTTCCTGTTATGGCCAATCAAGCATAGCGCGACATCAACCCCCAATACCGGGAGAGACAAATCCCCTCCAATCGCTCATTGCCTCCATATGACTCGGGACTGTACCCAAAAATCACCTTTTTGCACAATCTCTTGAACGTGGTATGGTGGAAATCAAAGAACAGTGGGAATTACACAAGACTCTATGACGATCTCGGGTCGACAGACTAACCTGTACCAGTGTCACCAGAAAACTGCTATCTGACGATAAGTATAATACCATTTAGGAGTTCTCGGCGAGTCCGTTCAGTGTACCCAGTCTCCACCGAGCACCCGTATACCTTCTCTGGTGTCAAACACCAATGGATATAGGATCATCCATCGCCCATTATATGGGTCGAGAAGAGCATACGCTAGTCTACTCTGGAGTATCGATGCCCTGTCTCAATACTCTCACGACTAGGAACAATTGAAGGATATATTTACCGACTACCCTGTCCCCACTAGTATGATCTGCATCATAATCCTGGTAGTCAAGTACTCATCCTAAGGGCTTTATCAATATGTAATAGAGAGACAATAAATGAACATGTTAAGATAAAGAGCAAACAGATAGCATACTATCATGTCGAGCAAGAAAGTCCTCCCTATATATGTCCAAGCATCCACTACAATATACATCACATGTACAGTAATGTCCTCTAGGGCATACATATAACTAACAGGTTATATGTGATATAACTGGATTATTGAATCAAGTTTTGATTCAATGATTTCTTATATGTATTTAATGATTTGATATTGGCCGGTTATATATGATATAACCGGATTATTGAATCAAATGTTGATTTAATACCTAATATTGAATGTGGTCGGTTATATGTGATATAACCGGGTTATTAAATCAAGTGTTGATTTGATAATATGATATACATATAAATGATATTAGTCGGTTTTATATGATATAACCGGATTATTGAATCAAGTGTTGATTTAATAATTTGATATATATATATATATATATATATATTTGATATAAATATATATATATATATTAACTAATATAATTGCTCACTAAAGATTTTTCTTCTATTGATATATCTATTTGTGTGTGTGTATGATATATAAATATATATATATATATATATATATATAATTAGATTTTGTATCATGGTTGATGATATATAGAACATGGGTGTATGAGACTCACACTTGAGCTAAAGATTATTGGGTTGATTTAATTTAAAAGGAAAATAAAAAGAGGTGGAAATGAGTCATGGCTTTGGATGCTTGGAGAAGTATTGAGAAGCCATGACTCATCACTCCTTTTTTGTTTTACTCTTACATATTTATTCACCCCAACCTTATCACTAGCTCATGGTTCATTCTCTTATTGGATGATCATCACACTCACACACCCAAGTTCATCTTCTTCCTCAAGTGAGCTTTCTCGGGTTTTTCTTGAGTTGGAAAAAGAGAGAGGAAAATATTTGTAAGTAAGCCATATCTCCTACTTCATCAACCTACACTAATCTAGCTTATTAGTTTAGGTTGTTTGCTTCACTAATACTTTGATTAGTGAAGAGTAAGCTTGAGTTAGAAAGACGTCAAGGTGGATCATCTTCAGCTTCGAAGACAACATAGCAAGCTCGATCCTTTCTTCAAGTGGAGTCAAGAAGAGTTCTAGAGACTACTACTTTGAGCTTTAGAAATGAAGGACTTGGTCTACAAAGGTTCTAAACTCTCTTCACTTAGTTATAGAACTAGTTAGCTTGCTTAAACCCTAATTCTCTAGTTCGATTCTAGATTAGTATAGCTTAGACCTCTAGATTATTTTAAATTGCATACTTGATACTTGTATAAATCTAGTGGAGGTTCTAAGACACACTTTCATGGTATAAGAGCATAGCTAGAGACTTAGGCAAAATCTAGACGACGTTAAAGTGTTTGATCGAAATTCAAAACCCGATATTTTTCATGTTTCTGTCCATTTTTTCAAAAGTTGAAATTTTACAGATTAAAAATTCTCAGAAAATCATGCAGGTAATTTTATGGAGCCCCAAGAAATACGAGACCCTATCTCGTCCAAGTCGCCACGGAACCGCCGCCTAACCCCTGGTTTGGCCGCGGTTCCGCCGTAAACTAGGAGAGATGAGGGCTCGTATTTCTTCTGCTGCTCCATTGTGATATTTTGGACTTCCTGGGTATTTTTAGTGAGGCTCAAGTTGTTGAGATCTCTGTGATTTTCAGGTGTTTGAAATATCGATCGAAATGTTTAATATCGCCTAGATAGTTTTGATATGTGATACAATTTTTGGAATCCGCATTGATTAGTTTTGTGAAAACTAGTTAGCGTTATGTAAATCTAGTACTTTAGTCTCATTTAATGGATTGCCACGGAGTTTCGATTCGGATCAAAACTCCGTCGCAATCTTGTATCTTACGCGAACACTCGCTGGTAAACACTACTAGATAGCCACGCCCCATAGCCCCGACCAAGTGACTATAGGAGAACCCCATGGTCAAAAGCATCCACTCGGATTCTCGTGGCCGCGGTGTTCCGCCTAAGTGCACTTCGTGACGGCATCGGGGGTGCGTCCATCTACTAAACTTCCCGACGAGCATTTAATCATTTAATCGGGAATCTTTTTGAATTGCCCGACTTGTTTTTGAAAAGTGTTTTCAATTCGAGATTTAAATGCAAGGTTTATAGGGTTAGGCATGAAATCTGGAGTATGTGATATTCCGGGTTTATGATGTTTAAAGGTAATGCGAATTCTAATTATTGTAGTTTTCATTTCTTTTCTGCGACCGTAAGTGTAATATGTGGTGTATCCCTGATCTCGTTGCTATACTTCAACGACATTAGAGATACGCATATTTATTTACGTTGATGACATATGATATTATTATGTTGCTTCTGTTATGTTATATTGGATTTTCGTGATTGAATAGACGGGGGTTTTTGCGTGAGATGAGTATTTTCAATTTTCATTCATGTAAATTTGTATGTAATATTCTTTTATAAGGACACTTTCGGGTTAAGGTTCTTGTCACTATTGATGTATATTATTTACTTTTTCGCATTAGGATAGACCCAAGGTGGGGAACACAACCGGGTTCTATAGTCCACTGGGAAGCCATCTCGAGGAGTCGAGACCGGGTCACCAACTCTAGAATTGGCAGGGTTGTTTGCCGCTCTCGTAGGGGACTAGGGATGTGGGTTGGGCTATTCATCACGACCGTAGAATCCATGTTTTTCATTACTGGCTTAATCTAAAACACGGACCTCCTAGTATATCCTATATTTCATATTTCCTGCTTCTGCTTATTCTGATATGATATGATCATATAAACTACGTGAGACGAATGCTACTTATATATATGATATACTAGTAGACACTATATATGTTTTGCATCCACGCTAGTCCTGACCCCGCCCTGTCGTAAGTTAAGTAACCTTACGGTGAAGAGCCGGGTCCCTATGACGAATGCGGATGGCATATATATGTGCTTTATTTTCTTTTCTTCTATGATGTTTAGGAAACATATATGATGGGACATCATTAATGAGATTAATGAAAAGAAAAGAAACCTAAAAATGTTGTAGAATCAAATTTTTCAAAACGGTAGCTCTAGTTATTGCTTTACATAGCGGAATTCCATTATGAATATCCAGCACCTCATTCGATGAGAAAAGAGCCTAGACCCCTTCACCGGGAATGACCTCTTTAGCAAAACTAGCAAATTCTACAACCCACTCGGTTTGTTTTGAAAACAACTTGATTTTTAAAGTGGAGCTTAAACCACTCCTTTTCAAATTACTAGATTCTACAACGATGTCAAGTTCTTTACGTTAAAGGTTTTCTTGAAAACCAGTCGTAGTTCTCCATCATTTCAGATAAAGATTATTTCGTATTCGTGCTGCATTTGTTGGCTTCCATCAAGGCGTAGTGTGCGGTAGCTGATTAGTACTTATCTGCAGCATATAATGTGATTGGATTAGAGTAGTCGTACGACGTTGTTGGCCTCTGTCAAGAGTCGTGCGGGTGGGTTTAATTCAATCAAGAAATGATGGGTTGATCTTAACTAGCGGCCTATGGTTTGTTGGCCTCCGTCAAGGTCATAGGTCGTTAGGGGTAAAAACAGATATTGGGAATTTCATGTGTTGAAATTTGTAATGAGATTGCATACATTCTATGAGATGGTTGAATCCCGATACCCACTACGAGTAAATGTTACTCCTGGGAGAGTTTTTCACTTTACAATTAGCTGATCCAGTAGGTGTTTAAGAAAGGTGTTAACGGGGTTATGCCTCTGCGGAAACGAGAATATTTAATTAGTTCCATGTGAAAGCATGGGGAGACTCTCTCGGAATACCAATACCTGCCTGGCTGACCGGTTGGCGAACTTGTAGGGTGAAATTAATCCTGATTAATCTTACCTTTTAGGGTTTGAAGGAAAATTTGATAAAAATAGTGGGAGCCATCCTGATTAGATAAGATAATAACCAGTCTAATCTTGTAAGAGCGCACGCTAAAGTGTTTTCTTCTCTCTCTCTCTCTCTCTAGGTAGCGACCATGACACATCTTAATCAAGATAATAATATGGATGTTTTGACTGAACCCGCTTATTATACTAGGCAGGGGAACGTTGATTCCACTCTATTTTATGACTGTCATAAGTCTGAGCAAGGAATAGGGGAATACCAGGATTTCCACGCAACCCGAACGAAGAAAGTGCATTTTGATATATCTTCTTCGGGTGTGTTCGTTATTGAGAACTGTTTCTCAGTTTTCTCTACGTCCTGAGTATTAGATACCGGATCAGGATCCCATATTTGTAATATGTTACAAGGGTTAAGAAAAAGTAGAGAACTGGGAAAGGGTGATATATCCCTCAGAGTAAGGAACGGAGCAATTGTTGCTGCCGAAGCTGTCGGCGAATATCACCTTGTATTGCCAAATGGTAATACATTGATTTTGAACGACTGTTATTACGTACCGTCGATGATGTGCAATATAATATCTGTTTCTTTATTAGATAAAGATGGATATAACTTTGCACTAGAGAAAAATGTTATGAACATTTTCCTAAATCAAGTGTTGATTGGGTTTGGAATATTATGTAATGGTATTTACGTTTTAAATCAAAATACAATTCTAAATATACAAAACACACACAAGAAAAAAAGTTCAGAAATGAACGAAGCCTTCTTGTGGTATTGTAGACTTGGTCATATCAATGCGACCAGACTAGCTAAGTTGCATAAAGATGGATATTTGAATCCGTTCGGATTTATATCTTATGAAACTTGAGAGTCATGTCTCAAAGGCAAAATGACCAAAACTCCGTTTACAGGGCACGGAGAAAGAGCTATTGAACTCCTGGGACTGATACATAGTGATGTATGCAGTCCAATGTCTACACATGCTCGAAATGGTTTCTCGTATTTTATTACATTCACCGATGATCTCTCAAGATTCGGATATGTGATTCTGTTGAAACACAAATCTGAAACTGCGAAATTCAATGAATATAAGTACGAAGTAGAGAACCAGACGGGTAAAAGTATTAAAATTCTACGATCTGATCAAGGAGGAGAATACTTAAGCACGGAATTCCGAGACTATTTAAAAGAGAATGGGATTCTCTCTTAGCTTACTCCTCCATATACACTACAGCACAATAGAGTATCGGAGCGGAGGAATCGCACCCTATTAGATATGGTGCGCTTTATGATAAGTATTGCTGAGTTACCTATTTCCTTTTGGAGTTATGCACTTGAGACAGTTGCATACCTATTGAATATGGTTCCTACCAAATCCACGCTTACCATTCCATATGAGATATGGAAGGGGAAGAGACCGTGTATTAATTTTATTAAAATATGGGGTTGTCCGGCTTATGTGAAAAAGCAAAATTCGAACAAGCTCGAGGCAAGGTCTGTTCTGTATAAGTTTGTAGGATATCCCAAATATTCACGAGGGTATATCTTCTACTACACCGAGGAACAAAAGGTATTTGTTTCTCGACATGCCACCTTTTTAGAAAATGAATTTCTTCTAAAAGAAATTAGTGGTAATGAGGTAAAACTGGAAGAAGTTCCAGATACACAAATTGTAATAGAAGATTTGGTAGAACCGGAGGATTCATTAGTCTCCGAGAAACCTCAGCCACTCCGCAAATCCAGTAGGGTTCCTCATCCATCTGAGAGATACTACGGTTTTCTTATAGACGGTGGGAGTGAGTATTGCATCATGGAAGATGATCACCCAACTAGTTTCGAGCAAGCCATCACAAATGGGGACTCTGTGAAATGGCTGGATGCTATGCGATCTGAGATTGAATCCATGTACACCAATAAATTATGGACTTTGGAAGTTTCTCCTAAAGGGGTAAAACTAATCGAGAGCAAGTGGATTTTTAAGAAGAAACTTTGTGTAGATGGAAAGGTTGAGACCTTCAAAGATAGACTTATAGCAAAATGTTTTCGTCAACGACTAGGTATCGACTATGATGAAACCTTTTCTTCAGTGGCTATGCTTAAATCTATCAAGATCCTACTTGCTATTGCTGCATACCATGACTACGAAATCTGGCAGATGAACGTCAAGACCGCTTTTCTAACTAGTGATTTAGAAGAGAGCGTGTACATGACATGGCCAGAGGGCTTCATAGACAGTGGGAGCAGCGGAAAGGTGTGCAAGCTGCTTAAATCAATCTACGGATTGAAGCAGGCATCACGAAATTGGAACATCCATTTTGATGTGTCAGTCAAAGAGTTTGATTTCATTAAAAACGTATATGAATCTTGTATTCACAAAAAGGTTGTAGAGAGTAAGGTTGTCTTCCTCTTATTGTATGTGGATGACATACTCTTGATAGGAAATGATGTTCCTATGCTACACTCGGTCAAAATCTTCCTATCACACAAGTTCTCCATGAAAGATCTGGGTGATGCCTCCTACATCCTGGGGATTAAGATTTATAGAGATAGATCTAAATGGCTGTTGGGATTGTCCCAATCCAGGTACATAGACACCATACTAAAGAGGTTTAGTATGGATGATTTTAAGGGTAGTAATTTACCCGCTTGTTCAGGAATCACTCTCTCTAAAGAGATGTCTCCTAAGAATGATTTCGAGAGGGCTCGCATGACCGTGACACCCTATGCTTCTGCAGTTGAGTCTATCATGTACGCGATGTTATGTACCAGACCGGATGTAGCTTACGCACTAGGTGTTGTAAGTAGGTATCAATCAGACCCATGGGAGAAGCATTGGATAGCTGTGAAGAACATTCTTAAGTACTTGAGAAGGACTAAAGAGATGTTCTTGGTGTATGGTAACGAAGAACTTTAGGTGGAGTCCTTTATCGATTCGAGCTTCCAGAGCGATAAGGACAACAACAAGTCGGTCTCGGGTTTTGTCTTCACCCTCAATGGAGGGACGGTATGTTGGAAGAGTTCCAAGAAAGATACCGTGGCGGACTCGACGATGGAAGCTGAATACATCGCTGCCAATGATGCTGCCAAAGAGGCCGTCTGGATGAAGAAGTTCATTGCTGAACTTGGTGTGATTCTATCCATTGAGCATCCAATACCCTTGTATTGTGATAACAATAGAGCTGTGGCTTTGACCAAGGTACCCCGGTCCCATCAACGATCCGGACATATTCTGAGGCGATATCACCTGATCCGAGAGATAGTTGATTGCCGAGAGATCAAGGTCAGGAGATTTGACACAAAGAATAACACAACGGATCCACTCACGAAGGCCCTCCCCCAGACGCAGTTTGAGAGACTTTTTGGGATGTTGGGTATGAGATACCACAACAACTGGCCTTAGTGCAAGTGGAAGATTGTTAGGAATATGTATACCCTATAGGCCATTATTGTATAATATAGTGGATGCTTGGACATATATATATAGAGGACTTTCTTGCTCGACATGATAGTAAGCTATCTGGTTACACTTTGTCTTAACATGTACACTTGTATTGTTATACCGTCTCTCTGTTACATGTTGATAAAGCCTTTAGGATGTAGGCTTGACTACCAGAACTATGATGCAGATATACTAGTGGGGCTTAATTAGTCTGCAAGCACGTCCTTTAACAGTTCCTAGTCGAGAGAATATCGAGACAATGCATCGATATTCCAGAGTAGACTAGTGTGTACGTTTCTTGAACTTGTATGGGGCGATGGTTGATCCTATAACTATTGGTGTTTGACATCAAAGATTATACACAGGTGCCCATTAGAGAATGGGTAATCCGAACAGGACTCGCCGAGAACTCCTAGATGGCACCATACCTATCATCAGATAGCAGTTCTCTGGTACACTTATACAGGTTAGTCTGTAGACCCGAGATCGTCATAGTGTCATGTGTGGTTCCCACTGTGCTTTGATTTCCTCCCTACAATGGCTCAAAGGAATCATGCAAACAGGTGGATTTTGGGTACAATCCCGAGTCACATGGAGGTAGTGAGCGATAGGAGGGGTTTCGTCTCTTCCGGAATAGGGAGTTGATGTTGCGCTATACTCGATTGGCTATAACAGCAAGTCCCTGGCCAGGGTTGAAGAGAATTACCGGTAAGTGTTATCAGTAGTTTCTCGAATGGTTATAGGCCACACATCGGCATGACTTATCAAGTTATTGGGGTCTGAAGATTCCACCCCTAGACTCGATATGCGACATATCAGATAAAGAAACCGGACTGTACGGTAAGTGTTGCTTATAGGCTTCACGGGAGTTTGGACAAGTTTGCTTGTTGATGTTTTATTCTCTCAATACCTAGGTAGCCGTTACGTCCAGCTAGTACCGCTGACGGCTTGTGGGTATCTGATATAATCATTACCTACTGCTGGCGTATTGACGAGTCTTTAGAGTCTTACACAGAGGTTTCCTAGCTCAAGCGAAACGAAGTAGTGCATATATGGTAATATGTGCGGGAGCTCGATTAAATACGAGTATGTGATACCGTATTCTAATCTCGCGATATTTGATATCAGTTAGGTTATATGTGATATAACCGGATTATAGAATCAAGTGTTGATTCAATGATTTCTTATATGTATTTAATAATTTGATATTGGCTGGTTATATATGATATAACCGGATTATTGAATCAAGTGTTGATTTAATACCTAATATTGAATATTGTCGGTTATATGTGATATAACTAGGTTATTGAATCAAGTGTTGATTTGATAATATGATATATATATAAATGATATTAGCCGGTTATATATGATATAACTGAATTATTGAATCAAGTGTTGATTTAATAATTTGATATATATATATATATATATATATATATATTAACTAATATAATTTCTCACTAAAGATTTTTCTTCTCTTGATATCTATTTGTGTGTGTGTGTGTGTGTATAATTAGATTTTGTATCATGGTTGATGATACATAGAAAATGGGTGTATGAGACTCACACTTGAGCTAAAGATTATTGGGTTGATTTAATTTAAAAGGAAAATAAAAAGAGGTGGAAATGAGTCATGGCTTTGGATGCTTAGAGAAGCATTGAGAAGCCATGACTCATCTCTCCTTTTTTGTTTTACTCCTAGATATTTATTCACTCCAACCTTATCACCAGCTCATGGTTCATTCTTTCATTGGATGATCATCATACTCACACACCCAAGTTCATCTTCTTCTTCATGTGAACTTTTTAGGGTTTTTCTTGAGTTGGAAAAAGAGAGAGGAAAATATTTCTAAGTGAGCCATATCTCCTACTTCATCAACCTACACTAATCTAGCTCATTAGTTTAGGTTGTTTGCTTCACTAATACTTTGATTAGTGAAGAGTGAGCTTGAGTTAGAGAGACTTCAAGGTGGATCATCTTCGGCTTCGAAGACAACATAGCAAGCTCGATCTTTTCTTCAAGTGGAGCCAAGAAAAGTTCTAGAGACTACTATTTGGATCTTTAGAAGTGAAGGACTTGGTCTACAAAGGTTGTAAAACCTCTTCACTTAGTTATAGAACTACTTAGCTTGCTTAAACCCTAATTCTCTAGTTCGATTCTAGGTTAGTATAGTTTAGACCTCTAGATTTTTTTAAATTGCATACTTGATACTCGTATAAACCAAGTGGATGTGCTAAGACATACTTTCAGTCCCAAGTAAACTATTTCTTCGTCTTCCTCGGTATCGCTCCCAAAGATCGAGATAGTAGCGATGGACTTCTGTTTATCCTCCGGCTTATGACACCTCTCCGTATCTTCGAAGTCTGTTAGGAAGTATTTTGCGTCTTCATAATTTCGGACCTCGTTTACGAAGAACGGATTTTGCTCCCCTGTGACAGTGTACTCTAGGCCGTTGATCAGTCGAAAATACTGCATTTCTAACACGGCAATTTCCCTACCTTTTGCATTCATGTATAAGTATCCGGTATTCATATCGCACATATTTGAAAAACACATGTAAAATACTGGATTACTTGTACTGTATACTAAAACCTGCACTTTTAGGGAAATTGACTGTGTTTCATGGCATCACATCATCCTTGTATTGCGCAACTCTTGTCTGGGTCTAATGCAGGAAATTCCAGAAGCAAAAGCCCAAAATTGGGAAAAGATCTGATAAAAGAAACGCCAACTCAAAGGCTCAAGATCTGGTAGCAATACAGAAGGCCAAATAAAATTCAACACATCAGAATAAGGCCCATATTACATCCCAAGCCCACAGAATAAAATTCAACTTCCAAAGCCCATAAAGGACCGCGGATCCGCGGCCTAAACCCCCTTGGCGCCGCGGATCCGCGGCGCTTTGGTGTGATCACAGCTCCAAATTTCCTCACGTGCTTACCTCTAACGGCCAAAGCTTCCAGAAGATCCCAGAAGCTCCACGTGGCGCATCTAGAAGGCTCGGCTTAACAAACTATTTCTAGAAGGATCTCTTAACAAACTTTTGGAGGGAAATTCAAATCTTGTGCTAACTAACTTGTAGAGGGAAAATTCAAATTTCAATTCTAGATCTAGAATTTTGAGGTCTATAAAAGAGAACCTAGATCTAGGGTTCAAATTGTTTAAGAATTCATTCATCTTCTTCCACCCACAAGTTTAGTGACAAAACTTGTACCAAACCCTTACCCCAATTCCAATTCAATTTCAAGATCAAGATCCCGAGAGCAATTCAAGCAAGAGAGCCTTCAACCTTTAGCAAGCGACGTCGGATTTCAACAGAGCAAGAGATCCACGCCGATCCACGACTCAAAGAGCCGAGCGAAGCCAAAATCGACGATCTAGTTCCATCCTTTTGTAAATTCAAGAGAGTTGTAACGAAATTTGTCGATAAATAAAGGTGAATTTTCTATATTCTTGCTTACTTTTAATTCAAGCATAATGATTAGATCTCAATTTGTGATTGTGTTTGTGATCATGATGTTTGAGTAATCTCCGCTCGTGTAGGAGTTGTGACGATCTTTAGATGATGATGATTTAGATATTTTTACAATTCTTAAATCCTATAATGTTTGGAAATTCTAGTGAATCAAATGATTAATAACCTAGTTTCGAGATGATGCTTTCTTGATCGTGTTCACTCGAAACTAAGGAACAACTATTGACCATTTGATTAATTAGAAGCTAGATTTGAATGCGATCCATCGAAAGAACAAAGGATGAGTTGCGAAATCCCTAATTTCCTCGCACGATCCTTAAACCTCGATGAATTTGCATCGATCTAGAATCAATTCGTTAATGGATAAGAATGAGTAATCATTAGATCTCATCACATCTATAGATCCGATCTACTCCTACGAGCCATACTTCTAATCTTGATTGTTGGTTGGAAATTATCACACATCTCAATTCTTGCTTTTAATGTTTCTTTTAGATCTAGATTTTTCTTATTTCTTGATCTTCACTTACAAATCATGAATTGTTTTCTTTATTCCTTAAATTTTCAACTCATCTAATTCGGAAATTGAACGGATTACACTTTCCCTGTGAACGATCCGCACTTACTAACGCGCTACATCCGACACCGTTATTGATTGCGGTCAAAATATTTTTGGTTGTGATTTCTAAATTCTATTTTCTAAAAACCTACACATCCTAAAAATCATAACAATCAAAATGGCGCCGTTGCCGGGGATCGTGTGGTATTTATTCATTTTTTTTAAAATTTGAGTTGAAAAGTTTATTCCATCTAAATTTTTAAGATCAAAACTCGCGCAAACACTAAACAAGTTGTTGTGGTTAATTGCAAGGAAATCTGGAGCTTGCTATGAATTGGAAAATTATTTGGAGAATTCCAGAGAGCTAAGGAAGTGTTCAGGAGTGCTCTGGTGAATTTTTGTGCAGAGAGGAGCTTGAGGCGCGGCGGAACCGCGGCATAAGGCGACAACCGCGGCGGAATCGCGGTGGTTCAAGGGCTTCTCTGTAAAATTTTTAGCAGGTAACCTCTATCTTTATTATTTCCTTCCTAAAATCTGCTCCAATTAACAATTTGTTGCAGGATTCTTTGCAAAAATCGCAGCGCCGCAAAAAGCAAAATAAATTGTGCTTGTTTTCGATTTTGTGGTTGTTTGCATAATTAATACGGACATTAAGGGGCACGGCCAAATCCAGATTAGGTGGGGAGTTCATTACCCTTCCTAGGCCCCAAAAATCACAAACCTGCATCCGCATTACCCTCATTAATTAAAAAATATCTAGAGATGACTCTAAGGACCGTCGCGCTCACTTAGGACAGAAGAAGGCCGTGGGTAATTCATTGCTTATCCGCATTTCTTTTTGTGGTGTCTAAGGCAAGTGTGTCGAAGACTAGTGGTTACTTAATTAGGCCCACTACTTACGTAGTGGAGAACCTCCCAGTTACCTGGCACTTACCTGGCTACAGGAGAAACAAAGAGGCGGTGGAGGATTTTATCCTGCGACTTGTCTTTTGGAAGTTAGGAGCGGTCTAGAGATTTGACCTAGGTGACCATAAATTTTAGGGTTGCTTGTTGCATTTGTTGTGATCGCATCATCTTTTCAAAATCTGTATCATTTTTCAAAACAAACACCGCATTCACTTCATTTCCCCTAATTATAAATCACGCTGCCACTTGTACTAACCCCTTTTAGTGCAAGATAGGCTGGACAAGGGATTCTAGTGCTCGACTTGTCCGCGTCCCCTCGATCGACTCCGAAGTCGGTATTTCTCCATTTACCTTTCTTTTACCCACCACCACACCGACACCGATGGATCCGTCTCCACCAAACCTCTTTACCGCTGCTCTGCCGCCGTCCGTTGGTGCGCAGAATCATCCCCGCATCTCTCTCCAAGAGAGATGCTACCCTTTGTGAGGTCCTCTCTCGACCTGCTTATCCATTCCACCAGCCAACGGGGATAACTTTGAGATTAAGCCCCAGTACATCAACCTTCTACCCAAATTCCACGGTCTCGAGACTGAAGACGCGTACGTTTTTATCACCAAATTTGAAAACGTATGCGCAATGATGGGTACATCACAACTTTCTGTGGATGCCATGCGTCTACGACTTCTTCCATTTACCTTATGCGATATAGCCGAGAAGTGGCTGTATAACACCACCGCACATTCCATCATGAATTGGGAAGAATTCGTTGCGGCATTTCTTAAGAAATTCTACCCTATGCAAAAGACAGCTCGAATCCGTAGCGAACTATATCAATTCTCCCAGCTTCCGGCTGAACCATTCTCAAAATGCTTTGACCGATTCAAGGATCTTTTGGTTCAATGCCCACATCACGGCATCCCGAGATGGGATCTTTGCCGAATCATATATGAGGGCAGTAACCCTACCACAAAACAAAACCTTGAAAACATGTGTCAAGGCACCTTTATGACCAAGGATGATGGGGAAGCATGGAAATTTTTAGAAGAGTTCACTGAAAAATCACTACAGTGGGAGATTGGAACCCAGCCATCGAGTAGGGGTAGTGTACACCAAATAGACGTGTCCATAGGTGTTCGAGCTGAGATGGCAGCAATGCAAAAGAAGCTCGACGCTATGGAACACAAATTCTTAGCAGCCTCTCTAAACCCAGTGTCGCTCCCCAAAACTGTTTATGGGTGTTGTTCTGATCCTTCTCACTTGACGGAAGAATGTCCATTAAACTCTCAGTTTCGAGGTCTCGAGCATACCAATGCCGCATTTCAAAGACCTGGAAACGATCCTTTTTCTTCCACATATAATCAGGGTTGGAGGAATCATCCGAATTTTGCTTGGAACCAATCCCAAAACACGGTTCCAAACCCTAATCAATTCCAACGGGTCCCTCCACCACAACAGCAACCACTTCAACTCACTCAGCACCCCTACCAGTCACAAAATTTCCAAAACCAGGTCAACACTTGTGCACCGTCTAATCCTATGCAGTCGACCTGTTCTGACGAGTTCTCTCAAGTCGCTCATACCATGAAATCACTCCTGTCAAATTTCATGGAAGTGTCGGCCGAGGTTAGGTCTTCCGTTGGTGAGATAAAGAAAAACTCAGCGTCCCAAGCTGAGAGTATCAGAACGATGGAAGCTGAAATTGCACGACTTAAGGCCGAAATGAGTGCGAGAGAAAAAGGAAAACTCCCAGCTCAACCTTTACCCAATCCTGGCTATTCACATCATGTGAATGCAATCACCACGTTGAGATCTGGGAGAGTGCTGGATAACCATGTTGGGGAAGAAGTTGATGATATTGAGAATCCTATCAACACCCCGGCTGAGACCTTCCCTCACACACACACTTCTGCTTCTGATTCTTGTTCTTCTACCCCATCGCCTTCTCGCGAGCCTATTCTCCATTTCCCTCTAGGCTCGACACCTCAGCCCACCTCTTCTATCCCTCCACAGACGATCCCCACTCCTCTTTCGGGATCACGTCTACCCTCACTTCCTTCTCCTATGATGGACCCAGCGCTCATTGCTAAAGCACCTTACTCGAACCGGTTAAGGGCTAACAAATCGAGTCCACATATGGAGAAAATTATGGAAATGTTCAAACAGGTTAACATCAACATCCCTCTCTTAGTTGCGATTCAACAAGTCCCCGCTTATGCGAAAATTCTTAAGGACTTGTGCACTAGGAAGAGGAAGACTCAAGTGCCAAAGAAGGTCTTCATGTCCAATAACATTAGCATTGCTTTTATCCCTCAGCTACCAAAGAAATGTACGGACCCAGGATGTCCTACTATTTCGATTTCTATTGGGATAAACACATCAGCCGTGCTCTTTTAGATCTTGGCGCAAGTGTTAACCTGCTTCCTTTCTCAGTCTATGAGCAACTAGGGATCGGAGAGTTGAAACCAGCCCATTGCACTCTCCAGATGGCTGACCGATCAATCACCAAACCTAGGGGTGAACTGGAGGATGTGTTAATAAAAATCGGGGAATTCGTATTCCCTGTGGATATTATTGTACTTGATACACAGCCTGTAGCAAACCCACGGAATCAAATTCCGGTGATTTTAGGTCGCTCTTTTTGGCCACTTCCAACGCTATCATCAACTGTCGTAATGGCTCTATGACCCTATCCTTCGGGAATAGGTCAATAGAGCTGAACATTTACAAGTTGGGAAGTGTACCCTCTGAACCTACTGCTCATGTCTGTTCTGTCACCGTTCCCTGTAGACGATCCGCACTTACTAACGCGCTACATCCGATACCGTTATTGATTGCGGTCAAAATATTTTTGGTTGGGATTTCTAAATTCTATTTTCTAAAAACCTACACATCCTAAAAATCAAAATAATCAGCCGTCTTTGAAATACTTCATACACTGATGTTATGTAGAAGGGATGACGTTGTACTCATGTAACCAAGGCCTTCCGATCAGAGCATTATAGCAAGTCTTGGCATCAATGACACGAAATTTGATGTCAGTGACGAGCAGCCCGAAGCGTAACGTCAGTATTACGGACCCAAGCGTCCGTGACAACTGTGAGTCAAACCCGGAGATGGTAATTTTGTCTCGGGCCAAGTGCCAAACGCTCATGCAAATTTCCTTCAGCACCCTCACGTTGAGAAGATTGACGGAGGATCCATTGTCGACAAGGATTTTTCCTATCTTGATGTCGTGGCAGTACCCAGTAACATATAACGGGTGATTATGTTCGCACATACCAAGGAAGAGATCTTCATCGCTGAATGTAATGTCAGTCGTATGAACCTCTGCCAGTTCATCTTTCATCTTCTCTTCCGCGAAGAAAGTTTGGAACTGATCGGGCTCTTGTAATGACTTGATTAAACAATCTCGTGCCTCTTTGGACAGGAGGAGAGCATCCAGTATGCTCATTTGTGAGGGTATTTTTCTCAAAAGCGCTAGGACATTGTAATCCACCTTGTTTTTCTAGCCGGGTTCCTGGCTGCGAGCTCCTTGACAACTCCATCGTCGAGGGCAATTTCCTCAGAGATTTTTTCTTTCCCTTTATCTCTTTTGCTCGAACGTTTGTTTGTAGGTCCGAAATTCTTCTTAGACAGCGTGCGGTTACGCAGCTGAATGTTCTCACAGTTCTTCTATTTCAACAATAATGGCCTCTAGGGCATACATATTCCTAACACCTTCGATGATTTCGGTTTCAAATGGGTTTTTCCACCTGACTGCCTGGCATACCTGTAGATCCTTGAGCATTCTTTTGGTTTTTGCTGAAAGAACGACTTCCCATGGAGTTTCTTCCACGAGTGAGCATGATGCCTCTGGCGCATCCACCTTTTTGGTTGTGTGCTTCTGGGATAGGTTTATCCTCTAATTATCAGACAGCACGAATTTCCCCTGTTGATACTGGTCTTCGACCCAGTTCTTGAAAACGAAGCAATCTTCAATTGGGTGGCTCACTATTCTGTGATAGGAGCAGTAATTAGGGTTGTTGACGTCGCCGGGTTACGGTGGACGCCGCGGATCTGGCAATGTGATGAGTTTGTTACACACTGCCAATTCGAACAGTCTCCTCGTCTTATTGCGGGGAAACGAGTAATTGCGTCATAATCTTTCCTCCAAGGATGCGCACGTACGCGCGTTGTTTTGGCTAGAAGCCGGTTTTGGTCCACTCGGTTAATGTTGAGTGTTGGTAACAAAAGCCGCTTTCCCTTTACCCTGGCATTTCGAGGGTCCTTATTTGAGGAGGAAGGCATGTGTCTCATCTGGTCCATTTGGGACAGTTTATCGATCAGAGCCTGGAAGGTTGTTGGTTTGAAGAATATCATGAACTGGGACACAGTCGTTTGAGGATCAAGGGTCTCGATGAACATTCCCATGGCGGGGAATTCTTCAATGCGTTGTTCGCACTTCGACCATAAGTTCTGCCACCGGATCGCGTATTGGACCCAGGTTTCTCCCGGCCTTACCCTGGAATTGATTAACGTCGTGATCGGGGTGCGCTCACTCGCGCTGGTGAACCGCTGTGTGAACAGGAGTTCCATCTCTGTGGTTGTTTTTACGGGGTCATTTGGGAGCTCCGAGTACCATTCAAAGGCCGTTTCTAATCGGCTACCAACGAACCGGCGAAGCAACAGTTTGTCTTCGCTTCCAGTGTTTCCGTATAGAGCTCTGAACTGCACGACGTGCTGGTATGGGTTGCATGTTCCTTTGTACACATAGAACTTAGGGATCGTATATCCCGGTGGGTATTTGATTTGGTCATACCAGCCTGGATACGGTCGCCCGGTTCTGACAATTTGGCCACCAGCTTCATTAGCTTGATGAGCTCGTATTTGTTGAGCAATATAATCATCAAGAGAAGCCTTGGAGATCGTTTCCTTCTTGGCTACAGATAAGGCTAAAGGAGAGTTTGATGTTTCCCCTCTGTCATCCTCGATGATTATCGGCGGATTTTCGGCTGGGGTTATAGTTGGATCATTATTCTCACCATATCCTGGAACAGGAGCATCATTTGCTTTATGTTAGCAGCTTGTTCAGCGACCTCTTTGTCTTTTCTTTCAAACACCATTTATAGGAACTTTGTATCGGTCTCCTGCTCTTGTCGATGTTCAGCTGCTGGATCCGGACTTTCTTTCTGTCCAGTGAGTGCTGCCATTTTGGTCAGCATTTCGTGGAGCTTTTGTTGTTGCTCATGAGCCTTGGTCAGCGACCGAGTTTGCGGCCGGTGACTCACCGAAGCACGGCTTTCATCTTTTTCGGAAACTATGTAGACTGTATTCATGATCATGCCCGCAGACTTGGGGCATTTGGGTCCATCGCCTTTGGAATTTGCCGCAGGCGGTGGGATTTTCTCAGGCCTCATCCTTTTGTAAGAGGTCGAAATTGAAGGATTCGTTATAACGGGCACCTGTGTAGAAGAAGTCCCTTTTAGTACGATGGAGGGATGGTCTTTCTATTGCCGAGCCTTCGATTTCTTCAGTTGAAGAGAGTGGTCTTTGTCGATCACAGAGTCTTGGACCTTCCGCCAAACTCTATGAATTTGTGAGGAGAGCCGCTGATGGGGGCGCTCCGGTTTTGCCTGCACGGTGACTTCTGCAGATAGGGGAGTTTTCTTCAGCACCGCCATTGGAGAGTTCTTTCGCGCCCTCCTAAGCTGATCGAAACTGATCCCGGTTGGAAAATCAGCGTCAACTTCCAATATTGGAGCTGGCGGAGTAAGTCCAGAGAAGGAGTTGCCCCCATCTTTTCTCACTCGGTGCCAGTAGCGACGTCGAGCGTGCCTTGCAGCAGGGACCGCTTCAGTTTTGGAAACGGCTTCTTCGTTCCCTCGGCTTTGCTGATGGACTGCAATTAGTGCCAGTCTGTTGAAAACCGACGTCCTTATCAAAGTTTAGGGAGGGAGGGCCAATCTTTCAAGACCGACTTTCTGATGGGGGAAGCCCTTTTGACGGATTCGCCCGTAGCAGGAGTTGGGAGGGATATCCATTTTGGGGCAGCCCCTTCGGGTATCACGAGCCTCTTTGCAGGCATGTTTGAGCTTTTTCTCAGCCTGTTGAAAACTGAGGCTCCAGTTTTGAACGGCCCGTTGAGAGGGGCCGTTATGGTTGCAAGTCGATCGAAGACCGACCTCTTGGGAGCTTCCTCTTGCGGCGCTGAGGCACCGAAACTCACTGGTCGGAGCATGGTCTCGAAGAACAATCCAGTAGTGGCATACATAACTTTCCCCCCTAGCATTGAAAAAATAGAGGCCGTGTTAGGCCACTAAGTCACTCTTCCAGTTGGGGTGGACCGAGAGTTGCTGTTACATGAAGTGCAGTTGGAAGCCATCAATTTTCTGCATAGGAGTGTTTCCCCCAGTTAGAGCAAAGCTCTGTTTAAAATTCAAATTTTTGAAATGAAGCAATGCTTCAGATGCAGCGCCAAGTGCGTTGCGCCCTAAGCAGTGCACCACATGCAAAGCACGTGGACGCTAGCACTAGGTGTGCTGCGCTCCAAGTAGCGCACTACGTGTCAAACACAGGTGCGCTAGCGCAATGTGCTCTGCCCTTTAAGCAGCGCACCACGTGTAAAACACGGGTGCGCTAGCGCTGGAACTAAAAGCTCCCCACCGTTAGATCAAAGATCTAATAATAATGATAAATCATTAATTAATCAGAATTAAATTCTGTTAAGGAAAGATTTCTCAAAATCTTTCCAAATAACAAGATTGTGTTCTGTAAATCAGAGCACCGTTGGATCAATGATCCAATGGTAAATAAAATTACCAAAAGACAGAATAAATTCTGCATGGAAAGATTTATCAATCTTGTTAAAAACAAGAAGATTGCCTTCTGTAAAACAGAAGCCCTAGGATCAAAGATCCAATGGTGGGGAAACATCCCCAAATCAATCAAAGAAAGATCTTTTTAACCGATTCAACAAATCAGCCTACCCTATAAAAAGGCACCTAGACTTCAAGTCACAGGGATACAAAAAAGAGAGAGAAACCTCTCCAAAAACTTTGAGAAAATTCAAAGAGCAAGCTCTTACAAGAAGATTTTTTTTCAAGGTAAGAATGAATGATGATGAATACAGAGATGAAATCATCTCATGATTAAGAAAGAAGAATTCATTTCTTTAAAAAGATTATAGATCTACAAAGACAAAATGTCTTTCACAAAGAGATCAAAAGATCTCATCATAAAATAAAAGAAGAACTTACTTCTCACAGATCATAGATCTATATGACTAAAGTCTTTCTTGAAGAGATCACGAACATCTCATTATAAAAAGGAGAATAATTTAATTCTCTTAAAGATCATAGTCCATAAAGGCAAAGCCTTTCATCAATATAAGAGATTGAAACAAAATAAGAACGGTTATTCTTAGATCTTGAGACAAAGTATCTTTTAAAAAAGCTCAGATCATAAAATTGATCAGATGCGTTTCTGCGCTCTCTAGACTGGTGCTTAGCGCCAAATGCGCCACGTGTCAATCACGTATGCGCCAATTAATAACTAGCGCCTTGCGCTTCTGAAATAGCGCACTGCGCTGATGGGCTGGCGCTCAGCGCCAAGCGCACCACGTGTCATTCACGTATGCGCTACTAAACTGAAAGCGCAATGCGCTCATGAACTAGCGCTCTGCGCTCATAAATTGGCATCATGCGCCCATCATCTGGCGTCTAGCGCCAAGCGCAACACGTGTCCCTTACATGTGCGCTACTTGGTAGAAGCGCACTGCACTTTTTGACTGGCGCAAAGCGCCAAGCGCACCATGTGTCGCACTAACAGAACATAAATTGTTGTTTAATAATATCCCAGAGTTATGATTGAATGCTCAGCATTCAATAAAAGACAAAATCATTGTCAAGATAAAAGTCAATGCTCAGCATTGTTAAAAGGGGCCGAGCCCAAATAAAAGCTCAACAGCCCAAAACAAATGTTAAGACATTTTAACTTGATTGGAATTAACCCAAGATTGGCCCTAAGTCCTCAAATGCAGATTAACTGAGCCTATATGCTCGTAAATCTTTTAACAGATCTTAGTTCCAAATTGGACTACAGATCTACGAACCAAAATTGGTTTAAGGGTATATCTCTGAACCCCTCTGATATATGTCGTTGTAATCCTTCAACGTCTTCAGAGAGGTGAAGGGTCCCGACAACCATACATTTCACAGACTATGACGTCTTAAAACTGGACTGTGGGGTCCTTAAGCCCATGGACTATGATGTCCTTAACCTCGGACTGTGGGGTCCTTCAAAACCCATGGACTATGATGTCCTTAATCTTGGACTGTGGGATCCTTCAAAACCCATGGACCGAGATGTCCTTAAACTAACATAGGACCGAGTTGTCCTTAAACTAACAATGGACCGTAATGTCCTTAAACTAATCGACCGCAATGTCCCTAAACTAAACAATAGAGTCCAAATGCTCTTTTGTTGGATCTAAACGATCCCGTTAAGTTGATCTTAGCCTAAAAATTAAACTAACGTATCATTAACAAACGTTTAAGTTGATCTTCGTCTCAAATGAGACTAACGTATCCTTAAACCTAACCCCCAAACCCAAATCTAAGAAGATATGGATTTGGACTAATTCACGCCCTACGGGCGACAACATACATTAGTCTCCATATACAATCCACGGGCAACCAAAAACAAAACAAACACCCACGACACGAAGTGACCATCTGGAGAAGGAGAAAGTGGTTACCGCGATGCGGTAGCGTAATTAACTACAGGGGCTTGCTCCTGCAGGGAAGAGCGTCCCCACAATTAAAAAAACCCTCAAATGAGGGGGAATCTGACGAAGTCTGCTATATCGGCCGCATCCGTTTAAACCTTCGATACATGGTGTCATAAATCAACTTGGCATCCTCGAAGAGGTGGACGGATAGCACCAATTAGCATCTGCCCCGAAATTCAGGCAAGACGGACCTGCGCGGTCGCGTCTCCATGTTTCGGTGGGGAACAGATTTCGGCACGCCCTGTGGGACCTTTTCCTCTTTCCACTCTACACTTCGTGTGTAATGTTCACGAACGTATCACGGTTTGATAATGGTTGCCCTTGGGTTTGAGGTACTAAGATTTGATTTTTTTCTCGTGCAGAAAACAAAAAGAAATGGCTTCTACCTTCACAAAATGCTCCAGCTGCAACTACAACTCCCATACCGCCTCATCTGGAGGTGTAACTTACGGGCCCCAGGCAGCCTCCCTGTTCACGATGTCGGTGGACCAAGTAACTCAGGCCACCACTGGGCTGTTCTTTGGGACTATGATCCCACCCATGAGCTTCAATGCCCCGATGCTACCACGAGAAGCCCCAAAGAAGTCGGTTTTTGATCGACTTACTACTACCGCGGCCCCTCTCAACGGGTCGCCCAAGTCTAATACTTCAGTTTTCAACAGACTGGGCCAGAACGCCAACAAGCCCGTAATACCTGAAGAAGCCATCCTAAAGCGGATAGCCATCCTGGCTCAAGCAGACGAAATCATTGGAAAGGCTTCTCCTGACAAGAAGTCAGTTTTCACAAGGCTGGCCACTCCGGCTCCCGCTCCAGGCGAAGTCACCTCTGCCCAGAGGTCTATATTCGATAGGTTGGACATTACTTCTCGGCGAACATCAGTCTTCAAAAGGCTGACACCGGCGACAACCCTCAGTCAAGACAGGGGGCATGATGAAGCCATCTCCATAGCTGAACCAACTCCATCCTCATGACATGCTCGCCGTCGTCACTGGCGCCGAGTAAGGAAGGCTGGGGGAAACTCCCCTTCTGGATTGACCCCACCAGCCCCCGTGGTAGAAATCGATGCTGCTGTTCCAACTGGGAACAGCTTTGACCGCTTAGGAGGGTTCGCAAGAACTCTCCGACTACCGTGCTGAAGAGATCTCCTCCACCTATGGAGATTACTACAGAAAAGAAGACGGAGCAGCCCCCTCAGCAGCTGTCCTCCAAAATTTATAAAGTCTGGCGACAGGTCCAGGAATCGGTGATTAACCAGGACTACTCTCGCCGGCCAAAGAAGCTCAAAGCTCAGCAAGAAAAGAGCCATCTCGTGATACCACAGAAGACGTCATCCGTCTGGGTGCCCGCTGCAACGGCCCCCTCGACTTCAACTGCTCACAAGAGAAGGAGGCCAGAGAAAGCCCCCGTGAATGCGGCAAACCGCAAGGACGTCAAATCTAAACGCCCCAAATCCGGGGGCATGGTAATACATACCATTTATATGGCTTCCGGAAAAGAAGAAAGTCGTGCTTCTACGGGTCATCGACCGCTTACCCGATCAATAACGAAGGCTCAGGAGCAACAGCAGCAGAAACTTCAGGAGATGCTGACTGCAATGGCCGCACTCACTGGGCCAAAAGAAAACCCAGAGACCTCGGAGCAGCGTCGAGAACAAGAAACTGATACCTAGTTCCTCCGAAGAATGCTCGAGAGGAAAGAAAAAGAGGTTGCGGAGAAGGCAGCAAATATAAAACGAATGGCTCTTTTGTTCCAAGACATGGCTGGGATGATGTTACAGCCGGAATCTCCAGCTGAAGACCCCCCGATCATCATTGAAGACGACAGAGGGGAAACATCGAACCCTCCTCAGGCTCTTTCAGCAGCCAAAGAGGAGACCATCTCCAAGGCCGCTTTAGATGATTACATTGCTCAGCAAATACGAGCTCACCAGGCAAACGAAGCGGCTGGATAAGTCGTTAAGACTGGGCGACCATATCCAAGCTGGTATGAACAAATAAGGTACCCGCCGGGATATACGATCCCTAAATTCCATGTATATAAAGGGACGGGAAATCCGCATCAACACGTCGCTCAATTCAGAGCCTTGTGCGGCAACACTTGGGGTGATGATAAATTTCTGCTCCGCCAGTTTGTTGGTAGTTTGTCGGAGACGGCATTCGAGTGGTATTCTAACTTCCAAACGACTCCGTCAAGACTTTTGCAGAGATGGAGCTACTATTCACCCAGCGTTTCGCGAGTGCTAGTGAACACACCGTAATAACGGCATTGATCAATGCCAGGGTGAAGCCAGGTGAAACGTGGGTGCAATACGCAATACGATGGCAAAATTTTTGGTCAAAATGTGAGCAGCGCATCGAGGAAGCGCCGGCAGTGGGCATGTTCGTGGGAACTCTTGACCCTCAAGCAACTATTTCCCAATTCATGATGTTCTTCAAGCCGACCACATTCCAGGCCTTGATCGACAAACTGGCCCAAATGGACCAGATGGGTCATAGACCGTCTCCTTCAAAGCCGGAGCCGCGGAACGAAAAGGGTAAAGGGAAGGCGACCTTCGTCGCGAATACTCAACAGTAGCCCAGTGCCCCAAAACTAACTGATCGACTAGACGAGAGACGGCGATACTATAATGAGAAAATGAAGCGCCCTTATTCATTTCCCTGGTACAAAACGAGGAGATTGTTTGAGCTGGCGGTGCGCAACAGGCTCATCAATCTGCCGAATCCAAAACGACCGTTGCAACCTGGCGAGGCTAATAGTCCCGATTATTGCCCCTACCATCAAACGGTAAGCCATCCAATTGAAGATTGCTTTGTCTTTAAAGGCTGGATCGAAGACTAATACCAACAGGGCAAATTTGCCCTGTCCGAGAATTGGAAGGTGAACCCGCCACAGCCACACACTCCCAAGAAGACGGACACACCGGGGGCATCATGTTCTTTCATAGAAGAAGCTCCATGGGAGGTCGTTCTTTCAGCCAAGACTAAAAGAATGCTGAAGGATCTCCAAACATGCCCGGCAATCAGATGGAAAAATCCACTGGAACCCGAGATCATCGAAGGAATGCTGAAACTGCGCCCAACTCCAAAGATTGGTGGTGATAGCCAAAGCACTCACACCTAGCCGTCAAAGTCTTCGAAGAAGAAGAAGAAGACCAAAAAGCCTATGAAGCCGGTGACAAGCGCACGGACCTGCAGAAGCAAATTGACGCGATGGAAAAATATAATCAAAAAGCGCGGACTCCAGTCACACTCCAAGAATTTCTCAGCCACGTCCTTGAGGACGGAGATGATGAAAATGGAGAAGACTTTTCGGATGAATTTGAAGATTATGTGGCAAGTTGCCATGTGATATCTCACTCGTCGATAAATGATGAAGAAGCTCCTTACACAAAGAGACTGGGGGCAGATCCTGAGCCGGAACTTCTAGGGCCATCAGACGAAATGATTGATGCATTCCTGAACGAAGCTCTTTCGAAAAGCAAAGCCGATCGAGTGCGCGAGATGGCCATAGTTGAAAAGGCCAAACGTCGGCGACTGGATGAAAAGGTTGAGGTACCCCAACCAGACCGAGGCATCCCCGTGACAGATAAGAGCAGGCTTAAAACGAAGAAAAAGTTCGCTAAAGCCATATCAATGGGAATAAAGTTGCCACCCTCTGAAGGAAATACTCTTGGTGAAGCGGAAATACATCCTAGCTACTGCTTATATCATCGAAGGATTGCGCACCCTACTGAAGAGTGCATAGCCTATAAAAGATGGTGGCAAGGATATGTTGCTCACCGACAACATTTCAAGCAGATGAAACGCAAAACTCGTCGGGAGCAAAGAAATACGATTGATGAGCATAAAAGAACGACCGGCAACTGTCACATGGTCAACGCTGGGGGATCGCAAGTTCTCACCTTTGGGAGCGATTCTGATGAAGAAATAGCACTTGGCCCTCTCTTTAAAGAATCCACCTCGGGAAAAGAGGAAGAACCTAAGAGCTGTGAAAATATTCAGCTGTACAATCGCACGCTACCTAGAAAGAATCTCGGGCCTGCAAATAAGGGACCCGCCAACCAGGCTTCAAACAAAAAGGATAAAGGAAAAGAAAAAGTCCCTGAGAACATCGCCCTAGAAGATCAAGTCATCAAAGAGCTGACAGCCAAGGACCAGCCAAAGAAAAACAAGGTGGACTACAACGTTCTGGCACACTTGAGGAAGATACCCTCATAGCTCAGCATTCTCGACGCCCTTCTGCTATCAAAAGAAGCAAGAGATTCTTTGATCAAGGCATTACAAGAGCCCGAACAGTTCCAAGATTTCCTCGCCGAAGAAAAGATGAAGGACGAGCTGGAAGAAGTACACACGGCCGATATCACCTTCAGCGATGAAGACCTCCTCCTCGGGACGTGTGAGCATAACCGTCCCCTATATGTCTCCGGATACTATCATGATATCAAGATAGGCAAAATCCCGGTTGACAATGGGTCTTCTGTTAACCTCCTCAATGTAAGAGTGTTGAAGGAGATATGCATGAGCGTACAACACCTCGCTCGGGATAAGATCACCATCTCCGGGTTCGACTCTCAGTCATCATGGACGCTTGGGTCCGTGATGCTGACGTTACGCTTTGGGCTGCTTGTCACGGACATTAAGTTTCATGTCATTGACGCCAAAACATACTACAATGCTTTGCTCGGCAGGCCTTGGTTACACAAGTACAACATTATCCCTTCTGCACAACATTAGTGTATGAAGTATTTCAAGGATGGTCTCGAGTACACCGTAACAGGGGAACTTAACCTGTTCTCCGTAAACGAAGTTCACAAATATAAGGATGCAAAGTACTTCCTGCCTGATTTCGAAGACACAGAAAGATGTCGCAAACCCGAGGATAAGAACAAAGCTATCACCATTATTCCGGTCTTCGGGAGTGATACCGAGGAGGAGGAAGAAATAATTTATCCAGGCCCGCCCCAATGCAACGAGCTGGGACCATCCACCCCTATGTTGATCTTCGGCAGCGACTCGAAAGATGAAGTCAATGCCGTATTTTCTGTTCGGCCACCAATTCAAGCCTTTGCTGATGATGATCGGAGTTTGCAAATCGCCATGGTTCCACGAGAGCATTACAAAGAGCTCGATGCACTTAATGCCTATAGTGTGCAGGAACTACGTACATTCTACGTCCCTTCCAGGCGAAAGGATGAAAAGGCGATCCTATTCTACCGATCCGTGGAAACCAAAGTGGAGAAAGAAATCTAGCATGGCGCCGATTCTACGCTCGACAGGCTCCAGCCCATCCGTCTGCCCAGATATTACACAGACGGATTAAAGAGACTCTTGAGACGCCAAGGTGTACACCAAAAACAGACCGCTTGACAAGCTCGGTTCTATAACAAAATCTGAAACGTCCCCAGAACTCAGCGGAAGTTGCCCAATGGGAGAATGGAAACGATCGGGCTTGGATATGTTTAATCCAAGAAACGGGAGTGTAGCATTCTGAAATTTTAGAAATAAATAAAATTAATTAATTAAATAATAAGGTGTTAAATTAAAAAGTTATTAAAAACCAAATTAGACAATTTCATAAGATGTACGTAAAATAAATTAAATTAAAATTTTTATATGTAACATAAATAAGTTATAAGGGTTTTAGTGATAATTTTAACTTCATTTTAATAATAAGGGTGTTATATAATAACATAAGTTGTGAGGGGTTTTTATACAAGTTTAAAGAAATTATGCAAATTTGGTTTTGTGAGGGTGTAAGTGAAAAATGGGTAGAAAGTGTTTTAGTTCAGAAGTTAATTTCAAATTAAATCAAATTGGAAGGGTTAGTGTGTTGACACCTCCTACACTCATGCTCAACACACACCTCACAACTCCTCCTTACATGAAAACCCCACATCTTACTTGGTGACACCTCCTCCTTCACCTTATCCTTTTTTTTATCATATATAACTCATGTTCAGATCATTTACCTAATTTAAAATCTGAAAATTTCTGAAAGAAAAACAAAACTAAAAGAAAACAAAGAAGAACAAGAGAAAGAAGAAGGAAGGAGCTAAATCTAAGGATTTCTCATCATCAAGCTAGGCAAGGAGCTTGTACATCTTGGGAGTGTTATTCCAACAAGTTATTTTAGGTAAAATCATTACTCAGAGTAGAGATTTAGTTCTGGAATTAATTTAACTTTGAAATCACACATCTATAATATCGTATTCTAGGTACAACTAAGTTCTGTTTGAATCTGCTATTGTTTGGATAACAATTAACTCAACTAAACAGGACCTAAATGTTGTATGTCGAACTTAGAGCAAACCATAGGAGCACGAACCATTGGGACCGGATTTAGGCCGGCGACACGTAGGGAAAATCCGGCGTCGCCGGGTTTGTGAATGGGTTTGGTGTTTTGGTTTGTTGGGTAGGTAATTGTACAGAATTTTGGTTAATTTGGTAATGTTTAATCAATTCAGTTTAACTGTATATAAAATCTGAAGACTAATATCGGAAAAAGGTATAAAAAAAATCCAAAATACGACACGGTTATAATGTATCGAGATCTGTTTTATGTTGCGATGCAGGTTTGGGTTAAAATCCAGTAAGGTTAAGTATAGGATGGCTTGGAATAATCGTATACAATATAAATAGTACGTAAGAACATGTGTTTGTATTTTCGCCGTGTCGGAATAACCGTTTCCTTATACAAGTTAATTTCGATGTTAGATTCAAATACGAGAACTTTGGAAGCCGCAAAGAAAGGAAAAGGATTGGCGATTCCTGAGTAGATGCGACATATTTCCGGTGAGTAGACTAAATATCTACCGGGGAATTTTGTAGAGATGGCATGTTACGCCCGTAGTTTTATTTAAATAAATGCATACTTTTGTATTCTAAACGATAATATGCATTCATATCTACATGTAACTCATTTTAGTTGTTAGAACACTGCAAAATTATCGACGAGTTATGCCGCACGTGCACATCTCTATATGTTACACTACACCTTGTCGATATTAAAATGTCATTTTTACACTAAATATTCATCTTGTTAAATATGATTCCTATCATACCTAAATTATTAACAATAGTGGTAATTTGCATAAATGACATCATGTTTATCATCCGAGTATTCTAAGTTGATATATGAAGCTTTATATTATTGAGGATTTTGATTTGAGTTATTCCAAACCGAGTCGGTGGATATACGGTTATGGATTTATAGTTTTATTCTGGACTGAGTCGGTGGGTATACGGTTACGGATTTACAGTTGTATCCAGACTGAGTCGGTGGGGATACAGTTGGATACATGGTGGACTTTGTTGATTACAGGATCGTTCGAGAAATGATGCCTGAGAGAAATGGAAGTTTTGTGTCGATGATGGACACGGAAATATGAATTTGTTGATAATAAATGATGAGATTTCAGTTTTGGTTATTTGAATTGTAGTACAGATTCATACTTTCCATATACTATCGTACATCCTACTTGCTCTCATCTCAGTAGTTGTGATCATCATATTTATATTATTTACCGTTATATGTTAGTTATATTCACTGAGTTGGCAACTCACCCCGTTGTGCTACAGTTCCTTGCAGGGGTAGAGTGGACGGTTAGCAGCGGTGTAGATCCACTTTTGCAGCTTTTATCACATCTTTCGATAGATGGGTTACATATGTAGTGACCTTCTATTTTGGTATTGTATCCTTATATCTAGAAAACCTCCATCAAACCTTGTATTATGATTTAGAACGATAGATGGTTATATGTATATTAGTTGACAGGTGAGATCGTTGGTATGTTAGTGGATATTTCTTTTAATTATATCTGTGATTCTATTGGTCTCATATAAGTTGTAAATTTTATTCCGCTGTGGTATTTTGTTGATCCCAACTAGGAATGCAACCAAACTTAACACTTTATATTTGTTATTATATCTTAATTTCATAACAACTGTGATTTTTACTTAAAAACTAAATTTTTATAAAGAATTCCGCAAAAAAGGATTTTGATCTTGGTTTCGGCTTACTCGGGTTGTGTATATATCTTTAGATGTTATACAATCTAAGTGCCGGTCACATCCAAATTTTGGGTCGTGACAAAGTTGGTATCAGAGCCTAGGATTAAGCTTACGGAGTTGAGTAGGGAGTTAAGATAAGTTGATGTGAGTTCGTGATTTAGGATGACCTTTGGTTTGATGGAGTAGGTGAATTAGGATGAGTGCAGTACCGTAGGTATGTTCCGTGGCATATTTACTCTACCATGCTCAGCCTAACCAACCTTAGGATGTATATCTTGATATATTATTCCTTTGACTCTTTGTTATTGATTGTTCCTATTCATAAGTCTTATCAACTCTCGTTTCTTATTCCAGTTGCTATGGCTACGCGAGCTAGGTGAGCCGCATCCAGAGATGCAGCTAGGGCGAGTCCGCCTGTGACGGCGACTGGTACCCCGGACTTTCCGGCGGTGCATGAGCATGTTGATCCTCCTCCTCCAGATCGCATGACTAGGATAGAGGAGAGCATGTTGGGATTGCAGCGAGTGGTAGGACAGTTAGCTGAGGCCACTCGAGTACTGAGACAGGATCCGGCACCGACCATGGCAGAGTCCGAGATACAGCCCACGCAGACGGTAGCACTTGTTGATACGAGAGTGATGGAGGTATCGCTTGCAGAGTTCATAAGGTTGAGGCCTCCGGTATTTACAGGGACCAATGTAGCGGAGGATCCTCAATCCTTTCTGGATAGGATGGCGAGAATTGGTAGATCATTGCGATGTTCTGATACGAGGTCAGTTGAGCTGACTAGTTTTCGTTTGGAGGGACTTACACAGGAGTGGTGTGAGTTGATGGAGAGAGGGCGAGCTACGGGTCTTCCTCTGATGTTGTGGGCCGAGTTTTCTGAGGTCTTTCTTGCCAGATTTCTTCCACAGAGTGTGAGGGACGCTAAAGCTAGCAGTTTCGAAGCGTTGCGTAAATCGGCAAGTATGTCAGTAGTAGATTATGATTTACGATTTACCCAGTTGTCGCGCTATGCTCTATATTTAGTTCCTACGGAGGAACTTCGAGTGAAGAGGTTCCTAAGGAGTCTTGACACGCAGTTGTATTTGGCTATAGGCTCCCAGCATTTTGATACGTATGCGCAGGCCATGGATGCAGCGATACGAGTAGAGCAGTGGTTGAGCGAGGCAGTGGTTGTTCCGGAGCCAAAGAGGAGTAGACCGATCGGGCTAATGACTAGATAGTTTAACGGAGGCAGAGGCAGATATACTCCAGGCCGCAGTTTCAAACGAGGTTGGACCCAGGGCCAGATGTTCAGTTCATACCCCGATGATCAGGGGACCCCACTCACATGTTATAATTGCGGGCTTCCAGGGCATACGGCTAGAGGGTGTACACGTTATAGCGGGATGGTTACTCCACCGGTTGCTTTACCCCCTCCACCTTCTACACCGATGGCTTTACTTCCTCCCCCAGTTGGTCCTACACGCCAGGCGGTTACACCACGAGGTCGAGGCTTTGCAGGACGATCTCAGAGAGGTCAAGGAGATAGAGGCAGAGGACAACAGGATGCGGGCAGGGGCCAGGCATGGGTTTTTATGCTGACTCCACAGGATGCCCAGGCATCAAATGTAGTTGTGACAGGTACTCTTGCAGTATGTTCGTTAGATGCACATATTTTATTTGATCCCGGTTCTACACATTCTTATGTATCTTCACGCTTTGCACTTTTTTTGGGGAAAGGGTCGTCGTTATTAGAAGTACCGTTGGTAGTAATTACTCCGGTAGGAGATTCTTTTATAGCTCGACACGTATTCAGATCATGTTCTGTACGTATTGGTAATAGAGATTCGCTAGTTAATCTGATTCTCCTGGATATGCTAGATTTTGATATACTTCTCGGTATGGATTGGTTGGCCGCTTGTAATGCCTATGTAGATTGTCGGGGAAAAGCGGTCAGATTTTGTTTTCCAGGTGAACCGATCTTTGTTGTGCAAGGGAACTGTAATATAACTCTTGCCAACATAATTTCTGCTCTTTGTGCGGGACACTCTTGAAGAAGGGTTTTCATGGGTTCTTGGCATTTGTGCAGGACTTAGGAGTCGCTGAGATTCCATTGGACCAGGTTCCGATCGCACGAGAATTTCCGGAGGTATTTCCTGCTGAGTTACCAGGACTACCGCGATATTGAATTTTGTATTGACTTGATTCCGGGTGCAGGGCCTATTTCTATACCACCCTATCGGATGGCACCGACGGAGTTAAAGGAACTCAAAAGACAATTGCAAGAGTTATTAGATAGAGGACTAGTTCGTCCCAGTGTATCACCGTGGGGAGCTCCTGTCTTATTTGTAAAAAAGAAGGATGGTAGTATGAGACTGTGCATCGACTACCGATAGCTGAATCGTGTCACTGTGCGAAATAGGTATCCACTACCTCGTATCGATGACTGGTTCGATCAGTTACAAGGAGCTAGCTACTTCTCGAAAATTGATTTGCGGTCAGGGTATCACCAGTTGAGGGTTCGGAAAGACGATATTCCGAAGACTGCATTTCGCACAAGATATGGAGACTATGAGTTCCTGGTGATGTCGTTCGAATTCACCAACCCCCCTGCAGCTTTTATGGATATGATGAACCGTATCTTCTGGCCCTTCATTGATTAGTTTATTATAGTATTCATTGATAGCATTCTCGTTTATTCCTGGAGTAGAGAGGAACACGAGCAGCATTTGCGTATTACGTTGCAGACCTTGAAGGAGCATCAACTGTTTGCAAAATTCTCCAAGTGTGCGTTTTGGCTGGATAGTATGGAATTCTTGGGACACGTAGTTACTAGAGCTGGGATATGTGTGGACCCGAAGAAGATTGAAGCGGTACAACACTGTCCCAGACCTGTGTCAGTTACGGAGGTTCGGAGTTTCTTAGGTCTAGCAGGTTATTACCGACGCTTTGTACAGGATTTCTCCCGGATAGCTGTACCGTTGACCGGATTGACTAGGAAGGAGGTTCCATTTCAGTGGAAAGATGTATGTGAGTAGAGTTTCCAGCAGTTGAAGACTCTCTTGACGACTGCACCAGTCTTATCTTTACCTTCCGGGTCAGGTGGTTTCGTTGTGTATTGTGATGCATCTCGAGTGGGGTTAGGCTGTATGTTGATGCAGCACGGCAGGGTTGTAGCTTATGCTTCTCGACAGTTGAAGAGGCACGAACAAAACTACCCCACTCATGATTTGGAAATGGCTGCTGTGGTTTTTGCACTGAATATTTGGAGGCATTACTTGTATGGATAGTCGTGCCAAATCTTCACCGATCATAGGAGCTTAAAGTATATTTTTCAGCAGAGGGATCTGAACCTAAGGCAGCGTAGATGGATGGAACTAGTGAAAAATTACGATTGTGAGATCTTATATCATCCAGGCAAAGCGAATGTTGTAGCAGATGCTTTGAGTCGGAGACCTGGAGGTAGCTTATCTCATTTGCGCACCTTGCAGAAACAGTCTTCTACCGACTGGAAGATTTTATGTGATAGTCGTATACAATTTGAGTTCACCCCGATAGGAGGACAGCTAGCACATGTTCGTACCCGACCTCAGTTATTGGATCGTATTCGAGAGACACAACCCGCAGATGCTCGTATATTGGAGCTTATGGATCAGGTTAGGCAGGGCAGGGAGACGGAGTTTATGATTGACGATCATGGAGTATTACGCTTTAGAACTCGTCTCTGTGTACCAGATTCTGACGGATTGAGGCATGAGATTTTAGAGGAGGCTCATAGATCAGCATACAGTATTCATCCTGGTTCCACCAAGATGTATCATGATCTGAAGGATCTTTATTGGTGGGAAGGAATGAAGAGGGATGTTGCGGAATATGTTTCGAGATGCTTGACTTGTCAGCAAGTCAAAGCAGAACACCAAAGGCCAGCCGGAGAGTTGCAACCCTTGCCCATTCCAGAGTGGAAATGGGAACAAATTTCCATGGATTTTGTGGTGGGTCTACCCAGGACTAACAAAGGGTATGATTCCATTTGGGTGATTGTAGATAGATTGACAAAGGCAGCTCATTTTCTTCCAGTGAAGACGACGTATGGGTTTGCACGGTATGCTCAGATTTATATCGACGAGATTGTACGATTGCATGGAGTTCCGACATGCATAGTATCAGATAGGGGTACCCAGTTTACTAGCAGGCTATGGCAGAAACTTCAAGAAGCTCTCGGTACACGATTGAGTTTTAGTACAGCCTTCCACCCACAGACAGATGGTCAGTCAGAGTGGACCATTCAGACTTTAGAGGATATGCTTCGCGCTTACAGCCTTGATTTTGGTGGTAGTTGGGATCGTCACCTACCTTTGATAGAATTTTCGTACAACAATAGTTTTCAAGAGACGATCCAGATGGCACCCTTTGAAGCTTTATACGGGAGGAAATGTCGATCACCCATTTGCTGGACGGAACTGAGCGAGAGTAGTATTTTGGGACCGCAGATAGTACAGAAAACTACAAAAAAGATTCAATTGATACGGGACAGAATGAGGGCGGCCCAATGCAGACAGAAATCATATGCAGATCGATGACGTCGTAGACTCGAGTTTCAGGTGGGAGATCATGTGTTTCTTCGTATATCTCCGATGAAAGGTATGATGCGCTTCGGGAAAAGGGGGAAGCTCAGCCCCAGATATGTTGGACCTTACGAGATTCTGGAGAGAGTGGGTGCTGTAGCTTATCGTTTAGCACTTCCAACGAGTTTTTCCGATGTGCATCCGGTGTTTCATGTTTCGATGCTTCGCAAGTATCTTCACGATCCTTCTCACGCGATCCAGCATCAGACATTACAGCTTGAGTCAGATTTATCCTACACAGTGCAGTCAGTCGCTATTCTAGACAGGCAGGCAAAGAAACTAAGATCGAGGGTATTTCCATCTGTAAAGGTTCTTTGGCAAGGAAAAAATCGCGAGGAGATTACTTGGGAGACCGAGGATGCGATGCGAAAGAAATTTCCACATCTTTTTGAAGGTACGTTTAGTTAAGTTTTAAATTCGGGGATCGAATTTTCTTAAGGGGGGAATATTGTAGCATTCTGAAATTTTAGAAATAAATAAAATTAATTAATTAAATAATAAGGTGTTAAATTAAAAAGTTATTAAAAACCAAATTAGACAATTTCATAAGATGTATGTAAAATAAATTAAATTAAAATTTATATATGTAACATAAATAAGTTATAAGGGTTTTAGTGATAATTTTAACTTCATTTTAATAATAAGGGTGTTATATAATAACATAAGTTGTGAGAGATTTTTATACAAGTTTAGGGAAATTATGCAAATTTGGTTTTGTGAGGGTGTAAGTGGAAAATGGGTAGAAAGTGTTTTAGTTCAGAAGTTAATTTCAAATTAAATCAAATTGGAAGGGTTAGTGTGTTGACACCTCTTACACTCATGCACAACACACACCTCACACCTCCTCCTTATATGAAAACCCCATATCTTACTTGGTGACACATCCTCCTTCACCTTATCCTTTCATTTGTCATATATAACTCATGTTCAAATCATTTACCTAATTTAAAATCTGAAAATTTCTGAAAGAAAAACAAAACTAAAAGAAAACAAAGAAGAACAAGAGAAAGAAGAAGGCAGGAGCTAAATCTAAGGATTTCTCATCATCAAGCTAGGTAAGGAGCTTGTACATCTTGGGAGTGTTATTCCAACAAGTTATTTTAGGTAAAATCATTACTCACGGTAGAGATTTAGTTCTGCAATTAATTTAAGTTTGAAATCACAAGTCTATAATATCGTATTTTAGGTACAACTGCGTTCTGTTTGAATCTGTTATTGTTTGGATAACAATTAACTCAACTAAACAGGACCTAAATGTTGTATGTCGAACTTAGAGCAGACCATAGGAGCATGAACCATAGGGACCAGATTTGGGCCGGTGAGACGTAGGGAAAATCCGGCGTCGCCGGGTTTGTGAATGGGTTTGGTGTTGTGGTTTGTTGGGTAGGTAATTGTACAGAATTTTGGTTAATTTGATATTGTTTAATCAATTCAGTTTAACTGTATATAAAATTTGAAGACTAATATCAGAAAAAGGTATCAAAAAAAATCCAAAATACGACACGGTTAAAACGTATCGCGATCTGTTTTCTGTTGCGATGCAGGTTTGGGTTAAAATCCAGTAAGGTTAAGTATAGGATGGCTTAGAATAATCGTATACAATATAAATAGTACGTAAGAACGTGTGTTTGTATTTTCGCCGTGTCGGAATAACCGTTTCCTTATACAAGTTAATTTTCGATGTTAGATTCAAATACGAGAACTTTGGAAGCCGTAAGGTAAGGAAAAGGATTGGTGATTCCTGAGTAGATACGACATATTTTCGGTGAGTAGACTCAACATCTACCGGGGAATTTTTTAGAGATGGCATATTATACCCGTAGTTTTATTTAAATAATTGCTTACTTTTGTATTCTAAACGATAATATGCATTCATATTTATATGTAACTCATTTTAGTTGTTAGAACACTGCACAATTATCGACGAGTTATGCCACACGTGCACATCTATATATGTTACACTACATCTCGTCGATATTAAAATGTCATATTTACACTAAATATTTATCTTGTTAAATATGATTCCTATCATACATAAATTATTAACAATAGTGGTAATTTGCATAAATGGCATCATGTTTATCATCCGAGTATTCTAAGTTGATATATGAAGCTTTATATTATTGAGGATTTTGATTTGAGTTATTCCAAACCGAGTCGGTGGGTATACGGTTATGGATTTATAGTTTTATTCCGGACCGAGTCGGTGGGTATACGGTTACGGATTTACAGTTGTATCCAGACTGAGTCGGTAGGGATACAGTTGGATGCATGGTGAACTTTGTTGACTACAGGATCGTTCGAGGAATGATGCCTGAGAGAAATGAAAGTTTTGTGTCGATGATGGACACGGAAATATGAATTTGTTGATAATAAATGATGAGATTTCAGTTTTGGTTATTTGAATTGTAGTACAGATTCATACTTTCCATATACTATCGTACATCCTACTTGCTCTCATCTCAGTAGTTGTGATCATCATATTTATATTATTTACTGTTATATGTTAGTTATATTCACTGAGTTGGCAACTCACCCCCGTTGTGCCACAGTTCCTTGCAGGGGTAGAGTGGACGGTTAGCAGCGGTGTAGATCCACTTTTACAGCTTTTATCGCATCTTTTGATAGGTGGGTTACATATATAGTGACCTTCTATTTTGGTATTGTATCCTTGTATCCAGAAAACCTCCATCAAACCTTGTATTATGATTTAGAACGAGAGATGGTTATATGTATATTAGTTGACAGGTGAGATCGTTGGTATGTTAGTGGATATTTCTTTTAATTATATCTGTGATTCTATTGGTCTCATATAAGTTGTAAATTTTATTCCGCCGTGGTATTTTGTTGATCCCAATTAGGGATGCAACCAAACTTAACACTTTATATTTGTTATTATATCTTAATTTCATAACAACTGTGATTTTTACTTAAAAACTAAATTTTTATAAATAATTCTGCAAAAAAGGATTTTGATCTTGGTTTCGGCTTACTCGGATTGTGTATATATTTTTAGATGTTATACAATCTAAGTGCCGGTCACATCCAAACTTTGGGTCGTAACAGGGAGCCATTCCGTGACTGCTATGTCATACATGACTTCGACGATGAAGGAGACGCTCTGTGGGAAGATGCTAACCCTGAACCAAAATGAGCTCCCGTCGTGAAAATGCCAAGTTCGTCGTTCGAAAAAAAAATGGACAAGCTTATAAGGGAAGCGGGTCAAAAGGTTTGAAACGACCAAAATCGCGAAATGGCCATCTATGAGAAAGCCAGAACGCAACGCCTTCTTCAGCAGACTGCATGAAAATGCTCTTCCTTGTCAACCCGTCATACAAAAGACCCGACGCAGAGGCAAAAATAAATCAAAGAGCGGGAAAGGCGTTCGACAGAGACAAAGTGGGACCAAGAAGCCACGCGATCGGGAATCGAGCAATCCGCATTTGTCTCTTATAAAGAAGATGGGTCGAGAATATTCTTTTCCTCAAAATAAGACAAAGAAGATATTCGATCTTTTCATGAAACACCAGATGATGACACTCCCGGAGTCCAAACACCCCGAGCAAGCAGGTGAAGTCTCTCACCCAGACTATTGCTCATATCACCGAGCAATAGGACATCCTCTCGAAAACTGCTTCACATTCAAAGACTAGGTAGAAGACCAGTATCTGTAAGGCAGGTTCGCCCTATCCAGCAGCTGGAGGGTAACTCCGCCGCAGAAGCATTAACCAAAAGCCACGCATGCAGCGAGAGTAGAACCAGATCAACATCAGTCTTGGAAGCAATCTCGTACCTGCCACGTGATAATGCTGTCAAAAAAAGAGCCCGAGAATATGGATGACTTCCCCTGGTGCTTCGAAAACGATGATGGCGAGGTGATCTCAGAGTTTCCACCGGCACCGAAAGAGCTGGAAGATGGGATACATACTACTGCGGATAACCTCAAGAAAATTGATTTGGGGACAGCAAATGACCCGTGACCGACATTCGTCAGTGAGCTGTTGTCTGAAGAAAGGGTAGCTACGCTAAAGGACGTGCTCATACAGCATAAAGATTGCTTCGCATGGAACTATTCCGAGATGCCAGGACTAGATCCAGAGATTGTTGTCCACAAATTAGCAATATCCCTGGACGTCAAGCCGATCAAACAATTACCGAGAAGAATGCGGCTCGAACTTGAGATGAGCATCAATGCCGAGGTCAAGAAGCTAATCGACTCTGGCTTCATCCAAGAAGTTCAGTATCCTGACTGGATCGCCAATATCGTCCCAGTGATGAAGAAAAATGGGACGGTACGCATATGTGTGGACTTTCGGTATCTCAATAAAGCCTGCCCGAAGGACGACTTCCCAGTACCCGTCACTGAGCTGATGATAGATAATACGTCCACTCACGAAGTCTTCTCCTTCATGGACGGATCATCGGGATACAATCAGATAAAGATGCATCCCGAGGACCAGAAGCTTACCACTTTCCGGACCCCTTTGGGTATATTCTGCTACAAGATGATGCCTTTCGGTCTAAAGAACACCGGTGCCACCTATCAGAGGGCCATGACGAAAAATTTCGATGACCTCATACATGAAATCGTCGAATGCTATATCGAAGACCTCATGGTTAAAAGAAAATCATACGAGGAACATTTAGAACATCTGAAGATCGTGTTTCAGCGCCTTCGAAAATACAACTTGAAGATGAACCCTCTCAAATGCGCGTTCGGTGTTTCCTCGGGCAAATTCCTAGGATTCGTCATCCGACATCGAGGTATCGAGATAGACCCGTCAAAGATCAAGGCGATCATGGAGGTGCCCCCGCCAATGACTCTCAAGCAACTGCGGTCTCTCCAAGAAAAGCTCGCGTATATCTGGCGGTTCATAGCCAATCTCTCCGGAAAGTGCGCCTTTACAGTCACCTAATGAAGAAAGGGACTCCTTTCGTCTGGGATCACAAATGCCAAAGCACACTGGACAAAATCAAGCAATACCTGCAGAATCCGCCAGTACTGGCCGCTACCGTTAAAGTAAAACCTCTCGTCCTGTACACAATAGCCCTCGAAGGTTCTTTAGACGCGCTGTGGGCACAAGAGAACGATCAAGGGAAATAAAGAGCTCTCTACTATCTGAGTCGAGTTCTCCTGGGGGCAGAAAGCAACTACTCCCCCATCGAAAAACACTACCTAGAGTTGATCTTCGCGGTAACGAAGCTCAGACACTATGCATTGGCACATGAGGTCCATCTCATATCAAAGGTGGATCCTCTCAAATATTTGATGTCGAAAGCTATATTAACAGGACGGCTCGCTAAATGGGCCCTGCTCTTGATGGAGTTCTCGATAACTTATCGTCCCCTCAAGACAGTGAAAGGTCAGGCTATCGCTGACTTCCTCGCTGAGCATCCGATACCTGCCGATTCTCCTTTGAACTGCGAATTGCCCGAAGAGCATGCATTTGACACGATCGATGGGGAAAGAAGGGAGAATGATACCCGGTGGGAACTCTATTTCGATGGATTATCTTCCATGAAGAAGCACAAACAAAGCACCCCCATAATCAAATCAGGGGTAGTCCTCATCTTCGTGACTCTACAAAGAGAGATAATGTGCTTCGCCTTCTCCTTAACAGAACCGAGGACAAACAATGAGGCTGAGTATGAAGCTTTGATAGCAGGTCTTGAGATAGCCGTCGATATGGGAATTGAGAATCTCCTCATATACGGAGACTCCCAGCTGATCGTTAGTCAAGTAAATGGCGACTATCAAACATGCAAGCCAGAGTTGGTGAAATACGGCGAGAGAGTGCAGCAATTGCTGACTCAAATCCCTGCCTATGCCCTGGAAAGCATACCGGGTGCGGAAAATAGCAAGACGGATGCATTAGCCAAGCTCGCTAAAGAACTGGCCGACGAGAACCTCGATAACTTGAGGATCGTTGTGCAAAACCGTCGGGTTCTTGCACCGGCAGAAATATCTTCTGAGCCATCCGAAGAAAAAGGAGTGACTGAGTAAACGACTCTACAAATAAAAGACCAGGAAAAGGCTGAGGATTGGAGAGAAGTCTTTATAGACTACTTCAAATCCCGTCGAACACCTGAAGATGCATCCTCAAGACATCAGCTTAAGAAATGAGCTCTTTCTTTTGCATTCGTCAATGATACTCTGTATAAGAGATCGTTTGACTCTCTATGGCTAAGATGCCTGGGACCGGAAGAAGCAAAACGAGTTGTCCAAGAAACTCAAGATAGACTCTGCGGTTCTCACCAAGCCGGGCCGAAGATGAAACTGAAGATCAAATGGATGGGTTGCTATTGGCCCACGATGATCCAGGACTGTCTCGAATACGCGAAGCAATGCCACTCATACCAGATTCATGGAGATTTTATCCATCAGCATCCGAATTCACTACATCCAACGGTGGCTATCTGGTCGTTCGAAATGTGGGGAATCGACATAATCGGGCCCATTGAACCAGCATCGTCCCGAGGACATCGATTCATTTTGGCGACAACTGATTATTTCTCCAAATTGGCAGAAGCAGTACCGCTAAGGGAAGTGAAGACGGAGAATATCCTCCATTTCTTCAAGACACACGTCATTTATCGGTTTGGCACTCCGCGACGGATTATCTCCAATAACGGGCCAGCCTATAGAAGCCACAAGATCAGCAGCTTCGCACAACAGCATAACATAGACTGGAGATATTCATCGGTCTATAATCCCTGAGCTAACGGTCTAGCTGAGGCTTTTAACAAGACCTTGACGAAGATCGTGAAAAAGACAGTGTCTCGAAATAAGAGGGACTGGCATGAGAGACTGCATGAAGCTCTTTGGGCGTATCGAACTACGTTCAAACCAGCCACAAACACAACGCCGTATGCATTGGTATTCGGCACAGAAGCGGTACTCCCCCTTGAGATAGAGTTACCCTCTCTACGAGTGGCGGTTCATTACGAGCTAACAGATGAAGAGAATGCTCACCTTCGGCTTCAGTAGGTTGATGCCCTTGATGAAAACCGGCTCATAGCGCAACAAAATCTGGAGGCTTATAAAGCAAAGATGACGCGCTCATATGAAAAATTGACTAGGCCGAGAACATTCCGCCAAGGCGAACTCGTGCTAGTGGTCAAAAGACCTATGGTCCCCAATAGCGCCAAGCGGGGGAAATTCGAGCCGAACTATGAAGGCCTGTATATCATAGACAAAGTCTACCAGGGTGGAGCTTACCTACTCATAGACATGCATGGTGAAAGACCTTTCAGGCCAATAAACGATCGCTTCCTGAAGCAATACTATGCCTGACGAGTCACGGCTTAGGTCAACGATAGATGACGACGACTATGTCCGCTCGCTATCTTCCTGAGCCCAAACTCTATAAGTAGTAGCCGGCTTTCGGACCGAAATGTCCTTAAACTAACGATAGACCACTATGTCCTAAAACTGGCTGTTGACCGAGACGTCGATAAACTACTATGGACTGCAGCATCCCAAGGCTGACACAAAAAAAATAATAATAAAAAGAGGGAAAAAACGGTATGTCCATAAGCAAAATGGGCACGGATGAAAACCCGAAAGGGCTCCATGAGTAAAAACAGCAGGGCTACCGGCGAGTTTTTTTGAAAACCCGAAAGGGCGCGATCTTGTTAAAAGACACTTGCAAGGTCCTCTCGACCTTGTGAGGAGAAACCACCTGCGTGAGATCCTTACAACTCACAAGGGAGCAACATACTTAGGGATCCCTACGATTCCTAAGGAGAAATTATACTTGTGAGATCCTCATGACTCGTAAGGAGAACCCTCTTATGAGACCCTCACGGCTCGTAAGATTCAAAAGTCTTAAACTACAGAGATCTGACCTGTTCTTAAGCAGCCACCACAACCTCCAATGCTGCCCTACAAACGGCTCAATGCTGACCCTTGTATACAATCCAGGGGCGCGAATAAACATCTCCCTAACAAAGTCCCATCCGTGACTAGGGATATGTTTGCACAGTGAACCCCCCTTGTAAGTCCTCTCGACTTAGAAGGAGAAAATACTCTTGTAAGATCCTTACGACTTACAAGAAGCCACACACTTGGGAATCGTCACGATTCCTAAGGAGAAAATACACCTACGAGATCCTCACGACTCATAGGGAGAAATACCTTTATGAGACCCTTACGACTCGTAAAGTCAAAAGCCTTAGTCGACAGGATGTTAACCCTGTTTGCTAAGCCACCTTTGTTCGACATCGACAGAAGCAAATGATGATTCGCTCCTGGCAATATCCCAGTTTTAGCGGTGCTGATGCCGAAATCGGTGTCTAATTCTAAGCTTGCAGCGAAAAGCCAGTGAATTACAAATGCATTCAAAATAGCCGAAATGATAGGGAAACTTGCAAACAAAATCCGTAAGTAAAAATGTATGCATATAAAAATAGCCGAAATGATTGGGCAACTCGCAATAAAAAGCAGCGAGTAAAAATAAAACAAATAGCCGAAATGATTGGGCACCGCGAAAAATAACCGAAATGATTGGGCAATCGCGATTTTCGCGATATAAAAAGCTGAAATGATAGAGCATCGCGGAAAGAAAAATATATAAAATAAAACTTTTTGCCCTACAGGTGATATCACATCAATCCCTGTATACAATCCAGGGGCGCAAATAAAGAAGGAATCACACCTTCCCTCCCCAGGCTCCATCAGAATAAGAAGCCAAATCTCAATGGTTCACAGACAGCCTGGAGATCATCTCAATATCCGTCTCATTTCAACAGATACGGCATCAACAAATCGGAGCTGCGGAAAAATTCCCAGTTCCATGACTCGACGATGCACAGACAACCGAGAGTCAACCCTTCCTGGTCACGTAGAACACGGCCTATGTCAATCCTGACCCCGTGGGAAACGTCCAGAGCGGAGCCTGGTCCTCGCAGAACACGGCTATGTCAATCATACCCCGTGGGAAGCATCCAGAGCAAATTCCTGGTCACGTGGAACACGGCCTATGTCAATCCTGACCCCGTGGGAAACGTCCAGAGCGGATCCTGGTCCTCGTAGAACATGGCTATGTCAATCAAACCCTGTGGGAAGCATCCAGAGCAAATTCCTGGTCACGTGGAACGCGGCTTATGTCAATCCTAACCCCGTGGGAAACGTCCAGAGCGGAGCCTGGTCCTCGCAGAATACGGCTATGTCAATCAGACCCCGTGGGAAGCATCCAGAGCAAATTCCTGGTCACGTGGAATGCGGCTTATGTTAATCTTGACCTCGTGGGAAATGTCCAGAGCGGAGCCTGGTCCTCGCAGACACGACTATGTCAATCAGACCCCGTGGTAAGCATCTAGAGCAAATTCCTGGTTACGTGGAACGCGGCCTAAGTCAATCCTGTCCCCGTAGGAAACGTCCAGAGCAGAGCCTGGTCCTCGCAGAACACGGCTATGTCAATCAAACCACGTGGAAAGCATTCAGAGCAAATTCCTGGTCACATGGAACACGGCTATGTCAATCCTGACCCCGTGGGAAACGTCCAGAGCGGATCCTGGTCCTCGCAGAATACGGTTATGTCAATATGACCCTGTGGGAAGCATCCAGAAAAAATTCCTGGTCACGTGGAACACGGCTTATGTCAATCCTGACCCCATGGGAAACGTCCAGAGCGGAGCCTGGTCCTCGCAGAACACGACTATGTCAATCAGACCCCGTGGGAAGCATCCAGAGCAAATTCCTGGTCACGTGGAATGCGACTTATGTTAATCTTGACCTCGTGGGAAATGTCCAGAGCGGAGCCTGGTCCTCGCAGAACACGACTATGTCAATCAGACCCTGTGGTAAGCATCTAGAGCAAATTCCTGGTCACGTGGAACGCGGCTTATGTCAATCCTGACCCCATGGGAAACGTCCAGAGCGAAGCCTGGTCCTCGCAGAACACGGCTATGTCAATCAGACCCCGTGGGAAGCATCCAGAGCAAATTCCTGGTCACGTGGAACGCGGCTTATGTCAATCCTGACCCCGTGGGAAACATCCAGAGTGGAGCCTGGTCCTCGCAGAACAAGGCTATGTCAATCAGACCTCGTGGGAAGCATCCAGAGCAAATTCCTGATCACGTGGAACGCGGCTTATGTCAATCCTGACCCCGTGGGAAACGTCCAGAGCGGATCCTGGTCCTCACAGAATACGGCTATGTCAATCAGACCCCGTGGTAAGCATCCAGAGCAAATTCCTGGTTACGTGGAACGCGGCCTATGTCAATCCTGACCCCGTGGGAAACGTCCAGAGCGGATACTGGTCCTCGCAGAACACGGCTATGTCAATGAGACCCCGTGGAAAGCATCCAGAGAAAATTCCTGGTCACGTGGAACACAGCTATGTCAATCCTGACCCTGTGGGAAACATCCAAAGCGGATCCTGGTCCTCGCAGAACACGGCTATGTCAATCGGACCCCGTGGGAAGCATCCAGAGCAAATTCCAGGTCATGTGGAACGCGGCTTATGTCAATCCTGACCCCGTGGGAAACGTCCAGAGCGGAGCCTAGTCCTCGCAGAACACGGCTATGTCAATCAAACCCCGTGGGAAGCATCCAGAGCAAATTCATGGTTACGTGGAACGCGGCCTATATCAATCCTGACCCCGTAGGAAACATCCAGAGCGGATCCTGGTCCTTACAGAACACGGCTATGTCAATCCTGACCCCGTGGGAAGCGTCCAGAACAAATCCTGGTCCCGTGGAACACGGTTAAAGTCAATTTTGACCCCATGGGAAATGCCCAGAGCAACTCCTGACTCCGCGAAGTGCGCATAATGGCAACACCATCAATCACTTACGGGTCCTCTCGACCCGTAAGGAAGAAAACTCTCTTGTAAGATCCTTACGACTTATAAGAGAAAACGCACTTAGGAATCCTCACAATTCCTAAGGAGAAAATACACCTACGAGATCCTCTCGACTCGTAGGAAGAAAAGTCTTTATGAGACCCTCACGGCTCATGAAATTGAAAAGTTTTAGGCAGCAGATCTGAACCTGCTTTCTAAGCCATCACTACCTCTCAAAGAATTCAAAACGGAATGCTCTCTCTTTCATCTGCAGGCTATGCTTACTAAAGTGACATGCTGATAACAAAGAAAAGAAGAAAGCAAAGAGACAACACAAGACATTGCGAAAGAAATGTATCTTCTATTCATAAATTCAATTGGGTACAAAATACATCTTATGAAAGAATAAAAAAAATGGATACATTTTATTCAAAATTACAAATGGTGCAAAAATAATTATTAAGAGGGAAGCGTTTTCAATAGACCAATTAGCCGCTCACGCACTTCCCTCGGCCCCTTTTCATGGTCAGCTGCCACGGCCAACTCTGCTTAACCTGAGCTCGTTGCTGCAGATAAGATGAAAATTGCTCGTCAATGACCCGCTGAGCTACCTCACGACCTTGTGCATCTCGTTCAATAAGGTCGAGTTTCTGCCTCAGCGTTAGCCCATCAGAAATACATTGTAGAAGGCTTTCAAAGATGACTTTCAGCTGTGCAGCGTTTGCATCAACTTGAGCAGGCAAACGAGCAGATTCGCTTAAAGTCTCCTCGCGCTCCTTACGCCTCAAAGCCGCTTTTTTTCAAGATGGCGGAAGTAAGGGGTGCTCTCCTCGACCCATGCAGCCCGCTGGAAGTTCACAGCCAAGACCTCGGGGGCAGGACGTCTAAACTCAAGCTCATGCAGACAGGCTTCGATTTTTATGCAATGATTAACCCAGGACTCCATGACGCCTTCATTATGAAAGTTCATGAGCGTCGCCAGCATGGGATTAACCTCAGCATCGAAATCTGCAGTAAGGGCAGGAGTCTCCGCATCAAGCTCCTCGAGATGATCGATCAACATGTGCAGGCTATTCACAGCGCCTTTGGAAGAGGGACGTCGAGAGAAGGGGCATGCTAGCATTATGACTTGAGACTCAAACGAAGCTGAAGTCGGTGTCACAACTACAAAGCAAATCACAGTCAAATAACGGTTTAAGAAATAAAGGAGGTTCATGCACAACGGAGTTTACTATACCGGCTGCAGCAGGTGGCAAGACCGGGAGTACCGGTGGTGCAACTGTTCTTTCGTCTCCTCCTTGATCTGTAGGGCTATAATTAAAACAAAGAAGAATTATAAACGATTTGACTACCCATAAAAGAAAAGAAGAGACGTTAGCTAAAGGCTGTACTCACCAGGTCAGCTAGAAGAGGCAATCTCTGACTAAAAGGAGAAGTGTGGGTGTAGCACCTGATACAGGTGATCAAAAAGGACTCCTGCGAGGATGTAATAATGCAATGTTAGTACATAAAGTATACTGCCTACAATGAAACTAATGGGTCACAAATCCACACCTTCCAGCATTTGAGATGGTACGAGAGAAGGTAGAGGAGCGGTCACCATCAAAGCAGCAACTGGAGATGCTTACTCGGGTGGCACAACCCCAACGCTCATCACACCTGCATTAGAAATAAGAGAAACGCTGTCAAAAATAAATTGAAATGGATTGCAGAATAAAGGGGAGAGTAATGACCCAAAATCTACCTGGTGAGTCGCCAGTCGAGAACGCGACAAGGGCGTCACTGGATACAGCGAATGCTTCACCCTCCTCCATCGGAACGGTCTCGCCACCCGTAGCCTCATCCCCCGACTCCATGAGAATCGTCGTGACACTCGCAGCGCCCGGCAACGATAAGGACCCGCAAAGGGAAAAAGTGACGATTGGAGCAGTGCCCGACTCTTGAGAAAGAGTGGCTACCTCGGGCTCGGCGGTTGTAGCCATCTCACCTACCGCTACCTTGGGCTCGGCGATTGTAGTCATCTCACCTACAGCTACCTCAGGCTCGGTGGTTTCCACCACGTCACCCACCACTTCTTCGGCAAGAATCGACCCTGCAAGATAGGATATATGAGAACCTGAAAATTAAAACTTTGACAAAAGAACCCAATGTCACGTTACCTTGGGTCGGTTTTTTGATTGCTTCCCGAGCCGCACGTGCTGCCTGTCTGTGGGCGATAGACAAGGCAGCCGAAGCATCCTCTGAAGGAGTAGGGGCAGGGGTAGCAGCGCTCGAACCTGCACCCGTGGCCAAGGCAGCATTACGCTCCCTTGCTGTGTGCACTCTACGCTTCCTTTCCACTCAGGCCGTGAGAGCGGATTTTCTAAAAACCTCCGTCAATGGAACGTCATCGTCTGCGCCAAGGATTACCTCTGGAGCCGTTATAGCATCCGTCATCGGTTGCTTAAGTGAAGCTTCTTTAAAACTTCGTACGAGAACTTGTATAGAGAAGGATTTCCCGCGGCGCAGCAGTTCTTCCATACCAACTTAGCTGCCCGGCGCTGCTATTGGCATAACAACTGGTACAGGCAATACCGGCGGAACTGAGATTTCGATAGCCGACCCGGGAAATGTCTCCGCACCGCCCTGCGAAGTCGGTTCCATGCCTAGAATAACCTGAGTAGAGCTAGTTCCTGTAATAAGATGAAAAGGAGGGGTCAGATTACCCATAAGAAACGGGAGTGGAGAAGCAGTGAACCGAAATGTACCGATGCCTAAGGATGCTCGAAGTCTTTCCTCCTCCTCAAAAGTCTTGAGAGAAGCTGCGAGAGCTTCTTCGGTGGAAATGCCTGTTAAAAAAAGGGGGAGGAAAGTGTCAGTCAAAACATGATGATAAAAATATGATGCAATGACGAAAGATACAGCTGATGGTTACCTGATTGCGCGAGGATGGCCAGTCCCGCTTTGTGGCTTGCCAATTGCTCAGAAGCTGCAATGGCAGCCGCCGGATCAGTATCATCTGGCGACATGAATAGACCCTCGTTTGTCCCATACTCGCTCAGGCCCTCGCCATAAGGAGCATGAGGCTCCTGGCCGAGTACAACGTCGGCAGAAAGGATCGATTTTTTCTTCCTCTTCTGCGAGCGAGCGCCGGTCGCAGCTAGCACAAGTTTACGCTTGGTAGGCACTTTAGAACGATGAGTCCCTATATCTGAACCCACGCCAGAATCGGGGGAAGCTACAGTCGCCGTTTCTATAGGAGCCCGGGGTATCGGTAGCTCGGGCCTGTCATGCGAGACTTCGATCATGGCAGCTTCTCTTAAGGGAGGTGGGACAATGGTCTGTCGCTTCAGAGGGACGTTTCGATCACCAGCAGAGGATGCACCTTTGCGATCGAGCAGCGGTCGCTTCTCCTCCCTGATGACGGCGCCCATTGAATGCTAATACTACGCCAAGTACACACTAAGGGCCTTCGGGACACAGCTCGGTTCGCTGATAAAGAAGTTGGACCCCGTGTTCACGCGCATAAAATGATGCAGCACATTTCACATTCCCTCTTTGGTGACAGCAGGTTCTAACAAGAAAGCCTCAAGCGGGACTCCCTGATTATAGCTCAGCTGCTGGGCGAAACGATGCGGATTGTATCTCATGAATAACGCCGCATCATTTTGCCAAAACACTAGAAAGCCCGGTCTGATGGAATATAAATGAAGGATTTCTTGAGCTTTCAAAATAGAGGCTCCATCTTTAAAAATGTCCCGCAATGGCTGCACCGTTGTTGCGGACTCTTTGCCGATAGTCAGGATCTTATCGGTGAAAGTAAAGCCATCTCCAACCATGCGAGGACGAAGGAGCAAACCTCTAGCTTCCCGCAGTGACGGATTTACAATAAATGCATCGAATAATCGCATAATCTGGGGAAAGCCGCACCTGTCGTAGAAGGACGGCCTTTTATGGATACTGAAAATGCTAAGTGCATGTAGCTCGAGCTATGACATGAAGTAATGCATCGAAAAGTTCATATGCTACACTCCTAGATCAGTAGTATCCGCCGCTTGGCTGAGGCCGTAATACAAGTGAGCTAACCCGGCAACCTCGACAGCCACTTTCACCCCAATAATCATTCGGTGAGCCGGATAGAAGACAGACGGCCTCATACGGCAAGGGTGCATCGGGAGCACAAACCAGCTCAGCCATAGCCCAAAACCCCCCCAAAAAAAACGTTTCCTCATCAATCCCAGGGACTGCGATCTCCACAAAAGAAACAACTGAAATGTTAGGAAGGAAGAAACTCTTTTGATCTGCCTCCGCCGTTGGGAAGTTGTTTAACCCTAAGCCGAAAGGGTCGTCAAGTTTGGCGAATTTAGCAGACTCTTTTGAGAGGACTTCCGGATGGAGAAAACGAGCAATGAAATCCTCGAAATTAACCCCGCGGCTCTCAAATTCGAGAAAAAGGCCCTCATAAATATTCAACACTTTGATTAAACTAGGGAACTGGTGTTGAATGGCGTTCTCCGGGGTAAGGCCTGTCATCACTGGCTTGGCGCCAAAAACGTATTCATCTGTAGGAAGCAGTTCCTCATAATGCCCCCCCATAACCGGTAAGCCAAAAACTTCTGCAAATTCCTCTAAGGAAATTGATACTTCTCGGTCCAGCGAAAGGAAGGTGCTGCTCCAGAAAGGCCTTAACCCACCAGGCGGGAAGCGTAGAATACTGGAAGAGAGAAGCATAAATGGAGGGATACAACCCAAGCCTCAACAACTGTGACTTCTTCGCTGACAGAATGCAGCGGGCCCATTGCAGATAGCCAGCTGGATGATGAGGAATTAGGCCAATCATATATGGTTGTCCCCACGGTCGCGCCTCTTCTTGACAAATACGTCGCTCCAGGGTATCCAAAGCCATTGGAGGCCGAACAGGTATTGAAGCCATAGCAGGCTGAAGAAGACCTCCCGAAGTCCAGTTGACTTCTTCCACGGTATAGTTCACCGGGGGTGGGTCGGCGTAATGGATCGCCATGATGGGCTCTAAGGATACCGCGCACGAAAAGCTCTGCCGACCCTTAATAATTTGATTGTACCATGTCCCCCAGAGGTGAAGATTCTTATGTTCCGGGTCATGATCTTTGATCAATGCTAAGACTTCCCGGTCCACAGGCACTCCAGGGAATCCTCCCTCTGAACGAACAAACAGGAAAAAGGGATTGAAAGACATGTCGCCTGCGCGAAAAGGGACAAAAGTCAACTGTCAGTGCTATAATTTAATTTAAATTCTAATACTTGGTACTTTAGAATTTGTACCACACTGCAATGCAGTGAAGAGGAACCAATGGGGCCCACAAAATCTAGATGACAGTTCATCATTAATAAAACAGCCTCATCATTTGATGAGGCTGTCATTAAATGAGGAAATCCTCAAGAAATTCTCATTAAATGAGAAATCCCTCGGGCATAGGAGTAATCTCCCTTTGAGAGCAGTGCTCTGTGACAGAATAACACTTGTCAAATTTTAATCATGAAGGAATAAAAATTCCTCAAGAGCCTTGCTCTGGAAAAAAAATGATGATGGAATAATCCATCAGAAAAATTGAATCAATTTTTATGAATTAAAAATTTTGAAATCTTCAAGATCTATGAACAAACTCTTAAGAGTTCTTCATAAGAGATTAATAAATCTACATGATTTGAAGAGAGCAAAGCTCTGTTAATGAGTTAAGAAACACTGAAAGAGATCTCTTTAGATCTATGATTCCAAGAGAGCAAAGCTCTGTTAATGAGACCCTAAAAGGGTTTTCTTTAGATTAAAGATCTATAAAGAGCAAGGCTCTGTTAATGGGTAAAACCCTAGATTATTAAAAGATTTAATTTTTACCTAAATTTTGACTGAGTTTTTGTCCTTAAGAAAATTCTTAAGATGGAGAGCTATGCTCTGAGAGAGAATAAAAGTTCTCAGAAAACAAGGAAGAAGATGAACAGAAATCATCGTGGGGACCAAAGGTCCTATTTATAGGCACTGAGTGCCGTTACAACTTCTGAGTTGATCCAAAGGCGCAGATGCTGCCACCGCTGCACTCACATGTGGGCCACGTGAGCGTAACGGTGGGGGGGCATTTGTTTCCCCCAGTCAGAGCAAAACTCTGTTTAAAATTCAAATTTTTGAAATGAAGCAACGCTTCAGATGCAGCGCCAAGTGCGCTGCGCCCTAAGCAGCGCACTACGTGCAAACCACGTGGGCGCTAGCGCTAGGTGCGCTGCGCTCTAAGCAGCATGCCACATGTGTGCTAGCGCTAGGTGTGCTATGCTCCAAGTAGCACACTACGTGTCAAACACAGGTGCGCTAGCGCAATGTGCTCTTCCCTTTAAGCAGCGCACCACGTGTAAAGCACGGGTGCGCTAGCGCTGGAGCTAAAAGCTCCCCGTTAGATCCAAGATCTAATAATAATGATAAATCATTAATTAATCAGAATTAAATTCTGTTAAGGAAAGATTCCTCAAAATCTTTCCAAATAACAAGATTGTGCTCTATAAATCAGAGCACCGTTGGATCAATGATCTAATGGTAAATAAAAATTACCAAAAGACAGAATAAATCCTGTATGGAAAGATTTATAAATCTTGTTAAAAACAAGAAGATTGCCTTCTGTAAAACAGAAGCCTTAGGATCAAAGATCCAATGGTGGGGAAATATCCCCAAATCAATCAAAGATAGATTTCTTTAACTGATACAACAAATCAGCCTACCCTATAAAAAAGCCCCTAGACTTCAAGTCTCAGGGATACAAAAAAGAGAGAGAAACCTCCCCAAAAACTTTGAGAAAATTCAAAGAGCAAGCTCTTGCAAGAAGATTTTTCTTCAAGATAAGAATGGATGATGATGAATACAGAGATGAAATCATCTCATGATTAAGAAAGAAGAATTCATTTCTTTAAAAAGATCATAGATCTACAAAGACAAAAAGTCTTTCACAAAGAGATCAAAAGATCTCATCATAAAATAAAAGAAGAACTTACTTCTCACAGATCATAGATCTATAAGACTAAAGTATTTCTTGAAGAGATCATGAACATCTCATTATAAAAAGGAGAATAATTCAATTCTCTTAAAAATCATAGATCCATAAAGGCAAAGCCTTTCATCAATATAAGAGATTGAAACAAAATAAGAACGGTTGTTCTTAGATATTGAGACAAAATCTCTTTTAAAAAAGCTCAGATCATAAAATTGATCAGATGCGCTTTACGCTCTTGAACTGCGCTTCTGCGCTCTCTGGACTGGCGCTCAGCGCCAAATATGCCACGTGTCAATCACGTATGCGCCAGTTAACAACTAGCGCCTTGCGCTTCTGAAATAGCGCACTGCGCTCATGGGCTGGCGCTCAGCGCCAAGCGCACCACGTGCACGTGTGCACCACTAAACTGAAAGCGCAATGCGCTCATGAACTAGCACTCTTCGCTCATAAATTGGCATCATGCGCCCATCATCTGGCGCCTAGCGCCAAACGCGACACGTGTCCCTTACCTGTGCGCTACTTGGTAGAAGCGCACTGCGCTCTTTGACTGGCGTAAAGCGCCAAGCGCACCATGTGTCGCGCTGACAGAACATAAATTGTTCTTTAATAAAATCCCGGAGTTATAATTGAATGCTCAGCATTCAATAAAAGACAAAATCATTGTCAAGATAAAAATCAATGCTCAGCATTGTTAAAAGGGGTCGAGCCCAAATAAAAGCTCAACAGCCCAAAACAAATGTTAAGACATTTTAACTTGATTGGACTTAACCCAAGATTGGCCCTAAGTCCTCAAATGCAGATTAACTGAGCCCATATGCTCGTAAATCTTTTAACAGATCTTAGTTCCAAATTGGACTACAGATCTACCAACCAAAATTGGTTCAAGGGTACATCTCTGAACCCCTCTGATATATGTCGTTGTAATCCTTCAACGTCTTCAGAGAGGTGACGGGTCCCGACAACCATACATTTCACAGACAATGACGTCTTAAAACTGGACTGTGGGGTCCTTAAGCCCATGAACTATGATGTCCTTAATCTCGGACTGTGGGGTCCTTCAAAACCCATGGACTATGATGTCCTTAACCTTGGACTGTAGGGTCCTTCAAAATCTATGGATCGAGATGTCCTTAAACAAATATTGGACCGAGATGTCCTTAAACTAACAATGGACCGTAATGTCCTTAAACTAATCGACCGCAATGTCCCTAAACTAAACAATAGGGTCTAAATGCTCTTTTGTTGGATCTAAATGATCCTGTTAAGTTGATCTTATCCTAAAAATTAGACTAACGTATCCTTAACAAACGTTTAAGTTGATCTTAGTCTCAAATGAGACTAACGTATACTTAAACCCAACCCCCAAACCCAAATCTAAGAAGATACGGATTTGGATTAATCCACGCCCTACGGACGACAACATAAATTAGTCTCCGTATACAATTCACGGGCAACCAAAAAAAAAACAAACACCCACGACACGAAGTGACCATCTGGAGAAGGAGAAAGTGGTTACCGCGATACGGTAGCGTAATTAACTGCAGGGGCTTGCGCCTGCAGGGAAGAGCATCCCCACAATAAAAAAAACCCTTCAAATGAGGGGGAATCTGATGAAGTCTGCTACATCGGCCGCATCCGTTTAAACCTTCGATACATGGTGTCATAAATCAACTTGGCATCTTCGGAGAGGTGGATGGATAGCACCAATTAGCATCTGCCCCGAAATTCAGGCAAGACGGAACTGCGCGGTCGCGTCTCCGTGTTTCAGCGGGGAACAAGGAGAAAAACACTAAATTTTAGTACGTCGAATCCAAGGGCAACCATAGCGAACCGCGGTTTCGTTTGTGAAACACGACACACTAAGTGTGGAGTGGAAAGAGGAAAAGGTCCCATCGGGCGTACCAGAATCTGTTCACCGCCGAAAATAGGGATGAACTGGGATAGATCGTCTTGCCTGAGTTTGGGGGCAGATGCTATTTGGATTTATCCATCCACCTCTCCGAAAATACCAAGTTGATTTATGGACCGTATATCGGAGGTTTGGATAGATGCGGCCGTTGTAGCAAACTTCATCAGATCGCCCCTCATTTTATGAAGGGTTTTTTTTATTGTGGGAATGCTCTTCCCTGCAGGCGTAAGCCCCTGCGGTTAATTACGTTATCGCATTTCGATAACCACTTTCTCTTGCTCCGGCAGTTCACTTCATGTCGTGTGTATTTTTGTTTGTTTTGATTGCCCATGGATTGTATACGGAGACTAGTTTATGTCATCGCCCGTAGGGCGCGGATTAGTCCAAATCCGTATATATTAGATTAGGGTTTTTTATTTAAGAACCGTTAATCTAGTTTGAGATTAAGATCAACTTAAATATATGAGTATTTGGGCTCAATTTGTTTTCGCTAAGAATACATTAGTCTAATTTGAGACTAAGATCCACTTAACAACATTTTATGATCATTTTTACTTAAGATCCAGCAAAAGAGCATTTGGGCTCAGCTGCAAGAAAACTTCAGAGACCTAGCCAATTTGGTCTTAGTCTGCTTAGTCTTTTCTTTCTTTCTTTTTCTTTTATTCAAAAGTGCTAGGCACTTATTTCGGCTTTGTTTGTTCAGCCCTTTCCTTTTTATGTAAGAGTGCTTAGCACTCATTTGAACTCTAACGCTCACATGTATATCATATGAAGTATTCAGACATGGGTGTTGCCCAATGAGTATTGAACACCCTAGTCATTTTGAATAATCATGAAGTTCTAAGCACTTTTTATAACTCCCACGTGAGGTGTACGTGCGGCGCTGGGCGCTGCCCAATCAGTGCTATGCACTCAGTCGTTTTGGCTGCATATGAAGTGCTAGGTACTTTTTATATGGCGCCCGTGTGAGGTGCACGTGCGGCGCTGGGCGTTGCCAAATCAGTGCTAAGCACTCAGCCGTTTTGGCTGCATATGAAGTGCTAAGCACTTTTTTCCATGGCGCCCACGAGAGGAGCACGTGTGGCGCTGGGCGCTGCCCAATCAGTGCTAAGCACTCAGCCGTTTTGGCTGTATATAGAGTGCTAAGCACTTTTATTCAGCGCCCACGTGTGTTTCACGTGAGGCGTTGGTCTTCTGTTTTGGGCGCCCTTGTGTTTTCACGTTAGACGCTGTTAAAAGGGCGTCCGCGTGGGAAGCACGTGGGGCGCTAGTTTTTTTCCTTTTTTAAAGATTAAATCTCTGTTGATGGAATTTTGACCATTAATGATCTCCAAGATCTTCGTTTTTTGAAGATCTGAGATCAGGTTTTTCTTTAAGAACTAAGTTCCTTTATAGGTTCTTTTTCCTTTTGTTTTTCTTTTAGACCTAGTTCTTTTCTGAATCTTTGATTCTCAAGAACAAGACCTTCCTGATGAGAATTAAATTCTCAACTTGTGGGAGACTTGTCATGTGAATCTCTAATCCAGAGAAAGAACTAAGTTCTTTGAGAAGGTTTAAACCCTTAAAATAGGTAAAAAGATATATTTTGATCTCTGTATTTCTTTACCTAGGTTTCTTTTGAAAGGAAAGTCTTCCTCTTTGAGAATTGAGTTCTCTGTTGTTTTTTGGAAGTTTTTTGTATTTTTCAGAAACTTATGGGGTTTTTTTTCTATATGAGACTTAAAGTATCGGGTCCTTTATATAGTGGAGGCAATTTTGTTACTTAATTTTGAGAAAATCTCCCATTGAGAGATTCCAATTGATTTAATTGGATTCAAAATTGAGTTGGGGAATTTTACCCACAGTTGGATTTTTGATCCAAGAACTTCTATTTTTACAGAATATGTTTTTTTAATAAGATTAGAGAAATATTTTCCCATATACATAATTTATTCTGTAAAATGGTGATTTTTAATCACTATTGGATTTTTAATCCAAGAGTTCTCTATTTTACAGAGAGCAGACTCTTTTTGTTCAGAAAGATTGAGGGAATGTATTCCCAAAATAGAATTTTATCTTATTATTGGATCAATGATCCAACCGAGAGTATCTTTCTTATTTAGAAAGATTTGGGAGATATTTTCTCCTAATAAAATTTAATTCTATATTCTGATGATTTATCATCTCCATTGGATCTTTAATCCAACGGGTCTATTTAACAGAGATTATCCCAAATTCTTATGTAGAATTTTTAATTCTATTAATCTTGACTTGAGCGATGGCGTTCATATGTTGTGCACATGGGCGCCGCTTAAGAATTTAATTCTTATGATGGGTACTCCTGTGCTTTGCACATTGGCGCCCGCGTGATGAGCACGTATAGCGCAATATAAGAATTTATTTCTTATTATGGATACTCCTGTGCTTTGCACATTAGCGCCCCCGTGACGAGCATGTGCGGCGCCATATAAGAATTTAATTCTTATTCAGAAAGCGTTTCTGTGCTTTGCACATTGGCGCCCACGTGAGAAGCATGTACGGTGCCACTATAGAATTTAATCCTAAGGGGTTGGCGCCGGCGCCCTCGTGAGGGGCACGTGAGGCGCTACCTCAACAAAATTTAACAGAGCTTAGCTCTTTTTATATTTGTTTAAATTTTGGGGGAACATTCGTTCTTCATATGTTAATTCCTCCCTTACTGTCAACTCCGAGTGATTTAGGACGTGCGTCTCATCTCGAACATACTTACGGAGTTGAGATATATGAAACACGTCATGAACACTCGCCAAGAATGGTGGTAAAGCCAATCGATAGGCTACCTCTCCAATACACTCGATAATATCGAAAGGCCCTACGAATCGAGAACTAAGCTTGCCTCGACTACCAAATTGAATCACTCCTCTAGTCGGTGATATCTTCAAGAATACACGATCACCAACTGTGAACTCCAGAGGTCTTCATCCTGTACCAGCCCAACTTTTCTGTCGATCTTGTACCGCCTTCATATGATTTCGGATCACGTTGACTTTCTCCACCGTCTGCATGATAAGATATGGTCCCAATAATCTTCTTTCACCAACATAGTCCCAACAGATGGGCGAGTGATACTTACGATCGTATAATGCTTCGAATGGAGCCATCTGTATAGTCGCCTGAAACTGTTATTGTAAGAAAACTCCACCAAGTCCAAATGATTCTCCTATGAACCCTTGAAGTTTAACATGCATGCTCTCAACATATCTTCAAGAGTTTGGATCGTTCTTTCTAACTGGCCATCTGTCTGATGATAATAGGTTGTGCTAAACTTTAAGTGAGTCCCTAAAATTTCCTGTAGACTCCTCTAATAGTGTGATAGAAATCGAGTATCATGATCTGAAACGATGCTCTAGGGTACTCCATACAATCTCACAATCTCCTGCATGTACCGCTCTGCTAAAGCCCTCGTCGACTGGCCAACTCGAAATGGTATAAAATGAGCTGCCTTGGTCAATCGATCGACAATGACCCAAACTGTATTATTGTTCTTTAGACTTCGTGGTAAAGCTGTCACGAAATCCAAGGTTATGTGTTCCCATTTCCATTGAGAAATCGAAAGTAGTTGCAATAAACCAGCTACCCTTTGAAGTTCGGCCTTGACTTGCTGACACATCAAGCACTTCGATACGTAGCGAGCAATCTTCCTTTTCATGCCTTCCTACCAGAAATGTTGTCGTAGATCTCTGTACATCTTTGTGCCTCCCGGATGTACAGAATAGGCGGAACTATGTGCCTCCTTCATGACTTCCTCACGAACATCTCCTTTAGGCACACATAGACGACTCTGATAACGTAACGAACCATCTTCAAGAATTAATAAGTCCGTTCGAAGTCCTGTTTCTACCCGTTCTCGAAACTTCTGTGACCTTGGATAGTGCGACTGCGCTGCCTTAATGTTATCGATCAAGGATGACTATACTTGCAATTGCATCACCTGTCCCGAAAAATACGGTAGTACGATCTCCAACTTGAATCTCTGAAGATCGGCTATAATCTCCTTCTGTACTGTTAACATCCGTATTGCTGGCAACCGACTTAGAGCATCCGACACTGCATTATCTTTCCCCGGATAGTATTTTAGATCAAGATCATAGTCAGCCATCAGCTCCAACCATCTACGCTGCCTCATATTGAGATCTTTCTGTGTGAACACATACTTTAGGCTTTTGTGATCGGTAAATACTTCTACCCTTTCGCCCAATAAGTAGTGTCTCCAAATTTTCAAAGCAAAAATCACTGCTGCTAGCTTCAAATCATGAGTTGGGTAGTTCTTCTCATGAGTCTTAAATTGTCTCGACGCGTAGGCTATAACCTTCCCATTCTGCATTAGAACACATCCCAAGCCTTTCCCAGATGCGTCGCTGTGAATAACCAGCCCTCCGGAATTGTTTGTCACGGTCAAGATAGGAGTGGTGGTCAATCTTTGCTTCAATACTTCAAAAGCTGATGCATATCTCTTCGTCCATACGAACGGTACCTCCTTTCTTGTTAGCTTGGTCAATGGTTCAGCTATTCGAGTGAAGTTCTCCACAAACCTTCTATAATATCCGGCAAGCCTAAGAAAAATTCCGATCTCTCCTACATTTTTTGGAATTGGCCAATCATGAACAGCTGCAATCTTTTCAGGGTCAACAGCAATTCCATCTCCGGATACAACATGACCCAAGAACTTCACTTTCTCGAGCCAAAACTCGCACTTGCTCATCTTAGTATATAACTTTTCTTGTCTCAACATTTGCAGTGTGATCCTCAAGTGTTCTGCATGCTCTTCTTTGCTTCTCGAATAGATCAGAATGTTGTCAATAAACACCGCTATGAACTGGTTTAGATACGGTGAAAGATTTGGTTCATCAAGTCCATAAATATTGCCGGTGCGTTAGTAACTCCAAATGGTATCACTAAGTACTCGTAATGCCCATATCGAGTTCGGAACGCTGTCTTACAAATATTTTCAGATTTCACCCAAACTTGATGATATTCAGATCGCAAATCCAGCTTCAAGAATACCCTCGTGATACTGAGTTGATCGAATAATTCACCGATGCGAGGGATTGGGTACTTATTCTTAATAGTCACCATGTTTAATTCTTGATAATTGATGCACATCCTCCGTGTGACATCCTTCTTCTTAACTAGAAGAACTAAAGCTCCCTGCCATGCCCCGCTTCCTAGTAGACGGAAGCGGTAACGTGACAATACCCGTGACGTATTTATTTCGAGAAGGTCATTTCCCGGAATAAATACGATAAGCATAAAATAAACAATATAAAATGACAAGAGACTTAACATGAGATTTAAAATTCAACAACATTATTTACATTCAACTTGATTCATTTACAATACATGGTATCAACTGAAAGGAAAATACAAGAATATAAATGTCTAAACAGGTGGTATACATAAACTGAGAAGAAGATAACGGGTCTAGGCCTGGATCACGATCCGATCGTGCTTCTCCTCTGATATGTCTACTTCCTCAGTCTCCACAGTATCTGACGAACATTCCAGGAAAACAAAAATGGGTGGAATTCTCATCAGCGAACTTTCGCTCGGTAAGCCCCCAAGAAATGAAGTGAAGTATAAAGTGTAATGATAAAGTAAAGTACATTATGAACAAGTGAGTATGAAGTATGTTGTGTCAGCATGTCGTTTAATGTAAACATGGCAAGTTTATTTAGCATGCAGTTTTATCGTAATATGTGAACAAATATGGTAATATATGACAATTAGGTAAGCATGACAATATAACATGAGTATGGCAAACAAATGTAATATGGTCGTGTAGTGTAAGTATAGTGAACATGCAGTGAATGTAAGTGTCTTAACAGGTCTCTACTTGGATACACTAATTTAACGTAAGTTGAAGGATGAATGTAAACCAATCTCAAGAGTGTTCTCGAACCCAACAGGCTGTAATTCAGGGGTAAGGAACCATGTGCCCGAATCAAGTGTTAGTAACGGGACTTCAACCTAGTATTGAAGTATTCCAAACTCAACAGGCTGTAATTCAGGAGAGAAAAAACATGGGCCCTCATGATAGCTTGCTTGTGTTAGTAGACATTGATTCATGATCTAGTGGGACTTCTGAGATTTCATTGGATTCACGCATGAACTACCCCAGCACCCCGTGTATTCTACATTACCGATAAATTTACAGGCCTTGCTCGAATCCATGAATACATTAAGTGGAAAGATTGAGTTCATGTTGATATCGAGTATTCATGTCAAGTATTCGTGTATTCATGTCAAGTTGTATTCATAGTTCGAATCAAGTCAAGTCATGTGTTGTGTTCATGTTTGATATCTGTGTTTGAATTTAAGTATTCAGGTTCATGTTCAAGTATGCAGGCTAGACTTTGGGTTCATATTTGAATTGGATTCTGACTTATGTTTGGATTCAAGTTTATGATCAAGTATTCATGTTTGGTTTAGATTCAGGTTTGAGTTTGGATTTAGACATGAGTTAGACTCAGACTTGAGTCAGACACTTTATACTAATTTAGATCTTGAATTAAGTTCAGCAGTTATCGGTAACTGCTGCACATGGATGGTAGGATTTGTGTCTTTTTCCAAGACAATTACCAATGATAAAACTGTTAAGTTTTCTACCTTAAATAGGCAAGCACTCACTTTCTCCGGCTTCCTGCGCTCAAGAGAATTGATCCCGCTTAAACCTATATTTACTAAAGTCCTTAAATATAGTTTTATATAACTCGAGGGGGGTTTATGAAAAATGTTTTTAATATAGTTTCAAAATGATCTCGAGAAATTATTTATATTATTTAGGGTTTTCATGGATGTGAATTTTAGAGATTTGAGGTATTGTAGTGATAATAGCTTAGTTTGGAAAGTTCATGGTATTTTACTGTAAAACTTGTCTTGTATTGATATCTTGATGGCATTTTGGTGAAACTTGTGAACTTTCATCTTTTAGAAAAAAAAATGTAAGTTTATTATATTTTGCAAAATAAATGGATTTTTAATATTTATATAGTTATTAAAAATTAAATTTTATTAAAGTAGAATATGCGTTTTTCTTAAAAACCGTATTTAAAAACCTTTCGAGATCGAATGCTCAGTGAGGAGGTCTGCATCTCGCTCTACTAGCCCAAAGATGTGCGATAATCCGCACCATCCAATAGCGGGTCCCCTAAAAAGAGTAGTAGAGGCATATTTGCAAAGGGTTTTGAAATACAATTCAAAAAAACCCCGGTTTTTATAGTCAAGGGTATTTTAATGTAATATGTTGTATTCGCCACAAAGAATACGTTCAAAGATATCGTTCTATGGAACCATGTGTGTTTGTGAGGGGTAGGTCATTACTCCGTGAAGTTTTCTAAATGTATAATTAACAACAATACTAAAAGAGAGATATGTGAAGTTCATGGTATTTTAGCGTAAAAGTTAAGTTAAAGCTATTTTGCATAATATTCTTGATTAAAATTGTTTCTAAACATTGGTTATATGATTACAAACATGGTGTAAGAATATGGATGAAAAATATGTGAGAAAAAGTGAACTTTTTAGGGTTTAGAAGAAGATGTCAGTATTAACTCCACTTCCGACATATGTTTTGAAAAAAGATTTTCAAAGAGAAAGAAGAGAGAGTAGGAGAGACTTACACTAAGAAGAGGTAGGGAAAGAGATTGTTGTCATCGTGGTGTCGCGGGATCGCCGTAATTTGTATTGATCCTCGCTGGAACTTGATCTCTTGCTAACTCCACTTGTACTCCTCTTATACTTGAGAAATTTTGATAGTTTTGGCTTGAATTTTCAGAATGAGGAAAGGATCGGGCATGGGATAGTATTTATAGTGTGAAATTAAGGTTTTGGAATTAAAAAGATGAATTAAAATGCATTAAAATGAGGATAAATGGGGAATTGAATGGTCTATGTTTGATTGCAGAGCAATCAAACAGTGCAGGGGAGTTAGGGGCAGGGAAAAGGTCATGTGTGCAAAGCATGGAGGGGTTTGGGCAAGATTTGACCGTCGGTGCTGGCCTAGGGAAGCATTCCGCCGGTCGATTTGTGGAGGGTAGCCGTCGGATTAGTGCCACGTGTTCCTCTCTGTATTAATACTCTTTTGCACATGCTTATTTCTTCAGACTTTTTATTTTTATGTGCATTGCACGTGTAAACTTTTGGGCTTCCAAAAAGTTAAAAGAAAAATCAGAAAAAATATAATGTGCTTGATGGGATTTGAACACAAGGGCTACGTCACAGCAGTGCAAGAGCTTTTACCAGTGAGCTACAAGTTGTTTCTTGCTGTTCTTAAACAAGATATACTTATAACTTGTACTCAGGCTTGTAAACTCCTTTCTGTACATTAAAAAGAAAAATTTTGTACAGAAAATTCAGAGTCGTTACACTCCACATGGTGAACCACTGCTGCAAATCCAACCCTTCTCTAGCAATTCGGTAACCTGTTTCTTTACCTCTTCTTCCTCCACTGGTGCCATCGGATAATAAGCCTTTGAAATCGGCGCTGCTCCAGGAATAAGATCAATCGCGAACTCCACATCTCGTTTTGGCGGTTAACCCGAGATGTCCTCGAACACATCCATAAACTCTCGAAGTACTGCTGGTGCTTCCTCCTTGTCTACTTCCATCAACGAAAGAACGACACTTGTCGGCGTAGCCCTAAATTCAACTGGCCCAACAGATCTGCTGCCTCATAAAAATATAAACTCCGGATGTCCGGGAATCTGGAAAATCACTTTCTTTGCCTTACAATCGATGTGAGCATGGAAAGTACCAAGAAATTACATTCCCAAGACAACATCATAGCTGCCGGTATCAATCACCAAGAAATCCGTGAATAACTCCCGTCCGCAAATAATGATCGAGCAACCCTTGCACTCATTACAAGATATAATTTTCCCATTCCCAGTGTGTATGTCCCAGCAACTAGACTGGGCCGCATGTAGAATCGATTGTGCACCAATAAACATGATGACATAAAGCAATGGGATACACCTGAATCGAATAATGCCAATGTGAGAAAATTATAAACGAGTAGGATACCTGAAACAACTTCGTCTGAAGTTTTGGCTTCCTCAGCCGTCAAAGTGAAGGCCCGTGCTTGAATTAGGCCTCTAAGTGATCAGTTTTTGCCCATGAATCTGTTTCTGCGGTGGCTTCTGAATATCGTCTCTCAATTGTACCTTTGACGGGAAAGCACTGATGGTATGGTCAGATGATCCACAAACTAGACAAAGTCCGAGCCTCCTTCGACAGTCCTTCTGTAGGTGTCCGGGTAAATGGCAAAAGTCATAAATCACGCTTCTTTTCTGATTGGATACAACGGGCTTCTTCATAGGTACAATGTCTCGTTTGTTCACCAGGATGCCTCTGCGTACAGGAGCTCTGTGGCATAAACGCCGGCTTCCGCACTACGACGGGTTGATGTTGAGTACCCTTTGTTTTCATCGATAAACTCTGCCGCTCCCTGGCTGCCTTGAGAACTTGGGAGAAGGTGGTCAATCCCAGAGATATGATTTGTCTCTGAATCTCCACATCTGAGTTACACATAAACCTTCGTGCCCTATCTGCCTAGTTAGCAACCAAAGGCCCCGCAAATCGGCTGAGCCGAGTCCACTCAGCTGCATGCGCATCAACTGATCCGCCATTCTGCTTCAGGCTAATAAACTTCTCTTCCATCTTTTCTCGAGCAGATTGTGAAAAAAACTTTTCCAAGAAACTCCGCAAAAACGTTGCCCAACTAATCGGTTTAGTCAGACAGGTCTTCTCTACGAGCCACCACTCGCGAGCGTAATCTACCAATCGGATGCGTACTATATCCACCCTTTTCTCATCTGAAATCTGCACGGCGACGAGCAGGTTTTCTGTATCAACTAGCCACTGCTCCGCTGGCAATGACTCCTCCAATCCTGAAATGTGGACGGACCGAGCCTTCTAAAGTCTGCCACGGTGCCCTCACGCTGTGCTGGCCTAGGTGCTACTGTGACTACGGACTGCTGGACTATCCGCAGACCCTCCTGAAAAGCCTTGGCCTGCCGCTGATTCAGCTCGGTTTGCCACCTCTAGTTTTCTAGCATACCATGTATAACTCCAAGCAATACGGCATCATCAACACGCCTCTGAAGCCAAGGCACTAAAGAGGATTAGCAACGGTAAACAGAATTCAATAAATAAGATAGCTATAGATTCAAGACTGGCAAGATAGTAATGTGGCAGGACATATTCCTAATTCCGGGTTTCATGGTTAGTGTATTGGGTTCAATACCCAACTACAAAAGAACCAAACCCGATTGACTCTAAATCCTAGGGCTCTGATACCAAACAAACCCCGTCACACCCCGCTTCCCAAGATACGTAAACACGGCACGTGACAGAGCCAACCATGCTACCTGTGGTTAGGAATCATCCCTCCCCAGTCACATTACAGCTGTTAAGCGGATATCAAGAACAGTAAAATATAAGATCTAGCTAATACATGTCCATTTTCCACAATAAATAAAATCAAGAAACTGCATAAAGCGGAAACAAATCAAGATCCAATAAATAATATCTGAATCATGTCCCAATATGGGCTCACATCAAAAGAAATAAAACTATGGAAATAAACAAACTAAACATCTCTGATAATGTACGTTCAATTCCTCGTTGCTCGGCTTGATTGTTAAAGTACTCTTGATCTGCCTGCGATAAAGATAAAGGAACGAGGCCATGCAAAACCCAGACATTAGTGCATCATAATATCAAAATAACAGTAAAGACAAGGATATAATAATATAATTAAACATGCATTTAAAGGATAAATACAGATGTAAAACAGTAAGGTACAAGTATGTGATGTGTATCCTAAAGTCTGTGCTTCTATATTATCTATTCTACAAGTCTTTAAAATCAATTTAATGGAATCGTTGATGTAACTCAATAGTATCTCGTGCGTGCCCGGGACCACGATCAAGATTCTCGGGCTGAATCCGAGACGTGCAGCTAGGCAGTAAACATGTAACATGTACAGATGAATGATGTTAGCATCATCATAAAGACTGATCAGTATAAATATCGAACTGTTGAGTTACAATTCAGGTTTCATTATTGATTTCCCCTTACTCCCCATGTTGTGTGTTCAAGTCAGGTATCACTGATATAAATCTAATGCCAACACAGGATCAAGCAAGTACATGTTTTGTCTATACAGACATTAGGTTACGTCCGTCAGGACAACAAGTCAAGATTGTCGGCATTAGCAATAAGATCCAAGTAACAAGTCTGGTAGTAGGTCGTGAACATATCATGTGATGTATATTAATCAAATAAATATCCCATATGAAACTGTAATTGATATCGGAACATGGTAAACAAAACTGATATCAGGATGCATATGTATCTATTTGTAATAACCATTATACGTCCATGACTATGTATGATGCAAACTAAATAACATGTTGTACTGATGTAGTAGTATAATGATATCATGATGTTCCGGCATGCAACTAGATATGCGATTATCAATACGGATACGAACGGATATCGTAAAACTATAAATCGGTACTATTCGCAAAATAATAAAACACATGCACTATTCTTATTCATATAGATATTGATATAATATAACATAGCATGTTGCAAGTTAAAACTTGCCTGATCGTGTCACGCCCCGCTTCCCAGAGTGCGCTAAGATCGGCACGTGATAAAGCCAATCATGCAATCTGTGGTTAGGAAACATCCCTTCACAGTCACATTATGGCTGTCTAGAAGATATCAAGAACAGTAGAAATAAAATAAACTATCTAGTATATGTCCATAAGCCAGAATAAACGAGTCAAGAAATAATATGCGGAAGCAATAGATCCAATAAACAATAATAATTTGGAATTTACGTCCCAAATACGGGCTCACATCAGGAATGAAAATGATGAAAGAAAACTAAACTAAAATACTAACAGGTCCTCACTGCTCGGCCTGTTCTCTGAAATACTCCTGATCGGCCTGCTGTAAAGGTAGAGGATCTGGACTATGCAAAATCCAGACGTCAGTGCGTCATAATATCAACAATAATAAAATCAGGGATAACAAACATGCAGGCACGAGTATAAACAGTAATAAAGGTATAACAATAACACGAATGTGGAACAGTGAAGGGTAAAAGCATATGTGATGTGCAGTAGGTAATCTGAACTAAACTACTGGGTAACTACTCTCAGTTCTGTGAAATCAATTTAATGAATTATTGATGTAACTCAATAGTATCCCGTGCAAGCCCGGGACCACGGTCAAGACTCTCGGGCTGAATCCGACATGTGCCGCTAGGCAGTAAATAGGTAATATGTATAGACGAATGATGTCAGCAGCATCATCCCGGGGCTGGCCTAGCCCGTAAAACTGATCAGTATAAGCATCGAACTGTCGAGTTACAAGTCAGCTTTCATCATTGATTTCCCCATACCCCCAAGTTATGTGTTCAAGTCAGGTATTGATAAATCTGAAGCTAATGCCAACATAGGATCAAGCAGGAACAGGTTTGTCTATACAGACAACATGATATGTCCATCGGGACAACATGTCAGGATTGTCGGCATTAGAAACAGAATCAGGTAACATGTCAAGTAGTGATATATCAGGTCATGTCAGGTAGTGTACATGTATCAAGTGGGTGCCCAACAGTAAAATGTAGCAAGTATTGAATCATGGTAGAATGCGGATGTATGATAACAACATGGGTGTAAAAATATCCACTAGGGGTTATACCATGACTAAGCAGGATGCACAATATCAAGCATGGGGTACTAATGTATTAATAATATGAGTTAATGTAATATGGGGTGCAATTAGATATGCAGAATTAATGGTATGTAGACACAAATGAACATGGATGCTCAAATAACCATCAAGGGTTACAACTACAGTTCCATGATTATGTAGGATGCACACTATTGAACATGGAGTACTAATACAACAATAGTATGAAACAATGTGACATGGCATGCAAATTGATATATAATTAATGGTATGGATGCACAAATATCGATTAGGGTTACATTTACAGTTCCAAAACTAAGTGGGATGCACATTATTAATCATGGGGTGTTACTACAATAGTAATATGAATTAATGTGATCTATACATGCATTTAGATATATTTTAAATGATATGGATGCAAACGGGTATCCGAAAACAGTAAAACTGTAAAATGGATGCACAATGTGATAAACGGGTAATATTTTACTCATATGGATGCACAATACTATACCTAGCATGTAGCAAGATGAATTAGCATGCGTCTAGATATGTAAATAATGATATGGATACAAACGGACGTCGTAAAACTATAAAACTATAACATGGGATGCATAATTTAAAATACATGTATTATATTTATTCAAATGGATGTAAATAGAGTAACATAGTATGTAGCAAGATAAAATTGCCTCGATCGAATCACATGACGGATACGCACGGCACGTCCGACGTCGGTAAATCGTCGCAACGCACACGTGGCATGCGGGACGGGTCCAGGAAAGGCAAGAGGGTAATCACGCGAGTAAGGGACGTTCACTGGATCGCCTGGATCGGCAGTGACGAGCACGGCTCCGGCGATGGCCGGAAAACAGATCAAGAAAGAAAGAGAAAAAGAAAGAAGAAGAAGAAGAAAGAGAAAAGAAAAGGGTGAAGAAGAAGGTGGTCTGGGGTTGGTGCTGGGGTTTGGGAGGAGGCGAGGAGGTGGTTGCGAAGGTATGAGGTCGTCGGGTTAAAGGAGCTCCAGCGAGGGTGTGAAGGTGAGGCTCTGGGGTTTCTTGGTGATCGGGGTTTGGTCGTTTGGGGTGTGCAGGGAAGCTTTGGGTGTAGGGGAGCGGAGAGAGGGTCGTGGTGATGAAGGTAGTGACGACGGGGATGGTCGGCGGCGAGGCTAAGGTTTGGATATGGGTTCACGGTGCTTGGGTGATGGTGCAGGCTCGGGGAAGGAGAAAGAAGAAGAAGGAGATGACAAGGAGGAGAAGGAGGAGATGGAGGCTCGGTTGAGGTTGAGGGTGATGAGGAGTCAGGGTTAGGGTTTGAGGAGGCAGGGAGCTTGATGGGTTTCCTCGTGGGGTGCTCGGGGTTTTAAAGAAGAGAAGAGGAAAGATAATAGGAGGGAGGTGACGATAGCGCTCGGGGAGGTGACCACATTCGAGGAGTGTACAGTGCCTCCGAAAGGGGAGAGAGAGAGGCGCGAAAGGAGAGAGAAAGGAGAGAGAGACACTCTGGGAGGGGGAGAGAGAGAAGAGTGAAAGAAAGAGAAAGAGAGAAGAGAGAGAGCGCCGCAGAGAGAGAGAGAGAAGGAAAGAGAAAGAGAGAGAAAGGTTGTTGTTGAGGTTAAGATTTTAAATTTAAAACAATATATGTTTGGTTATAAAATTTAAATTGTGTTAAATAAAAATATTAAATTAATAAAATTTGATTTTCTGGTAAATACAAACTTAGTCCAAAACACGCCCGGGTCGGGTCTAAAATTTTAGTTTTAAAATACAAAAAATATATGTGTCGACCAAAACTAAAATTGGATATCCGGGTAACGAAAATGCATGCCCCCAAGAACAGATGCACGTACATGCGCGTAGCCATCCAAACAAGTCCGTTTCACTGAACGGGACGGGAACAAGATGCGCGGATGGTACGACAGGGTTAGGGGTATCATGCAGGCCACGCAATGTATTTTAAAAAAAATATTTTATATGACTTTAAATGCTATATTTAAAAATGCAGATACCAGATCAATGCCAATATGCAGTATGTAAATATGCAAGTGCACGAGTCTATGTAACAAGTCAGGATAAATCACAAACATGAATTAAGACTGGTTTCAAGCAAGCAGGTCGGGTCGATGCAAATACAGATGTCAAAATACTATTCGCACCCAAAACACAGTAAATCAAGAAACTGCCATAACTAAAGAAATACTTGACTAGAACTGGTATAAATGAACTAGGGTGTTACATTATATCCAACTACAAAAATAATTTCGTCCTCGAAATTCCAGGAACAAGAAAAGATAAACAAACATAAAACTATAGGAAGAGATCTGGAAACTTCTGTCGAATCTCGTCTTCTCTTTCCCAAGTCGATTCTCCATGCAAGCGATTTCCCAAAGAAACAAGTACGAGAGGGATAAACTTGTTCTTAAGAACCTTTTCTCTTCGATCAACAATCGACATCGGTCGTTCTACAAAGGTCAAATCTTCTCTTACAGTCAGCTCCGAATGATCCAGCACGTGTGTTTCATCTCGAACATACTTACGGAGTTGAGATACATGAAACACGTCATGAACATTCGCCAAAGATTGTAGTAATGCCAATCGATAAGACACTTCACCAACACGCTCCAAAATCTCGAAAGGCCCTACGAATCGAGGACTAAGCTTGCCTCGACTCCCAAAACGAATCACTACTCTAGTCGGTGATATCTTCAAGAATACCAGATCACCAACAGCGAACTCTAGAGGTCTTCTCGATGTGTCGGCCCAACTCTTCTGCCGATCTTGTGCTGCCTTCATGTGATTCCGGATAGTATTAACCTTCTCTACTGTTTGCACGATCAAATCCGGTCCCAACAATCTTCGTTCTCCAATGTCGTCCCAACGAACAGGTGAACGACACTTGCGACCATACAATGCTTCGAATGGAGCCATCTGAATAGTCGCCTGAAAACTGTTGTTGTACGAAAACTCCACCAAGTGTAGATGATCCTTCCACGAACCCTTGAAGTCCAACATGCAAGCTCTCAACATATCTTCAAGAGTTTGGATCGTTCTTTCCGACTGGCCATCTGTCTGGGGATGATAAGCTGTGCTAAACTTCGATCGCGTCCCCAGACTTTCCTGTAAACTCCTCCAGAAGTGCGATAAGAATCGGGTGTCACGATCGGAAACGATACTCACAGGTACTCCATGCAATCTCAGAATCTTATGCATGTACCGTTCTGCCAATGCTTCCATTGACTGACCAACTCGAAATAGTATGAAATGAGCTGCCTTGGTCAAACAATCAACAATCACCCAAACTGCATTGTTACCCTTTAGACTCCGCGGTAAAGCTGTCACGAAATCCATGGTTATATGTTGCCACTTCCATTGAGGAATCGGAAGTGGTTGCAATAAACTAGCAACCCTTTGATGTTCAGTCTTAACTTGCTGACACACCAAGCACTTCGCTACAAAGCGAGCAATCTCCCTTTTCATGCCTTCCCACCAGAAATGTTGTTTTAGATCGCGGTACATCTTCGTGCTCCCTGGTTGTACAGAATATGCGGAACTGTGCGCCTCCTTCATAACTTCTTCGCGAATATCTCCTTTTGGCACACACAAACGGCTACCATATCGCAACGAACCATCTTTATGAATCAACAAGTCCGTTCGAAGTCCTGCTTCAACTTGTTCTCAAAACTTCTGCAATCTTGGGTCCTGTGACCGCGCTGCTTTAATATTCTCGATCAACGACGACTGTACTTGCAACTGCAACAACTGTCCCGAAGAATACGGTAGCATGATCTCCAACTCGAATCTCCGAATGTCTTCGATAAGCTCCTTCTCTACAATCAACATCCGAATTGCTGGCAACCGACTAAGCGCATCCGACACAACATTAACTTTCCCCGGATGGTACTTAAGATCAAGATCGTAGTCAGCCATCAGCTCTAACCATCTACGCTGCCTCATGTTAAGTTCCTTCTGTGTGAACACATACTTTAGGCTTTTGTGATTGGTGAATACTTCGACCCTTTCGTCCAATAAGTAGTGTCTCCAAATCTTCAAAGCGAAAATCACAGCTGTTAGCTCCAAATCATGAGTTGGGTAATTCTTCTCATGGATCTTCAACTGTCTCGATGCGTAAGCTATAACTTTTCCATGCTGCATCAAAACACATTCCAAACCTTTTCCAGATGCGTCGCTGTGAATCACCAATCCTCCGGAACCGTCTGGTACGGTCAAAATAGGAGCGGTTATCAATCTTTGCTTCAACGCCTCAAAAGCTGACGCACATTTATCCGTCCATACGAACGGTACTTCCTTACGCGTAAGCTTGGTCAAAGGCTCGGCCAAATGGGCAAAATTCTCCACGAACTTTCTGTAATACCCGGCAAGTCCAAGAAAGTTTCTGATCTCTGCTACGTTCTTCGGAATCGGCCAATCTTGAACTGCTGCAATCTTATCAGAATCAATGGCGATTCCATCTCTAGATACGACATGCCCCAAAAACTTCACTTCTTCAAGCCAAAACTCGCACTTGCTCATCTTTGCATATAATCTTTCTTGCCTCAATGTCTGCAGTGCGATCTTCAAGTGTTCTGCATGCTCTTCTAGGCTCCTCGAATAGACCAGAATATCATCGATGAACACCGCTATAAACTGGTCCAAGAATGGTAAAAAGATTCGGTTCATCAAGTCCATAAATATTGTCGGTGTATTCGTGACTCTGAATGGTATCACTAAGTACTCTTAATGTCCATACCGAGTTCGGAACGCAGTCTTGCATATATCCTCTGGTTTAACTCGGACCTTATGATATCCGAATTGCAAATCCAGCTTCGAGAATACCCTCACGCCAATAAGTTGCTCGAATAATTCGCCAATGCGAGGGATCGGGTACTTGTTTTTAATAGTCACCCGGTTTAATTCTCGATAATCGATGCACATCCTCCTTGTGCCATCTTTCTTCTTTACTAGAAGAACTGGAGCTCCCCAAGGTGAATTGTTGCTGCGAATCCAACTCTTCTCTAGCAATTCGGTAACCTGCTTCTTGACTTCTTCCAACTCCACTGGTGCCATTGGATAGTACGCCTTTGAGATTAGCGCTGCACCAGGAACAAGATCAATCGCGAACTCCACATCTCGTTTTGGCGGTAAACCCGAAATATACTCGAACACGTCCATGAACTCTCTAACTACAGCTGGCGCTTCCTCCTTATCAACTTCTATTGATGAAAGAACACTGCTTGTCGGCTTATCCCTAAACTCGACTAGCCCGACAGAACTGCTTCCTCCTGCGAAAACAAACTCCGGATGTTCGGGGATCTGGAAAATCACTTTCTTTGCTCTACAATCTATGTGAGCGTGGAAAGTGCCGAGAAAATCCATTTCCAAAACAACATCATAGCTGCCAGTATCGATCACCAAGAAATCTGCAAATAACTCCCGTCCGCAAATAACAACAGAACAATCCTTGCATTCGCTACTAGATATGATCTTCCCATTCCCAGTGTGTATGTCCCAACAACTAGATAGGGTCGTGCAATAAATCGAGTGTGCAGCAATAAACTTGGACGACATAAAACAATGGGATGCACCAGAATCGAATAATGCTAATGCGGAAAAATCATGGACAAGTAAGATACCTGAAACAACTTCATCTGAAGCCTTGGCCTCTTCAGCCGTTAGGGTAAAGGCTCGAGCTTGATTGGGTCCCTGAGTTATCTGCTTCAGCCCCTGAAACTGCCTCTGCAGTGGCTTCTGAACATCATCCTTCAAACGAAGTTTCGACGGGCAAACACTGATAGTATGATCCGCTGATCCACAAACCAAACAAAGTCCCGCATCCTTCGACACTCCCTCTGCACGTGTCCGGGTAAATGGTAGTAGTCACAAATCACGCTCTTTCTCTGATTGGCTACGACGGGCTTCTTCATCGGCACCATCCCACGTCGGTTCACCGGAATACCTCTGCGTATAGGCGCTCGGTTCGGCGTAAACGCCAGCTTCCGTACCACAACTGCCTGCTGCTGTGTACCCTCAGTCTTCAATGATAAACTCTGCTGCTCCCTGGCTGCTTTAAGCACTTGCGAGAAAGTGGTCAATCCCAGAAATATAATGTGCCTTTGGATTTCCACATCCAAAATGCGCATGAATCTTCATACCCTATCAGCTTCTTTGGCCACCAAAGGTCCAGCGAAACTACTGACCGTGTCCACTCAGCCGCATGCGCATCCACGGATCCGCCATTCTGCTTCAGACTGATAGACTTTTCTTCCATTTCCTCCCGTGCAGTCTGCGGGAAGAACTTCTCCAAGAAACTCTTCGAAAAATCTGCCCAACTGATCGGCTTGGGAAAACGGGTCTCTTCCACAAGCCACCACTCGCGGGCATAATCCACCAATTGGATGCATACGACATCCACTATCTTATCCTCTGGAATCTGTGCTGCAACGAGCAGATTCTCCGTATCAACTAGCCACTGCTCCGCTGGTAACGGCTCCTCCAAAACAGTGAAAATGGACGGACCAAGTCTCCTGAAATCCGCCACGGTACCCACACGCTCTACCGGTTTGGCCGCAATATTATTTACAGACTGCTGGACGGTCCGCAAACCTTCCTGAAAAGCCTCGGTCTGCCGCTGGTTCAGCTCGGTCTGCCGCTTCTAGTCCTCAAGCATCCCACGTATTACTCCAAGCAAAGTGGCGTCATCAACACGCCTCTGGTACGATCATAGATTCCTGTCTGCCATGATCCTGCAACCAAGACACCTAAAAGGATTAGTATGATAAACAAAATTCAAACTTGCGATGAATAAGGACCATAAATCAAGGATATGAATCAAGACTAGAACTCCAAGTTACTTAAATAGAGTACCTCATTGTAACCATGCCGCGGTACATAATTACAATCACATAACTATACTCAAGTCGCTCAAATCCTAGTATCAGAATCAAAGGAACGGCGAGAAACAATAAGGAACCAAAAGGTTTCAAGTCGAGATACAAGGTTGTTTGCATATCGTCAGGACAGGGGTTAATAGAAAGATATGATTCAAGAATCACGATAACCAAGTGGTAGGGCATGTTCCTAATTACGAGTATTCTGATTCGTGTATTGGGTCCATTACCCAACTACAAAAGAATCAAACATGATTAACCTAAATCCTATTTCTCTGATACCAAACAAACCCTGTCACGCCCCGCTTCCCAGAATGTGCTAAGATCAGCACGTGACAGAGCCAACCATACTACCTGTAGCTAGGAAACATCCCTCCACAGTCACATTACGGCTGTCTAGAAGATATCAAGAACGGTAGAAATAAAATAAACTATCTAGTACATGTCCATAAGCCAGAATAAACGAGTCAAGAAATAATATGCGAAAGCAATAGATCCAATAAACAATAATAATCTGGAATGTACGTCCCAAATACGGGCTCACATCAGGAATGAAAATACTGAAAGAAAACTAAACTTAAATACTAACAGGTCCTCACTGCTCGGCCTGTTCTCTGAAATACTCCTGATCGGCCTGCTGCAAAGGTAGAGGATCTGGGCCATGCAAAACCCAGACGTCAGTGCGTCATAGTATCAACATTAATATAATCAGGGGTAACAAACATGCAGGAACGAGTATGAACAGTAATAAAGGTATAACAGTAACACGAAGATGGAATAGTGGAGGGTAAAAGCATATGTGACGTGCAGTGGGTAATCTGAACTAAACTACTGGGTAGCTACTCTCAATTCTGTGAAATCAATTTAATGAATCATCGATGTAACTCAATAGTATCCCATGCATGCCCGGGACCACGGTCAAGACTCTCGGGTTGAATCCGAGACATGCCGCTAGGCAGTAAACAGGTAACATGTACAGACGAATGATGTCAGCGGCATCATCCCGGGGCTAGCCTAGCCCATAAAACTGATCAGTATAAGTATCGAACTGTCGAGTTACAAGTCAGCTTTCATCATCGATTTCCCCATACCCCCAAGTTATGTGTTCAAATCAGGTATTGATAAATCTGAAGCTAATGCCAACACAGGATCAAGCAGGAACAGGTTTGTCTATATAGACAACATGATATGTCCATCGGGACAACATGTCAGGATTGTCGGCATTAGAAACAGAATCAGGTAACATGTCAAGTAGTGATATATCAGGTCATGTTAGGTAGTGTACATGTATCAAGTGGGTGCCCAACAGTAAAATGTAGCAAGTATTGAATCATGGTAGAATGCGGATGTATGATAACAGCATGGGTGTACAAATATCCACTAGGGGTTATACCATGGCTAAGCAGGATGCACAATATCAAGCATGGGGTACTAATGTATTAATAATATGAGTTAATGTAATATGGGGTGCAATTAGGTATGCAGAATTAATGGTATGTAGACACAAATGAACATGGATGCTCAAATAACCATCATGGGTTACAACTACAGTTCCATGATTATGTAGGATGCACACTATTGAACATGGAGTACTAATACAACAATAGTATGAAACAATGTGACATGGCATGTAAATTGATATATAATTAATGGTATGGATGCACAAACATCGATTAGGGTTATATTTACAGTTCCAAAACTAAGTGGGATGCACATTATTAAGCATGGGGTGTTACTACAATAGTAATATGAATTAATGTGATCTATAGATGTAGTAATATATATTTTAAATGATATAGATGCAAACGGGTATCCGAAAACAGAAAAACTGTAAAATGGATGCACAATGTGATAAACGGGTAACATTTTACTCATATGGATGCACAATACTATATCTAGCATGTAGCAAGATGAATTAGCATGCGTCTAGATATGTAAATAATGATATGGATACAAACGGACGTCGTAAAACTATAAAACTATAACATGGGATGCATAATTTAAAATACATATATTATATTTATTCAAATGGATGTAAATAGAGTAACATAGTATGTAGCAAGATAAACTTGCCTCGATCGAATCACACGACGGATACGCACGGCACGTCCGACGTCGGTAAATCGTCGCAACGCACACGTGGCACGCGGGACGGGTCCAGGCAAGGCAAGAGGGTAATCACGCGAGTAAGGGACGTTCACTGGATCGCCTGGATCGGCAGTGACGAGCACAGCTCCGGCGATGGCCGGAAAACAGATCAAGAAAGAAAGAGAAAAAGAAAGAAGAAGAAGAAGAAAGAGAAAAGAAAAGGGTGAAGAAGAAGGTGGTCTGGGGTTGGTGCTAGGGTTTGGGAGGAGGCGAGGAGGTGGTTGCGAAGGTGTGAGGTCATTTGGTTAAAGGAGCTCCGGCGAGGGTGTGCAGGTGAGGCTCTGGGGTTTCTTGGTGATCGGGGTTTGGTCGTTTGGGGTGTGTAGGGAAGCTCTGGGTGTAGGGGAGTGGAGAGGGGGTCGTGGTGATGAAGATAGTGACGACGGGGATGGTCGGCAGCGAGGCTAGGGTTTGGATATGGGTTCACGGCGCTTGGGTGATGGTGCAGGCTCGGAGAAGGAGAAAGAAGAAGAAGGAGATGACGAGGAGGAGGAGAAGATGGAGGCTCGGTTGAGGTTGAAGTTGATGAGGAGTTAGGGTTAGGGTTTGAGGAGGCAGGGAGCTTGATGGGTTTCCTCATGGGGTGCTCGGGGTTTTAAAGAAAAGAAGAGGAGAGAAAATAGGAGGGAGGTGACGATAGCGCTCGGGAAGGTGACCACACTCGAGGAGTGTACAGTGCCTCCGAGAGAAGAGAGAGAGGCGCGAGAGGAGAGAGAAAGGAGAGAGAGAGAGACTCTGCGAGAGGGAGAGAGAGAAAGAGTGAAAGAAAGAGAAAGAGAGGGGAGAGAGAGGGAGCCGCGGAGAGAGAGAAAGAAAGAGAGAGAAAGGTTGTTGTTGAGGTTAAGATTTTAAATTTTAAAAAATATATGTTTGGTTATAAAATTTAAACCGTGTTAAATAAAAATATTAAATTAATAAAATTTGATTTTCTGGTAAATACAAATTTAGTCCAAAACACGTCCGGGTCGGGTCTAAAATTTTAGTTTTAAAATACGAAAAATATATGTGTCGACCAAAACTAAAATTGGATATCCGAATAATGAAAATGCATACCCCCAAGAACGGATGCACGTACGTGCGCGTAGCCATCCAAACAAGTCCATTTCACTGAACGGGACGAGAATAAGATGCGCGGATGCTATGACAGGGTTAGGGGTATCATGCAGGCCACGCGATGTATTTTTAAAAAATATTTTATGTGACTTTAAATAATATATTTAAAAATGCAGATGCCAGATCAATGCCAATATGCAGTATGTAAATATGGAAGTGCACGAGTCCATGTAACAAGTCAGGATAAATCACAAACATGAATCAAGACTGGTTTCAAGAAAGCTGGTCGGGTTGGATGCAAATACAGATTTCAAAATACTATTCGCACCCAAAACACGGTAAATCAAGAAACTACCATAACTAAAGAAATACTTGACTAGAACTGGTATAAATGAATTAGGGTGTTACAGATCGGATTTCACATCGAGATACGGATGTTACGTCCGACGTCGGATTAACGTCGTGATGCAAAGTTACACGTGCAGGACTGGACCTGGCTGAGCAGTGATATGATGTGGTGACTAGGCTAGACAACGACGGTGATTGGGTCGTCTGGATCGTCTGCGACGCGTGCGACTCCGGCGAGGCAGCCGAAATACCAAGAAAGAAAGGAAGGAAGAAAAAGAAGAATGGGGGTGGTTGCTCGGTTTTGGGATGGCAAGGACAGAGGAGATGTGACGACGACGATGGTGGGTTGCTATCGGCGACAAGGGTAGTGGGTTCTTTGGGTGCTGTTTTTGTCGTCGGGGTTTGTCGAAGGGGGTGGTGGTGGTTTGTGGTGTCGGGGAGAGGAAAGGGAGGTGAGGAGGTGATGGTGGTGACGACGATGAGGTGGTGAGGTCTTCGGTGAGGGGTTGGAGTTTCTTTAGGGGGTTTGTCGCAGGTTGGTGTCGTCGGGGTAGCTGTGGTGGTTGTGGGTTCTCGGGAGAAAAGATAAGAGGTGGAAGCGGAGGTGGTGTGGTGATAAGGGTGACGGGGTGGTGGTGACAACAAGGGGAGGTCGACGGCAAGGTGAGGGACTAGGGTTTGGGTTTCTCGTCGTAGGGAAATGAAGGGAAAGAGAGAGGTGAGGGAGTTAATAATAATAGGGTTATATTATAATATATAAAGGAGAGAGAGGGGGGATAGAAAGAGAGAGAGAATGGATTATTTAGTTATTATAATATTATATATATTTATATATATATATATTATACTGTATAAATAACAGTTTGTTTTAAAAAATATTATAATATATATTTTGGGTTTAAACAGCCAATATCAAAATACTTCGAAACATACCCCGGTTTTTTCTAAAAATCTAGTTTTTAGATATGGAGAATATACATAAAAATTAAAACCATAATACAATATCCGGTTAATAAAAATGTAAAGCCCCAAGTACGTATCTATGTAAATATACATAGCGATCCAAACGAGTTTGTTTTAGCAATTTGGACATGAACATGATGTATGGATGCAACCATAAGATATGGGGTATGATAACATGACATGCTAGATATCAAAAATATTATTTGGTTATTATTTGTATTATTTAAAAGATACATAAATACAAAATATATCATATATGTGTGTATAGAATCTAGATGTGCATGGGTCTTCTGTACTAGTAAATATATGACGTAATCTTGAACCATGATATGTTTCAGACATGCGGGTCGGGTCGGATACTAACCACGGTTACCAAATGCATTATCCTCACCCAAAAACAATAATAAATAAGAAGTTGTCGCAAGATTTGAAAATACCCCAAAAAATATCGTATAAATACACTAGAGTGTTACAGATTCCTCCAAAAATGAGATAGGAACCGGGTGTCACGATCAGAAACAACATTCACTGGCACTCCATGCAATCTTACAATTTCCTGTATGTACCTCTTTGTTAAAGCCTCCGTCGACTGACCAACTTGAAATGGTATAAAACGAGCTGCTTTGGTCAGTCGATCGACAATCACCCATACTGAGTTATTGCCTTTTGGACTTCTTGGTAAGACTGTTATGAAATGCATGATTATATATTCCCACTTCCATTGACGAATCGGAAGTGGTTACAACAAACCAGTTACCCTTTGATATTCAGCCTTGACTTGCTGACACACCAAGTACCTCGACATATAACGAGTAATCTCCCTTTTCATGCTTTCCCACTAAAAGTGTTGTCGTAAATCTCTATACATCTTCGTGTCTCCCAGATATACTGAATATGTGGAACTATGAGCCTCCTTCATGACTTCTTCACAAACTTCACCTTCAAGTACACACAAACGACTTCCATATCTTAAAGAACCATCTTCATGAATCAATAAATCCGTTCGAAGTCCCGCTTCCACTTGTCCCTGAAGTTTCTGTAATCTAGGATCATGCAACTGTGCCGCCTTAATGCTATCAATCAAGAATGACTGTACTTGCAACTATATCATCTGTCCCGAAGAATCTGGTAGTACCAGCTCTAACTCGAATCTCTGAAAATCTGCTATAATCTCCTTCTGTTCAGTTAACATCCGTATTGCTGGCAACCGACTTAAAGCATCCAGTACTATATTAACTTTCCTTGGATGTTATTTTAGATCAAGATCATAGTCAACCATCAGCTCCAACCATCTACGTTGCCCCCATGTTGAACTCTTTTTGTGTGAACATGTATTTTATGCACTTGTAATCATTAAACACTTTAACCCTTTTGCCCAATAAATAGGGTCTCCAAATTTTCAGCGCAAAAATAACTGCTGCTAGCTTCAAGTCATAAATTGGGTAATTCTTCTCATGAGTCTTTAATTGCCTCGATGCATAAGCTACAACCTTACCATGCTGCATCAAAATATATCCCAAACCTTTCCTAGATGCGTCGCTGTCACGCCCTGCGTCCCAGAGTGCGCTAAGATCGGCACGTTACAGAGTCAACCATGCTACCTGTGGCTAGGAAACATCCATCCACAGTCACATTACGGCTGTCTATAAGATATCAAGAACAATAAAATAAGATGAACTATCTAGTACATGTCCATATGCCAGAATAAACGAGTCAAGAAATAATATATGCAGAAGCAATAAATCCAATAAACAATAACATCTGGAAAGTACGTCCCAAATACGGGCTCACATCAGAAAATGAAAATGCGGAAATAAAACTAAACTAAACTAGATACTAACAGGATCCTCACTATTCGGCCTGACGGCAGAAATACTCCTGATTAGCCTGCGGAAGAGACAGAGGATCTGGACCATGCAAAACCCAGACGTCAGTGCGTCATAATATCAAACAATAATATATAATCAGGAGGTAATGTCATGCCCCGCTTTCCAGAGTACGCTAGATTGGGCACGTGACATAGCCAATCATGCTACCTGTGGGTAGGAAGTATCCATCCACAGTCACATTACGGCTGTAGAGATATCAAGAACAAGATAAAACTATCTAAAACATGTCCATAATCCAGAATAACAGAAGTCAATAATAAATAAATGCGGAAGCAAATGATCCAATACAAATAACTGAAAACTGTGTCCCCATGATGCGGGCTCACATCAGGAAATAAATGCAGGAAATAAAGCTAACTACTACTGAACTCACAGCTCAGCCTGCTGGCTGAAGTACTCCTGCTCGGACTGCAACAACGGTACGGAATCTGGGCCATGCAAAACCCAGACGTCAGCGCGTCATGTCATCAAGCAATATAATATGAACAGTGTAGCAGGCAATGTAATATAAACATGAATACAGCGAGAATAACAATAATATGAATCATACCAGTACAGGGTAGCGTATAGTGGATAACTAAACTGTTCTATCAGGTTTTCTATTCTAAAGTCTTTGAAATCAATTGATGAATCATCGATGTAACTCAATAGTATCCCGTGCATGCCCGGGACCACGGTCAAGATTCTCGGGGCTGAATCCGAGACGTGCCGGTAGGCAGTAACAGGTAGCAGGATGGGCGAGCGATGTCAGCATCATCACTCCGGGGCTGGCCTAGCCCGTAAGACTGATCAGAACAGGTATCGAACTGTTGAGTTACAAGTCAGGTTTTACCTTTGATTTCCCCATACCCCCAAGTTATGTATGTCAAGTCAGGTATTCAGTAGTCAAGAACTAATGCCAACACAGGATCAGGTAAAAGCAGGTTTGTCTGGATAGACAACAGGAACGGTCCATGAGGACTATATGTTATGTTTGTTGGCATTAGACACAAGATCGGGTAACAGGTAAAGCCATGGTACATCAGGTCCAGCCAGGTAATGTATAAAGGTGTCATGTCATGTCAAGAGTATACGGTACCATTTCATGTCAAGTAGGAAGTGTAACAGGTCATGTCAGGAAGCACAAGATGTCATGTGAGTGCTCATAATCAAACTAACATAAGCATGTGTATAAATAAACAAGCATGAGTACTATCAGAACAATAAACTGGAACATGTAATATGATATGCAAATAGATATAATTTCAAGGATATGGATGCACAGTTATCGATTAGGGTTACATTTATAGTTCCAAAATTAATTAGGATGCAATTTATTAAACATGGAGTGTTAATATCACATTATTATGTAGTAATGTGATCTATGGATGCAATTATATGTATCTTAAATGCGATGAATGCAAACGGGTATCCGAAAAGTTATAAAACTATAAAATGGTAATGTGGGATGTACAACTAAGCAATATGTGATATAAATATTGATATAATAATATTAATATGGATAGCATATTCAAATCGATTAATAACTATAAAAGTGGTATTGATTAACCATGCACAAGAAAGTTCAGAAATTCAGCGTCATCCTAATTTGTAAAATAGCTTAAAAATAACAAACGTTCTCCAAAAGGGACGTGTCTTATACCAAAATAAAGATAATTCAATAAGGTTTTCAGTTTTATAAGTATAAGCATCTCAGGTTGTCCCTACAAAAAGTTATGAACATTCGAAAATTGAAAGTTTGCTGCTGGAATTTCCCTGGACAGCAGTTTGGAGACATTTTCATTTGCATTTTATGTTATTTAAACAATTTATTTTGCAAGTAAATATTTCATAGAGTTATAGTATTCTGAGTTAGCTTCGTAACGAACTAAAGAACGTATACTAATGATTTTTCTATGATTTATAATGAATTTTATACGTTAAGGTGTACAGTAAATTTCAGATTTGTCGTATCCGCTTTTTCAACGACGTTTCATGTGTAAACTATAATATTTTAAATATATAATATCATAAAATGTAGATTATAAACTAATTAAAGATAATAATAAGAAATATTATGACGATGTATATTTTAATTGATATGGATGCAGTATAATGTAATCCAGTATGTCATAAGATAAGTTTTCATGATCTAGATTTAATATGATATAAACGGATGCAAACGGAACATCGAAACGTTATAAAATTAAACATGGGGCACTAGATTTAAACTATAGGTATGGTATTTATTTAAATAGCTATAAAATGAATTATATAGCATGTAGCAAGATTAACTTGCCTCGATGGGTCGCGAATCGGGAAAACGGAACGTTAACCGTCGGCGGGGAAAATTCGCGACGGACGCACGGTTCACGGATTGAACCCAAACGACGAACAAAGGAACCACACGGGTCGGGGTACCTCGCTGGAGCGTCGAGAAGCGTCACCGGCACGACGGAATTCCGGCAACAAAAGAACAGTTAAAAAAATGAGAAACGAGATATGAAGCAAGAAGAGAAAGAATGATAAAGAGAAGTACGAGAGAATATATGAGAGAGAGAGAGAGAAAAAGTGGAGAGAGAGAGAGAGCTGCAGGTGGGGGCCCACGGAATTAAAAGGAACGCGATTGGCTAAAGGGGAATCGTTAGTTAGGGATAAATATTAATTAAAGATTCAAAACATTTTAAGGAACAGTAGGATATATATATAAGTTAATTTAAAGATTTAAAAGATAGGTAATGAACAGTAAGATATCAGGTTAGTTAGAAAAATATATGCGATGGTTTTAATAATATTAAAATTTGGGATTTTGGTGCCAAAGTAAAACATTTCCAAATCGCGCCCGGGTCGGGTCCAAAAATTTGAAATTGAAATAATAGAATTTTAGGCGGGATCCAAAATTTAAAATGAAGTGTTTTATGATCAAAAAGCATACCCCCAAAACGGACACATGTACGCGCACGTAGCCGTCCAAACTCGCCCGTTTCACTGAACGGGACGAGAACACAATGCACGGACGCTACCACGAGGCTAGGGGTGTCAAGTAGGCCAAGATGAATATTTTCAATTTTATTTTAGATGCCAAAATTTGTTATATGTAGAAAAGACTTTGCCGGGTAAATTTTACAGTAAGCAACAAACAAGCAAGTTAAATGAAATGAGTACCACATTATGCTCAAACAGTAACTGAAAATAGTAGCATTGGGCTCGGGTGTTACATTATACCCAACTACAAAAGAATTTCATCCTCGAAATTCCAAGAATACAAAGATAGATAACTACAAGAATGGGTGAGGAAACTTCTGCCAGATTTCATCTTCTCGTTCCCAAGTGGACTCTCCATACGAGCGATTACCCCAAGAAACAAGCACAAGGGGGATAACCTTGTTCTTAAGAACCTTTTCCCTTCGATCCACGATTCCAATCGGTCGCTCCTCAAAAGTCAAGTCTTCTCGTACTGTTAGCTCCGAATGATCCAATACGTGTGTTTCATCTCGAACATACCTATGGAGTTGAGATACGTAAAACACATCGTGCACATTCGCCAAGGACTGCGGTAACGCCAAACGATACGCTACCTCACCAACATGCTCCAAGATCTCAAAGGGTCCAACGAATCGAGGACTAAGCTTTCCTCGACTTCCAAAACGAATCACCCCTCTAGTCGGTGATATCTTCAAGAATACCAAATCACCCACGGCGAACTTTAGAGGTCTTCTTGACGTATCTGCCTAACTCTTCTGTCGGTCCTGTACTGCCTTCATATGATTTCTGATAGGGTTAACCTTCTCATCTGTCTGCACAACCAAATCTGGTCCCAATAATCTTCGTTCACCGATATCGTCCCAACAAATAGGTGAACGGCATTTACGACCATGCAAAGCTTCAAATGGAGCCATCTGAATAGTTGCCTGAAAACCGTTGTTGTAAGACAACTCCACCAAAAGTAGATGATCCTCTCAAGACCCCTTGAAGTCCAACATGCATGCTCTCAACATATCCTCAAGAGTTGGATCGTTCTCTCCGACTGACCATCAGTTTGAGGATGATAAGCTGTGCTAATCTTCAATCGAATCCCCAAACTTTCCTGTAAACTCCTCCAAAAGTGTGATAAGAACCGAGTGTCCCGATCGGACACGATGCTCACCGGTACTCCATGCAATCTTACAATCTCCTGCATGTACCGCTTTGTCAAAGTCTCTGTTGATTGACCAACCCGAAAGGGAATAAAGTGAGCTGCCTTGGTCAATCGGTCAACAATTACCCATACTGCATTGTTGCCTTTTGGACTCCGCGGTAAAGCCGTCACGAAATCCATGGTTATATGTTCCCACTTCTACTGAGGAATCGGAAGTGGTTGCAATAAACCAGCAACCCTTTGATGTTCAGCCTTAACTTGCTGACACACCAAGCACTTCGCCATAAAGCGAGCAATCTCCCGTTTCATGCCTTCCCACCAGAAATGCTGTCGAATATCTCGGTACATCTTTGTGCCTCCTGGATGTACAGAATAAGCTGAACTGTGTGCCTCCTTCATAAGCTCTTCACGAATATCTCCCTTTGGCACACACAAACAGGTACCAAACCTCAACGAACTATCTTCGGGGATTAATAAATCTGTTCGTAGCCCGGCTTCAACCTGCTCTCGAAACTTTTGTAGTCTAGGATCCTGCGATTGTGCTGCTTTAATATTCTCGATCAATGATGACTGTACTTGCAGCTGCATCAACTGTCCCGTAGAATGAGATAGCACAACCTCCAAGTCAAATCTTCAAAAATCTTCAACGATCTCCTTCTGCGTAGTTAACACCTGAATTGCTGGTAACCGACTAAGCGCATCCGGCATGACGTTAACCTTCCCCGGATGGTACTTAAGATCAAGATCGTAGTCAGCCATCAGCTCCAACTATCTACGCTGCCTCATATTAAGCTCCTTCTGTGTGAACACATACTTCAAGCTCTTATGATTAGTAAAAACTTTGACCCTTCCGCCCAGAAAGTAGTGTCTCCAAACCTTCAAAGTGAAAGTCACAGCCGCAAGTTCCAAGTCATGAGTTGGGTAATTCTTCTCATGGGTCTTCAACTGTCTCGATGCGTATGCTACAACCTTCCCATGCTGCATCAAAACACATCCCAATCCTTTCCCAAATGCGTCGCTGTGAATCACCAATCCTCCGGAATTGTCTGGCAACGTCAGAATAGGGGCGGTTATCAACTTCTGCTTCAACGTCTCGAAAGCTAACGCACACTTATCCGTCCGTACAAAAGGTACCTCCTTGCACGTAAGCTTGGTTAATGGCTCCGCCAGATGAGCAAAGTTCTCCACAAATCTTCTGTAATACCCGGCGAGTCCAAGAAAGGTTCTTATCTCCGCAATATTCTTTGGAATCGGCCAATCACGAACTGCTGCAATCTTTTTTGGATCGACGGCAATTCCATCATCAGACACAACATGCCCCAAAACTTTACTTCCTCCAGCCAAAACTCGCACTTGCTCATCTTCGCATATAACTTCTCCTGTCTCAACGTCCGCAGTGCGGTCTTCAAATGCTTAGAATGTTCCTCAAAACTCTTCGAATAAACCAGAATATCGTCAATAAAAAAAACCACGAGAAACTGGTCCAAGAACGGTGAAAAGATTCGGTTCATCAAGTCCCTGAATACTGCCGGCGCATTCGTTACTCCGAATGGCATCACTAAGTACTCGTAATGTCCATACCGAGTTCAGAACGCCGTCTTGCAAATATCTTCTGTTTTCACTCGGACCTGATGATATCCGGATCGCAAATCCAGCTTCGAGAATACCCTCGCGCCACTAAGCTGCTCGAAAAGTTCGCCAATGCGAGGGATCGGGTACTTGTTCTTAATAGTCACCCGGTTTAATTCTCGATAGTCGATGCACATCCTTCTTGTGCCATCCTTCTTCTTTACTAGAAGAACTGGAGCTCCCCAAAGCGAGTTATTGCTTCGAATCCAACCTTTCTCAAGCAATTCAGCAACCTGTTTCTTGACTTCTTCCAATTCTACTGGCGCCATTGGATAATACGCTTCAGATACTGGCGCTGCCCCAGGAATAAGATCAATTGCGAACTCCACTTCTCGCTTTGGCGGTAAACCTGATATATCTTCAAACACGTCCATAAAATCATGAACAACAGCCGGCTCTTCACTTTCATCACTTCCATTGATGCAAGAATATTATTTGTCGGCCTAGCCCTAAACTCAACTGGCCCGACAGAAAAACTCCCCTTCATCCCAGATAAACTCTGCTGCTCTCGGCTGCCGCAAGTACTTGTGAGAAAGTGGTCAAACCCAGGGAGACAATCTGCCTCTGGATGTCCACATCCAGGCTGCGCATGAACCTCCGTGCCCTGTCTGCATCGTTGGCAACTAAAGATCCAGCGAAACTACTGGGTCTCGTCCATTCTGCTGCATGCACATCTACGGGTGCTCCCTTCTGCTTTAGTCCGATGAACTTCTCTTCCATTTCCTCCCGTGCAGTCCGCGGGAAGAACTTCTCCAAGAAACTCTTCGAAAAAATCCGCCCACTTGATCGGCTTGGGCAAACGGTTCTCCTCTACAAACCACCATTCTCGGGCGTAATCCACTAACTGAATGCGTACCACATTAACTCTTTTGTCATCTGGAATCTGTGCCGCAATCAGCAAATTCTCTGTCAACTAGTCACTGCTCTGTTGGCAACGGCTCCTCCAATCCAGTAAATGTATACGGACCCAAACGTCTGAAATCTGCTACTGTCCCTACTCGGTCAACTGGCTTAGCTCCAACATTGTTCACAGACTGCTGAACGATCTGCAAACCTTCCTGAAACGAGTCCGCTTGCTACTGGATCAGCTCGGTCTGTTTCTTTTGATTCTCCAGCATTCCCCTTATCACTCCAAGTATGGCGGCTTCGTCCACACGTCTTGGTACGTCTTCAAATTCTTACCGGCCATATTCCTGAACTCAAAACACCCAACATTAGCATGATGATAGATTCTGAATATAGATCAAGGCTAGAACTCCAAGATACTTAAATAGAGTACCGCATTGTAACTATGCCGCGGTATCATAGCCATAATTACATAACTCCATCCAAGTCGCGTAAGTCCTAGAGATAACAAGGAATCAGGTTTTCGAATCGATATGCAAAGGAAGTTTGCACATCGTAAAAGATATAATCAGGAAGAATGTGATTCAAGAATGGTAAAACGGTCAAGGTGGCAGGACATGTTTCCTAAACACGGGTATTCTGATTCGTGTATTGGGTACAATACCCAACTACAAAAGAATCAACCCGACTAACCTATGGCTCTGATACCAAAAGAACCATGTCACGCCCCGCTTTCCAGAGTACGCTAGATTGGGCACGTGACATAGCCAATCATGCTACCTGTGGGTAGGAAGTATGCATCCACAGACACATTACGGCTGTAGAGATATCAAGAACAAGATAAAACTATCTAAAACATGTCCATAATCCAGAATAACAGGAGTCAATAATAAATAAATGCGGAAGCAAATGATCCAATACAAATAACTGAAAAGTGTGTCCCATAATGCGGGCTCACATCAGGAAATAAATGCAGGAAATAAAACTAACTACTACTGAACTCACAGCTCAGCCTGCTGGCTGAAGTACTCCTGCTCGGACTGCAACAGCGGTACGGAATCTGGGCCATGCAAAACCCAGACGTCAGCGCGTCATGTCATCAAGTAATATAATATGAACAGTGTAGCAGGCAATGTAATATAAACATGAATACAGCGAGAATAACAATAATATGAATCATACCAGTACAGGGTAGCGTGCAGTGGGTAAACTAAACTGTTCTATCAGGTTTTCTATTCTAAAGTCTTTGAAATCAATTGATGAATTATCGATGTAACTCAATAGTATCCCGTGCATGCCCGGGACCACGGTCAAGATTCTCGGGGCTGAATCCGAGACGTGCCTGTAGGCAGTAACAGGTAGCAAGATGGGCGAGCGATGTAAGCATCATCACTCCGGGGCTGGCCTAGCCCGTAAGACTGATCAGAATAGGTATCGAACTGTTGAGTTACAAGTCAGGTTTCACCTTTGATTTCCCCATACCCCCAAGTTATGTATGTCAAGTCAGGTATTCAGTAGTCAAGAACTAATGCCAACACAGGATCAGGTAAAAGCAGGTTTGTTTGGATAGACAACAGGAACGGTCCATGAGGACTACATGTTATGTTTGTTGGCATTAGACACAAGATCAGATAACAGGTAAAGCCATGGTACATCAGGTCCAGCCAGGTAATGTATAAACGTGTCATGTCATGTCAAGAGTGTACGGTACCATGTCATGTCAAGTAGGAAGTGTAACAGGTCATGTCAGGAAGCACAAGATGTCATGTGGGTGCTCATAATCAAACTAACATAAGCATGTGTATAAATAAACAAGCATGAGTACTATCAGAACAATAAACTGGAACATATAATATGATATGCAAATAGATATAATTTCAAGGATATGGATGCACAGTTATCGATTAGGGTTACATTTATAGTTCCAAAATTAATTAGGATGCAATTTATTAAACATGGAGTGTTAATATCACATTATTATGTAGTAATGTGATCTATGGATGCAATTATATGTATCTTAAATGCGATGGATGCAAACGGGTATCCGAAAAGTTATAAAACTATAAAATGGTAATGTGGGATGTACAACTAAGCAATATGTGATATAAATATTGATATAATAATATTAATATGGATAGCATATTCAAAGCGATTAATAACTATAAAAGTGGTATTGATTAACCATGCACAAGAAAGTTCCGTTAAGAAATTCAGCGCCATCCTAATTTGTAAAATAACTTTAAAATAACAAACGTTCTCCAAAAGGGACGTGTCGTATACCAAAACAAAGATAATTCAATAAGGTTTTCAGTTTTATAAGTATAAGCATCTCAGGTTGTCCCTACAAAAAGTTATGAACATTCGAAAATTGAAAGTTTGCTGCTGGAATTTCCCTGGACAGCAGTTTGGAGACATTTTCATTTGCATTTTACGTTATTTAAACAATTTATTTTGCAAGTAAATATTTCATAGAGTTATATTATTCTGAGTTAGCTTCGTAACAAACTAAAGAACGTATACTAATGATTTTTCTATGATTTATAATGAATTTTATACGTTAAGGTGTACAGTAAATTTCAGATTTGTCGTATCCGCTTTTTCAACGACGTTTCATGTGTAAACTATAATATTTTAAATATATAATATCATAAAATGTAGATTATAAACTAATTAAAGATAATAATAAGAAATATTACGACGATGTATATTTTAATTGATATGGATGCAGTATAATGTAATCTAGTATGTCACAAGATAAGTTTTCATGATCTAGATTTAATATGATATAAACGGATGCAAACGGAACATCGAAACGTTATAAAATTAAACATAGGGCACTAGATTTAAACTATAGGTATGGTATTTATTTAAATAGGTATAAAATGAATTATATAGCATGTAGCAAAATTAACTTGCCTCGATGGGTCGCGAATCGGGAAAACGGAACGTTAACCGTTGACGGGGAAAACTCGCGACGGACGCACGGTTCACGGAATGAACCCAAACGACGAACAAAGGAACCACACGGGTCGGGGTACCTCGCTGGAACGTCGAGAAGCGTCACCGGCACAACGGAATTCCGGCAACAAAAGAACAGTTAAAAAAATGAGAAACGAGACATGAAGTAAGAACAGAAAGAATGATAAAGAGAAGTACGAGAGAATATATGAGTGAGAGAGAAAAAGTGGAGAGAGAGAGAGAGAGCTGCAGGTGGGGGCCCACGGAATTAAAAGGAACACGATTGGCTAAAGGGGAATCGTTAGTTATGGATAAATATTAATTAAAAATTCAAAACATTTTAAGGAACAGTAGGATATATATATAGGTTAATTTAAAGATTTAAAAGATAGGTAATGAACAGTAAGATATCAGGTTAGTTAGAAAAATATATGCGATGGTTTTAATAATATTAAAATTTGGGATTTTGGCGCCAAAGTAAAACATTTCCAAATCGCGCCCGGGTCGGGTCCAAAAATTTGAAATTGAAATAATAGAATTTTAGGCGGGATCCAAAATTTAAAATGAAGTGTTTTATGATCAAAAAGCATACCCCCAAAACGGACACATGTACGCGCGCGTAGCCGTCCAAACTCGCCCGTTTCACTGAACGGGACGAGAACACAATGCACGGACGCTACCACGAGGCTAGGGGTGTCAAGTAGGCCAAGATGGATATTTTCAATTTTATTTTAGATGCCAAAATTTGTTATATGTAGAAAAGACTTTGCCGGGTAAATTTTACAGTAAACAACAAATAAGCAAGTTAAATGAAATGAGTACCACATTATGCTCAAACAGTAACTGAAAATAGTAGCATTGGGCTCGGGTGTTACAGGTAACAAGATATGCAGGCATGAGTATGAACAGTAATGAGTGTATAACAGTAACACGAATATGGAACAGTGAAGTGTATGTGCATGCGGTGAGTAATCTATGCTACTGGGTTAATTACTCTCAAGTCTTTGAAATCAATTTAATAAATCGTCGATATAACTCAATAGTATCCCGTGCGTACCCGGAACCACGGTCCAGATTCTCGGGCTGAAATCCGAGACATGCTACTAGGCATTAAACAGGAAACATGTACATATGAATGATGTCAGCAGCAGCATCCCGGGGCTGGCCTAGCCCATAAAACTGATCAGTATAAGGTCGAACTGTTGAGTTACAAGTCAGATTTCATCATTGATTTCCCCTTACCTCCATGGTTATGTGTTCCAGTCAGGTATTGATTAATCTGGAGCTAATGCCAACACATGATCAAGCAGGTACATGTTTTGTCTGAATAGACAACATGATATGTCCATCGGGACAACAAGTCAGGATTGTCGTCATTAGGAACAGGATCAGGTATCAAGTCAAGCAGTGGTATATCAAGTCATGTCAGGTAGTGCACATATATCAAACAGATGCTCATAATAAAACTGTAGCAAGTACGGATGCACGATAAAAATACGGATGCACAGATATCTATCAGGGATTACATCTACAACTTCGTGACTACGCATGATGCACATTATCAAGCATGGGGTGCCAAGGTAACATTAATATGAAATAGTATGACTTGGCATGCAACTAGATATATAATAAATTGTACGGATGCACAGTAAAACACGGATGCACAAATATCTATCAGGGATTACATCTACAACTTCATGACTACGCATGATGCACATTATCAAGCATGGGGTGCTAATATAACAGTAACATGAAATGATATGATCTGGCATGCAACTATATGTATAATAAATTGTACGGATGCGAACGGATATTGTAAAACAATAAAACAGTAACATGGATGTATAATACAGTAAACACGTGATGTTTTTATTCATATGGATGTAAAATATATATCATAATATGTAGCAAGATAAACTTACCTGGTCGGATCTCACGACGGAATGCGTACGCTGTATTCGACATCGGGTAAACGTCGCAATGTACACACGTGCACGCTGGACAGGACCAGACAAAGCAAGAAGGCGACCACGCTGGCTGGGAACGTCCATTGAGTCGCCCGGATCGTCGGCAACAAGAACGACTCCGGTGGCGATCACCGGAATCAAGAACCAAGAAAAGTGAAGAAGAAGAAGTAGAAGAAGAAGAAGGAAGAAGAGGCTGTGGTGGTTTTCAATGGGGTTGTCTCGGGTCAGAAGAGGTCATGGTGATGGGGTGAGGTCGACGGGTCAGAGCTCCGGCGACGTGAGGGTGGCAGTGGCAGTGGATTTGGTTGAGGTCTGGTGTGCAGGGGGTTGTAGTGGGTCTCGTCGGGGTTAGCTTAGGGTGTTGGTGAGGAAATGGAGGCGGTGCTGGTGACGAGGGGAGGTCGACGAGGATGGTCGGCGGCGACGAGGACTGCAGTCGAGGTGGGTTCGAAGATCGGGTTCTTGGGTTTCTTGCGGTCGGTTTGCAGTGGTGTCGGGGTGTGCAGGGAAAAGAGGGGGAGAAGAGAAGTCGAGCACAGAGAGAGAGAGGAGAGGGTGGTCGTGAGGATGAGGGATCGCCGGCGGCGAGGTGGGCGATGGTGCAGTGAGGGTTGCAGGGTCGGGAAAAGAAGAGGGATGCTCGAGAGAGGAGAGGAGTTCGAGGGAATGGTGACAAGGCCGATGAGGTGATCAGCGGCGTCGAGCGAGCGCGAGGCGTGGGTTAGGGCTTGGGTTTCGTGAAGTGAGGAGGCGGGACGAGAAATGAAGTGAGGAAGAAGGAGAGAGAGGACGTGTGAGTGCATGGGGTTTTAAAAAAAATATAAATAGAAAAATGGAGGAGAGAGAAAGAAAGCTGTGAGGTTGTTAGGATAGAAATAGGAATATTTTAAAATATATTTATAGTTAAAAAATATATAAAGTATATAAAGAAACAGTTTATATATATAAAGAATTTTATATTATATATTTTGAGATTTCTGGTTAATACAAAAGTAGTCTAAAAAGTGCCCGGATTGGGTCAAAAATTTTGGTTTGAAAATACGGATAATATACGTATCAACCAAAATTAAAAAATAGAATATCCGGGTAACGAAACTGCATACCCCCAAGAACGGATGTACGTAGTGTGCACGTAGCTATCCAAATGAGTCCGTTTCCCTGAACGGAATGAGAACCAGATGTATGGATGCTAGGACAAGGTTAGGGGTATGATGTAGGCCAAGTTAGATATTTTTAAAATATTTTATTTGACTTTATAAGTTATATTAAAAAAATGCAGATGCCAGATATAATGCAACTATACAAGATATACCACATGACAGTGCATGGATCTTCATAACTAGTCAGGATAAATTATAAACAGCAATCAAGATGGGTTTCCAGCATGCGGGTCGGGTCGGATGCAAATACAGATACCAATTACACTATTCGCACCCAAAACACAATAAATCAAGAAATAGCTATAAATAAAGAAATACCCAAAAATAGAACTGGTATAAATGAACTAGGGTGTTACAGTCGCTGTGAATAACTAATCCTCCAGAACCATCTGGTACTGTTAAAATAGAAGCAGTTGTCATTTTTTGCTTCAGTGTTTCAAAAGCTGACGCACACTTCTCGGTCCAAACAAACTGTACCCCCTTTCATGTTAGCTTTGTCAAAGGTTCTGCTATCCGAGCGAAATTCTCCAAAAGCCTTCTATAGTATCCCAACAAGCCCAAGAAAACTTCTGATCTCCCCTATATTCTTTGGAATCGGCCAATCGTGAACAGCTGCAATATTTTCGGGGTCAATTGCAATTTCATCTCCAGATACAACATGACCCAAGAACTTCATTTTTTCGAGCCAAAATTTGCACTTGCTCATCTTAGCATATAACTTTTCTTGTCTCAACGTCTGTAGCGCGATTCTCAAGTGTTCTTCATGCTCTTTTTTGCTTCTCGAATAGACCAAAATATCGTCAATGAATACTACCACGAACTGATCTAGAAATAGTGAAAGATCCGGTTCATCAAATACATAAATATCGCCGGTGCGTTAGTAATTCCAAATGGCATAACTAAATTCTCGTAATGCCCATATCGAGTTCGAAACATTGTCTTGCAAATGTCTTCTGTTTCCACCCGAAGTTGGTGATACCTTGATCGCAAATCCAGCTTCGAGAATACTCCCGTTCCTCGCTACGTGATCGAATAATTCGCCTATGCGAGAAATTGGGCACTTATTCTTAATAGTCATCCGATTTAACTCTCGATAATCAATGTACATCCTCCGCATGCCATCTTTCTTCTTGACTAGAAAAACCGGAGCTCCCTATGGTGGACCACTGCTGCGAATCCAACCCTTCTCTAATAACTCAGAAATATTTCTCTTTACCTCTTCCAGTTACACCGGTGATATCGGATAAAAGCCTTCGAATTGGCGCTGCTACAGGAATGGGATCAATCATGAACTCCACATCTTGTTTTAACGGTAAACTCAAGATGTTCTTGAATACATCCATAAAATCCCGAACTGCTATCAGCACTTTATCTGCAACTTGTTTACGAATTTTACCTTCCGGCACATACACAAACAGTTCCCTTCATCACGAATTTACAGGTCTGTTCTACGACTCATGGGTTAACAGCCAATCACACTTTCGCTGCACTACCCTGATAAACTGAGGCGGGTTCGTCAAAACTTCTTTAATCAAAATATCTTATATCTGATTGGTCTTGAAGTGGTATGTACTACTGCAATCATCATATGCTCTCCTTTGTTTCTTCTTATTCTTCGAAACGCTGACGGACTGGTCATGACGGGACAAGGGGAAAGATATACCGTGGTCGTTGGATTCAAGTTCGCGATAAGACATAAACTCGTAAGCAATGAAACCGAGCGAAGACAAAGCAGTACAACGAACATAAATCAGGAAAATGAATCGAAATAGAACTCCAGGTTACCTAAATAGAGTATTGTATTGTAATCATGTCGCGGTATATAGTTACAATCACATAATTCCATTCAAATCGCCCAAATTCTACTATCAGAATCAAAAGAATAAGAAGGGGGAAATAATAAGAAACCAGGAGGATTCCAAACTGATGTGCAAAGTCATTTCCAAATCGTCGAGATAAAAGAGTTTAAAGGAAGGATAACATTCTAGAATTTGAATGACAATATAATAATGTGGCAGGACATGTTCTTAAAATTCTGGGTCTTAAAGATAAATTGAACCAAGCCCCGCTAACCTAAAACCTATAGCTCTGATATCAACAAAACGTTGTCACACCCCGCTTCCCAAAATACCAAAATATAACATGGGATGCTTAACCATATGATAGCAGTTAACAAATATAAATTATCCTTAACGTGTGGCTACCAGAAAATATAAGCATATGATTTAGATATTATACACACACACACATATACATACATATATATATTATGCTAGATTCACATGGATTTAGTTTACAGATAAATATTAATAAAATATAACCATAATGGGTTTCACACAAATATAAAGCAAGATTTAAAATACCAATTAATGTCGTATGAACGTTCTAGGATGTTACACTACAGGAGCTTGAGAACTCCGTAGTTAAACGTGCTCGAGCCAGAGAAATTCTGGGATGGGTGACCTTCTGGGAAGTGGCCCCTGGTCTGGTCCGGTTCGCCTTGAAGGACAAAATCATATGGTTCGCCTTGAAGGACAAAATCATATGGTTGGAAAATGTCAGGTTAATTAAATTGAACAAACACCCAATATTTTAAAAAATAGAAAAAATACTTGATCTTCAGAGAATCTCGAGATATGCAATAAGAGACTTCAAGAGGACTGGAGGGTCGCCGTCAGCCATGATTGAAATTGTTTTGGGACAAACGTGAACTCATAATATTAGGCCATATTTGGATAGTTAGGGTTAAAGTCCATAAAATTGACTTTAGGATTAAAATATCTCATTTTAGATGAAAATTTAAGGTCTTTTCAATTTGAATGGGTGTTTGGATGGAATGAAATAAATTGAACAAGCACCCAATATTTAAAAAAAAATAGAAAAAAATACTTGATCAACAAAGAATCTCGAGATAAAAATCCTCACCACTGAAGAACTCAAATCAACAGTGCATTTCATTATAACCAACCTAGGGTTATCATATCCACAACGAGATCCATCAAAAAGCTTCCTCAACCCCTCCTCAAGTTTCCCAGCGTCGAATCCACTGCCTCTCGAAACCCGCGACTTTCTCCCTGAACTCGATGATCGGCGTCCTTATGTGCTCCACCGCGGAGTCGACATCCACCAACGTCATGCTCAGGCTCACGAACTCCGCGTAGTCTCGGTTGATGAGATCAATGAGCTCGGATTTGACGGAGGCGAGATGAGATGTGAGATTCTTGAATAAGGATTCGAGAAGTCGGCTCCCCATTCATCTTCTGTCTCCCACGGATAGGGGACGAAGGACTTGAGATCGGATATGCAGGCCTCGAGGTTGAAGGAGGGGGATGAGAAGGAGGCGAGCTTCAGCCAGTGGTGGGAGCCGTCGTCGTTGTCGAATATCACGCTCATTGATACGATCTCCATGTTTGAACACCACCATTTTTCTTGACGTTGAGGAGAGAATGGAGGGATCAGGATATTTTGAGAGATGGGAAGAAGAAGAGAGAGAGAGAGAGGAATGGAGATACAAGAGACGTGAGTGAAAGTTGGGGAAAAAATTGATCCTGACTCAAAATTTTTAATCTAGTGGATAGGGCCAAAGTAGAGGGCTTTTTTCCGCCTAGATCAAAGATTAAAAGATCCATCCAAACAGTTTTTTTGGAGGATTAGACCAATCCAGTGGAAAAATGGTACCAACCTTTGTTTTTTCCCCCCTTCCATGGGATAGATGTTAGAATAAAGAAAATATTTTATATGACTACCACTAATACTAAGCTGGAAAAAAATAGGAGTGCTATGTTTATTTGGGAAATTTTAAATAATTTTTTTTTACTGATGTGGCCGCCTTCTTCGTCCTATCTGGATCAATACTAGCAGCCTAAGCCCACGAAAGGACAACGCCCAAAAATGAGGGCATTCCCGTAATATATCCGAACATCCGTACTAATCAAAACTCTTACAAATATCCCTCTTTTTTTTTTCCATTTGAAATCCTTTAGAAATTTATTCTAAATATCCTGTTTTACATATTGGCCTCATGCAGACCACGAACAATAATCAAATTGTCAAAATTTTCATCCATGAGCTTTTATTTTACATGATAAACCTAGGATTTATGTCCTTTATCAAAACGACCAAACAAATAAGATAATTTATATTTACAGTAATAACGATCATTACTTTTTAAGTTAGATCTTTCTTTTTGATTATTCCTTTTATTAAACCTTCTTACTAAGCAAGATGAGAAAACAACCAACATTTTGTAGAAAAACGAGGAAAATAACCGAAAACTTGTAAAAATATTTCTTGACTAAAATATTTGCAAATCCCACATGTTTTTTCGCATTTGTAAAGCCATGAATGTTTTTGTATGAATTGCAATTGTCGGGTATGTTACAATGTATATTTCAAGGATTTTATTACTGCCGGTTTATAAACATAAAAAATCGTATTTTCATCGTTAAGATTTTATATTATATAAAACATACAGTCATTAGGACCGAGGAAACATATTTTTTAATATTAAATTTAATAAAAACATTATAAATTTGTCCGTTATCTTATTTTTGTTTTTAATGCAAATCAATGTCATTCTGCTATAAAGTCTTGGCTGAAGTCTTTATGAGTCAATCTCTTTTCGTTTCAATTTTAGTCCCAAATCAAACATTTTATCCTCCTCCAATTCTTTGCAATGAGCCACACCGAAGCCCTAGAAATGGACGGCGATCTAGCGGTGGAGGTCGAGCCTCAGGGCTCGGCGACGGCCGATGACTGGAGGAAGGCTCTGGCGGCGGTGGTGCCGGCGGTGGTCGTGCTGAGGACGACGGCGACGCGTGCGTTCGACACGGAGCACGCGGGGGCCAGCCATGCCACGGGGTTCGTCGTCGACAAAGAGAGAGGGATCATCCTCACCAATCGCCACGTCGTCAAGCCTGGTATGATGATCAATTTCCATCTTAAACCATAGTTTTACATGATTTGATGCTTCATGCATTGGTGAATTAGGCGAGTTTTGTGATGTGATTGGAAGATGATGAATTAGGAAAGTTGTGTAATGAGATTGTAATGTTTAGAGTTTAGATTGTAGGATGAGGGTTTATTTATGGTTGTTAATTGAGATCGGGTTGCTGTTCTTGAACCCAATTAGGCAAACGTGTGCGCAAGTTGTTAAACTCTTTTATGAAGAAGCCTGTCAAGAATTCAATTAAGTCTCTTCCATCTTGTTGATTCTAAGGTGTTGGTGAATTACTTAAGTTGTATAATGATATTGCAACATTTAGAGTTTAGATTGCATGTTGAGATTTTTTAAGGTTTCTTGATGAGATTGGATTGTTGTTCTTGAACCCAATTAGGAAAAAAACTTGTATAAGTGAGTAAACAAGATGTGATTGTATGACGAATTGGGGTAGAGATTGGATTGCTGTTCTTGGACCCAATTAGGAAAAATACTTGTCTAAGTGAGCAAACAAGACGTGAGTGTACGACGAATTGGGATTTTCTGTGAGACTTCTGGTTATTGGATTTTCCCTTCAAAACTTCTCAGTAGTAAAATTAAACCCTTTTTCCATCTTGCTATAAGTGCTGTGTTAGCGAATTAGCTAAGTTGTGTAATGACATTGTAGCATTTAGAGTTTACGTTGCATTGGGCATTTTATTTTATTTTATTTTTTGATTGAGATAGGATTGCACACTGCAGCTCTTGAACCCAGTTTAGGGGAAAACATGTCCATGTCGAGACAATAAAATTTGGATGTACGAAGGACTGAGAAACTTCACACGAGTCCCTGATTCTTGGGGAAAATGCCTTTTTATGATGGAAACTGTTAGAAATTCAATCACACCTCTTTCATTTTGTTATGTGCGATACACCGGTGAATTACGGAAGTTATGTAATGAGATTGTAACATTTAGAATTTAGACTCTATGTTGAGATTTTTTTTTCAGTTTCTTCATTGAGATTGAATACTAATCCTTGAACCTAATTAAGAATTTTGTTTAGACAATCTTGCATGTATGTTTAATTCTTGATTTAACATGTAAACCTTTTTATGAAGAATTTATGCCTAGGATTATGAATCGAACCTCCTGCACATATTATATTAGTGAATTAGGGAAGTCTGTGATGATATTTAATGTTTAGATTTAGATTTAGATTTTATGGCAATTTTTAGATTGAGATGGGGTGCAGTTCTTGAACCCAATTAGGAAAACATGTGTCCTAATTGGAAAAATAAAATGTGAATGTAGGATGCGTTCATTGCAGCAGACGTTTAATTGCTGGGAAAAGAGTTTAGCCCACTTTGTGAAGGAACTGTTAGGAATTCAATTAAACCTATTTCATATTGTTATGTGTAATGTGTTGAGGGAATTTTTCTGAGGAAAAAAGGTAGGTTGATTAATCTCCCATCAACATAAAAAAGATTTGAATGCATACAAAGTTCAAAAAGAAACAAAGCAGCAATCCGCTCATTATTCCAACAAGGCAACAAAATATGACTAATAAAACATTAAACATTTAAAGTTTATATTGTATATCAATATAGGGAGATTTTTTTTGTGAGTTTGGATAGCAATTCTTTAACCCAATTGGGAACTTATGTGACTTGTCCGAATTTTGACAGTAAGACGTGAATGTACGGCATCATGATTGTTCAACCTTTTTTTTATCTTGGTCATGAAGCAAAGCTCTATTATGAAGCAAGGCAACACGAAAGACTTGATAAGTTTTACCATGCTTGTTGTCCTGATGTCAACCGTCAACTCATTTTTAATTAGTGTAAAATTATTAATTGCGATAAAATTATAGACGATAGAGGGGCTTGCAATAATCCAAAATGACTAGTTGCCACCTTCAAATTATCCTGGGTTAGGGGAAAGGTCTAGAAAAAGGAAATGATGAGATGTATGATGATTAGATAACTTTTCTTATTGAAAACTAAGGTAAATTTTGCACCTCTTTTACAAAAAATCGGTTAGAAAATCACTTTTTGCGCAGTTATACAAATAAATAAGAAGTTGGTAATATTTTCAAGGGGCCCACTTTTCTCAGTAATTTCTGATAAGTTTGTAGGAAGAATCTGTTTTGTAGATTTTTTTTTCCCAAAACGCTAGCAATAAAATCAATTGCTTGAAGTTTTCCAAATTTTATGGCTTTGGAATTGATAAAGTTAGTTTCTTATGCAAGTATTCAATACAGAAGACTGTTTTGAAAATCAGTTCTGCAAATAAATAATTTTCAAAATCTTCAATTCGGAAATTTGGTCCTTTCAAAATAGAAACATATATTTTTGATTCATTTGGTGGCATAGTGACAAAATGCAAATTATTCATAATTTTGGTTTCTTGATGTAGGTCCCGTGGTGGCAGAAGCAATATTTGTGAATCGTGAGGAGATTCCCCTGAATCCAGTTTATAGGGATCCTGTAAGTTAATTTTTACTGTAGCTTTAAAGTTTGCATTAAATTATTTGTATGGTACCAAATATTGATTATATTGTCATCCAACTATGCAAGAGTGATCATCTGATCATGCTATTATCACTTATTGTGCCAAATTTTGTTGTAGTTAATCATGCATTCCATCTTAATATATATGCTTTCTTTTTACTGTAGCTTTAAAGTTTGCATTAAATTATTTGTATGGTACCAAATATTGATTATATCATCATCCAACTATGCAAGAGTGATCAACTGATCATGCTATTATCACTTATTGTGCCAAATTTTGTTGTAGTTAATCATGCATTCCATCTTAATATATATGCTTTCTTTTAAACTAACTTCTTAATTCATTAACGAATTTTGAACTTTACCAATGACATGTTTAATGCAGTATTAATTTTTTATATCAGTACTAGTGCTAAACTACATAAGGGAAGAGGATTGAGTTACCGAGTTGGTATCAAAGGCCAGCATAGATTTAATAGATTTTTACCAGTTGGATTGTTGAAATATGCATTACTACATCTCCAATGCAACATGTGCACCATTGCCATCCAGGCTGAAAGGGGCGGTGGTTTTAAACTTGTTAGTACATAGTAAAAGATGTTCGAGAAACATAGATAAACTCACACCAGAAATTGAATGAGGTTGAAAAGTTGGAGGCAGCGAAGATGTTGGAGAAATGTAAGGTTGGGTGACGTGGTGGCAATGAAAGGCAAATAATATGAAAAGCTTGGTGGAGGTGGAAAAAGATGAAGGGTGGTGACTAGATAGATAGATGAGAGTGGCATATTCCATTGGGTGTAGAGCTAAAAAGACGCCGGGTGAAAATAATTAAGGTTATCCCTGCATGCCCAATGTCCACACTCTCCGGATGTGGATTCTGGTTAAAAAATAAGTTTAATGGGACACGATTTTGTAGTGTGTTTTTCGTCACACTATTGAGATAGGAATGCGCACACTTGTCAGGCGTATACAGATCCCCTGTCTAGGGTAGGCTGGGCTTTATTGATTGTGCGGATCCGAATCTCCAACATCCGCGGACTCAGCTGTCGTTAATTACCCCTCGTTTTTGGAGCGAGAGAACCTTCGATTGACGGGTCAAACTGGTCATGCGAACTCAATATGCAGTGTGCGTGTGTTGTGTTTTGAAGGTGTTTTGGACGTATCGGGGGTCTCGCAGAGTTTACGAGGGTCCTGCTTCCGAATAGCAGGTTGGGGGATCAAGAAGGCTTGCAAGCCCCCTTGCGGAGTGCGGGGCAGCGTCCCGTTAGAATTTTTTTTCTAACAAATGGAGTGTTTTCAGTGTGGAACGTGTGAGAAAGAGAGGGATGAGGAGTGTCTTAGGGACGCGTGAGACGGCGTGTGACCATGGGGCCACGTGGGCGCCAGTGGGCCACATGCGCGGCGCTGGGCTCTAGCGGGCCACGTGCCCGTTGGAAATACCAGCGGAAGAAAGGGGCTTAGCCCCTGAGCTGAGAGTTGAACTTCCGAGGGAGTTTGGAGTTAAACTCTTAGAAAAGAGAAGGATTTTTATTTGGAGTTAAACTCGCAAAAGATTTTCAGAGATGATGAAAGAGGATCCCTTTCTTCTCCCTTGAGCCTTGGATCCTCCCAAAGTGGGATTTTTGGAGATGAGTCCCCTTCTTCCTCCACACTTTTTGTTAGATCTTGGAGAAAAAGGATGGTGGGATTTAAAAATCTCCCCTTTTAGAGATTGATGGGAGATTTGAACTCCTCCTCAAAGGTTTTATGGTGAAAAATTATTTCTTTTTGGGAAAATAAGAGTTTAACTTTTAATTTAATTCAAAGAGAAGAAGGTCTAAAATCTTGAGGAAGGAGAAGGAGGCACAGATCCCTAAAAATTATGAGAGAATGAAAGCTATTAATTTTCTCATCATGTTTGCCTTTTATAGGCTACACACTTTACATATAGCCCCTTGAGTTTTTCCAAATGGCACTTGTGCGTCCTCATGCCTTATGTGCTCATTTCTTTTTGCATATAAGCTATGGGGTTTACAAATTTTTTGGATTTTTGCCCATTTTTATACATTTATTTCTAAAAATTGCATTTAAACTAATTTATTGCCTCCTTTTTGGCATGGAGTCGGCCCTTTCCATTCTCGGTCTTGACTTGGGCTCGGGCCCAGGCCCGTTTGCTTGGGCTCGAGCCCACCTGACTTGGGGTTGACTTTGATTTTTACTTGATCAACCGGGATGTAATTTTTGACCCTAACAAAGTGCCCTCATCAATAAATGCACACCGCGTGTATGGGTTGTGTGTATGAAATTGATGGATCTTATTCTATATGGAGATTGATTTGGTTAGGTTTCCTTTGGAGGGTTGATGCTGCCCTTTTAGTGACGTGGACGGTCGATACTTCATTTTTGCAATTTGGACGGTCGGTGTTGCCATTTTTGTGACTTGGAGGTCGGTGTTGCTATTGACTTGCTCTGTTTCTTGCGGTGTTGGGGTTAAAGTTGACTTGCTTCCGAGATGAAGCTTGATTCTGCCACAGAAGTCATTAGTTGACCTGTTGATTTGATTTATTTTGGGAGTTTCCTACCTGTCCAGTAAGACTTTTGAGCTTGGAAACGCTGTCAGGTGGGACGCTGATTTAATCTGTTTGATTTCTGCCTTATTTGGCGGGACTTTTGAATTTAAGAACTTAGAATTTGGATTTTGTTTGTTATCAGTATTGCTGCACTGGAATAATGCCAGGAGCAACTCATCATTTGCTGGGGAAAACTTGGGGTTTGGGTTTTGGGTCAGCATCAGCACCGCTAACACTGAAGCGTAGTGCCATGAGCGATTCATCATTTGTCGTTGCCCGTTGGAAAGCGATGGCTTAGGAGACAGGTTTAGATCCCTATCACCTAAGGCTTTTCAATTTTATGAGCGGTAAGGGTCTCATAAAAGTATTTTTCCCTTACGAGTCGAGAGGATCTCGTAGGTGTATATTTTCCTTAGGAATCTTGAGCATTCCTAAGTGTGTTGCTCCTTTGTGAGTCATAAGGATCTTACGCGGGGATATTCTCCTCACAAGGTCGAGAGGGTTTTATGTTTGAAGATGAAAACTAGGATTTTTTCAAGTTCTTAATGATAAGATAATGTATTTCATCTCTTTTCACAAGTTTGCGCCTTTTCGGGTTTTTACGAACTCGCCAGCAGTCCTGCTGTTTTTACTCTCGGAGCCCTTTTGGGTTTCATCCGTGCCCATTTTGCTTGTGGACATACCCTTTTTTTACATTGGTGGAACTTCATCGCCGGTAGGACTTTAGGTGTAGTCTCGCCGGTAGGACTTAGGAGAGATAAGGGCCGTTTACGCCCGTGGATTGTATACGGTTTTACAGGATATATGATCCAGATTGTAGGGCCGGTTTGCTCAAATAGTTTGCGACTTAGAGCATTCACGTGTAGTATCTCTTGAGATATCAGCCATTGATGGGTGACTTGAGCCTTTCTCCCTCGATATTTATCAGCTGATAGGATTCTCAATCAAACACTTTCTTGATGGCGTATGGTCCTTCCTAGTTTGGTTCGAATTTTCCTTTGGCATGTCGATTAGGGATGATCGGTCTTTTGAAGACCAACACTAATTCGCCTTTCTTAAAAAGCACGGAGACGGGTCATCTTATCATAGTCAAGTTCTTCGAGCCGAAGGAGAATATTTTCCTCCTCCGTCAAATCGTGTTGGACGACCATTCTTAGGTTTGGAACTTCGACTTTGAGAGGAAGGATTGCCTCTACTCCAAAGAGTAATGAGTATGGAGTGGACTGAGTTGGAGTACGGTGCGTGGTACAGTATGCCCACAATGCCTCATGGAGCTTGAGATTCCAGTCTCTTTTATTGGTTGAAACATTTTTCTCAGGAGCTTGCATAGAGTTTTATTGAATGTTTCGGCAAGCCCATTGGTTCTTGGATTATAGATGGTGGAATATCTCTAGTCTATCTTGTGCTGTGTAGCGAACCTTGAGACTTTGAAACTCTTGAAAGAAGGCCCGTTGTCCGAAATGATTCTTTTAGGTGTACCGAAACGGTATAGAATATTATGTCGGAAGAACACCAGAATATCTTCTGTCTTGACTTCTTTTAGTGGGACAGGTTCAGCCCATCTAGAGAAATAGTCAGTTGCGGTTAATATGAACCGGTGAATTTTGGATGACGGAGGATCAACCAGGCCAACTTTTTCGGTGCCCTAAACTTCGAAGGGCCATGATGCCACCGTAGGATGCAATGGATTGGATAATTATGAATGGATTCACCATGAATTTGGCAGAGATGACATTTCTTCGTATACTCTTCGCAATCTCTTATCATGGTAGGCCGGTAATACCCAAACTGTTTGATTTGAAGTCGCATTTTGGAGCCAGATTGGTGAGCTCCGCAAACGCTCGAGTGAATTTCTTTCATGACTTGTTGGGTTTTGGCCGATGACAGACACCTGAGACAGAGTTGGTCATATGATTTGCGGTATAGCATATTATTTACAAACACATATCAGAGAGCTCTCTTCTTCAGCTGAACCCTCACAGATTTTTCTTCGGGCAGCTTGTCGTTTCGGAGGTATTCTATGAAGGGCTCTCCAATCGGGCTCGTCTTGAATAATCAGAACTTCTTTGACCGTATTGTTCTCTTACTCTACGCTTTCTTCTTCACTCAAAGAAACTGAAAGTAGAATTTGCCAGTTTCTGATTGTGATCAGAATTTCATCCATATCAGTATCAACCAGCTCTTTGGCTAGGCGAGCGAGTACGTCGGTTTTTCCTTTCAACGCCTTACGAACTCTTATTAGTTCAATGTGGGTGAACTGTTTCATGAGTTCCATCACTCGGTTTCTGTATCGAGCTAACTCGAGCTTATATATCTTGCAGTCGCCGCTCACTTGGTTGACGACAAGCTGGGAGTTACCGTAAACCCGTAGCCGAAAGATCTCTATTTCTATAGCAAGCTCCAGACCAGCCATCAGAGCTTCATAATTAGCTTCATTGTTTGTGTGAGGCTCGGTAAGAGCGAAGGAACGTCACAAGGTTCCTCCTAATGGCGTGATGAACACCAATCTTATCCATGCTTTTATAAGATGGATGCTTGATTTATTGGAGGTCCTCATTGACGAGGCTCCATCAAAGTAGAGCTTCCAGTATAGCTCGTTATCTTTGCGAGATACAACACTTGTTTGCCGGGTAACTCACAATTGAGCGGGGACCCTTCAGGTATGGGATGAGTAGTAAGGAAGTCAGCAAGGGCTTGCCATTTTACTGCTTTTTGAGGAGTATAGACTATGTCAAACTCAAACAGCATGACAGCCTATCTTGTCATTCTGCCGGCTAGGCTTGCTTTGGTCATTAAGTATTTAAGCGGGTCGACCTTGGAAACCTGATGAGCGAGCAGATAGTTCCTCAACTTCTTCACAGAAATTTCAGGGCCCGGCTTTACTTTTCGATCGGGAAATAATTATGTTCTGCCCCTGTTAAAGTTTGACTGAGATAGCAAAGGATATTTTCTTTTCCCTTCTCGTTATTTTGGGTAAGGAGCGCGCCGAGTGATTCATTTAGCACGGCAGAATAGGGAATCGGCGGTATATTTGGAATAGGATCAGCCAGCACTGGAGGGAGAAATAGGTATTGTTTGATGTTTTCGAATGCATCTTGACATTCTGCATCCTAGACAAAAAGAGCTCCTTTCTTCATGAGCTTTGAGAAGGGCCTGCATCTTCCCTATAGGTTCGAGATGAACCTTCGTATGTAAACGAGCTTGCCTTGAAAGGATCTTAGCTGCGTCAAATTCTTTGGAGGAGGCATCTCCATGATGATCTTTATCTTTGATGGGTCAATTTCGATCCCCCAATGTCGAACTATGAAGTCTAAGAATTTTTCCGATGACACGTCAAAAGCGCACTTTAGTGAATTCATTTTCAGATCGTGTTCCCTCAGTCTGGTGAAAACAGTCCTGAGGTCTTGGACGTGATCGGCCTTGGTTTTAGTCTTGACGACCAAATCATCAACATAACATTTGACGACTTTATGGATTAAGTCGTCAAGATCTTTGTTATTGCCCTTTGATATGCGGCGCTTGTGTTCTTCAATCCAAACGGCATCACCTTATAACAATATATACTGATCGGGGTTCGAAATGCTGTGTTTCTCATTTTCGGGCGACATCTTGATCTGATTATATCCAGACGAGCATCCATAAAAGTGAACAGCTTGTAATTTGAGGTATCGTTGACCATTATTTTTATGACCGGAAGTGGGAAATCGTCTTTAGGGCATGCCTTGTTGAGATTCCTGAAATCGATGCAAACTCGGATCTGCCCATTCTTCTTTTTCGCTGGGACGATGCACGCGATCCAGTCCGCGTATTTCTCTTTTCTGATGAAGCCAGTATCGATAAGTTTCTAAGTTTCCTCGATGACCTTTTTTTCTAGCTTCCTTTTCATTCTTTGAGGAGTTTATTTGACTGGCTTGGCATCAGGAGATATAGCCAGCTTATGCACGTTCATGCGAAATAGTCGATGAACTCATGTAGCAGGGCGATTATCTACTTTTTCATTCTCTCTGACAAGAGTGAGCTGATGTAGGTTGGCCTTAGATTATCGGACGTTCCCAAATTAATTTCGATTAGCTCGTTAAAGGTTGCTTGTCCGCCATCTTCGAGCTCTCGAGGGGATTTTTCTGGCTCGGTTAGCTCATCGTCATCATTTCACTTTTCGCTGGCTTCACCAACATGGATCATGTAGCAGGTTTTGACTTCAAGTCGAATGAAATTTATACTCTTTCTATCTGAGACACGTCTATCGATGAGTGCTCGGACCTGAGGCGGATGCCATAACCCTGTATAAAACTTTGTTTCGGAGTCTGTTTGATATAACCGACACCTGCACTTTTTAAAGTATTCCCGCATCTCGGACGCATAATATCTGATATTGAGAACGACTCTCATGCTTCTCTCATAGCGAAGGCACGTGACAAACAAATCGTTTGGATGCACGACAGGATTTGATCCATAAAACAGGATGTCCTTCTGTCCACTTTTCTTTCCGGAAACGTAGAAAGTTTTCAGCTAGTCCACGGTGGAGACTAACAACGCATCGAGCTCTTTGCACATCTGCTCCAGCACTTTAGTGATGGTTAAGGGCCTCTCTGTAATTTTGAAGGTTTCTCTTAGCTTCGCTTTTTGCATAAGAGCCCAATCAGCACAGCTGTGGCAAGACGTGTCCTTTTCTTCTGGTTCTTTAATGTCGCTGTCTAAACAAAGGCGAATTTTGCTGCCGGACGGGCCTTCAATATCAGACTCGTCCATATCGTTATCGAAATGAGGGCAAGTTTGGGGTTTTTCAGCGTCGGACTCATCAGTGTCACTACCGAAACGCGGACGCATTTTGAGGTTTTTGCTTTTAAAAGCGATAGCCGGCTCATATTTTTTTTTGAGTTTCAGAGTCGTTCTGTCTTTTGGTCAGTTGTGGCTCAGTATTTTAGGGGTTTACGAAGTACCGAGAATCTTCATATCGGACTTCATACACACCGAACAGCTGGATGTCTCCGTCAATGTGTCTTTCTTCGCCATTTTTGTTATATTTATGCATTGATGGAGTGTTGATGGAACGATGTCGTAATTGTGGAGCCATAGCTGTCCCAGGAGAATCTTATAAGACGTGTCGGTATCGATCACATATATCTTAGGTTCGGTTTGCAGATCCCTAAATTTAATTGGCAGAGGTATAGACCACAGATTTTGCTGGCAGTTTTGATTGAAGTCTTGGATAACTATCCTTTTTCTTGACAGGTGTCGGACGTCCATTGACAAACTCTTCAGGGTCCGCAAGTTCATGATGTTTACTGAGGACCCCGGATCAATCAATATGCGATTAATCCAGTCTCTGTCGTTGTACCCTGTCAAGTAAAGCGGTTGGTTATGCTCAGCTGTTCCCAGCAACAGGTCTTCATCCTTAAATGTGACCGCGGCTGTATGCAGAGTGTACTAGATCTCTTTCATATTAATTTCCGCGAAACAAGCTTGATATCGCTCGGGGTTTTGCAGGGTATGAATGAGAACATCTTTGAGCTCCTTGGATAGGACCAGGGCATCATATATGCTTAAAAGAGACGGATGCTTCCAGAGGTGAGCCAAGACATTGTAATCTACTGAAGAAGTACTCGAATCTTCATGAGTCAGCTCTATGCCGTTTTCTTCATTAGCGACCTGTTTTTCCTTCTCTTTTGGGATGTTGCCTTACTTCGGCGGTAGAACTTTGCCGCTTTTGAGCTGGACTTGGTTCGTCTTTGTGGCGAGCTCCTCGTTCTCTTCGGAAAAACAGAGCTCTTCCTCAGAGTCGCTACCAAGATGGACGACGTAGCAGGTCACAATGGGACCTCATCATCGTAGTCTTCTTCTAACTCTTCCAGCATCTTAGCTGCTTCAACGGGGAGAAACTCCTTCAATTGAATTAGAGTCATTTCCTTTTGCTCGTAGTTTTCAAGAGAATTAATGTATTTTTGAATGATCGATTTCTCCGTAGACTCTTTTTCGTGTCGAGCCGTACTTTTCTTCTTCTTCAGCTTTTTGGATTTTGAGCCCGGTCGAGCCGATTAGGTAGCTGGAACGGTGGGCTCCTTCTGCCCCTCCCATTCAGTTCTAGGCTTTTTCTGTGGCAGCTTTAACATTTTTTCGTCTTATTAGATATGTGTATACTCTACGGAGGCTGGGGCAAGTCAGATTCATTTCTCGGACTGCGGATTCAGTTGTTTGCTTCCAGAAGGCTTCAGGTTCTGTCTGTATAAGTTGGTGGTTGTAGCTTATTTGTTTACCAACGCACTCTTAGACAGCTCGATCTCTCCGGTCTTGTATTGCTTCTCGACCCAGTGTTTGAAAATATAGCAATACTCGATCGCATGGCCCACTACTCGGTGGTACGGGCAATATAGAGGATTGGCGGTCATTTTTGTTTCATGTGGTCTTTTCGACTTCGGCAATTGTAGACCGTTGTTCAGGGCATCTTTGAATATCTTGCGCACCTTACCCCTCCTAAAAGAGTAAATCTTGTTTTTTCTCCTCCAGGAAACGTCCTCCTAGCATCGGCTTTCGAGACCGGTCCGTTTTCGACCCGCTCGCCTTTCGCTTGTCTTCATTGTCAGACGCATTGAAGGCGTTGGTATTATTGGAATTTTCGCTTTTACGGTTGTCGTCCTTTCGATTCTTCCAAGGCTTGTCACTCTGAGAGTCCGGAGCATACTCTTGTTTCGAGCGTTCCAACATTTGAACTATTTTGGTCAGCTCTTGGAACGTTTTTGAGACCCGCAGTACATAAGAATGGGACCATCCAATTGCTGAGGTTTCTAATAAGGAGGCTGACAAACTGGTCCTGCTCCAGCGGCGGTTTGCACTTGACCGTGAGATTGCGCCATCGGGTGATAAAGTCCGTGTTATTTTCGTTCTTCTCCGGCTTGGTCCTTACAAGGTCAGCAATGGAGATTTTATCATTGACACTCATGAATTTTTGCCGAAACAGACTCTATTTTGGCAAAAGTAGTGACGGACCCATTTGGTATGCTCGCGTACCAGTCGAAACCGACACCTGTCAGGCTGTTGACAAACTGACGAAGGAGTTCATCATTGCCCCCCTTATTTCCGCACAACACTTTAAAGTGGGCGGCGTGCTGATTTGTGTTTCCTTTCCCGAAATTTTTTCCAAACTTATGAATGACGTAGCCCTTGGAGAACTCGATCAGATCGTACTGTGCAGGGTACGGCCTTCCATTGTTGCCAACGTCCTTCTGGACCTCGGCTTCGGCTACCAATATTTTGATTTTGCTGAGGACCAGGTCTATTATCCGATCTTGTGTTAGCGGAATAGTGCCGTCTGGGGCCAAAACGTCGCCAGAAGTGGAATGTGGCCGGCTTTCGTACGGCTCGCCCATACTTGGACCTAAAGGGGCAGGCATCGGTTGTTTTGAGTCATTATCGCCAGACTCATAATTAGAGACCTGCGCTTGATTAGAAGACGCCCGAGCAACCTGAGTCGTGAGCTGCATCACGACGTTCGTTAGGTCATCAATTTTTGAATAAAGCTTAGCTATTTCTTCATCATTGCTCCTGAGCTGTTTTCGGAGCTCTTGAAGCAGCTCTTGCTTTGCGGTCCTGGACGGAAAATTGGCTCTTCCTCGCTATTCGAGCTCAACTCCACATGGACTGAGGGGTCTTTCTGCCTATCAGCCTCATTAAGACAGTTTTCATCGTCATGCGGAGGCGGCTGATCTTGGGAAGTGGCAACCACATTCAAATCAGATTGAGCTTGGGACATGGCAGCCTCATTCTTGCTTTTGCTACGCAGGTTGTCGTTGGGACGCGTGCTCTCTATGTAAACCGTGTGGATAACATATTCGGCCGTCTTTTCATCATTGGCAGCTGATTTCGCGGACTGCTGTCGTAGCCTTTCTGTTTCGAGAACGGATAATCGATTGAAGACGACTGGCCTGACCGGGTTTTTGAGTTGTGCTGGCACTTCTTTTCTGGCTTTGCCTCGTTGCTTTCGCGCGGCACAGAGCGTCTGATTGACTCTTGAAGAGACGGTGTCATGCTTTCTATGTTGGAGCCGAAACACGTCTCTTTGTAGCTTCTTTCGGATCGCTGTCTTCTTGATTCTGGCGGTCATGGCTTTTTTCTAAACCCACTTCAGAGGTTCGAAGGAATTACTGACTTTTACGGCCGACTCAGCTATCGTCACGAGGTAACCCTGTTCTTGGAACCTCACAAAATACCACTTGGCTGGAGTCTTGGTCCTCTTGTTGGCTCTATATCTGAGTCGCTTTTGTTTCAACTTTTCTGTTTTGAGTACTTGGCAGACTTTGGCCCTTCGGGAAGCAGTCGTAGGGCGAGCGAGAGAGAGCTTTGTAGATATGCCAGATTGTGTACTTGTCGGAGGCGTCGTCTGAACTTGTCCGCGACGTTTGATGATGCCCTTTGTTCCGGCAGTTTTGCCGCAGCTGGAGCATCAGAGAGTTGTTCGGACACCGTCTTAGGTTTGGGTTTTGGTGTCTTGGCGATCACAACGTTTGGCTTCTTGCCCTTTGAGACCGGCTTGGCCACCTGATTTGCCGGGATTTCTATCAGATGAGCGCTTCCGGCAGGGTATATGCACGTCCCGCTTCCCAAAATACTAAAATTTCGGGACGTAACTCAGCCAGTCATGCTACCCGCGGTAAGAAAATGTCCTTCCATAATCACATTAAGGTTGTCAATCAATAATCAAGAACAATAATATAACTGTCTATTTCTAAACATGTCCAATAGCCACAAGAACGATAACAAGAAACAATAGCGGAAATAATAAAGATCTAAGGAAAATGAATTCCTAACCATCAATAAGAGTTATATCAGTGAAGTGGTTATCATTGATCGGCAAACCTGTCGAAATACTCACGATTCTCATGTGCTAACGTCAGGTATCTGGGCCATGCGAAACCCAGATGTCAGTGCGTCATAATATCATAGTAGTAATAATAAACTGAACAGTGTGCTATATAGGATGTCACGTGTAAGAGTGAGATTTGAGTATAAACAAAATCAATCACAGGTGTTATAACAGCAGGCTACAGGTAGTCAAATATGTCATGTGTATTCTAAGGCTAACTATTTTACAGGCATTTGAAACCAATGAATGTATTCCTCTATATAACTCAAAAGTGTATATCCCGTTACCCCCGGGACCGCGGACCAAGATATATCTTGTTATCCCGGAATCACGAATCAAGATGTATGAATTAAAAATGATTCTGTTCCGTTACCTCCCGGAACCACGGAAACGTGTAATATGCTTTTAAGTTACACTTCAGTTACACTTTTGATTTATCTATTTCCCCAGGTTTTGTTTTCCAAGTCAGGTATGAAGATAATATCTACCTAATGCCAACTCAGGAACAAGCAGGTACAAGATACGTCTATCAGGACGACAGGTCAGGATTGTTGGCATAGATAAATATCACAGACAAGTAGGTTCTAGCATGAAAACAATGTCATTAACAAGATGACGGGTTATAAGTATGTCAAAATAGTGTATTAAATTTGATAAAGTGTTTATTTGTAATAATATCGTGCAAACGGGTCGTAATGAAATACGGTTGTAACCGTTAGGTGTGATAAATAGTATAACGAAAATATACATATTAATTCCCGCACTTCATTATAAAGTGCAATTTATAAAACTTGTTATTGTTAACTACTTTACGATATATGGGTTATATGTATAAACGGTATAATAATAAGTTATATTAAGATATATATATATATATATATATATATATATATATATATATATACTTATAGCATGTGATAAGTTGTAAACTTTCCTGGATACAGATAGAACACAAGCGAATCAATACGGACACGGAAATAACAGCACACGAAGCAACCCCAAACTTGCTTGGCTCGTCGGAGATGAAGTCGACGACGACTGAACTTCTGCCGATGGTGGTCTCGTCGATGATGGGTGCTAGCGGTCGAGAGAAGGTTGGTGACGAGTCTGGGGGCGGCTGGAAGTGAGTGGTGAAACCGGAGAGTTGAGGTGGCAAGGTGTGGGTCTCGGTGGTGCGGTGATGGAGGCAAGGACTGGGATATGCGGCGATGGGTTTTAAGGTTTTGAGTTGCAGCGGGGTTCTTGGTTGGATGTTGGTGTAGTCGAGGGGCAGGAGGCGACAATGGTCGGGTGTGAGTTTGTGGCGACGAGGGTGAAGGTGATGGTATTGGGTTAGGGGTCTTGGCTTTGATGGTTGGGTTGAAGGAAGGAGGTACTTGTGCCGGTGAAGGTGTTCTCGGGTTTGCAGAAAGAGTCGACAGTGAGATAAGGAGGATGCGATGGGTTTAGGTGAAGGAGTCGACGAGGGTGATGGATGGTGTCAACGATGGAGATTTTGAGAGGAGGGGGTGGAGGGGTGTTGGAGTCGGGGACTGGGATCGAGGTTGAAGACTTGAGTTGCTCGGTGATGGAGACGGTGACGACGTGGGTGAGGAGTCGGGGACGTGATGAATCGGAAAGGGAGAAGGAGAAGGAGAAAGGAAAGAGAGCGGGAGAGAGTCGTGAGCAGAAGGAGAAAGAGGGTTTGTTTTTAAAAAGAAAAAATAAATATAATATGGTTTATATCGTATATGTATATAGTTTATATATATAACTAACAATATATAAAAGATAATACAAATCTCCGATCCATCTCCACTAAATCTCACAGAAAATATATTTTAAATAATATACATCACGTAGCCTACTTAAACCATAATCTAAAGGGTTGAAATAATATATTCTAATCTAATATCACACACAATATCTTAGAACGTTAGGGTTTAGGTGTAATAGATAATAGTCATTAAAGATAACATGAGATGTTCAAATAAGATAAGAAATTAATATATGTAAATATCCATAACGTATGGCTACCAAAAAATTATGTATATAATTTAAATATGTTATTTAAGACACATATAAATTTAGTCTATATATAAATATTAATAAAATATATTCTAGCACCATAACGGGTTTCACGCAAGCGGGTCGGGTTGGATAAACACATATACTATTCAAACCAACCACAACCCAAATAATAAATAAAATAAAATTCAAATTATTAATTAAAATCGTGAAATAACGTACGATTGTGCTACGGTGTTACATTATACCCAATTACAAAAATAATTTCGTTCTCGAAATTCAAGAAACAGGAAAAGACACGAACAATGAAAATGTGGAAAATTTTGTCGAACTTCGTCTTCACGTTCCCAAGTAGATTCTCCATGCGAACGATTTCCCTATGAAACAAGCACTAGAAGGATCACTCTATTTTTAAGAACTTTTTCTCGTCGATCTACAATAACCATCGGTTGCTCTTCATAAGTCAAATCCTTCCTCACTGTCAATTCCGAGTGGTCTAGGACATGCGTCTTATCTCGAACATACTTGCAAAGTTGAGATATATGAAACACGTCATGAGAACCCGTCGGGGATGGCGGTAAAGTCAATCGATAGGCTACTTCTCCAATATGCTCAATGATATCGAAAGGCTACATGAATCGAGGACTACGCTTGCTTCGACTACCAAACCGGATTACTCCCCTAGTCGGTGATATTTTCAAGAACACATGATCACCAACGACAAACTCTAATGGTCTTCCTCCGGTATCTGCTCAACTTTTCTGTCGATCTTGTGCCACCTTCATATGATCACGAATCAAGTTAACTTTCTCTACATTTTGCACAATCAGTTCCGGTCCCAACAATCTTCTTTCTCCCACATCGTCCCAACATATCGGCGAGCGACACTTACGACCGTACAAAGTTTCGAATGGTGTCATCTGTATAGTCGCCTGAAAAATGTTATCGTACGAGAACTTCACTAAATATAAATGATCCTTCCACGAACCCTTGAAGTCTAACATGCAAGCTCTCAACATATCGTTTGGATCGTTCTCTTGGACTGTCCATCTGTCTGAGAATGATAGACCGTACTAAATTTCAAGCGAGCTCCCAAACTTTCTTGCAGACTCCTCCAAAAATGTGATAGGAACCGAGTATCATGATAAGAAACAATACTCACCGGTACTCCATGCAATCTCATAATCTCCTGCATATACCGCTCTGTTAACGCCTCCGTCGACTGACCAACTTGAAATGGTATGAAATGAGCCGTCTTGGTCAGTCGATCGACAATCACTCATACCGCGTTATTGCCTTTGGACTCCGTGGTAATGCTGTCACGAAATCCATGGTTATATATTCCCACTACCATTGAGGAATCGAAAGTGGTTGTAACAAACCAGCTACCCTTTGATATTCAGACTTGACTTGCCGACACACCAAGCATTTCGACACGTAACGGGCGATCTCTCTTTTCATGCCTTCCTACCAAAAGTGCTATCGCAAATCTCAATACATCTTCGTGCCTCCTTGATGTACCGAATATGCCGAACTATGAGCCTCCTTCATGACTTCTTCACGAACTTCTCCTTTAGGTACACACAAACGACTTCCATATCTCAAAGAACCATCTTCATGAATCAATAAATCTGTTTGAAGTCCTGCCTCTACTTGTCCTCCAAATTTCTGCAATTTAGGATCATGCAACCGTGTTGCATGCTATCAATCAACGATGACTGTACTTGCAACTGTATCAACCGTCCTGAAGAATCTCTGGTAGTACGAGTTCCAACCCGAGTCTCTGAAAATCCACTATAATCTCCTTCTGTGAAGTCAACATTCGTATTGCTGGCAACTGATTTAAAACATCCGGTACCACATTAACTTTCCCCGGATGGTATTTTAGATCAAGATCATAGTCGGCCATCAGCTCCAACCATCTACTTTGCCTCATGTTGAGCTCTTTCTGTGTGAACACATAATTTAGACTCTTGTGATCAGTAAATACCTCGACCTTTTCGTTCAATAAACAGTGTCTCCAAATTATCAGCCTAAAAATAACCGTGGCTAGTTTCAAGTCATGAGTTGGGTAGTTTTTTTCATGAGTCTTTAACTGTCTCGATGCATAAACTACAACTTTTCCATGCTGTATCAAAACACATTCTAAGTTTTTCCCAGATGCGTCATTGTGAATATCTAATCCTTCGGAACTATCTGACACAGTTAAAATAGAAGCGATTGTCAACCTTTGTTTCAGCGCCTCAAAAACTAACGCACATTTCTCGAACCAAACAAACAGTACTTCCTTTCGTGTTAGTTTAGTTAACGGTTCTGCTATCCGAGCGAAGTTCTCCACAAACCTTCTAAAGTATCCAGCAAGCGTAAAAAAACTTCTGATCTCCCTTACATTCTTTGGAGTCGGCCAATCGTGAACGGCTGCAATTTTTTCAGGGTCAACTGCAATTCTATCTCCGGATATAACATGATCCAAGAATTTCACTTCATCGAGCCAAAACTCGTACTTGCTCATCTTAGTATACAACTTTTCTTGTTTCAATGTCTGCAGTGCGATTCTTAAGTGTTCATACTTTTCTTTGCTCCTCGAATAAACTAGAATATCCTCGATGAATACCATCACGAACTGATTTAGAAATGGTGAAAAGATCCGGTTCATCAAGTTCATAAATATCGCCGGTGCGCTAGTAACTCCAAATGGCATAACTAAATACTTGTAATGCCTATATCGAGTTCGGAATGCCGTTTTGCAGATGTCTTCTGTTTTCACCCGAACTTGGTGATAATCTGATCGCAAATCCAATTTCGAGAATACTCTCGCGCCACTGTGTTGATCGAATAATTCGCCTATGCGAGGAATTGGATACTTATTCTTGATGGTCACACGATTTAACTTTCGATGGTCGATGCACATTCTTCACGTGCCATCTTTTTTCTTGACCAAAAGAACTGGAGCTCCCCACGGTGAACCACTGTTGCAAATCCAATCATTCTCTAACAATTCAGAAACTTGTCTCTTAACCTTTTGCGGTTCTACTAAGCCTTCGAAATTGGTGCTGCTCTAGGAATCAATTCAATCACGAACTCCATATCTCGTTTTGGCGGTAAACCTGAGATGTCCTTGAGCACATCCATGAAATTTCGAACTACCATCAGCACCTCATCTGTAACTTGTTTACAAACTTCCCCTTTCAATACACACAGATAGTTCTCGTCATCACGAATTTACAAGTCTGTTCTAGGACTTGTGGGTTATCAGACTACCACACTTCTGCTGCGCTACTCTGATAAATTGAGGCGGGTCTGTTAAAATTTCTTCAATGAAACATCTTACACCCGATCGGTCTTGAAGTGGTCTGTACCAACTCCCGCTGGGGCCAATCTCGAACTACTGTAATCATCATATGCTCTCATGTGTTTCTCCTTGTTCTTCGAAACGCAAACGGATTGGTCACCACGGGACAAGAGGAAAGATATAACGTGGTTGTTGGATTCAAGATCACGATAAAACATAAATTCGTAAGCAATGAAACCGAGAGAAAACAAGGGGTACATTGAACATAAATCAAGAAAAAAATAAATCGAAATAGGAATCTGTTCCCCTCCGAAAGACGGCGACGATGTGAACGTCTTGCCTGAGATTCGGGGCAGATGCTATTTGGTTTTATCCGTCTACCTCTCTGAAAATGCCAAGTTGATTTATGGCACCATGTATCGGAGGTTTAGATGGATGCGGCCGATGTAGCAGACTTCGTCAGATTCCCCCTCGTTTGAGGGGTTTTTGATTGTGGGAACGCTCTTCCCTGTAGGCGCAAGCCCCTGCAGTTAATTACGCTACCGTATCGCGATAGCCACTTTCTCCTTCTCCAGAGTTTCACTTCGTGTCGTGTGTGTTTGTTTTGTTTGTGGATGCCCGTGGATTGTATACGGAGACTAAGTTATGCCGTTGCCCGTAGGACGTGGATTAGTCCAAATCCGTATTTACTTAGATTTGGGTTTGGTGTTTTAGTTTAAGAATACGTTAGCTGCCTTGAGGCTAAGATCGACTTAAACGTTTGTTAAGAATACGTTAGTCCAATTTGAGACTAAGATCAACTTAACGGGTGGAGCAGTTGAGGGATCTATTATGGGGGAGTTTAGGGACATAGTGGTCCAATTAATGTGTATGGCCATCGGGACTCGTCACCTCTCTGACGACGTTGAAGGATTACAACGACAGGTGTCAGAGGAGTTCGGAGATGTGCCCTTGGACCAAAGTTGATTAGGGAATGTGAAGTCTGTTTAAGGATACGTTAGCCATGTTTAAGGCTAAGATCGACTTAAACGAGATCGTTTAGATCCGACAAAAGAGCATTTGGGGCTCTATTGTTCCAGTTTAGGGACGTAGTGGTCCATGTTCCAGTTTAGGGACGTGGTGGTCCATAGGTAGTTTAAGGACATTGCGGTCCATTTGTAGTTTAAGGACGCTTAAGTCCGTGGATTTAAGGACCCCACAGTCCGTATTTTAGTTTAAGGACGCATGAGTCCGTGGGTTTAAGGACCCCACAGTCTGTGTTGATGTGTGGTTGTCAGGACCCGTCACCTCTCTGGCGTCGTTGAAGGATTACAACGATAGGAGCCAAAGAAGTTCGGAGATGTACCCTCGAACCGGATGTAAATTGATTTAAGAGAGCAGCTGTGCTCAGTCAATTTAATTTGAGGACTTACGGCCATGATTGGGCTAAGTCCAGTTAAAAAAATGTTCAACATTTTTATTTGCCTTTGGCCTATTAGGCCTGTGCTAGGGCTTTGCCCCTTTTTAAATAATGCACTGCATTTTTTTTGTTTTGTTTGGGCTCTGCCCTTTTATAAATGATGCAGAGCATCTATTTTGTTTGGGCTCTGCCCTTTTAAATGATGCACAGCATCTATTCCTATTTGGGCTCTGATGCATTGCATCTGTTTGAAAATAATGCATAGCATCTATTAGGCCTGTTAGGCCTTTTTAATTGGGCTCAGCCCTTCTTTTTTTAATGATGCAGTGCATCAATCATCTGACAGTGGCCATGTGGCCTGTCAGGCGCTTTGCGCCAATAAATGAGCGCAAGCGCCTGTGGAGGTGACACGTGTCACGCAAGCGTAGTGCGCTGCGCTTGCGCTGCTGACACGTGGCGTGCTCAGGTGAGTTGCGCCAATTTCAGAGAGCAAGGCTCTTTCTTAAAAGCGCATAGCGTAAGTGATTCAGATGCTGACACGTGGCGCTCTCTAGTCGCTTGCGCCAACCCAGGAGCGTAACAGTGCCGTTTTTGCAAGCGCAATGCACTATTTAATAATCTTGAGAATCTTTAAGATTCCAGAACCAATGGTTCATAAAAAATTGCAAAGCACTGTTTGATTTCTTGATCTAATTTAGATCAAAGAAAACAAGTTTTTCTTGTTTCTCTTGTTTTAGAGAACCAGTGGTTCATAAAAAAGTGCAAAACACTGTTTATTATTTATTTTTCTTTTTATTGAAGATCATTGATCTTGTTCTTAGATCAATGATCTGTTCATAAGAGAATTTTCTCTTTTTTCTAAAGGTTTTTACCTTTTTTGTTCTTGAGGAATTCTTTCCAATTTTTCAGAGTTCTCAATGATGATGATTATTCTGAATTGGATCTAGGGTCCTTTATATAGTGCCCATAAATTTGTTAAATTTGTTAAAAGAGATCTTTCTCTGAGTGATTTGGGGAATTTTCCCCACCGTTGGATCTTTGATCCAAGAGCTTCTGTTTTACAGAAGACAATTTTCTTATTTTAACAAGAACAGAAAGATCTTTCTGGAATTTTAATTCTGTTTGGCGCAAATGTACCAGCGCTTGATACGTGTCAAGCAGCGCAACTGCGCTGACACGTGTCGCGCAGCGCACAGCGCAACTGCGCTTGCGCGACTGCGCTGACACGTGTCGCGCGGCGCAGCGCTGACACGCGCGGCGCTTGCGCGACTGAAGCGCTGGTTTAATTTTTGTTTTAAATAGAGCCTTGCTCTGATTGGGCGTGCTGCCTTGGGCTCTGCGCTGAAGTGTCAGCTTTTGACACGTGGCGCGTTGCGCGCAGCGCAAGGAATTTGAAGCGTTACTTCGAATTTTGAATTTTTGAAATTCAAACAGAGCTTTGCTCTGATTGGGGGAAACAAATGCCCCTCACCGTTGCGCTCACGTGGCGCGCACGTGAGTGCAGCGGTGGCAAGATCCTAGCCATTGGATCAACCGGTGAGGTGAAAGGGCGCAGGCGCCTTTAAATAGGACCCTTGGTTCTTAGAAAATTTTTACCATTTTCCAAGAACTTGATTTTCAGAGCTTTGCTCTTGTTTCTTCCCAAGAACTTCAGAGTTCAGAACTTAGAACATTTTTAGGTAAAATTTAACTTAAATAAATTAAATTAATTTTAATCAACAGAGCTTTGCTCTCATAGATCTTTGATCTAAAGAAAACCTCTTTGGGGTTTCACCAACAGAGCTTTGCTCTCAAGAATCCATAGATCTGAAGAGATTCTGTTTATGGGTTCTAACCCATGAACAGAGCTTTGCTCATGGATCAAAATGTAGATCTTTTTGATCTTAAAATGAAGAATTTCTAAGAGTCTTTATGGATCTCTTAGGATCCCAACAAATTTAATCTTTTAGGAGTTTAAATAAAAATTTTCTTTTTAGATTTTCTCATCATTATCACAGAGCTAGGCTCTTTTAAGGAATCTTACTCCCCTGAGACTAGAGTTTGACAAGTGTCACTCTGTGACGGAGCTTTACTCTAAAAGAGGAGATTTTCTCCTTATCTCTAGGGATTTTTTATTATTAATGGGAATATTCTCTTGGGGGTTAACTGACAATATCATTCAATGATGGGGTTGTCTTAATAACTGACGTATTATCATCCAGATTTTGTGGGTCCCCCTTTGGTCTCCTATCCACTGCACTGCTGTGTGGTGTAATTAATTTTAATTAATCTTTAATTTAATTAATTAATTAATTAAAAATTTTTTTAAACGCCAAGCGTTGGAATTACAACACTAACGGCTAATTTTGTTCCCTTGCAGTGACTATGTCTTTCGACACTTCATTCCCGTTCGCTCGTTCGGAGGAAGGGTTTCCTGAAGCGCCCTTGGACCGCGAAGTCCTAGCTATGATCAGGGACTATGACCCGGAATATAAGAGTCTCCACCTTTGGGGGTCGTGGTACAATCAGATTATCATGGGTCGACGGAGCTTCACGTGCGCAGTACTGTCAGAACCCATTACGGCGATTCATTATGCCAGCCCACCTCCGGTGCAGTATGCCGTGGAGATGGTTGATTGGACCTCGAAGGGCTTTCTTCATCCTGCTATAGATGCAATTCCGGTTCAGCGTCCTATGGTTTTGGATATCCTGGGACGCCGTATCTGTCAAGGCAAGGCGCGATCTTGGGGGCAATCATATAACATAGGTCTGATCCCCCGCCACCCGATCGACTATTTGCCGTGGGCTCAGTACATCCTGTCGGCGAAGAAGTCGCAGTTGATAAGGTTAGGGTTGTACACCGTGGTTTACGTCTCCCTCTTCCAGTATCCCACGTTTCCCACCTAGTGGTTCAAGGCTTTCTTGGAGCAGTGGAACATTCCTACTCACACTTTCCTTGCAATGGACCGGGAAGTGTTAATTTCTCTGAAGGAATTCACAGAGGTCTCCGGTTTACCGGTGATAGGGGAGCACTATGAAGAGTTGCTTCCGACAGACGAGTATGTCTTCGGTGCTAAGCCGGCAGTAAGGGGCCTCACCCCGGAGAATGCTGTCCAACACCAATTCCCAAGTTTGATCAAAGTGTTGAACATCTATGAGGCCCCTTTCATCGAACGCGGGAGTCGCGGAGTTAGCTTTGAGGATTTCATCGTTCGGTTCCTTCATCCAAGCGTCCTCACGGCAGAAGCTGTCAAGTTTGCCACCCTTGAGGACCCTTTTGGTCTAGGTTTGGATAACCCACCGGTGAAGGAAATAGACCAAAAAGGTTTTTTCCTTCCTAACTCCCTAACTGTGTCTTTTGCGGAAGTTGCAGCCCCCGGGATGGACGAGGAGGCCTTCTTCTTAGGATTTCTTGGGCTATGGCTGAGTTGGTTTGCGCTACTGATGCATTCTCGCCATATGCGGCCCTCTGTTTTTTACCCTGCTCACCGGATGATCATCGGGGTAAAAGTGGCCGTTGGGATCGCCGGCTTGGCACACTTGTATCACGGTCTCAGTCGAGCGGCGGATGCTAATGGGCCTGGGATGCTGCACGTGATCTTCCCGATGCACTATTTCGTATCATGGCTCGAGCTACACACATCGGGTGTCTTCGGTATGCACAAAAGGCCCTCTTTCTATGACAGGTGCAGCTTCCCTCGCATCATACAGTTGATTGGCGCATCAATTGTGACTCCATCGCCACGAAATGCCAGTGGTTTACTCCTTCGCCCCCACACCGTTGGAGACGGGGTGTCTTTCATCGACAATGTGTTGACTATTGGAAAGGCATCTACCACTGCAGTGCGGCCACTGCAAGACACTTTCAAAGATGGAGCCTCAGTTTTGACGGCCCGGGAGACCCTCCACTTATATTCTATCAGACCGGGCTTCCTGGTGTTCAGGCAGAACGGTGCGGCGATTTTCATGAGATACAACCCGCACCGTTTCGCTCAGCAACTGAGCTACGATCAAGGGGAGCCGTTGGAGGCTTTCCTGCTGGAACCCGTCGCTACTGAAGAAGGGATGCGGAGCGCGCTTCACCACTTCATGCGTCTGAATACAGGTTCCCACTTTTTTAACAGTGAGCCGGCTTGCGCCCCACGACTCCTCAGGGTATATACAGAATGGTACAGTCATTCGACGGGAGCCGTCATAAAGGAGGAAAAGCGATTGCTGGTCGACCGTAAGGGTGTGCCTCCAGGTAGCGACCACAACGCTCCTTTAGTGCCAAGGACCCCGGTAGTTCCCCCTCTAAAAGATGCTAGAGCCGGACCACCGCGTGCGCAGAGTCCTCCACGCGGATTGCCACTTCCCGATATTGCGGATGCACCACCAGCGCCTTGTGCTCCAGTGGAGACAGTGGTTGTGGCCTCGCCGGAATCTAGTGTGGGTGCGGACATCGGGATCCGCCGCCCCAAGGTGCCTGCAAAACGCAAATCGATCCCGGGTGCACCCAGGGTTGGTGGGCAGGAGAAGAAAAAGAAGTCGCTCTTCGCCGCTGACGTCGCGTTCGGTCAGGAACCCCACGCTCCCTATGGTGAGGGCCTGAGTGAATATGGGACTAACGAGGGATTAGTCATGCCGCCGGATGACACGGACTTGGAGGCTGCCCTCGTAGCTTCGGAGCGGTTGGCGAGGCGAGGCGCGACGCATGGCTGGCTAAACTTGCGGAATCAGGTAATCACTAGTCGCATTTTTTATTGCATCATATTTTTATTATTGCCTCTGACTAACATTTTTCCTTCTTTTCTTCCAACAGGCATCACCACTGAAGAAGCCATTGCCGCTTCCCTCAAGACTTTCCAAGAGGAGGAACACCTTAGAGCGTCCTTAGGCCTTAGTAAGTTTCGATTCATCAAGTTTTCATTTTCCTTGTGTTATGGTCGATCTAACCTCTCCCTTTTTATCGCAAGAACCTCAATACCGACCCCGCTAGGTGACGCGGAGACTCTTCCCGGGCCAGCCGCCGATGTTTCTGCCTCCTCGGGGCTACCACGAGAGGTCCGTCTTGAAGAGCCGATGAGAGATGCCTTAAAGGCTCTAGAGGCATCTCTGAACGAGGACGACGACGGCTTGATGAAGGAAGCGTCGAAGAGGTCCATCGCGACAGCCCGGGAGGAAAGGAAGCGGTTGAGGCGCGAAGCAAAGGCACGCAGGGCTGCCTTGGCCATTGGAGCGGGCCCAAGCACCGTCCCTCGTGCCGATATTCTATCAGAAGAGCCCCCGGTCGCCTGAGCCCCCGGTCGCTTTGTCTACAGCTCATAGACAGGCGGTGCGCGCCAATAGGGAGGCTAACGATAAGTCCACCTCAGGTAATATTTCTTTCAGAATTTTGTTGTAAGAATTATAAAGCTGCTGGTTCTTATATATCCTATCCTGCAGGGCCAAGTCCAACCGAGGGGGAGGCGGAGACCGTCGAACCTGAGGGGCTCTAGAGGGAGAGGTATTGGTCGCAGCCGAGTCGATGGCGGATGACACAACCGGGATTGCTAGGCCCGAGCCAGTGGCTGACGAAATGGTCACGTCCACTATGCCTGAGCAAGTGGTTGATGCCGAGCCCGAGGTAGCAGCGGACAAAGCGCCTGAGACCGACGACCTCATGGCGACGGTGGACGAGACAACCGTGCCTGTTGAGCCCCAGGGCTGCCTTGGCCATTGGAGCGGGCCTAAGCACCGTCCCTCGTGCCGATATTCCATCAGAAGAGCCCCCGGTCGTCTTGTCTACAGCTCATAGACAGGCGGTGCGCGCCAATAGGGAGGCTAACGATAAGTCCACCTCAGGTAATATTTCTTTCAGAATTTTGTTGTAAGAATTATAAAGCTGCTGGTTCTTATATATCCTATCCTGCAGGGCCAAGTCCAACCGAGGGGGAGGCGGAGACCGTCGAACCTGAGGGGCTCTAGAGGGAGAGGTATTGGTCGCAGCCGAGCCGATGGCGGATGACACAACCGAGATTGCTGGGCCCGAGCCAGTGGCTGACGAAATGGTCACGTCCACTATGCCTGAGCAAGTGGTTGATGCCGAGCCCGAGGTAGCAGCGGACAAAGCGCCTGAGACCGACGACCTCATGGCGACGGTGGATGAGACAACCGTGCCTGTTGAGCCCGAGGGAGTAGTGGGTGAGGTGGACATGATTCCTGAGGATGAGCCGACCGCTCTTTCTCAGGAGTCGGGCGATGTTCCGGTCATAGCTCTCCCCGCCTATGGCCCTCCGCCGTCTCCTGGCCTCGCGAGCACAACGATGGCCCCTGTGGAGTCTGGGGATGAGGCCACAGGTGGTGGACTTATGTCGATGGAGGAGGGATACGCTTCCGTCTCGGCTGGAGGCTCATCAGGTAAATTTCGGATTACCGTCCCTCTTCTTTATCTTGCAATCGCTTTTGACAGGTTTATGCTTGTTTTTTTAACGCAGGTGCGGCCAGTGCCGATGCTCCATTGTTTGAGGGAGCGCCGTCAACTACTGCTTTGGCGGTGGTCACCTCACAGCCGTAATGTGATTGTGGAGGGATGTTTTCTAGCCACAGGTAGTATGGTTGGCTCTGTCACGTGCCGATCGTAGCGCACTCTGGGAAGCGGGGCGTGACAGGGTTTGTTTGGTATCAGAGCCATAGGTTTTAGGTTAATTGGATTTGGTTCTTTTGTAGTTGGGTATCGGACCCAATACGCGAATCAGGGAACCCGTAATTAGGAACATGTCCTGCCACATTGATATTCTTGAATCTATAACTATCCTGTTTCTTGAATCCTGTTTATCGTGCTAATCTTCTCCTTTGTCTGGGCTTCAGAATCATGGCGGATGAAGATCTGCGAACGTACCAGAGGCGCGTTGATAATGCGGCATTGCTTGGAGTGATTCGTGGAATGCTAGAAAACCAGAAGCGGCAAACCGAGCTGAATCAGCGGCAAGCCGAAGCTTTTCAGGAGGGTCTGCGGATAGTCCAGCAGTCCGTAGACGCAGTTGCAGCCAAACCGGCACAGCGTGTAGGTACCGTGGCGGATTTCAGAAGACTTGGTCCGTCCACTTTCACTGGTTTGGAGGAGCCATTGCCAGCAGAACAATGGCTAGTCGATACGGAGAATCTGCTCGTCGCTGCGCAGATTCCGGATGATAAGAGAGTGGATGTGGTACGCATCCAATTGGTGGACTATACCCGTGAGTGGTGGCTCATGGAAGAGACCCGTTTGCTCAAGCCGATCAGTTGAACAACTTTCTCGCAGAGTTTCTTGGAAAAGTTCTTTCCGCAGACTGCACGGGAAGAAATGGAAGAAAAGTTTATCAGTCTGAAGCAGAATGGCGGATCCGTGGATGCGCATGCGGCTGAGTGGACACGGCTCAGTCGATTTGCAGGACCTTTGGTTGCCAAAGATACCGATAGGGCACGAAGGTTCATGCGCAGTTTGGATGTGGAAATCCAGACGGACATTATATCTCTGGGATTGACCACTTTCTCGCAAGTTTTAAAGGCAGCCAGAGAACAGCAGAGCTTATTGGAGAAAGCAAGGGATACGCAAAAGCAAGCCGTAGTAGTACGGAAGCCGACGTTTACGCCAAACCAAGCTCCTATACGCAGAGGTATACCGGTGGACAAACGTGGCGTGGTACCGATGAAGAAGCCCGTCGTAGCTGATCAGAGAAGGAGCGTAATTTGTGACTTTTGCTACCTGCCCGGACACCTAAAGAGAGATTGCCGAAGGATGCTTGGACTCTGTTTGGTTTGCGGATCAGCTAACCATACTGTCAATGCTTGCCCATCAAAGCTATGTTTGAAAGAAGATGCTCAGAAACCACCACAGAGGCCAATTCAGGGGCAGAAGCAAATAACACAAGGGCCAAATCAAGCTCGAGCCTTTACTCTGACGGCCGAAGAGGCCAAGGCTTCAGAGGAAGTCGTTTCAGGTATCCTGCTTGTTCATGATTTTCCCGCATTAGCATTATTCGATTCTGGTGCATCCCATTGTTTTATGTCGTCCAAGTTTATTGTTACACATTCAATTTCTTGCACGACCCTGTCTCTTGTTGTTGGGACATACACACTGGGAATAGGAAAATCATATCTAGTAGTGAGCGCAAAAATTGTTCTGTTATTTGCGGACGAGAATTATTCGCGGATTTCTTGGTGATCGAGACTGGAAGTTACGATGTTGTCTTGGGAATGGATTTTCTCGGCACTTTCCATGCTCACATTGATTGTAGGGCAAAGAAAATGATTTTCCAGATTCCCGGACACCCAGAGTTTGTATTTGCTGGAGGTAGCAGTTCTGTAGGGCCAGTCAAGTTTAGGGCTAGGCTGACGAGCGCCGTTCTTTCGTCGATGGAAGTTGATAAGGAGGAAGCGCCAGCAGTAGTTCGAGAGTTTATGGACGTGCTCGAGGACATCTCGGGTTTACCGCCAAAACGAGATGCGGAGTTCACGATTGATCTTGTTCCTGGTGCAGCGCCAATCTCAAAGGCATACTATCCGATGGCACCAGTGAAGTTGGAAGAAGTAAAGAAGCAGGTTATCGAATTGTTAGAGAAGGGTTGTATTCGCAGCAACAATTCATCCTGGGGAGCTCCAGTTCTTCTAGTTAAGAAGAAAGACGGCACAAAGAGGATGTGCATCGATTATCGAGAATTAAATCGGGTGACTATTAAGAACAAGTACCCGATCCCTCGCATTGGCGAATTATTCGAGCAGCTTAGTGGCGCGAGGGTATTTTCGAAACTGGATTTGCGATCCGGATATCATCAAGTTCGAGTTAAATCAGAGGATATTTGCAAGACTGCGTTCCGAACTCGATATGGGCATTACGAGTATTTAGTGATGCCATTCGGAGTCACGAATGCACCGGTGATATTTATGGACTTGATGAACTGAATCTTTTCACCATTCTTGAACCAGTTTATAGTGGTGTTTATCGATGATATTCTGGTATATTCAAGGAGCCAGGAAGAGCATGCCGAACACTTGAAGATCGCACTGCATACGTTGAGGCAAGAAAAGTTGTATGCGAAGAAGAGCAAGTGCGAGTTTTGGCTCGAAGAAGTGAAGTTTTTGGGGCATGTCGTATCCGGAGATGGAATCGCTGTTGCTCCTGAAAAGATTGTAGCAGTTCAAGATTGGCCGATTCCGAAGAACGTAGCAGAGATCAGAAGTTTTCTTGGACTTGCCGGATACTACAGAAGGTTCGTAGAGAATTTTGCTCATTTAATTGAGCCTTTGACCAAGCTTACGCGGAAGGAGGTACCGTTCGTATGGACGGATAGTTGTGCGTCAGCTTTTGAGGCGTTGAAGCAAAAATTGATAACCGCTCCTATTCTGACCGTACCAGACGGTTCCGGAGGATTGGTTATTCACAGTGACGCATCTGGGAAAGGTTTAGGGTGTGTTCTTATGCAGCATGAGAAGGTTATAGCATACGCATCGAGACAATTGAAGACCCATGAGAAGAATTACCCAACTCACGATTTGGAGCTAGCAGCTGTAATATTCGCTCTGAAAATTTGGAGACATTACTTATTGGGCGAAAGGGTAGAAGTATTCACCGATCACAAAAGCCTAAATTATGTGTTCACACAGAAAGAGCTCAACATGAGGCAGCGTAGGTGGTTGGAGCTGATGGCTGACTATGATCTTGATCTAAAATACCATACGGGGAAAGTTAATGTAGTGCCGGATGCGCTTAGTCGGTTGCCAGCAATTCGGATGTTGACCGCACAGGAAGAGCTTATCGATGATTTTTGGAGATTCGAGTTGGAGATCCTGCTACCGCACTCTTCGGGACAGTTGATGCAGTTGCAAGTACAGTCGTCGTTGATCGATAATATTAAGGCAGCGCAATCACAGGATCCAAGATTGCAGAAGTTTCGAGAGCAGGTTGAAGCGCGACTTCGGACGGACTTGTTGATTCATGAAGATGGTTCGTTGCAATATGGTAGCCGTTTGTGTGTGCCGAAAGGGGACATTCGCAAAGAAGTTATGAAGGAGGCGCACAGTTCCGCATATTCCGTACATCCAGGAGGCACGAAGATGTACCGTGATCTACGACCGCATTTCTGGTGGGAAGGCATGAAAAAGGAGATCGCCCGCTTTGTAGCAAAGTGTTTGGTATGTCAGCAAGTTAAGGCTGAACATCTAAGGGTAGCTGGTTTATTGCAACCACTTCCGATTCCTCAATGGAAGTGGGAACATATAACCATGGATTTCGTGACGGCTTTACTGCGGAGTCCAAAAGGCAATAATGCAGTTTGGGTAATTGTTGATCGATTGACCAAGACAGCTCATTTCATTCCGTTTCGAGTTGGTCAGTCGACGGAAGCGTTAGCAGAACGGTACAGGCAGGAGATTGTGAGATTGCATGGAGTACCTGTGAGCATCGTTTCCGACCGTGATACCCGATTTTTATCGCACTTCTGGAGGAGCTTACAGGAAAGTTTGGGGACCCGATTGAAGTTTAGCACTGCTTATCATCCCCAGACAGATGGCCAATCAGAAAGAACGATCCAAACTCTTGAAGATATGTTGCGAGCTTGCATGTTGGACTTCAAGGGTTCGTGAGAGGATCATCTACACTTGGTGGAGTTTTCATATAATAATAGCTTTCAGGCGACTATACAGATGGCTCCATTCGAAGCGTTATATGGTTGCAAGTGTCGTTCACCTGTTTGCTGGGACGATGTCAGAGAGCGAAGGTTATTGGGACCAGATCTTATTGTGCAAACCGTGGAGAAAGTTAATACGATCCGGAAGCACATGAAGGCAGCACAAGATCGACAGAAGAGTTGGGCCGATACATCGAGAAGACCTCTAGAGTTCGCCATTGGTGATCTCGTATTCTTGAAGATATCACCGACTCGAGGAGTGATTCGTTTTGGGAGTCGAGGCAAGCTCAGCCCTCGATTCGTAGGGCCTTTCGATATTATTGAGCGCGTTGGAGAAGTAGCTTATCGATTGGCTTTACCACCATGTTTGGCGAGTGTTCATGACATGTTTCATGTATCTCAACTTCGTAAGTATGTTCGAGATGAAACACACGTGCTAGATCATTCGGAGCTGAGAGTAAGGGAAGACTTGAGCTATGAAGAACGACCGATGTCGATTGTTGATCGAAGAGAAAAGGTCCTCAAGAACAAGGTTATCCCTCTCGTACTAGTTTCATGGGGGAATCGCTCGCATGGAGAATTGACTTGGGAACGAGAAGACGAGATTCGACAGAAGTTTCCACACCTCTTCTCGTAGATTAATGTTTGGTTGTCTTTTCTTGTTTTGGGAATTTCGAGGACGAAATTCTTTTTGTAGTTGGGTATAATGTAACACCCTAGTTCGTTATACCATGACTTGATTTGATTAATTAATATAGTGGATGACTATTTCTTGATTTATTGTTGTTATGGGTGTGAATAGTGTAATTGGTATCTATATTTGCATCCGACCCGACCCGCTTACTGGAAACCCATCTTGATTCCCGTTTATAATTTATCCCGGCTAGTTATAAGAATCCGTACACCTTCTTGTTCTATATCCTGTTTACCCGTATCATATATTGGGCATCTACATTGTTTTAATAATACAAATATAATCAAATAATATATTTTAAAAATACCTAGCATGACCTGTATCGTACCCCTGACCCTGTGGTTCCATTAGTACATCGTGTTCTCATTCCGTTTATTGAAACGGACTCGTCTGGATCGCTACGTGCATTTTACATGCATCCGTTCTTGGGGGTATACATTTTTATTAACCGGATATCGCATTATAGTTTTAACTTATCCGTATATCCTTTATATTTTAAACTAGATTTTTAGACACAACCCGGGAATTTTTTGGAGTACTTTTGTTTTAGCCTAAAAACTCAAGTTTATATATTATTATATTTTTAAATTAATTTTACTATTCATTACTATTCATTACTGTTCACTCACGTATAAATATATATTATATTATATTATATATTATTATTATAATATATATATATTATATTATATTATATATTATTATTATAATATATATATATATATATATTATATTATACTTTCCTTTCTCTCCCCATTCTCTCTCCAATCTCATCTCTCTCTCTCTTACATATATAAATATATATATTATTTAATCCTATCCTAACAATCAATCTGTCTCTCTTTCTCTCTCTCTATCCTAATCCTCAATCACGCCTATAATCTCGCCTGCCTCTCTCTCGTTTTTTTCCACCAACCCACTCCGCCAATCACTCTCGCTCTCTGTCTCTCTCTCCATTTTTATATATTAATTAAACCACCCCCACACACAAAATCTCTTCATTTCTCGCTCTCTTCTCACACTCTTTCTCCCTCCTCTTCTTTTCATTTCTTTACCGCCTCTCTCGAGCACGAACCCACGCCCGAGCCGTCACCCTTGCCGCCGTACGCATCCGTCGTGCGATCCGTTCAGGCAAGTTTACCTTGCTACATGTTATTCTAATACATGTATATTCCTATGAATAAAATATCACATGTTTACTGTATCGTGCATCCCTGTCACAATTTTACCGTTTTCCGATAGCCGTTTGTATCCGTATAACATATTATGTCTAGTTACATGTCATGTCATATTATATCATGTTACCATTATATTAGTACCCCATGCTTGATAATGTACATCATGACTCATTGACCATGTTATGATATCACTGCTTATTACTCGTGCATCCGTGCTTTTACCGTGACTCGACACTTACTACAGTTTTACTTTGGGCATCGGTGTGATATATATGCACTACCTGACATGACCTGATACACCACTGCTTGACTTGATACCTGATATTGTTTCTAATGCCGACAATTCTGACTTGCTGTCCCGACGGATATATCCTGTTGTCTATTCAGACAAAACCTGTATCTGCTTGATCCTGTGTTGGCATTAGCTTTAGATTTATCAATACCTGACTTAAACACATAACCTTGGGGGTAAGGGAAAATCAATGATGAAACCTAACTTGTAACTCAACAATTCGACGCTTATACTGATCAGTTTTACGGGCTAGGCCAGCCCCGGGATGATGCTGCTGACATCGTTCATCTGTACATGTTCCTGTTTATTGCCTAGCGGCATGTCTCGGTTTCAGCCCGAGAATCTGGACCGTAGTCCCGGGCACGCACGGGATACTATTGAGTTACATCGACGATTTCATTAAATTGATTTCACAAACTGTAGAATAGATAACCCGGTAGTTTAGTTCAGATTACTCATTGCACGCCACATATACTTATACTCTTCACTGTTCCATATCTGTGTTATTTGTTATACCCATATTATTGTTCATACTCATGCCTGCATATATTGTTACCTTCTGATTATATTCTATTATTTGATATTATGACGCACTGACGTCTGGGTTTTGCATGGCCCAGATCCTTTATCTCTTTCGCAGGCTGATCAGGAGTATTTCAGCTACCAGGCCGAGCAGCGAGGATCTTGTTAGTGTTTAGTTTAGTTTAGTTTTCTTTCCGTACTTTCATTTCCTGTTGTGAGCCCGTATTTGGGACGTATTTCCAGATGTTATTGTTTATTGGATCTATTGCTTCCGCATATTATGTTTTGACTCGTTTATTCTGGCATATGGACATGTACTAGATAGTTAATGTTATTTTACTGTTCATGATATCATATAGACAGCCGTAATGTGATTGTGGAGGGATGTTTCCTAGCCACATGTAGCATGGTTGGCTCTGTCACGTGCCGATCGTAGCGCACTCTGGGAAGCGGGGCGTGACATAACTTGTTTCCGAGTCGGAGTATTGGTCCGACGGGGAGGTCGTTGGCCGACTTGTTTCCGAGACGGAGGTCGTTGGCTGACTTACTTCCGAGACGCAACGGAGGTCGTTGGTCGACTTGTTTCCGCAACGGAGGTCGTTGGCTGACTTGTTTCCGAGACGGAGGTCGTTGGTTGACTTGTTTCCGCAACGGAGGTCGTTGGTCGACTTGTTTCCGAGACGGAGGTTGTTGGTCGACTTGTTTCCGAGACGGAGGTCGTTAGCTGACTTGTTTCCGTGCCGGAGGTCGTTGTTTGACTTTTTCCGTGCCGGAGGTTGTTGGTCGACTTGTTTCCGAGACGGAGGTCGTTGGCTGACTTGTTTCCGCGACGGAGGTCGTTGGTCGACTTGTTTCCGAGACGGAGGTCGTTGGCTGACTTGTTTCCGCGCCGGAGGTCGTTTGCTGACTTGTTTCCGCGACGGAGGTCGTTTGCTGACTTGTTTCCGAGACGGAGGTCGTTTGCTGACTTGTTTCCGCGGCGGAGGTCGTTGGCTGACTTGTTTCCGCGACGGAGGTCTTTGGCTGACTTGTTTCCGCGACGGAGGTCGTTGGCTGACTTGTTTCCGAGACGGAGGTCGTTGGCTGACTTGTTTCCGAGGTGGAGGTCGTTGGCTAACTTGTTTCCGAGGCGGAGGTTATTTGCTGACTTGTTTCCGAGGCGGAGGTCATTTATGGACTTGTTTCCGAGATGGAGGTCGTTGGTCGACTTGTTTCCGAGACGGAGGTCGTTGGCCGACTTGTTTCCGAGACGGAGGTCGTTGGCCGACTTGTTTCCGCGCCGGAGGTCGTTGGCCGACTTGTTTCCGAGCCGGAGGTCGTTGGTCGACTTGTTTCCGAGACGGAGGTCGTTGGCTGACTTGTTTCCGAGACGGAGGTCGTTGGTCGACTTGTTTCCGCGACGGAGGTCGTTGGCCGACTTGTTTCCGAGACGGAGGTCGTTGGTCGACTTGTTTCCGAGACGGAGGTCGTTGGCCGACTTGTTTCCGAGACGGAGGTCGTTGGCTGACTTGTTTCCGAGACGGAGGTCCTTTGCTGACTTGTTTCCGTGACGGAGGTCGTTGGTTGACTTGTTTCCGAGACGGAGGTCGTTGGTTGACTCTAGGTTGTCTGTGAACCGCAGAGTCTTGGAACTGGGGACTTTGCCGTGGCTCCGATTGGTGATGTCACGTCCGTGTCCTGCTGGAATGAGGAGGAACGTCGCTGTTGGTCTTCAGGCTGTTGGTGAATCGTCGAGATTTGGCTTAGCTTTATGGCGGAGCCTGTTGGGAAGGTGTGGTTCCCTCTTTATTTGTGCCTTTGGATTGTATACAGGGATCGATGTGATCTCAACCGTAGGGCAAAAGTTTCATTCATTTTTATTGTTCTATTTCCGTGATACATCATTTCAGCTTTTATATCGCGAAGGTCGCGATTGCCCAATCATTTCGGCTATTTTTCGCGGTGCCCAATCATTTCGGCTGTTTATTTTATTTTTACTCGCTGCTTTTTATTGCGAGTTGCCCAATCATTTTGGCTATTTTGCATGCATACGTTTTTACTTGCTGCTTTTTATTGCAAGTTGCCCCATCATTTCGGCTATTTCGTATGCATGTGCGGCCTACTGGCTTTTCGCTGTAAGCCTGGAATTTAGACACCGATTTCGGCATCAGCATCGCTACAACTGGGATATTGACAGGAGCGAATCATCATTTGCCTCTGTCGATGTTGAACAAAGGTGGCTTAGCGAACAGGGTTAAGGTCCTGTCGGCTAAGGCTTTTGACTTCATGAGCCGTAAGGGTCTCACAAATGTATTTCTCTCTACAAGTCGTGAGGATCTTGTAGGTGTATTTTCTCCTTAGGAATCGTGAGGATTCCTAAGTGTATGTTCCTCTGTAAGTCGTAAGGATCCTACAAGAGGGTTTTCTCCTTGTAAGCCGAGAGGACTTATAAGGGTTGTTTATCATGCGTACATATCCTCAGTCACGGATGGGACTTGGTTAGGGAAATGTTTATTCGTGCCCGTGGATTGTATAAAAGAGTCAGTATTGAGCCACTTGTAGGGCAATATCGAAAGTTGTGGGGTGTTGCTTAAGCACAGGTTTAGGTCTCTGTAACTTAAGACTTTTAAATCTTATGAGCCGTGAGAGTCCCATAAGAGAGTTCTCCTTACGAGTCGTGGGGATCTCGCAAAGTGTATTTTCTCCTTAGGAATCGTGGGGATCTCTAAGTGTGTTTGCTCCCTTGTGAGTCGTAAGGATCTCACGCGGGTGGTTTCTCCTTACAAGGTCGAGAGGACCCTGTAAGTGTCTTTTAACGAGGTTGCGCCCTTTCAGGTTTTCACAAACACTCGCCGGTAGTCCTGCCGTTTTTACTCACGGAGCCCTTTCGGGTTTTCATCCATGCCCATTTTGCTTATGGACATACCGTTTTTTTTATTCTTTTTATTTTCTCTCTTTTTTTTACGAGGTCGCGCCCTTTCGGGTTTTCACGAACACTCGCCGGTAGTCCTGCTGTTTTTACTTACGGAGCCCTTTCGGGTTTTCATCCGTGCCCATTTTGCTTATGGACATATCGTTTATTATATTTTTTTAAATTTTTTTTTATATATACATTTTTTCTTTTTCTCATCTCGTCAGCCTGAAGATGCCGCGGTATTAGTTTAAGAACGTTTCGGTCCGCCATTAGTTTAATAACGTTTCGGTCCGCCATTAGTTTAAGGACGTTTCGGTCCATCCAGGAGAAGGCTGGCTACTGCTTATAAAGTTTGAGCTTAGGAAGATAGCGAGCGGACATAGTCGTCGTCATCTATCATTGACCTAGGCAGTAACTCGCTAAGCGTAGTATTTCTTTAGGAATCGGCCATTTATTGGTCTGTAAGGCCTTTCACCGTGCATATCCATGAGTAGATAGGCTCCACCTTGGTAGACCTTGTCTATGATGTACGGGCCTTCATAGTTTGGCTCAAATTTTCCCCGCTTGGCGCGATTGGGGATCATAGGCCTTTTGACCACTAGCACGACTTCGTCTTGGCGGAATGTCCTCGGTCGGGTCAATCTTTCATACGAGCGCGTCATCTTTGCTTTATAGGCCTCCAGATTTTGTTGCGCTATGAGCCGGGTTTCATCAAGGGCATCAAGCTCCTCAAGGTGAGCATTTTCTTCGTCCGTCAGCTCGTAGTGGACCGCCACTTGTAGAGAGGGTAACTCTATCTCAAGGGGGAGTACTGCTTCTGTACCGAATACCAACGTATATGGCGTCGTGTTCGTGGCTGTTTTGAACGTAGTTCGATACGCCCAGAGAGCTTCTTGCAGTCTCTCCTGCCAGTCCTTATTTCGGGACACCGTCTTCTTCATGATCTTTCTCAAGGTTTTGTTGAAGGCCTCGGCCAGACCGTTAGCTCGCGGATTATAAACCGAGGAATATCTCCAGTCTATATTGTGTTGCGCGAAGCGACTGATCTTGTGGCTTCTGTAAGCTGGCCCGTTATCGGAGATGATCAATCGTGGAGTTCCAAACCGATATATGACTTGCGTTTTGAAGAAGTGGAGGATATTCTCCGTCTTCACTTCCCTCAGCGGTACTGCTTCTGCCCATTTGGAGAAGTAGTCAGTCGTCGCCAGAATGAAACGATGTCCTCTGGACGATGCTGGTTCGATGGGGCCGACTATGTCAGTCTCCACATTTCGAATAGCCAGCTAGCCATCGTTGGATGGAGTGGATTTGGATGCTGGTAGATGAAGTCCCCATGGATTTGGCATGAGTGGCATTACTTCGCATATTCGAGGCAGTCCTGGATCATCGTGGGCCAGTAGTAACCCATCCGTTTAATTTTCAACTTCATTTTCGGGCCTGCTTGGTGAGAACCTGTCACGCCCCGCTTCCCAGAGTACGCAAGATTGGGCACGTGACATAGCCAACCATGCTACCTGTGGGTAGGACGTATCCATCCACAGTCACATTACGGTTGTAGAGATATCAAGAACAATAAAATAAACTAATCTAATACATGTCCAAATCCATAATAACAAGAATCAATAAACAATAAGTGCGGAAGCAAATGATCCAATACAATAAATAAACAGTACGTCCCATAATGCGGGCTCACATCTGGAAATGAAATGAAATAAATAAACTAAACCCTAAGGAACTCACAGTTCGGCCTGCTGGCTGAAGTGCTCCTGCTCGGTCGTCGACAGTGGTACGGAATCTGGGCCATGCAAAACCCAGACGTCAGCGCGTCATGTCAACCAAATAATATAATGTAAACATGGTAAAAGCAATGCAGGTATGAATAAAGCAGTACTAAGAAATAACAGAGTAGGGTAATGTGCAGTGGTGACTAAACTGTCCTATCAGGTTTCTACCCTATAGTCTTTGAAATCAATTGATGAATCGTCGATGTAACTCAATAATATCCCGTGCGTGCCCGGGACCACGGTCAAGGTTCTCGGGGCTGAATCCGAGACGTGCCGCTAAGCAGTAATAGGTAGTAGGATGGATGAGTGATGTCAGCATCATCACTCCGGGGCAGGCCAAGCCCGTAAGACTGATCAGAACAAGTATCGAACTGTTCAGTTACAAGTCGGTTTCACCTTTGATTTCCCCATACCCCCAAGTTATGTATGTCAGGTCAGGTATTCAGTAGTCCAGGATTAATGTCAACCCAGAATCAGGTAAAAAAACAGGTATGTCTGGATAGACAGCAGGAATGGTCCATGAGGACCCCAAGTCAGGTTTATTGGCATCAGGCATGAGATCATGTAATAAGTCAGGTTGTAGTCCAATAGGTTGAGTCAGTATGTATAGGGTGTCATGTCCGGGTATCAGTACATGTGTCAGGTGTATCAAGATCGGGTCAATATGTAATGCAATCAAATGTACGCTTATAACAGGTATAGTAACGAATAAGGAACAACAGCAGGAACAGTAAATAACAATATTATTCCATGTAAACACAGTGATGCTTTATATTCTCTTATTAACAGGTTCAAGCACCCTTGGGGTGCAATAGTCACAAAGTGAAACAATATCAACAACATACGTAATGAAGCTACATGAATTTAAACTAAAGCATAATAATTGTCTCATGGGTGATTTAACAAATGAAGCGAGGACGATCTACTTGGTTTAGTTAGTTAAAGTGTGGATTGATAGCAGACCGATTAATTACAAGCAACTACTATACTGATTTAATGTTACGGATAATTGTGACCGTCAATTCTAAGTTATAAAAATGATATCGATGTTACTAATAGCTGTGTGGTTATAATAAATAATATGATAATCAAGAGTAAAGCAAGGCTTGATATTGTGTACTAGCATGTTAAAGCAAGTATTCGGATACTTGCCTCGACGGTTTCGCAAACCGGAAAGCACGGATGCAATGTCGGCAGAAAACACGAGACGGGTGCACGGACTACGGATCGAGTCCCAACAGCGAACAGCGGGACCACACGGACCAGGGTACTTCGCTGGAGCGTCGGGTCCAAACGACGGCACGGCCGGATTCCGGCAAAAGTCAAAGGCAACGAAGTTAGCAAACACGATATACGTCAACAAGGACCAGCAAGAGGGGGTTTAACATTAATGGAAAGATAGAGATGCTTACAGGGGAGAACCAGGGCAACCACGACGGTTCGACGGCGATGGGGCGCCGGCGAGGCGGCGATGGGGCGCCGGCGAGGCGGCGATGGGGCGCCGGCGAGGCAGCGACGGCTGGAACTTTTCTGGGTTCGTGGGAAAGAGGGTGGTGCGGTGCGTAGAGGGGTGCTGGGTCGCTCTGGTGATCAAGGGGAGACGGAGGTGGTCGGAGGTGGCTCGGGCGACGACGGCGAGGATCGACGGCACCTTTTCCAGCGACCCCGGGGGTTGGTGCTAGGGTCGGCTCGGGTCCTGTGATGGTCCGGCGGGGAGAAGGAAGGAAACGACGAGGTCGGGACGAGGATGAAGGGGGGAAGGCCTTCGCGTCGTCGGCGATGGGAGGCGGCGGCGACGGGCACTGGGTGCTGATGGTGGCGTCGGGGTTGGGTTTGGAGGCTCGGGAAGGAGGGAGGAAGGAGGTAGGGGTGTGCGGTCAGGCCGTGGAGGCGAGGTCGGCGACGGCGAGGTCGCAGGGAGGTCGACGGCGAGGCACGAGGGGCTAGGGTTAGGGTTCGGAGGTTGTTCTCGTGATGGAGGAGAAGAAGGAGGCGGCTGCGTAAAAAAATATATAGGAAGAGAGAGAGAGAGATTGGTTACAGAGAGAGATAGAGAGAGGGTTAGAGATAGAGAGAGAATGAGAATTTAGAGAGAGATAGAGAGAGGCGGAGAGAGAGAGAGGATAGGGGGCCCACGAGGGTGAAACCCCCCTCGTGATTGGCTGCCCAAAAGAAAGGAATTTTAGAAAAAGATTTTTAAAAGGATTTTAAATGTTATACAGTAACCGAATGTATATTTTCGTATATATTTTAGTTTTATAATATTTAATTAAATGGGCATTTTCGGCGCTAAATGAAACATTTCCAAATCGCGCCCGGGTTGCGCTCAAATGTTTCAAATTCAAATTATAGGATTTTAAGCGAGTTCCAATTTTTGAAAAGAGGTGTTTAATGATTAAAATGCATGCCCCCAAGTCGGACACTTGTACGCGCGCGTAGACGTCCAAACTTGCCCGTTTCGCCGAACGGGACGAAATCTCGACGCGCGGACGCTACCACGCGACTAGTGGCGACGAGTAGGCCAACAAGGATATTTTTAATTTCATTTTAGGTGTTAAAATTTGTTATGTGCCAAAATGACTTAACCGGTTAAAATTTAGCAAAAAGCACCAAACAATCAGGATAATAGGAATGAGCAATATATAACACTCAACTAGTAATAGAAATAGTATTATTGGGCTCGGGTGTTACATCATACCCAACTACAAAAAGAATTTCGTTCTCGAAATTCCAAAAATAAAAGATAGCTAACTACCGAAAAAGGTGAGGAAATTTCTGCCGGATCTCGTCTTCTCGCTCCCAAGTGGATTCTCCATGCAATCGATTACCCCAAGAACTAGCACAAGAGGGATAACTTTGTTCTTAAGAACCTTTTCTCTTCGATCCTTGATTTCAACTGGTCGCTCCTCAAAAGTTAGGTCCTCCCGTACAGTCAACTCCGAATGATCCAAGACGTGAGTTTCATCGCGAACATACCTCCGTAGTTGAGACACATGAAACACATCGTGCACTCCTGCCAATGACTGTGGTAACGCCAAACGGTACGCTACCTCGCCAACACGCTCCAATATCTCGAAGGGTCCAACGAATCGAGAACTAAGCTTTCCCCGACTCCCAAAGCGAATCACCCCTCTAGTCGGTGATATCTTCAGGAATACCAAATCACCCACGGCGAACTCTAGAGGTCTTCTTGACGTGTCAGTCCAACTTTTCTGTCTGTCTTGAGCTGCCTTTAAATGCTTCCTGATTGTATTCACCTTCTCGACTGTCTGTACCACCAAATCTGGTCCTAGTAACCTCCGTTCACCAACATCATCCCAACAAACCGGTGAATGGCACTTACGACCATACACGCTTCAACGGAGCCACCTGAATAGTCGCTTGGAAGCTATTGTTGTACGAAAACTCCACCAGGTGTAGATGATCCTTCCAAGAACCTTTGAAGTCCAACATGCAAGCCCTCAACATATCTTCAAGGGTCTGGATCGTTCTCTCCGATTGTCCATCAGTCTGAGGATGATAAGCTGTGCTAAACTTCAATCGAGTCCCCAAACTTTCTTGTAAACTCCTCCAGAAGTGCGACAGGAACCGAGTGTCCCGATCGGACACGATGCTTACCGGTACACCATGCGATCTTACAATCACCTGCATGTACCGCTCTGCCAAAGTCTCCGTCGATTGACCAACCCGAAAAGGAATAAAGTGAGCTGCCTTGGTCAACCGATCAACAATCATTCATACTGCATTGTTGCCCTTTGGACTCCGCGGTAAAGCCGTCACGAAATCCATGGTTATATGTTCCCACTTCCACTGAGGGATCGGAAGTGGTTGCAACAAACCAGCAATCCTTTGGTGTTCTGCCTTGACTTGCTGACACACCAAGCACTTAGCCACGAAGCGAGCAATTTCCCGTTTCATACCTTCCCACTAGAAGTGCTGTCGAATGTCTCGGTACATCTTTGTCCCTCCCGAATGTACAAAGTAAGCTGAACTGTGTGCCTCCCTCATAAGCTCTTCACGCACATCCCCTTTTGGCGCACACACACGGCTACCATATCTCAACGAACCGTCTTCATGGATCAGTAAATCGGTTCGCAGCCCGGCTTCAACCTGCTCTCGAAACTTTTGCAGTCTAGGATCCTGCGATTGTGCCGCTTTAATCTTCTCAACTAAGGACGACTGTACTTGCAACTGCATCAACTGTCCCGTAGCTTGTGGTAGCACAACCTCCAAATCAAATCTCCGAAAATCCGCAATGATCTCCCTTTGTGCGGTCAATACCTGAATTGCTGGTAATCGACTTAGCGCATCTGGCACGACGTTAACTTTTCCCGGATGGTACTTAAGATCGAGGTCGTAGTCGGCCATCGGCTCCAACCATCTGCGTTGCCTCATGTTCAACTCCTTCTGAGTGAACACATACCTCAAACTCTTGTGATCTGTAAAGACTTCGACTCTCTCGCCCAAAAGGTAGTGCCTCCAAATCTTCAGGGCGAAGATCACGGCTGCAAGCTCCAAGTCATGAGTCGGATAATTCTTCTCATGAGTCTTCAGTTGTCTCGATGCGTAAGCGACGACTTTCCCATTCTGCATCAAAACACATCCCACTCCTTTTCCGGATGCGTCGCTGTGAATCACCAGTCCTCCTGAATTATCTGGTACGGTCAGGATCGGGGCGGTTATCAACTTCTGCTTCAACGTCTCGAAGGCCAATGCACATCTATCCGTCCAAACAAACGGTACTTCCTTACGCGTAAGCTTGGTTAACGGCTCTGCCAACGAGCGAAGTTCTCCACAAATCTTCTGTAGTATCCGGCGAGTCCAAGGAAACTTCTTATCGCCGCAACATTCTTTGGAGTTGGCCAGTCTCGAACTGCTGCAATCTTCTCGGGATCAACGGCGATTCCATCGCCCGACACAACATGCCCCAGAAACTTCACTTCTTCCAGCCAGAATTCGCACTTACTCATCTTCGCGAATAATTTCTCCTGTCTCAGCGTCTGCAGTGCGATCCTTAAATGCTCAGCATGCTCCTCCGGACTCTTCGAGTATACCAGAATATCGTCAATGAATACCACAACAAGCTGGTCCAAGAATGGTGAAAAGACCCGGTTCATCAAATCCATGAATATTGCCGGCGCATTCGTCACTCCGAAGGGCATCACTAGATACCCGAAATGTCCATATCGAGTTCGAAACGCCGTCTTGCAAATATCTTCTGCTTTTACTCGGACCTGATGATATCCTGATCGCAAATCCAATTTCGAGAATACCCTCGCGCCACTAAGCTGCTCAAAAAGTTCTCAAATGCGAGGGATCGGGTACTTGTTCTTAATAGTCACCCGATTCAGTTCTCGATAATCAATGCACATCCTTCTCGTGCCATCCTTCTTCTTTACTAAAAGAACTGGAGCTCCCCAAGGTGAGTTGCTGCTTCGAATCCATCCCTTCTCGAGTAATTCACCAACTTGTTTCTTAACTTCTTCCAATTCCACTGGCGCCATCGAATAATAAGATTTTGATACTGGCGCTGCACCAGGAATAAGGTCAATCACAAACTCCACAACTCGCTTCGGCGGTAAACCTGAAATATCTGCAAATACATCCATAAAGTCGCGAACGACTGCCGGCTCTTCATTACTATCCACTACCATTGCTGCAAGAACACTGTTTGTCGGCCTAGCCCTAAACTCGACTGGCCCGACAGAACTGTTTCCCCCAGTGAAGGTAAACTCAGGGTGTCCGGGAATCTGGAAAATTACCTTCCTTGCCCTACAGTCAATATGGGCGTGGAAAGTGCCAAGAAAATCCATTCCCAAGACTACTTCATAACTGCCCGTATCTATCACCAAGAAATCTGCAAGGAGCTTTCGCCCGCAAACAACAACTGCACAATCTCTACACTCCTTACTAGCTATGATTTTCCCATTCCCAGTGTGTATGTCCAAAAAACTAGACAGGGTCGTGCAGGTAATCGAGTGTGTAGTTATAAATTTGGATGACATAAAACAGTGGGATGCTCCAAAATCAAATAATGCCAATGCGGGAAAACCATGAACGAGTAAAGTACCTGAAACCCCTTCTCCTGATGCCTTGGCTTCCTCAGCTGTCAGCGTGAACGCTCGAGCCTGATTTGGTCCTTGAGTAAGCTGTTCCTGCCCTTGGAACGGTCTCTGCGGAGGCTTCTGTATATCATCTTTCGTGCGAAGCTTCGACGGACAAGCATTAACGGCGTGATCTGCCGCTCCACATCTAAAACAGAGTCCCAGCCTCTTACGACACTCCTTTCGCACATGTCCGGGTACATGGCAGTAGTTACAAATCACGCTCCCTTTCCGATCACCCACAATTGTTTTCTTCATTGGTGCAACGCTGCGCCTGTTCACCGGAATACTTCTACGTACAGACGTTTGGTTCAGTGCAAATGCCGGTTCCAGCTCGGTCTGTCCCTTTAGATTCTCCAGCAATCCCCTTATCACTCTACGCCTGGCGGCTATGACCGCACGTCTTTGGTCCATCTTCAAATTCCTACCGGCCATATTCCTGAAAATCAAGTACCCAACATTAGCATGATGATAGATTCTGAGTATAGATCAAGGCTAGAACTCCAAGATACTTAAATAGAGTACTGCATTGTAGCTATGCCGCGGTATCATAGCCGCAATTACTTAACTCCACCCAAGTCGCCTAAGTTCTAGAGATAACAAGAAGTTAGATTTTCGAATTGACAATGCAAAGTAAGTTCGCATGTCGACATGATCCGGAAGAATGATTCAAGGATGGTAAAACGGTCAAGGTGGCAGGACATGTTTCCTAAACATGGGTATTCTGATTCGTGTATTGGGTACAATACCCAACTACAAAAGAATCAACCCGACTATCCTATGTCTCTGATACCAAAAGAACCATGTCACGCCCCGCTTCCCAGAGTACGCAAGATTGGGCACGTGACATAGCCAACCATGCCACCTGTGGGTAGGACGTATCCATCCACAGTCACATTACGGTTGTAGAGATATCAAGAACAATAAAATAAACTAATCTAATACATGTCCAAATCCATAATAACAAGAATCAATAAACAATAAGTGCGGAAGCAAATGATCCAATACAATAAATAAACAGTACGTCCCATAATGCGGGCTCACATCTGGAAATGAAATGAAATAAATAAACTAAACCCTAAGGAACTCACAGTTCAGCCTGCTGGCTGAAGTGCTCCTGCTCGGTCGTCGACAGTGGTACGGAATCTGGGCCATGCAAAACCCAGACGTCAGCGCGTCATGTCAACCAAATAATATAATGTAAACATGGTAAAAGCAATGCAGGTATGAATAAAGCAGTACTAAGAAATAACAGAGCAGGGTAATGTGCAGTGGTGACTAAACTGTCCTATCAGGTTTCTACCCTATAGTCTTTGAAATCAATTGATGAATCGTCGATGTAACTCAATAGTATCCCGTGCGTGCCCGGGACCACGGTCAAGGTTTTCGGGGCTGAATCCGAGACGTGCCGCTAAGCAGTAATAGGTAGTAGGATGGATGAGTGATGTCAGCATCATCACTCCGGGGCAGGCCAAGCCCGTAAGACTGATCAGAACAAGTATCGAACTGTTCAGTTACAAGTCGGTTTCACCTTTGATTTCCCCATACCCCCAAGTTATGTATGTCAGGTCAGGTATTCAGTAGTCCAGGATTAATGTCAACCCAGAATCAGGTAAAAAAACAGGTATGTCTGGATAGACAGCAGGAATGGTCCATGAGGACCCCAAGTCAGGTTTATTGGCATCAGGCATGAGATCATGTAATAAGTCAGGTTGTAGTCCAATAGGTTGAGTCAGTATGTATAGGGTGTCATGTCCGGGTATCAGTACATGTGTCAGGTGTATCAAGATCGGGTCAATATGTAATGCAATCAAATGTACGCTTATAACAGGTATAGTAACGAATAAGGAACAACAGCAGGAACAGTAAATAACAATATTATTCCATGTAAACACAGTGATGCTTTATATTCTCTTATTAACAGGTTCAAGCACCCTTGGGGTGCAATAGTCACAAAGTGAAACAATATCAACAACATACGTAATGAAGCTACATGAATTTAAACTAAAGCATAATAATTGTCTCATGGGTGATTTAACAAATGAAGCGAGGACGATCTACTTGGTTTAGTTAGTTAAAGTGTGGATTGATAGCAGACCGATTAATTACAAGCAACTACTATACTGATTTAATGTTACGGATAATTGTGACCGTCAATTCTAAGTTATAAAAATGATATCGATGTTACTAATAGCTGTGTGGTTATAATAAATAATATGATAATCAAGAGTAAAGCAAGACTTGATATTGTGTACTAGCATGTTAAAGCAAGTATTCGGATACTTGCCTCGACGGTTTCGCAAACCGGAAAGCACGGATGCAATGTCGGCAGAAAACACGAGACGGGTGCACGGACTACGGATCGAGTCCCAACAGCGAACAGCGGGACCACACGGACCAGGGTACTTCGCTGGAGCGTCGGGTCCAAACGACGGCACGGCCGGATTCCGGCAAAAGTCAAAGGCAACGAAGTTAGCAAACACGATATACGTCAACAAGGACCAGCAAGAGGGGGTTTAACATTAATGGAAAGATAGAGATGCTTACAGGGGAGAACCAGGGCAACCACGACGGTTCGACGGCGATGGGGCGCCGGCGAACAGCGACGGCTGGAACTTTTCTGGGTTCGTGGGAAAGAGGGTGGTGCGGTGCGTAGAGGGGTGCTGGGTCGCTCTGGTGATCAAGGGGAGACGGAGGTGGTCGGAGGTGGCTCGGGCGACGACGGCGAGGATCGACGGCACCTTTTCCAGCGACCCCGGGGGTTGGTGCTAGGGTCGGCTCGGGTCCTGTGATGGTCCGGCGGGGAGAAGGAAGGAAACGACGAGGTCGGGACGAGGATGAAGGGGGGAAGGCCTTCGCGTCGTCGGCGATGGGAGGCGGCGGCGACGGGCACTGGGTGCTGGTGGTGGCGTCGGGGTTGGGTTTGGAGGCTCGGGAAGGAGGGAGGAAGGAGGTAGGGGTGTGTGGTCAGGCCGTGGAGGCGAGGTCGGCGACGGCGAGGTCGCAGGGAGGTCGACGGCGAGGCACGAGGGGCCAGGGTTAGGGTTCGGAGGTTGTTCTCGTGATGGAGGAGAAGAAGGAGGCGGCTGCGTAAAAAAATATATAGGAAGAGAGAGAGAGAGAGATTGGTTACAAAGAGAGATAGAGAGAGGGTTAGAGATAGAGAGAATGAGAATTTAGAGAGAGATAGAGAGAGGCGGAGAGAGAGAGAGGATAGGGGGCCCACGAGGGTGAAACCCCCCCTCGTGATTGGCTGCCTAAAAGAAAGGAATTTTAGAAAAAGATTTTTAAAAGGATTTTAAATGTTATACAGTAACCGAATGTATATTTTCGTATATATTTTAGTTTTATAATATTTAATTAAATGGGCATTTTCGGCGCTAAATGAAACATTTCCAAATCGCGCCCGGGTTGCGCTCAAATGTTTCAAATTCAAATTATAGGATTTTAAGCGAGTTCCAATTTTTGAAAAGAGGTGTTTAATGATTAAAATGCATGCCCCCAAGTCGGACACTTGTACGCGCGCGTTGACGTCCAAACTTGCCCGTTTCGCCGAACGGGACGAAATCTCGACGCGCGGACGCTACCACGCGACTAGTGGCGACGAGTAGGCCAACAAGGATATTTTTAATTTCATTTTAGGTGTTAAAATTTGTTATGTGCCAAAATGACTTAACCGGTTAAAATTTAGCAAAAAGCACCAAACAATTAGGATAATGGGAATGAGCAATATATAACACTCAACTAGTAATAGAAATAGTATTATTGGGCTCGGGTGTTACAGAACCGCAGAGTCCGTCATGAACTTGCTGAACGACTCTTTTTGCTTCGTCAGGTCCCAGGCATCTCAGCCACAGAGAATCAAATGACCTCTTGTACAGAGTATCATTGACGAAAGCGAAAGACAGAACTCGTTTCATAAGCTGATGTCTTGAGGACGCATCTTCGGGCGTCCGATGGTATTTGAAGTAGTCTATAAAGACTTCTTTCCAATCCTCAGCCTTTTCCCGGTCTTTTATTTGCAGGGTCGTCTGCTCAGCCGCTCCCTTTTCTTCAGATGATTCCGGAGATATTTCTGTTGGGGTTAGCACCCGACGGCCTTGTACCACGATTCTTATATCATCGAGGTTCTCGTCAGCCAGTTCTTTAGCGAGCTTGGCTAATGCATCCGCTTTGCTGTTTTCCGCGCGCGGTATGTTTTCCAAAGTATAGGAGGGAATTTGGGTCAACAGTTGTTGCACCTTCTCGCCGTACTTTACCAATTCTGGTTTGCACGTCTGGTAGTCACCGTTCACTTGACTAACCACCAGTTGGGAATCTCCATATATGAGGAGGTTTTCAATTCTCATGTCGATGGCAATCTCGAGGCCTGCTATCAAAGCTTCGTATTCGGCTTCATTGTTTGTCCTTGGCTCTGTTAGGGAGAAAGCAAAGCGTATTATCCCTTTTTGTGGAGTTACAAAGATGAGTCCTACCCCCGATTTGATTATAAGGGTACTTTGTCTACGCTTTTTCATGGAAGATGCTCCATCGAAATAAAGCTCCCATCGGGTATCACCACCGTCGATCGCATCAAACGCATGTTCGTCTGGAAGATTGCAATTCAAAGGAGAATCGGCGGGTATCGGATGCTCAGCGAGGAAATCGGCGATGGCCTGGCCTTTCACTGCCTTGAGAGGCTGATAGGTTATCGAGAACTCCATCAAGGGCAGGGGCCATTTAGCGAGTCGCCCCGTCAATATGGCCTTCGACATTAAATATTTAAGGCGATCCACTATCGAAATGAGACGGACTTCATGCGCCAACGCATAGTGCCTGAGCTTTGTTATCGCAAAGATCAACGCCAGGCAGTGTTTTTCAATGGGAGAGTAGTTGCTTTCTGCCCCCAGAAAAACTCGACTTAAGTAGTAGAGTGCCCTTTCTTTCCCCTGATCATTCTCTTGTGCCCATAATGTGCGCCTAAAGAACCTTCGAGGGCGGTCGTATAGAGAATGAGGGGTTTTCCCTTGACCGAGCAGCCAGCACTGGCGGATTTTGCAAGTATTGCTTGATTTCGTCTAGCGCACCTTGGCATTTTTGATCCCAGACAAATGGAGTTCCCTTCTTCATCAAGTGGCTGTAAGGACGGCATTTGCCTGAAATGTTTGCTATAAATCGCCGTATGTACGTGAGCTTCCCTTGGAGAGACCGCAGCTGTTTAAGAGTCCTTGGCGGAGGCATTTCCATGATCGCCTTGATCTTTGACGGATCGACCTCGATATCTCGGTGCCGAACGATGAATCCCAGGAATTTGTCCGAGGAAACTCCGAATGCACACTTGAGCGGGTTCATCTTCAAGTTGTATTGTCGAAGACGTCGAAATACGGTCTTTAGATGCTCGAGATATTTCTCGTATGATTTGCTTTTAACCACGAGATCGTCGATATAGCATTCGATGATTTCGTGTATAAGGTCATCGAAGATTTTCGTCATGGCCCTCTGATAAGTAGCACCGGCGTTCTTTAAACTGAAAGGCATCACCTTGTAGCAGAATATACCCAGAGGGGTCCGGAAAGTGGTGTGCTTCTGGTCTTCGGGATGCATCTTTATCTGATTATACCCTAATGAGCCGTCCATGAAGGAGAAAACCTCATGGGTGGACGTGTTGTCTATCATCAGTTCGGTGACTAGCACTGGGAAATCGTCCTTCGGGCAAACTTTATTGAGATCCCGGAAGTTCACGCATATGCGCACCGTTCCATTTTTCTTCATCACGGGGACAATGTTGGCGATCCATTCAGGGTATTGAACTTCCTGGATGAAGCCAGAGTCGATCAGCTTCTTGAACTCAGCAGTGATACTCATCTCAAGCTCGAGCTGCATTCTTCTTGGTGCCTGCTTGACTGGCTTGATGTCTGAGGATATCGCCAATTTGTGCACAGCAATTTCTGGATCTAGTCCCGGCATTTCGGAATAGTTCCATGCGAAGCAATCTCTATGCTGCAGAAGCACGTCTTTTAATGCAGCCACCCTTTCTTCAGATATTAGCTCACTAATGAACGTCGGTCGCGGGTCATTCGCCGTTCCCAACTCAATTTTCTCGAGGTTATCCGCAGTGGTATGTATTCCATCTTCCAGCTCTTTTGGCGCTGGTGGATATTCTGATGTCATCTCATCGTTGCTGTTTTCGAAGCACTAGGGAAGGTTATCTATGTTCTCGGGCTCTTCTTTTGATATTGTTATCATGTGACAAGTGCGAATCCGCTTCCAAGCCCAATGTGGAGTTGGTTCTGTTCTCGTGGATTTGGGTTCGTGCTTCTGTGGCGGCGTTACCCTCCAGTTGTCAGACAGAGCGAACTTGCCAAGCTGATACTGATCTTCGACCTAATTCTTGAAGGTGAAGCAGTCTTCGAGAGGATGCCCTATTACTCGGTGATAAGGATAATAGTCCAGGGGAGAAACTTCGCCTGCTTGTTGAGGGTGCTTGGACTCCGGCAGTGTAAGCATCTGATGTTTTAGAGCGAGGTAAAGTATTTTCTTCGTCTTGTCTCGAGGAAAAGAGTAAGCTCGACCCATCTTTCTTATGAGGGATATATCGGAACCGCTCGATTCCCGCTTGCGTGGCTTCTTAGTCCCGCTTTGTTGCTGTTGAGCGTCTTTTTTGCGTTTCGACTTGTTTCTGCCTCTACGTCGAGCCTTCTTTATAACAGGTTGACAGGGAGCGGTATTTTCATCTTTCACAGCCTGTTGGAAGAGGCGTTGTGTTTTGGCTTTCTCGTAGATTGCTATCTCGCGGTTGTGGTCGTCTCGGACTTTTTGACCAGCTTCCCTTATAAGCTTGTCCATTTGTTCTTCGAAAAACGGATTGGGCACTTTTGCATCAGGAACTTTTACTGGTTCAGGATTAGCATCTTCCCATTGAGCATCCGCTTCTTCGTCGAAGTCATGCACGACGTAGCAACCATAGAGTAGCCCTCGTTTCTTGGACCGAATGTATCCGAGCCCGATTGTTTCCATTCTCCCGTTAGGCAGCTTGTGTTGAGTCCCGGGAACGTTCCAGACCCTGTCATAGAATTTGGCTTTTCGAGCGGTCTGTTTAAAGGATATCCCCTAGCGCTTCAGCAGTCTCTTCAAGCCTTCTGTATAATATCTGGGCAGACGGATAGGCTGAAGCCTGTCAAGAGTAGGATCCGCACTGTGCCAGATTTCTTTCTCCACTTTGATTTCTTCAGAGCGGTAGAATAGAATTGCCTTTTCACTTTCTCGCCTGGGAGGGACAGAGAACGTCCGCAGCTCTTCTACATTGTAGGTATCGAGCGCATCCAGTTCTTTATAGTGTTTAAGTGGAACCATGGTAACTTGTAGGCTTTGCTCTTCATCAACGGACGTTTGTATTGAAGGCCGAGCAGAGAATACAGTATGGACCACATCTTCCGAGTCGCTACCAAAGATCAACGTGGGAGCGGACTGTCCCGGCTTGTTGTGTTGGGGCGGACCCGAATAAACTATCTCCTCTTCCTCCTCGGTATCACTGCCGAAGACAGAGATGGTGGCATTAGCTTTGTTCTCCGGCTTGTGACACCTCTCTGTGTCTTCGAAATCCGGTAAAAAGTATTTGGCATCTTCATATTTGTGGACCTAGTTCACAGAGAACGGGTTGAGTTCTCCCGTCACGGTATACTCGAGATCATCCTTAAAATACTTCATACACTGATGTTGTGTAGAAGAGATGATATTGTATTCGTGTAACCATGGTCGGCCGAGCAGAGCATTGTAGTAAGTCTTGGCGTCTATGACGTGGAACTTAATGTCTGTGACGAGTAGCCCAAAGCGTAGTGTCAGTATCACAGACGCAAGAGTCTGTGATGATTGGGAGTCGAACCCGGAGATGGTGATCTTGTCCCGAGCAAGGTGCTGGACGCTCATGCAGATTTCCTTTAACACCCGCACGTTAAGTAGATTAACAGAGGATCCGTTATCGATCAGGATTTTGCCTATTTTTATATCGTGGCAGTATCCTGAGACATAAAGGGGGCGATTGTGTTCGCACGTCCCAAAGAGAAGGTCTTCATCGCCGAAAGTGACATCGGCCGTGTGCACTTCCTCCAATTCATCCTTCATCCTTTCTTCAGCCAGGAAAGCTTGGAATTGTTCTGGCTCCTGTAGTGCCTTGATTAACGAATCTCTTGCCTTTTTTGATAGTAAAAGGGTGTCAAGAATGCTGAGCTGCGAGGGTAATTTCCTTAGATGCACTAGAACGTTGTAAACCACCTTATTTTTCTTTGGTGGGTCCTGGCGGCTAGCACTTCCATGACTTGGTCATCTAAGGCGATATCCTCAGAGACCTTTTCTTTCCCTTTATCTTTTTTGTTTGAGGGTCCGAGATTCTTTTCGGGTAGCGTCCGATTACGCAGTCGGATATTTTCACAGACTTTCTGCTCTTCTTCTTTTCCCGTTGAGGACTCTTTAAAGAGGGGGTTAAGAGCCAGCTTCTCGTCAGAATCGCTCCCGAATATGAGCACTTGTGATCCCCCGACGTTAATCATGCGACAATCGCTGGTAGTTCTGTTAAGCCCCTCGGTCGTATTTTTCCGCTCCCGACGAGTTTTGCGCTTTTCCCGCTTAAAATGTTGTCGATGAGCAATATATCCTTGCCACCATTTATCGAAAGCTCTGCACTTTTCGGTGGGGTGCGAAATTTTCCGATGATACGAGGAGTAGGAAGGGTGCATTTCCGCTTCATCAGTAATGTTTCCTTCAGAGGATGGTAGCTTCATACCCATGGATATGATCTTAGCAAACCTTTTCCTCATCTTGAATTTGCTTTTATCTGTGATGGACGTACTTTGCTCCAGCGGGAGTATCCCAACTTTTTCGTCAAGGCGCTGGCGCTTGGCCCTTTCAAATATGACCGTCTCGCGTTCCCGATTAGCTTTACTTTTTAAGAGAGCTTCATTGAGGAATGCGTCAATTACTTCATCCGATGACCCCAGAATTTTTGGTTCAGGATCTGCCCCCAGCTTTTCAGTACAAGGAGTCGCCTCATCGTCCGTCAACGAATGGGAGATCATATGGCAGCTCGCCACGTATTCCTCAGATTCATCCGACGAACTTTCTCCCTCATCTTCCTCTTAAAAGACGTGGTTGAGGAACTCTTGGAGTGTAATGGGAGTCCGTGTTTCTGGTTGTATTCCTCTAGCGCGTCAATTTGTTTTTATAAGTCTGTGCGCTTATCGCCAGGCTTCACAGGCTTCTTGGATTTCTTCTTCTTCTTCGAAGATTTTGACGACTGGTTATGAGTGCTTGGGCCACTACCATCGGTCTTTAGAGTTGGACACGGTTTCAACATCCCTTCAATGATCTGCGGTTCCAACGGGTTCTTCCACTTGATCGCTGGGCATGTTTGAAGATCGTTCAGCATCATCTTTGTCTTGGCTGACAGCACAACTTCCCATGGGGCTTCTTCAACGAGAGAGCATGTGGCCCCCGGCGTATTCATCCTCTTAGAGGTGTGGGGCTGCGGTGGATTCACCTTCCATCTGTCAGATAACGCGAAATTGCCCTGTTGGTACTGGTCTTCAAGCCAATTTTTGAAGACGTAGCAATCTTCGATCGGATGACCCAGTACTCGGTGATAGGGACAGTAGTTGGGCTCATTAACATCATTTGGTTGCGGCGGACGTTTTGGCTCCGGTAAATTTATGAGTCGGTTGCGCAACGCCAGCTCGAATAATCTTCTCGTTTTATCTCGGAGAAACGAGTAAGGACGTCCTAGCCTCTCCTCAAGGGGTACGTGCGGACGCATATTATTTTGACGAACAACCGGCTTCGAGTTACTCGGCTGTTGCTGAGCATTAGCGACAACGATCGCTTTTCCCTTCCCCTTTTCATTTCGGGAGTCCGGCTTTGGAAGAGAAGGTCTATGGCCCATCTGATCCATTTGCGCTAACTTGTCGATCAAGGCCTGGAAGGCTTGAAGAACATCATAAATTGCGAGATGGTTGCTTGCGGATCAAGGGTTCCCACAAACATACCCACTGCAGGAGCTTCTTCAATGCGCTGCTCGCACTTTGACCATAAGTTCCGCCACCGTATAGCATATTGGACCCATGTTTCGCCCGGCTTCACCCTGGCATTAATCAATGCCGTCATCGGGGTGCGTTCGCTGGCGCTTGTAAAACGCTAGGTAAACAGCAGCTCCATCTCCGCAAAGGTCTTGATAGAGTCATTCGGGAGCTCAGAGTACCACTCGAACGCTGTATCTGACAAGCTTCCAATGAACTGGCGAAGCAACAGTTTCTCATCACCGCCGGTGTTGCCGCAGAGTGCCTTGAACTGGGCAACATGCTGGTGGGGATTGCCCGTCCCCTTATAGACATGGAACTTGGGAATCGTGTAGCCCGGCGGGTACTTGATCTGGTCGTACCAGCTCGGATATGGTCGTCCTGTTTTTACGACCTGGCCAGCTACTTCAGTCGCATGATGAACCCGTATTTGTTGGGCTATATACTCGTCCAAGTCGGCTTTGGAGATTGTGTCCTCCTTAGCTGTTGACAGAGCTGACGGAGGATTCGACGTTTCTCCCCTATCGTCTTCAAGGACGATCGGGGGATCTTCAGCCGGAGGATCTTGTTGGATCATCATACCCACCATGTCCTGGAACAGGAGGGCCATTTTTTTTATGCTGGCTGCTTGTTCCGCAGCTTCTTTATCCTTCTTCTCCAATATCCGGCGAAGGAATTCAGCGTCATTTTCCTGTTCCTGACGTTCATCCGAGGACGTTTCAGGGCTTTCTTTTGGCCCAGTGAGTGCGGCCATAGCGTTCATCATCTCCTGGAGCTTTTGCTGTTGCTCCTGAGCTTTAGTCACTGACCGTGTAAGCGGTCTATGACCTGTGGATGCACGGCTGTCCTCCTTTCCCGATGCCATGTATACTGTATGAACTATTATGCCCCCGGACTTAGGGCGTTTAGGCTCACCGCCTTTGGCATTTGCTGCGGGCGCGGGGATTTTCTCCGGCCTTCTTCTTTTGTGGGCCGTTGAAGTTGAAGGGGCCGTTGTAGTGGGCATCCTGGCGGTTGCTGTCCTTTGTTGTTTAATAGGACGGCCCTTTTCTTCTTGCACCTTCGTCTTTTTCTGTTGACGAGAGTGATCTCGGTCAATTACGGAGTCTTGAACTCTCCGCCAAACCTTGTATATTTTTGAGGACAGCCGTTGAGGGGGCTGTTCCCGCTTCGTTTCCGGAACTCTCTCCGCAGGTGGAGATCTTTTCAATGTAGTAGTTGGAGCGTTCTTACGTACCCTCCTAAGTGGTTCAAAGCCGTTCCCAGTTGGAACAACAGCATTGACTTCCACCACTGGAGCAGATGGAGTTAGCCCTGAGGGGGAGTTGCCCCTGCCTTCCTTACTCGTCGCCAATGGCGACGTCGAGCATGACGAGCCGTTGGGACTGGCTCGGCGATAGAGACAGCTTCTTCTTGCCCCCTGTCTGAATGAGGTGTTGCCGGTGTTAACCTCTTAAAGACTGAGGTTGTCCTTTGAGGGGTGATATTCAATCTGTTAAAGACAGATCCTCGAGCAGGGGCTGGAGCCGGAATAGACAGCCTTGAAAAGATTGACTCTTTGACAGGAGAAGCCGCCTTGACGACTTCTGGAGCAGCGGTTGTTGCCTTCCTCGGGATAGCCACTTTGGGGTTCATGGGCTTCCTGGCGGGTCCATCAGAGTTCTGATCCAGCCTGGCAAAGATAGAGGCCGTTGGTTTGATAGTGGACGAACCGTTGAAAGGGGCAGTTGTAGCAGTGAGCCGGTCGAAGACCGACTTCTTGTTCGCTTCTGGTGCAGACATGGCATGGTGAAGCTTGCAGGCGGGATCATGGTCCCGAAAAACAGGCCGGTGGTGGCTTGGGTCACCTGTTCTACCGGCAGGGCAAGGATGGAGGCCGCTTGAGGCCCATATGCTACGCCTCCAGGTGAGGCGGAGCGTCGGTTGCATTGGCATTTCGAGCAGTTAGAGGCCATCGATGCTTGATTTCTGCGCCAGGCAAAAGACCAAATCTTAGTAACTTGAAACCCAAAGGCAACCATTAACAAACTGCGATTTGTTCACGAAGACGACACACGAAGTGTGGAGTGGAAAGGGGAAAAGGTCCCACCGGGCGTGCCAGAATCTGTTCCCCTCCGAAAGACGGCGACGACGTGAACGTCTTGCCTGAGATTCGGGACAGATGCTATTTGGTTTTATCCGTCTACCTCTCCGAAGATGCCAAGTTGATTTATGGCACCATGTATCGGAGGTTTAGACGGATGCTGCCGATGTAGCAGACTTCGTCAGATTCCCCCTTGTTTGAGGGGTTTTTGATTGTGGGGACGCTCTTCACTGTAGGCGCAAGCCCCTGCAGTTAATTATGCTACCGCATCGCGATAGCCAATTTCTCCTTCTCCAGAATTTCACTTCGTGTCGTGTGTGTTTGTTTTGTTTGTGGATGCCCGTGGATTGTATACGGAGACTAAGTTATGCCGTCGCCCGTAGGACGTGGATTAGTCCAAATCCGTATTTACTTAGATTTGGGTTTGGTGTTTTAGTTTAAGGATACGTTAGCCGCCTTGAGGCTAAGATCGACTTAAACGTTTGTTAAGGATACGTTAGTCCAATTTGAGACTAAGATCAACTTAACGGGTAGAGCAGTTGAGGGCTCTATTATGGGGGAGTTTAGGGACATAGTGGTCCATTTAATGTGTATGGCCATCGGGACTCGTCACCTCTCTGACGACGTTGAAGGATTACAACGACAGGTGTCAGAGGAGTTCGGAGATGTGCCCTTGGACCAAAGTTGATTAGGGAATGTGAAGTCTGTTTAAGAATACGTTAGCCATGTTTAAGGCTAAGATCGACTTAAACGGGATCGTTTAGATCCGACAAAAGAGCATTTGGGGCTCTATTGTTCCAGTTTAGGGACGTAGTGGTCCATGTTCCAGTTTAGGGACGTGGTGGTCCATAGGCAGTTTAAGGACATTTCGGTCCATTTGTAGTTTAAGGACGCTTAAGTCCGTGGATTTAAGGACCCCACAGTCCGTATTTTAGTTTAAGGACGCATGAGTCCGTGGGTTTACGGACCCCACAGTCCGTGTTGATGTGTGGTTGTCAGGACCCGTCACCTCTCTGGCGTCGTTGAAGGATTACAACGATAGGAGCCAAAGGAGTTCGGAGATGTACCCTCGAACCGGATGTAAATTGATTTAAGAGAGCAGCTGTGCTCAGTCAATTTAATTTGAGGACTTACGGCCATGATTGGGCTAAGTCCAGTTAAAAAAATGTTCAACATTTTTATTTGCCTTTGGCCTATTAGGCCTGTGCTAGGGCTTTGCCCCTTTTTAAATAATGCACTGCATTTTTTTTGTTTTGTTTGGGCTCTGTCCTTTTATAAATGATGCAGAGCATCTATTTTGTTTGGGCTCTGTCCTTTTAAATGATGCACAGCATCTATTCCTATTTGGGCTTTGATGCATTGCATCTGTTTGAAAATAATGCATAGCATCTACTAGGCCTGTTAGGCCTTTTTAATTGGGCTCAGCCCTTCTTTTTTTAATGATGCAGTGCATCAATCATCTGACAGTGGCCATGTAGCCTGTCGGCACTTTGCGCCAATAAATGAGCGCAAGCGCCTGTGGAGGTGACACGTGTCGTGCAAGCGCAGTGCGCTGCGCTTGCGCTGCTAACACGTGGCGTGCTCAGGTGAGTTGCGCCAATTTCAGAGAGCAAGGCTTTCTTAAAAGCGCATAGCGCAAGTGATTCAGATGCTGACACGTGGCGCTCTCTGGTGGCTTGCGCCAACCCAGGAGCGCAACAGTGCAGTTTTTGCAAGTGCAAGGCACTATTTCAATAATCTTGAGAATTTTTAAGATTCCAGAACCAATGGCTCATAAAAAAGTGCAAAGCACTGTTTGATTTCTTGATCTAATTTAGATCAAAGAAAACAAGTTTTTCTTGTTCCTCTTGTTTCAGAGAACCAGTGGTTCATAAAAAAGTGCAAAGCACTGTTTATTATTTTTTTTTCTTTTTATTGAAGATCATTGATCTTGTTCTCAGATCAATGATCTGTTCATAAGAGAATTCTCTTTTTTCTAAAGGTTTTTACCTTTTTTGTTCTTGAGAAATTCTCTCCAATTCTTCAGAGTTCTCAATGATGATGTTGATGATTCTGAATTGGATCTAGGGTCCTTTATATAGTGCCTATAAATTAGTTAAATTTGTTAAAAAGATCTTTTTCTAAGTGATTTGGGGAATTTTCCCCACCGTTGGATCTTTGATCCAAGGGCTTCTGTTTTACAGAAGACAATCTTCTTGTTTTAACAAGAACAGAAAGATCTTTCTGGAATTTTATTTCTGTTTGGCGCAAATGTACCAGCGCTTGACACGTGTCGCGCAGCGCAACAGCGCTTGCGCAACTGCGCTGACACGTGTCGCACGGCGCAGCGCTTGCGCAACTGCGCTGACACGTGTCGCGCAGCGCAACTGCGCTGACACGTGTCGCGCAGCGCAGCGCTTGCGCAACTGCGCTGACACGTGTCGCGCAGCGCAGCGCTTGCGCGACTGAAGCGTTGCTTTAATTTTTGTTTTAAATAAAGCCTTGCTCTGATTGGGCGCGCTCCCTTGGGTGCTGCGCTGACGTGTCAGCTTTTGACACGTGGCGCGTTGCGCGCAGTGCAAAGAGTTTGAAGCGTTCTTTCGAATTTTGAATTTTTGAAATTCAAACAGAGTTTTGCTCTGATTGGGGTAAACAGACTCCATGTTACCTAAATAGAGTACCGCATTGTAACGATGTCGCCGTACATAGTTACAACTATATAACACCAGCCAAGTCGCCTAAATTCTACTATTAGAATCGAGTGATTAAGAAGAGAGAAACATTAAGGAATCAAGAGGATTCCAAGCTAAGATACAATGCTATTTTCATAATGTCGAGATAAAAGAGTTTAAAGGAAATGTAAGATTCAAGAATTTGAAAGACAAGACAATAATGTGGCAGGACATGCTTCTAAAATTCTGTCTTAAGGACAATGTATTGGGTATCATACCCAACTATAAATTGAACCTAGCCCAGCTAACTTAAAACCTATGATCTGATACCAATAAAATCTTGTCACGCCCCGCTTATCAAAATACCAAAATTTCGGGACGTAACTCTGCCAGCCATGCTACCTACGGTAAGGAAACGTTCTTCCATATTCATATTAAGGCTGTCAATTAGTAATCAAGAATAATAATATAACTATCTATTTCTAAACATATCCAATAGCCACAAGAACGATATCATGAAACAATAACAGAAATAATAAAGATCCAAGAAAAAAGAATACATAACCATCAATAAGAGCTATATCAGTGAAATGGTCCTCACTGATCGACAAACCTGTCGAAGTACTCACGATTCTCATGTGCTAACGTCAAATATCTGGGCCATGCAAAACACAGATGTCAGCGCGTCATAATAACATAATAGTAATAATAAACTGAACGGTGTGCTATACAGGATGTCACGTGCAAGGGTGAGGTATGAGTATAAACAAAGTCTGTAACACTCGAGTTCAGTTATACCAATTCCAGTTTCCATATTTACCTATTTATGGTCTTTCTTGATTTAGCGTGTTTGGGAGTGCGAATGGTATTTTACATATTACTTTGCATTCGACCCGACTCGCTTACCTGGACCTGGTTAACTTTTATTTATAAATTACCTTGACTTGTTGCATGGACTAGTGCACCTCATAATTTAGTATATACTGGTATTTTATCTAGTATCGCATTTGTTGCATATAACAATTTAAATCATGTAAAATAAATTAAAATTGCATTTCATGGCCTGCCTGATATCCCTAACCCTGTGGTAGCGTCCTTGCATCGTGTTCTCGTCCAGTTCAGTGAAACGGACGTGTTTGGACGACTACGCGCACGTACGTGCGTCCGTTCTTGGGGGTATGCTTTTTCAGTACAAAATCCTTCATTTCAAATTTTGGAACTTGGTAATAATTTTTATATTTCAAATTCAAATTTTGGAACTTGCTAATAATTTTTATATTTCAAATTCAAATTTTTGGACCCGACCCGGGCGCAATTATGAAACGTTTTGTATCCCGCCAAATACTATTTATTTTTTTTAAATCTTTACAATCAGCTGAAATATTAACAGCTTAGTATTTTCTTCTAAACCCATGAGATTATATTTTAAACACCAGAAAAATCTTTCTAAATTTTTCCCCATAACAAATTGATAATTCCCTCACCCAATCAAAACTCTTCTTTCCTCATCGCTGGCCCCTACCTTCGTCTCTCTCTCTTCTTTTTCTTCTCTCTCTTCTCATTTCTCCCTCTTTCTCTTTCTTTTCTTTCTTTCATCGCTACCTGCCAAACCCCTCTCTTTCTCTCTCCTCGCGTTTCTCTCTTTCTCTCTTCTCGCGTCGTTTTCTCTCTCCCCTCGCGGTGGGAATAGGTCCCGTCACCTCCCTCGCGTCTACGCTCACCTCCTTTATACATCATCTTCTTCTTCTGTTTCTCTTCTTAAAATGAAACCCATGCAACCTCGTCGCGAGCCATGAATGAAGCCTTAATCCTTGCCGCCTCCTCTGCCTCGTCGCCATCTCCATCTCATCTTCTTCTCAACCTCCTCCTCGTCTTCATCTTCTTTTTCTTTTCTCTCTTCCCTGCACACACCCACAACTTACCCGGCAACCTCAGCCCCTCGCTTCGCCGCCGACTCCCTCATCTCGCCGTCACTGCTTTCCTCTCCCTCTCTTCCTCTCCTCTACTTTACCCAAACACCAGAACCCACATCTAAATCCCAACCGACCCCAAACCCTAGCAGAAACCCTAGCCCCAAGCCATTCCCTGCAACCTGGGATCTTGCTGCATTGCTGTTGATCTCGCCGGCGATCCCTTGCCGACGACTACCCACCTTTGCAACCACAGACGTCTCCCAAACCCCGGTGAGCGACCCTTCTCTCTCTCATCCATCTCTTCTTCTTCTTTCTCTTCTTCTTTATGTTAAGTTTTCTTATTCTGTTAATGAAAGGGGGACCTCTGTTGATCGTCGGAGCTCCGTCGACGCCTCGCCGACGACGCTGTCACCCTCTGCAATCCAGTGAGTAAGTTTCCTCCATCAGTCTCCTCTGTTCTATTTCATTCTTCTTGCTTCTTCTTTCATGCATGTTCACTACGTTTCTTGATTGCCGGGATTCGACCGTGCCGGCGACGATCCCCGACGATCCAGCTTGGACATCTGACCCGTGTGATTCCACTGTTCGTCGTTTGGACTCTTTCCGTGTACCGTGCGCGTGTCGCGACTTTTCCCGCCGACGCGAGACGTTCCGTTTTCCGTATTGCGATCCGTCGAGGCAAGTGGAACTTGCTACATGCTATTTAATCTATTTTATATTTATTTGAATGCACAATCAACCTGTAGTATAAATCTAATACCATAGTCTCCATTTTCTCAACATCCCGATGACCCGTCATATCATATTAATTTATAGTCCGGGACATACCAGGTTACATTTAGTGTTACTATACATAGTACCCGCATTCATACTTAAATCGAATAACCATTATTTGCATAGCCACAGTACTCCTTTTATATTGTATACCCTGTCGAACGACCGTCTGCATACTCCTAACCTGGTTTACATTCAATTGCATCTCTGATTGTTTTAGTACATACTAACACGATTTTATTATCCATTTTGCTATACTGCATTCATGTAATGTGGAAACCATCTCATAAACTCAAATTGTTAACTGTACCACTAAGTAGTTTAATCTGCACCTATTGCTATCATGTTACTATGCCTGTTTATTGTTCTGATAGTACCGTGCTTGTTTATTCATAACCATGAGTATGCTAGTCGATTATGAGCATCCACATGTTATCTTATACATCCTGACGTGACCGGCTATACTTATTACTTGACCTGACATGGTACCGTACACTCTTGACATGACATGACATCTAAATACACTACCGACTTGACCTGATGTACTATGGCTTTACCTGTTACCTGATCGTGTGTCTAATGCCAACAAACCTGACATGTAGTCCTTACGGACCGTTCCTTTTGTCTATCCAGACAAACCTGTACCTACCTGATCCTGTGTTGGCATTAGTTTATTGATTACTGAATACCTGACTTGACACACATAATTTGGGGGTATGGGGAAATCAATGATGAAATCTGACTTGTAACTCGACAGTTGCTTGCTTTTACCGATCAGTTTTTGAGGCCAGGCCCGCCTCGTGACGATGCTGCTGACATCGTTGGTCTGTATCCTTTTCCTTTTTGTGCCTTGCGGCGCGTCTCGGTTTCAGCCCGAGAGTCTTAGACCGTGGTCCCGGGCATGCACGGGATACTATTGAGTTATATCAATGATTCATCAAATTGATTTCAAAGACTTTAGAGTAGATAATCCAATAGACCAGTTTAGTTTACTCACTGGACACTACCCTTCACTGCCCTGATTTATATTACTGTTACACCTACTTTATCATTCATGATTATATTCGCATCGCCTGTTACCCTGTTTATACTTTATTACTTGATGACATGACGCGCTGACGCCTGGGTTTTGCATGGCCCAGATTCCGTATCTTTGCTGCAGTCCGAGCAGGAGTAATTCAGCCAGCGGGCTGAGCAGTGAGGATTCAGTAGTAGTTAGTTCTTTTACTTTTCTGCATTTTATTTCTGATGTGAGCCCGCATTATGGGACATACATTCCAGTTATTTGTATTGGATCTTTTGCTTCCGCATTTTTTTTATTATTCTTGACTCATTTTATCTTTGCATATGGACATGTACTAGACAGTTATTTTATTTTCCTGTTCTTGATATCTCTACAGCCGTAATATGACTGGATGGATACTTCCTACCCACAGGTAGCATGGTTGGCTATGTCACGTGCCCATCTTAGCCTACTCTGGGAAGCGGGGCGTGACATGGTTCTTTTGGTATCAGAGCCATAGGTTAATCGGGTTTGATTCTTTTGTAGTTGGGTATTGGACCCAATACACGAATCAGAATACCCGTGATTAGGAAACATGTCCTGCCACCTTACCGCTTTACCATTCTTGAATCTTAACCTCCTCCTGGTTCTACTTTTGCGATGTGCAAACCTCCTTTGCATATCGACTCGAAAACCTGCTCTCCTTTGTTTATCTCTAGAGCTTAGGCGACTTGAGTGGAGTTATATAATTGTAGCTATGATACCGCGGCATAGTTACAATGCGGTACTCTATTTAAGTAACTTGGAGTTCTAGCCTTGACTCATATCTTTGATCTATGTGTTGAATCTGTTATCGTACTAATACTATTTGGTGTTTGGTTACAGTATCATGGAGGCAGAGGATTCATGTGTTGGACCCGGCGTGATTCTCATGTTGGTTCATGTAGCCTACCCTATATGCTTGGGATAAAAGGCTCAGTTGTTGTTGTTGTTGTTGTTGTTACAGTATCATGGAGGCCAGGAATCTACAATCGTACCAGAGGTGTATGGATGACGCTATTTTGCTTGGAGTAATTCGTAACTTGCTTGAGGACCACAAGCAGCGGACAGAGCTGAGGCTGGCGTTTGCACCAAATCAAACGTCCGTACGTAGAGGTATTCTGGTGAACCGACGCAGTGTGGCACCAATGAAGAAAACAATCGTTGCTGGTCGGAGAGGGAGCGTGATCTGTGACTATTGCCGTTTGCCTGGGCATGTGCAAAGGGAGTGTCGGAGAAAGCGTGGACTCTGTTTGGTCTGTGGATCGGCGGATCATATAATCAATGCTTGTCCGTCGAAACTTCATAAGGAAGAGAGTGTTCGGAGGCCAGTGTTACCCAAGAAAAGGGGAAGGATGTACGACTTCTGCCAACGACCGGGTCATCACCGAAGAGATTGTCGTAAGAGGCTTGGACTTTGTCTGATTTGTGGATCAGTGGATCACATCTTTGATAATTGTCCGTCAAGGCTAAGATTGAAGGAGGATACTCGGGAGCCGCCGCAAGAGCAGCTTCCAAATCAGGAGCAGTTTATTCGGGTAGCTAATCAGGCTCAGGCTTTTCCCTTGCTGGCTGAAGAGGCTAAACCTTCAGAGGAAGTCATTTCAGGTACCCTTTTTGTTTATGGTTTTCTCGCATTAGCATTATTCAATTCTAGTGCATCCCATTGATTTGTGTCGTCCAAGTTTATTGCTATTCGCTCGAGGACTTTCACGACCCTGTTTAATTTTGCGACATACACACTGGGATTGGGGAAAATCATAACCAGTAGAAGGTGTAAGGATGTTTTCGTTGTTGTTTGCGGACGGGAGCTAATGCAGGGGTCTTAAAGGATTGTTACTAGCAGCTTTGATGTAGTCTTGGGAATGGAATTTCTCGGCACTTTCCATGCTCACATTGAGTGTAGAGTGAAGAAAGCGAATTTCCAGATTCCCGGATACCCAGAGGTTGTCTAGAGGAAGCAGTTCTGTTGGACCAGTCGAGGTTAGGGCTAGGCCGACAATTAATGATCTTTCGTCGATGAAGGTTGCTAAAGATGAAGCACTAGCTGTTGTTCGAAATTTCATGGATGTGTTCGAGGACATATCAGGTTAACCGCCGAGGCGAGACGTAGAGTTCGCAATTGATTTTATTCCTGGTGCAGCGCCAGTATCTAAAGCGTATTATCCAATGGCACCGGCGGAATTGGAAGAAGTTAAGAAGCAGGTTACTGAATTGCTTGAGAAGGGTTGGTTTCGCAGCAGTAACTCACTTTGGGGAGCTCTAGTTCTTCTAGTAAGAAGAAGGATGGCACAAGAAGGATGTGCATCGACTATCGAGAATTAAATCGGGTGACTATTAAGAAAAAGTATCCGATCCCTCGCATTGGTGAACTATTTGAGCAGTTTAGTGGCGTGAGGGTATTCTCGAAGCTGGATTTGCGATCCGGATATCATCAGGTCCGAGTGAAAGCAGAAGATATTTGCAAGACGGCGTTCCGAACTCGGTATGGACATTACGAGTACTTAGTAATGCCCTTTGGAGTAACGAATGCACCGGCGATATTCATGGACTTGATGAACCGAATCTTTTCACCATTCTTGGACCAGTTTATTGTGGTGTTCATTGAGGATATTCTGGTCTACTCGAAGAGTATTGAAGAGCATGCGGCACACTTGAAGATCGCACAGCAGACATAGAGGCAAGGAAGATTGTATGCAAGGATGGGCAAGTGCGAGTTTGACTTGAAGAAGTAAGGTTTGGGCAAATCGTAGCTGGGAATGAAATCGCCGTTTATCCAGGGGGAATTGCAGCAGCTCAAGACTGGCAGTTTCTGAAGAACGTTGTAGAGATCAGAAGTTTATTGAGCTTGCAGGATACTACAGAAGGTTCCGGGAAATTTTGCTCGTTTGGATGAGACTTGGCCAAGCTTAAGCGCAAGGAGAAAGAGCTTATTATGGGGCAACGTGGATGGTTGGAGCTGATGGCTGACTACGATCTTGATCTTAAGTACCATCCGGGGAAGGTTAATGTCGTACTGGATGCACTCAGTCGGTTATCAGTTATTCAGATGTTGACTACGCAGAGGGAACTCGTTGAAGAATTTCGAAGATTTGGTTTGGAGGTGGTGCTACCGCATTCTTCGGGACAGTTGATGTAGCTGCAAATACATTCGTCGTTAATCGAGAATTTTAAAGCAGCGCAATCGCAGGACCCTAGATTGCAAAAGTTCCGAGAACAGTTTGGAGCTAGACTTCGAACAGATTTACTGATCCATGAAGATGGTTCGTTGAGATATGGTAGCCGTTTATGTGTGCCAAAGGGAGATACACGCGAAGAGCTTATGAAGGAAGCAAACAGTTCAGCTTATTCCGTACATCCAGGAGGCACGAAGATGTACCGAGATATACGGCAGCATTTCTGGTGGGAAGGCATGAAACGGGAGATTGCCGCTTTGTGGCAAAATGCTTGGTGTGTCAGCAAGTTAAGGCTGAACATCATAGGGTTGCTGGTTATTGCAACCACTTCCGATTCCTCAGTGGAAGTGGGAACATATAACTATGGATTTCGTGACAGCTCTACCGCGAAGTCCAAAGGGCAACAATGCTGTTTGGGTGATTGTTCATCGTTTGATCAAGGCAGCTCATTTCATTCCTTTCGGGTTAGTCAATCAACAGAAGTTTTGGCAGAACGGTACATGCTGGAGATTGTAAGATTGCATGGAGTACCGGTGAGCATCGTGTCCGACCGTGACACTCGATTCTTATCACACTTTTGGAGGAGTTTACAGGAAAGTTTGGGGACTCGATTGAAGTTTAACACAGCTTATCATTCTCAAACAGACGGCCAGTCGGAGAGGACGATCCAAACTCTTGAAGATATGTTGAGAGCATGCATGTTGGACTTCAAGGGTTCATGGGAGGATCATCTTCATTTGGTGGAGTTTTCTTACAACAATAGTTTCCAGGCGACAATTCAGATGGCTCCATTCGAAACTTTATATGGTTGCAAGTGTCGTTCATCTGTTTGTTGGGACGATGTCGGTGAACGAAGATCGTTGGGACCAGATTTGGTTGTGCAGACAGTTGAGAAAGTTAACACTATCAAGAATCATATGAAAGCAGCACAAGACCGACAGAAGAGTTGGACAAATACGTCGAGAAGACCTTTAGAGTTCGCCGTGGGTGATTTGGTGTTCTTGAAGATATCACTGACTAGATGGGTGATTCGTTTTGGAAGTCGAGGAAAGCTCAGTTCTCGATTCGTTGGACCCTTTGAGATCTTGGAGCGTGCTGGCGAGGTAGCGTATCGTTTGGCGTTAACGCAGTCCTTGGCGAATGTGCATGATGTGTTTCACGTATCTCAACTCCGTAGGTATGTTCGAGATGAAACGCGTGTGTTTGATCATTCGGAGTTGACTGTACGAGAAGACCTGACTTTCGAGGAGCGACCGATAGCGATTGTGGATCGAGGGGAAAAGGTTCTTAGGAACAAGATTATCCCTCTTGTACTTGTTTCTTCGGGTAGTCGCTCACGTGGAGAATCAACTTAGGAGCGGGAAGGTGAAATCCGGCAGAAGTTTCCCATCCTTTCTTGTATGTTTGTTAGTTGTTTATCCCTTTGCGTTCTTGGAATTTCGACGACGAAATTCTTTTGTAGTTGGGTATAATGTAACACCCGAGTTCAGTTATACCAATTCCAGTTTCCATATTTACCTATTCATGGTCTTTCTTGATTTAGCGTGTTTGGGGGTGCGAATGATATTTTACATATTACATTGCATTCGACCCGACTCGCTTACTTGAACCTGGTTAACTTTTATTTATAAATTATCTTGACTTGTTGCATGGACTAGTGCATCTCATAATTTAGTATATACTGGTATTTTATCTAGTATCGCATCTGTTGTATATAACAATTTAAATCATGTAAAATAAATTAAAATTGCATTTCATGACCTGCCTGATATCCCTAATCCTGTGGTAGCGTCCTTGCATCGTGTTCTCGTCCCGTTCAGTGAAACGGACGTGTTTGGACGACTACGCGCACGTACGTGCGTCCGTTCTTGGGGTATGCTTTTTCGGTACAAAATCCTTCATTTCAAATTTTGGAACTTGTTAATAATTTTTATATTTCAAATTCAAATTTTTGGACCCGACCCGGGCGCAATTATGAAACATTTTGTATCCCGCCAAATACTATTTATTTTTTTTAAATCTTTACAATCAGCTGAAATATTAACAGCTTAGTATTTTCTTCTAAACCCACGAGATTATATTTTAAACACCAGAAAAATCTTTCTAAATTTTTCCCCATAACAAATTGATAACTCCCTCACCCAATCAAAACTCTTCTTTCCTCGTCGCTGGCCCCCACCTTCGTCTCTCTCTTTTTTTTTCTTGTTCTCTCTCTTCTCGTTTCTCTCTCCCTCTTTCTTTTCTTTCTTTCACCGCTACCTGCCAAACCCCTCTCTCCTCCTCTTTCTCTCTCCTCACGTTTCTCTCTTTCTCTCTCTTCTCGCGTCGCTTTCTCTCTCCCCTCGCGGTAGGAATAGGTCCCGTCACCTCCCTCGCATCTACGCTCACCTCCCTTATACATCTTCTTCTTCTGTTTCTCTTCTTAAAATGAAACCCATGCAACCTCGTCGCGAGCCACGAATGAAGCCCTAATCCTTGCCGCCGCCTCTGCCTCATCGCCATCTCCATCTCATCTTCTTCTCAACATCCTCCTCGTCTTCATCTTCTTTCTCTTTTCTCTCTTCCCTGCACACACCCACAACTTACCCGGCAACCTCAGCCCCTCGCTTCGCCGCCCACTCCCTCATCTCACCGTCACCGCTTTCCTCTCCCTCTCTTCCTCTCCTCTGCTTTACCCAAACACCAGAACCCACATCTAAATCCCAACCGACCCCAAACCCTAGCAGAAACCCTAGTCCCAAGCCATTCCCTGCAACCTAGGATCTTGCTGCATTGCCGTTGATCTCGCCGGCGATCCCTTGCCGACGACTACCCACCTTTGCAACCACAGACGTCTCCCAAACCCCGGTGAGCGACCCTTCTCTCTCTCATCCGTCTCTTCTTCTTCTTTCTCTTCTTCTTTATGTTAAGTTTTCTTTTCTGTTAATGTAAGGGGGACCTCTGTTGATCGTCGGAGCTCCGTCGACGCCTCGCCGACGACGCTGTCACCCTCTGCAATCCAGTGAGTAAGTTTCCTCCATCAGTCTCCTCTGTTCTATTTCATTCTTCTTGCTTCTTCTTTCATGCATGTTCACTGCGTTTCTTGATTGCCGGGATTCGACCGTGCCGGCGACGATCCCCGACGATCCAGCTTGGACATTTGACCCGTGTGATTCCACTGTTCGTCGTTTGGACTCTTTCAGTGTACCGTGAGCGCGTCGCGACTTTTCCCGCCGACGCGAGATGTTCCGTTTTCCGTATTGCGATCCGTCGAGACAAGTGGAACTTGCTACATGCTATTTAATCTATTTTATATTTATTTGAATGCATAATCAACCTGTAGTATAAATCTAATACCATAGTCTCCATTTTCTTAACATCCCGATGACCCGTCATGTCATATTAATTTATAGTCCGGGACATACCATGTTGCATTTAGTGTTACTATACATAGTACCCGCATTCATACTTAAATCGAATAACCATTATTTGCATAGCCACAGTACTCCTTTTATATTGTATACCCTGTCGAACGACCGTCTGCATACTCCTAACCTGGTTTACATTCAATTGCATCTTTGATTGTTTTAGTACATACTAACACGATTTTATTATCCATTTTGCTATACTGCATTCATGTAATGTGGAAACCATCTCGTAAACTCAAATTGTTAACTGTACCACTAAGTAGTTTAATCTGCATCTATTGTTATCTGTCACGCCCCGCTTCCCAGAGTACGCTAAGATGGGCACGTGATATAGCCAACCATGCTACTTGTGGATAGGAAAAATCCTTCCACAGTCACATTACGGCTGTAGAGATATTGAGAACATGAAAGTAAACCAACTATTTAGTATATGTCCATAAGCCAGAGTAAAAGAGTCAAGAAATAACAATGTGCGGAAGCCGAAAGGTACAATAAATGAAACACCTGGAAGAGAAACTACATACCGACAGGAACTTCACCGCTCGGTGTAACAGCGGCAATACTCCTGATCAGTCTGCACCAAGGTAGAAGAATCTGGGCCATGCAAAATCCAGACGTCAACGCGTCATGTCATCAAGTAATAAAATATAAACAGGGTAACAGGCAATGCAAATATAATCATGAATGATAAGCAGGTGTAACAGTAATATAAATCAGGGCAGTGAAGGGTAATGTGCAGTGAATAAACTAAACTGTTCTATTGGGTTTTCTACTCTTAAGTCTTTGAAATCAATTTGATGAATCATCGATGTAACTCAATAGTATCCCGTGCATGTCCGGGACCACGGTCTACAGACTCTCGGGCTGAAACCGAGACATGCCGCTAGGCACTAACAGGAAAGGAGTACAGACCAACGATGTCAGCGGCATCGTCACGAGGCGGGCCTAGCCTCTAAAACTGATCAGTATAAGCGAGCAACTGTCGAGTTACAAGTCAGGATTTCATCATTGATTTCCACATGGCCCCAAGTTATGTATGTCAAGTCAGGTATTCAGTAATCAAGAACTAATGCCAACACAGGATCAGGTAAGAGCAGGTTTGTCTGGATAGACAACATGAACGGTCCGTGAGGACTACATGTCAGGTTTGTTGGCATTAGACATAAGATCAGGTAACAGGTCAAGCCATGGTACATCAGGTCAAGTCAAGTAGTGTATGTACCATGTCGGGTCAAACAATATATGTGTAGCAAGTCATGCCAGGGTGTAAAAGATAACAAGTAGGTACTAAATAAACAACTAGCATAATCATGGTTATAAATAATCAAGCATGGTTATCAACAACACAATCTAAACAATAAGTTAAGCAATAAAGCAGATTTAATTAATTAGCTGTACAGTTATCAGTTATGTTTCAAAGATGGTTTCAACATTATATGAATACAGTATGACAATCGTGGCCGTTAAATCATGTTAATAAATATTAAGAATTTCCAGGGATGCAATGATCTATAAATAGGTTCACTGGATGAAATCACAGCTAAAACTGGTTTAAATGCACACGAGTGTCCGATGGATTAAAACTATAGAAAAAATACCATAGGCTATGTCAATAGTTAAAATGTGATTAAAACATATGATTGTGGTTATGTGATTTAACATTTAAATGTGATTATGTATGCTTAGTAACTAAATGCAATGGTTACCTTTCAAGTTCTATATCTGAAATAATATAAACAGATGCAAACGGAACATCGAAATGATATAAAACGATGTATGGGGTACTATATTAAACTACAGGTATTTTATATATTAGAATATGTATAAAATGATTTAAATAGCATGTAGCAAGATTAACTTGCCTGGACGGATCAAGAATGGGATTACGGAACGTCTCACGTCGGCGGAAAACGTCGCGATGCGCGCACGGTACACGGAATGAGTCCAAACATCACACGATGGAAACACACGGGTCAGGTATCTTCACTGGGTCGTGGGGATCGTCGTCGGCACGTCGGATCCAGCAAAGAGAAATAACAGTGAACACATCAAGAGGAAATGCACGAGGAATTTGAAGAAGAGAAGAACAAGAAGAAGGCCTCACTGTGGCTGGGGCTTCAGGGGAGTCGGCAACGGCGACGGCGACGAGGGTTGCCTGCGTGTGGGTTCCCCGGCGAAAGGTAGCAGTGTGCATGGGTTCTTGGCCGTCGGGGATCAAAGTTGCATGGGATTGCACTGCGATCTGGAGTAGTAGAGGAGAGAAGGGAGATAGGGTAACAAGGGTAGTGACGGCGAGGGACGATCGCCGGCGGCGAGGCAGAGACGAGGAAGGGCTCAGGCGTGGGTATGGTTTTCTGTGGGTTCTCGGGCTAGGTTAGGGTTTGCGCTGTCTCGTCTCGGGTGTGCAGGTTTTGGTGAGTGGGAAGAGGAGAAGGTGATGAAGGTGGAGGTGAGAGGAGACTGGTGGTGACGGCGAGGTCGAGGGATCGCCGGTGACGAGGAGATGGGTTTGGTGGGTTTGCAGTAGGTGCTCGAGAAAGAAGAGAGGCTCGGGAAAGCGAAAGAAGAAGAAAGGAGGAGGAAGGAGATGGAGATGAGGGTTGAGGAGTTTGAGGAGGCGGCGGAGTCTGCTAGGGTTTCTCGTGGCGAGCTCGGATTTTTAAATGAGGAAGATGGAGGAAAACATGAAGGGAGGTGAGCGTAGCGCGGCGCGGTGACCACAATCGAGGAACGCACAGTAATTCCGAGAGGTGAGAGAAAGAGCGAGATGAGAGAGAAAGGGGAGAGAGAAAGAGAGCTGCGGAGAGAAGAGAGAGAAAGAGAAAGGGAAAAAGATTTTGGGAAAGATAGAGAGGGACGTGGGGCCCGGTGAGTTTAAAAGGAAGCTTGTGATTGGTTGTGGGAAAGGAAAGAGATAGAAGAGAGAGCGTCTCGTGGTGGGGCCAGCAAATAAAAGGGAGAGTTTGATTGGTTGATTGGGGAAAAAATATAAGGAAGAAAGAGAGAAACCGTTCAGTTAAAAGAAAATGTGATAAAGATTTAAAATAGTTTTAGGAAATCTTATGAACTGAAGATAATATTTAGAGATTAAATTTAAAACTCAACCAATTGAATTTTGGCGAGATGCAAAATAATTCAGAAATGCGCCCGGGTCGGGTCTAAAAGTTTGGATTTAAAATACAAAAATTATTGGTAAGCTCCAAAATTTAAAATGAAAGATTATGTAATTAAAAGCATACCCCCCAAGAACAGACGCACGTACGTGCGCAAAGTCGTCCAAACACGTCCGTTTCACTGAACGGGACGAGAACACGATACAAGGACGCTACAACGGGGTTAGGGGTATCGAGCAAGCCATGACACGCATTTTAATTTATTTTATGTGCTATAAATTGTTATATGCAACAAATGCGATACTAAATAAAATATCCGTACAAACTAAATCATGAGTTGTACTAGTTCATGCAACCAGTCAAGATAATCTATAAACAAGAGTAACACAGGTTCAAGCAAGCGGGTCGGATCGAATGCAATGTAAAACGCAACTAGCATTCGCACCCAAACACGATAAATCAAGAATAGATCATGGATAAGTAAATACGGAAACTGGAATCGGTATAAATGAACTCGGGTGTTACACTATCATGTTACTGTGCATGTTTATTGTTCTGATAGTACCATGCTTGTTTATTCATAACCATGAGTATGCTAGTCGATTATGAGCATCCACATGTTATCTTGTACACCCTGACGTGACCGGCTACACTTATTACTTGACCTGACATGGTACCGTACACTCTTGACATGACATGGCATCTAAATACACTACTCGACTTGACCTGATGTACCATGGTTTTACCTGATACCTGATCTTGTGTCTAATGCCAACAAACCTGACATGTAGTCCTTACGGACCGTTTCTGTTGTCTATCCAGACAAACCTGCATCTACCTGATCCTGTGTTGGCATTCGTTTATTGATTACTGAATACCTGACTTGACACACATAATTTGGGGGTATGGGGAAATCAATGATGAAACCTGACTTGTAACTCGACAGTTGCTTGCTTTTACTGATCAGTTTTTTAGGCCAGGCCCGCCTCGTGACGATGCTGCTGACATCGTTGGTCTGTATCCTTTTCCTTTTTGTGCCTTGCAGCGCGTCTCGGTTTCAGCCCGAGTGTCTTAGACCGTGGTTCCGGGCACGCACGGGATACTATTGAGTTATATCGATGATTCATCAAATTGATTTCAAAGACTTTAGAGTAGATAATCTAATAGATCAGTTTAGTTTACTCACTGCATACTACCCTTCACTGCCCTGATTTATATTACTGTTACACCTGCTTTATCATTCATGATTATATTCGCATTGCATGTTATCCTGTTTATACTTTATTACTTGATGACATGACGCGCTGACGTCTGGGTTTTGCATGGCCCAGATTCCGTACCTTTGCTGCAGTCCGAGCAGAAGTAATTCAGCCAGCAGGCTGAGCAGTGAGGATTCAGTAGTAGTTAGTTCTTTTACTTTTCTGCATTTTATTTCTGATGTGAGCCCGCATTATGGGACATACATTCCAGTTATTTGTATTGGATCTTTTGCTTCCATATTTTTTTATTATTCTTGACTCATTTAGCTTGGCATATGGACATGTACTAGACAGTTATTTTATTTTCCTGTTCTTGATATCTCTACAGCCGTAATATGACTGTGGATGGATATTTCCTATCCACAGGTAGCATGGTTGGCTATGTCACGTGCCCATCTTAGCGTACTCTGGGAAGCGGGACGTGACAAAGTCAATCACTGGTGTTATAACAAGAGGCTATAGGTAGTCAAACATGTCATGTGTATTCTAAGGTCTGTGTTTCTAGTTTAACTATACTACGTATATTTGAAACCAATGAATATACTCTTTAATGTAACTGAAATGTATATATCTCGTTACCCCCGAGACCATGAATCAAGATATATCTCGTTACCCCTGGGATCACGGATAAAGATGTATGAATCAAGAATGATTCTGTTCCGTTACCCTCCGGAACCACGGAAATATGTAATATCCTTTTAAATTACACTTCAATTATACTTTTGATTTCTCCATTTCCCCAGATTTCGTTTTCCAAGTCAGGTATGAAGATAATATCTACCTAATGCTAACCCAGGAACAAGCAGGTACAAGATACGTCCATCAGGACAAGAAATCAGGATTGCTGCCATAGATAAATATCACAGGCAAGTAGGTTCTAGCATGATATCAATGTCAGTAACAAGATGACGGGTTATAAGCATGCCAAGATAGTGTATTAAATTTGATATAGTGTTTATTTATAATAATATCGTGCAAATGGGTCGTAATGAAATACGGTTGTAACCGTTAGGTGTGATAAATAGTGTAACGAAAATAAACCATATTAATTCCCATACTTCATTATAAACTGCAATTTATAAAACTTGTTATTGTTAACTACTTTACGATATACGGATTATAGGTATAAACGGTATAATAATAATAAGTAATATTCCGATATGTATATATAGATATACTTATAGCATGTAGTAAGTTGTAAACTTTCCTAGATACGGATAGAACACGAGCGACTCAATACGAACATGGAAATAACAGCACACGAAGCAACCTTAAACTTGCTAGGCTCGTTGGAGATGAAGTCGACGACGACTGAACTTCTGCCGATGGTGTTCTTGCGATGATGGGTGCTAGCGGTCGAGGAGAAGGTTGCTGACGAGTCTGGGGTGGCCGGAGGTGAGTGTTGAAGCCGGAGAGTTGAGGTGGCAAGGTGTGGGTCTCGGTGGTGCGGTGACGTAGGCGAAGACTGGGATCTGCGGCGATGGGTTGAGGTTTTGAGTTGCAGCAGGGTTCTTGGTTGGATGTTGGTGGAGGCGAGGGGCATGATGCGATGGTGGTCGGGTGTGAGTTTGTGGCGATGAGTGTGAAGGTGATGTTATTAGGTTAGGGGTCTCGACTTTGGTTGTTGGGTTGAGGGAAGGAGATACTTGCATTGAGGGTGTTCTCGGGTTTGCAGAAGTAGTCGGCAGTGAGACGAGGAGGGTGCGATGGGTTTAGGTGAAGGAGTCGACGAGGGTGATGGATGGTGTCGACGGTGGAGGTTTTGAGAGGAGAAGATGGAGGGGTGTTGGAGTCAGGGACTGGGATCGGGGTCGAGGACTTGGTTGCTCGGCGATGGAGACGGTGACGACATGGGTGAGGAGTCGGGGACGTGATGAATCGGAGAGGGAGAAGGAGAAAGGAAAGAGAGCAGGAGAGTTGTGAGCAGAGGGAGAGAGAGCGGGTTTGGTTTTTAGAAAGAAAAAGTAAATATAATATGGTGTATATTGTATATGTATGTTTATATATGTATATAGTTTATATATATAACTAACAATATATAAAAGATAATACAAATATCCGATCCGTCTCCATTAAATCTCACGGAAAATATATTAGAAATAATATACACAACGTAGCCTCCTTAAACCATAATCTAAAGGGTTGAAATAATATATTCTAATCTAATATCATACACAATATCTTAGAACGTTAGGATTTAAGTGTAATAGATAATAGTCAATAAAGATAACATGAGATATTCAAATAAGATAAGACATGCTGAAAATTAATATATGTAAATATCCATAACGTATGGCTACAAGGAAATATATGTATATAATTTAAATATGTTATTTAAGATTCCTATAGATTTAGTCTAAAGATAAATATTAATAAAATATACTCTAGCACCATAACGGATTTCACGCAAACGGGTCGGGTCGAATAAACACATACTATTCAAACCAATCACAACCCAAATAATAAATAAAACAAAATTCAAAATATTAATTAAAATCGTTAAATAACGTACGATCGTGGTAGGGTGTTACAGTAGATGATAACGGAACCAAATTAGCGGGACGGTTCCTCCCACTGCCGACTGAGGCTTACGGGAAGAATCACGTGGGCATTGATCTTGACCACGTAAGGATTGGAGTCGCGTCGGAAATGATGCTCGTCTTGGGAGATATGGTTGCTGAGTTCGAGATTGTTCCTGAAACCTGTCAACCTGCACACAAAAAGGTTTACTTCAGTACAGTCAATCGATATATATGTTGATTGAGTTCACATGAACGTTTAACCCGAAATATGGGAGGAGAGAAAATGTCTCACCGGGCGTGCCGGAATCTATTGATTGTTTTTCGTTACCCTCTTGAGATAGGAATGTACGCGCTTATTAGACGTATACAAATTCCTCCTGTCTAGGGTATGCTGCGGTTTGTTGATTGTGAAGATCCGAATCTCCGGCAGCCGCGGATTAAACTGTCGTTAATTATCTCTTGTCTTTGGAGCGAGAGAACTTCCGATTGACGGGTCAAACTGGTCATGCGAACTCAATATGCAGTGTGCATGTGTTGTGTTTTGAAGGCGTTTTGGACGTATCGGGGGCCTCGCAGGGTTTATGGAGGTCTTGCTGCCTGGATAGCGGGCTGGGAGTCAAGAGGGCTGGCAGCTCCCTTGCGAGTTGCGGGGCAGTATCCCGTTAGAAATTTTTTCTAACGTGGGAAGTGTTTTGAATGTGGAACATGTGGAAAAAAAAGAGTTAGAGAGCGTCCTAAGGACGCGTCACGTGGCCTACTGACGCCCAGCGGCCACACGCCGCTCACGTGAGCGGCGCTTGGCCGCTGGGCGCCACCGGACCACGTGAGCGGCGCGTGGCCGCTGGACGCCAGCAGGCCACGTGGAAATACCAGCGGAAGAAGGGGCTTAGCCCCTGAGTTAGGAGTTGAACTCCCAGGGGACTTTAGGTTAAACTCCTAGAAAAAAGAAGGGTTTTTATTTGGAGTTAAACTCTCAAAAGATTTTCTGAGATGATGAAAGAGACCCCTTTCTTCTCCCTTAAGTCTTGGATCCTCCTCTGAGCCTTGGATTCTCCCAAAGTGGGATTTTTGGAGATGAGTCTCTTTCTTCCTTCTCTCTTTTTGTTGGATCTTAAAGAAAATGAATGGTGAGATTTAAAAATCTCCTATTTTAGAGATTTGATGGGAGATTTGTACTCCCCTTCAAGAGTTTTATGGTGAAAAATTATTTCTTTTTGGGGAAAAAAGAGTTAAACTCTTAATTTAATTCAAAGAAGAGAAGAAGGTTTAAAATCTTGAGTAAGGAGAAGGAGGCATACAACCTTAGAAATTATAAGAGAATGAAAGTTGCTATTGATTTTCTTACCATGTTTGCCTTTTATAGGCTACACACTTTACATATAGCCCATTGGGATTTCCCAAATGGCACTTGTGCCTCTTCTTGCCTCATGTGTTTATTTCTTTTTACACATAAGCCACGAGGTTTATAAAATTTTTGGGTTTTGCCCATTTTTCATACATTTATTTCTAAAAATTGCATTTAAAGCGTTAAATTAATTTATTGCCTTCTTTTTGGTATGGAGTCGGCCCCTTCCATGCTCGGTCTTGACTTGGCTTGGGCCCGCTTTCTTGGGCTCGGGCCCACTTGATTTGGGGTTGACTTTGACTTGGTCAACCGGGGTGGAATTTTTGATCCCAACAGAGTTCAGTTTTTTACTATTTTGGTTCAGGTTTTATGGATCACAAATCTGTACAAGTTATAAGTTGGTAGGTTGGAATTGAGAGATTCTATTGGTTGTAGTTGCAAATGTGGGGTTGGTTCGGTATAAGGAGTGATGCAATGGTGGTGACTAGATAGATAGATGAGTGTGGCATATTCCACTGTGTGTAGAGCTAAAAAGATGCTGGGTGAAAATAATTAAGGTTATCCCTGCATGCTCAATGTCCACACTCTCCGGGTGTGGGTTCTGGTTAAAAAATAAGTTTGATGGGATACGAGTTCAGTTTTTTACTGTTTTGGTTCAGGTTCTATGGATCACAAATCTATACAAGTTATATGTTGGTAGGTTGGAATTGAGAGATTCTATTAGTTGTAGTTGCAAATGTGGGGTTGGTTCGGGGTATATGGAGTGATGCAATGGTTAAGATTTCAGAATGCACATTTTTGGCTTAATGTTACCTGGAAGTTTAAATTTTTAAAAAGTCTGCAGAGACTTGAGGCGTATTTATCTGTATTTTTTTCGCGCTCAATTTCAGATACCTCTGTACCTTATGCTCCACAGTCCACATCCAGTCTTAATTACGTTTTTTGAGTGTTCAATGGGTATCAAGAATAGGGTACAAGATTCATACTGCATTGGCAATATTTTTTGGGTTAAATTACACTAAAATACCCTTAATCATCACTGTTTTTGACTTAAGAGTTTTTATTACAATAAGCTATCTTAAAGCGCTATTTTTGTGGGTATGTCAGTTAATAAAAAGAAAAAATCCCTTACAGAACCATTGTTTGAGGTATTTTACAGAAATAAAAAACTTTAAGGTAGGTACTGAAAAACGAAATAGGAAAGGGTATTTTGGTGTAGTTTATCTTTATAAATTTTATGAAGGAGAATTATATCATGTGGAAGGTCATGCATGGTTAGAATATTTGGTATTCCAGTATATGTGGTTTTGCTTTATGAAGCGAACTCATCTCAAAATATGAACCAGTGCCATAAGGATTCAGATAGACTACTTATGCTCGTCTCTCCGTGCCGAAGCTTGATGGACTGTACCGATACATAGCATTCAGTTATTGGTCTTTGAAATGTGGATGCTTCACCATGATGTAGCAGTACCAAACATGAAATGTCCGCATGGTTCCTCTGTTATTGAACTAATTCTTCTGCGATACACATTTTATGAACGACGATGGAAGTGGGTGTTGTTCCTTGTCTTCACAGAACCCTTTGCTCTTTTGCTTTAATAATTGTTGAGAATCCTACTGTTCCAAAGCTGCCAAGTAATTCCTATATAATTGACTATACAAAAGTATAACATAAACTAGGAATTGATTTTAATGATGCCTTTGATGGACTTTCTGTTTGATAAATTTTTTCCTTCTTTTGTCACAGTAGACAACTGAAAATTACATGCTCTTCTTTGCTAATATTATGAGAAGAAAATTCCAGTTAAATTATTGATTTTATCAGCATTGTTGCATTTTCGTGCAAAACCATGCTTGAATTTGTTCTCCCCTATAAATCATTCTTGCGTCATCGGTTACTTACATGATTTTTTTTCCATGGGCACACGTTGCTTTGTATTAACAGGAATTCTATATTTTAGGTACATGACTTTGGTTTCTTTCATTATGATCCTAAAGCAATTAAATTTTTAAGCTACGAGGAGATTCCTCTTGCACCTGAAGCTGCATGTGTTGGACTTGAGATTCGAGTGGTTGGTAATGATAGTGGTGAAAAGGTATTGTCGTTCTCATGTGCTTCTTAATTGTCTACTATCATTAAATGTTCATATTGCTGCAGTGCAATAAGAGTTGAATTTTTCTTTCATTTGTAAACACACACAGAGCTATAGTTGTTTACAAAAGCAACAGCTCTAATTGTTTACAAAAGAAACAGCTCTAATTGTTTATAATAGCAAGAATTGGATCTGCCAACAGTCTAGATGGTGAGGCAATACGAAACAGAGGGTTGAATGAAATGTTCTGTAAATACATGCGTATGATGATGAAAATGAGTCTAGCTAATCCTAAGTTTAGAACGAGAGTTAAACCAAGCGAGATCCTATCGCGAGATTAAATGCAACAATTGTAATATTATGCAAACAAATTAACGTGATCAGTCCTAGATCTTTATGCTAATCAGGCACAATGAGATTCATTCAACTTCAATACACACAATGAGATTCATTCAACTTCAATACACGTTCATCAAGGAGATGTATAAAATCTCAAGCATGCTATAGCAATTGATTTTAATTGATTTCAAGTGTGAAAAATGGATATTTGTCAATATGAGTTTACCACATATTATTCACCTGCTGGCGTGGAGACCCCAATCAATGTCCTTTAGATGAATCTCGATGCAGACATTTATAACTAAAAGTTCCTGGTAGCATTCTTTCTTATGCTTGCCAGGTTGAAGAATTATAGAGATATATTGTGGAATCTAGGAAGGATATTAGAGATGTAGTAAGCACAATGGAAAAATCACTTATAAATTTAATAGGAAATCATACTGTAATCTAAGTTGCACGGTATAACATAGTTATCAATTTGAGCACAAAGAACCCTTTTTAAATAATCTTGTCATGATTCAGCTAGCATATTTACCATAAAACAAAGGGTATAGCCAAATTCATGAACACGGAATCCTTTTTCTTAATCATGATAACCGAACTCTCACCCTATTTCCTCTACACATACTTAGTGTGTACCAAATTCATGAACAAGGGCTCCTCTTTCTTAATTCTAACTTCTAAGTCAATTCTATGCCAAATACAATAGAACTGCGCTTAAAAGGTTTCAGATTAACCGAAACACTAAACTTCAGAGTGCTAAGATCCCATTTCCTACTCGCAGTTAGCTAGAGAGTATTGCAGAAACTTAAACTACAATCTTAAATTAATTCAAACTCCAACATAATAAAAAAATAAGCATATTGACACAAACAATAAGAAGAAGATTAAAATCCTGTGATCTTTAAGTTTAGATGACTACGTGGTCTCTGATCGGTTGGTCATACAGTTAACTTTCTTAAACCAAATAAAAGATGAAGAAGGATACAACCTGTTGGGGTCGAAAATTACTTCCACCATCCACGTCCGAACCCAAGCCGGGCCCACGCCCAAGTTCAAGCCAGGCCCATGCTCGAGTCTGAGTTCAAGCAAGGCCGCCCCTTATGCCCAAAAAGGAAAATTGTAATAAATAGATTTAATGTGTAAATAAGTAGAAATAATGTAACCAAATGGGCAAAAACCCAATTTGGTAAAGCCCAAGGGCTAAAGTGCGAAAATGTAAAGAACGAGGCAAAAAGCCAAAATTGTAAAGCCCAAAGGCTAATATGCAAATGTGCAAGGGGTATTTAAACCCCACCATACGATAAAATGACAAGTTTTTCTCTAACTACAAAAATACGAGGGTTTTGGCCTCCATCTCCTCTCTTGAGGTGAGATCCGAAGCCTTTTTCTTCCTTAAAAGAGAGACCCAAATGGAAAGAGATTTGCTTTTGGATCTCTCTCATCTTCTCTTTCTTCTTCCTCTCCAAAGGAACCCATTCAAAAAGAACCCATTTCCTCTAAGGGTGTGCTTTCTAGATGGTAGTCCTATATTACTACGAAAATACCGCGCTTATTTAGGTGTAAAAAATATTTCTGAGAATAATTTTAAAATATACCAAAACATGTGTCTATCCAAAATTACCACGAAATATTCCCGTTTAATATGAATAAGCCATGACCATCTATCGTCGGTCTCCCTTACCACCTGCCGGTCGGCCCCATCGGCGGTCGTTCCCTGGTCGGCCACTGATCGGACGTTCGCTGCCGGACGACCTCGCCGGCCTGTCGGCGATTTGGTCATTCGTCGCCGTCATTCACCGGCCCTCCTCCGGTCTTGCCGCCGGTCGACAGTTCCACATACATATATTACCGGGAATGATTAAAATATACCAAGCACGTTAATATAAGATTCCTTGGAATTAGATACTTGATCATCCCATTTCCGGAAATGCGAGTATTCATGGTAATCTTCCATTTCATGTTCCAAGCGCAACCTAAATAGAAGAAAACTTCATCTTCTTCCTTAAAACAAAGAATAGAGGAAGAAGGATAAACAATCCCTCAAAGCACGTCCATCTCCTAATCCAAAGCACAAGTGAGAGAAAAGAAACTCATACACGATTCAAAACCCAAGATCCAAGAACAAAAAAGGGCCTTTTGACATCAAAATAAGGAGTTTGAGGATGACCCCATAAGAAGGAAGGCCTATGGCTTCTTCCTCAGGAAAACCTTCGGGAATGCGGATTTCGATCCGTACTTCTCTTTCTTGAACGCGGGTTTCCACCCGTGCTTTGCCAATATACGAAAACATAGATTTCGGTCTATATTTCACCAAAAAAAATTGAAAAATCGAGCGGTTATGCCGCCGAAATTTTGTTCAAACTCCAGACTTAATAAAACTAAGCAAAGCAAGAAAATGAAGAGAAGAAAAAGGAGGAAGAAGGAACCACCCGACCAACGAGGGGGCAGCCGGCCCTCGGCAGGTCATCCGAACCAGGGGGCCGCTGACCCTCGTTAGGGCACCCGAACGAGGGGGGCAGTCAGCCCTTGGGTTGGCCACCCAAAACTCTCTCTCCCCAGCATGACCCTATATACAAAGTACATACGATACACAAATTTCAGAATGAATTCATACGATTTACACAACCCACATGATATATTTGGAGATACTTGTCTCAAACTTCTATGGAAATTGTTGTAACCTATACACCTATCACATTTTTACAAAACTATATTGGGGCAGAGGAAAACATAGAGTAAACACAGTTGACACGTAAATATTTGTTTATCTGATGTAAAAAAATGCTTGATGATTTATATTTGATTTCCAGGTGTCAATTTTGGCAGGCACTCTGGCTCGCCTTGACCGTGATGCTCCGCATTATAAGAAGTATGCTCAATTTTTTAAGGGTTATTTTTAAGACACATTATATGTAACTCTTGACTGACCTCACTTCAGATTTTCTCCCATAATATATGTGATATTTCTATCATTTAAATATTTGCTTTTCTGCTACTGTGCTCCAGCTATGCCTATGCCCCTATTGTAGGATATTGTAATATAGATCTAATTTTGATAATGCAAATAGATAGACATGTTTCATTGCATGTTTTAATGGAGTACTGTTCTGAAGTTGGATGATAAGCTTTTTCCTGTAATGTAACATCGGTGTCTTAGATATTTGAATATTGATGTTATTTTGTTAAAAATGCACGAACTCGATTATATTACACAATAAAAAAGCTCTGTCCTGTACCATTTCTGGATGGAATGATATTAAATCTTTTTTCTTTGTATTGCCATCAAATGTTCAAGAAGCAAAAACAACATTTGAATCTTACAGTTTAAAAAAAATTGGATTATGCTGTTGGGACAGTCATTAGGTTTCCTTTACTGAGGTCACTTGCCAAATGGTAATGTAGGATGAGCCATCATATATAATAAATATGTGGGCCTCCATTTATACAAAACCCTAGAATCATGAGATTTTTATTGGTTTGTGTTGTTTGCCACATTTATGATCATATGAATGAAAATGCCATTAAGAGACGATACTGGGAATTTCAGTTGGATAATGTGTGCCTCTTCTTCACATCTTATAAACCAAATAAAAGAAAACAAAGAAACAATTTGCAATAAATTCTTCTTGGCATAAGCTATTCATGGTGGGTCGTCCAAATGATATAAACAACATTATACATATTTTAACGTAGTCCACAATAACGGCGGACCATTTAGTGCAATGACCAGTATGAACTTTGCCACGTGGGAAACAACAAAAACTAGTGTCATATCTTTTGTTCCAGTGCATTCATCATTCCATCTTATCTTGCTGCAATATAATTCTGAAAATATCTGGTTCTCCACCGTTCAATCTAAATTCTGTTATCTTAATTTTTTTAGATCTTAATTTAATTGATACTCTTTTCTATATCTGCCCAGGGATGGATATAACGACTTCAATACATTCTACATGCAGGTTAGTCATCATTGTGTGTTTTCTTTCTGAAGACAGCTCTTTGTTAATATTTATCAGAATTTTCACCATAAGTAAGCCATTTTTCTTTGTTATGATGAACGCGGTAATAAATTAAGAATAATAATTATTACAGTAAAATGGGGTTATTTAGAATCTTTTAGTTCATCTGACTTTTTTCTGATGCCAACCATCATGGTCCTATATTTTCTAACAAGTAATGGACCTTACCTTAGCGCACATTGGTTATTTATAATTTAAATGGGGAATCTCATCATTAAAGGTACTGCAATTAGTTTGAAGGAGCAAAACAGAACTTTAGTCGGTAAGAAGAAGCGTCTTGAAAAGCAAAATCTATTGCCTGCAATCTGCTCAATAAACCACTGACACATTCACAAGTAACAATCTCCTCACACGCAAGGGCAGATCCAGGGGAGTGGGCAGGGGCCCGGGCCCGCCCCCACCCCCAAATCTTGGACATCATCGGTCTTCACTAGATTAGCATAAATTCTTAATAGTGGTATGCTCTTGACAAGCTAAATGCAGCTCTATTATTTAGGACCTTGCTGCTGTGGTTGTGAAGACCCAAATTCGAGTCCTCATATGTTTATATGATTGATTTACTTTGCTGTCTTTAGGAAGAAAATTTCAATAAAACCCCTATCTTTTTATATTTATTTTAACTCCTTACCTATCTGTACTTATTTATAATCTCTTACAACTTTCTTATATGGTTTATATGAAGATTCAGGATACAGCCGATTTCATAACAATCAAAGATAGTAATATGACAAAGCAATCGAAACTAACAATTTTGAAAGTTGATTATCAAAGAACTTCACCTCCTCCCAATTTTATCTTATTCAAAAGGGAATAGTTGGATCATCCAAAAGTTTAGCATGGTGTAAACTGAATAAGATATCTTTTGGATTTAACGGATGCAATTTTCGAATTTAAATCCTTACAATGGTATCAAGATTGTAAAAATAGAAAAATTACACACATAATTATGGTTTAAGAAAAGCAATTACTAGTGTTTTTCAATATACGAGTCTGTTTAATAAAAAAATGTTTTATGACCCCCCCCCCCAAAAAAAAAGATAAATAAAAAATAAAGAGATTTTCTGGCTACGCCCCTGCTTAACCTTTCAATTTTAATAGCTGTTTACCATTTTCTTTCATTCATCATGTCACCTTAAATGTTTCATTCTACCATCTCTCTCACCCAACAAAATTGACAACCAATATAAAATTCAAATATAAGCATATTAGAATTTTTTGATAGAACTACCATTCTATCTATGCTAAACATATGATAACATAAAGTTTCCAATAGAAGCATTTCATTTTTCAAGAAAACAGTCTAAAGAGATTTGTTAATCTGAGATATACGCCGATGATTATCTGAAGATGTTTTAGTGAGCAGAAAGCATGATTGGGAGAAAGGTTTAACATATATGAATATTAGAAATCTTGTTATAAGTTTTTATGCATTGTCCCGCTACCATCTTTTTATGCATTTGCCTTTGTTGCTGTAATGAATTGCACATACCTTTAGGCATTGTCCCTCTCTCTCTCTCTTACACACACACAACACACTTATTTTCTTCCATATCATAATTGCGTTTATTTGTTCATGGGATCCTTGAGATCACTATACTTTAATTTGATTTACTTTTTCTACAAGTATTTCCCCCTTAAGGATTGAAAATGGGAATTGTATCTCATTTTAATTGTGTGATAATAGAGCCATTTTACATCCACTTGCTGTTGATCTCATTATAGTGAATGACGAGCACACACAAATTTGGAGCCTTGTTTGACATCAGCCTGCTGTTGATCTCATTATAAATAAATGAACATTGTACATAGACTTTTGCTTATCCTACACAATCAGTTTCTTGCCCCCTCCCCCTCCCTCCCTCCTTGGAAGTGTTGAATTTTCCAACCTAAGTTCACACATCAAAGATTACCATATTATAACATGGCTTGCTCTTCGATTTTGGAGTACTTTGCCTCATGGATAGCAGACGGGTGTGATACTTCATTCTGATCATGCTGCATATGATTATGATTTATATTATGCTAGAATTGATAAGGTTCAAGCACATATAACTTAGGCACCAGGCGACAACTGGAAGGGCAAGGTGAAGTGGAAGCTGCATTTTCTTAGTTTACAAATAATCCAGAAACGAGCTATTCGTATATTAAACAACTAAAATATAATAGAATTTAAACTCATGTAAGTTTTTTTTATATATATAAAGAATAGAAAAGTTAATTGCATATAACAATCCTCATCATACCTCATCTAGTGGTAAGAAACACTCAATTGGTTTATAAGCACACTAAACCCTTGAGTTAGTTGACAATCATGTCAGCAGAGGAAGTGCTGGATGAGATATACATGAAGGGTGTATATGCGTTGACAACCTTATAACAAAATAAAGAGAGGATGATGCTCGTCATGAAAAGGTGGACGGTGTAGTCTCTACACATATTAACAAATTAGTAACTTGGTAGTAACAACTAACAATAATAGATAGAAACAAGGTACATTCTCTAACTCGTAAGTTTCGTTGCTTTTAACTCATAAAATCATGAGCCACTCAAGTCACATTATATAGCTTACAAAATTATAGAACATAAAATAAAATATCCTCTAAGTCAATGCTATGACGTGTGAGTGGGGCACAGAGCACGTATATAATAATATATGCATTGCATCCATTAGAGTTGCGATCAGCAGCACAAATGCGCTGAAGCGCCCTGCGTGTTAGGTGTGTGCGTCTGAATGTGCTTGTGGCACTATTAAGAATATGTGGTTAATGCAACAAAATAAAAAAGCAAAAAAGGAGGAAAAAGGCGCGAGCAAGTTATGCGTACAAAAACCTAACCAGCATTACCTAAAACGCAGAATGTCAGAATCACAGTACATGGTTTGAAATCGAGGGAGTCATAGGCTCTTGTATATAGAATGAAGTTATGTATGTGGGTAGGCTTCTTCAGTTAAGTTGAAATGAAATACGGTGTTGGGCAGAACAAAATAAGGCTCGTAAATTATTAATAGCTATTTCAAAACTCAAAACTATTTTTAAATTTATGCACATAGAGTTATGTCCATTATTATTGTTGGTCTAGAATTTCTAATTGAATTTTGAACAAATTTTGTTGGTCTAGAATATCTAATTGAATTTTGAACAAATTTTGTTTCTAATAAACATGCAATGAGTACATGTCTATGCTGTAGTTATCCTTTGGAACTTGTTATTCTGGCAAGGTTTTAAAATATCAGATATCGACGGATATTCGACACATATTGCCGATATGACTGGTATTTTAAACAGTTAATTCTGGAAAGGATCAAGTCCACATTTGGGAGATAAACTTCCCAAAATAGAAAACAGAAAAGGGTGGAGATTTAGTTGTAACTCAGAGCGGCGGAGAGTTTTCTTGTAACTCAGAATCTATTGCCTGATTTACTAGTTTTCACAATGCTGAAAATAAAATAAGAATCCGCCCTAGTGATAAGTGTGTGTTCTTCACTCTAAATGGCTTACAAAGGCGTTAGTTTACTATAGTTTTATGACCAAACCTGTTTTTCACATGTTCCTTGATTAAATCTTGTACCTAACTATTGACAGCATTAACTTCAAAATTATCCTAACTTCATGGTCAGTCCAGTTAGCTACAAGGAGAATTCTGAGCACTATTTAGTTAATGCCACCATCGGTGTGCATGAGTGCATGCTCCACCATTTCTGTCCTTCCACGTAGTCACTTGGAGTATTCATCTTAATACCCATGTTGTCTACTTTATGTTCCTTTATTGTGTCACTATTCAGGCTGCATGTGGAGGTTCAGGTTGTTATCGTGAAAAGGAAAAAAAGGCAAAAAAGAAGAAGAAAAAAGGTGTTGAGCCTGACTGCCTGATTATTCTAATTTAAAATATGGAAACTAAAGGCATAGGAATTGCTTAAGTGAACTACATGTACTTGCTCTATAGGGAATCAGGGGACACAAGATTAGTTCACAATACTATAGTTACATGTTAAAACTTACTTGGTGAGTCTACCTAGTTTTGTGCCTAACACCTTATTTGATAGTTTAACTCAAAATTAGGCCAAATTGCCTAGTTAATTCAGTTATATAGATAATTATGAACATTATATATATAATTCCAGTTCATATTCCATGCCTCCTTCTGTATCATTAACCTAATTGGAGGATTCATTTTAATACCAGCACTGCTGTTAACATTATGTTTATGTATGCAGGCTGCATCTGGGACAAAAGGAGGTTCAAGTGGTTCACCAGTCATTGACTGCCAAGGAAGAGTGGTAGCGCTAAATGCTGGAAGCAAGTTGGCTAGTGCTTCTGCCTTTTTCCTTCCACTCGAACGAGTTTGTTTCCCTTTTCTCTCATTAACAGCTGTACCTTTTTAGTTTAAACGTGCATATTCACATAGCTTAACATCTTTGTGCTATATGTACTTCTCTGAATATCTCAGATTCATTATTTTTATGATTTTATCCAAAAAAATTCTAGTTTGGCTGTTAATGTTGGTAAACAGATAGCATCACGACCTTATGCTTGCATATTCTGGAGAACCAAGCTTTTTTGCAACAAGCTGCTCTTTTCCAATGATTAGCCATAGGTAAGGAATGCTATGGCAAATCTAGTGATGCCTGATCTCACAATATCTTCGCTCTTCATGATATTGGCACGCATGTAATCAAAAGAGTGAAATGTTGTCATGACCGAAAATAATATGGTTATTATCTTGGAGCATTAGATTAACCACGTACAGGGCACACTCATGGAAATCATGTTAGGCACTTAGGCTTCTTGACTTTTACCAAAACATCCACGCCATAAGCGCTGGATGATCATCCCTTCATCACCTGAGTAACATTTACTGGCTTTCAGTGCCTTTATAGTTCACCAATCAGGGATTTATCGTCATTCCACTATCTTCTAGACTTCTCCTGCCTAGGAAGTTTGGATGATGCCAAGTATTCTTTCGGGATCATGGAAAGCCCCTCTACGTGTGACATTCAAAGTTGTTATCTACAAGAATAAGGGTGACATTCAAAGTTGCTCAAACTACCGTGGAATAAAACTTATGTGTCACACTATGAAATTTTGGGAGAGAGTGATTGAACACAGGCTAAGAAAGGATATTAAGATAACAGAGAACCAGTTTGGGTTCATGCCTGGACGATCGACGACAGAGGCTATTCATTTGCTTCGTCAACTTGTCGAGCTTTTTCGAGAGAGGAGAAGAGATTTGCATATGATATTTATTGATTTAGAGAAAGCGTATGACAAGGTACCTAGAGAGGTATTATGGGGGACAATGATGAAGAAGGGGGACCCCGTCAAGTATATTGACATAATTAAGGATATGTACGATGGAATAGTGGCAAATGTCAGAACTTGCGGCGGCCTAACGAGTGATTTTTCGATTACAATTGGTTTACATCAAGGATCTGTATTAAGTCCATTCCTGTTTACCATCGTGATGGATGAGCTTACTAGAACTATCCAAGATGAGGTACCTTGGTGTATGCTATTCGCTGATGATATTGTTCTAGTAAATGAGACGAAAGCAGGGGTTAATACCAAATTGGAATTATGGAGGCAAACATTGAAATTTCGGGGGTTCAGATTGAGCAGGGCCAAAACAACATATATGCATTGCAAATTTAGCAAACAGAGAAGTCAAAACCATATTGGTATAACATTGGAAGGGCAAGAGATATCACCGAGTGATCAGTTTAGATATCTAGGTTCCATCATCCAAAAGGATGGAGAGATCGATAGTGATGTTAATCAAAAGATCCAAGCTAGCTGGTTGAAATGGAGGAGTGCAACAGGGATTTTGTGTGATCTTAACTTTCCGTTAAAATTGAAAGGGAAGTTTTATCGGAGCACTATTCGGCCTGCCTTATTATATGGTACAGAATGCTGGGCTCCTAAGAAGCATCATACACAGAAGATGCACGTAGTGGAGATGCGCATGCTTCGTTGGATGTGCGGTAATACTAGAAAAGATAAGGTACGAAATGAGGATATTCATGCAAAAGTTGGTGTAGCACCTGTGGAGGACAAGATGCGGGAAAACCGGCTAAGATGGTTTGGTCATGTGCGACGCAGACCTATGGAAGCACCGGTTCGACGAATAGATACTCTCAATATGGGCAATAACAAAAGGGCAAAAGGTAGACCGAAGAAAATATAGATGGAGGTGATACGAAACGATATGGTTGCCAAAGGTCTCAATGAAAATATATTGTTCGATAGGAGTGAGTGGAGGCGGAGGATTCATGTGCTGGACCCGGCGTGATTCTCATGTTGGTTCATGCAGCCTACCCCATATGCTTGGGATAAAAGGCTCAGTTGTTGTTGTTGTTGTTGGAAAGCCCCTCTACGGTTTCTTCTGTTTCGGAGGTTGGGACTTGAGAGCTGATGTCAAATTGCTTACCAAGTATAGGTTGTAAGACTTTGTCAAATCTTTCATGGACTCTTTGCTTCATATCATCCTTCTTTGACGGGGAAAAATGAAGTTGATGTCTAGCGATGTCCATGACGATTTAGAACAATTATTTGCCATAACTGAACTGAAAAGACTTGGATTTTGCAAGGCTCCCCCCCCCCCCCGGGGGGGGACAAAAGTGAGGCTTCTTTTGGACATTTTTTGCAGGAAGGCTTTTTTTTTTGGTTTTATTAACCTTGAGAATAAAAGAGGTATTGAAAACAAGATTTTAAAGAAATAAATTCTTTATAAAATTGCCGAAAATGAAGTGGTTTAGTTAATGATTGTAATTAGTACTCACTATTAATATTCACAACCATCACAAAAGTTACGGATGTTAGTTATCAGTTTTAGTTGTTAAATAGTTTGAGACTTCTAGTTAAACATTTCTAGTGACGTTTATTCAATTTTTAGTAAATAAAAGTTAGTATTAAAAGAGGGATTGAGAGAATGGAAAAAATGAGAACATTTGTTGACGATTGAGAGTAGTTTGGAAAGGAAATAAGACATTAAACGAGGGTTTATGATTTGAGGGTTACTTCTTAGTAATTAAAAGAAAGAGAAAAGAGGAAAATTAAGAGAAATTGAGCCTGTTGGTTTGAAAGCTGATAATTTCCCAAAAAACGATAAATATTTGCTCCTTGCAGAGTAGATTAGCTAATACTGCAGAATTGAAGCCACATTCTTCTTTGTTGCGTGAGCTTCTCGATTGCTGCTAGGATGGGGTGTTGTTGCTTGCAAGAATGAGGAGAATGGAGATTCATTCTGGTTGGAGATTGGAGAGAGAATTTTATTAATAAAGAATTGAACTTCCAATGCACCCAACAATCCTAATTCCATTACTTGAAAGTATTGTGGGCACTTCTCTTTACTAAAGCCTAGACTTTTCAGTTCTACTCATGTTTTACTAATCTTGATAATCCAAAACTGCACATGTGAATGATATGCCAAATGCAAGTTGACTAATTACCATGATTATGTTGTTAGCACTAAGAGTTTATACCAAAGTTGGTTAGCAACTCAAAGCACAATTATAATCTTTGAATAGGATAATTTACTAAATTGGCTAATTGCAACTTAAATTTGATATTTATTTCACTTATATGTGGAGCAGCAGGACTTCACCAGATTCCTTCCCTTGACTTAAAAATGGAGCGCACCATCCAATTGGTTATAAAGTTCGTGTAGACGTTAACTTATATTTATATGCATGCCTTTAATTTGACACTTAAATACTTAATATTGTTTGCAGGTTGTGAGGGCCTTGGAATTAATAAGGAAGAGCTGGGTTGAGTATGGAAGCAAGCCGGATGCGGTGACAATTCCTCGTGGCACACTTCAGGTTTTGTTCATCTTTATTCCATCTAGTTTCTTATTGCTAAACAGTATCAAGCTATAAAACACTTCATGCATGCACGCATACATGCACACTCATGCCCATGCCCACCCGTTCGCCCTCCAATGCACATTTCACACAGAAATGCACGATTAACTCTTCCTATAACCTGAGCATTATGCAAAACTAGGGAATCCATAAAAAATGGCAGGAATTTCTATTGGTGTGATTGATATGTTGAATGTATCTATTTGCTAAATGAAGCATATGCTTATAAGGATATAGTGAATGGGGGATAGTGTGCCTCTGATATGTGATCCTCTTTTTATGGCATCAATACAATTTACTAATTCAAAAAGAAGAAAAATCTGTTCCTGCAGTGCCTGACCTGACCTGGGTTGCACGTTGAGCATGCTCTTCTATAGCGCCTTTTTTCGTGTGCACTGCATTCTCTTTTGTCATGCGCGGGAGGGTGGGGTGGGGGGTGCGGGGTTCCTACAATTCCATTCACCGCCTTATCTTTCAAATTTTATTTTTGTCATCTTAGGTGACTTTTCAGCATAACGGATTCGATGAAGCACGCCGTCTTGGGCTGCGAAGTGAAACAGAACAGGTACACAACTCCTTTTGCAAACATCAAGTAATTTTGATGTTACCAGCAATGGGTATCTCAAGCGCTAAAAATTTTATAATCTGCCTGTCCATTTCCTTACTAGCAATGGGTATTCCAGGTTCTAGAAATCTTATATTCTGCTTGTCCATTTCTTTACTAGCAATGAGTATGTCATGCACATGTGAAGTCTTATTCTGTTTGTCCACTTCTTTACTAACAATGGGTATCTCAGGCATATTGTTTTTCCATTTGCTTATGATACTTAGATGGTCAGGCATGTATCTGCAGCCGGCGAGACGGGCATGCTGGTTGTTCGTTCTGTCGTGAGTTTAGTAATTTATGATAACATATGCTGCTAAGATATATGTACAATTATGAAATTCTACCTTATGATCTTCTTGAGAACGTCTGTATAATTGTCTTGTAGGTGCCAGGTGGACCTGCACATAAACATTTGGAGCCTGGTGACGTTCTCATTCATGTGAACGGGGAAGTGAGTTTTACTTATTATAATCCATAACCATGAGTGCTTTATTTTATTTTTTCACGTAATTGATGTCTGTTATTAATTACATCATAGGAAACATCAGTTGAATTAGATTGCAAAGTTGTAGTTCTCTTACAAATACATTTGGTGCTCTTGCAACTTTGCATTGGAACTATAAATTGTCGATGCAGTTGTGTTCAATTCCGAAGTCCAGGGGGATTGCTCTTGTTCCTTATGGTATAGTTTGCATGGGAGAGATTAGGTTGATTAATCCTTTTATATATGATATAAGGTTTGCAAAGATCACATCTATTGCTAGGTCATAGAAACAAAAATTGGTGTACTGATGGTTATTTTTGTTGTTTGAGAAGTTTTCCTGAACATGGTTTGATTTTTTAGCATACGAAAGCTGAATTTCTCCTAGGAAATAGTTTGGAGTCTTTTCTTGCCCATCAAGTATATTAAAAGAATTGGTGAAATCGTGACCATTGTATGACACATAGCTAGGCACATAAATGGGTTGGACCAGTAATTAGGCATGTAAATGAAGAGAGAGTTGAAACCCTCCTGCTGCTAAAGTCGAGCAACTTCGGCCCTGGTCGGGCCAGTTATTAGCCATGGGAATTGTTCGTGGAAGTGACCACATACAGTCATACACCAATTTGTTGAAAGCAGCATGGTGGTTCTGAATTCTACATGCTTTTGGTTTTTCCTTTGTTGTGATCAGACTCTAGGATTTGCTTACTTGTTTTGCTAAACAACTTTGTAGTTCCATCTTTTAGTTTATGTCTTCTTTCATTTTAGCGTGTTTAAGCTGCATGTGGTATGTTCATTTCTGTGAATCCCCTGCATATTGGTGCAGGTAGTTACACAGTTTCTCAAACTGGAGACGATACTTGATGACAGCATTGGCAAGGAGATTAATTTGCATATTGAACGGGGTGGAACTTCTGTGACCGTACAGTTGATGGTAAATTTAGATTGCTCATGCCTGCCATTCTTTCTGTGATGCTAGATACACTGGACCTATTTTCATTTTCTTTTTATGTTCTGATTTATTAATGGTGCATGTCAGCACTATAAATTTTGTTTTAATTATCTAAATAGCTACACATACTAACTTCAGGTCCAGGATTTGCATTCCATAACGCCAAACCACTTCTTGGAAATTAGTGGTGCAGTTATCCACCCTCTTTCCTATCAGCAGGTAGGAGGCATTTTACCTTGCCTGTCTAACTTCCTACCTATGCATCATTATGCTTTAAAAGATCCATTGTTTGACAATATGATGTCTGGTGAATCTCCCCTATATATCTAATTGTGTTCTTTAGAATGTTAATATGTGGAGTTATTGTGGATTGTTGTTTCTCTCCGTGATCAATTTATGCACATTAGTCTTTTTAATTTGTAATTTTATCTACAGGCTCGAAACTTCCGGTTTAACTGCGGTCTTGTATATGTTTCAGAGACGGGGTAAGTTCTGATGATGCTTAACAAGTTAATCATTCTTTTTGTAAGAATAGACTACAGACATTAGTATTATGTTTCTAATATTTATTATAACATCAGCATTTGACTGTTGTCGGTTCTCTGTTTCTTTTGTTTTTGCTTGTTGCCATTGTTATTCTTCTTGTCTGCTATTTTCCTTTTTGGTGGTCTTGCATTACTGATTTTCTTAGTCAGTGCTCTTACCGGCAACGTTCTGTGCATCTTTTATGAACATGTCAATTAAAATTTCATATAAGCTAATCCAGCATTCATAATTTTTTTTCTTGTTGTGTACCCAGTTTGCTTAAACGTCGGTAAAGTACTCTACAATCTATATATTTAATGCGGCCTTAATAATTGTAGATAATAGATAGATGTAGAAGCTATTAACTTCTTTTTGATGAAAAATCTATTATCTCGAACGAGATATTCCGAGATAACCTAATATCTTTTTACTCTGTTACTCTCTCCATTTCATAATACTAGTCTTTTTTACCTCTTCGAACCTATTAAGAAAAGTGTCGGGTCATGCCTGTTTTGGTGCTGCTTAGATGTAAGTGTTAATTTGAGACCATATAAGGTTATGTTTTGCATCCCAAACTTTATAAATACCATTGTACTGTTTGCTGCACCCCTTTCTGACCTGTTTAAACTACACCTCATTATTAGTTTCTTAGAACAGTTGAAGATTTCTCCATTGTTTCACATATTGCAGGTATATGCTCAATCGGGCAGGCGTTTCTCGCCATGCTATTATAAAGAAGTTAGATGGAAATAAGATATCAAAACTAGATGATCTAATTTCGGTTATTGGTAAATTATCTAAGGGGGCACGGGTTCCTTTGGAATATGTAACCCATTTGGACCGCTACCGCAATAAGGTGCATGCTTGTTTTCTTATACTGTATGATATCAGCACAAAAATCACACATCTATTATTATGCTCATGTTTTCACATGTGAAAGTACTATATAAGTTTTATTATTATATTAATCTCCATAGTTTTATAAGTGACATGTTTTCCAATTTGTTATCTATTATTTTTGCAGTCAGTCCTCGTAACAATTGATCGTCATGAATGGTATTCGCCGCCTCAGATATATACACGCAATGATAGCACTGGATTCTGGATGGTCAGACCTGCAATACCACCAGATTCTCCTTTGCTTTCATCTAGTCTTCATTGTGATAGAATAAATAAAATGTTCGATAGAATGTCTTTGAGAGATGAACCAAGTCAATTGGAAGATAAGCACCAACACAGCAATGCAAATGGCGGAGACTGCCGCACCCAAATGCAAACTGATGCTGAGAGTCGAGTTGGGTTGTCCAATTCTAGTGAAGATTATGCTGTAAAGAATCAAAGACGACAAATAGAAGATGATTCTTCCATAGATGGAAGCATTGTACCCAGTGGAGCTGGCTATGAGCATAAAGCGCAAATCAAATCTTCTCCAAGCTTAGAAAATTCTGGTATTATAGATGATCAAGTGGTAGCAGCAACTAATGCTTCTCTTGCAGAACAGGTGATCGAGCCTACTCTTGTAATGTTTGAGGTAATGACCAATGAATACTTTTCCTCTGATTGGTTAATTAATAGAGAAATTGCCTGTTGCCTTGATCAGTTTCATGCACATGCTAGATCTATTTATAACTTTTATGGCTGTGCTATTGTCCTTGAGGCAAAACCTTGTAGGCTGTAGCTATCTGGTTTTGACAATTCTTTCACCAATTACAAACTTCATTCACTGTCTGTCATATAAGCTCATAAGGACTAGCCTAGTTCTTCACTCTTTTATTCTCAAGAATGTGTGAAAATTTTGATGCTTATTTTTTCTTATATACGTGTTAGTATATCAACCTACAGGGATTAGTCTCAGCCTGCTTTAAAGATTAGAAACTTGAAACTAAATGACCTAACCTAGCCATCTTTCACTTATGCCATGAAATTTGTTGGCTTCTTAGTATATATAGTCATAGTCACAAATTCGTCGTTCGGGTATAATTCGGCGAGGTCGAAAATTCGGATTCGGAGAACTATTCGGAAAAAATCGGCAGGTATTCGAGAAAAATTCGGTAAGTGTTCGGGAAATGTTCGGGAAGGATTTCGAGCAAGAAATAAATATATGAGACGTTAGGTTTTGATTTTGTGAATTATTTGCTGTTTTTTGAATTATTCGCTGTTTTTTCACATAATTAGGGAATAATTCGCGAATAATTCGGCCCACCGATTAATTCGGTGATTAAGTCGGCTGATCAAAAATTCGCGAATTATTCACGAATTCGGCGAATAATTCGCAAATTATGTGACTATGTATATAGTCACCGGATCGACAGCAGCAAGACTGCAATATTTTTATGTAGAACTGAATGTGTATAAATTTTGATGTTGTATTAGTTTGTTTTTGTCGGATTAGCATAACAACCTACATGAATTAGTCTCGGACTGCTTTAAAGATTAAAAGGTAAATGATCTAGCCAAGCCAACTTCCACTCATGCCATGAAATCTGTTGGCTTCTCAGTATATTTAGTTGCCGGATTCACAGCAGCAAGACTGCAATGTAGAACTGAATAATGAATAGATCAATTAAAGATATGAGAATGTTCAACCCTGATGGCCACTTGCATTAACTTTTCCACTGGGCTTCCGAGATTATGAAAAAGTTGCATTTTAGTTATAGAATTATTGTAAAAAGTAATTGATTGCAACCTATTATATCGAATTCGCTGATTCACTAGGATTCACAGCAACAAGACTGCAATTTTTATGTAGAACTGAATAATGAATAGATCAATTAAAGATATGAGAATGCTTAACCCTGATGGCCACTTGCATTAACCTTGTAGGCTGTAGCTATCAGGTTTTGACCTAACCGCTGGGCTAGTATTAGCACAGATTCGGATTCGTTGATTCACAATTTTTAAAATAACCTAGAATGCGGGATACAATTTTATATCGAATTTATTTATGAGTGCGCGTGCGTGCATACACACACAACAACAACAACAATAACAAGCCTTCATCCCAAATTTTTGGCGTGGGCTATATGGATCCTTTTCCCCCTTCTCTGTCAAAGGCCATTTCCTCTGCTAAATTAACAAATACAAATCATTCTTAATAGCCTCTATCTATAATATATGTATGACAAAAAATGTTATTAAATAATTCTAAGCTTATAATAATTAAACATTACACACACATGGGCAAAAATATGTATAACAAAAATTGTTATTAAGCAATTCTAAGCTTATAATAATGAAATATTATACACACATCCAGACGAAAATGGAACTATGGTTGACCACACTATCTCTATACCTCAAAGGAAAGTCTTAATTTTGTGGGAGAGTTCCCCCAATCTTTTCGAGGGATTTAATTTAAATGATCGATCTTGAAAAGAATCAAGAGAAAATAATTTATTGGCATAATTAAACAAAAGTCCATACAAATCTATATATAGAGAGTTATAGATCACCTCGCAATCTAATAACAAAATATACCCATAACTAATATATAATAACTAATTATATTTTTCATTTCCCGTAAGCTGGAGCATAAATGTCAATCATGCCATACTTGGACAAAAAACGAGCGAAAACCGATCGAGAAAAAGGTTTAGTAAGGATATCTGTTAGTTGAGTCGAAGAAGAAACATGTTGGAGTGCAACCAGCTTATCTGTGATCTTGTCACGAATGAAGTGGCAATCTATTTCAATATATTTGGTCCGCTCATGAAAAACTGGATTCTCAGCAATGTGGATTGTGGCCTTGTTATCACAGAAGAGTATATTCGGAAGAGAAGAAGGAACTCCAAGTTTAATCAGAAAAGAGGTAAGCTATACCAACTCAATAACTGTATGCGCCATAGATCTATACTCGGCCTCTGCAGAAAAAAGAGCCACTACATTTTTCTTTTTACTCCATGCAACCAAATTTCCTCCCAAGAAGACACAATAGCCACTCGTGGAATGACGATCATCAATGGATCCAATAAAGCCAGCATCTGCAAAATCTGTGAGCGACAACATAGATGATGGTTTGTAAAGAAGACCCTGTCCTACAGAATTTTTGATGTATCTGAGAATATGCTCAACCGCTTTAAGGCGAGAGGTTAAAAGATTCTGTATGTACCGACTCGCAGTGTTAACGGCAAAGGCAATGTTAGGACGAGTGACAGTGAGGTAAATAAGCTTCCCAACTAGACGTCGATATCGTACTCGGTCAGGTAGTGGAGGATCCGAGGAAGAGCTCAATTGAGATAGTTTGACTGAGTAATCCATAGATGATCAAGTGCATACTTGTGCTGAGAGAGCTGTAATCTACCAGAATTCCATGATACTTCAATTCTAAGAAAATATCTAAATGGCCTAAGGTTCTTGGTATGGAAGTGTGAAGCCAAATGTTCTTTCTCCTTAGAGATACCAGCAGAATTATCTCCAGTAATGATAATATCATCAACATACATCAGCACAATTATCCTGCCCTGAGGACGATTATGTGTAAATAGAGATGTGTCAGCGCGACTGCGTTTGAAGCCAATCTGCCGTAGAACTGTACTAAACTTTTCAAACTATGCACGCGGTGACTGCTTCAATTCATATAACGATTTATGTAGAAGAAAAACCGTACTCCCCCGGTCGTTCAAAACCAGGAGGCTGCTGCATATAAATAGTCTCTGAAAGATCGCCATTAAGAAAGATATTCTTCACATCAAGCTGATGAAGAGGTCAAGCCTTAAAAAGAGCCAAGGATATAAGAACACGAACCGAGGTCAATTTGGCAACGGGCGAAAAAGTTTCAATATAATCCAAACCATACTGCTGAGTAAAACCTTTGACCACTAATCGAGATTTGAGACGGTCAATTGTCCTATCTGGATTATGGTTGACAGCAAAGATATATCGACAACCAACAACCTTCTTATCTAAAGGTGGATGTATCAATTTCCAAGTCTGATTAAAGCGCAGTGCGACAATCTCTTCTAACATAGCTATATGCTAACCTGGGTGCTGAAGAGCTTGAATAGAGAAAGGGTGATGGCGGACAAGGAAAAAAAAAACTGACTAGCAGATGGTGTCGGTCTATGATAGGAAACAAAATTAGAAATTGGATGTGCAGTAGTACATGAACGTTTACCCTTACGTAAGGCAATAGGAAGAGAGATCTTCTGAAAGCAGCAGCGGTGAAGAAGCAGGAACATTAGACTGTATATGAATACCTGCAGAAAAATTGTTAGAAAAAGTATTGGTTGGAAGGGGTGGGACAACTTTCTTACGATGGTGATACACCTGTGGATAAGGGGCTACAGGCTGAAAACTAGGGCTCACAGGTTGAACAGACGAATCTAGCTCTGATGAAGATAGGTGAGGAACATAAATAGTAGGAGTGGTGTCCTTAACTGGTGGTGGAAAATGTTTGATCTTCTAAAGTCACATCACAAGAAGTATAAACTTTAGATGTGGCAGAATCAAAGCAAACATATCCTTTTTAAGATCGTGAGCAACCTACAAATACTATACGGGTAGCTCTAGGATCAAGTTTGTCAATATGAGGATCTAGAACATGAGGATAGAATAAACAACTAAACACCTTAGGAGGAACATGAAATGGGTTGCCCTATGGAAACAAAATAGAGAAAGGGACTGGTTGTTTAAGATCGGAGAAGACATGCGATTGATATAAAAACAGACAGCTAAGACCGCAAAATTCCATAATCGTTTGGAGACATGCATATGCAAAACAAGAGAACGTGCTACCTCAAGCAAATATCGGTTCTTTCGTTCAGCAATCTCATTTTGCTGAAAAGTATAAGAGCATGAAGTTTGATGCAATATATCATTGGTTTAACAAAATGCAGTAAACTTCGCGCTAATATACTCTTTAGTATTATCTGAACAAAGAACCTTTACCGGAACACCAAATTGATTACTAATCTCGGCTACGAAGATTTTAAAGGTAGACAAAAGTTCAGATCTATTATGCAGAAGATACAACCAAGTCATGCATGAATGATCATTAATAAAGGTTACAAAATATTTATAATCAAACACTAGAAAAAATTTTCACGCCCCGCTTCTCAGAGTACGCTAAGATGGGAACGTGACATAGCCAACCATGCTACCTGTGGATAGGAAAAATCCTTCCACAGTCACATTACGGCTGTAGAGATATCCAGAACGGGAAAGTAAACTAACTATCTAGTACATGTCCATAAGCCAGAGTAAAAGAGTCGAGAAATAACAATGTGCGGAAGCCAAAAGATACAATAAAGAAAACACCTGGAAGTGAAACTACATACCGACCGAAACTTCACCGCTCGTCTAACAGCGGCAATACTCCTGATCAGTCTGCAACAAGGAAAAAGGATCTGGGTCATGCAAAACCCAGACGTCAGCGCGTCGTGTCATCAAGTACTAAAGTATGAACAGTGTAACAGGCAATGCGAATGTAAACATGAAATAAGCAAGGGTAACAGTAATATGAATCAGAGCAGTGCAGGATAGTGTGCAGCGGGTAAACTGGACTATTCTATCAGGTTCTCTATTCTAAAGTCTTTGAAACCAAATTGATGAATCATCGATGTAACTCAATAGTATCCCGTGCATACCCGGGACCACGGTCTAAGACTCTCGGGCTGAAACCGAGACGTGCCGTTAGGGACTAACAGGGAAAGGATAAAGACCAACGATGTCAGCAGCATCGTCACGAGGCGGGCCTGGCCTCTAAAACTGATCAGTACAAGTAGTGAACTGTTGAGTTACAAGTCAGGTTTCACCTTTGATTTCCCCATACCCTCAAGTTATATGTGTAAGTCAAGTCAGGTATCCCGAAATCAAGAAACTAATGCCAACACAGGATCAGGTAAACAGATTTGTCTGGATAGACAACAGGAACGGTCCATGAGGACTACATGTCAGGTTTGTCGGCATTAGACACAAGATCAGGTAACGGGTCAGGTCATAGTACATCAGGTCAAGTCAAGCAGTATACGATACCATGTCTGGTAGATCAATATGTAGGTAGCAAGACAGGTCAAGAAGCAAGCGATATCATAGGTGTACTCACAATCAGTTATATAATCAAGCATGGTTATCAACAACATGATATAAGTAATGAATTAAGCAATAGGCAGATTCATTTGATTTGCAATATAGTTGTCAATTGTGTCACAGAGATGATTTCAATAATATAAGAATGCAGTAAGACAATTATAGCTATTTAATCATGTTAACAAGGTTAAGACTTCATAGATGCAATGTTATATGTGTATATAGGTTCCACGAATGAAATCACCGTTTAAGCAGGTTAAATGTATACGAGTGTCCGAATGAAGTAAAACGGTAGAAAAGGTGCCATAGGCTACACCATCAGTGAAAGTGTAATTAAAACATGTAAATGTGATTATTATGTTCCAAATTAGTAATTACAACAGGTAGGTCACAAGTTTGAAAGATAAAATGATATATATCAATCTTAAACACGAAAAATGGGAAATTATAATACCAAAGTTAAATTGCAGGTTTTAGGTTGTCATTAATTATAAGTAAATATTGTTTAGCATGTAGCAAGGGGTACTTGCCTCGGGGATTCCCAGAACGGAAAGCGTACAGCACGTCGGATGTCGGTAAAAGTTGCTATGCACGCTCGCGTGTACGAAACAGGACCAGGCAATGTAAGAGAGTGACCATGCTGGTTAGGAACGTCCACAGGGTTTCTCGGATTGTCGGCAGCGGCACGGCTCCGGCGATCACCGGAAAAATCCAAGATCAAGAAAGACAAAGAGAAGAGAAAAGAAAAAGAAGAAGAGGAGGAAGACGAGAAGGCTGAGGTTTGAAGAGTGTGTTTGCTCTGGAGTCAGAGACGGGGCAGGGGGGTGACAGCAATGGGTTTTTCGGCATGGTTCTATGGCAAGGGTAGCTGTGGGTTACATGAGTTCCTGTCGGGTGTGTAAGGGTCGGGATTGCTTGGTGCAGGGGAGAAGAAGAGGGAGGTGATATGGAAGGAGATGTGGTGGTTACGACGGGGATGGTAACGACGGGTCGCGGGGTCGGAGCTCCGGCGATGGGCTCGAGTTCTTGCAGGGGTTTTCTGGGTTGAAGGAGGGAAGAGTAGATGGTGGTGAAACGAGGATGGTAGCGTGGGGAATGGGGCGACGAGGGGGCTGTGGAGTCGGTTTGGAGGAGGCGCAGGTCGGCGGCAAGAGTTGTGGGTTTAGGGAAGACAAAGACGTAAACGTAGGTTGATAGAGTTTATGGGTTGGTGATGGCGATGACCGGGCTTGGAGGCGAGGCTGTTGGTGGTGGGTTGGTCGGAGGGAATGAAGGTGGTGGTGATCGGACGTGGTAGTGGCTGCGGGGGTTAGGAGCCGATGAGGGTGATACTGGGTGCTTGACGACGAGGGCGACGTCGACGATGGTCTTGGCTTCGATGGAGATGGGGCTCGGGTGTTTGGGTAGAGGAAGGAAATGGAGGCGATCGAGAGGGATGAGGAGGCGAGGGAGATGTCAAAGGTGGAGGCGCGGTCGTGGAGACGGCAACGTCGGCGCGCGGCGACAGGGTGCAGGCGACGCGTCGATGGGTTGCGTGAGAGGAGAAGGGAAGAAGAGGGAGGAGGTTGAGGTCGGGGAGAAGGCGATGGCGGGGTGATGGGAAAGGTAAAGTTTTCCGGCGAGATGAGGGTTCTTGGTGCTCGGGAGGAGGGTTCACGCTTCGCGTGGGAAGGAAGGAAGAAGATGAGCGAGGAGAGAGAGAAGGGTACGCGGTTGTGAGATATGGCTGTTGAAGAAAGATTTAAAGGAAAAAATATTATAGTAGAGGAGAGAGAGAGAGATAGCACATGATTGGTTGTAAAGAAAGATTTAAAGGAAAAATATTATAGTAGAGGAGAGAGAGAGAGATTGCACAGGATTGGTTGTAAAGAAAGATTTAAAGGAAAATATTTTGGTTAGATTTAGGTATAAAAGCAGTTATATAGATTAGAATAATATTATATTATTAGTCTGTTTAGAAATTTTGGCGAACACAAAATTACTCTAAAACACGCCCGGGTCGGGTCCAAAAATTCAGGTTTAAAATATGAAAATTATATGCAGCTTCCAAATTACAAAATGAAAGCTCAGTTAAAGAAAAAGCATACCCCCAAGAACGGATGCACGCACGTGCGCGTAGCCATCCAAACACGTCCGTTTCACTGAACGGGACGAGAAGAAGGTGCGCGGACGCTACCACGGGATTAGGGGTACCATGCAGGCTATGAAATGCAAGTTTAATTTATTTTTCGTGACTTAAAAGTTATATGATAAAACATGCGATGTCAGATGAGATGCCAATATGCAGTGTATACTAGATGCACGTGTCAATGCAACAAACCAGGGCAACCTATAAATATAGATCAATCAAGTTCAAGCAAGCGGGTCGGATCGAAATGCAATGTAAAATGTAACCTACCATTCGCACCCAAACACGATAAATCAAGAAGGACCACGGATAATTAAATACGGAACTGGAATTGGTATAAATGAACTCGGGTGTTATATTATACCCAACTACAAAAGAATTTCGTCCTCGAAATTCCAAGGTCAAGAAAGGATAAACAATTAAGAACTGCAAGGATAGATGTGGAAAATTCTGCCGGGTTTCATCTTCTCGTTCCCAAGTTGGTTCCCCATGCAAGCGATTACCCCAAGAAACAAGCACAGGAGGGAAAACTTTGTTCAAAAGGATCTTTTCTCTTCAGTTCACCATTTACATCGGTCGCTCCTCAACGGTTAAACTTTCTCGTACAGTCTGCTCCGAACGATCCAATGCATGCATCTCATCTCTAGCATATCCACTGGGTTGAGATACAAGGACTTGTCATGAACATTCTCCAATGATTGTGGTAACGCCAAACGATACGTCACCTCTCCAATACGCCCCAAAAAATCTTAAAAGGTCCAACGAATTGAGGACTAAGCTTTTCTCGGCTTCTGTAACGGATCACCCCTTTAGTCGGTGACATCTCCAAAATACAGAAACACCAACAGCGAACTCTGGAGGCCTTCTCGATGTAACTGCCCAACTCTTTGTCGGTCTTGTGATGCTTTCATAAGATTCCGGATAATATAAACCTCCTCAACTGTCTGCACAACCACATCTGGTCCCAACAATCCTCGTTCTCCAACCTCGTCCCAACGAACAGGTGAACGATACTTGCGACCATACAAAGCTTCGAATGACGCCATCTGAATAGTCGCCTGGGAAACTGTTGTCGTACGAAACTCCACCAAGCGTAGCTGATCCTCCCATGAACTCTTGAGGTCTAACATATAAGCTCTCAACATGTATTCAAGAGTTTGGATCGTTCTCTCCGACTGGCCATCGGTCTGATGACGATATGCTGTGCTAAACTTCAATTGAGTCCCCAAACTTTCCTGTAAGTTCTTCCAGAAGTGCGATAAGAACGAGTGTCACGGTCGGACACGATTCTCACCGGTACTCCATGCAATCTTACAATCTCCAGTATGTACTGTTCTGCCAACGCTTCTGATTATTGACCAACTCGAAATGGTATGAAATGAGCTGGTTTGGTCAAACGATCAACGGTCCCCAAACTGCATTGTTGCCCTTTGGACTCTGCGATGAAGCCGTCACGAAATCCATGGTCATATGTTCCCACTTCGATTGAGGAATCGGAAGTAGTTGCAATAAACCAGCAACCCTCTGATGTTTGGCCTTAACTTGCTGATACACCAAGCACTTTGCCACTGAGCGGGCAATCTCCGCTTCATGTCTTCCCACCAGAATTGCTGTCGAATATCTCGGTACATCTTTGTGCCTCCTGGGTGTACGGAATAAGCTGAACTGTGTGCCTCCTTCATAAGCTCTTCGCGAATATCTCCCTTTGGCACACACAAACGGCTACCATATCTCAATGAACCATCTTCGTGGATCAATAAATCTGTTCGTAGTCCAGCATCAACCTGTTCTCGAAATTTCTGCAAATCTTGGGTCCTGCAATTGCACTGTTTCAATATCCTCGATTAACGATGACTGTACTTGTAGTTGCACCATCTATCTCAGAGAACGCGGCCGCACGATCTCCAACTCGAATCTCCGAAAGTCTTCAATAAGTCCCCTTGGTACAGACAACATCAAAAATTTTGGCAACCGACTAAGCGCTTCCGGCACAACATCAACTTTCTCGGATGGTACTCAAGATCAAGATCGTAGTCGGCCATCAGCTTCAACCATCTTCGCTGTCTCACGAATAGCTCCCTCTGAGCGAACGCGTACTTTAGGCTTTTGTGATCGGTGAATACTTCGATCTCTTTCGCTCAAAAGTAGTGTCTTCAAATCTTCAAAGCGAAAATCCCAGCCGCAAGCTCCAAGTCATGAGTTGAGTAATTCTTCTCACGGGTCTTCAACTGTCTGAGCGCGTAAGCTACAATCTTCTCATGCCATATCAATACACATCCCAATCCTTTTCCAGATGCGTCGCTGTGAATCACCAATCCTCCGGGACTGTCTGGTATGGTCAAATCACAAGCGGTTAACAAACCTTGCTCCAACTCCTCAAAGGCTAACGCACACTTATTCGTCCACACAAATGGTACTTTCTTGTGTGTAAGCTAGGTCAGAGGCTCAGCCGAACGAGCAAAATTCTTCACGAACCTCCAATAGTATCCTGCAAGTCCAAGAAAAACTTCCGATCTCCATAAGGTTCTTTGGAATCGGCCAGTCTTGAACTGTCGCAATCTTCCCTGGATAACCGGCGATTCCATCTCCAGCTACGATATGCCCCGAGACTTTGCTTCTTCAAGCCAAAACTCGCACTTGCTCATCTTCGCATACAATCATTTTCTCCTCAATATCTGCAGTGCGACCTTCAAGTGTTCTGCATGCTCTTCAATTCTCCTCGAGTAGACCAGAATATCTTCCATGACCATTACTAAAACTGGTCCGAGATTGGTGAAAAGATTATGTTCATCAAGTCCATAAATATTGTCGGTGTATTCGTTGTTCCGAAAGGCATCACTCATACTCGTAATGTCCATACTGAGTCCGGAACACGGTCTTGCAAATATCTTCTGTTTTAACTCGGACCCGATGATATCCGAACCGTAAATCCAGCTTCGAGAATACCCTCGCGCCACTAAACTGCTCAAACACTTTTCCAATGCGAGGGATCAGTTACTTGTTCATATTAGTCACCCGGTTCAAATCTCGATAATTAATGCACTCCGTCCCTGTGTCATCTATCTTCTTTTACTAGAAGAACTGGAGCTTTCCCAGTTAAGTTGCTGCGGCGAAACCAACCCTCCTTCCTGACTTCTTCCAACTCCACTGGTATCATATGGTAGTATGCCCTTAGAGATTAGCGCTGCACCAGGAACACGTTCAAGTGCGAACTCCACGTCTAGCCTCGGCGGTAAACCTGATATGTCTTCAAACACTTCCATGAAACTCTCAAATAAAGCCGGCGCTTCTTCCTTATCTACTGCCATTGACGAAAGAACCTTGTTTGTCGGCCTACCCCTAATTCGACTGGCCCGGCAAAACTGCTTCCTCCAGCAAAACAACTTCCGAATGTCCGGAAATCTGGAGAATCACCTTCCTTTCCTTACCATTAATATAAGCGTGGAAAGTGCCGCGAAATCCATTCCCAAGACGTCAATAACCAAGGAAAGCATCAGGATTGAAGAATCCTAACGCGGGGAAAAACAAGAACGAGTAAGATACCAAGATGACTTCATCCGAAGTCAAGATGCTGAAAGGGATAAGTACGATAACCATGGTTCATGTTGGCGATAAAACAAGAATTGGTGAGTAATGAAACCCAGAGAAGCAAGGTAATATAAAGTGAATCAAGACCAGGACTCCAAGTCACTTAAATAGAGTACCGCATTGTAACCATGCTGCAGTTCATGGGTACAATTACATAACTCCAACAAAGTCACCCAAGTCCTAGAGATAACAAGGAATCAGGTTTTCGAGTCGATATGCAAAGGAAGTTTGCACATCGTAAAGATATAATCAGGAAGAACTCGATTCAAAAACGGTAAAACGGCAAGGTGGCAGGACATGTTTCCTAAACACGGGTATTTTGATTCGTGTATTGGGTACAATACCCAACTACAAAAGAATCAACCCGACTAACCTATGGCTCTGATACCAAAAGAACCATGTCACGCCCCGCTTTCCAGAGTACGTTAAGATGGGCACGTGACATAGCCAACCATGCTACCTGTGGATAGGAAAAATCCTTCCACAGTCACATTACGGCTGCAGAGATATCCAGAACGGGAAAGTAAACTAACTATCTAGTACATGTCCATAAGCCAGTGTAAAAGAGTCTAGAAATAACAATGTGCGGAAGCCAAAAGATACAATAAAGGAAACACCTGGAAGTGAAACTACATACCGACCGGAACTTCACTGCTCGTCTAACAGCGGCAATACTCCTGATCAGTCTGCAACAAGGAAAAAGGATCTGGGTCATGCAAAACCCAGACGTCAGCGCGTCGTGTCATCAAGTACTAAAGTATGAACAGTGTAACAGGCAATGCGAATGTAAACATGAAATAAGCAAGGGTAACAGTAATATGAATCAGAGCAGTGCAGGGTAGTGTGCAGTGGGTAAACTGGACTATTCTATCAGGTTCTCTATTCTAAAGTCTTTGAAACCAAATTGATGAATCATCGATGTAACTCAATAGTATCCCGTGCATACTCGGACCACGGTCTAAGACTCTCGGGCTGAAACCGAGACGTGCCGCTAGGCACTAACAGGGAAAGGATAAAGACCAACGATGTCAGCAGCATCGTCACGAGGCGGGCCTGGCCTCTAAAACTGATCAGTACAAGTAGTGAACTGTTGAGTTACAAGTCAGGTTTCACCTTTGATTTCCCCATACCCCCAAGTTATATGTGTAAGTCAAGTCAGGTATCCCGAAATCAAGAAACTAATACCAACACAGGATCAGGTAAACAGGTTTGTCTGGATAGACAACAGGAACGGTCCATGAGGACTACATGTCAGGTTTGTCGGCATTAGACACAAGATCAGGTAACGGGTCAGGTCATGGTACATCAGGTCAAGTCAAGCAGTATACGGTACCATGTCGGGTAGATCAATATGTAGGTAGCAAGACAGGTCAAGAAGCAAGCGATATCATAGGTGTACTCACAATCAGTTATATAATCAAGCATGGTTATCAACAACATGATATAAGTAATGAATTAAGCAATAGGCAGATTCATTCGATTTGCAATATAGTTGTCAATTGTGTCACAGAGATGATTTCAACAATATAAGAATGCAGTAAGACAATTATAGCCATTTAATCATGTTAACAAGTTTAAGACTTCATAGATGCAATGTTATATGTGTATATAGGTTCCACGAATGAAATCACAATTTAAGCAGGTTAAATGTATACGAGTGTCCGAATGAAGTAAAACGGTAGAAAAGATGCCATAGGCTACACCATCAGTGAAAGTGTAATTAAAACATGTAAATGTGATTATTAGGTTCCAAATTAGTAATTACAACAGGTAGGTCACAAGTTTGAAAGATAAAATGATATATATCAATCTTAAACACGAAAAATGGGAAATTATAATACCAAAGTTAAATTGCAGGTTTTAGGTTGTCATTAATTATAAGTAAATATTGTTTAGCATGTAGCAAGGGGTACTTGCCTCGGGGATTCCCAGAACGGAAAGCGTACAGCACGTCGGATGTCGGTAAAAGTTGCTATGAACGCTCGCGTGTACGAAACAGGACCAGGTAATGTAAGAGAGTGACCATGCTGGTTAGGAACGTCCACAGGGTTTCTCGGATTGTCGGCAGCGGCACGGCTCCGGCGATCACCGGAAAAATCCAAGATCAAGAAAGACAAAGAGAAGAGAAAAGAAAAAGAAGAAGAGGAGGAAGAAGAGGAGGCTGAGGTTTGAAGAGTGTGTTTGCTCTGGAGTCAGAGACGGGGCAGGGGGGTGACAGCAATGGGTTTTTCGGCAAGGTTCTATGGCAAGGGTAGCTGTGGGTTACATGAGTTCCTGTCGGGTGTGCAAGGGTCGGGATTGCTTGGTGCAGGGGAGAGGAAGAGGGAGGTGATATGGAAGGAGATGTGGTGGTTACGACTGGTCGCGGGGTCGGAGCTCCGGCGATGGGCTCGAGTTCTTGCAGGGGTTTTTTGGGTTGAAGGAGGGAAGAGTAGATGGTGGTGAAATGAGGATGGTAGCGTGGGGAATGGGGCGATGAGGGGGCTGTGGAGTCGGTTTGGAGGAGGCGCAGGTCGGCGGCAAGAGTTGTGGGTTTAGGAAAGACAAAGACGTAAACGTAGGTTGATGGAGTTTATGGGTTGGTGATGGCGATGACCGGGCTTGGAGGCGAGGCTGCTGGTGGTGGGTTGGTCGGAGGGAATGAAGGTGGTGGTGATCGGACGTGGTAGTGGCTGCGGGGGTTAGGAGCCGATGAGGGTGATACTGGGTGCTTGACGACGAGGGCGACGTCGACGATGGTCTTGGCTTCGATGGAGATGGGGCTCGGGTGTTTGGGTAGAGGAAGGAAATGGAGGCGATCGAGAGGGATGAGGAGGCGAGGGAGATGTCAAAGGTGGAGGCGCGGTCGTGGAGACGGCAACGTCGGCGCGCGGCGACAGGGTGCAGGCGACGCGTCGATGGGTTGCGTGAGAGGAGAAGGGAAGAAGAGGGAGGAGGTTGAGGTCGGGGAGAAGGCGACGGCGGGGTGATGGGAAAGGTGAAGTTTTCCGGCGAGATGTGTGTTCTTGGTGCTCGGGAGGAGGGTTCACGCTTCGCGTGGGAAGGAAGGAAGAAGATGAGCGAGGAAAGAGAGAAGGGTACGCGGTTGTGAGATATGGCTGTTGAAGAAAGATTTAAAGGAAAAAATATTATAGTAGAGGTGAGAGAGAGAGATTGCACAGGATTGGTTGTAAAGAAAGATTTAAAGGAAAAATATTATAGTAGACGGGAGAGAGAGAGATTGCACAGGATTGGTTGTAAAGAAAGATTCAAAGGAAAATATTTTGGTTAGATTTAGGTATAAAAGCAGTTATATAGATTAGAATAATATTATATTATTAGTCCGTTTAGAAATTTTGGTGAACACAAAATTACTCCAAAACACGCCCGGGTCGGGTCCAAAAATTCAGGTTTAAAATATGAAAATTATATGCAGCTTCCAAATTACAAAATGAATGCTCAGTTAAAGAAAAAGCATACCCCTAAGAACGGATGCACGCACGTGCGCGTAGCCATCCAAACACGTCCGTTTCACTGAACGGGACGAGAACAAGGTGCATGGACGCTACCACGGGGTTAGGGGTACCATGCAGGCTATGAAATGCAATTTTAATTTATTTTTCGTGACTTAAAAGTTATATGATAAAACATGCGATGTCAGATGAAATGCCAATATGCAGTGTATATTAGATGCACGTGTCAATGGAACAAACCAGGGCAACCTATAAATATAGATCAATCAAGTTCAAGCAAGCGGGTCGGGTCGAAATGCAATGTAAAATGTAACCTACAATTCGCACCCAAATACGATAAATCAAGAAGGACCACGGATAATTAAATACGGAACTGGAATTGGTATAAATGAACTCGCGTGTTACAAATTTAAATGGACTCCGAATATCGGAGTGAACTAAAACAAAAGGTAAATCACGTTTTTTATTAACTGAAGGAAAAGAGGAGCGATGGTGTTTACCAAGAATACAATATTCACAACTGAATTCTGATCAAGTAAGAAAAGGTAGTATAGTACGTAAAGAAGAGAGAGGATGGTGACCAAGTCTCCGATACTACTGAATAGTAGAGACAGTTGCAGACATACTGAGAATGTGATCAATGTAGTACAGTCCATTCTGTTCATGCATCCCACCAATTCGCTGATTCGTCAAATTGTCCTGTATCCTAAAATGAGATGGATAAAATGTAACGGAGCAGTTAGAATCATTTGTAAGCCGACGGATAGAAAGAATATTTTGTTTTAAAGATGGCACTATTAAAGAATTTTTCAGATGTAAAGATGAAGTAAGTGATAAATTAGCAGAGACATGTGTCGTATTACCATCAGCCATGGAAATAAACTTGTGATGACTATAAGAAAGATTAGATGGTCCATCATGAGATATGATGTGAGGCACCAGAATTAGCGACCCACGAATTAGAATGAGAAAGAAACGATATACCTGACGGAGTAGAAAGGTTGGCATGAGCTACAGAAGAGAGGAGACGGCGTAACTGGTTCCATTCAGTACCGGATAAAGGTAAATGGCTTGCAGAAGTGGAAGGTCGGTCAGTAGCAACTGGTGTGAATGTCTGGCAAGCTGTAGGTGTATCATCAAGGCAGCCATGTATCTTCCAACAACAGTCTTCGCGATGATTAGTACCTCCACAATAAGCATAATAAAGACCGGCACGGCCATAGCCACGGGAACCACGACCACGAGCAGTAATATAGGGGCGGCCACAAACAGTAATTGAGACTGAATCAGAATCCATGATGAATGGCGCAGAAGTAAATCACAAGAAAGCGAGATAAGGTTGTTGAACACCTAAGCAAGTACAAGGGTAAAGAAGTCGGAACAAGACGATCGAATAGATCATCGTCATTAACTAAGAGGAGCGGAGACTGTCATGACCCATCCCCAACACAGACGGTATTGTCCGTTTTGGCTGAAGCCTCACGGTTTTGTCTTTCGGGGAGAATCGGACCCGATCAGGGGCCACTTCACAGGAGGTCACCCATCCCAGAACTTCCCTAGCTTGAGCATGCTTAACCACGGAGTTCTCAAGCTCCTGTAGTGCCGGTTCACTTAAAACGCGCTTCTGTGTTATAGGAGTGGTGTCATTTCATTTATAATTCTGGATTTGCCCTTTTTCGGAATGTATTCTGAAAATTCCCTATTGTTCTATAGTGGGTCCCACAGACTCAAGAGGTGGCCCCTGCCCCTTGGCATGACACTTGGTGTGGCATTTAGTTCCGTGAGCAAGAACCGGATCCCGACATTCTCCCCACTTTTGAACAATAGTTCGTCCTCAAACTACAGACCTACTATTGAGAGACCGCTCTGATACCATTCTGTCACGACCTACCCCTAACACAGACGGTATTGTCCGCTCTGGCCGAAGCCTTACGGTTTTGTCCTTCGGGGCAAACCGGACTCGACCAGGGGCCACTTATCAGAGGGTCACCCATCCCAGAATTTCCTTATCTTGAGCACGCTTAACTACGAAGTTCTCAAGCTACTGTAGTGCCGGTTCACTTAAAAGACGCTTCAGTGTTGTAGGAGTGGTGTCATTTCATTTATAGTTTCGGATCTTCCCTCCTTCGGAATGTATTCTGAAGATTCCCCATTGTTCTACAGTGGGTCCCATGAACTCAAGAGGTGGCCCCTACGGATTCAAGAGGTGGCCTCCGTCCATTGGCATAGCACTTGGCGTGACACTTTATTCCGTGTCGCACTTGGCATGGCACTATAGATATGATACGTGTATCCTAAAGTCTGTCTTTTTAAGCTATCTAATGATATTTGAAATCAATTAATATAATTCTCATCGTAACTCAACAGTATATATCCCGTTTATTCCCCACAGGACCACGGTATAATATATCCCGTTCATTCCCTACGGGAAACAATGGTTATTCCGTTCATGTCCGGAATCACGGTAAACAATTTTTTTTTGAGTTACGTTTTGGTTACATTCTTGATTTTCCCTTTCCCCCACCTTTCGTGTTCAAGTCAGGTATCAATAGAATATCTATCTAATACCAACACAGGAACAATCACATACAGGTCTTGTCTAGCAAGATAACAACTCAGGTCAATCAGGATAACAATACAGTATTGATGGCATTGGTTGTTATTACAGGTAACAAGTATAAACAATACAGCTATAGCAAAGGCAAGATAACGTGTCGCGCACATGTCAGATATTATATATTAAACAGGATAAATATTTAATTGCGCAACTAATCATAATAAAAGCAGTACTATAGTCGTTATGGTTATCTAGCTATAATGGAATTGATATATTCACTATTACTTGTTTAAATATAAATCTAACTGTAGTTGTAATAACGTTTAACACTTATTAATTATTATAATTCAATTGTGCCTACTGAAATAATTCCTATAAGTAATCTTGCACAACCTCACAATTATAACTACACACGGCTAGTGTTTCTAAATAGCAAAATACAAATTGTTTATATAAAATTGTATAATGCTAATAATTTGCAATATTCTAAATTTATATATTATAACTAAATATATTAACTGGTATATGTAAACTAGCATGTTGCAGGTTAAAAAACTTACCTTGATCGGTACCACGACCACGAATACGAATAGCCACGTTTCAAACACCGACGACACGACGTAAAACTTCGACATAAGCAAGGTCTTGGCTTCGACAGCTACAGGGGTTCGGCTGCTAGGGTTACGGGTTAGGGTTCGGTGGAAGCTAGCTCGAGGGTTTTGATCTTGGGTGCTTGGGTTTTAGAAAGAAAGGAGATGATGGTGATGTGGGTCGGAGCACATGAGAGGGCAGAGAGGGAGGAGAGTTGGTGATCAACGGCTAGAGGAAGTAGGTGGCCACGGCAGCATAGAAAGGGGCTTCGGTGAAGAGTACAAAAAGAAGAAGAAGAATATGCTGATGGTGATGATGGGTGCTCAGGGGTCTGGGTTGAGTCGGGGGTTTGAAGATGATGACAAGATGATGACGAGGAAGGGATGAGATTGGCGATGAGGTGAGGAAGGGAAAAAGGCAAGGTGAGGTGCGCGGCGTGGGTTGGGGCTCAGGGACGAAGGAGGCGAGAGAAAGGAAAAGAACAGATAGGAAGAGGGAGAGTTGGGTTTTAAAAATAAATATAAACTGTATATATATATATATATTATATAGTATAATTTATAGATATATATTATAGTTTTAGGGTATATAGATAATATCAACCTACACCCAAACTTCACCAAAATTTCGTTAAAAATATATTTTGGAGAATAATACATATATGTAGACTTTTAAACCATTATGTAAGAATATATTTTAAATAAATTATACCCCTAATATAAGATTTAAAAGGATTTTAAATATATATCTAAATTTAATAAATATTTGGTATTTAATAACTTGAGATTTAAACGTGATAGAATAAAACCAAAATAGGATATGGGATGATTAACCATTACTACTATTCAAATCACTTGCAACCTAAAAGAATAAAAAAAAATATAGAGCAATTTTTAAAATACCAATTAATATCGTATAACCGTACTAAGGTGTTACATTATACCTAACTACGAAAGAATTTCGTCCTCGAAATTCACGAAACAGGAAAAGACAAGAACAATAAAGATATGGATTTAAGAAAAGAGTTGTAGAAACTTTTATCGAATCTCGTTTTCATGTTCCCAAGTAGATTCTCTGTGCGAACGATTTCCCATGAAATAAGTACTAAAGGGATTAGTTTATTCTTAAGAACTTTTTCTCGTCGATCCACAATAACCATCGGCTGCTCTTCATAAATTAAATCTTCTCTCATTGTCAGTTCCGAGTGATCAAGGACGTGCGTCTCATCTCGAACATACTTGCGGAGTTGAGATAAATGAAACAGGTCATGAATACCCGCCAATGATGATGGTAGAGCCAATCGGTAAGTTACCTCTTCAACACGCTAAGTAATATCGAAAGGCCCCATAAATCGAGAACTAAACTTGCCTCGACCGCCAAATCGGATTACTCTCTTAGTCGGTGATATCTTCAAGAATACAAGATCACCAACAACAAATTCTAAAGGTCTTCCAGTATCAGCCTAATTTTTCTGTCGATCTTATACCACCTTCATATGTCACGAATTAGGTTAACTTTCTCAACAGTTTGCACAATGAGTCTTGGTCCCAACAATTTTCTTTCTCCAACATCGTTCCAACATACTGGCGAGACACTTACGACCGTGCAATGTTTCGAAGAGAGCCATCTGCATAGTTGCCTGAAAACTGTTCTTGTATGAAAACTCCACTAAATGTAAATGATCCTCCCACGGGCCCTTTAAATCCAACATGCAAGCTCTCAACATATCTTCAAGAATTTGGATCCTCCTCTCAGACTGTCCATCTTTATGAGGATGGTAGACCGTACTAAACTTCAAATGAGTTCCTAAATTTTCTTGTAGACTCCTCCAAAAATATAATAGGAACCGGGTGTCACGATCAGAAACAATGCTCCCTGGTATTCCATGCAATCTCACAATCTCCTGCATGTCCTCTCTGCTAAAGCCTCCGTTGACTATTCAACTCGAAATGGTATGAAATAAGCTGCCTTTATCAACCGATCGACAATCACCCAAATTGTGTTATTGTCCTTTGGATTCCATGGTGATGATGCTCACAAGTGGTATTTCCCCGGATTGCGACACGTGGCGGATGACATGTCCTAAAGGCTACAGAGGTGGAATAAATGAGTTGCATTAGGGGCATTCCTCGGGACCTCATCCCGAGAAAGTGTCCAACCTTTCAGGAGACCTCCCTGAGTACTTTCCACCTTCACCTAGCAAACTGCCAACGGCTCGTCTCCGAGCTTCCTCGGTCTCCTTGCTCGTCTCCATGCCATCTGACAGGTCGAGCTTCCTCGGCCTCATTACTCATCTCCGAGCCATCTGACAGGCTGAGCTTCGTCGGCCTCACTGCTCGTCTCCGAGCCATCTGACAGGCCGAGCTTCTTTGGCTTTCCCGATCAACCGAGAGCGCGGAACCCAACGCCCCCGCAACAGCTCCACGTATCTTGCTAGGGCGAGATATCCGTCTCCCCACGTTCCGCGCCCCACGCTGGCGCGTCCACTCATTAATGGGTGTATAATGCGAGGATAACGCAGGGGTGTAACTGACGGCGACGATTTCGCGCCCGCCCGCTCCACGCGACCACTATATAAACCCCTCTCTCAGACGACTCAGGTAACTCGAAATCATTTCCAATACGCCGTTACTCTGCACTTATTCCCCGTCACTAACTTGATCGTCGCAGGGTCCTACGATGGTCACTCACCCCGGGACTTCTTTTGCAGATAGCTCGGCGTCAACGCCAACCCATTGAGATCCACATGCTCAACAACTTCTAAACCAAATCTGTCACGTCCCACTTCCCAGAGTACGCTAAGGTAGGCACGTGACATAGCCAACCATGCTACCTGTGGATAGGAAAAATCCTTCCACGGTCATATTACGGCTGTAGAGATATCAAGAACAGGAAAGTAGACTAAACTATCTAGTATATGTCCATGAGCCAGAATAAATGAGTCAAGAAATAATATAGTATGAGGAAGCAAATGATCAAATGAACACCTGGAAAGTAAGGCTGGATACCAACAGAATCCTTACCGCTCGGTCTAACAGCGGCAAAACTCCTGATCAGTCTGCAACAAAGGTAGAGGATCTGGGCCATGCAAAACCCAGACGTCAGCGCGTCATAACATCAAGCAATAATATATAAACAAGGTAGCAAGACATGCAAGTATGATCATAAAAAGGTAAAGCAAGTGTAACAGCAATGTAAATCAGGGCAGTGACAGGTAGTGTGCAGTGAGTAATCTAAACTGGTCTATTGGGTTAAATACTCTCAAGTCTTTGAAATCAATTTGATGAATCATCGATGTAACTCAATAGTATCCCGTTTGTGCCCTGGACTACGGTCAAGATTCTCGGGCTGAATCCGAGACGTGCCGCTAGGCAGTAAAAGGTAGCATGTACAGATGAGTGATGCCAGCATCATCACCCCGGGGCTGGCCTAGCCCGTAAAACTGATCAGAACATGTATCTAACTGTCGAGTTACAAGTCAGGTTTCATCATTGATTTCCCCGTACCCCCAAGTTATATGTGTTCAAGTCAGGTATTTAAGTAATCAATAACTAATGCCAACACATGAGCAGGTAGGTGCAGGTTTGTCTGGATAGACAACAGGAACGGTCCGTAAGGACTGCATGTCAGGTTTGTTGGCATTAGACACAAGATCAGGTAACAGGTCAAGCCATGGTACATCAGATCAAGTCAAGTAGTGTATTTAGGTGTTATGTCTTGTCAAGAGTGTACGGTACCATGTCATGTCAGTAATAGGTGTAACAAGTCATGTCAGGATGCACAAGATGTCATGTGGGTACTCATAATCCAACTGGCATAAGCATGGGTATACAAAATAAGCATGAGTACTAATAGAACAATAAACTAGAACATTGTAATGTGATATGCCAATAGGTACAAATTAAAATATATGGATGTACGGTTATCGATTAGAGTTAGGGTTATGGTTCCAACATTAAGTAGGATGCAATTTATTAAACATGGAGTGTTAATATCACAGTATTATGTAGTAATGTGATCTATGGATGCAATTATATGTATCTTAAATGCGATGGATGCAAACGGGTATCCGAAAAGTTATAAAACTATAAAATGGTAATGTGGGATGTACAACTAAGCAATATGTGATATAAATATTGATATAATAATATTAATTTAGATAGCACATTCAAAGCGATATTATGTAATTATGTAATAACTATAAAAGTGGTATTGATTAACCATGCACAAGAAAGTTCCGTTCAGAAATTCAGCGTCACCCTGATTTGTAAAATAGCTTAAAAATAACAAACGTTCTCCAAAAGAGACGTGCCTTATACTAAAACAAAGATAATTCAATAAAGTTTTCATTTTTATAAGTATAAGTATCTCAGGTTGTCCCTACAAAAAGTTATGAACATTCAAAATTGAAAGTTTGCTGCTGAAATTTCCCTGGACAGCAGTTTAGAGACATTTTCATTTGCATTTAACGTTATTTAAATAATTTATTTTGCAAGTAAATATTTCATAGAGCTATAGTATTCTGAGTTAGCTTCGTAACGAACTGAAGAACGTATAATAATGATTTTTCTATGATTTATAAGGTAAGGTGTACAGTAAATTTCAGATTTGTCGTATCCGCTTTTTCAACGACGTTTCCTGTGTAAACTATAATATTTTCAAGTGTATAACATTATAAAGTGCAGGTTATAAACTAATTAAAGATAATAATAAGAAATATTACGACGATATATATATTTTAAATGATATGGATGCAGTATAATGTAATCTAGTATGTCACAAGATAAGTTTTCATGATCTAGATTTAAAATGATATAAACGGATGCAAACGGAACATCGAAACGTTATAAAATTAAACATGGGGTACTAGATTTAAACTATAGGTATGGTATTTATTTAAATAGGTATAAAATGAATTATATAGCATGTAGCAAGATTAACTTGCCTAGACGGAACAAGAACGGATGTGTACGGAACGTCCTTCGTCGGTGAAATGTCGCGACGCGCGCACGGTACACGGAACGGTTCCAAACAACGCACGAGGATGATCACGCAAGTCAGATACGTTCACTGGATCACTCGGATCGTCAGCGACGAGCACGGCTCCTGCGGTGATCACCGGAATTAAGAAACAATATCAAGAAAAAGAAAGAAGAAAGAAGAAGAAAATGTTGTGTATTAAATAAGGAAAGGAAAATTAACTAAATAAAATATATAAAAATATATATATCCAAAGGAGAGAGAGAAAGGAGTTGTTAGTTTGTTAGGAAATTAAATTTAAAATTTTAAAAGATTTTTAGATTTAAAATTTTAGATAAGAGGTTTCAGTTTATTAAAGAAATCATATGAAAATATTTAAACTAAATTTTAAAATTAAATAAATTGAATTTTGGCGGGATACAAAAATATTTAAAAACGCGTCCGGGTCGGGTCTAAAAATTCAGATTTAAAATACGAAAAATATGTGCGACTTTCAAAATTCAAAATGAATGCTCAGGTAACGAAAATGCATACCCCTAAGAACGGATGCACGTACATGCGCGTAGCCATCCAAACACGTCCGTTTCACTGAACGGGACGAGAACAAAATACGTGGATGCTACCACGGGGTTAGGGGTATCATGTAGGCTATGAAATGCAATTTTAAATTATTTTACATGACCTAAAATGTTATATGGTAAAATATGCAATGCCAGGTAAAATGCCAGTATGCAGTATACATGAGATGCACGTGTCTATGTAACAAGTCAGTGTAATCTATAAATATGAATCAAACAGGATCAAGCAAGCGGGTCGGGTCGAATGCAATGTAAAATGTAAAATACTATTCGCACCCAAAATACGATAATTCAGGAAAATACCACAATTAAGGAAATACGAGAACTGGAATTGGTATAAATGAACTAGGGTGTTACATTATACCCAACTACAAAAGAATTTCGTCCTCGAAATTCCAAGAAGAAGAAAGGATAAACAATCAACAAACTACAAGAATAGATGTGGAAACTTCTATCGGATTTCATTTTCTCGTTCCCAAGTTGATTCTCCATGCGTGCGATTTCCCCAAGAAACAAGTACGAGAGGGATAACTTTGTTCTTAAGAACATTTTCTCTTCGATCCACAATCAGCATCGGTCGTTCCTTAAAGGTTAAATCTTCTCGTACAGTCAGCTCTGAATGATCCAGCACGTGTGCTTCATCTCGAACATACTTACGAAGTTGAGATACATGAGACACGTCATGAACATTCACCAAAGATTGCGGTAACGCCAAACGATACGTCACCTCTCCAATACTCTCCAAAATCTCAAAGGTCCAACAAGTCGAGGACTAAGCTTTCCTCAACTTCCGAAACGGATCATCCCTCTAGTCGGTGGTATCTTCAAATACTAGATCACCAACAGCGAACTCTAGAGGTCTTCTCGACGTATCAGCCCAACTCTTCTGTCGGTCTTGTGCTGCTTTCAAATGATTCCGCATAGTGTTAACCTTCTCAACTGTCTGCACCACCAAAACTGGTTCCAACAATCTTCGTTCGCCGACATCGTCCCAGCAAATAGGTGAACGACACTTGCGACTATATAGAGCTTCGAATGGAGCCATCTGAATAGTCGCCTGGAACGGTTGCTGTAAGAAAACTCCACCAAATGTAGATGATCCTTCCATGAACCCTTGAAGTCTAACATGCAAGCTCTTAACATGTCTTCAAGAGTTTGGATCGTTCTCTCCGACTGGCCATCTGTTTGAGGATGATAAGCTGTGCTAAACTTCCATCGAGTCCCAAAACTTTCCTGTAAGCTCCTTCAGAAGTGTGATAAGAATCGGGTGTCATGGTCGGACACGATGCTCACAGGTACTCCATGCAATCTCACAATCTCCTGCATGTACCGCTCTGCTAACGCTTCCGTTGACTGACCAACTCGAAACGGTATGAAGTGAGCTGCCTTGGTCAATCGATCAACAATCACCCAAACTGCTTTGTTGCCCTTTGGACTCCGCGGTAAAGCTGTCACGAAATCCATGGTTATATGTTCCCACTTTCATTGAGGAATCGGAAGTGGTTGCAATAAACCAGCAACCCTTTGATATTCAGCCTTAACTTGCTGACACACCAAGTACTTTGCTACAAAGCGAGCAATCTCCCTTTTCATACCTCCCCACCAGAAATGCTGTCGTAGATCACGGTAAATCTTCATGCTTCCTAGATGTACGAAATACACGGAACTGTATGCCTCCTTCATAACTTCTTCGCGAATATCTTCTTTTGGCACACACAAACGGCTACCATACCGTAACGAACCATCTTCATGAATCAATAAGTCCGTTCGAAGTCTAGCTTCAACCTGTTCTCGAAACTTTTGCAATCTAGGGTCCTGCGATTGCGCTGCTTTAATATTCTCGATTAACGACGAATGTACTTGCAGCTGCATTAACTGTCCCGAAGAATGCGGTAGCACAACCTCCAAATCAAATCTTCGAAAGTCTTCAATGAGTTCTTTCTGTGCAGTCAACGTCTAAATTGCTGGTAACCGACTGAGCGCATCCGGTACGACATTAACCTTCCCCAGATGGTACTTAAGATCAAGATCGTAGTCAGTCATCAGCTCCAACCATTTACGCTGCCTCATATTAAACTCCTTCTGTGTGAACACATACTTCAGGCTTTTGTGATCGGTGAATATTTCGACCCTTTCGCACAATAAGTGGTGTCTCCACATCTTTAAAGCGAAAATCACAGCTGCTAGCTCCAAATCATGAGTTGGTTAATTCTTCTCATGGGTCTTCAACTGTCTCGATGCGTAGGCTGTAACCTTCCCATGCTGCATTAAAACACATCCTAATCCTTTTCCAGATGCGTCGCTGTGAATCACTAATCCTCCGGAACTGTCTGGTATGGTCAAAATAAGAGCGGTTATCAATCTCTGCTTCAACGCCTCAAAAGCTGACGCACACTTATCCACCCACACAAATGGTATTTCCTTGCGCGTAAGCTTGGTCAAAGGCTTAGCCAAACGAGCAAAATTCTCCACGAACCTTCTGTAATACCCGGCAAGTCCAAGAAAGCTTCTGATCTCAGCAACGTTTTTTGGAATCGGCCAATCCCGAATTGCTGCAATCTTTTCGGGATCAACGGCGATTCCATCTCCGGATACGACGTGCCCCAAAAACTTCACTTCTTCAAGCCAAAACTTGCACTTGCTCATCTTTGCATATATTCTTTCTTGCCTCAATGTCTGCAGTGCGATCTTCAAGTGTTCTGCATGCTCTTCAATATTCTTTGAGTAAACCAGAATATCATCAATGAACACCACTATAAACTGGTCCAAGAATGGTGAACAGATTCGGTTCATCAAGTCCATGAATATCGCCGGTGCATTCGTTACTCCGAAGGGCATCACTAAGTACTCGTAATTTCCATACCAAGTTCTGAACGCCGTCTTGCAAATATCTTCTGATTTAACTCGGAGCTGATGATATCGGGATCGCAAATCCAGCTTCGAGAATACCCTTACGCCACTAAGCCGCTCAAACAATTCGCCAATGCGAGGGATCGGGTACTTGTTCTTAATAGTCACCCGGTTTAATTCTCGATAATCGATGCACATCCTCCTTGTGACATCATCTTCTTTACTAGAAGAACTGGAGCTCTCCAAGGTGAGTTACTGCTGCGAATCCAACCCTTCTCAAGTAATTCGGTAACCTGCTTCTTGACTCCTTCCAACTCCACTGGTGCCATTGGGCAGTACGCCTTTGAGATTGGCGCTGCACCAGGAATAAGATTAATTGCGAACCCCACATCTCGTTTTGGCGATAAACCCGAGATGTCTTCGAAGACGTCCATGAATTCTCGAACAATAGCCGGCGCTTCTTTCTTATCAACTTCCATCGACGAAACAACATTGTCTGTCGGCCTAGCCCTAAACTCGACTGGCCCGACAGAACTGCTTCCTCCAACAAAACAAACTCCGGATGTCCGGGAATCTGGAGAATCACTTTCTTTTCCTTACCATCAATATAAGCGTGGAAAGTGTCGCGAAAATCCATTCCCAAGACCATAACAAACAAGGGATGCACCAGAATTGAATAATTCTAATGCGGTATAGCATGAACAAGTAAGATATCGAGATGACTTCATCCGAAGTCAAGATACTGACGAAGATTAAGTACGGTAAACATAATTCAAGCTGACGATAAAACAAGAACTGGTAAGCAATGGAACCGAGAGAAGCAAGGTAATATAACGATCATGAAACAAGAAAGTGAATCAAGACCAGGACTCTAAGTTACTTAAATAGAGTACCGCATTTTAACCATGCTGCAGTTCATAGGTACAATTACATAACTCCACTCAAGTCGCCCAAATCCTAGTATCAAAATCAAGAAACAGGGAGAAACAATGGTGAATCCAAAAAGGTTTCAAGCCGAGATGCAAAGTTGTTTGCATATCGTCAAGGAAAAGGATACGAGAAAGATATGATTCAAGAATCACGTTAGCAAGGTGGCAGGACATGTTCCTAATCACAAGTATTCTGATTCGTGTATTGGGTCCAATACCCAACTACAAAAGAATCAAACTCGTTTAACCTATATCCCATGGCTCTGATACCAAAAGAACTGTCACGTCCCACTTTCCAGAGTACGTTAAGGTAGGCACGTGACATAGCCAACCATGCTACCTGTGGATAGGAAAAATCCTTCCACAGTCACATTACGGCTGTAGAGATATCAAGAACAAGAAAATAGACTAAACTATCTAGTATATGTCCATGAGCCAGAATAAATGAGTCAAGAAATAATATAGTATGCGGAAGCAAAGGATCAAATGAACACCTGGAAAGTAAGGCTGGATACCAACAGGATCCTTACCGCTCGGTCTAACAGCGGCAAAACTCCTGATCAGTCTGCAACAAAGGTAGAGGATCTGGGCCTTGCAAAACCCAGACGTCAGCGCGTCATAATATCAAGCAATAATATATAAACAGGGTAGCAAGACATGCAAGTATGATCATAAAAGGTAAAGCAATTGTAACAACAATGTAAATCAGGGCAGTGACAGGTAGTGTGCAGTGAGTAATCTAAACTGGTCTATTGGGTTAAATACTCTCAAGTCTTTGAAATCAATTTGATGAATCATCGATGTAACTCAATAGTATCCCGTGCGTGCCCTGGACCACGGTCAAGATTCTCGGGCTGAATCCGAGACGTGCCGCTAGGCAGTAAAAGGTAACATATACAGATGAGTGATGCCAACATCATCACCCCGGGGCTGGCCTAGCCCGTAAAACTGATCAGAACAGATATCGAACTGTCGAGTTACAAGTCAAGTTTCATCATTGATTTCCCCATACCCCTAAGTTATATGTGTTCAAGTCAGGTATTTAAGTAATCAATAACTAATGCCAACACAGGAGCAGGTAGGTGCAGGTTTGTCTGGATAGACAACAGGAACGGTCCGTAAGGACCGCATGTCAGGTTTGTTGGCATTAGACACAAGATCAGGTAACAGGTCAAGCCATGGTACATCAGGTCAAGTCAAGTAGTGTATTTAGGTGTTATGTCATGTCAAGAGTGTACGGTACCATGTCATGTCAGTAATAGGTATAAAAGTCATGTCATGGTGCACAAGATGTCATGTGGGTGCTCATAATCCAACTGGCATAAGCATGGGTATACAAAACAAGCATGAGTACTAATAGAACAATAAACTAGAACATTGTAATGTGATATGCCAATAGGTACAGATTAAAATATATGGATGTACGGTTATCGATTAGAGTTAGGGTTATGGTTCCAACATTAAGTATGATGCAATTTATTAAATATGGAGTGTTAATATCACAGTATTATGTAGTAATGTGATCTATGGATGCAATTATATGTATTTTAAATGCGATGGATGCAAACGGGTATCCGAAAAGTTATAAAACTATAAAATGGTAATGTAGGATGTACAACTAAGCAATATGTGATATAAATATTGATATAATAATATTAATTTAGATAGCACATTCAAAGCGATTAATAACTATAAAATTGGTATTGATTAACCATGCATAAGAAAGTTCCGTTCAGAAATTCAGCGTCACCCTGATTTGTAAAATATCTTAAAAATAACAAACGTTCTCCAAAAGGGACGTGCCTTATACCAAAACAAAGATAATTCAATAAGGTTTTCATTTTTATAAGTATAAGTATCTCAGGTTGTCCCTACAAAAAGTTATGAACATTCGAAGTTGAAAGTTTGCTGCTGGAATTTTTCTGGACAGCAGTTTAGAGACATTTTCATTTGCATTTAACGTTATTTAAACAATTTATTTTGCAAGTAAATATTTCATAGAGTTATAGTATTATGAGTTAGCTTCGTAACGAACTAAAGAACGTATACTAATGATTTTTCTATGATTTATAATGAATTTTATAAGGTAAGGTGTACAGTAAATTTCAGATTTATCGTATCCGCTTTTTCAACGACGTTTCCTGTGTAAACTATAATATTTTCAAGTGTATAACATTATAAAATGCAGGTTATAAACTAATTAATGATAATAATAAGAAATATTACGACGATATATATATTTTAAATGATATGAATGCAGTATAATGTAATCTAGAATGTCACAAGATAAGTTTTCATGATCTAGATTTAAAATGATATAAACGGATGCAAACGGAACATCGAAACGTTATAAAAATAAACATGGGGTACTAGATTTAAACTATAGGTATGGTATTTATTTAAATAGGTATAAAATGAATTATATAGCATGTTGCAAGATTAACTTGCCTAGACGGAACAAGAACGGATGTGTACCGAACGTCCTTCGTCGGTGAAATGTCGCGACGCTCGCACGGTACACGGAACGGTTCCAAACAACGCACGAGGGTGATCACGCAAGTCAGGTACGTTCACTGGATCACTCGGATCGTCAGCGACGAGCACGGCTCCTGCGGTGATCACCGGAATAAAGAAACAATATCAAGAAAAAGAAAGAAGAAGAAGAAGAAGTAAGAAGAAGAGGTTGTGTATTAAATAAGGAAAGAAAAATTAACTAAATAAAATATATATAAATATATATATGCAGAGGAGAGAGAGAAAGGAGTTAGTTTGTTAGGAAATTAAATTTAAAATTTTAAAAGATTTTTAGATTTAAAATTTTAGATAAGAGGTTTCAGTTTGTTAAAGAAATCATATGAAAATATTTAAACTAAATTTTAAAATTAAATAAATTGAATTTTGGCGGGATACAAAAATATTTAAAAACGCGCCCGGGTCGGGTCTAAAAATTCAGATTTAAAATACGAAAAATATGTGCGACTTTCAAAATTCAAAATGAATGCTCAGGCAACGAAAATGCATACCCCCAAGAACGGATGCACGTACATGCGCGTTGCCATCCAAACACGTCCGTTTCACTGAACGGGACGAGAACAAAATACGCGGATGCTACCACGGGGTTAGGGGTATCAAGCAGGTTATGAAATGCAATTTTAAATTATTTTACATGTCCTAAAATGTTATATGGTAAAATATGCAATGCCAGGTAAAATGCCAGTATGCAGTATACATGAGATGCACGTGTCTATGTAACAAGTCAGTGTAATCTATAAATATGAATCAAACAAGATCAAGCAAGCGGGTCGGGTCGAATGCAATGTAAAATGTAAAATACTATTCGCAACCAAAACACGATAAATCAGGAAAATACTACAATTAAGGAAATACGAGAACTGGAATTGGTATAAATGAACTAGGGTGTTACAAAATCTCAACCGTCAAAAACCGCCATCACAGGATCGATGGAGGACAACATCTGAAGGAGATCACAGCCTCCATCAGTTGGCGTTGTCTGTGGGAAGCTCTTCAGAAGCTTCTCCACCCCTGAAGTTGATCTTCTGCCCTCGACCCGATGTCGAGCGACAATCGCGATGATCCAAATACGAGTCGCCACAACGGAGGCGGGAGCGGCTCGTCTCCTCCTCCCAACGTGATCAACGCCTTATCTGCTCGGATAGACATGCTCACATTGCTGGTGGATGTTCTCGTCCGCGTTCAGACGGCGGGCCCTACCCACCAGGCCGCAATTCCTCCTTTTAGGGATAACGACGTCCGCAGAAGGACGGACGGGCACGCTCACGATCTCACTCGTGCTCATCCCAGCGTCACCGAGCACCTGCATGCCGACTCCGGCCACCGTGACCCGCATGCGGTGATTGCTTCCATGACTCGCTGGGCGTCGGACAGCTCCACGCCCTGATCCCAAGGAAGACTGGGCCGTCGCTCCGATGCCCGCTGTGCGTTCTCTCCTTTTGAGGAGGTGTCGGTCAGCTCGCCTGCTTCCAGGCATGACCGTCGCCTCCACGCTCGCCGGGGCCGCACGAACTGGGAACGCCGGGACCCCTCGATGAGGGCCTCGTCCGAGAATTTGAGAAATTCGATAGAGCGGAATCAAAGCCGCACCGTCGCACAGACCCAGAGCGGGGGTAGCCACCACCCCGACTGCACGGAATCCTCATGGTACCACCACCGGCTTGAAGCCCTTGAAAAGAAAATCGAAGGCATACAACGGGATGGCCATGCGTCCGGCGAAGGGGCCAGGTACTCCGCGGTTTCATTAACAAAGCCTTTTAGAGAAGAGCTGCTGGCCGAGCACGTCTCGTCCAGGAACAAGCCGCCAAAAGTGGCCCTCTTCAACGGGAAATCCGATCCGAAGGATCATCTAGACGCATTTAAGACGGGCATGATCTTCCAAGATAACTCGGACGCGGCTCAATACCGAGCTTTCCCCACCACCCTCATCCGGGCTGGCCGGAACTGGTTCCGAGGACTTAGGCCACGCTCCATCTCGACCTTCGACGAGCTGGCCACCCAATTCCTCGGTCATTTCGTTGGGAATCGATGACAAAAAAGGACGGTCGACTACCTATTTACCGTTAAAAGCGGAGACAAAGAATCTTTCAAAAGATATGTCACCCGCTTCTACAACGCCTTCCTCGAGCACCCTGAGCACCGCGATGAAACAGTCATCACCGTGCTGAGGTCGGGTTTTAGGCACAAAGAGTGGCTCTGCTCTTTTGCATCAGTTCAACCTAAGACCATGCCCGAAGTAAAAACCTGGAACGAGCGAGAAATCCAACTCGAGTCCGAGGTAAATTCAAACCTGCCCAGAGTCGACCAGGCGGACAAAAAGAAGAGGGATAGGGAGGAGGAGAAGAAATTCGATTGTCCGAAGCCTTACTTCCCGAGGTTTCAGGAGTACACTCTTCTAAACATCTCTCTGACCGAGCTGCTGGAGGAAGCTAAGGGTTATAGGTTCTTCAAGCTCCCGCCAGTCATCCAAAGAGCGGGAAAGCGTCTTCGCGGCCCATACTGCGCTTTCCACGGGTCGCAGGGTCATCTCACTGAGAACTGCAAGCAACTCCGTGACTACATCGAGGAGTTGATCCGCTCAGGCCACCTGGCGAAATACCTGCGGGACAAACGACAGGCGGAGCGGGAGCAAAATGGCCAAACCCCTCCCGGGGAATTAACGATCGGGCAGATCATGGTCGTTACTTCGGATCCAGCTCGGGAAAGCGAGGGGAACCACAATATCCTCCCAATCGAGGGTACAAGCGGTATGCCATACAAGAAGTGCATGAGGGACGAACCGATCACCTTCACAGAGGAGGACCTCCACGGCATATCGCTCCCCCACAACGACCCTCTCATGATAACGGTCATAGTCCACCGTTACGAAGTTCAGATGATATTGGTCGACTCAGGAAGCTCGGCGGATATCCTGTTCCACGACTGTTTCCAGCGTATGGGGCTAGAACCATCCGACCTCCGACTTACCTCTCATGGCCTATTTGGGTTCACCAATCATTCCGTCCCTGTCGAGGGATTGGTCACCCTCCTCAACATTGGGGAAGCGGGCAATACGCGAAGCATACCAGTGGACTTCCTCGTCACCAAGGACCCTTCATCCTACAACATTCTTCTACGACGTCCCACCTTAAACCCTCTCCGGGCCCAGATATCGACTTATCACCTGACGCTCAAATTCCCTTTGAAGAAAGGGGGAATAGGCTGGGCCTATGGAGACCGGCAAACCGTTACGATTTGCCTCGCTTCGACGTCCGCCGCCGGAGAGCAGGGCGACGATTTTGAGGGCATGCCTGACATCTGAGGATCTTTGGATACACGCGACGAGTAAAAGGAGGTTAGAGGTGCCCCGGTGGAAGCATTTGTGGAAGTCCCCCTCGAAGAAGGGGTTGATGGCCGGACAGTCCAGATCGGCTCACTCTTGACTGGAGACCACCGCGAAGACCTAATCAGGTTCCTCCGAGATAATTCGGACGTATTCGCTTGGGCATCGACGGACATGCCCGGAATCAACCCTAAAGTGATCTCCCACAAGTTCGAGGTCGACCCGAAAGCAAAACCCGTCCGACAAAAGAAGAAAAGTTTTGCGCCGGCCAAGCAAAAGGAGATAGAAGACGAAGTGGATCGACTGCTCGCCGCTAATTTTATCAGAAACCTGGACTACTCAGATTGGCTGGCGAACGTGGTCATGGTTAAGAAGGCAAACGGGAAATGGCGCATGTGCGTCGATTTCACGGATCTGAATAAGGCCTGTCCCAAAGACAACTATCCCTTCCCTTGGATAGACCAGCTGGTAGACAGCTCGGTCGGCCACGAATTATTGAGCTTCATGAACGCCTTCTCTGGTTACAATCAGATCAGGATGAACCCGGCCGACGAAAAACTTACCGCCTTCACCACTGATCGGGGGTATATTGCTACAAAGTGATGCCCTTCGGACTCAAAAACGCCATGGCCACATATCAGCGCCTGGTCAATAAACTGTTCAAACTCTCAGATCGGCAGAAACATGGAAGTCTACGTCGACAACATGCTCGTGAAATCCATCTCGTCAACTGGGCACACTAAAAACCTCGGCGAGACGTTCGACGTCCTGCGCAAGTACAAAATGAAACTGAATCCAGCTAAGTGCGCGTTCGGAGTTACCAGTGGGAAGTTCCTCGGGTTCATGATAACCCACCGAGGAATCGAAGCAAATCCTGAAAAGATCAGCGCCATCCTCAATATGGCAACGCCCAAGAACATTGTTGACATCATGCGGTTCACAGGAAGGGTCACTGCCCTGAGTCGCTTTATGTCCAGATCTAGGGAGAAGTGCTTCCCGTTTTTCAGAGCCCTAAGGAAAATCCCTAAGTTCAAATGGTCTGAGGAATGCCAGAACGCCTTCGAACAACTCAAGGCGCATTTAGCGACCCCACCGCTACTAACCCGACCAATCGAGGGTGACGAACTATTGCTATATCTGGCCATCTCCGACCAAGCTGCAGGCTCAGAGCTTGTCAGAGAATGCGAACGCATATGGAGGCCGGTCTATTACGTGAGCCATGTTTTCAAAGACGCAGAAACGAGATATCTGGCCATAGAGAAAATAGTCCTGGCACTTTTCGTCGCCTTCAGAAAACTTCGGCACTATTTTCAAGCGCACGATCCTCGTCCTCACCGAGTGACCTTTAGGGTCGATTCTCGCCTCCTGAGTCATCGGGACGCCCAGAGAAGTGGAGATTGAAACTGTCCCAATTCGATATCAAATACCGCCCCTGACAAAAGAAGAAACGCTGACACGGGGCCCCGTACCATATCCCTTGGTCGAGGAGGTGCCCGACCACATCCCGGATTGGGTGCTATACGTGGACGGATCCTCCACTGAGGAGGGAAGCGGGGCTGGCCTGATCATCCGTGGCTCGGACGAAGCGGAAATGGAATACTCTTTAAAGCTTGGGTTCATAGCGTCAAACGTCCCGGAATACGAGGTCTTGCTGGCAGGACTGCGGATCGCCTCCGGTGTAGGACTGAAGATCATCAGAGTTTGCAGCCACTCCCCACTGGTCGTCGGCCAAGTAACCGGGCGTTTCAAAGCCCGGGAACCGCTCATGATAAAATACTTAGCCGAGGTAAAAAAGCTTTGAAAAAAATTTGACGAAGTCCAAGTGGAGCAGATCCCCAGGAACCTGAACAGCCAAGCCGACGCTTTGAGCAAGCTCACATCCTATTCGGCCACCTGTAAAAGAAATATCCTTTTCGAAGTCTTATCTCGACCTAGCGTGAAAGAAGGGAAGGTAACACTCCAGATATAAACAACCCAGGAAGAGGGCCAAGATTGGAGGAAGCCTCTCATGGAGTTTCTGGAAGACGGTTTGCTCCTCGAAGATCGAGGGGAAGCTCACCGGCTATGGGCCAAAGCACGCCATTTCGTCTGGAGAAACGGAAACCTATACAAGAAGTCATACACTCAGTCTCTGCTCCGATGCATCGACCCCTATGAGGCTGACTACGTTCTGTGAGAAATACATGAAGGGGTCGAGGGAGCGCATCAAGGAGCCCGCACCTTGGTCCAGAAGACGCCGCTCCAAGGGTACTAATGGCCGAAATTGCACCAGGACGCCGAGAAACTGGTCAGAAGGTGTATGAACTGCCAACTTTTCAGCAGTATACCTCGTCTTCCCGCAACCGAACTAACGCCACTTAGCTCCCCTTGGTTGTTTGCACAATGGGGGATGGATATGGTCGATCAACTCCCTACCGGCACTGGCGGACACCGATACATCCTCGTCGCCATGGACTACATGAAATGGATAGAGGCCGTACCCATCAGAAAACCGGACGCCACCTGCCACCTCTACGATAAAGTTCCTGTAGAACAACATAATTTCTCGATTCGGAATCCTGAGATATATAGTTACCGACCATGGGACCAACTTCGAAAATGATAAAGTTAAAGAGTTCTGCAGCGACTACCACATACTGATGAAGTTTGCCGCGGTTGCGTATCCTCAATGCAACGGGCAGGCCGAGGTAGCGAACCGAGGCGTCATCCGCGGTCTCAGATCCCGTTTAGAAGGAAGGCAAGGCGGCTGGGTCGAGAAACTGCCACCGGTGCTGTGGGTATTACGAACGTCAAAGAAGACACCCACGGGAGAAACCCCATTCAGCCTTTACTACGGTACCGAGGCAATGGTCCCTGTGGAGATCGGACTGCCCAGTTACATGGGAGAACATTTTGACGATGAAACCAACACCTCGCACTCCGAAATAACTTGGACATCTTGTTGGAAAAACGGGATCGTGCGCAAATCAAAACGGCCGCCTACCAGCAGCAAACCGCATGCTAGTATGATGCCCGAGTTAAATATCGGGCCTTCAAAAGGGGAGACCTGGTCTTACGAAGAAACGAGTTCGTAGACTAAGGAAGACTGCACAAGTTCTCCCCAAAATGGGACGGACCATTCCTCGTAACGGAAGCATTGCCCGATGGAGCGTATCTCCTACAAGACGCCAGGGGGCATAACTTTCCCCGGCCTTATAACACAGAAAAGCTCAAATTGTATAAGTTAATATGTATCCTCTTTAGAAATAATGTAATTCCTTTTGGAATTTAACTAAGTCTTCCGGGCTAGGTCCACCATAGGACTCCAGCCCTTTGTCTCTTTTCCCGGTTTCGAGACTCTAAGGTTTGTTCTAAGAAAAAGTATAAAATGTACTGAAGAGATAAAAAAAGACAACACACTTCGGCGAAGGATAACTTTATTTGTTAAGAGGTATTGTGGGCTCCTCAGTATTACAACCATTACAACAAAGGGAGGCAAGATTAAGGAAACACTGTCGGTGGTACACCGAGGAAAGCGCCTCCAGCCGATCCTAAGCAGCTTCGACCAGCTCCTTCCGACGGTACTCGTGGACCCTAGAAGCCATGGATTCCCCGGGATCCTCTTCCGCCGAGCAGGAAGCGATGACCAACCTTCGTTGGAAACTCTCAAGAAGGAGGTCCACCGAGCGATCCCGCTTACTCTTTGAGATCATACCGAGACCGTGGACCGTGTGCATTTTGTCGAACGCCTCGTCCATTAACCATGGGGATAGGGTATTGTGCAGAGCCGGCGAAGTCCTCCATATCGCATAAATGAACACCTAAAGAGCAGATCTCCAGCGGAGTAAGCGCCCACAGTGGCCTTCTAAGCGGCTTATCAACGCCTCTTACATTTCCTTGGTACATTTCCTTGGAACGATCGAGATTGTAAAAGTATACGTCATCACGGGAAACGATCTCCCTGATAGTATACACGTGGCCGGCCATCTTCAGGGAATACGGGAATAAAACGAAATCAACATGCCTTCGTTATTTATAGCCTCAACAAAAAAGCTTCCAACGGCCGAGATTTACTCACGCAACGACACAATTCACGAAATATCGTACTTTCCCGATATGGCACTGCCACGTGTCGCCCGTGACGGTCACCATTCCCACCCTTTACGGATCAAGGGAGGTTGAATAACGCCCAAGAAGATACTATAGAGTCAATAAAGCCCTCGTCGCGAGGCGACCAAGTAGCCTCCTGCTCGGTCCATCCGCAGTGGGCAGCTTCCTGCCCATCAACGCTGTGGATCTAAAGCCCTCCCCACGAGGCCACCGAGTAGCTTCCTGCTCGGTCCATCCGCAGTGGGTAGCTTCCTGCCCATCAACGCTGTAGATCAAAAGCCCTCCTCACGAGCCCACCGAGTAGCTTCCTGCTCGGTCCATCCGCAGTGGGTAGCTTTCTGCCCAACAACGTTGTGGATCAAAAGCCCTCCTCACGAGGCTACCGAGTAGCTTCATGCTCGGTCCATCAACAATGGATAACTTCCTGTCCATCAACGCTGTGGATCTAAAGTCCTCCTTACGATACCACCAAGTAGCTTCCCGCTCGGTCCATCCGCAGTGGGTAGCTTCCTGCCTAACAACGCTGTGGATCGAAGCCCTTCTCACGAAGCCACCGAATAGCTTCCCGCTCGGTCTATCCGCAGTGGGTAGCTTCCTGCCCATCAATACCGTGGATTTAAAGCCCTTCTCACGAGGCCGCAGAGCGGGTTCCTGCTTGGCCCATCATCTCGCCTTCAGGCGGCCCGACGATACAAATTTTTCCTTCCATTTATGGATGGAAGAAGGGACGACTATTATCCCTGACCCGGCCGGTCCACCTTTACGCTTATACGAAAAATACACCCAGCTCGACTCTTCCTTGCTGGTGCCGGGATGATTTTTATAGCAGAGCAAGGACATAAGTAGGGTCAAGCTGAAGGGGATCTGATCAAGTTTTAATTGGACCAGAAATCCGAGGAGGATTCTCCACGAGTTCGGCGCTAGCTGACCCGGGACAAGATGGAAGCAACGAAGCACCCCACAAACCTCGGTTGGGAAGGGCAGATGCATTACTGCCCGAAACGCTTCCAAATACAGGGTAATTTCCTTGCCCTGCACCTGGTCTACCCGCTCACCCTCTCTAGCTAAACGGATGGAATAGTTAGAAAGGATATGGAATCGAATCCGAATTTCGGAAAGCTCATCCAGACTCTTCAAGACGGAGGGCGTATAGCAGGTGTTCTTGATGCGCACCTTGGAGGCCCATGTCGCCGTCTGACGGCAAGTGACAGGAGCAGTCCTGACTCTAGGCGGGGAGCCCGACACAGAAGACGTTGCAGAAGAGGAATCCTCTTGGCTATCCGAAGCCGAAGAGGAGGAAGACCCACTGGACTCAGCCCCAACAACTGGAGCCTCATCGTCCGACTCAACCCTCACTACCTCTACAGACTTCTCAGATGAAGACATCTAACCTGATTCAAAGAAAGAGACTCACCGATGAAAAAGCAACAGAGGATCCGATCTAAAAAGTGGAGCGCCGGGCAATCTTCAACAAATGGAAGAGAATTAGAGCAAAGTGTTAGCCTTAGGATGGTCCCCTCCTATTTTTACACCTCAAAAGAGAACATCCTACGGCCCAAATTGGTTCCCGCCAAAACGAAATGTCGTGCCCAAGCGGCAGTCGAAGCTCCACGTGGCGGTCAACCATTGGGGACGTCTCTTTGGTTGCAGGAGTCAGAGACAGCCTGTCGCTTCCGCCAACCGACGTCCGACACGTGGCACGTATCCCAACTGGCGAATAGACTGAAACGGCGCCCTCTTTAAAGTGCAATCATTTCACCGATCCGCTAACGCCATCGGAGATACACGCGAAAATTCAGGCGCATGACGAGACGACACGTAGGCCTAAAGATCGAAACGACGCAACCGCCAAACGCCATGTCGTTCTCGGACGATCCACATTCTGATTCTCGGCGCCAAACTGAGCCGAAGAAAAACCGAGCAGGCCACTCTCGATCCGACCCATAAATAGGTCGGAACGAGAGTGAGGGGCTAATGATGATGCTCAGAAGTGGTATTTCCCCAGACTACAACACGTGGCGGATGACATGTCCTAAAGGCTACGGAGGTGAAATAAATGAGTTGCATTAGGGGCATTCCTCGGGACCTCATGTCGAGGAAGTGTCGACCTTTCAGGAGACCTCCCTGAATACTTTCCACCTTCACCTAGCAAACTGCCAACGGCTCGTCTCCGAGCTTCCTCGGTCTCCTTGCTCGTCTCCGAGCCATCTGACAGGACGAACTTCCTCGGCCTCACTGCTCGTCTCCGAGCCATCTGACAGGCCGAGCTTTCTTGGCTTCCCCGATCAACCGAGAGCGCGGAACTCAAGCCCCCCGCAACGGCTCCGCATATCTCGCTAGGGCGAGATATCTGCCTCCCACATTCCGTGTCCCACGCCGGCGTGTCCCCCATTAATGGGCGTATCCTGCCATTAATGCGAGAATAACGCAGGGGCGACGATCTCGCGCCCGCTCGCTCCACGCGATCACTATATAAACCCTTCTCTCAGACGATTCGGGTAACTCGAAATCATTTCTAATTCGCCGTTACTCTGCACTTATTCCCCGGCACTAACTTGATCATCGAAGGGTCCTACGGTGGTCACCCATCCCGGGACTTCTTTTGCAGATAGTTCGGCGTCAACGCCAACCTATTGAGATCCACACCCCCAATAACTCTCAAATCAAATCTCAACCGTCAAAGACCGCCATCACAGGATCGACGGAGGACAACATCTGAAGGAGATCACAGCCTCCATCGCGTGGTAAGGTTGTCACGAAATCCATGGTTATATGTTCCCACTTCCATTGAGGAATCGTAAGTGGTTTCAACAAACCAGCTACTCTTTGATGTTCAGCCTTGATTTGCTGGTACACTAAGCACCTCGACACGTAACGAGCAATCTCTCTTTTCATGTCTTCCCACCAAAAGTGTTGTCGCAAATCTCTATACATCTTCATGCCTCCTATATGTACTGAATATGCGGAACTATGAGCTTCCTTCATGACTTCTTTACGAACATCTCTTTTAGGCATGCATAAATGACTTCCATATCTTAACGAACCATCTTCAAAAACCAATAAATCTGTTCGAAGTCCTACTTACACTTGTCCTCGAAATTTCTGTAATCTAGGATCGTGCCACTGTGCTGCTTTAATACTATCAATCAAGGATAACTGCACTTGCAACTGCATCAACTGTCCCGAAGAATCTGGTAATACGATCTCCGAATCTCTGAAATTCTGTTATAATCTCTTTCTGTACAATCAACATCCGTATCACTGGCAACCAACTTAAAGCATCCGGTACTACATTAACTTTCTCCGGATGGTACTTTAGATCAAGATCATAGTCAGCCATCAGTTCGAACCATCTATGCTACCTCATGTTGAGCTCTTTCTGTGTAAATACACACTTTAGACTCTTGTGATCAGTGAACACTTCTACCCTTTCGTCTAATAAGTAGCGTCTACAAATTTTTAGCGCAAAAATAACTGCTGCTAGCTCCAAGTCATGAGTTGGGTAGTTCTTTTCATGAGTCTTCAATTGTCTCGACGCATAAGCTACAACCTTCCCATACTGCATCAAAACACATCCCAAGCCTTTCCTTGTTGCGTCGCTGTGAATAACTAATCCTCCGGAACCATCTGGCACTGCTAAAATAGGAGCGGTTGTCAATCTTTGTTTCAGCGCTTCAAAAGCTAACGCACACTTCTCAGTTCATGTGAGTGGTACCTCCTTTTGTGTTAACTTGATCAAAGATTCTTCTATCCGAGCGAAGTTCTCCACAAACCTTCTATAATATCCAGTAAGTCCAAGGAAACTTCTGATTTCCATATTCTTTGGAATTGGCCAATCATGAACAGCCGCAATCTTTTCGGGTTCAACCGCAATTTCATTTCCAGATACAACGTGACCCAAGAACTTCACTTTTTCGAGCCAAAACTCGTACTTGCCCATCTTAGCATACAACTTTTCTTGTCTCAACGTCTGCAATGCGATTTTCAAGTGTTCTTCATGCTCTTCTTTGCTCCTTGAATAGACCAAAATATTATCAATGAACACCACCACGAACTGATCTAGAAATGGTGAAAAGATTCGGTTAATCAAGTCCATATATATCGCCTGTGCGTTAGTAACCCCAAATGGCATAACCAAATACTCGTAATGCCCATATCGAGTTCGGAATGCTGTCTTGCAAATGTCTCATTCTTTCACCCGAACTTGATGATACCCTGGTCGCAAATCCAACTTCGAAAAAACTCTCGCGCCACTAAGTTGATCGAATAATTCGCCTATACGAGGGATTGGATACTTATTCTTAATAGTCATCCGATTTAACTCTCGATAATCGATGCACATCCTCTGCGTGCCATCTTTCTTTTTGACTAAAAAAACTGGAGCTCCCCACGGTGAACCGCGGCTGCGAATCCGGCCCTTTTTTAGTAATTCGGAAACTTGTTTCTTTATCTCTTCTAGTTCCACCGGTGCAATCGGATGATAAGCTTTTGAAATTGGTGCTGCTCCTGAAATAAGGTCAATCGCGAACTCCATATCTCGTTTTGGCGGTAAACCTGAGATGTTCTCGAATATATCCATGAAATCCGGAAACCACTACTGGTGCTTCCTCCTTGATTACTTCTATTGACGAAAAAGACGCACTTGTCGGCTTAGTCCTAAATTCGACCGGCCCGACAGATTTGCTACCTCTTAAGAATACAAACTCCGAATGTCCGTGAATCTCGAAAATTATTTTCTTCGCCCTACAATCAATGTGAGCATGGAAATGCCAAGCAAGCCTATTTCCAAGACGACATCATAACTGCCAATATCTATCACCAATAAATCCTCAAATAACTCCCGTCCGCAAATAACAATCGAACAACCCTTGCATTCCCTACTAGATATAATTCTCCAATTCCCGGTGTGTGTCTCAATTGCTAGATAGGGCCGTCTGTGGGATATAGTGTGCACTAATAAAGTTGGACGACATAAAACAATGGGATGCATCATAATCGAATAATGCCAATGCGGGAAAATTATAAATAAGTAGGATACCTGAAACATCGTCTGAAGTTTTGGCCTCCTCAGCCGTCAAGCTGAAGACTCACTCGCCCCTGATTAGGCCTCTGAGTAATCTGCTTCTGCTGTGCTCTCGGAATATCACCCTTCAATTGAACTCTCGATGGACAAGTATGAATCCGATGATCAGCAGCTCTGCAAATCAGACACTGCCCGAGCCTCATCCGGCACTCCTTCCGAAAATGACCCGGTCGTTGGCAATAATCATAAATCACATCCTTCTTCTATGTTGAAACAAAGGTCCTTTTCATAGGTACCGTCCCATGTCTGTTTACCGAAATGTCTCTACGTCCAAAATCTCTGGTTGGTGCATACGGACTCTTTTGCACTACAACTGCTTGCTGTTGAGTACCCTTTATTCTTACTGATAAACTCGGTTGTTTCCTAACCGTCTTGAGAACTTGGAAGAAGGTGGTCAATTCCAACGATATGACGTGTCTCTGAATCTCCACATCCAAGCTACGTATAAACTATCTTGCCCTATCTGCCTCGTTGGCAGACAAGGGCCCTGCAAAACGACTGAGCCAGGTCTACTCAGCTACATGTGTATCAACGGATCCACCATTCTGTTTCAAGCTAATGAACTTCTCTTCCATTTCCTTCCTGGAAGATTGCGGAAAGAAATTATCCAAGAAACTTCGCGAAAAAGTCGCTCAGCCGATCGGCATAGTCAAACGGGTCTCCTCAACAACCCTCCACTCGTGAGTGTAATCTACCAATTGGATGCGTACTACATCCATTCTTTTCTCATCTGGAATCAGTGCAGCAACAAGTAGGTTCTCTGTACCTACTAACTACTGCTCCGCTGGCAATGGCTTCTCTAATCCTGTAAATGTGGATGGACCGAGCTTCCTGAAGTCTGCCACGGTACCCTCACGCTGTGTTGGTCTAGGAGCTGCCGTCCTATCAGCTGCTGTGATAACAGTCTGTTGGACCATCCTCATGCCCTTTTGGAAAGCCTCGGCTTGCCGCTGGTTCAATTCTGTTTGACGCTTTTAGTTCTCTAGCATACCATGTACAACCCCAAGTAATGTGGCGTCGTCCACACGCTTTTGGTATGCCCGCAAATCTCTATCTACCATAATTCTGAAGCTAAGAACACTAAAGAGGATTAGCAACAGAAACGTAATTCAATAAATAAGAAGTTGATAAACTAAAGATTCACACTGGCAAGGTAGTAATATGGAAGGATATGTTCCTAAATCCGGGCTTCTTAGTCAGTGTATTGGGTCCAATACTCAACTACAAAAGAATCAAACCCAGCTAACCTAAAACCTATGGTTTTGATACCAACAAAACCCTGTCACCCCACTTTCCAAAATATATAAATACGGTACGTGACAAAGCCAACCATGCTACCTATGACGAGGAAAAAATACTTCTATAGTCACATTACGGCTGTCAATCAGATATCAAGAACAATAAATAAAAATCTAACACATGTCCAACTTCCACAATAAAATAATAATAAGAAAGTAACGAAAACGAATAAGAATCCAACAAGAAATAATATCCTAGCTACGTCTCTTATGGGATACCATGTAAACCATAACTAGAAAATAAAACTAAACATCACTAAACTAATCAGCAAAGCTCCTCACTGCTTAGCTTTCTTGTCCAAATATTCTCGATTTTCATACGGCAAGGTTAAAGGAATTGGGCCATGCAAAACCCAGACGTCGGTGCGTCATAAATATTATAATAATAAACCGAGAAATGTACTACATAGGATGTTCTGTGCAAAAAGATGTATAATTATAAATAACAATCACAAGCGATATAACAGCAGGCTAGTTGAAACCAATTAATGTAATTATCATCGTAACTCAATAGTATATATCCCGTTTATTCCCCACGGGACTACGGTACAATATATCACGTTCATTTCCCACGGGACCACGGTACAATAAACAATGGTTATTCCGTTCAAGTCCGGAATTATGGCAAACAATATCCTTTTGAGTTGCGTTTTGGTTATATTCTTGATTTTCTCTTTCCTCCAGGTTTCGTGTTCAAGTCAGGTATCAATAGAATATCTACCTAATGCCAACATAGAAACAATCGCGTACATGTCTCATCTAGCAAGAGAATAAGTCAGGTCAATCAGGATAACAATACAGTGTTGATGGCATTGGTAGTTATTACAAGTAACATGTATAAATAATACAGCTATAGCAAAGGCAAGATAACGTGTCGCGCAAATGTCAGGTATTGTATATTAAACAGGATAAATATTTAATTGCGCAACCAATCACATAAAAGCAGTACTATAATCGTTATGGTTATCTAGCTATAACGGAATTGATGTATTCTCTGTTACTTGTTTAAATATAAATCTAACCGTAGTTGTAATTACGTTTTACACTTGTTAATTATTATGAACCAATTGTGCCTACTGAAATAATTCCTAGAAGTAATCTTGCACAACTTCACAATTATAACTACACACGGCTAGTGTTTCTAAATAGCAAAATACAGATTGTCTATATAAAATTGTATAATGCTAATAATTTGCAATATTCTAAATTTATATATTATAACTAAATACATAAACTGGTATATGTAAACTAACATGTTGCAAGTTAAAAAACTTATCTTGATCGGTAAAACCACGACCACGAATACGAATACCCACGTTTCAAACACCAACGATGCGACGTAAAACTTTGACATAAGCAAGGTCTCGGCTTCGATAGCTACAGGAGTTCGGCTACTAGGGTTGCGGGTTAGGGTTCGGTGTAAGCTAGCTCGAGGGTTTTGATCTTGGGTGCTTGGGTTTTAGAAAGAAAGGAGATGATGATGGTGATGTGGTTCGGAGCACAGGTGAGGACAGAGGAGGAGAGTTGGTGATTGACGGCGAGAGGAAGTAGGTGGTCACGACGGTGTAGAGAGGGGGCTCCGGTGAAGAGTACAGAAAGAAGAAGAAGAATATGCCGTTGGTGATTATGGGTGCTCGGGGTTCTGGGTTGAGGAGATGGATGCGGGTGTTGGAAGAAGATGACGACGAGGAAAGGATGAGATTGGCGATGAAGTGTGGAAAGGATGAAGGCAAGGTGAGGTGCGCGGCATGGGTTAGGGCTCAGGGACGAGGGAGGCGGGAGAGAGGGAGAGAACATAGAGGGGGAGAGAGAGTTGGGTTTTAAAAATAAAATATAAACTGTATATTATATATATATTATCGTTTTATGGTATATAGATAATTTCAAACTACACCCAAACTTCAGCAAAATCTCGTTAAAAATATATTTTGGAGAATAATACATATACGTAGACTTTTAAACCATTATGCAAGAATATATTTTAAATAAATTATACCTCCTAATATAAGATTTAAAAGGATTTTAAATATATATCTAATTTAATAAATATTTGGTATTTGATAACTTGAGATTTAAACGTGATAGAATAAAACCAAAATAAGATATGAGATGGTTAACCATTACTACTATTCGAATCACTTGCTACCTAAAAGAATAAAATAAAAGAAATATAGAGCAAGTTTTAAAATACCAATTAATATCGTGTAACCGTATTAGGGTGTTACAGAGACGAATGTTGCCGTGCGGCTGTTGGCAAGGGCTAGGACTAGAGTTCGAGAGGGCTGCGATTGGCATGGAGGCAGCGACATCATTAGAGGAGTCAGTCTACAAGCAGAGCAGCGGCCATGGAGGCTGCTGCTGAGTGCGAGGAGTCCATTCGGTTTGATGTGGTGACGGCTGCTGTGCATGGTGCGTGCCGCTGCTGGTGGTGCGGATGCTGGTGCAACGTGGTGCTGCTGCTTGTGCGGATCTGGTGCGACGTGGTGCTGGTCTGGTGCGACGTGGTGCTGCTGCTGGTGTGGATCTGGTGCGGCATGGTGCTGGTCTGGTGCGACGTGGTGCTGGTGCTGGTGCGGTGTTGGTGCGACGCGGATTTGGTGTGACGTGGTGCTGGTGTTGGTGCGGATCTGGTGCGACGCGGATTTGGTGTGACGTGGTGCTGGTGTTGGTGCGGATCTGGTGCGACGTGGTGCTGGTGTTGGTGCGGATCTGGTGCGATGTGGTGCTGGTGTGGGTGTTGTTGTGACGTGGTGCTGGTGTTGGTGCGGATAAGGTGCAATGTGGTGCTGGTGCGGGTGCTGTTGCAGCATGGTGCTGGTGAGAAGGGCTGTAGAGGGAAGGGCGGCGAGAGCGTCGGCGGCGAGGGAAGAGAAGAGGGGCGGCGGCTAGGAAAATTAGGGTTATGATTTGGGAAATTGGGAATTTCCTCGCAATTCTTTTCAAAACTCTGATTCCATGAAAAGAATCGAGAGAAAATGATTTATTAGCATAAATAAGAGTCCATACAAATCTATATAGAGAGAGTTATAAATCACCTCTCAATTTAGTAACAAAATGTACTCATAACTAATATCTACCAACTAAATATACTCATAACTAATTATATTCTTAACAGATCTAAATGCATCTAAGAATTAATTTAGACAATCAACGCAAACCATACCTAAAAACCAATTTAAAAGATCAAACCCGATACGTTAATCCGATTCGCGAATTATTTTATTTAATTACGAAATTCGGGAATCGTGATTCCGATACACAAATCCGAGCGAATCGGAGAGAATCCACTCCAATTTGCGAATCCGACACGATACATGAGGGGTTTTTACAAATTTGTGCTTCAACACTGCACGCAACTATATATGTTCGTGTCATTAGCTGTGTATGTTTAGTATTTATTTGTTTCAAAAGCCTTTTGGATATCCATGAATTATGTGTTCAGAACTATTATTTTCTTATCAAATTTTGAACTCAATTACTTTTCATGTCGTATTTCTCTATTTGTGTGTATGTCACATAAATGTGTGTGGGGGACAGATGGGCTCAAAGGACTGTGCTCGGTTGACTTAGGAGGTCTTTCAAGTCCTTGTTCTTCTAACTTTATAGTTTTAATTAAATGAAGGTACTTTGTAATTCCAGTTGCATTAATTGGTATTTTTCTTGAGAACCCATTACTCATGTTTCCAGTGCTCTAATAAATGTAGCCTTTTCTACTTTTTATTTTATTTTACTTTTGTTATAGATATTCAAGGGAAGAATGCAATCCTGAGCCAGCTGCGTTCCTTTATTTTTCCCCCCTTATATTTTTTCCTCCTGACATATTCATACTTCTAAAAATCCTAAAATTTGCAGGTTCATGTGCCACCGTCGTGTATGCTCGATGGTGTGTCCTCACAACACTTTTTTGGAACCGGGGTTATCATATATCATTCAGAAACCATGGGTTTAGTGGCTGTCGACAGAAATACTGTTACCGTATCTGTTTCTGATATAATGATTTCATTTGCTGCATTTCCCATGGAAATTCCTGGGGAGGTATATACTTTTGTATTGTTTGTATTCAGGACGAATATTATTGATCTGATTGAATTATATTGTCCCTCAGGTTGTTTTTCTGCACCCTGTTTTCAACTATGCTCTTGTTTCTTATGATCCTTCTGCTCTAGGAGCGGATGCCTCCATTATCCATCCTGCTGTATTATGTCCTGGTGTGTATTCCTATCTATACTAATGATTATCACTTTTTTTCTGAACGTCTTTGCCATATAAAGCTAGAATTTTTCGCTTCCTATTATAGCACAGACCTTTCCTTTTTCTTTTTCATGAATATGTATGGCAGTTTACCAAAGTTCTCAAGTATCTGCTGTGAACTGTTTCCATCCTGCAATTTTGCTGACTACTTCATTGTATACAGTACTTTGTTATAGTTAATCAAGTGGGTTTGTAGATGACAGATAACACTAACAACATGCCTTATAAATTTTATTATTTTCAGCTCTGTTATGGCTTTAGATGAACCTTAAATTTCCCCCCATCAATTTTCGTTTATGCCTACCTCTTGTCTAGTCCTCATTGCTCCTTTTACAACAAAATTTCTTCTCTAACTGGCAGACTTATCGTCCTTTATTGTACACATCCAAACCATCTTAATCAGTTCTTAACGTTCTTAGTTTTCTCCCTCGTGTTATTATCATGGGAGTTTCATGTTTCTGATGTAATTCATTTCTTATCCAATCTCTTAGACTTAGAGCATTACCGCTTAGCTTCGTCAACATTCTCGTTAGCCAACAACTACACTCATTTTCTGGACTTCTTATATCTTAGTAGTTCAACATTCTGATCCATAAAGCAATGCTTGTCTCTTGGGTTATTTCTAGTAGTCTAATAAAACTCTTATCTGTATATCGGTGTTTCCTCCTATCCTTATTAGAGTTTCTGTTGTTAAATTTTCTCTCTTTCCTTCCTTTTTTTAATTTTCAGTATGTTTAATATGTGTGTAGTTCTTCGGTTGATTAGATGTGTGTTTTCATATAAATATAGCTGAGAAAGTAGTGAAGCACTATAAATGTTTGTTATTGCATGTTAATGACCTTCCACATTATTGAAATGTAAATTATTTGGTCTTCCCTTCAATAACCATGGGTGCTATATCTTTCATTCTATAAGAAGCAGATTGTATCGTTGTCTTTCGATGGTAAAAGCGGGAGGGATAAGGTGAAAAACATGTTTGTACAAGAAGGGTAAAGGCATCGTGGTCGTCAAAAACAATTTGATAAGAAAATGCGATGAAAGTGTCTGCCTTTGTAATTAATAATTAAGGACAATGTAAGTACAAGTGCTTGGTTTTGTGATAAAGAGAGGAAGGACTTCAATAGGTTTATTTGAGAGTGGATAACACTTATTTGAATGATAGTTAAGAAGAGTTACACCGGGGCAAGGCTCAAATTACTTTCTAATCTTTATCTTTCACAGAAGTTCTTGTCTTCATTCTTCAAGCCTAAAGCTACTCTGGGGCTCATTAACCAGTCCTAGCTATTTTGTTTCAAGTACTTGTTAATTCTTGCAACCTGCAAATGCTTCATCTCATTCCTTGAAAGATTCGACAACTTGAAGTTTGTTATGGATCACTTTGATAGTTGATACTCTAAATGGACTGTTATAATTATAATGGAGGACGTACCAATATTCGGGTGATGACAAGAATTCTTACACTTCACCGAGTAGAAAATATAAATCTTTCTTGATGTTTATAGCACAACTTTCAATGTTTGCGGTGGGAAAACAACCTATACCGTCTTTGCTATCTTTGCTGTTCTTAGAACGATATTTCCATATTTCTCTCTAGGCTTATTTCACAAAAACCACATGTGGTTTACAAGAGTTTTTCAAAACCACCATACAGTTCAAACTCATCACGCCCTGTACGTTGTACAAAAACCACCTGTGGCAATTTGTAAATTTTTTTGGCAATTAATGGGTCATGTGACCTCGCATTTGACCGATTTTTGTAGTTTTATCCGAAATAATCCGTCCTATCATTATATTAGCTCTTTTTCTGTAAATTTCGATCAATTTCAAATTGAGGCTTGTTCTCCAAATCCTCAAACTTATAGTCTTGTTCTCCAAATTAGGGCAAATTGCCCACTAAATGGTACTACGAGTATGGTTTACCTTCAATGCATATGTAGGATCTGTATTTTCATTAAAATAAGTGGTTAATTTAGTCAATTTTTTTAATAAATAACCACATTGGTTTTATGTGTAGCGAAATAAAAGTTCGATGGTTTTCGAGACGAGTTTAAACTACAGGGTAGTTTTGGAAAACTCGATTAAACCATTAGGTGGTTTTTGTGAAATAAACCTTCTCTTTATATGTAAAAGTAACTTGGTGCATTCAATCTGAATAATACAATTTGGGTTTCGTGTCTGAATCTATGTTATTTGTTACAGAGCCTGCATTACGTTGTGGAGATTCTGTTCATCTTGTGGGACTAAATCAAAGTTTACAGGCAACATCTAGAAGATCTTTCGTTTTAAATCCATGCACTGCTCTAACTATTGGATCAGCTGGTACTCCACGATATCATGCGACCAACATGGAATTTATTGCACTTGATATTGGTAATTCATTCTGCCTTTTTCTGACTGATGATAGACATAAATTTTTTGCATCTAGTCTATTGAGAAAATAGGTATTGCATTGAGCCATCATCACTGTTGTAAGGATTACGTATCTATGTGCAGCGGAAATTCAAGATCTTTGTTTTAGGATAGATTGAAAAAGATCATCCGATGGATATCAAATTACACGAAAAGAACACACCAACAAAAACACACAAGATTTACCCAAGCTCGGCAAAACTAGCACCTGATCTTGCAAACCGCGACGAAAACTAACACTATGAGAAAGAATTATAAGAGATTCCACCGTCTTCTCACCCTCTTTACAAAGAAATATCCTTTTTTACAAAACCTCTCTATCCGTGACCGCACTTGGCCGCCCAAACACTCTAATCAAATTCTAAGTTATTAGAAAATTATGGATACATGAAAAAACTTAGAGAAATTCTCATATATATAGGGTATATAAATGCTAGGAAATAAATCCATATTTAAACTAGAGATAAATATGAATATAATTTAGTGATTAGATTTAAATCTAAACTAAAGAGATTAGATTTAAATCCTAACTAATCCTTAACTGATCCGAATTTAAATCAAATTTAACAATCTCCACATTGATTCAAATTCGCTTTAATCTCTTTATTTTCTCAACACATTGAAACTTCGTTCTCGTCGCCTTGAGTCCAAAGGCATATTAATAATCTACTAGGCAAAACTTGAACTTAGACCAAAACTATCTAAGAAATGCATTAGCCGGATTACCTAGGGTACTACCCTCCGTAAGAGACATCATATTCTTTTTAGTCCCCGAGAAGAACACTCACCTCATTTCGTTCTTCCAAACCCAACAATCTTCGCAAATCGATGGCCTCCCTAACCGTCTCTACGACGGCTATCAACCATGCCTCTATTGTTGAAACCGCGATACCAGCATGAAATGTCGATCTACCCGACACTGCATCCGTGTCCAATATGTAACCCGTCGTCGACCTTCATCAGCCTCTATCACCATACCCTATCACGATGCACCCATCAACATCGTCTCCGCTGAATGGCAAGCCGAATCCTTCACTATCTGTAACACCCTAGCCCGATCGTATGTTTTTTCTTTTCTTTTGGGATATATTGGTTTTGCTATTATTACTACTACTATTATTATTACTATTACTATTATTAATTTAGAGTTTAATATTTGTTTATAATCTAGTAATGTCTTATGTTGATATCCATATAGTATATTTTAAATATTAGATATTTATTTATTTTAGTATGATGGTTATAACAAAAAATATGACAAAATACTTGAAAATCCTTTTTAAAATTCTTTTAGAACCTTTTGGGTTATGAGAATTATTTTTCTAAACTTATATATATTTTCTTATACTCTCTCTCCAAATATATTTTATCTCTCTAAATAAATCTATATCTATTTTAATCATACACATTTAAACTAATTTATATATATCATATCTATTTAAAACTTTATATATATTTATATAAATATTTCCTATTATCCTATATAATAACAAACCCTACACATATTTTAACTATATATATATTGATTATCTAGTTTGTTTAAGATGTTTATTGGTATGCTAATTTATATTTATATTAATTAATATACATACGATATATATACTGTCAACAGTATTTTGTAACCATAGATATATGGTAGATTGTTTTGGTTATGATAAATAATTGAGGAGATCTCTTAAAATCTTTAACAAATAGTTCTTATAGGGGTTTTGTGATATATTGTTTTATCTAGTTTAACAATCTTTTCTCTTTTCTACCAATTTTACTCTAACCAATATATAAATAATGCACTTATATTTTACATAATCTTAATCTCTCTCCAATCGGAATCTCTCTTTCCAATTAGAATATTTCTCTTCCCCTTCTCTCTCCGCTATATATATATATATAATTCTAAATCTATATTTATCTCTCAAATCTCCTTCCTTTAAAAGCTGACGAGCACCCATCACCAACCACATCCAACTCCAGAATAGTAAGCAACATGGATCAAGGTTCTCTAGCCGAGCGATCGAGTTTGGATTGCGTTTCGTATTGTCGTATTTAACTGTCTCAAGACAGATACTTTGGCTCTCTATTTTAGTCGATGCAACATCAGCAATTCTCTAAATAAATTATTAACTTACAATGTTTAAATAAAATAGTAATATTATGTCGTCGCCTCATTAATATATCATATAATATTTGTACACATGATGAAAACTCTAAAATCTAGGGCACCCATTAATCCATTCATCACGCGAACAACTGTAAAAGTGCAAGCGTGATAAAATAATTATTAACATGTAGATGTGGTTTAATATATAAAAAACTTTATAAGTAATTATATGTTTCTTGCAACCATATTGGTATACACTGGTATGCAAAATGTCAACACTTATATCCTAATCTATAATATAAAAATATACAATTATTACTGTTAATCAATAAATGCTCCGGTCTTAATATTTAATATATAAAAATTAAACTTTCTATACTGCCACTTTTTATAATATCACTGCACTCTATATGCCCTAGTCATATAAATTTTATTGACACTATAATTTATATTAATACTTTCTGTTATCACATAATTATAATACTTATTAGTAGTACTTACATGATAACTAGTCAATCTGTCACTTATTTTAATTTACTATCGCGTAATTATACTATTATCACTATCCGATTTATGGATTTGTAATTTGTCATTCCTATTTAACTATGATTAACCCTTTAAATCATGTTCTAGATTATATCTGATACAATAAATAAACCCGGATGTTAAATACAGATATTTGCATATTTATGTAGAGTCTTATTTACATTTTTGATTTTATCATATCATATCGCCTATATTTAACATTTTACTTAAGACTATTATTGTCGATATGCTTGAACAAGCATAACATGCTATTCCTGTTTATGGACACTTTCATATTATAACTATTGTACTTGACATGCTATGACTATTCATTGTTCCAGTCTACTCATATTAAAATGATATCTCTAATTAGAATGCTGAATTACATGCTATGCCATAATCTATACTGTTACAAGTTCCATTTCCGTACAATTAACGTGATATTATATGTGCTCGTCCTGTCAGCATTCCTAATTAGTGATTCAGTTTATTGTCAGTTATAAATACGCGGGGTGTTGGGATATTTAGAGTGCGCATTCGTTCAACAGGATCTCAGGAATCCCATACCGGCAGCTCGTACCGGGCTATATCGATCGCTTGTACCGGGCTATATCGGTCGCTTGTTACTACAGCTCGTACCGGGCTATATACGGTCACATGTTCATTCCACATTTAGGCTCGTGTCTCCTAGCCCATCGGGCCTACCCTTAGATTAGGAATACTTCTACAGATGTTGACGTACCCACTCGAACTCACGATAGGATATATTACTTTTTTAGTGACCAACTAGAATATTACTTGACCGACTTGACCTGTTTACATGCTTGCTTCATATTACTGCCATATCTATTTCTATATGTCCACGCGGGCTTCACTATACTAATATATTCATATTATCACACACATGTACACTATTACGATTGAGTACTTGTTAAGATGTTCTGACTTCCTTAAGACTTGCTATCTCGGGTTTAGAGACTGATTCGCAGACAGAGCAGGATCAGAATAACTATCAGGAGTTTGCCGAAAATTAGTAGTATTTGCAGGTTTATTTTTATTTTATTTCAGTTGCTATTAGAATGTGCGCCCCTCACGGGACATTAGGAATAATGTATATTTTGGATCTTGTATTTTGTTTATTCGGAACCCTTTGTTATTTGGATCTATTGACTTTATTTTTATCTCATGAATTCATCAATGTTATTTGTTATTTATATAGCATGATATTAGTATTATATCTTCGATATTATCGTATATATTTAGCTAGAACCTTAGGTGTGATTATGGTATATCAATTTCCCTTTGTCCAGGAGCACTGGCGGTTTCGGCCTATATTTCCATATTCCGGGAATTGGAGTGTTACACTATCTTTCAAGTATCTCAGGATCCGCTCCACAGCCTGCCAATGCTCTCCACTTGGAATAGCTCAGTATCTGCAGATTGCTCCAACTGCCTATGCAATATTCACACTCGCATTTAACACTTTAGACATGTGATCTCTCTCAGCATCAGACTCTGGTGATTATATCGCCGAAAGCTTAAAATGCGTCTCTAAGTTAGAAGATACGGGTCGAGTCTTCTCCATCCCATAACGAGCTAGAACCTGCTCGATATCCTGCTGCAACCGACGCAACTCCCCATCCATGACACTCTCTATACCATGAATAAAACATACAGCTTTTCTGTCGAACTTTCGATCCTCTTGTTTTGGAGACTCGTCCCTAACCACTCTAATGTGTCGAACTGTTCTCGACCTTTGCACCACTGGCTCTACTGGACTCTCCACCTGAATTGAAGTACCGACCATCTCATCTTTCATAATTTGGACTAGGACTTCGAACTCCACCTCGCTTGGCGGCATCCATGTTCTTCGTTCACCATTTGACCGTGATGTAGTTCTAGAGAGTTCCGGAAGATTTTAGATGCTTCCGGAATATTCTAGAAACTTGTAGAAGACTTTGGAAGAGTTTAGAAGCTTCCGGAATATTCTAGAAACATGTAGAAGGCTTTGGAAGAGCTTAGAAGCATATAAAACTATGAGAGATGATGAAGGCTCAAAGAAACTTCCATGAAGACTTCTAAAGTAAAATATCTTGTGTGGATATTTTTTAGGAAAATATCTAGAATAAAATATCTAATGTAAGTAGAAATATCTGGTGTGTATTCCTTGAAATGCCTATAAATAGGCACCTAACTCTCATTTGTAAGTATAAAGTGGTCTTGGAAGTTTATAATAAAATTGTTCCCTTTATCTTTTGCTCTCATACGTCTCTCTCTACTTCTCTAATTCTAATAATTCTCTTCAATACTCTCTCTTCAACTACAACAATCATTCTACTCTCAAGTACTAACAAGTGCTTAAAAGCGGGTGCTAATATTTGGTAGGGGACTTGAAGGCTAAGCTACATTTTCTTTGGGTCTAAACACAAGCCAAGTCTCAAGTTAACATAATCATATATATTCAAATACCCACATTCAAGTAAGTTCTCCAGTTTTACACTTTCTTCCACCATCTTAATTACCATATTTTCTTTGTTGGTTTATTAGCTTAGATATTTACCAAATTGCTTGAAAGAATTAATCTTTTTGTTTAAACTTACTTGGGTAATCATCAAGTTTACTTATATAACTTGGATTGAACATTTTATTTGCCACATCTCATTTGTAGGTGATATTATTTGCTATTTTGTAATTCAAGTTCTCTTAAATATAGACTACATTTGCATTTTCATTTAGTTTTCACATCTAATTCATAATAATTGCATCAGTTTTGGTGTTAGAGCAAGTTTCAACCCTTGGGAACTTCATAGGTTGCATTTAGCTCCTAATTTTCTTGCATTTTACGTGTAGTCCAAAAAAATTGCATATATACTTATAATGGCTAGCAATCATGATTCACAATCAAATACACAAACTTATCCATCCACAACATGGCAAGAAGCCTTCTTAGCCCAACAAACAAAAATTCAACAAATTAATGATCAAGTAAAACAATTAACCGAGTTACTCACGAATACATGTCTAGAAAGACAAAATAATCAACCCCGGTATAGAAACCTTAACAATAGGCTCTTCGAAAACGATAGCGATAGTGAAGCAACTCCACGACATGATTAGATTGAGAGGGGTGTGATATATGATAAACGATGGATCAAGGAATTAAAATTGATGCAGAAGAGTTTGAAGGAAGATTAGACCCCGAAGAATTCTTAGATTGGGTAGATATGATAAATTATTTCTTTGATTGGAAAGAAATGTCCGATGATAAAAAGTTTAAATTTGTTAGCTTAAAAATGAAAGGTCGTGCGCTTCTATGGTGGAAAAATCTTCAATCTAGTAAGGTTAGAAAGGGTAAAGATAAAATAAAAATATGGGATCACATGAAACGAAAACTTGAAGAAATATTTTTACTTAAAGATTATCGTAGGACAATCTTTCAAGGATATAATAATCTAAAGCATGGTAAAATGACCGTTGATGAGTATACTGAAATATTTTCTAAACTACAAGTAAGAAATAATCTTAACGAAGATGAAGAACAAACTGTTACTAGGTATATTAATCGGTTACAATGGCCTATTCAAAATTAAGTTAAACTCTTTGATATAATGAATGTTGATGAACGTTATAGCAAAGCCAGAAAGATTGAAAAACAATTGCAACAATCTACATCTAACAAAATAACCCGTTCAAATCTTCATCTAGTTCAAGTAGCAGCAATAAGAATACTAATAACTCAAACCGATCAAAACCGGAACAAAACAAATATGATCTTAATAAGGAAAAAGGTATATTAGGACCTAAACCAAGCGACATAATCGTATGTTATAAATGTCGTGAATCTGGTCATAGGTCGGATCAATGCCCTAGGAGAAAGTTTAACTTAATAACTCAAGATAAATCAGATAATCATGTAAGTGACAGTAAACAAGATACCGAACAAAGTAACTAAGAGAACGAGGATAATAGTGTAGATATAGAAGGCGGCAATGACGGTCAATTCCTAGTAATTTATCGAGTCATGATAGCACCTAAAGAAGAGTCTAATGATCGCTGGTTGAGACCACCTCTTTCGCACAACATGTACATCTGGAGGAAAACTATGTTAACTAATGATTGATAGTGGTAGTATGAGAAATTGTCTCATAAGAAATTATTGACAAACTTAAACTTAAATCCGAGATCCTATATAAACCTTATAACATCTTATGGTTTAAAGAGGGAGGTGAGGTGCCGGTAACAAAACGTTGTCTAGTCAAGTTCTCTATAAGAAAACAATATCAAGACGAAGTTTGGTGTGATGTAGTTCCATTACAAGTATGTGATTTTTGTTGGGATGACTTTGGCAATTTGATAGGAAAACACAACATGATGGAGAAAAGAATACGTACACCTTTCTTAAGAACAAAGATTAAAATAGTCCTTCACCCACAAGGGACATTGCTCATCCTAAAGAAGAAAAACATACCCCTAAACCAGTAGTGTCGCCTACCTCGGCGTTAATACTTAACGTACATGATCTTAATAAAGAGATTAGGAACTCTAAATTGTTTTATATATTAATCGGACAAGAAACAAGACATGAGATAGAGATTCCTCAAATAGTTCAGCCACTTTTAAAAGAGTACTATGATATCATCCCCGACAAACTTCCGAGTGGATTACCACCTTTAAGAGATATGCAACATTGCATTGATCTAGTTCCCGGTGCTAGTCTTCCACATCTACCGCATTATAGGATGAGTCCGTCAGAACATGAGGAATTGCGTAAACAAGTTAGCGAGTTATTAAAGAAAGAATTAATAAGAGAGTATAAGTCCATGTGCAGTTCCCGCCCCTTTGACCCTTAAAAAAGATGGTTCTTGAAGAATGCGTGTCGATGGTAGAGCAATAAATAAAATCACTATAAAATATAGGTTTCCAATATCTAGATTAGATGATATGATTGATATTGTTAATGACGCTAAGATATTTACCAAGTTAGATTTTAGGAGTGGATATCACCAAATTAGGATTAGACCAGGTGATAAGTGGAAAACCGCGTTTAAGACTAATGAGGGTTTGTATGAGTGGACAAGTTCACAAAAATGGCTCATTTTATTGCATGTAAAAAAACTTCCGATGCATCTCATATAGCAGATTTATTCTTTAAGGAAGTAGTACGTTTGCATGACATACCTAGGTCATTCACATTTGATAGGGATACTAGATTCTTAAATTACTTTTGGATAACATTATGGCCTAGATTGGGAACTTGTTTACAGTTTAGCAGTGTATAACATCCTCAAACATATGGTTAAACTGAGATGGTTAATCACAGTTTAGGTAATTTGCTTAGATGTTTAGCCGATGAAAGACCTACTCATTAGGACTTAATTCTTCCTCAGGCAGAATTTGCGTATAACAACTCTGTTAATAGATCTACTGGCAAAACTTCATTTGAAACCTTATATGGCCAACCCATCCCTCGCATCCTAAATCGAACATGCTTACCATTTCATGGCCGAACCAGTGCTAAGGCCGATACTATTGTTGAACATATAAAGACTATCCAAAAGGAAGTGTTGGATAAGCTCTATAAGTCCAATACCAAATATAAAGCTGTCGCAGATGAGCAGAGACGAGAACAAATATTCCAACTAGAACATTTAGTTATGGCGTATTTTCGACAACAGATTTCCTGCAGGTTCTTATATAAAGTTGAGAAGAAAGAGATTTGGTTCATTTCGAGTTTTGCTGCGTTTGGGATCAAATGCTTATTTGTTGGACTTACTGACCTAGTGGCATTTCATGGAGAGACTCCTTCATAGGTTGATCTCACCACACTACCATTTGTAGCGACAAGGCAGGAGGAAGATGATGAAATAGAAGACGTTATGGATGTTCGCACAACAAAAACCAGAGGCGGCGGCATACATGGAAGATATTTAGTTTGTTGGAAAGTGCAACCATTAACAGATTGTTCATGAATAAATGAGGATGAATTGCGAGCAGCTCGAGAGGATATATTTCAGCAAGTAACGGAAGCCTTCTCGACAGGAGACGAGTCATTTCCACCAGGGGGAACTGATGTAGTTCTAGAGTTTCGGAAGATTTTAGAAGCTTCCGGAATATTCTAGAAACTTGTTGAAGACTTTGAAAGAGCTTAGAAAATTCCAGAATATTCTAAAAACTTGTAGAAGACTTTGGAAGAGTTTAGAAACTTATAAAACCATGAGAGATGATGAAGACTCTAAGAAACTTCCATGAAGACTTCTAAAGTAAATTATCTGGTGTGGATGTTTCTTAGAAAAATATCTAGAATAAAATATCTAATGCAAGTGAAAATATCTAGTGTGTAGAAGTTACCTTGAAATGCCTGTAAATAAGCACCTAGCTCTCATTTGTAAGCATGAAGTGGTCTTGGAAGTTTATAATAAAATTGTTGCCTTTATCTTTTACCCTCTTTCTATTTTGTTTAGCTCTCATACCTCTCTAATTCTAATAATGCTCTTCAACACTCTCTCTTCAACCACAACAACCTTTCTACTCTCAAGTACTAATAAGTGCTTAAAAGTGGGTGCCAATATTTGGCAAGGGGTTTGAAGGCTAAACTATATTTTCTTTAGATCTAAACACAACGCAAATCACAAGTTAACTTAATCATATATACTCAAATACTCACATCCAAATAAGTTCTCCACTTTTACATTTTCTTCCACCACCTTAATTACCATATTTCCTTTGTTGGTTTATTAGCTTAGTTATTTACCAAATTGCTCGAAAGAATTAATCTTTTTGTTTATGCTTACTGTTTAATCATCAAGTTTGCTTGCTTAACTTGGATTGAACACTTTATTTGCCACATCTCATTTGTAGGTGATATTATTTGCTATTTTGTAATTCAAGTTCCCTTAAATATAGACTACATTTGCATTTTCATTTAGTTTTTGCATTTAATTCATAATAGTTGCATCAGATCGAGTCCGTCTTCTTCGAAATATCGCAGACTCAATGAATGTCATTTGGCTGATTACTCCACTCTGGATCCCAAGACACCACGACATGCACCCTTTTGCTCCGTCTCCAAAGCCGACAAGAAAACGTCTTTTGATTCTCGGCTTCTCGATGCATCGAATAACACGAAATCCCGAGTAATCTCTAGCCCCTTCGTCCATAACTCATGAATTCTCATATTTACAGCTGTCGATGATGAACCGATCTATGAGGTACTCGGCAATTGATAAAGCTCCAGCTCGAAATTCCCTCAGAAACCACATGTAAGCCGTAAAGTTCTGTTCTTCCTAATTGTCCGAATTATCCGTCATGCAATGCCATCTAACCGAGGATCTCCAAATGTAGTGTAGTGATGCACGATCATGTCACGTCCTGCTTCCCAAAATACAGAATACGGAGAGCAATGAAGGCCAGCCATGCTACCTACGGTAAGGAAAGATCCTTTCATAGTCACATAAAGACTGTGTAGCTAACCTGTCAAATATAATATCCAACAACATGAGAGATAATAATGATAATCATGCTGCAACGAAACCACAAGGAATACTAAAAATAGGCCCATAGATAATCGATGTAAATAAAGATCCAATACAATAGATTCGAAATAAAAACAAGATCCGAAAGGAGATACATAAGTCCTAATGTCCCACAAGAGTGCACATACTAAATACTAACTGAAAAGAAATAACCTACGGGCTACTGATCTTCGGCAAAGTCCTGATAGCTGCTCCGATCCCGCTCAGCCTGAAAATCCGCCTCTAAACCTGAGATAGCAAATCTCAGGGATGTCAGAACTTCCCAGCAAGTACTCAACGTATAAAATGTATGTGTGGTATGATAACATGAATATATGAGTGCAATGAAGCCCGTGTGCGCAAGTAGAAACAAATATATATATATATATATATGTGTGTGTGTGTGTGTGTGTGTGTGTGTGTAGATACATTAAAACTATGAAACAGACATGTAAACAGGTTAAGTCATAACCTAACTGGTCACTAAAAGGTAATCTGACCTATCGTGAGTCCGAGTGTGTGCGTCAACCTCTGCAGGAGTATTCCTAACCCAAGAGTAGGGCCCCAGGGGCTAGGAAATAAATGTGGAATGAACAAGCGACCGATATAGCCCGGTACGAGCTGTAATCACATGCGACCGATATAGCCCAGTACGAGCTGAGAGAGAGAATCTGCTGAGAGAGTAGATTGAATTGGAGAGAGGGGGATTTTGTTAGGGAATATATATAGAGAGAGTGAGGTTTGGTGAAATATAGTTAGGGATATAGAAAAATATATGTAGATATAATAGAATATGGAGAGAGAAATCTGTTGGGAAAGATAATTGTTTGGAGAGAGAAAGAAAATAGTATTGGTTTTAAAGGAAGAGAGAATTATCAGGTGAAAGAAAGATAAGATCAAGGGGAAAGATATATGGTGATTGGAGAGAGAAAATTGAGGAGTTAGTTTAGAAAAAAATATTTATATGGTTAAAAGATATAACAGGACTCTCATAACCTGTCAAAACTAAATATTTTAACTAAATAAATATTGTTAAATAAAATATCTTATAAATAAAATTTAAAAAGAGATAAAATCTTGTGTATATATATTGTTTAAACAAATACCAAACAAAATATCTTTTGTTTAAACTATAATACTAAAATATAAATATGCTTATAAAATAGTGTTAAACAAATAAATATTTAAATACTAATAATATGCCTATTTAAAAAACTTGAAAAACCATAATTATATGCATATATCTTAATTAAAAGTATTAAACTCCAAGTTATAATAATAATAAAACAAAACCCAATATATCCAAAAAGAAAAAGAAATATACGATCGAACTAGGATGTTATAGATCCTCTCCAGCCTGCACAATCCTGCGAACCCTTGCGAAGCGAATCGTCCACATAATCCGAACCGAAGAACCTCTATGTGTCTCCTGAGCTGCTTTAGATAGAATCGGTTAGTAAGAGATTTCTTAATGTAAACGGACTCCATCTTGTTCGACAATCCTACCGCGGTCGTCTCTTGTGCCACTTCGCAAAGAGTCTTATCGGCTATTGAAAGCTGGATCAAATTGTGAGCTTTGTCCTCTATCTCTATATTTTCTCTTATACACGTTTTATCAGCGTCGTTATCTTCAATCTCCATAGACTGCATTTATTGTGTCCATCGAACTTTTCAATCTTGCAACTTGTAAACGACATCTTCCTAATCAACTCCAAAATTCAAACTTGACGCTCTGATACCACTTGTTGTAAAGATTATGTATCTATGCGCAGCGGAAATCCAATATCTTCGTTTTAGGATAGATTGAAAAAGACCATCTGACGGATACCAAATCATACGAAAATAACACACTAATAAAAACACACAAGAATTACCTAGGTTTTGCGCAATTAGCACCTAATCCTGCAAACCGCGACGAAAACTTCCACTATGAAAAGAATTCTAAGAGATTACACCGACTTCTCATCCTTCTTTACAAAGAAATACCCGCTCTTGCAAAATCTCTCTCAATCCGCGACCGTGCTTGGCCGTCCTCTTTTACTCTAATCAAACCCTAAGTTATTGGAGAATTATGGATACGTGAAAAACCCTAGAAAAGGCATTATATATAGGGTATATAAATGCTATGAGATAAATTCATATTTAAACTAGAGATAAATATGGATATAATGTTGAGATTAGATTTAAATCTAAACTAAAGAGATTAAATTTAAATCCTAACTCATCCCTAACAAATCCGAATTTAAATCAAATTTAACAATCACAACTTTGGTGCATAAAATACAATGTTGAAGTCCCTATCATTGCATTGAAGCTCTGAAGTTGTGGTGAGGGTTAGAAGAATATAAACATATAATTTTATAGCCACTTCACCAGAGGTAAGAGCCCTTTTTTTGTACCAAAACTTTAGGTTCCGCAGCTTAATTTCTTTTAGCGACTTGCTCTCCTCCTTCTCCTCTGCCCCCTCCTCCTTATTGCACTCCTTGTGGATTTGACCTAGGGTCGATCTTGTACCATCTTAGGCCCTGTTTTGGAATGGAGTCGAGTTTAGATAACCGGAGTTTCATTAGTTATCTAAACTGAACTCCAAATCCTAACTTTGCCATGTTTGGCATGGATTTTGGAGTTTAGAAAACTTTGATTATCTAAACTCCAAAGTTGAGATAACCGGAGTTTACCAAAGTGCAATCCAATTAAAGTTTTTGTAACTCCAAAAATTTGTGAAGAAAACATCCGTTTGGAGTTTAGATAACTCCAAATCAACATTTTGGAGTTTAGGAAACTCCAAAGCCGAACACCCATCAAAGTTAAATTTTTAGAATGGAGGTAGGGCCTTGCAAACTAGAGTTTGCATCGCCTCTACCTCCACATAAAAATAAACTCCTGATTTCCTAACTCCATACCCAAAATGTGCCTTAAAGTCCTCACTCTTGCACCAAAACACTGAAGCTGTGTTGAAAGTTGAGAGCTATCTAAACTATTTTGCCTCAATAGGTGTTGAAATTCCAATTTCATTCTCAGCTCGATACATGACAAGAAAAGTTCCTTTTATTTAAACAAAAATAGCTTTAAATCGTTTTACTTGATACAAAAACCATCTTCAATATTTGAAAATTCTCAATTAAATATCTAATTTAACTAAATATGTTTAGAAATCTTCTCTAAACTTAATATAATGTTCAGTACATGTCTATGGGCATGACATGTGCAAATACTGGCGTTTCTATATTCCAATATATTTTTATTCTTTATAGATTTTGGTAGCACCTTTTCTGGTGTGCTAACTGATGAGCAAGGAAGAGTTCAAGCATTATGGGCCAACTTTGCCACTCAGGTATGCTTTATTGGATATTTTCCTATAATCCCTTCAATGATATTCTACTTTTTCCCCCACTTTTCTTCTAACTTAGTCACTTCCATCTGTATCTCAAGATTGGTGGTAGCCTTCCACAACACCAATCTGCGAGGGGTATACCCATCTGTGCTATCAGTGAAGTTCTTGAGAAGATAATCCATGGTGCTTCTGGGCCACCTCTTCTCATTAATGGCATAAAGATACCAATGCCTCTTGTTAGAATTTTAGAAGTGGAACTTTACCCTATATTGCTTTCTAAAGCGAGAAGTTTTGGACTGAGCAACAGTTGGATACAGGTAAAGGTTTTATCGGTTTTGAATATGTATAATCTCGATTCTACATCATTTTAAAATTTATGTTGCTGCCATTCTTATTTCTAATTTCCTTCTGAAGCTGCTACCTGGTCATTGTCGTTATTGTTGTCATCCTCATTTCTATTTTCCATTTTTCTCCTAATGGTTTTACTAGTATTGAAGATGTATAACCTCGATCCCACATGGTTTTAAACTTTAGCTTGGATTTGCGCTATGGGTGAATGCCAATGAATATTTTGTTTGATATAGAAAATTCTGATCACAGCACATTCATGGTTGCTGAAGTTATTCATCATTTTGCATATCAGTATTTCGAAAAGGTATAATAGTCTTACCAATAGAAAGTTGTATTCTACACACACACACACACACACACACACACACTTCAATTGAAAATCATATCCTGTAGTTCCTACTTAAGCAGTCTATTATGTTGTTTTGTCATACTACAATTAATCAACATTTTAAAAATATGTTCCAAGATTTGAGCACATGTTAATGATGCATTACAGGCTCTTATGAAAAAGGATCCAATAAGAAGACAAGTCTTGCGGGTTAAAGGTTGCTTGGCCGGATCAAAAGCTGACAAACTGTTGGTGCAAGGAGACATGATCCTAGCAGTTGATAAGGAGCCAGTCACTTGTTTCCGTGATATAGAAATTGCTTGCCAGGAGTTAGACAAGTGTAATGATGATTCTGGGAGGCTAAAGATGACAATTTTTCGGCAGGTGTATCCTGAAAAATTACTCTTGCCTTACTGTTCTTAAAAAGTTAACCTGGTATCTTTTATGCAATGCATTTTTTTCTGTTTTTTTCCCGGTAGGGTTGGATTTGACCGCTCAGTTACAAAGTTATGATAATGGTTGAGGGTTACATTTTTTTATTCTGATTGTTGTTAATTAACGGTCCTTAGTCTATATTAATTCCCCCCCCCCCTTTTCCTGTAGGGTCAAGAGATTGAACTAGTTGTGGGAACAGACACTAGAGATGGGGATGGCACGACACGCATGGTGAATTGGTGTGGATGTTTACTTCAGGAACCTCACCCTGCTGTTCGTGCTCTTGGTTTTCTTCCTGAAGAAGGGCATGGGGTTTATGTGGCGAAGTACTGCATTATTTTATATATGGGCTTATTATCTTCTTTTGTTGGATTTGCATGCTGGTTTTGTTTTTGACTTCATCGGACAGAAAGTAATTTGCCCAAAAGCTTAAGCTGTTGGGCCGTGACTAACAATATATATCATGTTAATTTAGCTCTAAACACCCAACTCAAGATACCTTTGGGACCAGGTGGAAAGGTCTTCACTGGAAACGGGATATGCTTGGAAAAAAAGAATAAATGGGGTAAATAAATATCTTACATATGAGGGTTGAGCCTATTAGATTTTTTTTATATGTATTTTAAAGAATGTGGGGGGATTATATATTTTATCTATGAATGTACACAGGCTTTTGATATAAGTGAGTTTCAACAATAAGATTCGAGCCTTGTTGAGATTTGTCCCCATCTTATACCTATGTGTCTCTTATAGTTTTTTTTCCAATATAGGACTATTTTAGTCTCACATCTCAACACTCCACCTCACGTGCAACCATCATTTTTACTTGGTGTGGTTGTCACGTGGAAAGTACAACACTTGTAGAGCTAGGTCTCTTAGAGGCACTTTTTTTTGTGCTTATGGCCTGCTTCTCTCAGAGATATTGTCGAGCTTTTGGATCGAGTCATTGGCTCTAATACCATATTAGATTTTTTAATATATATTTTAAAGAATGGGGGGTTATATATTTTATCTATGAGTGTACATGGGCTTTTGATATAAGTAGTACAATAAAACTCAAGCCTTGTTGAGATTTATCCCATCTTATATCTTATACCCATGTACCTGTCACGCCTCGCTTCCTAAAATGCGGAATACAGAGAGCAACGAAGGCAAGCCGTGCTACCTACGGTAAGAAAAGATCCTTCTATAATCACATAAAGACTGTCTAGCTAACCTGTCAAAGATAATATCCAACAACAGGAGAGATAACACTGATAATCATGCTGCAACGAAACCATAAGAAATACTAAAAATAAGCTCACTAGATAATCGATGCAAATAAAAATCCAATACAATAGGTTCGAAATAAAAACAAAATCCGAAAAGATACATAAGCCTTAATGTGCCACAGGGACGTATATGCTAAATACTAACTAAAAGGAAATAAACCTACGGCTACTGTTCTTCTGCAAGGTTCTGATAGTCGCTCCAATCCTGCTCAACCTGAAAAATCCGCCTCTGAACATGAGATGGCAAATCTCAGAGATATCAGAACATTCCAGCAAGTACTCAAGGTATAAGATGTATGTGTGGTATGATAACATGAATATATGAGTATAGTGAAGCCCGTGTGCACAAGTAGAAACACACACACACATATACACACACATTAAAACTATGAAACAGACATGTAAACAGGTTATGACATAACCTAACTGGTCACTAAAAGGTAATCTGACCTATCGTGAGTCCGACTGTGTGCGTCAATCTCTACAAGAGTATTCCTAACCCACGGGTAAGGCCCCAGGGGTTAGGAAACACGGGCCTAACTGTGGGATGAACATTCGACTTATATAGCCCGGTATGAGCAGTAAAAATATGCGACCGATATAGCCCGGTACGAGCTGTAATAACATGTGACCGATATAGCCCGGTACGTTGGTGGCAACTACTCCATTTCCAGTGTGAATGTCCCAACCTCGAATCAGTGTTTCGTTTGCAATAGAATGTGTTGTGGCAAAAGCCAAAAACATAAAACAATGCGAAGCCCCGGAATCGAAAAGTACTCTAGCAGGAACAGAACAAACTAGAATGGTACCTGAAACGACATCATCTGAAGTCTCTGCCTGCTTAGCCGTCAGGGTAAAGGCTCACCCCTGTCTACGACTTGTGTCGTCTCGCCTCTGATCAAAAAATTGTTTCTGAGGGACAAGTCCTTTCTGAGGCTGGTTGCGCTCTACTCTTCTGAGACAACTCCCAATCTGGTGGTCACTAGCACCAAAAATCAGACATAAACCCTTGGCCCGGCAGTAATTTCTCTCAATGTATCCTGGTATCTGACAGTATCCACAAACCAGAGATTCTCGTTGTGATGGAGTTGCGGTACGCTTCATCTGAACTTCTCCATGCTGTCTAACTGGAATCCTTCCTGAAATATGATTCACCGGGCGTTTAAATCCCCCATCCTGAAGTTTCTTCCTCTTATCCATAACTGTCTCAATTTTGCGGGCTGCATTTAATACCTCAAAATAAGTCCTCAGATCATGTGAAGCTAGTTTCTCATGTATTTCCAAAGGCACTGTAAAAATCTCCTGGCTCTGTCCTCTTGAGCTACCATTGAAGGAGTGAAATGACTGAGTCAGATAAACTCAGCCGCTACTTCGTCCACTGTGTGATCTCTCTGACGAAGACTGATAAACTGCTGCTCCATTTCGAACCTAGCTGACTTGGGAAAGAATTTCTCAAGAAAAGTCGTAGAGAAATCAGTCCATGCAATCGGTTTCTTCAACCTGTTCTCCTCTGTGAGCCACCAAATTCTAGCTACATCTTGCAGCTGATTCTTGACTATATCTACTCTGCCTCTTCAGAAACTCGGACGGCCGACAGCAAATTCTCCATGTTGACAATCCACTGCTCGGCATCAAGTGGACTGTCCGAGCCAGTGAAAACTGCCGGCTGTAGTCTCCTGAAATCAGCGACACTGTCCGAACGTCTACGCTCACAAACTTCAGCCACCTCATTCAAGGCTGCAGTAATAGTTTATTGAGAAGCAGGTTGACCCTCCTGCAGTAATTCGGTCTGCTGTTGTTGGCTCTCTAACATACCACATATAACTCCAAGTAGTGCAGTATTGTTGTCACGCCTTCCATATACTTGAAAATTTTCTTCTACCATAATTCTGAAGTCAAAACAAACGACGAGATTTAGCAACGAAAACGAGGTTCAAATTCAAAGTATTAAAACAATTGAGCGAAAAAATACAATATAATCAAATCAATGGATACGAATCAATGGATACAATATATCGTAACTCTATCTAAGTCGTCTAAATCCTATAATCATAGTCAAAAGAATATGCAGCATGGCATACTGGGAGAAACCTAGACATGTGATTCTAACCCTAAAGGTCAGTAGAACCCAGACTAACTTCGGCGTCAGCTTGGCTCTGATACCAACAAAATCTTGTCACGTCCCGCTTCCCAAAATGCGGAATAAAGAGAGGAACGAAGGCCAGCCGTGCTATCTACGGTAAGAAAAGATCCTTCCATAGTTACATAAAGGTTGTCTAGCTAACCTGTCAAAAATAATATCCAACAACATGAGAGATAACACTGATAATCATGATGTAACGAAACCACTAGGAATATTAAAAATAGGCCCACTAGATAATCGATGCAAATAAAGATCCAGTACAATAGGTTCGAAATAAAAACAAAATCCGAAAAGATACATAAGACCTAATGTCCCACAGGGGTGCACATGCTAAATACTAACTAAAAAGAAATAAACATACGGCTACTGTTCTTCGGTAAGATTCCGATAGTCGCTCTAATCTTGCTCAGCCTGAAAAATCCGTCTCTAAATCTGAGATGGCAAATCTCAAGGATGTCAGAACATCCCAGCAAGTACTCAACATATAAGATGTATGTGTGGTATGATAACATGAATATATGAGTGCAGTGAAGCCCGTGTGCACAAGTAAAAACATATACACACACACATTAAAACTATGAAACAGACATGTAAACAGGTCAAGTCATAACCTAACTGGTCACTAAAAGGTAATCTGACCTATCATGAGTCCGAGTGTGCGCGTCAACCTCTGCAGGAATGTTCCTAACCCAAGAGTAGGGCCTTAGGGGCTAGGAAACACGGGCCTAACTGTGGAATGAATATGCGACCGGTATAGCCCGGTACGAGTTATAATAACATACGACCGATATAGCCCGGTACGAGCTGTCGGCATGGGACTCCTGAGATCCTGTTGTACAAACGCACACTCAAACTATTCCAACACCCCGCGTATTCATATCTACTATGGTAATAACTAAATCACTAATTAAGACAGCTGAAAAGACTGGAATTTGTGATATGGTAATTGTACAGAAATAAAACTGATAAATAGTAGTGTGTCATGTCATGTAGTTCGGCATCCTAATTAGAGATCTCATTCTTAAATAAAATGGACTTGAGTAATTAATAATCATGACATGTCAAATGTAATCTTAATATGGTATTAGTAACCGCATGAAAGCGATGCACAAGCTAGCACAAGTCACAAGTATTGTCTTTACCGTTACCCTTGATATGTATATAAAATAATTATAGGCTTGTAGGGTGTTTTTCGTCATCCCATTGAGATGGGAATACGCGCACGCTTGTCAGGCGTATACTACAGATTCCCCCTGCCTAGGGTAGGCGGGGGGTTTATTGATTGTGGGGATCTAAATCTCCGGCAGCCACGGACTAAGCTGCCGTTAATTACCCCTCGCCTTTGGGGCGAGAGAACCTCCGATTAACGGGTTAAAATGGTCATGCGAACTCAATGTGCAGTGTACGTGTGTTGTGTTTTAAAAGGGGGGTTTGCATATATCGGGAGCCACGCAGAGTTTTTACGGGGGTCCCGCTACCCGGATAGCGGGCTGGGGGTCAAGGGGGCTAGTAGCCCCCTTGCGGGGTGCGGGGCAGCGCCCCGTTAGAAATTTTTTTCTAACAGGGACAATGTCGCGGAGTATGTGTGTGTAAATATGTATACATATGTACAGATATACATGTATATATATAAAAAGGGGAAAAGACATCCAAAGGATGCGTGGGGATAGCACCTTGGGCGCTGTGCGCCTAGGTGCTGTGCGCTCAGGCGCTAGAGTGCCACGTGTCGGCACTTGAGCGCTGGGCGCTTGAGCGCAAGTGCGCCACGTGTCGGCACGGGGGCGACTTGCGCTCGAGCACTTGCGCTTGAGTGCAAGCACAGGGGCGACTTGCGCTCGAGAGCAAGCACGCCACGTGTCGGCACGGGGGCGACTTGCGCTCGAGCGCTTGCGCTGGAGCGCAAGCGCGCAACGTGTCGGCACGGGGGCGACTTGCGCTCGAGCGCTTGCGTTGGAGCGCAAGCGCGCCACGTGTCGGCACGCGGACGCTCTGCGCTTGAGCGCCGGCGAGAAAAAGAGGCTTTTAGCCTAAAAAAATTTCTCAGAAGAGAAATCAGAGAGGAGTTGGACTCCTTAGTGTGTTTTTTTTTGGGGTTTAGTGAAAGGGGTTCTTCTTCTTCCTCCTCTGTTAGCTGGATCTTGAAGATCAATAGATGTGAGATCTCAAAATCTCTTCTTTTGGGGATCTAAAGACAGATCCAAGTTCCCCTTTGTGGGTTTTGTGGTGAAAAACTATTCTGTTTTTGAAAAGGAAGAGTAAAACTCTTGATTTAATTCAAAAGAAATGAGAAGGCCTTGGAACCTTGAAGAAGGAAGAAAAGATCTCAGATCTGAAGAAAATTTTGAGAGAAAAAGTTATCAGATATTTTCATTATCTTTTGCCTTTATAGGCTACACTTTACACATAGCCCCTTGGGCTTCACAAAATGACATTTTGCCTATCCCATGGCTCATGTGCCATTTCTTTTCGCACATAAGCCATGGGCTTTACAAAAATTTGGCTTTATGCCTATTTTTCTTACATTTATCCATAAAACAAAACAAAAGAAATACAACAAAATTATTTATTACAAAATTTTATCTTGGCATGGGGGAGGCCGGTCGCTTCATGTTCGGGCTCGACCCGGGCATGGGCCCACTGGATCTGGGCTTAGGCCCGCTTGGCTTGGGGTTGACTTTGATTTTGACTTGGTCAACCGGGGTGTAAATTTTTACCCCAACAAATTACCCCCCATCAATAAATGCACACCACATATGTAGGTCGTGTGCATGAAATTGATGGATCTTCTTTCACATGGAGGCGACTTGATCCGGTTCCCACCTTTTGGGAAGCTGGCACTGCCCTTTTTACGACATGGACGGTCGATGCGGCCCTTTTTGCGACTTGGACGGTCGGTGCTGCCATTTTAGCGACGTGGACGGTCGATGCTTCCCTTTTTGCGACTTGGACGGTCGGTGCTGCCATTTTAGCGACGTGGACGGTCGATGCTGCCATTTTAGCGACGTGGACGGTCGATGCTGCTATTTTAGCGACGTGGACGGTCGTTGCTGCCCTTTTTGCGACTTGGACGGTCGGTTCTGCCCTTTTTGCGACGTGGACGGTCCGTGCTGCCATTTTAGCGACGTGGACGGTCGGTGCTGCCATTTTAATGATTTGGACCGTCAATACTGCCCTTTTTGCGACTTGGACGGTCGGTTCTGTCCTTTTTGCGACTTGGACGGTCGATGCTGCCCTTTTAGCGACGTGGACGGTCGATGCTGCCCTTTTTGCGACTTGGACGGTCGATGCTGCCCTTTTAGCGACATGGACGGTCGGTTTTGCCCTTTTTGCGACGTGGACGGTCGATGCTGTCCTTTTAGTGACTTGGACGGTCGGTTCTGCCCTTTTTGCGACTTGGACGGCCGGTGCTTGATTTGACTTGCTCTGCTTCTTGCAGTGTCAGGGATAGACTTGACTTGCTCCGCTTCTTACGGTGTCGAGATTGGATTCTGACTTGCTCCGCTTTCTGTGGCGTCGGAGTGGAAGTTGACTTGTTGATTTTGATTTGGGTTGACATCAGCATCGCTATGCTGGAATATGGTACCAGGAGCGAATCATCATTTGTCATGACAGGGTTTGGGAATTGGCTTTTGTTTGGTATCTGCATTGCTGCACTGGAACAATGCCAGGAGCAACTCATCATTTGCCCCGGGAGGATTTTGGAATTGGTTTTTTTTTATTATTATTTTTTTTATTTTTTTGGTGGGACTTTGAATGTGGTCTCACCGGTAGGACTTGGGAGAGGTTGGGATTGTTTTACGTCCGTGGATTGTATACGGTTTTGCAGGATGTATGATCCAGACCGTAGGGCCGGAAAAATTTCGGGACCTTGTCGGCGTCTGCATCGCTGCAGTGGAATATGGTACCAGGAGCGACTCATCATTCGCCGTTGGGGTATGGGATTTGGAATTTGGTTAGCGTCTGCATCGCTGCACTGGAATATGATATCAGGAGCGACTCATCATTCGCCATTTGGGGATTGGGGAGCGATGGCTTAGGAGACAGGTTTAGATCCCTATCACCTAAGGCTTTTCAATTTCATGGGCCGTGAGGGTCCCATAAAAGCATTTTCTCCCTACGAGTCGTAAGGATCCCGCAGGTGTCTTTTCTCCTTAGGAGTCGTGAGGACTCCTAAGTGTGTTTTCCCTTTATGAGTCGTAAGGATCCCACAAAGGTTTGTTCTCCTCATATATCGTGAGGACACATGAGTGGGTCTTATCAATGGAGCATCATTCCCAAAGCGGAGACCAGCCGCGTAACTGGTGATTACAGTGGGGCATGGGTATGATGAGAATTATTTGAGCCCGTGGATTGTATACGATGGTCAACTTGGGGACCTACCGTAGGGCCGGGAGAATTTTGAGAAATTGGACTTTGGTTGGCGTCTGCATCGCTGCACTGGAATGTAGTACCAGGAGCGACTCATCATTCGCCGTTTGGGGACTTGGAATTTGGATCTTGTTTGGCATCAGCATTGCTGCACTGGAATAATGCCAGGAGCAACTCATCATTTGCCTTGGGAGGACTTGGGATTTAGGTTTTTGGTCGGCATCAGCACCGCTAACACTGAAGCGAAATGCCAGGAGCGACTCATCATTTGCCGTTGCCCGTTGGGGAACGATGGCTTAGGAGACAGGTTTGGGTCCCTATCACCTAAGGCTTTTCAATTTTTATGGGCCGTGAGGGTCCTATAAAAGTATTTTCTCCCTGCGAGTCGTAAGGATCCCGCAGGTGTATTTTCTCCTTAGGAATCGTGAGGATTCCTAAGTGTGTTGCTCCTTTGTGAGTCGTAAGGATCTCACGCAGGGTTTTCTCCTCACAAGGTCGAGAGGACTTTGCGAGTGTATTTCATCTCCTTTCACGAGTTTGCGCCCTTTCGGGTTTTCACAGACTCGCCGGTAGTCCTGCTGTTTTTACTCACGGAGCCCTTTCGGGTTTTCATCCGTGCCCGTTTTGCTTGCGGACATACCGTTTATATATATATTTTTTATTTCTTTTATTATTATTTTTCTCTTTTTTTTCTTTTTTTTTTTGCCGCTGGTGGGACTTTAAAAGTAGTCTCACCGGCAGGATTTGGGAGAGATAGGGGCCATTTACGCCCGTGGATTGTATACGGTTTTGCAGGATGTATGATCCAGACCGTAGGGCTGATGTGCTCAATTCGCCTGCGACTTGGAGCATTCACGTGTAGTATTTCTTGAGATATCGGCCATTGATGGGTGGCATGGGCCTTTCTCCCGCGGCACTTATTAGTTGGTAGGATCCTCCGTCGAACACTTTCTCGATGACGTATGGTCCTTCCCAGTTTGGCTCAAATTTTCCCTTGGCATGTCGATTGGGGATGATCGGTCTTTTGAGGACCAACACCAATTCACCTTTCTTGAAAGCACGGAGACGGGTTATCTTGTCATAAGCCCGTGACATTTGGGCTCGGTATAGCTCCAGATTTTGCTGCACCGCGAGCCTCTTTTCTTCGAAGGCATCGAGCTCTTCAAGTCGAAGGAGAACGTTTTTCTCCTCCGTCAACTCGTGCTGAACGGCCATTCTTAAGCTTGGAACTTCGACTTCGAGGGGGAGGACCGCCTCCACTCCGAAGAGCAATGAGTATGGAGTGGACTGTGTTGGAGTACGGTGCGTGGTACGATATGCCCACAACGCCTCGTGAAGTTTGAGATTCCAGTCTCTCTTGTTGGCTGAAGCATTTTTCCTCAGGAGCTTGCATAGAGTCTTATTGAAGGCTTCGGCTAGCCCATTGGCTCTTGGATTATAGATGGAGGAATATCTCCAGTCTATCTTGTGCTGAGTAGCGAACCTTGAGACATTGAAGCTCTTGAAAGAAGGACCATTGTCGGAAATGATTCTTCTTGGTGTACCGAAACGGTATAGAATATTATGCTGGAAGAATGTCAGAATATCTTTTGTCTTGACTTCTTTTAGCGGGACAGCTTCAGCCCATCTGGAGAAATAGTCTGTCGCGGCCAGTATGAACCGGTGGCCTTTGGATGACGGAGGATCAATTGGGCCAACAATGTCGGTGCCCCAGACTTCGAAAGGCCACGACGCCACCGTAGGATGTAACGGATTGGGATGCTTGTGAATGAAATCACCATGGATTTGGCAGATCTGATATTTCTTTGCATGCTCTCCGCAATCCCGTATCATGGTGGGCCAGTAATACCCAAGCCGTTTGATTTGAAGTCGCATCTTGGGGCCAGATTGGTGAGCACCGCAAATGCCCGAGTGAACATCTTTCATGACCTTTTGGGCTTCGGCCAATGACAGACACCTGAGCCAGAGTTGGTCATATGACCTGCGGTATAACGTGTCATTTACAAACACGTATCGGAGAGCTCTTTTCTTCAGCTGAATCCTCGCAGATTTTTCTTCGGGCAGCTTACCGTATCGGAGGTACTCTATGAAGGGTTCTCTCCAATCGGGCTCGTCTTGGATGATGAAGCTTCTTCGGTAGGACTGCTCTTCTGTTCTGCGCTTTCCTCTTCTCGTAGAGAGACTGGGGGTAGAATTTGTCGGCTCCTGACCGTGATCAGAATTTCGTCCATGTCAGGATCAGCCAGCTCCTTGGCTAGGCGAGCGAGTATGTCAACCTTTCCGTTCAACGCTCTAGGGACTCTTGTTAGTTCAATGTGAGTGAACTGTTTCATGAGTCCCACCACTCGGCCTCTGTACCGAGCTAATTCGGGTTTGTATATCTTATAATCGCCGCTTACTTGGTTGACGACAAGCTGGGAGTCACCGTAAACCCGTAGCCGAAGGATTTCCATTTCTATGGCGAGCTCCAAACCAGCTATCAGAGCTTCATACTCAGCCTCATTGTTTGTGCGAGGCTCGGTGAGAGCAAAAGAACGCCGTAGGGTTCTTATTGATGGTGTAATGAACACCAATCCTATCCTTGCTTTTATCTCCGGGACGCTTGATTTACTGGAGGTCCTTATCGATGAGGCCCCATCGAAGTAGAGCTCCCAACATGGCTCATCTCTCTCGAGGTGCAGCACTTGTTCGTCGGGTAACTCACAATTTAGCGGCGACCCTTCTGGTATGGGATGAGCGGCGAGGAAGTCTGCGAGAGCTTGCCCTTTCACTGCTTTCTGAGGAGTATAAACTATGTCAAACTCAAGTAACATGACAACCCATCTTGCCATTCTGCCGGCTAGGCTCGCTCTGGTCATCAAGTGTTTGAGCGGGTCGACCTTGGAGATCAGCATAACCCGATGAGCAAGCAGATAGTGCCTCAGCTTCTTCACTGCAAATATCAGAGCCAGGCATTGCTTTTCGATTGGGGAATAGTTGTGTTCCGCCCCGACTAGAGTTCGACTGAGGTAGTAGAGGGCATTCTCTTTTCCCTCCTCGTTATTCTGGGCAAGGAGCGCACCGAGTGACTCATCCAGCGCGGCAGTGTAGAGAATCAGCGGTTTATTTGGAATGGGAGCGGCCAGCACTGGAGGGTGCAACAAGTATTGTTTGATGTTTTCGAACGCTGCTTGACATTCGGCATCCCAGATAAAAGGAGTTCCTTTCTTCATGAGCTTTGAGAAGGGCCTACATCTTCCCGATAAATTTGAGATAAACCTCCGTATATACGCGAGCTTGCCTTGAAAAGATCTTAGCTGCGTCAGACTCTTCGGAGGGGGCATCTCCATGATGGCCTTTATCTTTGATGGGTCAACTTCGATCCCTTGATGTCGGACTATGAAGCCCAGGAATTTTCCCGACGACACGCCAAAAGCGCATTTCAGAGGATTCATCTTTAGGTCATATTCCCTCAGTCTGGTGAGAACGGTCTTAAGATCTTGGATATGATCGGCCTTGGCTTTAGTCTTGACGACCAGATCATCAACATAGCATTCGACGACTTTATGGATTAGGTCATCAAAGATATTAGTCATTGCCCTTTGATATGTAGCACCTGCGTTCTTCAGTCCGAATGGCATTACCTTGTAGCAATATATTCCGATCGGGGTTCGAAATGCTGTGTGCTTCTCATCCTCAGGCGACATCTTGATCTGATTATATCCAGACGAGCCATCCATAAAGGTGAACAGCTCGTAATTTGAGGTGTCATCGACCATCATTTCCATGACCGGTAGCGGGAAGTCGTCTTTAGGACATGCCTTGTTGAGGTCCCTGAAATCGACACAAACTCGGATCTGTAGGGTTCCTAGGCACACTAGTGAGGTCTCACAAGGCATCAACCATGCCAATTTCAAAAATTCTAGGTGCCGAGAGACCCGACTACGGATCGTTGGCTAGATTTCTAGGCGAAAAGATAACTAGTTAACAATTAACTAATGGGAAAACGGAAATACAATCTTTGTAGATCCGGTGCTCCACCTCCATAGCTCCGCAACGAAGTCATCTCCGCTGTCCAAAAGGAATCCGGGCTCTAGAGTCGGCTTCGTCGGAGAAAAAGCGAGCTAGGTCGTCGATGTCCATGCCGAAGATGATCTACGTCGAGGCATCGCTAAATCAAGCTCCACCTTCACCAAGCCCTAAAAACTTGTGAAGGAAACACACTCTACTACTTGGCAAGAGGTAGATGATGAAGAAATAGGAAGTGGGTAGACTTTAGATTTGGATTTCTCACTCTTTATCATCAATCACCATTGATGAAGAAAGCTTTTTCTTCCTTGCTCATGAAGAAGAAGAAGAAAGAAATATATGATAAGTTCATTAAAAATAATAGAAAAACAAATACTTATCATATCATTAACTATAGTCAAGTGTAGAGAATGAATCATGGTTAGTGGGAATGGTTAGGGTTAAGGATGAGATAAGAATGGTTGACTTGATCAAAGCTTCATGAAGCTTCAACTAAACTCCAAAACTAGCAACCATTCTTTTCTCTTCTTTTCCAAAATGAATAAATAAATAAATAAATGAATAAATAAAGGAAATGAAACCCTAGCCATTCTTTTAACCATGGTTTAATTCTTTGCACTTAACCAAGTAAACATGTATCATCAAACATGATACAATCAAGTGCACAAAATCATATCGCATATGTAATGCGCACATCCGAGTGAGAAAATCCATTTAAAGTGAACCAATACTAGTTAATGCAAAGTAATATATCAAATATATAATTATACATTAAATCATTAAATCAACACTTGATTCAATGATCCGGTCATGTCGCACACAACCGACTAGTATACAATGTATCGGCTTATCGAATCAACGCTTGAATCGATAACTAGGTTATATCGCATACAACCATTCGATACATTCATCGCGAGAATGGAATACGGTATCACATACACGCATTATTCTCGGTCCCGCACACATCTCATATGCGCTCCTATTTCGTTTCGCTTGAGCCAGGAAACCTCTGTGTAGGACTCTAAAGACTCGTCGATACGCCGGCAGCAGGCGATGATCATATCAAACACCCACAAGCCGCAAGCGGTCTGCTAAACGTAACGGCCATCCGGGTATTGAGCGATCTGAAGATCGACGAGCAAGCCCGCTCACACTCCAGTGAATCCGACCAGTAACACTACCGTACAGTCCGGTCTGATCGTCTGATATGTCGCATATCTTGCCTAGGGGTGGTAAACGTCAGACCCCAATAGCTCGATAAGTCGTGTCGATATGAGGCTCATAACGGGTCGAGAAACTACTGGTAACACTTACCAGCAATTCTCAGATCAGCCCTGGCCAGGGACTTCCTGTTATAGCCAATCGAACACAGCGCAACATCAACCCCCTATACCGGGAGAGACGAATCCCCTCCTATCGCTCATTGCCTCCATGTGACTCGGGACTGTACCCAAAAACCATCGTTTTGCACGCCCTCTTGGACGTGGTAAGATGGAAATCAAAGCACAGTGGGAACCACACAAGACTCTATGACGATCTCGGGTCAACAGACTACTCTGTACCAGTGTCACCAGAGAACCGCCATCTGACGTGAGGTATAATACCATCTGGGAGTTCTCGGCGAGTCCGTCCAGTGTACCCAGTCTCTACTGAGCACCCGTATATCATCCCTGATGTCAAACACCAATGGATATGGGATCATCCATCGCCCATCTGTATGGGTCGAGAAGTTACACGCTAGTCTACTCTGGTATATCGATGCCCCGTCTCGATACACCCTCGACTAGGGACTTTGAATGATGTACTTATGGACTACCATGTCCCCACTAGTATGATCCGCATCATAGTCCAGGTAGTCAAGCACACATCCTAAGGGCTTTACCAACATGTAACAGAGAGACAATCAGTATACACGTTAAGGTAAAGTTCAACCAGATAGCATACTATCATGTCGAGCAAGAAAGTCCTCCCTATATATGTCCCAGCATCCACTACAATATACATCCTATGTACAGTAATGGCCTCTAGGGCATACATATAACTAACAATCTCCCACTTGCACTAGGGCCATCTGATAGCAGTGGTTGCAGTATCTCATACTCAACCATCCCATAAAAGTCTCTCTCTGGGAACAGGCCTTTGTGAGTGGATCCGCTGTGTTGTCCTCTGAGTCTACTCTCCAAACCTCGATCACCCTGGAGATCAACTATCTCCATGATAAGGTGATACAGCCTTAGAATATGTCTGGATCACTGATGGGACGGACGTTCCTTGGCATAAGCCACAACTCCATTGTCACACATGGTAGGAACATAGTTCATCTCATGAACCTATATACACCCAAACAGCCTCTTTGGTAGCATCTTAAGTAGCGATGTATCCTGCCTTTATCGTCTAGTATGTCACGGTATCAAGCTTGGAACTCTTCCAACATACCGTCCCTTTACTGAGGGTAAAGACAATGCCTGTGACTGACATTCAGTCGTCTTTATCACCCTGGAACCCTTCCAGTGATTCTCCTCAGGATCGATTGACACCACCTCACTACATCTAGTGAGTTTCCTAACATCCATTTAGATCTATTTCATAGATCCAAAATCCAGGATTTAGTAGGTATCACTTTAATCCTATATGGAGAATCTTTGTGATAAGCGGAGATTGATCGAGCGTAGCATAAGAAACTCCTTTCTTATCAAGAGTATGTTATCCACGTACTCTACGAGGATCGTCACCATACTCCCTACTACCTTTTTGTATATACAAGGTTCATCTACCATTTTGATGATGTCAAACTCTTTGACCGCTTCATCAAAACAGATGTTCCAACTCCGCGATGCCTGCTTTATCCTATAAAGCATTTTGCACACGTTTCCACTGCTCCCACTGTCTACGAAGCCCTCTGGCTGTGTACTTATAGACGCTCTCTTCTAAATCATCATTTAGAAAAGCAGTCAAGACACCCAACCACCAGATATCGCAGTCATGGTATGTAGCCGTGGCAAGTAGGATCTGGATGGACTTAAGCATAGTTACTTGAAAAGGTTTTAACATTATGATCCATATCTGGTCAATGATGCAAACCTTTAACAAGTCTAGCTTTGAAAGTCTCAACTTTTCCATCTACACCAAGCAATCTTCTCAAGATATACTTGCTCCTGATGGGGATTTAACCCTTCAGATATTGCAACCAAAGTCCATACTTTGTTGGTGTATAAGGATTCCATCTCAGATCGCTAAGCATCCAGCCATTCTTACAGAGTCTTACTCCTGATGGCCTGCTCGAAGCTAGTTGGGTCATCATCTCATGATGCAATCCTCACTCCCACTGTCATAGAGAAACCGAAGTATCTCTCAGGTGGGTGAGGAACCCTACTAGATCGGCGGAGAGGCTGAGGTTCGTTGGTATCTACTGAATCCCTTGGTTCTATCAAATCATCTGCTGTAGTTCGTATAGCTGGAACTTTTCCAGTTCTACATTACAGACCTTGCCTCGAGCTTGTCCGGATTTTGCTTTCAGACATAGGCCGGACAACCCCAAATCTTAACCAACTCAAGATATGGGCTCTTCCCTTTCCATATCACATATGAAGCGGTAGGCAACTGATTTGATTGGAACCCTATTCAATAGGTATGCAACTTCTCAAGTGCATAACTCCCTAAAGGAATTAGGTAACTCAGTAGTACTCATCATAGAGCACACCTTATCACATAGGGTGTGATTGCTCCGCCCCGATATACCATCGTGCTATGGTGTATTCGGAGGAGTAATGCTGAGAGAGAATCTCATTCTCCTTTAGAATAGTCCAGGATTTCCGTGCACAAGTATTCTCCTCCCTGACCTCATCATAGGACATAATACTTATACCCGAATATCTGGTTCTCTACTTCTAACTTATATTCTGTGAATATCTCAAAAGGTTCGGACTTGTGTTTCAACAGGAATATAGGTCTGAAACTCGAAAGATTATCAGAGAACATAATGAAGTATAAAGAACCAGTCCTGGCATGTGTAGACAGGGGACCTACATACATCAACATGTATCATCCCAAGAGTTCACTAACTCTTTCTCTGTTTCCAGTAAACGGAGCTATGGTCATCTTATCTTTGTGACATGACTGGCGAGTTTCACAAGATGTAAATTCAAACTGATTTAAATATGCATCTAAATGTAACTCCAGCCAGTCGGGTCACATTGATATGACCTAGTCTACAATGCCTCAAGAAGGATTCATTCATTTCTGAACTCTTCCTCTTGTGTGTGTTCCGTATACTAAGAACTGTAGTTTGATTTAGAACATCAATACTTTTAGATAACGTGCCTGAACCGATCAACTTTTGATATAGGAAATGTTCAAAACATTATCCAACAATACAAAATTTTATCATTTCTTTACTAATAAAGAGACTGATATGATTTTGTATATCAGGTTCGGTATCTAATAACATTCGTTCAGAATCAATGTATTGGTAATACAGGGTGACAGTGACCAACAGACTTGGCTGCAACACTTGCCCCGTTTTCTGTCTCATGAAACTTATCACCCGTTCTCAGTTCTCTACTTTTCTGTAGCCCTATGTAACAGATTACATATCTGGGATCCTGATCTGGTATCACATACCCAGGACGTAGAGGATACAGAGAAACAGTTCTTTATAACGAACACACCCGAAGATGATGCATCAGCATGCACTCTCTTCGTTTGGGCGGCACGGGAATTCTGGTAATCCCCAATTTCCTGCTTTGTCTTATAACAATTATAAGTTGGAGCGGGACCAACGTTCCCCAGCTCAGTATTACAAGCGGGTTCGGTCAATATTCCGTATTATTATCTTGATTAAGGCGTGATATGGTCGCTACCAGGAGAGAGAGAGAAGAAAACACTCAGCGTGCGCTCTTGCAAGAATAGATTGGTTATTATTTTATCTAATCAGGATGGCTCCCACTGCTTTTTATCAAATCTTCCTTCAAACCCTAAAAGGAAAGACTAGCCGGGATTAATTACACACTACAAGTCCGCCAATCTTTCAGCCAGGCTAGTGTCGGTACTTTGAGGGAAGTCCCCCGTGCTTTCGCACGAATGTAAACCTCGTTTTCCCAGAGGCGTAACCCCGTTGACACCTTTCTAGACACCTACTTGATCGGCTAATTGTAATGTATAAAACTCTCTCAGGAGTAACTCTTACTCGCAGCGGGTATCGGGATCCAACTATCTCATAGAAGGTATGCAATCTCATTGCAAATTTCAACACTTGAAATTTCCGATAATATTTTGCCCCTAGCTCGCTATGACCTTGACGGAGGCCAAACAACCCATAGTCCGCTAGTCAAGTTCAACCCGTCATTTCCTGATTGAATTAAACCCACCCGCACGACCCTTGACGGAGGCCAAACAACGCCGTACGAATACCCTAATCCAATCGCATCATATGCTAGCAGATAAGCACTAGTTAGCTACCGTACACTACGCCTTGACGGAGGCCAAACAACCGCAGCACGAATACTAACTAGTACGTATCTGAAATGACGGAGGGCTACGACAGGTTTTTCTGAAAACCTATTGCGTAATGAACTTGATATCGTTGTAGGATCGAATGAATTTTGAAATGGAGTGTTTTTGAGGCTTTTCTAGTTTTGCTAAAGGAGTCACTCCCGGTGAAGGGATCGTCGGTCCTTTCCTCGTCGAATGAGGTGCGGGATATATCATATATATCACTGTGCAAAGCAAAAACTCTTAAAAGCAATCAAAAGACAAACCGAGTGTGTAGCATCTACCAGTTATTGCTAAAGGAGTCACTCCCGGTGAAGGGATCTCGGTCCTTACCTCATCGAATAAGGTGCAGGATATATCACATATACCTCTGTGCAAAGCAAGAACTGTAGCTACCTTTTTTATTTTGAAATTCGATTCTACAACATCTTAGGTTTCTTTTATTTCATTAATCACATTAATGAAGTCCCATCTTTTAAGTACCTAAACATCACAGATAAATACGACGTACACTTATGCCATCCGCATTCGCCTCGATGTCCCCTCGTGCACCGTTAGGTTAGGTAACTAACGGCAGAGCGGGGCAGGGCTAGCGCGGGTGTAAAACATAAGTAACGTCTATATAATATATCATATATACTATATACTGTATCTATCACAGAGCATCACATGATCACATCACAGATATCGCAGCAGAAAAATCATATGAAATATTGGATATACTAGGACGTCCGTGTTTTCAATACGAGCCAGTATAAAACACGGATTCCACGGTCGTGATGAATAGCCAAACCCACACCCCTAGACCCCTACGAGAGCGGCAAGCAACCCTACCAATTCTAGAGTTAGGAGACCCGGACTCGACTCCTCGAGTTGGTCTCCCACTGGACTTCAGAACCCGGTTACTTGTGCTACCCTCCTTGGGTCTATCCTAGTGCGGAAAAGTAAATAATATACAAGAGGTGACAACTTCCGCAACCTGGAAGCGCCCCAATAAAAGAATATTACATACAAGTTTTTACATGAATGAAAATGAAAAAACACTCATCTCACATAAAAACCCCCGGCTATTCAAACACGACGATCCAATATAACATATCCCGCAACACATAACATCACATGCCATCAACGTAAGTAAATATGCGCATCCCAATTGTCGTTGACATATAGCAACGAAACCGGCGATATCACATATTACACTTACGGTCACAGAAAAGAAAGTGTAAAACTACAACAGTTGGAATCCGCAATTACCTCAGACATCGCATGCCTGACCAAATGAATTACTTAGACATCGCATGCCTAACAATTATAAACCCCGCATTTTAGTCTCATTATTGAAAACACTTTTCAATACCAAGTCGGGCAATTCAACAGGATTCCCGACATTCTGATCGAATGCTCGTCGCAAACTTCAGTAGACGGCCGCACCCCCGATACCATCGACGAAGTGCACCAAGGCGGAACACCGCTACCGCGAGCACCCGAACGGATGCTTTCGGCGACGGGGTTCTCCTACAGTCACTTGGTCGGGGCTATGGAGTGAGGCTGTTTATTAAGTTTACCCGGCGAGTATCCGCGTACGCTACGTGATTGCGACGGACTTTTGATCACATCAAAATTCCGTGGCAACCGATCAAGTGAGACTAAACTGCTACGTTTATAATATTCATTCCGTTATCTCATAACAACTTGTGAATTCCAATTATTGTATCCCATTCCAGATAAACAGAAAATGTTAAACTTTTCGATCGAACAGTCAAACACCCAAGTTTTCCCGATACAGCTCAACACATGAAATAAGTCTAACAACATTCAGTTCGTGCCTCAGTACCAATGGTCCAGCCGTAGAAGGGTCAAGCCAATGCCTCACATATGGCACGCCGTACTGCCCCAAACCCTAAGGTTCAAAGGGCAGTTCAAGACGGTCACATAATCGAGTTAAGGTTTGTTGTCTTCTAGAGGGTCCATCGCGTTACTTGCACTACTTAGAACGTCGTTAAACTACGGAAAAATCCAACACTTGGAAATTTCCCGACAGGGGAAAAATTGGGTATTTATATCCGGTCGAACTTTTTAACATATTCTAAAATTTATCCGGAAAGCCACACAGACAAAATTTGATAATCCGATCGAGTCCATGAAATCCCAAAACAACCCAGAAAAATTCAACTCTGGAAAAAATATTAAAAATTTCCAGAAGACTCAGCACTACAAAACATGAATTACTGTGCAATCCACGTGATGTAAATCTACAGTGTGGCCGCGGAAGCGCCGCTAGTACAATGGTGGGGGCCGCGGATCCGCGCTTCCTTAGTGGATTTAGCATTACGTGCTTCACAGTAAATCATAAAATTCCCTGCTGAATTTTTTGGCAATTTTTAATCTGGAAAAATCCCAGAAATTAAAAAATGTACAGAGAGCATGGGTGTGTTAGGATTTCGGGTTCGTTCGGAGTTCAAAATCCGTCTAGACTTCGCCTAAGGCTCTAGCTAGGCTCTGATACCACTGTAGGGTTCCTAGGCACACTAGTGAGGTCTCACAAGGCATCAACCATGCCAATTTCAAAAATTCTAGGTGCCGAGAGACCCGACTACGGATCGTTGGCTAGATTTCTAGGCGAAAAGATAACTAGTTAACAATTAACTAATGGGAAAACGGAAATACAACCTTTGTAGATCCGGTGCTCCACCTCCATAGCTCCGCAACGAAGTCATCTCCGCTGTCCAAAAGGAATCCGGGCTCTAGGGTCGGCTTCGTCGGAGAAAAAGCGAGCTAGGTCGTCGATGTCCATGCCGAAGATGATCTACGTCGAGGCATCGCTAAATCAAGCTCCATCTTCACCAAGCCCTAAAAACTTGTGAAGGAAACACACTCTACTACTTGGCAAGAGGTAGAGGATGAGGAAATAGGAAGTGGGTAGACTTTAGATTTGGATTTCTCACTCTTTATCATCAATCACCATTGATGAAGAAAGCTTTTTCTTCCTTGCTCATGAAGAAGAAGAAGAAAGAAATATATGATAAGTTCATTAAAAATAATAGAAAAACAAATACTTATCATATCATTAACTATAGTCAAGTGTAGAGAATGAATCATGGTTAGTGGGAATGGTTAGGGTTAAGGATGAGATAAGAATGGTTGACTTGATCAAAGCTTCATGAAGCTTCAACTAAACTCCAAAACTAGCAACCATTCTTTTCTCTTCTTTTCCAAAATGAATAAATAAATAAATAAATGAATAAATAAAGGAAATGAAACCCTAGCCATTCTTTTAACCATGGTTTAATTCTTTGCACTTAACCAAGTAAACATGTATCATCAAACATGATACAATCAAGTGCACAAAATCATATCGCATATGTAATGCGCACATCCGAGTGAGAAAATCCATTTAAAGTGAACCAATACTAGTTAATGCAAAGTAATATATCAAATATATAATTATACATTAAATCATTAAATCAACACTTGATTCAATGATCCGGTCATGTCGCACACAACCGACTAGTATACAATGTATCGGCTTATCGAATCAACGCTTGAATCGATAACTAGGTTATATCGCATACAACCATTCGATACATTCATCGCGAGAATGGAATACGGTATCACATACACGCATTATTCTCGGTCCCACACATATCTCATATGCGCTCCTATTTCGTTTCGCTTGAGCCAGGAAACCTCTGTGTAGGACTCTAAAGACTCGTCAATACGCCGGCAGCAGGCGATGATCATATCAAACACCCACAAGCCGCAAGCGGTCTGCTAAACGTAACGGCCACCCGGGTATTGAGCGATCTGAAGATCGACGAGCAAGCCCGCTCACACTCCAGTGAATCCGACCAGTAACACTACCGTACAGTCCGGTCTGATCTTCTGATATGTCGCATATCTTGCCTAGGGGTGGTAAACGTCAGACCCCAATAGCTCGATAAGTCGTGTCGATATGAGGCTCATAACGGGTCGAGAAACTACTGGTAACACTTACCAGCAATTCTCAGATCAGCCCTGGCCAGGGACTTCCTGTTATAGCCAATCGAACACAGCGCAACATCAACCCCCTATACCGGGAGAGACGAATCCCCTCCTATCGCTCATTGCCTCCATGTGACTCGGGACTGTACCCAAAAACCACCGTTTTGCACGCCCTCTTGGACGTGGTAAGATGAAAATCAAAGCACAGTGGGAACCACATAAGACTCTATGACGATCTCGGGTCAACAGACTACTCTGTACCAGTGTCACCAGAGAACTGCCATCTGACGTGAGGTATAATACCATCTGGGAGTTCTCGGCGAGTCCGTCCAGTGTACCCAGTCTCTACTGAGCACCCGTATATCATCCCTGATGTCAAACACCAATGGATATGGGATCATCCATCGCCCATCTGTATGGGTCGAGAAGTTACACGCTAGTCTACTCTGGTATATCGATGCCCCGTCTCGATACACCCTCGACTAGGGACTTTGAATGATGTACTTATGGACTACCATGTCCCCACTAGTATGATCCGCATCATAGTCCAGGTAGTCAAGCACACATCCTAAGGGCTTTACCAACATGTAACAGAGAGACAATCAGTATACACGTTAAGGTAAAGTTCAACCAGATAGCATACTATCATGTCGAGCAAGAAAGTCCTCCCTATATATGTCCCAGCATCCACTACAATATACATCCTATGTACAGTAATGGCCTCTAGGGCATACATATAACTAACAGGATCTGCCCATTTTTCTTCTTCACTGGGACTATGCATGCGATCCAGTCCGCATATTTCTCTTCCCTGATGAAGCCGGCATCGATGAGCTTCTTAGTTTTCTCGATGACCTTTTCTTCTAGTTCCCTTCTCATTCTTCGAGGAGCTTGTTTGATTGGCTTAGCATCAGGAGATATAGCCAACTTATGTACGGCCACTTCAGGGGAAAGGCCAGGCATTTCTTTGTATGTCCACGCGAAGCAGTCGACGAACTCATGCAGCAGGGCAATTATCTGCGCTTTCATTTCCTCTGACAAAAGCGAGCTGATGTAGGTCGGCCTTGGATTATCGGGCGTTCCTAAGTCAATCTCGGTTAGCTCGTCAAAGGTTGCTTGTCCGCCATCTTCAAGCTCTTGAGGAGCTTCTTCTGGCTCTGCTATCTCATCATCATCATTTGATCTTTCGCCAGCTTCATCAACATGGATCATGTAGCACGCTCTGGAATTAGGTTGAATGTAACCTATTCCCCGTCTGTCTGGAATTCGTCCATCGATGAGTGCTCGGACCTGGGGTGGATGCCATAGCCCTTCATAAAACTTTGCTTCGGACTCCGTTTGATATAACCGGCATCCGCACTTTTTAAAGTATTCCCGCATCTCGGGCGCATAGTATCTGGGATTGAGGACGGCTCTTATGCTTCTCTCATAGGGAAGGCACGCGACAGAAAGATCCTCCGGGTGCACAGCGGGGTTTGACCCGTAAAACAGGATGCCTTTCTGTCCACTTTTCCTTCCGGGGACGTAGAAAGTTTTCAGCTGGTCCACGGTGGAGACTGACAACGCATCGAGCTCTTTGCACATCTGCTCCGGCACCCTTGTGACGGCTAGGGACCCTTCTGCAACTTCGAAGGTCTCTCTTAGTTTCGCTTGCATAGGGGTCCAATCTGCACAGCTGTTGCACGGCAGGTCCTCTTCTTCTGACTCTTCAGTGTCACTGCCAAGATGAGGGCGGACTTTGCTGCTAGATGGACCTTCAGTAACAGATTCGTCCATATCGCTGCCGAAACGAGGGCGGGTTTTACGGAAGGACGGGCTTCCAGCATCGGACTCATCAGTGTCGCTACCGAAATGTGGGCGCACTTGAGCGTTTTTACTTTTGAAAGTGACAACCGGCGCAGATTTGCTTTTGGGTCTTGGGGCCTGTCTATCCTCAGTCAGTTGTGGCTTAGCATTTTGGTGGTTCATAAAGTACCGAGAATCTTCATAGCGGACTTCATGCACACCGAACGGATGGATGTCTCCGTCAATGCGTCTTTCTTCGCCATTTTTAGTATACTTCATGCATTGATGGAGAGTTGACGGAATGATGCCGTAATCGTGGAGCCACGGCCGCCCCAAGAGAATCTTATAAGACGTGTCGGCGTCGATCACGTATATCTTAGCTTCAGTCTGCAGATCCCCGAATTTGATTGGCAGAGCTATGGACCCCAGAACTTGCTGGCAATTTTGGTTGAAGCCTTGAATGACAATCCTCTCCCTTGACAGGTGTCGGACGTCCATTGACAAACTCTTCAGCGTCCGCAAGTTCATGATGTTCACTGAAAACCCCGGATCAATCAATATGCGATTAATTCGATCTCCGTCGCTGTACCCGGTCACGTAAAGCGGCCGATTATGCTCAGCCGTTCCCAGTAGCAAGTCTTCATCCTTAGATGTGACCGCGGCGGCATGCAAAGCGTGCTGGGCTTCTTTCATATTAATTCCGCAAAGTGAGCCTGATACTGCTCGGGGTTTTGTAGAGCGTGAATGAGAACATCTCTCAGCTCCTTAGATAAGACCAAGGCGTCGTAGATGCTCAGGAGAGACGGAAGCTTCCGGAGATGTGCCAAGACATTATAGTCCACCGAGGAAGGACCCATGTTTTCATCAGCCAGTTCTCTACCATCTTCTTCATTAGCGACTTGTTTTTCCTTCCCTTTTGGGGCGTTGCCCTGATTTGGCGGTAGAGCCCTGCCGCTTCTGAGCTGGATTTGATTGGCCGTTATGGCGAGCTCTTTGTCACACCCCGCTTCCCAGAGTACGCTAGATTGGGCACGTGACATAGCCAACCATGCTACCTGTGGGTAGGAAGTATCCATCCACAGTCACATTACGGCTGTAGAGATATCAAGAACAAGATAAAACTATCTAAAACATGTCCATAATCCAGAATAACAGGAGTCAATAATAAATAAATGCGGAAGCAAATGATCCAATACAAATAACTGAAAAGTGTGTCCCATAATGCGGGCTCATATCAGGAAATAAATGCAGGAAATAAAAATAACTACTACTGAACTCACAGCTCAGCCTGCTGGCTGAAGTACTCCTGCTCGGACTGCAACAGCGGTACGGAATCTGGGCCATGCAAAACCCAGACGTCAGCGCGTCATGTCATCAAGTAATATAATATGAACAGTGTAGCAGGCAATGTAATATAAACATGAATACAGCAAGAATAACAATAATATGAATCATACCAGTACAGGGTAGCGTGCAGTGGGTAAACTAAACCGTTCTATCAGGTTTTCTATTCTAAAGTCTTTGAAATCAATTTGAGTAATCCTCCATGTAACTCAAAGGATATGTCCCGTTACCCCCCGGGACCACGGATCAGGAATATGTGAACCAATAGTGGTTCTGTCCCGTTACCTCCCGGGACCACGGATCAGGAAAATGTAAGAGTCACGAATGGCTCTGTCCCGTTACCCCCCGGGACCACGGATCAAGCAATACCCTTTTAAGTTACACTTTAGTTTACACTTTTGATTTTCCCATACCCCCAAGTTGTGTATGTCAAGTCAGGTATTCAGTAATCAAGGACTAATGCCAACACAGGATCAGGTAAAAGCAGGTTTGTCTGGATAGACAACAGGAACGGTCCATGAGGACTACATGTCAGGTTTGTTGGCATTAGACACAAGATCAGGTAACGGGTCGAGTCATGGTACATCAGGTCAAGTCAACAGTACACGATACCATGTCAGGTATAGTAGGAAGTGTAACAGGTTATGTCAGGAAGCACAAGATGTCATGTGGGTGCTCATAATCAAACTAACATAAGCATGTGTATAAATAAACAAGCATGAGTACTATCAGAACAATAAACTGGAACATGTAATATGATATGCAAATAGATATAATTTCAAGGACATGGATGCACAGTTATCGATTAGGGTTGCATTTATAGTTCCAATATTAATTAGGATGCAATTTATTAAACATGGAGCGTTAATATCACATTATTATGTAGTAATGTGATCTATGGATGCAATTATATGTATCTTAAATGCGATGGATGCAAACGGGTATCCGAAAAGTTATAAAACTATAAAATGGTAATGTGGGATGTACAACTAAGCAATATGTGATATAAATATTGATATAATAATATTAATATGGATAGCATATTCAAAGCGATTAATAACTAAAAAAGTGGTATTGATTAACCATGCACAAGAAAGTTCCGTTCAGAAATTCAGCGTCATCCTAATTTGTAAAATAGCTTAAAAATAACAAACGTTCTCCAAAAGGGACGTGTCTTATACCAAAACAAAGATAATTCAATAAGGTTTTCAGTTTTATAAGTATAAGCATCTCAGGTTGTCCCTACAAAAAGTTATGAACATTCGAAGTCGAAAGTTTGCTGCTGGAATTTTCCTTGACAGCAGTTTGGAGACATTTTCATTTGCATTTTACGTTATTTAAACAATTTATTTTGCAAGTAAATATTTCATATAGTTATAGTATTCTGAGTTATCTTCGTAACGAACTAAAAAACGTATACTAATAATTTTTCTATGATTTATAATGAATTTTATACGGTAAGGTGTACAGTAAATTTCAGATTTGTCGTATCCGCTTTTTCAACGACGTTTCATGTGTAAACTATAATATTTTAAATATATATAATATCATAAAATGCAGATTATAAACTAATTAAAGATAATAATAAGAAATATTACGACGATATATATTTTAATTGATATGGATGCAGTATAATGTAATCTAGTATGTCACAGGAAAAGTTTTCATGATCTAGATTTAATATGATATAAACGGATGCAAACGGAACATCGAAACGTTATAAAATTAAACATGGGGCACTAGATTTAAACTATAGGTATGGTATTTATTTAAATAGGTATAAAATGAATTATATAGCATGTAGCAAGATTAACTTGCCTCGATGGGTCGCGAATCGGGAAAACGGAACGTTAACCGTCGGCGGGGAAAACTCGCGAAGGGCGCACGGTTCACGGAATGAACCCAAACGACAAACAAAGGAACCACACGGGTCGGGGTACCTCGCTGGAACGTCGAGAAACGTTACCGACACGACGGAATTCCGGCAACAAAAGAACAGTTAAAAAAATGAGAAACAAGACATGAGGTAAGAAAAGAAAGAATGATAAAGAGAAGTACGAGAGAATATATGAGGGGGAGATAGAGAGAGAAAACGTGGAGAGAGAGAAGAGGGAGAGAGGGAAAGTGGGGCCCACGGGGTTAAAGGGGAGGTTGCGATTGGCTGAGAGAATAAATTGAGAAGGATATAAAAGATTGTAAAAGTATTATATGGTTAACTTAAACATTTAAAAGATAGGTAATGAACAGTAAGATATCAGGTTAGTTAGAAAAATATATGCGATGGTTTTAATAATATTAAAATTTGGGATTTTGGCGCCAAATAAAACATTTCCAAATCGCGCCCGGGTCGAGTCCAAAAATTTGAAATTGAAATAATAGGATTTTAAGCAGGATCCAAATTTTAAAATTAAGTGTTTTATGATTAAAAAGCATACCCCCAAAACGGACACACGCACGTGCACGTAGCCATCCAAACTCGCCCGTTTCACTGAACGGGACGAGAACACAATGCACGGACGCTACCACGAGGCTAGGGGTGTCAAGTAGGCCAAGATGAATATTTTCAATTTTATTTTAGATGCCAAAATTTGTTATATGTAGAAATGACTTTGCCGGGTAAATTTTACAGTAAGCAACAAACAAGCAAGTTAAATGAAATGAGTACCACATTATACTTAAACAGTAACTGAAAATAGTAGTATTAGGCTCGGGTGTTACATTATACCCAACTACAAAAAGAATTTCGTTCTCGAAATTCCAAGAATACAAAGATAAATAACTACAAGAAAAGGTGAGGAAACTTCTGTCGGATTTCATCTTCTCGTTCCCAAGTGGACTCTCCATGCGAGCGATTACCCCAAGAAACAAGCACAAGGGGATAACCTTGTTCTTGAGAACCTTTTCCTTTCGGTCTACGATTTCAATCGGTCGCTCCTCAAAAGTCAAGTCTTCTCGTACTGTTAGCTCCGAATGATCCAAAACGTGTGTTTCATCTCGAACATACTTACGGAGTTGAGATACCTCAAACACATCGTGCACATTTGCCAAGGGCTGCGGTAACGCCAAACAATATGCTACCTCACCAACACGCTCCACGATCTCAAGGGTCCAACGAATCGAGGACTAAGCTTTCCTCGACTTCCAAAACGAATCACCCATCTAGTCGGTGATATCTTCAAGAATACCAAATCACCCACGGTGAACTCCAGAGGTCTTCTTGACGTATCTTCCTAACTCTTCTGTCGGTCCTGTGCTGCCTTCATATGATTTCTGATAGGGTTAACCTTCTCAACTGTCTGCATAACCAAATCTGATCCCAATAATCTTCGTTCACCGACATCGTCCCAACAAACAGGTGAACGGCATTTACGACCATACAAAGCTTCAAATGGAGCCATCTGAATAGTTGTCTGAAAACTGTTGTTGTAAGACAACTCCACCAAAAGTAGATGATCCTCCCAAGACCCCTTGAAGTCCAACCTGCATGTTCTCAACATATCCTCAAGAGTTTGGATCGTTCTCTCCGACTGACCATCAGTTTGAGGATGATAAGCTGTGCTAAACTTCAATCGAGTCCCCAAACTTTCCTGTAAACTCCTCCAGAAGTGTGATAAGAACCGAGTGTCCCGATTGGACACGATGCTCACCGGTACTCCATGCAATCTTACGATCTCCTGCATGTACCGCTCTGCCAAAGTCTCTGTTGATTGACCAACCCGAAAAGGAATAAAGTGAGCTGCCTTGGTCAATCGGTCAACAATTACCCATACTGCATTGTTGCCTTTTGGACTCCGCGGTAAAGCCGTCACGAAATCCATGGTTATATGCTCCCACTTCCACTGAGGAATCGGAAGTGGTTGCAATAAACCAGCAACCCTTTGATGTCCAGCCTTAATTTGCTGACACACTAAGCACTTTGCCACAAAGCGAGCAATCTCCTGCTTCATGCCCTCCCACCAGAAATGCTGTCGAATATCTCGGTACATCTTTGTGCCTCCTGGATGTACAGAATAAGCTGAACCGTGTGCCTCCTTCATAAGCTCTTCACGAACATCACCCTTTGGCACACACAAACGGCTACCATACCTCAACGAACCATCTTCGTGGATCAATAAATCTGTTCGTAGCCCGGCTTCAACCTGCTCTCGAAACTCTTGCAGTCTAGGATCCTGCGATTGAGCTGCTTAAATATTCTCGATCAATGACGAATGTACTTGCAACTGCAACAACTGTCCCGTAGAACGCGGTAGCACAACCTCCAAGTCAAATCTGCGAAAATCTTCAACGAGCTCCTTCTACGTAGTTAACACCTGAATTACTGGTAACCGACTAAGCGCATCCGGCACAACATTAACCTTCCCCGGATGGTACTTAAGATCAAGATCGTAGTCAGCCATCAGCTCCAACCATCTACGCTGCCTCATGTTAAGCTCCTTCTGTGTGAACACATACTTCAAGCTCTTATGATCTGTAAAAACTTCGACTCTTTCGCCCAAAAGGTAGTGTCTCCAAATCTTCAAAGCGAAAATCACAGCCGCAAGCTCCAAGTCATGAGTTGGATAATTCTTCTCATGGGTCTTCAACTGTCTCGATGCATGCTACAACCTTCCCATGCTGCATCAAAACACATCCCAATCCTTTCCCCGATGCGTCGCTGTGAATCACCAATACTCCGGAATTGTCTGGCACGGTCAGAATAGGGGCGGTTATCAACTTCTGCTTCAACGTCTCGAAAGCTAACGCACACTTATCCGTCCATACAAAAGGTACCTCCTTACGCGTAAGCTTGGTCAACGGCTCTGCCAGACAAGCAAAGTTCTCCACAAATCTCCTGTAGTATCCGGCTAATCTAAGGAAACTTCTTATCTCAGCAACATTCTTTGGAATCGGCCAGTCTCGAACTGCTGCAATCTTTTCTGGATCGACGGCAATTCCATCGCCAGACACAACATGCCCCAAAAACCTTACTTCCTCCAGCCAAAACTCGCACTTACTCATCTTCGCATACAATTTCTCCTGTCTCAACGTCTGCAGTGCAATCTTCAAATGCTCAGCATGCTCTTCAAAACTCTTCGAGTAAACCAGAATATCGTCAAAGAATACCACAATGAACTGATCCAAGAACGGTGAAAAGATTCGGTTCCTCAAGTCTATGAATACTGCAGGCGCATTCGTTACTCCGAAGGGCATCACTAAGTACTCGTAATGTCCATACCGAGTTCGGAACGCCGTCTTGCAAATATCTTCTGTTTTCCGGATCGCAAATCCAGCTTCGAGAATACCCTCGCACCACTAAGCTGCTCAAAAAGTTCTCCAATGCGAGGGATATGGTACTTGTTCTTAATAGTCACCCGGTTTAATTCTCGATAGTCGATGCACATCCTTCTTGTGCCATCCTTCTTCTTTAGTAGAAGAACTGGAGCTCCCCAAGGCGAGTTACTGCTTCGAATCCAACCCTTTTCAAGCAATTCAGCAACCTGTTTCTTTACTTCTTCCAACTCTACTGGCGCCATTGGATAATACGCTTTAGATACTGGCGCTGCACCAGGAATAAGATCAAAATTGCGAACTCCACGTCTCTCCTCGGCGGTAAACCCGATATATCTTCAAACACGTCCATTGAATCACGAACAACAGCCGGCTCTTTACTTTCATCACTTCCATTGATGCAAGAATATTATTTGTCGGCTTAGCCCTAAACTCGACTGGCCCGACAGAAAAACTCCCCTCCATCCCAGATAAACTCTGCTGCTCTCGGCTGCCGCAATTACTTGTGAGAAAGTGGTCAAATCCAGGGAGACAATCTGCCTCTGGATGTCCACGTCCAGGCTACGCATGAACCTCCGTGCCCTGTCTGCATCGTTGGCAACTAAAGGTCCAGCGAAACTACTGAGTCTCGTCCATTCTGCTGCATGCACATCTACGGGTGCTCCCTTCTGCTTTAGTCCGATGAACTTCACTTCCATTTCCTCCCGTGCAGTCCGCGGGAAGAACTTCTCCAGGAGACTCTTCGAAAAATCCGCCCACTTGATCGGCTTGGGCAAACGGTTCTCCTCAACAAGCCACCATTCTCGGGCGTAGTCCACTAGCTGAATGCGTACCACAACCTTTTTGTCATCTGGAATCTGTGCCGCAAAAAGCAAGTTCTCTGTGTCAACTAGCCACTGCTCCACTGGCAACGACTCCTTTAAACCAGTAAATGTAGACGGACCCAACCGCCTAAAATCTGCTACGGTCCCTACTCGGTCAACTGGTTTAACTCCAACATTGTTCACAGACTGCTGAACGAACTGCAAACCTTCCCGAAATGAGTCCGCTTGCTGCTGGATCAGCTCGGTCTGTTTCTTTGATTCTCCAGCATTCCTCTTATCACTCCAAGTATGGCGGCTTCGTCCACACGCCTCTGGTATGTCTTCAATTTCTTACCGGCCATAATCCTGAACTCAAAATACCCAACATTAGCATGATGATAGATTCTGAATATAGATCAAGGCTAGAACTCCAAGATACTTAAATAGAGTACCGCATTGTAACTATGCCGCGGTATCATAGCCACAATTACATAACTCCATCCAAGTCGCCTAAGTCCTAGAGATAACAAGGAATCAGGTTTTCGAATCGATATGCAAAGGAAGTTTGTACATCGTAAAAGATATAATCAGGAAGAATGTGATTCAAGAATGGTAAAACGGTCAAGGTGGCAGGACATGTTTCCTAAACACGGGTATTCTGATTCGTGTATTGGGTACAATACCCAACTATAAAAGAATCAACCCGACTATCCTATGGCTCTGATACCAAAAGAACCATGTCACGCTCCGCTTCCCAGAGTACGCTAGATTGGGCACGTGACATAGCCAACCATGCTACCTGTAGGTAGGAAGTATCCATCCACAGTCACATTACGGCTGTAGAGATATCAAGAACAAGATAAAACTATCTAAAACATGTCCATAATCCAGAATAACAGGAGTCAATAATAAATAAATGCGGAAGCAAATGATCCAATACAAATAACTGAAAAGTGTGTCCCATAATGCGGGCTCACATCAAGAAATAAATGCAGGAAATAAAACTAACTACTACTGAACTCACTGCTCAGCCTGCTGGCTGAAGTACTCCTGCTCGGACTGCAACAGCGGTACGGAATCTGGGCTATGCAAAACCCAGACGTCAGCGCGTCATGTCATCAAGTAATATAATATGAACAGTGTAGCAGGCAATATAATATAAACATGAATACAGCAAGAATAACAATAATATGAATCATACCAGTACAGGGTAGCGTGCAGTGGGTAAACTAAACCGTTCTATCAGGTTTTCTATTCTAAAGTCTTTGAAATCAATTTGAGTAATCCTCCATGTAACTCAAAGGATATGTCCCGTTACCTCCCGGGACCACGGATCAGGAATATGTGAACCAATAGTGGTTCTGTCCCGTTACCCCCCGGGACCACGGATCAGGAAAATGTAAGAGTCACGAATGGCTCTGTCCCGTTACCCCCCGGGACCACGGATCAAGCAATACCCTTTTAAGTTACACTTTAGTTTACACTTTTGATTTCCCCATACCCCCAAGTTGTGTATGTCAAGTCAGGTATTCAGTAATCAAGGACTAATGCCAACACAGGATCAGGTAAAAGCAGGTTTGTCTGGATAGACAACAGGAACGGTCCATGAGGACTACATGTCAGGTTTGTTGGCATTAGACACAAGATCAGGTAACGGGTCGAGTCATGGTACATCAGGTCAAGTCAACAGTACACGGTACCATGTCAGGTATAGTAGGAAGTGTAACAGGTTATGTCAGAAAGCACAAGATGTCATGTGGGTGCTCATAATCAAACTAACATAAGCATGTGTATAAATAAACAAGCATGAGTACTATCAGAACAATAAACTGGAACATGTAATATGATATGCAAATAGATATAATTTCAAGGACATGGATGCACAGTTATCGATTAGGGTTACATTTATAGTTCCAATATTAATTAGGATGCAATTTATTAAACATGGAGCGTTAATATCACATTATTATGTAGTAATGTGATCTATGGATGCAATTATATGTATCTTAAATGCGATGGATGCAAACGGGTATCCGAAAAGTTATAAAACTATAAAATGGTAATGTGGGATGTACAACTAAGCAATATGTGATATAAATATTGATATAATAATATTAATATGGATAGCATATTCAAAGCGATTAATAACTAAAAAAGTGGTATTGATTAACCATGCACAAGAAAGTTCCGTTCAGAAATTCAGCGTCACCCTAATTTGTAAAATAGCTTAAAAATAACAAACGTTCTCCAAAAGGGACGTGTCTTATACCAAAACAAAGATAATTCAATAAGGTTTTCAGTTTTATAAGTATAAGCATCTCAGGTTGTCCCTACAAAAAGTTATGAACATTCGAAGTCGAAAGTTTGCTGCTGGAATTTTCCTGGACAGCAGTTTGGAGACATTTTCATTTGCATTTTACGTTATTTAAACAATTTATTTTGCAAGTAAATATTTCATATAGTTATAGTATTCTGAGTTATCTTCGTAACGAACTAAAGAACGTATACTAATAATTTTTCTATGATTTATAATGAATTTTATACGGTAAGGTGTACAGTAAATTTCAGATTTGTCATATCCACTTTTTCAACGACGTTTCATGTGTAAACTATAATTTTTTAAATATATATAATATCATAAAATGCAGATTATAAACTAATTAAAGATAATAATAAGAAATATTACGACGATGTATATTTTAATTGATATGGATGCAGTATAATGTAATCTAGTATGTCACAAGAAAAGTTTTCATGATCTAGATTTAATATGGTATAAACGGATGCAAACGGAACATCGAAACGTTATAAAATTAAACATGGGGCACTAGATTTAAACTATAGTTATGGTATTTATTTAAATAGGTATAAAATGAATTATATAGCATGTAGCAAGATTAACTTGCCTCGATAGGTCGCGAATCGGGAAAACGGAACGTTAACCGTCGGCGGGGAAAACTCGCGAAGGACGCACGGTTCACGGAATGAACCCAAACGACGAACAAAGGAGCCACACGGGTCGGGGTACCTCGCTGGAACGTCGAGAAACGTCACCGGCACGACGGAATTCCGGGAACAAAAGAACAGTTAAAAAAAATGAGAAACGAGACATGAGGTAAGAAGAGAAAGAATGATAAAGAGAAGTACGAGAGAATATATGAGGGGGAGATAGAGAGAAAAAGTGGAAAGAGAGAAGAGGGAGAGAGGGAAAGTGGGGCCCACGGGGTTAAAGGGGAGGTTGCGATTGGCTGAGAGAATAAATTGAGAAGGATATAAAAGATTGTAAAAATATTATATGGTTAACTTAAACATTTAAAAGATAGGTAATGAACAGTAAGATATCAGGTTAGAAAAATATATGCGATGGTTTTAATAATATTAAAATTTGGGATTTTGGCGCCAAATAAAACATTTCCAAATCGCGCCCGGGTCGAGTCCAAAAATTTGAAATTGAAATAATTGGATTTTTAGCAGGATCCAAATTTTAAAATTAAGTGTTTTATGATTAAAAAGCATACCCCCAAAACGGACACACGCACGTGCACGTAGCCATCCAAACTCGCCCGTTTTACTGAACGGGACGAGAACACAATCCACGGACGCTACCACGAGGCTAGGGGTGTCAAGTAGGCCAAGATGAATATTTTCAATTTTATTTTAGATGCCAAAATTTGTTATATGTAGAAATGACTTTGCCGGGTAAATTTTACAGTAAGCAACAAACAAGCAAGTTAAATGAAATGAGTACCACATTATACTCAAACAGTAACTGAAAATAGTAGTATTGGGCTCGGGTGTTACACTCTTCGTCCTCTTCGGGAAAACAGAGATCCTCTTCCGAGTCGCTGCCAAGATGGATGGCGTAGCAGGTCACTACTGGGATCTCTTCATTGGGGTCTTCTTCTAACTCCTCCAGAATTTCAGCCGCTTGTACAGGGAAGAACTCCTTCAATTGAATCAGTGTTCTTTCCTTTTGTTCATATTCTTCGAGGGAATCGATATATTTTTGAATGGTCGATTTCCCTGCAGACTCTTTTCCACGCCGAGCTTCACTTTTCTTCTTCTTGAGCTTCTTGGATTTTGAGCCTGATGGAGCCGCATTGGCAGCTGGACTGGTAGGCTTCTTTTGTCCTTCCCATTCCATCCTGGGCTCTTTCTGAAGTAGCTTTAGCATCTTCTTCGTCTTATTAGATATGTGCGTACTCCACGGAGGCCGCGATGAGTCAGTTTCGTTTGTCAGGGCAGCATGTTCAGCTGTCTGCTCCCAGAAGGCTTCAACTTCTGTCTGTATAAAGTTGGCGGTTGCAACTTGATTGTTCACCAACACGCTTTTGGACAGCTCGATCTCTCCAGCCTTGTACTGCTTCTCGACCCAGTCTTTGAAGATATAGCAATCCTCGATCGCATGGCTCACTACTCGGTGGTACGGGCAATACAGGGGATTGTCGGTCATTTTTGTTTCTTGGGGTCTTTTCGACTCCGGCAATTGTAGACCGTTGTTCAAGGCATCTTTAAATATCTTGCGGACTTTGTCCCTTCTGAAAGAGTAAACCTTGTTCTTTTTCTCCTCTAGGGAAGGCCCATCTCCTCCCAACAATGGCTTTCGAGACCGGTTAGTTTTGGATTCACCCGCTCTTTGCTTTTCTTCATTGTCGGACGCATTGAAGACATTGGTACTGCTGGAACTCCCGCTTCTACGGCTGTCGTCCCGCTTGCTTTTCCAAGTTTTGTCTCTCTGAGAGTTCGGCGGGGACTCTTGCTTTGAGCGTTCCAGCATTTGGACTTTCTTGGTTAGCTCTTGAAACGTCTTGAGGCCTGCTGTACACAAGAATAGGACCATCCAATTGCTGAGGTTCCCAATGAGAAGGCTGACGGACTGGTCCTGCTCTAGCGGTGGTTCGCACTTGACCGTGAGATTAACGCCATCGGGCAATAAAGTCGGTGTTGCTTTCATTCTTCCCCGGCTTGGTCCTCACAAGGTCGGCAATGGAGATTTTATCACTGACACTCATGAACCTTTGCCGAAACAGGGACTCCATTTGGGCAAAGGTAATGACGGACCCGTCCGGTATACTCGCATACCAGTCGAAGGCGACGCCGGTCAGGCTATTGACAAACTGACGAAGAAGGAGCGCGTCATTGCCCCCTGTATTTCCGCACGATGCTTTGAAGTGGGCGACGTGCTGATTTGCATTCCCCGTTCCATTAAATCTTCCAAACTTAGGAATGACGTAACCGCTTGGGAACTCAATCAGATCGTACTGTGCGGGATATGGCCGTCCACTACTGCCGATTTCTTTCTGAGCTTCAGCTTCGGCCACCAATGTTTTAACCTTGCTGGTGACCAGATCCATTATCCGATCCTGTGTTAGCGGGATAGTGCTATCTGGGGCCAAGGCGTCCCCAGAAGCGGAATGTGGCCGGCTTTCATGCGGCTCGACTAGTCTTGGTCCCAAAGGAACAGGCATTGGCTGTCTCGGATTGTCATCACCCGGCTGATTAGTAGCGGCTTGTGCTTGATTGGGAGGCGCTCGAGCAATTTGAGCCGTAAGCTGCATCACCACGTTCGTTAAGTCGTCAATCTTCGAATAGAGCTTGGCCATCTCTTTATCTTTGCTCCTGAGCTGTTTTCGAAGCTCTTGAAGCAGCTCTTGCTCCGCAGTCCTGGGGCGGAAAGTCGGCTCTTCCTCGCTGTCCGAGCTTGACTCTGCGTGGACCGAGGGGTCTTTCTGCCTATCATCCTCATCGAGAGGGTTTTCTTCATCCAGCGGGGGCGGCTGTTCTTGGGCAGCGGCAACCACATTCAGGCTAGATTGGGCTTGGAATGTGGTGGCCCCATCCTTGCTTTTGCTGCGAAGGTTGTCGCTGGGGCGCCCGCCCGCCATATAGACCGTATGGATGATATATCCGGCCGTCTTTCTATCATTGGCAGCTGATTTCACGGATCGCTGTCTTGACCCCCTTGTTTCAGTAGCTGGTAGTCGATTGAAGGCGGCTGGCCTAACCAGGTTCTTGAATGGTGCTGACGCTTCTTTTCTGGGTTTGCCCCATTGCTTTCGTGCGGCACAGAGTGCTTGATAGACTCTTGAAGAGACAGTGTCATACTTCTTCTGTTGGGGCCGGGACACGTCTCTTTGTGGCACTGTTCGGACCGCTGTCTTCTTGATTCTGGCGGTCATGGCATTTTTCTGAACCCACTTCAGAGGCTCGAAGGAATTGCTGATTCTTACGTCCGACTCAGCCGTCGTCGCGGGGCAACCCTGCACTTGGAACTTCACATGATTCCATTTGGCCGAAGCCTTGGCCCTCTTGTTGGCTCGATACCTGAGCCGCTTCTGCCTTAACTTTTCTGTTCTAAGCACCTGGCAGACTTCGGCTCTTTGGGAAGACGCCGCAGACCGAGCGATGGAGGGCCTTGGAGATACGCTCGATTGTGCATTTGTTGGAGTCATCGCCTGAGCTCGTCCGCAACATTTGATTTTGCCCTTTGTACCGAAGTTCTTGCACCCCGCTGGAGCACCAGAGAATCGTTCAGATACCGTCTTAAGTTTCGGTTGTGGTGCCTTGGCGATCACGACATTCGGCCTCTTACCCCTTGAGACCGGCTTGGCCACCTGTTCCGCCGGGATCTCCGCCAGATGAGCGCTTCCGGCAGGGTAGATGATGACGGAGCCAAACTGGCGGGGTGGTTCCTCCCACTGTCGACTGAGGCTCGCGGGGAGAACCACACGAGCGTTGATCTTGACCACGTACGGAATCGGGGTCACGTTGGAAGCTGAATACGTCTGGGGAGACATTGTCGTCGAAGGTTGATTGCTGCATGGAAAAAAGAACATCATTTCAGTATAGGCAATCGATATGTATATTGATTGAGCTCGCATGAACGTTTTAACCCGAAATATGGGAGGAAAGATTGGTCCCACCGGGCGTGCCAGAATCTATAGGGTGTTTTTCGTCACCCCATTGAGATGGGAATACGCGCGCGCTTGTCAGGCGTATATTACAGATTCCCCCTGCCTAGGGTAGACGGGGGGTTTATTGATTGTGGGGATCCAAATCTCCGGCAGCCACGGACTAAGCTGCCGTTAATTACCCCTCGCCTTTGGGGCGAGAGAACCTCCGATTAACGGGTTAAAATGGTCATGCGAACTCAATGTGCAGTGTACGTGTGTTGTGTTTTGAAAGGGGGGTTTGGATATATCGGGAGCCACGCAGAGTTTTTACGGGGGTTCCGCTACCCGGATAGCGGGCTGGGGGTCAAGGGGGCTAGCAGCCCCCTTGCGGGGTGCGGGACAGCGCCCCGTTAGAAATTTTTTTCTAACAGGGACAATGTCGCGGAGTATGTGTGTATGTAAATATGTATACATATGTACAGATATACATGTATATATATAAAAAGGGGAAAAGACATCTAAAGGATGCGTGGGGATAGCACCTTGGGCGCTGTGCGCTCAGGCGCTAGAGTGCCACGTGTCGGCACGTGGGCGCTGTGCGCTTGAGCGCTGGGCGCTTGAGCGCAAGTGCGCCACGTGTCCGCACGGGGGCGACTTGTGCTCGAGCACTTGCACTTGAGCGCAAGCGCGCCACGTGTCGGCACGGGGGCGACTTGCGCTCGAGCGCTTGCGCTGGAGCGCAAGCGCGCCACGTGTCGGCACGCGAGCGCTCTGCGCTTGAGCGTCGGCGAGAAAAAGAGGCTTTTAGCCTAAAAAAATTTCTCAGAAAAGAAATCAGAGAGGAGTTGTGTCACGCCACGCTTCCCAGAGTACGCAAGATTGGGCACGTGACATAGCCAACCATGCTACCTGTGGGTAGGAAGTATCCATCCACAGTCATATTACGGCTGTAGAGATATCAAGAACAATATAAATAACTAAACTATCACATGTCCAAATCCATGATAACAAGAGTCAATAAACAATAGTGCGGAAGCAAATGATCCAATACAATAAATAAACAGTATGTCCCATAATGCGGGCTCACATTTGGAAATGAAATGACATAAATAAACTAATCACTAAGGACTCACAGTTCAGCCCGCTGGCTGAAGGACTCCTGCTCGGTCGTCGACAGTGGTAAGGAATCTGGGCCATGCAAAACCCAGACGTCAGCGCGTCATGTCAACCAAATAAAATAATATAAACATGGTAATAAGCAATGCAGGTATGAACATGAATAAAGCAGTACTAAGAAATAACAGAGCAGGGTAATGTGCAGTGGTGACTAAACTGTCCTATCAGGTTTCTACTCTATAGTCTTTGAAATCAATTGATGAATCGTCGATGTAACTCAATAGTATCCCGTGCGTGCCCGGGACCACGGTCAAGGTCCTCGGGGCTGAATCCGAGACGTGCCGCTAAGCAGTAAAAGGTAGTAGGATGGATGAGTGATGTCAGCATCATCACTCCCGGACTGGCCAAGCCCGTAAGACTGATCAGAACAAGTATCGAACTGTTGAGTTACAAGTCGGTTTCACCTTTGATTTCCCCATACCCCCAAGCTATGTATGTCAGGTCAGGTATTCAGTAGTCAAGGATTAATGCCAACACAAAATCAGGTAAAAGTAGGTCTGTCTGGATAGACAGCAGGAATGGCCAGGTTTGTCGGCATTAGGCATGAAATCAGGTAACAGGTCAGGTCACGTTTCAACAGGTTGAGTCGATATGTACAGGGTGTCATGTCCGGGGTATCAGTACATGTGTCAGGTGTATCAAGATCGGTCAATATGTAATGCAATCAAATGTATGCTGATAACAGGTATAGTAACGAATAACGAACAACAGCAGGAACAGCAAATAACAATATTATTCCATGTAAACACAGTGATACTTTGTATTCTCTTATTAATAGGTTCAAGCACCCTTGGGGTGCAATAATCACAGTGTAGCGCAATATTAACAACAGAAGGCAATAAAGATATAAGTGTGCGACTATTATCCTCTAAATAGTAAAATGATTAGCAGGTAGTTGTTATTAAGGTTACGGTGGCAAAATACGATTTAAGTGGCAGTATTATAATGTACATCATATTTCGTTCAATGAGATAAGTAGCAATACTAGTTAATATAGCAAGTTTGTGGGTCAAGCATTTAATTAGTTTAAGGTAGCATGTAGCAAGAAATCTTGCCTCAGAACAAGGGTCGAGATGCAGGCGGCCTGATGCACAAGTCACGATACGGTACTTGGTCTAGTCGCGATCTGCTGCGCGGTCTGGTGCGCGATACGGACGCGATCTGCGGCGCGGTCTGGTGCACGGTCTGGGCGCGATACGGTCACGATCTGTAGCGCGATCTGGTGCACGGTACGGACGCGATACGGTGTACACCCAAACGGCGAACTGCTGGACCACACGGACCAGAATACTTCGCTGGAGCGTCGGGTCCAAACGACGGCACGGTCGGAATCCGGCAAAAGTCAAACGGCAACACGTTAGCAAAACGATATATGCAGGCAACGACTAGCGAGGGGGGTTTTGCACCAAAGGAAAGTAAGGTGATGCTTACAGAGAAGAACCGGGGCAACCACGGCGGGCTCGACGGCGCCGGGACGCCGGCGAGGCAGCGACGGCGGCTGCGGAGGCTGGAAGTTCCTGGGTCGCTGGAAAGGTGGTGGTGCTGTGCGAGGAGGGGATGTAAGGGCCGGGTTCTGGTCGCAGGGGAGAGGGGGTGGTCGGAGGCGGCTCTGGCGACGACGGCGAGGATCAACACCACGTTTTTCCGGTGACCCGGGGTGGTGTTAAGGTCGGGCTCGGGTTCTGTGGTGGTCCGGTGAGGTCGTGGGGAGGAGGAAGACGATGAGGTCGGGACGAGGGTGAAGGGAGGAGGTCGACGTCGTCGGTGATGGGAGGCGGCGGCGACGGCAGCACTGCGTGCAGGTGGCGGTGGAGTTGGGTGCAGGCGTCGAAGGAGGGAGAAGAGGAGGAAGGGATGCTGTCGAGGCTGAGGAGGCGAGAAAGACGGTGGTGGTGGTGGTGTTGTCGCGGGGAGATCGGCGGCGACGGCTCGTGGTGGCTAGGGTTAGGGTTCGTGTTCTCGTGGGTTTTAAACGGGGAACAGTGGGGGAGAAATATATAGAGGGAGAGAGAAAGCTTTGATGAGGAGAGAGAGAGAGGGAGATTTGATGAGGAGAGAGATAGAGAGAGAGTGGGAAAAGGTAGGGCCCACGAGGTGATCACGAGCTCGTGATTGGCTGGAAAAAATTTGTGGATTAAAATTTTAAAGATTCTAAGGGATTTAACGATAGATTTGTAACAGAAAAGAATTTATATAGTTAAAATAATATTTAATTAAATGGGCATTTTTGGCGCTAAATGAAACATTTTCAAATCGCGCCCGGGTTGCGCCCAAACGTTCCAAATTCAAATTATAGGATTTTAAGCGAGTTCCAAATTTTGAAAAGAGGTGTTTAATGATTAAAATGCATGCCCCCAAGTCGGACACTTGTACGCGCGCGTAGACGTCCAAACTTGCCCGTTTCGCCGAACGGGACGAAATCTCGACGCGCGGACGCTACCACGCGACTAGTGGCGACGAGTAGGCCAACATGGATATTTTTAATTTCATTTTAGGTGTTAAAATTTGTTATGTGCTAAAATGATTTAACCGGTTAAAATTTAGCAATAAGCACCAAACCATTAGGATAATCGAAATGAGCAATGTATAACACTCAACTAGAACCAGAAATAGTATTATTGGGCTCGGGTGTTACATCATACCCAACTACAAAAGAATTTCGTCCTCGAAATTCCAAGAATACAAAATAGCTAACTACTGGAAAAGGTGAGGGAATTTCTGCCGGATCTCGTCTTCTCGCTCCCAAGTGGATTCTCCATGCAATCGATTACCCCAAGAAACTAGCACAAGAGGGATAACCTTGTTCTTAAGAACCTTTTCTCTTCGATCCTTGATTTCAACTGGTCGCTCCTCAAAAGTTAGGTCCTCCCGTACGGTCAACTCCGAATGATCCAAGACGTGAGTCTCATCGTGAACATACCTCCGTAGTTGAGACACATGGAACACATCGTGCACTCCTGCTAATGATTGTGGTAACGCCAAACGGTACGCTACCTCTCCAATACGCTCCAATATCTCGAAGGGTCCAACGAATCGAGGACTGAGCTTTCCCCGACTTCCAAAGCGAATCACCCCTCTAGTCGGTGATATCTTCAGGAATACCAAATCACTCACGGCGAACTCTAGAGGTCTTCTTGACGTGTCAGCCCAACTTTTCTGTCTGTCTTGAGCTGCCTTCATATGCTTCCTGATTGTATTCACCTTCTCGACTGTCTGTACCACCAAATCTGGTCCTAGTAACCTTCGTTCACCAACATCATCCCAACAAACCGGTGAACGGCACTTACGACCATACAACGCTTCAAACGGAGCCATCTGAATAGTCGCTTGGAAGCTATTGTTGTACGAAAACTCCACCAGGTGTAGATGATCCTCCCAAGAACATGCAAGCCCTCAACATATCTTCAAGGGTCTGGATCGTTCTCTCCGATTGTCCATCAGTTTGAGGATGATAAGCTGTGCTAAACTTCAATCGAGTCCCCAAACTTTCTTGTAAACTCCTCCAAAAGTGCGACAAGAACCGAGTGTCCCGATCGGACACGATGCTTACCGGCACTCCATGCAATCTGACAATCTCTTGCATGTATCGCTCTGCCAAAGTCTCCGTCGATTGACCAACCCGAAAAGGAATAAAGTGAGCTGCCTTGGTCAACCGATCGACAATCACCCATACTGCATTGTTGCCCTTTGGACTTCGCGGTAAAGCCGTCACGAAATCCATGGTTATATGTTCCCACTTCCACTGAGGAATCGGAAGTGGTTGCAACAAACCAGCAACCCTTTGGTGTTCAGCCTTGACTTGCTGACACACCAAGCACTTAGCCACGAAGCGAGCAATTTCCCGTTTCATACCTTCCCACCAGAAGTGCTGTCGAATATCTCGGTACATCTTTGTCCCTCCTGGATGTACTGAGTAAGCTGAACTGTGTGCCTCCTTCATAAGCTCTTCACGCACATCCCCTTTTGGCACACACACACGGCTACCATATCTCAACGAACCGTCTTCATGGATCAGTAAATCGGTTCGCAGCCCGGCTTCAACCTGCTCTCGAAACTTTTGCAGTCTAGGATCCTGCGATTGTGCCGCTTTAATCTTCTCAACTAAGGACGACTGTACTTGCAACTGCATCAACTGTCCCGTAGCTTGTGGTAGCATAACCTCCAAATCAAATCTCCGGAAATCCGCAATGATCTCCCTTTGTGCGGTCAATACCTGAATTGCTGGTAATCGACTTAGCGCATCTGGCACGACGTTAACTTTTCCCGGATGGTACTTAAGATCAAGGTCGTAGTCGGCCATCAGCTCCAACCATCTGCGTTGCCTCAAGTTCAACTCCTTCTGAGTGAACACATACTTCAACTCTTGTGATCTGTAAAGACTTCGACTCTCTCGCCTAAAAGGTAGTGTCTCCAAATTTTCAAGGCGAAGATCACGGCTGCAAGCTCCAAGTCATGAGTCAGATAATTCTTCTCATGAGTCTTCAGTTGTCTCGATGCGTAAGCGACGACTTTCCCATTCTGCATTAAAACACATCCCAATCCTTTTCCAGATGCGTCGTTGTGAATCACCGGTCCTTCTGAATTATTCGGTACAGTTAGGATAGGGGCGGTTATCAACCTTTGCTTCAACGTCTCGAAGGCCAATGCACATCCATCCGTCCAAATAAAAGGTACTTCCTTGCGCGTGAGCTTGGTCAACGGCTCGGCCAAACGAGCGAAGTTCTCCACAAATCTCCGGTAGTATCCGGCCAAACCAAGGAAACTTCTTATCTCAGCCACATTTCTTGGAATAGGCCAATCTCGAACTGCTGCAATCTTTTCGGGATCGACGGTGATTCCATCGCCCGACACAACATGCCCCAGAAACTTCACTTCTTCCAGCCAGAATTCGCACTTACTCGTCTTCGCGAATAATTTCTCCTGTCTCAGCGTCTGCAGTGCGATCCTTAACTGCTCAGCATGCTCCTCCGGACTCTTCGAGTACACCAGAATATCGTCAATGAATACCACAATAAACTGGTCCAAGAATGGTGAAAAGATCCTGTTCATCAAATCCATGAATATTACCGGCGCATTAGTCACTCCGAAGGGCATTACCAAATACTCGAAATGTCCATATCTAGTTCGAAACGCCGTCTTGCAAATGTCTCCTGCTTTCACTCGGACCTGATGATATCCTGATCGCTAATCCAGTTTCGAGAATACCCTCGCGCCACTAAGCTGCTCAAAAAGTTCTCCAATGCGAGGGATCGGGTACTTGTTCTTAATAGTCACCCGGTTCAATTCTCGATAGTCAATGCACATCCTTCTCGTGCCATCCTTCTTCTTTACTAAAAGAACTGGAGCTCCCCAAGGTGAGTTGCTGCTTCGAATCCATCCCTTCTCGAGTAATTCACCAACTTGTTTCTTAACTTCTTCCAATTCCACCGGTGCCATCGGATAATACGATTTTGACACTGGCAGGAATAAGGTCAATCGTAAACTCCACATCTCGCTTTGGAGGTAAGCCTGATATATCTTCAAACACATCCATAAAGTCACGAACAACTGCTGGCTCTTCATTACTATCCACTACCATAGGCGCAAGAACATTGTTCGTCGGCCTAGCCCTAAACTTGACTGGCCCGACAGAACTGCTTCTTTACCGCAACTGCTGTCTGCATCGTTGGCCGCGAAAGGCCCAGCGAGACTACTGAGTCTCGTCCACTCTGCTGCATGCACGTCGACGGTTGCTCCATTCTGCCTTAGTCCGATAAATTTCTCCTTCATTTTCTCCCGTGCAGTCCGCGGGAAGCATTTCTCCAGGAAACTTTTAGAGAAAACAGTCCAACTGATTGGCTTGGGCAGGCGGGTCTCCTCCACAAGCCATCACTCTCGGCGTAAACCACTAGCTGAAAGCGCACCACAACAACTCTCTTGTCCTCTGGGATCTGTGCCGCAATCAGCAAATTCTCCATGTCACTAGCCTCTGCTCGGCTGGTAACAGCTCCTTTAAACCAGTAAATGTAGTCGGACCCAAAGTCTGAAATCTGCTACGGTCCTTGTTCGACTGGTCTAGTTCCATCGTTGTTTACAGACTGCTGAACGATCTGCAAACCTTCCTGAAACGAATCTGCTGTTGCTGAATCATCTCAGTCTGTCTCTTTGATTTCCAGCATTCTTCTTATCACTCTAAGCATGGCGGCTTCGTTCACACGCCTCTGGTACGTCTTCAACTTCTTACCTGTCATAATCCTGAACTCAAAACACCCAACATTAGCATGATGATAGATTCTGAATGTGGATCAAGGCTAGAACTCCAAGATACTTAAATAGAGTACCGCATTGTAGCTATGCCGCGGTATCATAGCCGCAATCACTTAACTCCATCCAAGTCGCCCAAGTCCTAGGGATAACAAGAAATCAGGTTTTCGAGTCGACATGCAAAGTAAGTTTGCACGTCGTAAAAGATATAATCCGGAAGAATGTGATTCAAGAATGGTATAAACGGTCAAGATGGTTGGACATGTTTCCTAATCACGGGTATTCTGATTCGTGTATCGGGTACAATACCTAACTACAAAGAATCAACCCAACTAACCTATGGCTCTGATACCAAAAGAACCATGTCACGCCCCGCTTCCCAGAGTACGCAAGATTGGGCACGTGACATAGCCAACCATGCTACCTGTGGATAGGAAGTATCCATTCACAGTCACATTACGGTTGTAGAGATATCAAGAACAATATAAATAACTAAACTATCACATGTCCAAATCCATGATAACAAGAGTCAATAAACAATAGTGCGGAAGCAAATGATCCAATACAATAAATAAACAGTATGTCCCATAATGCGGGCTCACATCTGGAAATGAAATGACATAAATAAACTAATCACTAAGGACTCACAGTTCAGCCCGCTGGCTGAAGGACTCCTGCTCGGTCGTCGACAGTGGTAAGGAATCTGGGCCATGCAAAACCCAGAAGTCAGCGCGTCATGTCAACCAAATAAAATAATATAAACATGGTAATAAGCAATGCAGGTATGAACATGAATAAAGCAGTACTAAGAAATAACAGAGCAGGGTAATGTGCAGTGGTGACTAAACTGTCCTATCAGGTTTCTACTCTATAGTCTTTGAAATCAATTGATGAATCGTCGATGTAACTCAATAGTATCCCGTGCGTGCCCGGGACCACGGTCAAGGTCCTCGGGGCTGAATCCGAGACGTGCCGCTAAACAGTAAAAGGTAGTAGGATGGATGAGTGATGTCAGCATCATCACTCCCGGACTGGCCAAGCCCGTAAGACTGATCAGAACAAGTATCGAACTGTTGAGTTACAAGTCGGTTTCACCTTTGATTTCCCCATACCCCCAAGCTATGTATGTCAGGTCAGGTATTCAGTAGTCAAGGATTAATGCCAACACAAAATCAGGTAAAAGTAGGTCTGTCTGGATAGACAGCAGGAATGGCCAGGTTTGTCGGCATTAGGCATGAAATCAGGTAACAGGTCAGGTCACGTTTCAACAGGTTGAGTCGATATGTACAGGGTGTCATGTCCGGGGTATCAGTACATGTGTCAGGTGTATCAAGATCGGTCAATATGTAATGCAATCAAATGTATGCTGATAACAGGTATAGTAACGAATAACGAACAACAGCAGGAACAGCAAATAACAATATTATTCCATGTAAACACAGTGATGCTTTGTATTCTCTTATTAATAGGTTCAAGCACCCTTGGGGTGCAATAATCACAGTGTAGCGCAATATTAACAACAGCAGGCAATAAAGATATAAGTGTGCGACTATTATCCTCTAAATAGTAAAATGATTAGCAGGTAGTTGTTATTAAGGTTACGGTGGCAAAATACGATTTAAGTGGCAGTATTATAATGTACATCATATTTCGTTCAATGAGATAAGTAGCAATACTAGTTAATATAGCAAGTTTGTGGGTCAAGCATTTAATTAGTTTAAGGTAGCATGTAGCAAGAAATCTTGCCTCAGAACAAGGGTCGAGATGCAGGCGGCCTGATGCACAAGTCACGATACGGTACTTGGTCTAGTCGCGATCTGCTGCGCGGTCTGGTGCGCGATACGGACGCGATCTGCGGCGCGGTCTGGTGCGCGATACGGACGCGATCTGCTGCGCGATCTGGTGCACGGTCTGGGCGCGATACGGTCACGATCTGTAGCGCGATCTGGTGCACGGTACGGACGCGATACGGTGTACACCCAAACGGCGAACAGCGGGACCACACGGACCAGAATACTTCGCTGGAGCGTCGGGTCCAAACGACGGCACGGTCGGAATCCGGCAAAAGTCAAACGGCAACACGTTAGCAAAACGATATATGCAGGCAACGACTAGCGAGGGGGGTTTTGCACCAAAGGAAAGTAAGGTGATGCTTACAGAGAAGAACCGGGGCAACCACGGCGGGCTCGACGGCGCCGGGACGCCGGCGAGGCAGCGACGGCGGCTGCGGAGGCTGGAAGTTCCTGGGTCGCTGGAAAGGTGGTGGTGCTGTGCGAGGAGGGGATGTAAGGGCCGGGTTCTGGTCGCAGGGGAGAGGGGGTGGTCGGAGGCGGCTCTGGCGACGACGGCGAGGATCAACACCACGTTTTTCCGGTGACCCGGGTGGTGTTAAGGTCGGGCTCGGGTTCTGTGGTGGTCCGGTGAGGTCGTGGGGAGGAGGAAGACGATGAGGTCGGGACGAGGGTGAAGGGAGGAGGTCGACGTCGTCGGTGATGGGAGGCGGCGGTGACGGCAGCACTGCGTGCAGGTGGCGGTGGAGTTGGGTGCAGGCGTCGAAGGAGGGAGAAGAGGAGGAAAGGATGCTGTCGAGGCTGAGGAGGCGAGGAAGACGGTGGTGGTGGTGGTGTTGTCGCGGGGAGATCGGCGGCGATGGCTCGTGGTGGCTAAGGTTAGGGTTCGTGTTCTCGTGGGTTTTAAACGGGGAACAGTGGGGGAGAAATATATAGAGGGAGAGAGAAAGCTTTGATGAGGAGAGAGAGAGGGAGATTTGATGAGGAGAGAGATAGAGAGAGAGTGGGAAAAGGTGGGGCCCACGAGGTGATCACGAGCTCGTGATTGGCTGGAAAAAATTTGTGGATTAAAATTTTAAAGATTCTAAGGGATTTAACGATAGATTTGTAACAGAAAAGAATTTATATAGTTAAAATAATATTTAATTAAATGGGCATTTTTGGCGCTAAATGAAACATTTTCAAATCGCGCCCGGGTTGCGCCCAAACGTTCCAAATTCAAATTATAGGATTTTAAGCGAGTTCCAAATTTTGAAAAGAGGTGTTTAATGATTAAAATGCATGCCCCCAAGTCGGACACTTGTACGCGCGCGTAGACGTCCAAACTTGCCCGTTTCGCCGAACGGGATGAAATCTCGACGCGCGGACGCTACCACGCGACTAGTGGCGATGAGTAGGCCAACATGGATATTTTTAATTTCATTTTAGGTGTTAAAATTTGTTATGTGCCAAAATGACTTAACCGGTTAAAATTTAGCAATAAGCACAAAACCATTAGGATGATCGAAATGAGCAATGTATAACACTCAACTAGAACCAGAAATAGTATTATTGGGCTCGGGTGTTACAAGTTGGACTCCTGAGTGTTTTTTTTTTGGGTTTAGTGAAAAGGGTTCTTCTTCTTCCTCCTCTGTTAGCTGGATCTTGAAGATCAATAGATGTGAGATCTCAAAATCTCTCCTTTTGGGGATCTAAAGACAGATCCAATTTCCCCTTTGTGGGTTTTGTGGTGGAAAACTATTCTGTTTTTGAAAAGGAAGAGTAAAACTCTTGATTTAATTCAAAAGAAATGAGAAGGTCTTAGAACCTTGAAGAAGGAAGAAAAGATCTCAGATCTGAAGAAAATTTTGAGAGAAAAAGTTATCAGATATTTTCATTATCTTTTGCCTTTATAGGCTACACTTTACACATAGCCTCTTGGGCTTCACAAAATGACATTTTGCCTATCCCATGGCTCATATGCCATTTCTTTTCGTACATAAGCCATGGGCTTTACAAAAATTTGGCTTTATGCCTATTTTTCTTACATTTATCCATAAAACAAAACAAAAGAAATACAACAAAATTATTTATTACAAAATTTTATCTTGGCATGGGGGAGGCCGGTCGCTTCATGTTCGGGCTCGACCCGGGCATGGGCCCACTGGATCTGGGCTTGGGCCCGCTTGGCTTGGGGTTGACTTTGATTTTGACTTGGTCAACCGGGGTGTAAATTTTTATCCCAACAAGGCTAGCTAGTAAGATGCTTATATGAGATAGGTTAGCAATTCCAAACTTTTATTTGTATTTAAAATAAATTTCATTTTTGATCCATGCTAATTTTCTTTTTATCACTTTATTGCATAAAAATCTGTATCATCCTGATAATACGAACTAATTGAATGCTAATACTTTTCCTTCTATTTTAACGGTGCAGAAAACACACACACACACACACGAGAGCTGCCGATGTGCATCAACCAAAAGTAAAGTAAGAATACTTGCCTCGAAGACGGGAAAAACACGACGATGGAATGCAAACTCCAAGCTTGATGTTAGGGAACACGGTTAGAGATCTCGATGGACTTGGGCTCGGATCCGGCGATCTGGGTTTGCTGCGAATAGATGAAGATGCCGGCGATGATGTGGAATTGGGTTTCTCGGTCTTTGGAGAAGAGAGTGAAGTTGCTGGGGAGGCCAGTGAGGTTGATCGATGATGATGATTGCAGCAATGGCAAGGAGTCTTGGGTGGGTAGGGGAGAGGGAAGATGATGAGGGTGGTGATGGATATGAGGCGCCGGTAAGGGAGTTGAGGAGCTGCGGGAGATATGGTTTTGAAGGTGGAGATCGGGGTCGGGTTGGTGTTTGGGTCCGGCGGGCTAAAGAGATCGGCGACGAACGTGATGGGTGATGGCTACGACGGTGAGGGCTTCCGGGTGAGTGCAGACGACGGGTCCTCGTCGAGGGTGGTGAAAGGGATGAAGAAGGCTGGAGTTGGGTTCGAGAGGAGATGGAGAAGGTGGGGACGACGATGGTGATGTGTCGGCGAGGGGTCGAAGTCGACGAGGGCGCTTGGGCGAGGAGCTCAGAGGCGAAGTGCTCGGGTGACAAGGGAGGAGCGAGCTCGGGTATGGAGCCGTGGGCTGATCGGTTATTTTTAATATATATATATATATATATATATATATATATATATATATATATAGAGACTTAGAGAGAGAGATGAGAGAGATGGAGATAGTGATGAACACTGTGAGGGGATTAATTTTATATTTATTGGGTTGGAGAAGAGAGAAAGGGATGGGTTGGGATTTATTTGTATTTTGAATATATGTATGTTTTTATCTATGTATGTTTAGAGATTTGATAGGGATTTTATTTATTCTCCTACCAAAAATGTGCTACTATATATTTATGGTTCAACCAACAGCAAATACTGTTAGGCAACAAGATATATTTGCAAACTAAATAAAATACCAATAATTAATCTAAAGATTTTATTGTATTAAGGAGAGATAATCGTTGATAGGATAGGAAAATTGTATATTGTTTTGTTACCACTAACGAACTGTTTAAAACTGAAGATTGTCATATCAAAATTACACATGTCAAGATACAAACATTTTAGCAACCAACCATAAAGTAAATTCTAAAATTATAGAAATAGTTTTATTAATGAAAGAAATGATATTATGGTAAAATCTAAAAAAAATATTGTATCCAAACTAGGGTGTTACAGTGCCTCTAATAGGTTTTTTCCAATGTGGGACTATTTTAGTCCCTCACATCTCAACAGAGCCCAAGACCTCTTGTAACCTGATGCTCTACGACCCAGTAGTCCTCCTCTTTACCAAAATATTTAAGCTGTTGGGATCTGGAAGCTAATCGAACTCTTAACAATTGCCAAAATAAGGCACTTCTACATATTTGAAAATGAGCTTGGACAAAAAAAAAGCTGCTCATGTCTTGTGTAGATAATTTTAAGTTTGAAGGTAAACTGTTAATATCAACTATTATCCGTGTAGATAATTTTAGGTTTTGGATATGTCCAAGAGGACGACTAAAATTTCAAGCTACATATCAACTATTATCCGTTTAGGTCAAATTATCATGGAAGTGTGTGCTTTCAATTTCTAAGCTTGAGCTTGTGTTCTATATTTATCATTCAAGCTCCTGATGTTAATTAATGGTTTTCATATCCTTCTCATATATAGGAAATGCAATGGGAGCCCAGTACACAGATATGGCCTTCATTCTCTCCAATGGATTGTTGATATAAATGGGAAACTCACGCCAGATCTTGAAACCTTTTTGGAAGTGGTGAAGGTATGCTTGCATTTGTATGGTTTTTTAGGTATCAATTGTTATTATTAGTATTAACTAAATTTAATATGCAGGTTTGTGTTTCTAGTCATTATCATATTCATTGTCTAAGCCTTTTCATAATTAAACGGGGTCAGCTGTGATGCAAGGATTCTAAATAATTTAACAAAGTTTTATGACCGGCATTGGGCCTGACAAAAACCATTTGGTGGTTGGTATGGAAATGGCAAGACTCTGGCTTAGAAAATTATAAACAAGAGGGACTTGCCTTAAATCTAATGACCGGTTAGGTGGTCCAAATTCACCTAGACGGGAGAAAAAAGTCTTTAAGAGGGGTTAAGACTTAAGATGATAAATCTGCTATGCTGAATTGCTTTTCTAGTCTGAGGTAACATTAAACAAAGAGCAAATCATAAATCCTGCTCACTATAGCAAAATTCAATTGACTTCTTGGTGAAGGGAGAATTTCCTATTTACATTTGAGGGATTGGAATAATTAAAGCTCTGTTTTTTGTTGAAGAAAGAAAGTAATGGCTGGCGTCTAGATGGATGAAGATGTTGAAAATTATGAAGTCATGATTAATTAGCTGTGGAGCCGCAAGTTGATCTAGGTTGGGTAAAAATTTACTACAAGAAAATATTTGAGCCTCGAAGGTAGGGCTTCTTAGTACACAATTATTTGAGCTCAAATGGTACTTCAAAAAGAAGGAATCTGCGAAATATTTAAACATAGATCTCTTGAATCTTGCAATTTCAAAACTTGTGTCTCAAACCTCTAGGCTAACTTCAACATCGTCAAAATACTAAATATTTTTTAATGGTTTCTCATCTCATTTACTCATGTACAAAGATCAAACTCTCAGTCCATTCTGGATCCAATCCTGTGATTAATGGATTGTAATTTTATTCTAGATTTTCAAGCTGTGCCCCTCAAATCCACCTAACTTACTGTTTGTGCGAGATATCAATGCCAAGTCTAGATGTTTTAAAACCGACTAATTCTCAATTTATAAGAGTTCTTAAATCTAAATGGTCCAGTCGTTTACTTCTCCTATGAATGCTTTTTCTCTTCGTAATCGTTTCTTCTGATTTCTTTCTCTGTTTGGTTAAAATATTGTTTCCAATTGTAGGAAATCGAACATGGAGAATTTGTTCGAGTAAGGACAGTGGAGTTGAGTGGAAAGCCCCGTGTGCTGACCCTGAAGCAAGATCTCCATTACTGGCCTACCTGGGAACTAAATTTCGACCGAGAGACAGCAACATGGCGTCGTAGAGTAATTAAAGCATTGGATTCTCCCATGTAAATATCCATTGCTCAACTCTTTTTGGGGAGGAATGTACTGTAAGTTGTAAGTCTTCAGCTATAGAATGTTTCAGGTTATACTATAGCTATAACTCGTAATATGATGATTTTCACCAGATTAAGACAAATTTAAATCGTTTATATTGGTATAGCGTAAATGGGGACTGAGAATATGGAAGATGGTGTCTTGCTTGAAACGTCATGTATGAAAAGGAATCGAGTTTCAAAAAAACATTATGTTTACTTGAAACTCCTCATCGCCTGTAGTTTTTTGGTTAGAAATCTGAGTTACTAACAGAAGGTTGGTAGTCAGGTGTAAAACTTTGTCAGGTAAGATTTGGTTAACAAAATGAGGTGGTTATGAGAAATTTTTGTTTATGGTGATGCAGATGACTATGCAATTTTAACCAAAATATATATATATATATATATATATATATATATATTTTCATGAAGAACATGGTGAGGGGACCAAATTCCATGGTAACATGCCTTGCCTAGTTGCCTTGGTCTAGAGATTGACTAGGATTTGGATTGGGATCCCGGCTGTGAGACTCACATGGATTCATTGGCAAATAGTCTTTTGATTCTAACATCAATTGTTCCCTGAGAAAAAAAGAATTCCTCCATGATTTGTCTACTATTTATTTTAGGCCTATAATTGATGCTTGATCCATTTACTTATAAGTGGAAGCAACAAGGCATGTGGATTAGAGTATGGGCACATGAGTAGTGTGAGGTGAAGGAGACCAGAAAAAGCATCTCAGTTTTGGATTTTGCAGTGTACCTCATGAAATTTTGAATGGTTGTGCACAATGTAACAAAAAATGATACTGTTTTGGCTGCTAATTATTTACTTCTAGTTGAACTTGAAATGCTGTATGCTTTTGTGTGTGCGAAATAATACCCTTGTTACTCCCTGCGAAATGGTTTACAGCAGCAGCAGGAATTTTGGGAATTTGTCAAATTATATACCCCCTCCGTTTCGTTTCATTTTTCCGGTATTTGTATCCTCTTGCACACTTATTAAGAAGAATATAACTAATCTATAATCTAAAATGTCATAGATGGTTTTTTTTTTTTTATATTTTAATTTAGCCCTATGATGGACTTCATTTGTTCTTCCACATGGATAATTTAGGTATTTCATATACAAAGCATGTTTGGTTTAAGAAGCATAGACTAAAACATACTCAGTGTAAAACATGCTTCTTGATGTGCTAAAGAGACTGGTAATTTGAAAAAAATAAAAGAGCAAAAATGACCGGTTAAAAGAGCCAACGAAGTACTTAGTTTGCGGCTTTACTTCATAGATAGAAGACTTTAATCTGGCTGGGGGCGACCGCTCATGCTCACCCAGCCGCTGGAGACGGGGACCTCCTCGCTTAAATAAGGGTGACCATATGCATAAGCACCGCTATGGCGATGCGGAGCTCTAGATAGAAAATGTCACGTCCTGCTTCCCAGAGTGCGCTAACTACGGCACGTGACAGAGCCTACCATGTTACCTGTGGCTAGGAAATATCCATCCACAGTCATATTACGGCTGTCTATAGGATATCAAGAACAGTAAAATATAAAAATTTATTTATTACATATCCACTTGCCAAAATAAAAGAGTCAAGAAATGTATAAGCGGGAACGAATTAAATCTAATAAATAACATTTGGAAATACGTTCTAATATGGGCTCACATCAAGAAATAAAAGCTGCAGAAAAAACTAAACTAAACATCACTAAACTTAATCCTCACTGCTCGACTTGATGGCTAAAATACTCATGTTCAGCCTGCGATAGAACTGTGCTATATAAAACCCAGACGTCAGTGCGTCATAATATCAAACAATAGTAATAACCAGGATGTAACCAGATATACAAACAAGAAAATAAACAGTGAGGTGTGTATATGTCTGTGAAGTGCGATGAGTAATCTAAACTGTGCTACTGGGTTATCTATTCTAAAGTTTTTGAAATCAATTTAATGGAATTATCGATGTAACTCAATAGTTTCCGTGCATGTCCGGGACCACGGTCAAAATTCACGGGCTGAATTCGAGACGTGCCGCTAGACAGTAAACAGGTAACATGTACAGACGAATGATGTCAGCAGCATCATCCCTGGGCTGGGTTAGCCCGTAAAGACTGATCAGTATAAGCATCGAACTGTCGAGTTACAAGTCAGCTTTCATTATTGATTTTCCCTTATCCCCAAGGTTATATGTTCAAGTCAGGTATTGATAATATGAAACTAATACAAACACAGGATTAAGCAAGTAAAGATTTTGTCTATATAGACAACATGTTACGTCCGTCAGGACAACAAGTCAGGATTGTCGGCATTAGTAACAAGACCAGGTAACAAGTCAAGTAGTGTATCACGGCATGTCATGTGGTGCATATGTATCAAAAGGATACTAAAAGTAAAACTGTAAACGATATCGGGATCACGGTAAATAGTACTGATATCAGGATGCTTATGTGTCTATCTGTAATAATCTATATATATCCATGACTACTTATGATGCAAGCTAGATAACATGTCATGATGATATAATAGTGAAATGACATCAGGGTGTTCCGGCATGTAATTATATATGCAATTGTCAGTACGGATACGTACGGATATCGTAAAACGGTAAAACTATAATATCGGATGAAAAATTAAAATACATGTAATATTTTTATTCATATGGATATAAATATAGTAGTATAGCATGTAGCAAGATAAACTTGCCTAATCGGATCTCATGACGGGGTGCGTACGTCACGTTCGACGTCGGGTAAACACCGCAATGCGAACCATGTACGTACAGAACTGAACCAGGCTACTCAAAGACGTGACCACGCTGGATGAGGACGACGACTGGGTCGTCCGGATCGTCGACGACGTGCGCGACTCTGGCGATCACCGGAAAACCAAGAAAGCAAGAAAAGAAAAGAGAAGGAAAGAAGAAGAAGAAGAGGAACTGTGGTTGTGGTGCTCTGGATTTGGGGTCAGAGACGAAGAGGCGAGGGGTGGCAACGAGGTCTCCGGCGATGAGGGGTGCCGGCGATGAGTGCTGGCTGTGGTCGGGCGTGCCAGGTTGATGAGGAGCTCGAGAATGGGTGCGCAGGTGCTCGGAGTTAAGGAGGAAGAAGAGAGGAGGAGATGAGAAGGGGTGAGGTCGGGATGGTAGCGATGTCGAGTCGCCGACGGTGAGGAGATGGGTGCCGCGAGTTTCTTGGATTGTGGGTGCAGGTGTTCACACTAGAATATTACATTTAATACCGCCCATTCTTATACTCGTTTGTTTATAAGTAAGTGCTTTTAATCCATATTTGCTACATATTTACAGTCTACAGGTTTCTAGTCTAAAATAATGCAACTGATACAAAATCTCCACTGTTACGCCAAAATCCAGAACATCTGTTACCAGCAGTTAAAAGCCGGGTTCCGATCATATGTATCCGTCCAGTGCCGCGTACCAGTTCCAGAGACAAGACAAATGACAGTGGTCATTCGTGTCTCGGACAAGCACAAAGCATGAGAGGGGCAGCACAAAGCACGAGGGAGGCAACACAAGAATCAATGGGTGCGTGGAGCTCGAGGGAGAAAGGTCAAATCAATCAAAAGTGAAGCTATGTTTGGACTGTGCAGATCTGAAGAAATTGTGAAAGCATTTTGCAATTTGGGATATGTAGAACATCATAAGAGAGCAACACAAGAAAATCTGAGATCCCAATTCCACAAAATCGCGGCGGAACCGCCGCCAAATGTGGGTTTTCGCGGCGGATCCGCCGCGGTTTAGTGTCATCATCTGACCAAATTTTTGGGTTAGTTTGGACATTTCTTTTGGGGTCAGAATGTGGCCATGGGGTTTCAGCACGCAGCTTATAAATAGCCCAGTTTTGTACCAAACCAAGGGATTTCTTCATGTCTTCTTCTCCCATCTCTTTTAATGTAGTTTAGTTTAGCTTCTTCTTCTTCTTCATGTCTTCCTCCATTAAAATGTAGTGAGAGTATTGAGTGGATGATGAAATGAAGATGAGGGTTGTTTTTCTTATCTTGTATTTTTATTTCATTGCATTGTAATTTCATTTCTAGTGTAACTTTATTATTTGTTGTTAACTAGTTGTTATTTCTTTTCTTGTTCTCTTTTCTTTTCTTCTTTTATCCGTATTTTCAAGCGATGATACTTGACAGAGTTCCTTGCTAAGGTGATGACCCAAGAGTTAGCTTGCTTCATTTGTAAAACCGTTTTCTTTCTCTTTTCTTCCTTCTTGTTTTGTTTTGTATTCTTTTATGATGTGTGAATAATTTCCCTCTTGTTAAGGCTAAGAAAGGTGGTATGAGGGACGCAGAAATCCCTTGTGCTTCTCTTCGCCAAACATCTTGAAACGAACCCCGACCAAACAAACGCAACCCCCTCGCTTAGGCGCGCTATACGTGACATGTAGCCGCGACCTAAGTCGAGAAGTCCTTTAAGCGCACTACAACGTGACATGTAGTTGTGACTTAATTGGATACATGGTTGCGGGTGTTTGGCCGAGGGTTGGAAATAAGTGTATTTAGCGGACGGATAAGGGGCACTAGGAATGGATTTAGCGTTGGAAAGCTTGCTTAAACTCGCAAATCCTATTCCTATGTCCTCCTAATCCCCGCAACTTTCAATTATCCCAACACCGTCTTAAGAATGGCAAAAGATAAGCACAAGACTAATCCTAACTCTACTAACCGACCTTAATTTTAACAAGCTTACTTGAACATAAATACAAACACTTAGGATAGAACTGAACAAACATATACACATTCTTTATTGACTCGTCTAAAACTCGAATGGACATACAACTATCTCCCTGTGGATCGACCCGTACTCAACCGGCTAGCTGCATAGCGACACCGTCCTGATCGCGATTATAACTTTAGAACTTTGAACTTCGACACGCTTTTGGCGTACGATCAGCAGGCTCGGGGAGAAGAGAGAGAGAGGAGTGGAGATGGTGATGAAGGTGGAGGTGATGACGGCGAGGGGGATACGAGGGCGAAGGTAGCGACGGCGAGGGGAGGTGCGTGGGTTAGGGTTCTCGCGGGGGTTGAGGTCGGGGAAAAGAAGAAAAGAGGTAAGGAAGAGAGAGAGAGGCTGAGTGTTTACAGAAGATTTAGGTTTATAAAAATATTATATATTATATATGTAATGAGTTTAATGGAGGGAAGAGACCATATGAGGGAATTTACTCCTATGGCATCGAAAAAGTACGCCCTCCTTTATTTTTTCCGGCGATCGGCACCCATCACCTTCATCGTTATCATCTAAGATGTGGGTACACCAAATTTCATATGATTTTACGATTTTTCACCGTTGATTTTGCAATGTAAAAAGTTCTGTTGTCGGGAAACCGTTAATTTTGAATCCACAAAATCAACGGTGAAAAGGTCATAGAATCGCATGAAATTTGGTGTACCCACATCTCAGATGATAACGATGAAGATGAAGTGTGCCGATCGCCGGAAAAAATAAAGGAGGGTGTACTTTTTGTACGCCATAGGAGAACATTTCATCCTATGGCATCTTTTCTCCATTATATATATATATATATATATATATATATATATATATATATATTGGGGAGAGACCGAGAGAGGGACCGGGATATATTGGGGAGAGACCGAGAGAGGGACCGGGATTGAGATGAGGATTTTATATATAAAAATATTATATATATATATATATATTAAAAGTTATAATATATAAAGAATATTATATTATATATTTTGAGTTTTATAGCTAATACAAAATATTCCGAAAAATACCCAGGTTGTATCTAAAAATCTAGTTTTAAAATACGAATAATATACGTATCAACCAAAACCATAATGCGATATCCGGTTAAAGAAAATGCATACCCCCATGAATGGGTACACGTAAATGTATGTAGCAATCCAAACGAGTCCGTTACAACAAACAGGAAGTGAACACGATGTACGGATGCAACCATAGGGTATGGGGTATGATGCAGGTCATGCTAGGTATTTAAAATATATTAATAATTTGTAGTATTTGAAAATATATGCAATACTAGATATAAGATACAGGTATACAGAACATATGTGTGCACGAATTCTCTGTACTAGCAAATATGTCATAATCAAGAACCAAGGGGTTTCAAGCATGCAGGTCGGATCAGATACTAACACAGAAACCAAATGCACTATCTGCACCCAAAACAAATAATAATCAAGAAATAGCCACAAGATTAGAAAATACTTAAATAAATATGGTATAAATGAACTAGGGTGTTACATTATACCCAATTACAAAAGAATTTCGTTCTCGAAATTCCCGGAATAAGAAAAGATAAGAAAACATGAATCTTAGAGAATAAGCGTGAAAACTTCTGTCGAATCTCGTCATCTCGTTCCTAAGTTAATTCTCCGTGTGAACGATTCCCCCATGAAACAAGTACTAGAGAGATACCCTTATTCTTGAGGACCTTTTCTCTTCGATCTACAATCGACATCGGTCGTTCTTCGTATCTCAAGTCCTCCCTTACTGTCGGTTCTGAATGATCTAGTACGTGCGTCTCATTTCGAACATACTTGTGGAGTTGAGATACATGAAACACGTCGTCAACACTAGCAAAGGATGGTGGTAATGCCAATCGATAGGCTATTTCTCCAACACGCTCGATAATATCGAAAGGCCTCACGAATCGAGGACTAAGCTTGCCTCGACTACCAAATCGAATCACTCCTCTGGTCGGTGATACTTCAGGAATACAAGATCACCAACTGCGAACTCCAGAGGTCTTCGTCCTGTATCGGCCCAACTTTTCTACCGATCTTGCGCTGCCTTCATATGATTTCGGATCGTATTGACTTCTCCACTATTTGCACAATAAGATCCGGTCCCAATAATCTTCGTTCTCCAATATCGTCCCAACAGATGGGCGAGCGACACTTACGACCATATAATGCTTCGAATAGAGCCATCTGAATAGCCGCCTGAAATTTGTATTATACGAAAACTCCATCAAGTGCAATTGATCCTCCCATGAACTCTTGAAGTCTAACATGCATGCTCTCAACATATCTTTAAGAGTTTGGATCGTTCTTTTTGACTGGCCATCTGTCTGAGGATGATAGACGGTGCTAAAATTCAATCGAGTCCCCAAACTTTCCTGTAAACTCCTCCAAAAGTGTGATAAAAATCGGGTATCACGATCGGAAACAATGCTTACGGGTACTCCATGCAATCCCACAATCTCCTGCATGTACCGTTCAGCTAAGGCTTCCGTCGAATGACCAACTCGAAACGGTATGAAATGAGCTGCATTGATCAATCGATCAACAATCACCCAAACTGCATTGTTACTCTTTGGACTCCGCGGTAATGCTGTCATTAATTCCATGGTTAGATGTTCCCACTTCCACTGAGAAATCGGAAGTGGTTGCAATAAACCCTACCCGTTGATATTTAGCCTTAACTTGCTGACACACCAAGTATTTTGTCACGTAGCGAGCAATCTCCCTTTTCATATCTTCCCACCAGAAATGTTGTCGTAGATCTCGATACATTTTCGTGCCTCCTGGATGTACGGAATATGCGGAACTGTGCACCTCCTTCATAACTTCTTCACGAATATCTTCTTTCGGCACACATAAGCGGCTCCCATATCGTAACGAACCATCTTCATGAATCAACAAGTCCGTTCGAAGTCCTGCTTCTACCTATTCTCGAAACTTCTGCAATTTTGGATCGTGTGACTGCGCTGCTTTAATATTATCGATCAAAGACGACTGTACTTGCAGCTGCATCAATTGTCCCGAAGAATGCGGTAATACGATCTCCAACTTGAATCTCTGGAAATCATCTATAAGCTCTTTCTGTGCAGTCAACATCCGTATTGCTGGCAACCGACTTAGCGCATTTGGCACTACATTAACTTTCCCCGGATGGTACTTTAAATCGAGATCATAGTCAGCCATCAGCTTTAACCATCCGCGCCGCCTCATATTGAGCTCTTTCTGTGTGAACACGTACTTTAGGCTCTTGTGATCGATAAATACTTATACCCTTTCGCCCAATAAGTAGTGTCTCCAAATCTTTAAAGCGAAAATCACTGCTGTTAGCTTCAAATCATGAGTTGGGTAGTTCTTCTCATGGGTTTTCAACTGTCTCGACGCGTAGGCTATAACCTTCTCATACTGCATTAGAACACATCCCACGCCTTTCTCAGATGCGTCGCTGTGAATAACCAAAGCTCCGGAACTGTCTGGCACTGTTAAGATAGGAACGGTGGTCAAACTTTGCTTCAACGCTTCAAAAGTTAACGCACATTTATCCGTCCATATGAACGGTACCTCTCTTCGTGTTAGCTTGGTCAATGGTTCAGCTAATCGAGCGAAATTCTCCACGAATCTTCTATAATATCCGGCATGCCTGAGAAAACTTCTGATCTCCGCTACGTTCTTCGGAATCGGCCAATCATGAACTGCTGCAATCTTTTCAAGATCAACAGCAATTCCATTTCCGGATACGACATGCCCCAAAAACTTCACTTCTTCGAGTCAAAACTCGCACTTGCTCATCTTCGCATATAATCTTTCTTGCCTCAACGTTTGCAGTGCGATCTTCAAGGGTTCTGCATGCTCTTCTTGGCTCCTTGAATAGACCAGAATATCATCGATAAACTCTACTATAAACTGGTCCAAATACGATGAAAAGATTCGGTTCATCGAGTCCATAAATATCACTGGTGCATTCGTGACTCCGAATGGTATTATTAAGTACTCGTAATGCCCATATCGAGTTCGGCACGCTGTCTTACCAATATTTTCTGATTTTACTCGAACTTGATGATATCCGGATTGCAAATCCAGCTTCGAGAATACCCTCGCGCCACTGAGTTGATCGAATAATTCGCCGATGCGAGGGATCGGGCACTTGTTCTTAATAGTCACCCGATTTAATTCTCGATAATCGATGCACATCCTCCGCATGCCATCCTTCTTTTTGACTAGAAGAACTGGAGCTCCCCAGGGTGAATTACTGCTGCGAATCCAACCCTTTTCTAGTAATTCGGCAACTGGTTTCTTTACCTCTTCTAGCTCCACTTGCGCCATCGGATAATACACCTTTGAAATCGGCGCTGCTCCAGGAATAAAATCAATCGCAAACTCCACATCTCTTTTTGGCGGTAAATCCGAGATGTCCTTGAACACATCCATGAATTCCCGAACAATTATTGGTGCTTTATCTGCAAATTGTTTACGAACTTCACCTTTTAGTAAATGGGTTCCTTCATCAAGAATTTGCAAGTTGTTCTAAGACTTGTGAGTTATTATCCCACCACTCTTCCGCTGAGCTACTCTGATAATCTGCGGCGGGTACATTGGAACTCCTCGAAATATCCTGCATCTTAACGGTCTTGAAGCAGACTGTACTACCGCAATAAAAAGCTTCTCCTGCGTTTCTCCTTGTTCTTCGAAACACAAACGGATTGGTCACTACAGGATAAGGGGAAAGATACAACGCAGTTGTTGGATTCAAGTTTGCGATAAAACATAAACTGGTAAGAAATGCAACCGAGAGAAACAAGGTAATATAACGACCATAAATCAAGAAAAGGAATCAAAATAGGACTCCAAATTACTTAAATAGAGTACCGCATTGTAACCATACCACGATACATAGTTACAATCACATAACTCCATTCAAGTCGCCCAAATGCTACTATCAGAATTGAAGGAATAGGAGGGGACAACCAATAAGGAATCAGGACCATTACTAGTGGAGATGCAAAGTCATTTCCATATCGTCAAGATACAAGAGTTAAGGGAAAGATAAGGTTCAAGAATCACGACAACAATGTGGCAGGACATGTTCCTAATTCCAGATTTTCTAGTTAGTGTATTGGATTTAATACCCAACTACAAAAGAACCAAACCCGATTAATCCTAAATCCTATGGCTCTGATACCAAACAAACCTTGTCACATCCCGCTTCCCAGAGTGCACTAACTACGGCACGTGACAGAGCCAACCATGCTACCTATGGTTAGGAAACATCTCTCCACAATCACATTACGGCTGTCTATAAGATATCAAGAACAGTAAAATATAAAAATCTATCTATTACATGTCCACTTGCCAAAATAAAAGAGTCAAGAATTGTATAAGCAGAAACGAATTAAATCCAATAAATAACACCATCTGGAAATACGTCTCAATATGGGCTCACATCAAGAAATAAAAGCTGCGGCAAAAACTAAACTAAATATCACTAAACTCAATCCTCACTGCTCGGCTTGACGACTAAAATACTCATGTTCAGCCTGCGATAGAGATAGAGGAACTGGGCCATGTAAAACCCAGACATCAGCGCGTCATAATATCAAAAAATAGTAATAAACAGGATGTAACCAGATATACAGGCATGAATATAAATCAACAACATGAAAATAAACAGTGAGGTGTGTATATGTCTGTGAAGTGCGATGAGTAATCTAAACTGTGCTACTGGGTTATCTACTTTAAAGTTTTTGAAATCAATTTAATGGAATCGTCGATATAACTCAATAGTATCCCGTGCATGACTGGGACCACGGTCAAGACTCTCGGGCTGAATCCGAGACGAGCCGCTAGGCAGTAAATAGGTAACATGTATAGACGAATGATGTCAGCAGTATCATCCTGGGGCTGGCCTAGTCTGTAAAGACTGATCAGTATAAATATCGAACTGTCGAGTTACAAGTCAGCTTTCATTATTGATTGGCCCTTACCCCCAAGGTTATGTGTTCAAATCAGGTATTGATAATATGGAACTAATGCCAACGCAGGATCAAGCAGGTATATGTTTTGTCTATGTGGACATGTTACGTCCGTCAGGACAACAAATTAGGATTGTCGGCATTAGTAACAAGATCAGGTAACAAGTCAAGTAGTGTATCAGGGCATGTCATGTGGTGCATATGTATCAAAAGAATACCAAAAGTAAAACTGTAAACGATATCGGGATCACGATAAATAATACTGATATCAGGATGCAAATGTGTCTATTTGTAATAACCTATATATATCCATGAATACTTATGATGCAAGCTAGATAATATGTCATGATGATATAATAGTGAAATGACATCAGGGTGTTGTTTACCGCCGAAAACGGAGACGGAACCGCGTAGGTCGTCTTGCCTGAATTTGGGGGCAGATGCTATTTAGATTTATCCGTCCACCTCTCCGAAGATGCCAAGTTGATTTATGGCACCATGTATCGGAGATTTGGACGGATGCGGCCGTTGTAGCAGACTTCGTCAGATTCCCTCTCGTTTGTGAGGAGTTTTTGATTGTGGGGACGCTCTTCCCTGCAGGCACAAGCCCCTGGAGTTAATTACGTTTCAGCGTAGCGATAACCACTCTCTCCTACTCCAGAAGGTCATTTCGTGTCGTGTGTGTTTGTTTTATTTTTGGTTGCCCGTGGATTGTATACGGAGACTAATTTATGTTGTCGCCCGTAGGGCATGGATTATTCCAAATCCATCTATTCTTAGATTTGGGTTTGGGTTGATTTAAGAATCGTTAATCTCGTTTGAGATTAAGATCAACTTAAATGTTTGTTGAGAATGCGTTAGTCTAATTTTAGACTAAGATCTACTCAACATGATTTTTTTAGGATCATTAAGATCCAACAAAAGAGCATTTAGGCTCTATTGTGTTAGTTTAAGGACATTCCGGTCCGTAGCTAGTTTAAGTGTTGGAGATAGTGCCCTCAGAGTCAATTATTGGATCGCAGATATGTGATTGCAATGATTGCGGAGGACCTATACCGGTAGGACAGTCTTACTCAAGATGATAGTATGCTATCTGGTTTGCCTTTATCAGTCGTGTACATGTTCAGGTGACTGATTACATGTTACACTTTGATAGAGCCCTTAGGATCTTGCTTTACTACCAACAGTATGATGGCGATCATATACGTGAGAGTTGGGTAGTTTATACGCATATCCTTAATAGTGGTCCCTAGTCGTGGGAGTTTCGAGAAAGGGCATCGATACTCCGGAGTAGACTAGTGTATACAGTCGAGACCCCGACGAGGGACGGTGGCCGGTCTCACAAGCCACTGGTGTCAGTTGGATCACCTAAGATGTATACAGGTGCTCATTGGGTTATGAGTACACCGGACAGGACTCGCCGGGAATCTGCTAGTTGGTATTATACATATCGTCAGATAGCAGTTCCCTGGTGACATGTGTACAGGTTAGTTCATCGACCTGAGGTCGTCATTTGTCTCGTGTGAGTTCCCACTGTGCTTTGATTTCTACCCTACCACGGCTCAAAGGAGTCGTGCAAACAGGTAGTTTTTGGGTACAGTCCCGAGCCACATGGAGGCACGTGAGCGGATCGGCAGGGGATTCGTCTCTCCCGGTATTGGGGGCGAGATCGTGCTGTGTCTAGGAGAGCCATTACACAAAACCCACGGCCGTGGCAGGAGATTTACTGGTAGGTACTCCAGTAGTATCTCAGGGTGTTATTGGGCTACACTCCGACACGACTTATACTGCTATTGGGAGTCTGACGTTACTAGCCCCCTAGGCAGATATGCGATACTCATAGACGAATGGACCGGACTGTATATACATTGTCACTGTTAGGCTCAGTAGGGTTTCTGGATGAGTTCGCTCATCAGCCTCCCTTGAGGTCAGTCCATGGGCAGCCGTTACGCATAGCTAGTGCCGCTGACGGTTTGTGGTTAAACCCACTGCCAGGGTACTGACGAGTCATTAGAGTCCCCCACAGACAGTTTCCCAAGTTCGGGCGAAACGTTGTAGAGGCCGTATGGTTTTATGGCAGGGTTCGGAAAATGCACGTGCGTTTACGCACGTGTCAGATTTCGGGCAGATGATACTGGTCGGCTTTGGTTTAAGCCGGATCCGAGTATTATATTGAGTGGATATAATATCTTTGTCTCAGATTCATTTGTATTCGGTCGTAATACAAATGCGGGTATATTTATACAGTTACGGGGTTATCCTGAAAGTCGTTTCAGGATCACTTTTGGAAGTTGCCAGTTTCCAGTTTTCTATCAGCCGTCTTTTAACATTCGGTTAAAGACAGATTTATCTTTTCTTTGGAAGAGTGTGGATACTTCTAGAAGGTTCTAGAAGCGGTGAGGTGTTGTGTTTTCATTGGTTGCTTTTGGTGTGTTCACACTTTGTGTTCACACTTGAGATATTTGTTTGTGTTCACACTTGAGATATTTGTTTGTGTTCACACATAATATTTTCTTATGGTCACCCCCCTCTCCTACACTTACCCTCCTCCTCCCTATATATGGCCGGCCCCCTCCTCTCTCTCTCTCACTTGAGGTTTTCATTTGCTAAAAAGATATGATAGATTTTGGGGTGTATGGAATTTCACAGCTCATTTCATTCCATCACCCGATTCGAGTGGCAACTTCATTAACCGTTCGTCCATAGCTTTGGACGGAACGAGACAAAGTCTTCTACTCATTCTCTACATCATTCTTGGTCGTCTCTTTTAGCAAACTTGACGACCGAGTTGCCTCGAGTCAGAGGCGGGAGCCCGTTTAAAGAATCGTCGACGTGGTGCCACCTGGACGAGCAGATCGGAGATCGAAGAGATCGGAGCAGCCGCAACGGAGCGTGGGATGATGGTTAAAGAACGAAGGACTCGGATCGTTCGGTATAACCTTTCTACACTCTTTACAGTTTGTTAGTTTAGCAATAATGGCAGATCTGGGTTATAGTATACGATAGCGCCAGTTAAAAAGTTTTTGTTCCGTATTTGGCGTCTGTAGACGGCCGAGGCGCTACCGTAGACTTACAGTGGTATCAGAGCCTCACCATTTTGCTATACTAACTTGTGCTAACGCGTTTAAAATATCGATCGAACCGGATATCGAAAAACACAATTTTCAAGCTTCACAGTTTCTGTCGATTTTAAATGATGTCCTAAAATTATTCTACATATCTCAGAAAACTGTGCAGGGTTTTATAAGAACACCGTACAAATTTGGGCTCATGAATCGACAAGACTGCCGCGGAATCGCGGCCAAACCCATGGTTTGGCCGCGCATCCGCGGCCGTTCTGTGTGATCATGCCCCCAAACTTGCACAGTGTATTCTTCTCTGGAAATTGGGGTTTTTGGTAGATATCTTTTGGGCCCAGATTTTGTTACTGTTCACCAGTTGTTCGTGGGGCCCACTTTGTGATATTTAGTCGATCGAAATTTAAACATGCTAGTTTACAGTGCTTACATTATATCTCCGACCGGGAATGTCATTTGATCGGTAAACCGCGTCTGATTGCTATAGTTCTTTTAGACGGGTTTGCGAACGTGACATTCGCGTTGATGTTCTGTGTTGTGCTGTGATGTTGCGGATTTTTCGTGGTGGATAGCAGTGTGCAATGATAGTGCAGTTTGGATTTATTTGTACATTTGATATTGCGGGGCGAGCGTCCAACATGTGGACTGCCGTCACTGCCTGTTGTATAATATTCTTTTGGGGCACGGCCAGGTTGCGGTCGATGTACCTGTTGTACTATTTTTCATTGCTGTACTAGGTTTTGCCCCGCGACGGATTGCACGGATAGCCGGGTTCTGAGGGGCAACGGGTCCGCATCTCATGGCTTTGAGAGGCAGAGGAGCTTCACTCTAGAATTGGCAGACTATTCGCCGCACTCGTAGGGGGTACAGGTTGACCCATGGAGGGGTGCCCAAGATTACCGGATTCCGTGAAGTACAGGGTGGTCCATTCACTTTGCTGTAGGGGGCTGCCTCGCTTCAGGTTTTGGCGGGTAACTTGCCGCACCCGTAGGGGTCTAGGTTTCATTGCACAGGCTATCCACACGACAGGGGAACGTCGGGTTTCAGCAGCGGCTCTATGAAACTCGGGGATCCCAGATTATCTGTATTGTTCTGTGATGCTTATTACTTTTCTGTAATGTTGCATATTATCACGCCTGGAGCGATTATTGTATATTGGTTTATATACTATTAGATGTTGTATATGTTTTACACCCGCGCTAGTCCAGTCCCCGCTCTGTCGTTAGTTAAGTAACCTAACGGGTGATGACGGGACCCAGTGACGAATGCGGATGGCATATACATACATTTTATTTTCGTTCTTTTCTGGTGTGATTGATTGATGGGACTGCGTTGATTCTGATCAATGCAAAGTAAAGCAAACCTGTTTGCAGTTGTTGGAACAAATTTAAAAAGTGTTATTGTAAAGACGTTTCCTTTTATTTTGCATAGCGGTATTCAGTGGAATATCCTGCACCTCATTCGACGGGGCAAGGGCCGATATCCCTTCACCGGGACTGACCCCTTGGGCAGAAGTTTGCGTCAGGGTAATAACTTCACTATAGTCGATTACATGTTGTTTTGCATAGCGGTATTCAGTGGAATATCCTGCACCTCATTCCACGAGGAAAGAGCCGAGATCCCTTGACCGGGAATGACCTCTTTAGCAAAGGTTTTCGCCACTATATTTTTATAAAAATCTATCAGGTTCCTTCAGCGATATCAAGTTCACTACGTTAAAGGTTTTTCGCCAAAAACCAGCCGTAGCCCTCCGTCATTTCTTTTGGGTATTCAGTAGTATTCAAGCTATGCATTTTAGCCAAAGTTAAGGCATAGTGTTTGGTAGCTGCTGGGTATTCATTTGTTACATAGATAGATGAGTTGGTTTGGGACAGTCGTTCTGCCGATTGGCCAAAGTCAGGGGCATGTGCGGGTGGGTTCAAATTGACAAGATAGTGACGGGTAGAACTTGGCATGTGAGTTATGACATTTTGACCAAAGCCAAGGTCATAAGAGCATGGGGCAAAAATCATATCGGGAGTTTCTAAAGAAACTGAAACTTGCCAAGTATGCGCATACCTTCTGGAGTATGAGTAACGTAGATGCATTCCATCACGTTATCATGCGATGAGAGTTGGATCCCGATTCCCACTGATGAGTTGGTTTACTCTTCGGGTGATCCCGATTGATTCTTCTTTCAGGTTTGGAGGAGAATTTGACAGGACAGTGGGAGGTTTCCGGATTAGATAAAGTGATAACCATTCTGATCTAGGTTAGAGTGCACGCAGAGTGTTTCTTTTCTCTCTCTCTTTGGAAGCGACCTTTGACCGACCCTAGACTATGACTCAGTGACCAAGTTGACCGAATCTTCTTAAAATACTGGCTTTTGGATTGTCTATGTTTCATAAGTCATTGCCACTCCTTTTACCCTTTGCATTTCTCAGAACACCCGTTTTACTACGGACATCCACTTCCATTGGATAGATCCATCGTATGGTTATATACGAACTCAAAGGGACTTCTTCGAGGATGGATCCAGGTTCAGGAGAAATAGAATTGGTTTATTTAGTTGTCTTTTATTATCACCTTCTCTCAGGTTGCGAGGGCTCCTTGGTTTAGGAGAGTACACCTATTACGCTTATTGGATAGTCTTATTCCAAACCATAGGCAGGTGCCGAATGGTAGGGAATGAAGAAAACCAATTAGCCTAAGTAGGGTGTGCAGAAGGTAATATGTAAAGACAAAATAAAGGGATTAGAAAGAGGGCAAAGTAAATTGCGACTGTTATCATTCACGACCAAACCGCGTACATCATCGCCACTCCTATTTCACCTTTAAAAGAATAAGGTATTATTCAGTTGTCTTTTATCATTACCTTCTCTCAGTTGCGAGTACTCCTTGGTTTAGGAGGGTACACCTATTATGCTTACTGGATAGTCTTCTTCCAAACCAAAGGCTGGTGCCGAATGGTAGGGAAGGAAGAAAACCATTTAGCCTAACGATGGTGTACAGAAGGTAACGACTAAAAACAAATAAAGGGATTTGAAGAGATGGCAATAAAGTATACGGTTAAAGTCATGAATTGGATTATGGAAGAGGCATTGCTATGAATACCAGGATACCCCTACGAAACATTTTCATGTTTCAGTGCATTGTTAAAGGAAAACTGTTTTTCCGATTAGATACTTACTCCAAGGGTATGTATTTACCAGGTTTCATTCTCATATCTGCATGGTTTTACAGATGATGAGTGGGAGTAAGTTATTGGGAATTAGGTAATTATCCTCATTATATCGGAATTCGTTGTAATTGGTGATATTTGAGGAAATCGCCAGGGTACAGTTTTTCAACCTACGACGCACAGGTTTTGAGTTGTTTAACTCAGCGGACTTATACAGAGTATTGTATGTTGTCCAGTGTCCATCAGGACAAAGGGGTAGGTCCTTGTACTATGTTCTGTTTACTTATAACTTCTCTAGTTTTTAGACAAGTGTTTCGTAGAAATACATGGTCTAAGTTTTGAGAAGTTGTGGGTATAAGAATAAAGTAGAGAACCAGGTGTCACAAGTATCGGGATTCTTCAAAGAGATCGAAGATGTAGATTCTTATGATTGGTATTCAGATGATAGTAATGATTTTGAGAAACTTATTTCTCTTTCAGGTTACTCATAAGTGGAAGGATTCCTAAGTTGAGTAATACTGATTAGTCTCTTTCCATTAAGTTGATATGCACTGGAGACAGCTGCATATTTGAATCTGGTTCCAATTAAATTAAGTGCCAAAGTTTCTATATTGAATATAGAATGGATCATACCTTAAAAGATGTTAAGGTACGGGGAGTTGTCTAGCTTATGCTTAAAACCAGACTCTGGATAACTCAGGGCACGTTTCTGTAATGGCTGTTTGTGGGTTGACCCTGGCTATGACGAGGGTTGATATTCTACCATTTAGAAGATCAATAGTAATATTGTTCTTGACTCGCCACAGTTTTAGTAAAAATGGATCTTTTTCAGAAAACAGTAGTGGGAGTATGGTAGAACTGGAAGTGATTCCAGAACCGCAAACGGTTACGGAAAATTTAATAGGACCTAAAGGTTCAATCAGATTTGACATTCCAATAGCCACTCCGCAGATATGGTGGGTAACCTCAGACACCCGAGAGGTACTTCGGTAGCCTCAAGGATGGTGACAGGGAGGTTCTTATCTACCCAGACTTGACACTACTGTTGTTTCAGGCTATGAGACCCGGTAGGAGGGTTGTCGTAGTCAGTGGGAGCAGCAGAAGTATAGTGGGCAAGTACCTTATGTCTATTTACAGACTTGAGCAGTTATAGCGGAGATAGATCATCTATTTTTGATGTGACAGTCATGGGTTTGACTTCAATCAGAATAGGGGATGGATCTGTTAAGAAGGTAGTAGGGTGTGATGTCATGGTATCTGGATGACATACACAAAGTAGGAAGTAAAATTCCTATTCTATGATCGGTTGTACTGTGGTCGTCACACAGTTGTTTCTCCAGACAGGATATGGATATAATATTTGACATTCTGGTTTCTGGATCTATGGTCTTAGATCTAGATTTGGGTAGTTTCTCAATGTGGGTACTTTGACAGATATTCTAATGGTTTTTAGAATAGTTGACTCCTAGCATGGTGGTGTACCTGCAGGTGATGGAGTCACCCTCTCTAAAGGTGTCGTACAGACAGAAGGGGAGAGAGATGTGCATGATTGGCAGATCACTTGCTTAGGCAATTGAGTCAATCATGAGATGTCCAGTACCACACCAAATGTTGTTTTTGCACTAGATGCGATAAGTTTGTATTAATCCAATCCTGGAGAGACATAAAGAAGCAGTTTAGAACATAAGTGGATGTTCTACGGATTTGATGACGGCAGCCTCCTTCGGGAGACGATTATCATTCCAGGCTTCAAACGTGACGTGGATGACAGAGTGATTGTCAGAGTTTTAGTTTTCCCTCTAACGAGGGATAGTATTATGGACAGGTGGTCCAAGAGGATACTGTGGGTGGTATGGTGCCGGATACTGATTAGGTTCAGTGATCGATACAGTCTAAGAAGTTTGGATTTGGAGTTCATTTATGAACTAGGTCCCATCAGATATCCAGACATATTCTAAGACAGGTATTACTCGAATCGGGAGATGGCTTTCTCCGCGAACTTGAGATTAAGAGAGACACAAATAGAAACATCTAGGCGGATCCACTCACTGAGGCTATTTCTCGAACACAATAGTTTTACAAACGGGCTTTGTGAAACTGATTAGTAGAGGAGTTGGATGTTCGGTTTCACACGGGCTGTGAGTAGTCGACATCGCAATAATTAACCTTGAGTGCAAGTGGGAGATGGTTGGAGATAGTGCCCTCAGAGTCAATTATTGGATCGCAGGTACGTGATTGCAATGATTGCGGAGGATCTATACCGGTAGGACAGTCTTACTCAAGATGATAGTATGCTATCTGGTTTGCCTTTATCAATCGTGTACATGTTCAGGTGACTAATTACATGTTACACTTTGATAGAGCCCTTAGGATCTTGCTTTACTACCAACAGTATGATGGCGATCATATACGTGAGAGTTGGGTAGTTTATACGCATATCCTTAATAGTGGTCCCTAGTCGTGGGAGTTTCGAGACAGGGCATCGATACTCCGGAGTAGACTAGTGTATACAGTCGAGACCCCGACGAGGGGCGGTGGCCGGTCTCACAAGCCACTGGTGTCAGTTGGATCACCTAAGATGTATACAGGTGCTCATTGGGTTATGAGTACACCGGACAGGACTCGCCGGGAATCTGCTAGTTGGTATTATACATATCGTCAGATAGCAGTTCCCTGGTGACATGTGTACAGATTAGTTCATCGACCTGAGGTCGTCATTTGTCTCGTGTGAGTTCCCACTGTGCTTTGATTTCTACCCTACCACGGCTCAAAGGAGTCGTGCAAACAGGTAGTTTTTGGGTACAGTCCCGAGCCACATGGAGGCACGTGAGCGGATCGGCAGGGGATTCATCTCTCCCGGTATTGGGGGCGAGATCGTGCTGTTTCTAGGAGAGCCATTACACAAAGCCCACGGCCGTGGCAGGAGATTTACTGGTAGGTACTCCAGTAGTATTTCAGGATGTTATTGGGCTACACTCCGACACGACTTATACTGCTATTGGGGGTCTGACGTTACTAGCCCCCTAGGCAGATATGCGATACTCATAGACGAACGGACCGGACTGTATATACATTGTCACTGTTAGGCTCAGTAGGGTTTCTGGATGAGTTCGCTCATCAGCCTCCCTTGAGGTCAGTCCATGGGCAGCCGTTACGCATAGCTAGTGCCGCTGACGGTTTGTGGTTAAACCCACTGCCAGGGTACTGACGAGTCATTAGAGTCCCCCACAGACAGTTTCCCAAGTTCGGACGAAACGTTGTAGAGGCCGTATGGTTTTATGGCAGGGTTCGGAAAATGCACGTGCGTTTACGCACGTGTCAGATTTCGGGCAGATGATACTGGTCAGCTTTGGTTTAAGCCGGATCCGAGTATTATATTGAGTGGATATAATATCTTTGTCTCAGATGCATTTGTATTCGGTCGTAATACAAATGCGGGTATATTTATACAGTTACGGGGTTATCCTGAAAGTCGTTTCAGGATCACTTTTGGAAGTTGCCAGTTTCCAGTTTTCTATCAGCCGTCTTTTAACATTCGGTTAAAGACGGATTTATCTTTTCTTTGGAAGAGTGTGGATATTTCTAGAAGGTTCTAGAAGCGGTGAAGTGTTGTTTTTTCATTGGTTGCTTTTGGTGTGTTCACACTTTGTGTTCACACTTGAGATATTTGTTTGTGTTCACACTTAATATTTTCTTGTGGTCACCCCCCCTCTCCTACACTCACCTTCCTCCTCCCTATATATGGCCGGCCCCCTCCTCTCTCTCTCTCACTTGAGGTTTTCATTTGCTAAAAAGATATGATAGATTTTGGGGTGTATGGAATTTCACAGCTCATTTCATTCCATCATCCGATTCGAGTGGCAACTTCATTAACCGTTCGTCCATAGCTTTGGACGGAACGAGACAAAGTCTTCTACTCATTCTCTACATCATTCTTGGTCGTCTCTTTTAGCAAACTTGACGACCGAGTTGCCTCGAGTCAGAGGCGGGAGCCCGTTTAAAGAATCGTCAACGTGGTGCCACCTGGACGAGCAGATCGGAGATCGAAGAGATCGGAGCAGCCGCAACGGAGCGTGGGATGATGGTTAAAGAACGAAGGACTCGGATCGTTCGGTATAACCTTTCTACACTCTTTACAGTTTGTTAGTTTAGCAATAATGGCAGATCTGGGTTATAGTATACGATAGCGCCAGTTAAAAAGTTTTTGTTCCGCATTTGGCGTCTGTAGACGGCCGGGGCGCTACCGTAGACTTACATTAAGGACGTTGCGGTCCGTATTAGGATGTACTCATTGATTTGGGAGTGCACCAAAGAATTGTTGGTTATCGGGACCTACCACCTCTCTGAAGACGTTGAAGAATTACAACGACATGTATCAGAAGTGTGGAGAGATGTATCCTTGAATCGATTTCCAGATTGAGGGGAGGTGTGAGATGAATATCCTGTTGGAAGATAGTAGTCGTGTTTAGGACTAAGACCAACTTGGAAAATAATGAGCACATGGGCTCGGTTGATATGAATTAGGGATTTGGTCAACTTGGGCTCAGCCCACTCAGTCTTTGTCATTTAAATAAAGTGCTAAACACTTGCTTGAGCTTAGTCCTATTTCTATGCGAACAATGCTGGGTATTTATATGGGTTCTAACGCTCACACTTTACTTTACCTTTCCCTCCTTTTTTTGTTTTTTATGGAGTTTTAAAACACTTAGCGCTGAGCGCCAACCACTGAGTGCTAGGCACTCCTTATTGAGTAGCGCCCACATGAGGCTCTTGGCACTGAGCGCCAACCACTGAGTGCTAAGCACTCCTTATTGAGTAGCGTCCACGTGGAGGGGCACGTGAGGCGGTTGGCGCTGAGCGCCAACCACGGAGTGATAGGCACTCCTTATTGAGTAGTACCCACGTGAGGGGCACGTGAGGTGCTTGGCGCTGAGCGCCAACCACCGAGTGCTAGGTACTCCTTATTGAGTAGCGCCCACGTGAGGGGCATGTGAGGCGCTTGGCGCTGGGTTTTCTTCGTATATTCTATTCTGAAGAGTTCAATTCTCTGTTCTTTTCTGGATATTTGATCTCCAAGAACAAGTTCACCCCAATGAGAATTAAATTCTCATTTATGGAAGATTTGTCTTATGGATCTCAGATCCAGAGAAAGAACTAAATTCTTCATTAAGAGTTAAACCCTTGGATATGCAGATGAGATGTTTTGATCTCTATTATTTTTATTTACCTCGAAGAGAGGTATTCTTCTTTTTTTCTTCTTAAAGATTTCTTCTTGCTTGTTCTCTCCTTTTTTTTATGTTTATAGGGGGTTCCTCTGTACAAGACTTGAAGTCTTGGGTCCTTTTATATAGTAGAGGCAAGTTTGTTGATTTAGTTAAATAAATCTCTCATTGAGAGATCTTTAATTGATTTGGAGATTTTATCCACCGTTGGATCTTTGATCCAAGAACTTCTGTTTTACAGAAAATATCTTTCTTGTTTTTAACAAGATTAGGGAATTATTTTTCCATACAGAATTTATTCTGCAGATAGGTGATTTTTAATCACCACTGGATTTTTTAATCCAACGGTGCTCTGTTTTACAGAGAGTAATCTTTCCTGTTTAGAAAGATTTGAGAAATATTTCCTCAGCAGAATTTAATTCTGCATTTTGATGATTTATCATCTCTGTTGGATCTTTGATTCAATGGCTCTGTCTAACATAGAGCTTTTAGTTTTGGCGCTGGCGCCCTTGTGCGAGACACGTGAGGCGCTCCTCAGAGTTTTTAACTCTTGGTGCTGGCGCCCTCATGCAAGGCACGTGAGGCGCTGCCTCAGAGTTTTTAACTCTTGAAGCTGGCGCCCTCGTGCAAGGTACGTTTGGCGCCGCCCTTTCAAATTTTGAACAGAACCTTGCTCTTTTATTGGGGGAAACAAATGCCCCCCCACCGTTGCGCCCACGTGGCTCACACATGAGTGCAGCGGTGGCCGCTTTTCCATCGTTTGATCTTCTTGGAAGTTGAATCGTCTTTCTGTGCCTATAAGTAGGGCCTTTGGCCCTTGAGATGACTGATGTTCATCTTCTCTTGTTCTTCTTTGAGAATTTAATTCTCCTTTCAGTGCTTAGATCTTTGTCCAAAGAAATCCTTTCTAGAGTTAGAACCCTGCCATAAAATTTTGTAAGAATTATAATCGAACCCATGAACAGAGCTTTGCTCTTCTTAGATCGTAGATCTTAAAATGTATTCTGGGGTTGCTTAACCCATTAATCAGAGCATTGCTCATCTTACTTGAAGAGCTCTTAAAGTTCCTAGGATTTTTCTTTTAGAATCTTAAAGATCTTGGGGTTTTGCCCTATTAAAAAGCTTTACTTTTGAGGATTCTGGTAGATTATCCTATTGTTTTTACAGAGCATAGCTCTTAGAAATTTTTTGGGGGAATTTTATTCTCTCTTAATTAAAGTTGACAGATATGAATTTTATTGGCAGAGCATAGTTCTCAAGGGAGTTTAACTCCTTAGTCCAATGAGGTTTCTCATTAAATGAGAATCTTCTTAGGATCCATCCTTAATGAGTGACCACCTTATCAATGATAGGACGTCACCTTGATTTTGTGGGCTCCTCTTTGTCCCTTTCTTCTGCATTGCAGTGCGGTACAATTTTAAGTACCAAGTGTCAGAGTTCAGAACATAGCGTTGATAACTAACCCTCGTCTCTCTTTGTGTAGGTACTATGGCTTCCGACTCTTCTTTCCCTTTTGTACGTTCAGAGAGCGCCTTCGTCGACGCGCCCGTGGATCGGGAAGTCTTCGCGCTTATCAAAGATCATGACCCAGAGCAGAAATCTCTTCACCTATGGGGGTCATGGTACAATCAGATTATCCAGGGTCGGCGCAGTTTTTCTTGTGCAGTGCCCTTAGAGCCCATTTCAGCAATTCATTACGCCGATTCGCCTCAAGTGAATTATGTTGTAGAAGAGATCAACTGGAATTCGGAGGGTCGCATTCAGCCATCTATGGCATCAATTCCCATACAGCCGCCGATAGATTTAGATATTTTGGGGCGGCGCATATGTCAAGACGAGTCACGCCCTTAGGGACAAGTCTATATGATAGGGTTAACTCCTCGCCAATTAGCCGGCTACCTGCAGTGGGCCCGGTATATCTTGTCGGCCAAGAAGTTGCTGTTGCTGAAGCTTGCTATATCCTGCCATATATGCTTCCCTCTTCCAATATCCCGCGCCTCTTGTGTGGTGGGTTAAGGCTTTTCTGGAACAGTGGAATATCCTAACCCACACATTTCTTCTATCGGACCGGAAAGTCTCAATTTCCTTGGAGAAGTTTGCGGAAATTTCAGGCCTACCCGTCAGAGGGGAACATTATGAGGAGATACTTCCCCCTGATGAGTACATCTTTGCCACCAAATCAGTGGTAATGGGTCTCACTCCGGAGAATGCCATTCAACATCGGTTCCCGAACCTAATCAAGGTGTTGAAAATTTATGAGAGTCTGTTTTTAGAGTCTGGAGGGCACGGAGTCGGCTTCGCAGATTTCACCGCCCTCTTTCTTCGCCCAGAAGTATTGTCAAAACAAGCCGCGAAATTCGTCAAGCTTGACGACCCATTTGGTTTCGATTTGGATAACCAGCCGACGGCGGAAGCGGATCTAAAAAATTTCTTTATTCCAGACACTCCGGTCGTCCCTTTTGTAGAACTTGTTGCTTCAGACGTCGATGAAGAGACATTCTTTCTGGGGTTCATCGGCCTGTGGTTGAGCTGGTTTGTGCTTCCGATGCACCCTCGCTACATAAAGCCGTCCATTTTTTATCCGGCCCACCGCATTGTCATAGGGACGCGTGTAGCCGTTTGGATTGCAGAGCTAACTCATCTATATCATGGCCTAAGGTTAGCGGCAGATACTACTCAGCCAAGGGTAAAAGCTGTACATCTTCCGTTGCACTATTTCACGTCCTGGATCGAGATGGATGTACTAGGTGCTTTCGGTGTTCACGAACGACCCCGCTTCTACGATAACTACAACTTTTCTCGGGTCATGTATCTGGTTGACGCTTCTGTGTCAGACCCATCGCAGCGAGAGGATCGGCGACTGGTCCTCCGCCCGCGCATGGTTGGGGACAGCATGACCTTTGTCGATAGAGTCTTGACTATCGGCAAGGAATCTACCAAGGTAGTGCAACCGCTACGTGATACTTTCAAAGACGGGGCTCCCACGTTGAAGGCTCGGGAAATCCTGCACTTTTATTCTATTAGGCCGGGATTTTTAATGTTCAGGAAAAACGCCTCGGCGCTGTTCATGAGGTATAACCCGCACCGCTTTGCTCAATAGTCGGGCTACAATCAGGGTGTTCCTCTCGAGGAATTCTTAGCCGAGCCGGTCGCTAAGGAAAGAGGGTATTCGCAGCGCGCTGCACCACTTTATGCGACTAAATACGGGGTCCGATTTTCTCATCAGCGAGCCGAGCTACGTGCCAAAAGCTTCAAACGCTTACGTAATGTGGTACCAGCATGCGACGGGTGCTGTTATCAGGGAAGAAAGGAGGCTATTACGTGATCACAAGGATGCCGTCTCAGCTGGTAATCCAGTGGTACCTTTAAAGCGACCAAACGTCGTTCGTCCCTTCTTAAGAGAAGTCACTACGGTTGTGGTCCTGTGTGCTTTTCCTGAAAAGCCTCAACCGGGTATTCCCGTAAATGCAGTAGCCGTAGCGTCCCTAGAATCTGGCGCTGGTATAGAAATCGGGACCCGTCGCCCGAAAATGCCTGTCAAGCGCAAGCTCTTGTCATCGGCCGCTGGTTTCCGCTTCCAGAAAAAGAAGAAGTCTCTATTTTCTGCCGATGTCATATTTGGCCAGGAGGCATATGCTTCTTACAACGAGGGCTTGTGCGAATATGGCACCGATGAGGGTTTGTTCGACGCGTTTGTGACCGATACTGATCTATAGGCTGCCATCGCGGCTTCTGAGCGACTGGCTCACGAAGAAGCGGTGTTGATCACTATCGCGAAGTCAGGTATACTTCAGTTATATTCTTCTGCGTCTATTCCTTTCTTGTTATTATGTTTTTACTAACGCTCTCTTCTTCAACAGATATTTCTACCGAAGAGGCTCCTGCGGCTTCCCTCAGGACGTTCGAGGAGGAAGAGAGGCTCCACTCTTCTTTGGGTCTTGGTATATGTTGCTTCATTACACCTTTATTCTTCTTAATCGTGCTCTGACCCTCTCTTTCACCTTATTACAGGGACTACCTCAACTCAGGTTATTCCAAATGCAGTGCCAATCCTAAGTGGCGATGCAACAAAATTTCTAAAGCCAGCTACTATGGCCACGGCTATCCCAAAGTCACCGCAGGAGGCTTTGCTGAAGCAGCCGATGATGGACACCGGAGCGGCTCCAAAGGCAGAGCTCGGTTCGGACGACGACGTCCCCCTGTCGGAAGTCTTAAGGAGGTCAGTTCTCACTGCTCAGACTGACAGGAAGCGCGCGACGAGGGAATGCGATGCCGTTTTGGCCGCAGGTGCAGGCTCAAGCAGTATCCCGCCTGCTGACACTCCTTCGACGGATGTTCCCTCTGCCCTGTCTACCACCCATAAACAAGCTGCACGTGCGGCTCGAGAAGAAACTGAAAAGCAATTCAAGGTAACGTAAATCCCAGTCTTTTATTGGAACTCGGTCCTCGAATTCTGACATACGCATTTTCTTTTACACAGGGCCAAGTCCTGGCGATGGTATGGCAGGTGAAACGCTGGCGATTACAGAGCCCGAAGTGGCTACTCTTTCTCGGTAATCTGGGACTATCCAGACCGCTGCTCTTTCTCTCTGTGGCTCCTTGGTATCGGCGGGCGTCACAAGCGTTACGACGGCCCTCGTCGAGTCAGGGGATGAGGCTATGGGCGCAGAATCTATTCCCCCGACAAAGAGTGAAGAAGCCGTTACACCTGGTGACGCTTCCATTGCGGTTTTGGTCCACGATCTATCAGGTAGTCCTTGGGTTGTTGTTTTCAAGTTTTTCAATCCTGTTCAGCCCTTCTGATGATATTTCGTTTGTCTTGAACATAGGCGCGGTGAACCCTGAGGCTATGCCGTCTGAAGAAGTGTCGCTGGTCGCTGCTCTGACGGTCGCTATCCCCTCGCCTTCTTCTGTGCCCTCTCAAATCTTAGAAGGTATGGATTTCTCATTTATTTGTTTCACTGTGGATACAATCCTCCTTGTATTGACTGTATATTGTCGCATCTCTGCAGAAGTCCTTTTTGACCATTTATACCAGGTGTTGAACCCGCATTTTTCCATTCAATCGGAAATCGTTCCACCTTCTGGTATTGGTTAGTATATTCTTCATCTAATGTCCCCCCTTCTTTTATGAATAGACTTATTGTTGCTAAGTCTTCTTTATATTGATCACAGAGTCACGGATCGGAGGAGGAGACGAGAGAATAGCCGCGCCTCCGGTACTCCCCATTCTGCCGCCTGCCACAGCCGGTATAATAGACTCCATCCCTTATGTGTTTTCTTTATTCCCCGAGTCGAAATTTGACCATAATTAATTTTGCAGCAATTGCACCGGCTCCAGCTCCTTTTGAGTCTCGCATTCCAATGCCCGCAGGGCCCTTCGCTAAACGCATATCTTCCATGGGCGACGCAAATAGCCAGCGAATGTTAATCGATTTTATTGAAGATCTCAATGCTGAGGCCCTTACTTCTGCTACGGATTTTGCCGTTGAAGTTAATCCAATGCTGGCGACACTCGTGAACTTCCATGATGAAGATCTTGTTGGCTCTTGGGTTGATTATTGCAGAAAGATCGAGGCTTGCCTGCACGAGATTGAGCTCAAGCGTCTCGCTCCTGAGGTGTTGGCCTTAAACTCCCAGCGGGCTGCGTGGGTCGAGCATAGTGTTCCTTTCATTCGCCATTTTGAACAAGATGAGGCCCTGAGACGAAAAGAACATGAGGCGGCCTCCAGCGAATCTGTCCGGTTGCGTGCCCAGGTTGAAGCGAATGCTGCATGGTTAAAAGCTATTTTCTACAACCTCCAGCGATATATTTCGGATGGGTTGACGTTAAGGAGGACGCTCGACTTCACCGAACGGGTCATGCAGGACTGTGAAGCTGCCATGCTAGAAACTAATGAAAAGCTTTCATCCTGTTTGCGGCAACGGACTCAAATTGAAGCGGAATTGGCCACAGTAGCCGACCACGAGAAAGGATTGAGAGGAGCGCACGAGCGGCTTGTTAATTTATTGAAGACGCCTCCTCCTTAATACCTGTCATTGTACCTTTTCTCTTGTACCAATTGTAAACTTGTGATTCATGAATAACGTGTATTTATTCTGATTCCTTTATGAAATATATCTTGTATTCACTTGAATTCATGAATAAAAGACATATTTTATTTCATATTAACATGTAACTTTGGCAAATATGGCCCGTAGATAGTCCATCTTGATCTCCTTGCAGGACAGCGATGGCTTAGAAAACAGGTCTGGATCTGCCGCCTAAGACTTTTCAACTTTATGATCCGTGAGTGTCTCATAAAGACTTTTCTCCCTACGAGTCGAGAGGATCCCGTAGGTGTATTTTCTCCTTAGGAGTCGTGAGGACTCCTAAGTGCGTTTTCTCTTGAGAGTCGTAAGGATCTCACAAGAGAATTTTCCCCCTTATAAGTCAAGAGGACTCAAAAGTGGGTTTTTTCCTCCTTGTCGATTTTCGACTTTGGAGAATATGGTCCGTGGATAGTATACAATAGTCCATCTTGGACCTTCTTACAGGGCCACAGTGCTTAGGAAACAGGTTGATATCCCCGTTGCCTAAGGCTTTCCACCTTCATAATCCGTGAGGGTTTCATGAAGATATTTTTCCCTACGAGTCGAGACGAGTCGAGAAGTTCTCGCAGGAACATTGTTTTCCCTACGAGTCGAGAAGAATCGAGAATTTATCGTAAGAATGTCCTAACGTCATAGTTAGCCTCTGATCTTTACGACAAAGGTCCGTTAGGGTCTATGGTACTACGTTTTTTGTCCGTCGTACCGTCGCGTTGGCTAATGCATTCCCCGATACGCAATCTTACTGTTCGAGTAGCCCCGCGACTGTCATGTCTCTGATCCCCTTCGGGGGCTGGACAAGACGTCTTCAAATAATCTCCCAGGTCATAATACCGTCGGAAGAGAAAGCATTAGGGATTTTCCATGCCGCTTTTTACTTGAGGTTGGGCTCAATTTGGGAGCCCCGATGAGTCATGACCACTCCGCGCTGGTGTGGGATGATCTCCGATAGTCTTTCAGGTTTTATTTGAGTTGCCGTTAAGACCCTGAAGCTAGGGATCTTCCTTTGCTTCGTTTGTTGACATTGTGTCTGCTATATTGCGACGAATGTCGAGGCTGTCTCTAGGTTATCTGTGAACCGTCGAGACTCGGAACTAGGGATTTTGCCATGGCTCCGTTGTTTTGACCCTGGGGTCGGTCGTTGACGCCACGTCTGCATCCTGTTGGTATAAGGAGGAACGTCGAGATGATCTCTAGGCTGTAAATGTTTCTATCAAGATTGGGAACTAGGGACTTTGCCATGGCTCCGAGGTAATCTCTAGGTTGTTGGTGAACCGTTGAGGCTTGGAAATAGGGACTTTGCTAAGGCTCCGTTGTTTTGACCCTGGGGTCGTTTGTTGACATCGCGTCTGCATCCTGCTGAACTGAGAAGAAACGCCGTTGTTGATCTCTAGGCTGTCTATGAACCGTCGAGATTTGACTCTCCCTTCGACAGAGCCCGTTGGGAAAATGTGGTTCCCTTTTCGTTATGCCCATGGATTGTATACAGGGGTTGATGTGGACTCACCTACAGGGCAAGAGTTCCATCATTCATTTTTTTATTTCTTTCCGCGATACTCTATCATTTTAGCTTTTTATATCGTGAAAGTCGCGATTACCCAATCATTTCGGCTGTTTTTATCGCGGTGCCCAATCATTTCGGCTATTCTTTTCTTTTTAATCATTGTTTTTTATTGCAAGTTGCCCCATCATTTCGGCTATTTCATGTGCATTTTTTTGCTCTCTGATTTTTTATTGCGAGTATGGAACTTGAGATCTGATACCAATCTTGGCATCAGCATCGTTGCGACTGGAATATTGCCAGGAGCGAAGTATCATTTGCCGTGAAAGGACTTGGAATTTGATACCAATTTAGGTATCGGCATCGCTACAACTGGGATCTTGCCAGGAGCGAATCATCATTTGAACAAAGGTGGCTTAGCAAAAAGGGTTAGGATCCTGTTGATTAAGGCTTTTTGACTTTACGAGCCATAAGAATTTCATAAAGGTATTTCTCCCTATGAGTCGTGAGGATCTCGTAGGTATATTTTCTCCTTAGGAATCGTGGGGATCCCTAAGTATGTGTTCTCTTATAAGTTGTAAGGATCTCATAAGAATATTTTCTCCTTATAAGCCGAGAGGATTTACAAGTGTCGTTCACCATATGAGGACATTCCTCGTCATTGGTGGGACTTGGTGACGGGACGTTTATTTGTGCCCGTGGATTGTATACAAGGGTCAAAATTAGACCGCTTATAGGGCAACTTGGGGAATGTGATGGCTTAAAAATAGGTTCACGTCCCTGTATCTTAAGGCTTTTGAATCTTATGAGCCGTGAGGGTCTCATAGGGGGGAATTCTCCTTACGAGTCGTGAGGATCTCGTAAGTGTAATTTCTCCTAAGGAATTGTGGGGATCCCTAAGTGTGTTGTTCCCTTATGAGTCGTAAGGATCTCACGCAGGTGTTTTCTCCTCACAAGGTCGAGAGGACCTTGCAGGTGTTTTTATTTTAACGAGATTGCACCTTTTTAGGTTTTCACAAACTCGCCGGCAGCCCTGCTGTTTTTACTCACGGCGCCCTTTCGGGTTTTCATCCGTGCCCATTTCGCTTGTGGACGTACCATTTTTTTTACCCTTCTGTTCGCCAATAGCACTTCGGGGGGACTTCGCCACCGGGGTAGCTGTGTAGCCAGCGGGATTTGAGTTGCAGTCCTTTCCGTTGGGACTTGTGGACTTGAATTCCATTATCGCCATGTTTGAGGCGACGTATTAGTTTAAGGACATTACGGTTCATTGTTAGTTTAGGGGCATCTCGGTCCGTTGTTAGTTTAGGGACATCTTGGTCCATGGCCAGCTTCGGGGCGAAGTTTTGCTGGATACTAATGAAGTTTGGACTCAGGAAGACAGCGAGCGGACACGAGCGTCATCATCTATCATTAACCTGACTCGTGACTTGTCAAGCGTAGTATTTCTTAAGGAACCGACCATTTATTGGCCTGAAGGGTCTTTCGCCATGAATATCCATGAGCAAGTAGGCCCCACCTTGGTAGACCTTGTCTATGATGTATGGACCTTCATAGTTTGGCTCGAATTCGTCCCGCTTTTTACGGTTGGGGATCATAAGTCCTTTAACAACTAGCATGAGTTCGCCTTGGCGGAACGTTCTTGGCCTAGTTAGTCTTTCATATGAGCGCGTCATCCTTGCTTTGTAAGCTTCCAGTTTTTGCTGTGCTATGAGACGAGTTTCATCGAGGGCATCGAGCTCCTCAAGCCGAAGATGGGCATTTTCTTTATCTGTCGGCTCATATCGAACTGCTACTTGTAGATAGGGTAGCTCTATTTCTAAGGGAAGTGCCGCTTATGTGCCGAATACCAACGCGAATGGCGTTGTATTCGTGGCCATTTTGAACGTGGTTCGATAAGCCCAGAGTGCTTCATGCAGCCTCTCATGCCAGTCCTTTTTATTTCTGGACACCGTTTTCTTTATGATCTTCGTCAAGGTCTTGTTGAAAGCCTCGGCTAGACCGTTAGCTCGGGGATTATAGACCAAGAGTATTTCCAATCTATATTATGATGATGTACGAAGCGGCTGATCTTATGGCTCCTATAGGCTGGTCCATTATCCGAGATAATTCGTCGTGGAGTGCCGAACTGGTATATGACATGTTCCCTGAAGAAACGGAGGATGTTCTCCGTCTTCACCTCCCTTAGCGGTACTGCCTCTGCCTACTTAGAGAAGTAATCGGTTGTTGCCAATATGAACCGATGTTCCTTGGACGATGCTGGTTCGATGGGCCCGATTATATTGGTTTCCCAGATTTCAAACGGCCAACTAGCCAGCGTTGGATGTAGCGGATTCGGATGTTGGTGAATGAAGTCCCCATGAATTTGGCACGAGTGACACTGCTTCGCATATTCGAGGCAGTCCTGAATCATCGTGGGCCAATAGTAACCCATTCTCTTGATCTTCAGCTTCATCTTTGGCCCAGCCTGATGGAAACCACAGAGTTCGTCGTGAGTTTCTTGGAAGACCCTCCTTGCTTCCTCCGATCCCAAGCATCTTAACCACAAACTGTCAAACGATCTCTTATATAGAGTATCATTGACGAAGGCAAAAGACAAAGCTCGTTTCATGAGCTGATGTCTTGATGACGCGTCTTCGGGTGTTCGATGGGATTTGAAGTAGCCTATGAAGACTTCTCTCCAATCCTTAGCCTTTTCTTCGTCTTCTATTTGGCAGGCTGCTTGTTTGGTCGCTTCCTTTCCTTCAGACGACTCCGGCGATATTTCTGCTGGCGCGAGAATCCGGTGGCTATGTACAATGATCTTTACGTCATCGAGATTTTCATCAGCCAGTTCCTTAGAAAGCTTGGCTAATGCATCCGCCTTGCTATTTTCCGCACGCGGTATACTTTCCAGAATGTAAGAGGGGATTTGTGTCAACAATTGCTGCACCATCTCGCCATATTTTACCAATTCTGGTTAGCATGTCTGATAGTCGCCATTTACTTAGCTGACGACTAGCTGGGAATCTCCATCTATGACGAGGTTTTCGATTACCATGTCGACGGCGATCTCAAGACCTGCTATCAAAGCTTCGTATTCAGCCTCGTTGTCTGTCCCTGGTTCTGTTAGGGAAATAGTGAAACGAATTATCCCTCCTTGTGGATTCACGAAGATAAGGCCCACTCCGGCTTTAATTATGGGGGTGCTTTGCTTTCACTTCTTCAAGGAAGATGCTCCGTCGAAGTAGAGTTCCCATCGAGATTCATTTTCCTCATCCTTCATGTCGAACGTATGTTCATCCGGCAACTCGCGGTTTAAGGGAGAATCGGCTGGTACTGGGTGTTCAGCGAGAAAGTCGGTGATGGCCTGGCCTTTCACTGCCCTGAGGGGTCGATAGATTTTCGAGAACTCCATCAAGAGGAGGGCCCATTTGGCAAGCCTTCTTGTTAGTATGGCTCTTGACATCAAATATTTGAGAGGATCCACCTTTGATATGAGATAGACCTCATGTGCCAAGGTATAATGCCGAAGCTTCGTCATCACGAAGATCAGTGCCAGGCAATATTTTTCAATGGGAGAGTAGTTGTTTTTTGCCCCTGGGAGAACTCGACTCAAATAATAGAGAGCTCTCTCCTTCCCCTGGTCGTTCTCCTGTGCCCATAATGCGCCTAAAGAACCTTCAAGGGCTGTTGTGTACAGGATGAGGGGCTTTCTTTTGACCGGAGCGGTCAGTACCGGTGGATTCTGCAGATATTGTTTGATTTCGTCCAGTGCACTTTGGCATTTACTATCCCAAACGAATAGGGTCCCCTTCTTCATTAGATGGATGTAGGGGCGGCATTTGCCGGAGAGGTTAGCTATGAACCGTCGGATATATGCGAGCTTTCCTTGGAGAGACCGCAGTTGCTTAAGACTTCTTGGCGAGGGCATTTCCATAATCGTCTTGATCTTTGATGGGTCTACTTCGATGCCTCGGTGTCGTACGATGAATCCTAAGAATTTGCCTGAGGAGATTCCAAACGCGCATTTCAGAGGGTTCATCTTCATATTATATTTTCGAAGATGTTGAAACACTATTTCCAAATGCTCCCAATGCTCCTCGTACGATTTGCTTTTCACCACAAGGTCGTCAATGTAGCATTCAACGATCTCATGGATGAGGTCATCAAAGATCTTTGTCATGGCCCTCTGGTAGGTAGCTCCTGCGTTCTTCAAGCCGAAGGGCATCACCTTATAGCAGAATATGCCTAGCGGAGTTCGGAAGGCGGTATGCTTTAGGTCTTCGGGGTGCATCTTTATTTGATTATAGCCTGAAGATCCATCCATGAAGGAGAAGACTTTATGAGTGGACGTGTTTTCTATCATCAGCTCGATAACCGGTACGGGGAAATCATCCTTTGGACAAGCTTTGTTGAGGTCCCGAAAGTCCACGCAGATGCGTACTGTCCCGTTTTTCTTCATTACTGGGATAATGTTGGCAATCCAGTCAGGATATTGAACTTCTTGGATGAAGCCAGAGTCGATTAGTTTCTTGACTTAGGCATTGATACTCATCTCGAGTTCGAGCCGCATTCTTCTTGGCGCTTGCTTGACCGGCTTAACATTCGGCGATATCACCAGTTTATGCACAGCTATTTCTGGATCTGGTCCCATCATCTCGGAATAGTTCCATGCGAAGCAGTTTTTAAACTGCATAAGCACGTCCTTTAGTGTAGCCACCTACTCTTTAGATAGCAGCTCACTGATGAACGTTGGCCTCGGGTCGTTTGCCGTCCCCAAGTCGATTTTTCTCAAGTTGTCTGCCGTGGTATGTATCCCATCCTCCAGCTCTTTTGGAGCCGGTGGAAATTCTGAAACCACCTCGTCCTCATCCTCATTTGCGAAGCACCGGGAGAGGTCGTCCATATTCTCGTGCTCTCCTTCTTTTGATAGTGTTATCATGTGGCAGGTACGAGTCCGTTTCCAAGACCGATGTTGATCTGGTTCTACTCTCGCCACATAGGTTGCTTTTGGCTCATGCTTTTGTGGTGGGGTCACGCTCCAACTGTTGGATAAAACAAACCTGTCTTGATGATACTGGTCTTCAACCCAGTCTTTGAAGGTGAAGCAGTCTTCAAGAGGATGTCCTATTACTCCGTGGTAGGAGCAATAATCCGGGTAATGTATCTCGTTTATCTGTTCGGGGTACTGAGACTCCGAGAGTGTCATAATTTGATACTTCATGACAAGGTTGAATATTTTCCTCACCTTGTATTGAGGGAACGAGTACTTCCGACCCATCTTCTTCATAAAAGATGGGTTCCAGCTGACTTTTTCTCAATCGCGTGGCTTCTTGGATCCGCTTCACTGTTTTTGAACGTCATTCCTGTTCTTGAACCTGTTGTTGCCTCTGCGTCGGACTTTTTGCTTGCCATGAGAGCGTACAGCAGGCTGAGGGTGAAGGGCATCATAGTCTTCTCTTTCCGTGGGCTGCTGAATGAGACGTTGCATCCTGACTTTCTCGTAAATGGCCATTTCGCGGTTGTGGTCATCCCGAACCTTTTGACCCGCTTCCCTTATTAGCTTGTCAATCTGTTCTTCGAATGACGGACTTGGTATTCTTATGGCGGGATTTCGCCCTGGTTCAATATCAGCGCTCTCTGGAAGAGCATTCCCTTCTCCACCGGAGTCGTTTATAACATGGAAGCCATGAAATCGCTTCCGTTTCTTGGACCGAACGTATCTAAGCCCAGTTGTCTCCATCCTCCCGTTGGGCATTTTTCGCTGAGTCCCGGGAACGTCCCAAATCTTGCTGTAGAACTGGGCTTGCCAAGCGGTCTGTTTGAAGGGTACGCCTTGGCATCTTAATAGCCTCTTCAATTCCTCTGCGTAGTACCTGGGAAGACGGTTTGGTTGAAGCCTGTCAAGCGTAAAATCGGCACCATTTCGAATTTCTTTCTCTACTTTGATCTCCCTAGATCGATAGAAGAGAATCGTCTTTTCACCTCTTCGCCCAAGAGGGACGTAGAATGTCTGCAGCTCTTGCACACTGTATGTATCGAGCGCATCAAGTTCTTTGTAATGCCACGGCGGAACTATGGTGATTTGCAAGCTCTGATCAGCTCCAGTAATGGTTTGTGCTGACGGGCGAATGGAGAATACGGCATTGATCTCGTCTTCAGAGTCACTGCCAAAGATCAAAATAGGAGTAGATGGTCCTGGCCTGCTGCCTTGGGGTTCCCCGAGAAGACTATCTCTTCATCCTCCTCGGTATCATTCCCAAAGATCGGGATAGTGGCGACGGTTTTTTGTTTATTCTCCGGTTTACGACATCTTTCTGTGTCTTCGAAGTCTGGTAAGAAGTACTTGGCGTCTTCATACTTGCGGACTTCATTTATAGAGAATGGGTTTAGCTCCCCTGTAACTGTGTACTCGAGGCCGTCTTTGAAGTACTTCATACACTAATATTGTGTAGAAGGGATGATGTTATACTCATGTAACCAAGGCCTGCCGAGTAAAGCGCTGTAGCAAGTCTTGGCCTCGATGACATTAAATTCGAGCATCCCGAAGCGTAATGTCAGTATTACGGACCCAAGCGTCCGTGATGACTGCAAGTCGAACCCAGAGATAGTAATTTTTTCCTGGGCTTGGTGCTGAACGTTCATACAGATCTCCTTTAGCACCTTCACATTGAGAAGGTTGACGGAGGACCCGTTGTCAACCAGGATCTTCCCTATCTTGATGTCGTGGCAGTACCTGGTTACATATAACGGATGGTTGTGCCCGCACGTTCCGAGGAGGAGGCCTTCATCGCTGAAGGTGATGTCAGCTGTGTAAACTTTTTCCAGCTCGTCTTTCATCTTTTCTTCTGTAAGGAAAGCTTGAAACTGATCGGGCTCTTGTAACGCCCTGATCATAGAATCTCATGCCTCTTTAGACAGGAGAAGGGTATCCAAAATGCTCAATTGTGAGGGTATCTTCCTCAGATGTGCCAGGACATTGTAATACACCTTGTTTTTTCTAGGCAGTTCCTTGGCTGCGAGCTCTTTGACGAATCTATCATCGAGGGCAATTTCCTCGGAGACTTTTTCCTTCCCCTTTTCTCTTTTGTTTGGACTCTTGTTTGTAGGCCCGAGGTTCTTTTCATGCAACGTACGGTTGCGCAGCTGAATGTTCACGCAGTGCTTCTCATCTTCTTCTTTTCCACAAGTGGATTCTTTGAAGAGAGGGAAGAGGGTTATTTCTTCCTTAGAATCACTCCTGAATGTAAAAACTTGAGATTTTCCTTTTGTTGAAATGGTATCAACCATATGACAGTTACCAGTTGTTCCTTCACGCTCATCTGCCGTGCTTCTCTGCTCCCGATGGTCTTTGTGCTTCATCCTCTTGAAGTGTTGTCAGTGAGCAATGTATCCTTGCTATCACTTCTTGAAGGCACTGCACTCTTCGGTGGGGTGCGTAACCTTTCGATGGTATAAGCAGTAGTTCGGATGTACATTCGATTCTTCGAGGCGCATACTCCCAGGAGTATTTCCTTCGAAAGGTGGCAGCTTCATTTGTATTGACAGGGTTTTGGCGAACTGTTTCCCCGTCTTAAACTTGCTTTTGCCTGCCGCGGGTATGCTTCGATCCGGTTGGAGTGCTTTGTGACTCATCTTTACCGCGGCTTCTTCATTCTGACGCTAACGCTTGGCCTTTTCGTATATGGTCGTTTCACATTCTCGGTCAGCTTTGCTCTTTTGAAGGGCTTCGTTCAGCAGCCTATCGATCTGGTCGTCTAACGGTTCCAGGGATTCTGGCGTCGGTTCTGCCCCCAGCTTCTCTACGTTATTTTATAATGTCGAGGGAGCTCGTCATAATTCACCGGCGAATGAAAGATCATGTGGCAACTCGCTACATAATCACCGATTTCTTCTGACGAGTCATCTCCTTCGTCATTGTCACTGTCTCCGTTCTCAAGTATGTGGTTGAGAAACTCTTTGAGTGTGACTGGGGTCCGCGTCTTCTGGTTGTATTCCTCCATTGCGTCGATGTATTTTTGTAGATCCGTACGCTTGTCGTCGTACTCGGTAGGCTGCAGAGGCTTCTTGGTCCTCTTCTTTTTTTTCAAAGACTTCGAAGGCTTGACCTGGGTGTTTTGCCCATCGTTACCAACTTTCGGTGTTGGACGCGGTTTCAGCATCCCCTCAATGATCTCGGGCTCCAGCGGGCTTTTCCATTTGATTGCCGGACATGCGTGAAGATCCTTCAGCATTCTTTTAGATTTAGTTGAAAGGACAATTTCCCACGGAGCTTCTTCTACAAATGAGCATGATGCCCCCGGCTTATCCACCTTTTTAGGAGCGTGCTGCTGTGGCGGATTTACCTTTCAGTTTTCGGACAGCGTGAAATTACCTTGTTGGTACTGGTCCTCAACCCAGTTTTTAAAGACGTAGCAATCTTCGATTGGATAGCCCATTACTCTGTGGTAAGGGCAGTAGTTGGGACTGTTGACGTCACCAGGCTGCAGTGGACGTCTCGGATCCGGCAGAGTAATAAGCCTGTTGCGCACCGCCAGTTCGAACAGTCTTCTCGTTTTATCCCGGGGAAACGAGTAAGGACGTCTCAACTTCTCTTCGAGGTATCGGCGTGTGTTTCTTTGGAGATCAACCGGTTTTGGGTCACTGGGTTGTTGTTGAACGTAGGCAACGAAGCTCGCTTTTCCTTTGCCCTTTTCATTCCGGAGATCCGCTTTTGAAGAGCGTCTATGACCTATCTGGTGTATTTGGGCCAGCTTGTCAATCAAGGCCTGGAAAGTGGTTGGCTTGAAGAACATCATAAATTGGGATATAGTTGCTGAGAATCAAGGGTCCCCACGAAGATGCCCACGGCAGGAGCTTTTTCGATGCGTTGTTCGCATTTTGACCATAGGTTTCACCATCGGATTGCATATTAAACCCAGGTCTCTCCTGGCTTCACCATGGTATTGATTAATGACGTAATTGGGGTGCACTCTCTTGCGCTTGTGAACCCTTGTGTGAATAGTAATTCCATATCCGTGAATGTTTTGACAAAATCATTTGGAAGCTCGGAGCACCATTCAAATGTCGTCTCCAACAAGCTGCCAACAAACTGGCAAAGCAGCAATTTGTCGCCGCCTCTAGTATTGCCGCACAGAGCTCTGAATTGAGCAACGTGCTGGTGTGGATTGCCCATCCCCTTATACACATGGAATTTAGGGATCGTATATCCTGGCGGGTACTTGATTTGATCGTACCAGCCTGGATAAGGTCGCCCGGTTCTGACGACTTGACCAACCGCTTCACTCGCTTGATGAGCTCGTATTTGTTGAGCTATGTAGTCATCAAGGTAGCCTTGGAAATTGTCTCTTCCTGGGCTGCTGAGACAGCCGGAGGAGGGTTTGACGTTTCCCCTCTGTCGTCTTTGATGATTATCGGAGGGTCATCGGTTGGAGGTTCCGGCTAGATCATCATCCCAACCATGTCTTAGAACAAAAGCGCCATCTGCTTTATATTAGCAGCCTGTTCCGCAGCCTCCTTATCCTTCCTTTCCAGCACCCTTCGCAAGAACTCGGTGTCAGTCTCTTGTTCCTGGTGCTGCTCAGATGTTGATTCCCGGCTTTCTTTCTGCCCGGTGAGTGCTGACATTTTCATCAGCATTTCCTGGAGCTTTTGTTGCTACTCCTAAGCTTTTGTCAATGACCGAGTGAGTGGTCGATGACCTACAGAAGTATGGATTTCCTCTTTCCCGGAAGCCATGTAGACGGTGTGCACTATCATGCCCCCAGACTTGGGGCATTTGGGTCCGGTGCCTTTGGAATTCGTCGCAGGCAGTGGAGTTTTCTCTGGCCTTCTCTTTTTGTGGGAGGTTGAAGTCAGAGGGACCGTTGTAACAAGCACCCATGTAGACAATGCCTTCTATGGTATGACGAAGGGATGGTCCTCCTCTTGCCGAGACTTCGTTTTCTTTAGTCGGCTAGAGTGGTCTTTATCGATCGCAGAATCTTGGAACTTCTGCCAGACTCTATGGATTTTGGAGGACAGCCACTGAGGGGGTTGCTCCGACTTTGCCTGTCATGTTTTCAGCAGGCAGTGGAAACTTCTTCAATACAGTGTTTGGGGAGTTCTTTCGCACCCTCCTGAGCAGCTCAAAGCTGTTCCATGTTGGAACAACAGCGTCAACTTCCACCATTAGAGCTGGTGGAGTAAGTCCAGAGGGAGAGTTGCCCCCAGCTTTCCTCACTCGGCACCAGTGACGATGTCGAGCATGCCTTGCAGATGGGATTGCTTCAGTTGTGGGAGTGGCTTCATCATGCCCCCCTGCTCTGATGAAGGGCCACTGCTGGTGTCAAACTATTGAAGATTGACGTCCGTTGATAGGGGACGGTCAATCTTTCGAAAGCCGACCTTTTGGTAGGGGAAGCAGTCTTGATGACTTCGCCGTAAGCAGGAGTTGGAACGGCCAGTCTTGCGAAGACCGATCCTTTAGTAGGAGAATCCCTTTTGACGATTTCATCTGCCGGAACTGGAATGGCTATCCGTTTCGAGATAACCCTTTTAGGTATTGCGAGCTTCTTTGCATGCCCACTGGAGCTTTGGCTCAATCTGTTAAAGACTGAGGTAAAAGACTTGGACGACCCGTTGAGAGGGGCCGTGGTGGCTGCAAGTCGATCGAAGACCGACTTCTTTGGAGCTTCTTGTGGTGGCACTGGGGTACTAAAGCTTGCTGGCGGGAGCATGGTCCCGAAGAACAATCTAGTGGTGGTCTGAGTCACCTGTTCCACCGGCATTGAAAGGATGCAGGTTGCGTTCGGCCCGTATGTGACTCCTCCAGTTGGGGTGGAGCAAGAGTTGCTGTTGCAATTAGTGCAGCTTAAAGCCATCGATATTATCTTCTGCACAAGAGCAAGACACCAAATCTTAGTACCTCGAATCCATGGGCAACCATAGCAAACCGCGATCTTGTTCGCGAACACGACACATGAAGTGTGGAGTGGAAAGAGGAAAAAGCCCCACCGTGTGTGCCAGAATCTATTTACTGCCGAAAATAGAGACGGAACCGCGTAGGTCGTCTTGCCTGAATTTAGGGGCAGATGCTATTTGGATTTATCTGTCTACCTCTCCGAAGATACCAAGTTGATTTATGGCACCGTGTATCGGAGGTTTGGACGGATGCGGCCGTTGTAGCAGACTTCGTCAGATTCTCCCTCGTTTGTGAGGGTTTTTTTATTGTGGGGGCGCTCTTCCCTGCAGGCGCAAGCCCCTGCAGTTAATTACGTTACCGCATAGCGATAACCACTCTCTCCTGCTCCAGAAGGTCACTTCGTGTCGTGTGTGTTTGTTTTATTTTTGGTTGCCCGTAGATTGTATACGAAGACTAATTTATGTTATCACCCGTAGGACGTGGATTAGTCCAAATCCGTATAATCTTAGATTTGGGTTTGGGTTAATTTAAGGATCGTTAATCTCGTTTGAGATTAAGATCAACTTAAACGTTTGTTGATAATACGTTAGTCTAATTTTAGACTAAGATCTACTCCACAAGATATTTTTTTTAGGATCATTCAGATCCAACAAAAAAGCATTTGGGCTCTATTGTGTTAGTTTAAGGACGTTCTGGTCCGTAACTAGTTTAAGAACGTTGTGGACCGTATTGGAATGTAATCATTGATTTGGGAGTGCACCAAAGAGTTGTTGGTTATCGGGGCCCACCACCTCTCTGAGGACGTTGAAGAATTACAGCGACATGTATCAGAGGTATAGAGAAATATACCCTTGAACCAATTTCCGGATTGAGGGGAGGTGTGAGATGAATATCCTGTCCGAAGATCAGTAGCCGTGTTTGGGACTAAGACCAACTTGGAAAATAATGAGCACATGGGCTCGATTGATCTGAATTAAGGATTTGGTCAACTTGGGCTCAGCCCACTCTGTCTTTGTCATTTAAATAAAGTGCTAAACACTTGCTTGGGCTCAATCCCCTTTCAGTGCGAACAATGCTGGGCATTTATATGGGTTCTGACGCTCACACTTTACTTTACTGTTTCCCTCTTTTTTTTGTTTTTTATGGAGTGTTAAAACACTCTTTTTGGCGCCCACATGCGGAGCACGTGAGGTGCTTGGCGCTGAGCGCCAACCACTGAGTGCTAGGCACTCCTTATTAAGTAGCGCCCACGTGAGGAGCACGTGAGGCGCTTGGCGCTGAGCGCCAACCACCGAGTGCTAGGCACTCCTTATTGAGTAGCGTCCATGTGGGGGGGCACGTGAGGTGCTTGGCGCTGAGCGCCAACCACTGAGTGTTAGGCACTCCTTATTGAGTAGCGTCCACATGAAGGGCACGTGAGGCGCTTGGCACTGAGAGCTAACCACTGAGTGCTAGGCATTCCTTATTGAGTAGCGCTCATGTGATGGGCACGTGAGGCGCTTGGAACAAAGATTATAGGCATTACGCTATGTGCGACTCCGGCGATCACCGGAAAACCAAGAAAGCAAGAAAAGAAAAGAGTAGGAAAGAAGAAGAAAAGAAAAGAAGAAGAGGAAGAAGAGGAACTGTGGTTGTGGTGCTCTGGATTTGGGGTCAGAGACGAGAAGGCGAGGGGTGACGACGAGGTCTCCGGCGATGAGAGGTACCGGCAATAGGTGTGTTCCCTTATAAAAATAATAATAAAAATAAAAATAATAAAATAAAAAAGTGATGGGAAAAATTCCCGTAATGGAGCATCACGTGCCCACACGTGATGCGCCTTGGAACAAAGATTATAGGCATTGGGCTTAACAAATAAGGCTAAAATTAAGCCTCACATGCAAACACGTGAGCATCTATATACAAAGTACATAAGGGTTTTCCTAAAATAAATAACAGGCCAGAGAAACTCACGTGTCAGCACGTGATGCTCTTTGTTGGGCTTAACTTCGTGGGGGTCACATACCACACGTGACATTTCTAAACATCAGCTCACGTGCCAACACGTGATGCCTTTTCTCTGGGACTGCTGCATATAAGCAAACTAGTTTAATTCTATGGAGGGGCACATGCTGCACGTGAGGGTTCCTAATCACCTTCCAAGATGATAGATTTAAATTCTAAATAAAAAGGATCAAAACCCTATTTGGGAAATATTTCCTTAGATCTTTCTAAATAAGAAAGAGTACGCTCTGTAAAACAGAGCACCGTTGGATTAAAAGTCCAATGGTGATTAAAAATCACCAAGCTACATAATAAGCTCTGTATGGAAAAATATTTCCCCAATTTTTCTAAATAAGAAAAATTACGCTCTGTAAAACAGAGCACCGTTGGATTAAAAGATCCAATGGTGATTAAAAATCACCAAGCTACAGAATAAGCTCTGTATGGGAAAATATTTTCCCAATCTTATTAAAAACAAGAAAAATATCTTCTGTAAAATAGAAGCATTTAGATCAAAGATCCAATGGTAGATAAAATCCCCAAATTAATTAAGATCTCGCAACGAGAGATTTCCTTAACTAAATCAACAAACTTGCCTCTACTATATAAAGGACCAAAGACTTCAAGTCTGAGAGAGGAGACCCGCCATAAGATTTGAGAAACAAAAAAAAGAGAAGAAGAGGAGTTCTCCCTCAAGAAAAGAAACCCTAGGTAAGAAAAAAAAAGACCTAGAGATCATTTTATCTCCTCTTCACCATTACAAGAGTTTAACTCTTTCAAAAAAAAGAACTTAGTTCTTTCTCTGGTTGAGGTCTACAGAAGTAGATCTCCCACAACTTAAGAATTTAATTCTCATCGGTAAGATTTTGTCATGCAGTCCCAAAACTTAGAGGAAAGAACTAAATTTGAAGAATTTAATTCTTCCAAAAGATATAGGAATTTAATTTCTCTGACAAAACTAGGGTTTAACCCTGCATAAAAAAATAACTAAGATCGACTCACGTGTTCCCACGTGACCCCTTAAAAGAAGTGCTTAACACTTATAAAAGGAAAAGGGAATAAATCCAAAGACAGTCCCCGTTTTAGGGCGCCTCACGTGTTCCCACGTGACCCCCAAATAGTTGTTCAACACTCATATGAAAAGGGGGAAAATTCCAAAGACAGTTCCCATTTTGGGGCGCCTCACGTGATCCCGCGTGACCCTCTAATAGTGCTTAGCACTTTCAAAAGAAAAATGGGGATAAATCCAAAGATAGTTCCCATTTTGGGGCGCCTCACGTGACCCCCAATAGTGCTTATCACTTATAAAAGAAAAAGGGAATAAACCCAAAGAATCAGTGCCCAACTCTAAGGCACCTCACAGGTCCACACGTGATGGCCACAAAATTTAAGTGTTTAACACTTTTATGTATAGATGGGGATGTGAACCTAAGGGTACCACACCAACTTTCGGGTGCCTCATGTGCCACACGTGAGCGCCTCAATTTTCAATGTTTAACGCTACCATAGAGTCTCACGTGGGGGCACTGAGTATACATTAGTGTTTGACACTATGAGGGGCCAACCTTAGCCCAAATTAGCCAAATCTCCTGAGGCAAAAAAAAACCTTTTGACCATCAATCAACCGAGCCCTCCTATACTCAGGTCTCTCCAAACCAATCCTAGTCCCAAAGATGACTAATGATCTCCTGACACATGGCATCTAAAATGATGTTCGTTCCACCATGATCTTTCCCTTCAATTTAGAGTTTGGTTCAAGGGTACATCTCTCCACGCCTCTGATACATGTCGTTGTAATTCTTCAACGTCTTCAGAGAGATGGAGGTTCCGGACAACCAACAGCTCTTTGGTGCACTCCCAAACCCATGAGCACATTACAATGGACCGTAATATTCTTAAACTAGCTGTGGACCGCAACGTCCTTAAACTAAACCCTCATACCAAAAATGGTGATCTATGGACCGTAACGTCCTTAAACTAAAGTAATAAAGCCCAAATGCTCTTTTGTTAGGTCTAAATGATCCCAAAAATCCTGCCGAGTAGATCTTAGTCTAAAATTAGACTAACGTATTCTCAACAAATATTTAAGTTGATCTTAATCCCAAACGAGATTAACGATCCTTAAATCAAACCAAACCCAAATCTAAGAAAATACGGATTTGGACTAATCTACGCCCTACGGGCGACAACACAAATTAGTCTACATATACAAGTCCGCTACAACGGTCGCATCCGTCCAAACCTCCAATACACGGTGCCATAAATCAACTTGGCATCTTCGGAGAGGTGGATGGATAAACCCAAATAGCATCTGCCCCTAAATTCAGGCAAGACGTCTGTCTTTCCCGGCTTTCGGCGGTAAACAGATTCTGCCACGCCCGGTAGGACCTTTTCCTCTTTCCACTCCACACTTTGTGCATCATGTTCGCGAACAAATCGCGGTTTACTATGGTTGCTCTTGAATTCGAGATACTAAGATTTGGTGTCTTGCTCCTATGCAGAAGAGAAGAAGATCAATGGCTTGCAAGTGTAACTGCAACAGCAACTCTTGCTTTGTCCTCGTCGGAGGAGTGACTTATGGGCCGCAAGCGGCCTCCATCTTTGCAATGCCGGTGGAACAAATGACTCAGGCCACCACTGGACTGTTTTTTAGGACCATGCTCCTGCCAATAAGATTCAATGCCTCAATGTCGTCACAAGAGGCTCCAAAGAAGTCGGTCTTTGATCGGCTCGCAACCACCACGGCCCCTCTCAACGGGTCATCCAAGTCTGCCGCCTCAGTTTTTGACAGGCTGAGCCTAAGCTCAAGTAGGCCCGCAAAGAGGCTCGTGATACCTGAAGGGGTTATCCCGAAGAGGATAGCCATTCCAGCTCCGGCAGACGAAGTCATCAAAGGGGCTTCTCCTATTAAAGAATCGGTCTTCATAAGACTGGCCGTTCCAACTCCCGCTTCGGGCGAAGTCACTAAGGCTGCTTCCCCTATCAAAAGATCGGCCTTTGCAAGATTGACCGTTCCCTCTCAGCGGACGTCGGTCTTTGACAGACTGACACCAACAACACCCCATCAGAGCAGAGGGCATGACGAAGTCACTCCGACGATAGAGGTGGTTCCGTCTGCACGGCATACTCGACGTCACTACTGGCTTGGGGCCAGTTCCCCCTCTGGACTTACCCCACCAGCTCCAATAGTGGAAATTGATGCTGCTGTTCCAACTAGGAACAGCTTTGAGCTGCTCAGGAGGGTGCGTAAGAACTCTCCAACCGCCATCTTGAAGAAGTTTCCTCCGCCTGCTGAAAGCATGACACGGGTGAAGCCGGAACAGCCTCCTCAGCGGTTGTCTTCTAAGATCCACAGAGTTTGGCGGAAAGTCCAAGACTCTGTAATTGACAAAGATTATACTCGCCGACTGAAGAAAACGAAGGCTCGGCAAGAGGAGGACCATCCCTCCGTCATACCACGGAAGGTATCATCTGTGTGGGTGCCTTCTGCAACGGCCCTTTCAACCTCGACCTCCCACAAGGGGAGAAGGCCGGAGAAGATCCCCATGCCGGCAGCAAATTTCAAAGGCAGTGGACCCAAACGCCCCAAGTCTGGGGGCATGGTAGTACACACGGTGTACATGGATTCCGGGAAAGAGGAAATCCATACTTCCACGGGTCATCGACCACTCACACGATCGGTGACAAAAGCTCAGCAGTAACAACAAAAGCTCTAAGAGATATTGACAAGGATGGCCCCACTCACGGGATAGAAAGAAAGCCCGAAAGTATCGTCAGAACAACGCCAGGAGCAGGAGATCGACATTGAATTCCTACGAAGGGTGCTTGAAAAGAAAGATAAAGATGCCGCGGAACAAGCGGCTAATATAAAACAAATGGCGCTTCTGTTTCAAGACATGGTGCGGATGATGATCCAGCCAGATCCTCCAGCCGAAGACCCTCCAATAATCATTGAAGACGATAGAGGGGAGACATCAAACCCTCCTCCGGCTTTATCAGCAGCCAGGGAGGAGATGATCTCCAAAGCTACCCTTGATGACTACATAGCTCAGCAAATACGAGCTCATTAAGCGAACGAAGCGGCAGGCCAAGTCGTCAGAACTGGGCGACCTTATCCAGGCTGGTACGACCAAATTAAGTACCTGCCAGGATATACGATCCCCAAATTCCATGTGTATAAGGGGACGGGCAATCCGCACCAACACGTTGCTCAATTTAGAGCTTTGTGCGATAATACTGGGGGCGATGACAAACTGTTGCTTCGCCAGTTTGTTGGCAGCTTGTTGGAGACGGCATTTGAATGGTACTCCGAGCTCCCAAATGACTCTGTCAAGAAATTTACAGAGATAGAACTACTGTTCACACAGCGGTTTGCAAGTGCAAGCGAGCGCACCCTAATCATGGCATTAATCAACGCCAGAGTGAAGCCGAGAAAGACCTAGGTTTAATACGCAATTCAGTGGCGCAACCTATGGTCAAAGTGTGAACAACGCATAAAAGAAGCTCCTGCTGTGGGCATGTTGGTGGGGACCCTTGATCCTCAAGCAACTATATCCTAGTTATGATGTTTTTCAAGCCGACCACCTTCCAAGCCTTGATTGACAAACTGGCCTAAATGGACCAGATGGGCCATAGACCGTCTTCTTCAAAGACAGATCTTCGGAATCAAAAGGGCAAAGGGAAAGCGACCTTCGTCGCCAACGCTTAACAACAATCGAGTAACCCGAAACCGGTAGCTCGCCAAAACAACAAACCAAGATCCCTCAAAGAAAAGTTGAAACGTCTTTACTCGTTCCTCCGGGATAAAACGAGGAGACTATTCGAACTGGCGGTGCGCAATAGGCTCATCACTCTGTCGGATCCGAGACGCCCACTGCAACCGGGCAATGTCAACAATCCCAATTACCGCCCCTACCACCGAATAGTGGGCTACCCAATCGAAAATTGCTACGTCTTCAAAAACTGGGTTGAAGACCAGTACCAACAGGGCAAGTTCGCACTGTCCGAAAACTGGAAGGTAAACCCACCACAGCAGCACGCTTCTAAAAAGGTGGAAAAACCGGAGGCATCATGTTCATTTGTAGAGGAAGCTCCGTGGGAAGTTGTCCTTTCGGCTAAAACTAAAAGAATGCTGAAGGATCTTCAAGCATGCCCGGTGATTAGGTGGAAAAGCCCGCTTGAGCCCGAGATCATTGAGGGAATGCTTAAACCGCGCCCAACACCGAAAACTACTAACGATGGGCAAGACCTCTAGGCCAAGCCTCCGAAGTCTTCGAAGAAAAAGAAGAAGACAAGAAACCCGTGCAGCCCGACGACAATCGTACGAACCTGAAAAAATACATCGACGCACTGGAGGAATACAACCAAAAGGCGTGGACTCCAGTCACACTCGAAGAGTTTCTTAACCATATCCTTGAGAACGGAAACAGTGGCATTGATGAAGGACACAATTCTTCAGAAGAACTCGAGGATTATGTGGCGAGTTGCCACATGATTTCTCACTCGTCAATAAATGGCAAAGAAACTCCTGACGTAGAGAAACTGGGGGCAGATCCAGAACCAAAATTCATGGAACCGTCAGATGACCTAATCGACAAGCTGTTGAACGAAGCCCTCTAAAAGAGCAAAGCTAACCGAGGACGTGAAGCGGCCCTATACGAAAAGGCCAAGCGTCGGCGTCAAGCTGAAGAAGCCCCGGTTATGAGAAGTCATAAAGTACCCCCAACCGGATAGAAGCGCACCTGCCACCAGCAAGAGCAAAATCAAGGTAGGGAAGCAGTTCGCCGAAGCTCTGTCAATGGGAATGAAGCTGCCATCTTTTGAAGGAAATACTCCCGGGAGTACGTGCCTTGATGAAGCGAATGTACATCCGAACTACTGCTTATACCATCGGAAAGTCACGCACCCTACCGAAGAGTGCAATGCCATCAAGAAGTGGTGGAAGGGATACGTTGCCCATCGACAACGCTTCAAGCGAATGAAGCACAAAGCCCGTCGGGAACAGAGAAGCGCGACAGACGAGTGTGAAGGAACAGTCGGTAACTGTCATATGGTTGATGCCATCCCGACAAGAGCAAAATCTCAAGTTCTTACCTTCGGGAGCGATTCTGACGAAAAAATAGCCCTCGACCCTCTCTTCAAGGAATCCACCTCTGAAAAAGAAGAAGAGATGAAAAACTGTGAGAACATTCAGCTGTGTAGCTGTACTTTCCTGAAAAGAATCTCGGACCTTCAAACAAAGGTTCGGGCAAAAGGGACAAAGGGAAGGAAAAAGTCCCTGAGGAGACTGCCCTCGATGATAGAGTCGTCGAAGAGCTCACAGCCAAGGACCCGCCCAAGAAGAACAAAGTGGATTACAATATCCTGGCACATCTGATGAAGATACCCTCACAATTGAGTATGTTGGATGCCCTTCTCCTGTCTAAAGAAGCACAAGATTCCCTGATCAAGGCGTTACAAGAGCCCGACCAGTTTCAAGCCTTCCTTGCAGAAGAAAAGATGAAGGACGAGCTGGAAGAGGTTCATACAGCTGACATCACATTCGGCGATGAAGATCTCCTCCTCGAAATGTGCGAGCAAAACCGTCCTCTGTATGTCACCGGGTATTGCCACGACATCAAGATAGGGAAGATTCTGGTTGACAACGGGTCCTCTGTCAACCTTCTCAATATGAGAGTGTTGAAAGAGATTTGCATGAATGTTCAACACCTGACTCGGGACAAAATTACTATCTCCGGGTTTGACTCGCAGTCATCACGGACGCTTGGATCCGTAATATTGACATTACGCTTCGGGATGCTCGTCACTGACATCAAGTTCCATGTTATTGACGCCAAGACTTGCTACAACGCTTTGCTCGGCAGGCCTTGGTTACATAAGTACAACATCATCCCTTCTACACAACATCAGTGTATGAAGTACTTCAAGGATGGCCTCGAGTACACAGTTACAGGGGAGCTGAACCCATTCTCCGTAAATGAAGTCCGAAAATATGAAGACGCCAAGTACTTCTTACCAGATTTCGAAGACATGGAAAGATGTCACAAACCGGAGAATAAACAAAAAGCCATCGCCACTATCCCAATATTTGGGAGCGATACTGAGGATGATGAAGAGATGGTCTACTCGGGACAACCCCAAGGCAACAGATCAGGACCATCTACTTCTATTCTGGTCTTTGGCAGTGACTCTGAGGACGAGGCCAACACAGCGTTCTCCGTCCGCCCGTCAATGTAGACCTTTGCTGGAGCTGACCAGAGTTTACAAATTACCATGGTTCCGCAGCGGCATTACAAAGAACTTGATGCACTTGATACGTACAGCGTGCAAGAGCTGCATACCTTCTACGTCCCTCCTAAGTAAAGAGGTGAAAAGTCAATCCTTTTCTACTAATCCACGGAGACTAAAGGGGAGAAAGAAGTCTGGCACGGTGCTGAACCTGCGCTCGACAGGCTTCAACCAATTCGTCTGCCTAAATACTAGGCAGAGGGACTGAAAAGGCTATTGAGACGCCAAGGCGTACCCTTCAAACAGACTTCTCAACAAACCCAGTTCTATAACAAGATTTGGGACGTCCCCGTGACTCAGCGGAAGATGCCCAACGGGAGAATGGAGACGACTGGACTTGGATACGTTCGGTCCAAGAAAAGGGAGCGGTTCCATGGCTGCTGTGTCATAAATAACTCCGGGGAAGAAAAGAATGCATTTCCAGATAGCGTTGATGTCGAACCAGAGCGAGATCCCGCTGTGAGGATACCAAGCCCGTCATTCGAAGAACAGATTGACAAGCTGATAAGAGAAGCGGGTCAAAAGTTTCGGGATGACCATAGCCGTGAAATGGTTATTTACGAGAAAGCCAGGACGCGGCGTATCATTCAGCAGGCTACGGAAGGAGAAGACGACGATGCCCTTCACTCTCAGCCTGCTGTGCGCTCTAGTGGAAAGGAAAAAGTCTGACGCAGAAGCAATGACAAGATCAAGAACGCGGACGGCGTTCAAAGATAGCGAAGCGGATCTAAGAAGTCATGCGAGCGAGAAAAAGTTGGCTAGAATCCGTCTTTTATGAAGAAGATAGGTCGGGAGTACTCTTTCCCTCAAGACAAGACAAGGAAGATATTCAACCTTGTCATGAAGCATCAAATGATGGCGCTCCCGGAGTCTCGATACCCCGAACAAATGAACGAGGTCATCACCCAGCTTATTGCTCCTATCACTGAGCAAAAGGACATCCTCTTGAAAACCGCTTCACCTTCAAAGACTGGGTTGAAAATCAGTATCAGCAAGGCAGGTTTGCTCTATCCGACAGTTGGAGGGTAGCCCCACCACGAAAGCATGAGCCGAGAGCAAGCTACACTATGAGGGAAAGTCTAGATCAGTATCGAGCTTGGAAACGAGCTCGTACCTGCCATATGATAACATTCTCAAAGGAGGTAGAGCATGAGAATATGGATGACCTCTCCCAGTGCTTCGCAAATGAAGATGAGAACGAGGTGATCTCAGAATTTCCACCGGCGCCAAAAGAGTTGGAAGATGGGATACACACCACAGCAGACAACTTGAGAAAAATCGACTTGGGGACGACAAACGAGCCAAGGCCATTGTTCGTCAGTGAGGTATTTTCTGAAGAGCAGATGGCTACATTAAAAGATGTGCTTATGCAGTATAAAGACTGCTTCGCGTGGAACTATTCCGAGATGTCGGGACTAGATCAAAAAATAGCGGTGCATAAACTGGCGATATCACTGGACGTCAAGCCAGTCAAGCAAGCACCAAGAAGAATGCGGCTCGAGCTTGAGATGAGTATCAATGCCGAAGTCAAGAAGCTTATGGACTCCGGCTTCATCCAAGAAATTCAATACCCTGACTGGATCGCCAATATCGTTCCGGTAATAAAGAAAAATGGGACAGTACGCATCTGCGCAGATTTTCGGAATCTCAATAAAGCTTGTCCGAAGGACGACTTCCCAGTACCAGTTACCGAGCTAATGATCGATAACACGTCCACTCACGAGGTCTTCTCCTTCATGGATAGATCTTCAGGCTACAATCAAATAAAAATGCATCCCGAAGACCAAAAGCACACCGCCTTCCGGACTCCGCTAGGCATATTCTGCTATAAGGTGATGCCCTTCGGTCTAAAGAACGCTGGTGCCACCTACCAGAGGGCCATGAAAAAGATCTTTGATGACCTCATATACGAGATTGCCGAATGTTATATTGACGACCTCATGGTGAAAAGCGAATCATACGAGGAGAACTGGGAGTATCTGAAGATAGTGTTCCAGCGCCTTCGGAAGTACAACCTGAAGATGAACCCTCTGAAATGCGCGTTTGGAGTTTCCTCAGGCAAATTCCTAAGATTCATCGTACGACACCGGGGCATCGAAATAGACCCGTCAAAAATCAAGGCGATTATAGAAATGCCTTCGCCAAGAACTCTCAAGCAATTGCGGTCTCTCCAAGGAAAGCCCGCGTATATCCGGCGGTTCATATCTAACCTCTCTCGCAAATGCCACCCTTACAGTTATCTAATGAAGAAGGGGACCCCGTTTGTTTGGTATCATAAATGCCAAAGCGCACTGGATGAAATCAAGCAATATCTGCAGAACCCGCCGGTATTGACCGCTCCAGTCAAGAGAAAACCCCTCATCATGTACAAAACATCCCTTGAAGGTTCTTTAGACGCGCTATGGGCATAAGAGAATGACCAGGAGAAGGAGAGAGCTCTCTACTACTTGAGTCGAGTTCTCCTGGGGGCAGAAAACAATTACTCCCCCATCGAAAAGCATTGCCTGGCACTGATCTTCGCAGTAACAAAGCTCTGACATTACGCCTTGGCACATGAGGTCCATCTCATATCAAAGGTGGATCCTCTCAAATATTTGATGTCAAGAGCCATACTAACGGGAAGGCTTGCCAAATCGGCCCTCCTCTTGATAGAATTCTCGATAGTATATCGACCCCTCAAGGCAATAAAAGGCCAGGCCATCACCGACTTTCTCGCTGAGCATCCGATACCAGCTGATTCTCCTTTAAATTGCGAATTGCCAGATGAATATGCGTTCGACACAATCGACAGGGAGAAAGAAGGGAGTGATACCTGATGGGAACTTTATTTCGATAGAGCATCGTCTATGAAGAAGCGAAAGCAAAATACCCCCATAATTAAAGCCGAGGTGGGCTTTATCCTCGTGACTCCGCAAGGATGGATAATGCGTTTCGCCCTTTCCTTAACAGAGCCAAGAACGAACAACGAGGCTGAATACGAGGCTCTAATAGCAGGTCTCGAGATCGCCATTGACATGGGAATCGAGAACCTCCTCATATATGGAGACTCCCAGCTGGTCGTTAGCCAAGTAAAGAGCGACTATCAGACATGCAAGCCAGAGTTGGTAAAATATGGCGAAAGAGTGCGGCAACTGCTGACTTAAATCCCTTCCTACGTCCTAAAAGCATACCACGGACGAAAAATAGCAAGGCAGATGCGTTAGCCAAGCTCGCTAAAGAACTGGCCAACGAAAACCTCGATGACGTAAGGATCATTATGCAAAGCCGCCGGATTCTCATACCAGCAGAAATATCTCCTGAGTCGTTCGAAGAAGAGGAAGCGACCAAACAAGCGGCCTTCCAAGTAGAGGATGAAGAAAAGGATAAGGATTGGAGAGAAGTCTTCATAGATTACTTCAAATCCCAGCGAGTGCCCGAAAACGCATCTTCAAGACATCAGCTCATGAAACGAGCTCTGCCCTTTGTCAATGAAACTCTATATAAGAGATCATTCGACTGTCTGTGGTTGAGATGTCTGGGACCAGAAGAGGCAAGGAGAGTCGTCCAAGAAACTCACGACGGACTCTGTGGTTCCCATCAAGATGGGCCAAAGATGAAGTTAAAGATCAAGAGAATGGGTTACTATTGGCCCACAATGATTCAGGACTGTCTTGAATATGCAAAGCAGTGTCACTCGTTCCAGATTCACGGGGACTTCATCCATCAGCATCCGAATCCGTTACACTCAACACTGGCAAGCTGGCCGTTCGAGATGTGGGGAACCGATATAATCGGGCCTATCGAACCAATATCATCCAAGGGACATCGGTTAATATTGGGGACAACCGATTAATTCTTTAAGTGGGTAGAAGCAATACTGCTAAAAGAGGTGAAGATGGAGAACATCTTCCATTTCTTCAGGACACATATCATCCACCGATTTGGCACTCTACGACGGATTATCTGGGATAACGGGCCAGCCTACAGAAGCCATAAGATCAGCCGCTTCGTGCAGCAGCATAAAATAGATTGGAGATACTCTTCAGTCTATAACTCTCGAGCTAACGGTCTGGCTGAGGCTTTCAACAAGACCTTGATGAAGATCATAAAGAAAACAGTGTCCATAAACAAAAAGGACTGGCACGAGAGATTGCATGAAGCTCTCTGGGCTTATCGGACCACGTTCAAGACGGCCACGAATACAACGCCATTCGCGTTGGTATTCGGAACGGAAGCGGTTCTCCCCTTGGAGATAGAACTACCTCTTTACGAGTGGCAGTCCGACATGAGCTGACAGATGAAGAAAATGCCTACCTTCGGCTTGAAGAGCTTTATGCCCACGATGAAACTCGTCTCATGGCGCAGCAAAACCTAGAAGCTTATAAAGCAAGGATGACGCGCTCATACGAAAGACTAACTAGGCCAAGAGCATTCCGCCAAGGCGAACTCGTGCTAGTTGTCAAAAGACCTATGATCCTCAATCGTGCCAAATGGGGGAAATTCGAGCCAAACTATGAAGGTCCGTATATCAGAGACAAGGTCTACCATGGTGGGGCCTACATGCTCATGGATAAGAATGGCGAAAGACCTTTCCGGCCAATAAACGGCCGATTCCTTAAGAAATACTACGCTTAACAAGTCACGGCTCAGGTTAATGATAGATGACGATGCTTGTGTCCGCTCGTTGTCTTCTTGAATCCAAACTCTATAAGTAGTATCCGGCGAAACATCGCCTCAAAATCACAACGTACTGCAACGTCTTTTAACTAGCTATGGACCGAGATGTCCCTAAACTAACAACGGACCGTAACGTCCTTAAACTGGTTGTGGACCGAGATGTTCTTAAACTAGCTGTGGACCGAGATGTCCTTAAACTAATGATGGACCGAGATGTCCTTAAACTAACTGTGAGTTATGTATATGCCCTAGAGGCCATTGTTTTACATATGATGTATATTATAGTGGATGCTTGGATATATATAGAGAGGACTTTCTTACTCGATATGATAGTATGCTATCTGGTTTCACTTTGTCTTAACATATTGACTTGTATTGGTTTACTGTCTTGCTCTCACATGTTGATAAAGCCCTTAGGATATGTACTTGACTACTAGGACTATGATGAGATCATACTAGTGGGGCCAGGGTAGTCAACGAGTACATCCTATAATTGTTCCTAGTCGAGGGTGTATCGAGACAGGGCATCGATACACCAGAGTAGACTAGCGTATACGCATCTTGACCCATATGATGGGCGATGGATGATCCCATATCCATCGGTGTTTGACATCAAAGATGGTGTACGGGTGCTCAGTGGAGACTGGGTACACTGAACGGACTCGCCGAGAACTCCTAGATGGTATTATACCTATCGTCAGATAGCAGTTCTCCAGTGACACTGGTACATGTTAGTCTATAGATCCGAGATCGTCATAGAGTCTTGTGTGATTCCCACTGTGCTTTGATTTTCACCTTACCACGTCCAAGAGGGCGTGCAAAACGGTGGCTTTTAGGTACAGTCCCGAATCACATGGAGGCAATGAGCGATAGGAGGGGTTTCGCCTCTCCCTGTATAGGGAGTTGATGTTGTGCTGTGTTCGATTGGCTATAACTGGAAGTCCCTGGCCAGGGCTGATATGGAGTGCTACTGGTAAGAGTTATCAGTAGTTTCTCGACCTGTTATGAGCCTCACATCGACACGACTTATCGGTTACCGAGGTCTGACATTTACCATGCCTAGACTTGATATGCGACATATGAGACGAAGAGATCAGACTGTACGGTAGTGTTACTGATTGGATTCACAAGAGAATATACAGGCTTGCTTGTTGATCTTCTGATCGCTTAATACCTGGGTGGCTGTTACGTTTAGCAGACCGCTTGCAGCTTGTGCGTGTTTGATATGATCATCATCTACTGCCGGCGTATTGACGATTCTTTAGAGTCCTACACAGAGGTTTCCTGGCTCAGGCAAAACGGAGTAGGAGCACATATGTGATATGTGCGGGACCGAGAATAATACGTGTATGTGATACCGTATTCGATTCTCGAGATATGTGATATCGGCCGGGTGTATGTGATATAGCCGGGTTATCGGATCAAGTGTTGATTCGATAAAATGGTACATGTTATATTAGTCGGTTATATGTAATATATCCGGATTATCGGATCAAGTGTTGATTCGATAATTTAATGTATAATTATATATGTGATATATTACGTTACATTAACTAATATAAGCTCGCTTTATTGATTCTTTTTCTCACTTGGATAATACATTGATGTATATGCGATATATGTTAATTGTATTATTTTATTTTGTTACATTATATATTATATATGTGATATATAATATTGTAATATGTTAGGGTTATAAATGCAACAAAAGTTTTGAGATTTAACCATGTTAGGGTTTGGATTAAGGTTAAGGTTTTGGATTAGGTTTTGGATGAGCTTTGAGGAAGCTTCATGATGCTTTGACTTTGTCGACTTTCCTTAATATTTTTGCTAGATATTTGTTAACCCAACCCAAACCTTAACCCATGGTAAAGTCTCTACAAGGGTTAAGCATATCATGCTTAACCCTAGGTTGCAATTGTAACCACAAAAATAATTCATTATTCATCACAAAAGAAACCTCATCTTCTTCTTCCTCTCTTGAAAAGCTTTTTTAGCTTTTTTGTTTTGTGATGATTTAAAGTGAGTTAAAGAAAACAAAAGAGAGCAAAATTCCTACTTTATCATCCTCGTCTATTTTAGCCACTTAGATTAGGGTGTTCACTTCACTAATAACTTCATTAGAGAAGTGTGAGCTTGGATTTGAGATTCTTCAAGGTAGATCATCTTAGAAAGGGAAGACTTCAAGTAAGATACCTCATTCACCTTATGGAGCCTCTCTAGAGTCCGTTTTCTTGATGATCACAGCGAAGGGACCTCAACACGGAGCTTATAAAGCGAAGGAACGGACTACAAAGATTGTAATCCCTATCTCTTAGATGTAAAGTGTTTACATTTCGGTTTAGTTTGATTCTCTAGTTAAAGATCTAGGGTTAGGGTTATCTAAAATGAATTTTTTTTTAACTTGGCATGGATGATGCCTCCCGAAACCTTACTGCCGTTATAGGTAACCCAACACTAACAATGGAATGCAATGTCTTTAAACTAAATACTCCACCACAAACACGGCGACAGTGGAATCCAGGTCCACAGGTGCCAGCGGCGAGGATTGCAACTTAAGTCCCGCTGGCTGCACAACCGCCCCGGTGGCGAAATTCTCCTAAGTGTCATTAGTAAAGGGAGGAGTTAAAAAAACGGTATGTCCACAAGCAAAATAGGCACGGATGAAAACCCGAAAGGGCTCCGTGAGTAAAAACAGCAGGACTGCCGGCGAGTTCGTGAAAACCCAAGGGCGCAGACTCGTAAAAAAAATTCATGCACACTTGCAAGGTCCTCTCGACCTTGTAAAGAGAAAATACCTGTGTAAGATCCTTACGACTCACAAAAGGGAGAAACACACTTAGGGATCCCCACGATTCCTAAGGAAAAATTGCACTTACGAGATCTTCACGACTCGTAAGAAGAATCCTTTTATGAGACCCTCACGGCTCATACGATTCGAAAGCCTTAAGTTACAGGGATCTAAACCTGTTCTTAAGCCATCACATCCCCCAAGTTGCCCTACAAGCGGTTCAATATTGACCCTTGTATATCTACAGACACAAGTAAACGTTTCCTCCACCAAGTCCCACCAACGACGAGAATGTCCTCATGTGGTGAACGACACTTGTAAGTCCTCTCGACTTATAAGGAGAAAACACTCTTGTAAGATCCTTACGAATTATAAGAGAACGCACACTCAGGAATCCTCATGATCCTAAGAAGAAAACACACCTATGAGATCCTCACGACTCATAGGGAGAAACACCTTTATGAGACCCTTACGGCTCATGAAGTCAAAAGCCTTAATCGACAGGATCCTAACCCTATTTGCTAAGCCACCTTTGTTCGAATCGACAAAAGCAAATGATGATTCGATCCTGGCAACAATCCCAATGGTAGCGATGCTGATGCCTAAATCGGTATCAAATTCCAAGTCCTTTCACGGCAAATGATGATTCGCTCCTGGTAATATTTCAGTCGCAGGAATGCTGATGCTAAGATTGGTATTAGATCTTGAGTTCCATACTCGCAATAAAAAAATCAGCGAGCAAAAAATAAATAAATAAAATGCATATGAAACAGCCAAAATGTTTGGGCAACTCACAATAAAAATCAGCGAGCAAAATATATGCATATAAAAACAGCCGAAATGTTTGGGCAACTCGCAATAAAAAAAGCAGCGAGTAAAAAGAAAAAACAGTCGAAATGATTGGGCACCACGAAAAATAGCCGAAATGATTGGTCAATCGCGAATTTCACAATATAAAAGCTGAAATGGTAGAGCATCGCGGAAAGAAATAAAAAAATGAAACTTTTGCCTTACAGGTGAGATCGCATTAACCCCTGTATACAATCCATAGGCATAAACAGAAAGGGAACCATATTACCCCCACCAGGCTTCATCAAAGGGAAGCCAAATCTCGACGGTTCACAGACAGCCTAGAAACTACCTCGGAGCCACGGCAAAGTCCACTAGTTTCAAATCTCGACGGTTCACGGACAACCTAAAGACTATCTCAGAGCCATGGCAGAGTCCCTACTTCCAAGTCTCGATGGCTACATCTACAGCCTAAAAATCAACAACGGCGTTCCTTCTCGTTCCAACCAGAAGCAGATACAACATCAGCAAAATAGAGCCATAGCAAAGTCCCCTAGTTCCAAATCTCGACGGTTCACAGACAGCCTAGAAACTACCTCAGAGCCACGGCGAAGTCCCTTAGTTCCAAATCTCAACGGTTCACAGACAACGTAGAGACTACCTCGGAACCATGGCAGAGTCCCTACTTCCAAGTCTCGATGGCTACATCTATAGCCTAGAGATGAACAACAACGTTCTTCCTCCCCCCAAGCAGGATGCAGACGCGACATCAACAAACGGAGCCATGGCAAAGTCCCCTAGTTCCAAACCTCGACGGTTCACTGACAACCAAGAGACAACCTCGACAGTTATCGTAATATTGCAGACACAATGTCAACAAGCGAAGCAAAGGAAGATCCCTAGCTTCAGGGTCTTGACGGCAACTCAAATGAGACTTGAAAGACTATCGGAGATCATCCCACTCCAGCGCAGAGTGGTCATGACTCATCGGGGCTCCCCAAACAGAGCCTAACCTCAAGTAAAAAGCGGCATGGAATATCCCTAATGCTTGCTCTTTCGACGGTAATATCACCTGGAAGATTACTTGAAGACGTCTTGTCCAGCCCCCGAAGGGATCAGAGACACGGCAGTCGCGGGGCTACGCGAATAGCAAGATTGCGTATCGAGGAATACACAGGCCAACGCGGCGGTACGACGGGTAAAAAACCTAGTACCACAGACCCTAACGGACTTCTATTAGCAGGAGTTAGCTGTGACGTTAGGACATCCTTGCGAGAACTTCTCGACTCATCTCGACTCGTGGGGAAAATAATGTTCCTGCGAGAACTTCTCGACCCATCTCGACTCGTAGGGAAAAGCCTTAGGCAATGGAGATAAGGACATGTTTCCTAAGCACTGGGGCCTTACAAGTCGGTCCAAGATAGACTATTGCATACTATTCACGGGCTACACTCTCCAAAGTCGAATATCGATAAGGAGGGAAAAAACCACTTACAAGTCCTCTCGACTTGTAAGGGGGAAAATTTTCTTGTGACATCCTTACAACTCTCAAGAGAAATCGCACTTAGGAGTCCTCGTGACTCCTAAGGAGAAAATACACCTACGGGATCCCCTCGATTCGTAGAGAGAAAAGTCTTTATGAGACCCTCACGGCTCATAAAGTTGAAAAGTCTTAGGCGGCAGACCTGAACCTGTTTCCTAAGCCATAAGCCATCGCTGCCCTATAAGGAAATCAAGATGGACTATCTACGAGCCACATTTGCCAAAGTTGCATCCCACTGAAATAAAGAAGCTACTTATGAGTCCTCAAGATTCGTAAGGAAAAAATATATCCGAGCGAGATCCTGGCGACTCAAGGAGGCGATGAACGCTTGGAAATCCTTACGATTTCTAAGGAGGACATGCTCCCCCGACAGTAATATTACCTGGGAGATTAATTGAGGATGCCTTGTCCAGCCCCGAAGGGAGCAGAGACACAACAGCAAGACTACGTATCGGGAATGCTTTAGTACCATACACCCTAACGGACCTCTGTCATAAAGAGCGAGGGTTAACTAGGATGTTAGGACAGGTTTTCCTATAAGCCCAAGAAAGGTAAACTAAACAAACTCCGAAATGAGTATATAAACTACTTCATGTCCAGTCAAGACAGAAAGACGCAATCCACAAGCACCAACCATGTACTGTGCAAAGCAGTAAGGAGAGTCTTTGGTTCGCGCCCTACTAAGCATGCATTCACAACTACGTGCCTGCTTAAATGGAAATGGTATCCAAAACGTGCTGATTTATGTACGACACTACAATGGTGCTCGCACTAAAAAAAAATTTTTAAGGGTAAAGTATAAAGCTTATGTACAAGGGAGAGATACACATACAAATATATGATGAACAGAAAATATTCAACAGAAAGCATTCAACAGGTAATAATAAGAAAAATATATTAAAACAAATATACTACTCTATAGGGAAGAGATCACCAAATGTGGGATCAGAGATACAAGGGTTAGCAAAACAATAAATAAAGTTTTCCAATTTTCTCTCTGCCCTCTCTACCATGTCGAAGCGGCGGTCTTCACGAGGAGTTGCTCCCTATCGATTAGCTCCATGCTCATCGGTGAAGGCAGGCATGATGGCCCGCCGAGCTCGTATCTGACTCAGTAAATGAACAGAACGATATTTCAGAGGCTGAGTAATCAAGTGGGCCCCGTGGAAACATTCAATCTTGTCCTCCGCCGTATCGAGAATCGCCGGAGTCATCTGCGCCGGATGAGGAAGGATATCAGCAAGCACGAACAAGAAAATCATCCAGAGCCAAATGGAACACATAGGAAGAGGAGAACCCCTACAAACTAGGAGCTCGTACAATACCGCGTCACATTGGTCATCAGTAAGAAAAAGATCTGCTAACCGCGCGGCAAAGCGAGGAATAATCTCCTTGATAGGCACCTCCCAGGGTTGCCGACGAGCATGGGTGTAACACCCGAGCCCAATAATACTATTTATATTACCAGTTGAGGGTTATTTATTGCTCATTCCAATTTTCCTGTTTGTTTGGTGCTTTTTGCTAAATTTTAACCGGTTAAGTCATTTTGGCACATAACAAATTTTAACTCCTAAAATGAAATTTAAAGTGTCCATGTTGGCCTACTCGTCGCCACTAGTCGCGTGGTAGCGTCCGCGTGTCGAGATTCTGTCCCGTTTGGCTAAACGGGCAAGTTTGGACGACTACGCGCGCGTGCAAGTGTCCGACTTGGGGGCATACATTTTAATCATTAAACACCTCTTTTCAAAATTTGGAACCCGCTTAAAATCCTATAATTTGAATTTGGAACATTTGGGCGCAACCCGGGCGCGATTTGGAAATGTTTCATTTCGCGCCAAAAAGGCCCATTTTAATTTAATATCTTAAAATTATATATATACGAATCTAAATTTCCTTAACAGTTAATCTTTCTCAAATCCTTCATATTCCTTCTCAAATCCTTTCAAAATCATCTCAAACTTTCCTTTATTTCCTTCCAGCCAATCGCGAGCGCGAGTTACCCTCTCGTGGGCCCCATCCCACCTCTCTCTCTCTCTCCGCCTCTCTCTATCTCTCTCTTCCCTTTTCCCTATCTCATTCTCTCTCTTCCTTTATCTCTCTCTCCCTATATATATATTTTGTACGCAGCTTCCTTCTCCCTCATCCATCGATCACGAGAACCCTAACCCTAGCCCCTCGTTCATCGCCGCCGGCCTCTCCGCGACCTCGCCGTCGCCACCCTTGCCACCACCAGCCCAGCCGCACCCTCTTCCTCCCTCCTTCGCCTCTCCCGCACCTGCACCCAACCCCGACAACGCCTCCAACCCCTGCAGACCTCGCCGTCGACGCCACCTTCCGTCGCCGACGACTCCCGCGACTCCCTCTCACCATCCTCGTCCCGACCTCGTCGTCGCTTCCTTCCTCCCCTCGCCGGACCACCAACCCGAGCCCATAGCACATCACCTACCTCTGCTGTTCGCCGGAGAACGCGCCGGCGATCCTCGCCCTCGTCACCAGAGCCACCTCCGTCTCCCCTTCGACCACCAGAGCCGACCACCCTCTCCTCCACTCGTCGCAGCACCCTCTCCCGCGCACCCCCGAGGCCATTCAAGCCTTGCAGCCGCCGTCGTTGCCTCGCCGGTGTTCCAGTGCCGTCGAGCCATCGTGGTTGCACCCTGCTTCTTCCCTGTAAGTTTTCCTTGTCCTTCCTTTTGGTACAATCCCCCTCGCTGGTCGTTATTTGCGTGTATCATATCATTGTTGCTAACTTCGTTGCCGTTGTTTTTGCCGGAATCCGACCGTGCCGTCTTTGGAACCCAACGCTCCAGCGAAGTACCCCTGGTCCGTGTGATCCCGTTGTTCTCTGTTGGGACTCGATCCGTGGCCCGTGCTATCATATCGTGTTTTCTGCCGACATCGCATCCGTGTTCCGGTTTGCAAAACCGTCGAGGCAAGTATCCGAATACTTACTTTAACATGCTAGCGTGCGAGATCTAGTCTTGCCACGCAGTTGAATTCATACTATATAATACAACAATTTAATGATGGTAATTGATATTATATGATAAGTCAGAATTGATAGTTGCAGTTATCTTTAACATGGAATCGTTATAATAGTTATCGTAATTAATCAACCCAACTTTAATCCATATTTCAACTAAATAAAACGACTGGATCATATCTGCTTTAACTGTTAAATCATTCACGAGACAATTATTATACTTAGTGTAAATTCCTGTAGCTTCATTACTTCATGATTGTGGATATTGCTTCACCTTGTGGCTATTGCACCCTAAAGGTGCTTGAACCTGTTAATAAGAGAATACAAACATCACTGTGGTTACATGGAATATTATGGTTATTTACTGTTTCCTGCTGCTGTTCATTATTGATTGTATACCTGTTGTGAGCACATACCCGATTGCACTACATATTGGCCTGACCCTGCTACACATGACATATACATACATACCGACTCATCCTGTTGTACCATGACATTACTTGTTTCATGATCTCCTGCCTAATGCCGACAAACCCGACCATCCCTGCTGTCTATCCAGACAGACCTACTCTTACCGGATTTTGTGTTGGCATTAGTCCTTGACTACTGAATACCTGACCTGACATACATAGCTTGGGGGTATGGGGAAATCAAAGGTGAAACCGACTTGTAACTCAACAGTTCGATACATTGATCTGATCAGTCTTACGGGCTTGGCCAGCTCCGGAGTGTTGATGCTGACATCATTCGTCCATCCTACTACCTTTTACTGCTTAGCGGCACGTCTCGGATTCAGCCCCGAGGATCTTGACCGTGGTCCCGGGCACGCACGGGATACTATTGAGTTACATCGATGATTCATCAATTGGTTTCAAAGACTATAGAGTAGAAACCTGATAGGACAGTTCAGTCACCATTGCACATTACCCTGCTTTGTTATTCCTTATTACTGCTTTATTCATGTTCATACTTGCATTGCTTATTACCATGTTTATATTATGTACTTGATGTCATGACGCGCTGACGTCTGGGTTTTGCATGGCCCAGATTCCGTACCACTGTCGACGACCGAGCAGGAGTACTTCAGCCAGCAGGCTGATTTGTGAGTTCTGTAGTGGTCAGTTCATTTATTGCATTTTATTTCCAGGTGTGATCCCGCATTATGGGACGTACCTTTCTATTATTGCATTGGATCATTTGCTTCCGCACTTATTGATTATTGACTCTCGTTATTATGGATATGGACATGTATTAGATTAGCTTATTATCTTGTTCTTGATATCCTTACAACCGTAATGTGACTGTGGATGGATACTTCCTACCCACAGGTAGCATGGTTGGCTATGTCACGTGCCCAATCTTGCGTACTCTGGGAAGCGGGGCGTGACATGGTTCTTTTGGTATCAGAGACATAGGTTAATTGGGTTGATTCTTTGTAGTTGGGTATTGCACCCGATACACGAATCAGAATGCCCGTGATTAGGAAACATGTCCTGCCACCTTGACCGTTTTACCATTCTTGAATCACATTCTTCCGGATTATATCTTTTACGACGTGCAAACTTACTTTGCATTGTCAACTCGAAAACCTGATTTCTTGTTATCCCTAGGACTTGGGCGACTTGGGTGGAGTTAAGTGATTGCGGCTATGATACCGCGGCATAGCTACAATGCTGTACTCTATTTAAGTATCTTGGAGTTCTAGCCTTGATCCACATTCAGAATCTATCATCATGCTAATGTTGGGTGTTTTGAGTTCAGGATTATGACAGGTAAGAAGTTGAAGACGCACCGGAGGCGTGTGAACGAAGCCGCCATGCTTGGAGAGATAAGAGGAATACTGGAAATCAAAGAAACAGACCGAGCTGATCCAGCAGCACGCGGACTTGTTTCAGGAAGGTTTGCAGATCGTTCAGCAGTCTGTAGACGAAGTTGGAACTAGACCAGTCGACCGAGTAAGGACCGTAGTAGATTTTAGACGGTTGGGTCCTACTACTTTCACTGGTCGGGAGGAGCTGTTGCCAGCCGAGCAGTGGCTAGTAACACGGAGAATTTGCTGATTGCGACGCAGATCCCAGAAGACAAGAGTGTTGATGTGGTGCGCATTCAGCTGGTGGATTGCGCCCGAGAGTGATGGCTTGTGGAGGAGACCCGCTTGCCCAAGCCGATCAGTTGGGCGAAGTTTTTCTAAGAACCCCCTGGAGAAGTTTTTCCTGCAGACTGCGCGGAGGAAAGGGAAGAAATTTATCGGACTAAGGCAGAATGGAGCAACCGTGGACGTGCATGCAGCGGAGTGGACGAGACTCAGTAGTCTCGCTGGACCTTTCACGGCCAGCGATGCAGACAGCAGTTGCGGTAAGGAAGCAGTTCTGTCGGGCCAGTCGAGTTTAGGGCTAGGCCGACAAACAGTGTTCTTGCGACAATAGAAGCGGATAGTAATGAAGAGCCGGCAGTTGTTCGCGACTTTATGGATGTGTTTGAAGATATTTCAGGCCTACCGCCAAAGAGAGATGTGGAGTTTGCGATTGACCTTATTCCTGGTGCAGCGCCAGTATCAAAATCTTATTATCCAATGGCACCGGTGGAATTGGAAGAAGTTAAGAAACAAGTTGGTGAATTACTCGAGAAGGGATGGATTCGAAGCAGCAACTCACCTTGGGGAGCTCCAGTTCTTTTAGTAAAGAAGAAGGATGGCACGAGAAGAATGTGCATTGATTATCGAGAATTGAATCGGGTGACTATCAAGAACAAGTACCCGGTCCCTCGCATTGGAGAACTTTTTGAGCAGCTTAGTGGCGCGAGGGTATTCTCGAAACTGGATTTGCGATCAGGATATCATCAGGTTCGAGTGAAGGCAGAAGACATTTGCAAGACGGCGTTTCGAACTCGATATGGACATTTCGAGTATCTATTGATGCCCTTCGGAGTGACTAATGCGCTAGCAATATTCATGGATTTGATGAACAGGATCTTTTCACCGTTCTTGGACCAGTTTATTGTGGTATTCATTGACGATATTCTGGTGTACTCGAAGAGTCCGGAGGAGCATGCTGAGCACTTACGGATCGCACTGCAGACGCTGAGACAAGAGAAGTTATTTGCGAAGATGAGTAAGTGTGAATTCTGGCTGGAAGAAGTGAAGTTTCTGGGGCATGTTGTGTCGGGCAATGGAATCGCCGTTGATCCCGAGAAGATTGCAGCAGTTCGAGATTGGCCTATTCCGAAGAATGTTGCGGAGATAAGAAGTTTTCTTGGACTCGCCGGTTACTACAGAAGATTTGTGGAGAACTTCGCTCGTTTAGCTGAGCCGTTAACCAAGCTTACGCGTAAGGAGGTACCGTTTGGTTGAACGGATGGATGTGCATTGGCCTTCGAGACGTTGAAGCAGAAGTTGATAACCGCCCCGATCCTGACCGTACCGGATGATTCAGGAGGACTGGTGATTCACAGCGACGCATCTGGAAAAGGATTGGGATGTGTTTTGATGCAAAATGGGAAAGTCGTCGCTTACGCATCGAGACAGCTGAAGACTCATGAGAAGAACTACCCGACTCATGACGTAGAGCTTGCAGCCGTGATCTTCGCCCTGAAGATTTGGAGACACTACCTTTTGGGCGAGAGAGTCGAAGTCTTTACAGATCACAAGAGTTTGAAGTATGTGTTCACTCAAAAGGAGTTAAACATGAGGCAACGCAGATGGTTGGAGCTGATGGCCGACTACGACCTTGATCTTAAGTACCATCCGAGAAAAGTTAACGTCGTGCCAGATGCGCTAAGTCGGTTACCAGCAATTCAGATATTGACTGCACAGAGGGAGATCATTGCGGATTTTCGGAGATTTGACTTGGAGGTTGTGCTACCACATGCTACGGGACAGTTGTTGCAATTGCAAGTACAGTCGTCCTTAGTTGAGAGGATTAAAGCAGCACAATCGCAGGATCCTAGACTACAAAAGTTTCGGGAGCAGGTTGAAGCAGGACTACGAACCGATTTACTGATCCACGAAGACGGTTCATTGAGATATGGTAGCCGTGTGTGTGTGCCAAAAGGAGATGTGCGTGAAGAGCTCATGAAGGAGGCACACAGTTCAGCTTACTCCGTACATCCAGGAAGGACAAAGATGTACCGAGATATTCGACAGCACTTCTGGTGGGAAGGTATGAAACGGGAAATTGCTCGCTTCGTGGATAAGTGTTTGGTGTGTCAGCAAGTCAAGGCTGAACACCAAAGGGTTGCTGGTTTGTTGCAACCACTTCCGATTCCTCAGTGGAAGTGGGAACATATAACCATGGATTTCGTGACGGCCTTACCGCGAAGTCCAAAGGGCAACAATGCTGTATGGGTGATTGTCGATCGATTGACCAAGGCAGCTCACTTTATTCCTTTTCGGGTTGGTCAATCGACGGAGACTTTGGCAGAGCGGTACATGCAGGAGATTGTGAGATTGCATGGGGTACCGGTAAGCATCGTGTCCGATCGGGACACTCGGTTCTTGTCGCACTTTTGGAGGAGTTTACAAGAAAGTTTGGGGACTCGATTGAAGTTCAGCACAGCTTATCCTCCTCAGACTGATGGACAATCGGAGAGAACGATCCAGACCCTTGAAGATATGTTGAGAGCTTGCATGTTGGACTTCAAAGGTTCTTGGGAGGATCATCTACACCTGGTGGGGTTTTCGTACAACAATAGCTTCCAAGCGACTATTCAGATGGCTCCGTTTGAAGCGTTGTATGGTCGTAAGTGTCGTTCACCTGTTTGTTGGGATGATGTGGGTGAACGAAGGTTACTAGGGCCAGATTTGGTGGTACAGACAGTTGAGAAGGTGAATACGATCAGGAAGCATATGAAGGCAGCTCAAGACAGACAGAAAAGTTGGGCTGACACGTCAAGAAGACCTCTAGAGTTCGCCGTGGGTGATTTGGTATTCCTAAAGATATCACCGACTAGAGGAGTGATTCGCTTTAGAAGTCGGGGAAAGCTTAGTCCTCGATCCGTTGGACCCTACGAGATATTGGAGCGTGTTGGAGAGGTAGCGTACCGTTTGGCGTTACCACAGTTATTGGCAGGAGTGCATGACGTGTTTCATGTGTCTCAACTACGGAGGTGTGTTCGTGATGAGACTCATGTCTTGGATCATTCGGAGTTGACTGTGCGAGAGGACCTGACTTTTGAGGAGCAACCAGTTGAAATCAAGGATCGAAGAGAAAAGGTTCTTAAGAACAAGGTTATCCCTCTTGTGCTAGTTTCTTGGGGTAACCGATCGCATGGAGAATCCACTTGGGAGCGAGAAGACGAGATCCGACAGAAACTCCCTCACCTTTTCCAGTAGTTAGCTATCTTGTATCCTTGGAATTTCGAGGACGAAATTCTTTTGTAGTTGGGTATGATGTAACACCCGAGCCCAATAATACTATTTATATTACCAGTTGAGGGTTATTTATTGCTCATTCCAATTTTCCTGTTTGTTTGGTGCTTTTTGCTAAATTTTAACCGGTTAAGTCATTTTGGCACATAACAAATTTTAACTCCTAAAATGAAATTTAAAGTGTCCATGTTGGCCTACTCGTCGCCACTAGTCGCGTGGTAGCGTCCGCGTGTCGAGATTCTGTCCCGTTTGGCTAAACGGGCAAGTTTGGACGACTACGCGCGCGTGCAAGTGTCCGACTTGGGGGCATACATTTTAATCATTAAACACCTCTTTTCAAAATTTGGAACCCGCTTAAAATCCTATAATTTGAATTTGGAACATTTGGGCGCAACCGGGCGCGATTTGGAAATGTTTCATTTCGCACCAAAAAGGCCCATTTTAATTTAATATCTTAAAATTATATATATACGAATCTAAATTTCCTTAACAGTTAATCTTTCTCAAATCCTTCATATTCCTTCTCAAATCCTTTCAAAATCATCTCAAACTTTCCTTTATTTCCTTCCAGCCAATCGCGAGCGCGAGTTACCCTCCCGTGGGCCCCATCCCACCTCTCTCTCTCTCTCCGCCTCTCTCTATCTCTCTCTTCCCTTTTCCCTATCTCATTCTCTCTCTTCCTTTATCTCTCTCTCCCTATATATATATTTTGTACGCAGCTTCCTTCTCCCTCATCCATCGATCACGAGAACCCTAACCCTAGCCCCTCGTTCATCGCCGCCGGCCTCCCCGTGACCTCGCCGTCGTCGCCCTCGCCACCACCAGCCCAGCCGCACCCTCTTCCTCCCTCCTTCGCCTCTCCCGCACCTGCACCCAACCCCGACAACGCCTCCAACCCCTGCAGACCTCGCCGTCGACGCCACCTTCCGTCGCCGACGACTCCCGCGACTCCCTCTCACCATCCTCGTCCCGACCTCGTCGTCGCTTCCTTCCTCCCCTCGCCGGACCACCAACCCGAGCCCATAGCACATCACCTACCTCTGCTGTTCGCCGGAGAACGCGCCGGCGATCCTCGCCCTCGTCACCAGAGCCACCTCCGTCTCCCCCTCGACCACCAGAGCCGACCACCCTCTCCTCCACTCGTCGCAGCACCCTCTCCCGCGCACCCCCGAGGCCATTCAAGCCTTGCAGCCGCCGTCGTTGCCTCGCCGGCGTTCCAGTGCCGTCGAGCCATCGTGGTTGCACCCTGCTTCTTCCCTGTAAGTTTTTCTTGTCCTTCTTTTTGGTACAATCCCCCTCGCTGGTCGTTATTTGCGTGTATCATATCATTGTTGCTAACTTCGTTGCCGTTGTTTTTGCCGGAATCCGACCGTGCCGTCTTTGGAACCCAACGCTCCAGCGAAGTACCCCTGGTCCGTGTGATCCCGTTGTTCTCTGTTGGGACTCGATCCGTGGCTCGTGCTATCATATCGTGTTTTCTGCCGACATCGCATCCGTGTTCCGGTTTGCAAAACCGTCGAGGCAAGTATCCGAATACTTGCTTTAACATGCTAGCGTGCGAGATCTAGTCTTGCCACGCAGTTGAATTCATACTATATAATACAACAATTTAATGATGGTAATTGATATTATATGATAAGTCAGAATTGATAGTTGCAGTTATCTTTAACATGGAATCGTTATAATAGTTATCGTAATTAATCAACCCAACTTTAATCCATATTTCAACTAAATAAAACGACTGGATCATATCTGCTTTAACTGTTAAATCATTCACGAGACAATTATTATACTTAGTGTAAATTCCTGTAGCTTCATTACTTCATGATTGTGGATATTGCTTCACCTTGTGGCTATTGCACCCTAAAGGTGCTTGAACCTGTTAATAAGAGAATACAAACATCACTGTGGTTACATGGAATATTATGGTTATTTACTGTTTCCTGCTGCTGTTCATTATTGATTGTATACCTGTTGTGAGCACATACCCGATTGCACTACATATTGGCCTGACCCTGCTACACATGACATATACATACATACCGACTCATCCTGTTGTACCATGACATTACTTGTTTCATGATCTCCTGCCTAATGCCGACAAACCCGACCATCCCTGCTGTCTATCCAGACAGACCTACTCTTACCGGATTTTGTGTTGGCATTAGTCCTTGACTACTGAATACCTGACCTGACATACATAGCTTGGGGGTATGGGGAAATCAAAGGTGAAACCGACTTGTAACTCAACAGTTCGATACATTGATCTGATCAGTCTTACGGGCTTGGCCAGCTCCGGAGTGTTGATGCTGACATCACTCGTCCATCCTACTACCTTTTACTGCTTAGCGGCACGTCTCGGATTCAGCCCCGAGGATCTTGACCGTGGTCCCGGGCACGCACGGGATACTATTGAGTTACATCGACGATTCATCAATTGGTTTCAAAGACTATAGTGTAGAAACCTGATAGGACAGTTCAGTCACCATTGCACATTACCTTGCTTTGTTATTCCTTATTACTGCTTTATTCATGTTCATACTTGCATTGCTTATTACCATGTTTATATTATGTACTTGATGTCATGACGCGCTGACGTCTGGGTTTTGCATGGCCCAGATTCCGTACCACTGTCGACGACCGAGCAGGAGTACTTCAGCCAGCAGGCTGATTTGTGAGTTCTGTAGTGGTCAGTTCATTTATTGCATTTTATTTCCAGGTGTGATCCCGCATTATGGGACGTACCTTTCTATTATTGCATTGGATCATTTGCTTCCGCACTTATTGATTATTGACTCTCGTTATTATGGATTTGGACATGTATTAGATTAGCTTATTATCTTGTTCTTGATATCCTTACAACCGTAATGTGACTGTGGATGGATACTTCCTACCCACAGGTAGCATGGTTGGCTATGTCACGTGCCCAATCTTGCGTACTCTGGGAAGCGGGGCGTGACAATGGGGATGGTTGCAAGCCATAATTCTTGGTTTGTTCCTAAAAAAATAATCACCCTAAGGTCTGAATTTCTCTCTCTGTGAAGAAAGAGGAAGATGAAGTTTCAGGTTATAAAGAGAAGCATTCAAGTCTAGACACGGAAAATTTTGTGCATCGTGGAACTATTTCCAAGGCCGGAAAAAGGGGCATGAGGAAAAAGATAGTTGACCTATAGGAATCAGAACAAGGAGGTGAAACAACCCCATTAGCAGAGTCTCACGTGCATGACACGTGAGCACCCGCATTGATCCTTTTAAGGGCTAAAAGCGGTGTCGCACGTGTATAACACATGAGCGCTGGCACTAGTTCAGGATTAAAATCCTCAACAGCGCCTCACGCGCAAAATACGTGAATGCCAACAACAGTATAACGGCACTTCATGCGAGAAACATGTGAACATTGGTAAAAAAAGGGGAAAGAGGAAGTTTTGTCATTCATATGCTCCAGGAACTTATACATTGTAAAAAAAGATGTTTACAATGGTAAAACACTAAATCCCAGACATGGATTGAGGAATTCAGAAGCAAGGCCGAGTAAAATGCTTATGGTTTCTCTGACCATTTTCATGTGCATTTTCTCACGAATGCAAGCGTCAGGATTCTCGCTGATATCGTCCGTCCTCTGGTAGGCAGAGATTATCGTAGTCTGTTGGAAGACTTGATGCAAGATATCAATAAGATCATCTCACCGCTTTTTCGAGATCAAGCCCATCAGACATACTGAGTACACCTTGTCTTCGGCATCATCAAGTGCCTCAAGTGGCATGGCTTCGTTAAATTCAGGAAGTGCTTCCCAAATCGCCCTCACGATGATCTTCAAAAGAGCGGAACGACGGGGGAGTAGTCGACCGTTGTATTCATTGAAGCGACATATAACGTCAGCGCACTGGGCATTTATAAACTCCTGGTTTTGACAGCGGCCTTGGATGCGAATGTCTTCATAGGAGATAATTTCGTCAAGATCATACAGATAAGCGGCTATAGTATCTAAAAAGAAAAATCAAGTTTAACTCTGGAGTTGCAATGGGCAGAGAACTAAGATCTGAAGAAAAGAATTAAATTCTTGAAGAAGACAATGAAGGAAGAATATGAAAGAATAGTGGCTTCCCAAAGACAAGACCCTTGCATTTATAAGACGTGACAAAGGCGGTTCATCTCCCCATTCCCCTAGGCAATCCAACGGCTGTAAAGGTGACAGCGTTGCACTCACGTGTAAGCCATGTGAGAACAACGCTGTGGGGGCATTTGTTCCCTTATTAAAATAATAATAATAATAATAATAATAATAAAAGCGATGGGAAAAATTCCCCTAATGGAGCATCACGTGCCTACACGTGATGCGCCTTGGAGCAAAGATTATAGGCATTGCGCTTAACAAATAAGGCTGAAATTAAGTCTCACGAGCAAACGCGTGAGCATCTATATACAAAGTATATAGGGGCTTTCCTAAAACAAATAACAGGCCAGAGAAGCTCACGTGTCAGTACGTGATGCACTTTGTTGGGCTTAATTTCGTGGGGGTCACGTGCCACACGTGACATTTCTGAACATCAGCTCACGTGCCAACCCGTGATGCCTTTTCTCTAGGACTACTGCATATAAGCAAACCAGTTTAATTCTATGAAGGGTCATGTGCTACATGTGAGGAATCCTAATCACCTTCAAAGCTGATGGATTTAAATTCTAAATAAAATGGATCAAAACCCTATTTAGGAAATATTTCCTTAGATCATTCTAAATAAGAAAGAGTACGCTATGTAAAACAGAGCACCATTGGATTAAAAATCCAATGGTGATTAAAAATCACCAAGCTATAGAATAAGCTCTGTATGGGAAAATATTTCCCCAATCTTTTTAAACAAGAAAGATTACGCTCTGTAAAATAGAGCACCGTTGGATTAAAGATCCAATGGTGATTAAAAATCACCAAGCTACAGAATAAGCTCTGTATGGGAAAATATTTTTCCCAATCTTGTTAAAAACAAGAAAAATATCTTCTGTAAAACAGAAGCCTTTGGATCAAAGATCCAACGGTGGATAAAATCTCCAAATCAATTAAGATCTCGTAATGAGAGATTTCCTTAACTAAATCAACAAACTTGCCTCAACTATATAAAGGACCGAAAACTTCAAGTCTGAGAGAGGAGACCCTCCCATAAGATTTGAGAAACAAAAAAAAGAGAAGAAGAGGAGTTCTCCCTCAAGAAAAGAAACCCTAGGTAAGAAAAAAAAGACCTAGAGATCATTTTATCTCCTCTTCACCATTACAAGAGTTTAACTCATCCAAAAAAAAAAGAACTTAGTTCTTCATCTGGTTGAGGTCTGCAGAAGCAGATCTCTCCACAAGTTGAGAATTTAATTCTCATTGGGATGATTTTGTCATGCACTCCCAAAACTTAGAGAAAATAACTAAATTTGAAGAATTTAATTCTTCCAAAAGATATAGGAATTTAATTCCTCTGACAAAACTAGGGTTTAACCCTGCATAAAAAAAACAACTGAGATCGACTCACGTGTTCCCACATGACCCCTTAAAACAAGTGCTTAGAACTTATAAAAGGAAAAGGGAATAAATCCAAAGACAGTCCCCATTTTAGGGCGCCTCACGTGTTCCCACGAGACCCCCAAACAGTTGTTCAACACTCATATGAAAAAAGGGGAAATTCCAAAGACAGTTCCTATTTTGGGGTGCCTCACGTGATCCCACGTGACTCTCTAATAGTGCTTAGCACTTTTAAAAGAAAAAGGGGATAAATCCAAAGACAGATCCCTTTTTTGGGGGGCGCCACGTGACCCCCAATAGTGCTTATCACTTATAAAAGAAAAAGGGAATAAACCTAAAAAATCAGTAGCCAACTCTGGGGCGCCTCACATGTCCACACGTGATAGCTACAATATTTAAGTGTTTAACACTTATATGTATAGACGGGGATGTGAACCCAAGGGCACCACACCAACTTTCGGGTGCCTCACGTGCCACACGTGAGCATCTCAATTTTCAATGTTTAACGCTACCATGGAGTCTCACGTGGGAGCACGTAAGCACTGAGTATACATTAGTGTTTAATATTATGAGGGGCCAACCTTAGCCCAAATTAGCCAAGTCTTCTAAGGCCAAAAAAACCCTTTTGACCATCAATCAACCAAGCCCTCCTATACTCAGGTCTCCCCAAACCAATCCTAGTCCCAAAGATGACTAATGATCTCCTGACACATGGCATCTAAAATGATATTCGTTCCATCATGATATCTCCCTTCAATCCGGAGTTCGATTCAAGGGTACATCTCTCTACCCCTCTGATACATGTCGTTGTAATTTTTCAACGTCTTCAGAGAGATGGAGGGTCCCGACAACCAACAGCTCTTTGGTGCACTCCCAAACCCATAAGCACATTACAATGGACCGTAATGTCCTTAAACTAGATATGGACCGCAATGCCCTTAAACTAAACCCTCATACCAAAAATGGTGATCTATGGACCGTAACGTCCTTAAACTAAAGCAATAGAGCCCAAATGCTCTTTTGTTGGGTCTGAATGATCCCAAAAATCCTGCTGAGTAGATCTTAGTCTAAAATTAGACTAATGTATCATAAACAAACATTTAAGTTGATCTTAATCACAAACGAGATTAACGATCCTTAAATCAAACCAAACCCAAATCTAAGAAAATACGGATTTGGACTAATCCACGCCCTACGGGCGACAACACAAATTAGTCTCCATATACAATCCACGGGCAACCAAAAATAAAACAAACACACACGACACGAAGTGAACATCTGGATCAAGAGAATGTGGTTATCGCTACGCGGTAACGTAATTAACCGCAGGGGCTTACGCCTGCAGGAAGAGCGTCCCCACAATCAAAAAACCCTCACAACGAGGGGAATCTGACAAAGTCTGCTACAACAGTCGCATCCATCCAAACCTCCGATACACGGTGCCATAAATCAACTTAGTATCTTCGGAGAGGTGGACGGATAAACCCAAATAGCATCTGCCCCCAAATTTAGGCAAGACGTCTATCTTTCCTGGTTTTCAGCGGTAAACAGATTCTAACTGCAGTCGGGTGTGTCGGGTTAATGAGGAGCTCGGGAATGGGTGTGCGGGTGCTCGGGGTTGGAGGAGGAAGATGAGAGGAAGAGAGGAGTAGGGGTGAGGTCGGGATGGTGGCGACATCGAGTCGCAGGCGGTGAGGAGATGGGTGCCATGTGTTTCTTGGGTTGTGGGTGCAGGCTCGGGGAGAAGAGGGAGTGGAGGTGGTGATGAAGGTGGAGGTGATGATGGCGAGGGTAAGGAGACGAGGGCGAAGGTAGCGGCGGCGACGGCGAGGTGAAGTGCGTGGGTTAGGGTTCTCGTGAGGGTTAAGGTCGGGGAAAAGAATAAGAGAGTTGAGGAAGAGAGAGAGGCTGAGTGTTTAGAGAAGATTTAGGTTTATAAAAATATAATATGATATATATATATATATATATATATATATATATATATATATAGAGAGAGAGAGAGAGGGGAGAGGCAGAGAGAGGGACGATAGAGATTGAGATTAGGATTTTAGTTATAAAAATATTTAATATATATATATATATATATATATATATATATTAACAGTTATAATATATAAAGAATTTTATATTATATATTTTGAGTTTTATAGCTAATACAAAATACTTCGAAAAATACCCGGGTTGTGTCTAAAAATCTAGTTTTAAAATACGAATAATATATGTATCAACGAAAACCATAATACGATATCCGGTTAAAAAAATGCATACCCCCAAGAACGAATACACTTAAATGCACGTAACAGTCCAAACGAGTCCATTACAACAAACAGGAAGTGAACACGATATATAGATGCAACCATAGGGTATGGGATATGATGCAGGCCATGCTAGGTATTTAAAATATACTATTTGACTATAATTTGTAGTATTTGAAAATATATGCAATACTAGATATAAGATACAGGTATACAGAACATATGTGTGTACGGATTCTCTGTACTAGCAAATATGTCGTAATCAAGAACCAAGGGGCTTCAAGCATGCGAGTCGGGTCGGATACTAACACAGAAACCAAATGCACTATCCGCACCCAAAACAAATAATAATCAAGAAATACCCACAAGATTAGAAAATACTCAAATAAATATGGTATAAATGAACTAGGGTGTTACAGAAACTGATCTCAAAGATATGATAATGGCTAAAGAGAATAATAATGTAAGTTTTGGAGCTGTAAGTTTACATGCTGCTGCAAGCCTTGGCTAATATTCTTAATTGCAAGTTGCATACTTTCTAAAATTGTTGAGTCCCTGGATTTTTCCTAAAAGATATAGATAAAATCACCTTCTTAGTGACCAGTTGGCTAATATTTGTAATTGCAAGCTTTCATTTTTTCCTACTGCATACCTTGGGATGTCCCTTAAAGCCGGTATTATTGATAAAAATTGTTGGAATGCTCTTATTTCTTAGGTTAAGTGCAAGTTGTCCTCTTGGAAAGGGAAAAATCTTTTTATTGGGGGAGACTCTCTTATCAATTCTATACTTTCATCCCTTTCCCTTTATTATTTGTCTTTTTTTAAGCCACCTAATTAGGTGATTATCAAGATTGATGCAATTCGAGCCAACTTTATGTGGAAGGGGGTTAATAAGGATTAGAGAGGGTATAATTTGGTTAATTGGGATATGGTTTGCCTCAGTAAAGAGGAAGGAGGTTTAGGCATCAAAAACTTAGAGCACTTCAACATTTCTCTCTTGCGCAAGTGGATGTGGCATCTTTTTAAGTCTGATAACTTTTTCATGGTGGTTTCTAGATCCATTTATAACTTGTGTAGCAGAAGCTTTTATATGCATGACTCTTCTCTTTTCTGGAAAAATCTAGATGCCTGTAAACAACTTTTTTATGATAATATAACTTGGAATTTGGGTGATGGCACTCAGATTCATTTTTTACTGATATTTGGGTCAATAAGTGTAACTAAAATTTCCATACTTTCGTATCATCCTTCTTTTTATAAAATACCGTAGTTATTTGTTTTTGGGTATCTCCTTATATTTCTTCTCTATTAAATTTATTGTTTTATCCTTCCTTCTATTTTTGCTTATTCTATAATTTTTCAAATCCCAGAACCCAAGCCAAGGCAATTCCGTCTGATTTTCTTCAATGCAACGATATATATTTAATTCTTATTAAATATATTCATGAACTAGCTTGGAATATATTGGTTAAGTCATTGCATTGCTATCCTATTGACTACATGTTCAAAACCCTATTCTTGCAATTATTTTTATTAATTTTTTTCTTCTCATAACCTACAAAGACCATTCATTTAATCTTCCTTTTAACTCCCAAAATAATTAAAATGTTTATGAGCCATAATTAATTAGAATTATGGTGGCCATAAACTTCTTTTTATATGTCACTCTTCTCTTTCTTTTATTCATCACATGTATTTATCATTTCTCATCTTCCTCTTCATCTGAATTTCTCGAAGAAGTACACGAAGAAGTTCTCAAGAAGGTCTCGCTAGTAAGGTAAGGCTATCAGCGGATAGACAAGCCCGGTGATAATACCGGTTTGTGTATGTAAGTCATTTCTCTTTCTCTCTCCATTTCTTTATCCTCCTCTTGTCGTACCTCGTGAACCCGCTATTCTTGTCATATCGTAATCCATAAGAGAAGATAAACCTAAGCATATATATATATATATATATATATATATATATATATATATATATAAGTCTAGATATATATAGTTCTATATGGTTTGATAATACCTTATTTACTCTTGTTCAAATTAAAGTGTTTTCTATTCTTTGTTCATGACTATGAATATTTATTATGAGTTGTGAGAACATAAATTTCATACCACAATATATCTACGATATCTCATAGAATCGGTTAGCTTATTAAAAGAAAAAGAAAAGCTTGCATAAAAATACTAGTTAATCTTTTTGCCGATTTTAGAATTCATATCAATACCTTTGTCTTAAAATAATTTTTAGAAAATAAATCTTGACTTATGAATATTCTAGGAAAATTAGATTAAATATTAGATAGAATTTCATGTCTACAGAAAAAAAATTCAGATTAGATAAGATAACGGTTTAAGAGTTACGTAGTTTTTATTCACTGTTTTTAAAAACAGAAAACTACATTTATCGGTCAACTTCTAAGACACATAACATAGTTTGCCGATATCTAAATTGAGCAAACTCAGGTGTTTTAGACATTTAAATCGAAAGATCTAGATGTTTTTAGTTATATAGTTTTCCTGAAAATCGACGTAAAATATAAAAAAAATGCGTTATAAGATTTAGTGACGAATCTGGACAGAATCTGTCCTGATTCGCATACTGTTTTTAAATTGGATATAACTCGAACTTCTGATGTCCGTTCGAGGCAAACTTTATATGTATAAACGAATAATTAATAGATCTATAATTTTACTATGTCTCGGTGACCCATAATTGAATAGAATGACCCGATATATGCTCGGCAATACAACTAATAGTTGCTGTCCAGAAATCAAAATTTTTATTTTAAACCCGGATATTAAAATGACCATAATTAGAGATTCAAGAATCCAAATCGTGCGAAACTTATATGTTTGGATAATTACTCCAAAAGATTTACAATTTTCTAATAATTTTTTAAACCTGAAAACCGACGAAAAATAACCCAAACTGTGTTTTAAAAATATACGACAGTGCTGGACAGATTCTGATCTGTTCTGCGTGACAAAACGAAAATGGGTATATCTCCCAAACCGTTAGTCGTATTTAGGCACGATTAGAACTCATGCGTGCACAACACTTAGAACTATATTTTTGTTTATATTCCGAATTCGATTAACTTTAGTAATTAGTCGTACATAACACTTCTTTACAGCATTATTTATGGCTGTTACTTGAATAAAATAATTACCTCATTACATGCTATTCGCACATGTGTATCTTGTTTTTATTGGTCTCTGAATTGTTTTATGTACGTGAAAACATAATTATATATTATATGTGTTGGGTTATGATAGTGCCCTGGCCATTTACCGTGGTCGATGCGGAACAAAAATGATGTTTAAAAAACTTGGCGCTAACGAACCCATTTAGAATCGAACCATAAACCTATATTAGCAAACTACAAGAGCTAAACTACAAGGTTAGAAATGATTATACCGAATGAACCGTGTACTTCGGTCTTCTACCACCTTTCTTAGCTTCTTGAGGCGTCCTCAACTGAACTTGGCCGCCGGTTTTCCTTCGTCGAAAATGATCCATCCGAGAGATGTAGCTTATGGCTCTAGCTCCACATCAAAGATCAAGTGAAGCAACTAAGGCTTTAGGTTGCTAATCTAGAGTGTCTAGAATGTAGTGAAGTGTTCAAAGTGTTTATCTATATCACCTTCTCTCTTGATTCTCAACACATGAGATTATAGAGAGGAGGTTGAAGATGAAGATGGAGGAGCTCGAGAAAACATAAGAGGAGAGTGAAGCTAATGGTGAGGTGAAGAAAACCATCCCCACTCTTTTCCTTTTCATCAAGTGTGAAAATAACAAGAGGCATGTTTTTATAAAACACAATTTTTCCATTAAAAAAACAAGCCCATGCTTGAATAGTTTGCACAAATGAATTAACAATTCATTTGTGCAACACTATACAAGCATGGCTCTCACCATACTCCCCTCTCTTGATTTTCCACCTCATTACCTATTAAAATAAATGGATAAAAACTAAATAAGGTGTCCACCTTCTAAAATGTTATCTGTACAGATACGGATTACACTCTACAGTATATACATACATGTATTCGTACCGAAATACGAATACCCGAAGAGATAGAATAACAAAAAGAACATAATACTAGAATATACATATCGAAATACATATACGTAAATTATTAAATCAATACCTGATTTAATAATCCGGCTCAAACCCGAGCAGGTAAGTATTATCAACTATCGGATCGAAAGTCCGGGTACATAGTATAATTGATCGATCGAAACCCTACACGTATCCAATACGGCTACTACATCATTTCGTCAGAACTAGGGAAACCCTCTGTGTGGGACTCTAAAGACTCATCAATACGCTGGCAGTGAATTTAACCATAAGCACGTCAACGACACTAGTTGTACGTAACGGCTACCCAGGTATTAAGCGAAAGGAAGGCCGACGAGCAAACTCATCTGAACCCGTACTAAGCCTGTCCGTGACAATCTTCGTACAGTCCGGTCTATTCGTCTAAGAGTATCGCATATCGAGTCTAGGGGGTGGATAAAGTCAGACCCCTTATAACGCGATATTTCGTGTCAGTATGAAACTCATCACCCACTAAGAAACTACTGATCTAAATCAGTAATTCTCGTCTAGCTTGGCCAAGGATTTCTGATGATAGCCACCCGTGCAACGCGCGACATCAACCCCTAATACTAGGAGAGATGAATCCCCGATGATCCGCTCACTACCTCCATGTGGTTCGGGACTGTACCCAAGTAAAACCTGTTTGCACGACTCCTTTGAGCCGTGGTAGGGTAGTAATCAAAGCACAATGAGAACTCACACGAGACAAAAGAAAATCTCTGGTCGTCAAACTAACCTGTACTCATGTCACCTGGAAACTGCTATCTTACAATAGGTATAATACCAACTAGCATGTTCCCGGCGAGTCCGTCCAGTGTACTCATAACCCAATGAGCACCTGTATACTATCTCAGGTGACTGACTGACACCAATAACTTGTGAGACCGGCCAACGCCCCTCGTCGGGATCTCGAAAAGTATACACTAGTGTACTCCGGAGTATCAATGTCCAGTCTTAATACTCCCTCGACTAGGGACATTTAAGGATATGCTTATAGACCACTCAGCTCCCACGTATATGATTGCCATCATAATGCTGGTAATTAAGAAAGAATCCTATGGGTTCTATCAACATGTAATAGTGATCTGTAATACCACATAATGCATGTACATAATGGTAAAGGCAAACCAGATAGCATATTATCATCTCGAGTAAGACTGTTTTACCCGTTTAAGTCTTTTCTCAATCATCACAATCGCGTGCCTGCGATTATAATAATTGACTTGAGGGCACTATAGCCAACAATCTCCCACTTTCACTTAAGACTAATTATTGCAATGTCGCATACTCACAGTCCGTGTGATACCGAACACCCAACTTCTCTACTAATCAGTCTCGCAAAGTCCGTTTGCAAAACTATTGCGTTCGAGAAATAGCCTCAGTGAGTGGATCCGCTCCAATGTTTCTATCCTTCTCTATTTATATTTCAACTTTGCGGAGAAAAACTATATCTTGAAATGAGCGATATATGTCTTAGAATTTGTCTGGATATCTGATAGGACCCAGTTCACAAATGAACTCCAAATCCGACAAACTTCTTAGACCATATCATCCACTGAATTTAATCAGTATCCTGTGCCATGCCTTCCTCAGTATCCGCTTGGACCGTCTGTCTAACATACTTTCCCTCAAAAGAGGGAAAATTATAACTCTGACAGCCACCCTATCATCCAGGTCATCTTAGAAGCCTGAAATGATAACCGCCTCCTGAAGAAGGCTGCCGTTACCATATAACAAGAACATCCACTTATGTTCATAACTGCTTCCCAATGTTTCTCCAGGATTGGATTAATATATACTTATTGCAGCCAGTGCAAAATCAATATCTGGTGTGGTACTTGACATCTCATGATTGACTCAATAGCCTAAGTAAGAGATATGCCAATCATGCAAATCCCTCCCCTCATCAGTCTAGAAGACATCTCTTTAGAGAGGGTGACTCCATCACCTGCGGGTGCACCACCACGCCAGGAGTCGTCAATTCTAAAACACTTTAGAATAGTGTTAAAGTACCCGAATTGGGACACTTCCCAAATCTAGATCTAAAACCATAAATCTAGTTACCAGAATCCCTGATATTTTATCCAGATCCTATGTGGAGAAACATCTTATGACTACCACAGTATAACCGATCGTAGTATAGGAAAATCACTTCCTATAAAGAGCATGTCATCCAAATACTAGGACATCACTCCATACTACCTTCTTACCAGGTCCATCTGTTGTTTTGATGAAGTCAAATTCTATGACTGTCACATCAAAACTAGACGATCTATCTCCGCTATACTTGCTTTAGTCTATAAATAGACATAAGGTACTTTCCCACTATGCTTCCGCTGCTCCCACTGACTACAACAACTCTCCGGCAGAGTCATATACACGTGCACTTCTAAAGCTAATTTAGAACGACATTATACTCATCCTTCTGCCAGATCTCATAGTCTAGAACAGAAGTGGTGGAAAGTTTGGGTAATAAAAAACCTCCATGTCACTGTCTTTGAGAAGACTAAAATACCTCTCGGGTGCCTGAGGTTACCCACCAAATCTGCGAAGTGGCTAATGAATTGTCGAATCCAATTGAATCTTTAGGTTCTACTAAATTTTCAGTAATCGTTTGTGGTTCTGGAATAACTTTCAGTTCTACCATACTCCCACTAATGTTTTCTGAAAAGAATTCATTTTACTAAAACTGTGGCGAGTCAAGAACAATATAACTATTGATCTTCCAAATGGTAGAATGTTAACCCTCGTTAAAGCCCGGGAAAACCCATAAACTGCCATTACTGAAACGTGCCTAGATTTTATCCGGATTCTAGTTTTAAGCATAAGCCGGACAACTCCATATACCTTAACATCATTAAGATATGAATCCATTCTTTATCCAATATAGAAACAAATGCACTAATTTAATTGGAACCAGATTCAAAATACATGTAGCCGTTTCCAGTACATATCAACTAAATGGAAGAAGGCCAAGCAGCATTACTCATCAAGAAATGTACTCACGGATGAGTAACCTGAGAGAGAAGCAAATTCTTAAATATATTATTTACAACAGAATACCTAACACAAGTATCTACATTTTCGATCACCTTGAAGAATCCTGATACTTGCAACATATGGTTCTCTACTTTATTCTTATACCTATATCTTCTTAAAATCTGGATCTTGTATTTCAACAAAATACTTGTCTAAAACTAAAGAAGTCATGAGTAAACAGAATATAGTACGAGTACCAACCCCTTTGTCCTAATGGACATCGGACAACATACAATACTTTGTATAAGTCCACTGAGTTTAATAACTCAAACCCTGTGTATCGTAGGTTGAAAACTATGCTATGGTTAAGAAGAATTACACCGCTGTTGAATGTACCTTACCTAACCATCAATTGATATAGATAAATGTGATACACATAATTTCAAAAAGTTTTATCTCACTTTATAAAATAAACGTACAGATATATCAGTTTGAAACTGGTGCATAACAACGGATATTCAAAACCAAATATTTGTCGTCAAGCAAAACCCAGGCGATTTCCTTAAATATCACCAATTACAAAGAATTCCGATATATAGAGGATCTAATCATCCAATTTCCAATATCTTACTCCCACTCAGCATCCGTAACGCCATACAGATGTGAGAATCAAATCTGGTAAATACATACCCTGGAGTCAGAATCTAATTGGGAAAACAGTTTTCAATTAACACCACACAGTAAAACTGAAACATGAAAATGTTTCGAAGGGGTGGCCGGGTATTCCTAGTAATGCCTCTTCCACTATCCAGATTCATGACAGTAACCGTATATTTCCTTACTCTCACTCCAATCCTTTTATATGTCTTTACTTCTTACCTTCTGTACACCATTTGTGGGCTAATTGGTTTTCTTCCTTTCCTACCGTTCGGCACCAGCCTAAGATTTGGAAGAAGACAATCCAATAAGCGTAATGGGTGTACTCTCCTAATACTAGGAGCCCTTGTAACCTGAGAGAAGGTAAAGAGTAAAGGAAACCGAATAATCCTATTCAATTTCTCCCGAACCAGAAACCATCCTTGAACTGAAACAAGTTTCTTCGAGTTCGTATGTAACTATACGATGGCATATCCAATCAACATGGGTCTTCGTAGTGATACGGAGTGTTCCGGAGAAACGCAAAGGGAAAATAGGAGCAACAGGGATATATGCGACTTAATAACAATCCAAAAAGCCAAAGTGTTTTAAGAAGGTTCGGTTAACTTGGTTCAAGAGTTTTAGTTTGAGGTCGGGTCATGGTCGCCGCCAAAGAGAGAGAGAGAGAAAAGAAACACTCAGCGTGCACTCTAACCTAGATTAGATTAGTTAATTACTTTATCTAATCAGGATGGCTCCCACTATTTCCTCGAATTCTGCTTCAAACCCTAAAATGATAATTAGTTGGGATCATCTGAAAATCACCCGAGAAGTAACACCTGCTCATCAGTGGGAATCGGGATCCAACTATCATCGCATGATAACTTGATGGAACCCACTCAAGTCACCACACTCCAGAAGGTATGCACATGCATGGCAAGTTTCCTGTATATTTGAAACTCCCGATGTGGTTTTGGATCCTAGGACCTAAGTGACCTTGACAATGCCAACATATCAAAATGTCCTAGTCAAGTTCAACCTGTCATTATCTTGATTGCGTTAAACCCACCCGTATGAGTCCTTGACAATGCCAACATGACCGTACGACTGTCCTAACCAATCATATCTAATACTATAAACAAGCAATACTCAGCTACCGCACACTATGCCTTGACAATGCTAACATACGCAGCATAAATACTGAGCACTACTTGTAGGAAATGACGGAAGGCTACGGCTGGTTTTAGGCATAAAACCTTTAACGTAATGAACTTGATATCGTTGAAGAAACCGAGTGGTTTCATAAATATATAGTGGCGCAAACTTTTGTTAAAGAGGTCACTCCCTGTGAAGAGATCTCGGCTCTTTCCTCATCGAATGAGGTGCCGGATATTTCTAACTGAATATCACGATGCAAAGCAAAAGAACTGACTATAGTGAAGTTATTACAATGACGCAAACTTTTGCCCAAGAGGTCACTCCTTATGAAGGGATCTCGGCTCTTACCTCGTCGAATGAGGTGTTAGATATTCAGAACCGAATACCGTTGTGCAAAGCAAAACGAAACGTCTGTAATAACAATTTTCAAAAATTGGTTCCAGCAACATCATTTAGGTTTGTTTTTCCTTGCATTAATCAAAGTTAACGCAGTCCCATCAATTAATCCATATCACACCAAAAAAAGGAACGAAAATACAATGTACGTATATGCCATCCGCATTCGCCATGGGGCCCCGTCATGCACCATTAGATTACTTAACTAACGGCAGAGTGGGGGCTGGACTAGCGTGAATACAAAACATATACAATATCTACTAGTATATATAAATATATATAGATATATATAACATTCGTCCCATGCATGATATAAGCAATATCACAGAATATCAACAAGCAACACAGAATGGTGGATAATCTTGGAGGCTCGGGTTTCATTTGAGCCGCAAATGAGACCCGACGTTCCCGGTCGTGTAGATAGCCCGTGCAATGAAAACCTGGACCCCTACAAGTGTGGCAAGTTACCCGCCAATCTCAGAAGTGAGGCAACCCCAATCAACAAAGTGAATGGGCCACCCAGCACTTCACGGAATCCGGTAACTTGAGCACCCCTCCGTGAGTCGTCTTATACCCCCTACGATTGCAGCGAATAGCCCGCCAATTCTAGAGTAAGGCCCCCTCCGTCTCAACGCCATGAGATACGGGGCCGTTGCCCTCTAGAACCCTACTATTCGAGCACTCCACCGCAGGGTAATCCTAGTACAGAAAAGAAAAGTATATATACAACGGCGACATCGACCTCAACCCGGTCGTGCCCCAATAAAAGAATATACAACATGGCAGAAACAACCATCTGCATATCGGACGCTCATCTCACAATAACGAATATACAAATGAATCTGAATTGTACTACTACCATTAAACCATATGCTATCCACCACGACAATCCAACCACAATATCAGCACAACTCAGAATATCAACGTGAATATCACGTTCGCAAACCTGTCTAGTTGAACATATAGTAACTAGTCGGGTTGTACCGCTCAATGATATTCACGATCGCAGATATATTCATATGCACCGATAAATACATACTTAAAATTTCGATCGACTAAACTTTTCCAAATTGACCCCAAATACAAACCATCACTCAAACAAATCCGGGCCAAAGCCATACATCCCAAAAATCATATTTCCATGTATAAGAGTGCCAGAATAAATTTGGCACACTTTAGCCACAAGACGACCGTAGAACCGCGGCTAATAAGCAAGTATTGCGGCGCTTTCGCGGCCATTTTGTTGGTTCAAGCGTCCAAATTTCTTGTGGTGCCATACAAATGCATGCACGTATTTTTAAGACACTCTGAATTATTTTTTGAACAGGTTTTAAAATTAGCAGCGGACATGTCGAAATGGAAAAACGATTCGGAAAAACGGGTCGATCGACATATTAACCTTGTGCAAACTATCTAGTAATGATTTATGCGGTGGCTCTGATACTATGTTGGGTTACAATAGCGTCCTGGCCATCTACCATGGCCGATGCGGAACAAAAATGACGTTTAAAAAACTTGGCGCTAACGAACCCGTCTAGAATCGAACCATAAATTTATATTAGCAAACTGCAAGAGCTAAACTACAAGCTTAGAAATGGTTATACCGAATGAACTGTGTCTTTCGGTCTTCTACCACCTTCCTTAGCTCCTTGAGGTGTCCTCGACTGAACTTGACTGCCAGTTTTCCTCCGTCGAAGATGATCCACCCGAGGGATGTAGCTCATAGCTCTAGCTCCACACCAAAAATCAAGTGAAGCAACTAAGGCTTTAGGTTTCTAATCTAGAGTGCCTAGCATGTAGTGAAGTGTTCAAAGTGTTTATCTATATCACCTCCTCTCTTGATTCTCAACACATGAGATTATAGAGAGGAGGTTGAAGATGAAGGTGGAGGAGCTCAAGAAAACATAAGAGGAGAGTGAAGCTAATGGTGAGGTGAAGAAAACCATCCCTACTCTTTTCCTTTTCATCAAGTGTGAAAATAACACGAGGCATGTTTTTATAAAACACAATTTTTCCATTAAAAAAACAAGCTCATGCTTGAATAGTTTGCACAAATGAATTAACAATTCATTTGTGCAATACTATACAAGCATGGCTCTCACTATACTCCCCTCTCTTGATTTTCCACCTCATTACCCATTAAAATAAATGGATAAAAACTAAATGAGGTGTCCACCTTCTAAAATGTTATCTGTACAAATACGAATTACACTCTACGGTATATACATACCTGTATTCGTACCGAAATACGAATACCCGAAGAGATAGAATAACACAAAGAACATAATACTAGAATATACATATCGAAATACATATACGTAAATTATTAAATCAATACCTAATTTAATAATCCGGCTCAAACTCGAGCCGGCTAATATTATCAACCGTTCGATCGAAAGTCCGGGTACATAGTACAATCAATTGATTGGAACCCTGCACGTATCCAATACGGCTATTACATCATTTCTCCAGAACCAGAGAAACCCTCTGTGTGGGACTCTAAAGACTCGTCAATACGCTGGCAGTGGGTTTAACCACAAGCACGTTAGCGGCACTAGCTGTATGTAATGACTACCCAGGCATTGAGGGAAAGGAAGGCCGACGAGCAAACTCATCCGAACCCCTACTGAGCCTGTCCATGACAATCTTTGTACAACCCGGTCTGTTCGTCTAAGAGTATCACATATCGAGTCTAGGGGTGGATAAAGTCAGACTCCTAATAACGCAATATTTCGTGTCGGTATGAAGCTCATCACCCACTAAGAAACTACTGATCCAAATCAGTAATTCTCGTCTATCTTGGCCAAGAATTTCTGGTGATAGCCACCCGTGCACCGCGCGACATCAACCCCTAATACCGGGAGAGACGAATCTCCGACGATCCGCTCACTGCCTCCATATGGCTCAGAACTGTACCCAACTAAAACCTGTTTGCACGACTTGTTTGATCCGTGGTAGGGTAGTAATCAAAGCACAATGAGAACTCATACGTGACAAATGACGATCTCTGTTCGACAGACTAACCTGTACTCATGTCACCTGGGAACTGCTATCTGACAATAGGTATAATACCAACTAGCATGTTCCTGGCGAGTCCGTCCAGAATACTCATAACCCAATGAGCACCTGTATACTATCTTCGGTGACTGACTGACACCAATGGCTTGTGAGACCGGCCACCGTCCCTCGTCGGGGTCTCGAAAAGTATACACAGTCTACTCTGGAGTATCGATGCCTAGTCTCGATACTCTCTCGAGTAGGGACATTTAAGAATGTGCTTACAGACCCCTCAGCTCCCACATATATGATCGCCATCATAATGCTAGTAGTCAAGCAAGAATCTTATGGGCTCTATCAACATGTAATAGTGATATGTAATACCACATAATATATGTACATGATAAAGGCAAATCAGATAACATACTATCATCTCGAGTAAGACTGTTCTACCCGTATAGGTCCTCCCACAATCATCATAATCGCGTGCTTGCGATTACAATAATTGACTTGAGGGCACTATAACCAACAATATGTTTGATTTAAACCTATTACATTATAAACTTGACTTGACCCGAACCATGAATACAACTTCACACTAATTCTTAAACTTGACATGAATACTTGCACACAACCTGAACCTGAACTTGTACTCTTTATATTCATGGATTCGGTCAAGACCTATAAACTTGATCTATACAATAAAATATACAGAGATAAGGGGTAGATTGATAAAGAATGTATGACGTGGCACGGGGGTTCACTAAAAGATACCTAGCATGAATATCCTGTGTTGTTCTGTGGGTTTGACAGGGCCTTGTATTTCTATACCTTTAGTCCGCTGGGTACGTCGCACTACTCTCGTATACACGCATACCTTCCTTATTAAACTACAAACAATCACGTTAGTTAGAATTGCCATACTTATATACCTTGCGATGCTTATATACATTGTCATGCTTATATACTTGTTTTCCATGCTCATGTTACACTGCATGTTATATAGAACTGACATATTATATAGAATTTTCATGTTTAATTACTAGTGTTACTCGTTCGCAGCTTAATGATAGTAGTTCTCAATTTATACTTGTCATTATCATATCTGCACTTATCTTTTTTGGGGACTTACCGAGCGCTAGTTCACTGACGGGTATTTCACTCACTTCTTTCTATTTTTGAAATGTTCGTCGGGTGATATTGAGACAAAGGAGATAGGAATGGTCGAGGAGAAGTACAACCAGTTAGGGGTAGGGGAAGGGTCATGTGTGCAAAGCACGGACATCATTGGCTACGGAGGGCCCGTCGGCGTAGGCCCTAAGAGGGATCTCGCCGGTCGTTTTGGTGAATGGGGCCGTTGGATTTTGGCCATGTTTTCTCGTCTGTATTTAAATCATTGTGCACATGTTTGATTTTTCTGTCTTTTCATTTTTATATGTATTGCACGTGTAAACTTTTGGGCTTCCAAAAATTTTCAAAGAAAAATCAGAAAAAATAATGTGTCTGATGGGGTTCGAACACAGGGGCTACGTCACAGCAATGCAAGGGCGTCACCAGTGAGCTAAAAGTTATTTCTTACTGTTCTTAAATAAAGATTCACTTACAAATTGTACTCAGTCTTGTAAACTCATTTCTGTATATTAAGCTGAAAAATTTTGTACAGTAAATTCAGAGTCGCTACAATGTGGCTCAGGACTGTACCCAACTAAAACCTGTTTGCACGACTCAGTAGAGCCGTAATAGGGTAGTAATCAAATTACAGTGGGAACTCACACGAGACAAATGACGATCTCAGGTCTGATGACTAACCTGTACTCATGCCACCTGAGAATTGCTATCTGACGATAGGTATAGTACCATCTAGAAGTTCTCGGCGAGTCTGTCCAGTATACTCACCCCCCAGTAAGCACCTGTATATGATCTTAGGTGCAAAAAACCAATGGTTGTGGGACCAACCATTGCCCCTCGTCGGGGTCTAGAAACGTATATACTAGTCTACTCCGAAATATCAATACCCAGTCTCGATACTCACATGACTAGGGACATTTTAAGGATGTGCTTATCGACTACCCAGCTCCCAAAAGTATGATCGTCATCACAACGCCGGTAGTAAAGCAATGATCCTACGGGCTTTATCAACATGTATAAATGATACGTAATAACAAGTAAAATATATGCACATATTAAGATAAAGACAAACCAAATAGTATACTATCATATCGAGCAAGATTGTCCTGTACATACATATGTCCAAGCATCCACATGTATACATATACAATAATGGCCTCTATGGCATACATATCCAACAGTTGCATGTACATGAAAACATAATTAGATATTATATGTTTGATTTAAACCTATTACATTATAAACTTGACTTGACCCGAACCATGAATACAACTTCACACTAATTCTTAAACTTGACATGAATACTTGAACTTGATATGAATACTTGCACACAACCTGAACCTGAACTTATACTCTTTATATTCATGGATTCGGTCAAGACCTGTAAACTTGATCTATACAATAAAATATACAGAGATAAGGAGTAGATTGATAAAGAATGTATGACGTGGCACGAGGGTTCACTAAAATACACCTAACATGAATTTCATGTGTTATTCTGTGGGTTTGATGGGGCCTTGTATTTCTGTACCTTTGGTCCGCTGGGTACATCGCACTACTCTCGTATACACGCATACCTTCCTTATCAAACTATAAACAACCACGTTAGTATAGAATTGCCATACTTATATACCTTGCGATACTTATATACATTGTCATGCTTATATATTTGTTTTCCATGCTCATGTTACACTGTATGTTATATAGAACTTCCATATTATATAGAATTTTCATGTTTAATTACTAGTGTTACTCGCTCACAGCTTAATGATAGTATAGGGTGTTTTTCGTCACCCCATTGAGATGGAAATACGCGCGCGCTTGTCAGGCATATTACAGATTCCCCCTGTCTAGGGTAGGCTGGGGTTTATTGATTGTGGGGATCCGAATCTCCGGCAGACGCGGACTAAGCTGCCGTTAATTACCCCTCGCTTTTGGAGCGAGAGAATCTCCGATTGACGGGTCAAACAGGTCATGCGAACTCAATGTGTAGTATTGTGTTTTGAAGAGGTTTTGGATATATCGGAGGCCCCGCATAGTTTTTATGGGGGTCCCACTACCCGGAAAGCGGGCTGGGGGTCAAGGGGGCTAGCAGCCCCCTTGCGGGGTGTGGGGCAGCGCCCCGTTAGAAATTTTTTCTAGCAGGGACAGTTTTTTGGATTGTGTGTGTGTGTATAAAGGGCATCCAAAGGATGCGTGGGAGAAGGCGCCAGCGCCTCACGTGAGCAGCACACGGGCGCTCGGGCGCTTTGGGCGCTAGCGCTTCACGTGCCCGGCACGTGGGCGCTCGGGCGCTGGCGCTTTGGTCGCTAGCGCCTCACGTGCCCGGTACGTGGGCGCTCGAGCGCTGGCGCTTTGGTCGCTGGCGCTGGCGCTTTGGTCGCTAGCGCCTCACATGCCCGGCACGTGGGCACTCGGGTGCTCGCGCCTCACATGCCCAGCATGTAGGCGATCGGGCACTGGCGCTTTGGGCGCTGGTGCCTCACGTGCCCGGCACGTGGGCGCTTGGACGCTGGGCGCTAGCAGAAAAAGGGACTTGGTCCCTGCACTGGGAGCTGTGCTCCCGATTTGACTTATGGAGTTGAACTCGTAGAAAGAAAGACTCTTCTCTTTTTTTTATATGGAGTTAAACTCCCAGAAGCTTTGATTTGTGGAGTTAAACTCCAAGAAATCCTTGTAAATGCTCAAGGGGACCCCTTTCTTCTCCTCTGAGCCTTGGATCTTTCCCAGAATAGGGTCTTTGGAGATAGGTCTCCTCCTTCCTCCCTTGTTGACCGGATCTTGAAGAAAAGGGAAGTATGAGATTTTAAAAATCTCTTATTTTTGAGATCTGATAGGAGATCTGAGTTCCCCTTTGTGGGTTTTGTGGTGAAAAACTATTTAGTTTTGGAAAAGGAAGAGTAAAACTCTTAATTTAATTCAAAAGAAAGAAGAAAATTTAGAACCTTGAGGAAGGAGAAGGAGGCACAGGAACCCTAGTTTTTGGGGAGAATGAAAAGCATATTATTTATTCATCATCATGTTGCCTTATATAGGCTTACACATTTATATATAGCCCCTTGGGCTTTACAAAATGGCATTTTGCCCATCCCATACCTCATGTGCTCATTTCTTTTGCACATAAACCATGGGTTTTACAAAAATTTGGCTTTACGCCCATTTTGCTTACATTCATGCATAAAAAAAATTACATCAAAATTATTTATTACATGATTTTTATTTTGGCATGGAGGAGGGCCGACCGCTTTATGTTCGGGCCCGACTCGAGCATGAGCCCACTTGATCTGGGCTTGGGCCTACCTGGCTTGGGGTTGACCTTGACTTTGACTTGGTCAACCGGGGTGCAATTTTTGACCCCAACAAAGTGCCCCCTATCAATAAATTCACACCGCGCATATGAATTGTGTGCATGCAATTGATGGATCTTGAAGTTGGATTTCTAGGTGGAACATCATTCCAGGGGCGGAGCATCATACCGGGAGCATAATTCCGGGGATCGGGGCATCATTCCGATGAGTCGGAGCATATTTCCGAGGGTCGGAGCATAATTCCGAAGAGCAGAGCATGATTCCAGGGATTGGAGCATGATTCCAGGGATTGGAGCATATCCAAGGGTCGGAACATAATTCCGAAGAGCGGAGCATGATTCCAAGGGTCAGAGCATAATTCCGAAGAGCGGAGCATGGTTCCAAAGGGGTCGGAGTATAATTCCAAAGAGCGGAGCATGATTCCAAGGGATCGGAGTATGATTCCGATGAGCGGAGTGTGGTTCCAAAGGATCGGAGTATGATTCTGATGAGCGGAGCATGGTTCCAATGGGGTCGAAGCATAATTCCGACGGGCGGCAGACATTCTGACCGAAGCATAATTTTGATGCAAAGGTTGATTCCCAGGCAAAGCGTAATTCCGACAGGGAAGGCAGATACTCCGAGGCAAAGCATGATTTCGACGCGGGGTACATTCTGAGACGAAACATGATTCCGACGCAGAGCTTGTTGGTCAACTTGATTCTTAGGCGGAGCTTAATTCCGATGAGGAGGTCGCTGATCGGACTATGATTCGATGAGCGGAGCGTGGTTCCAAAGGATCGGAGCATGATTCCGAGGAGCGGAGCATGGTTCCAAAAGGGTCGAAGCATAATTCCGACGGGCGGCAAACATTCTGACCGAGCATAATTTCGATGCAGAGGTTGATTCCCAGGCGAAGCGTAACTCTGACAAGGAAGGCAGATACTCCGACGCGAAGCATGATTTCGACGCGGGATACATTCTGAGACGAAGCATGATTCCGACGCAGAGCTTGTTGGTCGACTTGATTCCGAGGCGGAGCTTAATTCTGACGAGGAGGTCGCTGGTTGATTCCGGGCCGAAGCATAATTCTGACAGAGAAGGCAGATACTCCGAGGCAAAGCATGATTTCGACACGGGGTACACTCTGAGACGAAGCATGATTCTGGCGCAGAGCTTGTTGGTCGACTTGATTCCGAGGTTGAGCTTAATTCCGACGAGGAGGTCGCTGATCGGAGTATGATTCCGATGAGCGGAGTGTGGTTCCAAACGACCGGAGCATGGTTCCGATGAGCGGAGCATGGTTCCAAAGGGGTCGAAGCATAATTCTGACGGGCAGCAGACATTCTGACCGAAGCATAATTTCGATGCAGAGGTTGATTCCCAGGCGAAGCGTAATTCCGACAGGGAAGGAAGATACTCCGAGACGAAGCATGATTTCGACGCGGGATACATTCTGAGACGAAGCATGATTCCGATGCAGAGCTTGTTGGTCGACTTGATTCCGAGGCGGAGCTTAATTCCGACGAGGAGGTCGCTGGTTGATTCCGAGCCGAAGTATAATTCCGACAGAGAAAGCAGATACTCTGAGGCGAAGCATGATTTCGACATGGGATACACTCTGAGACGAAGCATGATTCCGGCACAGAGCTTGTTGGTCGACTTGATTCCTGTAGGGTTCCTAGGCATCCTAATGAAGTCTCTCAAGGCATCGACCATGCCAATTTTAAAAATTATGGATGCCGAGAAACCCTAACATCGATCGTTTACTAGATGTCTAGGCGAAACGGAAAACTAGTTAACTATTTAACTAAAGTTGAGATGCTACAACTTTTGTAGATCCGGATTTCCGCCTCCTTAGCTCCACGCGGTCATGTCCTCGCTGTCCATCATGAAACCTCGACTCGATCATCGGCTTCATCGGGAAAACAAGCGGAATAGGTCGTCGGCTTTGTGTCAAAGACGATCTACGTCGAGGTTGCACAAACTCAAGCTCCGACTTCACAAACTTGTGAAACTTGTGAAGTAAACACCCAAAACAACCTGGCAAGAGGTAGAGGGTGAAGAAATAGGAGGTGGGTTCACTTTAGAATTGGATTTATCTCACTTTAACTCAAGTTGCCATTGATGGACCTTGAGCTTTTCTTTTGAAGATGAAGAAGAAGAAGAGCTAGAATTATGATAAGTTATGATAAGTAGAAAATCGAAACCCAAATACTTATCATAACTAAACTAGGGTTAAGTGTAGAGAATAAACCATGGTCACTTTAGAGGGTTAGGGTTAAGCATGAGGATAAGGATGGTTAGCAAAGTCAAAGCTTCTTGAAGCTTCAACATAAAACAAGAAATGCCACCATTCTCCTCTAAATCTTTATCCAAATAAATGAATAAACAATTAAATGAATAAAGGCATAAATAAAACCCTAATCTCAAGTTAACTATGGTTTAATTCCATACACTTAACAATATGGTCAAGTATCATCAAACATGATACATAAAAGTGCACAATAGTATATCACATATACAATGTGCAAATCAAGTGAGAAAAATCCGTTTAAAGTGAACCAATACTAGTTAATGCAATGCAATATATCAAATATATAATTATGCATTAAATCATTAAATCAACATTTGATTCAATGATCCGGTCATGTCGCACATAACCGACTAGAATCCAATGTATCGATTTATCGAATCAATGATTCGATAACTAGGTCATATCGAATATAACCATTCGAAACATATATCGCGAGAATGAAATGCGGTATCACATACACGCATTATTCTCGGTCCTGCACATATCTCATATGCGCTCCTATTTCGTTTCGCTTGAGCCAGGAAACCTCTGTGTAGGACTCTAAAGACTCTTCAATACGCCGGGTAGCAGATGATGATCATATCAAGCACCCACAAGCCGCAAGCGGTCTGCTAAACGTAACGGCCACCCAGGTATTGAGCGATCAGAAGATCGACGAGCTAGCCCGCTCACACTCCTGCGAATCCGACCAGTAACACTTACCATACAGTCCGGTCTCTTCGTCAGATACGTCGCATATCAAGTCTAGGGGTGGTAAACGTCAGACCCCAATAACCCGATAAGTCGTGCTGATGTGAGGCTCATAACGGGTTGAGAAACTACTGGTAACACTTACCAGCAAATCTCTAATCAGCCCTGGCCAGGGACTTCCCTGTTACGGCCAATCGAGCACTGCGCAACATCAACTCCCAATACCGGGAGAGACGAAACCCCTCCTATCGCTCATTGCCTCCATGTGATTCGGGACTGTACCCAAAGACCACCGTTTTGCACGCCCTTATGGACGTGGTAAGGTGGAGATCAAAGCACAGTGGGAATCACACAAGACTCTATGACGATCTCGGGTCTACAGACTAACCTGTACAAGTGTCACCTGAGAACTGCCATCTGACGTGAGGTATAATACCATCTGGGAGTTCTCGGCGAGTCCGTCCAGTGTATCCAGTTTCCACTGAGCACCCGTATACCATCTCTGATGTCAAACACCAATGGATATGGGATCATCCATCGCCCATCACATGGGTCGAGAAGCGTTTACGCTAGTCTACTCTGGTATATCGATGCCCCGTCTCGATACACCCACGACTAGGGACCTTGAAGGATGTACTTATGGACTACCATGTCCCCACTAGTATGATCTGCATCATAGTCCATGTAGTCAAGTACAAATCCTAAGGGCTTTACCAACATGTAACTATAAGACAGTATAAAGAGACTAGTGTACATGTTAAGATAAATGGCAACCAGATAGCATACTATCATGTCGAGCAAGAAAGTCATCTCTATATATGTCCAAGCATCCAATATAATATACATAATCTGTACAATACTGGCCTCTAGGGCATACATACAACTAACAATCTCCCACTTGCACTAGGGCCAGCTGCTGTAGTATCTCATACCGAGCATCCCGAAGAGTCTCTCAAACTGTATCTGGGGAATGGCCTTCGTGAGTGGATTCGCCGTGTTGTTCTTCGTGTCAACTCTCCTGACCTCGATCTCCCGGCGATCAACTATCTCCCGGATCAGGTGATACCGCCTCAGAATATGCCTGGACCGCTGATGGGACCTGGGTTCCTTGGCCAAAGCCACCGCTCCATTGTTATCGCAATACAAAGGTATTGGATGCTCAATGGATGGAACCACTCCAAGTTCGGAAATGAACTTCTTTATCCAGACAGCTTCTTTAGCAGCATCGTTGGCAGCGATGTATTCAGCCTCCATCGTCGAGTCTGCCACGGTTTTCTGCTTGGAACTCTTCCAGCTAACCGCCCCTCCGTAAAGGGTAAAGACAAAACCCGACTGCGACTTAGAGTCGTCCTTATCACTCTGGAAGCTGGAATCGGTAAAGGACTCCACTTGGAGTTCTCCGTTACCATACACCAAGAACATATCTCTAGTCCTTCGTAAGTACTTGAGAATGCTCTTCACAGCTGTCCAGTGACTCTCTCCAGGATCAGCTTGATACCTGCTCACTACACTTAGTGAGTATGCTACATCGGGTCTGGTACATAGCATCGCATACATGATAGAGCCTACTGCCGAAGCATAGGGTATCCCTTGCATGCGAGCTCTCTCCAAATCAGTCTTGGGAGACATCTCTTTGGAGAGAGTGACTCCAGAGATCGTGGGCATGTTCCCATGCTTGGACTCTTCCATACTAAACCTCTTTAGTATGGTGTCAATGTACCTGGATTGGGACAATCCCAAAATCCGTTTGGATCTATCTCTATAGATCCTGATTCCCAATATGCAGGAGGCATCACCAAGATCTTTCATTAAGAATCTTTGTGATAAGAAGAGCTTGACCGATTGCAGCATAGGAATATCATTTCCTATCAAGAGTATGTCGTCCACGTACAATACGAGGAAGACAACCTTACTCTCTGCCACCTTCTTGTAGATACAAGGTTCATCTGGATTTTTGACAAAATCAAACTCTTTGATAACGACGTCAAAGCAGATGTTCCAACTCCGCGATGCTTGCTTTAATCCATAAATGGATTTAAGCAGCTTGCACACCTTCCCGCTGCTCCCACTGTCTACGAAGCCCTCTGGCTGAGTCATGTACACGCACTCTTCTAAATCACCATTTAGAAAGGCGGTCTTAACATCCATTTGCCAGATTTCGTAGTCATGAAAGGCAGCAATGGCAAGCATGATTCGGATGGATTTAAGCATAGCCACTGGAGAAAAGGTCTCGTCATAGTCCACACCTGGTCTTTGACGAAAACCCTTTGCTACAAGTCTAGCTTTGAAAGTCTCCACTTTCCCATCTACACCAAGTTTCTTCTTGAAGATCCACTTGCTCCCAATGGGTTTTACCCCTTCAGGAGCAACTTCCAAAGTCCATACTTTGTTGGTGTACATGGATTCCATCTCGGACCGCATAGCATCCAGCCATTTCACTGAGTCCCTACTCGTGATGGCCTGCTCGAAGCTAGTTGGGTCATCATCCTCCATGATGCAATCCTCGCTCCCACCGTCCATGAGAAAACCGTAGTATCTCTCAGGTTGGCGAGGAACCCTACTAGATCGGCGGAGTGGCTGGGGTTCATCGGGAACTATGGAATCCTCTGGTTCCACCAGATCTTCTGTTGTAGCTTCTGCAGCTGGAACCTCTTCCAGTTCTACCTCATGACCACTAATTTCTTTTTCAAGAAATTCCTTTTCTAAAAAGGTGGCATGCCGAGAAACAAACACTCTTTGTTCCTCAGGGTGGTAGAAGATATACCCTTGAGAATTCTTGGGATATCCTACAAATTTGCATAGAACAGACCGTGCCTCGAGTTTGTCCGGATTTTGTCGTTTGACATAGGCTGGACAACCCCATATCTTAACATAGTTAAGACATGGTCTCTTCCCTTTCCATATCTCATATGGAGTGGTAGGCACAGATTTGGTGGGGACCATATTCAATAGATGTATGGCTGTCTCAAGCGCATACCCCCAGAAGGAAATAGGTAACTCAGCTGTGCTCATCATAGAGCGCACCATATCTAATAGGGTGCGGTTCCTCCGTTCTGATACACCGTTGTGCTGTGGTGTATATGGAGGAGTCAGCTGAGAGAGAATCCCATTCTCTTTTAGGAATTCCAGGAATTCATTGCTCAAGTATTCACCTCCTCGATCAGATCGAAGGATTTTAATACTTTTTCTGGTTTGGTTTTCGACTTCTTGTTTATATTCTCTAAATTTCTCAAAAGCTTCAGACTTGTGTCTTATTAAGTACACATGTCCGTATCTTGAGAGATCGTCAGTGAATGTAATGAAGTACGAAGAACCATCCCTGGCATGTGTAGACATGGGACCACATACATCACTATGTATCAGTCCTAAGAGTTCGGTAACTCTTTCTCCGTGTCCCATAAACGGAGTCTTGGTCATCTTGCCTTTGAGACATGACTGGCAAGTGTCATAAGATGAAAATTCGAAAGGTTTCAAATATCCATCTTTATGCAACTTAGCCAGTCGTGTCACATTGATGTGACCCAGTCTACAATGCCACAAGAAGGATTCGTTGAGTTCAGAACTCTTCCTCTTGTGTGTGTTTGTTATGCTCAGAACTGTTGATTGATTTAGAACATAAATGCCATTGCACAACGTGCCTGATCCAACCAACTTTTGGTTATGGAAAATGTTCATAACATTGTCCTGTAATACAAAATTATATCCCTCTTTACTTAATAAAGAAACCGATATAATGTTGCATATCAGGTTCGGCATGTAATAGCATTCGTTCAGAACCAATGTATTACCATTTGGTAATACAAGGTGATATTCCCCGACAGTCTTGGCTGCAACAATTGCACCATTTCCAACTCTAATGTCTTTATCACCTTCTCCAAGTTCTCTACCTTTCCTAAGCCCATGTAACTGATTACATATATGGGATCCTGACCCGGTATCTAATACCCAGGACGTAGAGCAAATGGAGAAACAGTTCTCAGTAACGAACACACCCGAAAAAAATGCATCAACATGTACTTTCTTCATTCGGGTGGTATGGGAATCCTGGTATTCCCCTATATCCTGTTCATTCCTATAACTCTTATAAGAAAGAACGGAACCAACGTTCCCCAGCACAGTATAACATGCGGGTTCGGTCAATACATCCATATTATTATCTTTATTAGGGCATGAAATGGTCGCTACCTGGAGAGAGAGAGAAGAAAACACTTTAGCGTATGCTCGTGCAAGATCAGATTGGTTTTTATCTTATCTAATCAGGATGGCTCCCACTGCTTTTTATCAAATCTTCCTCCAAACCTTAAAAGGAAAGACTAGCCAGGATTAATTACACACTACAAGTTCGCCAATCTTTCAGCCAGGCCAGTGTCGGTACTTTGAGGGAGGTCCCCCGTGCTTTCGCACGAACCTAATTACTGTAAACCTCGTTTTCCCAGAGGCGTAACCTCGTTAACACCTTTCTAGACACCTACTTGATCGGCTAATTGTACTGTGTAAAACTCTCCCAGGAGTAACTCTTACTCGCAGCGGGTATCGGGATCCAACTATCTCATAGAAGGTATGCAATCTCATTGCAAATTTCAACACTTGAAATTCCCGATAATCTTTTGCCCCTAGCGTGCTATGACCTTGACGAAAGCCAACAAACCACAGCCCGCTAGACAAGTTCAACCCGTACATTTCTTGACTGAATTAAACCCACCCGCACGACCCTTGACGAAAGCCAACAAAGCCGTACGACTACCCTAATCCAGTCGCATCATATGCAGCAGATAAACAGCACATAGCTACCGCACACTACACCTTGACGAAAGCCAACAAATGTAGCACGAATACTATATGTAATTTATCTGAAATGACGGAGGGCTACGCAGGTTTTTCATAAAAACCATGAGCGTAATGAACTTGATATCGTTGTAGAATCAAATAAAGTTTTGAAATGGAGTGATTTTGAGGCTTTTCTAGTTTTGCTAAAGGAGTCATTCCCGGTGAAGGGATCTCGGTCCTTTCCTCGTCGAATGAGGTGCGGGATATATCATATATATCACTGTGCAAAGCAAAAACGCAAAAGCAGTCAAAAGCAAACCGAGTGTGTAGCATCTGCCAGTTATTGCTAAAGGAGTCACTCCCGGTGAAGGGATCTCGGTCCTTTCCTCATCGAATAAGGTGCAGGGTATATCATATATACCGCTATGCAAAGCAAGAACTGTAGCTACCTGTTTTATTTTAAAATTCGATTCCACAACATCTTAGGTTTCTTATCTTTCATTAATCACATTAATGAAGTCCCATCATTTAAATACCTAAACATCACAGATAGATATAACGTACACTTATGCCATCCGCATTCGCCTCAATATCCCCTCGTGCACCGTTAGGTTAGGTAACTAACGACAGAGCAGGGCAGGGCTAGCGCGGGTGTAAAACATAAGTAACGTCTATATAATATATCATATACTATATCCATCACAGAATCACATCACAGATATCGCAGCAGAATAAACATATGAAATATTGGATATACTAGGACGTCCGTGTTTTCAATACGAGCCAGTATAAAACACGGATTCCACGGTCGTGATGAATAGCCAATCCCACACCCCTAGACCCCTACGAGAGCGGCAAGCAACCCTGCCAATTCTAGGGTTAGGAGACCCGGACTCGACTCCTCGAGTTGGTCTCCCACTGGACCCCAGAACCCGGTTACTTGTGCTCCCCTCCTTGGGTCTATCCTAATGCGGAAAAGTAAATAATATACAAAGGGTGACAACTTCCGCTACCTGGAAGCGCCCCAAATGAAAGAATATTACATACAAGTTTTTATACATGAATGAAAATGAAAAACACTCATCTCACATAAAAACCCCCGGCTATTCAAACACGACGATCCAATATAACATATCCAGCAACACATAACATCACATGTCATCAACGTAAGTAAGTATGCATACCCCAATTGTCGTTGACGTATAGCAACGAAACCGGCGATATGAACATACTACACTTACGGTCACAGAAAAGAAAGTGTAAAACTACAACAATTGGAATCCACAACGGCTTTAGACATCACATGCCTAATCAGATATAAATCCCGCATTTTAGTCTCATTATCGAAAACTCTTTTCAATATCGTATGGGACTAAACTGCTAGATTTATAACATTCATCCAGTTATCTCATAACTGTTTGTGAATTCCAATTATTGTATCCAATTCCGGATAAATAGAATATATTAAACTTTCCGATCGAACATTCGAACACCCAAGTTTTCCCGACACCGATCAACACATGAAATAGGTTCAAAGACATTCACTTCATGCCTCAGTACCAACGGTCCAGCCGTAGAAGGGTCAAGCCAACGCCTCACATGTGGCACGCCGTACTGCCCCAAACCCGAAGGTTCAAAGGGCAGTTCAAGACGGTCACATAATCGAGTTAAGGTTTGTGTCTTCTAGAGGGACCATCGCGTTACTTGCACTACTCGGAACGTCTTTTAACCACAGAAAAATCCAACACTTGGAATTATTCCGGCAGGGGAAAACCTGGGTATTTATATCCGGTCGAACTCTTTAACATATTCTACAGTTATCTGGAAAAACACTTAAACAAAGTTTGATATTCCGATCGAATTCATCGATTCCCAATATAACCCCAGAGCACTCAACCTTTAAATTAATTTAAAAATACCCAGAAAACTCACCAGAATTTATCAGGTATTACTGTGCAGAGAAAATTGGATGACGTCACTATATGGCCGCGGAACAGCGGCAGAAGCCATGCTTCTGCCGCTCTTCCGCGGCTCAAGTAACTGTTCATGGGAAAAATTTTATATCGTAATTCTTGTATTTCCTTGGTGAATTTTTTAGGCATTTTTAATATGAAAAAATCCCAGATTTATGAAAATGTCCAGAGAGCTCTAAAGTATTTGGGTTTCGTGTTCGTTCGGACTTCAAACTCCGTCTAGACTTCGCCTAAGGCTCTAGCTAGGCTCTGATACCACTGTAGGGTTCCTAGGCATCCTAATGAAGTCTCTCAAGGCATTGACCATGCCAATTTTAAAAATTATGGATGCCGAGAAACCCTAACATCGATCGTTTACTAGATGTCTAGGCGAAACGGAAAACTAGTTAACTATTTAACTAAAGTTGAGATGCTACAACCTTTGTAGATCCGGATTTCCACCTCCTTAGCTCCACGCGGTCATGTCCTCGCTGTCCATCATGAATCCTCGACTCGATCATCGGCTTCATCGGGAAAACAAGCGGAATAGGTCGTCGGCTTTGTGTCAAAGACGATCTACGTCGAGGTTGCACAAACTCAAGCTCCGAATTCACAAACTTGTGAAACTTGTGAAGTAAACACCCAAAACAACTTGGCAAGAGGTAGAGGGTGAAGAAATAGGAGGTGGGTTCACTTTAGAATTGGATTTATCTCACTTTAACTCAAGTTGCCATTGATGGACCTTGAGCTTTTCTTTTGAAGATGAAAAAGAAGAAGAGCTAGAATTATGATAAGTTATGATAAGTAGAAAATAGAAAATCAAATACTTATCATAACTAAACTAGGGTTAAGTGTAGAGAATAAACCATGGTCACTTTAGAGGGTTAGGGTTAAGCATGAGGATAAGGATGGTTAGCAAAGTCAAAGCTTCTTGAAGCTTCAACATAAAACAAGAAATGCCACCATTCTCCTCTAAATCTTTATCCAAATAAATGAATAAAGGCATAAATAAAACCCTAATCTCAAGTTAACTATGGTTTAATTCCATACACTTAACAATATGGTCAAGTATCATCAAACATGATACATAAAAGTGCACAATAGTATATCACATATACAATGTGCAAATCAAGTGAGAAAAATCCGTTTAAAGTGAACCAATACTAGTTAATGCAATGCAATATATCAAATATATAATTATGCATTAAATCATTAAATCAACATTTGATTCAATGATCCGGTCATGTCGCACATAACCGACTAGAATCCAATGTATCGATTTATCGAATCAATGATTCGATAACTAGGTCATATCGAATATAACCATTCGAAACATATATCGCGAGAATGAAATGCGGTATCACATACACGCATTATTCTCGGTCCTGCACATATCTCATATGCGCTCCTATTTCGTTTCGCTTGAGCCAGGAAACCTCTGTGTAGGACTCTAAAGACTCGTCAATACGCCGGTAGCAGATGATGATCATATCAAGCACCCACAAGCCGCAAGCGGTCTGCTAAACGTAACGGCCACCCGGGTATTGAGCGATCAGAAGATCGACGAGCTAGCCCGCTCACACTCCTGCGAATCCGACCAGTAACACTTACCATACAGTCCGGTCTCTTCGTCAGATACGTCGCATATCAAGTCTAGGGGTGGTAAACGTCAGACCCCAATAACCCGATAAGTCATGCTGATGTGAGGCTCATAACGGGTCGAGAAACTACTGGTAACACTTACCAGCAAATCTCTAATCAGCCCTGGCCAGGGACTTCCCTGTTACGGCCAATCGAGCACTGCGCAACATCAACTCCCAATACCGGGAGAGACGAAACCCCTCCTATCGCTCATTGCCTCCATGTGATTCGGGACTGTACCCAAAGACCACCGTTTTGCACGCCCTTATGGACGTGGTAAGGTGGAGATCAAAGCACAGTGGGAATCGCACAAGACTCTATGACGATCTCGGGTCTACAGACTAACCTGTACAAGTGTCACCTGAGAACTGCCATCTGACGTGAGGTATAATACCATCTGGGAGTTCTCGGCGAGTCCGTCCAGTGTACCCAGTTTCCACTGAGCACCCGTATACCATCTCTGATGTCAAACACCAATGGATATGGGATCATCCATCGCCCATCACATGGGTCGAGAAGCGTATACGCTAGTCTACTCTGGTATATCGATGCCCCGTCTCGATACACCCACGACTAGGGACCTTGAAGGATGTACTTATGGACTACCATGTCCCCACTAGTATGATCTGCATCATAGTCCATGTAGTCAAGTACAAATCCTAAGGGCTTTACCAACATGTAACTATAAGACAGTATAAAGAGACTAGTGTACATGTTAAGATAAATGGCAACCAGATAGCATACTATCATGTCGAGCAAGAAAGTCATCTCTATATATGTCCAAGCATCTAATATAATATACATAATCTGTACAATACTGGCCTCTAGGGCATACATACAACTAACAATTCCGAGGCAGAGCTTAATTCCGGCAGGGAGGCTATTGATTGACTTGATTCCAGGGCGGAGCATAATTCCGACGAGGAGGCCGCTGGTTGACTTGATTCCAGGGTGGAGCATAATTCCGACGAGGAGGTCGCTGGTTGACTTGTCCCCGGCACGGAGTGTCTGTGGTCGACGTTTCCCCGGCACGGAGTGTCACTGGTTTTGATGTAGAGGATGATTCCCAGGCGAAGCATAATTCTGACAGGGTAGGTGGATACTCCGAGGCGAAGCATGATTTTGACACGGGGTACATTCTGAGACGAATCATGATTCCTCCGCAGAGGTTGTTGGTTTGATTTGATTTGGGTTGACATCAGATCGCTACACTGGAATATGGTACCAGAAGCGAATCATCATTTGCCATGAGAGGGTTTTGGGATTTTGGTTTTTGTTTGGCATCGGTATCGCTACACTGGAATATGGTACCAGGAACGAATCATCATTTGTGTTTGCTTATTAGGAAGCGATGGCTTAGGAGACAGGTTTTAGGTCCCTATCACCTAAGACTTTTCAATTTTTTGAGCCGTAAGGGTCTCACAAAGCATTTTCTCCCTACGGGTCGTAAGGATCTCGTAGGTGTATTTTCTCCTTAAGAGTCGTGGGGACTCCTAAGTTTGTTGCTCCTTTGTGAGTCGTAAGGATCTCACACGGGAATTTTCTCCTCCCAAAGTCGAGAGGACTTTGCGAATGCATTTCATCTCTTTTTCATGAGTTTGCGCCCTTTCGGGTTTTCACAAACTCACCGGTAGTCCTGCTGTTTTTTACTTACAGAGCCCTTTCGGGTTTTCATCCGTGCCCATTTTGCTTGTGGACATACCCTTTTTCTTTTTCTTTTTTTGAATCTTCATCGCCGGTAGGACTTTGAATATGGTCTCGCCGGTAGGACTTGGGAGAGATTGGGATTATTTTACGCCCGTGGATTATATACGGTTTTGCAGGATGTATGATCAGACCGTAGGGCTGAAAAAATTTCGGGACTTTGTTGGCGTCTGCATCGTTGCACTGGAATATGGTACCAGGAGAGACTCATCATTCGCCGTTGGGGTATGGGATTTGGAATTTGGTTGGCGTCTGCGTCGCTGCACTGGAATATGGTACCGGGAGCGACTCATCATTCGCCGCTTGGGGATTTGGATTTTGGTTGGCGTCTGCATCGCTGCACTGGAATATGGTACCAGGAGCGACTCATTATTCACCATTTTTTTTACCGCGATTGCTCTATCATTTCATATTTTCTTATCGCGAAGGTCGCGATTGCCCTATCATTTCGGCTTTTATTCGCGGTTGCCCCATCATTTCGGCTTTATTTTTATTTTTATTTTTACTCGCCGATTTTTATGCGAGTTGCCCCATCATTTCGGCTTTATATATATATATATATATATATATTATTTTTGTTTTATTTACACATTTTTACATCCCCAGTTTAACGACTTAGAGGTCAACTGTTCCTAGTTTAATGACGTAGTGGTCGATTGTTTTCAGAGAAAGGCAGATGTCTGAGAGAATCAGTTTCACGAAGAACATCGGTCTCCATTTGTATGAAATTGGCGGTCGCGGTTTGACTGTTTGTTAACACTCCTTTGGACAGTTCTATCTCTCCTACCTTGTATTGCTTTTCGACCCAATTTTTGAAGACGAAGCAGTCCTCAATGGCATGACCTATCACTCTGTGATAGAGACAGTATTTGGGGTCGTCGGTCGTATTCACTTCCTGCGGTCTTTTTGACTCTGGCAGTTGTAGACCGTTCCTCAGGGCGTCTTTGAATATTTTACGGATTTTTTCCCTTTTAAAGGAATAGACCTTATCCAGCTTCTCCTTCAGTGGAGATTCTCCTCCCTCTCCGAACACTGGCTTCCGAGGCTGGTCGGCATTAAGCCCGCTCATCCCTAGCTTATTTCGGTCAGCCGAAGTGTTGAAAGATTCAGAATCATCGGAGTTTCCGCCTTTACGATTTTCCTCTTTTCGGTTTCTCCAGGACCTATTGTTATTTTGGGAATCTGAGGAGGACTCCTGCTTTGAACGCTCCAGCATCTGAACTTTCCTGGTCAGCTCTTGGAATGTTTTGGGACTCACGGTACATAGAAACGGGGCCATCCAATTGTTGAGATTTCCGACAAGGAGACTGACAGATTGGTCCTGCTCTATCGGCAGTTCACATTTGACGGAGAGATTGCGCCATCGGGTTATAAAATCCGTGCTGCTTTTGTTGTTCTTTGGCTTGGTCCTTACGAGGTCGGCAATGGTGATCTTATCGCTGACACTTATGAACCTTTGTCGGAACAAAGATTCCATATAGACGAAAGTTGTGACGGAGCCATCCGGTATTCTCGCGTACCAGTCGAAAGCAACATTGGTCAAACTATTAACGAACTGGCGGAGGAGAAGTGCATCATTGCCCGCAGTATTCCCGCATAAGGCTTTAAAATGGGCGACGTGCTGATTCGCATTTGCCCTCCCATCAAATCTTCCGAATTTGGGGATGACATGGCCGCTAGGAAATTCTACCAGATCATACTGAGCAGGATATAGTCTCCCGCTACTGCTAACATTTTTTTGCGCTTCAGCTTCGGCTACCAATATTTTGACTTTGTTGGCAACCAAATCCATGATTTGATCTTGAGTTAGCGGGCTACTGTCATCAGTAGCCAAGACATTTCCCGAGATAGGATGCGACTGACTTTCATGCGGTCTACCCACTTTTGGATTTGAGGGAATAGGCGCCGGCTGCCTTAGGACATCGTTTCCGGGTTCATGAGCAGAGCCCCGCGCCTGATTAGGCGGCTGAGAGGCAAGTCGGGCCATGAGCTGCAAGACGACATTTGTTAAGTCGTCAATTTTGGAGTAAAGTTCGGCCATCTCCTTGTTTTTTCTTCTGAGCTGTTTTTGGAGCTCTTGGAGAAGTTGCTGCTCTACTTTCTTAGGACGGAAGATTGGCTCCTCTTCGCTTTCCGAGCCCGAATCCTCATGAACCGAGGGATCTCTTCGCTTATCAGCTTCACTGGGAGGATTTTCATTATCTTCCGGAGGATGCTGGTCTTGGGAAGTGACAGCCACATTCACACCAGATTGGATTTGAGATGTAATGGCCCCATCCTTACTCTTGCTGCACGTGCCCACCATGTAGATAGTGTGGACCACATATCCATCCATTTCCTTATCTTTGGCGGGGTAACCCTGTTCTTCGAATCTCACAAGGTTCAGCCTAGCAGGAGCCCTAGCCCTTTTGTTGGCTCTATATCTGAGCCTTTTCTGCCTTAGCTTCTCAATTTTAAGGGCTTGGCAGGAATCTGTTTCCTGGGAAGCCACCGTGAGTCGATTAGCGGGGAGCTTAGAGAAGACACCCGATCGAGCAGTGATTAGTTTCAAAGATATATGTTTGTTAACCGTAATCAGAAACGGCGTCGCTTTGCAGCTAGCCGGTGAATACGGGTCGATCCACAGAGATGTGTAATTTTCTTAATGTGTTTTTACGAGTTGATTCTAAATGTTGTTTGGATTGATTTTATTAAATCTAAAAAAAACTAAATTAATCTAAATTAAAGTCTTGCTAGGGTTAGGCTTAGGGGAAGTTGGGAGATTAAAGGTTTCCTCACCGCTTTCAATGTCTTATTTTAGATCTATTAGATGTTATAGTAATTATCAATAAAGTGGATTAGAATCTTTTGGGAAGATGTTTCTTCCTTAGATTCTTGTCCTTCCTTTATCGATCCTTACCCTAACTTCCATGGAAAACACATGCAACCGGTCCTTTATACTACGGTGTCACCGTTACCTCGAGGGGTAAGGTGCCGTAGGGAGCAGTGTGTGCGTGTATGCATGGAGTTCTAATTCTTAGTTGTGAAGGGCATGAAAGGGGTGAGAGATCTTATCTCTCAAACCTTTCCCTAAGCTAACCCTAACAAGCGAGGAGATTACTTGCTCATTAGGTGATTAAAAGGCATTCTAATTAAAAGAGAATTAAAACAAGGAATTAAAATTAACTTACTAATTTTTATTGATGGCTCCCTCCAAGCAATAATACAGAACAGATCTGAATTTGTGAAATGAAAAGAGGCATAGGGTTTTACAATTTTTGATTACAATTTATAAGCAAACAGGAGAATTTAGGGTTACGGAATTCGCACATGTGCAATTACAGATTTGCCTACGAAAAATCCAAACCCCCGCACCGTCGCACTGACACGAGAAAACTACACCGACGCACCGACTATACGGCCGCGGAACCGCGGCGCCAGCATAGGTTTGGCCGCGGTTCCGCGGCCAAACTAGGGAGTTAGGTTGTAAAACTTTTGGGCTTCCTTTGATGCTTCTTGGGCTTTCTACTTTTATACTTCTTTTCTCCATTTGACTTCTGGGTCTTCTCCAGATCTTCAGTGAAGACTTGTAATGATTTTTTGACCGTTCACTTTGACGTTTCGGACTGCATTGCCTTATACAATTGTGAATTGTTCTTCGTCTAGGCTTGACTAGGATCCGTCTACTTGTTGGTCAAAAGTCCCTTTTCTGTATCAACTTTCGTCTTTTTCACTGTATTTGCTCCAAGAGCCTATATCCTGTAATATGCAATAAACGTGCGTCAAGAGTACCTGTTTATTTATAAAATGAATAAAAATGGGGAGTACCATAATGCAATATTATAGTATGAACAAATACCCCCAAACTTATCTTTTGCTCGTCCTCGAGCAAACTTATTATTTTATTTCCAATAAAACCTAACCGCACTTTTGCAGGGAAACGCGATTGCACTGAGCATGTGCAACAAGCCGTTAAACCTCTAGGTGTCCCTAGTAGGAGGAGTGTTGTTTCCTGAGGGTTTTCAGCGGATTACACCCAAAAAATCCTATCAACTCGGCCCATTGACTTTTGTTCTCCAATAAGGTTTTCTAACAAGGAATTCTATTATCTTTTGACTCGCAAATTATCCACCCACATTCTTCACGCTTCCTCATTATTTAACTTAAGATTATATATGTTATGTAGACCTACTTAGCTTTCGGCATCTCTTAAGTCTTCTTTCTAGGGTTTCATCTTCAATAGGAATTTCTATCAACTCTATTAAAGATACAAGTTCTATCTTTCATTCTTTTCTCTTATCTAAACTCTAATCACATATCCCCACGTGTGTGTATAGATCACCCCTACACTTGGAAATTCAAATTAAGCAATCGTACTCTCGTCCATTGTCCAAATCACTTATTAATTAGTGAATTTTTTTAAATGAAATTTGCTTACACATCCTTCATACGACCATTAATACTTCTTGAGGTACCAACGGCCGATTACAAGATGCGTTAGCACTTTAAAGCGTACTTCCTAGTTTTGCAACACCCAAGGCCTTAGCAGTGACTCCCAAACCAGTTGGTCTAAGGCACTAGGTGATGAAGCACCCTCGCTAAACATTTTTTTTATTTTTGCAGCCTTAAGTAATCACAAAAACCAGTGTCCATTTTTTTATATTCTTTATTCACATTTATATATATATATATATTATTGTACTAAGGACTTTAGACAAGAGCATTTCAAGGTCTCTTCTACTATTCCAAGTTTCAAGGTGTGTGATTGTGCAAATTGTAGGGTATACATTTTCAGAATCTAGACTTAAGTTAGGAACTATTTTTCAAACTTATACTCTAATAAAAGCTTCAATATCTTTCCTTCGTTTCGACTTAGCCCAAGAAGTGAACCCAAAGTTTGCCTATTTCTAAATAAACTACAAGGCATATACTTTCTATCGTTAAACTTTAAACAAGGTTATCTTTAGGGTTTTTAATTCATTAAGTCTAAGATCTAGTTGTTCCTAACCAGTTAACCTATTTGTCAAACACAAGTCAAATAAACCAAAATTGAATACGATATTATTCATAATTTTTGAAATTTTTTCAAATTTTTATGTTTTTTTTAAAATAAATATGCAAATGCAAAAAATATATACAAATGAATGCGAAGGAAGAAGACGTACCGAGCATACCCCCAAACTTGAACTTGACAGTGTCCTCACTGTCATACTAAACCAAGAGGATCAAAATACCGGCACTTCCCTGTTTATTTATTTATAATTTTTTTTATTGTTAAGAAAAACAAAAATATATACAGAAAGGCCCTCCCCCAAACTTCATTTAAACTATGTTAGACATTACTGCCAAACCTTGCATAGACCAAACGTTAACACCAACCAGTTGAAAAGTTTATCAGTAAAGAGTATCAGTTGGTGGAAGAATAAGTCGTAGCGATCCATAAAGAATTGGGGAAGATAGAAGTGGTGGTATGGAAGGTATGGAAGTGAATAGACAGGAGGTGGTGATGAATCAAAACGAGAATGCGAATGATCAGCAATCAGTGGAATGTTGGCATTCTCATAGCTTATTAAAAGAAATGGGGGTGGTTCAACTTCTAAAGGAGGAGGTTGACTCACCACAATACCCCCAAAATGTTTCTGTGGGTCCTCTATTGACTTGGCAGCATCCATCAATTGCATATGATATTCAATTATAATGGAACTGATCTCCTCGATGTCCACCATAGTCCAACCGAAAACTTACCGCCTATCTTGTAAGACTTTTAAAATAGCGTTCTCTTGCTCGAAAGCTAGAGAGGCTGATATTATAATGGGAAAAGTCTCATTCTCACCTATGTAAGCATATTTAAGGTGAGGCAGTAAGGACATGAGTTCGAGTTTCGGAGGCAAAAGAATCATTGCGGAATCTACCTCGAACTCAAAGGACTCCAACACAGGTTCGAAATCACTGCAAACAACCGATTCGGATGGTTCAACTAACTCATCCAAAAATTCAAAAAACTCATATTCGGGCTGTGAGTCGTCATCATCCGAAAAAGTGAAACATTCATAATCCATATCGGTTGTGTCAACGGTGGTAGGCTCAAGGAGGGACGCACTAGTGGCGTCAAAACTGTTTTCATCAAACAAGAATCTTTCAAGCTCGCAATCCTCCTGCATGATTTCGTGAATAGAGCAAATTTCTCGTGTACTAGTTTTAGGCACGGGGGGCAGACTTCCCATCTTATAAATATTGAACTCACTAGACATCTTCCCAAAGGATAGAGTCATAGAGCCATTGCGACAGTTTATTACAGCATTAGAAGTGGCCAAAAATGGTCGACCGAGGATCACCAGAATTTGGTTCCGTGGGTTAGCAACATGTTGTGTATCCATAACAATAAAATCAACGGGGAATATGAACTCCCCAACTTTGATCAACACATCCTCTAGCTTACCCCTTGGATGGGTGATTGATCGATCAGCCATTTGGAGAGTATAACGAGTGGGTTTTAACTCTCCAACCCCTAATTGTTCGTACACGGAGTAGGGAAGCAGGTTAACACTAGACCCAAGATCTAAAAGTGCTCGATTAATTTTCTTATCCCCAATTGTGATTGAAATCATAGGACAGCCGGGGTCCTTTCGTTTTTGGGGTAAGGTTTGAGGGTGGTTAATAGCATTGCTCACTGCACTAGCCACTAGCACTTTCTTGGGTACTTAAGATGACTTTCTCTTCGAGGTGCATAAGCCCTTTAAGATTTTCGCATATGAAGGGACTTGTTGGATTGCATCCAAGAGAGCTATATTTATACTAACCTGCTTAAATAACTCCACAATCTTCTCTACTTGTGCAGTTGGCTTATTGGGACTCAACCTGTTTAGAAATGGAGCATTTTGAAAATTCGTTGAGTCAAATGTCTGTGGAGTAGAATGTGGAGTAGGAACGGATCCCAGTGTGGGTCCGTTCGGACTAGAAGAAGAAGAGCCTTTTGAAGAATGGAGAATAGGCTCTAGCGGAGGAGATGAGGGTGAAAAAGGAGGAAGAGAAGAAGGAGAAGATGACGATGGAGAAGAAGAAGAAGAAGAAGGACCACCGGCGGGGATGTCATCACTAATACCCACATTATTCTGCAACACTCTTTCGGATCTCAACGTGGTCACCGCATTTACATTGTGATTGTGATATGCGTTTTGTGTGTGACCGGGATTTAGCAATGGTTGAGATGGAAGCTTTCTCTTTTCTCTCTCGCTCAACGCAGTAGTTAATTGTGCAATTTGTGCCTCAATAGATTTGATACTTTGATCGTGTGAAGCATTGTTATGCATCAAAGACTGAACATAATTTTCAAATCTTGCTGCGGATTCTGTAGATTACTTGAGAAATACATCTAGACTTTTTTCTAGCGAGATAACCTTATCATCATTTGGTTGAACCAAATTGTTCGTTCGATTTGTATAAGGTTGTTGTTGGAAAGGTTGCTGGTTTTGAGTTTGTGAAGGTGCTTGTTGTTGTTGTGGAGGAGGAGGTCTTTGAAAATTGTTATTTCCTTGGAATTGTTGATTTTGGTTCCAAGCGAAATTTGGGTGACTCCTCCACCCCGGATTGTATGTCGAAGAGTATGGATCGTTTCTTTGTCGTTGCTGAAATGCAGCATTGACTTGATCCTGTACTTGAGTAGATGCATTATAAGGACACTCTTCGGTTAGATGTGATGGATCCGCACAACAAGCACAAACAGTTCGTGGAGGCATAACAGGGGCAGGAGAAGGCGATGAGATTTTGGTCTCAATGGCTTCTAGCTTTTTCATAAGTGCGGCTATCTCGGCCTTCATAGCAATCGACATATCTACTTGATGTATGCCTGCCCTAGATTGACCAATAGAAGAAGATGATGTGGTCTTGATACTCTCCCACTGAATTGTTTGCTCACTAAGATCCTCAAGAAACTGCAACGCTTCGTCGCTAGACTTGGAGAGAAAATGACCTTGACATATGGTTTCTAGCAACTGCTTCGTTGCCGAGTTCAATCCCTCGTATAATGTTTGGCAAAGTTGCCAACTTTCGATCCCATGATGAGGGCATTAAACGAGTAGGTCTTTAAATCTCTCGAAGCACTTTCAAAATGGTTCGGAAGGAAGCTGTGAAAATTGTATAATCTCGTTACCGATTCTAGCAGTTTTGTGATGATGATAGAACTTTTTCAGAAAAGCTTTCACAAACTCGTCCCAATTTCTAATGGAATGTGATGCGGTGCTGTATAGCCACTTCTCGGCCAGGTCACATAAGGTAAAAGGAATGACCCTTAGCCTTATAGCGTCATCACTTAATTGGGTCGTTTTCATCATAGCGCACACATTTTGGAATTTATTGATAAAGATATATGCATCTTCAGATTCCAAACCATGAAATTTTGGCAGCATATTGATGAACTGTGGTTTTATTTCAAAATTGTCCCCATTTGCCGATGGGGGTGAAAGACATGTAGGTAAAGAAGTGCAGACGGGGTAAAAGAGATCCTGGAGCGCGATTCGTTGGGGCGCTACAACAGGCGGAAGATTCGGGTTATTCGCACCTAACGGAGGTGGAATCATTCCCGTCGATAAGGTATTGTTAGGGTTGAATCCCGACATACCTTCGAAAGAAGAATTTGAAGGTGGAGGTAAGGAAATGGAGGGAATTTCGACTTCGGTGTCGAAAGGTTCGTCGGTCGGTACCAACGAAACACGGACTAATCGGGCGTTAGTATCCCTAGTCCAAAGTGACATACACTAAAAGGGGTAGTGTAGTCAGAAAAAAGAAAAAAACAGAATGTGGAGGTAAGATAACGTCAATGACAAGAAGTGGTGTAAGTGAGTTGCAAGTTCCTTTAGAGACAAGTTGCAAGTTTTGAAAAGATTTTGCTTTTTTTTATGTGAGAATGTTTTCAAAGAGATTTTTTTGAAAAGAGACTTATGACACAAATGTATCAATCACACATGCACAATCAGGCCTAGATCTAGGGTCACCTAGGTCTGCTAGACAGCTCCTAAGTAGGGCTAGAAATAGGACCTCAAACCGCCTCTTCACTGACAATTGCGGCCAGGTAAGTGCCAGGTAAGTGGGAAGGAACCACAGTAGTGGGCCTAATTAATAACCACTAGCCTAGACACACTTGCCTAGACACCGCAAAGTCAGTTAGGATAAACGGTCGATGCCTATACCAGTCCTTTTCCTATTGAGCTCGATGTCCTTAGGGCTGAGTCTAGTATTTTTTAATTAATTGTGGTCAATGCAAATGCTTTAAAGTGTTTTCTGGGGTCCTGGGAAGGGTGATGAAATCCCCACCCAATCTGAGTTTGGTCAATTAGCCCCTTAAAGTCCGATTAAATTATGCAAAACATTAAATTCACTTGCAATCAAATTTTTTAAGCGCGGCGCAAAGAAACCTACAGAAAATCTGTTATTTAGAAGGGGAGAGAAGATTTTTAGCGCAAAAAATTCCTGCAGAAAATTTTCACAAAAGATATATTGTAGGTTGCAGAGGAGAGAGGGAGAAAACAAACCAGAAAATTTTCAGGTGCTGACGTGGCCAAGTAGCAGCGGAACCGTGGTCTGGGGGGCAGTTTTGCCGCGGAAGCGCGGTCGTCTGGGGTGATCTCTCTCTGAAAAAAATTGCACTGCTCTGTTATCAAATTTCCCCTCTGTTCTGATGTGCTTTTTCCTGGTTTGCCCTCTGTAAATTTTTAGATCCTCGATTCTTCGCTGTTCCTGCAAGATTCAAACAATAAAACCTTTCAAACAGATAAAAGTTGATAAAATATTTTTGTATTTTTTTCTATTTTCAGATTTTTATGATTTTTAAGATTTATATCAACCCGAAATTACACAAAAGAAATTTTACGCCATCCCCGGCAACGGCGCCATTTGATTAGTTTCAAAGATATATGTTTGTTAACCGTAATCAGAAACGGCGTCGCTTTGCAGCGAGCTGGGGAATACGGGTCGATCCACAGAGATGTGTAATTTTCTTAATGTGTTTTTACGAGTTGATTCTAAATGTTGTTTGGATTGATTTTATTAAATCTAAAAAAAACTAGATCTATCAATAAACTAAATTAATCTAAATTAAAGTCTTGCTAGGGTTAGGCTTAGGGGAAGTTGGGAGATTAAATGTTTCCTCACCGCTTTCAATGCCTTATTTTAGATCTATTAGAAGTTATAGTAATTATCAATAAAGTGGATTAGAATCTTTTGGGAAGATGTTTCTTCCTCTAGATTCGTGTCCTTCCTTTATCGATCCTTACCCTAACCTCCATGAAAAACACGTGCAACCGGTCCTTTATACTACGGTGTCACCGTTACCTTGAGGGGTAAGCTGGCATAGGGAGCGGTGTGTGCGTGTATGCATGGAATTCTAATTCTTAGTTGTGAAGGGCATGAAAGGGGTGAGAGATCTTATCTCTCAAACCTTTCCCTAAGGCTAACCCTAACAAGCGAGGAGATTACTCGCTCATTAGGGAATTAAAAGACATTCTAATTAAAAGAGAATTAAAACAAGGAATTAAAATTAACTTACTAATTTTTATTGATGGCTCCCTCCAAGCAATAATACAGAACAGATCTGAATTTGTGAAATGAAAAGAGGCATAGGGTTTTACAATTTTTGATTACAATTTATAAGCAAACAGGAGAATTTAGGGTTACGGGATTCGCACATGTGCAATTACAGATTTACCCACGAAAAATCCAAACCCCGCACCGTCGCACTGACACGATAAAACTACACTGACGCACCGACTATACGGCCGCGGAACCGCGGCGCCAGCATAGGTTTGGCCGCGGTTCCGCGGCCAAACTAGGGAGTTAGGTTGTAAAACTTTTGGGCTTCCTTTGATGCTTCTTGGGCTTTCTACTTTTATACTTCTTTTCTCCATTTGACTTCTGGGTCTTCTCCAGATCTTCAGTGAAGACTTGTAATGATCTTTTGACCGTTCACTTTGACGTTTCGGACTGCATTGCCTTATATAATTGTGAATTTTTCTTCGTCTAGGCTTGACTAGGATCCGTCTACTGTTGGTAAAAAGTCCCTTTTCTGTATCAACTTTCGTCTTTTTCACTGTATTTGCTCCAAGAGCCTGTATCCTGTAATATGCAACAAGCGTGCGTCAAGAGTACCTCTTTATTTATAAAACGAATAAAAATGGGGAGTACCATAATGCAATATTATTGTATGAACAAGCAGTTGTCAGGGGCACCGCCGGAGCTTGCTCGAGACGCCTTGTTGCTTTGTTGGTGTTGATGGCCTTGCCCCCAGCTGGGGCCAAGGAAAGTCGTTCAAACACCGACTTGCATTTGAGTTGGGGCGTCTTTGAAACCACCACATTTGGCCTCTTGCCTTTCGAGACGGGTTTGTCTGTCACCGGGGCTTGAGGTGCTGGGATGGCATTAGCCGGGACAAACAGAATAGACCCAAATTATAGCAGCGGTTCTTCCTAATGTCGTCCGAGACTTGCCGGGAGGACCATCCTGCCGTCTATCTTCATCGTGTAGAAGACGTGAGCTAAGTTAATCTTTGGAGACATTGTTGAAAATTGATTTCTTGAAAACCTGCATGAAAAAGCATTATTTTAGTATAAATGTAGATATGGATATTGATTGAGTTCGCATGGATATTTAATCCTAAATATGGGAGGAGAGATAGGTCCCACTGGACGTGCCAGAATCTGTAGGGTGTTTTTCATCACCCTATTGAGATGGGAATACGCGCGCTTGTCAGGCGCATTACAGATTCTTCCTGCCTAGGGTAGGCTGAGATTTATTGATTGTGGGGATCCGAATCTCCGGCAGCCGTGGACTAAGCTGCCGTTAATTACCCTTCGCCATTGGAGCTAGAGAACCTCCGATTGACGGGTCAAACAGGTCATACGAATTCAATGTGCGGTATTGTGTTTTGAACGGGTTTTGGATATATCGGGGGCCCCGCAGAGTTTTTACGGGGGTCCCGCTACCCGGATAGCGGGCTGGAGGTCAAGGGGGCTAGCAGCCCCCTTGCGGGGTGTGGGGCAGCGCCTCGTTAGAAATTTTTTCTAGCGGGAACAGTGTTGTGGAGTGTGTATGTGTATACATATATATATATATAAAAAGAATGGGCATCCAAAGGATGCGTGGGAGAAGGCACCAGCGTCTCACGTGCGCAGCACGCGGGCACTCGGCAGTTGGCGCTAGCGCCTTACGTGCCCGGCACATAGGCGCTCGGACGTTGGCGCTTTGGGCGCGAGCGCCTCACGTGCCCGGCACGTGGGCGCTCGGGCGCTGGCGCTGGCGCCTCAAGTGCCCGACACGTAGGTGCTCGGGCGCTGGCGCTGGCGGTTTGGACATTAGCGCCTCACGTGCCCGGCACGTGGGCGCTAGCGCTTTGGGCGCTCGGGCGCTAGCACTTTGGGCGCTAGCGTGCCCGGCACGTGGGCGCTTAGACGCTGGGCGCTTAGACGCTGGGCGCTAGCAGAAAAAGGGACTTGGTCCCTGCACTAGGAGCTGTGCTCCCGATTTGACTTATGGAGTTGAACTTCTAGAAAGAAAGACTCTTCTCTTTTTCTTATATGGAGTTAAACTCCGAGAAACTTTGATTTGTGGAGTTAAACTCCAAGAAATCCTTGTAAATGCTCAAGGGGACCCCTTTCTTCTCCTCTGAGCCTTGGATCTTTCCCAGAATAGGGTCTTTGGAGATGGGTCTCCTCCTTCCTCCCCTCTGTTGACCGGATCTTGGAGAAAAGGGAAGTATGAGATTTTAAAAATCTCTTATTTTTGAGATCTGATGGGAGATCTGAGTTCCCCTTTGTGGGTTTTGTGGTGAAAAACTATTTAGTTTTGGAAAAGGAAAAGTAAAACTGTTGATTTAATTCAAAAGAAAGAAGAAGGTTTAGAACCTTGAGGAAGGAGAAGGAGGCACAGGAACCCTAGTTTTTGGGGAGAAAAAAAGTATATTATTTATTCATCATCATGTTGCCTTATATAGGCTTACACATTTACATATATCCTCTTGGGCTTTACAAAATGGTATTTTGCCAATCTCATGTCTCATGTGCTCATTTCTTTTGCATATAAGCCATGGGCTTTATAAAAATTTGGCTTTATGCCCATTTTGCTTACATTCATGCATAAAAAAAATTACATCAAAATTATTTATTACATGATTTTTATTTTGGCATGAAGGAGGGCCGGCCGCTTCATGTTCGGGCCCGACTCGGGCATGAGCCCACTTGATCTGGGCTTGGGCCCACCTGACTTGGGGTTGACCTTGACTTTGACTTGGTTAACCGGGATGCAATTTTTGACCCCGACAGATAGTAGTTCTCAATTTATACTTGTCATTATCATATCTACACTTTTTTTTGCGGACTTACCGAGCGCTAGTTCGCTGACGGGCATTCCACCCACTTCTTTCTATTCTTGAAATGTTCATCAGGTGGTATTGAGACAAAGGAGATAGGAACGGTCGAGGAGAAGTACAACCAGTTCGCCTCACAACTGGACGTTTAGTTCCATTCATTTTTTTTATTTCATTTCAGCTTATTTATGTATGCCTCATTGTTAAGGCTTATCATGTTATCGTATCTTGTATTCAGATATTATGTCAGCTGTGGATTTTGAATGTAATAAATCAGAGTTGGATTTCATTCTTTTGTTTATTCTTGTTATTTTATATTGCTTATAGACACTTAGTGTATTTATTGTGGGAAATGACCTTCTTGGAATAAATACGCCGCGGGCTTAATCATGTATTGTTGCCGCTTTTTTGGGAAGCGGGGCATGGCAATAAGAAAACCTTGGCTAAGCAATTCCCATCTCTTCATGCCAAAACCTGGAATCCTAGTGCTCTTGTACAAACTCGCGGGCACTTTAATAATGATGATTGGCACTGGAAGCCCGCTTTTCGTGAAACTCTCTCTGAGGTTGATATGAACTCTCTTATGCATCTTATACAATCCATTTCCAAGTGCTATATTGATTCCACTAGCAAAGACGGCATTAGATGGTCTGGCAATAACAATGGTAGATTTACTGTTAAATCAGCTTATAATATTGTTAACTCCACTGCTCGGCCTTTTTCTTATTATAAAACCATTTGGGTTAACTCTGCTCCTCTTAAAATCAAAATTTCTGCTTATTTGTAATGTTGTTTGCATTTTTGACAATTGCATGATTGAATCCTCTAACTATTTTTTTTTAGTGTAAGTTAGCTAAATGTGTATGGAAGGGCATCACTTAAGCCCTCAAGATATAATCTATCCATGTATCTTTTGTTGATGCTACTACAATTTGGAGAGAAATCAACATTCATATAAATATTGATCACTTATGGCTTCTACTCTTATACTCTATCTATTTGTTGGAATATTTGGTTAGTTAGAAACAACAGAATCTTTAATGACACAAATACCCCTCAACCCCTCAAAGCCAACTCCTTAACAATATACTATTGTTCCCCTCCGAACGGCGGCCAAGACGACGTAGAGACGTCTTGTCTGAGATTCAGGGCAGATGCTATTTGGTTTTATCCGTCTACCTCTCCGAAGATGCCAAGTTGATTTATGGCACCATGTATCGGAGGTTTAGACGGATGCGGCCGATGTAGCAGACTTCGTCAGATTCCCCCTCGCTTGAGGGGTTTTTGATTGTGGGGACGCTCTTCCCTGCAGGCGCAAGCCCCTGCAGTTAATTACGTTACCGCATCGCGGTAACCAATTTCTCCTTCTCCATAAATTTCACTTCGTGTCGTGTGTGTTTGTTTTGTTTGTGGATGCCCGTGGATTGTATACGGAGACTAAGTTATGCCGTCACCCGTAGGACGTGGATTAGTCCAAATCCTTATTTACTTAGATTTGGGTTTGGTGTTTTAGTTTAAGGATACGTTAGCCATGTTGAGGCTAAGATCAACTTAAACGCTCGTTAAGGATACGTTAGTCTGATTTGAGACTAAGATCAACTTAACGGAAAGAGCATTTAGGGGCTCTATTGTTCCAGTTTAGGGACGTAGTGGTCCATTTAATGTATATGGCTATCGGGACCCGTCACCTCTCTGACGACGTTGAAGGATTACGACAGGTGTCAGAGGAGTTCGGAGATGTACCCTTGAACCAAAATTGAATAGGGAATATGTAGTCTGATTAAATGTTTAAGGATACGTTAGCCAGATTTGAGGCTAAGATCGACTCAAACGGAATCGTTTAGATCCGACAAAAGAGCGTTTGGAGGCTCTATTGTTCCAGTTTAGGGACGTAGTGGTCCATAGGTAGTTTAAGGACATTGCGGTCCATTGCAAGTTTAGGGACATGGTGGTCCATATTCCAGTTTAGGGACGTGGTGGTCCATTTCCTTTGTGGCCATCGGGACCCGTCACCTCTCTGACGTCATTGAAGGATTACAACGATAAGTGTCAGAGGAGTTCAGAGATATACCCTGGAACCAGGTGTAAATTGATTAAGAGAGCAGCCGTGCTCAGTCAATTTAATTTGAGGACTTACGGCCAGAATTGGGCTAAGTCCAATTGAAAATGTGCAACATTTTATTTATATTTGGCCTATTAGGCCTTAATTAGGGCTCTGCCCCTGCACTGTATTTTATTCTGGCCTGTTAGGCCTTTTAAGTTGGGTTCTGTCCCCTTTTTTATAATGCAGAGCATTTGTTTTAGTCCATTGGGCCTCTTAATTGGGCTCTGCCCCTTAATAATGCGTTGCATTAATTAGTCTGACGGAGCGCTATGTGGCTTGTCAGGCGCTTTGCGCCAATTGAGGAGCGCAAGCTCATGTGGAGGTGACACGTGTCACGCTCTGATGAGCGCAAGCGCAATGCGCTGTGCCAGTGCGCTGCGCTGTTGCGCTGCTGACACGTGGCGCGCTCTGGTGAGTTCCGCTAATGAGAGCAGTGCTCTGTTTTTAGAAGCGCATAGCGCAGATCATTATGGGGCTGACACGTGGCGCTCTCTGGTGGCTTGCGCCAACCCAAGAGCACAACAGTGCAAATTTTGCAAGTGCAGGGCACTGTTTTATTATTTTGATCAATTTTAGATCAAACAAAACAAATTTTCTTGTTTTCAAAGAACCAGTGGTTCATCAAAAGGCAATGCGTTTATTATTATTATATTTTTATTGAAGATCTTAGATTTTGTTCTTAGATCAATGATCTTTTTAGAAGAGATTCTTTTTTATTCAGAGGTTTTTACCTTTTCTTTTTCTGAGCTCTTCTCAAAATTTTCTTTAGAGGAGTTTTCTGTTTTTTCTCTCTGTGTTGATGTCTTTTGAGTTGGGGTCTAGGGGCCTTTATATAGTGCCCATTAATTTGTTAGATTAGTTAAAGAGATCTCTCTATGAGTGATTTGGGGATTTTTCCCCACCGTTGGATCTTTGATCCAAGGGCTTCTGTTTTACAGAAGACAATCTTCTTGTTTTAACAAGAACAGAAAGATGTTACTAGAATTTTAATTCTGTTTGGCGTAAACGCCCCAGCGCTTGACACGTGTCGCGCAGCGCAGCGCAACCGCGCAGGCGCAACCGCGCTGCCGCAACCCCGCAGCGCAGAGCGCAAATCAGCTGAAGCGTTGCTTCTTTAATTAATTTTTTTTTTGAATTTCTTTTAAAACAGAGCCTTGCTCTGATTGGGGGAAACAGAAGTATTGCTTCATTTCCCGTCTTGGGATTTGAACAAAGTTTTGCTCTGAAAGGGAGATTTTCTCCTTTATTATTATTATTATTATTTATTTATTTATTTATTCTTTTTATTGTTATTATTTTATAAGGAGTGGGTTTTGAGCCAAAATTTTGGCGGGAACAAATGCCCCCCACTACTTTGCCCACGTAAGTATATACGTGGGTGAAGTAGTGCAAAGTTATGAGTAGTTATGGAATTGAGGGCTTAGGAGACAAGTTTAGGGTCCTTATAGCCTAAGACTTTTCAATTTTATGAGCCGTGAGGGTCTCACAAAGACTTTTCTCCCTACGGATCGAGAGGATCTCATAGGTGTATTTTCTCCTTAGGAATCGTGAGGATTCCTAAGTGCGTTTTCTCTTATAAGTCTAAGGATCCTATAAGAGAATTTTCCCTCTTACGAGTCGAGAGGACCCGTAAACGGTTGTTTCTCTCCTTGTCGAGATTCGACTTTGGAGAGGGGGACCCATGGATAGTATGCAAGAGACCATTTTGGGCCAACTTACAGGGTCCCGGTGCTTAGGAAACAGGCTTTTTAATCCTTACTGCCTAAGGCTTTATCTTACGAGTCGAGCCGCATCGAGAAGTTCTCGCAAAGACATCAATTTCTTCACAAGTCGAGACGAATCAAGCATTTCTCGCAAGAATATCCTAACGTCACAGTTAACCTCTGCTCTTTACGACAGAAGTCCGTTAGGGTCTGTGGTACTTAGGGTTTTTGTCGTCATACTGTCGCATCAGCTGATATATTCCTCGATAGGTGATCGTGCTGTTCGAGTAGCCCTGCGCCTGCTGTGTCTCTGATCCCTTCTGGGGCTGGACAAGACGTCTTCAAGCAATCCTCCTTGGCAGTTTGACCGTCAGAAGAGCAAGCGTTAGGAATTTTGCCATGTCGCTTTTTGCTTGAGGTTAGGCTCATTTTGGAGAGCCCCGATGAGTCACAACCACTCCGCGTTGGTGTGGGATGATCTCCAATAGTCTTTCAGGTTTTATGTGAGTTGCCGTCAAGACCCTGAAGCTAGGAATTTGGCCTTTGCTTCGTTTGCTGGCATCGCGTCTGCTGTATCGAGACGAATGTCGCGGTTGTCTCTAGGTTGTTGGTGAACCGTCGAGGTTTGGAACTAGGGATTTTGCCGTGGCTCCGTTTGTTTGATTGTTGCGTCTGAACCCTGCTGGAGGAAGAACGCTGGGGTGACATTTCGTCTGCTGTATCAAGACGGATGTCGCGGTTGTCTCTAGGTTACTGGTGAACCGTCGAGGTTTGGAACTAGGGATTTTGCCGTGGCTCCGTTTGTTTGATTGTCGCGTCTGAACCGTGCTGGAGGAAGAACGCTGGGGTGACATCTAGTCTGCTGTATCGAGACAGACGTCGTGGTTATCTCTAGGTTGCTAGTGAACCGTCGAGGTTTGGAACTAAGGATTTTTTCGTGGCTCCGTTTGTTTGATTGTCGCGTCTGAACCTTGCTGGAGGAAGAACGCTGGGGTGACATCTCGTTTGCTGTATCGAGACGGACGTCGTGGTTGTCTCTAGGTTGCTGGTGAACCGTCGAGGTTTGGAACTAGGGACTTTGCCATGGCTCCGCTGTTTGATGATGTCGCGTCCGAATCCTGTTAGAGGAAGAACGCTGGGGTGACATCTCGTCTGCTGTATCGAGACGAACGTCGAGGTGGTGACCATTCCGCACTGGTGCAAGATGATCTCCGATCGTCTTTCAGGCTTTATATGACTTGCCGTCAAGACCCTTAAGCTAGGAATTTGGCCTTTTGCTTCATTTGTTTTGTCACGTCCGAATCATGTTGGAGGAAGAACGGTGGGGTAACATCACGTCTGCTGTATCGAGACGAATGTCGCGGTAGAGCTTGGATTTTACCGTCACTCCCTTTGTTTTGACTGTGAGGTCTTTTGTTGACGTTGCATCTGCATCCCGGTGGACTTTGCGAAGGAGTGCCATTGTCGACATTGCGTCTGCTGTAACGAGACGAATGTTGAGGTGGAGCTAGGATTTTGCCGTCACTCCGCATTGTTTCAACCATGAGGTCTTTCGTTGACGTTGCATCTACATCCTTGCTGGACTGAGGAGAAACGTCGTTGGTGATCTCTAAGTTGTCGATGTAAGTCCATGCCATGCACCCCACTAACTTGCGGGGAGGCGGAATATATGAAAAATGATTATCAAAGCTTCGTAACACGGACTTGAGCGCATGAATCGTAATCTAAACCATTGCTAACGTTATACTAGAGGTTTAACTACTCGGTACCGAAGTTATACCTCACGTTACATGTCCTTCGGGTCTTCATCGCTGTCCTCCACTCCTCGTAGGCTCCTTGAAACATCGGCAACTTCACGGCCTCCTCGAATCAAAGACGATCCACCCGAAAGCTCCTACGCCAAGCTAAATCTCAAACTTGAGATAACTAGGTTGCTTAAAGTGTTAATCTAAGCTACCTAGGGGATATAGAGTGAGGTTATGGATGTTTTAGTCTAGCTAACTCTTGATCTCAACACATGAGAGGTTAGGGTTAGGGTTTCAAGAGAGAGTGAGCTTGAGGAGAGAGGAGGAGAAGATGAGAATGTAAAGAATAATGAACTCATTTTGAATATAACAACCATAACAATTTAATCAAATAAATAAATAAATGATTTAATCATTATGGTTGATGCATTCACCTTGTGTGATTCATCATATGACTCATTATCTCATTAATGAGTCATTAAGTGCAAAGGATGAATCATACAAATGAGTCATTAATCAATTAATGCTCATGCCACCTTAACCCCTTAGTCACCACTCTTCTAGAAGGTTCCCGACAAATTACGAGAACGCCCCTATAATCCGTGAAAACACGGAAAAACTTTAGACTGTATAAATCCTATAACCCGATACTAGAAACTAGCTTAAACCAAAGCCGGCTAGTATAAACTGTCCGAAAAGTCGTACGTGCGTAAACACACGTACGCATCCGAACCCTTGTCGTAAAACCATACGACCTCTATATCGTTTCACCTGGAGCAGGGAAACTCTCTGTGTGGGACTCTAAAGACTCGACACTACGCTGGCAGTGGGTTTAACCACAGACCGCAAGCGGCACTAGCTGTACGTAACGGTCCCTGGGTAGATGTCGATAAGAAGGCCGATGAGGAAAATCATCCGAACTCCCACTGAGCCTGATGTGACAATCTCCGTACAGTCCGGTCTGTTCGTCTGAGACTATCGCATATCAAGCCTAAGGGGCCGCAAGCGTCAGTCCCCTGATAGCTGTATAAGTCGTGTCGGAGCGAAGCCCATTACACCCTGAGAAGCTACTGGAACCTACCAGTATATCTCGCTTGCCCTGACCAAGGACTTTGCGTAATGGCTCTCTGACACAGCGCGATATCATCTCCCAATACCGGGAGAGACGAATCCTATCTAACTGCCACCGCCTCCAAGTGCTCGGGACTGCACCCAACTGCCACCTGTTTGCACGACTCCTTTGAGCCATGGTAGGGTAGCAATCTAAGAACAGTGGGACACACTCGAGGCGAAGCAGCAGTGTCAAGTCTGCGGACTATGCTGTACTCATGTCACCTGGGAACTGTTAACTGACGATGGGTATAATACTAACCAATCAGTTCCCTGGCGAGTCCTGTCCGGTGTACCCGTAACCTAACGAGCACCTGTATACTATCTCCAGTACGACGTACTAATGGCTGTGGGACAGACCATTTCCCCAATTGGGATGAGAAGCGTATACACTTAGTCTACTCCGGAATATCGATGCCCTATCTCGATAATCCAACGACCAGGGACCTGTATAGGATGTTGCTTACAGACTACCCAGCCTCCACTAGTGTGATTGCCATCACGACGCTGGTAATCAAGCAAAGATCCTATGGGCTCTACTAATATGTATAAGTGATACGTTACAAGAGACATATGCACATATTAAAGTAGACACAAACCAAGTAACATACTACCATTTTTAGCAAGACTGTATATATAACTGTGAATATCCCAAGCTTCCATTAAGTAATATACAATCTAGTATGATACAATAATGGCCCCTAGGGCATATACACTAACAATCTCCCACTTGCACTAGGGCCATGAGCTGGCATATCGTAGACCTATCATCTCGAATAGCCTCTCGAACTGTGTCTGAGGAATGGCCTTTGTGAATGGATCAGCAATGTTATCCTCCGTCTTTACTCTCTTCACCTCGATCTCTCGGCGATCTATGATCTCCCTGATCAGGTGATACCGCCTTAAGATGTGTCTGGACTTCTGATGGGACCTGGGTTCCTTCGCTAAAGCTATAGCGCCATTGTTGTCACAATACAGAGGTATTGGATCAACACTGGTAGGAACCACCTGAAGTTCTGTGAGGAAATTCTTCATCCAGACTGCTTCTTTTGCGGCATCGCAAGCAGCTATGTACTCTGCTTCCATCGTTGAGTCAGCAACGGTCTCCTGTTTGGAACTCTTCCAACAGACCGCCCCTCCATTGAGGGTAAAGACATAACCCGACATGGACTTGGAGTCATCTTTGTCACTCTGGAAGCCGGAGTCGGCAAAGGCCTCCATCTGAAGGTCTTTTCCGCCATATACCAAGAACATCTCCTTAGTCCTCCTCAGGTACTTGAGAATGTTCTTTACTGCTATCCAGTGATTCTCCCCTGGGTTTGCTTGATACCGGCTTACTACGCTCAATGCGTATGCTACATCTGGTCTGGTACATAACATCGCATACATTATAGAGCCTACCGCAGAAGCGTAGGGTATAATCGACATGCGATCCCTTTCCAAGTCAGTCTTGGGAGACATATCTTTGGAGAGGGTGATTCCGTGACACGCCGGTAGGTTACCGCGCTTAGAATCTTCCATACTGAATCTCTTCACTATGGTGTCTATGTACCTGGACTGTGAAAGTCCCAATAACCTCTTTGATCTATCACGATAGATCCGGATCCCCAGAATGTAGGTGGCATCATCCAAGTCTTTCATGGAGAATTTATGTGACAAAAATCTTTTGACTGACTGTAATATAGGAATATCATTTCCTATTAGGAGAATGTCATCCACGTACAAGACGAGGAATACTACAGCTCTCCCTACAATCTTACTGTATATGCATGGTTCATCTGGATTTTTGATAAAGTCAAATTCTTTGACAGCATCATCAAAACAGATGTTCCAACTCCGCGATGCTTGCTTTAGTCCATAAATGGACTTAAGCAGCTTGCATACTTTACCGCTGCTCCCACTCTGAATGAATCCTTCTGGCTGATCCATATAGACGCTTTCTTCCAAATTACCATTTAGAAAGGCCGTCTTTACGTCCATCTGCCAGATTTCATAATCGTGGAAGGCAGCAATAGCAAGAAGGACCCGAATAGATTTAAGCATAGCCACTGGAGAAAAGGTTTCGTCATAGTCCAAACCAGGTCTTTGACGGAAACCCTTTGCAACAAGTCTAGCCTTATAGGTTTCAACCTGTCTATCTACACCAATCTTCTTTTTGAAGATCCATTTGCATCCTACGGGTTTTACCCCATCTGGAGCAATGTCCAAAGTCCATACTTTGTTGGTGTACATGGACTCCATTTCGGTCCGCATTGCATCCAGCCATTTTACTGAGTCACCGCTCTGAATGGCTTGCTGGAAGCTAGTAGGCTCATCGTAATCAATAGTGCAATCCTCTCTATCCCCGTCTATGAGAAAACCGTAGTATCTCTCGGGCGGATGAGATTGCCTACTACTCCTGCGGAGTGGCGTTGGGATGTCCTGTTCTTCTTGAACTTCTGGTTCTACCAAACTTTCAGTAATAGTTTGTGTTTCTGGAATTTCTTCCAGTTCTATTTCGCTCCCACTAGTTTCCTTTTCTAAAAACTGATATTCTAGAAAATGGGTATTACGAGAAACAAAAACCTTTTGTTCCTCTTCGTAATAGAATAGATATCCCCTGGAGTTCTTTGGATATCCCACAAACTTACATAGTACCGATCGTACCTCGAGTTTGTCCGCATGCTGCTTTTTAACATAAGCCGGACATCCCCAAATCTTTAGATACTGAAGATAGGGTTTCTTCCCACTCCACATCTGATATGGTGTGGTAGGCACAGTCTTGGTGGGAACCTGGTTCAAAAGATATGCAGCTGATTCTAGTGCATATCCCCAGAATGATCGCGGTAACTCAGCGTTACTCATCATGGAACGAACCATATCCAATAGGGTTCGATTCCTCCTTTCTGATACACCGTTATGTTGTGGTGTGTATGGAGGAGTAAGCTAAGAGAGAATTCCATTCTCTTTTAAGTATCCCAGGAACTTGGCACTTAAGTATTCACCACCTCGATCAGATCTCAGTGTCTTTATACTTTTGCCTGTTTGTTTTTCCACTTCATTCTTGTATTCTTGGAATTTCTCAAAGGCCTCGGATTTATGCTTCATTAAGAAGACATATCCATACCTAGATAAATCATCCGTAAAAGTAATGAAGTATGAATAACCACCTCGTGCATGTGTAGACATTGGACCGCACACGTCACTGTGTACGAGTCCTAAGAGCTCGCTTGCTCTTACTCCGTGTCCAGTGAACGGAGTTTTTGTCATCTTTCCTTTGAGACAAGATTCACAAGTATCATAAGATTGATATTCAAACGGATTCAAATATCCTTCTTTATGTAACTTAGTCAACCTTCTCTGATTGATGTGACCCAGTCTACAATGCCATAAGAAAGCCTGATTTATTTCTGGAGACTTTCTTTTAAGAGTGTTCTGGACATTGAAAACCTGAGCTTGACTTAATACGTATATACCGTTATCTAATGTACCGGACCCAATCAGAACTTGATTTAGGTGGATGTTAACTACATCACTTATGAATGTAAAATCATATCCCTCTCTCGAAAGTGAGGACACTGATATGATATTACAAGTCATACTAGGTATATATAAACAGTTATGTAAAATCAATATATGCCCACTTGTCAAACCTAGGCGATATTCTCCCACGGATTCAGTGTTCACTGTCATTCCGTTTGCAACTCTGAGAGACCAATCACCTACCTTTATAACTCTACTGTTTCTCAAAGCATGTAATGAATTACAGATATGAGATCCTGCTCCGGTATCTAGTACCCAGGAAGTAGAGTTTATTGACATACAGTCTTCAATTACAAATACACTTGAGGCTGAAGCCACAACATGCTTCGTATCCTGGCTACTGGCTTCAAAAGCCTTGCAATCTTTCTGCCTATGCCCAATCCCATAACAATAGGAACGTCCCTCTTTTACTATATCCTGTCTTGAAACTTTTGCCCTTCTCTTTCCTTCTACTTCCCTGGTTTTCTTCAGGATAGAAGGTAGAGACTGTAGAATCAAGTCAATATCTGACCTGTTTCCCAACGTGGTCTGCAAGTCCCGGAGCTCATCAATATAGCTAGTCATTGTAAGGACGTTGTCCCCTACAGATGACCCGTCAGCTAACCTCGCTTGAATTAATTCGTTCGAGGTCTCATATCTTGCGATATGAGATTACTCTCCATATAAATCTTTGTTATGGAGAAAGATGGAAACCAAGTCCATCTTCTCGTGCTGCTTCTGGTATACACCATCAACTGAAGCTAACACGAGGCACTTGGCTTTTGCTTTATCTTTTCCCTTTGTCTGACGGATATCCATATCCGCGACAGTGGAAACTGGACCTGGGACGGCGGGATCTTGAGTAGTAATAGGGTGGTCCAGCTTGTCATAGGCAATGGACATCTGGACAGACTTCTTCCAGTCAAATAAGTCGGATTCAGTCAAATTATTATCTAGATGTAACCTATGTGTGGTCATAAGGTCGCTGCAATTTAAGAGAGAGAAGAAAATACAATTAGCATGATGCTGTTGCAAGTTTAGAGTGGTTTAATTTATCTAAACAGGATGGCTCTCACTGTTTCTCGAATCCTTCCTCAAACCATAAAAGAAGAATTAGCCAGGACCATTCTCACCGTACAATACTTGCTTAACCATTCAGCCAGGCCAGTGTCGATACTTTGAGGGAGGTTTTCCAACGCTTTCGCGAAGTTCCTTAATTAAATAACCTCTTTTCTCTGGGGGCGTAACCCCGCTGACACTTTTCTAGGCACCTACTTGGTTTATAGCATTGATCGTTAAGTGACGAATCTCCTGGTAAGTAGTATATACTCACAGTAGGATCGGGATCCAAGATATCATCTTATGATAATGTTGAAGGAATCCTACCAACATTCATCAAACTCCAAAATGGTATGCTCCTCTCTGCAAATTTCAGTTTCTTTAGAAATTCCCGATGTGGATTTTTGCCCCATGCTCTTATGACTTTGACTAAGGGCCAAATATGTCATAAGTCACATGTCAAGTTCTACCCATCATTGTCCAGGTTAATTTGAACCCACCCGTACATACTCTTGACTAAGGGTCAAGAAAAGCAATACGACTGTTCCAAAACAACGCATCTATCTATGCAACAAATGAATACCCTAGCAGCTACCAAGCACTATGTTTTGACTAAGGGCCAAATATACATAGCTTGAATACTACTGAATACCCAAAATGAAATGACGGAGGGCTACGAATGGTTTTGGCAAAACCGTGAACGTAGTGAACTTGATATAATCGAAGGAACCTGATACTTTTTAAAAGGAGTGGTTAAAGCTCCGCAATTTAAAAAATCCGATCTTTTAAAATAACCGAGTGGTTTCTTTTAAATTTGTTCCAACGATTAAACTATGGTTTATTTTCTTTGCATTATTATAATGCGTCCCATCATTAACCTATCATTGCAGAAAACAACGAAAATACGTCCTCTTATGCCATCCGCATTCGCCATGGGGTCCCGTCATCACCCGTTAGGTTACTTAACTAACGACAGAGCGGGGGCTGGGCTAGCGCGGGTGTAAAACATAAGTGACGTCTAATAGCTATTTATATATAGATATTGTACATTCGTCAGACGCAATAATAAGCATTCCAGATCACAGATAAACTTTATTGGATATGCAAGTAATCCGTGTTTCTTTTGAGCCTGCAAGGAAAGACGGATTACACAGTTGTGATGAATAGCCATTACCCCACCCCAGACCCCTACGGGTACGGCAAACTACCCGCCAAGTACCAGAAGTGAAGCGGTCTGCCTCGACACTTCAAAATACCCGGTAGTTTGTGCACCCCACCTTGGGTCTATCCTAGGAGCAAAAACAGTAAAAAGAAATAATAATACAACGGTGGCTACAATCGCAACCTGGATGTGCCCCACAAAATAATATTACATCAAATTACATTTACATTGAATGAATGAATATTAAATACATCTCAAACCCCGGCTAATCATCACAACAGTCCAACACAGTTCATATACACAAACAGTTATATATAACATCACAGATATGTGCAACCCCCTACCAACCGACATACTAGCAGTCAGGGGAGGTTTACGAACACATAGAACATTACAGATAAAGATCCAATTAGCAAATTGATTAGAACATCGATCGATTACCTATATCCGTGTCTACCCCAAAAGCAAATCATCACAGAGGCAACCTGGGCAGAAACAGTATATACAGGAAAACAAAAAACCCAAAATTATGAATTACTGTGAAACTCCGAGTCAACTCGGCGTTGACTCGGCGGCGGTTCCGCGGCAAAAGCTCTCTATTGCCGCGGAACCGCGGTCGTTTTACCGATTCAGTGACTCGTATTTTCTCAGTATTCATCAATTTCCCTGCTGTGAATTTTAAGGTATGTCAAAAAAATTTTTAGACAGTTTTAAAATTAACAGAAACTATGGGTTTTGGTTTTTCGTATTTCGTATTTTTCGTCGATCGAACTTCTAATCAGTTGCTAACAAGCTAGTAATGGTTTAGTTGGCTCTGATACCACTGTAAGTCCATGCCACGCACCCCACTAACTTGCGGGGAGGCGGAATATATGAAAAACGATTATCAAAGCTTCGTAACACGGACTTGAGCGCATGAATCGTAATCTAAACCATTACTAACGTTATACTAGAGGTTTAACTACTCGGTACCGGAGTTATACCTCACGTTACATGTCCTTTGGGTCTTCATCGCTGTCCTCCACTCCTCGTAGGCTCCTTGGAACATCGGCAACTTCACGGCCTCCTCGAATCAAAGACGATCCACCCGAAAGCTCCGACGCCAAGCTAAATCTCAAACTTGAGATAACTAGGTTGCTTAAAGTGCTAATCTAAGCTACCTAGGGGATATAGAGTGAGGTTATGGATGTTTTAGTCTAGCTAACCCTTGATCTCAACACATGAGAGGTTAGGGTTAGGGTTTCAAGAGAGAGTGAGCTTGAGGAGAGAGAAGGAGAAGATGAGAATGTAAAGAATAATGAACTCATTTTGAATATAACAACCATAACAATTTAATCAAATAAATAAATAAATGATTTAATCATTATGGTTGATGCATTCACCTTGTGTGATTCATCATATGACTCATTATCTCATTAATGAGTCATTAAGTGCAAAGGATGAATCATATAAATGAGTCATTAATCAATTAATGCTCATGCCACCTTAACCCCTTAGTCACCACTCTTCTAGAAGGTTCCCGACAAATTACGAGAACGCCCCTATAATCCGTGAAAACACGGAAAAACTTTAGACTGTATAAATCCTATAACCCGATACTAGAAACTAGCTTAAACCAAAGCCGGCTAGTATAAACTGTCCGAAAAGTCGTACGTGCGTAAACACACGTACGCATCCGAACCCTTGTCGTAAAACCATACGACCTCTATATCGTTTCACCTGGAGCAGGGAAACTCTCTGTGTGGGACTCTAAAGACTCGACACTACGTTGGCAGTGGGTTTAACCACAGACCGCAAGCGGCACTAGCTGTACGTAACGGTCCCCGGGTAGATGTCGATAAGAAGGCCGATGAGGAAAATCATCTGAACTCCCACTGAGCCTGATGTGACAATCTCCGTACAGTCCGGTCTGTTCGTCTGAGACTATCGCATATCAAGCCTAAGGGGCCGCAAGCGTCAGTCCCCTAATAGCTGTATAAGTCGTGTCGGAGCGAAGCCCATTACACCCTGAGAAGCTACTGGAACCTACCAGTATATCTCGCTTGCCCTGGCCAGGGACTTTGCGTAATGGCTCTCTGACACAGCGCGATATCATCTCCCAATACCGGGAGAGACGAATCCTATCTAACTGCCACCGCCTCCAAGTGCTCGGGACTACACCCAACTGCCACCTGTTTGCACGACTCCTTTGAGCCGTAGTAGGGTAGCAATCTAAGAACAGTGGGACACACTCGAGGCGAAGCAGCAGTGTCAAGTCTGCGGACTATGCTGTACTCATGTCACCTGGGAACTGTTAACTGACGATGGGTATAATACCAACCAATCAGTTCCCCGGCGAGTCCTGTCCAGTGTACCCGTAACCTAACGAGCACCTGTATACTATCTCCAGTACGACGTACTAATGGCTGTGGGACAGACCATTTCCCCAACTGGGATGAGAAGCGTATACACTTAGTCTACTCCGGAATATCGATGCCCTATCTCGATAATCCAACGACCAGGGACCTGTATAGGATGTTGCTTACAGACTACCCAGCCCCCACTAGTGTGATTGCCATCACGACGCTGGTAATCAAGCAAAGATCCTATGGGCTCTACTAATATGTATAAGTGATACGTTACAAGAGACATATGCACATATTAAAGTAGACACAAACCAAGTAGCATACTACCATTTTTAGCAAGACTGTATATATAACTGTGAATATCCCAAGCTTCCATTAAGTAATATACAATCTAGTATGATACAATAATGACCCCTAGGGCATATACACTAACAGTCGATGTCGACGTCGAGACCCTGAAGTTAGGGATCTTCCTTTGCTTCATTTGTTAACATTGCGTCTGCTGTAACAAGACGAATGCTGAGGTGGAGCTGGGATTTTGCCGTCGCTCCGCTTTGTTCCGACCACGAGGTCTTTTATTGGCGTTGTATCTGCATCTTGCTAGACTGAGGAGAAACGCCGTTGGTGATATCTAAGTTGTCGATGTTGACGTCGAAACCCTGAAGCTAGGGATCTTCCTTTGCTTCACTTGTTGACATTGCGTCTGCAAAATTGCGACAAATGTCAAGGTTGCCTCTAGGTTGTCTATGAACCGTTGAGATTTGGCTTCACTTTCTGATGGAGCCTGGAGGGAAAGATGTGTTTCCTTCTTTGTTTGTGCCCCTGCATTGTATACAAGGATCGATGTGATCTCACCTGTAGGGCAAAAGTTTCATTCATTTTTTTTATTATTATATTTCCGCGATGCTCTATCATTTCAGCTTTTATATCGCGAAAGTCACGATTGCCCAATCATTTCGGCTATTTTTCGCGGTGCCCAATCATTTCGACTATTTATTTTATTTTCACTCGCTGTTTTTTATTGCGAGTTGCCCAATCATTTCGGCTATTTATTTTGTTTTTACTCGCTGCTTTTTATTGCGAGTTGCCCAATCATTTCGGCTATTTTTCATGCATACATTTTTACTTGCTGCTTTTTATTGCAAGTTGCCATCATTTCGGCTATTTCGTATGCATGTATTGCTCGCTGATTTTCTTTTATCGCGAGTGTGGAATTAGGAATCTGACGCCAATCTTAGTATCAGCATCGCTACAACTGGAATATTGCCAGGAGCGAATCATCATTTGCCATGAAAGGACTCGGAATTTGATACCGTTTTAGGCATCAGCATCACTACAACTGGGATATTGCCAGGAGCGAATCATCATTTGCCTCTGTCAATGTCGAACAAAGGTGGCTTAGTAAACAGGGTTAGGGTCCTGTCGACTAAGGCTTTTGACTTCATGAGCCGTAAGGGTCTCACAAAGGTATTTCTCCCTACAAGTCGTGAGGATCTCGTAGGTGTGTTTTCTCCTTGGGAATCGTGAGGATTCCTAAGTGTGTGTTCCCCCGTAAGTCATAAGGATCTTACAAAAGGATTTTCTCCTTATAAGTCGAGAGGACTCATAAGGGTTGTTCACCGTGCGAACATATCCCCAGTCACGGATGGGACTCGGTTAGGGAAATGTTTATTCGTGCCCGTGCATTGTATACAAGGGTCGGTATGAGCCGCTTGTAGGGCAATATCGGAGGTTGTGGGGGTTGCTTAAGAACAGGTTCAGGTATCTGTAACTTAAGACTTTCAAATCTTATGAGCCATGAGGGTCCCATAAGAGAGTTCTCCTTACGAGTCGTGAGGATCTCGCAAGTGTAATTTCTCCTTAGGATTCGTGAGGATTCCTAAGTGTATTGCTCCCTTGTGAGCCGTAAGGATCTCACGCGGGTGGTTTCTCCTTACAAGGTCGAGAGAACCCTAAAAGTGTCTTTTAACGAGGTTGCGCCCTTTCGGGTTTTCACAAACACTCGCCGATAGCCCTGCTGTTTTTACTCACGGAGCCCTTTCGGGTTTTCATCCGTGCCTATTTTGCTTATGGACATACCGTCTTCCTTTTTTTTATTCTTTTTAACGAGGTTGCGCCCTTTCGGGTTTTCACAAAACTCGCCGGTAGCCCTGCTGTTTTTAGTCACGGAGCCCTTTCGGGTTTTCATCCGTACCCATTTTGCTTATGGATATACCGTTTTTTTCTTTTTTTTCTTTTTTTTACCACGTCAGCCTGAGGATGCTGCGGTAGTAGTTTAAAGACGTTTCGGTCATTTGCAAGTTTTAGGACATTGCGGTCCATTGTTAGTTTAATGACGTTTCGGTCTATTATCCAGTTTTAGGACATAGCGGTCCATTGTTAGTTTAACGACGTTTCGGTCTATGGGGCTTTCCCTATGAATGAGCATGATGCCCCCGGCATATCCATCTTTTTCTGAGCATGTGGTTGTGGCGAGCTCACCTTCCAGTTTTCGGACAGCGCGAGTTTGCCATGTTGGTATGGGTCTTCAACCCAGTTTTTGAAGACGAAGCAATTTTCAATCGGATGACTTACTGCTCGATGGTAGGGGAAGTAATTAGGATTGTTGACATCGCCTGGCTGTAGCGGACGTTTTGGACTTGGAAGATTGATGAGTCTGTCGCGCACTGCCGGCTCGAACAGTCTCCTTGTTTTATCTTGAGGAAAAGAGTAAGGACACCCTAACCTCTCCTCGAGGGATATGCGTGGACGTATATTGTTTTAATGAACAACCGGTCTAAGGCCACTCGATTGTTGTTGAGTGTTGGCGACAAAGGTCATTTTTTCCTTTCCCTTTATCCTTTTTGCTCGATCCTTTGTTTGCGGGGCCGAGATTTTTTCCGAGTAGCGTGCGATTGCAAGGCTGAACGTTCTCGCAACTCCTCAATTCTTTCATTTTTGAAATGGATTCCTTGAGGAGAGGGTTTATGGCAGCTTCTTCGTCAGAGTCGCTTCCAAAGGTGATAATTTGCGATCCCTTGGAGTTAGCTATATGACAGTCGGCGGCGGCTCTTTTGCGCTCATCTATCGCATTTTTCTGATGTCTACGAGCTTCACGCTTTGTCTTATTGAAGTGTTGCTTTTGAGCGGCATACCCTTGCCACCAACACTTAAAAGAGTCGCAGTCTTCGGTAGGATGTATGATCTTCTGATGATATAAGCAGAAGTTATGATGCATCTCTACTCCACCGAGAGTATTTTCTTCAGAGGGTGGTAGCTTCATTCCCACTGATAGGGCTTTAGCGAACCTTTTTCTCGTCTTGAATTTGTTTTTATTCGCAGCGGATGACTTTTGATTTGGCGGAAGTGCCTCGATTCTTTGGTCCAGTAGTCGGTGTTTGGCTCCTTCCAGTTTAGCCATCTCACGCTCTTGATTGGCTTTAACTTTCAGACGAATCTCATTCAGGAAGGCATCGATCAACTCGTCTGACGGCCGCAGAATTTCTGGTTCAGGGTCCGCCCTCGGTTTCTCGACGCAGGGAGCCTCCTCCTCATCCGCCAATGAGTGAGAGATCACATGACAACTCGCTACGTAGTCTTCGGGTTTATCTGATGAGTCTTCTCCATCGTTTTCGTCCTCAACAAAAGAACAAGTTGCCCCCGGCGTGTCCGTCTTCTTTGTAGTGTGTGCCTGTGGTGGGTTTACTTTCCACTTTTCAGACAGCGCGAACTTGCCTTGTAGGTACCGATCCTCGATCCATCCCTTAAAGACGAAACAGTCCTCGATCGGGTGACTTACCGTTTGATGGTAAGGGCACTAATTAGGATTGTTGAGATCGCCTGGCTGCAATAGATGTTTCGGACTCGGCAGATTAATGAGTCCGTTGCACGTGGCCAGTTCGAACAATTTTCTCGTTTTATTTTGAGGAAACGAGTAAGGACGTCCCAGTCTCTCCTCGAGGGATGGGCGTGGACGCACGTTATTTTGGCGAACAACCGGCTTTGATTTGCTCGGCTGTTGTTGAGTATTGGCAACAACGATTGCTTTTTCTTTCTTCTCATTTCGAGAGTCCGGTTTTGGAGGAGACGGTCCATGGCCCATCTGGTCCATTTGGGCTAATTTGTCGATCAAGGCCTGGAAGGTGGTCGGCCTGAAGAACATCATGAATTGGGATATAGTCGCCTGCGGATCGAGAGTGCCCACGAACATGCCCACCGCTGGCACATCTTCGATACGTTGTTCGCATTTCGACCATAGGTTCCGCCATCGTGTTGCGTATTGGACCAACGTTTCGCCTGGCCTTACCCTGGCATTGATCAGTGTTGTTATCGGGGTGCGTCCGCTAGCACTCGCGAATCTTTATGTAAACAGTAGCTCCATCTCCGCAAATGTTTTGACGGAGTCGTTAGGTAGCTCCGAATACCATTCAAAGGCTGTTTCTGCTAAGCTGCCGACGAATTGGCGAAGCAGCAGTCTGTCATCGCCTCCAGTGTTGCCACATAAGGCCCTGAATTGAGCGACATGCTGATGTGGATTCCCTATCCCTTTATATACGTGGAACTTAGGGATCGTATATCCCGGTAGGTAACTGATTTAGTCATACCAACTCGGATAGGGTTGTCCAGTTCTAACAATTTGCCCAGCCGCTTCACTCGCCCGATGAGCTCGTATTTGCTGAGCTATATAATCATCGAGCGCGGCCTTGGAAATGGTTTCATCTTTGGCTGCTGAAAGAGCCAGCGAAGGATTAGATGTCTCCCTTCTATCGTCTTCAACAATGATTGGAGGGTCATCAGCTGGAGGGTCCGGCTGTAATATCATCCCTACCATATCTTGGAAGAGGAGCGCCATCTGTTTTATGTTAGCCGCTTGCTCTGCGGCTTCCTTGTCCTTCTTTTCGAGGACTCTGCGTAAGAAGTCAGCGACAGTTTCTTGTTCGTGTTGCTGTTCTGATGATGCCTCCGGGCTTTCTTTTGGCCCGGTGAGTGCAGCCATTGCAGTCATCATTTCCTGAAGCTTCTGTTGTTGCTCCTGGGCTTTGGTCACAGATCGGGTGAGCGGTCGGTGACCCGTCGAAGCACGGCTTTCCTCCTTTCTGGAAGCCATATAAATGGTATGCACCACCATGCCCCCAGCCTTGGGGTGTTTGTGCTCAGCGCATTTACGGTTCGCCATGTTCACAGGGGCTTTTTGCGGCCTCCTTTTCTTTTGAGTGACTGGAGTTGAGGGGGCTGTTGTAGTGGGCACCCAAGTAGCTGTTGCTTTTTGTGGCTTGACGAAGTAATCCTTCTCCTGCCGAACCTTCATCTTTTTCTGTCGGCGGAGATAGTTTTCATCAATCACCGACTCCTGGACCTGTCGCCAGACTTTGTAAATTTTAGAGGACAGCCATTGAGGGGGCTGCTCTAGCTTCTTCTCTGGAGTATTCTCCATAAGTGAAGGGTTTCATTTCAAAATCGCAGTAGGAGAGTTTCTGCGCACCGTGTTCAGCAATTCAAAACTGTTCCCAGTTGGAACAGCAGCATCAATCCCCACCGTTGGAGCTGGCGGAGTTATCCCAGAAAGGGAGTTGCCCCCAGCCTTCCTCACTCGGCGCCAGTGGCGATGTCGAGCGTGTCTTGCGGATGAAGTTGTTTCAGCTATAAGGGTGACTTCGTCATGCCCCCTGCTTTGAGGAGAGACTATTATTGGTGTTAGCCTGTCAAAGACTGACACCCATTGAGAAGCAATGTCTAATCTGTGAAAGACAGACCTCTGAGCAGGGGAAGCAGCTTTGAGGACCTCGCCTGGAGCAGCAACCGGAATGGCTAGCCTTGTAAAAACTGACTTCTTGGAAAGAGGAGCCTTTCCAATGATTTTGTCCACTTGAGCCGGGGTGGTTATCCGCTTTGGGATGGCAACTTTGGGTATCGCGGGCTTGCAGACGTTCTGGCCCTGTCTGTTGAGAACTGAGGTATTAGAGATGGGCGACCCGTTGAGAAAGGCCGCGGCAGTGGTAAGTCGATCAAAGACCGACTTCTTTGAGGCTTCTTGCAACATCATTGGGGCATTGAAGCTCATTGGTGGGAGCATGGTCCCAAAGAATAGTCCAGTGGTGGCTTGAGTTACCTACTCCACTGGCATCTTGAAAAGAGAGGCCGCTTGGGGCCTGTAAGTCACTCCTCCAGCGGGGACCGAACGAGAGTTGCAGTTGCAAGCAGTGCAGTTTGAAGCCATTGATCTTCTGTTTTCTGCACGGAGAAAGACACCAAATCTTAGTACCTCGAATCCACAGGCAACCACAGCAAACCGCAATTCGTTCGCGAACACGACACACGAAGTGTGGAGTGGAAAGAGGAAAAGGTCCCATCGGGCGTGCCAGAATCTGTTCCCCTCCGAACGGTGGCCAAGACGACGTAGAGACGTCTTGCCTGAGATTCGGGGCAGATACTATTTGGTTTTATCCGTCTACCTCTCCGAAGATGCCAAGTTGATTTATGGCACCATGTAGCAGACTTCGTCAGATTCCCCCTCGCTTGAGGGGTTTTTGATTGTGGGGACGCTCTTCCCTGCAGGCGCAAGCCCCTGCAGTTAATTACGTTACCGCATCGCGGTAACCAATTTCTCCTTCTCCAAAAATTTCACTTCGTGTCGTGTGTGTTTGTTTTGTTTGTGGATGCCCGTGGATTGTATACGGAGACTAAATTATGCCGTCGCCCGTAGGACGTGGATTAGTCCAAATCCGTATTTACTTAGATTTGGGTTTGGTGTTTTAGTTTAAGGATACGTTAGCCATGTTGAGGCTAAGATCAACTTAAACGCTCGTTAAGGATACGTTAGTCTGATTTGAGACTAAGATCAACTTAACGGAAAGAGCATTTAGGGGCTCTATTGTTCCAGTTTAGGGACGTAGTGGTCCATTTAATGTATATGGCTATCGGGACCCGTCACCTCTCTGACGACGTTGAAGGATTACAACGACAGGTGTCAGAGAAGTTCGGAGATGTACCCTTGAACCAAAATTGAATAGGGAATATGTAGTCTGATTAAATGTTTAAGGATACGTTAGCCAGATTTGAGGCTAAGATCGACTCAAACGGGATCGTTTAGATCCGACAAAAGAGCGTTTGGAGGCTCTATTGTTCCAGTTTAGGGACGTATTGGTCCATAGGTAGTTTAAGGACATTGCGGTCCATTGTCAGTTTAGGGACATGGTGGTCCATGTTCCAGTTTAGGAACGTGGTGGTCCATTTCCTTTATGGCCGTCGGGACCCGTCACCTCTCTGACGTCGTTGAAGGATTACAAAGATAAGTGTCAGAGGAGTTCAGAGATGTACCCTTGAACCAGGTGTAAATTGATTAAGAGAGCAGCCGTGCTCAGTCAATTTAATTTGAGGACTTACGGCCAGAATTGGGCTAAGTCCAATTGAAAATGTGCAACATTTTATTTGCATTTGGCCTATTAGGCCTTAATTAGGGCTCTGCCCCTGCACTGTATTTTATTCTAGCCTGTTAGGCCTTTTAAGTTGGGTTCTGTCCCCTTTTTTATAATGCAGAGCATTTGTTTTAGTCCATTAGGCCTCTTAATTGGGCTCTGCCCCTTAATAATGCATTGTATTAATTAGTCTGACAGAGCGCCACGTGGCTTGTCAGGCGCTTTACGCCAATTGAGGAGCGCAAGGGGCAAGCTGATGTGGGGGTGACACGTGTCACGCTCTGATGAGCGCAAGCGCATTGCGCTGCGCTGTTGCGCTGCTGACACGTGGCGCGCTCTGGTGAGTTGCGCCAATGAGAGCAGTGTTCTGTTTTTAGAAGCGCATAGCGCAGATCATTATGGGCTGACACGTGGCGCTCTCTGGTGGCTTATGCCAACCCGAGAGCGCAACAGTGCAGATTTTGCAAGTGCAGGGCACTGTTTTATTATTTTGATCAATTTTAGTTCAAAGAAAACAAATTTTCTTGTTTTCAAAGAACCAGTGGTTCATCAAAAGGCAATGCGTTTATTATTATTATATTTTTATTGAAGATCTTTGATCTTGTTCTTAAATCAATGATCATTTTAGAAGAGATTTTTCTTTATTCAGAGGCTTTTATCTTTTCTTTTTCTGAGCTCTTCTCAAAATTTTCTTTAGAGGAGTTCTCTGTTTTTTCTCTCTGTGTTGATGTCTTTTGAGTTGGGGTCTAGGGGCCTTTATATAGTGCCCATTAATTTGTTAAATTAGTTAAAGAGATCTCTCTATAAGTGATTTGGGGATTTTTCCCCACCGTTGGATCTTTGATCCAAGGGCTTCTATTTTACAGAAGACAATTTTCTTGTTTTAACAAGAACAGAAAGATCTTACTAGAATTTTAATTCTATTTGGCGCAAACGCCCCAGCGCTTGACACGTGTCATGCAGCGCGCAGCGCAACGCAACCGCGCTTGCGCAACCGCGCTGACACGTGTCGCGCAGCGCACAGCGCAGCGCAACCGCGCTGACACGTGGCGCGCAGCGCAGAGCGCAGCGCAACCACGCTAGCGCAACCGCGCTGCCACGTGGCATGCAGCGCAGAGCGCAAGTCAGCTGAAGCGTTGCTTCTTTAATTGATTTTTTTTTTTGAATTTCTTTTAAAACAAAGCCTTGCTCTGATTGGGGGAAACAGAAGCGTTGCTTCATTTCTCGTCTTGGGATTTGAACAGAGGTTTGCTCTGAAAGGGAGATTTTCTCCTTTATTATTATTATTATTATTATTATTATTTATTTATTTATTTTATTGTTATTATTTTATAAGGAGCGGGTTTTGAGCCAAAATTTTGGCGGGAATAACTATATCATTTCTTTACTTGGGTGGGTGGCATGTTCAGGAACCTTAAGAATAATGTCATTAATACCTCTGAGTTTAACAATATCAAATCATTGTTTAAGGGTGAGGTTAAATTCAAATACGGAGAAGTTTTAATCTCTTGCTATCCATCTAACTGCAGTTTTTGTGTTGTATGCTTTGATCATCATAGGCAGATGATGTTAAAAATATCTAATTTGAAAACTGACTTTGTTTTTTTTACAGTGCTTATAGAATTTCTTTCTCTGCCATATAACTGTTTTCTTCTGCAGTTTCAGCTTAACATAAGCCTATAAATCTTATGATAAGATGTTCAGCTCATTTTATTTCAACTGTTTGCTTTCGGAAAATTTTCTTTCTACTAGCTTGTGTCCTTGATTGGATGCAACTAAGTTTTAACTGAGGCCTCTTGATCTATATCATCTACAACACATGAGTTTCTGCTACATATCATTTGTTTGCTTCATATAGGATGTAAATTTCCCAGCTGACGGATGTCGGATCACGTCAAGATGTTACCTTCCGTAGATCTGCTATTTGCTATGATGAACGGCTGAGATTGGGTTGGAGGTTGCCTCCTGAAGTGTGTGGATTCTCAATGGGTTTGAGGTGGTTGAGGCCGATCTACCTGCAAGGAAGTCCCCGGGTGGTTGTACCACCGAGGACCCTCCGACGATCAAGTTAGACCGGATATTTGAGCAGAGTAACGGCCTAGTGAGAAGAGAATGACCTACTTGAAATGTCTGAAGGAGGGTTTATATAGTGGTGGCAACAGGAAGGCATGCACGAGAATCACGCCGGCCGTTACGCTCCCGGCGTCATGTCTGCATGATGGGCGGGATCTCCCATTAATGACGAGACAGGCTCGTTAATGGGGGATCATGATGGCGTGGAACGCGGGACATGGCCGACGGATATCTCGCGTGTGGCGAGATTCATAAAGGTGAGGCGGTTGCGCCTGCGATAGGTGTCGTTGGTCGGTCGATGAGACCGAGGAATACGAGCTCTGTGGGAGGCTCGAGGATGAGTGGGAGGCCGAGGTATCTTGGATCTGCGATAGCCCGGAGATGAGCTGAGAGGGCCGAGGAGACCGATTGTGCAGGGGGCTCGAAGACAAGCCAATGGTTGTTTGTAGGACGGGCATAGGAGTGGTCTGGTCGGCCACTGTAGGTCCTTTCTTGCAAGCTTCGGGACACGTCATCTGCCACGTGTCATGATCTGGGAGATCACCAATATCGAGTATCTTCATTAGCCCCCCACTCTCGTCCCGACCCGCTCACGGGTCGGGTTGAGAGTGGTCTGCCAGATCATCCGAGGTGAGCTCCTTTTCGAAGATATCGCTGGGGCATGTTCCCGGGCAATCAGCTATATTTTCTTGATGACGTCAGTGTATCAGGGGTCAGATCTTCCATTAAAGAGGAAGCGCCGGATCGTGCGTATATTCGTCGAAGCGACAGCCCACGTGTCGAGCGCTGATTGGCCGACGTGACGAACCGCAGGTCTCTACGCCCGATGGGGGCGGCCAATGTGATTGATCAAAGAATTTGTTAACTGCAATGAAGAACGGTGTCGCTTGGTAGCTAGCCGGTGAGTACGGGTCGGTCCACAGGGATTTTGTGTATTTCCTAATTGTTCTAACGAGTTAATTCCAATTGTTGTCGGATTGATTAAATCTAAAAACTAAACTGATCTAGACTAGGATTAAAATCTTGCTAGGGTTAAGTTTAGGTTAAGTTTGGAAAGTCAATATTCCTCACCGCTTTCTATGCCCTAATTAAGATCTATGAGGTGTTATGGTAATAATTAATAAAGGGGATTAGTACCATCCGGAAGAAACAATGTTTCTTCCTCTAGGTTCTTGTCCTTCCTTTCTTAATCCTTACCCTAAGCTCCATGGAAAACATACGTAACCGGTCGTTTATACTATGGTATCACCGCTACCTCATGGGATAGGGTGTCGTAGGGAACGGTGTGTGTATGTATGCATGGAGTCCTATTAATTATATGTGATGGGCAAGAAAAGGGTGAGAGATTTTCATCTCTCAAGCCTTCCCTATTCCTAACCCTAACAAGTGAGGAATTACTCACTCATTAGGGAATTGATTAACATTTTCTAACTATCTAACTAGGGCAGATAAGAAAAATTATACTAAGACAGAATGAAAATTAACTAGGGCAATGAAATAAAAAAACCTTATTTTATTTGATGGCTCTCTCCAAACATTTACACCGAAATTTAGAATTCTGAATAGATGAAATAAAAAGAGGCATACCTCAAAAAGAGCTTTAGGATTTCTTTTTATAGAATATAGAAACCCTAGGGTTACATTCGATTCACGTCTGCATTTACAATTTTACCCCCTAAGAAACCTAGTCAACGCACCGCCACGCCGCCACAGAAATTTCCACCGACCCGGGCTCAACACGGCCGCGGAACCGCGGCCAAGTGCTATGTTTGGCCTCGGATCCGCAGCCAAAAAGGAGGCTTGTTTTCTTCTTTTTGTCGTGCTGCTTCTGGTTGCATTTGTCTTCCTATTTCTTCAGTTGGTTCTTCAGAACGTCTTCTAGTTTTTTTTCCAGTTTTTCTCAGTGCATAATGTCGTGGACTTTTACCGTTTGCTTCGTGTCGAAGTCTTGAACCTTGCGCTGCCTTTATACTATGTGAACATGTTCATTTGTCTTCGTTTATTCTCAAACTGTAGGCTTGATCAAGATTCTTCCATTTGTTGGTCGTAGTCTCACTTTTGTATCGTCTTTTCATCTTTTTCACTGTTTTTGTTTCGAGAACCTGTAACCTGCAACTATGTAGCAGATATGGATCAAAAGCACCTATTTATTTGTAAAATGACTAAGAATGGGGAATATAATAATGCAAAATTATGGTATGAACAAATACCCCCAAACTTATCTTTTGCTCGTCCTCGAGCAAACCTAGTTTTTATTCTCGAAAAAGACCTAGCCTCACTTTCGCAGGGAAACGCGATTGCACTGAGCTCGTGCAACAAGCCGTTAAACCTCTAGGTGTCCCTAGTAGGAGGAGTGTTGTCTCCTGAGGGTTTTCAGCGGATACTACCCACAAAATCCTATCAATTCGGCTCATCGACTTTTATTCTCCAATTAGGTTTTCCAACAAGGAATTCTATTATCTTCGACTCATAAATTATCCACCCGTATTTTTTACGCTTCCTTATCATTTAACTTAAGATTATATATATTTTGTAGACTTAGTTTTTAGCATCTTTTAAGTTTTCCTTCTAAGGTTCTATCTCAACTTAGGAATTTTTATCATCTCTACTAAAGATATAAATCATATTTTTCATTCCTATCTTTCATCCAAATCCCAATCATATACCCCTACGTGTGTGTGTATATCACCCCTACACTTGGAAATTTAAATCAAGCTATTATACTCTTATCCATCGTCCAAAGTACTTTTCAATTGGTCAATTTTTAGATGAAATTTGCTCACACATTCTTCATGCAACCGTTAATACTTCTTGAGGTACCAACGACCGATTACAAAATGTGTTTGCACATTAAGGCGTAAATCCTAGTCTTGTAACACCTAAGGCTTTAGCAGTGACTTCCAAACCAGTTGGTCTAAGGCACTAGGTGATAAAGCACCCTCGCTATATATTTTTCTATTTTTGCAGCCTTAAGTAATTACAAAACCAGTGTTCATTTTTTATCTCTTTATTCACACTTGTATTTTTATTTTATTTTCCTTCATACTAAGGACTTTAGACAAGAGCATTTCAAGGTCTCTTCTACTATTCCAAGTTTCAAGATGCGTGTTTGTGCAATTTGTAGGGTATATATTTTCAGAATTTAGACTTAAGCTTAGGAATTATTTTTCAAATTTATACTTTAATAAAGATATCAATACTTTTCCATTATTTTAAGTTAGCCCAAGAAGTCAACTCGAAATTTGCCTATTTCTAAATAAACTACAAAGACATATACTTTCTACCGTTAAATTTTTAAGAAAGATTATTATTAGGGTTTTTAATTTACTAAGTCTCAGATCTAGTTGTTCCTAGCTAGTTATTCTATTTGGCAAACTCAAGTCAATTAAGGCTAAAATTGAAATTTTTTTTAAAATTTTTCAAATTTTTCAATTTTTATGGATTTTAAAATAAGTATGAAAATGCAAAAATATACATATGAATACGAAGGAAGAAGGCTTACCGAGCATACCCCCAAACTTAAACTTGACAGTGTCCTTACTGTCAGGCTACACCAAGAGAATCAAAATTGCCGACACTCCCCTGTTTATTTTTTTATAGTTTTTTTTATTGTTAAAAGAAAAACAAAATATATATAAAAAAAGGTCCCCCCCCCCAAACTTAAGTTAAACGATGTTACAAGTCAATGCCAAACTTTGCAAAGACCAAAAGTCAACACCAACCAGTTGAAAAAATTATCTGTGTAGAGTATCGGTCGGTAGAAAAACATGTTGTACCGAACCAAGAAGAATTGGGGAAGAGATAAGTGGTGGTATGGAAAGTGTCTGTATGTATGTGAAAGTGAAGAGATAGGAGGTGATGATGAATCAAAACGAGAATGTGAATGATCAGAAATCAGTGGAATATTGGCATTCTCGTAGCTTATTAAAAGAAAAGGGGGTGGTTCAACTTCTAAAGGAGAAGTTTGATTATCCACACAATCCCTGAGATGTTTCAGTGGATCCTTTATTGACTTGGTATCATCCATCATATGCATATGATATTTAATTATGAGGGAACTAATCTCCTCGATGTTCGCCATAGTCCAGCCGAAAGCTTGCCGGTTATCTTGTAAGACCATTAAAAGGGCTTTCTTTTGCTCGAGAGCTAGAGATGCCGATATGATAGCGGGAAAGGTCTCATTCTCACCTAGGTAAGCATATTTAAGGTGAGATGGCAAAGGCTTGAGTTCGAGTTTCGGAAGCGAAACACTTGAAGGTAAAATTGGGGAGGCTATCTCGAACTCAAAGGATTCTAACAATGGTTCGAAATCACTGCTAACAACCGAATCGGATGGTTCAACTAACTCATCCAAAAATTCAAAGGACTCATACTCGGGCGGTGAGTCGTCAAAATCATCCGAAATAGTGAAACATTCATAATCAATATCGGTTGTGCCAACTGTGTTAGATTTAAGGAGGGACGCACTAGTGGCGTCAAAACTGTTGTCATCAAACAGAAATTTTTCAAGCTCGCAGTCCTCCTGCGTGATTTCGTGAATCGAGCAAACTTCTCGTGTACTAGTTTTAGGCACGGGGGGCAGACTTCCTATCTTGTAAATATTGAACTCACTAGACATCTTTCCGAAAGATAGAGTCATAGAGCAATTGTGACAATTGATTACGGCATTGGAAGTAGCCAAAAATGGTCAACCGAGAATCACCGGAATTTGGTTCCATGGGTTAGCAACAGGTTGTGTGTCCATAACAATAAAATCAACGGGGAATATGAAGTCCCCTACTTTGATCAACACATCCTCTAACTCACCCCTAGGATGGGTGATTGATCGATCAACCATTTAGAGAGTACAATGAGTGGGTTTCAACTCTCCAACACCTAATTGCTCGTACATGAAATACGAAAGCAGGTTAACACTAAAACCAAGATCTAAAAGTGCTCGATTGATGTTTTTATCCCCAATTGTTATTGAAATTGTAGCACAACCAGGGTCCTTTTGTTTTTGGGGTAAGGGTTGAGATTGGTTAATAGCATTGCTCACGGCACTAGCTACTAGCACTTTCTTGGGTATCTGAGACTTTCTCTTCGAGGTGCATAAGCCCTTTAAGATTTTCGCGTAAGAAGGGACTTGTTGGATTGCATCAAGAAAGGTATGTTTATGCTAACCTGTTTGAATAACTCCACAATCTTCTCCATTTGTGGAGTTGGTTTATTGGATCTCAACCTGTTTGGAAATGGAACATTTTGAAAATTTGTTGAGTCCAATTTTTGTGGATCAGATTGCGGAGTTGGAACGGATCCCAGTGTTGGTGTGTTCGTGAAGTGAGATGTGGGTCCGTTCAAATTAGAAGAAGTATAGCCTTGTGAAGAATGAAGAATAGGCTCTAACGAAGAAGATGAAGAAGAAGAAGATGATGATGATGAAGAAGAAGATGATGATGAAGAAGAACCACCGGCAGGGGTGTTATTATTAATACCCACGTTATTATGCAATACTCTTCCAGATCTCAACGTGGTCACAGCATTTACATTATGATTTTTTTGTTCATATGCAACATATGCGTTGTGTGTGTGACCGGGATTTGGCAATGGTTGAGATGGAAGCTTTCTCTTTTCTCGCTCGCTCAACGCAGCAGTTAGTTGTGCAATTTGTGCCTCAATAGATTTGATGCTTTGATCGTGTGAAGTATTGTTGTGCACCAAAGACTGAATGGAAGTCTCCAACCTTGCTGCGGATTGTGTAGATTATTTGAGAAACACATCTAGACTTCTTTCTAGCAAGGTGACCTTATCATCATTTGGTTGAACAAAATTGTTTTGAGGGTAAAAGTTGTTAGGCACAAAATTGTTCGTTTGATTTGGGTAAGATTGTGGTTGGAAAGGTTGCTGGTATTGAGTTTGTTGGGGTGCTTGTTGTTGTTGAGGGGGAGGCCTTTGAAAGTTGTTGTTTCCTTGGAATTGTTGATTTTGATTCCAAGCAAAATTTGGGTGACTCCTCCAACCCGGATTATAAGTCGAAAAGTATGGATCATTTCTTTGTCTTTGCTGAAAGGCAGTATTGACTTGATCTTTTCCTTGAACAGGTGGATTGTAAGGACACTCTTCGGTAAGATGTGATGGATCCGACAACAAGCACAAACAGTTCGTGGGGGTAAAGCAGGGGCAGGAGAAGGCGATGAGATTTTGGTCTCAATTGCTTCTAGCTTTTTCTTAAGTGCGGACATTTCGGCCTTTATTGTAATCGACATATCTAATTGATGTATGCCTGCCTTAAACTGACCAACCGAAGAAGATGAGGTAGTTTTAGTGCTTTCCCACTGAAGTGTTTGTTCAGCAAGATTCTCGAGAAACTGCCAAGCTTCCTCACTAGATTTGGTTAGAAAGTGACCTTGACAAATGGTTTCCAACAACTGCTTCATTGCTGGGTTCAATCCCTCATATAAAGTTTGGTAAAGTTGCCAATTTTCGATACCATGGTGAGGGTATTGAACAAGTAGGTCTTTGAATCTTTCAAAACACTTCCAAAAGGGTTCGGAAGAAAGCTGGGAAAATTAAATAATCTCATTGCGAATTCTCGCGGTCTTGTGATGTGGATAAAAATTTTTAAGAAAAGCTTTAACAAACTCTTCCCAATTTTTAATTGAGTGTGATACTGTGATGTATAACCATTTCTCGGCTAAGTCACATAAGGTGAAAGGAATGACCCTTAGCCTAATAGCATCATCAGACAGTTGTGTTGTCTTCATCATTGCGCAAACATTTTGGAATTTGTTTATGAAGATATAGGCATCTTCGAATTCCAGTCCGTGAAATTTTGGCAACATGTTGATGAAGTGGGGTTTGATCTCAAAGTTGTCCCCATTTACCGGTGGGAGTGAAAGACAAGTTGGTAAGGCGGTGCGGATAGGGTAGAAAAGATCCTGGAGCGCGATTTGTTGGGCCGCTTCAACAGGCGGGTGTTGTGGGTTATTCGCACCTAACGGAGGTAGAATCAGTCCCGTGGGTAAGGTGTTGTTAGGATTAAATCCTGACATCTCCTTGTTAGTTATGTATATGCCCTAGAGGCCATTGTTGCACATATGATGTATATTATAATGGATGCTTGGATATATATAGAGAGAACTTTCTTGCTCGTCATGATAGTAAACTATTTGGTTTCACTTTATCTTAATATGTTGACTTGTATTGATTTACTGTCTTACTCTCACATGTTGATAAAGCCCTTAAGATCTGTACTCGACTACTGGGACTATGATGAGATCATACTAGTGGGGCCACGGTAGTCAATGAGTACATCCTGTAACTGTTCCTAGTCGAGCGTGTATCGAGACAGGGCATCGATACACCAGAGTAGACTAGCGTATACGCATCTTGACCCATATGATGGGCGATGGATGATCCTATATCCATCGGTGTTTGACATCAAGGATGGTGTACGGGAGCTCAGTGGAGACTGGGTACACTGGACGGACTCGCCGAGAACTCCCAGATGGTGATATACCACACGTCAGATGGCAGTTCTCCGGTGACACTGGTACAGGGTAGTCTGTAGACCCGAGATCGTCATAGAGTCTTGTGTGCTTCCCACTGTACTTTGATTTCCACCTTTCCACGTCCAAGAGGGCGTGCAAAACGGTGGCTTTTGGGTGCAGTCCCGAATCACATGGAGGCAATGAGCGATAGGAGGGGATTCGTCTCTTCCGGTATAGGGAGTTGATGTTGTGCTGTGTTCGATTGGCTATAACTGGAAGTCCCTGGCCAGGGCTGATATAGAGATTTACTGGTAAGTGTTACCAGTGGTTTCTCGACCCGTTATGAGCCTCACATCGACACGACTTATCGGTTACTGGGGTCTGACGTATACCACCCCTAGACTTGATATGCGACATATCAGACGAAGAGACCGGACTGTACGGGAGTGTTACTGATTGGATTCATAGGAGAGCGTACAAGCTAGCTTGTTGATCTTCTGATCGCTCAATACCTGGGTGGCTGTTACGTTTAGCTGACCGCTTGCAGCCTGTGGGTGTTTGATATGATCATCACCTGCTACCGGCGTATTGACGATTCTTTAGAGTCCTACACAGAGGTTTCTTGACTCAGGCAAAACGGAGTGGGGGCACATATGTGATATGTGCACGATCGAGGATAATGCGATATGAGATACCGTATATTCTCGCGATATTTAGATATGAATCGGATCATCGGATCAAGTGTTGATTCGATGAATCGGTACATGATATATTAGTCGGTTATATTCGATATAGCCGGATTGTCGGATCAAGTGTTGATTCGATAATTTAATGTATAATAATATATATGATATATTGTATTACATTATCTAATATTGGCTCGCTTTATTATTTCATTTTCTCACCGGGTAATACATTGATATATATGCGATATATGTTAATTGTATTATTTTCTTTTGTTACAAATATATAATATATATGTGATATATATTATTGTAACATGGTATGACTACTAATGCAACTTGTTTAGTGGAGATTAAACAAGGTTAGGGTTTGATTTGGGTTAGTTCTTTCTTGCACCTTCTAGAAGCTTTTCTTTTGTCATGAGAAAGATATTATGGTTGATATTTTCTAGTGACTCATGCTTTAATCCAACCCAAACCCTAGCCTTAGTTAATTCTCTACATGAGTTATCCTTATCATCCTTGACCATGGTTGTATTATTAATCATATATTCATTTCATTATTCATCACAAAAGGTTTAATTCATTTTTCTTCTTCTTCTTCAACCTTGAGCTTTGAGAAAGCTTACTAGGTTTTCATTTTGTGATGATTTCATGTGAGAATTTGATATAAAAAGAAAGCATAAATACTACTCCATCATCCTCATCTAATTTAGCTAATTAGATTAGAGTGTTCACCTCATTAGAGTGATAGAGCTTGAGTTATAGAAACTTCGACGTAAATCATCGGAGAAAAGGAACACTACAAGCTAGCATGGATCGTTCGAGTCGTGGAGCCTCTCTTGAGTCCGAGAGATCGTGGATCGTGGTGAAGGGACTTCTACTCAGAGCTTATGAAGTGAAGGAGCGGACTACAAAGGTTGTAATCCCTCACACTTAGTAGTAAAGATGTTTACTTGCATGTTAAACCTTAATAATCTAGCAAAGATCCCGGCTTTGGGTTGTTCGGCACGTCTAAATTTTTATTCGGGCATGGTTGATACCTTATGAATCTTTGTAAGTGTGCCTAGGAACCCTACAGTGGTATCAGAGCTACTAGGCATTGGATGTCGACCTATGGGGGGTTCTCACTGTGTGACAGTGTGGCGAAGCATAGGCTCTTACCCCCAGGGTGTCCCGAGACCAGAAGGTGTTCCGGCGGGTTGTAGTCCTCGCGAAGGGGCATGCGTAAAAAGTAGCTGCTGAGGGATCCGTTGGTGCCACGGTGACCCCATTGGATGGGGTGGCTGCCTGATCTACAGTGGTATCAGAGCCTAGCTAGAGCATTAGTCGACGTGTATACGAAGTTAAAACTTCGATCGAACCCCGAAACGTCGAATTAGACCCCTCTCTGGAAATTTTGTGAAAATGTGATTTTTTCTGCATTAAAAATACTTTAAAAAACCAGCAGGGAATTCTAAGGACAACCCTAAAACACGTGCCCCCAAAGCTCTCAAAGAGCCGTGGAACCGCGGCAAGAACATGCTTGCCGCCGCGGTTCCGCGGCCAAAAGAGGGACTTGGGGACACGTGTTGGTACAGTAATGTCCGTAGCTGTTCCTGCATATTTATGGGTATTTTTAATCTGACTCAAGTGTTGAGTGTTCTGGGGTTTATTTTGTAATCGTAGATTCGATTGGAAAATTTAATTTCGTTATTTTTTTCCGGTATTTTAGAAACTGTTAAAATATTCGAACGGATATCATTAACTCACTTTTTCCCGGCATAAAAAACTTTCAAGTATTGAATTTTTCTTGAGTTTAAATCATTCGAAAAAACGTGCAAGTAACGCGGTGGACCCTCTAGAAGAACACAAACCTTAACTCGATTATGTGACCATCTGAACTGTCTCTAAACCTTAGGGTTTGGGGCAGTACGGCGTGCCATATGTGAGGCGTTGGCTTGACCCTTCTACAGCTAGACCATCGGTACTGTGACATATTCTGGGATTATTTGAACTCCGCTCAAGTGTTGAGGTATTTAGGAAATTTTGGGTATTTGATTATTCTATCGGAAAGTTTAATACTGTCTATTTATCTGGAATGTGATACAATATGTGGAATTCATATAGTTAGGCATGAAATGCGGGGTATGTGATATTTCGGATTTACGATGTCTAAAGTGATTATGGATTCCAAATGTTGTAGTTTTACAATTTCTTTTCTGTGACCGTAAGTGTAGTATGTAGTTGTATTACCGGTTTTCTATATCAACGACGATCAGTGTATGCATACTAACTTACGTTGATGATATGAGATATTATGTGTTGCTGTGATATGTTATATTAGATCGTCGTGTTCTGAATAGCCCGGGGTTTTATGTGAGATGAGGGTTTTCATTTTCATTCATGTAAAATTCATTTGTATGTAATATTCTTTTATTGGGGCACTTCCGGGATGAGGATGATATCACCATTGTATATTATTTACTTTTCCGCATTAGGTAGACCCAAGGAGGGGAGCATAAGTAACCGGGTTCTGGGGTCCAGTGGGAGGCCATCTCGAGGAGTCGAGACCGGGTCTCCTAACCCTAGAATTAGCAGTGTTACTTGCCACTCTCGTAGGGGTCTAGGGATGTGGGTTTGGCTATTCATCGCGACCGTGGAATCCGTGTTTTATACAGGCTCGTATTAAAAACACGGACATCCTAGTATATCCAATATTTCATATATGTTCTTCTGCTGCAATGTTCTGTGATGAGATCATATTACTGCCTGAGATGAATACTTATACTATATATATATATATATATATATATATATATATATGCTGATATATAAATATTACTGCTTTCGTTTCTTCTGTGATGCTTAGGAAGCATAAGCTGATGGGATATATTAATGAGATTAATAAAAGAAAAGAAACCTAAAAAATGTTGTAGAATCAAAACTTTATAAAAAGGGTAGCTACAGTTCTTGCTTTGCATAGTGGTATATATGATATATCCTACACCTTATTCGATGAGGAAAGAGCTGAGATCCCTTCACCGGGAGTGACCTCTTTAGCAAAACTGGCAGATGCTACAAACTCACGGTTTAGTTTTTGATAACTTATATAGTTCTTGCTTTGCATAGCGGTATATATGATATACCCTGCATCTTATTCGATGGGAAAAGAGCCGAGATCCCTTCACCGGGAGTGACCTCTTTAGCGAAACTAGAAAAGCCTCAAAAACACTCTTTTTTCAAAATCACTCGATTCTACGACGATATCAAGTTCATAACGCTCATGGTTTTCTGAAAAACCTGCGTAGCCCTTCGTCATTTCAAATAAAGACTAGTTAGTATTCGTGCTACATTTGTTGACTATGTTAAGGCGTAGTGTGCGGCAGGTGGGTTTAATTCAATCGGGAAATGACGGGTTGAACTTGGAAAGCAATTATGATTTGTTGACTATGTTAAGGTCATAAGTTGCTAGGGGTAAAAGTATTATCGGGAATTTCAAGTGTTGAAATTTGCAATGAGATTGCATACCTTCTATGAGATAGATCCTGATACCCACTACGAGTAAGAGTTACTCCTGGGAGAGTTTTACACAGGACAATTAGTCGATCAAGTAGGTGTCTAGAAAGGTGTTAACGGGGTTATGCTTTTGGGAAGACGAGGTTTATTTTAATTAGGTCTGTGTGAAAGCACGGGGAACCTCTCTTAAGTACCGACACTGATCTGGCTGAAAGATTGACGAAATTGTAGGGTGTAATTAATCCCGGCTAATTTTACCTTTTAGGGTTTGAAGGATGATTTGATAAAAATAGTAGGAGACATCCTGGTTAGATAAGATAATAATGTAAGTCCACGTTGCGACCCCCGGTTCTTACGGGGAGGCGGAAACGGTATAAAAATCAAATTTTTAGCGCATGGGGCAACATGGACTAACAAAGTCGGGATCTTTTCCTAAACTAAAACTAGCAAACAAGCTAAAGAGAGTTAGCTACTCGGAAAGATGGTTATACCTAAACTTGAACTCCTTCTTCTTGAAACCTTATAGAGGTTGATGGTTCTCTTCTCGTCGCTTTGTTCCGTCGAAGATGGATCCACCTGAGGGTTCAACCTTCGGGCTCTTTCTCGAACTTTGAGTGAACTAGAATCTCCGGCTTGCTAAACCCTTGATCCTAGAGTGAGTAGAGAGTGTCTAAGGGGTGCTTTTCTTTTAAGGAGAGGGATTCTCAACACATGAGAAGGATTCTCCTTTGGCTAGAGGAAGAAGAAGATGAAGTGAGGAGAGAGAAGCTAAAAATGATAGAATGAGCTTTCTTTTTCCTTTTTGCAACCATATCAAAAGAAAAAGAATTATCTAATTAGTAATAATAATTCAAATGAGAATAGTTGATGGTTGTTTTGGAATGACCACTATCATACTTCATTAAATGAATGTTGGCAAGAATCAAGGAGCATCCTTGCAAAATAATGATGATGGTCAAACATTCAACCATGGTCAACAAGTCAACCATGGTCAACAAGTCAACAAAACCAACCATAACATAATTTCATTTAATTACTATTATTAATAGATATCTCACTAATTCATTAGGGTTTGGAAAAAAGACGACTGTCAACTGTGCATGCGCACCCGTTTCCGAAACCCTAATGAAAAACCTCTTCTTCCGCCTCAAACAACTGTGTATACACACCTGTATTCTCATTCCGAGGAACAAGAATATCGAGAGATAAAAGCAACCCCAAAACACATACCAGTATCCGGCTCAAACCAGAGCCCGCTGGCAATATCCGTCCGGACTCCAAACGTGCACAAGTGCGCGGATGAGAACGAACCCTGTCGCAAAACCATGCGACCTCTACTCTGTTTTGCCCAGAGGCGAATACCCTCTGTGTGGGACTCTAAAGACTCGACACTACGCTGGCAGTGGGTTTAACCACAGACCGCAAGCGGCACTAGCTGTGCGTAACGGTCCCCAGGTAGATGCCGACAAGAAGGCTGACGAGGTGAACCCCATCTGAACTCCTACTGAGTCTGAATGTGACATTCTCTGTACAGTCCGGTCTGTTCGTCTGATACATCGCATGTCGGGCCTAGGGGGCGGTAAAACGTCAGTCCCCCAATAGCGGTACAAGTCGTGTCGGAGTGAAGCCCAAAACACCCTGAGATAACACTGGAAGCCTACCAGTATATCTCGCTTGCCCTGGCCAGGGACTACTCGTGTAATGGCTCTCCTAGACACAGCGCGATGTCAACCCCCAATACCGGGAGAGACGAATTCTGTCTAACCGTCACTGCCTCCAAGTGCTTCGGGACTGCCCCCAACCACTACCTGTTTGCACGACTCCTTTGAGCCGTGGTAGGGTAGTGATCAAAGTGCAGTGGGAACACACTCGAGGCGAAGTGCCAGTGTCAAGTCAGCGGACTAAGCTGTACTCATGTCACCTGGGAACTGATAACTGACGATAGGTATAATACCAACCTGTCAGTTCCCGACGAGTCCTGTCCAGTGTACTCGTAACCTAACGAGCACCCGTATACTATCTCCAGTACGACGTACTGATGGCTGTGGGACAGACCATCTCCCACACTGGGATGAGAAGCGCATACGCTAGTCTACTCCGGAGTATCGATGCCCTGTCTCGATAGTCCTGCGACTAGGGACCTGTATAAGGATGTGCTTATAGACTACCCAGCCCCCACTAGTGTGACTGCCATCACAACGCTGGTAATCAAGCAAAGATCCTAAGGGCTCCACTAATGCGTATAGGTGATATCGCAAAATAAACACATGTACACATTGAAGCAGAAACAAACCAAGTAGCATACTACTATATTGAGCAAGATTGTTTATACAAGGTGAATATCCCAAGCTTCCATTAAGTAATATACAAACTAGTATGATACAGTAATGGCCTCTAGGGCATATACACTAACAATCTCCCACTTGCACTAAGGCCATGTACTGGCGTATCGAAGACCTATCATCTCGATCAGCCGCTCGAACTGAGTCTGGGGTAGGGCCTTGGTGAATGGATCTGCAGTGTTTTCTTCTGAAGCAACCCTCCGAACCTCGATCTCCTTGCGATCCACGATCTCCCTGATCAGGTGATACCGCCTCAAGATGTGCCTGGATCTCTGATGGGACCTGGGTTCCTTTGCTAAAGCTATAGCCCCGTTGTTGTCGCAATACAGAGGTATTAGGTCAACAATGGACGGAACCACCTGAAGTTCTTTCAAGAACTTCCTTATCCAGACAGCTTCTTTTGCGGCATCAGATGCAGCGATGTATTCCGCTTCCATCGTCGAGTCTGCAACGGTTTCCTGTTTGGAACTCTTCCAACACACCGCCCCTCCATTGAGGGTAAAGACAAAACCCGACATGGACTTGGAATCATCCTTGTCACTCTGGAAGCTGGAGTCAGCAAAGGCCTCAATCTGGAGGTCTTTTCCGCCATACACCAAGAACATCTCCTTAGTCCTTCTTAGGTACTTGAGAATGTTCTTTACTGCTATCCAGTGTTTCTCCCCAGGGTTTGACTGATACCGGCTTACTACACTCAGTGCATAAGCTAAATCCGGTCTGGTACACAACATCGCATACATTATAGAGCCTACCGCAGAAGCTTAGGGTATAATAGACATGCGATCCCTCTCCAAATCAGTCTTGGGAGACATCTCTTTAGAGAGGGTGATCCCGTGACAAGCCGGTAGGTTACCGCGCTTGGAATCTTCCATACTGAATCTTTTCAGTACGGTGTCGATGTACCTGGACTGTGAAAGTCCTAATATCCTTTTGGATCTATCACGATGGATCCGGATCCCCAGGATGTACGAAGCATCACCCAGGTCTTTCATGGAGAACCTTTGTGACAAGAACCCTTTGACAGATTGTAGCATAGGAACGTCATTTCCTATTAAGAGAATGTCATCCACGTATAAAACGAGGAATACTACAGTTCTCGCTACAAATCTACTATAGATGCATGGTTCATCTGGATTTTTGATAAAGCCAAATTCCTTGACCGTCTCATCAAAACAGATGTTCCAACTCCGCGATGCCTGCTTTAGTCCATAGATGGACTTAAGCAACTTGCACACCTTTCCGCTGCTCCCACTCTGAATGAAACCCTCTGGCTGATCCATATAGACACACTCCTCTAAATTTCCATTTAGAAAAGCGGTTTTTACGTCCATCTGCCAAATCTCATAATCGTGGAAGGCAGCAATGGCAAGAAGGATCCAAATGGATTTCAGCATAGCCACTGGAGAAAAGGTTTCGTCATAGTCCAAGCCAGGTCTTTGACGGAAACCCTTTGCTACAAGTCTAGCTTTATAGGTCTCAACCTGTCCATCTACACCAATCTTCCTTTTGAAGATCCACTTGCATCCTACGGGTTTTACCCCGTCTGGAGCAATGTCCAACATCCATACTTTGTTGGTGTACATGGACTCCATTTCGGTCCGCATTGCATCCAGCCATTTTACCGAGTCAACGCTCTGAACGGCCTGCTGGAAGCTAGTAGGCTCATCATAATCTATGATGCAATCCTCTCTATCCCCGTCTATGAGAAAACCGTAGTATCTCTCGGGCGGATGAGACTGCCTACTACTCCTGCGGAGCGGCGTAGGAATGTCCTGTTCATTTGAACCCTCTGGTTCCACTAAGCTTTCAGTAATAGTCTGTGGTTCTGGAATTTCTTCCAGTTCTACTACGCTCCCACTTAATTCTTTTTCTAAGAACTGGTGTTCTAGAAAGTGGGCATGACGAGAAACAAGAACTTTTTGTTCCTCCTCGTAGTAGAAGAGATATCCCTTGGAATTCTTTGGATATCCCACAAACTTACACAGTACTGAGCGCGCCTCGAGCTTGTCCGCATGCTGCTTTTTAACAAAAGCTGGACTTCCCCAAGTCTTAATGTGACTGAGATGGGGTCTCTTCCCACACCACATCTCATATGGTGTAGTAGGCACAGTCTTAATAGGAACTCGGTTCAAAAGGTACGCAGCTGATTCTAGCGCATACCCCCAGAATGATCGCGGTAACTCAGCGTTACTCATCATGGACCGTACCATATCCAATAGGGTTCGGTTCCGTCTCTCCGATACACCGTTGTGCTGCGGAGTGTATGGAGGAGTGAGCTGAGAGAGAATCCCGTTCTCTTTTAAATAATTCAGGAACTCGGCACTTAAGTATTCTCCACCTCGATCCGATCTTAGAATCTTGATACTTTTGCCGGTCTGTTTTTCCACTTCATTCTTATATTCCTGGAACTTTTCAAAAGCTTCGGACTTATGTTTCATTAAGAAGACATAACCGTACCTTGAAAAATCATCCGTAAAAGTAATGAAGTAAGAATAACCGCTTCGCGCATGTGTAGACATTGGACCGCACACGTCGCTGTGTACGAGTCCCAAGAGCTCGCTCACTCTTACTCCGTGTCCAGTGAACGGAGTCTTTGTCATCTTTCCTTTGAGACAGGATTGACAAGTGGCATATGATTGATATTCGAACGGATCCAAATATCCTTCTGTATGTAACTTAGTCAACCTTCTCTCATTGATGTGACCCAGTCTACAATGCCATAAGAAAGTCTGATTGATATCCGGAGACTTTCTTTTGTGTGTATTCTGGACATTAAAAATCTGTGGTTGGTTCAATACGTATATACCATTGCTCAATGTACCTGACCCAATCAGAACTTGATTAAGGTGAATGTTTACAACATTACTTACAAACGCAAATTCATAACCTTCTTTAGAAACCAAAGATACAGAAATGATATTACAAGTTGCGTTGGGTACAAAAAAGCAATTACGCAAAACCAAAACATGCCCATCTGACATTCCCAGGTGATAGTCCCCCACGGCTTTAGCATCCATGCTAGCTCCGTTCGCAACTCTGAGGGTCATGTCACCTGCCTTCAAAAACCTACGGTTTCTCAACGCCTGCAAAGAATTACAGATATGAGATCCTGATCCGGTATCCAATACCCAGGAAGTAGAGTTTATAGAAAGACAGTTCTCAATAACATACACACCTGAAGCTGAAGCCGCAACCTGCTTCAGTTCCTGTGTCCTGGCCTTCCAAGCCCTGCAATCTTTCTTCCAGTGTCCACTCTTGTGACAATAGAAGCATTCCTCTTTACCCACAAGCTTCCCCGCTATCTTTGTTGCCTTTTCCTTTCCCTTCGTACCCACTTTACTAACACCGCCTCTTGGTTTGGCGGGGGCTTTCTTCCTCTTTCCCTTGGCTTTCGCCTTGGACCTAGAGGAAGAAGATCCTCCTACAAACAAAGCGGGTGTTTCCCTGCCCTTCTGTAGGGTGCCCTCTGCGCTCCTCAGCATGTTGAGGAGTTCTGAAAGTTCAACTTCCTTTTCTTGTAAGTTGAAGTTCAGTATAAACTGGGCGTAAGTGGATGGAAGGGACTGGAGAATTAAATCCGTATAGAGTTCACTGTCCAACGTGGTCCCAAGTTCCGTGAGCTCCTCAGTGTAGCCAATCATCTTAAGCACGTGGTCCGCTACCGATGATCCGACGGCCAACTTTGTCGAAAATAACTTCTTCGACACTTCGTATCTTGCGATACGAGACTGCTCTCCATACAGTTCTTTTGTATGGAGAAATATGGACTCCAAGTCCATATTCTCGTGCCTCCTCTGGTGATCGTTGTCCATAGAGGCAAGCACGAGGCACCTAGCCTTCGCGCAATCAATCTCCCAAGTCTTACGGATTTTCTTATCCGCGACGCTGGAGGTGGGACCTGGGACGGGAGGAGCTTTGGTGGTAAGAAGATACCCCAGCTTGTCGTAAATGATTGCCATTTTGACATTCCTGAGCCAATCTTTGTAGTTTGGCCCTGTCAGTATGTTTTTATCTAGAAGTAACTTAAGTCCAGTCATTTCGATTTGGTCGCTGCAGGGGGAGAGAAGAAACACTTAGCACGATGCTCTTGCAAGTTTAGAATGGTTTTTAATTTGTCTAAACAGGATGGCTCCCACTGTCTCTCGAATCCCTCCTCAAACCACAAAGGAAGAATTAGCCGGGATCAATCCTACCGCACAATACTTGCTTAACCGTTCAGCCAGGCCAGTGTCGGTACTTCGAGGGAGGTTTTCCAACGCTTTCGCGAAGTTCCTTAATTTAAGAACCTCTTTTCCCTGGGGGCGTAGCCCCGCTAACACCTTTCTAGGCACCTACTAGGTTTATAGCATTGATCGTTTAGTGAGAAATTTCCCGAGGAGTAGCATATACTCACAGTAGGATCGGGATCCAAATATCATCGCGTGACGAAACTGAAGGAATCCTACCAGAATCATCACACTCCAAATGGTATGCAAATCTAGCAAGTTTCAGTACTTATGAAACTCCCGATGTGGATTTTTGCCCCATGCTCTTATGACCTTGACTTTGGCCAAAATATCATAAGTCACATGTCAAGTTCTGCCCGTCACTATCCAGGTTAATTTGGATCCATCCGTTCCTACCCTTGACTTTGGCCAAAATGGCAGTACAACTGTCCCAAATCAACGCATCTATCTATGCTACACATGAATACCCAATAGCTACCAATCACTATGCCTTGACTTTGGCCAAAATACATAGCTTGAATACTATTGACTATTTATGTGAAACGACGGAGGGCTACGAATGGTTTTGGTAAAACCGTGAACGTAGTGAACTTGATATAATCGATGGAACGAGATAGCTTTTAGAAGGAGTGGCTCAAGCTCCGCATTTAAAAGTTAGTTTTGAAAAGAACCGAGTGGTTTTTCGAAAGTGTTCCATCGACTTTAACTTGGTTTATTATCTTGCATTAGTTCTTTTAATGCGTGATATTCTTGCATTAGTTCTTTTAATGCGTCCCATCATTTAATCCTACCATTGCAGAAAACAACCAAAATATGACGTACGCTTATGCCATTCGCATTCGCCACGGGGTCCCGTCATCACTCGTTAGGTTACTTAACTAACGACAGAGCGGGGGCTGGGCTAGCGCGGCTGTAAAACATAAGCAACGCCTAAATATAAAGCAATGATAGACATTACAGATCACAGATGAATACATTGGATATACTAGCAATCCGCAATCCGTTCGAGCCTGCAACGAAAAGCGGATTACACGGTCGCGGTGAATAGCAAATACCCTACCCAAGACCCCTACGGGTGCGGCAAACTACCCGCCAAGAACCCGGTAGTTTGTGCACCCCTCCATGGGTCTATCCTAGGAGCAAAAACAGTAAAAAGAATTATACAATGACGGCTACAACCCCGACCCGGTTGTGCGGCCATACAAATAATATTATTACATCAATTTACATTTACAAATGAATGAAAGAAAAACAAAAGCTCATCTCACATCCACCCCGGCTATTCACCCGCGACAGTCCAACACATTCATATACACATTCCAATATCAAACACAGATCACAGAGATGTATAACCCCGACTAATCGACTTATAGCGATTAGCCGACGTTCAATACATGCAAACATCACAGATATAACCATCATAGTCAAAGTGCAGTGAAGTTCGGAAAAAAATACGGAATTATAGGACCCCAAAAGAAAATTTCTGTTCTGGAAAATCTGGGCACATATAATATATTTTAAAAATCCCAAAACCAACACAGAGACACACTGCACGAAACCCGATCACCAGAAGACCCTAAACGGCGGCGGATCCGCGGCGCTAAGAATAGGTGAGGCCGCGGATCCACGGCGGTTTGAAGGAATTAGGGGATCGTTTTTCTTGGGTGTTCACACAAAACCCTGAGCCGAATTTAGGTGTATAACAAATCTTGTTTTGACCAGAAAAATTTTTAACAGAAACTAGGGTTTTGCAAAAGTTTGGTTTTTGGATTTTTTCGGTTCCGAACTTCGTTACACTTCACTACCAAGCTAGTTTAAGTTTAGTTAGGCTCTGATACCACTGTAAGTCCACGTTGCGACCCCCGGTTCTTACGGGGAGGCGGAAACGGTATAAAAATCAAATTTTTAGCGCATGGGGCAACATGGACTAACAAAGTCGGGATCTTTTCCTAAACTAAAACTAGCAAACAAGCTAAAGAGAGTTAGCTACTCGGAAAGATGGTTATACCTAAACTTGAACTCCTTCTTCTTGAAACCTTGTAGAGGTTGATGGTTCTCTTCTCGTCGCCTTCTTCCGTCGAAGATGGATCCACCTGAGGGTTCAACCTTCGGGCTCTTTCTCGAACTTTGAGTGAACTAGAATCTCCGGCTTGCTAAACCCTTGATCCTAGAGTGAGTAGAGAGTGTCTAAGGGGTGCTTTTCTTTTAAGGAGAGGGATTCTCAACACATGAGAAGGATTCTCCTTTGGCTAGAGGAAGAAGAAGATGAAGTGAGGAGAGAGAAGCTAAAAATGATAGAATGAGCTTTCTTTTTCCTTTTTGCAACCATATCAAAAGAAAAAGAATTATCTAATTAGTAATAATAATTCAAATGAGAATAGTTGATGGTTGTTTTGGAATGACCACTATCATACTTCATTAAATGAATGTTGGCAAGAATCAAGGAGCATCCTTGCAAAATAATGATGATGGTCAAACATTCAACCATGGTCAACAAGTCAACTATGGTCAACAAGTCAACAAAACCAACCATAACATAATTTCATTTAATTACTATTATTAATAGATATCTCACTAATTCATTAGGGTTTGGAAAAAAGACGACTGTCAACTGTGCATGCGCACCCGTTTCCGAAACCCTAATGAAAAACCTCTTCTTCCGCCTCAAACAACTGTGCATACACACCTGTATTCTCGTTCCGAGGAACAAGAATATTGAGAGATAAAAGCAACCCCAAAACACATACCAGTATCCGGCTCAAACCAGAGCCCGCTGGCAATATCCGTCCGGACTCCAAACGTGCACAAGTGCGCGGATGAGAACGAACCCTGTCGCAAAACCATGCGACCTCTACTCTGTTTTGTCCAGAGGCGAATACCCTCTGTGTGGGACTCTAAAGACTCGACACTACGCTGGCAGTGGGTTTAACCACAGACCGCAAGCGGCACTAGCTGTGCGTAACGGTCCCAGGTAGATGCCGACAAGAAGGCTGACGAGGTGAACCCCATCTGAACTCCTACTGAGTCTGAATGTGACATTCTCCGTACAGTCCGGTCTGTTCGTCTGATACATCGCATGTCGGGCCTAGGGGGCGGTAAAACGTCAGTCCCCCAATAGCGGTACAAGTCGTGTCGGAGTGAAGCCCAAAACACCCTGAGATAACACTGGAAGCCTACCAGTATATCTCGCTTGCCCTGGCCAGGGACTACTCGTGTAATGGCTCTCCTAGACACAGCGCGATGTCAACCCCCAATACCGGGAGAGACGAATTCTGTCTAACCGTCACTGCCTCCAAGTGCTTTGGGACTGCCCCCAACCACTACCTGTTTGCATGACTCCTTTGAGCTGTGGTAGGGTAGTGATCAAAGTGCAGTGGGAACACACTCGAGGCGAAGTGCCAGTGTCAAGTCAGCGGACTAAGCTGTACTCATGTCACCTGGGAACTGATAACTGACGATAGGTATAATACCAACCTGTCAGTTCCCGACGAGTCCTGTCCAGTGTACTCGTAACCCAACGAGCACCCGTATACTATCTCCAGTACGACGTACTGATGGCTGTGGGACAGACCATCTCCCACACTGGGATGAGAAGCGCATACGCTAGTCTACTCTGGAGTATCGATGCCCTGTCTCGATAGTCCTGCGACTAGGGACCTGTATAAGGATGTGCTTATAGACTACCCAGCCCCCACTAGTGTGACTGCCATCACAACGCTGGTAATCAAGCAAAGATCCTAAGGGCTCCACTAATGCGTATAGGTGATATCGCAAAATAAACACATGTACACATTGAAGCAGAAACAAACCAAGTAGCATACTACTATATTGAGCAAGATTGTTTATACAAGGTGAATATCCCAAGCTTCCATTAAGTAATATACAAACTAGTATGATACAGTAATGGCCTCTAGGGCATATACACTAACAAATAACCAATCTAATTTTACAAGAGCATACGCTAAAGTGTTTCCTTCTCTCTCTCTCTCTAGGTAGCGACCATGTCAGGACTTAATCAAGATAATAAATTGGATGTATTGACTGAACCCACTTATTATACTGAGCAAGGGATCGTTGGCCCCGTTATTTCTTATAAGAGTTATAAGACTGAACAGGAAACAGGAGAATATCTGGATTCTCACGCCGCCCAAACAAAGAACATGCATGCTGATGCATCTTCTTCGGGTGTGTTAGTTATTGAGAACTGTTTCTCAGTTCACCCTACGTCCTGGATATTAGATACCGGATCGGGATCCCATTTATGTAAATTGTTACATGGGCTACGTAAAGGTAGAGAACTGGGAAAAGGTGATCATTCCGTTCAAGTAGGGAATGGTGCAAGTATTGCAGCCAAAGCAGTTGGCGAATATCACCTAGTATTACCAAGTCGTAATACAATGATTCTGAATGAGTGCTATTATATACCGAACATGATGTGCAACATTATATCAGTTTCGTTATTAAGTAAAGAAGAATATAATTTTGTAGTAAATGATAATATTATGAACATATTCCTAGATCAAAAGTTGATTGCATCAGGCTCGTTACATAATGGCATATTCATTCTCAATCAAAATACAGTCCTTAATATACAAAACACACACAAGAGGAAGAGTTCAGAAATGAACGAATCCTTTTTGTGGCATTGTAGACTTGGTCATATCAATGCGACACGGCTAGCTAAGTTACATAAGGATGGATATTTGAATCTGTTCGAATTATCATCTTATGATACTTTCCATTCATGTCTCAAAGGTAAAATGACCAAAACTCCGTTTAGTGGACACGGAGAAAGAGTTACGGAATTCTTAGGGCTAGTACATAGTGATGTATGCGGTCCCATGTCTACGCATGTCAGGAACGGTTCTTCCTACTTTATTACATTCACTGACGATCTCTCAAGATTTGGACATGTGTTCCTGATGAAACACAAGTCTGAAGCTTTTGAGAAATTCAGGGAATATAAGCATGAAGTAGAGAACCAAACGGGCAAAAGTATTAAGATTCTTCGATCTGATCGAGGAGGTGAATACTTAAGCAATGAGTTCCTAGATTATCTAAAAGAGAATGGGATTCTCTCTTAGCTTACTCCTCCTTATACACCACAGCACAACGGTGTATCGGAACGGAGGAATCGCACCCTATTAGATATGGTACGCTCGATGATGAGTACAACTGAGTTACCTATTTCCTTCTGGGGATATGCACTGGAGACAGCTGCAGACCTATTGAATATGGTTCCCACCAAATCTGTGCCAACCACTCCATATGAGATATGGAAAGGAAAGAGACCATATCTTAATTATGTTAGGATATGGGGTTGTCCGGCATATGTGAAAACACAAAATCCGGACAATCTCGGGGCAAGGTCTATTCTGTGTAAGTTTATTGGATATCCCAAACATTCGCGAGGGTATATCTTCTACCACACCGATGAACAAAAGGTGTTTGTTTCTCGGCACGCCACCTTTTTAGAAAAGGAATTTCTTGCAAAAGAGATTAGTGGCTCTGAGGTAGAACTGGAAGAAGTTCCAGCAGAACAAACTAAGACAGATGATTTGATGGAACCAGAGGATTCAGTAGTACCCGACGAACCCAGCCTCTCCGCTGATCTAGCAGGGTTTCTCATCCACCTGAGAGATACTACGGTTTTCTCATTGATGGTGGGAGCGAGGATTGCATCATGGAAGATGATGACCCGACTAGTTTCGAGCAGGCCATCACGAGTGGTGACTCTGTGAAATGGCTGGATGCAATGCGATCTGAGATGGAATCCATGTACACCAACAAAGTATGGGCTTTGGAAAATGCTCCTGAAGGGGTAAAACACATTGGGAGCAAGTGGATCTTTAAAAAGAAAATTGGTGTAGATGGAAAAGTTGAGATTTTCAAAGCTAGACTTGTTGCAAAGGGTTTTCGTCAACGACCAGGTGTGGATTATGACGAAACCTTTTCTCCAGTAGCTATGCTTAAGTCCATCCGAATCTTACTTACCATTGCTGCATACCATGACTACGAAATCTGGCAAATGGATGTTAAGACCGCCTTTCTAAACGGTGATTCAGAAGAATGCGTGTACATGACTCAGCCAAAGGGCTTTATAGATAGTGGGAGCAGCGGAAAGGTGTGTAAACTGCTTAAATCCATCTATGGGTTAAAGCAAGTATCGCGGAGTTGGAACATCTGTTTTGATGTTGTAGTCAAAGAGTTTGACTTCATCAAAAACATAAATATACCTTGTATTTATAAGAAGGTTGCAGAGAGTAAGGTTGTCTTTCTCGTATTATGCGTGGATGACATACTCTTGATAGGAAATGATGTTCCTATGCTGCAATCAGTCAAGCTCTTCTTATCACAAAGATTCTCAATGAAAGATCTAGGTGATGCATCCTGCATATTGGGAATCATGATCATAGAGATAGATCTAAAAGGATACTGGGATTGTCCCAATCCAGGTACATTGACACCATACTAAATAGGTTTAGTATAGAAGAATCCAAGCGTGGGAACCTACCCACGATCTCTGGACTCACTCTCTCCAAAGAGATGTCTCCCAAGACTGATTTGGAAAGAGCTCGCATGCAAGGGATACCCTATGCTTCGACAGTAGGCTCTATCATGTATGCGATGCTATTTACCAGACCCGATGTAGCATACTCACTAAGTGTAGTGAGTCGGTATCAAGCAGATCCTGGAGAGAGTCACTGGATAGCTGTGAAGAACATTCTCAAGTACTTACGAAGGACTAAAGAGATGTTCTTGGTGTATGGTAACGGAGAACTCCAGGTGGAGTCCTTTACCGATTCCAGCTTCCAAAGTGATAAGGATGACTCTAAGTCGCACTCAGGATTTATCTTTACCCTCAATGGAGGGGAGGTATGTTGGAAGAGTTCCAAACAGGATACCGTTGCAGACTCGACGATGGAGGCTGAATACATCGCTGCCAACGATGCTGCCAAAGAGGCTGTCTGGATAAAGAAGTTCATTAGTGAACTTGGTGTGGTTCCGTCCATTGAGCATCCAATACCTTTGTATTGCGATAACAATGGAGCTGTGGCTTTGGCCAAGGAACCCAGATCCTATCAGAAGTCCAGACATATTCCGATGCGGTATCACCTGATCAGGGAGATAGTTGATCGCCGGGAGATCGAGGTCAGGAGAGTAGATACGAAGGACAACACTGCGGATCCACTCACGAAGGCCATTCCCCCAGATACAGTTTGAGAAATTATTCGGGATGCTAGGTATGAGATACTACAGCAGCTGACCTTAATGCAAGTGGGAGATTGTTAGTTATGTATATGCCCTAGAAGCCATTGTTGTACATATGATGTATATTATAATGGATGCTTGGATATATATAGAGAGAACTTTCTTGCTCATCATGATAGTATGCTATTTGGTTTCACTTTATCTTAACATGTTGACTTGTATTGATTTACTGTCTTACTCTCACATGTTGATAAAGCCCTTAGGATCTGTACTCGACTACTGGGACTATGATGAGATCATACTAGTAAGGCCACGGTAGTCGATGAGTACATCCTATAATTGTTCCTAGTCGAGGGTGTGTCGAGACAGGGCATCGATACACCAGAGTAGACTAGCGTATACGCATCTTGACCCATATGATGGGCGATGGTTGATCCCATATCCATCGGTGTTTGATATTAAGGATGGTGTACGGGTGCTCAGTGGAGACTGGGTACACTGGACGGACTCGCCGAGAACTCCCAGATGGTGATATACCACACGTCAGATGGCAGTTCTCCGGTGACACTGGTACAGGGTAGTCTGTAGACCCGAGATCGTCATAGAGTCTTATGTGATTCCCACTGTGCTTTGATTTCCACCTTACCACATCCAAGAGGGCGTGCAAAACGGTGGCTTTTGGGTGCAGTCCCGAATCACATGGAGGCAATGAGCGATAGGAGGGGATCCGTCTCTTCCGGTATAGGGAGTTGATGTTGTGCTGTGTTCGATTGGCTATAACTGGAAGTCCCTGGCCAGGGATGATATAGAGATTTACTGGTAAGTGTTACCAGTAGTTTCTCGACCCGTTATGAGCCTCACATCGACACGACTTATCGGTTACTGGGGTCTGACGTATACCACCCCTAGACTTAATATGCGACATATCAGACGAAGAGACCGGACTATACGAGAGTGTTACTGATTGGATTCACAGGAGAACGTACAGGCTAGCTTGTTGATCTTCTGATCGCTCAATACCTGGGTGGCTGTTATGTTTAGCTGACCGCTTGCATGTTGTGGGTGTTTAATATGATTATCACCTGCTACCGGCGTATTGCCGATTCTTTAGAGTCCTACACAGAGGTTTCTTGACTCAGGAAAAACGGAGTGGGGGAACATATGTGATATGTGCACGACCGAGGATAATGCGATATGAGATACCGTATTATATTCTCGCGATATTTAGATATGAGCCGGGTCATCGGATCAAGTGTTGATTCGATGAATCGGTACATGATATATTAGTCGGTTATATTCGATATAGCCGGATTGTCGGATCAAGTGTTGATTCGATAATTTAATATATAATAATATATATGAGTTATCCTTGTCATCCTTGACCATGGTTGCATTATTAATCATATATTCATTTCATTATTCATCACAAAAGGTTTAATTCATTTTTCTTCTTCTTCTTTGTAACACCCGAGTTTATTTATACCAATTCCAGTTTCCGTATTTACTATCCGTGGTCTTTTCTTGATTCAGCGTGTTTGGGTGCGAATGGTATTTTACATATTACGTGCATTCGACCCGACCCGCTTGCTTGAACCTGTTTGACTCTTATTTATAGATTACCTTGACTTGTTGCATGGGCTAGCGCATCTCATAATTTGGTATATACTGGTATTTTATCTAATATCGCATCTTTTGCATATAACAATTTAAATCACGAAAAATAATTTAAAATTGCATTTCATATCCTGCTTGATACCCTAACCCTGTGGTAGCGTCCTTGCATCGTGTTCTCGTCCCGTTCAGTAAAACGGGCGTGTTTGGATGGCTACGCGCACGTACGTGCGTCCGTTCTTGGGGGTATGCATTTCTATTACATAATCCTTCATTTTAAGTTTTGGAACTCACAAATAATTTTTGTATCTCAAATCCAAAATTTTGAACCCGACCCGGGCGCATTTCTGAATTATTTTGTATCCCGCCATATTTTATTAATTCTTAAATTCCTTTAATTCATTAAATATTTTCTTAACAGCCCGGATTTCTTTCACAACTAAATAAAATATTTTAACAATTAAAATCTCTTTAAATTTTTCTCTCAACCAATCCCAGTTTCCCTTTTTTTTACTGGGCCCACCACCACCGAGACTCTCTCTCTTCCCTTCTCTTTCTCTCTCTCTTCTCTCTTTCTTTCTTTGCGAATGCTGCCAACTTTCTTTCTCCCTACTGTTCCTTTTCCCCCTCTCTCTCCTCTCGATCTCTCTTTTCTCTCTCCTCTCGTTCTTTCTCTGTCTCTCTCTCTCTCTCTCTCTCTCTCGTCTCTCTCTCTCTCGTCTATATTTACATATCAAAAACCCTATTCCCTAGGCCTTCCTCTCTCTTCCTCATGAGAATCTTTTCCCTGCTCATGCCTTGCGCCCGTCCATCGCGGTCGCGCTCGTCGCCGTCCTCTCATCGCCGTCGCCCCTACACCCTCGTCCACTCCTCGACCTCCTCTCCTCGCTCACCTCTTTTCCCCAACCACTGCAACCCATACCCACGCCCGTCGCCTGCACACCTCCTTCACCTGCACCCTTCACCGCCGGCGACCCCCACTTCCTCGTCGGCCTCTACTCGTCTTCCTCACCTCTCTCCAACCCCGACACCACCATCACCCACACCTGCAAGCCGACGAACCCATCACCCGAGAACCCACAGAAAACCTATCTTCTCCAACTTCTCCTCGCCGTCACGCTCTTCGCCGGCAACCCCTCGCCGTCACCACCATTCTCGTCACCACCCTCGTCTGCTCCCAACTCCTTCTCCTCGACCTCATCCTTACCTTCCCTGCACTCCTCGACGTCCTTCTTTCCCCGAGCCTGCGCACACCCTCCTCGCCGGTGATCCCTGCCTCCATCTCGTCGGCCTCACCGCCGACCATTCTTGTCGGTCTCCCCTCTCGACCACCTCCTCACCTATCTGTCCCTTCACCCGACGATTTCCCTATAAACCCTTGCACCCACTTTCTCCGAATGCAACACCTACACTTCCTACCTCGCCGGAGACCTCTTCGGCGACCGTACCTCGTCGTCGTCATCATGTACCCTGCTTCGCCTCACCTCCCTTCTAAACCCAGGACACCAAACCCTAGTTTCTTCTTCTTTTCTTCTTCTTCTCCTTTTCTTGATTTCGTGAATACGCGTTTTCCGGTGATCGACGGAGCCATAGCCGTCGCTGTTGATCCGGTGACCCTGGGGACGTTCCAAATAGCGTGATTGCGTTCTTGCCATACCTGGTTCTATTCTGTGCTCGCATGGACATATCGCGATGTTTGTTCCGATATCCGCCGTGGCACGTACCGCTTTGATATCCGTTCAGGCAAGTGAAACTTGCTACATGCTATCTATATGTTTTATAACTATTTATCTGAATATTAAACTTATAGATCAAATCTAAAGGCACGTGTTCCAAGTTAACAGTTTGATGTTCCGTTTATATATTTCAGATTCAGAACTTGAAACTTACCCGTTGCGTTTTAGTTCACTATACTTAGTAACCACATATGTATGTTAAATCATATGATAACTATTTCCATAGTCTATGGTACCTTTTATAGTTTTACCCTCACAGGTGACCGTTTGCATACATCTAGCCTAATTTATATTCAATTGCATATCTAGATTATTTAGTACATATTAACATGATTTTAACATCCATATTTGCTATACTGCATTCATGTAATGTTGAAACCATCCCTTAAACTCAAACTGATAACCGTACATCCAAGAAGTTTAATCTGCACCTATTTGCTTATCATATTACATGTTCCAGTTTATTGTTCTATTAGTACCCATGATTGTGATGTATACACATGCTTATGCTAGTTTGATTATGAGCACCCACATGACATCTTGTGCACCCTGATATGACCTATTACACCTATTACTTGACACGACATGGTACCGTACAACTCTTAACATAAAATGACACCTTTATATATTACCTGACTTGACCTGATGTACCATGGTCTTACCTGTTACCTGATCTTGTGTCTAATGCCAACAAACCTGACTTGTCGTCCTTACGGACCGTTCCTGTTGTCTATCCAGACAAACCTGTACCTGCCTGATCCTGTTTTGGCCTTAGCTCTAGATTATTTAATACATGACTTGAACACATATAACTTGGGGGTATGGGGAAATCAATGATGAAACCTGACTTGTAACTCGACAGTTTCTTGCTTATACTGATCAGTTTTAGAGACTAGGCCAGCCTTGGGATGATGCTGCTGACATCGTTCGTCTTTACATATTTCCTGTTTTAGTGCCTAGCGGTATGTCTCGGTTTCAGCCCGAGAGTTTTAGACCATGGTCCCGGGCATGCACGGGATACTATTGAGTTACATCGATGATTCATCAAATTGATTTCAAAGACTTGAGAGTAGTTAACCCGATAGACCAGTTTAGATAACTCACTACACACTACCCCACTGTCCTTACTTGTATCACTGTTATGCTTGTTTACCATTTATGTTCATACTTGCATGTATTGCTACCCATGTTTATATTATTGCTTGATATTATGACGCGCTGACGTCTGGGTTTTGCATGGCCCAGATCCTCTACCTTTGTTGCAGACTGATCAGGAGTATTGCCGCTGTTAGACCGAGCGGTGAAGATTATGTTGGTATAAAGTTTTACTTTCCAGGTGTTTCATTTATTGTATCTTTTGCTTCCGCATATTATCATTTCTTGACTCATTTATTCTGTCTCATGGACATGTACTAGATAGTATAGTTTACTTTCCTGTTCTTGATATCTCTACAGCCGTAATGTGACTGTGGAAGGATATTTCCCATCCACAGGTAGCATGGTTGGCTATGTCACGTGCCCATCTTAGTGTACTCTGGGAAGCGGGGCGTGACATTCTTCAACCTTGAGTTTTGAGAAAGCTTACTAGGTTTTCATTTTGTGATGATTTCATGTGAGAATTTGATATAAAAAGAAAGCATAAATACTACTCCATCATCCTCATCTAATCTAGCCAATTAGATTAGGGTGTTCATCTCATTAGAGTGAGAGAGCTTGAGTTATAAAAACTTCGACGTAGATCATCGGAGAAAAGGAACACTACAAGCTAGCATGGATCGTTCGAGTCGTGGAGCCTCTCTTGAGTCCGAGAGATCGTGGATCGCGGCAAAGGGTCTTCTACTCGGAGCTTATGAAGCGAAGGAGCGGACTACAAACGTTGTAATCCCTCACACTTAGTAGTAAAGATGTTTACTTGCATGTTAAACCCTAATAATCTTGGAAAGATCCCGGTTTTGGGTTGTTCGGCACGTCTAAATTTTTATTCGGGCATGGTTGATACCTTATGAACCCTTGTAAGTGTGCCTAGGAACCCTACACTCCTTAGAAGACAAAGAATGTGAAGGTGAAGATAATGAAGTGGAAGGAATTTCGACTTCGGAGTCGAAAGCGTCGTCGGTCGGTACCAACGAGACACGGACTAATCGGGCACTAGTGTCCCTAGTCCAACCGGACATACACTAAAGAGGTAGTGTAGTCAAAAAGTGAAAAACAGAATGTGGGGGTAAGAAAACGTCAATGGAAAGAAAGTGGTGTAAGTGGGGTGCACGGATTTTTTAGCAACAAGTTGCAAGTTTTTGTAAAAAATTTTCTTTTCTCTTTTTGTGTTTTTTTTATGTGGAGCTTTTTGCAAAAAAGATTTTCGATAAAAGGCTTAGACACACATTCAATCAACCACAAATGCACAATCAGGCCTAGATCTAGGGTCACCTAGGTCAACTAGACAGCTCCTAACTGTTCCAAAGGGCAAGAAGTAGGACCTCAAACCGCCTCTTCACCGCCAATTGTGGCCAGGTAAGCACAAGTAGAGAAAGGAGGGATCCGCTCACGAATCACCGTGAGACGGGCCTTTTAAAGTTACCTTTCACTACCTGTCTAGCCTAGGCACCACAAAGTCAGGTTAGGATCAATGGTCGATGCCTACAACTATTCCTTTGTCCTATTGAGCGCGAATTCCTTAGGGCTGAGTCTAATTTTTTTTTAATTAATTGATGGTCAATGCAATATGCTTTATGTGATTTTTGGGGTCCTGGAAAGGGTAATGAAATCCCCACCCAATCTGGATTGGTGTTCAAGCCCCTTAAAGTCGATTTAAAATATGCAAAGCAGTAAACAATCACTTGCAAACAATTTTTTTAGCGCGGCACAAAAAATCCTGCACAAGATCAATTATTGGAAGGGGGGAGATTTTTAGCGCAAAGAATCCTGCAGGCAAATTTTACAGAGGAGATATGAAGGGTTGCAGAGAAGGGGAAAAGAAGCTTACAGTGGGTTTCCACAAGCTGACGTCTGCACTAAGCCGCATTTCCGCGGTCAGAAGGGGCTTTACGCGGCGGTTCCGCGGTGAGATGTTCGGTTCAGTTCCCGAGAAATTTTCTGCTCCTCTGTTGTTGTAATCCTCTGTTGTTCGGATCTTCAGTTTTCTATTTCGCTCTCTGGATTTTTCCAGATCCGAACTCGTTCGTCGATCCTGCAAAACTCACACGAAAAACCCTTCAAACAATAAAAAGATGATAAAATTTTTATATTTTTTAATTTTTCGGTTTTTTTTATGATTTTTCAATTTTTATATTAACCTAAAATAGCAAAAAGAAAATAGTACGCCATCCCCGACAACGGCGCCATTTGATTGATCAAAGAATTTGTTAACCGCAATTAAGAACAGCGTCGCTTGGTAGCTAGCCGGTGAGTACGGGTCAGTCCACAGGGATTTTGTGTATTTCCTAATTGTTCTAACGAGTTAATTCCGATTGTTGTCGGATTAATTAAATCTAAAAACTAAACTGATCTAGACTAGGATTAAAATCTTGCTAGGGTTAAGTTTAGGTTAAGTTTGGAAAGTCAATATTCCTCACCGCTTTCTATGCCCTAATTAAGATCTATGAGGTGTTATCGTAATAATTAATAAAGGGGATTAGTACTATCGGGAAGAAACGATGTTTCTTCCTCTAGGTTCTTGTCCTTCCTTTCTTAATCCTTATCTTAACCTCCATGGAAAACATACGCAACCAGTCGTTTATACTACGGTATCACCGCTACCTCATGGGATAGGGTGTCTTAAGGAACGGTGTGTGTATGTATGCATGGAGTCCTATTAATTATATGTGATGGGCAAGAAAGGGGTGAGAGATTTTCATCTCTCAAGCCTTCCCTATTCCTAACCCTAACAAGTGAGGAATTACCCACTCATTAGGGAATTGATTAACATTTTCTAACTATCTAACTAGGGCAGATAAGAAAAATTATACTAAGGTAGAATGAAAATTAACTAGGGCAATGAAATAAAAAAACCTTACTTTATTTGATGGCTCTCTCCAAACATTTACACCAAATTTAGAATTCTGAATAGATGAAATAAAAAGAGGCATACCTCAAAAAGAGGTTTATGATTTCTATTTATAGAACATAGAAACCCTAGGGTTATATTCGATTCACGTCTGCATTTACAATTTTACCCCCTAAGAAACCTAGTCAACGCACCGCCACGCCGCCACAGAAATTTCTACCGACCCAGGCTCAACACGGCCGCGGAACCGCGGCCAAGTGCCATGTTTGGCCGCGGATCCGCGGCCAAAAAGGAGGCTTGTTGTCTGCTTTTTGCTGTGCTGCTTCTGGTTGCATTTGTCTTCCTGTTTCTTCAGTTGGTTCTTCAAAATGTCTTCTAGTTTTCTTCCAGTTTTTCCCAGTGCATAATGTCGTGGACTTTTACCGTTTGCTTCGTGTTGAAGTCTTGAACCTTGCGCTGCCTTTGTACTTTGTGAACTTGTTCATTTGTCTTCGTTTATTCTCAAACTATAGGCTTGATCAAGATTCTTCCATTTATTGGTAGTCTCACTTTTGTATCGTCTTTTCATCTTTTTCACTGTTTTTGTTCCGAGAACTTGTAACCTGCAACTATGTAGCAGATATGGATCAAAAGCACCTGTTTATTTGTAAAATGACTAAGAATGGGGAATATAATAATGCAAAATTATGGCATGAACACAATGCTTAAGCGACAGGTGGAGCGATGGTGGCCGTCGAATGCGAAGAGTCTTTTTGGCGGGAGATGACTGTTGCTGTTGGATTTGTACGCCAGCAGCTATAAGTAGAGGTGGAGTCCTCATTAAAGCCCATACCTCTTCATAATTTTCTCGTCCAGAGTCTCTTTAGCTCGGCTCTCTCCTTTTTAGGTCGGATCTCCGCGTTTTCTCGTCCGAGGACTTCTCTCCATCAAGTTAGATGTCTTCTTCTGAGGAGTCTATAGATGTCATCCGGGTAGATTTTAGGGAGTCTTCTGAGGCTTCCTCTTCCTCTTCTAAGTCGGAGTCCTCCCGGGAAGCTAGGGGGTAATGCTTCCCGGGGTCGTGCGATGAGGGCGATCCCCAGAGCACAGGTCTCAGGTGTTCTTGGCGTACGGTCCTCGCTGAGGCGTGCGGAGGAGCTTGTCAACATCAAGACTCGTTTCCTTATTCCTCCCGGCTATTCGCTTCGACTGGCCGAGAAGGGGGAGAGGGCAAACCAGTTACGGGGCAATGAGATTCCCTGTACCTGGAGGCCTTTTGGGCCGGGTTGCGTCTGCCTTTCGCCCCCGAGGTGATTGCGGCGTTGAACTGTTTTGGGTTAGCCCCGGGCCAGCTGGTACTGAACTCCTGAGGATCCTCCTCGGGTTTCTGGTCCGGTTGAGATTGAGTCAGATCCCTTACGGCTTGAGCCTCCTTGTTTCCTTCCTTTGCTACCAAAACCACCCCGGCGCTCGCAAGGGCGAGCCGAGCCGGGTATATATTTCCTTTAGAAAACAACGGGGGGATGCTGCCGGGTCGGGGATTGTCGTAGTACCTTCTTCCATTCACAATTGGAAGAAGAAGTTTTTCTTTATCGCGCCGCTCGAGGGCGAGGATTGGCCCGTGTCTACCCTGTGGCAAAGGGCCAGCTGTCCGCGGGTGGGGCGGTCGAACGATCCCGACGCAGTGGCGGTGTCAAATTGGGCACCTCCCTCGGGTTGACGTGCTGCTGTCTGAGCGAGCCCTCAGTTGGGCCGGGCTCAGCCCCACCGAGTACACGAGTAAGTTGGGAGCTCTTCAGGCGACTTGTTTAGACTTGTGTATTTTTTCTATTTTTCTTGGCATCGCTGACTCCTCGTATTTATGTCTTATGCAGGACCAATGGATATGACCAACTTCCGCGAAGCAGTGATCGGCGTGATGAGGGGGAAGAAGTCCAAAGGCACCGGCACTTCTCACCCGCCGTCCGTTCCGGCCCCGCCGGCAACCCTTTCACCCAGGTGCCTAAGTGAGCCCCGGGCCCTCGAGTCCAGTCGCACGCCAGTTTGAAAGCGTGCTCAAGCACAAGAGCCTCGGGCTTCCGAGGTGGGGGGCGAGGAGGGTTCTCCCGCGTCGCCCCTCAAGAGGTCTCATAGGAGGGCACCCCGCTCCCCGGCCTCCCCGATCCTTATAGACGATGTGGAGCTTCATTTCGAGGTCCCCTCGGGGCTTTCCATCGCCGACAGCCTGCTCTTGGATATGGAGAGGTCGACCGGAGGCAGGGTCCCCTGAGGAACCCTCCGGTCCCAGATGGCGGCGATAGCTCAATAGGTCGTGCAGGTTAGTGTTCGCACTTCTCTTGGTTCTTCGTCTAACATTTTGTCCACATGGTCGGGTGCTTCCCCTTTTTGACCCTCTTCCTTTCTTCAGGTCCTCCAGCACGTCGCCCTCGTCGTCCACATGGAGGACGAGGAGATCGAACTGGCGATGTGGGTCACAGGTGAGTTCTCCTTGCGGGAGGAGAGCTTAAGGCAGGAGCTGGGGGCAGCGACGGAGAGGGCCGCTGCTCTGGAGGACCAGGTGGAGGCCGGGAACAGAGAGGTCGCTCGGTATCGAGAGGCCGCCCGAGCCACCGAGTCCCAGTTGGAGGACTCCCAGGTGCTCGTTGGTACCATGAAGAAGACGGTGAGCACTCCCCGGAAGGAGAAGGAGGTGGCAAAGGACCGGGCTCGGAAGGCGGTGGAGAGCTATAAAAGGTCGGATCGGTTCTATGCCGACCTTGCCAGTGCCGAGGGCGTCATTTGGCACGATGCCCTTGACTCTGTCAAGGCTCAGATGCCGAAGTTCCCCGACGCCGAGCTGCGGGCTTTATACCCTCTTGACGACGACGCAGGGAGAGCGGCCCCCGGTGGAGTGCGAGGGGTGAGTCGGTCGCCCCGGCTGCCGGCGCTGAAGTTCCTGCCTCTGGTGCCGACCCTGAAGATGTCGCCCCGATGGTCGTAGGGGAGGTGCCGCACGCCGAGGTCATCCCCGCCCCTGAGGCTTGAAGCCCCACGTCTTCTTATTTCTATCCTTTGCTCTGAAATTTTGTAAGCCTCCGGGCACTTTTGTTAGGCTGGGGAGACCATAATACCTTTGTAGAGATTTTTGGTTTATGTGAATAAGAATCTTTTGCAGTTTCTTTACGCGCACATTATCCTTTTGTTTGTAGGGAACATTCGTTATTTGCACGGTTCGGTTTTCATGTCAGGTCGATTCTTCATCTGGAGATCATACGTCGAGTTAAATCTGACCATTAGTTAATTGTGCAAAGGCCGGTAAAAGGTCGGTATCCCCATGGCCCCGAAGTCAATGTGTGGATCACTCAGACGTGAATGGCCTCTTGGCGAAGGCTCGGACCGTGGCTTCGGTGGGTAGTAACACCAGCCATGGATGACTGAGCAGGGTAGCTGCTCGATCGCCTCTGGGCGAGGGCTTTGATCTTTGGCATTGTGAGTGCCTCTTGATGAGGGCTTAGATCCTTGGCGTTTTAGGGTAGGGAGCTACCAGCCAGGGATAACCGAGCGATGGCGGGCCTAGTTGCCTCTTGGTGAGGGCTTTTGATCCTTAGCACGGGAGAGGCCGTTAGAGACCTGCTAAGGACAGGCCGAGCAGGGTTACTGCCCGGTGCCTCTTGGCGAGGGCTTTGATCCTTAAGAGCGGGCCGAGCAGAGTTACTGCCCGGTGCCTCTTGGCGAGGGCTTTGATCCATGGCGTCGTGGGGTAGGGAACTACCAGCCGGGGATAACCGAACAGAGTTGCTTCCTGATTGCCTATTGACGAAGGCTTTGATCCTTAGCGCGAGAGGGGCCGTAAGAGGCCTGCTAAGGACGGGCCGAGCAGGGTTACTGCCCGGTGCCTCTTGGCGAGGGCTTTGATCCTTAAGGATAGGCCGAGCAGGGTTACTGCCCGGTACCTCTTGGCGAGGGATTTGATCCTTGGCGTCATGGGGTAGGGAACTACCAGCCAGGGATAATCGAGCAAGGGCGAGCCCGGTTGCCTCTTGGCGAGGGCTTCGATCCTTAGCACGGGAGGGGCCGTAAGGGGCCTTCTAAGGACGGGCTGAGCAGGGTTACTGCCCGGTGCCTCTTGGCGAGGGCTTTAATCCCTGGCGTCGTGGGGTAGGGAACTACCAGTCAGGGATAACCGAGCAAGGGCGAGCCCGATTGTCTCTTGATGAGGGCTTTGATCCTTAGCGCGGGAGGGGCCGTAAATGGCCTGCTAAGGACGGGCCGAGCAGGGTTACTGCCCGGTGCCTCTTGGCGAGGGCTTTGATCCCTGGCGTCGTGGGGTAGAGAACTACCAGCCAGGGATAACCGAACAAGGGTGAGCCCGGTTGCCTCTTCGCGAGGGCTTCGATCCTTAGCGCGGGAGGGGCCGTCAGGGGCCTGTTAAGGACGGGCCAAGCAGGGTTACTGCTCGGTGCCTCTTGGCGAGGGATTTGATCCCTGGCATCGTGGGATAGGGAACTACCAGCCAGGGATAACCGAGCAAGGGCGAGCCCGATTGCCTATTGATGAGGGCTTTGATCCTTAGCGCCGGAGGGGCCATAAATGGCCTGCTAAGGACGGGCCGAGCAGGGTTACTGCCCGGTGCCTCTTGGCGAGGGCTTTGATCCCTGGCATCGTGGGGTAGGGAACTACCAGCAATGGATAATCAAGCAAGGGCGAGCCCAGTTTCCCCTTGGCGAGGGCTTCAATCCTTAGCGCGGGAGGGGCCGTAAGGGGCCTGATAAAGACGGGCCGGGCAGGGTTATTGCCCGATGCCTCTTAGCGAGGGCTTTGATCCCTGGCTTTGTGGGGGTAGGAAACTACCAGCCAGGGATAACCGAGCAAGGGTGGGCCCGGTTGCCTCTTGGCGAGGGCTACTATCCCTGGCGTTGTGGGGTAGGGAACTACCAGCCAGGTATAACCGAGCAAGGGCGAGCCCGGTTGCTTCTTGGCGAGGGCTTCGATCCTTAGCGTAGGAGGGTCCGTTAGAGGCCTGCTAAGGATGGACCGAGCAGGGTTGTTGCCTGGTCGTGCAAGGATTCGCCCGATCCTCCTGACGTGTGAGCATCGGGAAGGGTAATAATCACGGACGACACGTGTCAGGATCGTACGAAGGAAGGCAGAACGTTTCGGGAAGCCGCGTCAGTTTCGCCATGTGGCGACGTGGCATTGGAGCAGTTGCTGCGATTCCTAAGATTCGCGCCGGTACGCACGAGAATCCGGACCCTTGAAGATTCTATTTGAAGTTATAAATAGGGAAGGAGATCGCAGCTCCTTCGGCACCGCTTACTCTCGAGATGACTGGGCACGTATACTTGATCGAAGAGATCATCACCCTTGGTGATGTCTCCTTGTACGACCAATCTCTGGCCGAGGAGGGGTACCGGGGATTAATTCAGCGCCTCGAGGATCACTTCGGACGGCTTCTCCCTCGGCGGTCGTCCTTGCTTCAGATGTTGATGTACGCGATCTGGAGGAGGTCCCCTGGGTTGGACAACCCCTTCACTGAGGAGCTTCTGGATGAGGCACTCGACAAGCTGCGTTCGATCTTCCTGTTCAGCCTCATCTCGAAAGCTAGGCTCGACCGATCCTTGGCTCTGATTCTAGAGTGTTTCAAGATGAGGTACATCGTGGGCTAAGGCTCGGAGGGCGGAGATTCGGGTGCTTCTATGGCGTCCCAGGCCCGCGTACAGCGTCGGCAGGAGCGGGCCACAGCGGCTAAGGCTCGGCTGACGGAAATCTACTCTGAGTATCACCAGGAGTACTTCCTTGATCTCGTTCCACCTCTGTTGTAACCTTTTCTTTTTCTGTAAAGCTGGGGAGCCCATAGTACCCTTTTAAATGAATAAAATTCTTCTTTTCGCAATGTTCTAGCGTTCCCTTCTTATTATTTGAATAGAAAGGATTTTAGAAAAGTTTACATTGCCTAAGTAAAAGAAGAAATACACAATCGTAGGCATTCCCCTCACTGGTATAGCTTGAGCTTCTTAGCATTGTAAGGCCGTGGAAACTTGCGCCCGTCCGCGTCTTGCAAGCGGTAGGCTCCGCCGGGAAGGACCTCGGAGACGAGGAAGGGACCGTCCCATTTAGGGGAAAACTTATGCAGCCTGCCTTGATCGACGAACTCGTTTCGCCTCAGGACCAGGTCTCCTGTCTTGAAGAAGCGACACTTGACTCGCGTGTTGTAGTATCGGGCGGTTTGCTGCTGATATGCGGCAGCTCTGATCTGAGCCCGGTCTCGTTTCTCCAACAAGATTTCTAGGTTGGTCCGGAGGGCCGTGGTGTTTGCTTCATCGTCGAAGTGTTCGACTCGGTGATTGGGTAACCCAATCTCTGCTGGGACCATTGCCTCGGTCCCGTAGCAGAGGCTGAAAGGGGTTTCCTCGGTGGGGGTCTTCTTTGACGTGCGCAGGGCCCATAAGACCCGGGGTAACTCTTCGACCCAACTGCTTTGGCGTACTTCTAGGCAGGTCTGGAGACCTCGGAGGACGTCCCGATTAGCGGCTTCGGCTTTCCCGTTGCATTGGGGATGTGCGACCGTGGCAAACTTCATGAGGATATGATACGCATTGCAGAATTCCTTCACTTTCTCTTTCTCGAAGTTTGTCCCATAGTCGGTGATGATACACCTCGGGATGTCGAACTGGAGTATCACGTTGTTCTGTAGAAACTTGATAGTCACGACGGCATCCGGTTTCCTGATGGGGATAGCCTCAATCCACTTCATGAAGTAATCCACTGCGACGAGGACATACCTGTGCCCGCCTGTACCAGTAGGGAACTGGCCTATCATGTCCAATCCCCACTGGACAAATGGCCACAGGGAGGTCAGGGAAGTCAGCTCGGTAGCCGGAAGGCGAGATATGCTTCCGTAGAGTTGGCAACTTTTGCATCTCCTGACGAGCTTCTGGGCGTCTTGGTGAATAGTTGGCCAGTAGTACCTCTGGAGCAATGCCTTCTGGATTAAGGCGTGGGACCTTTGGTGTGCGTCGCCGACCCCTTCGTGGATTTCGTGGAGGACGTAGTCGGCTTCGAGGGGGTCGACGCACCAGAGAAGGGGCTGAGTAAAGAACTTCTTGTAAAGGTTCCCATTGCTCCAGACGAAGTGACGGGCTATGGCTCGGAGACGGTAGGCTGCTTCCCGATCTTCTGGGAGCGTACCTTCCCTTAGGAATTCCATGAGGGGCTTCCTCCAGTCTCGGTCTTCTTCCTGGGCTGTGTACATATTAAGTATTATCGCCCCGTCTTCCATGCTGGGCCGTGGAAAGATTTCGTAGAGGATAGATCACTTGTTGTTGGCCGAGTAGGATGAAGCCAGCTTACTCAGGGCGTCGGCTTGGGCATTGAGCTGTCTGGGTATCTGCTCTATCTGTACTTCGTTGAAGTTCTTTCAAAGTTTTCTTACCTCGGTCATATACTTCACCATTAGAGGTTCCCGAGCCTCGAATTGGCCAGTCACTTGGCCAACGACCAAGGCTGAGTCACTGCGGATCCGTATTGTTTTCAGCCCCACCCCGGATGCTATGCGCAATCCAGCCAGCAGGGCCTCGTTCTCTGTCGCGTTGTTTGAGGCCTTGAACCTGAGCTTCAATACTCCATTTTTTCCTCGTTCGGGTCTCGAATGATGAGGCCGGCACCACAACCTTCCTTGGCCGAGGACCCGTCGACGTAAATAATCCACTCAGGGGCTGAGTCGGGCCTCCCCACGATCGAGGGTTGAGCCATGAGGGTCGGTGCGGATTCCGGTTCCTTACTGGGGATGGTGCACTCGATGATAAAATCGACCAGGGCATGTGCTTTGATGGCCTGCCTCGGACGGTATTTTATGTCAAATTGGGACAGCTCCCACCTCCACTTCTCTAAGCACCCTGAGGATTCGGGTGAGGCAAGGATAGCCCCCAGTGGGCGCTCGGTAAGAACGAGGATGGTGTGCGCCTGGAAGTAGTGTCGTAGCTTCCGTGAGGCCACGATGAGTGCCAAAACGATCTTCTCTATGGCCGGGTACCTCGTTTCTGTGTCTTTGAAGACATGGCTCACGTAGTATACTGGCTTCTGCACTCCGTCGACTTCTCGGACGAGCACTGAGCCCTCTTCTTGGTCGGATACCGCCAGATATAGTGATAGCTCGTCTCCTTCAACTGGTAAGGTGAGCAGCGGTGGCGTCGCAAGGTGCCTCTTTAATTGGTCAAAGGCGGTCTGGCACTTCTCTGACCATTCGAACCTCGGGATCTTCCTTAGAGCTTTGAAGAATGGGATGCACTTCTCCCCAGACCTCGACATGAAATGGCTCAGAGCGGCTACCTGCCCTGTTAGTCGCATGATCTCGACGTTGGTTTTGGGCGCGGCCATGTTGAGGATAGCGTCGATTTTTTCCGGGTTAGCTTCAATTCCATGATGGGTGACTATGAAACCAAGGAACTTTCCCCCGGTGACCCCGAATGCGCACTTGGCGGGGTTCGGTTTCATCTTGAACTTGCGGAGTACTTCGAAGGCCTTGCCCAGGTCCTTGGCATGGTCGACCGATGAGACTGATTTGCCGAGCATATCGTCGACATAAACTTCCATGTTCCTGCCCATCTGTGGCTTGAACATGCGGTTGACCAATCGTTGGTACGTAGCTCCGGCGTTCTTGAGGCCGAAGAGAATCACCTTATAGCAGTATACCCCCCGGTCCGTTGTGAATAAGGTAAGATCTTCGTCTGCCGGATTCATACGGATCTGATTATAGCCAGAAAAGGCATCCATGAAGCTCAATAGCTCGTGTCCCGCCGAGCTGTCGATGAGCTGATCTATCCGAAAGAGGGGATAGTTGTCTTTGGAGCAGGTCTTGTTGAGGTCGGTGAAGTCGACCCACATGCGCCACTTCCCGCTCGACTTTTTGACCAGAACTACGTTCCCCAGCTACTCCGAATAGGGTACATTCCGAATGAAGTTGGCGGTGAGGAGCCGATCTACTTTGTCCTCGATAGCCTTCTGTTTGACCGGGGCGAAGCTTCGCTTTGTTTGCCTGACGGGTCGGGCCGTAGGATCTACCCCGAGCTTGTGAGATATGATTTTGGGGTCGATCCCAGGCATGTCAGCAGGTGCCCAGGTGAACACGTCTGTAACACCCTAGTTCATTTATACCGGTTCTGTTTTGGGTATTTCTCTATTTATGGCTATTTCTTGATTTATTGTTGTTTGGGTGTAAATAGTGTAATTGATATCTGTGTTTGCATCCGATCCAACCCGCTTGTTAGAAACCCGTCTTGATTCCTATTTATGATTGATCCCAGCTAGTTATGAGGATCCGTGCACTTTTGTATGTCCTGCATAACTGCATTATATTTGGCATCTGCATTTTTTATAATACAAATATAATCAAATAAAATATTTTAAAAATATCTAGCATGGCCTGCATCATACCCTGAACAATGTGGTAGCATCCGTATATCATGTTCTCATCCCGTTCAGTGAAATAGACTCGTTTGGATAGCTACGTGCACGCTACGTATGTCTGTTCTGGGGGGTATGCATTTTCGTGATCCGGATATCCTAATTTGGTTTTGGTTGACATGTATATTATCCGTATTTTCAAATCATAATTTTAGACCCGACCCAGACGTGTTTTGGACTATTTTTGTATTAACCAAAATCTCAAATATAATCAATATTATATTCTCTAACTGTTAAATATAATATATACGTCTTATAAAATATTTTTAACTAAAATTATTTTCCTAACCAAGATCTGTCTCTCTCTCTCTCCTCCACATATATTTTATATATATATATATATATATATATATATATACACACACACAAGAAATTTTTCTTCAAAACCCATACATTATAACCCATGCACGTCTCTCTCTCTCCACCCTCATTTTCTTCTTTCTTTTTTCGCGCGCTCGTACCCACGCGTGAACCTACGCCCGCGCTCACTCGTTGCCGTCGCCGCCACCAACGACGCCCACTCAGCCTCCCTTCATCACCAGCACCGACTCCTTTCCTCCTCTCTTCTCTTCTCCATCCCCAGGAAACCCCACGGCAAACCCGAGCGAACCCAACTCCCCTGCCTCCCCTCGCCGTCGCCCCAAGTTGTCGATCCCCGACGAACTGTTCTCGTCGTCATCTCACCCTCGCCTCAACATCTTCGTCGTCGCCTCCTCTCCACCTTCCTCCACTACTCTTCTCGCCCTCTCTTTTCCCGAACCCAGAACCCACGACGAACACCGAACCCATCAACTCGACCTCATCGCCGTCGCCTCGTCGTCGTCGTCGACCATCCCTCACCCTCCTCAACTACCTCCTCCTCATCTCTCCTTCAAGTTCAAACACCCCTGACGATGAGACCCCCTGCAACCCATAAACCCAACTGTAACACCCGAGCCCAATGCTACTATTTTCAGTTACTGTTTGAGCATAATGTGGTACTCATTTCATTTAATTTGCTTGTTTGTTGCTTACTGTAAAATTTACCCGGCAAAGTCATTTCTACATATAACAAATTTTAGCATCTAAAATAAAATTGAAAATATTCATCTTGGCCTACTTGACACCCCTAGCCTCGTGGTAGCGTCCGTGCATTGTGTTCTCGTCCCGTTCAGTAAAACGAACAAGTTTGGATGGCTACGTGCACGCACGTGTGTCCGTTTTGAGAGTATGCTTTTTAATCATAAAACATTTCATTTTAAAATTTGGAACCCGCTTAAAATCCTATTATTTGAATTTCGAATTTTTGGACCCAACCCGGGCGCAATTTGGAAATGTTTCATTTGGCGCCAAAATCCCAAATTTTTAATATTATTAAAACCTTCGCATATATTTTTCTAACTAATCTGATATCTTACTGTTCATTACCTATCTTTTAAATCTTTAAGTTAACCATATAATATTTTTACAATCTTTTATATCCTTCTCAATTTATTCTCTCAGCCAATCGCAACCTTCCCTTTAACCCCGTGGTCCCCACTTTCTCTCTCTCCTTCTTCTCTCTCTCTCTCCACTTTCTCTCTCTCTCTACCCCTTATATATTCTCTTGTACTTCTCTTTATCATTTTTCTCTTCATCATTTTTCTCTTCTTGCTTCATGTCTCGTTTCTCATTTCTTTTAACTGTTCTTTTGTTACCGGAATTCCGTCGTGCCGGTGACGTTTATCGACGTTCCAGCGAGATACCCCGACCCGTGTGGTTCCTTTGTTCGTCGTTTGGGTTCATTCCGTAAACCGTGAGCCGTCGCGAGTTTTCCCCGCCCACGGTTAACGTTCCGTTTTCCCGATTCGCGACCCATCGAGGCAAGTTAATCTTGCTACATGCTATATACTTTTATAATCTTCATTTTATAATATTATACATTTGAAAATCTTATAGTTTACATATGAAATGTCATTGAAAAATCGGATATGACAAATCTGAAATTTACTGTACACCTTATCTTATAAAATTCATTATAAATCATAGAAAAATCATTAGGATACGTTCTTTAGTTCGTTACGAAGCTAATTCAGAATACTATAACTATATGAAATATTTACTTGCAAAATAAATTGTTTAATTAACGTAAAATGCAAATGAACACATCTCTAAACTGCTGTCCAGGGAAATTCCAGCAGCAAACTTTCAACTTTGAATATTCATAACTTTTTGTAGGGATAACCTGAGATGCTTATACTTATAAAACTGAAAACCTTATTGAATTATCTTTATTTTGGTATAAGATACGTCTCTTTTGGAGAACATTTGTTATTTTTAAGCTATTTTACAAATTAGGGTGACGCTAAATTTCTGAACGGAACCTTCTTGTGCATGGTTAATCAATACATCTTTTATAGTTACTAATCGCTTTGAATATGCTATCCATATTAATATTATTATATCACATATTGTTTAGTTGTACATCCCACATTACCATTTTATAGTTTTATAACTTTTCGGATACCCGTTTGCATCCATCGCATTTAAGATACATATAATTGCATCCATAGATCACATCACTACATAATAATGTGATATTAACACTCCATGTTTAATAAATTGTGTCCTAATTAATATTGGAACTATAAATGTAACCCTAATCGATAACTGTGCATCCATATCCTTGAAATTATATCTATTGGCATATCACATTACATGTTCCAGTTATTGTTCTGATAGTACTCATGCTTGTTTATTTATACACATGTTTATGTTAGTTTGATTATGAGCACCCACATGACATCTTGTGCTTCCTGACATGACCTGTTACACTTCCTACTTGACATGACATGGTACCGTACACTCTTGACATGACATGACACCTTTATACATTACCTGGTTGACCTGATGTACCATGGCTTTACCTGTTACCTGATCTCATGCCTAATGCCAACAAACCTGACCATTCCTGCTGTCTATCCAGACAGACCTACTCTTACCGGATTTTGTGTTGGCATTAGTCCTTGACTACTGAATACCTGACCTGACATACATAGCTTGGGGGTATGGGGAAATCAAAGATGAACCTGACTTGTAACTCGACAGTTCACTACCGTTCGAGTGTACACATTCCTATTCTGTGCCTAACGGCATGTCTCGGTTTCAGCCGAGAATATTGTGGCCGTGATCCCGGGTATGTACGGGGTAATACCGAGTGTACACTTTCCCATTCTGTGCCTAACGGCATGTCTCGGTTTCAGCCGAGAATATTGTGGCCGTGGTCCCGGGTATGTACGGGATACTAACACCTTCCTATTCTGTGCCTAACGGCATGTCTCGGCTGCCGCCGAGAATATTGTGGCCGTGGTCCCGGGTATGTACGGGATACTAACACCTTCCTATTCTGTGCCTAACGGCATGTCTCGGCTGCCGCCGAGAATATTGTGGCCGTGGTCCCGGGTATGTACGGGATACTATTGGGTTACATCGACGATTCATCAATTGATTTCAAAGACTATAGAGTAGAAACCTGATAGGACAGTTTAGTTACCACTGCACATTACCCTGCACTGTTATTTTAGTACTGCTTTATTCATGTTCATACCTGCATTGCTTATTACCATGTTCATATTATATTGTTGGTCGACATGACGCGCTGACGTCTGGATTTTGCATGGCCCAGATTCTTTACCACTGTCGACGACTGAGCAGGAGTACTTCAGCCAACAGGCTGATTTGTGAGTTCTGTAGTGGTTAGTTCATTTATTGCATTTTATTTCCAGGTGTGATCCCGCATTACGGGACGTACCTTTCTATTATTGCATTGGATCATTTGCTTCCGCACTTATTATCATTGACTCTGGTTATTATGGATTTGGACATGTGTTAGATAGTTTATTTATCTTGTTCTTGATATCTCTACAGCCGTAATGTGACTGTGGATGGATACTTCCTACCCACAGGTAGCATGGTTGGCTATGTCACGTGCTCAATCTTGCATACTCTGGGAAGCGGGGCGTGACATGGTTCTTTTGGTATCAGAGCCATAGGTTAATTGGGTTGATTCTTTGTAGTTGGGTATTGCACCCGATACACGAATCATAATACCCGTGATTAGGAAACATGTCCTGCCATCTTGACCGTTTTACCATCCTTGAATCATTCTTCCGGATCATGTCGACATGCAAACTTACTTTGCATTGTCAACTCGAAAACCTAATTTCTTGTTATCCCTAGGACTTAGGCGACTTGGGTGGAGTTAAGTAATTGCGGCTATGATACCGCGGCATAGCTACAATGCGGTACTCTATTTAAGTATCTTGGAGTTCTAGCCTTGATCCATATTCAGAATCTATCATCATGCTAATATTGGGTGTTTTGAGTTCAGGATTATGACAGGTAAGAAGTTGAAGACGTACCAGAGGCGTGTGAACGGAGCCGCCATGCTTGGAGTGATAAGAGGAATGCTGGAAATCAAAGAAACAGCCCGAGCTGATCCAGCAGCAAGCGGACTCGTTTCAGGAAGGTTTGCAGATCGTTCAGCAGTCTGTGAACAAGATTGGAACTAGACCAGTTGACCGAGTAGGGACCGTGGCAGAGTTCAGACGTGTGGGTCCTACTACTTTCACTGGTTTGTAGGAGCCATGCCAGCCGAGCAGTGGCTAGTCAGCACGGAGAATTCGCTGATTGCGGCACAGATTCCAGAGGACAAAGGAGTTGATGTGGTGCGCATTCAACTAGTGGATTACGCCGAGAGTGGTGGCTTGTGGAGGAGAACCGTTTGCCCAAGCCAAGCAGTTAGGTGGATTTCTCTAAGAGTTTCCTGGAGAAGTTCTTTCCGCGGACTGCACGGGAGGAAATGGAAGAGAAATTTATTGGGCTGAGGCAGAATGGAGCACCCGTGGACGTGCATGCAGCAGAGTGGACGAGACTCAGCAGTTTCGCTGGACCTTTAGTCGCCAACGATGCAGACAGGGCACGAAGGTCCATGCGCAGCTTGGATGTGGACATCCAAAGGCAAACCGTCTCCCTGGGTTTGACCACTTTCTCACAGGTTCTTACGGCAGCTCGAGAACAGCAGAGCATATCAGGAAAAATTGGGAGTTCACAGCAGACAGCAGTTGCGGTAAGGAAGCAGTTCTGTCGGGCCGGTCGAGTTTAGGGCTAGGCCGACAAACAATGTTCTTGCATCAATGGAAGTGATGAAAGTAAAGAGCCGGCTGTTGTTCGTGATTCTATGGATGTGTTTGAAGATATATCGGGCTTACCGCCGAAGCGAGACGTGGAGTTCACGATTGACCTTAGTCCTGGTGCAGCGCCAGTGTCTAAAGCTTACTATCCAATGGCACCAGTGGAATTGGAAGGAGTTAAGAAGCAAGTTGGTGAATTACTTGAGAAGGGTTGGATTCGAAGCAGCAACTCGCCTTGGGAGCTCCAGTTCTTTTAGTAAAGAAGAAGGATGGCACGAGAAGGATGTGCATTGATTATCGAGAATTGAACCGGGCGACTATTAAGAACAAGTACCCGATCCCTCGCATTGGAGGACTTTTGAGCAGCTTAGTGGCGCGAGAGTATTCTCGAAACTGGATTTGCGATCCGGATATCATTAGGTCCTGCAGATGTTGAGACAGGAGAAGCTTTATGCGAAGATGAGTAGTGCGAATTCTGGCTGGAAGAAGTGAAATTTCTGGGACATGTCGTGTCGGGTGATGGAATCGCCGTCCATCCCGAAAAGATTGCAGCAGTTCGAGATTGGCCTATTCCAAGGAATGTAGCTGAGATAAGAAGTTTCCTTGGATTAGCCGGATACTACAGGAGATTTGTGGAGAACTTTGCTCGTTTGGCAGAACCGCTGACCAAGCTTATGCGTAAGGAGGTACCTTTTGTATGGACGGATAAGTGTGCGTTGGCTTTGAGACGTTGAAGCAGAAGTTGATAACCGCCCCTATCCTGACCGTACCAGACAATTCCGGAGGACCGATGATTCATAGCGACGCATCTGGGAAAGAATTGGGATGTGTTTTGATGCAGCATGGGAAGGTCGTAGCATACGCATCAAGACAACTGAAGACCCATGAGAAGAATTATCTAACTCATGACTTGGAGCTTGCGGCTGTGATTTTCGCTTTGAAGATTTGGAGACACTACCTTTTGGGCGTAAGAGTCGAAGTTTTTACAGATCATAAGAGCTTGAAGTACGTGTTCACGCAGAAGGAGTTGAACATGAGGCAACGCAGATGGTTGGAGCTGACGGCCGACTACGACCTTGATCTTAAGTACCATCCGGGAAAAGTTAACGTCGTGCCAGATGCGCTAAGTCGGTTACCAGCAATTCAGGTATTGACCGCACAAAGGGAGATCATTGCGGATTTTCGGAGATTTGACTTGGAGGTTTTGCTACCACATGCTACGGGACAGTCGATGCAGTTGCAAGTACAGTCGTCCTTAGTTGAGAAGATTAAAACAGCACAATCGCAGGATCCTAGACTACAAAAGTTTCGAGAGCAGGTTGAAGCCGGACTACAAACAGATTTATTGATCCACGAAGATGGTTCGTTGAGGTATGGTAGCCGTGTGTGTGTGCCAAAAGGGGATGTGCGTGAAGAGCTTATGAAGGAGGCACACAATTCAGTTTACTCTGTACATCCAGGAGGGACAAAGATGTACCAAGATATTCGACAGCATTTCTGGTGGGAAGGCATGAAACGGGAGATTGCTCGCTTCGTGGCTAAGTGCTTGGTATGTCAGCAAGTCAAGGCTGAACACCAAATGGTTGCTGGTTTATTGCAACCATTTCCGATTCCTCAGTGGAAGTGGGAACATATAACCATGGATTTCGTGACGGCTTTACCGCGGAGTCCAAAAGGCAACAATGCAGTAAGGGTGATTGTTGATCGGTTGACCAAGGCAGCTCACTTTATTCCTTTTCGGGTTGGTCAATCAATAGAGACTTTGGCAGAGCGGTACATGCAGGAGATCATAAGATTGCATGGAGTACCGGTGAGCATCGTGTCCGATCGGGACACTCGGTTCTTATCACACTTCTGGAGGAGTTTACAGGAAAGTTTGGGGACTCGATTGAAGTTTAGCACAGCTTATCATCCTCAAACTGATGGTCAGTCGGAGAGAACGATCCAAACTCTTGAGGATACGTTGAGAACATGCAGGTTGGACTTCAAGGGGTCTTGGGAGGATCATCTACTTTTGGTGGAGTTGTCTTACAACAACAGTTTTCAGGCAACTATTCAGATGGCTCTATTTGAAGCTTTGTATGGTCGTAAATGCCGTTCACCTGTTTGTTGGGACGATGTCGGTGAACGAAGATTATTGGGACCAGATTTGGTTGTGCAGACAGTTGAGAAGGTTAACCCTATCAGAAATCATATGAAGGCAGCACAGGACCGACAGAAGAGTTGGGCAGATACGTCAAGAAGACCTCTGGAGTTCACCGTGGGTGATTTGGTATTCTTGAAGATATCACCGACTAGAGGGGTGATTCGCTTTGGGAGTCGGGGAAAGCTTGGTTCTCGATTCGTTGGACCCTTCGAGATATTGGAGCGTGTTGGAGAGGTAGCGTACCGTTTGGCGTTACCACAGTCCTTGGCAGGTGTGCACGATGTGGTTCGTGTATCTCAACTACGGAGGTATGTTCGAGATGAAACCCACATATTGGATCATTCGGAGTTGACCGTACGGGAGGACCTAACTTTTGAAGAGCGACCAGTTGAAATCAAGGATCGAAGAGAAAAGGTTCTTAAGAACAAGGTTACCCCTCTTGTGCTAGTTTCTTGGGGTAATCGATCGCATGGAGAATCCACTTGGGAACGAGAAGATGAAATCCGGCAGAAGTTTCCTCACCTTTTCTTGTAGTTATCTATCTTTGTATTCTTGGAATTTCGAGGACGAAATTCTTTTAGTAGTTGGGTATAATGTAACACCCGAGCCCAATGCTACTATTTTCAGTTACTGTTTGAGCATAATGTGGTACTCATTTCATTTAATTTGCTTGTTTGTTGCTTACTGTAAAATTTACCCGGCAAAGTCATTTCTACATATAACAAATTTTAGCATCTAAAATAAAATTGAAAATATTCATCTTGGCCTACTTGACACCCCTAGCCTCGTGGTAGCGTCCGTGCATTGTGTTCTCGTCCCGTTCAGTAAAACGGACAAGTTTGGATGGCTACGTGCACGCACATGTGTCCGTTTTGAGAGTATGCTTTTTAATCATAAAACATTTCATTTTAAAATTTGGAACCCGCTTAAAATCCTATTATTTGAATTTCGAATTTTTGGACCCAACCCGGACGCAATTTGGAAATGTTTCATTTGACGCCAAAATCCCAAATTTTTAATATTATTAAAACCTTCGCATATATTTTTCTAACTAATCTGATATCTTACTGTTCATTACCTATCTTTTAAATGTTTAAGTTAACCATATAATATTTTTACAATCTTTTATATCCTTCTCAATTTATTCTCTCAGCCAATCGCAACCTCCCCTTTAACCCCGTGGTCCCCACTTTCTCTCTCTCCTTCTTCTCTCTCTCTCCACTTTCTCTCTCTCTCTACCCCTTATATATTCTCTCGTACTTCTCTTTATCATTTTTCTCTTCTTACTTCATGTCTCGTTTCTCATTTCTTTTAACTGTTCTTTTGTTACCGGAATTCCGTCGTGCCGGTGACGTTTCTCGACGTTCCAGCGAGATACCCCGACCCGTGTGGTTCTTTTGTTCGTCGTTTGGGTTCATTCCGTAAACCGTGCGCCGTTGCGAGTTTTCCCCGCCGACGGTTAACGTTCCGTTTTCCCGATTCGCGACCCATCGAGGCAAGTTAATCTTGCTACATGCTATATACTTTTATAATCTTCATTTTATAATATTATACATTTGAAAATCTTATAGTTTACATATGAAATGTCGTTGAAAAATCGGATATGACAAATCTGAAATTTACTGTACACCTTATCTTATAAAATTCATTATAAATCATAGAAAAATCATTAGGATACGTTCTTTAGTTCGTTACGAAGCTAATTCAGAATACTATAACTCTATGAAATATTTACTTGCAAAATAAATTGTTTAATTAACGTAAAATGCAAATGAACACGTCTCTAAACTGCTGTCCAGGGAAATTCCAGCAGCAAACTTTCAACTTTGAATATTCATAACTTTTTGTAGGGATAACCTGAGATGCTTATACTTATAAAACTGAAAACCTTATTGAATTATCTTTATTTTGGTATAAGATACGTCTCTTTTGGAGAACATTTGTTATTTTTAAGCTATTTTACAAATTAGGGTGACGCTAAATTTCTGAACGGAACCTTCTTGTGCATGGTTAATCAATACATCTTTTATAGTTACTAATCGCTTTGAATATGCTATCCATATTAATATTATTATATCACATATTGTTTAGTTGTACATCCCACATTACCATTTTATAGTTTTATAACTTTTCGGATACCCGTTTGCATCCATCGCATTTAAGATACATATAATTGCATCCATAGATCACATCACTACATAATAATGTGATATTAACACTCCATGTTTAATAAATTGTGTCCTAATTAATATTGGAACTATAAATGTAACCCTAATCGATAACTGTGCATCCATATCCTTGAAATTATATCTATTGGCATATCACATTACATGTTCCAGTTATTGTTCTGATAGTACTCATGCTTGTTTATTTATACACATGTTTATGTTAGTTTGATTATGAGCACCCACATGACATCTTGTGCTTCCTGACATGACCTGTTACACTTCCTACTTGACATGACATGGTACCGTACACTCTTGACATGACATGACACCTTTATACATTACCTGGTTGACCTGATGTACCATGGCTTTACCTGTTACCTGATCTCATGCCTAATGCCAACAAACCTGACCATTCCTGCTGTCTATCCAGACAGACCTACTCTTACCGGATTTTGTGTTGGCATTAGTCCTTGACTACTGAATACCTGACCTGACATACATAGCTTGGGGGTATGGGGAAATCAAAGATGAACCTGACTTGTAACTCGACAGTTCACTACCGTTCGAGTGTACACATTCCTATTCTGTGCCTAACGGCATGTCTCGGTTTCAGCCGAGAATATTGTGGCCGTGATCCCGGGTATGTACGGGGTAATACCGAGTGTACACTTTCCCATTCTGTGCCTAACGGCATGTCTCGGTTTCAGCCGAGAATATTGTGGCCGTGGTCCCGGGTATGTACGGGATACTAACACCTTCCTATTCTGTGCCTAACGGCATGTCTCGGCTGCCGCCGAGAATATTGTGGCCGTGGTCCCGGGTATGTACGGGATACTAACACCTTCCTATTCTGTGCCTAACGGCATGTCTCGGCTGCCGCCGAGAATATTGTGGCCGTGGTCCCGGGTATGTACGGGATACTATTGGGTTACATCGACGATTCATCAATTGATTTCAAAGACTATAGAGTAGAAACCTGATAGGACAGTTTAGCTACCACTGCACATTACCCTGCACTGTTATTTCTTAGTACTGCTTTATTCATGTTCATACCTGCATTGCTTATTACCATGTTCATATTATATTGTTGGTCGACATGACGCGCTGACGTCTGGGTTTTGCATGGCCCAGATTCTTTACCACTGTCGACGACTGAGCAGGAGTACTTCAGCCAACAGGCTGATTTGTGAGTTCTGTAGTGGTTAGTTCATTTATTGCATTTTATTTCCAGGTGTGATCCCGCATTACGGGACGTACCTTTCTATTATTGCATTGGATCATTTGCTTCCGCACTTATTTATCATTGACTCTGGTTATTATGGATTTGGACATGTGTTAGATAGTTTATTTATCTTGTTCTTGATATCTCTACAGCCGTAATGTGACTGTGGATGGATACTTCCTACCCACAGGTAGCATGGTTGGCTATGTCACGTGCTCAATCTTGCATACTCTGGGAAGCGGGGCGTGACACCAACCATGACACCCTCGCTGCACCCATGTTACGAGGAGCGTTGACTCTCTCGTCGTCCCCGCCACCACGGCCTCCTCTTCCTTTCCACCATCGCACCTGACACCACTACCTTCTTCCTTGAGCTCTTTCCCTGCATACCCGACCTCAACCAAACCCACTGCCACTGTCACCTGCACACCTTGCCGGAGCTCTGACCCCGTCGGCCTCACCTCATCACCATGACCTCCTCTAACCCGAGACAACCCCATTGAAAACCACCACAGCCTCTTCTTCCTTCTTCTTCTTCTACTTCTTCTTCTTCTCTTTTCTTGGTTCTTGATTTTCTAGAGATTGCCGGAGCCGTGCCGCCGCCGACGATACGAGCAAATCAGTAGACGTTCCCAGCCAGCGTGGTCACGTTCTTGCTTTACCTAGTTCTGTTCTGTGCGCCATGTGTGCACTGCGACGTTTACCCGACGTCGGACGCAGCGTACACACCCCGTCATAAGATCCGATCAGGCAAGTTTATCTTGCTACATACTATGATATATATTTTGCATCCATATGAATAAAAACATCACATGTTTACTGCATTATACATCCATGTTACTATTTTACTGTTTTTGGATAGCCGTTCATATCCGTATCATTTATCATATATATAGTCGCATGCAATTTTATCTCGTTATAGGTTATGCAACGTATTTTACATCCATAAGTATAGAATTATTACATGTTCATTGCATTTCATATCCCATGTTACAGTTTTACAATTTTACAATATCCGTTCGCATCCGTACAATTTATTATATGTCTAGTTGCATGCCATACTGTTTCATATTACTGTTACCTTGGCACCCCATACTTGATAATGTGCATCCTACATAGTTATGGAGTTGTAGATGTAACCCCTGATAGATATTTGTGCATCCGTGTTTTACTGTGCATCCGTACTTTCATCGTGCATCCGTTCTTGCTACAGTTTTATTATGAGCATCCGTTTGATACATGTGCACTACCTGACATGACTTGATATACCACTGCTTGACTTGATACCTGATCCTGTTCCTAATGCCGACAATCCTGACTTGTTGTCCCGATGGACATATCCTGTTGTCTATTTCAGACAAAACCTGTACCTGCTTGATCCTGTGTCGGCATTAGCTCCAGATTTATCAATACCTAACTTGAACACATAACCTTGGGGTAAGGGGAAATCAATGATGAAACCTGACTTGTAACTCAACAGTTCGATGCTTATACTGATCAGTTTTACGGGCTAGGCCAGCCCCGGGATGATGCTGCTGACATCATTCATCTGTACATGTTTCCTGTTTAATGCCTAGCGGCATGTCTCGAATTTTAGCCCGAGAATCTAGACCGTGGTCCCGGGCACGCACGGGATACTATTGAGTTACATCGACGATTCATTAAATTGATTTCAAAGACTTGAGAGTAATTAACCCAGTAGCATAGATTGCTCACCGCATGCACATACACTTCATTGTTCCATATTCATGTTACTGTTATACACTCATTACTGTTCATACTCATGCCCGCATATCTTGTTAGCTCCTGATTATATTTTATTATTTGATATTATGACGCACTGACGTCTGGGTTTTGCATGGCCCAGATCCTCTGTCTCTTTCGCAGGCCGATCAGGAGTATTTCTGCCGACGGGCCGAGCAGTGAGGATCCTGTTAGTATCTAGTTTAGTTTAGTTTTATTTCCGTACTTTCATTTCCTGATGTAAGCCCGTATTTGGGACGTACTTTCCAGGTGTTATTGTTTATTGGATTTATTGCTTCCGCATATTATTTCTTGACTCGTTTATTCTGGCATATGGACATGTACTAGATAGTTTATTTTTATTTTATTATTCTTGATATCTTATAGACAGCCGTAATGTGACTGTGGAGGGATGTTTCCTAGCCACAGGTAGCATGGTTGGCTCTGTCACATGCCGATCTTAGCACACTCTGGGACGCAGGGCGTGACAGGGTTTGTTTGGTATCAGAGCCATAGGATTTAGGTTAATCGGGTTTGATTCTTTTCTAGTTGGGTATTGGACCCAATACACGAATCAAAAAACCTGTAATTAGGAACATATCCTGCCACATTGTTATCGTAATTCTTGAATCATATCTTTCTCTTGACCCTTTGTCATGACGATATGTAAACAACTTTGCATCTCGGCTTGAAATCCTTTTGGTTTCCTATTGTTTCTTTCTATTCTGATACTAGGATTTAGGCGACTTGAACGGAGTTATGTGATTGTAACTATGAACTGCAGCATGGTTACAATGCGGTACTCTATTTAAGTAACTTTGAGTCCTATTCTTGATTCACTTCCTTAATTTATGGCCGTGATATTACCTTGCTTCTCTCGGTTTTATTGTTTACCAGTTCATGTTTTATCACAAGCTTGAATCCTGTTTACCATGCTAATCTTCTTCAGTATCTTGGCTTCAGATGAAGTCGTTTCAGGTATCCTACTTGTTCATGATTTTCCCGCATTAGAATTATTCGATTCTGGAGCATCCTATTGTTTTATGCCGTCCAAGTTTATTGTTGCACATTCGATTTCTTGCACGACCCTGTCTTGTTGTTGAGACATACACACTGGGAATGAGAAAATCATATCTAGTAGTGAGTGCAAGGATTGTTCGGTTGTTATCTGCGGACGTGCGTTATTTACAGATTTCTTGGTGATCGATACCGACAGTTATGTTGTTGTCTTGGGAATGGATTTTCTTAGCACTTTCCATGCTCACATTGATTGTAGGGCAAACAAAGTGATTTTCCAGATTTCCGGACATCCGGAGTTTGTATTTGCTGGAGGTAGCAGTTCTGTCGGGCCATTCGAGTTTAGGGCTAGGCCGACAAGCGTCGTTCTTTCGTCGATGGAAGTTGATAAGGAGGAAGTGCCAGCTGCAGTTCGAGTGTTCATGGACGTGTTCGAGGACATCTCGGGTTTACCGCCAAAACGAGATGGGGAGTTCGCGATCGATCTTGTTCCTGGTGCAGCGCCAATCTCAAAGGCGTACTATCCGATGGCACCAGTGGAGTTGGAAGAAGTCAAGAAGCAGGTTACCGAATCGCTAGAGAAGGGTTGGATTCACAGCAGTAATTCACCTTGAAGGGCTCCAGTTCTTCTAGTCAAGAAGAAAGATAGCATAAGGAGGATGTGCATCGATTATCGAGAATTAAACCGGGTGACTATTAAGAACAAGTACCTGATCCCTTGCATTGGCGATTTATTCAAGCAACTTAGTGGTGCGAGTGTATTCTTGAAGCTGGATTTGCGATCCGGATATCATCAAGTTCGAGTTAAATCAGAGGATATTGGCAAGCCTGCGTTCCGAACTCGATATGGACGTTACGAGTATTTGGTGATGCCATTCGGAGTCATGAACGCACCGGTGATATTCATGAACTTGATGAACCGAATCTTTTCACCGTTCTTGGACCAGTTTATTGTGGTGTTTATTGATGATATTCTGGTGTATTCGAGGAGCCTAGAAGAGCATGCAGAACACTTGAAGATCGCATTGCAGACTTTGAGGCATGAAAGATTGTATGCAAAGATGAGCAAATGTGAGTTTTGGTTTGAAGAAGTGAAGTTTTTGGAGCATGTCGTATCCGGAGATGGAATCGCCGTTGACCGTGAGAAGATTGCAGCAGTTCAAGATTGGCCGATTCCGAGGAATGTAGCGGAGATTAGAAGTTTTCTGGGACTTGCCGGATATTACAGAAGGTTCGTGGAGAATTTTGCTCGCTTAGCTGAGCCTTTGACCAAGCTTACACGAAAGGAGGTACCGTTCGTATGGACGGATACTTGAGCGTCAGCTTTTGAGGCGTTGAAGCAAAGGTTGATAATCGCTCCTATTTTAACCGTACCAAACGGTTCCGGAGGATTGGTGATTCACACCGACGCATCTGGGAAAGGTTTGGGATGTGTTTTGATGCAGCATGGGAAGGTTATAGCCTACGCATCGAGACAGTTGAAGACCCATGAGAAGAATTACCCAACTCATGATTTGGAGCTTGCAGCAGTGATTTTCGCTTTGAAGATTTGGAGACACTACTTACTAGGCGAAAGGGTCGAAGTATTCACCGATCACAAAAGCCTAAAATATGTGTTCATACAGAAAGAGCTCAACATGTGACAGCGCAGATGGTTAGAGCTGATGGCTGACTATGATCTTGATCTCAAGTACCATCCGGGAAGGGTTAATGTAGTACCGGATGCGTTTAGTCGGTTGCCAGCAATTCAGATGTTGACTGCATATAGGGAACTTATCGATGATTTTCGGAGATTCGATTTGGAGATCGTGTTACCGCATTCTTCAGGACAGCTGATGCAGATGCAAGTATAGTCGTCATTGATCGATAATATTAAATTAGCGCAGTCGCACAATCCAAGATTGCAGAAGTTTCGAGAACAAGCGGGACTTCGAACTGACTTGTTGATTCATGAAGATGGTTCGTTGCGATATGGTGGCCGTTTGTGTGTGCCGAAAGAAGATATTCGCGAAGAAGTTATGAAAGAGGCGCACAGTTCTGCATATTCCGTACATCCAGGAGGCACGAAGATGTACCGTGATCTACGACAGCATTTCTGGTGGGAAGGCATGAAAAGGGAGATCGCTCGCTTTGTAGCGAAATGCTTGGTGTGTCAGCAAGTTAAGGCTGAATATCAAAGGGTAGCTGGTTTATTGCAGCCACTTCCGATTTCTCAATGGAAGTAGGAACATATAACCATGGATTTCATGATAGCTTTACCGCGGAGTCCAAAGGGAAACAATGCAATTTGGGTGATTGTTGATCGATTGACCAATGTAGCTCATTTCATACCATTTCGAGTTGGTCAGTCGACTGAAGCGTTAGCAGAACGGTACATACAGGAGATTGTGAGATTGCATGAAGTACATGTGAGTATCGTTTCCGATCGTGATACCCGATTCTTATCGCACTTCTGGAGGAGTTTACAGGAAAGTTTGGGGACACGATTGAAGTTTAGCACTGCTTATCATCCCCAGACAGATGGCCAGTCCGATAGAACAATCCAAACTCTTGAAGATATGTTAAAAGCTTGCATGTTGGACTTCAAGGGTTCATGGGAGGATCATCTACACTTGGTGGAGTTTCCGTACAATAACAGCTTTCAGGCGACTATTCAGATGGCTCCATTCGAAGCATTATATGGTCGCAAGTGTCGCCCACCCGTTTGTTGGGACGATGTTGGAGAAAGAAGATTGTTGGGACCTGATTTGATCGTGCAAACAGTAGAGAAGGTTAATACTATCCGAAATCACGTGAAGCAGCACAGGATCGACAGAAGAGTTGGGCCAATACATCGAGAATACCTCTAGAGTTCTCCGCTGGTGATCTTGTATTCTTGAAGATATCACCGACTAGAGGAGTGATTCGTTTTGGGAGTCGAGACAAGCTCAGTCCTTGATTCATGAGGCCTTTCGAAATCATAGAACATGTTGGAGAAGTAGCTTATCGATTGGCTTTACCACCATCTTTAGCAAGTGTTCATGGCGTGTTTCATGTATCTCAACTCTGTAAGTATGTTCGAGATGAGACGCACGTGCTACATTATTCGGACCTGACTGTAAGGGAGGATTTGACTTATGAGGAACGATAGATATCGATTGTTGATCGAAGAGAAAAGGTCTTCAAGAACAAGATTATCCCTCTCGTACTTGTTTCATAGGGGAATCGCTCGCATGGAGAATCGACTTGGGAACGAGAAGACGAGATTCGATAGAAGTTTCCACACCTCTTCTCGTAGATTCATATTTGCTGGTTTTTCTCTTCTTGTTTCGGGAATTTCGAGAACGAAATTCTTTTGTAGTTGGGTATAATGTAACACCCTAGTTCATTTATACCGGTTCTGTTTTGGGTATTTCTCTATTTATGCTTATTTCTTGATTTATTGCTGTTTGGGTGTATATAGTGTAATTGAAATCTGTGTTTGCATCCGACCCGACCCGCTTGCTAGAAACCCGTCTTGATTCCTGTTTATAATTGATCCCAGCTAGTTATGAGGATCCGTGCACTTTTGTATGTCCTGCATAACTGCATTATATCTGGCATCTGCATTTTTTATAATACAAATATAATCAAATAAAATATTTTAAAAATATCTAGCATGGCCTGTATCATACCCCGAACCCTGTGGTAGCATCCGTACATCGTGTTCTCATCTCGTTTAGTGAAACAGACTCGTTTGGATAGCTACATGCACGCTACGTGTGTCCGTTCTTGAGGGTATGCATTTTCGTGACCCGGATATCCTACTTTGGTTTTGGTTGACACGTATATTATCCGTATTTTCAAACCATAATTTTAGACCCGACCCGGGCGTGTTTTGGACTATTTTTGTATTAACCAAAATCTCAAATATAATCAATATTATATTCTCTAACTGTTAAATATAATATATACGTTTTATAAAATATTTTTAACTAAAAATATTTTCCTAACCAAAATCTGTCTCTCTCTCTCCTCCACATATTATATATATATATAGATATATTATATACAAGAAATTTTTCTTCAAAACCCATACATTGTAACCCATGCACGTCTCTCTCTCTCTCTCCACCCTCATTTCTTCTTTCTTTTTTCGCGCGCTCGAACCCACGCGTGAACCCATGCCCGCGCTCGCTTGTTGCCGTCGCCACCACCGCCGACGCCCACATCGGCCTCTCCTCGTCACCCGCACCGACTCCTTTCTTCCTCTTTTCTCTTCTCCATCCCCAGGAAACCCCACGGCAAACCCGAGTGAACCCAACTCCCCTGCCTCGCCTCGCCGTCATCCCACATCGTTGATCCCCGACGAACCGTTTGTTGGAGATAGTGCCCTCAGAGTCAATTATTGGATCACAGGCACGTGATTGCAATGATTGAGGGAGGACCTATCCCGGTACAACAGTCTTACTCGAGATGATAGTATGCTATCTGGTTTACCTTTATCATCGTGTACTGCTTTAGGTGACCTGACAGGTCACTATTGCACGTTGATAGAGCCCCTAGGATTCTTGCTTAGTTGCCAGCAGTATGAGGGCGATCATATAAGTGAGAGCTGGAGTCTACAAGCATATCCTTAAAAGGTCCCTAGTCGTGGGAGTTTCGAGACAGGGCATCGATTCTCCAGAGTAGACTAGTGTATACAGTCGAGACCCCGACGAGGGGCGGTGGCCGGTCTCACAGGCCACTGGTGTCAGTTGGTTCACCTAAGATGTATACAGGTGCTCATTGGGTTATGAGTACACCGGACAGGACTCGCCGGGAACATGCTAGTTGGTCTTATACCTGACGTCAGATAGCAGTTCCCTGGTGACATGTGTACAGGTTAGTTCATCGACCTGGGGATCGTCATTTGTCTCGTGTGAGTTCCCACTGTGCTTTGATTACTACCCTACCACGGCTCAAAGGAGTCGTGCAAACAGGTTTTAGTTGGGTACAGTCCCGAGCCACATGGAGGCAGTGAGCGGATCTTCAGGGGTTCGTCTCTCCCGGTATTGGGGGTGAGGTCGCGCTGTGTCTAGGAGAGCCATCACACGAAGTCCTTGGCCAAGGCAGGAGATTTACTGGTAGGTATTCCAGTAGTATCTCAGGGTGTTCTGGGCTACACTCCGACATGACTTGTACCGCTTTTGGGGGGTCTGACTTTTACCCACCCCCTAGGCCCGACATGCGATGCTCATAGACGAACGGACCGGACTGTACGGATATTGTCACTGACAGGCTCAGTAGGGTGTCATGATGAGTTCGCTCATCAACGTCTCTTTTAGTCAATAGCTGGTGGCCTGTTACGTATTGGCTTATACCTCTGACGTGCTAGTGGTTAAATCCACAGCCATTGTATTGACGAGTCTTTAGAGTCCACCACACTTTCAGTTACTCAGCTTTCGGGCGAAACGCTGTAGAGGCCGTATGGAGATATGGCAGGGTCCGATCAGATACGTGCAGTATTGCGCGGGTCAGGATTGGACGGTTTGTACTAGAGGCCGTATAGATATATGGCAAGGTTCGATCGGATACGTGCGGTATTGCACGGATCGGGATCAAACGGATATTCTAGCCGGTTTTGGTTTAAGCCGGATCCTAGTTTAGTACAGTGTAGATTTTGTCTCTTTGCATTTGTATCCGGACGGAATACAGATGCGGGTGTGTATGCACAGTATCGGGGTTTTCCTGTAATTTATTACGGGACCAGTTTTCTGGAGTTGCCAGTTTGCATTCCGTTCCGGCCGGTTTTCCTTTGTTCTTTCCCGGTCGGACTTTTCCGATGGAAGGGGTTATTTGCAATTGTGCAAATAACATTTAAGGAGGGGGTTTCTTGCTATTGTGTTGATTATGATAGGATATGCATCTTATTCTTTCATGATGGTGCTTTAATGAGATTTGAGTGGGTATGGGTTTTAAGAATGGTTGATGTTTTCTTGTCTTTGGATGTGATCACCTCTTCTATTCTCCTACACTCACCTCCCTTGGTATTATGTTCCATTCCCTCCACCATTTCCCATTAGAGATTGGCCGGCCACATTTTTAGAGAGAGGGAAAAATGAGAGGTTTTCATTTGGTGTGGGAAAAATTATCATCCATCTCATTTTCATTGCTACCAAAATCCCCAAGTTCATTTCTTGTTGATTCCTCCATCAAGGCAACATAACCCCAAAGAGACAAGCATCATCTACACTACATTCTACAGCATTTCTTGGACATGTCGACTTGCCAGCTTCATGCCCGAGTTGCCTCGGTATTGAGGTGGGAGCCCGTAAAAGATGCAGGCGATGTGGTGCCCTTCCGGCGGGGAGACGACGACCGAAGTTTCCGCGAGGAGATCGGAGTGGAGATGAAGACCGGAGGACTCGGATCAGTCGGTATATCTCTAACCCGTCTTGTTGTTAGCTAGATCTAGTTTAATGGCCCGATCCGGGGTTTTGTGCGCGGTGGTGCCGGTTTGCAAAGTTCGCAAAATTAAAGTTTATCACCGTTTCCGCATTTGGCCGTCGGATTGACGGCCGGGGCGCCGCCGTGCACTTACAGTGGTATCATAGCCTCGCCATTAACTTCGTCTAGCTTCGTTTGATGTGTTTTGCATTTCCGATCGACCAAAATTCCAAAATCTACAATTTAGTTCACATCAGTTTTCTGTTGAAATTTTTTGGTCTCTAAAAATTTTTCAAGTTGTAAAATATTGATGTACTGGATATTATAAGACTACTGGGAAAATTCGACACAGTCAGTCGACGATCGAAGCGCGGAACCGCGGCCAAACCCCCCCTTGGGCCGCGGTTCCGCCGCACTTTGGTGTCGTCACTGTGTCAATTTTTTCCAGTGGGCTTCAGGGATTATTTTATGGGTTTTGGAATATTAAGATTGGGCCCAGAATTTCTGTGAGTGCTACAGTATTGCTTGGGGGCCCACTTGTTAATTTTTGATCGATCGGATATTTTAAACACATTTTTTCACAGTATTTACATTATATCTGCGACCGTGAATGTCACTTGATCGGTAAATCCGGTCTAACTGCTATAGCCCGGTTAGACGGATTTGCGAACGTGACTTTCACGTTGATGTTCTATGTATTTGCTGTGTTGTTGCGGATCGGTCGTGGGGGATAGCCTTGATGCAATGCTAGTACAGTGTTGTTGTATTATGTACATTTGATTTTGCGGGGCGAGCATCCGACATGTGGACTGCCGTCACTGCCTGATTGTATTATTATTTTGGGGCACGACCAGGTTGCGGTCGATGTACCCGGTGTATGTATATTTTACTTTCTGTACTAGGATTACCCCGCGGAGGGGTGCACGGATAGCCGGGTTCTAGAAGGCAACAAGCCCGCATCTCATGGCATTGGGACGGAGGGGGCTTCACTCCAGGATTGGCTGGCTATTCGCCGCACTCGTAGGGGGTATAGGATTTCATTGCACAGGCTATCCACACGACCAGGGGAACGTCGGGTTTCAGTAGTGGCTCTGTGAAACCCGCGGATCCCAGATATCTGTATTGTTCTGTGATGCTGTACATTTCTGTGATGTTGCATTTTATTCACGCCTTGAGCGAATATAATATATTGGTATATATATTAGTAGATGTTGTATATGTTTTTCATCCGCGCTAGTCCAGTCCCCGCTCTGCCGTTAGTTAGCTAACCTAACGGGTGATGACGGGACCCAGTGGCGAATGCGGATGGCATATACGTACGTCAGTATATTTTCGTTCTTTGTGGTGTGATCAATTGATGGGACTGCATTGATTCGGATCAATGCAAGTTAAACAAACCTATTCTGATGTTGTTGGAACACTTTTCAAAAAGCTGTTATTGCAAGGACGTTCACTTTTGTTTTGCATCGTGGTATTCATTTGGAATATCCTGCTCCTCAGTCGACGAGGCAAGGGCCGAGATCCCTTCACCGGGAGTGACCCCTTGGACAGAAGTTTGCGTCAGGGCATTAACTTCACTATAGCCGATTACTTTTGCTTTGCATCGTGGTATTCAGTTGGAATATCCTGCACCCCATTCTACGGGGAAAGAGCCGAGATCCCTTCACCGGGAGTGACCTCTTTAGTAAAGGTTTTCGTCACTATATTTTCTAAAAAGCTATCCGTTCCTTCAACGATATCAAGTTCATTACGTTAAAGGTTTTCGCCAGAAACCATTCGTAGCCCTCCGTCGTTTCAGACGAGTAGCACGTAGTATTCATGCTATGTTTGTTGGCCTTCGTCAAGGCATAGTGTATGGTAGCTGCTTGTTGCCTTTCTGCTGCATAGATAGATGTGTTGGTTTGGGACAGTCGTATAGCTTTGTTGACCTTCGTCAAGGGCTTGTACGGGTGGGTTCAAATTAACCGGACAATGACGGGTGGAACTTGACATGTGACTTATGATTTGTTGACCTTCGTCAAGGTCATAAGAGCATGGGGCAGAAATCACATCGGGAGTTTCAAAAGAACTGAAACTTGCCAGATATGCGCATACCTTCTGGAGTGTGATAACGTGAGCGGATTCCGTCACTTTATCATGCGATGAGAGTTGGATCCCGATTCCCACTGATGAGTTAGTTTACTCCTCGGGTGACCCCGACTAATTCTTCTTTCAGGTTTGGAGGAGAATTTAAGGTACAGTGGGAGGTTTCCTGATTAGATAAATTGGTAACCATTCTGATCTAGGTTAGAGTGCACGCTGAGTGTTTCTTTTCTCTCTCTCTCTGGCAGCGACCATTGACCCGACCCTAGACTTTGACTCAGTGACCAAGTTGACCGAACCTTCTTAACACAGGCTTTTGGATTGTCAGAGTTGCAGACCTCATTGCCACTCCTACTTTTACCCTTTTCTCCAAGACACCCCGTATTACTATGAACGTCCACTTCCATTGGACAAAACCATCGTATGGTTAGATACGAACTCGAAGGAATTCGAGGATGGTTTCCGGTTTTGGAGAAAACGGATAGGATTATTCAGTTGTCTTTTCCTTTTTACCTTCTCTCAGGTTGCGAGTACTCCTTGGTTTAGGAGATAGTACACCTATTACGCAAATTGGATAGTCTTCTTCCAAACCTTAGGCTGGTGCCGACCGGTAGGGAATGAAGAAAACCAATTAGCATAACGATGGTGTGCAGAAGGTATTAAGATTAAGACAAAGCAAGGGATTAGTAAGAGGGCAAAGTAAATTGCGACTGATATTCACGACCAAACCAAGTTTTTTCTTCGCCAATCCTAAATCACCTTTGAATTTCTCCAGGACACTCCGTATCACTACGAAGATCCACAGTTTATTGGATACTCCATCGTATGGTTATATACGAACTCGAAAGGAACTTGTTCCAGTTCGGGGATGGATTCTGGTCCAGGAGAAATAGGAATAAGGTTTATTCGGTTGTCTTTTATCTTCACCTTCTCTCGCATTGCGAGTGCTCCTAGGGTTAGGACAGTACACCCATTATACTTATTGGATAGTCTTCTTCCAAACCATAGGCTGGTGCCGAACGGTAGGGAAGGAAGAAAACCAATTGGCCTAAAGGGGTGTGCAGAAGATAATGACTAAAGACATATAAAGGGATTTGGAGAGGTGGCAAAGAATTATACGGTTATAGTTGTGAATCTGGATAATGGTAGAGGCATTACTAGGAATACCAGAATACCCCATCGAAACATTTCAATGCTTCAGTTCAACTGTGTATTGTTAAAAGAAAACTGATTTCCCGATTAGACACTTGCTCCAGGGTATGTATTTACCATGTTTGATTCTCACATCTGTATGGTTTTTACAGATGGTGAGTGGGAGTAAGTTATTGGGAATAGGGTAATCATCCTCATTATATCGGGATTCGTTGTAATCGGTGATATTTGAGGAGATCATCTGGGCTGTTTGCCGGTCGGCAAATATTTGGTTTTGAATATCCGTTTTCATGCACCAATTTCAAATTGATATATCTGTACGTCTATTTTCATAGAGTGAGATATACCTTTTGATATTATGTCGATGACATTTACCTATATCAGTGGATGGTTAGGTAAGGAGCATTAAACAGCGGTGTAATTCTTCTTAACCATAAGTACAGTTTTCAACCTACGACACACAGCGAAAGAGTTAGACTCAGCGGACTCATACAGAGTATTGTATGTTGTCCAATGTCCATTGGGACAGAGGGGTTGGTCCTCATACTATATTCTGTTTACTTTTAACTTCGCTAGTTCTTAGACATGTGTTTCGTAGAAACACTGGGTCTAAGTTTTGAGGAGTTATAGGTATTTGAATAGAGTAGAGAACCAGGAGTAGCAAGTATCAGGATTCTTCAAGGTGATCGAAGATGTAGATACTTGTGTATGGTATTCAGTTGATAGTAATGATAAAGAGAAATTGCTTCTCTTTCAGGTTACTCATAATTGGAAGCATTCCTAAGTTGAGTAACGCTGATCGGCCTCTCTCCATTTAGTTGACATGCACTGGGGACAGTTGCATGATTTGAATCTGGTTCAATTAAATCAGTGCCTCTGGTTCTATATTGGATATAGTACAGTTCATATCTTAACATTGTTAAGGTACGGGGAGTTGTCCGGCTTATGATTAAAACCAGACACTGGACAACTCAAGGCACGTTTCTGTAATGGTTGTTTGTGGGTTGACCCAGGCTATGACGAGGGTTGATTTTCTACCATCTGGGAGATCAATAGAAATATTGTTCAAGACTCGCCACGGTTTTATTAAAAATGGATTTTTTCAAAAACAGTAGTGGGAGTATGGTAGAACTGGAAGTGATTCCAGAACCGCAAACGATTACTGAAGATTTGATAAGGAACCTAAAGATTCAATCTGATTTGACATTCCATTGGCCACTCCGCAGATAAGGTGGGTAACTTCAGGCACCCGAGAGGTACTCCGGTAGCCTCAAGGACGGTGACAGGGAAGTTCTTGTTTACCCACACTTGCCATTGTTGTTGTTCCAGGCTGCGAGACCCGGCAGGAGGATGAGTATAGCGTCGTTCTAAACTAGCTTTAGAAGTGCACGTCTATATGACTCTGCCAGAGGGTTGTCGTAGTCAGTGGGAGCAGCGGAAGCATTGGTGGACATCAGGCTTATGTCTATTCATAGACTAAAGCAGATATAGCGGAGATAGAACATCTATTTCTGATGTGACAGTCATAGGTTTGACGTCATCAGAATAGGGGATGGATCTGTTGAGAAGGTAATAGGGTGTGATATCCAGGTTTTGGATAACATACACAGAGTAGGAAAGGAAACTCCTATAATACGATCGGTTATACTTTGGTCGTCACACAGTGGTTTCTCCACATGGGACTTGGACATTATATCAGACATACTGGTTACTAGATCTATGGTTTTAGATCTAGATTTGGGTGGTTTCCCAATCAGGGTACTTTGACAGCATTCTAAGAGTATTTAGAATGGACGACTCCTGGCACGGTAGTGAACCTGCAGGTGATGGAGTCACCCTCTCTAAAGGTTTCTTTTAGACTAAAGTAGAGAGGGATGTGCATGATTGGCAGATCACTTGCTTAGGCAATTGAGTCAATCATGAGATGTCAAGTACCACACCAGATGTTGTTCTTGCACTAGATGCAATAAGTTGACATTGATCCAATCCTGGAGAAACAGTCGGAAGCAGTTTTAGAACATAAGTGGATGTTCTAGGGATATGATAACGACAGCCTCATTTAGGAGACAGTTATCATTCCAGGCTTCCAAGGTGACATGGACGACAAGGAGGTCGTCAGAGTTGTAGTTTTCCTTCTGACGAGGGGCAGTATTTTGGACAGGTGGTCCAAGGCAATACTGAGGGTGGCATGGCGCAGGATACTGATTAAGTTCAGTTGATGATACAGTCTAAGAAGTTTGGATTTGGAGTTCATTTATGAGCTCGGTCCCATCAGACATCCAGACACTCTAAGACAGGTATTGCTCATTTCGCTAGATGGCTTTCTCTGCGAACTTGAGATATAGAGAGACATAGAATGAAACATCTAGGCGGATCCACTCACTGAGGCTATTCCTCGAACGCAATAGTTTCGTAAACAGGCTTTGTGCGACTGACTAGTAGAGGAGTTGGGTGTTCGGTATCACACGGGCTGTGAGTATGCGACATCGCAATAATTAGCCTTGAGTGCAAGTGGGAGATTGTTGGAGATAGTGCCCTCAGAGTTAATTATTGGATCACAGGTACGTGATTGCAATGATTGAGGGAGGACCTATCCCGGTACAACAGTCTTACTCGAGATGATAGTATGCTATCTGGTTTACCTTTATCATCGTGTGCTGCTTTAGGTGACCTGACAGGTCACTATTACACGTTGATAGAGCCCCTAGGATTCTTGCTTGGCTGCCAGCAGTATGAGGGCGATCATATAAGTGAGAGCTGGAGTCTACAAGCATATCCTTAAAAGGTCCCTAGTCGTGGGAGTTTCGAGACAGGGCATCGATTCTCCAGAGTAGACTAGTGTATACAGTCGAGACCCCGACGAGGGGCGGTGGCCGGTCTCACAGGCCACTGGTGTCAGTTGGTTCACCTAAGATGTATACAGGTGCTCATTGGGTTATGAGTACACCGGACAGGACTCGCCGGGAACATGCTAGTTGGTCTTATACCTGACGTCAGATAGCAGTTCCCTGGTGACATGTGTACAGGTTAGTTCATCGACCTGGGGATCGTCATTTGTCTCGTGTGAGTTCCCACTGTGCTTTGATTACTACCCTACCACGGCTCAAAGGAGTCGTGCAAACAGGTTTTAGTTGGGTACAGTCCCGAGCCACATGGAGGCAGTGAGCGGATCTTCAGGGGTTCGTCTCTCCCGGTATTGGGGGTGAGGTCGCGCTGTGTCTAGGAGAGCCATTACACGAAGTCCTTGGCCAAGGCAGGAGATTTACTGGTAGGTATTCCAGTAGTATCTCAGGGTGTTCTGGGCTACACTCCGACACGACTTGTACCGCTTTTGGGGGTCTGACTTTTACCCACCCCCTAGGCCCGACATGCGATGCTCATAGACGAACGGACCGGACTGTACGGATATTGTCACTGACAGGCTCAGTAGGGTGTCATGATGAGTTCGCTCATCAACGTCTCTTTTAGTCAATAGCTGGTGGCCCGTTACGTATTGGCTTATACCTCTGACGTGCTAGTGGTTAAATCCACAGCCATTGTATTGACGAGTCTTTAGAGTCCACCACACTTTCAGTTACTCAGCTTTCGGGCGAAACGCTGTAGAGGCCGTATGGAGATATGGCAGGGTCCGATCAGATACGTGCAGTATTGCGCGGGTCAGGATCGGACGGTTTGTACTAGAGGCCGTATAGATATATGGCAAGGTTCGATCGGATACGTGCAGTATTGCACGGATCGGGATCGAACGGATATTCTAGCCGGTTTTGGTTTAAGCCGGATCCTAGTTTAGTACAGTGTAGATTTTGTCTTTTTGCATTTGTATCCGGACGGAATACAGATGCGGGTGTGTATGCACAGTATCGGGGTTTTCCTGTAATTTATTACGGGACCAGTTTTCTGGAGTTGCCAGTTTGCATTCCGTTCCGGCCGGTTTTCCTTTGTTCTTTCCCGGCCGGACTTCCGATGGAGGGGGTTATTTGCAATTGTGCAAATAACATTTAAGGAGGGGGTTTCTTGCTATTGTGTTGATTATGATAGGATATGCATCTTATTCTTTCATGATGGTGCTTTAATGAGATTTGAGTGGGTATGGGTTTTAAGAATGGTTGATGTTTTCTTGTCTTTGGATGTGGTCACCTCTTCTATTCTCCTACACTCACCTCCCTTGGTATTATGTTCCATTCCCTCCACCATTTCCCATTAGAGATTGCCCGGCCACATTTTTGGAGAGAGGGAAAAATGAGAGGTTTTCATTTGGTGTGGGAAAAATTATCATCCATCTCATTTTCATTGCTACCAAAATCCCCAAGTTCATTTCTTGTTGATTCCTCCATCAAGGCAACATAACCCCAAAGAGACAAGCATCATCTACACTACATTCTACAGCACTTCTTGGACATGTCGACTTGCCAGCTTCATGCCCGAGTTGCCTCGGTATTGAGGTGGGAGCCCGTAAAAGATGCAGGCGATGTGGTGCCCTTCCGGCGAGGAGGCGACGACCGAAGTTTCCGCGAGGAGATCGGAGTGGAGATGAAGACCGGAGGACTCGGATCAGTCGGTATATTTCTAACCCGTCTTGTTGTTAGCTAGATCTAGTTTAATGGCCCGATCCGGGGTTTTGTGCGCGGTGGTGCCGGTTTGCAAAGTTCGCAAAATTAAAGTTTATCACCGTTTCCGCATTTGGCCGTCGGATTGACGGCCGGGGCGCCGCCGTGCACTTACACCGTTATCGTCGTCATCTCACCTTCGCCTCAACATCTTCATCGTCGCCTCCTCTCCACCTTCCTCCACTCCTCTTCTCGCCCTCTCTTTTCCCGAACCCAGAACCCACGACGAACACCGAACCCATCAACTCGACCTCATCGCCGTCGCCTCGTCGTTGTCGTCGACCATCCATTACCCTCCTCGACCAACTCCTCCTCATCTCTCTCTCCTGTTCAAACACCCCTAACGATGAGACCCCCAGCAACCCATAAACCCGACCACGACACCCTCGCTGCACCAACGTCACCGGAGCTCTGACTCCCTCATCGTCCCCGCCACCACGGCCTCCTCTTCCTCTCCACCATCGCACCTGACACCACTACCTTCTTCCCCGAGCTCTTTTCCTGCACACCCGACCTAACCCAAACCCACTGCTACTGTTACCTGCACACCTTGCCAGAGCTCTGACCCCATCGGCCTCACCCCATCACCACGACCTCCTCTGACCCGAGACAACCCCATTGAAAACCACCATAGCCTCTTCTTCCTTCTTCTTCTTCTTCTACTTCTTCTTCTTCCTTTTTCTTGGTTCTTGATTTTCCGGTGATCACCGGAGCCGTGCCGCTGCCGACGATCCAAGCAAATCAGTGGATGTTCCCAGCCAGCGTGGTCACGTTCTTGCTTTGCCTAGTTTTGTACTGTGCGCCGTGTGTGTACTGTGACGTTTACCCGACGTCGGACGCAGCGTACGCACCCCGTCGTGAGATCCGATCAGGCAAGTTTATCTTGCTACATGCTATGATATATATTTTGCATCCATATGAATAAAAACATCACATGTTTACTGCATTATACATCCATGTTACCGTTTTACTGTTTTTGGATAGCCGTTCATATCCATATCATTTATCACATATATAGTCGCATGCAATTTTATCTCGTTACAGCTTATGCAACGTATTTTACATCCATAAGTATAGCATTATTACATGTTCATTGCATTTCACATCCTATGTTACAGTTTTACAATTTTACAATATCCGTTCGCATCCGTACAATTTATTATATGTCTAGTTGCATGCCATACTGTTTCATATTACCGTTACCTTAGCACCCCATGCTTGATAATATGCATCCTACGTAGTTATGGAGTTGTAGATGTAACCCCTGATAAATATTTGTGCATCCGTGTTTTACTGTGCATCCGTACTTTTATCGTGCATCCGTACTTGCTACAGTTTTATTATAAGCATCCGTTTGATACATGTGCACTACCTGACATGACTTGATGTACCACTGCTTGACTTGATACCTGATCCTGTTCCTAATGCCGACAACCCTGACTTGTTGTCTCGATGGACATATCCTGTTGTCTATTTCAGACAAAACTTGTACTTGCTTGATCCTGTGTCGGCATTAGCTCCAGATTTAACAATACCTGACTTGAACACATAACCTTGGGGTAAGGGGAAATCAATGATGAAACCTGACTTGTAACTCAACAGTTCGACACTTATACTGATCAGTTTTACGGGCTAGGCCAACCCCGGGATGCTGCTGCTGACATCATTCATTTGTACATGTTTCCTGTTTAATGCCTAGCGGCATGTCTCGGATTTCAGCCCGAGAATCTGGACCGTGGTCCCGGGCACACACGGGATATGTCACGCCCCGCTTCCCAGAGTACGCTAAGATAGGCACGTGACATAGCCAACCATACTACCTGTGGATAGGAAAAATCCCTCCACAGATATCAAGAACAGGAAAGTAAACTAAACTATCTAGTACATGTCCATGAGCCAGAATAAATGAGTCAAGAAATAATAATATGTGGAAGCAAAAGATCCAATAAATAAACACCTGGAAAGTAAAACTGGATACCAACAGGATCCTCACCGCTCGGTCCAACAGCGACAGTACTCCTGATTAGTCTGCAACAAAAGTAGAGGATCTGGGCCATGCAAAACCCAGACGTCAGTGCGTCATAACATCAAGCAATACTATAAACAGGGGGTAGCAAGGCATGCAGGTACGAGTATAGACAGTAAACAGGTATAACAGTAATATAAATCAGGGCAGTGAAAGGTAGTGTGCATTGAGTAATCTAAACTGGTCTATTGGGTTAACTACTCTCAAGTCTTTGAAATCAATTTGATGAATCATCGATGTAAATCAATAGTATCCTGTGCATGCCCGGGATCACGGTCTATGACTCTCGGGCTGAATCCGAGACGTGCCGCAAGGCAATAAAAGGGTGGTAGGTAATGACGAGTGATGTCAGCAGCATCACCCCGGGCTGGCCTAGCCCGTAAGACTGATCAGAAAAGGTGTCGAACTGTCGAGTTACAAGTCAGGTTTCATCATTGATTTCTCCATACCCCTAAGTTATATGTGTTCAAGTCAGGTATTAAATAATCTGGAGCTAATGCCAACATAGGATCAGGTTGGTACAGGTTTGTCTGGATAGACAACAGGAAATGTCCATAGGGACAACAGGTCAGGTTTGTTGGCATTAGTAACAAGATCAGGTAACAGGTAAAGCCATGGTATATCAGGTCAAGTCAGGTAGTATATAGGTATCATGTCATGTCAAGAGGTGCACGGTACCATGTCGTGTCAAGTAGTAGGTGTAACAAGTCATATCAGGGGTGCACAAAATATCATGTGGGTGCTCATAATCAAACTAAAAATAAGCAGGGGTATACAAAACAAGTATAGCGTACTAATGGAACAATAAAATGGAACATTGTAATATGGTATGCAAATAGGTACAGATTAAAATATATGGATGCACGGTTATCAGTTTGGGTTTAAGGGATAGTTTCAACATTACTTAAATACAGTATAACAAATATGGATGTTGAAATCATGTTAATATGTATTAAATAATCTGGGGATGCAATCGAATATATATAGGCTAGATGTATGCAAACGAGTGTCCAATAAGGTATAAAGTATAAAAAGGGTACTATGGGCTGTGCAAATAATTATTATGTGATTTAAAATATGGACGTGGGTACCACGTATGTTAAACTAAAATGCAACATGGTATGTTTCAAGTTAAGAATCTAAAATGATATAAATGGACATCGAAGTGTTAAAATGGAACATATGGCCTTAGATTTAATTTACAGGTTTAACATGCAATTAAATACGTATAAAATAATATAAATAGCATGTAGAAAGTTTTACTTTTCTCGATGGATCACGCGACGGATACGCACGGCAACGTCCAAAGTCGGTAAAAGTCTCGATGCATGCGCACACGTACAGAATAGAACCAAGCAATGCAGGAATGTGACCACGCGGGTAGGGGGCGTCCATAGGGTTGCTCGGATCGTCGGCAGCGAGCACGGCTCCGGCGGATGATCAACGAAAAAGAAACGAAAATTCAAGAAAAGAGAGAAGAAGAGAGAAGAAGAAGAAAAGGAAGAAGAGCTAGGGTTTAGGTGCACAGGTGATTGGCTCGGGGTCAGAGAAAGGTGCGAAGAGGCGACGTCGACGATGGGCTGTCGACGGCGAGGATGCAGGCAATGGTTTCCGGCAAAGCAGTGGGGGTTGCTAGAAGTCAGGTGAGGGTTTCTTAGTGGCTGTAGGGTAAGGGTGGTGATGATGGTAACAGGAGTCGAAGGTGGTGATGAGGATGACGGGGATCGGTCGTTGACGGGGTTCCGGCTGTGGAGGCGAAGGGTGTCGGGGTTCCCGCTGTGCAGGGAAAAGATGGTCGTCGGGAGTGTTACGGTGGGTGTGCAGGGAAGAAGAGAGAGGTCGTGGAGAGGAAGTCGACGGTTAGAGTGGACGGAGGTGATGGTGAGGCGGAAACGGCGGTGAGGCGACGATGATGAGGGAAGCGATGGGTTCACGTGGATTGTGGGGCTAGAGAGAAGAGAGGGTTGAAGGGAAGAGAGAAGGGGAAGAAGATAAGGAGAAGAGTAGAAGAAGGAGGGGACTGCGGTAAGGGATGGTCGACGAGAGTGCCGGCCTTGGAGGCGAAAACTAGGGTTAGGGTTTCTTTTCTTCTGAAGACAAGGCGGCAGAGATTTTAAAGAAGAAGAAAAGAAAGAGAAGAAGGGAGGTGACGTTAGCAAGGAGGGAGGTGACGAGATCGCGCGAAGGAATAATGAATGCGAGATGAGAGAGAGAGGAAGAGAGAGAGAGAGAGAAAGAGAGAGAGAAATCAACACGAAAGAGAGAGAAATCAGTGATGTTAGGATTTAATTAGTTTTTAAAATATAATATATTTAAAATTTTAACTGTTATAGGATATAATAATAAATATTAGTTGAAAGTATAATAATAGTTTATAAATATATAAAGAATATAATATTGGTCCGTTTTAAGATTTTGGCAAATACAAACTTACTCCAAAACACGTCCGGGTCGGGTCTAAAAATTCAAATTTTAAAATATGAAAAATATATATGACTTTCAAAATTCAAAATGAATGCTCAGGTAACGAAAAAGCATACCCCCAAGAACGGATGCACGTACGTACGCGTAGCTATCCAAACACGTCCGTTTCACTGAACGGGACGAGAACAAGATGCGCGGATGCTACCACGGGGTTAAGGGTATCATGCAGGCTATGAAATGCAATTTTAATTTATTTTACGTGATCTAAAATGTTATATGTAAAAATATGCGATGCCAGGTGAAATGTTAATATGCAGTATTTATGAGATGCACGTGTCTATTTAACCAGCCAGGGTAGTCTATAAATATGAATCAACAAGTTCAAGCAAGCGGGTCGGGTCGAATGCAATGTAAATTGTAATTACCATTCGCACCCAGACATGATAAATAAATAAAATACCACAAATACACAAATACGGAAATAGAAAATTGGTATAACTGAACTCGGTTATTACAGGATACTATTGAGTTATATCGACGATTTATTAAATTGATTTCAAAGACTTGAGAGTAATTAACCCAGTAATATAGATTACTCACCGCATGCACATACACTTCATTGTTCCATATTCGTGTTACTATTATACACTCATTACTGTTCATACTCATGCCCGCATATCTTGTTACCTCCTGATTATATTTTATTGTTTGATATTATGAAGCACTGACGTCTGGGTTTTGCATGGCCCAGATCCTCTGTCTCTTTCGCAGGACGATCGGGATTATTTCTGCCGACAGGCCGAGCAGTGAGGATCCTATTAGTATCTAATTTAGTTTAGTTTTATTTCCGTACTTTCAATTCCTGATGTGAGCCCGTATTTGGGACGTACTTTCCAGATGTTATTGTTTATTGGATTTATCGCTTCCACATATTATTTCTTGACTCGTTTATTCTGGCATATGGACATGTACTAGATAGTTTATTTTTATTTTACTATTCTTGATATCTTATAGACAGCCGTAATATGACTATGGAAGGATGTTTCCTAGCCACAGGTAGTATGCTTGGCTCTGTCACGTGCCGATAGCACACTCTGGGACGCGGGGCATGACTACATCGGAGTTGTTCCTGAGGAAATGAACCAGTTCCTCTTGCTGAGTTCCTGTTAGAAGCGATCCGATCTGAACAATCTTTTCATCGTCCCCCTCTACCAGGGGGACCTCTGTCAGCAGCTCGACCGGGGTTCCTCGAACCTCTTTTTGCTCGTCTCGAGTGTCCAGAGAACCCCTGATGTCACTTTCACCCTCGACATCGTCTGTTGGCCGCTCAGACGAAGATGTTGCGGTGAAGCAAACCTTTGCGATCCGCTGGTCTCCATAGACCCGACCTATCCCGCTCTGGTCGAGAGGGAACTTCATCGCCAGGTGGTAGGTCGATATCTGGACACGGAGGGAGTTCAACCTTGGGCGGCCAAGGAGGATGTTGTAGGCTGATGGGATTCTTGCTACGATAAATTCCACAGGCACTGTTAGCGTACGGCCGGCCTCCCCGACGTTAAACTGCAGAGTGATTACCCCTTCCGTGTAACACCTTAGAAAGCACTCAGTGGTTAATTAAGCGGAAATATGGATTTTAGTAAAAAGGTTTACCAAAATGATTTTTAAATATTTTATAAAAATTAATGAATATTTTATTAGAATTTAATTTGGGCTTGCACACATATGTGCATGTTAACCTAGGGCTAATTTGGGGTTAAACCATGCTTAGTAGCCATGGTGCTTTAACCATTCCTTTAGGGTATTATGTAATTTATTAAGTAATTTAGTTTTTCAAATTCAAAAAAATAAAATGATTTTCCTTTTGGGTTGACTTGAGAGAGGGAATGATGAGAGTGAAGCATGGGAGACAAAGCATGCTTAGTATTAAATGAGGAGAGAGAATGTGTCATGCTTGCTCCCATACCCCCTCTCACTCTCTCTCTCTATTCTTTTTGAAATTCATTTTCTTTCTCTCATATTTCCTCCTCTCTCTCTCTCCCAAGCTGAAGCTTTTGCTGCCCTTCATTCAACCCCAACCTAAATCTTCAAATCTTCACTACCCTCACCAATTTTTTGCTTCACCCTTCTCAAAACTTAAGCCAAAGCCCATGGAGATCACTTGGAGCTTGGAAAGTTAGCGTTTTGAGCAAGTTTGGGAAGGTAGTCCTCTTCTTACTGTTAATTAGCTAGTTTTAGTGTTTTATGGGTGTTTGTGATAATTTTGTGGTTTAGGTGTTTTTGGTACTGCTGGATTTTTAGTAATTACAGTGGGTTAAATTTAGGATTGTTTAGCTAGTTTTAGTGTTTTATGGGTGTTTGTGATAATTTTGTGGTTTAGGTAGAGATTAGGTTGGGTTAGGGTTTTTATGGTTAGATTAGCTAGATTATGTGTTGTTGGTGTCACTTAATCTAAGTCTTTTTACCTGGTTATACAAAAGTACCATAGTATAGCAATTTAGTGTTTTAAAACGTTTTTAAAACCAAGCTTTAGGATACAGGGTATCTGCTGTTTCTGGGGTTATTTTCTTGATGAGCAAACATGTACATTAGACTATACTTGGTGCTAAAAGTGTAGTGTAAAAACCTGGACCACTTTTACCTGACTTTGGCCGATATCAAGCCTATGGTGGCCAGCCCAATTTTTATGGATCATGTTAAAATTTTGCAGGTAACTGTCTGTAGGTATTATAAGAGATTTGGTCTTGTTTATTTTTCTTGTTTTTGCTTCAGATAAAATCTGGAGCCATTTACCTATAATTTGTGTAGCGGGACTTGCGCGACACGTACGTTACGAGATGGGTTTGGTCTTCCTGTGTGTCACAGCGTGTCGGGGTGGTTTTTGACGTATGCATACACGTTCTGGTGTTACATATACACACGCGTTTAGCTTGCGACGCTAGTTTCTTGTATAATCTTGATATCGCGTTTTTGTAGGATTTTAGCGTTATGTGTGTTGCTTGTGTAAATTCTAGGTTCGCAGGCGGGGGCTTCGGACGCCGCGAAGAAGGAGAAGCAGGTGGTCGGATACTCTTAGCTCGAGATCACTGATAAGTAGGTTTAACATCTACGGGAAAATCGCCCGTATGGCGTTATGCGTTAGGGCTTGATAGGATGTTGTAGCCATATGTAATATTCATATATTTATAGGTTGTGCATATGTACCATAGTTGCATACCCCTCTCTTGTTGCATATGGACATAGTAGTTATGAGACACCGCACTGTTACTAACGGTTCATGCTGCACGAGCACTAATTGTATTTTACACACACACCATTAGTAATTGCCATGACACTCGCACTATAGAATTGCTATGAACCATACATCGTTTAGCTTACCTCATCCTTGATGATTGACATGATTCTGTTCCTTTGTGTGCATACATATTGTACACTCATACTTGCGTATATCCCACTTGTACATCCATATTGGCACACATACATATTGTACACTCATACTTGCGTATATACCACTTGTACATCTATATTGGCACACATACATATTGTACATCCATATTGGCACACATACATATTGTACACTCATACTTGCATATATACCACATGTACATCCATATTGGCATACATACATATTGTACACTCATGCCTGCGTATATACCACTTGTACATCCATATTGGTGCACATACATATTGTACTCATATTTGCGTATATACCACTTGTACATCCATATTGGTGCACATACATATTGTACACTCATACATGCGTATATACCACTTGTGCATCCATACCTACATACATACTTATTGCACATACATAGATGACGCTGGCTTTGGTTTTGGAGAACTGGGGACCGCGAGAGATATTTGCAAAACTGGGTCCATTTAAAAGAGCGGTTTCCCTTAATATGTCATATCACTGTTCCATGTTGCATGATATTCGGATATGCTTACATTTTTATCATATGTCTCATACATCATGCTTTATGATTTTACGTATTGAGATATGTTGTTTTCATGAGATTTCTGGATTTGAGAACCGTGGCTATTTCAAAAGGAAGTATGTACTGTTTTAAAAACCCGGTTTCTCTTGATATGATATTTCAGTATGTCCACCATGCGTTTTCTCGGTTCTGAGATGTGTGACATGTGAAACTGATTCGAGGAGCTGGATGAGGCCGATTGCGGGTACATGGTGGACCTGGTATGGTACCCCGGGGCGAGAACGGATTGTTGTGCTGTAGACGATGAGCCTGGCTGAGAGACTACTACCTACCGGTGATTGTTTAAACCTGGCGGTTATCCGGAGGATACTGACCAGAGTCAAGAGATGGATATGGGATGACCTGTACTGCCGGGGCCCGAGGGCCAATTCCGCAGATGGAGCCCGCGGGCCGATCCGGACTGACGGAGCCTGATACATGAGGATTTGCGTATCGATGTCAGACACGAGTATTTCATGATATTTTCGAGTGCCGATGTTGGGCACTCATGTTTCCACGAGATTTACAGGATTTGAGGGCCGATTAGATTGACGGCGCCTGAGTTTTGGGATTTGGGGTGTATTTGGTAGACACCGGGTTTTTCCACGATGATGATTCGTGTAGATGATATTCTATCCCATGCTCAGTATTCATTGATATACATTGCATCCTGTAGTTATAGTACTTGATAGAGTACTGTGCATGATTATTGCATACCCAGATTATCATATTGATGTTATCAGATTACACATGTTATGCATGATTATTGCATATCCAGATTATCATATTAATGTTATCAGATTGCACATATTATGCATGATTATTGCATACCCAGTTCATCATATAGATATTATCAGATTGCACATGTTAGAGTATCGCAGTATGTGCATACTCGCGATTACCTTTATATGTTATTTACTATTCACAAGTTGGTAACTCACCCCCGTTGTGCCACAGTGTTTGCAGGTCGACCCTCAGAGTAGTTGCGGCAGGGCTACCTCTTTGCTACGAATACCACTGCAGTTGACGTGTGAGTCGTTTGCTTATAGGTGGGTTTTGCGGTATCCGTTTATTTTCCATTTGTACACTCTATTATATCTAGTATTCTCTATCTACCATTTCATGTATTGACTTAGAGACCAGTTGTGAGGACGATATTGTATATTATTTTGTACTCTGGATGTCGAGCTCATGTGAGCCGACTTTATTATGCATTTTTATCTTTTATGATGTTTTTCACTTATATTGTTCATTTCTTCGCTTCGACGTCGTATATTATTCTCGTGGTGATTGTTTCCGCCGTTGGGCGTGGTTGCTCCCGTTTGGGGATGCTTTTTCTTTATTATATGTCATTTTACTTATATCATGTGCTGTACCCATTTTCGGGGCTAGTTTTTACAAAAGAGGTGCTGCCGAAAATTTTAAGAAAATAACTTAAACTTTAAGGATTTTTACTCAAGGTTTCTTAAATGTTTTAAACCAATGTTTTCATCACTCACTACTTTTAATGGTTTTGATCTCTGGGTTTCGGCTTACTTAATCGCGTTACGCCTGTAGACGTTATGTGGTTAAGTGTCGGTCACGGGCCGAATTTTGGGTCGTGACAAAATTGGTATCAGAGTGTAGGTTTTACCTTTCCGAGTGTAGGATGACCTTGGTATGATAGAGTAGATAGCTGAAGCAGAGTGGCGTAGCGTGTGTATGTTCCGCGGCATACTCACGACACGGTACTCCGCCTAAGTGACCTTAGGACTTATTGGTTGAAATTCTTTCGTGATTATACACATCCTTGTGATTTGATTTACGTATCCTTATTGAATCTTGTTTTCATTTCCAGCCATTATGCCGCCAAAGACTATGAGGGCACAGAGAGCGGCCGCGAGAGCCGAGATCAGAGTAGGCTCATCAGAGACGAGGACTGACCAGGACGATATGACTGTTGTACAGGAGCAGGTTGATCCACCTTCGCTAAATCGTATCACTAGACTAGAGGCCGATATGCAGGATTTACGCCAGATGATGGGATCGTTGATTGAGGCTAGTCGAGCGCAATGACAGGAGGTTGTCCCACCTGTTACCCAGTTGTTCATCGCTATCAGCGCCCAGTATTGTAACTCGTATGCAGTAGCAGTGGACGCAGCCCTACCAGTTGAGGAGCTTCTTTCCGAACCGTCGGTTGTTCCGGAACCGAGGAGGGTTCATACTGGTGTATCAGCACGAGGGGAGATGTTTAGGCACCGTGACAGATTTCGTCCAGGTCGTAGGAGTAGCAAAGGCTGGGGACGAGGTCAGTTGTTTAGCTCTTATCCCCAGAAGGGTCAGCAGCCATCGCATGGATATTTCCGGTGCGTGAGTATCTATCATCACGTTCGGGATTGTACCCTGACACATCCCCAGGTGGGTCAGCAGCCATCGTATGGATGTTTCCGGTGCGCGAGTATCTATCATCACGTTCGAGATTGTACCCTGAAACGCCAGAAGAAGGCAGCCGTATCACATGTTGCCGGCAGAGGACAGCCAGTCGTAGGTGGAGGGCAGGCACGGGTTTTTGCTTCGACTCATCAGGACACGCAGGCGTCCAATGCTGTGGTTTCAGGTACTCTTTCAGTATGTTCTTTTGACGCACATGTGTTATTTGATCTTGGGTCTACGCACCCGTATGTTTCCTCACACTTCGTGCCGAGGTTGGGCAGATAGTCATGTTTGTTAGATCTGCTGCTTGTTGTGACCACTCCTGTTGGCGAGTTGTTTATTGCTAGACACATGTTCCGGTCGTGTGTTGTCCATATTGGTGAGAGAGAGTTGTCCGTTGACTTGATCCTTCTTAAGATGTTGGACTTCGACGTTCTCCTAGGCATGGACTGGTTAGCTACGTGCTATGCGTCTGTGGACTGCCGCGAGAAGACAGTTAGGTTTTGTTTTCCCGGCGAGTCGGTTTTTATTGTGCAGGGGGACCGTGGTGCCGCCCTTCACAGTTTGATTTCAGCCCTATGCGCTAGTCGGCTTTTGAGAAAGGGATGTCAGGGATTCTTAGCTTCCATTCGTGATACCGGAGCCACTGTAGATTCAATGGACCGGGTTCCTATCGTACAAGAGTTTTCTGACGTCTTTCCCGATGAGTTGCCTGGATTGCCGCCAGAGCGTGAGATAGAGTTTTGCATTGATCTGATTCCCGGCATGGGGACTATCTCCATACCGCCTTATCGGATGGTCCCGGCGGAGTTTAAAGAGTTGAAGGGTCAGTTGCAAGATTTGCTGGATAAAGGGCTTATTTGACCTAGTGTGTCTCCTTGGGGTGTTCCAGTCCTGTTCGTCAAGAAGAAGGACGGCAGTTTGCGCTTGTGTATTGATTACCACCAGCTGAACCATGTTACCGTACGGAACAGATATCCCTTACCTCGTATCGATGATTTATTCGACCAGCTTCAGGGTGCGGGACACTTTTCGAGGATTGACTTGCGATCAAGCTACCATCATTTGCGGGTTCGGCAGGAGGATATTCCGAGGACGGATTTTCGCACGCGTTACGGCCACTATGAGTTTTTGGATATGTCGTTCGGACTCACCAACGCCCCAGCAGCGTTTATGGACTTGATGAACCGCGTTTTCAGGTCGTATCTTTATCAGTTCATCATCGTATTTATTGACGACATCTTAGTGTACTCCCAGAGCCGAGAGCAGCACGAGCAGCACCTGCGTATTACGTTGCAGACCTTGAGGGAGCATCAGCTGTTCGCTAAATTCTCCAAGTGCGCATTCTGGCTCGACAGTGTTGACTTCTTGGGTCACGTGGTGACGAGAGATGGAATATGTGTGGATCCGAAGAAGATCGAGGCCGTTCAGCATTGGCCCCGACCAGCATCGGTTATGGAGATCCGCAACTTCCTAGGACTGGCCGGCTACTACCGACGATTTGTTCAGGACTTCTCCCGTATCGCTGCACCGTTGACCGGGTTGACCCAGAAGGGAGTTCCTTTTGTTTGGACAAAGGCGTGCGAGCATAGCTTTCAGCAGTTGTAGACTTGTTTGATTACGGCGCCGGTGTTATCATTGCCTTCAGGAACGGACGGATTTGTGGTTTATTGTGACGCTTCTCAAGTGGGGCTAGGGTGTGTATTGATGCAGCACGATAGGATTATCGCGTATGCTTCTCGGCAGCTGAAGAAACACGAACAGAACTACCCCACTCACGATTTGGAGATGGCTGCAGTGGTGTTTGCACTCAAGATCTGGAGACATTATCTATACGGCGAGTCGTGCCAGATATTCACGGACCACAAGAGCTTGAAGTACATATTTCAGCAGCGAGACCTGAATCTGAGATAGCGCCGTTGGATGGAGCTAGTGAAGGACTACGATTGCGAGATTCTTTATCATCCGGGCAAGGCGAACGTAGTGGCAGATGCCTTGAGTCGGAGTCCCGGAGGTAGTTTATCTTGTTTAAGCACCGTGCAGAGGCAGTCGTCAGCAGATTGGCAGATTCTTTACGACGGCCGAATGCAGTTTGAGTTTACTCCGACCGAGGGACAGCTTGCGCATATTCGGGCACGTCCGCAGTTAATCGACCGTATCCGTGAGGCGCAGCCCAGTGATGACCGTCTTTCAGAGATCAGGGAGCAGGTTAGACAGGGCAGAGACTCCGAGTATGTGATCGATGATCAGGGGATACTGCGATTTGGGACTCGACTGTGTGTACCAGATTCTGAGAGACTGAGACGTGAGATTCTTGAGGAGGCACATAGATCGATATACAGCGTTCATCCCGGTTCCACCAAGATGTACCACGATCTGAAAGATGTTTACTGGTGGGATGGAATGAAGAGGGACGTCACAGACTTCGTGTCGCGATGCCTGACTTGTCAGCAAGTCAAGGCTGGGCACTAGAAGCCAACGGGAGAGTTGCAGCTTTTGCCTATTCCGGAGTCGAAATGGGAGCAGATTTCTATGGACTTCATTGTGGGTCTACCCAGGACCAGTCGAGGGTATGACTCCATTTGGGTGATCGTGGATCGATTGACGAAAGCGGCTCACTTTCTGCCAGTGAAGACCACTTTTAGATTTGCTCAGTATGCCCAGATATACATAGATGAGATCGTGCGATTGCTTGGCATCCCGACTTGTATCGTGTCCGATCGAGATACCCAGTTCACCAGCCGACTATGGCAGAGACTTCAGGAGGCGTTGGGCACCCGATTGAGTTTCATCACAGCATTTCATCCGAAGACCAACGGCCAGTCACAGCGGACTATTCAGACTCTTGAGGACATGCTTCGAGCTTGTATTCTTGATTTCGGTAGCAGCTGGGATTGTCATTTGCCCTTGGTGGAGTTCTCCAACAATAATAGCTTCCAAGATACGATTCAGATGGCACCTTTCGAGGCCTTATATGGGAGGAGATGTCGATCGCCCGTCTCTTGGACAGAGCTCAGCGAGAGCAATATTTTGGGGCCGCAGATCATACAGGAGACGACTGAGAAGATAAAGTTGATTCGAGATAGGATGAGGACAGCTCAGAGTAGGCAGAAGTCGTATGCGGACAGATGCCGTCGCAGACTCGAGATCGCCGTTGGCGATCATATTTTTCTGAGGGTCTCTCCGATGAAGGGCGTGATGAGATTTGGGCGGAAGGGGAAGCTTACCCCAGATTTATAGGTCCCTTCGAGATTCTCGAGCGTGTCGGCGTAGTTGCATATCGTTTGGCTCTCCACCCGACTTTCCGGATGTTCACCCCGTATTCCACGTGTCAATGCTTCGCAGATGCCTTTATGACCCTTCTCACATGATTCGGCACCAGACCGTTCAGCTTGAGCGCGATCTTTCGTTCACCGAGCAGCCAGTAGTGATATTGGAACGGCAGGTGGAGAAACTTCGATCGAAAGTCTTGTCATCTGTGAAGGTTCTTTGGCGTAGCCCGAATGGTAAAGAGGTCACTTGGGAGGCCGAGGGCGAGATGCAGAAGAAATTCCTTCATCTCTTTAAAAGTACGTCTAGTAATTTTTTTTAAAAATTCGGGGACGAATTTCTTTAAGGAAGGAAGATTGTAACACCTTAGAATGCACTTAGTGGTTAATTAAGCGGAAATATGGTTTTTAGTAAAAAGGTTTGCCAAAATGATTTTTAAATATTTTATAAAAATTAATGAATATTTTATTAGAATTTAATTTGGGCTTGCATGCACATGTGCATGTTAACCTAGGGCTAATTTGGGGTTAAACCATGCTTAGAAGCCATGGTGCTTTAACCATTCCTTTAGGGTATTATGTATTTTATTAAGAAATTTAGTTTTTTAAATTCAAAAAAATAAAATGATTTTCCTTTTGGGTTGACTTGAGAGAGGGAATGATGAGGGTGAAGCATGGGAGACAAAGCATGCTTAGCATTAAATGAGGAAAGAGAATGTACCATGCTTGCTCCCATACCCCCCTCTCACTCTCTCTCTCTATTCTTTTTGAAATTCATTTTCTTTCTCTCATATTTCCTCCTCTCTCTCTCCCAAGCTGAAGCTTTTGCTGCCCTTCATCAAACCCCAACCCAAATCTTCAAATCTTCACTACCCTCACTAATTTTTCGCTTCACCCTTCTCAAAACTTAAGCCAAAGCCCATGGAGATCACTTGGAGCTTGGAAAGTTATCGTTTTGAGCAAGTTTGGGAAGGTAGTCCTCTTCTTACTGTTAATTAGCTAGTTTTAGTGTTTTGTGGGTGTTTGTGATAATTTTATGGTTTAGGTGTTTTTGGTACCGCTAGATTTTTAGTAATTACAGTGGGTTAAATCTAGGATTGTTTAGCTAGTTTTAGTGTTTTGTGGGTGTTTGTGATAATTTTGTGGTTTAGGTGGAGATTAGATTAAGTTAGGATTTTTATAGTTAGATTAGCTAGATTATGTGTTGTTGGTGTCACTTGATCTAAGTCTTTTCACCTGGTTATACAAAAGTACCCTAGTGTAGCAATTTAGTGTTTTAAAACGTTTTTAAAACCAAGCTTTAGGATACATGGTATCTGCTGTTTCTGGGGTTATTTTCTTGATGAGCAAACATGTACATTAAACTATACTTGGTGCTAGGAGTGTAGTGTAAAAACCTGGACCACTTTTACCTGACTTTGGCCGATATCAAGCCTATGGTGGCCAGCCCAATTTTGATGGATCATGTTAAAATTTTGCAGGTAGCTGTCTGTAGGTATTATAAGAGGTTTGATCTTATTTATTTTTCTTGTTTTTGCTTCAGATAAAATCTAGAGCCATTTACCTATAATTTGTGTAGCGGGACTTACGCGACACGTACGTTACGAGATGGGTTTGGTGTTGCTGTGTGTCACAGCGTGTCGGGATGGTTTTTGATGTATGCACACATGTTCTGGTGTTGTGTATACACACGCGTTTAGCTTGCGACGCTAGTTTCTTGTATAATCTTGATATCGCGTTTTTGCAGGATTTTAGCCTTATGTGTGTTGCTTGTGTAAATTCTAGATTCGCAGGCGGGGACTTCAGACGCCACGAAGAAGGGGAAGAAGGTGATCGGATACGTTTAGCTCGAGATCACCGGTGAGTAGATTTAAATCTACAGGGAAATCGCCCGTATGGCATTATGCGTCACGGCTTGATAGGATGTTGTAGCCACATGTTATATTCATATATTTATAGGTTGTGCATATGTACCATAGTTGTATACCCCTCTCTTATTGCATATGGACATAGTAGTTATGCGACACCGCACTGTTACTAACGGTTCATGCTGCACGAGCACTAATTGTATGTTACACACACACCGTTAGTAATTGCCATGACACTCGCACTATAGAATTGCTATGAACCATACATCGTTTAGCTTACCTCATCCTTGATGATTAGACATGATTATGTTCCTTTGTGTGCATACATATTGTACACTCATACTTATGTATATACCACTTGTACATCCATATTGGCACATATACATATTGCACACTCATACTTGCGTATATACCACTTGTACATCCATATTGGCACACATACATATTGTACACTTATGCTTGCGTATATACCACTTGTACATCCACATTGGCACACATACATATTGTACACTTATACTGTCGTATATACCACTTGTACATCCATATTGGTGCACATACATTTTGTACACTCATATTTGCGTATATACCACTTGTACATCCATATTGGTGCACATAGATATTGTACACTCATACTTGCGTATATACCACTTGTACATCCATATTGTAGACTCATACATGCATATATACCACTTATGCATCCATACTTACATACATACTTATTGCACATACATCGATGATGCTGGCTTTGTTTTTGGAGAATTGGGGACCGCAAGTGATATTTGCAAAACTAGGTCCATTTAAAAAAGCGGTTTTCTCTTAATATGCCATATCACTGTTCCATGTTGCATGATATTCGGATATACTTACATTTTTATCATATGTCGTATACATCATGCTTTATGATTTTATGCATTGAGATATGCTGTTTTCATGAAATTTCTGGATTTGAGAACCGTGGCTATTTCAAAAGGAAGCATGTACTGTTTTAAAAACCCGGTTTCTCTTGATATGATATTTCAGTACGTCCACCATGCGTTTTCTCGGTTCTGAGACGTGTGACATGTGAAACCTGATTCGAGGAGCTGGATGAGGCTGATTGCTGGTACATGGTGGACCCGGTATGGTACCCGGGGCGAGAATGGATTGTTTTATTGTAGATGATGAGCCTGGCAAAGGGACTATTACCTACCGATGATTGATTGGACCTGACGGTTATCCGGAGGATACTAACCAGAGTCGAGAGACGGATATGGGCCGATCTGTACTGCCGGGGCCCGAGGGCCAATTCCACAGACGGAGCCCGCGGGCCGATCCGGACTGACGGAGCCCGATACATGAGGATTGTGTGTCGATGTTAGACACTAGTATTTCATGATATTTTCGAGTGTCGATATTGGGCACTCATGTTTCCACGAGATTTACAGGATTTGAGGGCCGATTAAATTGATAGCGCCTGAGTTTTGGGATTTGGGGTGTATTTGGTAGACACCGAGTTTTTCCACGATGATGATTCGTGTAGATGATATTCTATCTCATGCTCAGCATTCATTGATATACATTACATCTTGTAGTTGTAGTACTTGATAGAGTACTGTGCATGATTATTGCATACCCAGATTATCATATTGATGTTATCAGATTGCACATGTTATGCATGATTATTGCATACCCAGATTATCATATTGATGTTATCAGATTGCACATGTTATGCATGATTATTGCATACCCAGTTCATCATATAGATGTTATTAGATTGCACATGTTAGAGTATCGCAGTACGTGCATACTCGCGATTATCTTTATATGTTATTTACTATTCACGAGTTGGCAACGCACCCCCGTTGTGCCACAGTGTTTGCAGGTCGACCCTCAGAGTAGTTGCGGCAGGGCTACCTCTTTGTATCTTTTTGCTACGGATACCACTGCAGTTGGCGTGTGAGCCGTTTGCTTATAGGTGGGTTTTGCGGTATCCGTTTATTTTCCATTTGTACACTCTATTGTATCTAGTACTCTCCATCTACCATTTCATGTATTGACATAGAGACCAGTTGTGAGGACGATATTGTATATTATTTTGTACTCTGGATGTCGAGCTCACGTGAGCCGACTTTATTATGCAGTTTTATTTTTTATGATGTTTTCCACTTATATTGTTCATTTCTTCACTTCGGTGTTGTATATTATTCTCGTGGTGATTGTTTCCGCCGTTGGGCGTGGTTGCTCCTGTTTGGGGATACTTTATCTTTATTATATGTCATTTTACTTATATCATGTGTTGTACCCATTTTCGGGGCTAGTTTTTACGAAGGAGGTGCTGCCGAAAATTTTAAGAAAATAACTTAAACTTTAAGGATTTTTACTCAAGGTTTTCTAAATGTTTTAAACCAATATTTTCATCACTCACTACTTTTAATGGTTTTGATTTCTGGGTTTCGGCTTACTTAATCGCGTTACGCCTGTAGACGTTATGAGGTTAAGTGCCGGTCACGGGCCGAACTTTGGGTCGTGACATTCCGCCGGGATGGAGTGGTTGGTGAATCCTGAAAGGACGTGGGAGGTCGGCCTTAGATTTGCCTGAGTGAGCCCCATGCGCAGAAAGCAGTCGTAGAAGAGAATGTCTACCGAGCTTTCCGAGTCGACCAGTAAGCTATGCACCTCATATTGGTGGACCCGAGCCGTAATCATCAGAGGGTCGTTGTGGGGCAGGGATATGCTGTGGAGATCTCTATCGTCAAAAATGATCGGCTCGGTCTCCCTAGCCTTCTTCCTTGGACGGCCGTCGGCCTCCATGGCCGGTGTGGGGTGCTGAGTCTCACAGGTACTCGATGTACCCCCCGCCGACATGACCATGATTTTTGATGGGCCCCGGTTCCTTTCGATGAAGTTCCTTAGGTCTCCTGACGGGGTAGTCTTCGAGCTGTCGTGATGAGTTTCGTCCGCGCGACCCCGTCGAGGGAGGGGGTGTCGGTCATGCCTGAGAGCAGGCGAGTTGACCGACATCTCCACGGGAGGGACTGGGGCACGAGGGGGCTCGGGGCGAGGCGCTCTAGCGATGGATCTCGGTGTCGAACTGTGGGGTGCCCAGCGGGTTATAGAATGTGTTGGCCCAGGAGATCTGCGGCCGTAGGAGACAGCGGGGACGTGGTCAGCCGTGCCGACACGAGCAAAGTCTTCTCTCCCATCGTAGGGGTCCCGGTCCCGAGGTGGAGAAGCGGCGACCTGGGGAGCTTGCCCTGCCGTTTGGAACGGACGAGCGCATTCACGACGAAGGCGAGTCGATCTATCCGGACGGCTAGGGCGTTGATGGAGTTCGGGGGAGGAGATTCGTCCGCGCCTCCATTGTGAGGAAGGCGGCGGCTAGTGCTTGGATCGTCGTAGTGATCGCTCGCCATTGAATAGAGATCGGAAGATGAACTTTGTTCAGTGGAGTCTTTCATTTCCCACAGACGGCGCCAGCTGACGAATGTCGGATCACGTCAAGATATTACCTTCCGTAGATCCGCTATTGGCGATTATGGACAGCTGAGATTGGGTTGGAGGTTGCCTTCTGAAGCGTGTAGATTCTCAATGGGTTTGAGGTAGTTGAGGCCGAGCTACCTACAAGAAAGTCCCGGTATGGTTATACCACCGAGGACTCTCCGACGATCAAATTAGACCGGATATTTGAGCAGAGTAACGGCCTAGTGAGGAGAGAATGACTTACTTGAACCGTCTGAAGGAGGGGTTTATATAGTGGTGGCAACAGGCAGGCAGACGCGAGAATCACGCCGGCCGTTACGCTCCCGGCGTCACGCCCACGTGATCGGCGGGATCTCCCATTAATGACGAGACAGGCTCGTTAATGGGGGATCGTGATGGTGTGGAACGCGGGACGTGGCCGGCGGATATCTTGCGCGTGGCGAGATTCGCGGAGGTGAGGCGGTTACGCTTGCGATATGTGTCGTCGGTCGGTCGATGAGACCGAGGAATACAAGCTCGGCGGGAGGTTCAGGGACGAGCGGGAGGCCGAGGTATCTTGGTTCTGCGGTAGCCCGGAGACGAGCTGAGATGGCCGAGGAGGCCGATTGTGTAGGGGGCTCGGAGACGAGCCAACGGTTGTTTGTAGGACGGGCATAGGAGTGGTCTGGTCGGCCACTGTAGGTCCTTTCTTGCAAGTTTCGGGATACGTCATCTACCACGTGTCACGATCTGGGAGATCACCGATATCGAGTATCATCACCAGATCACCAATACGTCATCTACCACGTGTCATGATCTGCCACTTGTTGTGACCACTCCTGTTGGTGAGTTGTTTATTGCTAGACACGTGTTCCGGTCGTGTGTTGTCCGTATTGGTGAGAGAGAGTTGTCCATCGACTTGATCCTTCTTAAGATGTTGGACTTCGACGTTCTCCTAAGCATGGACTAGTTAGCTACGTGCTATGCGTCTGTGGACTGCTGCGAGAAGACAGTTAGATTTTGTTTTCCCGGCAAGTCGGTTTTTTTTGTGCAGGGGGGCCGTGGTGCCACCCCTCACAGTTTGATTTCAGCCCTACGCGCTAGTCGGCTTTTGAGGAGGAGATGTCAGGGATTCTTAGCTTCCATTCGTGATACCGGAGCCACTGTAGATTCATTGGACCGGGTTCCTATCGTACGAGAGTTTTCTGACGTCTTTCCCGATGAGTTGCCTGGATTGCCGCCAGAGCGTGAGATAGAGTTTTGCATTGATCTGATTCCCGGCACGGGGCCTATCTCCATACCGCCTTATCGGATGGCCCCGGCGGAGCTTAGAGAGTTGAAGGGTTAGTTGCAAGATTTGCTAGATAAAGGGCTTATTCGACCTAGTGTGTCTCCTTGGGGTATTCCAGTCCTGTTCGTCAAGAAGAAGGACGGCAGTTTGCACTTGTGTATTAATTACCACCAGCTGAACCGTGTTACCGTACGGAACAGATATCCCTTACCTCGTATCGAAGATTTATTCGACCAGCTTCAGGGTGCAGGACACTTTTCGAGGATTGACTTGAGATCAAGCTACCATCATTTGCGGGTTCGGCAGGAGGATATTTCGAGGATGGCTTTTCGCACGCGTTACAGCCACTATGAGTTTTTGGAGATGTCGTTCGGACTCACCAACGCCCCAGCAGCATTTATGGACTTGATGAACCGCGTTTTCAGGCCGTATCTTTATCAGTTCATTATCATATTCATTGACGACATCTTAGTGTACTCCCGGAGCCGAGAGCAGCACCTGCGTATTATGTTGCAGACCTTGAGGGAGCATCAGCTGTTCGCTAAATTCTCTAAGTGCGCATTCTGGCTCGACAATGTTGACTTCTTGGGTCACGTGGTGACGAGAGATGGCATATGTGTGGATCCGAAGAAGATCGAGGCCGTTCAGCATTGGCCCCGTATTCCACGTGTCAATGCTTCGCAGATGCCTTCATGACCCTTCTCACATGATTCGGCACCAGACCGTTCAGCTTGAGCGTGATCTTTCGTTCACCGAGCAGCCAGTAGTGATATTGGACCGACAGGTGAAGAAACTTCGATCGAAAGTCTTGCCATCTGTGAAGGTTCTTTGGCGCAGCCCGAATGGTGAAGAGGTCACTTGGGAGGCCGAGGGCGAGATGCGGAAGAAATTCCCTCATCTCTTTGAAAGTACGCCTAGTAATTTTTTTTTAAAATTCGGGGACGAATTTCTTTAAGGAGGGAAGATTGTAACACCTTAGAATGCGCTTAGTGGTTAATTAAGCGGAAATATGGTTTTTAGTAAAAAGGTTTACCAAAATGATTTTTAAACATTTTATAAAAATTAATGAATATTTTATTAGAATTTAATTTGGGCTTGCACGCACATGTGCATGTTAACCTAGGGCTAATTTGGGGTTAAACCATGCTTAGTAGCCATGGTGCTTTAACCATTCCTTTAGGGTATTATGTAATTTATTAAGTAATTTAGTTTTTCAAATTCAAAAAAATAAAATGATTTTCCTTTTGGGTTGACTTGAGAGAGGGAATGATGAGGGTGAAGCATGGGAGACAAAGTGTGCTTAGCATTAAATGAGGAAAAAGAATGTGCCATGCTTGCTCCCATACCCCCTCTCACTCTCTCTCTATTCTTTTTGAAATTCATTTTCTTTCTCTCATATTTCCTCCTCTCTCTCTCCCAAGCTGAAGCTTTTGCTGCCCTTCATAAAACCCCGACCCAAATCTTCAAATCTTCACTACCCTCACCAATTTTTTACTTCACCCTTCTCAAAACTTAAGCCAAAGCCCATGGAGATCACTTGGAGCTTGGAAAGTTATCGTTTTGAGCAAGTTTGGGAAGGTAGTCCTCTTCTTACTGTTAATTAGCTAGTTTTAGTGTTTTGTGGGTGTTTGTGATAATTTTGTGGTTTAGGTGTTTTTGGTACTGCTAGATTTTTAGTAATTATAGTGGGTTAAATCTAGGATTGTTTAGCTAGTTTTAGTGTTTTGTGGGTGTTTGTGATAATTTTGTGGTTTAGGTGGAGATTAGGTTAAGTTAGGGTTTTTATGGTTAGATTAGCTAGATTATGTGTTGTTGGTGTCACTTAATCTAAGTCTTTTCACCTGGTTATACAAAAGTACCCTAGTGTAACAATTTAGTGTTTTAAAACATTTTTAAAACCAAGCTTTAGGATACATGGTATCTGCTGTTTCTGGGGTTATTTTCTTGATGAGCAAACATGTACATTAAACTATACTTGGTGCTAGGAGTGTAGTGTAAAAACCTGGACCACTTTTACCTTACTTTGGCCGATATCAAGCCTATGGTGGCCGGCCCAATTTTGATGGATCATGTTGAAATTTTTCAGGTAGCTGTCTGTAGGTATTATAAGAGGTCTGGTCTTATTTATTTTTCTTGTTTTTGCTTCAGATAAAATCTAGAGCCATTTACCTATAATTTGTGTAGCGGGACTTGCGCAACACGTACGTTAGGAGATAGGTTTGGTGTTGCTGTGTGTCACAGCGTTTCGGGGTGGTTTTTGATGTATGCACACACGTTCTGGTGTTACGTATACACACGCGTTTAGCTTGCGACGCTAGTTTCTTGTATAATCTTGATATCGCGTTTTTGCAGGATTTTAGCCTTATGTGTGTTGCTTGTGTAAATTCTAGGTTCGCAGGCGGGGACTTAAGACGCCGCGAAGAAGAGGAAGAAGGTGGTCGGATACGCTTAGGTCGAGATCACCGGTGAGTAGATTTAAATCTACAGGGAAATCGCCCGTATGGTATTATGCGTCAGGGCTTGATAGGATGTTGTAGCCACATGTTATATTCATATATTTATAGATTGTGCATATGTACCATAGTTGTATACCCCTCTCTTGTTGCATATGTACATAGTAGTTATGAGACACCGCACTGTTACTAACGGTTCATGCTGCACGAGCACTAATTGTATGTTACACACACACCGTTAGTAATTGCCATGACACTCGCACTATAGAATTGCTATAAACCATACATCGTTTAGCTTACCTCATCCTTGATGATTAGACATGATTCTGTTCTTTTGTGTGCATACATATTGTACACTTATACTTACGTATATACCACTTGTACATCCATATTGGCACACATACATATTGTACACTCATACTTGTGTATATACCACTTGTACATCCATATTGGCACACATACATATTGTACACTCATACTTGCGTATATACCACTTGTACATCCATATTGGTGCACATAGATATTGTACACTCATACTTACGTATATACCACTTGTACATCCATATTGGTGCACATACATATTGTAGACTCATACATGCGTATATACCACTAATGCATCCATACCTATATACATACTTATTGCACATACATCGATGATGCTGGCTTTGTTTTTGGAGAATTGGGGACCGCAAATGATATTTGCAAAACTGTGTCCATTTAAAAGAGCAGTTTTCCCTTAATATGCCATATCACTGTTCTATGTTGCATGATATTCGGAAATGCTTACATTTTTATCATATGTCGTATACATCATGCTTTATGATTTTGCGCATTGAGATATGCTGTTTTCATGAGATTTCTGGATTTGAGAACTGTGGCTATTTCAAAAGGAAGCATGTACTGTTTAAAAAATCCGGTTTCTCTTGATATGATATTTCAGTACGTCCACCATGCGTTTTCTCGGTTCTGAGACGTGTGACATGTGAAACCCGATTCGAGGAGCTGGATGAGGCTGATTGCTGGTACATGGTGGACCCGGTATGGTACCCGGGGCGAGAATGGATTGTTGTGTTGTAGATGATGAGCCTGGCAGAGGGACTACTACCTACCGGTGATTGGTTGGACCTGACGGTTATCCGGAGGATACTGACCAGAGTCGAGAGATGGATATGGGCCGATCTGTACTGCCGGGGCCCGAGGGCCAATTCCGCAGATGGAGCCCGCGGGCCGATCCGGACTGACGGAGCCCGATACATGAGGATTGCGTGTCGATGTTAGACACTAGTATTTCATGATATTTTCGAGTGCCGATATTGGGCACTCATGTTTCCACGAGATTTACAGGATTTGAGGGCCGATTAAATTGATAGCGCCTGAGTTTTGGGATTTGGGGTGTATTTGGTAGACACCGGGGTTTTCCACGATGATGATTCGTGTAGATGATATTCTATCCCATACTCAGCATTCATTGATATACATTGCATCTTGTAGTTGTAGTACTTGATAGAGTACTGTGCATGATTATTGCATACCCAGATTATCATATTGATGTTATCAGATTGCACATGTTATGCATGATTATTGCATACCCAGATTATCATATTGATGTTATCAGATTGCACATGTTATGCATGATTATTGCATACCCAGTTCATCATATAGATGTTATCAGATTGCACATGTTAGAGTATCGCAGTACGTGCATACTCGCGATTATCTTTATATGTTATTTACTATTCACGAGTTGGCAACTCACTCCCGTTGTGCCAAACTGTTTGCAGGTCGACCCTCAGAGTAGTTGCGGCAGGGCTACCTCTTTATATCTTTTTGCTACGGATACCACTGCAGTTGGCGTGTGAGCCGTTTGCTTATAGGTGGGTTTTGCGGTATCTGTTTATTTTCCATTTGTACACTCTATTGTATCTAGTACTCTCCATCTACTATTTCATGTATTGATTTAGAGATTAGTTGTGAGAACGATATTGTATATTATTTTGTACTCTGGATGTCGAGCTCATGTGAGCCGACTTTATTATGCAGTTTTATTTTTTATGATGTTTTCCATTTATATTGTTCATTTCTTCGCTTCGGCATTGTATATTATTCTCGTGGTGATTGTTTCCGCCGTTGGGCGTGGTTGCTCCCGTTTGGGGATACTTTATCTTTATTATATGTCATTTTACTTATATCAATAGTTGTACCCGTTTTCGGGACTAGTTTTTACAAAGGAGGTGCTGCCGAAAATTTTAAGAAAATAACTTAAACTTTAAGGATTTTTACTCAAGATTTTCTAAATGTTTTAAACCAATATTTTCATCACTCACTACTTTTAATGGTTTTGATTTCTGGGTTTCGGCTTACTTAATCGCGTTACGCCTGTAGACGTTATGAGGTTAAGTGCCGGTCACGGGCCGAACTTTGGGTTGTGATATTCCGCCGGGATGGAGTGGTTGGTGAATCCTGAAAGGACGTGGGAGGTCGGCCTTAGATCTGCCTCAGTGAGCCCCATGTGCAGAAAGCAGTCGTAGAAGAGAATGTCTGTCGAGCTTCCCGAGTCGACCAGTATGCTATGCACCTCATATTGATGGACCCGAGCCGTAATCACCAGAGGGTCGTTGTAGGGCAGGGATATGCTGTGGAGATCCCTAACGTCAAAAATGATCGGCTCGGTCTCCCTAGCCTTCTTCCTTGGACAGCCGTCGGCCTCCATGGCCGGTGTGGGATGCTGAGTTTCGCAGGTACTCGATGTACCCCCGCCGACATGACCATGATTTTTGATGGGCCCCGGTTCCTTTCGATGAAGTTCCTTAGGTCCCCTGACGGGGTAGTCTTCGAGCTGCCGTAATGAGTTCCGTCCGCGCGACCCCGTCGAGGGAGGGGGTGTCGTTCATGCCTGAGAGCAGGCGAGTTGGCCGACATCTCCTCGGGAGGGACAGAGGCACGAGGAGGCTCGGGGCGAGGCACTCTAGCGATGGACCTCGGTGTCGAACTGTGGGGCGCCCAGCGGGTCATAGAATGTGTTGGCCTGGAAGATCTGCGGCCGTGGGAGACAGCGGGGCAGTGGTCGGCCGTGCCGACACGAACAGAGTCTTCTTTCCCACCGTAGGGGTCCCGGTCCCGAGGTGGAGGAGCGGCGATCTGGGAAGTCTGCCCTGCCGTTTGGATACGGAAGAGCGCATCCACGACGTAGGCGAGTCGATCTATCCGGACGGCTAGGACGTTGATGGAGTTCGGGGGAGGAAATTCGTCCGCGCCTCGTTGTGAGGGAGGCAGCGGCTAGTGCTTGGATCGTCGTGGTGATCGCTCGCCATTGAATGGAGATCGGAAGATGAACTTTGTTCAGTGGAGTCTTTCATTTCCCACAGACGGCGCCAGCTGACGGATGTCGGATCACGTCAAGATATTACCTTCCGTAGATCCGCTATTGGCGATTATGGACGGCTGAGAATGGGTTGGAGGTTGCCTCCTGAAGCGTGTGGATTCTCAATGGGTTTGAGGTGGTTAAGGCCGAGCTACCTATAAGAAAGTCCCAGGATGGTTGTACCACCGAGAACCCTCCGACGATCAAATTAGACCGGATATTTGAGCAGAGTAACGGCCTAGTGAGGAGAGAATGACCTACTTGAACTGTCTGAAGGAGGGGTTTATATAGTGGTGGCAAGAGGCAAGCAGGCGCGAGAATCACGCCGGCCGTTACGCTCCCGGCGTCATGCCCGCGTGATCGGCGAGATCTCCCATTAATGACGAGACAGGCTCGTTAATGAGGGATCGTGATGGTGTGGAACGCGGGACGTGGCCGGCGGATATCTCGCGTGTGGCGAGATTCGCGAAGGTGAGGCGGTTACGCCTGCGATAGGTGTCGTCGGTCAGTCGATGAGACCGAGGAATACGAGCTCGGCGGGAGGCTCGGGGACGAGCGGGAGGCTGATGTATCTTGGTTCTGCGGTAGCCCGGAGACGAGCTGAGAGGGCCGAGGAGGCCGATTGTGCAGGGGGCTCGGAGACGAGCCAACGGTTGTTTGTAGGACGGGCATAGGAGTGGTCTGGTCGGCTACTGTAGGTCCTTTCTTGCAAGTTTCGGGACACGTTATCTGCCACATGTCACGATCTGGGAGATCACCGATATAGAGTATCATCACCAGATTTTCAATCTCACAGCTTATAAAAATAGAGCATGCATCTTAGCATTTTTACTGGGGGCATGTTCTTGGTAGTGCTTGCAGGCACATATGATGCAGCTCTCACGAACTGATCACAAAAAATAAATCTTTTTGCAAGTATCAGTGTTGGGAAAACATGGTGGCTGATGCTTTGAAAGGATTTGCGCCTGGAATATTGAAACTCAAACAGCCAGTCAAAAACTTAAATGGGGACAATGTTTTAATTTGTTAATCTGTTGTCCTTCATTCCCCCTAGGGCGTCTGCTTTCTTCTGTTGTTTCTTTTTGCTCGTGTCTTTTTTCTTTTCTTTTGTAAGGTGCATGTGTGCACACATGAATAAGATGTGTGACCTTATCTGTTCCTCTTCTGCAGAACTGCTGCTATTCCCTGTATTTAATTTTCCATATTAATATAGTTATGGGACGGACTCTGCAAAAAGTTCTGCTCTTACCTCAAGCAGCGGCCATGAACAATTAAAGTAAAAGTTCTAGTTTCAAAAGTTGGGTTGCTAAATGGGACATAAGCATTCAAATCACTTGTGGGCAAACATCATCAAGTAGGTTGATACACTGAATCAAGGAAAGAAAAATGCTCTCAAAAATGCTCTCTCTCTCTCTCCCTTCTCTATTCTTAGTTCTTTTTTCCTCTGGAAAGTCGTTTACTTTCTCATCTTTTAGTCAAGAAAAGCAAAGGCCATTTTTGTTTTGCCCCTTTACTAAGTTGAGTACAATGCTCAATGATTAAACACTTCACAAAATGTGGAATCTTTTGTTTTCATTGGGTTGTAGGTACCTTGAGCATTTTCATTGCCTCATCTTCATTAAAAAAGAATAGTTCATACCTATTTCAGTTTGTTCTTTACCTAACGAGATACAGCCCGGTTTCTGAAATCACATAAAAATCATTTTAAAATTGCATTTTTATCTTATTGATCGAAAAATGAACAAGACACGTGTAGCTAGAACAACTGCTTATCATCATCTCAGATTTTTTTACTGAATTTGCAAAGGGCATTTGTGCAAACATAAAAATTGAATATTAAAAAGGTAAAATAAAAACAGCATGATAAATATTCTTATGTCTATAAGATTTGAATGAAACTGCTGCAGTCAGCAAAAGGCCTACTTTAAGTATAGTACCTTAAATTTTTCTAGATTAAAAAAAGAAGAGGATAACAGTCTATTCTTAAAGCAAAAGCCAAAAGAAGAAACCAAACAGAAAAAATCCCCAAATCAAGAAAAAGCCACTTTAGTTTTGCATCATCTCTGCGTTTTTCCTTTTTTTTCCCTCAAAAAGCTTTGTTATGAAGTTGCTCTCGGTCAAAAAAAGATTGCAAATTTATAAAGTGAGCAGGACTTCACTTGGATGTGGGGTCCTTGAGTATCAATATCCTTTTATTAGTTGAGACTGTTTGGTTCCCAAATGCATAAAAGATTGATTAACAGATTAGTGGTTGATAATGAATGATATTGTGACATCTCACCTCACAATGCGACAAGCAGTGCATATCCTCCATATTGATGAAATCTTTGGAATATTATATACAATTCCACCAACAAAGTTATCCTTAATTTAAAATCGAGAAAAATACAAATCAGGTGTTTGCTTTGACGTGCCATGCTTTCTCTCTCTCCCTCTCTCTGCATCTATGCTTCTATATCCGAACAAATAAATATAATCTAAACAACAGTTACGTCAAGAATGAATCCTTCAGATAAAAAAGGACAAGTATAAAAGATTAAATATCATAAATTAATCTATTTCTATAGTTTGACACATACTTCTAAACTCTATCTAACCGAAAAAATCAAACCGAAGCCTAAATTCTTATGAATTGAAAAATACATTTTCCTCTTGAAAAATGTTCATATTCACATAGGCATCATTCCCCTCAAACTAATCTTATTTTTGAGACTAGACTTTGCTACCAAACAACGAAGATAAAATGCATAATTTCCCTAAATTTAGGGTGGAAATAATTTTATGTCCTGATTTATTATGAGAAGTACATTAATTAATTGCTACGATAAAAAGAAAATCACTTCTGCTTAACCTTTTCTGGCAGTGGACCGGCTACTCATTCCAAAACACCAAACAGCTTTCTCAACGAACAGAAAACGTCCACGTGTTTCTAAAAATATGATTTTAGCTTCTGCATGGGAATCCATAGTCAACTCATTGGGCAACCGCCACGTGGCGGCAGCGGCAGCGGCAGGTGCAGCGATCACGTGAGTTAACGGATAAGGGGCGGCGACGGCAAGATTTGACATCTCCTCCGTTTCAACCGTCAGATGTCCGTTACTTGACGGAGATTGATAACGGCATTAGGTGGGGGTCAGATATAAGAGAAAAGAGAACCGAAGACAGCCACATGCTCTCTCTCTCTCTCTAAACCTTCTCTCTCTAGAAACTGTAACTCTGTGCTCCTCCTCGCTGAGATCAGGATCGACAACTGTCAGATTCGTGCTCTATTATGATTTGAAGGGTGTTTTGGTGCAATTTTGGAAGAGATCAAGTGGAATTCTTTCGGTTGAAGTTGGTTTCGGCTGATTTGGTCCGATTTAGTGCGATTTAGTGAGGATTTGGATGAGATTTTAGAGGAAATGGATGATTTTTTGGGCTCTTCTGAATCTAGGGTTTCTGATGCGTCGAAAAGGCAGTGGTGAGATGTTTAGTTTATTTTCTTTTTGTGAAAGATTTTGTGAGAGGCAAATGCAGTAGGTTGTTTCATCATTTTTTTAGTTTAAAGAATTTTTTGCGAGTTTTCTGGAAATTTTGTCATTTTGTTTTGTAAATTGCGGCTCACTTCTCGCTGCAATGGATAAAGATTTTTATAAGGTTGTAATTTGCCATCTACTTATTAATTGTAAATAGAAAAGTTTTATTTATTTATAATTAGCTGTTTGAGTCGATTGAACAGTATGCTATCAGTAGCAAAAATCTAAAGAAGATCATGGAATGCTGATAAAATTAATATTTAATTCTATAAATGGAAGATTTTAGATTAATCGAAAGTTGGTTTTTTTTCTCTTTTTTTAATGTGGTAAAGTATATTCCTTGACTTTCTTGGTAGATCTGCAAATGAATGATTTTGTTTGGATGCTTGATATGGTAGATGTTTACAATTGGTTACTTGTAAAGAGAAGACTTGAAGTGATATGAACACTAGTTTTGCTTTAATGTAGATATTTTATAAAGCTAAAGCTAGCTTTAAGAGTGATTACTAATTACTAATTTAGGTTATTTGTGTTGTTCATGCAGGTGTTGTAGATGCATGTAAATTTTTCTTTGGCATGCCATGGCAGGAGAAATTGGAGATTGCATTAGCTTTCAGGTCCCTGGCTTCTTAGTTACTTTTACTTCTTTCGATTTTAGCGTAAGAATTATACATAGTTCAGTAAGTAGTTGTGGCTAGATGACTTGTTTATCTTTTTACATTGTTAAATCAACGGTGAAAAAGTATTACAATCACATGAAATTAGGTGTATCGGCATCTTAGACGATGAAGATCAAGATGGGTGGTGCCGATCGTCGAATAAAATGGTGGAGGACATAGATTTCGACGCCACCTAACGAAAAAGCCTCCTAGGGCCTCTTTCCTCCATTATTCTCTCTCTCTCTCTCTCTGTGTGTGTGTGCGTGCGTGTGTGTGTGTGTGTGTGTGTGATATCTTGATAAGTATGCATTGGTTATTTAAGGGAACCTTTACTGGGTATGTGATGTTACAGAATAATTTGCCTTATTTCCTCAAAAATGGGCCATCTGATTATTGTCTCAGGAAAAGTTATATAATAAGTAGGCTAAGTTGCCACCAACTGTTTGGCCCATGGTATATTTGAGGGAGGGGGGGGGATCTACTTTCAAAAGAAAATCCACTAGAGGGCTCTTTCGTGCAAATAACTTCTGCTCTGCACAATTCTTTTTGTTGGAGAGGGAATTGATGCGACAGTCTATCATCCATGAATGTGGTTCAGATCTATGATTTTTATGACGTAGATATTTATTTTGATCTATTAGTAATCAAAGTATTGATAATGATTACGCTTGTTTTGGCAGGCCGATCAGTTACCCACCGGTTCCATATCATTTGGACGATTCGAACTAGAATCCTTGTCTTGGGAAAGGAGATCATCTTTCTGTCACAACAAATACCTTGAGGAGGTTGAAAAATACTCTACGCCTGGTTCAGTTACTCAAAAGAGAGCCATCCTAGAAGCCCATTTCAAGAAGAAGCCCATCCTTTCACAGGTTTCATTAGAGAATCATAGTACGGTTGACTGCCAAACTTCTGAAAATGGCCTCGATCATAATGTAAGCTGCTCCGATGACTTTGAAGAGCGTGATGATGTAAGAGAGCCTGAATTTGGTTGGTATGATGATTCACCTACTGGCTTGGAGGAACAAGAACTGATGGAGTGCGAACAAGAGGAAACATGGCCAGCTGAAGTTCCAGTAGAATCCATGCCTTGTATTGATGAGAATATTGTAGATCTTACTTGTGAACTGGCAAATCATGATGATATACTTCAATCACAGAATGATTCCATGCCATCAAAGAAGGATGATTTGAGCATAGTTGTTGAACAGGAGCCTGATAATAAGGCTGTGATCTTGGAGGAATTACTTGAAAAGAAGGAAGTTGTAAATGTGGAGGAATCTATGAGTCACCATATCTCATCTAAGAGCCCTGCGATTGAGAGGAAGAAGGTGCCTACCTTGAATAAGAAAATTCAAAATTCTCCCCTTAAGGTACTGTTTTCAACGTTTTCATTTTTCATTTATATTTTATATCCCAATACGTGTGTTGCAACACATCCATCCATTCTCTTATTTGCATATATCTTCTCATGATGGAAACTATGTAACTTAAGCACACATCATTCTCCAAACCAGTTTTTTTACAACATACTAAGTAGATTCAATTAATTCTCTCACACACGCAAATATGAATATGGAGCGGACAAATATAAGGATATTTGTGCAAAGGTTGGTGTATCACCTGTGAAGAAAAAGATGCGAGAAAACTGTCTAAGATGGTTTGGTCATGTGCCACACAGACCTACGGAAGCACCGGTTTGACGAATGAATGCTCTCGATTTAGGCCAGGTCAAAAGGGTGAAAGGGAGACCGAAGAAAACATGGATGGAAGCAATACTGAAAGATGTGGATGCCAAAGGCCTTAAGGAATGTTTGGTTGTCCGGAAGTACCGGAAGTAATATTGTAGTAACTTCCCAAAAAGTTGTCATGGAAGTAGACCTAAATTTTACCTCTAATGTTTGTTTGTATATTTTTTGAAGAAGTAAAAAATGTAGTAACTTCCTAGGTTTATTTCATAAAGAAAACAAACACAAAAAATACTTTTAATAGTAACATATTATTACTTTGGAAGTAATAGAGATAAGGATTAAATAATTATTTTTTTCTTGTTCCTTGAGCTCCACGGTTACTTCTCATCCAAAATGAGAGGAAGAAAATTTTTGAAGTAATCATGCCATATAGGATCCATCATATCACCATGAAGCGACTTCCAAACTCTACTTCTGTCAAAACAAACAACCCAGTTACCACTTCCGGTACTTCCATGTTTCTTCCGTGCAAACAAACAGACCCTTAATGAAAGTATATTGTTTGATAGTAATGAGTGGATGCGGAGGAACCATGTGCACGACCTGGCATGATTCTCGTGTTGGTTCATGTAGCCTACCCCATATGCGTGGGATAAAGGCTCAGTTGTTGTTGTAGAGTGCACAAATATGTATGCAAGACATACACACACACAGACGGATATTTCTGTGTACTTTCGTTGCTGACATGAAAGCCTGGTAATGGAGGATCCCTAGCCAGCATAGAACTTTTTTTTGGAATTTTTGTGAAATGTCTCCATAAATTTTAACATTGGTCTGAAACTAGACAAAGGAGAAGAATTGCACTAGACACCATAGAATTTTGGTTGATCTTTGTGAACTGATCCCACAGAGAAGATTAATTAGATCCGCATACTCTTGCTTTCATCTTTCTAGACCCATGTTTGTAAACGGTCATGCAGAACGAGTGGCAAAAATTTGCACCTTGTAGATCTTGCTTCACTTCACTTCATCTATCAACCCCAACTTCTTATCCAACAATGCATAAAAAGGATCCGAAATGCAAGTAAACTGAAAAGGGAGGCAAGGACAAAAAATTCCCTCTTCTCAGTTCTCACCTAACCAAAATATAGAAAATTATAGTTGTTTCTGAAGGAAATGTTGGTGGTTTCTTCAGTCGTTCACTTCATTTGCTATTCAACTCCCCCCATATTTTAAACACATTCCTCATCAACCGTCCTACGCGAACAATCCCTTATCCACCTATTTATATCTTTCCACAATTTCACTTGTTTACGACGTCCAAGTTACTAACGATCCTCACTATCACTATCGCCATCCAGCGCCAGAATCTTCTCACATACTTTACCGATCCAGACCAGGAAAAACTAAATAGGAAATTGATGTTGCGTCATTAGCCTTCACTACATTTAATATTCTATTATAACTCTTATGGCCTTACAGGCAATATTCGTCTATCACGTTATTACCTACACCACATTAACTGCACGGTTTCGATCCTCTTTGGCACCTCCACTATCAACTGCAATGTTCTTGCCTCATGCACAAAAAAGAAAGGAAAGAAAACAAAACAAATCCTATGGGCCCAACATGGCCACATATAAGGAATACAGGTTCTGATGATGTTGTAATATTTGAATAATCAAGAGACACTCAAATATTAACTACTGTTATAATTTCTTCTTCAGGTGAAGGATACCGTTAAACAGAAAACTGCAAAAACGAAACAAATTAACAAGTTGCCTGTTCAGCAGAATTTGCGAAAGCCTTCAACTGAAAGAAATTATGTTTCTTCTGGCAAGATGCTCTCCAGATCTGTTGGAAAACAGGAAAAAGAAAGTACTCTGAGAGCAAAATCAGTGAAGCAAAAACCATTAGGGACTCTGATTCCTATGTGTTCTGAAACCAACAGTCTGAAAATAGAGGTAAAGTTGACATTTTTTCCATAAAAAGAATAAGCTGTGATATGACTTGCCTTTCTTTTAAATTTTGCTGAACCAAAAATTTAAGAGAAGCGCCAGAACAATTTCAAAATTTTATGGAATGAACCTTCATGTTGTTGTTCCATGACTCTGGTATATATGCATCTGATGATCCTTTGAGAACCTTGCGTGTTTTGTGTTTGTGTGAACTGTCAAAAGCAGGTAAAATCATTAATACTCCAGCAGTCTTTTGGACTGCGTAAACTTTGTTCCGCATTGCTCTTACAATTAATTGCTTGCAAACAATGTATGTTTTGTTTCATTCTGATAATATTTTTCTTTTTCTTGTTGAGTTGGAAATTTTCTCTTACTGCTACTGTTTCACCATCTGCAGGCTTCTGAAAATACGAGTGCGAAATTAAGACAAGGAAATAGAAGGTATGTCATGTTTCTCTACAAGCTACATACTGCTCATATTTGATGATAACGTTCTTAAGTGAATTATTAAGAGAGATTTTTCCTACGTGTGAATCCAACAGTGAGAAAGATGCGAAAGTACAGAAGGGTGGCATTATACTTCATCCGATTTCTCGAAATGAAATGGATATACGCCGACCTGTGAGCAGGTCATTGAACATCACATATAACTTTTATATATTTACTATATAACTGAAAATTCTGAATTAATTCCTGTTGATGTAGGTCTAAGCAGGATTCCAGTTCTTCTAAGGAAGAATCAAATCAAGGTGGTGTGGTCTTTAATTTTAAATGCGATGAAAGAGCAGAAAAAAGGAAAGAGGCAAGGAATTTTATTGTTACAGTGAAGTTCACTCCATAATTTTTTTTTTATAACCGCAACGAAGCCCACCGGCCCCGCGTGCCCCTCTTCGAAGCACTAAATGGGAGATTGCGGGGTCGATCCTGGGTCTCCCCACAAACTCCTCTTACCCACCACTAGGCTATGTGCCCCGCACAAGTTCACTCCATAATTGACACTCAATATTGGTTGGCTTGTAAATAATGCTTGTATTGTGTGGTTCAGTATTACATGAAGTTGGAGGAGAAGCTTCAAGCGAAGGAGGTTGAGATGAATGAGATCCAAGCTAGAACACAGGTAAAAATTATAGCGCTTTTGTATATTTCGATATTCTTTTATGCAATAGACCTTTTCTTCTCGTAATTTTAACATAAATTTACCAGCTTCTTGATGTCAGCTTTTGATTAATTAATCTAATTATATGCACTAGAAGAAAATTTGTGTTTTAGCATGTAAGCTTGGTTGGTTACATTCAAGTGATACAACCTTTAATCGTTCCATGATTTTTGAGACTTTTTAACAAATTAATTTGAAAGTAGTGTTTTTCATCTTTGGACAATTAGATCAGTCCACCCCTATATGAACATGCCAGTTTTGTTACTCTGTTTTATTTAATGACCGGTAATTTTGAATATTCAGGAAGAGACAAAAGCTGCGATGAAGCAGTTCCGGAGAAGCCTTAATTTCAAAGCAACCCCTATGCCTTCTTTTTACAATGGAACTGTGGCGAGAGTTTCTGAAGGAAAAAAGGTATTTTACTGCATTCTGTTCACATATTTGGCCAAATTCTAGGAATTTTCTTGTCACGACAAGGATGAAAGGGAGAAAATGTTGTTTTATAGCAAACAGGCGAATTCTTAAACATAAGCAGCATTACTTGATTGAGCGCCATGCTTTTTAGTAGCCACAATAATTATTTGATAGACAAATGCCTTGTTAATTAAGCGACACACTATAAAGTGTTATGCACCATGCTATATACATGTGTTACCATGCGTGCATCAGTTGATGAACAATTCTCCCAATTTATCCTGAAAATAGGGGAGGCAATCCCGTTAGGATCTGACAACCTGACCTGAAATTATTGGATACTAGGTGATGCATGTGTGATGCTCGTGTTTCATTGAAAAAATCTAAAATCACAAATTAATTGGTCTATTTTGACATGAGCAAGAGAAATATGCAATATAATGTATTCTTATATATACGGGTATTGGGAAATGGTTCAACCTGTTTAACCTGATTACCAAGGGGTTTGGTTAGGTTCCATGGTCCTGACTGCCCTGACTAACCTAGTTTGACCCAATAAAAATCTTGACTGTTGAATAAGTTTAGTCGGATTAGAAAACACTAGTTCATATCCGTGCTCGTACATCACATCCAAAATTAAGGGTGTCAATCGAATGTGGTCGAATCAGGGTTGACCCAAACTATATCTGCTTGGTCTTAACCCTGGTCAGATCAGGTTGAGCTGTGACTTGACCTGATGAATGGTCAGATCGGGTCTTGTTGGGTTGGGTTTCACTTTTTTTTTTTTTTTTTACTATTTAATTTTTGAACAAAATTTCAACTTTAACCCAAAATACTTATGTGAAATTGCAGTTGGTGGATAACTAGTGTGTCCGCCCATGCAATTGCACACAATTCAATTTATAAAACTTCAAAAAATAAAGGAAAACATGGCGATTTGGGTTTTTGGGTAAAGAGTATACATTGGTAGAGCCCATTAAGCATTGTTCTTGGCCCATTAAGCATTGAGCTTGGCCCATTGAGCATTGGGCTTGGGCCAGTGGTATTATAATTTACTTTCAGTTAGTATGTTTCTGGTCAAAAGGATTGTATTGGGGTAGGATACAACTTGACTTGATTAATTAATGGGCTGGTTCTGGTCGAATTGACCAGTGTACGAATTTAACTGGTTCTGGTCGGATTGAATTCAGTAATCGGTCTGGGTTATCGGGTTTGGGTAGTTTTGACACCCCTACCTAAATACTGAAATCTATCTCACCAACTTGTCAGCTTTGTTTAAATCTTGAAAGTTCTAGTAAACCAAGTAACATGGACCAAAAATTTGCTAATCGGCTTAGTTGGGTTGGGTTTGGGTTATCTGTTCATACTTGGCATAATCAGGTTGGGACAAAATTGATCTGATCAGGTCTAATTGTCACCCTTGAAACCATATATCTTGCATGAACCCGTCAGTTATTATAAATCAACAATCTGTTCACACTCTACATAGTACATACCTGTAAAATGATAATATAATGTTGTATTTCATTACATTTGCTGATTATTTTCATTTTTTACTTCCAAAACATTGTAAATTCTTACATCCATTTTCTTGTCTTTTTTTTTCCTTTCTAGAAAGTTGCACCACTAGCAAAACCTCAGAAGTCACAAAGCAAATCTACAAGTCTCCGAACTCAAACCTCTTCTCAAGAAAAATCACCGTCACTCTATAAGCCATCAAATCACAGGAACCCATCAACGCATGAAACTAAGAGAAGTGAGGCAGAAAAGATAGAAAAGCGAAGCAAATTTGGAGGAAATTGTAGCGGAAAGAAAGGAGAGATGGTGAATAGGGCTAGGAGACATGGCGGTGTTGTTGGTGGGAATTTAGAAGTTCAGGTCGCCTCTTAAATCTTTTCGCTCATGTTCAATTCAATTCATTTATGGATGTCATCAAATAAGGAGGGGGCGCTCGTTGTCTTAAGGATTGGATACCAACGTGGAACCACCAGCAAGGTGAAGTCACAAACTAGTTAAGCTTTTGTATCTATGGATCATGTACTTGTTATATTATGATTACAATTGTGTCGTCGTGTTCTGAACTCTACATTCTGAACTCTACATTATACGGATGATGCCATGTTTATTTAAGAGGCTAAACAGCTAGTGAAATTGCATGCTGTAGCCTGTTTATTTTTCTGAAGTGCACAGTTTTGATTTTAAAAAAAAAAAGAGAACGAAGCCTGGAGGCCCAAAACTATAGTGGTCTCTCACATTGGTCAGTATGGTCTAGAGGTCTAACTGCAAATTAGTTAGCTGGTCTCACTGGCCCATGTGAGAGTCCGATACAGTTTGGACTTGTACGGACTCTGCAAGACCCCTTTACCCTAAAAAAATGCCTATATGAAGCTAATATTGTGAATTATGGAGACACTTGTATAACCCTAACTCCTTGAGAATGTGACATCCTCCTTTGTTTAATTATAGAAGAAACCGTGTTTATAATGGTTTTTTAAAACCTGTTTGTGTTGCATGTTTTGAAGGAAGAGATTTTCACATCTGCATCATGAACATTGTACCCATGATAAAAACATAATAGAACCATATCAAATCATGTAGTGAAATGTGAGCCAAAGACTTGAATTGTTGAGCTTCATGGGACTTGCATCCAAATGCTTAAGAAGTCTTTATTTCGAGTCATTAAAGGATTGCTTCTCATCCAAAAGAAAAATGAAGCAGAAAAAATTAAAAGAAAAAGGGAAAAAACTTGTCCTAAACTATTTCCCCCCCCCCCCCCTTCTAAGTAGGGTCTATAAGTCTTCTAATAAACGAATGGACCTTATCATGTATTGCATAAAAGTTTCATTATATAATATACATAACATATCAAGATGGATTGTAGTTGTTCTTAAAGATCAATAAACTGTTCACCAAAGCGTATTGTTCCCGTGATAAATAATTTTTCTTTGGTAAGATTGGGTTAACTGTTTCGCATGTGCAATGCATGCATGTATTAATTAAAATAAAAGTCTCCTTCTACGACATGCTGTTGTCGTCGCCATATTCAATATGTCACTTAGTCATATCTGCACATGCATGCATGTATTAATTAAAATAAAAGTCTAATACGGATGTCTTCATTATCTTTAACTAAAATTCCTGAGAATCTATTATCTGAAGTAAAAATCTTTAAGAATCTATACAAATTATTTGTCTAGGTGCTAATATATACCCACAATGCTAGGTGAAAAAAGTTAGAAGAAATATTTAAGAAGTTTATTTTGACTCTAACTAATTTCTATGTAAATTAATGAACTAAGTATCATTAAAAAATCATTAGTAACTTCTTAGATGTTTTAATATAATAACTTACAATAAATTAAATGGATTTTACTAAAAATCCTCCTCATTCTTTGCTAATTACTAAAAAGCCTCTCCATACTTCGTATTTACTTAAAAGAACCTCCATATATTTAACTTGCATTAAAAAGTTCCCTCACTAGTTTTTCATCAAAAATTAACTTCCCATTAGGAAGATGGAGCTGGAACTTGTGTTTGAGCTGTTTTCTTAACTTTCTAAGTATTTAGGTTGATTCTCCCACATCCTAGCTTAGTTGAAAATTAGGATTTAACGTAACTAAAGAATCGCTTTCATTTCAAATGAGCTTATCCATAAACTCGAAATTTGCAACTGAAGGGACAACGACACTCGAAAAACTCGTTGATAGAGAAGGTTGAAAAGGATGAGCTGGTTTCCATGATCAATTTGAAAGTTCTTTGATTGAAACCCTAATTCTAAAGTCAATTTGAGAGAAAATATAGGAATTTTGGAAAAAAATAGAGGCTGTGAAGGTCTTAAAACCCTAACCCGATAACCACCGTTAGTGTCCTAACAGAATAATGGAAGATATCAAAAAAAATTCTCTTTTTAGCATGTTAGGAGGCTTTTTAGTGTTTAAATTTAGAGGATCTTTTAAGTAAATATGAAGTATGCATGGAGAGGATTTTTAGTAATTAGTAAAGCATGAGGAGGTTTTTTAGTAAAAATCCCTAAATTAAATTAATAAAACATACATTTGAAGTTCTATTATTTTTATATTAAATTCCCACCATTTTGCAATAAAATGGTAGAGATACTAACAAAAAGTATATTATGCTGCTCTTATATTTGATTTTACTGGGCATTTGTGTTGTTCAACATCATTCTTGGTTGAACTTTTGATTATCTCCAATATCTCTCTTGTATGAAATAATCAATAACTATATTAATGCTAGAAATTGTTTCCATGCTTTTGGATAACCGTGATACTTATGCTTTTGGAATAAATGTGATACTTAAATAGATGCAAATTGGTGGGTAAGCGCAAGGTACCCATTCTACTTCTCAAATGAAAAAAATATTTTGAACTTTATCAATCTTCATAACATTCTAAACTAATATAAAGCTTAAGCGAAAATTTCAATTAGAATGCATGAGTGAAACCATAACGAAGTAATAAAAATCATATAAGTTCATTTAAAATATGTGAGTAGTCTTTGAGTGAAGCTTTTGTGTGAAGCAATAATATTCCCTCAAGTGTCAAAATTTTGAAAAATTTACTTATGTTTTCAAAATAATATCAAGTCGGTCAAGTTACCATAAAGATTTTAAACAAAATTTTAGGCTTTTTTTTTGTTGGAACTGGTCCGTGAGCCTAATCTACGCACGCATCACACACACACACTCGAGGGCCCTACAGATTTGTGACGAATGCATTAAATTGTGGGTTTTTTTTTTGAAATAGGTTGTTTTAAATTTTTAATTATAAAAATAGGGTATTAAGATTTATAATTATGTAAATAGGGCTGTTTGTGGGCCCCTCATATTTTTTTATTTTTTTTTACATAGGACGGGCCCGCCCTCTCCTTTAGAAAGAAGAGGGCGGGTCGCCCTCTCCTTTATAAAGGAGAGGGCGGGTTCTGGAACCCGCCCTCTTCAAAAATGAGGGGAGGGCGGGTTCTAGGAACCCGCCCTCCCCTATAATAGATAGAGGGCGGGTTTTAGGAACCCGCCCTCTACACTGGGGTGGGGAAGGGGGTCCACCAAACCGCCATATTTTCATAATTATAAATCTTAATACCCTATTTTTATAATTAAAAATTCAAAAGAACCTATTTAAAAAAAGAACTTTAAATTGTGAGCACTTCCCCTTTTCAGGATCGATCCATGCACTCTCCTCAAGATAAATTGTCAAAAAAACCAAAGTAGGTTTTCCTGCTAATAAAAAACCCCGGGCCTTGAAGCGCTTGTCAAAAGCCCTATGAAAAAGTTTTCAATTATCAAAAAACTCCTTGTTTGCAGTATCTGTATAGATATACATGCTATATCTAGTTATTATGTGATATATATCTATGCATTTGCATATGATGTGTGTGATCTATTTAGATATAGCAGACAACTAAAATTATATGCATGAAAATTTTCCAGAAGGTTTTTAATAGCTGTTTCAAGGCTAGGGTTTTTGGCAGCGGGAAAACCTGCTTAGGGGGTTTTGACAATTTACCTTAGGTTTTAAATAGTTATAACAGAGATTTTTAAAGATTTGCCAAATTTAAAATTTTAGTTATTTTTTTAAAACATTTTTAAAAAAATTATGAATCTAGGGGTGGACAAGAAGAGAAATTTTGTAACTTTTCTATCGATTTATATTTGGATTAATCTTTAGGCTTGCCCCATGACCCCAACTATTCTTTTATTAGATTTAAGCTCGATGCAATATCGTGAAAAAAAGAAAGCACTTGTTATGCATATAACCGAATAGTTGTAGAGAGAAGAGTAGTTGAGATAAGACATATAACATCGGCTTCGGATTGTATCCATTAGCGCTAGTTGGTGGAGGTCCATTTGATGATATCCAACCGTCTAGTCATAGTAAACAATTGTAAGTGATTAACGTTCTTATATATGGAATCAGAGCAATCCAATTTCAATTTCCATATGACATGTAAATAAAATGCAGTATTAAGAAAAAATACCTTTACACATAACCCTAGTTTTGCCTCATTGTTTGAGCATGTATCAGGTAAAGAAAATATTTTTCAATTCTCACAGCTTTACTTTAGAGTTTTGATGCAGTGGTGAGAACATTTAACTGTGATCAATGTCTTATATATGACGTCAAAAGTAATAGATGGAAAAAAAATTCATTAAAAAAATAACTTCAATCGTGCTTTAGAAGATAATAGTACTCTAACTGATAACATTGATGATATGCATAAAGAATGTCATAGTTTTTAAAAGAATTTGCTTGGTACTCCCTCTACTTTTACTATTGATAATGATTTACATGACATTTTTCCCGGCTCTACTCCGGTTCATCTTGAGGTTCTGGATTTGCCTTTTAATATTGGTGAAATCAAAGGGGCCATCTTTGGACTAGGTGCTGATAAAGCTTCGGACCAGATGGATACTCATTGATATTTTATCAATACTTTTGGGATCTTTTGAAAGAGGAATTAATTGATTTCTTCAATTTTATTCATAAAGGGAAATGTTCTTTGGAAAGGATTAATTATGCTATTATCTGTTTAATTCCTGAGATAGAGGAAGTTCAGCAAGCTAAGGATTTCAGGCCCATTAGCCTTCTTAAGGGTATTTTAAAGATTTTTACTAAAGTTCTGGCTAATAGACTAGGGGCTTTGTTTCCTGATCTTCTGTGCAAGACTCAATTTGCTTTCATGGTCAATAAATCTACTCTTGATTGTTTCTCTATTGCTCATGAACTATTTAACGCTTGCTCTAAGACGAAGTCTAAAACTGTTTTGCTTAAAATTGACTTTCAAAAGGCATTTGATTCTGTCAATTGGAACTTTTTGTTGGATATTTTAGAAGTGATAGGTTTTGGTCCAAATCGGATCAAATGGATTTCCATGATTTTGCATTCTTCTAGTTCTCAGATGATGGTAAATGGGTGTTTGGGGAAAATAATTAAATGTAGAAGGGGGTTGAAACAAGGGGATCCTCTTTCCCCCATGCTCATTAATATTGCAGTGAATGTTTTGGCTAATGCTGCTCAGGGCCAGAGAACAAGACAAGTTATCTGTTTTTAATCTTAAAGGTGGGCTCAAAAACTTGGGTTCTATACAATTTGCAGATGACACAATTTTCTTTTGCAAAGCTAATGAATATGAAATCCTTGTCATGAAACCGATTATGTTTATATTTGAGGGTATGTCTGGCTTAAAGATCAACTTTCATAAGAGTTACATTTTTTAATTTGGAAAAAAACTTCTTCTTGGTGATAAGTTAGCTAATATTCTTAATTGTAAGCTTTCCTTTTTTTTCCACTACTTATCTTGGGTTACCTCTCAAAGCTGGTGTAACGACTTAAAATTTGTTTAGAATTAATTATAATTTAATTAGTGATATAACACGCGTTTTCGATAAAACTTAGTTAATAATTATTTTCACCATCGTGCACGCACACATATATATTTATTTATTTATTAAATTATTTTACACACACACACACATACTAATTTAGTGTTAACAAGATATTAGTTTAGGTTAAAACTTGTTTTAGCAACCATGACAATTTAAACCATTTTATATTTTCTTTTAGATATTTAATATATTAGGATGGTTCTAGAAAAATAGAGATAAAGAAAATAATAATGAAAATGGGAAACATGGAGGTATGGGCAATAAATGAAGGGTTGTGTTTGTGTCACGGTTAAGTTTAGCCATTTCTCTCTAGATCCTTCTCTCCCTCATTCTCTCTTCTTCCTTCTTCTTCAACTCCTTCACTTAAACCCTTCTTTACCTTCCGAACCCCTACACAAATCACTACAAAATTCTTCACAAATTATTTCAAAAAATCCAAATTTTCATTCTCTTCAAGAGTTTTCTTTGAGACAAGTCTTCATCTAAATGCAACTTTTCAAGTTAGGGTCTTCTTCATTTCTTTTTGAGGTATGAACCAAGTTTAAACATGTTTTACTAATCTTTTGCCCTAATCATTCCTAATTTAGATTAAAGGTTGTGTTTTGAGTAGTTTTAGAATATAAAGTAAGGTTTGAGCTAAGGATCGGGGTTGTGATGATTTGTAGAGTAATCATAACCTAAATTAGGTTAGTTAAGAGTAGTCTAGTGCTTTATATCCTTATTTAACCATTAAATTTACACTTAACCATCTTAATATTTCAAATTAGTGTTAAAACTAGTTTTAGTTTAAGCTTAGGATTCCAATGAGAATCCGCTATCAAACCAGTGACATAGAGAAAAGTTGTAATTATTGGGAGCTGGTCATATGACCACGAATACACCCTCAAAACCCGAGCCCCTGTCTCCAAGCTTTGGCCGCCAATTTATCCGTTTTGGCTGCAAATTGCGGCCCCTTCAGGGAGTTTGGTCGTAGGTTTTTGTTGGGGGCTCTCTGGAACTTCAATTAGGCCTTTAGCATGTGCAACTTTTTTAAATGGTACATATATAAAAATTTGTGACCGTTTTACCTTACTTTAGGCGTTATGTTAACGTGCGATACAGATATTCCGATTCTCGTTTTAGCGTTTTGTGTGGATAACAGCTCTTAAGGGTAGTCTTAGACGTTGTTGCACACGTTTAACACGCTAAGTTCACACGTGTCAACTCATAAGAGTTAGTTTGTTTGTGTAGTATATATTTGCGTGTCATATCGGATTTCTAGCCTCATATGCTAAGTTTTGTGCGATTCTAAGATCGGTTGCGGAGACTTCGGACGCGGATAGGAAAGGAAAGGAGGTGGTCGGATTCGAATAGCTCGAGACTGTTCCGGTGAGTACATTTAACATTTATAGGGAAATCGTTCGGATGGCGTTAAGCGCCCGATTTTTAGAATTTAGTTACAAACCTTATACACACACACATATTTCCATATGGCATATGCATCATCATACACATTGATATTTCCACACTAGGACAGTTGCACCATTACCAATGGTTCATGACGCACGTGCACTAATCTATATGTACACACACGCCATTGGTAATTGCTATGTCATGTACACTATAGAACCATGAATACATCTTGACATGAATACAAGAATACCTGACATGAATACTCGATATCGACATGAAATCAATCTTGCGACTTGATGTATTCATGGATTCGAGCAAGGCTGGTAATTTTAACTGTAACTTATCATACACGGAGTGCTGGGGTAGTTCATGCGTGAATTCAATGAAATTTCAGGAGTCCCACTAGATCATAAATCCATGTCTACTAACACAAGCAAGCTATCATGAGGGCCCGTGTTTCCTTACTCCTGAATTACAGCCTGTTGAGTTTGGAATACTTCAATACTAGGTTGAAGTCCCGTTACTAACACTTGATTCGGGCCCGTGGTTTCTTACCCCTAAATTACAGCCTGTTGGGTTCGAGAACACTCTTGAGATTGGTTGACATTCACCCTTGAACTTACGTTAAATTAGTGTACCCAAATAGATACCTGTTAAGACACTTACATTCACTGTATGTTCACTATACTTACACTATATGGCCATGTTACTTTTGTTTGCCATGCTTATGCTATGCTGTGATGCTTATCTACTTGTCATATATTACCATACTTGTTCACATATATTGCGATAAAACTGCATGCTAAATAATCTTGCCATGTTTACATTAAACGACATGCTGACACATCATACTTCATAATCCATTGTTCATGATATACATTTTCCCTATCATTACACTTTATATTTCACTTCATTTCTTGGGACTTACCGAGCGAAAGTTCGCTGACGGGCATTCCACCCACTTTTGTTTTCTTAGAATGTTTGTCAGATACTGTGGAGACTGAGAAGGTAGACATCTCAGAGGAGGAGCACGATCAGATCGCAATCCAGGTCTATAGACCAGTTATCATCTTCTCAGTTTATATATGCCACCTGTTTAGGTATTTCCATTCTTGTATTTTCCTTTCAGTTGATACCATGTATTATAAATGAATAAAGTTTAATGTAAATAAAGTTGTTGAATTTTAAATCTCATGTTAAGTTTCTTGTCATTTTATATTGCTTATTTTAAGTTTAGCGTATTTATTCCGGAAAATGACCTTCTCGAAATAAATACGTCATGTGCCTCGTCACGTTCCTGTTTCCGTCTACTGGAAAGCGGGGCGTGACAGGTTTTGTTGGCGGCCCATGCCGGTCCAGTTCTGCATGAAGTCATAAACAATATATAACAAGAAATATGAGATTCAACAACTTTATATTCCTTACCATTCAATTTCCGTTGAATCTATCCTAAGGTTTCTTCTCTATCTAAGATGATGGATTCTCCCAGCAACCCCAGCACCAACGATGGAAGTACACCACCACCTACCCTTACCATCCTACCACCTCCACCTACCGTAACCGCACCACTTACAGAACATACGATATTTTTAGAGGCTATCAAAAGTCTACTTGAAGGTCAGCAGGCTCAAAGCACGATTTTGCAGAAACAGACTGCTCTCCTTCAACAGAGTTTCATCTGCTCTGAAGCAGAAACACCGGGAGTGAAACAATTTCGAGCGTTACACCCGAAGAACTTCTCAGGGAAGAAGAAACCGCTTGAGGCCGATGAATGGGCTCAGAGTATAGAAGATGACCTAGCCGCAGCCCAAGTTCCAGAAGTTGCTTGGGTCAGAATAGCTAAACTCCAGTTCACCGACAATGCCAGAGTCTGGTGGAAGGCCGAGGAGAGCTGTCTTGAGCAGCAAATCGAGTAGAAGACTTTCCGTGATCTCTTTGACGCCGAGTATTTTCCGGAAACTGCACACTTCGAGATGGAACAGAAGTTCATTGATTTGCAACAAGGATCTATGTGGGATAAGTCAGTGGACGAGTACGATACTGAATTCACCATGCTCGGCAGATTCGCCGCCCATCTAATTTCTACTGCAGAAATCAGAGCCAGGCGTTTCCAGCAAGGATTAGACCCTGAGAATCAAGCCGTCTTAGCAACGGGAGAATATCTAACATATGAAGCAGCTTTGAAGTCAGCCCGTCGCTACGAAGCTGTTATTAAGAAGAAGGGAAGGCCATAGTTGGTTGGTATGAAACATCCCGCTAATCAGATTACTGGAGGAGCCTCTTCTAGGCCAACTCTCTCAATGCCAGCTATAAGGCTAGGAGGATCATTTTCTGTGACTAAAACCAACTTCTGCATCTATTGTAAGAGGACTGGACACCAAGTCAAGAATTGCCGTCGAGCAAACGGTCTTTGTCTGATATATGGATCATCCTCACATAGTATAGGAACTTGCCCACACAACCGAACTGGCCCAGCCCTCACAGCTAGACCAGCTATCCAAGCTCCACCTATTCGTTTAGCTTTTCCTGCACCACCTCCACGCAGACCACCTTTACCTCGTTAGCCATCGATATACCAGCATGCACAGAGAAATGTGTCGAGACGTCAGGCTTACACTTTGGCGGATGTGGAAGCCGAGCCTATAGGTCAAGGTAACACTGGTAAATCCCTTCTTATCTTTTCAGCTTTTTCAAATCTTGCATCTTTTCATTTTTTCAAACATTTTCATGCACTTTCGGTACAATACCAGTAGTTCTTTCACCACCGCTGTAATCAAATTTTCTTGAATCTGTTACAACTTCCTTCTATAAATTTTGAAGACAAAATTTTTATAAGGAGGGTAGAATGTAACGACTCTGAATTTTCTGTACAAAATTTTTCTTTTTAATATACCAAAAAGAGTTTACAAGCCCGAATACAAGTTATAAGTATATATTGTTTAAGAACAGTAAGAAAGCACTTGTAACTCACTAGTAAAGCCCTTGCACTGCTTTAACGTAGCCTCTGTGTTTGAGCCTCATCAAACACATTATATTTTTTCTGATTTTTCTTTTAAACTTTTTGGAAGTCTAAAAGTTTACACGTGTAATGCACATAAAAAACGAAAAGACAGAAAAATCAAACATGTGCAAAAGGGTATTAACACTGGCGTGAACACGTGGCACAAATCCGACGGCCTCACCCCCTCATTTGACTGGCCAAACCCTACAAAAAAATGGCCTCAACGGTTGGATGTGGCCCAAACCCCTCCGTGCTTTCAACATAAGTCTTTTCCCTTACCCCTAACTCCCTTGCACTGTTTGATTGCTTTGCGATCAAATAGAGACCCCTCAATTCCCCATTTATTCTCATTTTAATGCATTTTAATTCACTCTTTTAATTCCAAAACCATAATTCCACACTATAAATACTACCCCATACCCTAACCCATCCTCATTTTGAAAATTCTAACCAAAATTCTCTCAAAAGTTCCTAGGTGCAAGTGGAGTAAAGTGGAGTTAGCAAACAAGAAACTTCTGGCGAAGATCGAAGCCGATTCCGGAGCTCCCGCGGCATCCCAAACCTTTCCCCCTCTTCTTCTTCCTCTTCTTAACAAAATCAAATTGTAAATACCTCCCAATCTCTCTTCTTCTTCTTCTTTGAAAATTATTTTTCAAAACATATGTCGGAAGTGGAGTTAATACTGACATTTTCTTCTAAACCCTAGAAAGCTCACTTTTTCTTACCTAATTTTCATCGATATTCTTACACTATATTTTTAATCATATAACCAATGCTTAGAATAAAATTTTAATCAAGAATATCATGCAAATTATCTTTAACTTAACATTTACGCTAAAATACCATGAACTTTACATATCCCTCTTTTAGTATTTTTGTTAATTATATATTTAGAAAAATTCACGGCGTAATGACCTACCTCTCACAAACACACATGGTTCCATAGCACGATAACTCTTTCATGTATATTTATGTTTCGAGAAAATATTACATTAAAATACCCCTTCACTATAAAAACCGGGTTTCTTTTAAATTGTATTTTAATTTCCTTTGGAAATATACCTCTACAACCTTTTTTAGAGGACCCGCTATTGGATGGTGTGGATTATCGTACATCCTTGGGCTAGTAGAGCGAGATGCAAACCTCCTCACGGAGCATTCGATCTCGAAAGGTTTTTAAGAAAAACGCATTTTCTAATTTAATAAAATTTAATTTTTTATAATTATATAAATTATTACAAATCCATATATTTTCAAAATATAATAAACTTATATTTTTTTCTAAAAGATGAAAGTTCACAAGTTTCACCAAAATACCATTAAGATATCAATACAAGACAAGTTTTACAATAAAATACCATAAACTATTCAAGCTAAATATTTATCACTAAAATACCTTAAATCTTTAAAATTCACATTCATGAAAACCTGAAATAATATAAATAACTTCTCGAGGTTTATTTTGAAATTATATAAGAATATTTTTCATAAAAACTCCTCGAGTTATATAAAACAATATTAAAGACCTTAGTAAATATATGTTTAAGTGAGATTAATTCTCTTGAGCCTCAGGAAACCGGAGAAAGTGAGTGCTTACCTATTTAAGGTAGAAAACTTAACGGTGTTATCAATGTTAATTGTCTTAGAAAAAGACACAAATCTTATCGTCCATGTGCAGCAGTTACCGATAACTCCTGAAGCTAATTCAAGATCTAAATCAATTTAAAGTGTCCGACTCAAGTCTGTGTCTAACTCATGTCTAAATCCAAACTCTAACCTGAATCTAAAACCAAACATGAAAACTTGATCACGAACTTGAATCCAAACTCAAGTCAGAATTCAATTCAAACATGAACCCAAAGTCTAGCATGCATACTTGAACATGAATCTGAATACCTGAATTCAAACACAGATATTAAACATGAACACAATACATGACTTGACTTGAACCATGAATACAGCTTGACATGAAAATAAGAATACCTGACATGATTCTCGATATCGACATGAAATCAATCTTGCAACTTGATGTATTCATGGATTCGAGCAAGGCTGGTAATTTCAACTGTAACTTAGCATACACGGGATTCTGGGGTAGTTCATGCGTGAATCCAATGAAATCTCAGGAATCCCACTAGATCATAAATCCATGTCTACTAACACAAGCAAGCTATCATGAGGGCCCGTGTTTCCTTTCTCCTGGATTATAGCCTGTTGAGTTTGGAATACTTCAACACTAGGTTGAAGTCCCATTACTAATACTTGATTCGGGCTCGTGGTTTCTTACCCCTGGATTACAGCTTGTTGGGTTCGAGAACACTCTTCTGATTGATTGATATTTACCCTTGAACTTACGTTAAATTAGTGCACCCAAGTAGAGACTTGTTAAGACACTTGCATTCACTGCATGTTCACTATACTTACACTACACGGCCATGTTACTTTTGTTTGCCATGCTTATGCTATGCTGTCATGCTTATCTACTTGTCATATATTACCATACTTGTTCATATATATTACGATAAAACTGCATGCTAAATAAACTTGTCATGTTTACATTAAACGATATGCTGACACATCATACTTCATAATCCATTGTTCATGATATACATTTTCCTTATCATTACACTTTATATTTCACTTCATTCCTTGGGACTTACCAAGCGAAAGTTCGCTGACGGGCATTCCACCCACCTTGGTTTTCTTGGAATGTTCGTCAGATATTGTGGAGACTGAGGAGGTAGACATCTCAGAGGAGGAGCACGATCAGATCGCAACCCAGGACTAGACCAGTTATCTTCTTCTCAGTTTATGTATGCCACCATTTTAGGCATTTCCATTCTTGTATTTTCCTTTCAGTTGATACCATGTATTGTAAATGAATCAAATTGAATGTAAATAAAGTTGTTGAATTTTAAATCTCATGTTAAGTCTCTTGTCATTTTATATTGCTTATTTTACGCTTAGCGTATTTATTCCGGGAAATGACCTTCTCGAAATAAATACGTCGCGGGCCTCGTCACGTTCCTGTTTCCGTTTACTGGGAAGCGGGGCGTGATAGATTTAAGGGCCGATCTGAGAGACGGCGTCTGAGATATTTGAGATTTTGAGTGTCGATATTTGACACAGGTTTCATGCTATTTTATTGATGATACTTTGGTTCTACAATATTGAATTTATTATGACATATTCAGTTTTTCTATAGTTACTACACTTCAGATTTCATACATCGCTCATTTATTCATGTTGCACCTATACTAGTGTACCGCATCATAAATTCATACTTAGGATTTGTCGCTGTTACGTACATACTTGCGATTGCCACTTATGATATTACTTACTACTCATGAGCTGGCAATTCACCCCCGTTGTACCACAGTGTCTTGCAGGGCCGACCTATCAGTATAGTCGCGGCGGGGCTTACTACTACTACTTTGCTATGACTTTTTGGACGTGATATTTTGTAGGTGGGTTGCAAGTATTCTTTTGTCTTCTACCTTATACATTTTCTCTTTGTATCTAGTATACTCTATATACCCCTTGTATATTTGACTTAGAGACGGGACCGAGAGACTTGTATATATTTGACTTTGGGTGTCGTGTTCGTATGAGACGAATTTTATGTTTTTATTGTGGATGTTGTTTTCCTTTCTTATTTTCTTATTTCTTCGCACTATGATGTCATATATCTTGTCTTGTGATTGTGTTCCGCCAGATGGCATTGAGATTGCTCCCAAGTGGGGATGCTATTATGTATCATGCTTATGTATCGGTTTGGATCAGTTTTACAAAGGAGATGCAAAATTTTTACAATAACTTGATCTTCAAAATGGTTTTGGTATAACTCTTGGCATTTTAAATTAGCTTTTTAAACAAAGACTTTACCACTCTACCTTTAATTACGGTTTAGCTTCTAGGTTTTCGGTTTACTTGAATTACATTACGCCTTTAGACGTTGCGTGATTTAAGTGCCGGTCACATTCTATATTTGGGTCGTGACAAAGTTGGTATCAGAGCGTTAGGTTTTACCTTTCGGAGTGTAGCATGACCTTTGGTATGATGGAGTAGGTGACTTAAGCAGAGTGACGTAGCGTATGTATGTTCCGCGGTATACTCACGATACGATACTCCGTCTAAGTAACCTTAGGACATATGCTTTATGATTCCTTTTCCTTGATTCCATGTATCCTTTTGTTCCGATTTTAATGTTCTTACCAAATCCCGTTTCATGTCCCAGCCACTATGCCGCCAAAGACTACGAGCGCCCAGAGGGCTTCTGCCAGAGACAAGGTTAGGGCGGACTCGTTTGAGACGAAGATCGACCAGGACGGTACGCCTACCCCTTAGGAACGGATAGATCCTCCTACTCCAGACAAGATTGCTAGGCTGGAGGCTAGTATCCATGATTTGCGCCAGATAGTTGGATCTTTGATCGAGGCCGGCCGAGTACAGAGATCAGTTGTTGTTCCGCCTACTACAGGGACCGTGATAGTACCTACTTCTCAGACAGTTGTACCTGCCGCTACCGAGACTATCGCAGTATCACTACAGGAGTTTATGAGGCTGAAGCCTCCGATATTCACTGGCACAGATGTAACAGAGGATCCACAGTCATTCCTCGACAGGATGGCCAGGACTTTTCGTTCCTTGAGGTGTTCTGATGCGAGATCGGTTGAGCTTGCTAGTTTCCATCTAGAGGGTCTTGCTCAGACTTGGTGTGAGTCCGTTGAGAGAGGCCGAGCTGCTGATCTTCCTCCTATGACATGGGATGAGTTTTTGACGGTCTTTCTTGCTCGTTTCCTTCCGCAGAGCGTCAGGGATGCTCGAGCTCGCAGTTTTGAGTCTTTGCACAAGACTCCTAGTATGACCGTGGCCGAGTACGATATCCAGTTCATCCAGCTATCCAGATATGCTCCTTATTTGGTGGACACCGAAGAGAAGCGCATCAAGAGATTCGTGCGAGGTCTTGACACATAGTTGTTCTTTTCTATTGGCGCCCAGCACTTTAATACCTATGCAGATGGACGCAGCCATGCTAGTGAAGGAGCGTATTACCGAGACTATGACTATTCCAGGACCAAAGTGGGTTCGCACTGGTGTATCAGTTTCCGGGCAGATTTGTAGGTGTATGGTAGGCAGCGGCCGCGGCGGATTCTTTCCAGGCCGTGGCGGCAGCAGAGGCTTGATATGGGGCCAGTTGTTTAGCTCTTATTTACCGGGTTAGCAGCCGTCGTCAGGATTTTTTCGGTGTGGGAGTCCGCACCACCGCGTCAGACATTGTACTATGAGGCGTCAGGGCGAGGCAGCAGTTCCACAGGTCACCTTACCCCCTTCACCTCCTCCTCCGAGAGCATTGCCTCCTACGCCTGACTTTACTCCACGCCAGACCGATGCTCAGAGAGGTCGTGGTCGTGGCGGTCCTGTTCAGAGGGGATGAGGTGGCAGAGGCAGAGGACAGCAGGATACCGGTAGAGGACAGGCCCGAGTTTTTGCTTTGACTCCTCAAGATGCGCAGGCATCGAATGCCATTGTGACAGGTACTCTTTCCGTGTGTTCTTTCGACGCGCGCATTTTTTTCGACCCTGGTTCCACGCACTCTTATGTATCCACACACTTCGTACTGAGCTTGGGGCGAGATTCGTCCTTGTTAGATCAGCCACTAGTTGTGATTACTCCCATAGGAGGGTCCTTTATCGCTCGACACGTGCTCTGGTCGTGTTCCGTTCGTATTAGGGATAGAGATTCTTCTGTTGATTTGATCCTTCTCGACATGTTAGACTTCGATGTCCTACTCAGCATGGACTGGTTAGCCACTTGTTCTGTATCCGTGGACTGCCGTGAGAAGGCGATCAGATTTAGTTTTCTAGGAGAGCCAATTCTTGTTGTTCGGGGGGACCGCAGTGCCACCCTTCACTGTTTAATTTCTGCCTTTTGCGCTAGTCAGCTCTTGAGGAAAGGATGTCAGGGATTCTTGGCATATATTTGTGATGCTGGAGCCACAGAGGTTTCTTTGGATCAGGTTCCGATTGTAAGAGAGTTCCTCGATGTATTTCTTGATAAGTTACCTGGGTTACCGCCAGAGCGCGATATCGAGTTCTGCATCGACTTGATCCCCGGCACGAGGCCTATTTCTATACCACCTTATTGGATGGCCCCGACGGAGCTTAAAGAGCTCAAGGATCAATTGCAAGATTTGCTTGACAAGGGACTTATTCGACCGAGTGTCTTTCCTTGGGGAGCTTCTGTCCTGTTCGTTAAGAAGAAGGACGGCAGTATGAGACTGTCTATTGACTATCGTCAGCTGAACCGAGTTACGGGCGGAATAGGTATCCTCTACCTCGCATTGACGATTTGTTCGATTAGCTCCAGGGTGCGGGATATTTTTCAAAAATTGATTTATGATCAGGTTATCATCAGTTGCGAGTCCGGAATGATGACATTCCGAAAACTGCTTTTCGGACACGCTACGGGCATTATGAGTTCTTGGTGATTTAGTTCGGGCTCATCAATGCCCCAGCAGCATTCATGGACTTGATGAACCGAATCTTCAGGCCGTTTCTCGACCAGTTTATTATTGTATTAATTGACGACATTCTGGTGTACTCTAAGAGTCGAGAGGTGCATGAGCAGCATTTGAGGATTACATTGCAGACATTAAGAGAGCACCAGCTGTTTGCTAAATTTTTGAAGTGCGCTTTCTAGCTTGATAGTGTTGACTTCTTGGGTCATGTGGTCACGAGAGATGGTATACAAGTGGACCCGAAGAAGATCGAGGCCGTACAACATTGGCCCAGATCTGTTTCAGTGACAGAGGTTCACAGCTTCTTAGGCTTAGCTGGTTACTACCGTCGTTTTGTACAGGATTTCTCTCATATCGCTGCACCACCGACTGGGCTGACTCGGAAGGAAGTTCTATTTCCTTGGACTGAGACATGTAAGCAGAGTTTTTAGCAGTTGAACACTCGTTTGACGACTGCACCGGTTTTATCCTTACCTTTAGGCTCAGGTGGTTATGTTGTTTATTGCGACACTTCTCGAGTGGGTCTAGCTTGCATGTTGATGCCGCATGACAAATTCAACGCTTATGCTTCTCGGCAGTTGAAGAAGCATGAGCAGAACTATCCCACTCACGATTTAGAGATGGCCGCGGTGGTCTTTGCGCTCAAGATTTGGAGGCATTACTTGTACGGTGAGTCGTGTCAGATCTTTACGGACCATAAAGACCTGAAGTATATCTTCCAGCAGCGGGATTTAAATTTGAGGCAGCGCCGTTGGATGGATCTCGTAAAGGACTATGATTGTGAAATCCTTTATCACCTGGGCAAGGCGAATGTTGTAGCTGATGCTTTGAGTCGGAGGTAGTGTAGGGTGTTTTTCGTCACCCTTGAGATGGGAAATACGTGTCACTTTTCAGGCGTATACAGATTCTCCCAGTCTAGAGTAGGCTGGGGTTTATTGATTGTGGGAATCCGAATCTCGGGCCACCGCGGACTAAGCTGCCGTTAATTACCCCTTTCCTTTGAAGCGAAAGAACCTCCGATTGACGGGTCAAACTAGTCAGGCGAACTCAATGTGCAGTGTGCGTATGTGTGTGTTTTGAGGGGTTTTGGATATATCGGGGGCTTCGCAGCGTTTACAGGGGTCCCGCTATCCGGATAGCGGGCTGGGGGTCAAGAGGGCGAGCAGCCCCCTTCCGGGGTGTGGGGCAGCGCCCTGTTAGAATTTTTTTCTAGCAGGGGACGTGTTTTGAATGTGGAGTGTATGAAAAAAAGAAAGAAGAAAAGAAAGGAAAAAAAACGGCGAGTAACGTCTTAAGGACGTGTGGGCGCTGGGTGCCTGCAGAAAGAAGAGACTTAACCCCGGAATTAGGAGTTGAACTTCCAAAAAGGATTTTTATCTATGGAGTTGAACTCCAAAAGATTTTGAATGGAGTTAAACTCCTAAAAGGGTTTTATTTGTGGAGTTAAACCGTAATACCCAGTTCCTTTATAAATATTTTCCGTATTTTGAATAAAATATTTTTACTAATTTTCTATGTTCCAAATAAAATCCTATATATTTTTCCTATTATCTCTTCTCATTTTTTTCCTAATAATTTTAATCCCCTAACTTCAATTTTAAATCCTAACCCTATCCAATCGCCTTAGAACTAACCCAACCCGGTTTCCATCTTTCCCTCTCTTTTCTCTCTCCTCCCTTTCTCCTTCCCCACTCCACGTCTCTCCCTCCTTCCTCGCAACCACTCCGCGCTACCCGCTCTCCCTACGACCTCGTCCATGCCCCAACGTCTCCCGAGAAGCCCTTGCCTGCTCCCCCTCGCTCACAACAACTCCCTCACCTTCTCTCTTAATTTCACACTCCCTTTCAATCTCTATCTCTCTCACATCATCCTCACTGCCACCTCACCATTGCCACCGCCTAACTCCATCACCGGCGACCTCCTCTCGCCGACGAGCCTCCTCCGCCGACCTCATCACAAACTGATCCCCACTCCATCATCTCTCCACAACCGAGACCTCCATCCTCCACCGACCAATGACCTACCATCATCGAGCTACCCACATTGCCCTGACCGCCATCGACACCCCTCGAGCTCCCATACCGTGACCACCTCGCTCCACCTCCAAGCACTTCGGCCACGCCTCTCAACCGCCGACTTCATGATCGTCATTGCCTTTGACCCCTCTCATCGGTGACTCTCCCTCGACCACACCCTTGCCTCCTCCTCAAAACCGGAGCCGAGCCCCCTTATCTTCCATGTCCTGCTCTACCCCTTGGCCGTTCACACTCGCCGACAACACCCCTTCGCTGCCCTCTCTCTTGGTCGGCCAACCCTCTCACCTTCGCTACCCCGCTTCATCCTTGCAACCAAACCCGCCACATGTTCGACGTTTTGCCCTAACCAAATCCTTGACTTCGACAGCCCATTTGACGTTGTTCTGAGCAGAGAACCATGGCTCTAAGACTGGGAACGAGTTCGTACGAGCTCCACGAACGTTTCTCCACCACGCTGCTCCGATCCGACGACGTACCGACGATGCGCGCCAAGTGTTTGGTGAATTGGCTCAACAAGCTTTTCATCATTTTCTCGCATTATCGTTGCGAGCCATGCACCAGTGGAACCCCGAGGCAAGTGTCTATCACTTGCTTGCCTAGGTCCGAGGACTTGGCATAATTTAATCACTTGTTACTACATTTATTTGGTTCATATCACTTCTTTAACATGTGCATGTATTAACATGTATTAGCATTCACAATGCATACATTAGCATATATTAGTGTTCACATGCAGTGCATATATTAGTATAGACTAGTATTCATAAAGCACATTTTAGAATATATTAGTATTCATGAGCATGGTATTCGCATGCAAGTTTATAGTCATTTATAACATTCTTATTTCTGTCTAACATGTTTTTATAGTAGTGATGTACATATAGCTACTATATTAGGTAAATGTTAGTATATATTGATAATTTCAATATTACCAAAAAGATGAGCATAATATATTTTAGTCTTTTATGAATCTCGGTTGTGGTATTTGGGGTCAGCAGTATTTAAGCATTATAGTTGGCGCATGATTAATTTAGTAAACATTGGTGTATGCATATCTCCCTGATATTCGTTTGATTTTATCCAACATCCTGCCACCCGATTCACCTTGAGCCCTGACAATTGAATTACCCTAGGCCTTGTCACTTGATTTACCATGAGCTTTGACTCTCTGTCACATGATTATTATAAGACCTTGACACTAAACCCGATTACATGGTAGATGCTTAGTGATTCGTGATATGACATGTTACAGAACAACTCTTATTACCCGTGATCTATACTAGATTATCATTGACATGGATTGATTATATTATCCTGACTTTACATTATCATAAATTATAAATGGATTAGTCAGCATCTTGGATTATGATATTTTACCAGTTTGGACTTGTTTTTTATTGGGGAATTGAAGGGTGGAAATACCTATGCACTCGGATGATATTCACGCTAGACAAATCTTCATCGTAATCATGAGACACCTTTCGGGGATGTTCATGCTACTGCACTGATTCATATTATTGTTGCTATCCTAAGCACAAGCACCCTGCTTCCAGCTAGTCATGGGATACCCCAAGTATACGAGTACGTCCATCAGTCAATTCCATCAATACACACCATGTTTGATCTGATTCGACCCTTAGACTAATACCTGTATGACTTGACTTCCAGATTGACCTTTAGATTGACTCTGTCCTGACTATATTATTGACATCCAGTTTGACATCTTGTTCACCTACATTAGTACTTCCTGCATGTTACCTTTCTACATTCTTATTCATTTACATCATGTGTTTTCACATTACCTTATATGCATGATTTTCCTATACTTTCGGTTTACCTATTTTCATATATTACTATAATTTACTGTTATTACGTGCATCGTACTCCTCTGCCCACTCCTTTTATATTTTTTTGCTCAATTTTGCACGTGTGATTTATAGTGAATTTTGCAAGTTATATGACACTGGCTGCCATATTTTACTTGTAGCATAATTGATTGCATTCTTATCATATCATGTAACCGTTATACCCTTATTGAATAGTGGTCATATATATTGATATCCTAGTGACCGTGTTACATTACCAAGTGATAAGTATTAGTGATTGGATTATAGCAAGTACGTTGGTAGAAAAGCGTGATTGAATAGTGGAAGTGGCACGTACTTGTACACAATCGGCGGAACCATTTAGTTATTGCATTATCGATGCCTATGGGGCATATATAAGCGTAACTATAACTGCTATGGGACGGGTATGGAAGCACTTATATTAGTGTCATAGGTAAGACATCGAGGACTGCCCGCTTATCTTGGATACCAGTCGAAATATGCTTGATGGAGACCCTATCTCCAATTCTCACGTAGACTTATCATGGAGCGACTAGTACTTAGATTCATGGTTGGCGTTTGATATATACCGCGGGGTGTAGGGCAGTTTGAGTGTGGGTTCGATCAACAGAATCTCAGGAGTCCCACTGCCGGCATGTTTCATGATTTCATGATTTTGATACTGATCGTGTTGCTGGTTCTTACTGATCATGATTCGGGCCCGTGTTTCCTTACCCCTGAGGCTTACCCTTGGGTTGGGAATACTCCTGCGGTGGTTGACCCTCATACTCGGACTGACGATAGGTTTAGTAACTTGGACCTTGAGACTTTGAGACTGATAGAACATTACATTGATTATTGATTTGACATACCTGCTTTACCATTACATGTACTGGTTATTTAATGCGCATGTCATCACTTTATACTTACTCTTTATGTTTATCATCATTGCACATTATATATGTATATATTGTTGTTGTATCGTTCTGACGACCTGAGTATGCATGCTTAGAGTGGAAGGAGTGGACCCGTCTGATTTCGAGGAGATCGTGGATATCTAGACCAGTGAGCCGGCCCTATCGTTCATTTCATTTTCACTGGTTAGTTGTTGAATTTGCTGCGCTCAGTTTCCTTTTCACCTGATAGTTTTAGTGACTGTATTATCTCATCATCTGTGTTATATTACTGCTACCATGTACTGCTAGAAGCTGAAATGTGACTATGGCAAGACATTCCCTTGACCGTAGGGACATGGCACCCTTCGTATTCCATATTTTAGGAAGCGAGCATGACATAAACTCCAAAAGATTTTGGATGGAGTTAAACTCCTAAAAAGGATTTTATTTGTGGAGTTAAACTCCAAAACATTTTAGATGGAGTTAAACACCTAAAAAGAGTTTTATTTATAGAGTTAAACTCCAAAAAATCTTGACAAATGGAGTTGAACTCTCAGAAATTTTTGGAGATGATCAAAGGGGACCTCTTTCTTCTCCCCTTTAGCCCTGAATCTTCTTTTGAGCCTTGGATCTTCCCGAAGTGGGGTTTTTTGGAGATGGGTATTCTTCCTCCTCCTCTTTGTTGGTTGGATCTTGGAGAAAAGGGGGTGAGACTTAAAAATCTCCCCCTTTGAGAATTTGATGGAAGATCCGAGCTCCCCTTCAAGGATTTTATGGTGAAAAACTGTTTCTTTTTGGAAAAAAACAGTTAAACTCTTGATTTAATTCAAGAAAAAAGAAGAAGGTTTAGAATCTTGAGGAAGGAGAAGGAGGCACAGAACCCTAATTTTTGAGAGAGTGAAAAGTTGTTGATTTTTTCATCATGTTTGCCTTTATGGGCTACACACTTTACATATAGCCCCTTGGGCTTTACCAAAAGGAACTTGTGCCACCCCATGCCTTATGTGCTTATTTCTTTTTGTACATAAACTATGGGGTTTAAAAAATTTGGCTTTCTGCCTATTTTTCATACATTTATTTCTAAAAAATTGCATTAAACTAATTTATTGCTTCATTCTTAGTATGGAGCTAGCCCCTTCCATGCTTGGTCCCGACTTAGGCTTGGGCCCACTTTGCTTGGGGGTTGATTGACTTTGACTTGGTCATTCGGGGTGTAACTTTGACCCCAACAGGTAGTTTGTTCCATTTGAGCACAGTTCAAAGGCAGTCTTCTATAGATTGGTAGATCTTATGCGACAACAGAGTATAGTTCAAGTTCACTTCCACAGGAGGACGGCTTGCTCATGTCCGCGCCAATCAACTTTTACTTGATTGCATCCGAGAGGCACAGTCCGACGACGTTCGTTTGTCTAAGATTATGGAGCATGTTCGGCAGGGGAGAGATTTGGAGTTTGTGATTAATAGCTAGGGAGTGCTACGATTTGGGACTCGTTTATGTGTACCAGATTCTGAGGGGCTGAGACGTGAGATCCTAGAGGAGGCACATCAGTCAGCATACAACGTTCATCCGGATTCCTCCAAGATGTATCGTGATTTGAGAGATATCTACTGGTAGGAAGGGATGAAGAGAGATATTTCAGATTTCGTTTCGAGATGCCTGACTTGCCAGTAAGTCAAGGCCAAGCACCAGAGACCGACGGGAGAGTTACAGCTTTTTCCCATTCCGGAGTAAAAATAGGAGCAGATCTCCATGGACTTAATTGTGGGTCTACCTAAGTCCAGTCGAGGGTATGAATCCATTTGGGTGATTGTAGATCGGTTGAGAAAAGCGGCTCACTTCTTTCCAGTAAATACCACTTACGGGTTTGCTCAGTATGCTCGGCTCTATATTGATGAGATTGTGCGGCTGCACTGTTATTGTATATGCCCTAGGGGCCATTATTGTATCATACTAGTTTGTATATTACTTAATGGAAGCTTGGGATATTCACATATATATAACAGTCTTGCTAAACATGGTAGTATGCTACTTGGTTTTTCTATCTTAATATGTGAGTATACGTATTGATAGAGCTCTTAGGATCTTGCTTGACTACCAGCGTTGTGATGGCAGTCACACTAGTGGGGGTTGGATAGTCTACAAGCACATCCTTATTCAGGTCCCTAATCGTAGGATTATCGAGACAGGGCATTAATACTCCGGAGTAGACTAGTGTGTACGCTTCTCATCCCAGTTGGGGAGATGGTCTGTCCCACAGCCGTCAGTATGTCGTACTGGAGATAGTATACAGGTGCTCGTTGGGTTACGGGTACACCGGACAGGACTCGCAGGGAACTGTAGGTTAGTTTTATACCAGTCGTCAGTTAACAGTTTCCAGGTGACATGAGTACAGCATAGTCCGCAGACTTGACACTGCTACTTCACCTCGAGTGTGTCCCACTGTTCTTAGATTGCTACCCTACCACGGCTCAAAGGAGTCGTGCAAATAGGTAGCAGTTGGGTGCAGTCCCGAGCACTTGGAGGCAGTGGCGGTTAGACAGATTCGTCTCTCCCGGTATTGGGAGTTGATATCGCGCTGTGTCAGAGAGCCATTACGCAAAGTCCCTGACCAGGGCAAGCGAGATTTGCTGGTAGGTTCCAGTAGTTTCTCAGAGTGTAATGGGCTTCACTCCGACACGACTTATACCGCTGTTAGGGGACTGACGCTTGCCGCCCCGCTAGGCCCGATATGCGATAGTCTTAGACGAACAGACCGGACTGTACGGAGATTGTCACATCAGGCTCAGTAGGAGTTCGGATGGGTTTCCTCATCGGCCTTCTTATCGACATCTACCTGGGGACCGTTACGTACAGCCATAGTCACATAATTCGCGAATTATTCGCCGAATTCGCGAATAATTCGCGAATTCTTGATCAAACGAATTAATCTCCGAATTATTCGTGATTGCCGAACTGGCCGAATTATTCGCGAATTATTCGCGAATAATTCGCGAATTATTCCCGAATTATGTGATAAAACACCGAATAATTTAAAAAACAGCAAATAATTCACAAAATCAAAACCTAGCGTCTCATATATTAATTTATTGCTCGAAATCCTTCCCGAACATTTCCCGAACACTTACCGAATTTTTCCCGAATACCTGCCGATTTTTTCCGAATAATTCTCCGAATCCGAATTTTCGACCTCGCCGAATTATTCCCGAATGACGAATTTGTGACTATGCGTACAGCTAGTGCCGCTTGCGGTCTGTGGTTAAACCCACTGCCAGCGTAGTAGTCGGGTCATTAGAGTCCCACACAGAGAGTTTCCCTGCTCCAGGCGAAACGATATAGAGGTCGTATGGTTTTACGACAAGGGTTCGGACGCATACATGTGTTTACGCACGTACGACTTTCGGACAGTTTTTACTAGCCGGCTTTGGTTTAAGCCAGATTCTAGTATCGGGATATTGGATTTATACAGTGTAAAGTTTTTCTGTGTTTTCACGGATAGGAGGGGCGTTCTCGTAATTTTGCGAGAAGCTTCTAGAAGGATGGTGACTTGGGGGTTTAGGTGGCATAAGCATTAAATGAGATTAGTGACTCATTTGTGTGATTCATCCTTATCATTAATGCATCATAAATGCTTAATGAATCATGTAGATGAATCACTCATTTGTATTTATGAAGCATGGTTGTTAAATCCTTTATTTTATTTATTTGATAAATATAATGCTTCATATATATCATGAGAGATCATTATCTCACTCTCATTCTCATGCTCATCTTCTCTCTCCTCAAGCTCTCTCTCTTCAAACCTTAATCCTCCCCTCTCATGTGTTGAGATCAAGGATTAGAATAGACTAATCAATCCATAATCCAACTCTATATCACCCAGGTTACTTAGATTAGCACTTTAAGAAACCTAGTTACCTCAAATTAGAGGTGAAGCTTGAAGTATAGCTCTCGGGTAGATCATCTACTACATAGAGAAGGCCGGAGAGGAGGTGGAGAACGAAAAGACGAAGAACACGGTTCATTAGGTATAATCACTTCACATAGTAGTTTAGAACTCCTATGCATATGTTAGTTATCGTTTAGCATCGATTCTTGCGGTTAGTCGATATTATTGAAAAGAACAAGATCGTTTTTCATATTTCCGCCCCCCCGCAAGTCGTGGGGTATAGTATATCGACTTACAGTGGTATCAGAGCCTCGCTAAACAATAATTAACTCATTATCAAAGTCGTATGAATTTCGAACGCAAAACGAACCGAAAAAGACATTGATATCACCATGTTTCTGTCGAATTTAAAACAGGCTCTAAAAATTTTTCAGGGAGCTGCAGAATAACAAGCAGAGAAATATAAGATCACTGGAGAAAAATGGGTTCCTGAATCGGCCATACAGCTGCGGAACCGCGGCAGATCCCACCGATCCGCCGCGGATCCACGGCCGAGTTGGGGCCGATTCAACCCAGTTTGCTCCAGTAACTCTTTTGTGATATTTTTGTATTTTCTGGAATGTGTATCTTCTGCTCAAGTCTCAGGTGCACAGAGAAGTTTTGGGAGTAGAATCTGATATGTTTGCTTGATCGAAATTATACGATGTTTGCTAATTTGATTATATCTGTGATTGTATAATGTGTTCGTAAACCTCCCCTAACTGCTAGTATGTCGGTTGGCAGGGGGTTGCACATTTCTGTAATGGATTTTACTGTTTGTGATTATGAACTGTATTGGATTGTTGTGATGATTAGCCGGGGTTATATGATGGGTTATTATTTTAATTCATTCAATGTAATTGTAATATGTTGTAATATTATTTTGTGGGGCGCATCCAGGTTGCGGTTGTAGCCACCGTTGTATTATTTCATTTTACTGTTTTTGCTCCTAGGACAGACCCAAGGTGGGATGCACAAACTACCGGGTACTTTGAAGTGTTTAGTGGCCTACTCACTTTGTTGAGGGAGACCGCTCACTTCGGGTACTTGGCGGGTAGTTTACCGTACCCGTAGGGGTCTAGGGTGGGGTAATGGCTATTCATCACAACTGTGTAATCCGTCTTTTGTTGCAGGCTCAAAGCAAACACGGATTGCTTGTATATCCAATAATGTTCATCTGAGATCTGGAATGCTTATTATTGCGTCTGACGAATATACAATATCTATATATGATAGCTATTTAGACGTCACTTATGTTTTACACCCGCGCTAGCCCAGCCCCCGCTCTGCCGTTAGTTAAGTAACCTAACGGGTGATGACAGGACCCAGAGGCGAATGCGGATGGCATAAGAGGACATTGTATTTTCGTTGTTTTCTGCAATGATAGGTTAATGATGGGACGCATTATTATTAATGCAAAGAAAATAAACCAAAGTTTAATCGTTGGAACAATTTAAAAGAAACCACTCGGTTATTTTTAAAACAGAAGATATTTTTTAATTGCGGAGCTTTAACCACTCTTTTTAAAAGCTATCAGGTTCCTTCAGTTATATCAAGTTCACTACGTTCACGGTTTCGCCAAAACCATTCGTAGCCCTCCGTCATTTCATTTGAGTATTCAGTAGTATTCAAGCTATGTTTTTTGGCCAAAGTCAAGGCATAGTGTTTGGTAGCTGCTGGGTATTCATTTGTTGCATAGATAGATGAGTTAGTTTGGGACAGTCCTATTATCATTTGACCAAAGTCAGGGGTATGTACGGATGGGTTCAAATTGACAAGATAATGACAGGTAGAACTTGACATGTGACTTATGACATTTTGACCAAAGCCAAGGTCATAAGAGCATGGGGCAAAAATTTATATCGGGAATTTCTAAAGAAACTGAAATTTGCAAAGAGATGTATACCATTTGGAGTTTGATGAATGTTGGTAGGATTCCTTCAGCATTATCAGACGATGATATTTGGATCCCGATCCTACTGTGAGTATATGCTACTTATCAGGATATTCGTCACTTAACGATCAATACTATAAACCAAGTAGGTGTCTAGAAAGGTGTCAGCGGGGCTACGCCCCCAGAGAAAAGAGGTTATTTAATTAAGGAACTTCGCGAAAGCGTTGGAAAACCTCCCTCGAAGTATCGACACTGGCCTGGCTGAACGGTTAAGCAAGTATTGTACGGTGAGAATAGTCCTGGCTAATTCTTCTTTTATGGTTTGAGGAAGGATTCGAGAAACAGTGGGAGCCATCCAGTTTAGATAAACTAAAAACCACTCTAAACTTGCAAGAGCATCATGCTAAAGTGTTTTCTTCTCTCTCTCCTAATTGCAGCGACCTTGAAAATGACTGGACTTAAGTTACTTTTAGAGAAAAATATACTGACAGGGCCAAACTATAAAGATTGGCTGCGGATTGTCAAAATGGCTTTGACCTATGACAAATTGGGGTACGTCCTCACCGCTAAGGCACCTGCAGTCCCAGGTCCCAAATCCAGTAATGCGGATAAGGAAATCCGCAAAACCTGGGAGTATGATTGCGCGAAGGCCAAGTGCATCGTGCTTGCCTCGATGAATAATGAACATCAGAGGAGGCACGAGGATATGGAACTAGATGCCATATTTCTCCATACAAAGGAACTTTATGGAAAGCAATCTCGTATAGCAAGATACGAGACCTCAAAGAACTTGTTTCGAGCGAGGTTGGCCGTCGGATCATCGGTAGGAGAACATGTCCTAAAGATGATAGGCTATATAGAAGAGCTCGCAGACCTTGGGACGACTTTGGATAATGAGCTCTATACAGACCTTATTCTCCAGTCCTTTCCTTCCACCTACGCCCAGTTTATTCTGAATTTCAACATTCAAAGAAAAGAAGTTGAACTTCCAGAACTCCTTAACATGTTGAGGAGTGCAGAGGGCACCTTGCAGAAGGCAAGGGAAACACCCGCTATGTTTGTTAGCGGTGCTTCTTCTTCCGGATCCAAGGCTAGGGCCAAAGGAAGGAAGAAGAAGACCGCCACCAAACCTAGAGTAGGTGTTAGTAAGGTGGGAGGGAAGGGAAAGAAAAAGATTGCGGTGCCAGTAGTGGCCCAGGATGAGTGCTTCCATTGTCATAGGAAAGGGCACTGGAAGAAAGATTGCAAGGCGTGGAATGCCAAGAACCAGGGACCGAAGCAAGCTGTGGCTTCGACTTCTGGTGTGTTTGTAATTGAGAATTGTCTGTCAATCAACTCTACTTCCTGGGTATTGGATACCGGATCAAGATCTCATATATGCAATTCATTGCAGGCACTGAGAAACCGTAGAGTGCTGAAGGAAGGTTATATGACCCTAAAGGTTGCTAACGGAGCTAGCGTGGGAGCTGTGTCCGTCGGGGATTATCACCTGGGATTGACGAGTGGACATATTTTGGTTTTACATAACTGTTTTTGTGTACCTAGTTTAACGTGTAATATCATATTAGTTTCCTTGTTATCAAATAAAGGTTATGATTTCACGTTTGTAAGCGATGTTGTTAACATCCATCTTAATCATAGTTTGATTGGGTCCGGTACACTGGATAACGGTATATATGTCTTAAACCAACTCCAGATTTTCAATGTCCAGAACACACTAAAAAGAAAGTCTCCAGATTTAAATAAGGCTTTCTTATGGCATTGTAGACTAGGTCACATCAATGAGACAAGGTTAACTAAGTTACATAGAGAAGGATATTTGGACTCGTTCGAATATTAAACTTATGCCACTTGTGAATCATGTCTCAAAGGAAAGATGACAAAGACTCCATTCACTGGACATGGAGTAAGAGCGAGCGAGCTCTTAGGACTCATACACAGCGATGTATGTGGTCCAATGTCTACACATGCAAGAGGTGGTTTTTCCTATTTCATTACTTTTACGGATGATTACTCAAGGTACGGATTCATTTATCTGATGAAACATAAATCCGAGGCTTTTGAAAAATTCCAGGAGTATAAGAATGAAGTAGAAAACCAAACCGGCAAAAGTATCAAGACACTAAGATCTGATCGAAGTGGTGAATACTTAAGTGCCGAGTTCCTAGGTTACCTAAAAGAGAAAGGAATTCTCTCTCGGCTTACTCCTCCATACACTCCACAGCATAACGGTGTATCGAAGAGACGGAATCGAACCCTATTGGATATGGTACGTTCCATGATGAGTAATGCTGAGTTACCGCGATCTCTCTGGGGTTATGCGCTAGAATCAGCGGCATATCTTCTGAACAGGGCTCCTACCAAGACTGTGCCTACCACGCCATATCAGATGTGGAGTAGGAAGAAACCCCATCTTCAGCATCTGAAGATATGGGGATGTCCAGCTTTTGTTAAAAAGCAGCATGCGGACAAGCTCGAGGCACGATCAGTACAGTGTAAGTTTGTGGGATATCCAAAGAACTCCAAGGGATATTATTTCTATTACGCAGAGGAACAAAAGGTTTTTGTTTCTCGTAATGCCCATTTTCTAGAACAGCAGTTTTTAGAAAAGGAAATAAGTGGGAGCGAAATAGAACTGGAAGAAACTCCAGAACCACAAACTACTACTGAAAGTTTGGTAGAACCAGTAGTTCAAGAAGAACAGGACATTCTCGCACCCCTCCGCAGGAGTAGTAGGCCATCTCATCCGCCTGAGAGATACTACGGTTTTCTCATAGATGGGGATAGAAAGAATTGCATCATTGATGATGATGAACCTACTAGCTTTCAGCAGGCCATCCAGAGCGACGACTCGGTACGATGGCTAGATGCAATGCGAAACGAAATAGAGTCCATGTACACCAACAAAGTATGGACTTTGGACTTTGCTCCAGGTGAGGTAAAACCCATAGGATGCAAATGGATCTTCGAGAAAAAGATTGGTGTAGATGGGCAGGTGGAAACTTATAAGGCTAGACTTGTTACAAAGGGTTTTCGTCAAAGACCTGGTTTGGACTATGACGAAACCTTTTCTCCAGTGGCTATGCTCAAATCTATTCGTATCCTTCTTGCAATTGCTGCCTTCCATGAATATGAAATCTGGCAGATGGACGTAAAGACGGCTTTTCTAAATGGTAATTTAGAAGAGTGCGTCTATATGGATCAGCCAGAGGGTTTCAATCAGAGTAGGAGCAGCGGGAAAGTATGCAAGTTGCTTAAGTCCATTTATGGACTGAAGCAAGCATCGCGGAGTTGGAACATCTGTTTTGATGAAACAGTCAAAGAATATGACTTTATCAAAAATCCAGATGAACCATCTATATATAGTAAAGTTGTAGCCAGAAGTGTCGTATTCCTCGTCTTGTACGTGGATGACATTCTATTGATAGGAAATGACATTCCTATGCTACAATCTGTCAAAGGATTCTTGTCACACAAGTTCTCCATAAAAGACCTGGGTGATGCCTCTTGCATTTTGGGGATCCGGATCTATCGTGATAGATCCAAGAGGATGTTGGGACTTTCGCAGTCCAGGTATATCAACACTATACTGAAAAGATTCAGTATGGAAGATTCTAAGCGCGGTAATCTACCGGCTTGTCACGGAATCACCCTATCCAAAAAGATGTCTCCCAAGACTGATTTGGAAAGGGATCGCATGTCTATTATACCCTACGCTTCTGCGGTAGGCTCTATAATGTATGCGATGTTGTGCACCAGATCAGATGTACCTTACGCACTCAGCATGGTAAGCCGGTATCAGTCAGACCCAGAGGAGAATCACTGGATAGCAGTAAAGAACATTCTCAACTACCTGAGAAGGACTAAGGAGATGTTCTTGGTTTATGGCGGAAAAGACCTCAAGTTAGAGGCCTTTGCTGATTCCGGCTTCCAGAGTGATAAGGACGATTCCAAGTCCATGCCGGGTTATGTCTTTACCCTCAATGGAGGGGCGGTGTGCTGGAAGAGTTCCAAGCAGGACACCGTTGATGACTCGACGATGGAAGCGGGGTATATTGCTGCTTGCGATGCCGCAAAAGAAGCGGTCTGGATGAAGAAGTTCCTAACAGAACTTCAGGTGGTTCCTACCATTATTGATTGCGACAACAACGGAGCTATAGTTTTAGCGAAGGAACCAAGGTCCCATCAGAAGTCCAGACATATCTTAAGGCGGTATCACCTGATCAGGGAGATCATTGATCGTCGGGAGATCGAGGTTCGGAGAGTTGCTACTGAAGAGAACATTGCTGATCCATTCACGAAGGCCCTACCTCAGATTCAGTTCGAGAGGCTACTCGAGATCATCGGTCTTCGATATGCCAGTACATGGCCCTAGTGCAAGTGGGAGATTGTTAGTGTATATGCCCTAGGGGCCATTATTGTATCATACTAGTTTGTATATTACTTAATGGAAGCTTGGGATATTCACATGTATAAAACAGTCTTGCTAAACATGGTAGTATGCTACTTGGTTTTTCTATCTTAATATGTGAGTATACGTATTGATAGAGCTCTTAGGATCTTGCTTGACTACCAGTGTTGTGATGGCAGTCACACTAGTGGGGGTTGAGTAGTCTACAAGCACATCCTTATTCAGGTCCCTAGTCGTAGGATTATCGAGACAGGGCATCGATACTCCGGAGTAGACTAGTGTGTACGCTTCTCATCCCAGTTGGGGAGATGGTCTGTCCTACAGCCGTCAGTACGTCGTACTGGAGATAGTATATAGGTGCTCGTTGGGTTACGGGTACACCGGACAGGACTCGCAGGGAACTGTAGGTTGGTTTTATACCAGTCGTCAGTTAACAGTTCCCAGGTGACATGAGTACAGCATAGTCCGCAGACTTGACACTGCTACTTCGCCTCGAGTGTGTCCCACTGTTCTTAGATTGCTACCCTACCACGGCTCAAAGGAGTCGTGCAAACAGGTAGCAGTTGGGTGCAGTCCCGAGCACTTGGAGGCAGTGGCGGTTAGACAGGATTCGTCTCTCCCGGTATTGGGAGTTGATATCGCGCTGTGTCAGAGAGCCATTACGCAAAGTCCCTGGCCAGGCAAGCGAGATTTGCTGGTAGGTTCCAGTAGTTTCTCAGGGTGTAATGGGCTTCACTCCGACATGACTTATACCGCTATTAGGGGACTGACGCTTGCCGCCCCCTAGGCCCGATATGCGATAGTCTTAGACGAACAGACCGGACTGTACGGAGATTGTCACATCAGGCTCAGTAGGAGTTCGGATGGGTTTCCTCATCGGCCTTCTTATCGACATCTACCTGGGGACCGTTACGTACAGCTAGTGCCGCTTGCAGTCTGTGGTTAAACCCACTGCCAGCGTAGTAGTCGAGTCATTAGAGTCCCACACAGAGAGTTTTCCTGCTCCAGGCGAAACGATATAGAGGTCGTATGGTTTTACGACAAGGGTTCAGACGCATACGTATGTTTACGCACGTACGACTTTCGGACAGTTTTTACTAGCCGGCTTTAGTTTAAGCCAGATTCTAGTATCGGGATATTGGATTTATACAGTCTAAAGTTTTTCCGTGTTTTTCACGGATAGGAGGGGCGTTCTCGTAATTTCGCGAGAAGCTTCTAGAAGGATGGTGACTTGGGGGTTTAGGTGGCATAAGCATTAAATGAGATTAGTGACTCATTTGTGTGATTCATCCTTGTCATTAATGCATCATAAATGCTTAATGACTAATGTAGATGAATCACTCATTTGTATTTATGAAGTATGGTTGTTAAATCCTTTATTTTATTTATTTGATAAATATAATGCTTCATATATATCATGAGAGATCATTATCTCACTCTCATTCTCATGCTCACCTTCTCTCTCCTCAAGCTCTCTCTCTTCAAACCCTAATCCTCCCCTCTCATGTGTTGAGATCAAGGATTAGAATAGACTAATCAATCCATAATCCAACTCTATATCACCTAGGTTACTTAGATTAGCACTTTAAGAAACCTAGTTACCTCAAGTTAGAGGTGAAGTTTGAAGTATAGCTCTCGGATGGATCATCTACTATATAGAGAAGGCCGGGGAGGAGGTGGAGAACGAAAAGACGAAGGACACGGTTCATTAGGTATAATCACTTCACATAGTAGTTTAGAACTCCTATGCATATGTTAGTTATCGTTTAGCAACGATTCTTGCGGTTAGTCGATGTTATTGCAAAGAACAAGATCGTTTTTCATATTTCCGCCTCCCCGCAAGTCGTGGGGTGTAGTACATCGACTTACATGCACGGCGTTCCGACATGCATTGTGAAAGTCTACCCTAGCACAACCATGAAGTTTAAGTAGCATCAAGTATGCCAAATATTAAAATTTCTATGTGCTATGTTAAACTAACCAAGATCTTTACTAGAAGATTAGGGTTGAAACTATGATGATATGAAATCTAAAGAGAAGTGAAGATGGCTATACCCTTGTAGATCGAGTCCTTCACTTCATAGGCTCCGTGTAGTAGTCCGCATGACTCCACTAGGCTCCATTTGAGAGTTTGGACGAGCTTCCTCCGATGACCTTCGTGCCGAAGATGATCCATGCGAAGCCCACTAGCTCAAGCTATCTCTTCACTAATCTCCTATTAGTGAAGTAAACACGCCAACTTTGGTGTGGGATGGTGAAGTAGGGGGTTTGAGGCTCACTAATTTGTGTTCAAGCTTTATGGTTCACATCACATGTGAGAGTTGAAGCTTGAACCATGATGAGGATGGAGATGAAGGGAAGCTAGAGAGCATATGAGAGCAACACTAGCCAAAATGGCTAAGTGTTGTGAATGAAGTGTAGAATAGCAACCCCCTTGACCCTCACTCATTCAAGCACATAGATAATTGCAATATAAAATTGCAACCATGCTTGAATAGTGAATCAAGATGAATAGACAAAAGAAAAAAGCCACGCCTCACCATGCTCCCATTTTCCACCTCAATTTCTATTTTCCAAAAATAGAAATTCATGCCATGCTTCATTATTATTATTATTATTATATATATATATATCATATATATTAATATATATATTATGAAGAATAATTAGTGAGCTAATGATATTAGTTAAGATATAATTATATCAAATATAATATATATCATATTATTAAATCAACACTTGATTTAATAATCAAGTTATATCACATATGACCAACTAATATCATTTATCTATATATCACATTATCAAATCAACACTTGATTCGATAATCTGGTTATATCACATATAACCTAACTTGATAACAGATAACTGCCAGATTACAATACGGATCACATACACGTATCTAATCAGGCCCATGCACATATCACATATGTGCCCTACTTCGTTACGCTTGAACCAGGAAACTTCTGTGTGAGACCCTAAAGACTCGTCAATACGCCAGCAGTAGGTGATGATCACATCAGTCACCTACAAGCCGTCAGTGGTACTAGCTGGACATAACGGCTACCCGGGTATTGAGCGATATAAAGATCAACAAGCAAGCTTGTCCATACTCTTCATGAAGTCTATCAGTAACACTACCGTACAGTCCGGTCTCTTCGTTTGATATGTCGCATATCATGTCTAGGGGTTGTAAACGTCAGACCTCAGTAACGTGATAAGTCATGCCGATGTCTGGCCTATAACGGTTCAAGAAACTATTGATAACTCTTATCAGTAAATCTCAGCTGCATCCCTGGCCAGGGACTTCAAGTTATAGCCAACCAAGCATAGCGAAATATCAACCCCCAATACCGGGAGAGATGAAACCCCTCCTATCGCTCATTGCCTCCATATGACTCGGGACTGTACCCAAAATCCACATGTTTGCACGACTCCTCTTGAGCATGGTAGGGAGGAAATCAAAGCACAGTGGGAGCCACACAAGACTCTATGACGATCTCGGGTCTACAGACTAACCTGTACCAGTGTCACCAGAGGACTGCTATCTGATGACAGGTATACTACCAACTAGGAGTCCTCGGCGAATCCGTTCGGTGTACTCATTCTCTAATGAGCACCTGTATACAATCTTTGATATCACACACCAATGGTTGTGGGATCAACCATCGCCCTCCAAGGGACAACAAACGTACATACTAGTCTACTTTGGAATATCGATGCCCTGTCTTGATATCCCCTCAACTAAGAACAGTTAAAGGATGTACTTTTGGACCACCCTGGCCCTACTAGTATGATCTCATCATAATCCTGATAGTCAAGTACATATCCTAAGGGTTTTATCAACATGTAAGAGACAGTCAGTATAATAATACCAGTCTACATGTTAAGATAAAGATAACCAGATAGCATACTATCATGTCGAGCAAGAAAGTCCTCTATATATATGTCTAAGCATCCATTATATCAACAATAATGGCCTCTAGGACATACATATTCCTAACAATCTCCCACTTGCACTAAGCTCAGTTGTTATAGTATCTCATACCCAACATCCCAAAAGTCTCTCGAATCGCATTTGGGGGGTGGGCCTTTATGAGTGGATCCGCTGTGCTATCCTCTGAGTCAACTCTATTGACCCCGATCTATGCTATGCGATCGCATAGCATCCAGCTACATGGATTCCATCTCAGATCGCATAGCATCCAGCCATTTCACAGAGTCCCCACTCGTGATGGACTGCACGAAACTAGTTGGGTCATCATCTTCCATGATGCAATCATCGCTCCCACCGTCTACGAGAAAACCGTAGTATCTCTCAGGTGGATGAGGAACCCTACTAGATCTGCGGAGTGGCTGCGGTTCGTCGGGGACTATGAATCCTCTGGTTCTATCAAATCATCAGTTATAGTTTGCGTTGCTAGAACTTCTTCCAGTTCTACCTCATCGCCACTAATTTCTTTCACAAGAAATTCCTTTTCCAAAAAGGTGGCATGTCGAGAAACAAAACACCTTTTGTTTCTTGGTGTGGTAGAAGATATACCCACACGAATGTTTAGGATATCCTACAAACTTGCACAGAACTGACCTTGCCTTAAACTTGTCCAGATTTTGCTTTTCAACATAGGCCGGGCAACCTCATATCTTAACTCGTTTAAGAGATGGTCTCTTCCCATTCCATATCGCATATGGAGTGGTAAGCAACAGATTTGGTCGAAACTCTATTCAACAGACATGCAGCTGTCTCAAGTGCATAACCCTAAAAGGAATAGGCAACTCAGCAATACTCATCATAGAGCGCACCATATCTAATAGGGTGCGATTCCTCTACCCCGATATACTGTTGTGCTGTGGTGTATACGGAGGAGTAATCTGAGAGAGAATCCCATTCTCTTTTAAACAATCCCGGAATTCCGTGCTCAAGTATTCTCATCCCCGATCATATCAAAGGATTTGAATACTTTTACCCATCTGGTTCTCAACTTCATACTTATATTTCTTAAAAATTCTCAAAAGATTCAGATTTGTGTTTCAATAGGAACACATGTCCGTATCTTGAGAGATCATTGGTGAATATAATAAAGTACGAGGAACCATTCGTGGCATGTGTAGACATAAGACCACATATATCACTATGTATCTGTCCAAGAGTTCAGTAGCTCTTTCTCCATTTCCAGTAAACAGAGATTTAGTCATCTAGTCTTTGAGACATGACTGGCAAGTTTCATAAGATGTAAATTCGAACGTATTCAAATATGCATCCTTATGCAACTTTAGCTAGTCTTGTCTCATTGATATGACCTATTCTACAATGCCACAAGAAGACTTTGTTCATTTCTGAACTGTTCCTCTTGTGTGTGTTCTGTATACTTAGAACTGTATTTTGATTCAGAACGTATATACCGTTACATAACGTACCAAACCCAATCAACACTTGATTTAGGAAAATATTCATAATATTTTTCTCTAATGCAAAGTTATATTTTTCTTTATCCAAATAAAGAGATGAATGTGATATTGCACATCATCGAGGGTACATAATAACAGTCGTTTTTTTAGAATCAATGTATTACTACTTAATACAAGGTGATATTCGCTAACTGATTTGGCTGCAACAATTGCACCATTCCTTACTACTAAAGACATATCACTCTTTCCCAGTTCTCTGCCTCTCTTTAGCTCATGTAACAAATTAAATATGTGGGATCCTGATCCGGTATCTAATACCCAGGACGCAGATAAGCTGAGAAACAGTTCTCGGTTACGAACACACCCGAAGACGATGTATCAACATATTTTATTCTTCGTTTAGGTGGTGTGGGAATCCGGATATTCCCCTATTCCTTACTCAGATTTATGACAATCATAAGATAGAGCGAAACTTAGCCCAGTATAATAAGTAGGTTCGGTCAATACATTCATATTATTATCTTGATCAAGACATGCCATTGGTCGCTGCCAGGAGAGAGAGAAAGATAATCACTTTGCGTGCGCTTTTTGCAAGATTAGATTGGTTATTTTATCTAATCAGGATGGCTCCCACTGTTTTTATCAAATTTTCCTTCAAACCATAAAAAGTAAGATTAGCTGGGATTAATTACATTCTATAGGTTCGCTAATCGGTCAGCCAGGCAAGTGTCGGTACTCCGAGAGAGGTTCCCCATGCTTTCGCACGGACCTAATTAAAATAAACCTCGTTTCCTTAGAGGCATAACCCCATTGACACCTTTCTAGACACCTACTGGATTAGCTAATTGTAAAGTGCAAAACTCTCTCAGGAGTAACTCTTACTCGCAGTAGGTATCGGGATCCAACTATCATATAGAATGTATGCAATCTCATTGCAAATTTCAATACTTGAAATTCCCGATAATGGTTTTTACCCCTAGCAACTTATGACCTTAGCTATGGTCAACAAATCATAAGTGCTAGCCAAGTTCAACCCGTCATTTCTTGATTGAATTAAACCCACCCGTATGACTTTTGGCTAAGGTCAAAAAAACCATACGACTACCCTAATCCAATCGCATCATATGCTGCAGACAAGCACTAATTAGCTACCGTACACTACGTCTTCGCTATGGTCAACAAACGTAGTACGAATACTAAATACTTATCTGAAATGACGGAGGGCTACGCAGGTTTTTAAGAAAACCATGAGCGTAATGAACTTGATATCGTTATAGAATCTAGTGATTTGGAGTGTTTTAAGCTCCGTTTTAAAAATCGAACAGTTTTGTAGCGTTTGCTAGTTTTGCTAAAGAGGTCACTCCCGGTGAAGAGATCTTTGCTCTTTCCTCATCGAATAAGGTGCTGGATATTCTATAAGGAATACCACTATGCAAAACAAGAACTTGTGCAACTTGCAAAAATAAACAAGTAAGTTGCAGCATTTGCTAGTTTCGCTAAAGAGGTCACTTCCGGTGAAGGGATCCCGGCTCTTTCCTTATCGAATGAGGTGCTGGATATTCATCAAGGAATACCACTATGCAAAGCAAGAACTAGAGCCACCTGTTTTTTTTAAAAAATATGATTCTACAATATCTTTAGGTTTCTTTCTTTTCATTAATCTCATTAATGAAGTCCCATCATTTAATGTTTCATAAACATAATAGAAAAATGAAACGAAAATAGAATGTACGCTTATACCATCCGCATTCGCCACGGGCCCCCGTCATGCATCGTTAGATTACCTAACTACCGGCAGAGCGGGGACTGGACTAGCGCGGGTGCAAAACATAAGCAACGTTTATTATATATCATATATATAATATAGCATTCGTCTCACGCGGTTATATGATCACATCACAGAACCAAGCAGCAGAAGCAACATATAAAATATTAGATATACTAGGATATCCGTGTTTTAAATTTAGCCAGTAATGTAAAACACGGATTCCACGATCGTGATGAATAGCCAAACCCACATCCCTAGACCCCTACGAGAGCAACAAGTAACCCTACCAATTCTAGAGTTAGGAGACCCGGTCTCAACTTCTTGAAATGGTCTCCCACTGGACTCTAGAACCCGGTCACTTGTGCTTCCCTCCTTGGGTCTATCCTAATGCAGAAAAGAAAATAATATACAAAAGTGGTGACATCATCTTCAACCCGGAAGTGCCTCAATAAAAGAATATTACATACAGATTTTACATAAATGAAAATAAAAACTCTCATCTCACATAAAACCCCCCGGTTATTCATTCACGACGATCTAATAACATATCACCAGCAACACATAACATCTCATATCATCAACGTAAGAAAATATGCGTATCTCGAAACTCCATTGACATATAGCAACGTGATCGGGATACCCTACATATTACACTTATGGTCGCAGAAAAGAAATGGAAAACTACAATAATTAGAATCCATATATCCTTAGACGTCATAAACCCGGACTATCTCATATTCCGGATTTCATGCATAACCTATAAATCTTGTATTTTAGTCTCAAATTGAAAACACTTTTCAATTACATTAGTTGGGCAATTCAACAGGATTCCCGACTACATTATCGAATACTCGTCGGAAACTTTAGCAGATGGCCGCACCCCCGATACCATCAATGAAGTGCACTAAGGCGGAACACCGTGGCCGCAAGCACCCGAGTGGGTGCACTATGGGCGTGGCTGTCTACTAGAGTTACCTGGCGAGTGTTCGCGTACAATACGCGATTGCGACGGGCAACCGATTAACCGAGACTAATACACTAGGTTTATAATATACTAACTAGTTTTCACAAAACTAATTATTTGGATTCTAAATATAGTATCACATATCATCAAAATCTATACAACGTTAAACTTATCAATCGATTTAGCAAACACCCACAAAATCCAGAGACCTCAACAACTTGAGAATCATTAAAAAATACCCAGAGAGTGAAAAATGTAACCACAGAGCAGCACAAGAAAGATGGTCCCATAACACTCTAAAATGGCGGCGGAACCGCGGCCAAACAAGCATTTTGGCGGCGGTTCCATGGCGATTTAGAGGAGTTGGGGCTCCAAATTTCTTAGGGCTCCATAGAATACCCTGCATGAATTTTTGGATATTTTTAATTACGAAAATTTCAACGTTTGAAAATTTTGACAGAAAGCATGAAAATTTGCGGGTTTCGAAACCAATCGGACACTTTAACATCGTAAACATCTACCCAAATATTCTAGCTTGGCTCTGATACCATGAAAGTCTACCCTAGCACCACCATGAGATTTAAGTAGCATCAAGCATGCCAAATATTAAAATTTCTAGGTGCTAAGTTAGACTAACCAAGATCTTTACTTGAAGATTAAGGTTTAAACTATGACGATATGAAATCTAAAGAGAAGTGAAGATGGTTATACCTTCGTAGATCGAGTCCTTCACTTCATAGGCTCCGTATAGTAGTCCGTGCGACTCCACTAGACTCCACTTGAGAGTTTGGACGAGCTTCCTCCGATGACCTTCGTGTCGAAAATGATCCACGCGAAGCCCACTAGCTCAAGCTACCTCTTTACTAATCTTCTATTAGTGAAGTAAACACGCCACAATAAAGTGCTAGTTTGGTATGAGATGGTGAAGTAGGGGGTTTGAGGCTCACTAATTTGTGTTCAAGCTTCATGGTTCACATCACATGTGAGGGTTGAAGATTGAAACATGATGAGGATGGAGATGAAGGGAAGCTAGAGAGCATATGAGAGCAACACTAGCCAAAATGGCTAAGTGTTGTGAATGAAGTGTAGAATGACAACCCCTTGATCCTCACTCATTCAAGCATGGAGATAATTGTAATATAAAATTGTAACCATACTTGAATAGTAAGTCAAGATGAATATACAAAAGAAAAAAACCATGCCTCACCATGCTCCCATTTTCCACCTCAATTTCTATTTTCCAAAAATAGAAATTCATGCCATGCTTCATTATTATATATATATATATATATATATATATATATATATATCATATATATTAATATATATTATGAAGAATAATTAGTAAGCTAATAATATTAGTTAAGATATAATTATATCAAATATAATATATATCACATTATTAAATCAACACTTGATTTAATAATCCGGTTATATCATATATGACCGACTAATATCATTTATCTGTATATCACATTATCAAATCAACACTTGATTCGATAATCTGGTTATATCATATATAACCTAACTTGATAACATATAACTGCTAGATTACAATACGGTATCACATACACGTATCTAATCAAACCCACACACATATTACATATGTGCCCTTCTTCGTTTCGCTTGAACCAGGAAACTTCTGTGTGGGATTCTAAAGACTCGTCAATACGCCAGCAATAGGTGATGATCACATCAGTCACTTACAAGCCGTCAGCGGTACTAGCTGGACGTAACGGCTACCCGGGTATTGAGCGATATGAAGATCAATAAGTAAGCTTGTCCATACTCTCCATGAATCCTATTAGTAACACTACCGTACAGTCCAGTCTCATCGTCTGATATGTCGCATATCATGTCTAGGGGTGGTAAACGTCAGACCCCAGTAACGTGATAAGTCATGCCGATGTCTGGCCTATAATGGTTCGAGAAACTAATGATAACTCTTATCAGTAAATCTCAGCTACAGCCCTCACCAGGGACTTCCAGTTATAGCCAATCGAGTATAGTGCAACATCAACCCTCAATACCGGGAAACACGAAACCCCTCCTATCGCTCATTGCCTCCATGTGATTCGGGACTGTACCCAAAATCCACCTGTTTGCACGACTTCTCTTAAGCGCGGTAGGGAGGAAATTAAAGCACAGTGGGAGCTTTTTACCGCCGAAAACAGAGACGAAACCGCGTAGGTCGTCTTTCCTGAATTTGGGGGCAGATGCTATTGGATTTTATCCGTCTACCTCTCCAAAGATACCAAGTTGATTTATGACACCGTATATCGGAGGTTTAGACGGATGCGGCCGTTGTAGCAGACTTCGTCAGATCCCCTCTCATTGTGAGGGTTTTTGATTGTGGGGACGCTCTTCCCTGTAGGCGCAAGCCTCTGCAGTTAATTATGCTACCGCATCGCGGTAACCACTTTCTCCTTCTCCAGATGGTCACTTCGTGTCGTGTGTGTTTGTTTTATTTTTGGTTGCCTATGGATTGTATACGGAGACTAATTTATGCTGTCGCCCATAGGGTGTGGATTGGACCAAATCCGTATTTTCTTAGATTTGGGTTTGGGTTGGTTTAAGGACCGTTATGTCTTGTTTTAGACTAAGGTCGACTCAAACATTTGTTGAGGATACGTTAGTCTAATTTTAGACTAAGATCTACTCAACAGCATTTTGGGATCATTTAGATCTAATGAAAGAGCGTTTGGACTCTATCGTTTTAGTTTAGGGATATTGCGGTCCAAAAGTTTAAGGACATCATAATCCGTGAAGTTTAAGGACATTATAGTCCATGAGTTTAAGGACCTCATAGTCCGGTTTAAAGACATCATAGTCTGTGGGGGTTTAGTTTAGGAACGTTGCAGTCTATAAGTTTAAGGACATCATAGTCCATGAGTTTAAGGACCTCATAGTTCATAGAGTTTAGTTTAGGGATGTTGCGGTCCGTAATTAGTTTAAGGACATTACGGTCCATGGAGTGTCTGGTTGTCGAGACCCGCCACCTCTCTGAAGACGTTGAAGAATTACAACGACACATAGCAGAGGTGTAAAGAGATGTACCCTTGAACCAATGTTGGTGGGAGATCTGTAGTCAAGTTTGGGACCAAGATCCATTAAAGATTGTGAGCACATAGGCTCAGTTGATCTGAATTAGGGATTTGTGGCCAACTTGGGCTCAACCCACTCAGTTTTGAATAGAATGTTGAAAATTTATTTGGGCTCAGTCCCTTTTTATTTAACAATGCTGAGCATTGATTTGGGTTCTGACACCCTTTTTCTTTTTGTCTTTTGCTGAGTGTTGAACACTTTTTATGGCACTGAGAATTTATTTAAAGAACACTTTGTGTTCCTTCAGAGCCCACGTGAGGAGCACGTGGTGCGCTTGGCGCTGAGCACCAGCCTTGGAGCGTTGAAGCGTTTCTTATGAAATAGCGCACACGTGAGGAGCACGTGGTGCGCTTGGTGCTGAGCGCCAGATTTGGAGCACTGAAGCGCTCCTTATGAAATAGCGCACACGTGAGAAGAACGTGGTGCGCTTAGCGCTGAGCGCCAAATTTGGAGCGCTGGAGCGCTAAAGTGCTAAACTTGGAGCGCTGAGGCGCTTCTTTAAAATAGCGCTTGGAGCGCTGGGCGCTGAGCGCCAGACTTGGAGCGCTAAAATGCTTCTTTAAAATAGCGCTTGGAGCGCTGGACGTCAGACTTGGAGCACTAAGGCGCTTCTTCTTAAATTGGAGCGCTAAGGCTCTTCTTTGTTAGTTCTGATTAATTTTGTGCTCTGAGAATTAAATTCTCGTTTTACAAGAGACTTTGTCTCATGGATCTCAGAACTAAGTTCTTCTCCTTTTGATGAGATGCTATGATCTCTTGGTTTTTTATGAAAAAACCTAGTCTTATGGATCTGTGATCTACATAAAGAACTGAGTTCTTATGATGTAAGAGTTAAACTCTCAAAAATTCAGGAGATGTTATGATCTCTCTTCTTTACCTTGAAAAAAATTTCTTCTTCCGAGAGCTTGCTCTTCTCTTTGAAATTTCTTAAAGTTTGGGGGGGGGGGTTTCCTCTGTGCAAGACTTGAAGTTTTGGGTCCTTTATATAGGGTAGGCTGATTTGTTGAATCAGTTAAGGGAATCTTTCTCTGATTGATTTGGGGATGTTTCCCCACCATTGGATCTTTGATCAAAGGGCTTCTCTTTTATAGAAGACAATTTTCTTGTTTTTAACAAGATTGGGAAAATATTTTCCCATACAGAACTTATTCTGTATCTTGGTGATTTTTAATCATTATTGGATCTTTGATCCAACGGTGCTCTGATTCACAGAGCACAATCTTTCCTGTTTGGAAAGATTTGAGGAGTATTCCCTCAACAGAATTTTATTCTGGTTATTTGATGATTTTTAATCATCTTCGGTTGATCTTTGATCCAAGGGTGGAGAACGTTTAGTTCTAGCGCTCACGCTCTCATGCTTTGCACGTGAGGCGCTGTCTCAGAGTCTTTGACTCTTGGCGCTAACGCACTTAGCGCTAGCGCTCTCGTGCTTTGCACGTAAGGCGCTGCCTCAGAGTCTTTAGCGCTAACGCTCTTAGCGCTAGCGCTCTCGTGCTTTACACGTAAGCGCCGCCTCAGAGTCTTTGACTCCTAGTGCTGGCGCTCTTAGCGCGAGCGCTTTTATGAGGCGCTGCCTCATTTCAAATTTTGAAATTTTAAATAGAGCTTTGCTCTCCGATTGGGGGAAACAAATGCCCCCCCACTGTTGTGCTCACGTGGCTCACATATGAGTGCAACGGTGGCAGCTTTTCCACCGTTGGATCAATTTGGAAGTTGAATCGACTTCTAGCACCTATAAATAGGGCCTTTGGCCCCTTTGAGATGACCTCTGTTCATCTTCTTGTTTTCTTATTCTTGAGAATTTAATTCTCTTTTAGAAACAAGCTCTCTGCCTCAGAAAACTACTTTTGAGTTAAGACTCTGTTAAATTTTTTGGTAAGATTTGAACCCATTAACAGAGCTTTGCTCTACTTAGATCACAGATCTTAAAGATTTTTAGGGTTTCTCAATCCGTTAATTAAAAACCAGAGCTTTGCTCTTTCTAGATCATGGATCAGAAAAAGAAATCTTTGTTTAGGGTTCCTTTAACCCATTAACAAAGAACTCTTAAAGTTCGCTTTACAGATCTTAAAGATCCTAAAGTTTTTAACTTCTATAAAAAGCTTTGCTTTTAGGGTTTTTGATGGATTATTCCATCTTCTTCGCAGAGCATGGCTCTTTAGGATTCTTGGGGAATTTTTATTCCCCTCATGATTAGGGTTGACAGGTGTCACTCCTGTCTGCAGAGCGTTGCTCTTAAGGGAGATTAACTCCTTGGCCCGAGGGGCCCCTCATTAAATGAGAATCCTTTTAAGATTTTCTACTTAATGACTGTCTCATCAATGATGAGACTGTCTCATTAATGACGAGCCGTCATCTGGATTGCATGGGTCCCTTTTGGTCCCTTTCCACTGCATTGCAGTGTGGTACGAATTTAAAGTACCAAGTGCCAGAACTTAAACTGTAGCATTGACGGCTAACTTTTATTCTTTTTCGCGCAGGTACTATGTCTTTTGACATTTCTTTTCTGTTTGTTCATTCGGAAAGTGGATTCCCTGAAGCGCCCGTGGATAGGGAAGTCTTCGCGCTAATCAAAGATCATGACCCAGAGCAGCAATATCTTCATTTATGGGGGACGTGGTACAATCAGATCATCAGGGGTCGGCGTAGCTTTTCTTGCGCGGCATATTTTGAGCCCATTCCAGCGATCCATTACGCCGACTCACCCCCAGTGAACTATGCCGTGGAGGAGGTCAACTGGACTTCGGAGGGTTGCCTTCAGCCCTCTATATCCGCGATACCCGAAAAGCCACCGATGGCTTTGGATACTTTAGGGCGGCGTATATGTCAAGACGAGTCGCGTCCTTAGGGACAGCCGTACATGATAGGCTTGACTCCTCGCCATCCAACTGGATATTTGCAGTGGGCCCAGTACATTTTTTCGGCAAAGAAATCGCAGCTGTTGAAGCTCGGATTGTACCCCGCGATTTATGCATCCCTCTTCCGGTATTCCACGCCCCCTGTATGGTGGGTCAAAGGTTTTTTGGAACAATGGAACATTCCAACTCACACCTTCCTTCTATTAGATCAGGAAGTTTCAATCTCTTTAAAGGAGTTCACGGAGATCTCCGGCTTTCCTGTCAGAGGGGAACATTATGAGGAGATATTACCCCCTGACGAGTACATTTTCGCCACTCGATCAGTAGTGATGGGTCTGTCGCCAGAGAATTCCATTCAGTACTGATCCCCAAGCTTGATCAAGTTATTAAATATATACGGGAGCCTGTTTCTTGAATCCGGAAGCCACGGGGTCAGCTTTACGGATTTCATCGCCCGTTTTCTTCGCCCGGAAGTCTTTTCGAAACAAGGTGTGAAGTTTGCCAAGCTCGACGATCCTTTCGGTTTTGGCTTGGATAGCCAGCCGACAGCGGAAGTAGATCAAAAGAATTTCTTCCTCCCAAACGTCGCGGTCGTCCCCTTTGCAGAACTCGCCGCTCAAGACATCGACGAAGAGGCGTTCTTTTTAGGGTTCCTTGGTTTATGGTTAAGCTGGTTTGTGCTCCCCATGCATCCTCGCTACATGAGGCCGTCTATTTTCTACCCGGCTCACCGAATGGTTTAAGGGATGCAGGTTGCCGTTGGGATTGCTGGGTTGGCTTACCTGTATCACGGCCTTAGCTTGGTGGCAGACACCACTCAACCGGGGGTGCAGCTCGTAAACTTCCCGATACACTATTTCACATCGTGGCTCGAGCTGCATGTGCTCGGCACTTTTGGATTCCACAAGCGGACCCATTTCTACGACAGTTATAACTTTCCTCGGGTTATGCGGCTAGTTGACGCTTCCGTTTTAGAACCGACTCGGCGAGAGGCTCGGGGTCTGATTCTTCCCCCGCATACGGTCGGGGATGGCATGACCTTCGTCGATAAGGTCATGAATATCGGCAAGGAATCCACTAAGACGGTGCAGCCGCTACGGGACACTTTCAAAGATGGGGTTTCTACCTTGAAAGCTCGGGAGATTCTTCACTTATATTCAATCAGGCCGGGCTTCTTAGTGTTTAGGCAGAACGATGCAGCGCTATTCATGAGATACAACCCGCACCGCTTTGCTCAACAATCAAGCTACAATCAGGGTGTCCCGCTTGAGACCTTCCTAGCTGAGTCGGCTGCCACGGAAGAAGGTATCCGTAATGCGCTACACCATTTCATGCGGCTTAACATCGGGTCTAACTTCTTTATCAGCGAGCCAAGCTGCGTTCCGAAAGCTTTGAATGTGTACATGGCGTGGTACCAGCATGCGATGGGCGCTGTTATTAGGGAAGAGAAACGATTATTGCTTGATCGCAACGGTGTTGTCCCGGCGAGTAATCCAACCGTTCCCTTGAAGCGACGGACCATCGTTCTTCCTCCCCTAAGAGAAGCTGTTGCGGCTGTGGTCCCGTGCGCTATGCCTGAGATCCCCCTACCCCGTGTGTCTGTAGAAGCGGTAGCTGTAGCATCTCCCGAGTCTGGCGTGGGTACGGAGATCGGGACTCGCCGCCCAAAGTTGCCCGCCAAGCGCAAGCTCCTGTTGCCGGCTGCCAGCGTCCGCTCACAGAAGAAGAAGAAGTCGCTATTTTCTGCGGACGTTGCATTCGTCCAGGAGCCTCATGCTCCTTATAGCGAAGGCTTAAGTGAGTACGGGACCAATGAGGGTTTATTCATTGCGTCGGATGATACCAATCTGGAGGCTGCCATCGCGGTTTCGGAGCAACTAGCTCGTGATGAAGCAGCACTGATCACCATCGCACAGTCAGGTAGACTTCGATCGTATCTTTCTATACGGTTGTATATATGTATTTTTTTAATTATTATACTTTGACTGACACTTTCTTCCTCAACAGGTATCTCCGCCGAAGAGGCTCTCGCGGCTTCCCTTAAGACTTTCGAAGAGGAAGAGAGGTTTCGCGCTTCCTTGGGCCTTGGTTTACTTTGGGTTGATGTGCCTTCATTCCCTTTTTCTTTATTCGTGGTTTGACCCTTCCTTTTCATCTTATTGTAGGGACTATCTCGACTCAGGTTATCCCGAGTGCGGTTCCGATCCTGCGTGGTGATACGGCAACACTTTCAGAGCTGGCTGCTGAGGCTCCAGCTCCCTCAGTATTGTCTCAAGAGGCTTCACTTAAACAGCCAATGACGGACGCCGTAACGGCTCCAGAGGCAGCTCCTGGTTTGGACGATGACGTCCCTTTGACGGAGGTCTTGAGGAGATCACTTCTCACTGCCAAGGCCGACAAGAAGCGTAGAAAGCGTTCGGCGAGAGAGCGCAATGTCAGCTTGGCTGTGGGTGCAGGTTCAAGCGCCATCCCCTCTATCGCTATTCCTCCAGAGGATGCTCCAGCTGCCATGTCTACTGCTCATAGACAGGTCGTGTGCACAGCTCAGGAGGCAACTGAGAATCCATCGCCAGGTAATGTAATGCACGGTCTTTTCATTTTTATTTGATCCGCAAATTCTGATATACCATATCTGGCAAGGCCAAGCATTGGTGATGAAGCGGCAGGTAAGAAGACGGCGACCACAAAGCCCGAAACGGCTACTCTCTCTTGGGAGTCCGGGACTCCCCAAACCTCCGCTCTTTCCCCTTGCGGTTCCCTACTATTGGCTGGCATTGCGAGTGTCATGTCGGCCGTAGTTCAATCAGGGGACAAAGCCACAGGCGCCGAAACTATTCCAGTGGAGGAGAGTGAAGAAGCCGCTGCGCCTAGTGATGCTCTCGTCGCGGTTTCGATTAGCGACCTATCAAGTAGATCTTGGGTCACTGTTTTCTTTTTATTTTTCGATCCCGTTCAGCCCCATCTGATGACGTTTTGTTTGTAGGTGCAGTGAATGCGGAGATTGCGCCATTTGAAGCGCCTCTGGTCGCCGCCGTGATGGCTGTTGTTCCGTTGCCTTCTCCTATGTCGTCTGGAGTGCTGGAAGGTATATGTTTGCAAATTATCGGTTTCATTGTGGGTAATATACTCTTTGTACTGACATCGTATTGTTACAACCTTGCAGGACTCCTTTTTAACCATCTGTATCAGGTGCTGAATCCACATTTCTCCTTCCAGTCAGAAGTCGTCCTGCCTGCCGGTGTCGGTGAGTATAGTTTTTTAACCGACATCCTTTCCTTTCTTTTATGGGCAACCATGTCGTTGCTAATTCTTCTTTGAATTGATTGCAGCATTACGGATTGGAGGAAGGGATGAGAGAACAGTTGCGCCTCCGGTACTCCCAACTTTGCCACCTGTCGCAGCCGGTATAGTAGACTTCATCGCTCGTGCATTTTCTTTATCTCTTGAGCCGACATCTGGCTATGATTTATTTTGCAACAATCGCACCGACTCTAGCTCCTTTCGAGTCTCGAATCCCAATACCGGCAGGGCCCTTTGCTAAATGCCTATCTTCCAGGGGTGCTGCGAATAGCCTGCGAATGTTAAGCGAGTTCGTCGAGGATCTTGACGCCGAGGCTTTCGCATCTGCTGCAGATTTTTCTGCTGAGGTTAATTTCATGTTGGCGATGCTCGTGAACTGCCACAGCGAGGGCTGTTCCCTCATGGGAACTGAATAAAACATATGAATAAAGCAACGAGGAAAGCCCCAAGTGGAGCATCACATGCCCATACATGATCGGGCCTCACATGCAGACACGTGACATTTTATAGGCAAAGTCTATAGGCGCTGAATGAAATAAACAATTGTAGATGCTTAATTGGTGAGATCACATGCCAACACGTGATGGGTTCCTGAGCCCTCTGAACTAATAGAATTAAATTCTAATTAGAAGCTTTATGCTTAATTGATAAGGTCATGTGCCAACACATGATGGGCTCATGAGCCCTCTGACTAATAGAATTAAATTCTAATTAAGAAACTTTATGCTTAATTGGTGAGGTCACATGCCAACAAGTGATGGGCTCCTAAGCCTTTTGAACTAATAGAATTAAATTCTAATTAAAAGGAATCAAAATCCCTAAGTGGAAAAATATTTCCCTACATCTTTCCAAACAAGAAAGATTGTGCTCTGTAAAACAGAACGCCGTTGAATTAACAATCCAATGGTGATTAAAAGATCACCAATTTATAGAAAAATTCTGTACAGGGAAATATCTTCCTAATCTTGTTAAGAACAACAAACAAGATATCTTCTGTAAAAAAGAAGTTTTTGGATTAAAAATCCAACGGTGAATAAAATTTACCGAGTGGTCTAAAAGATCATGTTGGTTATAAAATCAATCAAAATCTCTCAATGAGAGATTGGCTGAACAAACTGATTCTTTTCTTTCTCTTATAAATAGGAGCCAAGAAGAAAAAAAAGGAGGAGGAGACACAGAAGGAAGGAGAGAGAAGAACCCCCTTGAAAGCAAAAAAAAGAGAGAAAAGAGAATTTAATTCTCCAGAGAAAAGAAGGTCTCTTCAAAGAAGAAAGAAACTTTAGGTAAGAGAAGGAAAGAGATCACCCCATAAGCTCCCATAAAATAAAAGAGAATTTAATTCTCAAACCAAGAGTTTAACTCTTCTGAAAAGAACTTAGTTCTTCCTTTAGTTGAGATCTGCAGAAACAGATCTCCCCACAAGTTGAGAATTTAATTCTTATCGGGGAGATTCTGTTATGTAGATTCAAACCCATGGGAAAGAACTAAGTTCAAAGAATTTAATTCTTATCACAACATATAGGAATTTAATTCCTCTAATAAAATTAGGGTTTAACCCTATGGAAAAATTTAATTCTTATAAAACAAAAGGGGCTCGAACGTCTCAAAACTCAAGATCTCCATGCACGTAAGGAAAAGATTAGTACTTGAACAAAAAGAGAACAAACTGAGATCGGCTCATGCGATCCCACGCGACCCCCTAAGCAGTGCTTAGCTTTCATAAAGCAGAAAGGGAATAGATCAAAGGCAATAGTGCCAAATTCAAGCACCTCACGTGAGCGCGTCAAATCCTTAGTGTTTAACACTACTTCAAGCGCTTCAGGTGACCCCACGTGAGCGCCTCAAATTCTTAGTGTTTAACAATATTTCAAGCGCCTCACATGACCCCACAAGAGCGTCTCAAATCCTTAGTGTTTAACACTATTTCAAGCGCCTCACGTGACCCCACGTGAGCGCCTTAAATTCTTAGTGTTTAACACTACTTCAAACACCTCACATGACCTCACATGAGCACCTCAGACTCTCAGCGTTTAATGCTACTTCAAGCGCCTCACGTGACCCCACGTGAGTGCTCCAGATCTTCAGTATTTAAACAATACTTTAAGACCTCACGTGGGAGCACGTGAGGGCCGAACATATGCTAGTGTTTTAGGCCAACCTTAGCCTAAAGTAGCTAAGTCTCCCAAAGCCAAAACTCTTTTTCAACCGAGCCTCAATTATACATAGGTCTTTCAAAATTGATCTCAGATGGCATTCAAAGTAATGTTATCCCATTCCTTCTCAATCTGACATTTGGTTCAAGGGTACATCTCTCCACACCTTTGATACATGTCATTGTAATTATTCAACGTCTTCAGAGAGGTGGCAGGTCCCGACAACGAACAACTTTTTTTGGTACATTTCTAAACCCATGGATACACCCCATTAGACCATAACGTCTTTAAACTAACTACGGACCGCAACGTCCCTAAACTAAACTCTATGGACTATGAGGTCCTTAAGCTCATGGACTATGATGTCCTTAAACTTATGGACCGCAACATCCCTAAACTAAACCCTACAGACTATGATGTCTCTAAACTAGACTATGATATCTCTAAACTATGGACTATGATGTCCTTAAACTCCACGGACTATGATGTCCTTAAACTTATGGACCGTACCGTTCTTAAACTAAAACGATAGAGCCCAAATGCTCTTCGCTGGATCTAAATGATCCTAAAACCCTGTCAAGTAGATCTTAGTCCAAAATTAGACTACCGTATCCTTAACAACCATTTAAGTTGATCTTAATCTCAAATGAGATTAACGATTCTTAAATCAATCCAACTACAGATCCCTCAACTGACATTGGTTCAAGGGTATATCTCCTCACACCTCTGATATGTGTCGTTGTAACTCTTCAACGTATTCAGGGAGGTGGTGGGTCCCGACAATCAATAAACCCAATGGACCGCAATGTCCCTAAACTAAAACAAGAGAGTCCAAATGCTCTTTTGTTGGATCTAAATGATCCTGTTAAGTAGATCTTAGTCTAAAATTAGACTAACGTATCCTTAACAAACGTTTAAGTTGATCTTAGTCTCAAATGAGATTAACGATCCTTAAACCCAACCCAAAACCAAATCTAAGAAAATACGAATTTGGACTAATCCACGCCCTACGGGCGACAACATAAATTAGTCTCCGTATACAATCCACGGGAAACCAAAAATAAAACAAACACACAGGACACGAAGTGACCATCTGGAGAATGAGAAAGTTGTTGCTGCGATACGGTAGCATAATTAACTGCAAGGGCTTGCGCCTGCAGGGAAGAGCGTCCCCACAATAAAAAACCTCTCAAACGAGAGGGAATCTGACGAAATCCGCTACAACGGCCGCATCCGTCTAAACCTCCGATATACGGTGTCATAAATCAACTTGGCATCTTCGGAGAGGTGGACGGATAAAACCAAATAGTACCTGCCCCCAAATTCAGGCAAGACGGACCTACGCGGTTTCGTCTCCCGTATTTCGGTGGAGAATAGATTCTGGCACGCCCGGTGGGATCTTTTCCTCTTTCCACTCCACACTTCGTGTGTCGTGTTTCGCAAATGAATCGCGGTTTGCTATGGTTGCCCTTGGATTCGAGGTACTAAGATTTGGTGTATTGCTCCGTGCAGAAAACGGAAGATCAATGGCTTTCAACTGCACTAACTGCAACAACTGCAACAACTCCCACTCCGTCCTTACTGGAGGAGTGACCTATGGGCCTCAAGCGGCCTCCGTTTTTACGATGCCAGTGGAACAGGTGACTCAGGCCACCACTGGACTGTTTTTTGGGACCATGCTCCCACCAATGAGCTTCAATGCCCTACTGCCGCCACAAGAAGTTCCGAAGAAGTCGGTCTTTGATCGACTCACCACTACCGTGGCCCCTCTCAACGGGTTGTCCAAGTATAATATTTCAGTCTTCGACAGGCTGAGCCTAAGCTCAAAGAGGCCCACGAAGAGTCTCGCAATACCAAAGAAGGTTATCCCAGCTCCTGCTGCAGCTGAAGCCATCCAAACTGCTTCCCCTACTCGAAAGTCGGCCTTCGATAGGTTGACTATTCCTTCCCAGCGGATGTCGGTCTTTGACAGGCTGGCGCCAATAACAGCCTCTCCTCAAAGCAGGGGGAAGGACGAAACTACTCCGATGATAAAGGTGATCCCGGCTACACGACATGCTCGACGTTGCCACTGGCGCCAAGTGAAGAAAGCTGGGGGCAGTTCCCCTTCTGGACTTACCTCGCCAGCTCCAACGATGGAAGTTGATGCTGCTGTTCCAACTAAGAACAGCTTCGAACCACTTAACATGGTTCGCAAGAACTCTCCAACCGCCATGCTGAAAAGATCTCCTCTACCTGTGGAGAATTCTACAAAGACAAAGCCAGAGCAGCCCCCTCAACGGCTGTCCTCCAAAATCCATAAGGTCTGGCGATAGGTCCAAGACTCGGTGATCAACCAAGACTACTCCTGCCGACCGAATGAAAGTTTGGCAAGAGAAGGACCACCCTGTCGTACAAAATAAGGTGTCGTCTACTTGGGTGCTCGCAGCAACGGCCCTCTCAACTTCGACCGCTCATAAAAGGAGAAGGCCGGAAAAGATCCCTGCGCCTGTGACGAATCGCACAGGCACTGAATCCAAACGCCCAAAGTCTGGGGGCATGATAGTGCATACTATTTATATGTCTTCCAGAAAAGAAGAAAGCCGTGCTTCTACGGGTCACCGACCGCTCACCCGATCAGTGACAAAGGCTCAGGAGCAATAACAGCAAAAGCTCCAGGAGATACTGACAACTATGGCTGCACTCACTGGGCCAAAAGAAAGTCCGGAATCCATCGCTGATAAAGAAGATGGGTCGAGCATATTCTTTTCCCAAAGAAAAGACAAGGAAGATATTCGATCTTGTCATAAAATATCAAATGATTACACTCCCGGAGTCCAAACACCCCGATCAAGGTAACGAGGTTCATCACCCAGATTATTGCTCCTATCACCGAGCGATAGGACATTCTCTCGAAGACTGGTTCACCTTCAAAAACTGGGTCGAAGACCAGTATCAACTCGGCAGGTTCGCTTTATCCAGCAATTGGAGGGTAACCCCGCCATAGAAGCATGAACCGAAAACCACGTATGCAGCGAGAGTAGAACCAGATCAACATCGGTCTTGGAAACGATCTCTCACCTGTCACGTAATAACGCTGGCAAAAGAAGGAGTGCCCGAGAATATGGATGACCTCTCCTGGTGCTTTGAAAACAATGATGACGAAGTGATCTTAGAGTTTCCACCGGCACCAAAAGATCTGGAAGATGGGATACATACTACTGCAGATAACCTCAGAAAAATCGACTTGGGGATGGCAAACGACCCACGGCCGACGTTCGTCAGTGAGCTGTTGTCTGAAGAAAAGGTGGCTACGCTCAAAGACATGCTCATGCAATATAAAGACTGTTTCGCATGGAACTGTTCCGAAATGCCGAGACTAGATCCGGAAATAGCTGTGCACAAATTGGCGGTATCTCCGGACATCAAGCCAATTAAATAAGCACCAAGAAGAATGCGGCTCGAACTTGAAATGAGCATCAACGCCGAAGTCAAGAAGCTAATCGACTCCGGCTTCATCCAAGAAGTTCAATACCCCGATTGGATTGCCAACATCATCCCAGTGATGAAGAAGAATGGGATGGTGCGCATCTGCGTAGACTTTCGGGACCTCAACAAAGATTGTCCGAAAGATGACTTCCCCGTACCGGTTACTGAGCTGATGATAGACAACACGTCCACTCATAAAGTTTTCTCCTTCATGGACGGCTCATCAGGGTACAATCAAATAAAGATGCATCCCGAAGACCAGGGGCATACCGCTTTCCGGACCCTTTTGGGCATATTCTGCTACAAAGTGATGCCTTTCGGTCTGAAGAACGTTGGCGCCACCTATCAGAGGGCCATGACGAAGATTTTCAATGACCTCATACACAAAATCGTCGAGTGCTATATTGACGACCAGGAGCATCTAAAGATAGTGTTCCAACGTCTTCGGAAATACAACCTGAAGATGAACCCTCTCAAATGCGCATTCGGAGTTTCGTCGGGCAAATTTCTAGGGTTCATCATACGACACCGGGACATCGAAATAGACCCGTCAAAGATCAAGGCGATTATGGAAATGCCTCCGCCAAGGACTCTGAAACAACTGCGGTCTCTCCAAGGAAAGCTCGCGTATATCCGATGGTTCATAGCTAACCTCTCCGGCAAGTGTCGCCCCTACAGTCATCTAATGAAGAAAGGGACTTCGTTCGTTTAGGATCGCAAATGCCAAAGCGCACTAGACGAAATCAAGCAATACCTGCAGAACCCGCCAGTACTGACCGTCCCAGTCAAGGGAAAGCCTCTCATCCTGTACACAACAGCCCTTGAAGGTTCTTTAGGCACGCTATGGGCACAGGAGAATGACCAAGTGAAGGAAAGAGCCCTCTACGATTTGAGTCGAGTTCTCCTGGGGGCACAAAAAAATTACTCCCCAATTGAAAAACATTGCCTGGCGTTAATCTTCGCGATAACGAAGCTCAGACACTATGCATTGGCGCATGAGGTCCACCTCATATCAAAAGTGGATCCTCTAAAATATTTTATGACAAAAGCCATACTAACGGGACGACTCGCTAAATGGGCCCTCCTCTTGATGGAGTTCTCGATAACATACCGTCCTCTTAAGGCAGTGAAAGGACAGGGCATCGCCAACTTCCTTGCTGAACAGTCGATACCTGCCGATTCACCTTTAATTTGCGAATTGCCAGACGAGCGCGCGTTTGACACGATCGACAAGGAAAAAGAAGGGAGTGATACCCGATGGGAACTCCACTTCGTGTTAGTTGTATGTATGCCCTAGAGGCCAGTATTGTACAGATGATGTATATTATATTGGATGCTTGGACATATATAGAGATGACTTTCTTGCTCGATATGATAGTATGCTATCTGGTTACTCTTTATCTTAACATGTACACTAGTCTCTTTATACTGTCTTATAGTTACATGTTGGTAAAGCCCTTAGGATATGTACTTGACTACCTGGACTGTGATGCAGATCATACTAGTGGGGACATGGTAGTCCATAAGTACATCCTTCATGGTCCCTAGTCGTGGGTGTATCGAGACGGGGCATCGATATACCAGAGTAGACTAGCGTATACGCTTCTCGACCCATGAGATGGGCGATGGATGATCCCACATCCATTAGTGTTTGACATCAGAGATGGTATACGGGTGCTCAGTGGAGACTGGGTACACTGGACGGACTCGCCGAGAACTCCCAGATGGTATTATACCTCACGTCAGATGGCAGTTCTCAGGTGACACTTGTACAGGTTAGTCTGTAGACCCGAGATCGTCATAGAGTCTTGTGTGATTCCCATTGTGCTTTGATCTCCACCTTACCACGTCCATGAGGGCGTGCAAAACGGTGGTCTTTGGGTACAGTCCCGAGTCACATGGAGGCAATGAGCGATAGGAGGGGTTTCGTCTCTCCTGGTATTGGGGGTTGATGTTGCGCTGTGCTCGATTGGCCGTAACAGGGAAGTCCCTGGCCAGGGCTGATCAGAGATTTGCTGGTAAGTGTTACCGGTAGTTTCTCGACCCGTTATGAGCCTCACATCGGCATGACTTATCGGTTATTGGGGTCTGACGTATACCACCCCTAGACTTGATATGCGACATATCAGACGAACAGACCGGACTGTACGGTAAGTGTTACTGGTTGGATTCACAGGAGTATGAGCGGGCTAGCTCGTCGATCTTCTGATCGCTCAATACCCGGATGGCCGTTACGTTTAGCAGACCGCTTGCGGCTTGTGGGTGCTTGATATGATCATCATCTGCTACCGGCGTATTAACGAGTCTTTAGAGTCCTACACAGAGGTTTCCTGGCTCAAGCGAAACGAAATAGGAGCGCATATGAGATATGTGCGGGACCGAGAATAATGCACGTATGTGATACCGCATTTCATTCTCGCGATAAATGTTTCGATTGGTTATATTCGATATGACCTAGTTATCGAATCATTGATTCGATAAGCCGATACATTGAATACTAGTCGGTCATGTGCGACATGACCGGATCATTGAATCAAGTGTTGATTTAATGATTTGATGTATAATTATATATTTGATATATTACTTTACATTAACTAGTATTGGTTCACTTTAAACGGATTTTTCTCACTTGATGCACATTGTATATGTGATATGCTTTTGTGCGCATCATTGTATCATGTTTGATGATACTTGATCATTTGGTTAAGTATATAGAATTAAACCATGGTTAATTTGATAATTAGGGTTTTGCATATTCATTTATTTATTTATTTGTTCATTTATTTATTTGGAAAAGAATGAGATAAGAATGGTGGAGAAGTTTGTCTTTAGTTGAAGCTTCATGAAGCTTTGACTTCTTAACCATCCTTGTCTTCATGCTTAACCCTAACCTATCCAACTAACCATGGTCTATTCTCTACACTAAACTATGGTTTGTAAATGATAAGTATTGATTTATTTTATCATTTACAATAAGACTTATGATATTCTTTCTTCATCTTCATCTTCTTCTTCAAGAAAAGCTCAAGGTCCATCAATGGCAACTTGAGCTAAAGTGAGATAAATCTAATTCTAAAGTGAACCCACCGCCTATTTCTTCACCCTCTACCTCTTGCCAAGTTGTTTTGGGTGTTTTCTTCACAAGTTTCACAACTTTGTGAAGTCGGAGCTTGAACTTGTGATGCCTCGACGTAGATCGTCTTTGACACGAAGCCGACGACCTATTCCGCTCGCTTTCCCGATGAAATCGATGAACGAGTCTAAGATTGGAAAAGGACAGCGAGAGGAGCACTACGTGGAGCTAAGGAAGTGGATATCCGGATCTACAAAGGTTGTAGAATCTAACTTTTAGTTAAGTAGTTAACTAGATTATCATTTCGCCTAAACATCTAGTCTAAGATCCGTAGTCTAGGGTTTCTCGGCACCATTTTTTTTAAATTGGCATGTTCGATACCTTGTGAGACCTCACTAGAGTGCCTAGGAACCTTTCAGTGGTATCAGAGCCTAGCTAGAGCCTTAGGCGAAGTCCCGACGACGTTTGAAATCCGAACGGATCGAAACCCTAATACCAAACTTACTCTCTGGACTTTTTCTAAAAAGTGGGATTTTTCAAGATTAAAAAATGCCTAAAAAATTCAGCAGGAATATCTAAGAATTATGGTGAAACACGAGCTCATGAAGCGTTTAATCAGCCGCGGAAACGCGGCAGAAGCATGGATTCTGCCGCGGTTCCGCCGCCTACTGTTCACAATGCACAATTTGTGTTGCACAGTAATTCATCATTTCTGTAGCTGAGTTTTATGGGTATTTTTAATAATTATTCAAGAGTTGAATTTTCTGGGGTGTATTAGAGCTTCGATGTTTCGATCGGATTATCAAATTTCGTCTTTGTGTTTTTCCGGATATTTTTTTTAGAATATGTTAAAAAGTTCGACCGGATATAAATACCCAATTTTTCCCCTGTCGGGAAATTTTCAAGTGTTGGATTTTTCCGTAGTTTAACGACGTTCTAAGTAGTGCAAGTAACGCGATGGACCCTCTAGAAGACAACAAACCTTAACTCGATTATGTGACCGTCTTGAACTGCCCTTTGAACCTTCGGGTTTGGGGCAGTACGGCGTGCCACATGTGAGGCGTTGGCTTGACCCTTCTACGGCTGGACCGTTGCTACTGAGGCACGAACTGAATGTTGTTAGACTTATTTCATGTGTTGAGCTGTATCGGGAAAACTTGGGTATTCGACTGTTCGATCGGAAAGTTTAACATTTTCTGTTTATCTGGAATGTGATACAATAATTGGAATTCACAAACAGTTATGAGATAACTGAATGAATGTTATAAATTTAGCAGTTTAGTCCCATATGATATTGAAAAGAGTTTTCGATAATGAGACTAAAATACGGGATTTATATCTGTTAGGCATGTGATGTCTAAATATTTCATTTGATTAGGCATGCGATGTCTAAAGTAGTTGCGGATTCCAATTGTTGTAGTTTTACACTTTCTTTTCTGTGACCGTAAGTGTAGTATGTTCATATCGCCGGTTTCGTTGCTATACGTCAACGACAATTGGGGTATGCATACTTACTTACGTTGATGGCATGTGATGTTATGTGTTGCTGGATATGTTATATTGGATCGTCGTGATTGAATAGCCGGGGGTTTTTATGTGAGATAACTGTTTTTCATTTTCATTCATGTAAAAACTTGTATATAATATTCTTTTATTTGGGGTACTTCCAGGTAGCGGAAGTTGTCACCCTTTGTATATTATTTACTTTTCCGCATTAGGATAGACCCAAGGAGGGGAGCACAAGTAACCGGGTTCTGGGGTCCAGTGGGAGACCAACTCGAGGAGTCGAGTCCGGGTCTCCTAACCCTAGAATTGGCAGGGTTGCTTGCCGCTCTCGTAGGGGTCTAGGGGTGTGGGATTGGCTATTCATCACGACCGTGGAATCCGTGTTTTATACTGGCTCGTATTGAAAACACGGACGTCCTAGTATATCCAATATTTCATATGTTTCTTCTGCTGCGATTTCTGAGATGAGATTCTGTGATGGATATAGTATATAGTATATATGATATATTATATAGACGTTACTTATGTTTTACACCCGCGCTAGCCCTGCCCTGCTCTGTCGTTAGTTACCTAACCTAACGGTGCACGAAGGGACATCGAGGCGAATGCGGATGGCATAAGTGTACGTCATATCTATCTGTGATGTTTAGGTACTTAAATGATGGGACTTCATTAATGTGATTAATGAAAGAAAAGAAACCTAAGATGTTGTAGAATCAAATTTTAAAACAAAACAGGTAGCTACAGTTCTTGCTTTGCATAGCGGTATATATGATATACCCTGCACCTTATTCGATGAGGAAAGGACCGAGATCCCTTCACCGGGAGTGACTCCTTTAGCAATAACTGGCAGATGCTACACACTCGGTTTGCTTTTGACTGCTTTTGGGTTTTTGCTTTGCACAGCGATATATATGATATATCCCGCACCTCATTCGACGAGGAAAGGACCGAGATCCCTTCACCGGGAGTGACTCCTTTAGCAAAACTAGAAAAGCCTCAAAATCACTCCATTTCAAAAACTTCATTTGATTCTACAACGATATCAAGTTCATTACGCAATAGGTTTTCAGAAAAAACCTGCGTAGCCCTCCGTCATTTCAGATAGAGACTAGTTAGTATTCGTGCTACGTTTGTTGACCTTAGCCAAGGCGTGGTGTACGGTAGCTAATTAGTATTTATCTGCTAAAACATGAGATGTGATTGAGTTAGGGTAGTCGTGCGACTTTGTTGACCTTAGCCAAGGGTCGTACGGGTGGGTTTGATTCAATCAGGAAATGACGGGTTGAACTTGACTAGCGCTTATGATTTGTTGACCTTAGCCAAGGTCATAAGTTGCTAGGGGCAAAAGCATTATCGGGAATTTCAAGTGTTGAAATTTGCAATGAGATTGCATACCTTCTATGAGATAGTTGGATCCCGATACCCACTGCGAGTAAGAGTTACTCCTGGGAGAGTTTTACACATTGCAATTAGCTGATCAAGTAGGTGTCTAGAAAGGTGTCAACGGGGTTACGCCTCTGGGAAAACGAGGTTAACATTAATTAGGTTCGTGCGAAAGCACGGGGGACCTCCCTCAAAGTACCGACACTGGCCTGGCTGAAAGATTGGCGAACTTGTAGTGTGTAATTAATCCCGGCTAGTCTTTCCTTTTAGGGTTTGAAGGAAGATTTGATAAAAAGCAGTGGGAGCCATCCTGATTAGATAAGATAATAACCAATCTGATCTTGCACGAGTATACGCTAAAGTGTTTTCTTCTCTCTCTCTCTCCAGGTAGCGACCATTTCATGCCCTAATGAAGATAATAATATGGATGTATTGACCGAACCCGCATGTTATACTGTGCTGGGGAACGTTGGTTCCGTTCTTTCTTATAAGAGTTATAGGAATGAACAGGATATAGGGGAATACCAGGATTCCCATGCCACCCGAATGAAGAAAGTACATGTTGATGCATTTTCTTCGGGTGTGTTCGTTACAGAGAACTGTTTCTCCATTTGCTCTACGTCCTGGGTATTGGATACCGGGTCAAGATCCCATATATGTAATCAGTTACATGGGCTTAGGAAAGGTAGAGAACTTGGAGAAGGTGATAAAGACATTAGAGTTGGAAATGGTGCAATTGTTGCAGCTAAGACTGTCGGGGAATATCACCTTGTATTACCAACTGGTAATACATTGGTTCTGAACGAATGCTATTACATGCCGAACCTGATATGCAACATTATATCGGTTTCTTTATTAAGTAAAGAGGGATATAATTTTGTATTACAGGACAATGTTATGAACATTTTCCGTAACCAAAAGTTGGTTGGATCAGGCACGTTGTGCAATGGCATTTATGTTCTAAATCAGACAACAGTTCTGAGCATAACAAACACACACAAGAGGAAGAGTTCTGAACTCAACGAATCCTTCTTGTGGCATTGTAGACTGGGCCACATCAATACGACACGACTAGCTAAGTTGCATAAAGATGGATATTTAAATCCGTTTGAATTTTCATCTTATGACACTTGCCAGTCATGTCTCAAAGGCAAGATGACCAAAACTCCGTTTACGGGACACGGAGAAAGAGTTACCGAACTCTTGGGACTTATACATAGTGATGTATGCGGTCCCATGTCTACACATGCCAGGGATGGTTCTTCATACTTCATTACATTCACTGACGATCTCTCTAGGTTCGAGTATGTGTTCCTGATGAAACACAAATCAGAAGCTTTTGAGAAATTTAGGGAATATAAACAAGAAGTTGAGAACCAAACCGGAAAAAGTATTAAAATCCTACGATCTGATCGAGGAGGAGAATACTTAAGCAATGAATTCCTGGACTTCCTAAAAGAGAATGGGATTCTCTCTCAGCTGACTCCTCCATATACACCACAGCACAACGGTGTATCAGAATGGAGGAACCGCACCCTATTAGATATGGTGCGCTCTATGATGAGCACAGCTGAGTTACCTATTTCCTTCTGGGGATATGCGCTGGAGACAGCCATATACCTATTGAATAGAGTTCCAACTAAATCTGTGCCTACCACTCCATATGAGATATGGAATGGAAAGAGACCATCTCTTAAAAGAGTTAAGATATGGGGTTGTCCGGCTTATGTTAAAAAGCAAAACCCGGACAAACTCGAGGCACGATCAGTTTTTTGTAAGTTTGTAGGATATCCAAGCAATTCGTATGGATATCTATTCTACCACAGTGAACAACAAAAGGTGTTTGTTGCTCAACATGCCACCTTTTTAGAAAAGGAATTTCTTACAAAAGAAATTAGTGGCGATGAGGTAGAGCTGGAAGAGGTTCCAGCAACACAAACTACAACTGAAGATTTAGTGGAACCAGAGGATTCAGTAGCTCCCAATGAACCTCAGCCTCTCCGCCGATCTAGTAGGGTTCCTCTCCAACCTGAGAGATACTACGATTTTCTCATGGATGGTGGAAGCGAGGATTGCATCATGGAGGATGATGACCCAACTAACTTCGAGCAGGCCATCACGAGTGGGGACTCAGCGAAATGGCTGGATGCTATGCGGTCTGAGATGGAATCCATGTACACCAACAAAGTATGGACTTTGGAAGTTGCTCCTGAAGGGGTAAAACCCATTGGGAGCAAGTGGATCTTCAAGAAGAAACTTGGTGTAGATGGGAAAGTGGAGACTTTCAAAGCTAGACTTGTTGCAAAAGGTTTTCGTCAAAGACCAGGTGTGGACTATGACGAAACCTTTTCTCCAGTGGCTATGCTTAAATCCATCCGGATCATGCTTGCCATCGCTGCATATCATGATTACGAAATCTGGCAAATGGATGTTAAGACCGCCTTTCTAAATGGTGATTTAGAAGAGTGCGTGTACATGACTCAGCCAGAGGGCTTCGTAGATAGTGGGAGAAGCGGGAAGGTGTGCAAGCTGCTTAAATCCATTTATGGATTAAAGCAAGCATCACGGAGTTGGAACATCTGCTTTGACGTCGTTATCAAAGAGTTTGATTTCGTCAAAAATCCAAATGAACCTTGTATCTACAAGAAGGTGGCAGAGAGTAAGGTTGTCTTCCTCGTATTGTACGTGGACGACATACTCTTGATAGGAAATGATATTCCTATGCTGCAATCGGTCAAGCTCTTCTTATCACAAAGATTCTCGATGAAAGATCTTGGTGATGCCTCCTGCATATTGGGAATCAGGATCTATAGAGATAGATCCAAACGGATACTGGGATTGTCCCAATCCAGGTACATTGACACCATACTAAAGAGGTTTAGTATGGAAGAATCCAAGCGTGGGAACTTGCCCACGATCTCTGGAGTCACTCTCTCCAAAGAGATGTCTCCCAAGACTGATTTGGAGAGAGCTCGCATGCAAGGGATACCCTATGCTTCGGCAGTAAGCTCTATCATGTATGCGATGCTATATACCAGACCCGATGTAGCATACTCACTAAGTGTAGTGAGCAGGTATCAAGCTGATCCTGGAGAGAGTCACTGGACAGCTGTGAAGAGCATTCTCAAATACTTGCGAAGGACTAGAGATATGTTCTTGGTGTATGGTAACGGAGAACTCCAAGTGGAGTCCTTTACCGATTCGAGCTTCCAGAGTGATAAGGACGACTCTAAGTCGCAGTCGGGATTTGTCTTTACCCTTTACGGAGGGGCGGTTAGCTGGAAGAGTTCCAAGCAGGAAACCGTGGCAGACTCGACGATGGAGGCTGAATACATCGCTGCCAACGATGCTGCCAAAGAGGCTGTCTGGATCAAGAAGTTCATTACTGAACTTGGTGTGGTTCCATCCATTGAGCATCCAATACCTTTGTATTGCGATAACAATGGAGCGGTGGCTTTGGCCAAGGAACCCAGGTCCCATCAACGATCCAGGCATATTCTGAGGCGGTATCACCTGATCCGGGAGATAGTTGATCGCCGGGAGATCGAGGTCAGGAGGGTTGACACGAAGAACAACACCGCGGATCCACTCACGAAGGCCATTCCCCAGATACAGTTTGAGAGACTCTTCGGGATGCTCGGTATGCGATACTACAGTAGCTGGCCCTAGTGCAAGTGGGAGATTGTTAGTTGTATGTATGCCCTAGAGGCCAGTATTGTACAGATGATGTATATTATATTGGATGCTTGGACATATATAGAGATGACTTTCTTGCTCGATATGATAGTATGCTATCTGGTTACTCTTTATCTTAACATGTACACTAGTCTCTTTATACTGTCTTATAGTTACATGTTGGTAAAGCCCTTAGGATATGTACTTGACTACCTGGACTGTGATGCAGATCATACTAGTGGGGACATGGTAGTCCATAAGTACATCCTTCATGGTCCCTAGTCGTGGGTGTATCGAGACGGGGCATCGATATACCAGAGTAGACTAGCGTATACGCTTCTCGACCCATGAGATGGGCGATGGATGATCCCACATCCATTAGTGTTTGACATCAGAGATGGTATACGGGTGCTCAGTGGAGACTGGGTACACTGGACGGACTCGCCGAGAACTCCTAGATGGTATTATACCTCACGTCAGATGGCAGTTCTCAGGTGACACTTGTACAGGTTAGTCTGTAGACCCGATATCGTCATAGAGTCTTGTGTGATTCCCACTGTGCTTTGATCTCCACCTTACCACGTCCATGAGGGTGTGCAAAATGGTGGTCTTTGGGTACAGTCCTGAGTCACATGGAGGCAATGAGCGATAGGAGGGGTTTCGTCTCTCCCGGTATTGGGGGTTGATGTTGCGCTGTTCTCGATTGGCCGTAACAGGGAAGTCCCTGGCCAGGGCTGATCAGAGATTTGCTGGTAAGTGTTACCGGTAGTTTCTCGACCCGTTATGAGCCTCACATCGGCACGACTTATCGGTTATTGGGGTCTGACGTATACCACCCCTAGACTTGATATGCGACATATCAGACGAACAGACCGGACTGTACGGTAAGTGTTACTGGTTGGATTCACAGGAGTATGAGCGGGCTAGCTCGTCGATCTTCTGATCGCTCAATACTCGGATGGCCGTTATGTTTAGCAGACCGCTTGCGGTTTGTGGGTGCTTGATATGATCATCATCTGCTACCGGCGTATTGACGAGTCTTTAGAGTCCTACACAGAGGTTTCCTGGCTCAAGCGAAACGAAATAGGAGCGCATATGAGATATGTGCGGGACCGAGAATAATGCGCGTATGTGATACCGCATTTCATTCTCGCGATAAATGTTTCGATTGGTTATATTCGATATGACCTAGTTATCGAATCATTGATTCGATAAGCCGATACATTGAATACTAGTCGGTCATGTGCGACATGACCGGATCATTGAATCAAGTGTTGATTTAATGATTTAATGTATAATTATATATTTGATATATTACTTTACATTAACTAGTATTGGTTCACTTTAAACGGATTTTTCTCACTTGATGCACATTGTATATGTGATATGCTTTTGTGCGCATCATTGTATCATGTTTGATGATACTTGATCATTTGGTTAAGTATATAGAATTAAACCATGGTTAATTTGATAATTAGGGTTTTGCATATTCATTTATTTATTTATTTGTTCATTTATTTATTTGGAAAAGAATGAGATAAGAATGGTGGAGAAGTTTGTCTTTAGTTGAAGCTTCATGAAGCTTTGACTTCTTAACCATCCTTGTCTTCATGCTTAACCCTAACCTATCCAACTAACCATGGTCTATTCTCTACACTAAACTATGGTTTGTAAATGATAAGTATTGATTTATTTTATCATTTACAATAAGACTTATGATATTCTTTCTTCATCTTCATCTTCTTCTTCAAGAAAAGCTCAAGGTCCATCAATGGCAACTTGAGCTAAAGTGAGATAAATCCAATTCTAAAGTGAACCCACCTCCTATTTTTTCACCCTCTACCTCTTGCCAAGTTGTTTTGGGTGTTTTCTTCACAAGTTTCACAACTTTGTGAAGTCGGAGCTTGAACTTGTGATGCCTCGACGTAGATCGTCTTTGACACGAAGCCGACAACCTATTCCGCTCGCTTTCCCGATGAAATCGATGAACGAGTCTAAGATTGGAAAAGGACAGCGAGAGGAGCACTACGTGGAGCTAAGGAAGTGGATATCCGGATCAATAAAGGTTGTAGAATCTAACTTTTAGTTAAGTAGTTAACTAGATTATCATTTCGCCTAAACATCTAGTCTAAGATCCGTAGTCTAGGGTTTCTCGGCACCATTTTTTTTAAATTGGCATGTTCGATGCCTTGTGAGAGCTCACTAGAGTGCCTAGGAACCTTTCACTTCGATGGAGTATCTTCCATGAAGAAGCGAAAACACAACTCCCCAATAATCAAATCTGAGGTAGGCCTCATTTTCATGACTCCACAAAGAGAGATAATGCGCTTCGCCTTTTCCTAAACAGAGCCAAGGAAGAACAATGAAGCTGAATATGAAGCTTTGATAGCAGGTCTTGAGATCGCTGTCGACATGGGAATCGAAGACCTCCTCATAGACGGAGACTCCCAACTGGTCGTTAGCCAAGTAAACGGTGACTATCAAACATGCAAACCAGAGTTGGTAAGGTACGGTGAGAGAGTGCAACAATTGCTGACTCAAATTCCCTCCTACGCCCTGGAAAGCATACCGTGTGCAAAAAATAGCAAAATGGATGCGTTAGCCAAACTCGCTAAAGAACTGGCTGACGAAAACCTCGATGACGTGAGGATCGTTGTGCAAAGCCGTCAGGTTCTTGCACCGGCAGGAATATCTCCAGAGTCGTCCGAAAAAAAGGGAGCAACCAAGCAGACGACCCTACAAATAAAAGACCAGGAAAAGGCTAAGGATTGGAGAGAAGTGTTTATAGACTACTTCAAATCCCATCGAACACCTGAAGATGCATCCTTAAGACATCAGCTCATGAAACGAGTTCTGTCCTTCGCCTTTGTCAATGACAATCTGTATAAGAGATTGTTCGACTCCCTGTGGCTAAGATGCCTGGGACCAGAAGAAGCGAGGAAAGTCATCCAAGAAACTCAAGACGGACTCTGCGAATCTCATCAAGCCGGCCAAAAGATGAAGCTGAAGATCAAAAGAATGGGCTACTATTGGCCCACGATGATTCAAGATTGCCTCGAATACGTGAAGCAGTGCCACTCGTGCCAGATTCATGAGGATTTCATCCACTAGCATCCGAATCCGCTACACCCAACGGTGTCTAGATGGCCGTTTGAAATGTGGGGAACTGACATAATCGGGCCCATCGAACCAGTATCGTCCAGAGGACATCGGTTCATATTGGCGACAACCGATTACTTCTCTAAGTGGCAGAAGCCATACCGCTAAGAGAAGTGAAGACGGAGAATATTCTCCATTTCTTCAAGACGCACGTCATCTATAGGTTCGGCACTCCGCGACGGATTATCTCCGATAACGGGCCAGCCTGCAGAAGCCACAAAATCAGCCGCTTCGCACAACATCATAACATAGACTGGAGATACTCTTCGGTCTATAATCCCCGAGCTAACGGTCTGATTGAGGCTTTCAACAAGACCTTGACGAAGATCATAAAGAAGACGGTGTCCAAAAACAAAAAGGACTGGCACGAGAGACTACATGAAGCTCTCTGGGCGTATCGGACCACGTTCAAAACGGCCACGAATACAACGCCGTATGTATTGATATTCGGCACAGAAGCAGTACCCCCTTAGAGATAGAGCTACTCTCTTTACGAGTGGCGGTTCATTACGAGCTAACAGAAGAAGAGAACGCTCATCTTTGGCTGGAGGAGCTCGACGCCCTTGACGAAACCAGGCTCATGGCGCAGCAAAACCTGGAGGCTTACAAAGCAAGGATGACGTGCTCGTACGAAAGATTGATTAGGCCGAGAACATTCTGCCAAGGTGAACTCGTGCTAGTCATAAAGAGACCTATGATCCCCAATCGTGCCAAACGGGAGAAATTCGAACCAAACTATGAGGGCCCGTATATCATAGACAAATTCTACCAAGGTGGGGCTTACTTGCTCATGGATATGCATGGCGAAAGACCCTTTAGACCAATAAACGGTCGGTTCTTGAAAAAATACTACGCTTGATCGAAATGTCTATAAACTACTACGAAACGCAGCATCCTAAGGCTGACAAAAAAAACGATACGTTCATAAGCAAAATAGGCATATATGAAAACCCGAAAGGGCTCCGTGAGTAAAAACAGCAGAGCTACCGGCGAGTTTGTGAAAACCAGTAACGGCGCAGACTCGTAAAAAAAAATCGTGCACACTTGCAAGATCCTCTCGATCCTGTAAGGAGAAAATACCTGTGTGAGATCATTACGACTCACAAAGGAACGACACACTTAGGGATCCCCACGATTCCTAAGGAGAAATTACACTTACGAGTTCCTCACGACTCGTAAGGAGAATTCCCCTATGAGATCCTCACGGCTCATAGGATTCTAAAGCCTTAAGTTATAGGGATCTGAACCTGTTCTTAAGCCATCAAAATCCATAGATTGCCCTACAAGCGGTTCATTATTGACCCTTGTATACAATCCACGGGCGCAAATAATCATTTCCCCACCAAGTTCCACCGATGTCGTGAAATGTCCTCATTTGGTGAATGACACTTGTAAGTCCTCTCGATTTATAAGGAAAAAACACTCTTGTAAGATCCTTACGACTTATAAGAGAACATACACTTAGAAATCCTCACGATTCTTAAAGAGAAAACGCACTTACAAGATCCTCGCGACTTGTAGGGAGAAATATCTTTATGAGACCCTTACGGCTCATGAAGTCAAAAGCCTTAGTTGACAGGATCTTAACCTGGTCTACTAAGCCACCTTTGTTCAAACCGACAAAGGCAAATGATGATTCGCTCCTGCAAATATCCCAGTTGTAGCGGTGCTGATGCCTAAATCGGTATCAGATCCTAAGTCTCTTACTCGCAGCAAGAAATCAGTGAGGCATAAATGCATATAAAATAGCCGAAATGATAGGGCAACTTACAACAAAATCGGCAAGTAAAATATATGCATACAAAAATAGCTGAAATGATTGGGCAACTCGCAATAAAAAGCAGCGAGTAAAAAAATAGCCGAAACGATTGGGCACCACGAAAAATAGCCGAAAAGATTGGACAATCGTGACTTTCGCGATACGAAAAGCTGACATGATAGAGCATCGCGAAAAGAAATAAAAAGGGGAATGAAACATTTGCCCTGCAGGTAAGTCCATACTGACCCCTGTATACAATCCATGGGCATAAACGAAAAGGGAATTATATGTCCTAAACGAACTCTGTCAAAGGGGAAGCCAGATCTCAATAGCAACATTTATAGCCTAGAGATCACCAACAGCGTTCTTCCTCCAGCAGGATGCAGACGCGACATCAACAAACGGAGCCATGGAAAAATCCCTAGTTCCAAGCCTCGACGGTTCACACGTAACCTAGAGACAACCGTGACATTCGTCTTGTTACAGTAGACGCAATGCCAGCAAAGGAAAATCCCTAGCTTCAGGGTCTTGACGGCAACTCAAATAAAACCTGAAAGACTATCGGAGATCATCCCACACCATCGCAGAGTGGCTATGACTCATCGGGGCTCCTAAACTGAGCCTAACCTCAAGTAAAAACAGACATAGAATATCCCTAACACTTGCTCTTTCGACGGTAATACTACCTGGAAGATTGCTTGACGACGTCTTGTCCAGCCCCCGACGGGATCAGAGACACGACAGTCGCGAGGCTACTCGAACAGCAAGATTGCCTATCGAGGAATACATCAGCCAACGTGACGGTACGACGGACAAAATCCTAGTACCACAGACCCTAACGGACCTCTGTCATAAAGAGCAGAGGTTAACCGTGACGTTAGGACATTCTTGCGAGAACTTCTCGATTCGTCTCGACACGTGAGGAAATTAGCGTCCTTGCAAGAACTTCTTGATTCGTCTCGACTCGTAGGGAAAAGCCATAGGCGATGGGGATTAAAAAACCTGTTTTCTAAGCACTGGGGCTCTGCAAGTCAGTCTAAGATGGGCGCTTGCATACTATTCACGGGCCACACTCTCTGAAGCCGAACATCGGCAAGGAGGGAAACAACCACTTACGAGTCCTCTCGACTTGTAAGCGGGAAAATTCTCTAGTGAGATCATTACGACTCTCAAGAGAAAGCACGCTTAGGAACCCTCACGATTCCTAAGGAGAAAATACACCTACGAGATCCTCTCGACTCGTAGGGAGAAAAATCTTTATGAGACCCTCACGGCTCATAAAGTTGGAAAGCCTTAGGTGGCAGACCTGAACCTGTTTCCTAAACCATCACTACCCTACAAAGAGGTCAAGATGGACTATTTACAGATCACATTTGCCAAAATTACATGCCAGATAAATGGAGGTGCTACTCAAGAGTGCGTAAACTGCTCTGCGTCAAATCGAAATGAAAAGGCGTAACCTACAGACGTCAACCACATACTATGAATGACAGTAAAAAGAACATTTGATTCACATCCAATTAAGCGTTCGAAGCATACCCATTTATGTATGTGCGGAAAAGGTTTAGTGCATAAAATAAACACGCGGAAACAAAAATTGTCTATTCATACTTCAGAAAATTCTTACAGTGATGAAAACAGTAAATAAAAACATCATTAAAATGTTTACAATGGCAAGGCATCAAATCCAGGACATGGATTGAAAAATTCAAAAGTTAGGCCATCTAAAATGTTTCGGGCCTCTCGGACCATTCTCGTATGCTTCCTCTCACGATCACAAGCATCAGGGTCTTCACTGATGTCCTCCGCCCTTCGATAAGCAGCGATTATCGTCGCCTGTTGAAAAGTTTGATGCAGAATATCAACAAGATTGTCTCGCCTTTTCTTTGAGATTAGGCCCATCAGATACACTGAGTGTACCTTATCTTCAGCGTCATCCAATACTTTAAGCAGCATACCATCATAGAATAAAGAAAGTGCTTCCCAGATCGCTCTCACAATGAGCTTCAAAAGAGCGGAACGACGAGGAAGCAGTCGACCATTGTATTCATCAAAGCTACGCATGATTTCGGCGCACTGAGCATTTGTAAACTCCTGGTTCTGGTAGCGGCCTAATGCGCGAATGTCTCCATAAGAAATAATCTCGTCAAGATCATACAGATGAGCGGCCATAACGTCTGAAAAGGAAAATCAGTGAGAGTTTAGTGGGCATACTGATTAAGAAAAAGCTTATTGAAACAGGCATTGGAATTCAAACAACTCTCGGAAAAACAACCTCTGATAAGACACCTAACAAAATTAAAAATCAGCGCGAATGAGGGGAAAACCCTATGAAAAGATTATCAAAAAAACCAAGGAATAAAATTCCCAAGGAGTCCTTCTGATCTTTCAGAGCTAAGCTCTTCGCCTTAGGAATTAAATTCCCTTTACATGATGGAACTAAATTCCAGGAACTCATAAAAGAAAAACTTATATGAGAAACAAAATCTCATGAATCCCTAAAAAAACAGAGGTGAATGTTCGAGATATGGAGGTTTACTAATCAAAGATCACATCTTTGGATCCCTAAGCGAATGGGTCTTTGAAGTGAGCAAAGCTCTCATGGTGGATTTAAAATCTAGAAATTTTTGTTCAGAAAGAAAGTTTTTTTTATGAGCAGAGAGTCCTTACCTAAAAAAAAGGGGTTTCTTTTTAACAGAGTTAAACTCCGGAATTACAATGGAAGAGAACTAAGCTCTGAGGAGGAGAATTAAATTCTCGAAGAGGATGAAGAAGGAAGAAGATGAGCGAAATAGTGGCTGCCTCAAGAATGAGACCTCTGCATTTAAAAGACATGAAAGGAAATGGTTCATCTTCCCCGTTCCCTAGGCAGATCCAACGTCCATAAAGGTGACAGAGTTGCACTCACGTGCAAACACGTGAGAACAATGCTGTGGGGGCATTTGTTACCTCATGGGAACTGAATAAAACATATGAATAAAGCAACGAGGAAATCCCCCAAGTGGAGCATCATGTGCCCACATGTGATCGGACCTCACGTGCAGACACGTGACTTTTTATAGGCAAAGTCTATAGGTGCTAAATGAAATAAACAATTGTAGATGCTTAATTGGTGAGGTCACATGCCAACACGTGATGGGTTCCTGAGCCCTCTGAACTAATAGAATTAAATTCTAATTAGAAGGTTTATGCTTAATTGATGAGGTCAAGTGCCAACACGTGATGGGCTCCTGAGCCCTCTGACTAATATAATTAAATTCTAATTAATAAGCTTTATGCTTAATTGGTGAGGTCACATGCCAACACGTGATGGGCTCCTGAGCCCTCTGACTAATATAATTAAATTCTAATTAATAAGCTTTATACTTAATTGGTGAGGTCGCAAGCCAACACGTGATGGGCTCCTAAACCCTCTGAACTAATAGAATTAAATTCTAATTAAAAGGAATCAAAAGACCTAATTGGAAAAATATTTCCCTAGATGCACTCTGTAAAACAGAACGCCGTTAGATTAACAATCCAATGGTGATTAAAAGATCACCAATTTACAGAAAAATTATGTACATGGAAATATCTTCCTAATCTTGTTAAGAACAACAAACAAGATATCTTCTATAAAAAAGAAGTTTTTGGATTAAAAATCCAACGGTGAATAAAATTCACCGAGTGATCTACAAGATCATGTTGGTTATAAAATCAATCAAAATCTCTCAATGAGAGATTGGCTGAACAAACTGATTCTTTTCTTTCTCTTATAAATAGGAGCCAAGAAGAAAAAAAAAGGAGGAGGAGACACAGAAGGAAGGAGAGAGAAGAACCCCCTTAAAAGCAAAAAAAAAGAGAGAAAAAGAGAATTTAATTCTCCAGAGAGAAGGTCTCTTCAAAGAAGAAAGAAACTTTAGGTAAGAGAAGGAAAGAGATCACCCCATAAGCTCCCACAAAATAAAAGAGAATTTAATTCTCAAACCAAGAGTTTAACTCTTCTGAAAAGAACTTAGTTCTTCCTCTCGTTGAGATCTGCAGAAGCAGATCTCCCCACAAGTTAAGAATTTAATCCTTATCGGGAAGATTCTGTTATGTAGATTCAAACTCAGGGGAAAGAACTAAGTTCAAAAAATTTAATTTTTATCAGAACATATAGGAATTTAATTCCTCTAATAATTAGGGTTTAACCGTATAGAAGAATTTAATTCTTATAAAACAAAAGGGGCTCGAACGTCTCAAAACTCAAGATCTCCATGCATAGTGCTTGAACAAAAAGAAAACAAACTGAGATCGACTCACGCGATCCCACATGACCCCCTAAGCAGTGCTTAGCTTTCATAAAGCAGAAAGGGAATAGATCAAAGGCAATAGCGCCAAATTCAAGCACCTCACGTGAGCACCTCAAATCCTTAGTGTTTAACACTACTTCAAACGCCTCACGTGACCCCACATGAGCGCCTCAAATTCTTAGTGTTTAACACTATTTCAAGCGCCTCACATGACCCCACAAGAGCGTCTCAAATCGTTAGTGTTTAACACTACTTCAAGTGCCTCACGTGACCTCATGTGAGCGCCTTAAATTCTTAGTGTTTAAGACTACTTCAAGCGCTTCACGTGACCCCACGTGAGCACCTCAGACTCTCAGTGTTTAATTCTACTTCAAGCGCCTCACGTGACCCCACGTGAGCGCTCCAGATCTTCAGTATTTAAACAATACTTTAAGACTTCACGTGGGAGCACGTGAGGGCCAAACATATGCTAGTGTTTTAGGCTAACCTTAGCCCAAGTTAGCTAAGTCTCCCAAAGCCAAAACGCTTTTTCAACCGAGCCTCAATTATACTCAGGTCTTTCAAAATTGATCTCAGATGGCATTAAAAGTAATGTTATCCCATTCCTTCTCAATCTGACATTTGGTTCAAGGATACATCTCTCCACACCTTTGATACATGTCATTGTAATTATGCAACATCTTCATAGGGACAACCAACAACTTTTTTTGGTACATTTCCAAACCCATGGATACACCCCATTAGACCATAACGTCTTTAAATTAACTACGGACCGCAACATCTTTAAACTAAACTCTATAGACTATGAGATCCTTAAGCTCATGGACTATGATGTCCTTAAACTTATGGACCGCAACGTCCCTAAACTAAACCCTACCGACTATGATATCTCTAAACTAGACTATGATGTCTCTACACTATGGACTATGATGTCCTTAAACTCCACGGACTATGATGTCCTTAAACTTATGGACCGTAACGTTCTTAAACTAAAACGATAGAGTCCAAATGCTCTTTCGCTGGATCTAAATGATGCTAAAACCCTGTTAAGTAGATCTTAGTCCAAAATTAGACTAACGTATCCTTAACAACCATTTAAGTTGATCTTAATCTCAAATGAGATTAACGATCCTTAAATCAATCCAACTACAGATCCCTCAACTGACATTGGTTCAAGGGTACATCTCCTCACACCTCTGATATGTGTCGTTGTAACTCTTCAACGTCTTCAGGGAGGCGGCGGGTCCCGACAATCAATAAACCTAATGGACCGCAATGTCCCTAAATTAAAACAAGAGAGTCCAAATGCTCTTTTGTTGGATCTAAATGATCCTGTTAAGTAGATCTTAGTCTAAAATTAGACTAACATATCCTTAACAAACGTTTAAGTTGATCTTAGTCTCAAATGAGATTAACGATCCTTAATCCCAACCCAAAACCAAATCTAAAAAAATACGGATTTAGACTAATCCACGCCCTACGGGCGACAATATAAATTAGTCTCCGTATACAATCCACGGGCAACCAAAAATAAAACAAACACACACGATACGAAGTGATCATCAGGAGAAGGAGAAAGTTGTTGCCGTGATACGGTAGCGTAATTAACTTCAGGGGCTTGCGCCTGCAGGGAAGAGCGTCCCCATAATCAAAAACCCCTCAAACGAGGAGGAATCTGACGAAGTTTGCTACAACGGCCGCATCCGTCTAAACCTCCGATATACAGTGTCATAAATCAACTTGGCATTTTCGAAGAGGTGGAAGGATAAAACCAAATAGCATCTTCCCCCAAATTCAGGTAAGACGAACCTACGCGGTTTCGTCTCCCGTATTTCGGCGGAGAACAAGGGCGTCGTCGAGTCTTCGGTTAACTATTGTAGGAAGATCGAGGCCTGTCTGTATGCGATTGAGTTCAGGCATCTTGCTCCGGAAGTGTTGGCTTTGAACTCCCAACGGGCTGCATGGGTTGAGCAAACCGTCCCCTTCCTCCGCCATTTCGAACAAGAGGCGACCTTGAGGCAGAAAGAACGCGAGGAGGCTTCAGAAGAATCTGCCCGGCTGCACGCCCAAGTTAAAGTGAATGCTGCACAGCTGAAAGCTATTTTTGAGGGCCTCCTACGATGTATTTCTGATGGGCTAACGCTGAGGCAGAAGCTCGACCTCACTGAGCGGGATGTGTAGAGTCGTGAGGCAGCTCAGCGGGAAATCGATGAGAAACTTTCATCCTGTTTATAGTAACGGGACCGAGTCGAAGCGGAGCTGGCCGCGGCGGCTGATCATGAAAATGAGCTGAGAGGAGTACGCGAGCGGCTTGCTGATTTGCTAAAATTGCCTCCTTCTCAATAGTCGTCTTTGTATCGATTGTAATTTATGAATAACATGTATTCATTTAATTAATTTTTTTTTATTTTATATGATGTATCTCGTATTCAATTGAATTCATGAATAAAGGACACATTTTTTATCTCCGACCGTCGCTTTCTTTTCTCCGCTGTGTTGTTAGCATGTGATTTTAGCAAATGTGGCCTGTAGATAGTAGATAATTGTCCATCTTGAACTCTTTATAGGGTAGCGATGGCTTAGGAAACAGGGTTAGAATCTGTTGCCTAAGACTTTCTAACTTTATGAGCCATGACGGTCTCATAAAGACTTTTCTCCCTACGAGTCGAGAGGATCTCGTAGGTGTATTTTCTCCTTAGGAATCATGAGGATTCCTAAGTGTGCTTTCTCTTGAGAGTCGTAAGGATCTCGCAAGAGAATTTTCTCTGTTACAAGTCGAAAGGGCTCGTAAGTGATAGATGAGTTGACTTGTTCCCGAGTCGAAGCGTTGCTTCGACGGGGAGGTCGGGGGTTGACTTTCTCCGTTTTCTACGGTGTCAGGGTTGACTTTCTCCGTTTTCTATGGTGTCGGGATCGACTTTCTACGTTTTCTACGGTGTCGGGATTGACTTTCTCCGTTTTCTACGGTGTCGGGTGGACTTTCTCCGTTTTCTACGGTGTCAGGGTTGACTTTCTCCTTTTTCTACGGTGTCGGGTTGACTTTCTCCATTTTCTAAGGTGTCGGGATCGACTTTCTCCGTTTTCTACGGTTTCGGGTTGACTTTCTCCGTTTTCTACGGTGTCGGGATCGACTTTCTCCGTTTTCTATGGTGTCGGGGTTGACTTTCTCCGTTTTCTACGGTGTCGGGATCGATTTTCTCCGTTTTCTACGGTGTCGGGATCGACTTTCTCCGTTTTCTACGGTGTCGGGGTTGACTTTCTCCGTTTTCTACGGTGTCGGGATCGATTTTCTCCGTTTTCTACGGTGTCGGGATCGACTTTCTCCGTTTTCTACGATGTCGGGATCGACTTTCTCCGTTTTCTACGGTGTCGGGTTGACTCTAGGTTGTCTGTGAACCGCAGAGTCTTGGAACTGGGGACTTTGCCATGGATCCGATTGGTAATGTCATGTCCGTGTCCTGCTGGCATGAGGAGGAATGCCGTTGCTGGTCTTCTGGGATGTAAATATTGCCGCTGTGACCCGACTCTCCCTTTGATAGGGTTTGTTGGGACATGTGGTTCCCTTTTCGTTTATGCCCATGGATTGTATACGGGGGTCAGTATGGACTTACCTGCAGGGCATAAGTTTCATTTTATATATATTTTTTGTTTTCTTTTCGCGATGCTCTATCATTTCAGCTTTTTGTATCGCGAAAGTCGCGATTGCCCAATCATTTCGGTTATTTTTCACGGTGCCCAATCATTTCGGCTATTTTGTATGCATATATTTTACTTGCTGATTTTGTTTCAAGTTGCCCCATCATTTCGGCTATTTCATATGCATTTTTAGCTTGCTGATTTTTATCGTGAGTTTAGATTTGGAATTTGATACCAATTTAGGCATCTGCATCGCTACAACTGGGATATGGCCAGGAGCAAATCATCATTTGCTTTTGTCGGTTCGAACAAAGGTGGCTTAGCAAACCGGGTTAAGATCCTGTCGGCTAAGGCTTTTGACTTTATGATCCGTAAGGGTCTCATAAAGATATTTCTCCTTACGAGTCATGAGGATCTCATAAGTGCGTTTTCTTCTTAAGAATCATGAGGATTCCTAAGCGTTTGTTCTCTTATAAGTCGTAAGGATCTTACAAGAGTGTTTTCTCCTTATAAGTCGAGAAGACTTACAAGGGTCGTTTACCATGTGAGGATATCCCTCGTTGCTGGTGGGACTCTGTTGGAGAAATATTTATTCGTGCCCATGGATTGTATACAAGGGTCAATATTAAAACGCTTGTAGGGAAATATTGGGGTGTATGACGGCTTAAGAACAGGTTCAGATCCCTGTAGTTTAAGGCTTTTAAATCCTATGAGCCATGAGGGTCTCATAGGGGAATTCTCCTTACGGGTCGTGAAGATCTCGTAAGTGTAACTTCTCCTTAGGAATTGTGGGGATCCCTAAGTGTGTTGCTCCCTTGTGAGTTGTAAGGATCTCACGCAGGTATTTTCTCCTTACAAGGTCGAGAGGACCTTGCAAGTGTCTTTTAACGAGATTGCGTCCTTTCGGGTTTTCACAAACTCGCCGGTAGCCCTGTTGTTTTTACTCACGGAGCCCTTTCGGGTTTTCATCCGTGCCCATTTCGCTTATGGACGTACCGTTTTTTTATTTCTTTTTTTTATTATATTTTTTTTGTCAGCCTTAGGATGCTGCGGTTTATAGACGCTTCGGTCCGTAGTTTTCCGTGTTTGGGATAAGGTATCGCTGGATACTATTTTTAGAGTTCGGACTCAAGAAGATAGCGAGCGGACATAGGCGTCGTCATCTATCATTAACCTGGTTCGTGACTAGTTAAGCGTAGTACTTCTTAAGGAATCGGCCGTTTATTGGTTGGAAGGGTCTTTCGCCATGCATATCCATGAGCAAGTAAGCCCCACCTTGATAGACTTTGTCTATGATGTACGGGCCTTCATAGTTCGGCTCGAATTTCCCCCGTTTGGCACGATTGGGGATCATAGGTCTCTTGACCACTAGCACGAGTTCGCCTTGGCGGAATGTTCTCGGCCTAGTTAATCTCTCGTATGAGCACGTCATCTTTGCTTTGTAAGTCTCCAAGTTTTGCTGCGCCATGAGCCAGGTTTCGTCAAGGACGTCAAGCTCCTTAAGCCGAAGATGAGCATTCTCTTCGTATGTTAGCTCGTAATGAACCGCCACTCGTAGGGAGGGTAGCTCTATCTCCAAGGGGAGTACTGCTTCAGTGCCGAGTACCAATGCATACGGCGTTGTGTTTATGGCCGTTTTGAACATGGTCTGATACGCCCAGAGAGTTTCATGCAGTCTCTCGTGTCAGTCCTTCTTATTTCTGGACACCGTCTTCTTTATGATCTTCGTCAAGATCTTGTTGAAAGTCTCAGCTAGACCATTAGCTCGGAGATTATAGACCGAAGAGTATCTCCAGTCTATATTATGCTGTTGTGCGAAGCTGCTGATTTTGTGACTTCTGTAGGCTAGCCCATTATCGGAGATAATCCGTCGCGGAGTACCGAACCGATAGATGACGTGTGTCTCGAAGAAATGGAGGATATTCTCTGTCTTCACTTCTCTTAGCGGTACTGCTTCTGCCCACTCAGAGAAGTAATCGGTTGTCGCCAATATGAACCGATGTCCTCTGGATGATGCTGGTTCGATGGGCCCGATTATGTCAGTTCCCCACATTTCGAACGGCCAGTTAGCCACCGTTGGGTGTAGCAGATTTGGATGCTGGTGGATGAAGTCCCCGTGAATCTGGCACGAGTGGCACTGTTTCGCGTATTCGAGGCAGTCCTGAATCATCGTGGGCCAATAGTAGCCCATCCTTTTAATCTTCAGCTTCATCTTTGGCCCGTCTTGGTGAGAACCGCAGAGTCCATCGTGAGTTTCTTGGACGACTCTCCTTGCTTCTTCCGGTCCCAGGCATCTTAGCCACAGAGAGTCGAATGATCTCTTATATAGAGTATCATTGACGAAGGCAAAAGACAGAGCTCGTTTCATGAGCTGATGTCTCGAGGATGCATCTTCAGGTGTTCGATGGGATTTGAAGTAGTCTATAAATACTTCTCTCCAATCCTTATCCCTTTCCTGGTCTTTTATTCGTAGGGCCGTTTGCTTGGTTGCTCCTTTTTCTTCGGACGACTCCAAAGATATTTCTGCTGGTGCAAGAACCCAACGGCTTTGCACAACGATCCTTATGTCATCGAGGTTTTCGTCAGCCAGTTCTTTAGCGAGTTTGGCTAACGCAACCGCTTTGCTATTTTCCGTACGCGGTATGCTTTCCAAAACGTAGGAAGGAATTTGAGTCAACAATTGTTGTACCCTCTCGCCGTACTTCACCAACTCTGATTTGCACGTTTGATAGTCGCCGTTTACTTGACTAACGACTAACTGGGAGTCTTCGTATATGAGGAGGTTTTCGATTCCCATGTCGACGACGATCTCAAGACCTGCTATCAAAGCTTCATATTCGGCTTCATTATTTGTCCTGGGTTCTGTTAAGGAAAAGGCAAAGCGCATTATCCTTTTAATCTTCAGATGAGTTTGTTTAATGTGTCGGATTTTCCAATTCATCCTCCTGAACCTTTAACTGTTATACTTCCTAAATCACCCTTCCTCCTTTCCATCGTTCCGACCACGCAAAACATTATGCAGGAGGACTGTGAGCTTGAAAAATTTCTATTCGATCACAGAAGTTTGGACGCCACTAGTGCGTTCCTCTTTGAATCTGACACGGTTCTCACAGCCGATAACGATTACGAGTGCTTCACTTTTTTCAGACGATTTTGAAGACTCACCGCCCGAGTTTGAGTCCTTTGAATTTTTAGATGAGTTAGTTGAACCATCAGACTCGGTTACTTACAATCATTTCGAACCATTGATGGAATCTTTCGAGTTCGAGACAGTTTACTTAGGTGAGAATAAGACTATCCCTAAATCACTCCCCTTCGTCCTTTCTATCGTTTCGACCGCGCAAGAATCCGTCGCGCTTCCATTTTCAATAGATGGTTTACCAAGTTCAACGTACCCATGTTTTCTTGTGAATTTTGAGGGATTTGACCCTATTTCTCGACGGGTTGATAAATTAGCACAATCGCTTTTAACACATCGGTCATCACAATTTGCGCTAATTTATTCACTCAATTTACACCCTCAATTTCGTACTACACTTCTTTCTCTCTTCCGCCATTCTTCTCTGAATATACCGAGACCATATTCCACCCTTCTTCCTATACGGTCTCGTGTGTTTCTCAACTCCTTTCTCTACACTCCATTCTTCCACCAACCCCACCATTATAACGATAAAATTTTTGAATGGTTGGTGCTAAACTTTGGCCTATGTAAGGCCTTGTATAGTTTGATTTTTCTCCTCCTTAACTCTGAACTTTAATGTTTAAACAGTGGAAACACTGTTTCACTTAAGTTTGGGGGGGACCTTTTTGTATATATGTTTTGTTTTTCTTTCAAAAATAAAAATATATATAAAATAATAATAAACAGGGGAATACCGGCCATTTTGACCCTCTTGGTGTAGCATGACAGTGAGGACACTGTCAAGTTTAAGTTTGGGGGTGTGCTCGGTAAGCTTTCTTCCTTAGCATTCATATGTATATTTTTGCATTTGCATACTTATTTTAAAACCCATAAAAATTGAAAAATTTTAAATTATAAAAATTGAAAAATTCAATTTTGGTCATAATTAACTTGAGTTTGACAAATAGGTTAACTAGTTAGAAACAACTAGACCTTAGACTTAATAAATTAAAAACCCTAAAAATAATCTTTCTTAAAATTTAACGGTAGAAAGTATATGTTTTTGTAGTTTATTTATAAATAGGCAAATTTCTAGTTGACTTCTTGGGCTAAGTTAAAATAAGGTAAAAGTATTGATATTTTTATTAAAGTATAAGTCTGAAAAATAATCCCTAAGCTTAAGTCTAAATTTTGAAAATATATACCCTACAAATTGCACAAACACGAACCTTGAAACTTGGAATAGTAGAAGAGACCTTGAAATGCTCTTGTCTAAAGTCCTCAGTATAAAGGGAAATAAAATAAAAATACAAGTGTGAATAAAAAAAATGAACACTGGATTTTGTAATTACTTAAGGCTGCATAAATAAATAAAAATATTTAGCGAGGGTGCTTTATCACCTAGTGCCTTAGACCAACTGGTTTGGGAGTCACTGCTAAAGCCTTAGGTGTTACAAGACTAGGAATTACGCCTTAATGTGCAAACACATTTTGTAAACGGTCGTTAGTACCTCAAGAAGTATTAACGGTCGTATGAAAGATGTGTGAGCAATTTCATTTAAAAATTCACCAACTAAAAATACTTTGGACGATGGACAAGAGTATAAGAGCTTGATTTGAATTTCCAAGTGTAGGAGTGATATATACACACACGTAGGGGTATGTGATTGGGGTTTAGATGAGAGATAGGAATAAAAAATAGGACTTATATCTTTAATAGAGATGATAAAAATTCCTAAGTTGAGATAGAACACTAGAAGGAAACCTTAAAAGATGCTAAAACCTAAGTAAATTTACAAGAACATATATAATTTTAAGTTAAATGATAAGGAAGCGTGAAAAATATGGGTGAATAATTTCTGAGTCGAAGATAATAGAATTCCTTGTTGGAAAACCTAATTGGAAAATAAAAGTCAATAGGCCGAATTGATAGGATTTTGTGGGTAGTATCCGCTGAAAACCCTCAGGAGACAACACTCCTCCTAATAGGGACACCTAGAGGTTTAACGGCTTGTTGCACGAGCTCAGTGCAATCGCGTTTCCCTGCGAAAGTGAGGCTAGGTCTTTTTCGAGAATAAAACTAGGTTTGCTCGAGGACGAGCAAAAGATAAGTTTGGGGGTATTTGTTCATATCATAATTTTGCATTATTATATTCCCCATTCTTATTCATTTTAAAATAAACAGGTTCTTTTGATCCATGTCTGCTACATAGTTGCAGGTTACAGGTTCTCAGAACAAAACAGTGAAAATGATGGAATGATGATACAAAAGTGAGACTACGACCGACAAATGGAAGAATCTTGATCATGCCTACAGTTTGAGGGACAATGAAGATCAATGAACAAGTTCACAAAGTACAAAGGCAGCGCAAGGTTCAAGACTTCGACACGAAGCAAACGGTAAAGTCCACAACATCATTTCACTTTGGAAATCTGGAAGAAAACTAGAAGACAATCTGAGAAACCAAGTGAAGAAATAAGAAATCAAAGGCAACCAGAAGAAACCCAGAAAAATGCAGCCAACAAGCCCTCAACATGGCCGCGGAACCGCGGCCAAACATGCCTTCTGGCCGCGGATCCGCAACCATATGAAGCCCGTGTCGGTGCAATTTCGTGTCGGTGCGGCGGTGTGTTGACTAGTCTTCCTTAGGGTATATTTGTAAATACAGATATGAATTGATTGTAACCCTAGGGTTTCTATGCTCTATAAATAGAAATCATAAACCTCTCTTTGAGGCATGCCTCTTCTTGTGCCTCATTGTATTTATCAAAATTCAGAATTCAATTCCTGTAAATGATTGAAGAGAGCATCAAATAAAAATTAGAGTAAGTTTTCGTTTTATTGCCCTAGTTAATTTTCTTTCTACCCTAGTATAACTTTTATTATCTGCCCTAGTTAATTTTTATTATCTGCCCTAGTTAATTAGTTTAGAACATGTTTTTCAATTCCCTAATGAGTGAGTAGTTCCTCACTTGTTAGGGTTGGGAATAGGGAAGGTTTGAGAGATGAAAATCTCTCACTCTTTTTTTTGCCCATCATATATTTTTATAGGACTCCATGCATACATACACACACCACTCCCTACGGTACCCTATCCCATGAGGTAGCGGTGATACCGTAGTTTAAAAGACCGGTTGCGTATGTTTTCCATAGAGGTTAGGGTAAGAATTAAGAAAGGAAGGACAAGAACTTAGAGGAAGAAACATCGTTTCTTCCCGATGGTACTAATCCACTTTATTAATTATTACCATAACATCTCATAGATCTTAATTAGGGTATAGAAAGCGGTGAGAAATATTGACTTTCCAAACTTAACCTAAACCTGACCCTAGCAAGATTCTAATCCTAGTCTAGATCAACATTAGTTTTTAGATTTAATCAATCCAATACCGTTTGGAATTAACTCGTTAGAACAAATTGAGAATACACAAAATCCCTGTGGACCGACCCATACTCACCGGCTAGCTACCAAGCGACGCCGTTCTTGATTGCAGTAATTAATTCTTTGATCGTAAAACCTATCATTTCAATCAGTATCTTTGCGTGGATTCCGAGACGACGGAGTATGGCGTCAACGACTTCGGAAAGTAAGGATCAAAGTGAGTAGATCTATATCTATAGGGGAAGTCGGGTGGATGACGTATAGCACCCCCGTAAATTTATTATGGAAATCGATATATATGTAGAATATGATTAAGGAAACCATGTTAGAAACTTATGTATACGGTTAAAGGATTAGTAGGTGACATGATATGATAGAATTGATATGTATGAGATTTAGAGTAGTATAACATGAGATTTATAAGATAGAATGCATACGTAAAATGACTTGATGTGAGATATTAATGTGATGAAAGAGTATACGATTTGATATGATGACTTAGTGTGATATGTCGTTATATGGATACGAGTCAATATAAGATAGTTGATACCTTTGTCGGTCCCATGATATGAGATTAATACAGATGCGTCTTGGGATATAGGTATATAGATATATATAATATTGTGAATCTTGAGTGATATGTCATACGAGACCTTTGGTCTGTACCCTCATTGTCATAGAGGTTGATAGGATCCCTAATTGTTAATGCCGTCGTACGATGATTTACCGTACGTGATGAGCTTTATGATGATTGATCTGTACCCTTGACTAGAGGATGCCGTACGATAGATTATACCATACGTGATGTTGTGAGGCGAGATGCCAATTGATAGATTCACCGACTCGGTCATATTAGATACGTATACCTTATAGCTTTTAGCTGACGATTTACTTTATGTTACATTCATGTCATTCTCATTGCATTTCATATATATGTGCTAGTACATCTACACCATTATCGATGATACGTATGTTACACTTACACAGATTACCGGCTTACACACTTCATCATCGATAATTGCCATATCACTACATAGTAGAATTGCTGTATCATGATATGACTCGTTGCATAATTTACTTGCTATAGTTACATATACCCCTATGTGGTATTGTATTGACATTGACATTGAGACGTTGATTATTGTGCTATTGCGCATGTGAAATGCATCATACATACATGCTTATATGTAGATACACATATCTTGCTATAGCTACATATACATCATGCATACATACTTACATGTACACCCACATATCTTGCTATAGCCACATGTACACCTCATATGATATTGCACTTGATTTCGGAGGAATTGGGAACCGCATGATATATTTAATAACTTGATACATTTAAATAACGGTTTTCCCTTGATATGCTCATATTATTGTTCTATGTTGCATATATCATGTTTTCATGGATTTACGCATTGAGATATGGAGTTCATGTGATTTATGGATTTGAGAACCGTGGGGGTATTTTAAGAATTTATGTATTGTTTGAAAACCCGGTTTCTCTTGATATGATATTTCAGTGCGTCCACCATGAGTTTTCTCGGTTCTGAGACTTGTGTTAGAAACCTGATTCGAGGAGCGGTAGGTACCGTCTGTGGGTACATGGTGGACCCGATATGGTTCCCCGGGGCAAGAGGTGATTTTCGTGGTATAGACGATGAGCCTGACAGGAGGAGTACTACCTACAGGTGATAGTATTTGGACTCGGCGGATATCTGGAGAATACCGACCGGAGCTATGAGATGAGATAGGCCGATTCGTACTGCCGGAGCCCGCGGGCCGATTCCGCAGACGGAGCCTATGGTTTCATGATGTTGCGAGTGTCGATATTGGACACTCAGGTTCCATGAGACTTACCGATCTGAGAATGCGGTGCCTGAGCTATGAGGATTTACGTGTCGATACTGGACACGGATTTCATGATGTTTCGAGTGTCGGTGTTGGACACTCAGGTTTCATGATTTGATGTGTCATTGATGGACATACATTCTTTGATATCCTCATATATTTACATGCATATGTTTTATGATATTTACATATATGATATTATTGTGTCATTGGTTGACACGTGGATGATATCCACATGCATACTGGCATTAATTATATTGTTGGATGATATCCACATGCATACTGGCATTGATTATATTGTTGGATGATATCCACATGCATACAGGTATTGATTATTACATTGTTGGCACAATGTAGATACGGTCACCCTAGATATCATAGTATTACCTTCATGATATAGTTGACCTAGGAAATCGTTATTTATTGTGATTTCTACCTGTTGATGTTTTCTACTCACGAGTTGGCAACTCACCCCCGTTGTGCCACAGTTCTTGCAGGTTGACCGCATGGATCGGTAGCGGCATCGCTGGCACACAGCTTGTATTCGGGTGTTTTGTTTTGGTAGGTGGTACATGTTGGATCGTACCCCTCTTGTATTCATTTTCCTGTTGTATCTAGTCACTCTATCAAATCAGAAACTAGTATTTGTATATGTAGTAAGATTTAGAAAGACTGGTAGTTGCGAGACTTAAGCGATGGGTTTTATGTTTGCTTATTGGGTTGATATCTTGCTTTATTCATTATCTTTGTGTTGATCTTCACCGTTTGACGTCGTATACTTGTTTTATGACTTGCGTGGTTATGAATCTGCCATTTGGCGAAGAGCTAGCTCCCGCTTGGGGATGCCTTTTATACTATCATGTATTTGTGTTTTAGGATCAAAATATTCAAAGGAGGTGCTGCCCAAATTTTCAAAACATGAATCATGTTTTCATTATACCTTCATTTCAAACTTCATTTCTTTTATTTCTTAAAAAAGTTTAGATTTCTGGGTTTCAGCTTACTTGGATTACGTTACGCTTTTAGACGTTTGCGTGATTTAAGTGCTGGTCCGAGCTAATATTTCGTATCGTGACAGAGAGATGAGAGGAACTTACTATTTGGTAATATCGAGAAAAGGGTAAGAAAGAAAGGAGATGGTTTCGCGGCGTTGCGGGAGCTCCGGAAACGGCTTCGATTTTCGACGGAAGGAGCTTAGTTGCTAACTCCACTTGACTCCACTTGCATTTAGAAACTTTTGAGCTGGTTTTGCTAGAAATTTTCAGAATAGAGGGGAGCTAAAGCATGGGGTGGTATTTATAATGGATAATTAGGATTTGGGAATTAAAATTTTGGATTAAAAAGGTGTTAAATGGTGAATTGAAGGGTCTCTTTTTGATTGCAGAAAAAATCAAACAGTGCAAGAGAGTTAAGGGGAGTCAAAGGGGTGTGTGTGCAAAGCACGGAGCCATTTGGGCTCAATCAAACCGTCGGCGCCGGCCAATTGGGGAAACGGGCGGTCGAGATTGAGGCAATTATCTCGAGATTTGTGCCACGTGGGTATTTTGGTGTGTATACCTCATTGCGCCTGTTTGATTTTTCTGAAACTTTTCATTTCTCCGTGTATTGCACGTGCAACTCTTGGGCTTCCAAAAATTAAAAAGAAAAAATCTAAAAATAATTGGGTCTGATGGGATTCGAACGCACAGGCTATGTCACAGCATTGTATAGGTTTTACCAGTGAGGTACAGGTTGTTTCTTAATTTTATTTAACAAAAATAACTCTTAACTCTTACACAAGCTATAATACTCTTTTCTGTATAATAACAGGAAAATTCTGTACAGTGATTTCAGAGTCGTTACACCGTTGTTCCGTTCATGTGTTCGTTTTGTTCTGTTCGTGTTCGTGTCAGCATTTGTATACCGTTAGATGGTTTAACATTATTAAGTTTTTACAATTTTAGTTTATAATGTATATGAAAATATATCTAACTAATAATACCTAATAATAATAACAAACTATTCTAGTATGGTCAAATCGATAAATTGAACCGGTAGGAATTGATATGGTTATTTCTTTATATCGTATTTTGCACATAGATAACGGTTACAACTATAATCATCATGACATGTTTATACGATATTATTACGAAATAAACACTTCATCTAATTTAATACACCATCCCTGACATGCTTGTAACCTTCCAGACTGTTACTGTTTTGTTATCATGCTAATACATGTTTGCCCGTAATACTTACTAATACCAACAATTCTGACTTGTTGTCCTGATGAACGTAACATGTTGTCTTGATAGAAATAATCTGTACTTGCTTGTCCCTATGTTGGCATTAGGTAGATATTATATTCATATCTGACTTGGAAAACGAAATCTGGGAAAATCAGTAGTGTAAATGAAGTAACTCAAAAGGATATTACATATTTTCGTTGTTCCGGGGGTTAACGGAACAAAAACATTTTTGATTTATACATCCTGCATCCATGGTCTCGGGGGTAACAGGATATATCTTGCGTCCGTGGTCCCGAGAGGTAACGAGATATCTACTTTTGAGTTATATGGAGGAGTACATTAATTGATTTCAAATACCTGTAGGATAGATAACTAAGCAACATAAACCCATACGATATAATGATATGATTGATCCATTACATATTGCTCATTTATCATATGTTATTGTTGTTGCTTGTTATTTGTATACATGACATCGCGTTCTTGCAAACAGTATGCTAAATCACATTTTAATTATATTATTATGATATTTATAATGCACTGACGTTTGGGTTTTGCATGGTCCAGATCTTTTGACCTTATCACAGGAGGATCAGGAATATTTTGACAAGATTGCCGAGCGATGAAGAGCTTTCCGCTATTTTAGTTTAGTGATACTTTAGATTTATTTTCTAGTTATGAATTTTTTGTTTTATCATTGTGATCCCATAAGGGGCGAGCTTAGGATATTGTTTCTTTTATTGGATTTTTATTTGTTTCCACTACTTTTCTCGTTGTTATTTATTGTGGCAGTTTGGACATGAGATAGATAAATGTTTATTTTTTGTTCCTGATATCTGATTGACAGCCGTAATATGACTATAGAAGGATATTTTCTTACCATAGGTAGCCTAGTTGGCTTTTTTACATTTCATATTTATGTATTTTGGGAAGCGGGGCGTGACAGGTATTGTCAATGGGACCTGTAGAGTAATTTGCAAGAGCCCCATCCTTGTGCCAAGCATCCCTCAAGAAATCTATATCTCCAAACCCTATTAATCATTTAGAAGCAGAATCAACCATAGGCATAATTTGGAAAATTTTCTTCTATGCTGTTGAAGCATTCTTAGGACAATACCAGGAACCATTCTTCTTATATTTAGCTTCCATAAAAATAGCCCATAAACCTTTTTCAGACTTCAATTTCCATGCAGTTTTGATATTGTAAGTTTTAGCCAGCTCCTTTAATCTTCTCAAATTTAAACCACCTTCAGTCCATGACTTAAATATTCCATTCCAAGATACACAATGATGCCCTTTTTGTGGATCATTATTTTTCGGGGGGAAAAATCGCCATAATTGAGGAAATTTTCTGCATAATAGCTTGTGGAGGATTTGTAGCAGATAAAATATGTAGAGACATAGAAGATAAAATATGCTTTATTAATATAAGCCTTCCAGCTTGAGATAATAGCTTATTCTGCAGGTCCTGTGATTTGCTTCTGATTTTTCCAATCAAACCTTAAAAAAAAAATATTCTTGTATCTCCCAGTATATATAGCAGGCCCCAGATACATAAGAGGCCAGCTTCTTTTAGATATATGAGTTTGTTCCTATATTGATAAATTTGCAGAAGATGAAAAATCTTTTGATGCATAATAGACACTTTTGCTCCAATTTATTTTCTGCCCAAAATAATCTTCATAATTTTGTAAAAGTCAAAGAGCACTTTAACATTCTTTTTACATGCATTGGAGAAAATAATGGTGTCATCCGCATATAACAAATGTGTAATGTTAGGACAATTCTCTCTGGTTTGATATGCTTTAAGTATCCCAGAATTTGCAAGATAAGTAATTCATCTGCTTAATTGGAAAAGCCAAAAGTTTGCATAATTTTCTGAATAAAGCCCCATACCAGCCTATCAGAGGCTTTTTCGATATCCAGATTGAAGATAATATTGTGACCCCTGATTTTCCAGTTAATATCAGCCAATTCTTATGCAAGAGCTAAATTCTCTAAAATGCTTCTATCTTTTTTATGAAAGCCCCTTGATTTTGTGAAATGATTTTAGGCAGCAGCACAGCAAGTTTGTCTTAAAGAATCTTTGTAAAAATTTTATAGAAGAAGTTGCAAAGACTTATTGGTCTGTAATCAGCAATAGCACCACAATTTGCTTTTTTGGGAATCAAACAAATCAGAGTAGAGTTGACAGCCTTAGGCACTTGCTTATTTTTATAAAAATATTTAACTGCTTCAAAAATATCCTCACTGATTATCTGCCAGTTAGGTAAAATCTACCAGAAAATCTATCTGGTCCTGGAGCACTGTCTGGATCCATAGTTTTGATGCAATTATGTAGCTCTTCAAGTGTGGGAATATCAGTAAGTATATTGTTATCATCTTTTGAAATAAGATTTGGAATGATATGACTGCAATTAAAATCTGAGCTTAAATTTTGGGGGGAAAGCTTTCTCAAAATGAGAAGCAGCCATATCCATGATTTGCTGCTGATCTTCAATCCAAATACTATCTGTATTCTGCAGCTTAGCGATTCTATTCTGACAGCTTCTCATATTCACCCAGCTTTGAAAATATTTAGTATTTTTATCACCTTCAGAAAGCCACTTTATCCTGGATTTTTATCTCTAAAAGATTTCTTCTTGATGTAAAGTAATTTCAGAATCACTTTTAGCTTGCCACAAAAGTTGTAAATTTTCTTCAGATACATTATTATCAAATTCCTGCTGCCTCTGTTCTACCATATCTTCTGTACATTTAACTGCATTCTGAATGTTTCCAAATATCAAATTATTCCAGATTTTTAAAGTGCCCTTCAGGAAAATTTTGATAAAAGGATCAGCCATGACATTTAAATTTTCAGACCAACTTTCCTTAACTGCCACGAAGAAAGTAGGGTGTGTAGTTCACATATTTTGAAACTTAAACGACTTGGGTTCTTGAATAATAGGCAAAAAATGAAGTAAAATGGGAATGTGATCAAAGCAGCCTCTTGCTAGATGATCAATCTGAGTAATAGTAAAAAGATTCATCCATGCTTGGTTTATTAGACACCTGTCGATTCTGGACCGGGTTCTGTTTAAACCATCTTGTGCATTGCAATAAGTGAATTGTGTCCCTTGAAAACCACAATCTATGAGAGCATTTTGACCGATCATATTAGAGAAATCATCAATACTTTGTATATTTGGTCTACATCTCCCTTTTCTTTCAGATATTGAAGAAATTGCATAGAAATATCAACCAAGAATCCAAGGCAAGCTATTTTGCTAAGAGGAATGATTAATTTCATCCTAAAGTTTTCTTCTCTCCAAGTAAGAATTTTTGGCATAAATAGCACTAAGATAGAAAGACTGAGCTGAAGTTGTAAAAACCTTAGCTGTTATGCATTGTTCTGTAGAATGTATAATATCTAACTGAACATGTTGCTTTGAGAAGATCCAGATCTTATTATTAACATTGGTCCAGATTCTTTCAAAACCCATATTAAAAGTTATTAATTTTGCTTTTGCAAAATCAGTGAAGGATTCCATGATACAAAATATACCACATTTATTCTCAGCTGCTGTATTTTTAAGCCTTTGCTGTGACTGGGGATTAGCAATCCCCCCGATGTTCCAAAAACAAATATTCATATTATGAAAAATCATACATTTTCCTTGGGATTTTAATCAGCCTTAACCCAGTCCTCTTTGAAAGTTGGATATCCTGCTTCCTTCTGCCTTTAGCGGTTTTTTTATTTTTCCTTTGGTTATCATGAGCAGAATTATCACTACTTGTTGCTGTATTTTTCTCTTCTATTTTCTGTAAAAAGAGCTCCACTTTTTTAACTGTCTGCTTTCCTTCATCAATATATTTTTCTTTGAAGAAACCATATGCTCGAAAGAGAAAAAGGACAAGGGATAATAGTTGTATCCTCTTTTGAACATTGTAGAGCCTTACCAATACAATAATCTTCAGCAAAAGTGTTTGGTTTTTCAATTTTGGCTCTGATTGTGGCATGAAACATGAACTACTCTCTTGATCTGTAACAGTTGCTGTGATGTTCACTGAGCTTCTACGATCAACAAAATTATTCTATAAAGATCTGTTACCATCGTTGTAACTGCATTTTTTTATACTATCTTTCAATGCTAGACCCAATACAGTTTATTCACAAGCTATGATGATTTCTGAGCTTTTATTACCAACAAATTCTTGCACGTCTGAACTTCTGTTATTCACTTCAGCACTACTTTGCATATTGTATGTTTGTACTTTATCAATTACAACTTTCCAAGCAGGTAAGGAATTAGCATGTATTTCTTTATTTGGATCCAATACTGTTTCTTCACAAGCTATGATGATTTCTGAGCTTTTGTTGCAAACAAATTTTTGCACATCTGAATTTCTGTTATTCACTTCAGCACTACTTTGCATGCCTTCTTTTTGTGCTTTACCAACTACAACTTTCCAAGCAGGTAAGAAACTGTAACAACCCTAAACTTTCTATACTAAATTTTTCAAAAATACAAAAACGGACACCTGAGCCTGAGCACAAGTTATAAGTTTAATTTGCTTTTGAACAGCAAGAAAGAGCTTGTAGCTCACTGGTAAAGACTACATAGCACCTGAGTTCAAATCCCATCAGCCACATATTATTTTTATTGCATTTTCTTTTAATCTTTTAGAAGCCCAAAGATTTACACATGCACTACACATAAACTGAAGAGACACAAAATAAACAAACATGTTGAAAACGTTGCACACAGAGACAGGGACACGTGGCGATGATCCAAGCTCCCCTCTCCGGGAATGGACCGGCGAGATTACTCCTTTCCCCGGCTCCGTCGGTTCAATCCGATGGTAATGCCTCCATATTTTCACCCCCACACCTCTTCAACTACCCCACTCCTCTTACACTGTTTATTTTCTCTGCATATTTCCAGAGAACAATAAAATCCCATTTAATCCAAAATTTAATGCAGTTTTTAATGCATTCTTTCACCTCCTAAACCCTAATTTCCCCTATAAATACCACACCATCTTTCACCCCTCCTCATTCAGAATTTCCCCACAAAAACTTTCAAGTCCTATAATGTGCAAGTGGAGTTAGTAAAGGGCAAAATTCCGGCGAAGTTTCGAGAAGATTCCGGTGACGAAACGACGCCCGGACACTTCTCTCTTCTCTTGTTCCTTAGCCAGTAAGTTCCCTCTCCCTCTCTCTTCTCCTATCATAAAACTTTCAATTCTAAAAACCCGACAGAAGCGGAGTTAATCCAAAATCCGATTCGGTTTTTCTTTAAAACTCTACTTTTCTTAATCAATAAAATTCCACACTCTCACATATTGTTTAACAAATATAAACAAAACTATTAAAACCAGTTTCATTTCAAAATGTTCTTTTATGCAATTTTTATTGTATTATTACGGTAAAATACCACATACTTCATTTCCGACATAAAACAATATAAAACTTGTATTACCTTTAGATAACTCACGAGGTAATGACCTATCTCATCACAACACACATCTTTGGCATAGCACGATGAAGTTTTGGGAATATATTCATGGGATAATACGACTTTACAAATAAATACCATCAACTTACAAAACCATTTCTTTAAAAAGATGTATTAAACAATTCCTTACAATGTGCCTCTACAACCCATTTTGGGGACCCCGTTAGAGATGGTGCGGATTATCGCACATCATCGGGCCTAGTAGAGTGAGATACAGACCTCCGAAAGGAGCATTCGATCTCAATGGGATTTTAATGCATTTTTCTTTAGAAAATGAGATTTCTATAAAAATAAATAAAATTTATTTTTATTAAATATATATAACTGTTATCAAAATATCTATTTTAATAGTATTATATAAATATTCCAAGTTTTCTAAATCAAAGAAATCACCATTTCATGAAAATACAGTCCAAATACAACAATATTTCAATAAACTATCATATATTATGAAATTTAGGTTTTTCTCAATAGAAATTTCACTTGTATAAAATATACATCTATGAAAACCCTAAAGACGATAATTAAATTCTTGAGGTGTATTTTGAAATTATACCAAAACTGTTTTTACATAAAAAAAAACCCTCAAGTTATACTAAATTATAATAAGGACCCTAGTAAATATAGGTTTAAGCGGGACCAGTCTCTTGAGCCTCAGGGAGCCGGAGATATGGGTGCTTGCCTATTTAAGGTAGACAATCTAACAAACAGTGTTATCAACATGGTAATTGTCTTGAAAAAAGACACAAATCCTGCCGTCCATGTGCAGCAGTTACCGATAATATCAAAACAAATTCAGGAGTTCAAGTTCTTTTCAAAGTGTCTGACTCGGACTGAGTCTCAATCTAATCAATCTGACTTGAATATGATTTAAGTATAAACTACAATTCACCATGAATCCATCTATTCAATCTATATTGACTGAACCGAACCATGAATATACTCCGTTTACATGACTCTCCATTTACATCTATTCCATTTACTGATATCATGATTTCGCCAAGTCTTACATTTACTACAAGACAATACAGACAATACAATACAAGCAATACATAAGACACTACAGGGTTTATAAAGGGTAAACTGGTACGAAATATGTTAAAGGTGGCACGAGTTGGTCACTTAAGACGTAATTACATTCATACCGTTGTTCCGTATAATTTTCGATGAAGCCTTGTACTACGGGTTACCAAAGTCCACGGTGTAAGTTGGACTCCTCTCGTATATACTGGCATCTTCTGTACCAAGCTACAAACACTACGTTAACCTAACAATCAAATATTATACTAGATATACTCTCTTTTCTATCTATTCTACTTCTCTCCTTCTTTGGGACTTACCGAGCGATTGTTTGCTGACGACATTCCTATTTCTCTTTTTCTTGGAATGTTGTCAGGTGGATCGGACGCACTAGAGCTCGAGACCAGCCAGGAGCATTTGGAGCAGTACACTGAAGACCCGAAGCATTAGACTTTACTTGTACATTTTCATTTCAGTTATGCAATTGTTTAGGCATCGCTTTCTATTCATGTATTTACATTTCAGTTGTACCTGTAAAAGAATGTTTAATAAATAAAGTTGTTGTTTATTTACATTCATGTCTCTTGTGTACTTACTTTATATTGCTTATATACGCTTAGCATGTTTACTTCTAAGTAAATACGTAGCGGGTCTCGCCGCGTCCCCTTCCCGTATACCGGGAAGCGGGGCGTGACAGGAACTAGCACGTATTTCTTCATTTGTGACAACTTTAGCTTTGAATTTCTGAGATTTAAAGTTGCCTGCCTTCTTATCCCATTGTCTTAAGTTTGTGGAAGTAATCTGTTTTGATTGATCAACTTCAAACTGAGATGCCTCTTTTGCATACCCTTTGAATTTTCTACAATTCAAAGTTGAATGTCCTGTTTTGTGATAAACTGTGCAATGCTCAAATTTCTTCTCAAAGTAAAAATTCTGAGCAATTCTTGAGCTTGGTAAAGTACCCACCCAAATTTTATCAGGTAAAGCTTTCTGTAAATCAAGTTCAATACGAAGTCTAGCTCTATCAGTTCTTTGCATTTTGAGTGTGACTGGGTCCACAACATGTAATTTCCCAACTGGTTTGATAATAGCTTTCAGTATCTCAAAGTCGTAAAAGTTTAGAGGCAGCTCAGGTAAAGTAATCCAAGCAGGTACTATGCTAGACTCCTGATTAAAAGAGAAGAAAGGGTCCTGAATACAAACCCTTAAATATAGATGTGTTTAGATAACCAGGTCTTCAAAAAATCTGCTCTGCTTGAAAATTGTAACAGTTGTGTCTTCTATCAAGTGTAGTGACTAAAATATTCTCCTGCAAATTAAACTTTTGCTTTATAGCTGCCTGAATATCCATGAAATAGGGTTTTCTATAAGCACATTTGGCTATCAATGCAAGCTATAAGTGATCTGATGATTGTTGTATCTCTGACTCAGAAAAATAAATTGCAGGGGATCCATCTTCATCAATAGTAACATCTTTCGCAGAAATTTTTAAATTCTCAACAAAAAAAAAATTCTCAAAAATTTCCTATTTTTTTTTCAACATATCACCATAAGATGGCTTTAGTACATTTTGCATACTTTGTTCAGAAGTAACCAATTTTCCTGCAGATGCTTGATTGTTCAAAATAGCATCATATGAGGGCTTCAGAACAATATTTACATTTTCTTCTGCAGAATTCCATTGAGTTTCAGATTCCTTTAATTTCAGATTAGTAGAAGAAGAAAACTCCGATACCATGTCCAAGATAAGTCGAGATTCTAATGTATTTTCCCCAGTTTTTTCAATACCCTTCTCCAAAACTTTCTCTCTAACAACATTTCTTTCAATTCTTTTCTCAAAAGTCAAAATATCATGATACTCATAGGCTAAAACCGAGAATTGATTACAAGCAGAACCAGTATTCATGGTATAAAATGTAAAAATACCAAAAGTTGTAATTCAATCAAGAAATGAAGAGATGATCTGGAGTACTGTAAAGATTATGTTTACAGCGGCGAAAAATGTATCGAAAGTTTCAATAGCATTTTTCGAGGGATATCAAGAAGCCTCCTTAAGAAATCCAACCGCTACAAGAATTAATCAGCAACAAGAATCACCAAGAAACTCAGCAATCAAGATTCCTCTCAACACCAAAATTCACCACAGCAGAAATCAACGCACGCAATCCCCACAACAATGAAAATATTTTTAAAAATCTAATTTTTGCATAAAATCAAAAAATTGAAAAAGGCATCCAATTATCCAAGAATATTAACTCATTGATTGATTTGCATAAAATTTGTGATTCAAATATTTTATACTATTCGAAAAGATCCGTCCGAAGCTACTCACTTTCAGATTCCATTGATTTTCTTATATTTTAGCTAATTAAAATTCATGTTCCCTTATTAAACAATAAGACCATATATAAGCAGGTTAATCATTTAAAGCCGTTCATTATGAATGGACGGTTAGATATCATCAAATGGATTAACTAATGCTAATGTTGATGATCTCAATCCCATAACATCTCTATCAAATTATCGGATCCAATTAGAATTCAGATTCATTAAGAACCTTCATTAGTGGAGCTGATCTTAATACTGTGTGGATGTCGAGTTGTGTTATCATGCATAAAGCTTCAGTTTACTATAAAAACATATCGTAGAATGGTCTTTGAAAACTTGATTGCAACCTCGTTTTCTTTTGTCTATGAATTGTATTTCTATTACATCTTTTTAAGCAGAATCGTTAGGCAAGTTTCCCTGTGTTTAATTTAGCGAAACAACAAAACTTCACATGTTGTTAATTGATATGGTTTATGGAGAGGATAGAGCCCTGCCATTTTAGATTGCAAGCCCTGCATCGCAAGTGTGTGCTATGTTTTTCTAGCATGATAGTTTATTGGTTACATTCTAGGAGCCAAAAGCAGAGTTCCATGAATAATTTTTTTAAGATTTAGTTTTATTTTACTTTATAAAGAGAAGTCAACATATGATGCATTAAAAACTAAAAGAGCTACGAAATCTGCTGCCGATTGACTTCACCCGAATCAACATGATACATGTCTGGGTATATTTCAATGGTTTATCTGAAAGTTGACAAAGTCTATATTGTCACATATTGTATTGGATATTGACAGAATTTGAAAATCGAATAAGATAGAAAAACACCAAAACGGCGTCAGGAAATTGGTTAATTGGTAAAGATACATGGATTTTGTGTCCACCCTTCTAGTGTTTTCTCCTTGCATATGTAAATCTAGTGTTTTCTCCTTGCATATGTAAACTTAATATAACTTTTGATGGAAAAGTTCACTTAAGAATGTTGATGAACTTTCATTTATGGTATGTTTGGGAAATGTAAGGAGAAAAGAAAGTAGGAACTTGAGAAATTAAGAAATTGAAATAGTGAGAAAGTGACAAAAGTTTGTTTGGGCAAAAAAAAATGAGAAAATGATGATAAGTTGGAGCTTATTTATAATTATACATGTTTCGAAAATGTTGACACATAAAAATTTGTCGTGTTCGTTCATATAAGAAATAACTAATCATATAAAAATTAATATGGTAATATATAATTTCACTCTAATTTGAATTTCACTTAAATTTCTAGTTTAGTTTATCTTAGGATGTGCTCAACGTGGGCAGAAAATGAAACCAATTTTCTATATATTCCCAAAAAATGAAACTAAAAGAGTGGTAATCATTTTCTCAATTGAATTTTTATTTTTACTAAACAACATTTTTAAAGGAGTTCTTTAAGAAACAAACGTTGGATTTTCCTAAAAATTGATATGCCAAAATCAGAAGAACACAAATTATTTTCATTTTAAGGCTTATGTATTAAACATCCTATCCTCATCTCCAGGATTACCAAAATATAAAGTCTAGCGGTTAAAAATTGAAACAGATATACAACCTGCCACAGACTAATTTGACTCATCTAATTTGACATCTGGACGTTCTTTTGCTAAACCTTGTTTGCCTCTAAACCTTGTTTACCTCCAATATTTCATCATTTTATCAGGATACTTTTATCATGATACTATTCATTAAACTTTCTATTATGATATGAAATAGGATCATCAAAATTTTGAATAATATATTTTTTCACATATGTAAAACTAATACAAACTCTGATAAAAAAAAATTCATTTATAATATAAGAGAGCATGATAGACTGATATAAATTTTAATTAGCAATCCATTTAAAATGTGTGAGTAGAAGAGAGATCACACACTTCATTTTACTTTCATGAAAAGTTTTTTTATGCAATTAGGATGGTGACCGGAAAGCGTCAAGTCATGCAATCAACTATGAGTAAAGTTTAGTATACTCGCAGTCGCAATCACACAACTAACACAATAAATATTGCAGCAGATATTTTTAGGTATATCATTAATTTGTTGATTCTAGTTTAAACAACAAGATTGATTGATTCTTGCTAGATTTGAATTTCCAAACCAACACTTGTTGCTGGGATTGCTCCATCCATTTTGTTTGATCCCTTGTTGCTAATTTGATCTTTTTCTCACTGATGATTTGAATTTTCTTTATGAAAATCAAAACTTTGCTAAGGCCCTTTCGATTGACAAATTTTAAGGCTTATGTATTAAACATCCTATCCTCATCTTCAGGATTACCAAAATATAAAGTCTAGCGGTTAAAAATTGAAACAGATATACAACCTCCCACAAACTAATTTAACTCATCTAATTTAAAATCTGGACGTTCTTTTGCTAAACCTTGTTTTCCTCCAATATTTCATCATTTTATCAGGATACTTTTATCATGATACTATTCATTAAACTTTTTATTATGATATGAAATAGGATCATCAAAATTTTGAATAATATATTTTTTCACACATGTAAAACTATTACAAACTTTGATAAAAAAACGTTCATTTATAATATAAGTGAGCATGAGTGAGCATGATAGACTGATATAAATTTTAATTAGCAATCCATTTAAAATGTGTGAGTAGAAGAGAGATCACACACTTCATGTTACTTTCATGAAAAGTTTTTTATGCAATTAGGATGGTGACGGTAAAGCCTCAAGTCATGCAATCAACTATGAGAAAAACTTTTAGAATCAATTTGGAACTCTAATTTAATAATTCATTTCATGGCATCCGATATTTCTTTCTAATGAGTCAATTTTCATTAAGTAGGACTTTATAAGGTTCTAATAAGTCAATTTTCATTAAGTAGGATTTTATAAGGTCTTCCTATTCTTATGTATATGTTCTGTTACAATGATTGTTAACACCAAATTAAAAATGTATTTGTTTATTTAATATATTCTATGTAATATTAAAACAATTTTAAACATGTTATAAAGTATTATATAGGCTAGCGCATATAGTCTATGGTCAACATCAAAGTTGTTAAATCGTGATTTGAATCGTATATCGTTTTTCTATTGTATCGTATCGTATATCGTATTGAATAGTATATTGTAAGATACGATAGTAACTTGTGCCAAATTCAAGCAATTAAACATATAGCTATGTATTTCATAACTGTATAATTAAATGAGCAATATAGAATAATATATTGAAAAAATATAATATTTAGTATACCCGCAGTCGCAATCACACTACTAACACAATAAATATTTACATATATGCAAGCACATTACTTATTAATCATTAAAAGTTATGTGAACAATCATGATAAATAAGATAATTAAGCAACATAATACTATATAGTCTAAAATATAAACCACATACATAAAGATTAACATAAGCTTCATAATAATATTTTCTAATCAATTTCACAGACCATAAAACATAAAGTGAGAAGTCAAAGCGAGATGGCGAGGTGAGCAAATCTAAGTCGAAATCGAGAGAGGAGTCGAAACGAGGAATTTGGGAGCAGCTTGAAAAATTAGGGTATTTTGTAAGAGAAATTGAGTGTATGTTTGGATCTTTAAACCTAAATAATTCAGAACCGGCCTGTTAAGTTTATATCCGACCATTAAACTGAATTGCATCATATCGTGAATCATATCGAATCGTACGATTTGATGAGTAAAGTGATATATCTATACGACATGTATCGAAAAAGCTCTGAATCGTATCGAATCGTATGATTCATATCGTAAATCGTACGATTTTAACAACAATGGTCAAGACTCTTTTGCAAACACCATTGCTTTATAGGTAACTAGTTTTTCTACATATGTGATCATGGGCGGATCCTCCTCTTCAACAACCATTATATTTTTCCCTCAAACTTCAAATATATGATATCATACACTTATTTTTGTAGCAATACTAAACTTAGTATATTGTTTGCCAAAGATAACCTATAAATTCCCTGTTCCTCCATAATTTCTTTTTTCCTTGTTTATTTTCTCGTTTAACTTTTGTAATCTTAAGGGGGTGTTGGTGCAAAGGTATTTAAAAAATACAGAATGACAATCTTTGTGTTTTCAAACTTGAGTGTTCGTGGGAGAGAAATTTCAAAGTGGAGTGTTAGTGGGGAAGAGTCTTTAATTGTGATTTTAAAGTTCATGCTATAGGGGAAAAGTTTTTAATTGTGATTTTAAAGTTTGATGTCAACGGAAATATAGTTTAAGATGCAACGTATTTTGGTGAAATCACAAACATAACTAACTTGAAAACCAATCTCTCTCTCTCTCTCTCTCTCTCACACACACACACACAAAATATATATATATATATATATATATATATATATATATATATATTACCGTGCATGTGGATTGAAAGATTCTTGCATCTTATAAAACAAAATAATGAATTTATTTTATACACGATACTCATTATAAAAATACTAATATTAAAAAAATATCAATTTTTAGGGTTAATGTGAAATTTGATATTTTATTTATCATGGTACAGATGCAGTAAATATTCTCGTATATTGAGCTCATTATAATGCTAGTATTCCGAAAAAATTGAAAATTTTAAAAGTTCATTTTAAATATATGAGTAATTTTTGTGTGAAGCAATATTTCCTCCAAGTGGCATAAGAATTTTACATATGTTTTTGCAAATAGCATCAAACAATTCTAGTTATGACACTTCAATATAAGTTATATAATAATGAACAAACTATCTTTAAAATTTCTATCAAATTACTGGTTTGGATCCGTTAAGAAATTGATTAACCCATCAATTTATATAGCTTGCAAATAGTATCATACAATTCTAGTTATGACACTTCAATATAAGTTATATACTAATGAACAAACTATCTTTAAAATTTCTATCAAATTACTGGTTTGGATCCGTTAAGAAATTGATTAACCCATCAATTTATATAGCTAATTCTCTTCAGAATAAACCCGCAAAACCCCAACCCTAATCAATCTTGCATCTCAATGGAGAATTCCAACCTCAACGGCCTCAAATCCATGCTAAAAAAACCCTAGCAATTCCACAAGTGAGTTCATCTCTCATCTATTCATTCTTCAAGAAAGCTCATTCAATTATCATATCCCAATCGTCTCCAATCTATGAAGCATGAACACTTCTATTTGCTTACTGTATCCGTGTCCGACACATATCGGACACTCCGACACTCGCTCAACCCTTGTCCGACGCACTTTAGCCATGTCCGTTCATGGCGGTAGTGCTCGACACTTCTATATAGCAAGGAAGATTGAAAAATAGGTGATGATGCTCGAGATCGGCGATCTCCCAGATCGTGACACATGGCAGATGACGTGTCCCAAAACTTGCAAGAAAGGACCAGGAACCGTACATCGGTAAAATACCCCGGATCTGCGACCTATGGACGTAGCCGACCTTCTGCGACCGTCCACACTTTTCCTGTACCCATCTTACAAACAACCATTGGCTCACCTCCGAGCCCCCTGCACAATTGGCCTCCTCGGCCCTCTCAGTTCGTCTCCGAGCTACCGAAGAACCAAGATATCTCGGCTTCCCGCTCGTCCCCGAGCCTCCCGCCGAGCTCATCTTCCTCGGTCTCATCAAACGACCAACGACACCAATCGCAGGCGCAACCGTCTCACTTCCACGGATCTCGCCATGCGCGAGACATCCGCCGGCCACGTCCTGCGTTCCACGCCATCACGATCCCCCATTAATGAGCCTGTCTCGTCATTAATGCGGGATCCCTCCTATCACACGGGCGTGACGTCGCGAGCGTAACGGCCGGCGTGATTCTCGCGCCTGCCTGCCTGTTGCCACCACTATATAAACCTCTCTTTCAGACGGTTCAAGTAAGTCATTCTTTCCTCACTAGGCCGTTACTCTGCTCAAATATCCGGTCTAACTTGATCGTCGGAGGGTCCTCGGTGGCACAACCATCCCGGGACTTCCTTGCAGGTAGCATGGCCATAACAACCTCAAACCCATTGAGATCCACACGCTTCAGGAGGCAACTTCCAACTCAATCTCAGCTGTCCATCGTCGCTTGCAGCAGATCTACAGAAGGTAACATCTTGACGAGATCCGACATCCATCAGCTGGCGCCGTCTGTGGGAAAATCTTGATTCCACTGAACAAAGTTCACCTTCCGATCTCAACTCAATAGTGAGCGATCACCGCGACGATCCAAATGCTAGCCGTCGCCTCCCCCACAACGAAGGCGCGGATGAATCTCCTCCCCCGAACGCCATCAACGTCTTAGCCGTCCGGATAGATCGACTCACATCCGTCGTGGACGCGCTCATCCGTGTCCAAACGGAGGGGCAAGCTCCCCAGGTCGCCGCTTCACCACTTCGGGACCGGGACCCCTACAGAGGGAGAAAAGAATCTGCTCGTGTCGGCACTGCCGACCACCGCCTCGCTGCCTCCCACGGCCGCAGATCTCCCAGGCCAACATATTCTATGACCCGCTGGGCGCCCCACAGTTCAACACCAACGTCTATCGCCAGAGCGCCTCGCCCCGAGTCTTTTCGCGTCCCTGTCCCTCCTGAGGAGATGTTTGTCAGCTCGCCTGCGTCCAGGCATGACCGACACCCCCTCCCTCGACGGGGTCGCGCGAACGGGACTCGTCACGGCAGCTCAAAGACTATCTCGCTAGGGGACCTAAGGAACCTCATCAAAAGGAATCGAGGCTTATCAAAAATCATGGTCGTGTCGGCAGGGGGTACGTCAAGTACTTACGAGACTCAGCACCCCACGCCGGCTGTAGAGGCCAACAGCCGTCCGAGGAAGAAGGCCAGGGAGACCGAGCCGATCATTTTTTACAACAGGGACCTCCACGGCATATCCCTGCCCTACAACGACCCTCTGGTGATTACGGCCCGGGTCCACCAATACGATGTACATAGGATACTGGTCGACTCGGGAAGCTCGACGGACATTCTCGTGTACGACTGCTTTTTGCGCATGGGGCTCACCCCAGCAGACCTAAGGCCGACCTCCCACGTCCTTTCAGGATTCACCAACCACTCCATCTCGGCGGAAGGGGTAATTACTCTGCAGTTGAACGTCGGGGAGGACGGCCGTACGCGAACAGCGCCTGTGGAATTCATCGTAGCGAGAATCCCATCGGCTTACAACATCCTCCTCGGCCGCCCAATGCTGAACTCCCTCCGGGCCCAGATATCGACCTACCACCTGGCGATGAAGTTCCCTCTCGACCAGGGCGGGATAGGTCGGGTCTATGAAGACCAGCGGATTGCAAAGGTTTGCTTCACCGCAACATCTTCGTTTGAGCGGCCAACCGACGATGTCGAGGGTGAAGGTGACATCAGGGGTTCCCTGGACACTCGAGACGAGCAAAAAGAGGTATGAGGGACCCCGGTGGAGCCACTGACAGAGATCCCACTCGTAGAAGGGGACGACGAAAAAATCGTTCAGATCGGATCGCTTCTGACAGGAACTCAGCGAGATGACCTAGTTCATTTCCTCAGAAACAACTCCGACATGTTCGCCTGGGCGCCTGCCGACATGCCTGGGATCGACCCTAAAATCATATCTCACAAGCTCAGGGTAGATCATACGGCCCGACCCGTCAGGCAGAAAAAACGAAGCTTCGTCCCGGTCAAACAGAAGGCCATCGAGGACAAAGTAGATCGGCTCCTTGCCGCCAACTTCATTCGGAATGTACCCTATTCGTAGTGGCTGGCGAACGTAGTTCTGGTCAAAAAGTCGAGCGGGAAGTGGCGCATGTGCGTCGACTTCACCGACCTTAATAAGGCATGCCCCAAAGACAACTATCCCCTTCCTCGGATAGATCAGCTCGTCGACAGCTCGGCAGGCCACGAGCTATTGAGCTTCTTGGATGCCTTTTCCGGCTACAATCAGATCCGTATGAATCCGGCAGACGAAGAGCTTACTGCATTCACAACGGACCGGGGGTATACTGCTACGAGGTGATGCCCTTCGGCCTCAAAAACGCCGGAGCTACGTACCAGCGATTGATCAACCGCATGTTCAAGTCACAGATCGGTAGGAACATGGAAGTTTACGTCGACGATATGCTCGTCAAATCAGTCTCGTCGGTCAACCACGCCAAAGATCTGGGTGAGACCTTCGAAGTATTCTGCAAGTTCAAGATGAAACTGAACCTCGCCAAGTACACATTCAGGGTCACCAGAGGAAAGTTCCTCGGTTTCATGGTCACCCACCGTAGAATCGAAGCTAACCCAGAAAAAATCGACGCTATCCTCAACATGGCCGTGCCCAAGACCAACGTCGAGATCATGCGACTAACAGGGCGGGTAGCCGCTCTGAGCCGTTTCATGTCGAGGTCTGGGGAGAAGTGCCTCCCGTTCTTCAAAGCTCTCAGGAAGATCCCGAGGTTCGAGTGGTCAGAGGAGTGCCAGACCGCCTTTGACCAATTAAAAAGGCACCTTGCGACGCCACCGCTGCTCAACCGACCAGTTGAAGGAGACGAGCTATCACTGTATCTGGCGGTATCCGACCAAGTAGTGGGCTCAGTGCTCGTCCGAGAGGTCAACGGAGTGCAGAAGCCGGTATACTACGTGAGCCACGTCTTCAAAAACGCAAAAACAAGGTATCCAGCCATAGAGAAGATTGTTTTGGCACTCATTGTGGCCTCAAGGAAGCTACAGCACTACTTCCAGGCGTACACCATTCTCGTTCTTACCGAGCGCCCGCTGGGGGCTATCCTCGCCTCACCCGAATCTTTGGGCCGCTTAGAGAAGTGGAGGTGGGAGCTGTCCCAATTTGATATAAAATACCGCCCGGGGCAGACCATCAAAGCACATGCCCTAATCGATTTTATCGTCGAGTGCACCATCCCCGGTAAGGAACTGGAGTCCACGCCAACCCTCGCGACTCAACCCTCGATCGAGGGAAGGCCCCATTCAGTCCCTGAGTGGATTATTTACGTCGACGGATCCTCGACCGAGGAAGGCTGTGGTGCAGGCCTCATTATTAAAGGCCCGAACGAGGCAGAAATGGAGTATTCTTTGAAGCTCGGGTTCAAGGCCTCAAACAACGCGGCAGAATATGAGGCCCTACTGGCTGGACTGTGCATGGCCTCCGGGCTGGGGCTGAAAACAATTCGAATCCGCAGTGACTCAGCTCTAGTCGTTGGCCAAGTGACCGGCCATTTCGAAACTCGGGAACCTCTAATGGTGAAGTATCTGGCCGAGATAAGAAGACTTTGAAAGAACTTCGACGAAGTCCATATAGAGCAAATACCCAGACAGCTCAATGCCCAAGCCGACGCCCTGAGTAAACTGGTTTCATCCTACTCGGCCAACAACAAGCGATCTATGCTCTTCGAGATCTTGCCATGGCCCAGCGTGGAAGACGGGGCGATGACACTTCATGTGTACACAGCCTAGGAAGAAGACCGAGACTGGAGGAAGCCCCTCGTGGAATTCCTAAGGGAAGGTACGCTTCCAGAAGATTGGGGAGCAGCCCGCCGTCTCCGGGCCAAAGCCCGTCACTTCTTCTGGAGCAATGGGAACCTTTACAAGAAGTCATTCACTCAGCCCCTGCTCTAGTGCGTCGAACCCCACGAAGCCGACCACGTCCTCCATGAAATCCACGAAGGGGTCGACGACGCATACCAAGGGGCCCGCACCTTAATCCAGAAGGCATTGCTCTAGAGATACTACTGGCCAACCATTCACTAAGACGTACAGAAGCTCGTCGGGAGATACAAAAGTTGTCAACTCCACGGAAGCATACCTCGCCTTCCGGCTATCGAGCTAACCGCCCTAACTTCCCCATGGCTGTTCGCCCAGTGGGGAATGGACATGATAGGCCAGTTCCCTACCGGTACGGGTGGGCACAAGTATGTCCTCGTCGCAGTGGATTATTTCACGAAGTGGATCGAGGCCATCCCCATCAGGAAACCGGATGCCACTATACTATCAAGTTCCTGCAGAACAACGTGATATTCCGGTTCGGCATCCCGAAGTGTATCATCACCGACTATGGGACGAACTTCGAAAATGAGAAAGTGAAGGAATTCTGCAATGAGTATTATATCCTCATGAAGTTTGCCGCGGTCGCAAATCCCCAATGCAACGGGCAAGATGAAGTCGCCAACCAGGATGTCCTCCAAGGTCTCCAGACCCGCCTAGAAGGACGCTAAAGAAGTTGGGTCAAGGAATTATCCAGGGCCCTATAGGCCCTGTGCACCTTAAAGAAGACCCCCACCGGGGAACCCCTTTCAGTCTCTGCTACGGGACCGAGGCAATGGTCCCGGCGGAGATCGGGCTACCCAGTCACCGGGTCGAATATTTCGACGACGAAGCAAACACCACGGCCCTCCGGACCAACCTAGACATCTTGTTGGAGAAACGAGACCAGGCTCAGATCAGAGTTGTCGCCTATCAGCAGCAAACCGTCCGATTCTACAACGCGCGAGTCAAGCATCGCTTCTTCAGGACCGGAGACCTGGTCCTGAGGCGAAACGAGTTCGTTGATCAAGGCAGGCTGCATAAGTTTTTCCCTAAATGGGACGGTCCCTTCCTCGTCTCCGAGGTCCCTCCTGGCGGGGCCTACCGCTTGCAAGACGCGAACGGGCGTAAGATTCCATGGCCTTACAACGTTGAGAAGCTCAAGCTATACCAGTGAGCGGAATATCTACGTGTGTGTTTCTTCTTTCACAAGGACAATGTAAACTTTTCTAAAGTCCTTTCTATTTAAATAATAAGAAAGGAACACTAGGACATTGCGAAAAGAAGAATTTTATTCATTCAAAAAGGTACTGTGGGCTTCTCAGCCTTACAGTAAAAGAAAAGGTTACAACAGAGGTGGAACGGGATCAAAGAAGTACTCCTGGTGATACTCAGAGTAGATTTTCGTTAGCCGGGACCTAGCCGCTGCAGCCTGCTCTTGCCGACGCTACACGTGATCCCGGGTCGCCATAGAAGCAGCCGACCCTCCGCCCTCTGAGCCTCGGCCCACGATGTACCTCATCTTAAAACACTCTATAATCAAAGCCAAGGATCGATCGTGCCTGGCTTCTGAGATGAGGCCGAACAAAAAGATCGAATGCACCTTGTCGAGCGCCTTGTCCAGAAGCTCCTCAGTGAAGGGGTTGTCCAACCCCGGGGATCTCCTCTAGATCGCGTACATCAACATCTGAAGCAGAAACGACTGCCGAGGGAGAAATCGGCCGAAGTGATCCTCGAGGCGCTGAACCACTCCCCGGTACCCCCCTCGGCCAGAGATTGGTCGTACAAGGAGATATCACCAAGGGTGATGATCTCTTCGATCAAATACACGCGCCCAGTCATCTCAAAAGTAAGCGGTGCCGAAGGAGCTGCCATCTCCTTTCCTATTTATAACTTCAAACAGAATCTTCAAGGACCTGGATTCTCGCGCGTACCGGCGTGAATCTTAGGAATTGCAGCAACTACTCCAATGCCACGCCGCCACATGGCGAAACTGACGCGGCTTCCCGAAACTTTCTGCCTTCCCCCGTACGTTCCTGACGCGTGTCGTCCGTGACTATTACCCTTCCCGATGCTCACACGTCGGGAGGGTCGGGCGAATCCTTGCATGACCGGGCAGCAACCCTGCTCGGCCCATCCTCGGCAGGCCTCTTGCGGCCCCTCCCGCGCTAAGAATACAAGTCCTCACCAAGAGGCAACCGGGCTCGTCCTTACTTAGTTATCCGTGGCTAGTAGTTCCCTACCCCACAACGCCAGGGATCGAAGCCCTCACCAAGAGGCAGCCAAGCGGCTACCCTGCTCGGCTATCCTTGGCTGGTAGTTCACTGTCCCGCAACGCCAGGGATCGAAGCCCTCACTAAGAGGCAGCCGAGCGGCTACCCTGCTCAGCTATCCCTGGCTGGTAGTTCGCTGCCCCACAATGCCAGGGATCGAAGCCCTCGCCAAGAGAAAACCGGGCAGCAACCCCGCTCGGTCCATCCTTAGCAGGCCTCTTGCGGCCCCTCCCACGCTAAGAATCTAAGCTCTCACCAAGAGGCAACCGGGCTCGCCCTTGCTCGGTTATCCCTGACTGGTAGTTTCCTACCCCGCGACACCAGGGATCGAAGCCCTCGCCAAGAGGCACCGGGCAGCAACCCTGCTCGGCCCATCCTTAAGGATCCAAGCCCTCGCCAAGAGGCACCGGGCAGCAACCCTGCTCGGCCCGTCCTTAGCGGGCCTCCTACGGTCCTTCCCGCGCTAAAGATCAAAGCCCTCGCAAGAGGCACCGGGCAGCAACCCTGCTCGGCCTGTCCTTAAGGATCTAAGCCCTCGCCAAGAGGCACCGGGCAGCAACCCTGCTCGGCCCATCCTTAGCAGGACTCTTATGGCCCCTCCCATGCTAAGGATCGAAGCCCTCACAAAGAGGCAACCGGGCTCGCCCTTGCTCGGTTATCCCTGGCTGGTGGTTCCCTATCCCACAACACCAGGGATCGAAGCCCTCACCTAGAGGCAGCCGAGCGGCTACCCTGCTCGGCTATCCCTGGCTGGTAGTTTCCTACCCCCACAACGCCAAGGATCGAAGCCCTCACCAAGAGGCAGCCGAGCGGCTACCCTGCTCGGCTATCCCTGGCCGGTAGTTCCCTACCCCGCAACGCCAGGGATCGAAGCCCTCACCAAGAGGCAGAGCGGCTACGCTGCTCGGCTATCCCCGGCGGGTAGTTTGCTACCCCATGACGCTAAGGATCTAAGCCCTCGCCAAGAGACCCCGAGCAACAACAACGCTCGGCCAATTCTTTGGAAAGCACCAACCTTCTTGCAACAAAGGTTCCTCCAAACTGTTTAAGTAAACGATCACCACCTCAACTCCGGGGGCTGGAGGACACCGACCTTCTTTCACAGCGGTTAACCAACAAGCACTCGAAGGGCGATCGTTATCTAAAACACGGGCCATCGATCTTGGGCCTAACGCTTGATCGAGATCAGAACTGACAAGCTCAAGTACTGACATAGGAAAAGCATTGTCACGCAGAAGAAAACGACTAAGTTTCATTCAAACTTCCAAAATCTTCTACAAGATACTCTAGGGCTCCCCAGCTTTACCAAATTGCCCGGAGGCATACAAAAAGAGAGAAAAGGGGAAAGCCAAAAAGTTTAAGCCGCAAGCCTCGCCTAGACCTCACCTTCCTCGGTACCATCCCCAGGAGCCGGGGCTTCTGCTCCAGCAGCGGCTACTCCCTCGTCACCATCTGCCGGTGGCATGACCACCGAAAGTGGGACCCGAGCGCGGAGCTCACCGTCGGCAAACTTCGGAAACTGCGCCTTAACAGCATCAACAGCTTCGTGCCATACAATGGCAGAGGTTTCTCCGAGGTCAGCGTAAAACTGGTCCGACCCCTTGTAATCGGCCACCGCCTTTCGAGCTCGAACCTCGGCAGCCTTCGCCGCCTGAAGCGCAGCCTCGGCATCCCATCTTCTGGCATCCCTCGCCCTCTTCACTGCTGCATAGTGATCAGTCAGCTCCGCTAACTTAGTCTCGATGGCTCGGTGGGACTCACTTAGCCGGTGATAGGACTCCCGACACTTTGAGACGGTGAGCTCCCCGGCGGACAATTGGGCTTCAAGGACGGACATCCTCTCCTTCTCCAGACGCAGCTCGAGTCGTAGGTCCTCGGCCTCCGAAGACTCCCCCGCCAACCTCATAGCATGGGCATTCTCCTCGGCCTCCATGCGAGCAACGAAGGCGCAGTGTTGAAGGACCTGATGAAAAATAGCAGAGAGACTTATAAACACTCGAACTGAGAAAAGGGCGCTCAAAATAACACATAAAGGAGTACGTACCTGCACCGCCTCCTGAGCTATAGCTGCCACTTGGGCCCTCAGGGTCCCACGCGGAATCTTGCCTCCGACCGACTCTTCCATATCAGCAGGCAGGCTGGCGGCAACGGAAAGCCCGGACGGAACTACGAAGCAGGCGTTCCCCTCCTGCATAAGAATCCCCTCAGGAATCTCAGTCGGTGGCACGCGAGGGACCGTCTTCTTTCTCTTAAGAGGAACCTCGTCTTCGTCCTCTTCCGCTTCCTTCGTCCGGGGTTCGGGAACCCGCGGATGCCTCAGGTCGCTGCCGCTGCAATCATCGGGGGCTCGGATCGAGGCGGATGGCCTCATCGCCGGCGACTCCCTCGGTGCGGAACTCGGGTCAGCCCGAGGCACGGCCACGCCCCCGGCTCTCTTCTGGGACAGGGCACCGAGGGCAGCAAGAATCCTGGATCGGTCCATTTGTTCTGCCGGGGGGGAAACGGGCTCGATTCAAAAGAAGAAGAAGAAGCAAAAGAAGAAGAAGAAGAATCTACGGGGGCTCCTTAGACTCTACCCGATTTATTTCTACAGACTCTTCATAAGAAGACATCTAACCTGATGGAGAGGATGGGTCTTTGGAAGAGAAAACGCAGAGATCCGACCTAAAAAGGAGAGCGCTGAGCTAATGAGATTCTGGACGAGGAAATTATGAAGAGGTATAGGCCCTGATGGGGACCTCACCTCTATTTATAGCTGACGGCGTACACATCCAACAACGACAGTCATCTCCCGCCGAAACGACTCATTGCATTCGACGGCCACCATCGCTCCACCTGTCGCACGCGCATTGGTCGTACCCCATCGGACGCCGGAAATCTGCGGCCCGTCACGCCAGCCAACCAGCGCCAGACACGTGGGCTGTCGCTTTGGTAAACGTACGCACGATCCGGTGCATCCTCTTTAATGCAAGATCTGGCCCCTGATCCGCTGACGTCATCAAGAAAATACAGCTGATTGCCCGGGAATACACGTTTACGATATCTACGAAAATGAGCTCACCTTGAGTGACCTGGCAGACCACTCTCGACCCGACTCGTGAACAGGTCGGGACGAGAGTGGGGGGCTAATGATAATGCTCGAGATCGGCGATCTCCCAGATCGTGACACGTGGCAGATGATGTGTCCCGAAGCTAGCAAGAAAGGACTAAGAACCGTACGTCGGTAAAATACCCCGGGTCTGCAACCCATAGACGTAGCCGACCTTCTGCGACCGTCCACACCTTTCTTGTGCCCATCTTACAAACAACCATTGGCTCACCTCCGAGCCCCTTGCACAATTGGCCTCCTCGACCCTCTCAGCTCGTCTCCGGGCTACCGCAGAACCAAGGTACCTCAGCCTCCCGCTCGTCCCCGAGCCTCCCGCCGAGCCCATCTTCCTCGGTCTCATCGACCGACCAACGGCACCAATCGCAGGCGCAACTGCCTCACCTCCGCGGATCTCGCCATGCGCGAGACATCCGCTGGCCACGTCCCGCGTTCCACGCCATCATGACCCCCCATTAACGAGCTTGTCTCGTCATTAATGCGGTATCCCGTCTATCATGCGGGCATGACGCCGGGAGCTTAACGGCCAGCGTGATTCTCGCGCCTGCTTGCCTGTTGCCACCACTATATAAACCCCTCTTTCAGACGGTTCAAGTAAGTCATTCTTTCCTCACTAGGCCATTACTCTGCACAAATATCCGGTCTAACTTGATCGTCGGAGGGTCGTTGGTGGCCCAACCACCCCGGGACTTCTTTGCAGGTAGCTCGGCCACAACAACCTCAAACCTATTGAGATTCACACGCTTCAGGAGGCAACCTCCAACTCAATCTCAGCCGTCCACCATCGCTTGCAGCAGATCTACGGAAGGTAACATCTTGACGAGATCCGACATCCGTCAATAGGATTGTTGAATATATGTTTGGACAACTTTAATACATTTAAGAATACATAATATCAAATATTTCGATTCACTTTCATATCGGACTACAATTTGAAGGAGTATGCATCCAAATTGATGCAAATGATGAAGTCCGATCTATGACGGTTGGCTTTAATTTAAAAAATGTTAATATTTTATTTGCTTTCAAAGGTATATTTATATTTTCTTGTAATTTATCACATTTTGTTTAATATATAAATAGTAATATAGCCATGTCCCCGTATCCTTTTGATAAATTTGACGTGTCCCGTTTCCGCACCCGTGTCCATGTCTGTATCTGTGCTTCATAGTCTCCAATCCAAAACCCCTTAGACCCCCTTGATCTCACTTTCATCATCGCCGCAATTGATAAATTAAGTTTTTTGTCAATAGAAAAGTTTCAAGCTTGATATTTGAGGGTTGTGTTGTTTTTGAGATATCGAACGTTTTGGAGATCATGATCAGGAAAAAACTTGTTTGGGCCTTGAATTCTGTCAACCTGGTGGAGAAATTAGTCGCGAAGGACCAAACCGGATTGATTTGTTTGTGTGTGAAGAAAATCCCACGTTCCACGCCCTCACGATCCCCATTAATAGGCAATCCGCTCTATGCGCGGGCATGACGTCGGGAGCGTAACTGCCGGCGAGATTCTTGCGCCTGCCGCTGCGTGCCACCACCACTATATAAACCCCCATCACAGAGGGGTCGGGTAAGCCATTCTTCACACTTACGCCGTTACTCTGCTCGGATCCCATCACTAACTTGAGCGTCGGAGGGCCTCGGTGGTACCAAACCATCCCGGGACTTCTTTGCAAATACTCGGCGACAGCCTCCTCACCCCACCTTCTCCTTTCAAAACCCATTGAGACCCACACGCAACGAAGGATAATCGGTCAAGTTCACCTCGAGATCAACGGAAGACAACATCTGACGGAGGCCCGAGAAGGAGCTCCATCAGTTGGCGCCGTCTGTGGGAAACGTTAAATTCCACAAAATACAAAGTTGGCATTCCTATCTCCTCTCTCATGGCAGACGACCATCCTGGGGATCCCAGTACCAGCCGCCGCCTTCCGCTCACCGAAGGCGGGGATGAACCTCCTCCATGACCGTCATCAACGCCCTCGCAGGCCGGATAGATCGCCTGCAATCCCTCGTGGAGGCCCTCGTCCGCGTCCAAACGACCGCGCCCGGGCCCCAGATCGCTGCTCCTCCGCCTCCAGAAGACTCTGTCCCTGTCTGGACGGCCAACCACCAGCAGGCTGCATCCCCTCGCCACCAGTCCCTCGAACCGGTGCTCCTTGAGGCCCGCTGGACGCTCCAGGGCTCCACGCCAAGATCCGCCTCCAGGGAGCCTCGCCCCGAGCCTCCTCACGACCCTTACCCCCCTGAGGAAATGTCGGTCACTTCTCCTATCCACGAGCGTGGCCGACCCCACCATGATCGGCGGGAACGCACAGAAGGGGTCCTTCCCGACGACTCAAGAGCTACACCATCTCAGGACCTGAGACACCTTATCGAGAGAAACCGGGGCCGCTCCCAGACGCAGTCCACCCGCAGCGGGGCCCGGGAATCCCGATGCACCAATTCCTCAAGGTACCACGGTCGGCTCGACGCCCTCGAGAAGAAGATCGAGGGCATGCGACGAGAAGCTAACTTCTCGAGCGACGGGGCTAAGTACGCCTCCGACTCGCTCACGAAGCCATTCACCGAGGGACTGCTCGCTGTGCGCGTCTCCTCGCGTAATAAGCCCCCGAAGGTCTCTCTGTTCGACGGGAAAACCGACCCGAAGGACCACTTGGATGCTTTCACCGCGGGAATGAGCTTCCAAGATTACTCCGATGCCGCCCAGTGCAGGGCCTTCCCGACCACCCTCATCCGCGCGGGTCGGGACTGGTTCCGGGGGCTCGAGCCCCACTCAATTTCGACCTTTGACGAGCTGGCCACCCAGTTCCTCGGCCATTTCATGGGGAACCGTCGACAGAAGCGCACGGTCGACTATCTCTTCACGGTTAAGAGCAGGGATAAGGAAACGTTCAAGGCCTATATTACCCGCTTCTACAATGCACTCCTCGAGGTGCCTGAGCACCTGGACGAGACCGTCATAACGGCACTCAGATCCGGTCTGAGGCACAAAGAATGGTTACGCTCCTTCGCACTGGCTCAACCTAAGACCATGGCCGAAGTCGAGGCGTGGACCGAGCGCGAGGTCCAGCTGGAATCCGAAGTGAATGCTAACCTTCCCCGGGCGGACCGGCCCGACCAGAAGAAAAGAATTCGGGAGGACAGGCCGGAGCGTCAGCAGCCCTACCACCCGAAGTTCTAGGAGTATACCCCCCTCAACGTCTACCTCGCGGTGTTGCTGGAGGAGGCCCAGAATGAGGGGTTCTTCAAGTTCCCCCCGGTCCCACGTCAGGCCGCTAAGCGAACCCGGGGCCCCTACTGTGCTTTCCACCGGGTGCTGGGCCATGCCACGGAAGACTGCAAACAACTGAGGGACTACATCGAGGAGCTCATCCGGTCCGGGCACCTCGCCACCTACTTAAGGGACAAACGGCAGACCGACCGCGAGCAGGAGCAGCCTCGCCCTACCACCGACCTGACCATCGGCCAGATCATGCTCGTTTCGACGGACAGCCAGCCCGGGGCTCAGAGAGCCCCATGCCCTATGCTAAGTGCAGGGGCCGGCAGCCCTTCAGGGGGCTCGGCCCGAGCCAACAAAGTCATCCTTTAACCTGTACATGTTCTTTTTTTTAGCAATGAAAATTCTTCCTAGAATCTACTGTTGACTAAATAAGGATCAATGGAGCATTGCGAAAAAGAAAGGAAATCTTTGTTTATTCAAAAGGTATTATGGGCTCCTCAGCCGTACATGCAAAAAAAAACTGCTAAGTTACAATAGTGGGGGTAAGGGGTGCAGCGAGCACTGCTCGTGGTACTCGGCGAAGATCTCCGCCAACCGGGGCCGTGCAAGTTCCAGCCTCTGCTCCCGATTTCCCCCCGCGGGCGCTGACCCCGAGCCTCAGCTCGTAGCATTCGCGGACGAGCACCTCCGAGCGCGCCAGCCGATTCGCGGAGATCAAGCCGAAGCGCCTCAAGGACCGCAGCTTGCCCACGGCCTCGTCGAAGAGCTACTCCGACAGGGGGTTGTAAAGCCCCGGCGATGCCTTCCATATGGAGTACATCAGTAGCTGCAGCAGGAAGGAGCGCCTGGGGAGCAGCCGACCGAAGTGCTCCTGTTCCCCTCCGAAAGACGGCGCGACGGGGACGTCTAGCCTGAGATTCGGGGCAGATGCTATTTGGAGCTATCCGTCCACCTCTCCGAAGATGCCAAGTTGATTTATGGCACCATGTATCGAAAGTTTAAACAGATGCGGCCGATATAGCAGACTTCGTCAGATTCCCCCTCGTTCGAGAGGTTTTTGATTGTGGGGACGCTCTTCCCTGCAGGCGCAAGCCCCTGCAGTTAATTACGCTACCGCATCGCGGTAATAACTTTCTCCTTCTCCAGCTGGTCACTTCGTGTCGTGCGTGTTTGTTTTGTTTGTGGTTGCCCGTGGATTGTATACGGAGACTAATTTATGTCGTCACCCGTACGACGTGGATTAATCCAAATCCATATTTTCTTAGATTTAGGTTTGAGGTTTTGGTTTAAGGATACGTTAGCCATATTTGAGGCTAAGATCAACTTAAACGTTTGTTAAGGATACATTAGTCCAGTTTGAGACTAAGATCAACTTAACGGGATCGTTTAGATCCGACAAAAGAGCATTTGGGGTCTATTGTTCCAGTTTAGGGACATAGTGGTCCATTGAATGTATGGCCGTCGGGACCCGTCACCTCTCTGACGACGTTGAAGGATTTCAATGACACATATCAGAGGAGTTTAGAGATGTACCCTTGAACCAAAGTTGGTTGGGAGATCTATAGTCCAATTTAGGACTAAAGTCTGTTTGAAGGTTTTAGTTTAAGAATACGTTAGCCATATTTGGGGCTAAGATCAACTCAAACGTTTGTTAAGGATACGTTAGTCTGATTTGAGACTAAGATTGACTTAACAGGATCGTTTAGATCCGACAAAAGAGCATTTGGGCTCTATTGTTCTAGTTTAGGGACATAGTGGTCCATTGTTCCCATTTTGGGGACGAATACTGGTTTAAGGACGCATTAGTCCATGAGTTTAAGGACGCATTAGTCCGTGAGTTTAAGGACGCATTAGTCCATGTTGTTGGTTTAAGGACGCATTAGTCCATGAGTTTAAAGACCCCACAGTCCGTATCGATGTGTGGTTGTCGGGACCCGTCACCTCTCTGATTTGAGGACTTATGGCCAGTTTGGGCTAAGTCCAATTATGTTTGAAATATTGGCCCTTTGAGCCATTAGACATTTGTCTGGGTTCAGCCCCTCATCATTCAGCAGTACTAAACAGAGCTTTGGGGGTTCTGACAACATTTTGTTTTTGATTTCCTCAATTTTGAGATTCATTTGGAGGAGGGAATTTTGCCTCTAGAAAATTAGCCAATTTGGCTAAAAGTAGTGTTAAACACTAGAGAACAACAGTGTTAAACACTGGAGGTAGAACTCTCAAATTAGTATTAAACACTAAAAGACAATCAGTGTTAAACACTGGAAATATAATCTTCAATTTAGTGTTGAACACTAGAAATAATCAGTGTTAAATACTGGAAATATAATCCCCGAATTAGTGTTAAACACTAAAGAAAGAGGGGTCACGTGTGGACACGTGAGAGCGCCCAAAGGTGGGACCACTTTTCTTCGTTCTGCAATTAAGTGTTAAACACTTTTTTATTATTTTTATTTTGAGCATCACGTGTTGACACGTGATGGGGATTTATGCGCTGACTATTAAAGCGTTTGCCAAGGGGTCACGTAGGAGCACATGAAAGCGTCCAAAGCCTTCATTTCTTTTGCTTTTTCTTTCTGCGTTTTGGGAGTCACGTGGGAGCGCATGAGGCATTGCCTCAAAGCTTCTTTTCTTCAAGGATCTTTTCAAGGGTCACGTGGGGGCACGTGACCTTAATTCTTTTCATGAACAGAGATCTTTTAAGTCTCCTTATTTTAAGAATTGAATTCTCTGTAGGGTTAAACCCTAATTATGATTTTAGAGGAATTAAATTCCTATTATGCAAGAATTAAATTCTTATATAGGGTTAAACCCTAATTTCCTTTTAGGAGAATTAAATTCCCATACATGTAAAAGAATTAAATTCTTGATTAAGGTTAAACCCTAGTTCTGTCTTGAAGAAATTAAATTCCTATGATTTTGGGAGAATTGAATTCTCATGTAGGGTTAAACCCTAATTTGTTTTGGGAGAATTAAATTCTCTAAACTCAATTCCCCCTCTATGTTTTAAATCTGCATAGCAGGATCTCGACCCGATGAGAATTAAATTCTCAACTTATGGGGAGATGTGCTCTCTGCAGACCCTCAACAAGAGGAAGAACTAAGTTCTTTGCAAAAGAGTTAAACTCTTAGATTTTTGAGAATTAAATTCTCTGTTTGAAGTTTTGCTCCCCTTTCTTTTCTCACCTAGGGTTTTTGTTTGTTGAGAATTAAATTCTCCTCTCTCTGTTCTTCTCTCCAAAAAGGTAGATCCCTCTTTTCTCTTCTTGGCTCCTATTTATAGGAGAAAGAAAAGAATCAATTTGTTCAATGAACCTTTCATTGAAAGATTTTAATTGATTTCATGATTAATATGATCCTTTAGATCGTTCAGTGAATTTTTATTCACCGTTGGATTTTAAATCCAAAGATATTTTGTTTGTTATTTCAGGTGAGATTTTCAGGGAAATCTTTCCCTGTCTAAGATCTTTCCATAAATTGGCGATTTTTAATCTCCCTTGGATTTTTAATCCAACGGTCCTCATAATCCTTTTCTATTTGGAAAGATTTAGAAGCTTTTAGAATTTTAATTCTATTAACTGTGAGGCTTTCGGAGCCAGTCACGTGCTGACACGTGACCCTTGGTCACGTGTGAGCACGTGACCCCCAATTGAGTCCTTTTCTCAGCGTTTATTTATGCTTCAGTTTTAACCATCACGTGTCAACACGTGACCATTGGTCACGTGTGAGCACGTGATACCTCATTGAAGTATTTCCTTTAGCCATTTGTTTTTTATTTCTGTTTTAACTATCACGTGTCAACACGTGACCATTGGTCACGTGTGAGCACGTAACACCTCATTGAGGTAATTCCTGATTTTTAATCAGGGAACAGTGCATAGCATATTTGCTCATAACTTTTGATCCCGGATGAATTATGAGGCCCATAATATATCAAATCGAAAGGTTTTTCGAGATGCTTCCAATACCATCAGAATTTAATAGTTCCTCTTTCGGGAGTTTATCAAAATACAGGCCGGAAGATACTGGTTCGCATTTCCTTAAGCGTATCGCTGCTATTTGATACTTTGGACTCTTCTGCGCAGAAATTTTTAGCGGGAACAAATTCCCCCCACTAATTTGCCCACGTAAGTATATACGTGGGTAAAGTAGTACAAAGTTATGAGTATCCATGGAATTGAGGGCTTAGGATACAAGTTTAGGGTCCTTGTAGCCTAAGACTTTTCAACTTTATGAGCCGTGAGGGTCTCACAAAGACTTTTCTCCCTACGGATCGAGAGGATCTCGTAGGTGTATTTTCTCCTTAGTGGTCGTGAGAACTCCTAAGTGTGTTTTCTCTTATAAGTCGTAAGGATCTTATAAGAGAATTTTCCCTCTTACAAATCGAGAGGACCCGTAAGCGGTCGTTTCCCTCTTTGTCGAGATTCGACTTTGGAGAGTGTGACCCATGGATAGTATGCAAGAGACCATTTTGGATCAACTTGCAGGGTCCCAGTGCTTAGGAAACAGGTTTTTTAATCCCCGCTGCCTAAGGATTTTCGTTACGAGTCGAGACGAATCGAGCATTTCTCGCAAAGACACTAATTTCCTCATGAGTCGAGACGAATCGAGCATTTCTCGCAAGAATATCCTAACGTCACAGTTAACCTCTACTCTTTACGACAGAGGTCCGTTAGGGTCTGTGGTACTTAGGGTTTTGTCCATCGTACCGCCGCATTGGCTGATGTATTCCTCGATAGGCAGTTTTGCTGTTCGAGTAGCCTTGCGATTGTCGTGTCTCCGATCCCTTCTGGGGCTGGACAAGATGTCTTCAAGCAATCCTCCTAAGCAGTTTGACTGTCGGAAGAGCAAACGTTAGGAATTTTGCCATGCCGCTTTTTACTTGAGGTTAGGCTCATTTTGGAGAGCCCCGATGAGTCATAACCACTCCGCGCTGGTGCGGGATGATCTCCGATAGTCTTACAGGCTTTATATGACTTGCCGTTAAGACCCTGAAGCTAGAAATTTGGCCTTTGCTTCGTTTGCTGGCATCGTGTCTGCTGTATCGAGACGAATGTCGCGGTTGTCTCTAGGTTGCTGGTGAACCGTTGAGGTTTGGAACCAGGGATTTTGCCGTGACTCCTTTTGGTGATGTTGCGTCTGCTGTGTCGAGACGAACGTCGAGGTGGTGACCACTCCGCACTGGTGCGAGATAATCTCCGATTGTCTTTCAGGCTTTATATGACTTGTCGTTAAGACCTTGAAGCTAGGAATTTGGCCTTCGCTTCGTTTGCTTGCATTGCATCCGCTGTATTAAGATGAATGTCGTGGTTGTCTCTAGGTTGCTGGTGAACCGTCAAGGTTTGGAACTAGGGATTTTGCCGTGGCTCCTTTTGGTGATGTTGCGTCTGCTGTGTCGAGACGAACGTCGAGGTGGTGACCACTCTGCACTGGTGCGAGATAATCTCCGATTGTCTTTCAGGCTTTATATGACTTGCCGTTAAGACCCTGAAGCTAGGAATTTGGCCTTTGCTTCATTTGCTTTGGCGCGTCCGAATCCTGCTGGGGGAAGAACGCTGGGGTGACATTTCATCTACTGTATCGAGACAATCATCGAGGTGGTGACCACTCCGCGCTGGTGCGAGATGATCTCCGATTGTCTTTCAGGCTTTATATGACTTACCGTCAAGACGTTGAAGCTAGTAATTTGGCCTTCGCTTCGTTTGCTTTGGTGTGTCCGAATCCTGTCGAAGGAAGGACACTGTTGTTGACATTGCGTCTGCTGTATCGAGACGAATGCTGAGGTGGAGCTGGGATTTTGCCGTCACTCCGCTTTACTGACCATGGGGTCTTTTGTTGACGTTGCATCTACATCCTGCTAGACTGCGAAGGAACGTCGTTGTTGACATTGCGTCTGCTGTAACGAGATGAATACTGAGGTGGAGTTGGGATTTTGCCATCACTCTGCATTGTTTCGACCATGGGGTCTCTTGTTGACATTGCATCTGCATTCTGCTGGACTGCAAAGGAACGCCGTTGCTAATTCTTAGGCTGTAGATATTGCCGTTAAGATTTGGAACTAGGGACTATACTGTGGCCCCGTTTCGTTGCGACTCTGAGGTCGGTTGCTGATGTCATGTCTGCATCTGGTTGGAATGAGGAGAAACACCGTTGGTGATCTCTAAGTTGTCGATATCGACGTCGAGACCCTGAAGCTAGGGATCTTCTTTTGCTTCGTTTGTTGACATTGTGTCTGCAATATTGCGACAGATGTCGAGATTATCTCTAGGTTGTTTATGAACCGTCGAGATTTGGCTTTGCTTTCTGATGGAGCCTGTTGGGAAGGCATGGTTCCCTCTTTGTTCGTGCCCCTGGATTATATACAGGGATCGATGTGATCTCATCTGTAGGGCAAAAAGTTTCATTCTTTCATCATCATTTTTTTATTCTTTCCGTGATGCTCTATCATTTCAGCTTTTATATCGCGAAGGTCGCAATTGCCCAATCATTTCGGCTATTTTTCGCGGTGCCCAATCATTTCGACTGTTTTTCTTTTTACTCGCTGCTTTTTATTGCGAGTTGCCCAATCATTTCGGCTATTTTTCATGCACACATTTTTACTTGCTGCTTTTTATTGCAAGTTGCCCCACCATTTCGGCTATTTCATATGCATTTTAGCTCGTTGATTTTTATCGCGAGTGTAGAACTTGGAATCTGGTGCCAATCTCAGCATCAGCATCAGTACACCTGGAATATTACCAGGAGCGAATCATCATTTGCCATGAAAGGACTCGGAATTTGATACCGTTTTAGGCATCAGCATCGTTACAACTGGGATATTGCCAGGAGCGAATCATCATTTGCCTCTGTCACTGTCGAACAAAGGTGGCTTAGTAAACAGGGTTAGGGTCCTGTCGACTAAGGCTTTTGACTTCATGAGCCGTAAGGGTCTCACAAAGGTATTTCTCTCTACAAGTCGTGAGGATCTCGTAGGTGTATTTTCTCCTTGGGAATCGTGAGGATTTCTAAGTGCATGTCTTCTGTAAGTCGTAAGGATCTTACAAAAGGGTTTTCTCCTTATAAGTCGAGAGGACTTATAAGGGTTGTTCACCATATGGATATATCCCTAGTCACGGGTGAAACTTGGTTAAGGAAATGTTTATTCGCGCCCGTGGATTGTATACAAGGGTCAGTATCAAGCCGCTTGTAGGGCATTAGTGGAAGGTTGTGGGGGGTTTGCTTAAGAACAGGTTCAGGTCTCTGTAACTTAAGACTTTCAAATCTCATGAGCCGTGAGGGTCCCATAAGAGAGTTCTCCTTACGAGTCGTGAGGATCTCGTAAGTGTAATTTCTCCTTAGGAATCGTAAGGATCCCTAAGTGTGTTGCTCCCTTATGAGTCGTAAGGATCTCACGCGGGTGGTTTCTCCTTACAAGGTCGAGAGGACCCGGCAAGTGTCTTTTAACGAGGTTGCGCCATTTCGGGTTTTCACAAACACTCGCCGGTAGTCCTGCCGTTTTTACTCACGGAGCCCTTTCGGGTTTTCATCCGTGCCCATTTTGCTTATGGACATACCGTCTCTTTTTATATATATATATATATATATATTTCTTTTCTTTTCTTTTTTTTCTAACGAGGTCGCGCACTTTCGGGTTTTCACAAGACTCGCCGGTAGCCCTGCTGTTTTTACTTATGGAGCCCTTTCAGGTTTTCATCCGTGCCCATTTTGCTTATGGACATACCGTTTTTGATTTTTTTTTAACACCACGTCAGCCTGGGGATGCCGCGGGTTGGTAGTAGTTTAACGACGTTTCGATCATTTGCAAGTTTTAGGACATTGTGGTCCGCCGTCGCCGTATTTGAGGCGATTCTCTAGTTTACTGACTTTTTGGTCTATGGGGCTTTCCCTATGAATGAGCATGATGCCCCCGGCATATCCATCTTTTTTGGAGCATGTGGTTGTGGCGTGCTCACCTTCCAGTTTTCGGACAGCGCGAACTTGCCCTGCTGGTATTGGTCTTCAACCCAGTTTTTGAAGACGAAGCAATCTTCGATCGGATGACTTACTGCTCGATGGTAGGGCAGTAATTAGGATCGTTGACATCGCCTGGCTGTAGCGGACGTTTCGGACTCAGCAGATTGATGAATCCGTTGCGCACTGCCAGCTCAAACAGTTTTCTCGTTTTATCCTGAGGAAACGAGTAAGGACGTCCCAGTATTTCCTCGAGGGATGGGCGTGGACGCAAATTGTTTTAGCAAACAACCGGCTTTAAGTTGCTCGGCCGTTGTTGAGTATTGGCAACGAAGGTTGCTTTCCCTTTGCCCTTTTCATTCCAAGGCTCTGTCTTTGAAGGAGATGGTCTATGACTCATCTGGTCCATTTGGGCCAGCTTGTCAATCAAGGCCTGAAAAATGGTCGGCTTGAAGAACATCAAGAATTGGGATATGGTCGCTTGAGGGTCGAGAGTACCTATGAACATGCCCACGGCAGGAGCTTCTTCGATGCGCTGCTCGCACTTTGATCATAGATTACGCCACCGTATCGCATACTGGACCCAAGTTTCGCCTGGCCTTACCCTGGCGTTGATCAATGCTGTGATCGGGGTGCGTTCGCTGGCACTCGCGAAACGCTGGGTAAACAACAACTCCATTTCAGCGAAAGTTTTGACGGAGTCATTCGGAAGTTCGGAATACCACTCAAATGCCGTTTCCGATAAACTGCCGACGAATTGGCGAAGCAAGAGCTTGTCGTCGCCGCCTGTGTTGCCACAAAGAGCCCTGAACTGGGCGACATGTTGATGGGGATTGCCTGTCCCCTTGTAGCCATGGAATTTCGGGATCGTGTAGCCCGGCGGGTACTTTATCTGATCATACCAGTCCGGATATGGTCGCCCGGTTCTAACAATTTACCCAGCCGCTTCATTCGCCTGATGAACTCGTATCTGCTGAGCAATATAATCATCCAGGGTGGCCTTAGAGATAGTTTCCTCTTTGGCTGTTGAAAGAGCCGGAGGTGGATTTGATGTTTCTCCTCTGTCGTTTTCGAGAATAATCGGAGGATCTTCAGCTGGAGGATCCGGCTGTAACATCATTCCTACCATGTCTTGGAAGAGAAGTGTCATTTGTTTATATTGGCAGCTTGTTCTGCTGCTTCTCTGTCCTTCTTTTCGAGGACTCTGCATAAGAAGTCAGCATCGGTTTCTTGTTCGTGGCGCTGCTCTGATGATGCCTCCGGGCTTTCTTTTGGCCCGGTAAGTGCAGCCATTGCAGTCATCATTTCCTGAAGCTTCTGTTGCTGCTCCTGGGCTTTTGTCACGGATCGGGTGAGCGGTCGGTGACCCATCGAAGCGCGACTATCCTCTTTCCCGGATGCCATATAAACAGTATGCACCACTATACCCCCAGACTTGGGGCGTTTGTGCTCAGCGCTTTTATGGTTCGCCATGTTCACAGGGACTTTTTGCAACCTCCTTTTCTTTTGAGTGATTGACGTTGAGGGAGCCGTTGCATTGGGCGCCCAGCCAGCTATTGCTTCTTCTGGATTGACAGAGTAGTCCTTCTCCTGCCGAACCTTCATCTTTTTCTGTCGGCGGAGATAGTCTTGATCCATCACGGAGTCTTGGACTTGACGCCAGACCTTGTAAATTTTAGAGGACAGCCGTTGAGGGGGCTGCTCCAGCTTCTTCTCTGGAGCATTCTCCACAGGTGAAGGAGTTCTCTTCAGCACTGCAGTAGGAGAGTTTCTGCGCACCTTGTTGATCAGTTCAAAGCTGTTTTCGGTTGGAACAGCAGCATCGATCCCTACCGTTGGAGCTGGTGGAGTAAATCCTGAGGGAGAGCTGTCCCCAGCCTTTCGTACTCGGCGCCAATGACGACGGCGAGCATGTCGCGCGGATGGTGTTGGTTCAGCCGTAGGGGTGACCTCCTCATGCCCCATGTGTTGATCAGAATTCGCTGGTATCAGCCTTTTAAAGACCGACGTCCGTTAAATGGGGATGGCCAACAGATCAAAAGCAGACTTCCGAGTAGGGGAAGCAACCTTGATGATTTCGCCTGGAACGGGAGTAGGGATGACTATCCGCTTCAGGATAATGCCTTCTGGTATTGCAGGCTTCTTCATGGGCCCGTTGGAGCTCTGGCCTAGTCTGTTAAAAACTGAGGCATTGGACTTGGGCGACCCGTTGAGAGGGGCCGCGGTAGTTGTAAGCCGATCAAAGACCGACTTCTTTGGAGCTTCTTGCGACGTCATTGGGGTACTGAAGCTCATCGGTGGGAGCATGGTCCCGAAGAATAGTCCAGTGGTGGCTTGAGTTACCTGTTCCACTGGCATCTTGAAAAGAGAGGCCGCTTGGGGCCCGTAAGTCACTCCTCCAGATGGGACGGAGCGAGAGTTGCAGTTGCAGTTTGTGCAGTTTAGAGGCATTGATCTTCTGTTTTCTGCACGGAGCAAGACACCAAATCTAAGTACCTCAAATCCACAGGCAACCATAGCAAACCGCGATTCGTTCGCGAACACGACACACGAAGTGTGGAGTGGAAAGAGGAAGAGGTCCCACCGAGCGTGCCAGAATCTGTTCCCCTCCGAAAGACGGTGCGACGGGGACGTCTAGCCTGAGATTCGGGGCAGATGCTTTTTGGAGCTATCCGTCCACCTCTCCGAAGATGCCAAGTTGATTTATGGCACCATATATTGAAGGTTTAAATGGATGCGGCCGATATAGCAGACTTCGTCAGATTCCCCCTCGTTCGAGGGGTTTTTGATTGTGGGGACGCTCTTCCCTGCAGGCGCAAGCCCCTGCAGTTAATTACGCTACCGCATCGCGGTAACAACTTTCTCCTTCTCTAGCTGGTCACTTCGTGTCGTGGGTGTTTGTTTTGTTTGTGGTTACCCGTGGATTGTATACGGAGACTAATTTATGTCGTCGCCCGTAGGACGTGGATTAATCCAAATCCGTATTTTCTTATATTTGGGTTTGAGGTTTTGGTTTAAGAATACGTTAGCCATGTTTGAGGCTAAGATCAACTTAAACGTTTGTTAAGGATACGTTAGTCCAGTTTGAGACTAAGATCAACTTAACGGGATCGTTTAGATCCGACAAAAGAGCATTTGGGCTCTATTGTTCCAGTTTAGGGACATAGTGGTCCATTGAATGTATGACCGTCGGGACCCGTCACCTCTCTGACGACGTTGAAGGATTACAACGACAGATATCAGAGGAGTTTAGAGATGTACCCTTGAACCAAAGTTGGTTGGGAAATCTATAGTCCAATTTGGGACTAAAGTCTGTTTGAAGGTTTTGGTTTAAGGATACGTTAGCCATATTTGGGGCTAAGATCAACCCAAACGTTTGTTAAGGATACGTTAGTCTGATTTGAGACTAAGATCGACTTAACAGGATCGTTTAGATCCGACAAAAGAGCATTTGGGCTCTATTGTTCTAGTTTAGGGACATAGTGGTCCATTGTTCCCATTTTGGGGACAAATACTGGTTTATGGACGCATTAGTCCGTGAGTTTAAGGACACATTAGTCCATGAGTTTAATGATGCATTAGTCCATGTTGTTGGTTTAAGGACGCATTAGTCCATGAGTTTAAGGACCCCACAGTCCGTATCGATGTGTGGTTGTCGGGACCCGTCACCTCTCTGACGACGTTGAAGGATTACAACAACAAATATCAGAGGAGTTCAGAGATGTACCCTTGAACCAATGAGTTGGTTGAAAGAGCAAATGTGCTCAGTTCAAGATGATTTGAGGACTTATGGCCAGTTTGGGCTAAGTCCAATTATGTTTGAAATATTGGCCCTTTGGGCCATTAGACATTTGTCTGGGTTCAGCCCCTCATCATTCAGCAGTGCTAAACAGAGGTTTGGGGGCTCTGACAACATTTTGTCTTTGATTTCCTCAATTTTGAGATTCATTTGGAAGAGGGACTTTTGCCTCTAGAAAATTAGCCAATTTGGCTAAAAGTAGTGTTAAACATTAGAGAACAACAGTGTTAAACACTGGAGGTAGAACTCTCAAATTAGTGTTAAACACTAAAAGACAATCAGTGTTAAACACTGGAAATATAATCTTCAATTTAGTGTTGAACACTAGAAATAATCAGTGTTAAATACTGGAAATATAATCCCCGAATTAGTGTTAAACACTAAAGAAAGAGGGGTCACGTGTGGACACGTGAGAGCGCCCAAAGGTGGGACCACTTTTCTTCGTTCTGCAATTAAGTGTTAAACACTTTTTTATTATTTTTATTTTGAGAATCACGCGTTGACACGTGATGGGGATTTATGCGCTGGCTATTAAAGCGTTTGCCAAGGGGTCACGTGGGAGCACGTGAGAGCGCCCAAAGCCTTCATTTCTTTTGCTTTTTCTTTCTGCGTTTTGGGAGTCACGTGGGGGCGCGTGAAGCATTGCCTCAAAGCTTCTTTTCTTCAAGGATCTTTTCAAAGGTCACGTGGGGGCACGTGACCTTAATTCTTTTCATGAACAGAGATCTTTTAAGTCTCCTTATTTTAAGAATTGAATTCTCTGTAGGGTTAAACCCTAATTATGATTTTAGAGGAATTAAATTCCTATTGTGTAAGAATTAAATTCTTATATAGGGTTAAATCCTAATTTCCTTTTAGGGGAATTAAATTCCCATACATGTAAAAGAATTAAATTCTTGATTAGGGTTAAACCCTAGTTCTGTCTTGAAGGAATTAAATTCCTATGATTTTGGGAGAATTGAATTCTCATGTAGGGTTAAACCCTAATTTGTTTTGGGAGAATTAAATTCTCTAAACTCAATTCCCCCTCTAAGTTTTAGATCTGCATGGCAGGATCTCGACCCGATGAGAATTAAATTCTCAACTTATGGGGAGATGTGCTCTGTGCAGACCCTCAACAAGAGGAAGAACTAAGTTCTTTGCAAAAGAGTTAAACTCTTAGATTTTTGAGAATTAAATTCTCTGTTTGAAGTTTTGATCCCCTTTCATTTCTCACCTAGGGTTTTTGTTTGTTGAGAATTAAATTCTCCTCTCTCTGTTCTTCTCTCCAAAAAGGTAGATCCCTCTTTTCTCTTCTTGGCTCCTATTTATAGGAGAAAGAAAAGAATCAGTTTGTTCAATGAATCTTTCATTGAAATATTTTAATTGATTTCATGATTAATATGATCTTTTAGATCGTTCAGTGAATTTTTATTCACCGTTGGATTTTAAATCCAAAGATATTTTGTTTGTTATTTCTGGTGAGATTTTCAGGGAAATCTTTTCTTGTCTAAGATCTTTCCATAAATTGGTGATTTTTAATCACCCTTGAATCTTTAATCCAACGATCCCCATAATCCTTTTCCATTTGGAAAGATTTAGAAGCTTTTAGAATTTTAATTCTATTAACTGTGAGGCTTTTGGAGCCAGTCACGTGCTGACACGTGACCCTGGGTCACGTGTGAGCACGTGACCCCCAATTGAGTCCTTTTCTCAGCGTTTATTTATACTTCAGTTTTAACCATCACGTGTCAACACGTGACCATTGGTCACGTGTGAGCACGTGATACCTCATTGAGGTATTTCCTTTAGCCATTTGTTTTTTATTTCTGTTTTAACTATCACGTGTCAACACGTGACCATTGGTCACGTGTCAACACGTGACCATTGGTCACGTGTGAGCACGTGACACCTCATTGAGGTAATTCCTGATTTTTAATCAGGGAACGGTGCATAGTATATTTGCTCATAACTTTTGATCCTGGATGAATTATGAAGCCCATAATATATCAAATCGAAGGGTTTTTCGAGATGCTTCCAATACCATCAGAATTTAATAGTTTCTCCTTCAGGAGTTTATCAAAATATAGGCCGGAAGATACTGGTTCGCATTTCCTTAAGCGTATCGCTGCCATTTGATACCGGAGCCCCCCTTCCTCCACCACGGTCAGCGAAGACCGGCCCCGGGAAGGTCTCCGGGAACTCCTCTTGAGCATCTCCGAGGGGGAGCCGATCTCCTCTTCCGAGGCCGTGTCCTCCACAATCAGGGCCCGCTTCCGGCCCGACACTCTGCTGGGGCCCGGGGCGGGATCCACCGCCGAGCGTCCTCGGGGCACCGCCACCGGGGCGGTGGGAGCGGGGGCAGCCTGCACCCGGGAAGAGCTGGCGCCCCCAGTCCTAACAGGCTGCCTCGGTTGATGCATAGCATCTCGGAGAACGCCAAAGTCCATGAATCCTACACAAAACAAACACCCCACTTATCAGCAACGCGAGTAAAATATAAACCCAGAAAGTAAGCCTAACTTACCAACGAACTCGACGGGGCTAAGCCCGGCCCAGCTCAAAACCCTCTCGGACAGCAGCACGTCATATCGAGGGATGAGTTCCCACGACGCCACTCTCACCGCGGCAGGGTCGTCGGACAGGTTCCCCGGCAGACTCTTCTCCCTCGACCACTTGGTGGGCACCAGCCAGTCCTCGCCTTCGGGAGGGGAAACGAAGAAAAACTTCTTCTTCCAGTCGTGAATGGAGGAGGGCAAGGCCACGACCCAAGTCCCGGCAGCGACCCCGGGCCGCTTCCTAAAAGTAAAATAAACCTACCTCGGGTCGCCAGCTCGACCGCCGGGGTGACTCTTACAAGCAAGAGAGGAATCGAGCAGGGAAAGGCTGAAAAGAATCGCCTGCAGTTTCAGGTGGATCAGGAACCCAAGGAGGATCCTCCACGCGTTCAGCACTAACTGGCCGGGAGCCAAGCCGAAGAAATTTAGAGCGGCGACGACCTCAGGAGAGAAGGGCAAGCGCATTCCGCCCCAAAAAGCTTCCAAATACAGGGCAATCTCCCTGCCCCGTACCTGGTCTGCCCTTTCTCCTTACTCGGCCAGACGAAGCGTGTAACGCGGGGGAATGTGGAAGCGAGCTCGAGCATTGGCGAGCTCGTCCTCATGCCTCACCCAGCACGGGGTGCTGGGGGCTACATCTACCGCTTCCTCCCTGGAAGCGGCCCCCGCCTCACGGCCTCAGGGAGAGGGCCCAGCCCCTGCTCCCCGAGGGGACACATCTAAAGGAACCCTAACATCTACTCCTACGACGTGTACTGATTCTACAGGGGAAGACATCTAACTTGGGAAGGAAACTCTTCAAAGGTTGGGAACGAGAGAGGGGAGACGAGCGCCGAGCAGCTGGGGCTTGAGAATGAGGAATATGAGAGAGTAAGGGTCCTAGGGCGGGCCCCACCCGTATTTATTACCGCATACGGCCTCATCCAATGGTGCCCATCGTCTCCCGCCGAAACGGCTCCTTGCGCCCAGCGGCTCCGATCGCTCCACGTGGCAGCCCAGCGATTGGTCGCGTCCCGTCAGACGCCGCAGACCTGCGCACGTCACATCAGCCAGTTGGCGCTCGACACGTGGACCGTCGCTTCGACTGCAGAGTGCACGAACCGGCACACCCTCCTTAAATGCAAAGATCTCGCCTCGATTCGCTAGCTGAAAAGACAACCGACGGCTCGATGACTCATCCCGGCGTAATCCTGAGAAGGAGCTCACCTAGGGGGGCCCGGCAGTCCACTCCTGACCCGACCTGCTAGCTGGACAGGGCAAGAGTGGGGGGCTAATGATGACGCTCGATATTGGCGACCTCCAAGATCAGGACACGTAGCAGATGACGCTCCCAGGACGCAGAATAAAGGGCCCACAGGGGCCGACCAGGCCCCCTGTGCCCGACCTGCAAGCGCAAACTGGCCCTCCTCAGGCCCCCCTGCAAATTAGCCTCCTCGTCCCCTCAGCTCGCCCGAGCTGCCACAGGACAAAGACTCCTCGGCCTCCTCGCTCGTCCCCGAGCCCTCAGCCAAGGCCGTCTTCCTCGTCCCTCCGACCAACTCCACCACTCACAGGCGTAACCGCCGCTCAGCGAATCTCGCCATGCGCAGATTCTACGCCAACAACATCCCACGTTCCACGTCCTCACGATCCCCATTAATGGGCGATCCGCTCTCTGCGCGGGCGTGACGTCGGGAGCGTAACTGCCGGCGAGATTCTCGCGTCTGCCGCTGCGTGCCACCACCGCTATATAAACCCCCATCACAGAGGGGTCGGGTAAGCCATTCTTCACACTTACGCCGTTACTCTGCTCGGATCTCATCACTAACTTGAGCGTCGGAGGGTCCTCGGTGGTACCAAACCATCCCGAAACTTCTTTGCAGGTACTCGACGACAGCCTCCTCACCCCACCTTCTCCTTTCAAAACCCATTGAGACACACACGCAATGAAGGATAATCGGTCAAGTTCACCTCGAGATCAACGGAAGACAACATCTGACGGAGGCCCGAGAAGGAGCTCCATCAGGTGCGCATATCGCATACTTGGTTTCGAATGGAGAGTTGTGTGATGAGTTGATAAGACTTAATGGTTTTGTTCGTTCTATGCTTTTCGATGTAGACTTCTGTTCACCAGTGGGTGATATTGTGAAGCATTTGGCAGAGATTAGAAGGCGTAAAGGCTTGCAGGGGATGCGACTTTGAGGTTACTTGCGACTTTCAATTTTTATTTCTTGGAGGCAAATGTACAAGTGCGTTTTCTATGGAAGATTTTACTGTCTAATTTAACTCTTTAGTTTAGATTGATTCCTCATAGCAGACAGAATGATTCCTCAGATTATTTATATTTCCATGTTAAAATGATCTTTTGACCATGGCATTAGATTTTGCTGAGGATTCGAGCTTTCTAGTCATTGTTTACTGTGCTTAATCTCTCTTTCGAATAACCTACCTTCATTAGTGGAGCCCATCTTAATATTTTGTGGATGCCAAGTTGTGTTATCATGCAAACAGCTTCAGTTTACTATAAAAACATACCGTAGAATGGTCTTTGAAAACTTGATTGCAACCTCTTAAGCAGAACCGCAAGACTGGTTTCATGATACTTCAGCGAAACAAAAACCTTCACATGTCCTTAGTCTGGTTTACGGAGAACAGTGGTCCGCCATTTCAGATTGCAAGTGCTGCATAGCAAGTGTGTGTTTCGTTCTTATATACCTCTTTCTTGCCCGATGTTCCTTTGATTTTATTGTAGAAGTATGTGAAAGTTGCATGTTTTGTTTGGATGATTTCGTGATTACCTATCACTTGCCATTAAGCAATGTATCCCTACGATAAACTACTAAGATATAGTGTACACAACAAATAAATTCTTCAACAAGATAAAATTTATTTCCTAGGATTTATTAAATGTGGCTCCAAGCTATGGTAATAAATTTTTTACTTATATACAATTTAGTTTTTTTTATTCCTTTCTTTAATGCAAAATTAAACATCTATAATGTAATAATTTTCTCGGAAGAAATCTATGGAACAGAGAATATTTCCAATATTGTTTTGATTTTATTTATTTCCTTATATAGAAAGTTCATTTACAATATAAGTAAGATAAACTTATAGAGTTAGGAAGCTGTTGAAGATTCGTATTTGAAGTTTAATGTATTGAACACTCTATGGCCATCATCAGGAGTGATTGAACATGAAGTCAAGTCTTTGCAAATCAAAGAAAAATATACAATGTGTCCTCTTACCACTTTTGCAATTCAAATCTTGTAGATCCGTGCATGTCATTAGCCAAGCTTTTGTTCACTTCCAATATTTCATCATATTATCAATGTTATAATTTCCATATATGTAAAGCAATATTTACTTTAGTTGAAAAGTTCATTTAAAATACAACTAGAAACGAACAAATATTTTAGTAAGAAAATCATTTAAAATGTGTGAGCAGAAAAGAGATATCACACACTTCATGAAACTTTCATGTAAAATTTTCAATGCAATTAGGGTGGCAATGGATTGGATTCAAGTTGCACAATCAACTGCGAGCATAATTTTTTGAGAATTAAGTAGGACTTTACAATATCTTCCTGTTCTTATGCATACGTTTTGTTTAACAGTTTTCTATATAATATTCAAACAAGTTTAAACATGTCTCTAAAGTCTTGTGTAGATTTTAAATTGTCCGAAAAGATTACTAAAATACATCTCAAGAAAAGGAAGTGAATTTTTTTTATAAGAAAGGTATAATATTCTGATTCTTTTATTGTTGGACACGGCCCAAATGTGTCCGAACATATATAGTGTGAACTCGTGCTGAACATTTCATCAATTAACAAGTGTTGTCCATGTACAAAAGCTCTTTATCTGTAAATATTCTGACATATCCACAAAACAGTTATATTAATATAAAATTATAATCAAAGATGCATGCCAAATATTCTATGGAGCAAACTAAACCACCAAGTTGAAATTTATATTATTTTTACCGTTACTTGTTTGATTATTACTAGCAATTATGAACATTGAAGGTCAAGTCTTAATCATTGCTTTATATATAGTAATCAAATTACTATATATTTATGCTCCTCAACAATGCTTTTCCAAAAATGTTGATACCGAATGTTGGCTAAATTGCACAGAGGTATCTATGAACTTATATGTTTTTTGCGATTGATAATATGAACTTTCATAATTAGAGATGGATTCCATAAACTACCACTTCCGGTTGCTTAATACCATTTTCCTACCATGTCATGGTACCGATTTGCAAAGAATTCAGATGAAAACCAAAGTTCATAGTACCTATATCTAATTATAAAAGCTGGTGGTATCAACGCAAAAAATATGAAAATTCATAATTACCTTTGTGCAATTTAGCCTCAAATGTTTCGGACAAGGCATAATTATTAGGCAGCTGCTAACAACTGTTTGCATCTTGATTTGATGGCTGTGATTTTGACACCATGCCTAACCAAAATGATCAAATTCCTGTTACCTAAATAAACTAATAGAGTTAAAATTTTGTACAAGGCTTTTGATCTATGAAAAATAAGTTCTATCAAGCTATGGTTTTGCACCCCCAGCGGCAGGGGAAGCCGAGCTCCCAATTACAATTTATGGTAGGTAAAGTTGAGTTTCTTGATCTAGTGGCTTACCTTTTAGGTTTTTCGAGAAGAGTTTTCGCTCGTTATATATTTTATCGTATTGCCGTTCTATTATTTTACCGTATTAAACACACCGTTGCCGGTCCCAAGTCCGGATGAGAAAGGAGACGGTTGTGATAAGCTTGTGACAGCCAACGTAAAACTTTGTCGCATTCTATGACATGAACCATAATAAGAATATCGTTGGGGCGTCCCCTACTCAGCGACGCGCTACATCGGATCCCGGGTGTAGTGTTAAGTATGCAAGGGCTTCTAGGTCGTCGTCCAGAAACGGCGCGCTACATCGGATCCCGGGTGTAGTGACAAATAAGCAAGGGTTTCATAGGATCCGTCTAGCTTCCTGGAACATAGGTTCCCTTACGGGTAGACTAATAGAATTAGTGGAGGTGATAATTAGGAGGAGAGTTGGTATTATGTGTTTGCAAGAAACTAAGTGGATAGGTGAAAAGCATAGAGTCATGGAGCCTTGGGGTTATGAGCTTTGGTATATGAGTAGAGATAAAAATCGTAATGGAATAGGCATAATCATAAATAGATGGTTGCTTGAGGATGTAGTTGAGATTCGGAAAAAATGTGATAGAATTTTACTGGTTAAGCTTATTCTAGGTGAAGAGATCATTAATGTTATTAGTGCTTGTGCACCACAAATAGGTCTTGATGACGCTAGTAAGCGTCTATTCTGGGAGAATTTAGACGAGATGGTGCAAACTATACCTAGTGGAGAGAAGTTATTTATTGGTGGTGATCTCAATGGACATGTAGGTACTAGTCGTAATAGGTTTGATACTATCCATGGAGATTTTGGTTTTGAACAAAAGAATGAAATAGGTGACTCGATTCTAGATTTTGCCTTATCTTATGACTTGACCTTAGCAAACACCTGGTTTAGGAAAAGAGAGTCCCACATTATCACTTTTAGGAGCGGATCAAGTGCTAGTCAAATAGACTTTTTTCTGACAAGAAGAATAGATAGAGATTGTTGTATCGACTGTAAGGTAGTGCCAGGTGAGAGTGTAACCACTCAATATAGACTTTTAGTTCTAAATTTTCGATTTAGAAGAGAGCTTAGGAAGATTAGACGTAAGGTAGAGCTTAGAATTAAATGGTGGCAATTGAAAGAAGGTAACCATAAGGCTTTTATAGATCGTGTAGTCCAAGAAGCGAATTGGCAGTCGGAAAATGATTCAGACAGAATATGGAACAAAATGGCTAGTTGTATCAAGAGGGTATCTAGAGATCTACTTGGTGAGTCGAGAGGTGGTGCTCCACCATTTAAGGACACATCATGGTGGAATGAAGAAGTAAAGGCTGCTATTAAAATTAAAAGGGATTCTTATAATGATTTGAAGAAAAGTAGAGATGTGGAGAGATCTGAGAAGTATAAAATGACTAAAAAGAAAGTTAAGAAAGCTGTTCGGGAATCTAAATCTAAGGTCTACAAGGATGTGTACGAGAAATTAGACACTAAAGAGGCTGAAAATGATATATACCGGATTGCTCGGATGCAGAAGAGGAAGACTAGAGACTTATGTGCGGTGAAGTGTGTCAAAAATGAAAATCAGAAGGTTTTAGTCCGAGATGAGGATATCAAGGTAATATGGAGAGATTATTTTAACAAATTGTTCTATGAGAGCTTTACTAAGAATTTGGATGGACTTGTCATTCAATCACAAGATATAAACCGTGATTTCATACGTAAAATAAGACTACCTGAGGTTAAAAAAGTTTTGAACAGAATGAGTTTAAGAAAAGCGGTTGGTCCTGACGGGATTCCTATCGAGATTTGGAGATACTTACGAGAAATAGACGTTAAATGGCTGATAAATCTGTTTAATAAGATTTGGCAGACAAAAAACATGCCAAATGAATGGAGGAAGAGTATCTTTGTACCTATCTATAAGAACAAGGGTGACATTCAAAGTTGTTCAAACTACCGTGAAATAAAACTTATGTGTCACACCATAAAACTTTAGAAGCGAGTGATTGAACACAGGCTAAGAAAGGATATTAAGATAACAGAGAACCAGTTTGGGTTCATATCTGGACGATCGACGACAGAGGCTATTCATTTGCTTCGTCAACTTATCGAGCATTTTCGAGAGAGGAGAAGAGATTTGCATATGACATTTATTGATTTAGAAAAAGCGTACGATAAGATACCTAGAGAGGTATTATGAGGGACAATAATGAAAAAGAGTGTCCCCGTCAAATATATTGACATAATCAAGGATATGTACGATGGAGTAGTGGCAAATGTCAGAACTTACGTCGGCCTAACGAATGATTTTCCGATTACAATTGGTTTACATCAAGGATCTGCATTAAATCCATTCTTGTTTACCATCGTGATGGATTAGCTTATTAGAACTATCGAAAATGAGGTACCTTGGTTTATGCTATTCGCTGATGATATTGTTCTAGTAAATGAGACGAAAACAGGGGTTAATACCAAATTGGAATTATGGAGGCGAACATTGGAATCTCGGAGGTTCAGATTGAGCAGGTCCAAGACAGCATATATGCATTGCAAATTTAGTAAACAGAGAAATCAAAACCATATTGGTATAATATTGGAAAGGCAAGAGATATCACCGAGCGACCAGTTTAGATATCTAGATTCCATTATCCAAAAGAATGGAGAGATCAATAGTGATGTTAATCAAAAGATCCAAGCTGGTTGGTTGAAATAGAGGAGTACAACAGGGATTTTGTGTTATCGTAACTTTTCGTTAAAATTGAAAGGGAAGTTTTATCGGAGCGCTATTCGGCCTGCCTTATTATATGGTATAGAATGCTAGACTCCTAAGTAGCATCATACACAGAAGATGCATGTAGCGAAAATGCGCATGCTTCGTTGGATGTGCGGTAACAGTAGAGAAGATAAGATGCGAAATGAGGATATACATGCAAAAGTTGGTGTAGCACCTGTGGAGGAGAAGATGCGGGAAAACCGGCTAAGATGGTTTGGTCATGTGCGACGCAGACCTATGAAAGTATCGGTTCGACGAATAGATACTCTCGATATGGGCAATAGCAAAAGGGCCAAAGGGAGACCGAAGAAAACATGGATGGAGGTGATACGAAACGATATGGTTGCCAAAGGCCTCAATGAAAGTATATTGTTCGATAGGAGTGAGTGAAGACGGAGGATTCATGTGCTGGACCCAGCGTGATTCTCACGTTGATTCATGTAGCCTACCCCATATGCTTGGGATAAAAGGCTCAATTGTTGTTTTATTGCCGTTCTATTATTGCAATAAGTCAGATGTATTTGCAAATTGAAAAATGCATGCGAAGCATTGCAATAATAGAAGTACACGAATTGTAATTATAATTCTCTGATCCACAGCTACTCTTTATTCACTTTGTTTTCATTTTCTTCGTCTTTTTTTATTTACCAAACTTGAACTGAAGTTGTCCACCCAATAAGCTAGCTTGCCATCACCAACCACATGGTTCTAACTTCGCATGTGACTCCTACCAAACAAACTAAATTTTAAACACAAATAAAAATCAGAATTTATTTACAGTCTATTTCATGGGATGGACACTTTTTGAATCGTGCTCTTTGCATAAGAGGAGGAGGAGGAGGAGGTTCTTATTCTTCATTTTATGGGAATTCAATTAATTAAGCCTTTTTTTGACCGACTATTGGCTACATAATGCAAATGTTATCATGGCTTAAAATAAACTGTAAATGTTTGCTATATGGATGAAGACTTCAAGGGCGTTAAAAACCTTTAAAGAATCGGATCAGAAAAAGTTTTATGTTGATTCATGTCGATGTTCATTTATCGAGTGAGGGACGGACAATAAATATAATAATAAGTGTGCTTAACACTAGAGTTGTAAAAGACATTAGAACCTTCTCAAAATTAGAAGAAAAAAAATGCATTATGTACAGCATCAACCCAGGTTATGATGCATGAAATTCTCTGACATCTTGGCTTGCACTTCATAGGATGAACACTGACCCCTGACTGCACCAGACCATGGCGCGCTCTCTCTCTCTCTCTCTCTCTCTCTCTCTCAACCTAAGACCACTAAATTAATATATATTCTGGGGACAAAAGAAAGAACCTCATTAATTGCACATGGCATTCTTTCTCATTTCAGTCAATATTTACTAATTGGGCCCCCTATCTTTGCACTTTTTGCAAAATCATTCTTTTATGAAAGGTAGCAAAAAAGGCAATGCCAAAAGAGAGAAAAATCTATTATGTCGGTGCCAATGTTTTATGTGAATTCTACTTTCAATTACTTCATCGGAAAACAATTATATATCTTTATATTTCCAATTTTTCTGAATTAAATACTTTGTTTTTTTATCCAGCAGTGATCTCTCATTTTGGAGAGCGAACCCTATCAGCATGAGCATGAGGTCAACCTAAATGAAAAAAAATTGCACTGTACAAAGAGATAGAGGGAGGGAGGGGGAGGATGTTATTAACTAATATTGCATAATGCGGAAATTATTCGCAAAAAAAAAAGTACATGTAAAAAATGAAAAAGGAAAAAAGCAGGATAGCACCAACCTTTCTCCTCCCTTTTACTTTCACTAAAAAAGCCTTTTTCCATACCACCACCATCACCACCACCACCCACATATTAATGCCTATTTATTCCAAATCCCCACCATGATTCCATCGCCGTTACTCTAAATTTAGTTCTAAAAACAAAACGGCATTTAATTCACAAAAAGGAAGAACAAGAACCTTAATTCCTACACTGTAACCGAAGAAGAAGAAAAATTTAATTAACCCTAAAACACAAATGTAGCAGAGAAATTAAGACAACAATACCCTCTAAACCAATAGCAACCCCACCACCACCATCACCAATATCTCCGCCGCCGCCGCCGCCGGGGCCCGTCCCCGGACCGCTCCGGACGCCCTGGGCGGGGTCTTGTAGTACCAAGGGAACCAAGGGAGGATAGGGTTAGGAGGCGGCGGGCCCGGGAAGTTGTATGAAGGTGGGGGGTAATATGGGAAATACCCGGGCGGGGGCGGGGAGTAGTAGTAGCCGGAACCCCCCTGGGGAGGCGGCGGGTAGTTGTAGGCCGGTTCGGATGGGGACGGCGGGGACGGGGGCGGGGGGCAGTTGGCGGGGGTGGTGGGTGGGGGGAGGCAAGGGTAGGGGCATTCAGGGGGGGAGTTGTCCCATGAGGAGGTTGGGGTGAAGAGAGAGAAAGTTAGGAGAGAGAGAGCAGTGAGGAGAATGAGGGGTGATGGAATCATTGTCTCTAGTTTGCTTCTAGGTTTTTAGAGAGACATGAATGAGAAGAAGTACTAGGGAGAACGAAGGGGATCGAGGTGCATGTAATATGAGTGAGAGAGAGAGAGGTGGTGTTATCAGGATGTTGAGGGGTTTTTGGATTGTAACGAGGGAGGGGTTGGAAATTAATTTTGTTGTGTTATGAATGGAGATGGACACTTGGGATGAAGGACTTGAGAAAAAGTGACTTGTGGCTTAAGCCAGCTCGAAAGGAAATGTGGGCCCAAGAAGAGTGAGAAAATCATCAGTTGATAATTTTAAAAAATAACAAAACCAAACGTTTACATGCGAAACTAATATCTAAACGGTGATGGACGAATATTATGACAACGGATAGTCTGACCATAGATTGACAAATATTAGCCTAAAATAAAATCTGAGTCAAGCTGAAATTTTCCTATCAATATGAAAGGATCCGTTATCATATTCATGAAACAAACACTTAAACCCCATCTCTATCTTTCTTTTTCATGAATTTTTTTTTTTTGGGTCTTTTACTTGGCTCAATTTTTTGGAGTGATCACGAAAGAATAAAAGGCTTTGTGAATTAGTGGTAATAATTGTCGATGGAGAGTAACAGCAACGGCTACGATGGGGATTATTAAGCCTAAGCGGTGGCTCCTCAAAATCAAACAATGAATGGGAGACGGCTCAAGTTATGGACACTGTCGGTGAATCTATGTTACCTCTCACCGTTTTACGAAATTTATTTAGGACCCTGGCCCATAATGGCAACAGGTCTAGACCCCTTGCCAAAAAACAAGAACTTGCGCAGACCTCCCTGTGATAAAAATCGATGTCTTAAAGTCCTATCCAAAAAACAATAAATTTTACCGCGGTACCTATACTTCTTTGGTTTTAATAATTTTTTTTGTTTCCTACTATTTCTAGTAATATTTCGAAAAGAAGATTAATATTATTCCTATATTTATGCTTCAATCTGTCTATCTACGGATAAAATAAGATTGACATAATCTGTTTCTCTGGTTCTTGGAGATGATCCATAACATGAAATAATAAACATGCATAAACTTTTTTGGTTAGGAGACACGATCGTCATGTGAATTTTGCAGTTCACACGAAGAAACATACAACTATCTTTTTTTGAAATGTATTTCAGTGTTGATATTTGAACGATTATGACAAGAATGTTTGGGATTTCAAGATTACCCGACGAGATTGAGGAAATGGTCCTTGATTGGGACCCACCGAATTCGGAGGTTTCTTTATGCTGGAATAATTTAAAGATAATTACTTGCTTTTTGTTTGTGAAACAAAAGGAACTCGAAAATCTTTAACGATATAGATTTATCCTTGCACGATGTATTATAAGATCGAGTTTCTATTCAATTGTGGGTGGTGAATGTATTTAGTAAGGTTAGAGACAAATTGAGAAACATACGGAACTATTGCAGCCTTCCGGAAGAGTTTTGGAACTTTTGATTTCTTTCTTTTATTTTGTTGATCGTAATTTTATAAACGATTTTGATTTAATTAATTTTTTATCAATATACTATAGAGGTGAGCTAAGTCTCAAATTTTATTAAAAAAAACATTCATAAACTTTATTTTTTGTATATGACTTTTGATATTGGTGAACTTTACAGTTTCTTGTATCTATCCACATGAGCTGTTCTATGGTAAAGAGATCTTGATGGATTTTAGTTTATATGCTTTCTTTCGCCATGATATATATGTAGCTGTTATTTTGATGATCATAGTGATGATGGCTCTGTATCATTTGATCTACCAATTGTTGTTGCTTATTCACCAAACTCTACCCATCATTTTTGTGCAAGATTTGAGAGATTAACCAATGAGCAATAGCTAAGTTGGCATAGCACTTTTCTCCTTAGGAAGAGCATAAAGTTTAATTTTCAGGAGAGGAAGTTACCACATAATAACGTTTTCGGGACAGATTCATGGATCCCTTGAGATGTGTGTGTGTTGTGTACGGGTTAGACTTAAGGGCCGGTTCAATCAAAAAAATTAAAAAAGAATACAAGATTAGATGAAAAGAGAGAGATAAAAACACTTGTCCCTTTCACTAATTTAAGCTTAATCAACACAAGAGCATTTTTGCTTTACATAATTATTTACATATTTCTTTGGGAATTAACTGTGGCTGGGGTTAGGAAAGTCAACTAGAAGCTGCGCTCGACACACCCAACCATACCATGAGTGGCTCTAAATATTTCCTAGAATAAAACAATTCGAGGCCGACAACATAGTGTTTAAAGCAACACGGGTCTCCCTAATTACATTGATCTCAGGAAGTGTTGAACATCCTTTTCTGGATAAGTTTTATCTATAAAGGCTTATTATCAACCTGACTTGGAGTTGTTGTGTATGAGACAATAGCCAATATAATTAGCAACTTGCAAGGGATACAATGCTCTAAGAACATCGCATAAGCGATCCATTATTCATTGCCATTTGTCGGCTACAAAATGATATTTTATATCTCAATAATAAAAATCGGCCGTAATTACAGCGGCGGCTTTACATCTATCTTTTAAATACAAATTCTTTAGCCTGCAATCAAAGGGCATGCTTGCATTGTAACATTCATATACCGGCCCAAAGATTGGTTTTTTCTCATTCAAGCACTAATTATATAAAGTACATCGGCCCGCACATATGTTTTACCACGACAAGACGAGTTAGGCTGCAAATATAATGTTTAGGCATAATTACAAGCTTACATGATGTCAGCCGAATCTTGTTTTAATGTCTCCCTAAGGGGATTCATATTGTAGAAGGTTAGGAATGCAGGGACTTGCACAGGGCACACCACACACCAATACTCAAAGCCTTAGCATTCTCTTACTCACTTTAGTAGAGCCCTAAGTACGAGGATTCACGCTGAACACACAAAATGCGACTTCATAGAGAATCACTACAGACAAAGCACCACCGGCAAGGGATCCACACTGTATTCCGGTGCAGACTCCACCTACAATCGACACCGTCAAAATGGTAGAAGTTACCTGGCAGCCAGTGATCCACATCCTACTCTAACAGGACCTCCAATAGCATGGTCTTTTATGTTACTCCTAAGATAAGTTAAGATATAAACATGATTAACTTGTGTTGATCCGAGAGACGCCCTCAATTCTTCGAGCTGTCTCATATATATAATCTACTAGGAATAGGCGTTATGCCCTCGAAAGGCACAGTAAGTTTTCCATTTCTAAACATGGTCATCTAGTGTCAACCACTAGCACTTTCAAGCCCATGTACTTGAGCATGTACTGCCTGTTGAAGCCGATGGTATTTGGCCATAATTTCTAACATTCGTTCGAATTATGAGTTCGGCTCTCGAACTTTTGATGTTATGATCAGCCGAGCATTTGGAGAATCATCTACGCTTACTGTATCCGAATTTAGATGCAAACATGACTCGATCCATTCAAAATCTCTAGACTCATCCCTATTAATTGTGATTGAACACAGCTACATAAAACTCTTTTTATTTGATAGCTAGAAGATGTAGGATTAAAACCTTACTTTGTTATAACCAAGAAAAACGGGTGTGTGATATTATACCCATCAAGTTCCAACAAAAAATATTAAAAGATATACAATATATGGACATTCCTAATATTCAAAATCAATACGAAAAAGCGTTTCTATACAGCTAGCATTTTTCTAAACAGCTACTACACCACACGAATTAAAAATTACAATCACTAGAAATCTCTGAAAAAATGAATTGCATTCAATTTTTTACAAGCCACACAAGCAAGTGTTAGTCCATTATTATTTTTAAGTTGACCCCCAACCCAACCCAACCATGGAAAAAAGAGAGAGAAGATAGCACAATCCACATGGGGACGTGCGTGAGAAGGCACAATCCACATGTGGATGATTTGAGCATTTCCAAATACAAGAAGATTGAGGGGGGTTTGGTCCTCTCGCTTCTTTGCACTTTCCTTGGGATTCCCACTTTCAACTTCTAAACCCTCACTTCAATAATTATTGTTAAAGAAAAATAAATAATAATAATAATAATAATAAAATCAAGTCATCACTGGACGTGCAGATGCAGATGATAAGACGGTATTATTAGATAGACGAAACTGTATCAGCGGAGCTTTGCAGAGACAGCGCATGCAAAAGCAGCCACAAACAGAGGGGAGGGGGGCATTCTTGTGGGTGGAGCCTTCTATCCCAGCTATGTGCCTGCTTTCGCAGGCATTACTCGACAGATAAATGGATTGTTTTGGTTGCTACAATTAGAAAAACACTCAAACACCGGTCTCATTCATCATCTTGAGGCATCATAAAGATTTAATAAAAATTTATCACCTTACATTCTCTTCAAAATTAGTTTATAGTGTTGAAACAAATGCACATGGACTGGGCCAAGTGTTTTGTGTTCTTCCAAAAATATGGTGTTAATTAGGAAGAAGAAAAGGTACACTCATAAAAGCAAAGTCCAAATTGGATTGCTCCTCTGGTCAAAAGCTACAACACTCTAATTTTCTTAACCTTGAATAATTTCCTAAGATGCCTCCTAAGGCCTAGACACTAGTTAGAGGTTCCTCTTGTTGTGATAAATTTTGAATTCTTGTCCAATGTGAGCTTCATCTATAACTAAGAATTATAACCGTTTTGGTCTATATTTATATATTACAACATATTATTCCATCAGGAATAGTGGGCAATATAAATACAGTGTTAATGCATGGTATAAATGTGGTAAAGCACTTAAGTAGGGGTGTGTGTGGGGGGGGGGGGGGGTGGAATACCTAAATTAGTCTAAGGATTTGGTGAGTGGACTCCAAAGTCATCATAATAATGGTTTCTCCCAAAGAAAGAAGAAACCAAGATTTAATTTTATAGCTCCACATTGAATCTTTTTGCTAGTTAGCACCTATATTTTTTTATATAGTACGTATCATCCTTTTTTCTTTCCACTTGTTTCTTGGATCACAAAAAGAACAAAGAGTTCCAACTGTCTCCAGAAAACAATGCCCTCAAAGACCTTAGAACTCTCTGTACTTTACTACATGCACAACATTTGAAAGCCTAGAGTTTTTGAGTTGTTTAACTTCTGTGAATGAAAAAAAGCCACACCTTTTCGTCACAGAATGGCAACATAATTCCACCAATCCAAACAAAAATATTTTTTAGACTTTCTATTTTTCTTTTTCATTAGTACATTTTCAGACCTCAAATCATCAACAACAGAAGGATGCTACAATACACTTTCATAACAAGGATCGGTTTCAATAATAAATCTGATGTCTTCTTTAATTTTTACCTTCAAAATTCCATCACTTGATTTAAATTTGAATATAAAGTTTTCCAAATGTACTTATGGTTTCATGTCTCTCTCTCTCTCTCTCTCTCTCTCAAAGAGATAGGATTTATACTGCATAGTACTATATGGCAAACTCAGATGTTCCTTTATGAAAATCTACTTATGAGAATTTATGAAGTGAAGACTTTACTACTACTTGTTTTTTTAAAAATGAACCGAATTTCATGACTGTCTTATAACTTGATGGATATTTCTTTGCATCTTGCATTTTTGACCGGCATATAGCTTCAAGTTGCCTGCTTGGTGGCCGCAAATTTAAATCTTCTATTGGTTATATTACTGTTTCATTACCAGCATTTTCATAAAATTGGTTGCATTATCAGATACTGCTGATATTTAGTCTAAAAACCAAGTTACAGGAAGCATAAAGCTATTTAGGAGAAATTGGAACTAGAGATGCTCATTTTGAAATAAGGGATTGTATACTGTTTTTCTACTTGTATACTGTTTTTCTTTTATAATTTTTTCATGGGATCGGGCTTGTTAAGCCCTGCCCTTTCATTAAAAAAAATAATAATAATAAACATGAACAAACTGAATCTTTATTCTCTAATCAATTCCTTCTACATTCAACACTTAGATATTATGATTTATGAGTAAGAAACATCAACAATAGACAGGTACCCTAAACAAATCGCGATCTTCATAAACACAACACCACGAATCCTACCATAAGAAACACCACCACCCGGCGTTGAACCCAGTTCTGACAGGCCCCGTTAGGACGATACACGGGGTCCACCGGGTACAGTACCCCCGGGAAATACGGCTCGGGAGGCGAAGGCTTAGAAGGAGACACGGGCGGATACTGGGTTACGGGCTCGGACGGAGGAGGCAGTTCCGATGGCGGTGGAGGACAGAAAGGCGTTGAAGGAGGCGGCCACTCCGTCGGAGGCGGTGGTGATGGCGGCGGGGGCGAGGGTGATGGCGGTGGGGGTGGGGGTGGGCTTGGATTGTTACATGGGTATCCACAAGGTGAGCAAGTGCACTTCATATCGTCCGAGGTTGTGTATGGGATCCAAATGGATATGAGGATGAAGAAGAAGAGAAGAGGACTTGATTGTTTCATCCCTCTTCTCAATTTGGGAGGTTCTCTCCTTGCTTTTTGTTGGTAGAAGTTCTTCACGAGATTGAAAAGTGAGTGAATGATGATGAGAGGAAGAAAGGAGGGGGGAGCCAATGGACTATTTTCTTTTGTGTGGTGTTTGTTTTGGAGGAGAGAGCTGGTCCCTTGGGGGTCTTTTTCAAATACAATGTGAGAAATTCTAAAACAATGCTTTATGTAAATATCTGGTAAAGTTTTATGACCAACGGTTAATCATAGACATCAATCCTCTATTAGTTAGCGCTAAATTTCCGATTCAGGAAACCGACGTCAATCCTCTCTTAGTTCGTGCTAAATTTCCGACTAAGGAGACTATGACCATGAAAAGCTTATCATAAAGCTATATGATTTGTTGAAGATTTGTTAGAGAATTATGTTCAACTCTAAGACACGGATAAAGGGAACAGAAACACGAGGGTCAAATTTTACAATACATGTGATTTGATTTAGGTCTTCAAGATTCTTCTTCTTATCTCCATGAGTTATAATACATCAGAATGGACAAGGCTGAAGGGGCTGGTGGGTAGTAATGATAAGGATGGAATGATTAGCATCTTACATAATGTTATGGAGTCATCACGTCTCTCATCTCCTATAGTAAATAACTTGAGGCGTCCCACTTTAGCATAGGATTAGCATAATTTCATGATAACATCTTACATAACTTATGTGAATTGGCCATGTAAAGTTTGTCATGTAGGTATAGCTTTTGGATTGCAGTAAATTGATAAAAATCATGCCTCTAAAACTAAAATTCTCAATTTATTGAAAAAGTTGGTGATAGAAACGTCGAACTATGACACAAAATGCATTGTAGAAAAATGGTATCCATGACCCAGAAAATGATCAAAACAGAAAGATATTGAAAATGAGAATATCCAAACATGAGAAATATTTTATACGTTTGTGCATACGCTAATACCGCGATATGCTGACATACAGGATCATGGTTTTAGTAGACAACATCAAATCTTGGGTTAAAACAGAGGTTTTGGTTGCATGAAAAATCATTCTTGGGTGAAAACTACTTGTTTTATCTTGAAAAGTGATGATGCTCAATATGGGCGATGCGAGAAATAGTTAAAGGACACGTGGCGGATGACGCATCCCTGAACTCAGAAGAAAGAGCCTATAGGGGCCGACCAGGCCACCTCTGTATCTGATCTGCGAGCACAAGCTGGCTCTCCTCAGAGCCCCTGGAAATTGGCCTCCTCGGCCTCTCAGCACGCCCCGAGCTGCCACAGGACCAAGACTCCTCGGCCCTCTCGCTCGTCCCCGAGCTCCCAGCCGATGCCATCTTCCTCGGTCCCCCAACTGATCGACTCCACCACTCACAGGCGTAACCGCCGCTCCGCAAATCTCGCCATGCGCAGATTCTCCGCCAGCAACATCCCACGTTCCACGCCATCACGATCCCCATTAACGGGCGATCCACTCTTTACGTGGACGTGACGTCGGGAGCGTAACTGCCGGCGAGATTCTCGCGCCCGCTGCTGCGTGCTGCCACCACTATATAAACCCCCATCACAGAAGGGTCAAGTAAGCCATTTTTTACTCCACTTAGCCGTTACTCTGCTCGGAGCTAGTACTAACTTGATCGTCGGAGGGTCCTCGGTGGTACCAAACCACCCCGGGACTTCTTTGCAAGTACTCGGCACTAAACTCCTCAAATCACCAATCTCATCAAAACCCATTGAGATTCACACGCAATAGAAGATCACCACCAAAATCCACCGGGAGATCAACGGAAGACAACATCTGACGGAGACCCGAAAAGGACCTCTATCAGTTGGCGCCGTCTGTGGGAACCAACTCCACAAAACACAAAGTTGGCCTTCCGATCTCCGCCCATATGGCAACCGATCCCCCTGAAGATCCAAACACCCGCTGTCGCCTCCCTCACAACGGAGGTGCGGGCGAGCCCTCACCGAATGTCATCGACTCCCCCGCCGGCTGCCGTTTCACAGGCTCCGGGGACCGCCCGAGCAAAAGGGCTAGAGGCCGAGAGCCCATCACCTTTGGCGACGAGGACCTCCACGGCATATATGTGCCCCACAACGACCCGCTGGTGATCACAACCCAAATCCACCGGTACGAGGTCCACCGGATACTCATCGATTCGGACAATTCGACGGACATCCTCTTCCACGACTGCTTCCTGCGTATGGGGCTCGCCCCAGCAGACCTGAAACCAACCTCTCACGTCCTCTCGGGGTTCACCAACCACTCCATCCCGGCGCAAGGGGTGGTCATCCTGCAGTTCACGATCGGGGAGCCCGGCCACACGCGCACACTGTCTGTGGACTTCATCGTAGCGAAAGTTCCGTCGGCCTACAACGTCTTCCTTGGCCGCCGGACGCTGAACTCCCTCCAGGCCCAGATCTCGACCTACCACCTGGCTAATGATATGATAGACTGTGAGTCTATGTCCCGTTCAACCCCACGGGACCACGGTAACAAGATGTAATAGCCCTTTGAGTTACGTTCGGATACATTCTGAATTTCCCCATACCCCCAAATTATGTGTGTAAGTCGGGTATTGAATAATCTTGAGCTAATGCCAAAACGGGATCAAGCAGGAACAGGTTTGTCTATACAGACAACAGGATATATCCATCGGAACAACATGTCAGGATTGTCGGCATTAGAAACAGGATCGGGTAACATGTCAAGTAGTGATATATCAGGTCGTGTCAGGTAGTGAACATGTATCAAGTCAGGTCAAGTAGTAGTGTATCAGGTCATGTCAAGTAGTGCACAGGTATCAAGCGGGTGCTCATAATCGAACTGTAGCAAGTATTGCATCATGGTGAAAATACGGATGTACAATAAAAGCATGGATGCACAAATATCGATCAGGGATCACATCATGACTAAGTAGGATGCACAATTATCAAGTATGGTGCACTAATACAACAGTAACATGAAATAATATGGTCTCGGCATGCAACTAGATATATAATAAACCGTACGGATACAGACGGATACTATAAAACTGTAAATCGATAAAATTTGCTGAATATTAAAACACAAGCACTATTATTTATTAAATAGATATTGATATAATAATATTAACATGGATAACATATTCAAACCGATTAATAACTATAAAAGTGGTATTGATTAACCATGTACAAGAAAGTTCCGTTCAGAAATTCAGCGTCACCCTGATTGGTAAAATAGCTTAAAAATAACAAACGTTCTCCAAAAGGGACGTGTCTTATACCAAAACAAAGATAATTCAATAAAGTTTTCATTTTTATAAGTTGAAGTATCTCAGGTTGTTCCTACAAAAAGTTATGAACATTCGAAATTGAAAGTTTGCTGCTGGAATTTCCCTGGACAGCAGTTTAGAGATATTTTCATTTGCATTTTACGTTATTTAAACAATTTATTTTGCAAGTAAATATTTCATAGAGTTATAGTATTCTGAGTTAGCTTCATAACGAACTAAAGAACGTATACTAATGATTTTTCTATGATTTATAATGAATTTTATAAGGTAAGGTGTACAGTAAATTTCAGATTTGTCGTATCCGCTTTGCAACGACGTTTCATGTGTAAACTATAATATTTTCAAACTATATTTTGTATAACATTATAAAATGCAGATTATAAACTAATTAAAGATAATAATAAGAAATATTACGACGATATATATTTTAAATGATATGGATGCAAACGGGTATCCGAAAACAGTAAAACTTTAGTATGGATGCATAATACTATACCTAGCTTGTAGCAAGATAATTTAGCATGCGACTAGACATGTAAATAATGATATTGATGTGTACGGACGTCGTATAACAGTAAAATGATGAATTGGTAAATGCCGGATGTACAGCTAAACAATATGAGATGTAAATATTCCATTTGGTGCATTATATTGTAATATAGTATGTAACAAGATAGGTTTGTATGCACTAGATGTGAAATAACTTGTACGGATGCACACGGATATCCGAAAAAGGTGAAACATGCAAAATGATAATGTGGGATGCATAACTAATCATTATGTGTTGTTATTATTCAAATGAATATAGAATATAGTAGTATAGCATATAGCAAGATTAACTTGCCTCGATCGAATCAAGCGACGGATACGGACGGCACGTCCGACGTCGGTAAATCGTCGCAATGCACACGCGGCACGCGGGACAGGTCCAGGCAAGGCAAGAGAGTGATCACACAGACAATGTACGTTCACTGGATCACTCGAATCGTCAGTGACAAACACGGCTCCGGCGGTGATCACCGGAATCAAGAAACAAGATCAAGAAAAAAAAAGAAGAAAGAAGACGTAAGAAGAAGAGGCTGTGTATTAAATAAGGAAAGAAAAAAATAAATAAATAAAAAATATATAAATATATATATGCAGAGAAGAGAAAGAGAAAGGGGTTGTTGGTTTGTTAGGAAATTAGTTTAGATTTAAATTTAAAAAATCTTTTATTAGTTAACTAAATTTTAATTTGTATCAGTTTATAAAATTAATATTATATAAATAAAATTTGATATTCTGGTAAATACAAACATAGTCCAACACATGTCCGGGTCGGGTCTAAAATTCAGTTTTAAAATACGAAAAATATACATGTCGACCAAAATAAAAAATGAATGTCCGGGTAACGAAAATGCATACCCCCAAGAACGGATGCAGGTACGTGCGCGTAACCATCCAAACAAGTCCGTTTTACTGAACGGGACGAGGACAAGATGCGTGAATGCTGCCACGGGGCTAGGGGTATCATGCAGACCATGTAATGTATTTTTAAAATATTTTATGTGACTAAAAAATGTTATATTGTAAATATGCAAATGCCAGATAAAATGCCAATATGCAAGATGTATAAATTAAAATGAAAGTGCACGAGTCCATGTAACAGGTCAGGATATATCATAAACATGAATCAAGACTGGTTTCAAGCATGCAGGTCGGGTCGGATGCAAATACAAATATCAAATACATTATTCGCACCCAAAACACAATAAATCAAGAAAATACCATAAATAAGTAAATACTTGAATTAGAACTGGTATAAACGAACTAAGGTGTTACACAGACGGCCCTATCGCCGGCAGAACATCTGGCGCAGGGTATGAGCCAGCCGGGCTCGGCCGCGCCACTAGCCTCCCTCTGGCGTGAGCAACCCAAAAAGTGGGGACGAACCATGTATTCAAAAAGAAGAACGCCGAACAGCCGTGACTTTGGAGAGATGAAATATGAAAGAGTAGGGGCCCTGGAGCGGGCCCCGTCCCTACTTATTGCTGCAAGCGGCCTCATCCAACGACGTCCGTCATCTCCCGCCAAAACGACTCATCACGTCCAGCGGCTCCGATCGCTCCACGTGTCGATCCTGCGCTGGACCGCGTCCCATCAGACACCGTAGGCCTGCATACGTCGCGTCAACCAATCGACGCTTGACACATGGACCGTCGCTTCAGTGGCAGAATGTACGAACCGGCGCACCTTCCTTAAATGCAGAGATCTCGTCCTGATTAGCTGGCAGAAAAAACAACTAACGGCCCAAGGACTCGTCCTGACAAAGCCTTAGAAAGGAGCTCGCCTCGGGAGGCCTGGGAGTCCACTCCTGACCCGACCCGCTAACTGGTCGGGACAAGAGTGGGGGCCTAATGATGATGCTCAATATTGGCGATGCGAGAAATAGTTAAAGGACACGTGGCGGATGACGTGTCCCTGAACTCAGAAGAAAGAGCCCACAGAGGCCGACCAGGACACCCCTGTATCCGATTTGCGAGCACAAACTGGCTCTTCTCAGAGCCCCTGGAAATTAGCCTCCTCGGCCTCTCAACTCGCCTCGAGCTGCCACAGGACCAAGACTCATCGGCCATCTCGCTCGTCCCCGAGCTCCCAGCCGATGCCATCTTCCTCATCCCCCAACCGACCGACTCCACCACTCACAGGCATAACCGCCGCTCCGCAAATCTCGTCATGCACAGATTCTCCGCCAGCAACATCTCACGTTCCATGCCATCACGATCCCCATTAACGGGCGATCCGCTCTTTACGCGGGCGTGACGTCGGGAGCGTAACTGCCGATGAGATTCTCACGTCCGCTGCTGCGTGCTGCCGCCACTATATAAACACCCATCACAGAGGGGTCAAGTAAACCATTTTTTACTCCACTTGGCCGTTACTCTGCTCGGAGCTAGTACTAACTTGACCGTCGGAGGGTTCTCGGTGGTACCAAACCACCCCGGGACTTCTTTGCAGGTACTCGACGCTAAACTCATCAAATCACCAATCTCATCAAAACCCATTGAGATCCACACGCAACAGAAGATCACCACCAAAATCCACCGGGAGATCAACGGAAGACAACATCTGACGGAGACCCGAAAATGACCTCCATCAATAAGTAAACACGGTACCTTAAAATGAATATCTTTTAGCAATTAATTCAAAAGTTCCATCAAGGTATCTTTCTTTATGTGAATTTCTGATGTGGAAAAAAAATGCCCATATCACATTAAAGAAGTACGAGACACTTTATCGATCAAAGAAAAAGGTTCTGGAAGGTTTACCTCAAAGTTATCAACAATCTGAACATAGGGATCCAAGCATGATTGGAATCAGCATCCAAACTACATTAGCTTATTTGATTTATATTTTGATCTTCGATCAATCCGAGCCATCTGCAAAATGAAAAGTATGCCAAAATTCCTAATCATTCTTATGCTTAACATGAAGCAAATCAAAGCGCTAATGGCGAACTTTGCTATCATATCAGAAAAATACATCCTAGGATGTAAAGTCCTCATCTGCAAAAATGCCTTATGCATATAGACTTAGCCACTTATTTATAGTTTAAATATTTAGCTACTAAAGATTTTCAGTGAAAAGGAAGAATGAACAGCTGTTCTGGTGTTGATTATAAAGTAAAGGTGTAGTGAATGGAAAGTGCAAGTCTCATAAGAAGTGGAGTAATCTTACAGATTAATTTTCATAACGAGAAGCAAACTTTAATCAATAATTATAATATTTAACAAGTAGGTAATGATTTGATAGAGTAGTGAATAAACTCTCAGGATATAATTATAAAACAATGAATCCATTATGTCGATTCAGTTATTTTTCACAAATTCTAGAATCCAATTAAAGAAGACAGGAAAATTGATGCATTCTTGTTACAGGGACCTGGCAGAATTTAATTGCTAAATGAATACAAATGCTAGAATGAATTGGTTAGAAGAGGAATGAATAAGAACAAGAGAGAGGAAAGTAGTGAGATGGAGACATGCCACCAGCCTTCACTTGTTTAAGTGTAACAGGATTGAGAATTAAGAAAAAGGGGATAAAAAAGTGGGGTTGAGCAATTGGGAATGAGATGCATATGCATTGATTGGTGATGGAGAAAGGCATGCAAATGCCCACCACTCTTGAAAGTTTCCAAAGCATCTTCTAGTCTTCCCCTTTATCTTCTCCAATATTGGAAAAACATGAGCATATGGCCATAGAGATTTCTGTACTCCTTTTTTTTTTTTTTGGGTTCTTTGGTATCTATTCATGTGGTGACTGGTGAGTAGAATCAAAGTTGAAGTTTGGAGCAAGTTTTACGAAAGGTTTGACAAGGTTTGACAAAGTTTTACCTGACGTCAACTCTCTAGTGACAAGTGACAAGTATCTGCCAGAGAAAACTATGGACCAAGTTTTATAAAAAATATGAGCAAACGCCAACTCGGGGAAAAAAACACCAAGGCGAACTTGCTCACCATGCCAGAAAAAGAGCAACAAAGAAAATAAAATTAAAAAAGTCTAAAACTTACATCATACCGAGTAATCCATACATCAATTCAAATCTCAAAACAATTGAAACAAAAACACCCTTCTACGAGTACATGCAGGCGTAGGAGGACGTGAGATCGACCGGACAGACCAGGATGAGGACATGCAGGTGCAGGATGGCGAGGAGGACGCCGATGATGATGAGGGTACCATGAGCTTCTAGGAGTACTGTATCACCTTCATAGGTTTGGTCGTGGTGTTTCATTTTGTCCTACGATCACGGGGATGTTATGATCTAATATCTGTATTGTTTTGATGTGAACTTTGAATGCACTGTATTTTGGATGGCGGGTGTGCCTTGTATGGTGAACTTGTATCGTTAAGACTTTTAATGATATTTCTGATGGGATAATAATCCACCTTAATCTCAAAAACAAAAAACACCCTTCTACTGTGAACAACATAAATATCACAATCAGCAAAGTAGCAATTCTAGAGCAGTGGCATTGAAGAAAAGAAGAAAAAAAGAAACAAAATAGCTTGCTCTCCTACCATTCCACAAGATTGATGCACAATCGATGGAAGTAGAGGTATATTAAAGACAAACCTTATTGACTCTTGAAGGATCCCCAAACTGAACCAATTGCTGTTGTATTTGATATATCTCTATTGAAAGATGGACTTCTCCTCATCATCATTTCAGAGGTGAAGACAATATGCCCCGTGTAGGGATCGACCTTTAAAAATAAGAAACTTATTTAAAGTTAAACCACGTGTTATTCTCCATATGGGTTACTAGAAGATGTATTCAAAATTGTAAATGAAAAAACAGAGTTACTGATCGAACTTAACAGGCGTAACATCAGAGAAACTAAGGAAATGAAACCCTTTAAGAAGCGGCGACCCTTACGAGGAATAGATTAGACTAGCAAACAAGTACGTGCAACGCCATGTCCTAATCAAAGAATAAATTTTGCAGTCGTATTCATGATGCTGTCAAGATCATCACTTGACAAGCTCTATTCCACTAAATCGAGACACCGCTGATAGGCTATAAAGCAGAGCTCTAGACAAGGAGTTCCGAACTTCCAATAGAGCATGACCCTAAGTTATAAGTTTTCCATGAAGCTTTAACAAACAATAATAATTTATTTATTCCGTACACGATATCAACTATGGGTAGCGCCCCACTTTTTGCTACGACAACTCTTGGAAAAGAGGGGCTTGGAAAAAAAAATACTTCCAAGGCTTGTTGACGTGGGTAGAGATAAAGATGTTTTGCAGGTATTCAGTACCAAGCTTCACGTCATAGGCTTGCAAATGGAGTAGGAAGAAGAAGAGATTCGAAATCGAAGTTGTGTACATGAAGAGAAGTGTACACTTGAAGAGAAGATGCTTTATTATTTCTTGGTGCACGAAGTGGATGAAGTTCCTAGCTCGGCTCATAGGATTACCCATGCTTGTAACTAACAGTCATACATCGTTAGTGTTCACAATTGCCTTAAGAAAGGAGATGGTTTTAAGGGGAATTATTACCATGGATTAGCTTGAAAATGGTTTCTGCAACTACCTTCCACTATCTTTAATCTACATCGCTTCTATAACATATTAATGGAAGTTTTATGCTTTCAAAGAATCATATCGGTCATAACAAAACTAAACTAACCCACTTCGAGAAAAATAACATAAAATTGGCTAGCTAGACAAGCAAAGTGATCTAGCTCAAGTTAGCACTACACCACAACTTAAGTAGCATACACGAAGACAGGATACAATACTGAGCCGGATTCATAAATTCACATTTTCCCAAAATTCTAGGATACGCATCATTGGGACATGCTAATATTTTTTCTTCACATATACAGACATACATAAAAAAAGAATATCATTTTAGTGAATATAAACAAAGAATTCAATTAGTTAGTGTTGGTGCATGTGTTGTTGGTGCCTAAGGTGTTGATACATGTTTGATGCATCTACAATGCAAAATAGATCGTCAGTTGTGCCTAAGAGAGTTCCACAAGTGCTCTAAACGAATCCAAAAGAATCCTTTAGCATACGAATCCGAACAGATACGTCCAATCAGCAATGAATTCATGCAACGCAGGCAACAACACCGCAAAATGATAATCGGTATAGAAATTGACTCTCAATAAGGAAAACAAATGAAGCGTGAAGAGACAAACAAAATATTTCCTTTCCCTCATTGTTAAAACTAGTACAACAAATCAAATGGTGTATATCATTATCCACAGAAATAACCGTAAGTTAGAAATCCCAGGAAAACTACTTCATTCCCATGTTAAATGATTTTTGCTTTAAAAAGCAAAGCGATTAAATGAGAAACTTACATACATATGGTAATGTGTTATCAAATTATACCAAATTATGGACAATGTGCATTTATCAAATGTATCATATACCCCTGATTTGCAATAAGAACTCAACGCAACAAAACAAGTGTGAGTAAATAAAAATGAATGTATTTTGTTACAGCAAAGGTGAGAACCATGATAAGAAATGGATGATCAAAAGATATCAGTTACAAAAAAAAAAATCATTTTGGGATCATAGTAATACAATGCTGTGGCCAATCTAAACAATAGAAATTCAAGTGAAATTTTGAACTGTAGAAGATATCATAAAGAATATGGGTAATTTTATAAAGAAAATAGAGAGGTAGAAACAATGATTAGGGCATAATTTTTAGGATCTGAGAAGCTTACAACAATCAGAGAGCTTAGGGTTAGGTCGCGAGCGAAATTGGGGCGGGCAAGTACAAATTGAAAAGGATAGATGACAACTATCTATGGGCCGAGAGAGCCCAATACTAGACCTTTTTTATGTAAACATACGACAAAAGCCTAACCATTCCAAATTTAAAGGTCCTGTTTGGATATGGAGTTGGGCTAAATGTCGTCAATTTTTAAGTGGGGTACGGGATGCAACTGTGCTTGCCAAACCCGAACACCAAAAATGAAATTTACACAACTTTAATCATATTGCAGCTAAGATAACTGTAGTTATCTCAACTCCAAAATGATTGCCAAACAAGATAAAGTTAGAATTTTTTTAATTTAGTTTGCTAACTTTATGAAACAACTAAAAATTGGCGTAACTCATGGGATCAAACATGATTCAAGGCATTTTCTTGATAAATTGAAGAAACAAATAGAAAAACAATATACATGCATTTTGTTAAGAAGAATTTAGTACTCATTTTTAAAAATAAAATAGAGACGTTAGTTCCAGAAATTCATATTCTGATTTTTTTTTAAATACCCAATAAATTTTTTTGTATCAAGATAAAAATATTTTATTCTATAAGGAAACACCCAATAATTTTTTTTGTATCAAGATAAAATTATTTTATTCTATAAGGAAACACCCAATAAATTTTTTTGTATCAAGCATAGAGTATAGTTCCCATAAGCAAATTTAGAGAGTGGATTATCCAGTGAAAATATTTTATTCTATTATGTCTGAGTTTTAAAAAAATGTATCAAGATAAAAAAGTTATCAAATCATTCCTGACCAAAGGATTCAAGGATAAATCAAGGAAATAGAAAACAAAAAAAAAGGTTAAAAACCAAATAAACTAAAAGGCAACAAAATATTATTAATTTTTTGGGCCTAATATGAATAGGCTGAAGGGTAGGCAAATGAATATAAGAAAATCTTTTGATATTTTTTGATAAGCTCTATCTATAAATTACAAAGTATATGATATTTTTTGATAAATATCATATACTTTGTAATTTATAAATAGAGCCCGAGAATAATCATGATATTTAAATAAAAACCTATTTTGATGTTTTATGTAAATATCTCAAGTAATGGAGACATTATAAGCATTCCATTAGTTATGTATCAACGTTCCAACAAAAATACTTGTATGCATCAAAAACCTCAGGTTAGGCAGGATAAATGCATTAAAAAGGAACAAATTTTAGCGGATGCTGCGGCTACACAGTTAAGTTGTTAGAAATAAAATATAAATAAATATAAGCTATAATACACCACAAAACTATTTAATTTTCTTAGTGGGATGGCTCATTAGAAAATAGATAGCAAAATGAATAAAATGAAAAGCACAAGGTAAAACAGGGAAGTGCAAAAATAGTGTTTCGGACAAAAATGCTTTTTAGTCAGAAGATTCCTTTTCTTGATTCAATTTTATAGTAGTTATCGACTTTGACTCCGCGCATGATGCACGGGTTAAGGAGTTGGCTGCAGGCAATAAATGATGGCAGTGACAACAAAAAATGGGAGCAGCTTTCTTTTATGGGAGCTCATAGATATTTTGAACCCTGAGAAAAAAAAGCTATGTTGAAACATGAAGATTTATAAAGAGAGACCTTAAACAAAGATCCATTAGATACCAGAACCATAGGCCTATAGTATGTACATAAGATGATGGATGAACATAACATCAGAGTAAAAGTTTATGTACATATGATGTGAAAGATAGTTAGAACAAAAGGTGATGAATCCTTTAGTTTTCAAGTAAACCAAAGGAAGTTTCTATTCCATCTCAGAAGGTGTTGTCGCAGCTTTCCAATATATACAACAACATATTAGGATTGCTATGTTGTGTGGCTTCACCCGAAGTGCTTGAAGCAGTTGTCCATGATCCAGATGTAGCATTCGACCCCGAGGTTTTCCCATGTGACGAAGAGGCTTGCCCATTTCCGTGAAGATGTCCCAAAACTTTTGGAATCCACTCGATTGTTATGGGAGTGAAGCCGCCGCCGTCTTTACGCGTGAAGTGATGGTTTTCTGAAGTAACCTTGTATGAAACAAGTAGATTTTGTTCGATTGGCTTTTTAAAGCTCTTTTCTATCTTTGATAAGCCAGCATCCCTGTTAGTGTGAGGAATATTAATTCAACGTAAAATACTGTTATATTACTTAAGTTATATTCAATTAGTAAAAGCATATTAGCTGTTTGTTCATTTCTTCGACAACCGCAGCCTTTATCTGGAATATATCCTCTGCATCTTTATCACAAAGTTTTAAGTTTGTGTTGCCTGTATCATATTTGGCTATGACTTAAGCTTGTATCTGTGTTAGCCTTTCTTATAATTGGTTTGGTTATAGGATAATAGATCTATTAATGTAGCTGTAAAGATGAGTTTAAAAAGTTGCCTGCACGTGGTACCGTGGCCTTCTTTGTTTCGGCATTTTATGTTTGGGCATCCCAATTCATCTTCGGCTGGGTTAGGCATTGATTTTGAGCAGAGAAGCACATGCTCGATATATGATCTGTTCTTTATAGACGTACTTGATTGAACCATGTATTGTGCATTGTGTATATCCTGAGAAAAGGCACAGATTATTAAATTTATTAGAGGAAAATAAGTCTGCACTTGTGAAATTTCTTTTGCTAAAAAGCATTAATGAACTGGATGCACATTGCATGGCATGTTTTTCACATCTTGAACAAAATTCCTTATGTACATTTTGCACCAACCATAGTCATAAATTCGTCATTCGGGAATAATTCGGCGAGGTCGAAAATTCGGATTCAGAGAATTATTCGAAAAAAATCGGCAGGTATTCGGGAAAGATTCGGTAAGTGTTCGGGAAATGTTCGGAAAGGATTTCGAGCAATAAATTAATATATGAGACGCTAGGTTTTGATTTTGTGAATTATTTGCTGTTTTTTGAATTATTCGCTATTTTTTCACATAATTCGCGAATTATTCACGAATAATTCGTGAATTATTCGGCCAGTTCGGCAATGGCGATTAATTCGGAGATTAATTCGTCTGATCAAAAATTCGCGAATTATTCACGAATTCGACGAATAATTCGCGAATTATGTGACTATGGCACCAACAATGAGATATGATACGGAAAAAACTTCTATGCGAAGGCTTACATGATGCAAACCGCTTGCAAGCCCTTGGATGGCTTTCTTTGCACAAAATCCAAAGCCGTCTAAGGACTTGCTGGTGGCTTGCATGGTGCAAGCCCTTATATACTGGTTTTTTTCCAAATGATACCCCACATTCTCATTTATTGCATGAAACTCAAATTTATGAGTTTCATCTAAAAGAAACTATGTAAGAAAGTTTGGAGACCCTAAATAGACCTCTCGGCTGCTTTGGGACCCCCTCTCGAGATCTCGAGAGGTTGTAAAAGAGCCTCCTTGAAACAGAAACTGTCAGGACCCGGTTATTGTTCATCGAACAAAGTGTCACATGGAACAAAGTGCCACTCCTAATGTCATGCCAAGGGGACGAGGGCCACCTCTTGAATCCGTGGAGGCGACACTCTTAAGTCCGTGGGACCTACTATAGAACAATAGAGAATATTCGGAATACATTCGAAAAGAGGACAAATCTGCACTATAAAAGGAATGATACCACTCTTCAGTACAGAAACGTCTTTTAAGTTGATGTAATTTACATTCCTTTGCAATATTGATGTAACTTACATTCAATTTGTGTATAAATATGAACAGGATAAATAAAATATATATTCTTTTGTTTTGTTCTCTTCTTACAAGTATTTCATATCTATGTATATGATCTCCATAACGATGCGATTTGAAATAAGCTACGATGTTATCTCGTCCAGATGCGTCCGGTAACAATAGGATGTAATTAACACTAGGCGCTTACGCTGTCAAAAGTCTCGAACTCATGACTTTCTAGTCAACTTTTAAAAATACTAAATAACTTGTTTTGTTTAAACCCATCTTTATCTCAACGTTCAGGGGTGGAGGTCCATAAAGAGGATAAAGAGATGCTAATAAATAAATAATACACTATCCCCTGATGAGTAGCATGCTTAACTGGGCTTGTATGAATACATTAAAATTTCGTTATTAAAAAATAAATAAACCAGAATAACACAAAAAATAATTATAATTCCGATCCACAAAACAAATTTTCTTAAATTAAGCTATGAAAAATATTTATAGAACTTCAATACCTGTATGCATTTATAACCGGTTTACAACAATTTGTGCCAAATTAAAACAGCGGTCATGTTTCTATAAAATGAAAACATTTTAAGAGTGATTGTTTTATTAATAATATTTTATCGTTTTTATGTAGAAAACCTTTCTTTGTATGCCTTCTCTGTTTATTTCTTGTTCATCAAGTCCCAGCAAAGAAGAAAGAAGAGAGAGAAACAGGAGAGAGAGAAGGAAAAATGTCGAAATCGATCGCGCACGACGCCACGGCGAGCCACGACACACTCCGCTTCGGATTGGATGGCGTCAAGGGCGACATCGTCGGTTCTCATCCCCTCGAATCCATTCGACCCATCGTAAAAACCCTAACTTTTTCTTTATTTTCAAATTTTTGAACGAAAAATTAAAAACCCTAATTCGGTTTCGTTTTCTTTGGATTTCGTGGTGATTTAGAATGAGAGGAACATGATGGAGAAGAAGAGGATGATCCTCGATCTCACCTACGGCTCCGCTCCTAATCTCAGGATGGATCTCGATCGCCAGATCCTTTCCAGGTTTCTCATCCCCAGTCCTAATTTTTAAATTGATATTATTCCGTTTCTTGATAACTGATCTAGGTTTTGGATTCTGATTACATTTTCGTTGTGGATTCGAATGCGAGCCCTATAGCTCGCCTTTTGTTAGTTTAATACGTCCTGCTCTGTACGATATATGGCTTCAATTGTCGTTTACTGTTTTGAGACAGAGTAACCATTTAGTTTCTGCTGTAAAAAAGGTAAAAAAGGAAGATTTTTTGTAATGCAATTTTTTTCGAAATGAGAATGTGTACTTATCATGAATGCAATTCTTCTGCCGAGTAAGATGAAGTTGGAATTGTAACATAATCATATAATCCATGGGTCGGTATAATGTATATGGTCGGAAAATCCATGAATGGAGTTCTACTTAAAAAGATAAGTTTTTGAAGGGATTATTTGGGTTCCCATGAGGGTTGTGCATGGCTACCAGAAGACAAGTAATCAGTCATCTAGACATGTTAACAATGGTTGAATTAACACAGCAGGATGTGAGAATGCAATAAAAATTTGTTATGTTCCTTGTTCTACATTGAAACACAATATAATCTTCAATCCTGTAGTGTAAATTGAAGTGGACCGCTAAAATTTCCTCTACCGACCCACGAAATTTATATGGTGGAACTTTACCGTCATGGAGATCCTTAACATTTAGTAAATAATTATGAAACGTTTGATACAGGCATACTTAAATTTTCTTATTCCGTATTCATTTCAGCGGTCCAACATTCTCGAATTTTTTCTGTTTAAGTTTTATATATATAATATTTTCGATGGAACTATATAAGTCGTGATGATGCATCTTCCATGAAGTACATGCTCTGAAGGTCTCGAATGCTGAAACAGTTATGTGGATTACTTTCCTGTACTATATCATTATGGTTTTAATTTGAGGTGAAGCCTGATGATGTCCAAGAGTCATTTATAAAAGTATTCTAGGAGTCTTTCTTGTTAGCTAGCCTTCTTTCACCGTGAAGTTTATCATCCCATATAAATAGGTTCCATATCCCCTATTAAAGCTTAATTAAAATATTTTTAGGTAGACTCGTTAGCTTTGTGAGTTTTGTAGCAGGGATGCATATTTCTTTTCTTTACATTCTTATCATCTCGCTTCTTTATTATTTCTCACACTTCCATCACCTTTCCTCTTCTCAATCACAAATTGCACTTCCTGATTTAGATTCTAGAACAAGTGATATATGTACAGTCTGTGATGAAATACAATGAATGGTTGGATGAAGGCTCGGTTTTTTGTCTTAAATAATATCATTTAAACTCACATCGAGCAAATGAAGCTACATGAGAATGTTCATCGTAACAAGGCTAGACATTTTCTTAACAACAATCTCATATTTGCCTACGAAGTTGTAGTCTTGAGATCTGGCGTATTTAGAATTGTAATCTAGCTTGACCGATTTTTTATTATAATGATTGCTGGACTTAGTGGATCATTGTCCTACATAAAAGCTACTTTTTCTTCCCTTTTTTGTTTTCTTTTTTGGGGATTGGGGGTCGCATGTTGCTGGCGAAGGCAATATTGATATGCCTTTTTATGCATATAGGAGGAGTTGATGTATGGGAGCAATTTAGAAAGCGGCTTCAGTAATAGTTTTAGATCATTCTAGAGTTCAAACTCAAATTGCAAGCTGAATTGTGGGATTCATAGGATACATTAGATGCTGTATATAGGAGATATGTTCCATAGGCTATATTAAATTTTTTTGAATGTTAAAGCTCCTAAAGTTAGTGTCGTGGTTCACCCTCGAGCTTCAAAACAATTAGAAGTCTGTTTCGTTCAGCCATGTTCAGATATATAATTGTTAAATTTACTTCTTTCCTTTGCTGTACTTCACAGCCGAGTCAATTAAGATGGAGTTTCCAAGCTGCTTGGGATTTACTTGAACGATAAGGATATGGTAATGGGTTATCCATTACTGGTGCATCTTTAATACGATCAAGAATCCAGTGACTCTTGGCAAAACTACAACCCATTTCCTATGGCCAGATGTAGGCGGTGCTTTACATTCACACGAATGGTAATCAGCACAGGATTGTAGAACCATAGTTGAAGTGGTAGAGGACATCATGTGAGTGGTTGCCTCTTATCTTCTGGAATTTCACTGTAGTTATAGTTACTATTTACGTGGTTATGAAGTGACTTATGTTTTGGACATTTCGGTTGATCAAGTAAACAATAAGGTATTCTTATAATCCAATAACTAGCGGTCCTCATGAGCAACGCTATTGAATGTTGGCAACAATATTAACTAGTGAATGTTGGCAATAATTTACACTGTTCGCTTCCAATTTTGCTTGTAAGATTTTTTCACTTACAAAAAACCGAGCAGCATTAATATTCCAAGGGAAAATTTATAATATTTTATTCTTTCATTTGAGTAACTAAATGGCTTTAATGCACGCTGGTTGCATGTAATGCTGATGTGCCCAAGAATAAGGTGTAATCTTGTGAATCTTGCACTTGAGCATTGTTCACAACTTCATATTCTGAGATGCTTGTTTTAATATACAGGTTTCAGAGGCCTCCCGGAGCACTACCATCTTCAATGCTAGGTTTAGAGGCACTTACTGGTGGCCTAGATGATTTTGGCGTTGAAGATTATCTCAATGGTAACAAGCAGCATGCTATTCTTTTTCCTTTTCGCTCTTCTTTTTCACCCATCGCTCGTCATTCTACCTATAATGACTGCATATATATCCAATATTTAATTAGTTTAGATTTCGAACAAATAGATGAACAAAGGGCTAAAACTATCAAAAACTACCCTGAACATGCATTTTACGAGAAACTATCTTATACTTCATAAATTGTTATTTTTTTTTAATCTTGAACTATTATAGACAACTACCCTCCAGTCAATGAAAACATGCATTCACATGATGGGTTTTAGTCATTTTTGCCCTTAATGTCCTTGCTTTTTCCATCTTGGCCATGTTTGGATTGTTTGGAAAATAATTCTAGGGACTTCATTTTGGATAAATAAATCTTGGAATTCATATGAATTCCATTAAATGAAATTTCTAAGGATTTTTTAAACTTGTACATGGATAGATTGTGATAAAGATATGCATTTAATGCTTGCCTTTTCTTTTAATGCATGGTTAAGTTAATATTTTTTTTGAAAGAGAGAGAAAGAGATAACACAGTTTTCAAAGAGATAGAGAGAGTGATAATGTTTTGGAAAAAAAATAATAATTAGAATTTTTTTAATCCCATGGAATGTGGACCTATTTGGGTTTTTTTTTCCTCCCTTGGATTTACCCATAACATTGCCATCAAAACAACCCTTTTTATAGGATTGCGCTGTTCTAGGGGAACAATGGAATCTTGAGCTTTTTATCTTGTGTATATCCCAACATGTTACATTTCTACCCATCCTTTGTTCCTCTCCCTTCTCCTATCTTCCTTCTTCCTCCCTATCTCCACTTCACAGGAACTCATGTCCCTCATTCTTCTCTCATCTTCCTCCTTTATCCTTGCAAATTCCATCTACTCCATCCAACTATAGTCTAAACTTCATAAATCGTGTATTGCTAACTTGCAGTTCATGAACCTAGCAACCCAAAAATAGCAAATAAAATAATTTTATCAGTTTATCCAACAGTCTGATAGTTTATGTAAATACATGTTCGATTGCTCAGCAGCTCTTCGAATTAAATCTTTGGGGTACACTTCAATGTGAACCTGGCTAAATTGCAGAGCAATCCGTATTACTTTTGTTCATATAGAAAGAAACCATTATATCTTTGAAGGCACCAATTTCAAGTATCTGGTCCTGAAGATAGGTCATGGGTGCAATTCAAATTCCACTTCTGTCAAATTATAAGAGATAAGAAACTTCTAACGACTTGCATTTTAAACTTAACTAGTGTCAATGTCCACAAGTTCAAAATACCTTCATGTTTGCGGACACCAATCTGTGCAGTAAATCTTCAAATTCAAACTCCACGAAAACAGCCTCTAGTATATTTCCCCTCCATTTTACTCAAGAAAACTGCCATCCTGAACCCATTTTAAATCTAATCATCCCTCTCATGAAATTTATCGCTGGATTCAAAAGGATAATAAAGCCAGTAAAGAATAGGCATGTGAGAAGATACGGTTCAACAACACCTTTCTCATGTTTCATTCGCCTTTTGGGGGGTAACGAAGATGGTATATTTGGTTTGGGTTGGGGTTGAGGCGAGGTTGGAAAAAGGGCATTTTCGTTAATAGATGCAAATTGTTTGATAGCTACTCATATCTAGTATAGTTTATGGTAGTTTCCTTTAATTTAGAACTTATGTGGTAGATTTTTGTTCAACATGCAAGTTCATAGTAGAATCTAATAAATTAGCCTAAATAACCATAATAAGCTGTTATTTTTTGGAAGAAAAAAGAATAAATAATATTGTCTTCGTCTACATTCTTTAAGGCAGTTGCGTTGTTATGCCCCTCTATTTCTGACATCCATATGAAGCTCTCGAATTTGTTATGATCAGCTTATGCTTTTGGTTATTGCCTATACAATAGATATGGAATCCAATCCGCCACGGTATAATTTATGCTATTTATTTGTTTATTCATTGCAAATAATTTGAAGAAACCAATGTTCAAAATAGCGATAGCATGTAGCATAGCGTTTCACTACTGAACAGCGAAAAGCGCAAACAATGTTACACATAGCGTAAGCCACATGAATTATTAGTAATTAGTAATCATTATTATTATTATCTTATTTACAATAAATTATTTTGTTTTAAAGATATAAAATTAGCTTGAGAAGATAGAACTATAAGCAGCATAACAATTTTCTCAAAATTTTCAATCCTTGAGTTCATATATATGATTCATAATAGTATTAAAAGCATCAAATCAATCATATAATCTCTATTTGAGAAACATGTCCACTAAATATGATTTTAAATTAAGAGGTTATAACTTCAATGAGACCGCCTTCATATGGTTTAGGATTAGATATTGAAATTTTAAGAACCTCAATAGAGAAACTTATGTGAAAATAGCGTACGAGCGTATACTATTTGTTAAAAAGGGTAAGTTATTTGAAAAAAGAAAAAACGTAAGCTGCTTTGTATTTAAGCTATTTTCTGATGTGGCGTAGCGAATAGGCTATAAGCTACGCTGCATAGCGAGCTACGTAGCGAGCTATTTTAAGCATTGGAAGAAACCTTCGTCATCAAACAAGCCAAAGCTTTTTTGCTTGGGGAAATTATTATTATTAATTCAATGAAGATAAATTTTGACCCTTTTTATTCCCGTATTATTTGCAGTTCCACAAGATTCGGAAACATTCTGTCCAGCTGATATGCATCATGGTATGGAGGTTCGGCTTGGCCTTTCCAAAGGTCCTGCTTGCCGCAGCTTCATTTAAATTTTATCATATGCACTCTATTGAAGATCTAAACAGTCGTATTCCAGGCCACAAAACAAAAGGCTCTCTTTGTAACTCTGAATTTTCGAATCATTTACCTCATTTGATATGTGGAGCAAACTCAATGAATCTTGGAATGCTATGCAAATTTTATGAACCATGCAATCTTGCTGCTGCATGGTATTTACATTGAATGCGGATTGATAGATGCATTGCGATATATTTACAGAGCTTTCTTATTGGATAATTTGGCTATGGCACTTGTGTCTAATTTCATGATACCTATTTGAAGTCAATTTTATAAAAGGTCTGCTTACAAAATGTGATAAACAGTGATTTATTTTATGGTTTTTCGTGGACAGGTTGGTAGTCCTTTATACTTCAGATATTTGTTTTGAATGTTAATCCCTTCATCACAATACAATATTTATTTTTTGTTTTGATGAATGCAATATGACTTTGCTTAGATTATTATTTATATTTCAGTACTTGTTTGAATATACCAAAATTCGTTGAATATATTAAAAAGTAGAATGAATAATACATGATCATATTAATCAAAATGAGTTGATCAAGTGAAATCTTTTGATTTTTCAGCAATTCGATATTAAAATAAAAAATAAAATAATATGCCTGATATGTATGTTTCTAAGGGGGTTTTTAATTATGAATTTTTAAATTTTTTTACTAAGATTTTGGGTTACATTTTCAAACAATGTTTATTAAAAAAGGAAAAACACCAACACGATCACATATATACTAAATTTATATCTGTTTTAATTGCATCTATGCTGCTTCGCTAGAAATATCTTTGAAGAAATATCTTTGAAAAAGGTAAGGTAGCAAATTCGTATAACCGGAGTGCCGAAAAGATAATTGCTGGATTGTTGAAAGAGGAAATAAGATTGCAAAGTGTTTAAAAAGAATTTTAGTGAATATTTGTTAAATTCATTCTTTTATAGGCATGATATCGTCTCGTACATTGCCCTCAGGAGCCTGTCGGAAAAATGGTGGACTATTGCATGCACTCATGCCAAGGTTCATTTCTAATTTAAGTGCATGCACTTGTTTATAACAGAAATTTGTATGTTCTTTATATTTTCTTTTTGTAAGATGCTTGGTGAATGAATGCAATTATTACTTTCCATTTAGAAAACAAAATTACCCAATTATTGAGTGTATCTATAAAGATTTGAGAAATTATTGTACCAATGAACATGTTCAAAGCATTTGAGCTTGCTTGATGCTATAAACTGGAGTCCTAACACAATCAAACTCATGGAAAACATTAGTGAAAAGAGCTGTTACAAAAAATTTATGGAGAGTTTTAGGTAGATTTTATTCATGAAGGTACAACAAAATCCGAGAAAATGGAGATATCAGCTTTGAGGTTCAGAGTCCAATCCTATAAGAAAAAATCCCATGATGCGAGGGTGATGAAGTAAATCACCTCGCATTAAGACATAATGGGGGAAAAGATTTACAGTTGGAAGTAAGCACACTCTCTCCTCCATGTACCTTCTCTTTCTTTTTTTATTTATTTATTTTATTACAGCATAATAATGAGCGGTGAGAGTTTGTTACATGTAAACTTTTATTATACGATACTTCTGCTGATGATGCTCGATACCGGTGACCTCCCAGATCATGACATGTGGCAGATGGCGTGCCTCAGGGCATGCAAGAAAGGGGCTACAACAGCCGACCAAACCACCCCTGTGCTCGTCCTACCGAACAGACGCTTGCTCGCATCCGAGCCCCAGCACGATTAGCCTCTTCGGCCTCACAGCTCGTTCCCAAGCTACCGCAGAAACTAGATACCTCGGCTCTCCCGCTCGTCCGCGAGCTCTCCCGCCGAGGTCACCTTCCTCGGTCTCATCGACCGACCAACAGCACCACTTGCAGGCGTAACCGCCATCCCGCGAATCTCGCCATGCGCGAGATCTCCGCCGGCCACATCCCACATTCCGCGCCACCACGATCCCCCATTAATGAGCCTGTCTCGCCATTAATGGGAGGTCCCGCTCATCACGCGGGCGTGACGTCGGGAGCGTAACGGCCGGCGTAATTCCCGCGCCTGCTGCCACCGCTACTTAAACCCCTCTTTCAGACGGTCAAGGTAAACCAATTCTACTCCACTAAGCCGTCACTAGGCTCGGATCTCTAGACTAACTTGATCGTCGGGGGGTCCTCGGTGGTACAACCACTCCGGGACTTCCTTGCAGGTAACTCGGCAACCACAACCTCAACCTATTGAGATCCACACGTTTCAGGAGTGACAGCCTCCAGATCCAATCTCAGCCACACATCGCTAGCCATCCGCAGATCAAAGGGAAGCAACATCTGAAGGAGATCAAACCCTCCATCAGCTGATGCCGTCTGTGGGAACGTAGATTCCACAAAAACAAAAGTTCGCCTCCTGATCTCACTCCAATGGCGAGCGATCATCAAGACGATCTAAGCGCCAACTGCCGCCTCCCTCTCAACGGTGGCACAGACGAGCCTCCTCCGCCGAATGCCATCAACGCTCTCGCCGGCCGGATAGGCCGACTCGCATCCTTCGTGGAGGCGCTCGTCCGTGTCCAAATGACGGGGCAAAATCCCCAGGTCGTCGCTCCCCCGCCTCGGGACCAGGACCCTTACGGCGGAAGAGAAGACTCAGCCCGTGTCGGCACGGCCGACCGCCGCCTCGCTGCCTCCCACGGCCGTGGATCCCCCGGGCCAGTACGTTCTGTGACCCGCTGGGCGCCCAACAGCTCGACACCGAGGTCCGTCGCTAGAGCGCCCCCCTCCCCCGAGATCTTTCGCGTGCCTGTCCCTCCTGAGGAAATGTCGGTCAGTTCACCTGCCACCAGGCATGACCGACACACTCTCCCCCGAAGGGGCCGTGCAGACGGGGCTCGTCAAGGCAGCTCAAGGGCCACCTCACCCGGGGATTTGAGGAACCTCATTGAGAGAAACCGCGGCCGAGGCCAGACGCAGGCCGCCAACAGCAGGGGCCTGGAATCAGAATGCGCCGAGTCGTCGGGGTACTATGGCCGACTTGACGCCCTCGAAAAGAAGATCGAGAGTCTGCATCGGGAAGGTCACCGTTCGAGCGACGGGGCTAAGTATGCCGCCGACTCGCTCACAAAACCTTTCACTGAGAAGCTGCTCGTCGTCCACGTCTCCTCCCGCAACAAGCCCCCAAAGGTCTCCCTCTTCGACGACAAATCTGACCCGAATGACCACTTGGATGCATTCACCGCGGGAATGAGCTTCCAAGACCACTCCGATGCCGCCCAGTGCCGAGCTTTCCCGGCCACTCTCATCCGTGCCGGGCGAGACTGGTTTTGAGGACTCGAGCCGTGCTCGATCTCAACTTTTGACGAGTTGGCCACATAATTCCTTGGCCACTTCGTCGGGAATAGGCGGCAGAAGCGCACAGTAGACCACCTCTTCATGATCAAGAGCGGGGACAGGAAGACGTTCAAGGCATACGTCACCTGTTTCTACAACGCCCTTCTCGAGGTCGCAGAGCATCGGGACTAAACGGTCATCACAGCTCTAAGGTCTGGTCTTAGGCACAAGGAGTGGTTACGCTCTTTTGCATTGGCGCAACTTATGACCATGGCCGAGGTAAAGGCCTGGACCGAGCGTGAGGTACAGCTCGACTCTGAGGTGAACGCAAGCCTCCCCCGAGCAGAGCAAGCCGACCAGAAAAAGATGGCCAGGGATGAGAGAAGAGGACCGGAACGACAAAAGCCCTATCCCCCAAAGTTCCAGGAGTACACGCCGCTTAATGTCTCCCAGACAGTGCTACTTGAGGAGGCCAAGGGCGAAGGGTTCTTCAAGTTCCCCCCGATCCTACGCTCGGCTTCAAGGCGAACCCGGGGCCCCTACTGTGGCTTTCATAGGTTGCTGGGCCACTCAACGGAGAGCTGCAAACAACTCCGAGATTACATCGAGAAGCTGATTCGTTCGGGGCACCTCGTGGCGTACCTGAGGGACAAGCGGCAAGCTGACCGCGAGCATGAGCGGCGTCCCCCTCCAGCCGAGCAGACCATCGGTCAGATCATGGCAGTGTCAGCAGAGCAGCGACTGGTACCCCCGAAGCGCAGTACCCCCGAAGCGCGGTACCCTATGCCGAGCACAGATACTAGCAGACGTATGGGGGGCTCAAGCTGCATGAATAAAGTATCTACTAGCATGTATTTTCTTTTCAAAGCAATGTACCTTCTTCCTAAGATCTTTTGTTTATACAATAAAAGGATCAATAAAGCATTGCAGAAAAGAAAAAAGAACCTTATTCATTCAAAAGGTACTATCGGCTCCTCAGCCGTACACAAAAAAGAAAAATTTTACTATTACAACAGCGGGGGAATGGGATGCAGAGAGCACTGCTCGTGGTACTCTGAGCATATCTCCTCCAGCCGAGCCCTCGCAGCGTCTAACCTCTGCCTCCGATCCCCCCCGCGAGCTTCAGCGTCGAGCTTCAACTGTTAGCACTCATGGACGAGCGCTTCCGAGCGGTTTAGCCGGCTCGCGGAGATCAGGCCGAAGCGCCTCAGAGACCTTAGCTTGCCTATGGCCTCATCGAACAACATTTCGGATAAAAGGTTGTAAAGTCCCGGCGACGCCCTCCAGCAGCTGAAGGAGGGCGGACCGCCGGGGAAGCAATCAGCCGAAGTGGTCCTCGATCCGGCCTATTACCAACTGCACCGTGTCCTCAGTGCAATACGGGTCATAGAGGTAGACATCCTCGAAGCTTACAATGTCTTCGATGGTGAAGGGGAAGTCCTGCATTTCTGCGTTTCGGTTGCAAGGAAAAGAGTAATCAACAATCCCAAACGATTCTATCTTATAGCCAACGACGCTTGGGAATCCAACAGTCGCCCGTTTTACACGCAACGCAGGCGTTACGCGGCAAGCACCGCACCTCCCCATGCGAAACTGAAACGACGAGACTCCGGCGCTTCACCTTCACAGCGCCTTCACGACACGTGTCTACGAGGCCGTCCTACTCCCCGGTGCTCACATGGGAAGGTCGGACAGAGCCTCGCCAGGAGGCAACCAAGCAGCTTTACTACTCGGTCCTTCTTCATGGAGCAAAGCCCTCACGAAGAGGCAGCCGAGTGGCTACCCTGCTCGGCTATCCCTGGATAGTAGCTTCCCTACCCACAACGCCAGGAATCAAAGCCCTCAACAAGAGGCAGCCGAGCGGCTGCCCTGCTCGACTATTCCTGGATGGTAGCTTCCCTACCCACAACGACAAGGATCAAAGCCCTCAACAAGAAGCAGCCGAGCGGCTGCCCTGCTCGGCTATCCCTGTCTGGTAGCTTCCCTACCCCACGACGCTAGGGATCAAATCCCTCGCCAAGAAGCAGTCCTGCAGCTACCCTGCTCGGCTATCCCTAGCTGGTAGCTTCCCTACCCCATGACGTCAGGGATCAAAGCCCTCACTAAGAGGTAGCCCTGCGGCTACCCTGCTCGGCTATCCCTGGCTTGTAGCTTCCTTACCCCACGATGCCAGGGATCAAAGCCCTCACTAAAAGGCAGCCCTGCAGCTACCCTGCTCGGCTATCCTTAGCCGGTAGCTTCTTTACCCTACGACGCCAGGGATCAAATCCCTCGCCAAGAGGCACCGGGCAGCAACCCTGCTCGGCCATCCTTAAGGACCCAAAAGCCCTCGAAAGAGGCAACCGCTTAGCACAACCATACTCGGTTATCCCTGGCACACCACCAGGGATCAAAGCCCTCGCCATGAGGCACCGGGCGACAACCCTGCCCGGGCATCCTTAGTAGGCCTCCCACGCCCCTCCCGCGCTAAGGATGAAAAGCCCTCGAAAGAGGCAACCGCTTAGCACGATCCGTGCTCGGTTATTCCTGGCAAAACCAGGGATCAAAGCCCTCGCCAAGAGGCACCGGGCGGCAACCCCATTTGGGCATCCTTAAGGATCAAAGCCCTCGCAAAGAGGCACCGAGCAGCTACCCTGCTCGGCCATCCTCAGCAGGCCTCTCACGGCCAATCTCACGCTGAGGATCAAAGCCTTCTTCAAGAGGCACCGAGCAGCTACCCCGCTCGGCAATATCATCAGCAGGCCTCTCACGACCCCTCTCACGTTGAGGATCAAAGCCCTCGCTAAGAGGCACCGAGCAGCTTCCCTGCTCGGCCATCCTTCGCAGGCCTCTCACGGCCCCTCCAGCGCTAAGGATCAAAGCCCTCGCCAAGAGGCACCGAGCAACTGCCCTGCTCGGCAATATCCTCAGTTGGCCAATTACGGCCTCTCCAACAACTAAGAAACGTGAACTTAACAAGAGGCATCCAATCTATCATCGTCTTAGCGATCTGCACTTCGACTTTGGGGCCATAGAGATACCGTCTTACCGCCTGCTTTGGAACACTGGGCAAGAGAGTAGACTCAAGTTGACGCGTAATCGCCAGACAAAGAGACGACACAACAGAAAGGCATTCCCACGCAGATACAAGTGTTCACACAACAAGAAGAAAAATACGCGTGCAAACAAGACTGCAAGAAAAATACCTTTATTTGCAAAAGTTAAAGCTTCTACAAGGTATTGTGGGCTCCCCAGCCTTACAAAAAGCCCGGAGGCCTACCAAACTCCCGAGAAAACAAATAAAAAGAAAAAAGGAAAGCAAAAGACGACGGGCCTCAGGCCTCAGGGCCGGGCGCATCCCTAGGAAGCCCAGTGCCCGCCGCAGGGGCCTCCGCGTTGCCCTCACCGGGTATCTCCTCCTCGGCTTCGGCCCCGAGGTCTTCCCCCTGCTCATTGTCCCCGCGAAGATATTTGGCTCGAAGGTCCTGGTCGGCAAACCCCGGCACCCGAACCTTGACGGCATCAAGGGCCTCATGCCAGATGGCAGTAGTGGCCGAGGCTAGGACGGTGTAAAATTCTTCCGATTTCTGGAAGTTCTCCACCGCCTTCGCCGCCAAGAGGTTGGCCTGTTTCGCCGCCTCTACCACCGCCCGCAGCTCCTTCCGAAGGGTGCTCACCGACTTTTTCATGGTGCCGACGAGCGCCGTGGAGTCCTGAAGCTTGGCCTCGGCAGCCTAGGCGGCTTCGTGGAGCCTGGCAGCCTCTTGCTTCGCCGCCGCCACTTCATGCTTCACGGCCGTCGCCTCCTGCTTCCCAGCTACCACCTCGGCCTCGAGGGCGGCGACCCTCGCCGTCTCCGCTTCCAGCACCCGCCTTGAGCTCTCCCTCAGCGAGGAGGACTCGCCCGAGGCTCGGACCTCCAGGTCTATCTCCTCTTTCTCCAGCCGAATAGCAAGAGTGACGTGGTGGAGGGCCCGGGGAAACAAGAAAGGGGTCAGAAAGAAGAAGGATCACCAAGTCTCACGAAAGATGAAATGAGCAAAGTATGAGCACTAACCCGTATGGCCTCTTGGGCGATGGACGCCAGTTGCCTTTTTAGACTCCCCCTGGGGACCCTGCCCCCGGCCGACCTCTCCATGTCGTGCAGAAGGCTGTCGGCGACGGAGAGCCCTGAGGGCTCCTCAAAGCGGAGCTCCCTGTCGTCCACCAAGATCGGGGAGGCCGGGTCCCGAGGGGCTGAACGGGGGATCCTCTTGAGAGCCGGCGGCGACGGACTGGTCTCCGCCTCCGAGGCCGGGGCTTCCTGCCACCGAGCCCTCTTTCGGGTCGGCGCCCTGCTGGACTCCGTAGCCCGATCCGTGCTCGAGCGCTGGTGCTAGACTGCTGCCAGAGGAGCCGGGGTTGGCACCTGACAGGAAGAGCTGGCCCCTCCAGCCCTCGACCCCTTCTTCGGCTTGCGCATAGCCGCTCGAAGGTAGCTCAAATCCATGGGTTCTGCACAAGACGAGATAAAATGGGGTCAACGACTCAAGCAAAAATCAGAATAAATACAAGCCTAACTTACCGATGAACTGGACAGGGCTGAGCCCGGCCCAACTAAGGGCCCGCTCAGACAGCAACACATCAGCCCGAGAAATGGGCTCCCACGCCGCCATTCTCACCGCGTCGGGGTCATTGGACGGATTTACCTGCCAGCACTTATCCCTAGACCACCGGACGGGTACATGACAGTTTTCACCTTCTGGCGGCCCGAAGAAGAAAAACTTCTTCCAGTCGTGGATGGAAGAAGGCAGGACGACGACTCTCGACTAGGGCGCACTCCCCCGACGTTTCCTAAAGGAGAGATAGACCCACCTCGGGTCGCCAGCGTGAGAGCCGGGATGACTTTTGTAGATGAGAGAGGAGGCAAGGATGGACACACCGAAGGGGACCATCTGGAATTTCAAGCGAACCAGAAACCCAAGGAGAATCCTCCAGGAGTTCGGCACTAACTGGCCCGGGGCTAACCCGAAGTAAGACAGCGCTGCAGCGACCTCGGGAGAGAAGAGCAAGCGCATTCCGGCCCAAAAGGATTCCGGCTATAGGGCAATCTCTTTACCCCGCACCTGATCTGCCCTCTCTCCTTCCTCGGTCAAGCGCAAAGTATAGCCAGAAGGGATATGGAAGCGGGCCCGAGCGATGGCAAGATCTCCTTCGTACCTCACTAAGGAAGGCCCGCCGGGGGCTTCCGCCACCTCCACTCGGGGATCCGCTCCTGACACACGACCACGGGGAGAGGATTTGACCCCATCTCCTCGGGAAGACCCCGACTCAGCAGAAGAATCCCTAGAATTTACCCCTGTGACATCTACAGACTCTCCAGAACAAGACATCTAACCTGATTGAGAAGCCCTCGGGAAAGCAGAAGATCTGACCTAAGATGAGAGCGCTGAGCTTACGAGATGAAAGATGAGGAAAATATGAAGAGAGATGGGCCCTGAAGAGGGCCCCACCTCTACCTATAGCCTCCGGCGCCCTCCATCCAACGGCGACCGTCGACTCCCGCCAAAAACAACCCTTCACATTCGACGACCCAGACCGCTCCACCTGGCGTGCGCATGTTGGACAGCATCCCATCAGACGCCAGAGGCTTGCGGCACGTTGCGTCCACCAACCGACGCTCGACACGTGGGCCGCCACTTCGTCAAAAGTGCGTACGATCCGACGCCCCTCTTTAATGCAGAAGGTCTGGCCCTGATTCGCCTGCGTCACCCAGAAAAAGACAACGGATTGCCCGGGGATACGTCCGACGATATCTTCGGAAGAGATCTCACCCCGGGTGACCCAGCAGACCACTCTCAACTCGACCCGTCAGCTGGTCGGGACGAGAGTGGGGGGCTAATGATGATGCTCGATATTGGTGATCTCCCAGATCATGACACATTGCAGATGACGTGTCCTAGGGCATGCAAGAAAGGGGCTACAGCAGCCGACTAAACCACCCCTGTGCTCGTCCTATCGAGCAGACGCTTGCTCGCATCCGAGCCCCAGCACGATTAGCCTTTTCGGACTCACAGCTTGTTCCCGAGCTACCGCAGAAACTAGATACCTCGGCTTTCCCGCTCATCCACGAGCTCTCCCGCCGAGATCATCTTCCTCGGCCTCATCGACCGACCAACAGCACTGCTTGCAGGCGTAACCGCCATCCCGCGAATCTCGCCATGCGCGAGATCTCCGCCGGCCACATCCCACGTTCCACGCCACCACGATCCCCCATTAACGAGCCTGTCTCGCCATTAATGGGAGGTCCCGCTCATCACGTGGGCGTGACGTCGGGAGCATAACGGCCGACGTGATTCTCGCGTCCGCTGCACCTGCTGCCACCGCTACTTAAACCTCTCTTTCAGACGGTCAAGGTAAGCCAATTCTACTCCACTAAGCCATTACTCTGCTCGGATATCTAGACTAACTTGATCGTCAGAAGGTCCTCGGTGGTACAACCATCCCGGGACTTCCTTGCAGGTAACTTGGCAACCACAACCTTAACCCATTGAGATCCACACGCTTCAGAAGCGACAGCCTCCAGATCCAATCTCAGCCATACATCGCTAGCCATCCGCAGATCAACGGGAATCAACATCTGAAGGAGATCAAACCCTCCGTCAGCTGCAATGCAAAAATATTTTATTGTAATTTCTTTCTGTACCGCAATGAAAAACGATGTGATCTATATTTCTGTTAAAAGAATTGATATCAAGTTAGCCATTGAAATCTTTTTTGCTAGTTATTGCGAACTTAAACAGAGACCTTCATATTAGCCTTCTCTAGTTTATTTCCATTTAATTCCTATAACAATTAGGTTCGATTAGTTGCTAATAAACAAATAATATATCACGCTTTGATGAATAGCCCGACTCTGGATTTAAATAACTTCTTTGCTTCAAAACAAAGCAAAACTTGATAATAACACTGAGCACAACAATTACAAATCCAATCCACAATCCAAATTTTCTTCCATCATACTAGTAGAAAAAACTTGAGATGAAAAGGAATAGGATCAAGAAGATCCTAGCCCTAATGAAAAAACTTTATTAATCAAGAAAACATAAAATTTACAAGTGTTACAAACAACAAATATAGCTTCAGTCAAATTAGAAACATCTCAATTATGCCAAAAGCAACACAAAAACGTCAATAAATTCCAACAAAATCAATAAAATCTTGAGAAATGTCTCAATTAAAACTTAGGCTTTGATGATTCAACAACCTCCGGCCAAGATTGAAAGAGGAATTTCATTCTTTTGAAAAACGTTGAGGAAACATTTAAAGTGGATAATATCAAATCGAAAAGTCTTGTTGTAAAATTGCATTGAAAGAAAACATATCCACAACTTTCTTCGGCTGAAAAGCAAAGAGGACATATTGCACAATTGAAAGCCTTTTTTTTTTGTAATAGAACAGAAGTTGAAATTCTTTTTCGAGCCACCAACCAAATTAGCAATTTAACTTTAAGAGGAACTTTAGCAGTCTAGATGAACTTAGAAGGACCCCATGAAACTCCACAAGTATTTAGAGCTTTATAAATTGATCGGACTGTGTATATTCCGCCAACAGACAATCTCACATTTTCTTATTTGGGGTCGAAGAGATTGTTGTAATAGATAATAGAGAAAAGAAAGTTAGAAATTCAGAAAAGCGAACCTCGATCATATATATAAAGGAAGAGTTCCAAATCGAAGATTGGGATAACCAAAAACCATGTGCGGTAACATCATTCGTCCTGATCGGATGCCAAATTAAATAAATACGGAGAAAGATGATCAAAGGATTGGATAGGTAACCATGCATCTTTCCAAAACTTAATGGAAACCTCATTCTCATAAATTAATGATACACCTTCTTTCAATTTCCAATCACCTTCTAAAATATCTTTCCAAAAATAGGAGCATCTAGAAGGGGTAGAAATAGATAGATATTTCTCCTTTCATAACAATTAGCAATCACCTGTCTTGTCCAAAAATCATCACAGCCTATCAATATTTTCGATCTTCATTTTCCGAGCAAAGCTAGATTAAATTGGGTTAAGTTTGTGATACCAAATCCTTCTTCACTTTTGTTTCTACACACAAATTTCAAATTCATCAAAAATTTGATAACTTGATAGATGAGATGGAATCAAAACCACCCCATAAATATGCCCTCTTGGTAGAATCAATCTTCTTAATAACCCAATCAGGAACATGAAAAATTGAGAGCATATAAAGTGGGAAAGCATTCAACAACGAGTTAATCAAAATTAATCTTCCACCTCGATATAGAAGATGACATTTCCATATAGAGAGTCTTTTAACAAACTTCTCAATAAGAGGGTACTAATCATGCTATTAGTAAGAAAAAAATTGAGAAAAAGTGTTGATACGGCTATATATACTATTAAAGGCAAGATATAAAACAAATAATAATCCATCATGTTAACAATAAAATTATAGTGCATTTTAACATATATATCCTCAAATTCAATCTATATTGTTTGCAGCAATTTCAGCCGATTTAAACAGTCAAATACCTAATTAAATGCATTCAAAATTTATCTCTTAAAACGTTTCTCGGCTGGTGTTTTTTAATTTTCTTATCTCTCACAGATATGGCTCTAAGACAGTGAATGGATGTACATAATCTGTTAATTAATTTAAATATGATTTATTTATCCCCTTTTCTAGAATATATGTTCTCAAACATGAATAAGATGATACGGAGAATTGTCCGTTATATTCAGATTTTTATTACATTTAAATATTTTTTGAATTATACCAAGTGAGAGCAAAAGAATAATGTATGTTCAATTATACATGACTTGTTTGAAAGCACATAATTCTTACTCCGTAACAAAAGAAAAACGGTTGAAGGCTATCCATTTGTTCTATTTAGCATTATGACATGCTTAGATTATTGTTTATATTTCATATTTATTTGAATATACCAAAATTCATTAATGAATATATTAAAAAGGTAGATTCAATAATAAATGATCATATTAATCAAAATGGGACGATCAAGAGAAATCTTTAGATTTCTTAATCATTTTAAATTTAAATTAATAAAAAAAAATAGGCCTAATATGCATGTCTTTACATGCTTTTTTAATTATGAATTTTTTAATATTTTACTCAGATTTTGAGTTACATATTCAAACTATATTTACCGAAAGAAGAAAAATACCAATGCGAATTACATATATACTTACTTTATATCTACTTTGAATGCATCCCTACTTCTGTGCAAGAAATATCTTTGAAAAACGTATAATTTAGCAAATTCATACAACTGGTGCGCCAAAAAAATAATTGTTGGATTGTTGAAAGGGTAAATATGATTCCGAAGTGTTTAAAAAGGGTTTTAGTGATTTTAATTTTTTTTTTATTAGAAATGATATCATTCAGTACATAGCCCTCGAAAGCCTCTTATGCCAAGGTTCTTTTCTAATTTAAGTGCATGTAATTTTTTTGCGCATATTCTTTATATTTGCTTCTTATGAGATGCTCATGAATGAATGCAATTGTTACTTTCTGTTTAGAAAACGTAATTGTGCATTATTGAAAATATCTGTAAAGATTTGAACAATCATTGCCACAATTTGACCGTGTTCAAAGTATTTGAGCATGCTTGAAGCTTTAAATTGGAATCCTAACATAATCAAACTCATGGAAAACATTAGCTAAAAGAGTTGTTAACAAAAAAAAATGATGGAGGGTTTTAGGTCGATCATATTCATGAAGATACAAGAAAGTCAGATGAAATGGAGACCTTAGCGGCAATATTGAGGTTCAAAGTCCAATCCTAAGAGAAAACCGGTGATGTGCTGATGATGGGGTAAATCACCCCACATCAAGGCCGAATGCGGGAAAAGATCTACTAGGAAGTAAGCAAACTCGTTGATGTATAAAGTTTTCATTTTCTATTTTTTTATTATTTAGTTTTATTTCAATGCATTGAGAAGAGAGGTGAAAGTTTGTTAAATGTTAAACTCTTATTACGCAATAATACAACAATGCCAAATTTTGTTGCTAAATTTTCTGTGTATTGCAATGAATTTTTTTTTATATGATTCATATTGTTTAGTAACAAATTGATAATCAGTTAGCCCTTTACAAGTTTTATGCTACCTACTGAAAAAGCTTCAACCAAGATCTTCACAAACAAATCCTTTACTTCTTATTGTGGCTTTGCCTTGTACATTTTATTTCCATTTCCTTTAACAATTACTGTTGGAAATTTTTAATAACATATTTCAAGAATCATGATATTTTATTTTAGTGAGCATGATTTTTGGCATGCATATATTATTATATTATTTTATGATTAACAAGTCATAAATTGATTTGACTTGTTAATATTTTGGCATGCTCTTCTGACCAAGTCAAGATTATGAATAGATGCATTTAAAGTGTGTTTTATGGGCAATTGTATTGGATCAATAAGGCCATTATTAGGCCATTTATATTGATATTATTGTCATGTTATTATTACCCTCCCATTACTTGACCATGCGGTAAATGACATTTAATCTTGGTCATGATGATAAAATTCTTAAGTTATTTTCTTACTCATTATATATAACTCTATTTTGCTGCTATTTGGGGATAACAATTTTCTTATATAATACATTGATATAATGGGTAGAGAAAGGGTGTGGGCATAACGCTTGCTTTTTGATTTGTACAGGAACAAAGAGCGAAATGGTATTTTTTGTTGGCTGTTGTATTCTGTTGGTGACGTCTCGACTGTATCGGTAAAGAACCACTAGATTCTTATCGCGGTGGCACGAACTGCCTTAAAGAAAGCGAGATATCCATGTCTCAGCCGAGGACTTCACCATCTACATTTTGTGTTACATTTTATTTTGTGATTTTTTTATTTGTTATTAAATTTTATTTAACTTTGATTCCATAGTATACCGTCTAGAAACAACAATTTTAAAGCAATTCGAGAGCAATGAAACCTCTTCGTGAAAAGTCCGTTGACAGGGTTGATGCTTGAAGAAGACGTTTTTGCTTCAAAGATATCCATTTTGAAAAAGGGAAAAGATAAGTACAATTATTATTTGTATCTATAAAATTAGTTTTGTTACATAATTTTATATTGGTATAAAAGTACTTATCATATTGATGATATCTTGAAAGTATGAAACCTGTTAGATTATGAGATATTTGAATATAGCTATATTAGATATTATGGTTATCATAAATGTGATAAGTTCTAATTTATGTTGTTGAGATTACGATTATTATATTATATTGTTAGAATTATTAGTTATCACTTAGTTATATTATGAGAAAAATAAATTGAGATGATTTATCTTTTAATAAAATTTATCGAGTTTACTTTCTTATCATGTATTAAGCCAATGGCTCGATCTAAAATTTATCTTCATTTATATTTTTAGTTTATTATTCCAAAATAAATAAAGTTGTGTCAATAATATATAATTCAGAAATGAGTTCTCTCAATTTGATCAGTTGTCTTCATCAATATCAAGTCGAAGTAGCTATTCTTTCTATTCTTTTTATGACGTTTTCCAGCAGCATGATCTTTCGTGCATCAATTCTTTTCTTATGACGTTTTCCAGCAGCATGGTCTTCTTCTGTTAGCATTTCCAACGAAAGAGACTGTAAGTTATTCGGTCCACCTTACAATCCGTAAAATAGACCAAAGGGTATTAATCCGCCATACTCAATTCTTTAGATCTGTTTTTATTCTCCGTCGTTCTACAAGTTACATATTTTGGTTCAAGATATTATCCAAACTTTTGGTTATATATCCACCGTGAGTTTGAGCGAGACTGTTAGATTATGAGATATTTGAATATAACTGTATTAGATATTATAGTTATCATAAATAAGATAAGTTCTAATTTATGTTGTTGAGATTACGATTATTATGTTAGATTGTTAGGATTATTAGTTATCAGTTATATTATGAGGTGCATAAATTGAGATGATTTATCTATTAATAAAATTAATCGAGTTTATTGTTTTCTTATCAAAACCAAAAAGACGCAAAAGAAGCAATTTTTGGAGAATCACAAATTTAAGTAGAAGAGGAGCGATGATTAAAAGAATTTCATCACATGAAATTAAATTGTTCTTTGAGGTATATAAACTTAAGAATTTCATCACATGAAATTAAATTGTTCTTTGAGGTATATAAACTTTTGGTTATTTTTTATCGGAAAATATTTTTAGTATTACTCAGCCTAAAAGAGTTGACATGGAATTCCCTCAAGGAAAATGAACAATAAACCGTCTAAAATATTCTATCAAAAAATTATGCATTCATGTATATGATAATTAGGATATCTCTCTAATTGTTGCAATCCGATATTTGGCTTTTAATCAAGCCTACGATATCGAAACATCCATTATGGATATGATACCTTAAACAAATATGATGGAGAGTATAGTATGATGGTATGCAAATTTAGTGTTAATTATTAGACGAATTTGCTATGTTCAACATATGCTTCAATGACTAATAGGGCCATGTTAGATTATTTTTGTTCATTAAAATTTGGATGATTGCAAGTTTAATTGAACTGTAATTTGGGAATTTGGAAAATTAAAGATCTTTGTTGGACTCATCATATGAGTAAAATTATCATATCATCTTCTCTTTAATAATGCTAAAAAGTACGTAAACGGATGTGTTAATTTTGATGAAAAAGAAAAGAAAATATTTTTGCCAGAAAATACTTGATTAAATAAATCACGAGTTCTCCTTTTCTTTTATGATATGAAAAAATAATAAAGTTGCTGACTTTATTTTTTATTCATAGTTTTGAGATGCATTTTTGGATTTTAAATATGAATCTTAGAACTCATTTTATTTTGACTTTATAAGAAGCACATTTGTTGCATGACAAAATGTTTGAAAATGCATCTAAATATTTATGGAGATTGCGAGTTATTAAATATAACTTGTTTAAAATGATTTCAATTTGAATTAAAAATTCATACCTTAACTTGCTTATACTTATATGCTTCAAAAAGAAAATGTGATTCTTTTTTAGAAGTTCTAATGTTTTTGTTTGATTAAAGGAAAAATATTATGATGAAAAGAATTTGAACTTGAATATTAGAAGCTTATGCTTCTCTGTGTGTTTTTCTCGACTTTCTTGACTCTAACCAGTACAGTCATGACTATAAATTTTGAATGCTCATATTACGAATATTTTGGTATATTCTATATTATGATTATAGAGTCGATTGAGATATTATTTGTATGTTTCAAATCTCAAAACCAGTGGGGGTTTTCTGCAAACCAAATTTTCATCATCCATAAATAGATGAATTTATCAAGAAATATTTTGGTCTGTTTTTTGCAAATTATTTTACCAAAATTTGCTGTAGGTAGCATTTATTTTGGGTGAAAATTTTATTTATCGAGAATCGAGAAAACCACATATTGTTGTTATGTCCTTGTGAAGGCATAACAAATTGTTTATCATGAGCAAGTAAAATACCAGTTAAAAATGTTGTATGATTATCCCTAATTGTAAAAACTTTTGTTTGACTCAATTTAATGTATTGTGTAATAGAATTGCTATAATTAGTAGCATGCAAAACCGTTTTCCAACAGTAATCCAAGCCCATAAAATACAGTGTTGTGCGCGCACACTTATGCAAGATTTAATGACAATCTTGCATATTTGAAATTAAAGATATAGCTATATAATGGTTTGGATAACATCGAGAAGAATTAGACTTAAGCCCAATAATAATATACTGCCTATGAGAATGTCCGACCCGGGGACCAGAGATCGTGAAAACCGGGTTCAATAGGAAAAACGAATTATAGAGCAAGTCGGAGTGGGGACGCACCAATTTCGAGTTTACACTTGCAATCCATCCCCATGATGCAGGTGAATCTATTTTGTAACGAGGGGAGGGTTGAGTTTATCTCTTAATGGAAATCTGTCTTTTATAAACGAGATGCAAAATATTACAGGAGCACTCTTAACGAATTTCACCTATATGAGTCTGAGAGTGAAGCTGCTCTCTTAAGAAAATATGAGCTTATTCTCTAAAACAACTCATGAAAGTCAGGATCAAGCACAAGACCGGAACGTGCCGACTTAAGTGTTCAATTAGATACCTGGATTGTTATGTGCACGAAACTCTTTTATTTTCTATAAGCGGTCATAGTTCAAGGTCGGTACACTATAACTTTAGAGTAAAAATTGTAAAGTGCTAAGTGAAAGGTTTGACACATCTTCACGATGCATAATAATCCATTTCTACTCAATGTTACATGAATTTGATTATTGTATTTTTATCATATTTTGATTTTATTAAAATTAGTTGGGAATTATTGGAATTTTTTAATAAAATATTTCAAGAATCATGATATGTTGTTTTAGTGACAATGATTTTTGGCATCCATGTATCATTTTGTGATTAACTAGTCACAAATTGATTTGACTAATTAATATTTAGGCATGCTCTTTTCACCACGTATATAATTAGTGGCTACTAAACAAATAATTTATCACGCCTTGATATGAATAACATGGTTCTGAGTTTAAATAATTTTAGAACAAAAAACGCCATAAAAGTAACACAAATCACCACAATTAAAAATCCAATCCACAATCCAAAACCAATAATGCTATAAGAAAATATTGATAACAGTTATCGATAGCTGTTGTACATTTAAATGGAAGATAGAAAACAAAGTATGATCCATTATGTTAACGACAAAATAATAGTGAATTACATAATAACCTCAAATTTAATATATATATATATATATATATATATATATATATATATATATATATATATATATATATTATCTGCAGCAGTTTCAGCTTACACTATTTTCTGAGAACTAGTGAACAAAAGTTATGGCAGCCTGTTTATAAGTCACAAACCTAGCTAATAGCCGTTAACTTATGTGAACTTGAGTACCTAAAAGAGGCTGGATTTGGTACCAAAGTTTCAAAGCACAATCTATTCAGCCACTTCAGAACTCTTTCAGATATTTCATAGTCGGATGCTTATAGGATGACTCAATATAGTTGGAGAGCTCCTTATGAGCCCGATGCCACCCCCTTATCTTAATAGTGACTTTTCTTTTTTACATTTTTGTCACAACTCAATAACTATTTTCACCCGATGTATATATTCAGAATAGTCTAATCTGTGAAAGTTTTTCTAGGAAGACATTTTCCGAAATTAGTTAAAATTTGTAGAATCTCTCTTACCGATACTGAAATTAGTTAACATGCTTCTTGATAGTATATAGGGACAAATAATTTGAGGAAAAAATAAAGAGCAAAGAAAGACATGTATTGTGAATCTTCGCTAGCTCAACCTGTTATCGTTTACTATCCACCAAAAAAAAACATGTATGATGAAACGGAGGAAATATAAGAAATCATAAGAAAAACGATATAAAAAGGCCTTGATCAATTTTCTCTCTTCTAGTCAGTATTAGCTAATATCGAGATTCATATTATGCACCTCTATTGGGAAGAAACATTTAGGAGAGGCAATTTGGGAATTTATGAAACTGGTATGCCAACGGTAAATAAATATTATTCTAAAGTGTAATTTTTTTTTTTTTTTTGGGTTTGAAATATTCAGTTGTTCATGAACTTTTGAGTAAATATCTGTACATGCATCAAAATATTTCTCAGTTATCATCTGGTACATTGGTTCTCGGGAGCTGATTTGGTAAAAGGAATAAAAAAAAAAGAATAAGCAATTTCTTGTACTTGATAATCCATTTCTACTCAAAATGCATGCATAGCCCCCCCCCCCCCCCCTCCCTAAATGAACATATGTATGTTCTTCAAATTTTGTTTTGGCGATATCTCCTCATGATTGCATGCATTTGCTACTTTCCATTTAGACAACGTACATTAGGATGAATCCAAAAAGATTTGAGCAACTATTGCACCAATACGTTCAAAGTATTTGAGCATTGCTTATGAGCTATAAATTGAAGGGTGTTAGAAAACCTAGCTCAGCTGTCAGCGAAATGTCATGGAGGGTATCAAGTCAAGTTTTATATTGGACGATACAATAAAATCAAGAGGCGACGCGTTAGCGGCATTGTTAAGGTTCAAAGTCCGATCCCGAGGTAAAAGTAGTGTTGTGAGGTTGATTGAGTAAATCACCTCACAACAAAACAGAAGGCTCCCGATATAAAATTTAAAAACATAGGAGAAAATAGAGAAAACTAAAATGTCCAGCAATCTGATTGACATCCACATATTGCATCTCTATATTGGAAAAAGGAGACCAAGGGCTGATGTAGGTATCAAGAAATGTGTGTTATCTAAAGCTCCCGCGCGCGCGCACACACACACACAAAATCTACATACTGCATTAAATGAATCCACATGACCTACAAATGGATATGAATGGCTTATGTGTGTTATCTAAAGCTTCAAATTGAATGAATTTCTAGATGCAGCAACAAATGCAAAACGGTAACATTTTCATATCCCCCCTCTCCCCGCCCCAAAAATAAAAAATTAAAAACTCAAAATGACAAAAATCTTTGGAGATAACTTACAGAATTTATTATCTGGGAATCTGGTTAAGCGAATTAGCTAAAGGTCAAGGCTATCCTCATTCCATATTTGAATATCTGGGATTGTGAGAAATCTTGTGCCAATCAGGGCCTCCCTCCTCGCATCTTCTCTTGAGCAACACACAATTATCGACCGCAAGTTGGTGCAACCCTGTCAGGCGCCGCAGCCCATCGGGCAGCATTGCAAGGCTGAAGCAATTTCCGAGTTTCAAAGACCAGAGAGATGAGAGATCTCCAATTCACTCAGGCAAAATATGCAATTCATGGTAATTCTATATCATCAGATGTTGAAGTGCAGTGAAGAACAGGGGTGGCTCTTCTCCTTCTCCTTCTCCTAGAGATATCAGACCATGATTTCCTGAAAGTTCTAAAGATCGGAGAGAAGGGAAATGCTGATTCAGGACACAATGTGGGATATGGATTAGCTCTATGCATGAGTGTAGTGAGGTGATGTGGCCCTTCCCATTGAGATTCGGACATATTAATATGGCCCATTCCTAGTTTCCTGAGTTTGGATAACCCTTGCAGACTTCCTTGTGCAGCAAATAACTCCTTGTTTCTTATTTCCAACTCCATGATTGAAGGTGGCATGCTCGTTGTTACTATCAATTTGGGGCATTCATTTACAATCAGCTTTTGGAGGCCCGGGAGAACCTCAACTTCAGGCAAGGACCACTCCTCCATTTTTCAGAGATCATGCAGCTCTATAGTTTTCAAGGAGGAGAATGATGATGAAGCGTGTTCTTCAACCAATTAGGGCATTTACTGCCAGAATACCTGTGTATTCTCAAATAGTTTAAGTTCTTGGGAGGTTGAAGGTTCTCGAGGACATCCTCCTCCACAGCTATACTCCTTGGTGGTCGTAATCGCCGTGGACTGAATTCATTTCTAACCCAACTCAGTTCTAACTTTCGTAGGTGTTCCTTAGCCTGAAGTTCTGATTCCAAGGCTTCAACTGCACTGTGCACATATCGGAGACACTTGATCGATAATTCACCTCTTAAATTTAGACTTCGTAATTCAGAAATGCTGCAACCTGGTCCTTCACCAACAATATACAATGGCAGCGTCTGAAGCCCACTTAATCTCCCCAACCCACAAGAACTGCGAGTCAAACCACAATGCGAGATGTCAAGATGTGGAAGATTGCTCATATTACTAATGGAATCAGGTAGTTGTTTCAGACAAACACAATTGCTAAGGTTCAGTCTCTGCAAGTTGAACATATTAGTGATGCTATCAGGTACTATTTTGATCTCTGTGAATGATAGGTCGAGGAACCTCAGATAATTCAATTTGGACATAACACTAGGAAATTTCTTGATATAGATTCGCCTTAAATCAAGCACACGCAAACAAGTTAAATTTGATATTGTATTCAGAAAGGACTCCTCTATATAAGAACTGGCATAATGTTTTTCGCCTAAGAAAATAAGCCATCTCAACTTCTATGCCTCACAACCAAACCTCAAAGTTTCTGAAGACAAATTCTCAACACAAATTACTGAGTAATAGCGGCATCCAGGAGGATTACTTCTCTCCCTATCAACCTCTATGATGGCATACTCATCTTTTGCAACAAAGCAAGCAAGATCATTAACTAAATCATGCATTTTGCAGGAAACAACATTGCCCAGATCATCCTTTTCTTCATCGTGTAAAAATGACCTCCAGCGCAAACTGTTGAAATGGCGGTCGCCAATATCTTCAGCATACATATCTCCTACTGATTGAATTAGTCTTTCAGCAATCCACAATTGAATCAGTTTGAACCGGTCAATGCTGTAATCTTTGGGAAACAATCTACAATATGCAAAGCACTGTTTCAGCTCAGGAGGCAAATGCACATAACTTAATCGAAGTGCAGGTAATATCCCTTCCTTGCCTTCAGGTAATTTCCTTAATTCACTATGTCTTAACATCCATCCACTCTGCTACCCCATGTCTAGATGCCATGAGACTCCCCAGTGCTTTTGCAGCTGAAGGTAAGTCCCCACACTTACTAACAATCTCTTTTCCAATTTCTCTTAGTTTCGGCGTCTCTTCTTCTCCCCGGGTCGAAATGCCATCTTTCTGAATATGTTCCAACTGACATTGATGGATAAGCTTTTCAAACAGAATGGAGTATCTACAATACTCATCCTAGCAACGATTTCACCGCGTGTAGCTCTAGCCAACCTTTCTACTCCATCAGATCTATCGTTCCTCTCTCATTCTAATTCTTGAGTTGCTGATTCCGGCGCCTCATGCCACATGTCCCATGATGAACCGTCTAATCTTTTGCTTTTAGTCCTCACAGGTTGATTTCCATGACTAATGGTAATACCACACCTATTTCTGGCTCTGTTGATTTATCACTTACTTCATCTTTACACCTAAAAAATATTTTAATTGCGTCATTTTTAAAACAAAACTTGATTTCTATTCGTCAGCTTAAATGATACTAACGGCTCCGTAACATTTTATTCATCTTATTTTATGATACATGATCTTCTAACGAATCAGCGGATTGGTGGGGGGTATGAACAGAATAGACCGTACAATGTTGATTACCTTCTCAGTACATCTGCAGCCGTTTCTATAATACATTGGTATTGGAGACTTGGTTATTCTCCTCTTTTTTCTTTACGCAATATACTATTTTCTCTTGATTTATCAGAAATCAGTTGTGAATCATGTATTCTTGGTAAACACCATTACTTCTCTTTTCCTTCAGTTAATAAAAGACATGATTTACCCTTTACGTTAGTTCACTTTGATATTTAGGGTCCGTTTAAAATTCCTAGTGTGTTTGGTTATAGATATTTTATGACTTTTATCGATGATCATTTACATATAATTTGGTTGTATTTTCTGCGTAATACGTCTGAACTTTTGTTTACCTTTAAAATATTCGTAACTGAGATTACTAATCAATTTGGTGTTCCGGTAAAGGTTCTTCGTTCAGATAATGCTAATGAGTATATTAGCACGGTTTACTATATTTTGTCAGACCCAGGATATATTATATCAAACTTCATATTCTTATACTTCTCAGCAAAATGGGATTGCTGAACGGAAGAACCGACATTTGCTTGAGTTAGCTCGTTCTCTTATTTTGCATATGCACGTCCCTAAACGATCGTGGAATTTTATTGTCTTACCTGCCTGTTTTTATATCAATCGCATACCTTCTCTGGTCCTAGGCAACCAGTCGTCTTTCTCTATTTTGTTTCTACAGGGCAACCATTTTCGTGTTTCTTCTAAAGTGTTTGGTTGTCTATGCTATCTTCATATACTAAGTCCTCATGTAGATAAGCTAAATTCTCGAGCTACCCGTATGGTATTTGTAGGTTATTCACGATCCCAGAAAGGATATGTTTGCTTTAACCCTGCCTCATCTAATCCTTATACTTAATGTGATGTGACCTTAAAAGATCAAAACTATTTTCCACCAACTGTTAAGGACCCCACTCTTATTATTCTTGTTCCTCACCTACCTTCCTCAGAGCTTGATTCGTCTGTTCAACTTGCACAGCCTATTTTTAAGCCTGTAGCCCATTTTCCATAATTGTATCACTATCATAACAAAGTTATCCCACCCCCTCCCTGTGCAATTTATTCTAACGATTCTTCTGCAGGTACTCCTATACAGTCCACTGTTCCTAATTCTACACCGCTGCTGTCTTCAGAAGATTTTTCTCTTCATATTGCCTTACGCAAGGGTAAGCGTTCGTGTACTACTGCACATCCGATTTCTAAATTTGTTTTCTATCATAGACTAACACCATCTTCTCGTCAGTTTGTTTCTTTCTTGTCTGTCATCACTCTTCCTTTCTCTGTTCAAAAAACTCTTCAGCACTCAGGTTGGCATGCGGGTATGTTAGAGGAGATTACCTCACTGCGCTCTAATCAAACTTGGAGATTGGTGCCTCTGCCTTCAGATAAGAAGGTTGTCGGCTATAGATGGGTCTTTGCTATCAAATATAATCTTGATGAAACGATTGACTGTCTCAGAGCTCGATTAGTGACCAAAGGTTTTTCTCAACAGTATGGGTTGGATTATGTTGAGAATTTTTCGCCAGTTACCAAATTGGCCTCGGTTCGTATTCTTATATTCTTAGCTGTTTCTAAAGCATGACCACTTCATCAGCTTGATATGAAGAATGTCTTTCTTAATGGCGATCTTTCGGAAACTATTTATATGCAGCAACCTCCTTGGTTTGAGCGACCGGGGAGTCTATGGTTAGTCTTCTACATAAATCGTTATACGGTTTGAAACAGTTACCGCATGCCTGATTTGAAAAATTTAGTACCGTTCTACGACAGATTGACTTCAAACGCAGTCGCAGCAATACATCTTTCTTTACACAATCTTCTTCAAGGCAGGATAATTATGCTGGTATATGTTAATGATATTGTTAGATATAGTGTCCTCAAGGCAATTATTGTAATCGCAAGTTGACGATTATGATGATTGAGGGAGGATCTATACGGTTAGAACAGTCTTACTCAAGATGACAGTATGTTATCTGGTTTGACTTTATCATTATGTGCATATTTTGTATGGTATAGCATATCACTATTACATATTGATAAAGCCTATAGAATTCATGCTTGACTACCAGGGTAATGATGGAGATCACACTTATGATAACTGGATAGTTTATAAGCACATCCTTAAATGTTCCTAGTCATGGGAATATCGAGACCGTGCATCGATATTCCAGAATAGACTAGTGTATACGTTTCTTGATCCCGACAATGGGCAATGGCCGGTCTCACGGCTATTGGTGTTAGTCAGTCACCAAAGATTGTATACGTGTGCTCATTAGGTTATGAGAAACACTAGACGGACTCGTCGGGAACATATTAGATAGTATTATACCTATTGTCAGATAGCAGTTCTTAGGTGACATTAGTACAGCGTAGTCTGTCGACCCGAAATCACTATTTGTCTCGAGTGTGTTCCTACTGTACTTTGATTTCTACCCTACCATGGTTTTAAAGAGTCGTGCAAACATGTAGCTTTTGGATGCAGTCCCGAAGCACTTGGAGATGGTGAGCGATAGAGGGGATTCGTCTCTCCCGGTATTTGTAGTTGATGTCGTGTTGTGTATGGTTGACCATCACCATAAGACCTAGGCCTAGACGAATGGGATTTACTTATTGTGATCGGTAGTTTATCGATTAGTGATAGGGCTTGACACCAGCACGACTTATCAGGTTATCAGAGGGTCTAACGTTATCCATCTCTTAGACCTGATATGTGATACTCCCAGATGAACAGACCGAACTGTATGGTACACGTCGTTGAGAGGCTCGGTAGGATATCGGACGAGCTTGCTTGCCGATCTTCTTTTCGACAATATCTGGGTATCCGTTACGTACAGCTAGTGCCGCTGACTTGCTTGTAATTAAAACCACTGCTAGTGTATTGTCGAGTCTTTAGAATCCCCCACAGAGGATTTCTGACTTTAGCAATATGTTGTAGTTGCGGTACATTTGTGCGCGCCAAGGTTCGATTAAAACTAGTGTATTTTATACATTGATGGTAATCGGACGGTTGTAATACGAACCGGTCTTTTTAGAAATACGGATATTAAATCGATTGTCGATTTAATATTTTATACATATATATTGTATATGTATTTACTAGTATTATGTCACTATTAATTAATCTCTCTTTTATGTATTTTAAATACCTTGGATAACAATTACAAGTATATGTATTTAGTGTGTTTTATTACATATAAATAAATAAATAAATATTGTTTTTGTTTATTCTTTTTTCTTTTGTTTTCTTTAGCTTATGTTATTCCTTGGGCATAACATATCCTTACCATATTGTAGTATGGTGACATGTGTAATCAAGAGGAGATTGTGGACACTTAGATGGTTGGTTTAATTCAAGAGCTTGGATTGTTTTGGAGGAAATATATTTGTAACCATTTCTTTAGAAATGGTTAATGATTTTCTTCATTTACTCTCTTTTGTTCATGAGAGCTCCTATATCTTTCTTCCTCCTCTTTTTACACTTGAGAAAACAAATTAGAAAAAGAAAATAAAAGGAGTGAAAATTATAGTGAAGAAGAAACTACAACTCCTAACTATTTAGATTAGCAACTTTACTACTTAGGTTAACTCTTGGAGCCATTGCACTTGAGCCTTCAAGGTAGACATCTTTGATGGAGGAGGTGGACTTACAAGCATGTTCCATAGAGCTTCCAAGAGCTTACAATGGAGTCCAATACAATTTAGGAGTACTTGAAGATACTACAAAGGTTGTAGCTTCTACCTGGCAGCTAGTCTGCTCATTTTTGTTTGTTACAAGTTGTTATCTTCAGACTAGATCCTCATGGTTGGAACAATCGCTCTCTTGATTTTTTAAAACCCTATGTTTTCATCATTTAAAATTGCTACCTAGAGGGTACTAGTTCCTTCAAGTGGTATGAGAGCCTAACTAAAGATTTGAACTTGTTCTTGTTCAAGTTGTGAACTTTGACAATTTTCTTGGTTTGGATGTTCAGCTCTCTTGATTTTTATAAATATACATTCCACTTGTTTTTAAAATGGTAACTTAGTGAACTTGACATCCTAACATGGTACAAGATCTTGTCCAAAGATTACAACTTTGGAGACTTTAGAATTCACATAAACCCAAACTTTTCAAAATATTTTTTCATGGCTTGGCTGATTTTTCCAAACCAGCGAGTATTTTCGACAATCTGATCCGAAACTCGATTTTATTGCTTCAATTCGATGCCGAAGGTTCTCATTTCGAAATGGGGACTCTGTGGAGCATTAAGGGTGACCCCAGGCACCATCTAGAGGCTTGTTTTTAGCTATAAGACCAGGTTTTAGATTGCGGGGTGCACTTGAATTTCATTGCTTGGAAATTTCAAGTGCCCGCCTCGAGGGTTTTTGTAATTCTATTAGTCTTGCTGAGCTTGGGTTGCGAAGTATCATAACGTTTGGTAAAACGTTGTCTAATTATTATATGTATCAATTAGATGGGATTACGGATTTGATACTCGCATTGATCGCATTGTAGTGATATTTGTGATGTGATGTTGCTTGTTATGGTTATGTTGGATTGTCGCAATGGAAGGCCCGGTGTACGTAGTATTAGATGCTTTGTGATGATGTAGTGTATATTTATATGCGTGACGAACGTCCGATGTAACACCCGAGCCCAATAATGCTATGTATATTACTAGTTGAGGGTTGTGGTTTGCTCATTTCCAATTTTCCTGATTTTCTGGTGTTTATTGCTAAATTTTACCCGGTTAAGTCATTTTGGCACATAACAAATTTTAACTCCGAAAATGAAATTTAAGATGTCCATGTTGGCCTACTCGTCGCCACTAGTCGCGTGGTAGCGTCCGTGTGCCGAGATTCCGTTCCGTTTGGCTAAACGGATAGGTTTGGGCGACTACGCGCGCGTGCAAGTGTCCGACTTGGGGGCATGCATTTTAATCGCTAAACACCTATTTTCAAAATTTGGAACCCGCTTAAAATCATATAATTTGAATTTGGAACCTTTGGGCGCAATCCGGGCGCGATTTGGAAATGTTTCATTTCGCGCCAAAATGGCCCATTTAAATTTAATATCTAAAACCATAATTTATACGTATATATTCTTTACACAGTTTTAACCCTTGAAATCTTTTTTCAAATCTTTTAAACATTTTCTCTAACTCCCACTCACACACCCTCGGCCAATCACGAGCTCACAATCGAGCTCGTGGGCCCCCTCCTTTCCATCTCTCTCTGCCTCTCTCCTCTTTCTCTCTCTCTCTCTATCTCAACAACTCTCTCTCTCTCTCAACAATCTCTCAACAACTCTCTCTCTCTCTCTTTCCATATATTTTAACCCACGCATGCAGCCGCCTTACCTTCGCCTCCCATCGCGAGAAACCCCTCAACCCTAACCCTAACCCTAGCTCACCGCCGACCTCCCCAAGACCTCGCCGTCGCCTCCCTCGTCACCACGAGACCGCCGCACCTTCCTCCTCCCTCCTTCCTCCTCTCTCCCGCGCCTGCAACCCATTCCCGACCTCGCCTCCACCCTCGTAGACCTCGCCGTCGACGTCTCCTCTCACCGTCGACGCCTCCCACGACTCCCTCTCACCCTCCTCGTCGAGACCTCGTCGTCGTCTCCCTCCTCCCCTCGCCGGAATAGCAAACCCGAGCCTTCCTCCTTCGCCTGCACCTCCCCTGTTCGCCGGAGAAGCGCGCCGGCGACCTCGTCGACGCCACCTCCGACCACCTCCCTGTTCCCTCGACCACCAGAGCCGACCCCCTCTCCTCCAGCTCGCCGCAGCACACTACCCTGCACACCCGAGGCCCTTTCCCTTGCTGCAGCCGCCGCCGTCGCCTCGCCGGCGATCCAGTGCCGTCGAGCCATCGGGTTTGCACCCTGTTTCTTCGCGGTGAGTTTTCCTTGTACTTCCTCTTGGTACAATCCCCCCGCTGGTCGTTATTCTGCGTGTATCGTATCTTGTTGCTAACTTGTTACCGATGACATTTTGCCGGAATCCGACCGTGCCGTCTGACGAACCCGACGCTCCAGCGAAGCCCCCTGGTCCGTGTGATCCCGTTGACCTCTGTTAGGACTCGATCCGTGGCCCGTGCTTCCGTATCGTGGTTTCTACCGACATCGCATCCGTGTTCCAATTTGCAGACCGTCGAGGCAAGTATCTGAATACTTGCTTGAACATGCTAGCGTGCGAGATCTAGTCTCGCCACGCAATTTAATTCCAACTATTTAATACCGTAACTTAATGATGACATTTGATATCGTAATATTGCTATTACCCTCATAACGGAATCGTTGCAACCGTTTCTCGTAATTAAGTAACCCACATCACTCCATGCTTTAACTAAATAAAACAACTGAATCTGATCTGCTTGAACTGTTAAACTATTCTTGAGACAATTATTATGCTTAGCATAATTTCATGTAGTTCCTAAATTTATATTGTGAATACTGCTTTACCTTGTGGCTTTTGCACCCTAAAGATGATTGAACCTGTTAATAAGAGAATACATGCATCGCTGTAGTTATATGGAATATTGTGATTAATTACTGTTTCCTGCTGTTATTCATTATTGATTGATTACCGGTTGTGAGCACTTACCCGACCGCACGACATATTGACCTGACCCTGCTATACCTGACACATACATACATACCGACTCATCCTGTTGTACCATGACATTACTTGTCTCACGATTTCATGCCTAATGCCGACAAACCTAACCATTCCTGCTGTCGATCCAGGCAGACCTACCTTTACTTGACTTGTGTTGGCATTAGTCCTTGACTACTGAATACCTGACTGACATACATAGTTTGGGGGTATGGGGAAATCAAAGGTGAAACCGACTTGTAACTCAACAGTTCGATACATTGTTCTGATCAGTCTTACGGGCTTGGCCAGCTCCGGAGTGTTGATGCTGACATCACTCATCTATCCTACTACCTTTTACTGCTTAGCGGCACGTCTCGGATTCAGCCCCGAGGATCATGACCGTGGTCCCGGGCATGCACGGGATACTATTGAGTTACATCGACGATTCATCAATTGGTTTCAAAGACTGTAGAGTAGAAAACCTGATAGGACAGTTTAGTCACCATTGCACGTTACCCTGCTTGTTACCTCTTATTACTGCTTTATTCATGTTCATGCTTGCATTGTTTATTACCATGTTTATGCTATATACTTGATATCATGACGCGCTGACGTCTGGGTTTTGCATGGCCCAGATTCCGTACCTTTGTCGTCGACCGAGCAGGAGTACTTCAGCCAGCCGGCTGAACTGTGAGTTCTTTAGAGTTTAGTTTATTTATGTCATTTCATTTCCAGATGTGAGCCCGCATTATGGGACATACTGTTTACTCATTGTATTGGATCATTAGCTTCCGCACTTATTGTTTATTGATTCCTGTTATTATGGATTTGGACATGTATTTAGTTTATTTTATCTTGTTCTTGATATCTTTACAACCGTAATGTGACTGTGGATGGATACTTCCTACCCACCGGTAGCATGGTTGGCTATGTCACGTGCCCAAATCTTGCGTACTCTGGGAAGCGGGGCGTGACATCCAACATGTGGACTACCGTCATCACGGCTTGTATTATATTATTTAGGGCGCGTCCTGATTGCGGATGTAGTCGCCGTTGTATATTCAAGTATTCATTAAAGGTGCTTAGGATTACCCCGCAGCGGAGTTCTTGAGTAGCCTGGTTTTAGAAGGTAACGGGCCACCATCGTATTGCGTTGAGACCTGGATGCCTTACTCTAAAATTGATGGGCTATTCACCGCATTCGTAGGATGCATAGGATTGACCAGCGGAGGGATGCCCAAGTTACCGGATTTTAGAAGTGTTGGGTAGCCCACTCACTTCGTTGATTGGGGTTGTCTCGCTTCTGGGATTGACGGATGGCTTGCTACACTCATAAGGGTCTAGGGTATGATTCTACGGGCTGTCCACACGACTGGGGAAAATTACATTTCAAAAAAGTCTCCATTGAAATGTTTTTCCTAATTTATCCGCATTTTCATATTATGATTGCTTCTGGTCTGTGATACTTGTGTTGTATCATGCCTCTTATATATATATATATATATATATATATATATGTTGAGCTTAATGGAGGAAAGGTGTCATAGGAGGGAATTTTCTCCTATGGCGTCGGAAAAATACATGCTCCGTGATTTTTTTCGACGGTCGGCATACATCACTTCCATCTTTATCATCTAAAATGTGGATACACCAAATTTCATGTGATTATACCATTTTTCACCGTTGATTTAGTTGATGAAAAATTAATGGTTTACCGACAATAGGACTTTTTACATTGCTAATTCAACAGTGAAAAAGTGGTGGAATCACGTGAAATTTGGTGTATGTACATCTTAAATGACAACGATGATGATGATGGGTGCCGATCGTCGGAAAAAATGGTAAAGGTTGTATTTTTTCGACGCCATAGGAGGAAATTCCCTCATATGGCCTCTTTTCTCCATTATTCTCTTATATGTTTTGCATCCACGCTAGTTCTGACCCCGCCCTGCTGTAAGTTAAGTAATTTTAGGGTGAATACCATCCTTCATCAAACACAGCTCTGATTGTGGACAGCAATCTCTGTAGCTTCTTGATGTCATCTTTGACAGCCCAAGCTGATCCTAGTTCATTCCAAATGGCGGATCCCAGCTTGTTGATAATAAGTTCGACAGCTGGAGCTGCTGCAGCCTCAGCCATTGCCAAACTTCCTTAAATTCCTTTCAAGCTTTAATCTGTGAAACTAAAATATGCAAGTGTAGACTTCTAAATATCTGGGTCCTCAGCCACAAAGAGCTTTATACCAAATTACCAATAGAGAAGAAACTAAAGGATAAAGAAATGGTAAGTCTAGATGCCCAAAGTCAAATCAAAAGATGGGAGCCACATGCAGGAAAACTTTGCCCTCCTGGATCACCACTCTAGTGAAGCATAGCCACCCATTCTGCAAGGATGCACAGGGATCCTGTCAAAAGTCGCCTAGAGTTTTTTAACCAGGACAAAAGAAGAAATTTCTGGGCATTGGAGGCTAGCATCATGAGGTTAAGAAGATCAAACACTACTTGATATTAAATGAAAGCGGTTGGCCATTAATAAATTTCTTGTTTAACTAAATCCGCTTGGACACAGTTCCCACTTGATATGAAAAGATAATACAAAATCAATGAACCCACTTCTGGGAAACACTCACATGGTATGGTTCCACATGGGTTTAAATTTTAGAAGAATGTGAAGACTAGTACTTACCATTCAAATTCGATCATGAAATATGCCAATTACAAATTCACTCCATCATCTTCATCCACACCATATGAAGAGGCTAAAAACGGTTTATTAAAAAAAATGTTTGAAGTACTTGCTGAATTTTGACATCTCTATCAAGTGGGTACAAAAAGGGTGGCTGTTAACAGAAGTATTGTTCATTACAGTGTATCATTTTCTAACCCCAATTAAAAATTATGTGCATAAAAATAACAGTCCATTTATCATGGTCCAGATCAAGCTACATGGTAGTTAGAGCAACTTTATATTAACAACCATTCGTTTTGTACCCATTTAATCGAAAGGGAAAAGATCTATTAAACACTTCATTATATTGCCTTTGGGCACTCTAATATGGTGGAGATCTAAACAAACCTAGTGGGTTACGTTGGGCCAATCTTCGAAATCTAATACAGAAAGAAATATGCTTCAAACCCTTCGAAAAGAAACCATTCTTATGTTCGACTGTTATCAGAGAATCCTGAAAGAGAATCTCCTTTCAACCCACCACCAATAACTGTGTATAAATAGTGCACAACCATTGGTGGTGATACTCACCTATCAACCACCAACTGGCAATTGCTACTCATTTACCCCGCTACCACGGAACTTGTTTAACGCTAAAAAAATTGTCTTAAAAAAAAAACAGCAATTCACCCATCATTAACGAAAAAGGATAGGAAGCTTTCTTAGAAGAGAGAAATAAACTTGTAAACATGCATCCAAAAACAGAATGGAAGGAACACTATTTTTTTTTTGAGGGGGGGGGGGTGTGGGGGGAGGGCAGGGTAGTAGTACACCATACTCTGATATCGAGAACTGCAGGATATGTGGGGACCATATGGTCAATCACCATATGAAGCAAAGAAACCACTTGATCAAGAAGGCCAAACTGCCCCAGTGAAGCTTCTTGGGTGGACGCACACAGTTATGGCCTGAAGATGACCAAAGCGACTGCACGTTATTTGCTAACAGAAGGCAAGGAGAATTGGCATCTAATTAAAATGTTGCTCAGCTTCTTCAAGAGGGCACCCACAGAAGCAACAGCCAGAATTCTTTCCCCGATATCAGATACAACATATGGGAGCTAGGGCTGGAAAGCCAATCTTCTACATAACCAACTAATTAGAATTGATCTTTTCTGGAAAGGAACATGGATAACAACTAATACAATATCCATTGAGAGCAATCCATGAAGGTGAGAGCAGTGCATGAACTGTACTTATCAAATAAAACTAACAGCAAAGCTCCGAACCCTCCTCATAACCTGCAGAGAGAACATAACTCAGCTTTAATTTATATATTTAACAGTTGCAAAAACGATCTTCATAACCTCCGCATCAATTTTTCCTCCATGTTATTGTTTAAATAATTATCTATCTGCATTTGGGGCTCATCCCTTATAATTCACAATGCTGGGAGACATCACATACATGAAGAATTAGCTGGATGCTCTAAAAAGATTCTATAAAATTATCAGCAGAAAGGAGAGGGGGAAAAAGATGGCAGTCTTGAAAACCATCAAGCTCAAATGTATAAACTCTTGTGATCTGTCAAATATCTTGTGTACAAACTATAAGTCTATAACCAACTAAACATGTTCCAAGTAAACCCCATCTCGCTTACGGTTTCCGTGGCCTGTTATAGCCTCTCTGGCCAATAATCACCTCATCTCTAAATCTGACAACCTATCACAAATGAGCAACATCTAGAACATCGCCTCTGTCCCAAACTTTTCAAACAAATTGCATGAATTCTTTCTTCCGTTCAGCCCAATTGATAATTAAAGAAGCTTTCTTTAAAAAGGAAGGAAAAAAGGAAGAAGAGGTGTACAACATACCTGAATCGTTAAACTCCTGATGACATCAGGTCATTTCTGATATGATTGAGTCAGCCAACTAACTGCTGGTTGAAGAGGGTCGAGCTTGGAAGTTGGTTCCAAAAGGATTCGCATTGTACAAAATAAACTCCCCGGCATCAACTGGTTATATTTTTTTATTGCAAGTATAGAAAGAAAATCTGGGCAAACGACAATTAAGTTTCTCGGATTCTAAATATTTACATTTGCTATCTCACTAGTTGAAGATTGCAACACCATGTATTGCTGGGATTTTTTAATCAGTTGCAAATGAAAACTAAAAGTAACAAATTTCATCACCTAAACAAAAGCATTTAATATTGTGAATTTAGTAATACAAAAATTCATCATTTACAAAACTCGAACAGGTGGCTGCGAAAGCAGTTACAGTTGAAGAAAATATCTATGTTCACTCTATTTGAGGTGAAAAGTACATGCACAGAATGATCTTCTCACTTTCGCTCACCTGGACTTCTTTCCTGCTCAATCGTAGAAGCAGATCATCTATTAAGTAACAGTGGGATATAAACACAAAGAGCATGCATGAGTCAAAGTTTCACCTTAAAAGATAATAGAAATATGATGCACCCCTAATCCCATATGCGTGGATGTTCCTATATAGTCACAAATTTGGCATTTAGAATTAAAGCGGCGAGAGTCGAAGTTCCGAATTTGGAAAAGATTTATAAGTTTCATGGATCGTTTGGGTTATAACTCTTAAGTATGATAATTGTACTATATCGGTTATCTTATTTTAGTTGTAAAAACTGCTCAAAGTAAAAAAAAATGATGGGATTTTAAAAATAGTCTCACATTGGAAACAACAAAAGAAAAACATGGATATAAAATGGGTCACACTTCAATAAGACCTGAGTCTTATTGTTGGAACCCACTTGCATATCAAAGGCCCATGTGTACATGTGAAAAGCCCACCACTCTCTCAACTTTAAATAACCGGATTCCATATTAAAGTTATTTTCAAAGTAGAGAAAAGTTGGAGGAGTTGTGGGCTTTTTTTTTTACACATGGGCTTTTAATGATAAGTGGGTTCCAACAATAAGGCTCAAACCTTGTTGAGATTTGACTCATCTTATATCTTATACTCTTTAAAATCCCATCATTTGATTTTTTTACTTTCAACACTCACTCTCACGTACAACCATCACTTTTTCTTGGTGTAGTTGTCACGTGGAAAGTATGAGTAGAGTTACATGCAGCTATCACTTTTTCTTGGTGTGGTTGTCACGTGCAAAGAATGAGAAGAGTTGAATGCAACCATCACTTTTTCTTGGTGTGACTGTCACGTGGAGTTCTTGGTGTGGTTATCACATGGAGGATCGGACCATTGGCTTTGATACCATGTTAGAGTTTAAAGTTTATTTAAAGTTGAGAGAGTGATAGGCTTTTTATAGATACACTGGACCTTTGATATAAATGGGTTATGTGACCCATTTTATATTTTATACTCATGAGTTTCTTTTGATGTTTCCAATGTGGGACTATCTTTAAAGTCCCATTCATTTGTTTTTTTTTTAACTTTCAACACCCACCCTCACGTGCAATCATCACTTTTTTCTTTGGTGTGGTTGTCACGTGGAAAGTACAGCACTTGGTAGTATTGTCGAGTCGAGTAGAGTTTTAAAATTAGAGAAGAGTTGGAGAAGATGGGCGTGTACACATGGGCTTTTAATGATAAGTGGGTTCTAACAATAAGACTCAAGCCTTGTTGGTATTTAACCCATCTTATATCTTATACACATGTGTTTCTTTTATTGTTTCCAATGTAGGACCATCTTTAAAGTCCCATAAATTTTTTTTTTTTTACTTTCAACATAAACAATGCTTGTATTTGCCACACATAAATAGGTGGAACAGTGATTAATGCATGTCACCCCATGTAAGGTCAAATCTAAGAATATAATTCAAAGACGATTCAGTATAAGTTTGAATTAATAGTGACGATCTTGTCACATGAATGGAAAAGATAAAGCTGCGACTCCAAACCCATACCATGGAGGGTGAATACGAACAAAGTTCCCTACTTCCAGCTCGACATTATCGCATATCTTCGAATTGAATATAATTGTCCTCCTGGATCCTACATCAGCGGCACATTTGTTTGTGCTCTTCACAAATTGGGAGCCCTACAGAAAAGTTATAATATATCATCTCTAAACACCATTCTGAAAATTTTAATTGCATGCCAACGTAAACACAGTTCTATAATTCAAGATTTTGAATTTCTCATTCTTTAAATCAATAAAAAAAAATGTCAAGATTTTTTTCTTCCTCCTCAAAGTTAGAGAACCAGTTACTTGCACTAAAACATTATCACGAGACAACAGCTAAGACAATGTGGCGCCTCCTAAATAGGATATTTCCAGTTCACCCATGCTGCCAGAGCATACCTGACGGACTATTCAGTAGGAAGCCCAAGTACAAGAAGATTTTGGGTGTTATAGTCGTAAGGAACATGCCACAGTACTCCCAAAGGGCCGAAGAGTTGGTAGAGCATGGGAATTGTGCTACAGAGGTCACAGGTTCGATGAAGGTTGAAGGAAAGATGGGGGGATTACTTTAACATGCCAATATTCTCCACAAAAAAATGCCATAGCAAAATTGGGAGCTAGAAGTTATAGTTGTCCAGAGTCGCCTGAATGGCCAACATTCAGGTTAAGAAGTATCAGAATGCAACATGGCTTCCCATACATATAGCAATATTGCTACCCAGATTAAAAAATTTGAGCAAGTGGTTTCACAAATTTTGAACTTTGATCAAGTAACAAGCATCAACTTATAGAGGTCCTAATTAAGTGCCTGTCCAGCTGTATAAAGACTCGCTGTAAAGTTATGCACAGGCTTAGCTTATTTGTATTAGAACAGAATCTAGAGGCCAACTCGCTAGAAGTACCAAAAAAAAATAGAAATGTTCCAAAGGGCAAGGAACGCCTTATATTACAACAATGGGGAAGATATGTCCATTGGCTACATGCCATATGAAAGATCCTGGGACTTGATATAATGAGTTATCCTACTTAGTTACAGAGAAAAAGATGGGTAAGAGTATTCTACTTAGCAACATGTGTGCACATGGACCTTTCGTCCAAACACGCTGGGCTCCCAAATTACCCTATGCTTCCTATTGCAGTTGCAGTAGAGAACACTTGAGAGCAGTACAGAGTAATGTAAAGCAACAAAATCAAGGAAAAACCCTAATAGAAGCAAAAAAAATACGTGTGTGGATGCCGTGCGTGTGTGTGTGAGAGAGAGAGCGAGAGCATTTTAACCAGAGACAAATGACATGAATAACAGATGATAACAGACAGTACAGGAGTGTAGTAGTAAAATGGATGATAAAGGTGGAAGGCCAATCAGCATGGGCATTTAGTTAGGTCAACCAGCAAATTTGTAGTTGTAGTAGTTGAATATGCCATTACATCATGAAGATACAAGTTCTTGTAAAAACCAACATTACTGTATTCACCGAATGAGCACTGGCAGACTGTCAGCTTTCCCTCTAAAACCCTTGCCAAAATATGCACATCCATGCACCCTGAGTCATCTGGAGGAATAACATACACACAAGGGAACCACAATTACAGGCAATTTGCACAGAAATTCATCTATGAGCAAGCAAAACATCACATGGGATCACAACAAACCATGATTAAAAGTAATAGAGGACACTCTCTTACTTACTTGAAGAACTTCGCCCACTTTGTAAGTATTTTAAGAATTCCATATGCGCATCTTTTTCAGTCTGTAGTACTTGTTGCAACCTCCCATGATATCCAATTCTGTGAACAAGCATATAAATATATCAAAGGACAGTCATTACAATTACCTTGAATAAGTAGCAAACATACATGATAAATGGAATTAATTTCAGAATTGAATCTTACCCTGACTGTTTACTTGTTGGAAAAAGGGGGCCTTCCATTTCAGATATGTTGAAAGCCTCCTGAAATAGGTCTGTCATAGTGTTTCCTTTAACCTTTTGCGTTGCAACACATATACAGTTTTCATTATTATCCTGATAATAGATAATCCACTGCATTTAGCAATAAATACGTAAAATAAATCAAGGACACATAAAGGAATGGCCACATCATAGAAAAGTACCTCGTCCTCAGTAGATGATCCACCACCTGGATACTCAGGGGGATCTTCGTCGTCAAGAACTCTACTGCCCAAATGTGGCAATATTCTCTTCGTAGCATGTTCTGTCTTTCTTTCCGTTGATTTTATATTTTGTAGCAACTGAAACCAAATGAATATCTCAGATAGATTATGAAATTGAAAATTCACAATGTCTCTCCAATCATGTAGCATCCACTAACTATGATCTGACAGTTGAACTTTCAAAGCCGAGGTTTATTTTTGGTTAAACTTGTAACACGCAATAGTAGTCTTAGTCAATAAAGACATGGATGAGAGCAACAGGAAATATTCAGAAGTTTGAAGTCAGTAAACCACAAGATAGGAATGCAGACCAAGTTTGGAGCCTCCATAGATGGTCCATCCTTCTGTTGCAAGTTCTCCAATAGTTCAGACATCGAAGGCACCCCACCTCTTTGATCATGGGATGCCACCTTCATAAGGAGCTCATCGCCTTCTTCCTGAAGATTTCCAAATATATCGGCTACTGAATTTTCCCTAGTTTCTTGCTCAAGCTTATTGTGCCCGGCAGGGTCTTCAGTTGCGTCCTTTCCATTTCCATCCTTCAGTGCAGTAGACCCCGAAAGGCTACCCCTCGGTGGAAGGGGACGAAAAGAAAACTTAGGTTTGGCCCTGCCTCGATCGCCTGTGACAAAAGCAGTCATTAGATAGTAAGCAAAATAACAGTCACATACATATGACAATAGCACTTAGATTGTGTCATATAGCTACATTAAATATTACATAAACAAGACGAACATTTGTAGCAACTCACAAACACAAACACCAGGACAAAAAAAACAGCCACCCACTTCAAACACATGGGCCATATGTTCAGATGATCCGCACCATTCGTGTGATAGGCCATATTTACACTTAAAACTCTGGGCCATGAAGCAAATGCTATCTTTTCTCCATGTTCCGAAAGGAATTTTATTTAAATGGATAGGCCAAAAGGCCACTTAACCGTATAAATACCACCACATAACTGCTCTGTGTTTCAAGAAAAATATATAAAAGCACAAAACTCTGGTTCAAAACTGATTTTCAAAGAATAGAGCCATTTACAGGCTGAAGACTGGTTTTTTCTTAATTTTATTAGGTACACATGAAAGCTTTTTAGATATATATGAGATGGCATTCAGCAGTTTAATATATGCCTCTTAAACAGACCTAGATTTTCAAGAGAAGATGGAGCATGTAGATTAGCAAGTGCAAAACTATTCTTCAACAAGATGCCATAATGTATATAACACCAATTAAGTGTTAATCCAGTGAGTAATATATATCTCAAATCTCAATAGCATTCAGATAAAGCCCTTGGTTTTTCTCTCATACTGTATTGATTCTATTGAAGATGGTACCATATATGAAGAATTATAAAGAACAAAATAGGGTTGTACCATTATGCATATCTCTTGCTTCAGATGTTTCAGAGTTAAGTGGCCAAAATTGAGTCTTTCTAGGGACAGCCGCTAACTCACGGGCTTCTCCAATAACAGCAGACCAAGTGGATACTTCATGTTGGTGCTCACTTTCCAAACTAGGGGAATTACTCGTCCGAACTGCCGCAGCTCTAGAAGTGACAGATAATTTTGAGAGCACAACATTCTCCTAAAAATCCCATGAATAATCAAAAGTTTCAGCACATGTAGAGATGGAAGGAATAGATGCAAATACATCAGCTTAAATATGTATTATTGATAGTAATAATCTAATATGAGAAGCAGCAACATACTATTAAATAGCGGATGGAACGATTATTGATAAACATTATTCTTAAGGAAAAAAAGCATACATCATTAAGGTGCCATAAAATAAATAAACGAGCATTTCTATACAATATATTTAAATTCCTGGTAAGAATCCATGTTTTTAAAGAGCTAATAAATTACGCTAAGGGAAAGAATCTCAAACAGCAATTTTAATAATTTACCTCATCAGAAATTGAATCATCAGATTCAACATGGCGATCACTGCCTGGCAGAGACGGAATGAACTCATGGGTTTCATGCTGGAATTCATTGATTCCCATCACACAGCCTGATGAGATGTTATCGAGCTTCTGGCCCTACAAGTGTTTATACAACCATGTGAAACTATTAGATGACTCTGGGAAAAAATCATCAGGAGATTATGGTAAGAAAATACCTCAAACATGTATATTGTACATTTAGCCCAGTTCAGAGTATAGTAAGTAAACCTGAATATTTAAAACTGCATGCAACCATTACCTATATCATAGGTTATTGCCCATACAATTTCTAAATACATCAAATTTCAATATCATTGCTCACTTAAGTGCTTTTCATAACCATCATGTCAAACAAAATCATCATGGGGCCTTCGTACGACCATTTCATGACCAAAATACCACCACTACAACCAAAGCCTTTTACCGAATCTTTGGGTTCGCCTATATGGATTATTTTCTTCCAATTAGCTCATTTAAGGCCCTAAGGGTCATCACCTTGGTTAAATTAAAAACTAATGTAACTTTCTTCTGGCAAATCTATCGGCATCTTCCATTACAGATGCTCAAACCATCTCAATTGGTTCCACCTCATTTTATCCTTTAGGAAGCCAGGGGTGGACACATAAATTTCGGTCACAGTGGCACATAGCGCACAACAAGGGTGACCATAAAAGCATTATTAAAGTGAAATTGATTATTTTACTCTAAGGCCCGAACTTAATACCAGCAAAACTTGAAACTTGCAGCAGCAACCACAAAACCCTAGAACAGCAACTGATGATATTTACAAAACTAAGTATTCAAGAAATCATCAGCTCCCTTGAAACCTAGCAACAAGAAAGGATCAAGAAAAATAATCATGATACCTTCCCCTCGTTCGAAATCAGAGACTGGAGCTTCTTCGTGCAGTCATTGTCGTAGGTGACCTGATCCAACTCATCCTCGTCTAACAAACACGAAAACATCAGAAAATCGATGACCTGATCCGAAATTGACAACAGAGAGAAAGAGAGAGGAGAGAAAAATTACCTGATAGGGTCTCGTCAGAATATCGATCGCCCTAAAACAACAGAAGAAGAAGAAATCAATAGATCTCTAAAAGAAATTTTCGGAAATGTTGTGGGATTAAAGTTTTCTCGCGCTCACCACTGGAGTCTTTTGCCGCCACATTTGGAATCAAGGAAGATGAAGTGAAGCCCGAAAGCTCAAGGGACTAAAATTAGTAGCGGTGATGGAGGAAATCGTACTGGATGGTTACATGACATCCTGGTGGGCGTTTTTCATATATTCTCTCAAAATTAGAAATAATTCAAACGTAGTACCTAGAATCTCAACATTTACTTCTCGGCCCCTAACATTTTTTATTTTGCCTCTATTCAAACCTCAAGTATCCATATTTGTCTCTTAAGTTATTCAGTTTTAGTCCTTAGTTTATTTTTGTCCATTGAGACCGCTTTTACCTTTTTGCCTCCTCTGACAAACCAAAAAAACCATTTGAACGGCGAGAAAAAAAAATGCTGAAATTCTAAATCTTGGAAATTGGTTGGAAGAATAAAGCTGCACAAGCAGCGAGAAAATACATGATTTTCAGTGAGGGTCAAGTACATGAAAGTTGTTATTATTTCTTAGCCCGTAGTCCTCTCTTTAGCTCATAATCTGTGTCCAGACAAAGACTTGAGGGATCATAGATAGGTTAGGAAATTAATGCTAGAGCTTGTCGGACCAACCCTTTAAGAAAGTGGCGATAGGAACCCAACACGGATTTAATTTAAATAATGGACCCTATTTAGAAGTTTTATTTAGAAATGGTGATTTTGTGGAGGTCTTGTTTGTAAAATACTAAAGATGCCGGAGTTGAATAGAAACAGCCCAAACCTCAATAAATTCAGTGTTACAAACCCTAACCTTCTTCTTCTTTCTCCTCCACTCTCACCGACACCCCCCTCCCCCACGCCACGCCACGCCACCCCAAAATGGGCTCCAGCCACCGCAAGCGCCGCTCTTCCGCCTCCCTCTCCCACACCCCACCCCCATCCAAGCGCCTATCCGCCGGCGCCCCCTTCCCCTCTCACGACACCACCCCCAACCTTCCCCCTCACATCCGACGCCTCTGCGACCTCATCGCCGCCACCCCCTCCTCTTCCATCGAGGCCACCCTTTCAACTTCTTTCGGCCGCCACAACCTCTCCCCCTCCGATGTGGAGACGATCCTGTCCCTCTCCTACGGCTCCCCCTCCTCCGCCGTCAAATTCTTCCGGTGGTCCGCCGCCCTCCTCCCCCCAACCCCCTACTCATGGAACCTCGTCATCGACATCCTCGGGAAGAACCGCCTCTTCGACCCCATGTGGCACGCCGCCCTCTCCATGCACTCCCAGCGCCTCCTCTCCCTCGCCACCTTCGCCTCCATCTTCTCCTCCTACGCCTCCGCCTCCGACTTCCCCGCCGCCCTCCGCTCCTTCGACGACATGCAGTCCCTCTACTCCGTCCCCAAGGACACCCCCGCCCTCAACTCCCTCCTCTCCGCGGTCTGCCGCGTGGGCCGCACCGACGTCGCCCAGGACTTCCTCCGCCTGAAACGCCACGAGGTGCAGCCGGACTCCGACAGCTACGCCATCCTGCTGGAGGGTTGGGAGAACGAGGGGGACGCCAGGCACGCCCGCCGCACCTTCGACGAGATGGTGGAGCGGCTGGGGTACGACGCAAACAACTTGCCCGCCTACGACTCCTTCCTGTGCGCGGTGATGAAGGGCGGCTCGATAAGCGAGGCGATGAGGTACCTCGGGGTCCTGAAGGAGAAGAAGTGCTACCCAGGGATGAAGTTTTTTAGGAAGGCGATGGAGGAGTTTGTGAGGGCCGAGGATGCTAAAGGAGTGAATTCTTTGTGGGAGAGCCTTGTGGGGCGGAACGGGTGCTTCCCGGATGCGAAAATATACTCTTTGATGATTGAGTTGCAGTGCTTGGGGGATAAGGTGGAGGCGGCGTTGAAGTATCTGGACGAGACGGTGCTGTATGGGGCTTTCCCGGATGAGAAGACGTACAATGTGGTTCTTCAGTGTTTGTTAAAGGGGAGGAGAGTGAGGGAGGCGGCGGCTATTTTCGAGGAGATGGTGAAGAACGAGGTGAGCCCGAGCGAGTCGAATTGTGCGTTGGCGGTTAGGACTTTTGTGGATGCCAGGGATTATGAGGAGGTGGGGTTTAAGGTCTGGAAGTGTATGGTTGAGAATGGGTACCCATCAGAGGAGGCTGGGAATAGGGCGGTGGACAAGTTGGCGCATTTAAAGCTTCCGGAGGCTTGCAAGTTTGCAGAGGACATGATCGATAGGAGGGTGAAGCTGACGTCGGCGAATCTGTCCAGGCTGAGGTCAGGACTTTTGAAGATTGGCAAGGCAAGTATTTATGATCATATTCTTAAAAAATGGAAGAGCCGGTAAGATCTATATACCGTGTAATTATTTTCCGTTGCGGTTAGTTCTTTTGAAGTATTGTGGCATGCCGGGAAGTGTAAGACGTGTTTTTCAGTAGTAAATTATCTTTCAAAAGAAGCTCTTCCAAATTGCTACTTGTTTCAATCCATTCATATGCTTCATAGGAATGCACGTTTTTGAATCACGATTGGTATCTATTATGTTTCAATAATGAATGTGATATTGTGAAAGCATTCATAAACCTTATCAATTTGCCTCACGGTTGGTTGCCTATTATGTTTCAATAAAGAACAGATATTGTGAAAGCATTCATAAACCTTATCATTGCCTTGTTGTTTCAACTCTATCATGGTTGCAAAATCTTGGTTGGAAGCAAGTCCGAAGTGATGTGTAAAGCCTTAAAGGCTTAAACACCATGCTAGGTTGGTTGCATTAACTATAAAGTTGAGGCTTTTTTATGACAAGCCGCTGTCTTGCCTGAAGACGGGCGCCTGCTCAATGTAGATATGTGCTTGTTAACTGAATCCATATTTGATAAGAGAATATTCAGATGGTGATAATATGATCAAAAGATGGACAATCAATAACATTAAGGACGTGATGGGCTAGTGGATGTCTATTTTTTGTCTTTCAACGAGAAACTTTGGTATCACTAGAGAGTAATATTTTTGAAAAAGGTGTCCAAAGAAATAAAAAAAGGTTAAGTCACATAGTTACATTAATTTATATATATGTTTTTTGCAACGGCCCGTGAGCTTTGGGGAGTGGGGAGTGGGCCTCTAGGCCCATGGGAGCCATAATTGGTTGAAAATCTCGCTTGTCCCTTTCCACTGCATTCCAACCCAAGACCTCCCATTAAATAGGGAAGTGTCATTAATTTATATTGTTGCAGGATATATTGGGGGAATGTGGTATAAGGCACGCAACAATGCCCGTCAAAAGATAAGATGCTAAAACTTAATTTCATTACAGATTATAGAGGTGACAGGAAATTAGATTGAAAAAAGAACTGCCAGTGATATAGATGAATAGAAGTACATTGTCTTGGAAGGGTAGGAACTAATATTTTCTGTTGCCTTAAATATTATAACCAGAACTTTCAGTAAGATTTTTCTACAGGTTTTCCTTAAACTGATACCATTTAGCAACAAAGAGACATGTCAATCTATGATTTAAAGCTTTAAAGTACTAGAGCCATCCAAAGTGTAGCATGTAAATATCAGCTGCAGTTTTGTTTGTGGAAAGTAGGTGGCGCTACTATTTCTAGCAAGCTATCTCTGATTTCTTATCCATTATAAATGTGATTCAGCCTTCTTTAAAGTCTACTGCATCACAAATATAGGTACACTGCTCACGGCACTTGCGGCATCGTGGTTCCATTACCCAACAACATTGAGGCTTTATGAAATTATAGAGGTTCGATACCGGTTTACACATGGTGCCTGCGCAATGTAGATGTTAAGTGAATCGATTTCTTATGGAAAAATATGCAGCTGGTGATAACATAACTCGTATGCTAAAAAGATGGACAATTAAGAACACCATGGACACGATGAATCAGTGCCTTAGTGAACATAGATTTTTATTCTTTCACTGATGAACTTTAATATTACTAGAGACAATGATGTTTTTGAAATAGGTGCTGATTGGTCTGTTTTTTTATATGTGTGTCGTAACCGCAATCAATAACGGTGTCGTGTGTAGCTAGACCTAGATGAGTACGTGTCGTTCTCAGGAAAACGTTGAATCTTTTAATCTTACTTTAGGCGTATTGATTGGGAAAGAAGGAAGAATAATGAATAGTGGAGAATGGTTGTAGATTCTAGATCTACGTTAATCACGGATGTAGGGTATAGATCTAAATTAACTATGGATGCAGGTTTTATATTAGAAGGGGACTTGTAGTGTTCGTTAAGATTTAGTAGTCAAGGATGTTTAATTAAAAATTACTCCTTTTATCTTTTAATAGATTTAAAACTGGATAGACAATGATGCATGCAGATTAGGGTTTCTGGAGGGAATAGAGTTCTCACTCTTAACCCCTATCTTGACATGGATCTCCATTCATGTCTAGTATTTACCAAAATAATTGTTAATCTAATCTCTAATCGTAGTCGTGAATATCAATGAATTGATAGCGCGTCCGATTAGGATGTTAACGATTCTTTTGGTAAAGTTTATAAACTTTATAGGACGTAAAAAGAGTTTAAGAATCTTCATTATCCATTAATCTACCCTAATCCTACGAACCCTAACAAGTAGAGAATTACTCGCGCATATTGGGAAAAGTAAAGATAGAAATCGTGAAGAAAATAAAATGCAATAGAATAAAACTACCTTTATTAATCAACAAGATCAAGTACACTTTGTTCCTTTAGAAAATGATTACAAAACCCTAGTTTGCTTCTCGATCTCTTCTTAAGGAAGCAGATGAACTGTTGATGATCAACCATGATTCTTGAGCCGTCGTGGACTTCGTGATCGCGTCGGTTTGATGATTTTTCCAAGAGGCTTTCGGTCCTTATTTATAGTCACAGAGCCAGAACCCTAGTTTCCTAATATGGTAACTAGTTGTTAGGATCCCAAACTGAAAATCCCAAGCCTTAGATCTTCAGACGTGCGGCGGAATAGTGGCCATTTGGTGGGTTGGGCAGCGGATCCGCGGTGGGTTGGAGGGTTCTTTGCTTAAAAAATCTTGTGGCTTCTTATGGTGACACATGTAGACTATTTTGATATTTGCAATATGAAAATCTTCTCTAAGTCTCTGCCAGAATTGATTTCTTCGATTTACTTCAATATTTCGGCAGATTTGATCTAGCCAACTCGGATTTCCTTGATTTCGGTCCTGATATAATTTCGGCACAATAACTCAATAAATAATGTTAGTAGAATTTATTTTTATCGAGATATTATCTTAACCATTTGACATGATAGTAGAGTTTTAAGAGAATTGGTTAAAAATATTTGATATGGTAAGCATATTTAAATGGACTAAATATTACATAGATATTATATGCTTACATTTTTCTTCATAATGCTAATTATAATATATAAACACATGAAAATAGTATTTTTACAGACAAACCCTCATATGTGTCATATTTATAATAAATACATTTTATTATATAAAAATAGTAAGGAAAATGTCATATCAAATGCATAATATTTTCGACTGAACAAATACCCCTAAACTTAACTTTAATCGTTCCGAGCAACTAGTTATTCAAGAGAAGGAGAAAAAGAAAAATCATAAGTAGCATACTTTTGTAGGCAACACGATTGCACTGAGCACGTGCAACAAGCCGTTAAACCTCTAGGTGGCCCTAGTAGGAGGAGTGTTGTCTCCTGAGGGTTTTCAGCGGATTACACCCACAAAATCCTATAATAAAAGAAAGATGGTGAAAGTTACATATAAAGATAAGAACTTATAAAAGAAAGAACTTGAAAATAAGAGTTTCTAATTATACCAGCTTTTCAGTTGCTATGAGCCCTATCTTAATGGTCGTGAAAAAATGTTAGAAATCACATCATCTCTCAATAAAACATCGCCTTTAGTTTTCCTACCTATCTTTCTTTCAAACATTGATCATATACCCCTACGTGTGTGTAAAAGACATCCCTACACTTAGAGAATTCAATTCAAGCTATCATACTCTTGTCCATCTTTCAAAGTACTTTTTAGTTGGTGAATATTTTAGATGGGATTGCTCACGTATTCTTCATGCGACCGTTAATACTTTTTGAGGTACTAACCGACCGATTACAAAATGTGCTCGCGCATTTAGACGTAATTCCTCGCTTCGCAACACCCAAGGCTTAGCAGTGGCTCCAAACCAGTTGGTCTAAGGCACTAGGTGATAAAGCACCCTCGCTATATTTTTTTTATGCCGCCTTGGTAATTACAAAAACAGTGTTCATTTTTTTCTTCACCATCTATACTCTTTTTTTTCATACTAAGGCTTTTAGACGAGAGCATTTCAAGGTATCCTCTACTATTCCAAGTTTCAAGATGTGTGTAAGTGCGTATAGTAGGGTATCAACATTCAAATGTTTGGCGTTAAGAATAAAGACTATTTTTCAGACTTAATTTTATTCTCAGATTAGTAATTTCCTTCATCTTACTAACCCTTGGTACAACGGCTCATAACTACGTATTACTAGTTTCATTTAAGAAAATATCTAATTTTCTTGCTTTTCTTAAACTTCTCCTATCTTTCATATGTAATTTTTCACTTTCTACTCTTTTATTATAAAAAAAATTCGTATACTGCCAAGTGCCAAAAGATAGTTTAGTGAATACAAACCTTCCCCCCAAACCTGTTTTCAGCAGTGTCCTCACTGATGTCTTTATTTTAATGCATCGACCAGTAGACTTAGGGAGAGAAATTAAGAAGGGTAAAATAATAGTCAAATGAAAACTGCCCCCAAACTTGTACTTTAGCACGCACAACTATTCAGTGAAGTCCTTTATCACTCACCCTCATTCTTAAAATGAGACAATGTTACCGAAACATGGAGGTGAGGCGGAGGAAATTTAGTTATGATAAAGTGACTCCTTTAAAAACAGGAGCTCCTCCGCTGGGTCAGCATAAAAATACTATTTTAATCGATGCCCATTTACTTTAAAAATTGAACCGTTTTTTATATTTTCAACTTTTACTACCCCGTGCGGGTATACATACAGCACAACAAAAAGTCCTTTCCAACAAGATTTAAGCTTACCCGGATGAAAATGGAGACGGGAATCGTAAAGGACTTGTTGTCCCAGTATGAAAGTTTTTCTAAAAAGGTTTTTATCGTGGAACACTTTAGTCCTGTTCTTTACCATCACCGTATTATCGTAAGCTTCATCGCGGAGTTCGCATAGCTTATTCAATTGCAGCTTCCGATAGCTGCTAGCTTGATCAAAATCGAAGTTTAGCTATTTAATAGCCCACATTGCTTTATGTTCGATCTCGACAGGAAGGTGGCATGCCTTTCCAAACACAAGACGGTATGTAGACATACCAAGATCGGTCTTATAAGCGGTGCGAAATGCCCAAAGAGCATCCGTCAATTTGGTTGATCAATCTTTTCGGTTTTTAGAAACTGTCTTTTCCAAAATTTGTTTGATTTGCCTATTTGAGATCTCAGCTTACCCACTTGTTTGGGAATGATAGGGCGTAGAAAGTTTGTGGTTGATTGCATATTTCCGCATCAAAGCCTCGAAAGACCGATAACAGAAATGCGTCCCGTTGTCGCTAATTAGAGCCCGAGGGTGTCCGAATCGCGAAAAGATATTTTCTTTAAGAAACTTAATAACAACCTGGTTGTCATTAGTGCGACATGGTATTGCTTCCATCCATTTCGAGACGTAATCAACCGCTAACAAGATATATAAATTCCCAAAAGAGTTGGGAAAATGGCCCATAAAATCAATACCCCAAACGTCAAATATCTCCACAACCAAGATAGGTTGGAGTGTCATCTCATTTCTTTGTGAAATCCGACCCATGTGTTGACACCGCGGACAAGTTTTGCAATGATCATAAGCATCTTTAAATATTGTTGGCCAATAAAAGCCACATTGCAAAACTTTCTCCGCCGTTTTTCGAGGACTAAACTGACCACCACATGCTTGATCATGACAAAAAGACAACACTCTTGAATTCATCGTTAGGGACACATCTGCGAATGATTTGATCGGAACAATACTTAAACAAATAAGGTTCATCCCGGTAAAAGTGTTTTACCTGGGATAGAAATCGAAAATTGTCTTGTTTCGACCAATCGCTAGGCATAAGTCCTTTTGTGAGATAATTCACAATATCCTCGAACTAAGGTTCTCAGGATACGTTCAAGAGCTGTTCGTCAGGAAAAGAGTCATTTATCGGCACGGTCAACATTGGTGAAGAAGAGATGCGTGAAAGATGGTCGGCTACTACGTTTTCACATTCACTTTTGTCTTTTATGACGAGATCAAACTCTTGTAACAACAGGATCCAACGTATTAGCCTGGCCTTAGCATCCTTCTTCGATAAAAGGTGTCGTAGGGCGGAATGATCAGTGTAAACCACTATTGGCGAGCCAATCAAGTAGGGCCTGAACTTTTCTAATGCAAATCAACTGCCAAGAGTTCTTTCTCAGTAGTTGTGTAATTAATTTGAGCATCGTTGAAGGTCCTACTTGCATAGTAAATTACATGTGGCATCTTATCAATGTGCTATCCTAAGACTGCACCAATAGTAAAATCTGATGCGTCACACATAAGCTCGAACGAGTGATTCCAATCAGGAGATGATAGAACGAGGGCTGTAGTCAGATCTTTTAAGCGATTCAAAGCAGCCTCACAATCTGAATCGAAGTGAAATGTTGTATCTTTGGCCAAGAGAAGAGTTAAGGGTCTAGCAATTTTGCTAAAGTCTTTAATGAATCTCCTATAAAATCCTGCATGACCAAGGAAAGATCGTATATCTTAGACGCATTCGGGAGGAGGAAGGTTACGGATGACATCAATTTTAGCTCTGTCAACCTTAATGCCTTTTCGTGAAATGATATGTCCAAGGGCAATACCTTCTTGGACCATGAAATGACATTTTTCCCAATTCAAAGTTAAGTTCTTATCCTTACTTCAGGTAAGAACCGCGTCAAGATAACGAAGGCAATCCTCAAAGCAGTACCCAAATATGGAGAAATCGTCCATAAATATCTCCAGAAAATTCTCAACCATGTCTGAGAATATCCCAATCATACACCGCTGAAATATAGCGGGAGCGTTGCATAACCCAAAGGGCATGCGTCTATAAGCAAAAGTACCGAAATGACAAGTAAATGTTGTTTTATCTTATCTTTTTCGGCGATGGGGACCTGGTTATAGCCAGAGTATCCGTCCAAGAAACAATAATATTCATGTCCAGCTAATCGTTCTAACATCTGGTCAATGAAAGGTAGAAGGAAGTGATCTTTTCTCGTTGCGGCATTGAGTTTTCGGTAATCAATACATATGCGTCATCCAGTTTGGGTGCGTGTTTGGATCAACTCATCAGCCTCATTAGTGATGACCGTGATGCCAGACTTTTTAGGGACCACATGAATAGGACTTACCCATTGGCTATCAGATATTGGGTAAATTATACCACTATCTAGACACTGGACGGTTTCTTTCTTTACCGTCTCCTTCATAACGGGATGAGAATTTGTTCTCAATAGCGTCGAGTTTCTTTTGCATCGCTGCCATTTCGGTTTTTACTGCGATGGAAACATCCAACTGATGAATACCTCCCCTAGATGAAGGTGGTTTAACGCTTTCCCACTGCAAAGTGTTTTCAGCGAGATCTTTCAGATATTTCCAGGCTTCACCATCGTCTTTGGACATGAAATTGCATTGACACATGGTTTGAAGCATCTACTTTGTTGCTGGATTAATGCCTTCATATATAATTCGGCACAGATCCCATCTATGTATTCCATAATGAGGATATTGGACAAGCAGATCCTTAAAATATTCAAAGCACTTCCAAAATGGTTCATTGGGAAGCTGGGTAAACTGGTTGATCTCGCTCATAACACGGGCGGTCTTATGATTTGGGTAAAATTTCTTAAGGAATGCTATTACGAATTCGTCCCAATTGGTAATGGAGTGTGCGGCAGTGGTATAAAGCCATTTTTCTGCTAAGTCGAATAAAGTGAACGGGAGAAGACGTAATCGCATAGCATTCACGGACAGTTGTGAAGTACCCATCATTGCACATACGTTTTCGAATTTGGTGATAAAAACGTATGCATTTTCAGACTCGAGCCCGTGAAATTTGGGCAATAGGTTGATGAAATGGGGTTTAATTTCAAAATTATCCCCGTTGGCTGATGGAATGGATAGACAGGTAGGGAGGGGACCGCGTATAGGATGGCATCTCTCTTGAAGAGAAATGCGCGGTGGATTCTGCGCACCTACGGGCGGTGGCAGGGTGGTGTTATAATCTGATGGAGAACCGTCCATCTCGGTTGATGTGGTGGGTGGAAAGGAAAAAGAAAATGAAGAAGTACCGACTTCAGAGTCGATAGCAAGAACGCGGACAAGACGGGCACTAGAATCCTGTATCCAGCCAAGCATGCACTAAACGGGTTTAGCGCAAGTGTCAGCGTGTGTGATTTAAAATTGGTTTGTTTTAAAAAGTGTCGGACGTGAGACAAATCACACAAAAATGCACAATCAACCTTAGAATTAAGGTTACCTGGTCAAGTCTCTAGACTGCTCCTAGATTTCTAAAGGACAAGCCGTAGGATCAATCCTCTACCACCTCTTTACTACTCTTGTGGCCAGATAAGTGCTAGATAAGTGGGAGGTATCCGCTATACGAATCACCGAAAATAGCGGGTCTAATTAAATAACCACTTGCCTTAGACACACTTGCCTAGACACCACAAAAGTAATGCGGATAAGCGATAGATTATCCACGACCTTCCTTTGTGCTTATAGAGCGCGACGGTCTTTAGAGTCTTGTCTAGATATTTTTTTTAAATTAATGTAGGGTTGATGCGGATGCTCGTTTTGTGATTTGCGAGGCTTAGGAAGGGTGACAAAATTAAAATATGAATAAACAAACCAATTACAACACTTTCCAAAAAGATTTTTGAGCGGTGATATTTTGCAAAAAATATTGCAGAAAAGATATTTTATTGGATTTCAGAGGAGAGAAAGATATAGAAAAGATACCAGAGAAGTTTTCAACCCTAAATCCTTAATTGCACCGCGGTTCTGCCGCCAATTGGCCCTTCTTGCCGCGGTTCCGCTGCCGACTTGGAAGATGTGGTGGAGATTTTTGCTACGTTGCCTCTTTTGCTCCTCTGGATCTTGATAAATGTCTCTGGCTCTCTGTTTCCTCAAGTTTGTGACTCCAGATTCCCTTGCAAAATTCACACAATAATCGTTAAATATACAATTTGTAGTTTTATTTATTTATGATATGGATCGAATAAGAATTCAACACGAATAGTAAGAAAAATAAATTACGCATGTATCTCCAGCAACGACGCCATTTGATTGGTCTGTTTTTTTATATGTGTGTCGTAACCGCAATCAATAACGGTGTCGTGTGTAGCTAGACCGAGATGAGTACGGGTCGTCCTCAGGGAAACGTTGAATTTTTTAATCTTACTTTAGACGTGTTGATTAGGAAAGGAGGAAGAATAATGAATAGTGGAGAATGGTTGTAGATTCCAGATCTACGTCAATCACGGATGTAGGATATAGATTTAGATTAACTACGGATGTAGGTTTTATATTAGAAGGGGGCTTATAGGGTTCGTTAAGATTTAGTAGTCAAGAACGTTTAATTAAAAATTACTCCTTTTATCTTTTAATAGATTTAAAACTAAATAGACAATGATGCATGCAGATTAGGGTTTCTGGAGGGAATAGGGTTCCCATTCTTAACCCCTATCTTGACATTGATCTTTGTTCATGTCTAGCCTTTACCAAAACAATTGTTAATCTAATCTCTAATCGTGGTCGTGAATATCAATGAATTGATAGCGCACCCGACTAGGATACCAACGATTCTTTTGGTAAAGTTTATAAACTTTATAGGACGTAAAAAGAGTTTACGGATCTTAATTATTCATTAATCTACTCTAATCCTACGAACCCTAACAAGTGGAGAATTACTCGCGCATTTTGGGAAAAGAAAAGATAGAAATCATGAAGAAAATAAAATGCAATAGAATAAAACTAGCTTTATTAATCAACAAGATTAAGTACACTTTGTTCCTTTAGAAAATTATTACAAAACCCTAGTTTGTTTCTCGATCTCTTCTTAAGGAGGTAGATGAACTGTCGATGATCAACCGGGATTCTTGAGCCGTTGTGGACTTCGTGATCGCGTCGGTTTGATGATTTTTCCAAGAGCCTCTCGGTCCTTATTTATAGTCACAGAACCAGAACCCTAGTTTCCTAATATGGTAATTAGTTGTTAGGATCCCAATCTGAAAATCCCAAGCCTTAGATTTTCAGACGTGCGGCGGAATAGTGGCCATTTGGTGGGTTGGGCAGCGGATCCGCGGTGGGTTGGAGGATTCTTTGCTTAAAAATTTTTGTGGCTTCTTATTGTGACACATGTAGAATATTTTGATATCTGAAATATGAAAATCTTCTCTAAGTCTCTGCCAGAATTGATTTCTTCGATTTACTTGAATATTTCGGCAAATTTGATCTCGCCAACTCGGATTTCCTTGATTTCAGTCCTGATATAATTTCTGCACAATAACTCAATAAATAATGTTAGTAGAATTTGTTTTTATTGAGATATTATTATAACCATTTGACATGATATTATAGTTTTAAGAGAATTAGTTAAAGATATTTGATATGGTAAGCGTATTTAATTGGACTAAATATTACATAGATATTATATGCTTATATTTCCCTTCATAATGTTAATTATAATATATAAACACATGAAAATAGTATTTTTACAGATAAACCCTCATATGTGTCATATTTATAATAAATACCTTTTATTATATAAAAATAGTAAGGAAAATGTCATATCAAATGCACAATATTTTCGACTGAACAGGCGCTCAAAAAAATAAAAAGCAACGTACAGTGAATAACATGTCACAGTTTTTGCAGCATTATAATTTGTAAGGTTGTAGGATATGATGGTGGAAACGTAGCATTGTTGTAAAACACGTATTGGTTCTTTATTTGATTGACCAGCGCATAATGCATTATAACATTATTCACTGCATAATTGGATAATGCGGAATGATGCATAAATAGAATTTTTATCTATACATCTATAGAAAAATCTTGAAAGATAAAAATATGGAAGAAAAGATGTCGATGAGGAGAAAAATGAAGAATCGGACCCTAATTAAGTCACTATTTGAGTTGTGATTGGGTTTTGGATAGCAAGTGGGTTATGACGCATCAAAGAGATAAGTCAGTCTATGACTTTTTTAAGTTTTGAAGTACTAATTCCATCCTAGGCAGATATTTTCTAGCATATAAATACGAGCTACAATTTTGTATGCGTCAAGTAGATGGTGTTACTAGCTGAGTTCTATTATACTTTCCAAAATCAATTTTAAATTATAACAGTATCCAACAGGAAGCTTCAAGTGTTGCTTTATTTTCTTAAAAATGCGATCAGTTATCTTGCAGGATTTAGTGTAACAAAATTGCTACATAATCATGCAGCATGATCAAGTAATATGATTCAGAGAAGAAGTATTAGTATTTTTTTTAATAGAGAAATTATAGAATCAAAGCATTGATGTATATTTGGAGATGGGGCTCAAAAAATTGCTTAGAAGATTATTAAAATTTATTATCCACGTGCGCCGAGCATTTCTCTTTCTTGATTGAGTAGCTTCAATCTGAAATCGAACCCCTCACAACCTTTTTCACCTGTGCTTAGGATCAGAATCATTTGTTTCAATTTCTATAGATCTGATCAGGAATTATCTGAGATGTTCCTGGCAAAATATGGTGGAGGTTTCTGCAATGCATTCTAAAATCATTGTTGTTCCTACTGTTACATGTGACCTAATTTGAAATGAAGAGTTCCACAAGCGTCTGGCTTCTGGGTGTGTCGAAAAATTAGGCACAACCATATTTGAAACTAGGCTTACGGTTTTCATTCTCTTTTCTGCGCTGCTTCTCTTCTGCTCTCCTCTCTTCTCCATCGCGAGACTTCTCAGCTCCAAAGACTCCATTTTTTCAAAAAATATTTCAAAATCAGCAGTTATCTCACTAAGAATCTTCAAGGTAAGCTCTTTGCTAGGTGAAAAATCTCACTTTGCAGCATCTTCGGTTGCCTTTACTATGTGAATCAGACTCATCTGTTGTCTCACTGAGAGTCTTCAAGGTTGGCTCTTCGCAAGATGAAAAAAATTCATCACTTGTTAGTTTTTCAGTCGCTTTTACTTTAAAACTCATCAGATCCGAGCATGTCTGAAGTAATTCTACTTTTCTCTCTAAAATCTTCTCTCAGGTAAAGTCCAGGTAGGAGAAAGTCTTCAAAATTGAAAGTCTTCAAAATTGTATTTTGCATCAGCAATAATCATCAGATCTAACTTTTTTGTTGAGATATTCTCATGCAACATCAGAAATGGTCTGGATAACACCTCACCAACCATAAAAGTACTCAAATTAGCAGTCTTTACTTTCAAGATCAAAACTTTTTTCAAATTCTTCATGAATATTTGATGTCAGCTAATGTACCAGCTGAATATAGTGTCGGTGACTTTACTTTTAAGCCGAAATCTGGGAAGACAAGAAAGATCCAACTTGTTTAGCCTCTTAAATCAGCAGGTATCATATAACTTGTATGACTACAGCTTGTTCTATCTTTCTGTGCTTGAGCAGCCAAGTGATTTGCAATAGCATTGTTCTCTCTATAGGTATGCTTGAAGGTTGCCTCTATTATTACTGCCAGATATTTTATTGCTTGAATAGTATAGAGTGTATTCCATTGCTGCCTGCAACTGCCATTGATGTAATCAATGCAAATTTTAGAATCAGATTCTATCTCAACACCCTTAGTCCCCATCAGTTTACACTGTATCATACCATCAAATATTGCATTACATTCTGCTTGAATAATACCTCCTGTGCCATAAAAGAATTTGGAAGCAAAAATAATTTCACCTTTTTCATTCTTGAGAACTGCTCCCCCTGAAGTTAAATTAGACTGCATATTCCTTGCTCCATCAGCATTAAGCTTATATTTTTATTGGTTGGCCTCTCCCAGGAGGTAATAATGAACCTGATATTAGAATCATCCACTGTAACCAAATCAGAAATACCCAGCGATTGAAGTACTTGAGGATAAGGGTTTGATTTAATAGATATACTAAAAGCCATTGTCATATTCTTCATATCATTGATAATCTTGTACCATACTGCAATAGGGGAGATAGATGTGTCGTCAAATTTATACTGGCATCTAGCTTTCCATCTGTTCCAGCAACATATATGTGGGATCCATTTAACAATGTGAATAATGTCTCTGATTGTGCCCGAATTCATATAAGTCTTCAACTGTACCATACTCTGAAGTATTCTTTCTGGTTTGGAAAATATTATGCATAGAATCCCAAATGAAAGTAGCAATTTCATATTTTACAAAAAGGTGCATTGTATCCTCTTGCTGAGAATTATAGCAGCATACACATTTATTAGGCATATGAAAACCCAACCTTCTTATTTGAGAGTCCAGAGATAATGCATTCTTTAAAAGTTTCCAACTGAAAATCATGACCTGTTTTGGTAACTTGTTCTTGTTTAAGTACTTTTCTTTAACATCCTGCTGAGACTCTTTTCTGATATAATCCCAAAGCTGATTTCAACGTAAAATCTCTAGTGTTTGTAAGCATCCATATTTTCCTGTCTGGAAGATTGCTGATGCAGTAATTCTTACTCTGAATACTTGCAATTATATCATCAGGTAAATATTCTTTTAACATAGATGTATTCCTTTCGCTTCCGTGTAAAACTTGATTTACAGCAAGAGCAGCTGTGGGTTTAATACTTTTCTCTTTCAAAATGCAATCTTAATGCCATACTTCAGTCCAAAAACGACCAAGGTCTGCTTCTCACTCTTTCTCGTGTTGATGTCGAAGTCTATACTTAATCATAGATGCTTTTATCAAGGTTTCGGCCGAAACCACCAATATATGGTGGTTTTGTATCGGTTTCGGTGGAGACCGATACGAAACCAACCATGTAATATCGTTTCAGCCAAAACTTTTAAAAACTTTACTTTTATACCATTTTTATTGTCATTGTGATCATTGTAGGCCTTTGTTAGAAAACCACAAAAAAGTGAACCCAAAACCCTATATTAACACTTCTCTGAGTACAGTTTTCAATATATTTTACATCATGGCTAGATTTTTGAATACTAAGATCATTGTCTTGTAATATAGAAACATAAATTTAAGTATTTAATATACCTACACTTATGTATGTTGTATTACCACCGAAACCCGAACCGAGATTAGCGAAACTAGCTGAAATCCGGTGAAACTAATAAAATTATGAGAGACCAAAACCGAAACCGAGTTCTCAAACCTTGGTTTTTATCCTTAACTGGGCTCTTGTTCAATCTTATTGTACTAAATGTATATCTAACTTTCTCTTGTTAATGTGTCTTTGTGATTAGGGAATATTTCCTACTTTTTTCCAAAGAAAAAAGAGACTGATGATTTTTTTTGTGCTGATGAATTTTTATGTGACCATGGAGTATTGAGTATGAAGTGTTCGTAATCCATGAGAGCTATCTGTGTGAAATGTGAATACAGTTTGGTAATGAATGGAGTTGGAACATCTTTCTCGAGTCGTCTATTGTTTATTTTTCCTAATAGAGTTACTTGCAAGAATTTTGTTCAAACTTAAAGGATGAAGATTTTGGCAGGAATGTTCAGATGTGAACTCATTCAAGATATAATTGTGTATCCTTGCTGTGTTTTTTTTTTTGCAATCGGTTCGATGGCCTTGTAATGGCAAGATTCATAAGATGGTTTTGCGTTGGACTAGCATAAATTTCCAGGCAAGTTGGATGATTTGCTGGTAATCATATATTTTCCCTTAATGATTGCTGAAAACAAAAAATGGAACTTAGATTTCATACCTTGCATTTTCAACTTATCATCTATATGTAATCAGAATGTTTAAGCATCTTCTGGATTTTTTACTCTGCAGCTGAACAACCATGAAAAGGTTTGAAGTCATAGTCTGCAAGTAATCGTAAAGCTCTCGTTTTTCAGTATCTATTTTGAAATCAGATATGAGTTGTGCTAGATTGTTGGAATTCTGCATTATTCTTTTGACAGGTTTAATTTGAAATTCTATGATCCATGTGCATTGTATGCATTCAAGTTTTAATCCTCCATATGGGTTGGGAGCAGGTTTATGGTTACAGGAGATGAATTGTTACGCTATTCTCCGATTTCAGATCAAGTGCTGTGATATTTGCACTATACTCCAATTTCAAACGCTTGAGACTTCAGAAAAACCAAGACAGTTGCACTATTCTCCAATTCCACTGCAAAGATGAATAACCAAGACATTTGCACTAAAACTTGAAGTGAACAACCGCAAATCTTTTTGCAAGGAGCATACATTTGACCTCGATAAACAAAACATGCAAAATTGCAGACAAGTCCAGCACCAAGAAGACAAACCGATAACCCAAACTTTTAATTGCCACAATAGTAATATGGCAGATAAATCGTAGTCTAGACCCAGGTCCTCCTAAGCAAAAGCAGGTTTGAATTACGCACTTCATACACTTCATAGGATGTTTACATGCTTCAATTGGGATCTGCTGTAGATAATCAGTATCTTCAACCATATCAAAGGATAGCCCTCGTGCTCCTTGCATAAACCTTCCTGCAAATCGACATCCAGAGCTAGTAAGTACCAACACATCGAGATTTCCTCCGTGCAAAGATTTACATGAAAGATGCAAAAATATGTAGATGATGAGCAGAAAGCATGATTGGATAACAAAAAAATGCATTATTATAAATAAGAAATAAATCACTATTTGATAACAAGTCGTCATAAAAACTGACAGGAACTTTCACGGGCATCCAGTTAATATTGTAAAAAAAAATTGTCGTAAAGCTTCCATCGGATTGATTTACCACCAAAAGGAAAGATAGGAAGAAACAATGGTACAATAATCGAATTATCCAAATAAATATTTGAATATACCTAGTATGTCCCCATGCACTTATACTTAGCATATAACTAACATTACATGCGGTAATATGTTTATTAAAAACAAAGTCAACATATTGAAATATTATATATATTTTTAGCATCTTGACAGGAAAAATAAAACAATTAAAGTTCTAATAATTTTGTTCTTCAAGTGCTTGGCCTTTTTGTTAATAGACAGTACTCAGCTAATATTTGTAGTCAACCAGGTAAATCGGTGCTTACAAATACATGGCAACTGAAATCTGTATTTGATCAAAATCCATATTCTGATGGGCATTTGTTGGATGAAAAGAAACACAAAATTTGGGAATACCTAACATAGCACATCTGAATGTGTCATAAATGCAAAACTACTGAGAGGTAAGAAACACTTTTGAGAAAGCTAAAGCAGTAATTCTATAACATTGATGTCTCAATAATAAAAGAAATCGATGGAAATAAAAAAAGAATTCTCAATTGTTAGATATCGATGGAAGTATCAAAATGAATTCTCAATTGTTAGATATCGATGGAAGTATAAAAATGAATGGTTAACTGCTAGTAAGTTTTAATTATTGATCGAGAAAAGCAAACTCACTTGCAGTGGCATCTTCGTCGGCTTCAAAACAGCATTTTAAAAAGAAACCGATGAAAGAATAAATTTGACTTATATTTTGTTCATAAGTTTAATTATTGATTCCACTAAATACATTGATTAGCATATTTATCTGTTCTAATCTAATTCCTGCACTCCGGAGACTCACCCCAGAAAAGAAGATTGTCGATGCATGCTCTTATTTCAATGGGCAATTTCTCACTCAAACACACTTTTTTAATTAATATGTTGTATTCTGTTTTGGTGGGTATACTCTAAAGTCTAAACGCATGCTAATGGTGTTTTCCATTTAGAAAATAAATTAAGCATTAACCCAAAAACAATTTGAGCGATCATTGCACTAATCTCCATGTTCTCAGTATCTGAACACGCATGCTAGTTGAGCAATCATTGCTGGCACTTAGCCCTCATCTCTTTACAACGAGGGAATTAAGTATATAACTGTAAGGATAATCAGAAATATGAATTATATTAAAGCAGTCAGCATATTGGCAAGGCACTTTCACCAATAAATTGGGACATAGCTAAAAGTACATACGATATCCATCTTGAAATTTAAACCTACCTTGCATTAACAAGAGGTGTTTGATGGCGATAGTAATGAAAAAACAAGAATCGGTTCACTTCTGAAAATGAAAAAAAAAAAGAGCTCCAGTGAATTAAAACTTCTTCCCTCCGTGTTACCCCATATTCACTGTATTTCTACTTCATTTTAGTCGCTATCCAAACTAATCAAATGGAGTTAGCGTATTGAAACTTTTTTGGATACCAATATTCAGTAACACATGTTCGGATGTGCTAACCTTGAGAAGAGTAACTATGCAACTTAAATATCCTACTATCACATATTACACATATTACACAGAGGCACTTATTACTAAAATTACTGATCGGTGGAGTTTGATTCATTTTCTGAGTTCAGCCAACAAATCAGAGCAGCACATCAAACCAATTCAAGAGCAAACCGGACAACAAATATATTCGGTATGAATATTGGGGGGACGCGAGCTGGATGGTATTTAGCCAGCACCTGCTTTTAGGCCTGGCAAATGAGGCAAGGATTCGTTTATTCGCCTTGCCACGAGGTTCGTTTACTTGCCTCGCCATGAGGCGAGTTGACTCGCCTCGTTGATGACGTGGCCGATTTGGCGATTTGACTCGCCTCGTCTTAAACGAGTTGGCGAGACGGGACGTTCTCAAAATACCAAATGTTGACTCGCAGCAATTCGCCTCGTCTAACTCGTGACTCGTCTTGCCTCACCTCGCCAACTCGTTGAGTTGACTTGTTTAGACTCGTTTAACCTGCCATTACGAATCCCAACGGCTAAATATGAGTCGCCTCGCCTCGATTTGCCTCGTTTCCGATGCGCCTCGAAATCGCTTCGCCTCACCTAGAATTTCCCCTTCATAGTTAGTATCGGCGTGTTTTGACCGAGCCGACTCGCCTCGCCTTGCTTCGACTCGTCTCGTAACAGCTAACTTTTACTAACATTTTTCAATTTTAGTTTATTTATTTGTCTTTTTACTAAACCTTTTCTTTTAAAAAGCATGCAAAGTCTAGGTGAATTGGCGAGGCGAGTAGGTTCAGCTACCGTCTTTGCCTCCCCGTCCCGCCCCGCCCCGCCCCGCCCCGCCCCGCCTGGCTAACAAGGCGAGCCCGACTCACCTCGCCTGACAAACGAGTCAGGCGAGTTGGCCCGGCTGGCCTCATTTGCTTGGCCTACCTGCTTTAAAAGATAAATTATGATTAGGTTCTCTATGGATAATCAGAAATATGAACATATGCCTTGCATATGGGCAAGGCATGTTCACCATTAAATTTGGAGGGCTTAGATTTTCGCCAGCCTTCTCAGAATCCAATGGGCGTACCCAAAAGTATACACCCATTTGGGGATCCTTACATCACCAAGAGGAGCTTAGTGCACAGTAAATGGGATGTGATGAAAATTAGGAGATTTTAAGGTTTTATTTGGTGTCTAGGTTCACTTCTTCTATAAATGGCATGAAAAATATCCGGTAAAATCGATATTTCTTGCCTCCGTTTCTACTACTTTTTTCTCTCTCTATAAACTAGTCAGATGGAGCTGGCATGTTGAAATTTTGAGGGTACCAATATGTAGTAACATATGTTCTAAATATGCTATCACTTGTAGACAACAACAAATGCAAAACTAATAATAATAATAATAATAATTTAAAATACACACTCACACACACACACTTCCATCCAGTTACTATTATATAGAATAGCACCAAAGCTTCCATGGCTAAAGAAGAAAAAGAAAAAGAAAAAGAAAAGGAAAGGAACAACAATTGCTTAGGTACATTTATGGCGAACCACATCAGCATCAGGCATCAATTTATCTAACTTCATATGAAATTATTGTTATCCTCCAAGAGCTTCCTTGAGAAGGGTAAATCTGCAACTAAGAACATCATACTATTGCAGAGAATCACTTATTACTAAAGTTGTGAATTATCAACTCAACAGTTTGATGATTTGTGGCGTTTGACTCATTTTCCGAGTTAAGTCCACAGACTAGAACATTAGGTCAAATCTATCCAAGGACAAGCAAAGCGAGCAGCGCATAGGACTAGTAAGTTGTAAATCAACAAATACCTTCACAATCGTAACATAAATAGGCATGGCAAACAAATTAAGGGGGCAACAGAAGCAGGGATATCAAAGACACTAACCTAAAAACAAATCCCTCAATCATCATCAGCTTCCGAACTCTGGACCCACTGCCTCCTCGACTCCTCATCAGCCCGCTTCAAGAACTGATCCCATCCGCTCCATTCTCCCATATCCACATAATCATACGGAACTGCTGTCTTCAGCCCCGGTCTCACCCCCAACCGACTCTCCACAACCCTAAAATCAACTCCCTCACCTCCAAACCCCTCCAACTCCAACTCCTCCCAACTAAACAGCAACGACAACGTAAATGCCCCCCAGGGGTTAAAATCCAATACCTTAACCCTACCATCCCCAGTCACATAAACATCAAACGTATAATCTCCCGATTCAAACCTCGGCTTCACAATCTCCCGAAAGAACTCCTCGATCAAGGGTTGGATCTCATGCTTCCGATCGAGAAGGACCGGATAGAACGAAGTGGCTTCGCCCTGGGAGATGGCAACAAGTCGCTGGTGGCAGGCAAAGCAGCGGAACTCCATTTCAGGCCGGAGAGATGGATAGAATTTGCGAAGGGCAAGGACAAAGGAGCCAAGGGCATGGTGGGAGAGGTCGTGGGCGACGGAGTCGGATGATTTGAGAAGGAGACAGGTGTCAGGAAAGGAAGTGCAGCGGAGAGTTCCCTCGGTTGAGATCCATGCGGCGTCTTTGGGGGAACTCCAATTCAGCTTTGGAAATGCCGAACCACCGAGGGTGCAACTGGAACGCTCGATTTCGGATTCGAGCTCGGGAAATGAAGGTCGGGTAACATTCTTATTGTCTTCGCATTCGTTGTCGTCGTCGGAGGACTCGGAAACTAAGAGGGAGAGGGAGGAGACAGGGTCGAGGTCGGTCGGCGGGAGGTGGGCCCGGCCAGAGATGGATTTGGGGAGGAGGAAGGGTGGTGGGGCCGAGGTGGAATCGTCGCCGTCGCCATCTTCTGGTTTGCCAAGGAGATAGCCGACAAACGATTCGGGTAGGGAGTGGAAGAGGGTTCGAATGGAATAGGGTTTGAATCTTGGATACCATTCATGGATTTGGCAGCGCCTAAGCTCTTCCTCCATGTTTTTCTAGGGCTTTGCACCGGCAGATTTCTGAACTCAGCAAAATCGAAGAATGAAATCAAAATCAAAATCAAAAACATCATTCAGCTATCAATTGTTTGATTATAGGTTACACTATTAGAAATCGAAGAATGAAATCAAAATCAATGCAAAATGAAAGTGGGGGAAAATTACCTTTTTTGATGCTTGGGTTTTTGCCGCGTACTCGAAAGAACAACGAAGGATGAAGAATGTTCTCAAGCCTAGCAGGCAACGGTCTTTCTTTGAGCCGGTGTTGGGCAGGAAAAAGAGTGGCCGCTTGGAAAGAATAATAGCAGGTGGTCTGTTTGGATCTGGGCCATAAATTCTACGCGTAAAGCATACACCAATACACCAAAGGTCTCTATTTGACATAAATCACGGCCGTTGATCCAGATTTTTGATGAATCTAGATTGTTCATGGTAATAGCATGGGTGCTATCATCATGGTAAGAGCGCCTCTCTGACTCCTGTTGTTGGGTCACACCCGACCCGTTATGTAAAGCACTGTTAGGTTTTGGGTTAATTGTACAAAAAACCCTATAGTTTAACCCTTACAGCTAATCTGAGCCAACTCCGATTTCGTATTCCATTTTTCTTCGAGACACAGATAGTAGTTTTCATTTGCGATAACTATCCGTACTTGTCAATAGCTACCGGATACGGATACGGTAACATCTATGTCCGTTCCGTATCGGCATTTTATATATAAAAAATAGTAATTTTGACTTTATCGGTGTGTTTTCTTAATATTTGTTTCATATTTGTGTCCGTATCTAACTAAATACGATAGTAATTTTCATTTCCGATAACTCTCCGTATCTGTATTCAAATTCGTCTAGAACAACGGATTACAGATATAATAACACATATATCCTTTCCATATCTGATCCATTTACAAATGACCCGAAGACAAAGAAATATATTGAAATCAATACCAAAACAATCCGTTTCCCACAACAAAATAGCATCTAATTCATAGGTTTTGACAGTTTGGATTTCATCTTCTATGAGAATTTGCACCAACAAATCGCATTTAAAACTAAATTTGCATTGCTTGCATTTCTAGTGATCCTTTTATAGCTGGAAGTGGATCCAACATGCAAATTTTGTAAAAAATATTATTGGAAAATACAGAAGAAAATGTAGAAGCTATAAACATATATACATGAAATAGTTGCCAGGTTCATAATATCAATCATTTCCATTGTTGATTGAAGCTTCAACTATGTGCATATACTCAATGAAACATGTTTGAATACACAGAATAAAAATATTGCAACAGCTCGAATAGGCGCAGAACAAATATTTTACTTGCTCTTAAACCTGAGATTAACTTTCTTGAAGGCAGTTTAGATATATGAAACTGTGTCTTAAGAGTTAACTTAGTTGACAAATATTCCATCTTAACCTTCTGCAATCTTCTAGCAACATTCGTCACCGAGGCGAGCAACTTGAGCACAACAAACCTTATTCAAACACAGATGACACACATTGATGCACTTTGGTTAGGTCTTGCGATGGTCCATCGTCTGTAGCATGATTCTCCAAGAGACTTTCATCTATAACGCTCCATACTGCAGTCTGATATGTGCCTAGCATATCCATTCCCTCAAACTTGATTGTTCACCAAACATAGAATCGACTGGTTTTCTTCTCGTAAATGTTTCTAGCAATAGAATCCAGAAGCTATGTACATAACCCATTCTTGATACTGACCTTGTAGTGCATCTCTGTTCGCTCCAAGAAAAAGCAAAAGAAAACTCGAAAATCAATGATTCGTATGAAGGAAAGAAGAATTACCTTTGTAATAACTAATCAAGAGGATTTGGTTGTCTCATTCTTTAAGACTATATTGTAATAACTAATCAACTGTGTAGGACTTTAAAATGAAAGTCTATGTTAAATAAATTTTCTTGATTTTACCAGGTAATTCAATCGGGTTTTCACACTAATAAAGTTTTTCTTGCAGCCAGTTGTTTCGACTAGGCTAACAAAAGAAGAATGATAAGAAACTTAATAGCCAATACTACAGACATAATTAACCAGCATATAAAACTTGAGATAGACTTGAGAATTCTTCTAATTTTTTTTACAGTTAATAAATTTAATTAAACTTGCAGAAAATTTATAATTCTAGATTTACACATAACTATTGAACTTAATGAATTATTTGATTACCTGGAGCAATATAGCCTATCATGCCCGGCATGCTTGCTGTAGCCATTACCTGCTTTCAGTGTACAACAGCATTGGAGATGCCAAACTCATGTACGTGCACCACCAATCCTACGTCTAACAATATATTTGTTGGTTTCCACAGTGCAGCACAAATTGTGGATGCTGATGAAGGAGGCGCTCAAGCGCCAATGATACATCCACCATCATGTTTAATCTTTGTATCGGATTCAAAAAGCAGTTCTCGAAGTACAATAAAGAAAGGTCTCGGTCTGATCCGAACCATAAAGATTCTTAAATAATTACAATGCATAAAGATACTTTCTTGATAAAGATTGTACGAAAATAACAATCAGGGTCTCGGTCTGATCCGAGCCATATAGAAACTTTCTCAGTAATAGAGACTTGAAGAAGAAGAAGAAGAAGATGGTAATAGAGCTGACTAATCAAAAAGGATTGATGTAGATTAGCTCATTATGTTGTGTCATTGGCAAAGAAGAAACTGACGACAATGACCATCACATTTGCGCATTTCATTAAACAACTGCGATGCATGCAAGAAACAACAACAAATGTTTTGGGCTTATATTTAATTTAATACGTAATGTCATAATATGGTTTGATCAATGATGAGAGATGAATAACACATAAGAGCTCACCAATTCGTCATCCACACAATATGTATATGCAAATGGAAGGAAACTATAGGGAGAGGGGAAATGTGAAGAATTTGATGGAGCGGTGCACATTTTTGTCCTGTCCATGGCATGAATCAGAGATCCCTTTAAGAATGCTAAATTAAATACCAAAATAATTTCGTTCAATTTTCAGTATTAACGACAAAGATATGCTGAATCAAATACTAAAACAACCTAATTTTCTTCAGACTCCTTTGATCTCCTGCTTTCTTGAAATGTTAGTATATATCATTATAGGACAAAATTCCATCTTACCTTTAAGCCATCCACAAATCATCTAACCCGTTGCCTTCGACTCCCGTGGATATGATCTCCTATGAGAGTTCACACTACCACATCACATTTAAATTGAATTTTCATTGCTTGAATATCTGGTGAGTCTTTAGTAGCTGGAAGTGAAAACTGACATGCAAAATTTGTAAAGTTATTAACAGAAAAGAAAATGTTGAAGTAGATATAAACAAATACATACTGAAAACTTGGTACATTCATAATATTAAAGCATCATCATTATTCACTGAAGCTTCAACTAACTGTTTATGGACAATGCAAATGCTCTTCATTGCTAGAACTCAGTAGCTGTATTGTAGAAATACACTTGAATATATCAAACCATGGCAGTCTATATATATATATGAAACCATTGCTGGAAGTGAAAACTGACATGCAAACTTTGTAAAGTTATTAACAGAAGAGAAAATGTCGAGGAAGTTATAAACAAATACATGCTGAAAACTTGCTAGATTCATAATATTAAAGCATCATCATTATTCACTGAAGCTTCAACTAACAGTATAAGGACAATGCAAATGCTCTTCATTGCTAGAACTCAGTAGATGTATTGTAGAAATACACTTGAATATATCAAACCATGGCAGTCTATATATATGAAACCATTGCTGGAAGTGAAAACTGACATGCAAACTTTGTAAAGTTATTAACAGAAAAGAAAATGTTGAGGAAGTTATAAACAAATACATGCTGAAAACTTGCTAGATTCATAATATTAAAGCATCATCATTATTCACTGAAGCTTCAACTAACAGTATAAGGACAATGCAAATGCTCTTCATTGCTAGAACTCAGTAGATGTATTGCAGAAATACACTTGAATATATCAAACCATGGCAGCCTAAATATATGAAACCATTGCTTGTTCTCAAACCTAGGGCAACAAGTAAAAGAGTATAAGAAGAGAGCAAAACTATGACTTGTTCTCAAACCTAAGATAAACTTATTGTAGGAAAGATATGTCCGTGGCTCAAGAACTAGCTAAACTGACAAATATTCCATCTTTATCTTCTGCAATCTTGAAGCAACATCTGTCATTGGAATTCTTTCCCTAGGCGAGTATCTCGAGCATAACAAACCCAACTCAATCACAGATGACAGGCATCGATGCAGTTTTGTTTGGTCTTGCGATGGCCCATCATGTGTCGCATGATACTTCAAAAGATTTTCATCTACAACGTCCAATACTGCAGTTGAATGTGCCTTGTGTATCCATTCCCTGAAACTTGATTCTTCACCGAACACAGAATCGACAGGTTTTTTTCTTGTAAATGCTTCTAGCAGTACAATCCCGAAGCTATATACATCACCCATTCTTGATACTGCCCCTGTAGTGCTATACTCTGTTGCAAACAATACAAACAATTAATCAATTATATGAAGCAAGAAGAGATACCTTTGTAGACAATCAGGACTCTCTAGCCAATTATCAAGTTTTCACATTAATGAAGCATTTTGAGTTTCTGGCAGATTTTCAGCTATAATAACAAAAGAATAATGCTGTAGAAACTCAAAGACCGCTGGATAGGAGAGTTGATTAACTAGCTCAAGAAAGACTTGATATATTTTCTAAACTTTTTTTATAAGATAAACTTTAAATTAAAACACGCAACAATAGTATAATTTTAAGATATTTTTTTCCCAACTGCTTAACTTTAAACTTCGTATTGAACTTAATGGATTATTTGATTACCTGGAGCTATATACCCTATCGTGCCTGGCATGCTTGCTGTTGCCATCGATCGGCTTTCACCCAGCAGCAGTTTGGAGATGCCAAAGTCACTTACGTGCGCAACCAATTCTTCATCTAGCAATACATTTGTTGGTTTCAGATCACAATGCAACACAACATGTGGATGGTGGTGGTGAAGGTACTCAAGTGCCAATGATACATCCACCATTATATTTAATCTTTGTATCAGATTCAAAAAGCAATCCTCTGAGTACAACCACTTCTCAAGAGTTCCTTTGGGCATGAATTCGAGGATGAGAGCTTTAAAGTCTAAGTTGGAGCATACGTTGATGATTTTGATGAGATTCCTGTGGCGAACCATTTTTAGTACTTGGCATTCTGCATCAAAGCTTTTAGAAGCCTCCTCGACTTCTAGATCTAAGACCTTTACTGCTACAATCAACCCATCATCAAGGCATCCCCTGAACACAGAACCAAAGCCTCCTCTTCCTAATAAGTTCTCCTCGCTGAAGTTGGCTGTTGCACGAACTAGTTCATGGTATGAAACAATTCTGTGATCATCCAAGCAAGTCATGGCAGTGTCGTCCAAAGTCTTGTGCTTCCTGTTCGAATAAAATGCACACAGAAGACATAAGAAAGCAAGGAGAACCACGCCCAAGGTAGAAGGTAGCAGGATGTATTTGAGTAAACGCGGTTTCTTACTTGACTTGACATTAACAAGATCTGTATAACATGGTTGAAGATGTAACTGAGGTGCTCCACAGAGTGCGTCATTTCCCATAAGAGACGGAATACTGGAATTGGCAAACACTCTTCCCTTTGGCACTTGACCTTGTAACTTGTTGAAAGAGAGGTCAAGTCTGTAAAGCTTGGAGAGATTGGCCAAGGACTGTGGTATGAATCCAGATAGAAAATTGTATGATAAGTTGAGATATCCGATACTGATCAATCCAGCAAAGGACTCTGGAATCTGACCTTGGAATGAGTTTTTAGATAGGTCGAGAGATGTGAGCATTGGAAGGTGTCCCAAAGCATGTGAAATGTTACCTGATAGTTGATTCATGGATAGATTCAAATTAGTCAGGGCCTTCAAGTTAGCAACTTGTGGTGGAAGTAAGCCACTTAAAGTATTTTCAGACAGATCTAATTGAAGGAGGCTCTCTAGAGTCCACAGGCTCTCGGGAATACTTGACAATTTATTATTAAATAGATACAAGTATTGTATCATGCTGAGATTGGACAAGGAATCTGGTATCGGACCACTGAGTGCATTATCATTGAGTAGTAGTCCATTCAGATTTTTCATTAGACCAAGCTCAAATGGGATCAAACCACTTAGATTATTTGATGATAGCCCTATATATTGAAGTGACCCTGGCCTTGCTACTAGTGACGGTATTGTTCCGGTCAGCTCATTTTGACTCAATTCCAATGTTAAAAGATTGCTTAGGTTACCCAATTCTCTAGGAATGTTTCCCTTGATATGATTTCCGAAAGCACTAAAATATTGCAGATTCGTTGAGAGATTCCCCAAAGAATTTGGAAGTACACCTTCCAGCATATTGTTGGATATTTGAACGTACTGAAGATTTCTGCAGTTGGTCAGAGACTGGAGAAATTCGAGTCCGCTGCTAAGTTGATTATGAACTATGTTAAACCATACAAGTTTACGTAGTGACTTGCCAATTTCAGCAGGCACGGATCCTGTGAGTTTGTTAAAGCTAAGATCAAAAGAGTTCAACATGGAGTTATTCAACAAAGCAAAAGGTATCGAGCCGATCAATTTATTTTGATCCACATATAGTCTTAGGAGATTGCCTAGATTTCCCAACTCTTCAGGGATAATCCCTGTCAGGTTGTTTGAATAAAATAAAAGCGTTGTGAGCTTTGTGAGGTTACCTAATGAAGTTGGGATGGTACCAGTCAGCTGGTTCTCTCCCAGATTTATATAAATAAGCTCATGCAAGCTACTGATTTCAACCGGTATGGTTCCGCTAAATTGATTTTTAGTCAGATCAAGCAGCACGAGGTTTCGACATTGAGCAAAGCGAGACAAGGCGTCTCCACTAAAATGATTATCACCAAAGGAGATATATCCGATACGAGGGATATTGAAGCTATAATTTGACGGGATAGAACCTGAGAGATTGTTGTGTTCAACATACAAAGCGGTTAGGGAGGACATGTTGAATATGGTGGAGGGAATTTGACCGGAGAGAGAGTTTTCCACAAGATCGAGCAGGGTAAGACGGGGAAGCTGCCCGAGGGATTCAGGGATATGGCCCGTAAGGGAATTATTGGAAAGGAATAGAAAATGGAGGAAGGATAGATTTCCGAGCTGTGGGGAGATGGTACCTTGGAGGGAGATGCCTTCTAGATGGATTCCTGTGACTCGTTGCCGGCGATGGCTGCAGCGCACCCCAATCCATTTGCAGAAGGAGGTGTTGGTAGTCCAGCTGGCAGCCAGAATGCCAGATGGATCGGCGAGATGAGCTTTGAAGGCTAATAGTGATTCGAGATCGGTGAAGTTGTTGTGGGGTCTACAAGTAACTGGCTGCATCAGGAATAAGGCGACTGTTAACACCATGCTGAACAGAGGAAAGAATGGCAGCTCCATGGATCAGGTTATTGACGTCTGTTGTGTGTATGAGAGAGTGATGAAAAGCCTGTGTCTACTGCCGGAAGGAGTCTATTTATTGCAGAAGGAAGAGAGCATGTTGATGGCTAATTAGAGCAGAGGCGAGCATCAACAGAAATAATTTTAAATGACAAGGGACCAAGTGACTGAAGATTACTGATTGTATATAAAACTGATGACTGACAAGCAAGGAATTGACTTAATAATGAATTATACATAAAACAAAGAGTTAGTCAAGTATAATGACAGGGAAGACCTAGGACAGTCCGAAACAGACTTCAACATGCAAGATTAATGTATGTTGATTCAAACTTTCCAAACCATGCAGTCACAAGTTTTAGTGTTGTGGCATAATTTTAACAGTAGGAAAGTTTGAATTTTAATTTTTCTTTGCCCTAAATACAGCTCTGTTAGGAAGAAAAAGGAATTAACTTAAAGAATGACCAGAATCAAAATTTTGCAAAGCATCATAGATTCATAGTTCACAAACAAAAGAATAAAAAGGAAGGAAAAAAGAAAAAGGAAAAAAGATCTGGCTAGGCATTGCTAAAGAAGTATTATTGTTCTCACTTTGTCATTTTTGAATTCTTGTTTTGTGAATTAGAGTTTCTTGTTTGTGAGTTTGTGAGACCCTCCTCGAAGTGAACTCATGTCTAAATAAATATCCACCAATGTGAATTAAAAGTAGGCGAGCTTAAAAATTCTTGCCGATTTAGGAAAACCAATTCTACCTTCATTCTTTCCAATTAAATTCTCTTCCCATGGTTGAAAAATAAGTAACTTGAACATCAAAAGTTTTAATCAAGATAATTCGACACCGCTGATCATTTACTCTCTTAAAAGGCCATTTTTCTAGTCTGGAAGATCCGTTGAAAACCCAACGCAATCTAAAACAAAACCCTTTTCGATCTCACCATAAGTTGGTGCTATACACAAGTTGACGTGATTTTACAATCTAAAGATACGTTAAAATACTGCTGCTGATTTTCATAATTTTACTAATTTTTACAATTGTTCTACGGCAACCAACCAATAGAAACAATCCGATATTTCCACTCCAAAAGATGAGGGTCTGATACCAATCCCAATCCCAAGGTTCTCGCTTATGCACTTGAAGTAGCGAGGGGATCAGCATCTCCGACAGTTAAGTGAATAATTAATAAGAGGAGACTCATTCAACAACCTAAGATAATTGAGTCAGGATTGTGATAATTTCAAAAGTCTTGACCAATCAACAGAGAAGAAAGACTATGAGACATCCAAGTCTTTGGATGACCGAGAGCATGACAAAATGACCTTTCATTAATCATTAAGTGTATATATAAATTACAAGTTTGTCAACTATGTTGGCCCACACATCAAGAAGAAGAATCTAATAAGTTCCCTGGTTATTCTATTATGGTTGTTTTGCAATATGAAATCTTCTGTGCTCTGTTGGAGAATCAAATTTGAGAATTCAAAAACATATATATTCTGCAGCAATTCCGATCAACACTAAGCAGACAGGATTTAATTGCATAAATGAATAGCCTAAGGCAATCTAATCACATTTATACTACAAATTTGCCCAATTAGACATAAACTCTAATTAATTCTAAAATTATGGAGATGTCCAAATTATTAAAATAGTTTACAGTGTTTACCTCACTATATTGTGTCTTCGGTGAAGAAAGAACTGATGGCAAGCCATCACATTAGCGCATTTCATCGAACATCTGCAATGTACCCAGACATCAGCAACAAGTGCATCCAAACATAAAAAGACCATGTTTTGGTCAATGATTAGAGATAGAACACAGATATACGCTCACCATTTCATTGTTCACAGGACAAAAAATCTGTGATTTTGTCACTGTAGCTGTAAAAGGAAGAAAGACTTAAGAAGAGGGAAAATTTTAAATGTGATGCCTATTAGTTTCGGCCATGGCATGAATAAGAAATTCTTATAATAAAAGAAATAAAAAGCTAATCCTAATATGAAATTTTACTTTAGTTGATAACTGAAAGACCACTTTCCTATTTTCACTCTCATGAGCAGCTGGCTCTGATACCAAGTCAATCCTAAATTGAACTTTTACTGGGTTAAGAATTGATAGGCTAAATTGCAGGAAACCCTTCCAATCTATCCGATTAGCATGGAACCCGCCTCCATTAAAAATTTATACCTCTCATACAAATTAAGAATCCAATCCTCAGACAAAGATATTACTGAATTCAACAGATCATGAGCTATCCACAAAATACCATCGACTTCGTTGATTTCAACAAACATGGATTTGATTTCCTAAGAGAGATCACACCACCACGGTACAATTAAAACTGAATTCTATATGCTTGTATTTGTATATCTGGTGAACCTTTTGTGGCTGGAAGTGAATCCGACATGCAAATTTCGTTAATTACTTATAACGGAAGGGAGATTGTAGAAGTTATAAACAAATTTATCTGGGGAAAAAAGAAACTTGCTAGATTCAAAATATCAAATCATCAACCCAGATAAACTGAAGCTTCAACTAAGTGAAAATGGACAGTCCACATGCTCTTCATTGCTACAACAGATTAGAAATATTGTACAAATAGACTGGAAAAGGAAAACAGAAATATGACTTGTTCGCAAACCTAAATTGTAGGCAGTCTGAAGCTATGGATTAAGAACTAACTAAACCTGTATACATCACCCATTTTATAACAGCTGTAGTACTATACTCTGCAGGGATTCAGGGATAGGGCCCATAAGGGAAGTATTGGAAAGAAATATGTAATAGAGGTTGGGTGGGTTTCAAAGGTGTGGAGAGATGGTTCCTCTGAGCGAAAAGTCGTAAAGGTGGATGTGGATGGCAATGACTCATTGGTGGCGACGGCTGCAGTTCACACCAAATCAGTTGCAGAATGAGATATTGGTAGTCCGGTAAGTGACCAGAATGCCAGATGGATCGGCAACATGAGCTCTGAAGGCTTATAGCAATTACAGATCGGTGAAAGTTATTGTGTGGTATACAAGTGTCTAGCTGGGGATAAGTGGAGGGAAACACAAACTGAATGGTGAAGAAAACAAAGAATGGAAAATCCATTGATTGAAGTATGAGATCACTAGAGAGGGAAAGAGAGAATAGGGAGAGCCTACTGCATGAAGTTTGAGTTTTATTTTATAACCCAACGTGCGGTGCATGTCAACGGTTGTAACATTAATTAACTGATGGCTAATTGAAGAGAAGAACTCAAGTCGAATGACAAGCAAAACGACTTGAAATCGTAATGAGAGGGCAAGACTAACAACTGATAAGACGATGACCCAAGTCAATAGACGAGCTATATATTTAGTCCAGAAAAAGATTTGAAAATTCAATAAAATCAGTCAGTAATAATTCGGTACTGGAATAGAAATTATATGAACCAACACAGGCTGGATGTTACAATTTATCAGGACATAAACCGATAAGCAAGGGATTCACTTATTGTTCTCTACTATTGCAAGCCAAACCCGATGGGTTGATGAGTTATCTTCATACTAAAATTTTGCTTAGATATCGTGATTTACTTGCAAAATTATAATCTTTATATAGCATCTTCACTCATTTACTTTGTTAGTTCCACTTTGGAAGCCCCAACTTTCTAAGTCTGACAAGCATATTAAGTAATTATCCGCAGCAAAGAAATTTAGGAGGAAAAAATATCAAGGGTCTCGTTCTGATTCTAACCATAAGATACTTCCTCAGTAATGATGATTATAGAGTCAACTAGTCTCAAAGGATTAATCCAGTTTACCTCGCTGTGTTGTGTCATTGGCGAAGAAGGAATTGATGGCAAACTATCGTATTGGCACATTTCATCGAACACCTGCAATGCATGCAAGAATCAACAACAAATGTTATGAGATTATATTATAATCCATAAAGATCATGTTTTGATCAATGATGAGAGATGATGCCAAATTCATCGTTTCCGATACTTTCTATTCTGTGATTTTCATGATAGTAGTTGCAAATGGAAGAATGGTAGTTTTGACCCATGATATGCATTAGAGATCCTTTTAAGACACAAATCAAGCAAAAAAAAAAATTGGTCTTTTTTGAAATATCGAATATTCCAGTCATATGAGCAATCGGCTCCTTTCTTATTAGGCCGGATCCTAATATATTACTGCGCCGTAAACAATTTTGAAACTGGAAGGCTAAATTACGTGAAAGCCCTCCCTTTGTCTCACACTCACTTTGTCTCACACATCACAATGGGCTCCTTTGTTTCTTTTTTGGAAAATTTGGTTATTTCTTAGTACAACCCCAAACCTTTCATACTCCTAATAAGAACCCCCCAAACTACAAGTTTTCAGACAAGACCCTCAAATCTACTCTCTCATCTTAAAAGGATCCTCTATCACTTAAATAACGGTTGATTAACCTAACCAGGATGTTAAATAAGCAGTCACCATCAACCCTTCCCCGCTTCATATATTTGGTCCTCTTTCAGAAGAAAAATCATTTATTATCCATGGATACGGCACAAGAAAAGTATCATGAGGCCCATGACTGTCACTTTGTGGACTTTTAAGAGGTACGTGGTTGAATGAGAATGGTATTGGAATTTGAAAAGAAGAGAAGAATGCTGTTAACTGAGGATGGAGAAAAAAGAAGAAGAGGATGAGGGTAACTTCGTCTTCTTTTTTTCTCGTATTCGACTTCCTATATTACATCTCTTGGAGTTATATTGTGTACGTAATTATTTTCTTATATATCCATAATTTCCTTCTCTCGCATACCAGTTCAGCTTAAAAGAAAAAAAAAACCACAAAAAACATTATGTCAATAAATAAATAAATAAATAACTCAAAAGAATTTGAGGGTCCAAAGAGATGTAATGATGGAGATGGGGGATGAGACCGACATCGGCACTTAGATATGATGTCATTGCTCTAGAAACTTTAGTTTTTTTCTTTTAGAGTTACGGTATTGGATTGAATTTATTTTGATAATTATAGCGGGTTTTTTTTTAAATGCAAGAAAGGAGACATAAAAAAATGATGGGTTAAGAGAATTTTGCAGGCCAGATGAAATCATGGGGTTAGATCCAACCTTTCTTTTGTTTACATTTTGGTTTTCTTTGTTTGATTTTATATTTGGTGTATGAAACCTAACACTTGTATCATTTGATACAAATTATTTGCTGCAAGTTGCATATATATGGATGAATTTAACCAATACTGCATTAATCTAGCAAAATATTGCTAAATGTAGAAAATTAATTATGGCAGGACATACGCTGATGTATAAAGGTAAATGGACAGTATGTAAGAGAATATAAACCAATAGAGGACCTTTGTTTAACTGGCTCATATAAGCCTAACCCATATACAACAATACACCGATGCACGCAACACACACGCATCCAACCCCCCCCCCCCCCCCCGTTTTCTCTCATGGGGATCGAGCCATACACTCTCCAAAAAGGAAAGGTTCATGCAAACTGAGCTATTGCTAATCGGTACGGAGGAGTTGAACAAAGGAAACTTGAAGAGGGCTTTTTGGCTAGTTCCTTGGACCCAAAGATCCAAGTCCTTAGCCTTGTCCTAGGCTCTTAAACACGATTTCTCCCTTTTCTGGCCTTTTTTTTGGGGTAAATTGTCAACAAAAAAAACCCAGCATTTTTTCTATTGTCAAAACTTCCGGTCTCGAAAAGTTTATCAAAAACCATATAAAAAAGTTTTTACTTGTCAAGAAATCCCTTACCTGTGATATCTAGTAGTGGCTTGCTGTAATAACCAGTTTCATTGTACTCAAATCCGTATTTTAATAATTTTTGTTTCCAATAATTTTCCTACTTTTCTCCTATAATCCCCTTATTCTTCTTCTTATTTTTCCTAATTCTTTATTTATTTTTTTGATTCAACACAAACACCTAAACCCTATTAACCCAAACCATATATATATATATATATATATATATATATAAACCTAACTCTAATTATTTTACCCAACCCTCTAAACCGGCCCAACCTCTCTCTCTTTTCTTCCCTCTATTTTCCCCGGCCCGAACCCCAAGCCCAAACCCAACCCGACCCGTTCCTCATCTCCCTCTCATTCTCTTCTTCTTCTTTCTTTTTCCCTCCTTTTCCCCAACTGCTCCTCCTCTCTCGCACTCACCCCCGCAAGACCCGTTCATCGTCGACGCCATCCAACGATCCGAACTGCCTCCGAAAAATCCGCGCTGGCTTCCCCTCATCTCTCAACGTCTCTTTCCTCCTCTCTCTATCTCTATCTCTATTTCCTTCAAGCTCTCTAACTGTCACGTCCCGCTTTCCAGCGTACAGCTAAGAAGACACGACGGGTCACGCGGCATATTTACTCAGAAGCAAATACGGTAAGCGTAAATAAGCAATATAATGTAAAAGTACACAAGAAGACATGAGATGTAAATGAACAGCAACTTTTTTTATTAAGCATTCTTTACAATGCAACTGAAGAGTAAATACAATGTGAAAAGCAATGACTAAACAATGGCATCAATTGAAAGTAAAGGTATATACAAGTGACTAAAGCTCTGGGTCTTCTGCGAACTGCTCCAAGTCTTCTGGGCTTGGCTCTATCTCCAGAGAGTCGGATCCTCCTGACAACATTCCAAAGAAAGAAAAGAAATAGGAATGTCGTCAGCGAACAATCGCTCGGTAAGTCCCAAGGAGAGAAAGAAATAGAATAGACAGATAAGAGAATATAACTAGTACAATATTTGTTTGTTATACTAACGTAGTTGTTTGTACCTTGGTACAGAATATACCAGTGTATACGAGAGGAGTCCAACTATCCCGTGGACTAAGATAACCCGTAATACAAGGCTCCGTCAAAAACCACGGAACAACGACAAATGGATGTTATAGATACGTCTTTTAATGACCATCTCATGCCACTTTTAACAGCTTCCGTACCAGTCTACCCCTTTAAAACCCCGTAATGCATATTGTATTGATGTAATGAATTGTTGTATACGACTTACCGAAACCATGATATCTGTTGTTCATGTAAACGGAATGGATATACACGGATAGTCAGGTATTCATGATCAAAATATATCCATGGTTCGGTCCAGTCGAGTCAGGTTGATATTTGATTGAATTCATGTTCAAGTTCCAGTATATATGGATTCAAGTTGTATTGGAGTTAAATTGAAGTGTATTCATGTTTAGAAATGTATACAGATTAACTGAGACCCAGATTGAGTCGGACACTTAAACAGAATTGAATTCCTAGGTTAGGTTTTGGAGTTATAGGTAACTGCTGCACATGGACGGCAGGATTTGTGTCTTTTTCCAAGATAATTACCGTATTGATAACCCCGTTTTAGTTCTCTATCTTAAATAGGCAAGCACTCTCATTCTCCGTCTCCCTAAGGCTCAAGAGAACGGATTCCGCTTAAACCTATATTTACTAGGATTCTTATTGTAAATTAATAATCTTGAGGGGGTTTTATGAAAAATAGCTTTGGTGTATTTTCAAAATAAATCTCAAGCATTTATTATTCGTATTTAGAGTTTCCATGGATGTAATTTTTAAATGTGAAGTATTCTAATGATTATAAACCTAGATTGAATAGTATATGGTATTTTAGTGTAAATTGGAATTGAATGGATTGTGATGGTATTTTCATGAAAAATTGTGATTCTTTTCTTTTGTTTGCAAACAATGGAATTTATTATATAATTAAAATAAATGGTTTGAATATATATATATATATATATATATATAATTATTAAAAATAGAAATTATTTATTAAATAGAAATCACGTTATCTTAAAAATTGTGTTAAAAATTCCATCGAGATCGTATGCTCCGTGAGGAGGTCTGCATCTCGCCCTACTAGTCCGATAGATGTGCGATAACCCACACCAACCAAATCGGTTTCCCCAAAATGAGTTGTAAGGACATAATCGTATGGAATTTGTTTAAAACAATTAAAAGAAATATGGTTTTGATAGTTTATGGTATTTAACTGTAAATTCGTCTTAGCCATAAAAATATTGTTTTCAAGCCATCGTGCTAGTCATGAAGAGTATTGTGACGAGATAGGTCATTACCTCGTGAGTTTACTAAAGATAATATGAGCAATATGATAAAGCAATGTCGTAGGTAAACTTTGTGGTTTTTAAACGAAAGAGTGTAATACAAGTTGCATAGCATTTTATTTTGAATTGAAACTTGTTATAAATGTTTTTTTATGATTGTTAAACAAGATATAAAGAAATGGTTGATTTGTTGTTAAGAAAAGTTGGGTTTTTAATGAAATTAGAATTGGAAGTCGGAATAACTCCGCTTCTGATGAGTTTTAATAAAAGATCGTTTTAGAATGGAAAGAGAAGAGAGGGAACTTACTGATTGAGAAGAGAGAGAAGAGGTGAAGGAAGGTTTTGAAGGCGTCGTGGAGTCGTGGTATCACCGGATTTGTCTCGAATCGTCGCCGGAACTCGACCTTGGGCTAACTCCACTTGTACAACTCTTTGACTTGGAAAATTTTGAGAATTTTTGATAATGGATTTCAGAATGGAGAGGGCTAGGATATGATGTGGTATTTATAGGAGAAATTAGAGTTTGGGGAATTAAAATGAGAATTAAAAATGCATTAAACTTTGGTTTTAAAGCTCATTTTAATTCTCTGTTAATATGAAGGAAAATCAAATAGAACAGGAGAAGTGGGGGGGAGGCCAAGGGGTGTGTTCCCGCCAAAATTTTGGCTCAAAACCCTATCCCTTATAAAATTATAACAATAAAATAATAAATAATAAATAATAAATAAAAAAACAATAATAATAATAAAGGGAAAAACTCCACATGCAAAGAATGTAATAAATGCCTCAAAGCCAAGAATTAAAATATTCTGAAGCAAAGCTTCAAATGCAGCGCCAAGTGCGCTGCGCCCTAGGCAGCGCACCCCAATCAGAGCAAAGCTCTGTGTCAAAATTCAAAATTTAAATTAAAGCAACGCTTCAGATCCAGCGCTCTGCGCTGTGCGCCATATGTCAGCACAGGTGCGCTAGCGCAGTTGCGCTGCGCCCTGCGCTGCGTGCCACGTGTCAAACACGGATGCGCTAATGCAGTTGCGCTGCGCTCTACGCTGCGTGCCACGTGTCAAACACAGGCGCGCTAGCACAGTTGCGCTGCGCTCTGCGCTGCGCGCCATGTGTCGAGCGCAGGCGCACTAGTGCAAAGTGCGCCAGCGCTGGAATTAAAATTCCCCCACTGTTAGATCAAAAGATCTATTAATAATAAATTATTAATTAATCAGAACTAAAATTCTGTTATGGAAAGATCTTTTCAATCTTGTTAAAAACAAGAAGATTGCCTTCTGTAAAACAGAAGCCCTAGGATCAAAGATCCAATGGTGGGAAATATTCCCAAATCAAGCAGAGAAAAGTCTCTTAATACTGATTTAACAAATCATTTGGCCCTATATAAAGGACCCTAGACTTCAAGTCTAAAAAAAAAAAGAATAGAAAGAATACAAAGGAAGAAAAAGAAAAAACCCTCTGCAAACTTTGAAAAAAATCAAAGAGACAGAAAGGCAAGCCTTTAGAAGAAAGAAGATCGTTTCTTCATCTTTAAAGGTAAAGAATTAATCCTTGAACAATAGAGATGAAATCATCTCATAAAAAAGAAACATCTTCTAAAAAGATCTTAGATCTATAAAAAAGACCAAGGTCTTTGATTAAAAAGAAAAGATCAAAAGATCTAATCATAAAAATATAAAAAGAAGTGCTTTACTTCATTCATAGATCTTTGATCTATAAAGGCAGAGCCTTTTATAAAAACTAGAACTTTTGTTCTTGGATCTTGAGGCAAAGCCTCCTTTAAAGAAGAACATAAATTTGTTCTTTGATCTTAAATTGATCAGATACGTTTTGCGCTATTAGACAGTGCCTTGCACTCATGAATTGCGCTTTTGCCCCCTTGGACCGGCGCTCCGCGCCAAAACGTGCCACGTGTCAACCACATAGGCAGCTTGCGCTCTTGAAATAGGGCACTGCGCTCATAGACTGGCGCACTGTGCCAAAATGCGCCACGTGTCATTTATGTGTGCGTTATTCAGCAGAAGCGCAATGCGCTTATCATCTGGCGCTCAGCGCCAAGCGCGCCACGTGTCATTCACATGTGTGCTATTCAGCAGAAGCGCAATGCGTTTATCATCTGGCGCTCAGCGTCAAGCGTGCCACGTGTCATTCACGTGTGCGCTGCTCAGCAGAAGCGTAGTGCGCTCTTTAATTGGCGCAAAGCGCCTGGTGCGCCACATGGCGCACTGTCAGAACACACACTGTGGGGATGAATGCTATGCATTCAATACAAGACAAAAAGTGTCAGAGCCCAATGCTCAGCATTATTAAAAGGACCAAGCCCAAATAAAGGCTCAACTGCCCAGAACAAAAATGTTAAACATTTTAATTGGACTTAGCCCAATTCTGGCCATAAGTCCTCGAATCATCTTGAACTGAGCACATCTGCTCTTTCAACCAACTCATTGGTTCAAGGGTACATCTCTGAACTCCTCTGATATTTGTCGTTGTAATCCTTCAACGTCTTCAGAGAGGTGATGGGTCCCGACAGCCATACATTTTACGGACCACTATGTCCTTAAACTGGTATCGGACCACTACGTCCTTAAACTGGTATTGGACCACCATGTCCTTAAACTGGTAATCGACCGCAATATCTCTAAACTAAACAATAGATCCCAAATGCTCTTTTGTTGGATCTAAATGATCCCGTTGAGTTGATCTTAGTCTAAAATTAGACTAATGTATCCTTAACGAACGTTTAAGTTGATCTTAGTCTCAAATGAGACTAACGTATCCTTAAACCCAAACTCCCAAACCCAAATCTAAGAAAATACGGATTTGGACTAATCCACGTCCTACAGGCGACAACATAAATTAGTCTCCGTATACAATCCACGGGCAACCAAACACAAAACAAACACCCACGACACGAAGTGACCATATGGAGAAGGAGAAAGTTGTTACCGCGATGCGGTAGCGTAATTAACTGCAGGGGCTTGCGCCTGCAGGGAAGAGCGTCCCCACAATCAAAAACCCCTTTAACGAGGGGCAATCTGACAAAGTCTGCTACATCGGCCGCATCCGTCTAAACCTTCGATACATGATGCCATAAATCAACTTGGCATCTTCGGAGAGGTGGATGGATAGCACCAAATAGCATCTGCCCCCAGATTCAGGCAAGACAGTCCATCTTCCCGGTTTCCGGTGGCAAACAGATTCTGGCACGCCCGGTGGGACTTTTTCTTCTTTCCACTCCACACTTCGTGTGTCGTGTTCGCGAACGAATCGCGGTGTGTTATGGTTGCCTGTGGATTCGAGGTACTAAGATTTGATGTCTTGCTCCATGCAGAAAACAGAAGATCAATGGCTTCAAACTGCACTAATTGCAACAACTCCCACTCCGTCCTCGTCGGAGGAGTGACCTATGGGCCTCAAGCGGCCTCCCTTTTCAAGATGCCAGTGGAGCAGGTAACTCAGGCCACCACTGGGCTGTTCTTTGGGACCATGCTCCTACCAATGAGCTTTAATGCCCCTCTGCCGTTGCAAGAAACTCCGAAGAAGTCGGTCTTTGATCCGCTTGCAACTACTGTAGCCCCTCTCAACGGGTCGCCCAAATCCAGTGCATCGGTTTTCAATAGACTGGGTCAAAACTCCAATGGGCCCGTGAAGAAGCCCACAATACCAGAAGGTGTTATCCCCAAGCGGATAGCCATTCCTGCTCCTGAAGTCGTCAAAGCGGCTTCTCCTGCTAAGGGGTCGGTCTTCACAAGACTGGCCGTTACAACTCCCCATCCAAGCGAAGTCACTAAGGCTGCTCCCTCTGCTCGAAAGTCTACCTTCGACAGGCTGGCCATTCCCTCTCAACGGACGTCAGTCTTCAAGAGGCTCGCACCGGCAGTAACCCTTCACCAAGACAGGGGGCATGACAAAACCATCCCTATAGCTGAACCAACACCATCCGCGCGGCATGCTCGCCGTCGTCACTGGCGCCAAGTACGAAAGACTGGAAGCAGCTCTCCGTCTGGATTTACTACACCAGCTCTAATGGTGGAGATCGATGTTGCTGTTCCAACCGGGAACAGCTTTGAACTGCTTAACAAGGTGCGCAGGAACTCTCCTACCGCAGTGCTGAAGAGATCTCCTCCGTTCATGGAGAATGCACCGAAGGCGAAGCCGGAGCAGCCTCCTCAGCGGTTGTCCTCTAAAATTTACAAGGTCTGGCGCCAAGTCTAAGACTCGGTGATTGATCAAGATTACTCTCGCCGACAGAAAAAGATGAAGGTTCGGAAAGAAGAGGACCATTCTGTCAAGCCACAAAAGGCGACAGCTTTTTGGGTGCCCGCTGCAACGGCTCCCTCAACGTCAACTGCTCAAAAGAGAAGGAGGCCAGAGAAAGCCCCTGTGGCTGCGGCAGACCGCAAAGGCATTGAGCCCAAACGCCCCAAGTCTGGGGGCATGATGGTACATACTGTCTACATGGCTTCCGGAAAAGAGGATAGCTGTATCTCCACAGGCCATCGACCGCTTACGCGATCAGTGACAAAAACCCAAGAGCAGCAACAGAAGTTTCAGGAGATGCTGGCTGCAATGGCTGCGCTCACCGGACCAAAAGAAAGCCCAGAGGCGTCATCGGAGCAGCGTCATGAACAAGAAACCGATGCTGACTTCCTTCGCAGAGTCCTCAAAAAGAAGGACAGAGAGGCAGTGGAACAAGCGGCTAATATAAAGCGAATGACACTCTTGTTCCAAGACATGGCTGGGATGATATTACAGCCGGAACCTCCAGCTGAAGACCCCCCGATTATCATTGAAGACAATAGGGAGGAGACATCGAACCCTCTTCCGGCCCTTTCAGCAGCCAAAGAGGAAACCATTTCCAAGGCCGCTCTGGATGACTACATAGCTCAGCAAATACGAGCTCACCAGGCGAATGAAGCGGCCGGCCAAGCCGTTAAAACTGGGCGACCATATCCAGGCTGGTATGATCAAATAAAGTACCCGCCGGGATATACAATCCCTAAATTTCATGTATATAAGGGGACGGGAAATCCGCATCAGCACGTCACTCAATTCAGGGCTCTGTGTGGCAACACTGGAGGCGACGACAAACTGTTGCTTCGCCAATTCATTGGTAGCTTGTCAGAGACATCATTTGAGTGGTATTCGGAGCTTCCCAACGACTATGTCAAGACTTTCGCAGAAATGGAGCTGCTATTCACCCAGCGTTTCGCGAGTGCTAGTGAACGCACCCCAATAACGACATTGATCAATGCAAGGGTAAAACCTGGAGAAACATGGGTTCAGTACGCGATACGGTGGCGGAATCTACGGTCTAAGTGCGAACAGCGCTTTGAAGAAGCGCCTGCAGTGGGCATGTTCGTAGGTACTCTTGACCCTCAAGCGACCATTTCCCAATTTATGATGTTCTTCAAGCCAAACACTTTCCAAACCTTGATTGACAAGCTGGCCCAAATGGACCAGATGGGTCATAGACCGTCTCCTTCAAAACTGGAACCTCGAAACGAAAAGGGGAAAGGAAAAGCAGCTTTCATTGCCAATACTCAACAACAGCCGAGCAACTTAAAGCCGGTTGTTCGCCAAAACAGCGTGCGTCCACGCCCATCCCTCGAGGAGAGACTGGGACGCCCTTATTCGTTTCCCCAGGACAAAATAAGAAGATTGTTCAAGCTACGGTGCGTAACAGGCTCATCAATCTCCCGAATCCAAAACGACCGTTGCAACCCTGCGAGACTAATAGGCCTGATTATTGCCATTACCATCAGACGGTAAGCCATCCAATCGAAGATTGCTTCATCTTTAAGGGATGGATCGAGGATCAATACCAACAAGGCAAGTTCGCATTATCTGAAAACTGAAAGGTGAACCCGCCACAACCTCACGCCCCTAAAAGGTGGACGTGCCGGGGGCATCGTGCTCGTTCGTAGAATAGGCTCCATGGGAGGTCGCTCTTTCAGCCAAGACGAAAAGAATGCTGAAGGATCTCCAAACATGCCCAGCGATCAGGTGGAAAAATCTACTGGAACTCGAAGTCATTGATGGGATGCTGAAACCACGCCCAACACCGAGAATTGATAGCAGTGGGCAAAACAACCAGGCACAGCCGTCAAAATCTTCAAAGAAAAAGAAGAAAAAGCTCGCGCAGTTTGATGACAAGCGCACGGATCTGCGAAAACATATTGACGCACCGGAAGAATATAATCAGAAGGCACGGACCCCAGTCACACTCCGAGAATTCCTCAGCCACATCCTTGAGGACGGAGATGATGACAAAGACTCGTCGGATGAACCTGAGGATTATGTGGCAAGCTGCCATATGATCTCTCACTCGTCGATAGACAGTGAAGAAGCTCCTAATGCAGAGAATCCGGGGGCAGGTCCTGAACCGGAACTTCTATGGCCGTCAGACGAAATGATCGACATCTTCTTGAGTGAAATTCATCTGAAAAGTAAAGCCGATCGGGAGCGCGAGATGACCATACTCGAAGAGACCAAACGCCGGCGACTGGACAAAAGGGTCGAAACACTCCCACCAGGTCAAAGTACATCCGCCGCAAATGAAAGCAGGATCAAGACAAGGAAACGATTCGCCAAAACCATATCGATGGGGATGAAGCTGCCCTCTTTCAGAAAAAATTCTCCTGGCGGTATACATCTTGATGAAGCGGACGTACATCCTAACTTCTGCTTATATCATCAGAAAATCGCATATCCTACTGAAGACTGCAACTCCTTTAAGTGCTGGTGGCAAGGGTATGTCGCTCACAGGCAACACTTCAATAGGACAAAGCGTGAAGCTCGTAGACAGCGGAAAAATGCGACAGATGAGCGTAAAAGAATTGCCGGCAATTGTCATAAGGTTGATCCCGTGGGATCGCGAGTTCTCACCTTCCGAAGCGACTCCGACGAAAAAGTAGCCCTCGGTCCTCTCTTCAAGGAATCCATCTCTGAAACGAAAGAATTGAGGAGTTGCGAGAACATTCAGCCGTGCAATCGCACGCTACCGGGAAAGAATCTCGGACCCGCAAACAAGGGATCGAACAAAAAGGATAAAGGGAAGGGAAAAACGGCCTTCGTCGCCAACGCTCAACAACAATCGAGTGGCCCTACACCGGTTGTTCGCCAAAGCAACAAGCGGCAACCCCTCTATGAGAAGTTGAAACGTCCTTACTCATTTTCCCGGGATGAAACAAGGAGGCTGTTCGAACTAGCAGTGCGCAACAGGCTTATCACTCTACCGGAGCCGAAACACTAGCTACAACTGAATGATGTCAACAATTCTAATTACTTCCCTTACCACCAAGTATTGGGCCATCCGATCGATAACTGCTACGTCTTCAAAAACTGGGTTGAAGACCAGTACCAACAGGGCAAGTTCGCGCTGTCCGAAAAATGGAAGGTGAACCCATCACAACCACATGCTCCCAAAAAGATGGACATGCCGGGGGCATCGTGCTCATTCATGGGGAAAGCCCCATAGACCGAAACGTCGTTAAACTAACGATGGACCACTATGTCCTAAAACTGGCTGATGACCGAAACGTCGTTAAATTACTACCAACCTGCGGTATCTTCAGGCTGACGTGGTAAAAAAAATAAAAAATAAAAAATATTACGGTACGTCCATAAGCAAAATGGGCATGGATGAAAACCCGAAAGGGCTCCGTGAGTAAAAATAGCAGGGCTACCGGCGAGTTTTGTGAAAACCCGAAAGGGCGCAACCTCGTTAGAATAAAAAAAAAGGTACGTCCACAAGCGAAATGGGCACGGATGAAAACCCGAAAAGGCTCCGTGAGTAAAAACAGCAGGGCTACCGGCGAGTTTTGTGAAAACCCGAAAGGGAGCAACCTCGTTAGAATAAAAAAAAGAGAAAAAGTACGTCCACAAGCGAAATGGGCACGGATGAAAACCCGAAAGGGCTCCATGAGTAAAAACAGCAGGACTACCGACGATATTTGTGAAAACCCGAAAGGGCGCAACCTCGTTAAAAGACACTTGCAAGGTCCTCTCGACTTTGTAAGGAGAAACCACCTACGTGAGATCCTTACGACTCACAAGGAAGCAACACACTTAGGGATCCCCACGATTCTTAAGGAGAAATTACACTTGCGAGATCCTCACGACTCGTAAGGAGAACCCTCCTTTGAGACCCTCACGGCTCATAGAATTCAAAAGCCTTAAGTTACAGGGATCTGAACCTGTTCTTAAGCCATCACAACCTCCAATGCTGCCCTACAAGCGTCTTGATATCGACCCTTGTATACAATCCACGGGCGCGAATGAACATTTTCCTAATAAAGTCCCACCATAGACTGGGGATATGCTCATATAGCAAAAGACACTTGTAAGTCCTCTCGACTTATAAGGAGAAAGCACTCTTGTAAGATCCTTACGACTTATAAGAGACCATACACTTAAGACTCCTCACGATTCTTAAGGAGAAAACGCACCCGCGAGATCCTCACGACTCGTAGGGAGAAATACTTTTATGAGACCCTTACGGCTCATGAAGTCAAAAATCCTTAGTCGACAGGATTTTAACCCTGTTTGCTAAGCCACATTTGTTCGACATCGACAGAGGCAAATGATGATTCGCTCCTGGTAATGTCCCAGTGGTAGCAATGCTGATGCCTAAAACGGTATCAAATTCCAAGTCCTTTTACGGCAAATGATGATTCGCTCCTGGCAATATTCCAGTCGCAGCGATGCTGATGCTAAGATTGGCATCAGATCCCAAATCCCATACTTGCGAGAGAAAAAAAATCAGCGAGCCAAAAATGCATATGAAATAGCCGAAATGATGGGGTAACTTGCAACGAAATCAGCAAGTAAAAATATATGCATACAAAAATAGCTGAAATGGTTGAGCAACTCGCAATAAAAAGCAGCGAGTAAATAAAACAAATAGCCGAAATGATTGGGCACCACGAAAAATAGCCGAAATGATTGGGCAATCGCGACTTTCATGATATAAAAAGCTGAAATGATAGAGCATCGCGGAAAGAAAAATAAATAAAATAAATCTTTTGCCCTACAGGTGAGATCACATCGATCCCTGTATACAATCCAGAGGCACAAACAAAGAGGGAACCACACCTTCCCCCCAGGCTCCATCCAAAAGAGAGCCAAGTCTCGACGGCCACATCTACGGCCTGAAGACCCACAACGGCGTTCCTCCCCATTCCAGCAGGACTCGAACGCGACATCAACAAAGCGGAGCGACGGCAAAATCCCAGCTCCATTTCAGCATTTGTCTCGTTATAGCAGACGCAATGTCAACAACGGCGTTCCTTCGCAGTCCAGCAGGACGCAGATCCAACGTTAAAGAAAGACCTCACGATCGATGTCACGCCCCGCTTCCCAAAATACAGAATACGAGGGGTAGACAAGGCCAGCCATGCTCCTACGGTCAAGGAAATGTCCTGCCGTAGTCATACTTCGGCTTCTAGTTTTTCATGGTAAACAGTAAATAATGCGCAGGTAAAGAGAGATGCAGTAACTGAAGGAAACAATGTAAAGAACTGACTTGAGGGGGAACAAATATAGATATAACTCTGGATATCAAATCGAGATGTCTGTAATATACGTCTAATCCTGGTCCAGGCTAAATCTTCTCCTCACACTGAGCATGCATACTCAGGTCGTCAGAGCGACACAATAGCAATATAATATATATAAAATCATGTGACAATTCTAACAGTGGTAACAGATATGTGAAACAGTAAATCAATGACAGCATGAATATGAATGTGCAGTAATCAATGCAGCGGAACAGTAAAAGCAGTAGAACGATATGCTACGAATGTCAACACAGTATGTAAGGTATAACAATGCTAGTATCCCTATCAGTCTCTAAGTCTCACTGTACAGGTCACTAAGCCTATCGTCAGTCCAAGTGTGAGAGTCAACCACTCGCGAGTGTCCTCCACCCAAGGGTAGAACCCAAGGGCAAGGGACCACGGGCCCAACATGTAACATGTATATCACGGTGAATATCACATACCCTGTAAATCTCCATATATCTCCCTAAATATATAAGCCGGCATGGGACTCCCGAGATTCTGTTGAACTCACACTTAAACTACCCCACACCCCGTGGTCTACATCAAACGCCAACCATAACCCTAAATACCAATCGGTCTGTGACAAGTCCGCGCAAGAACTGGAGGCAGGACCTCCATCAAGCACATCCCGACTAATACCTAAGATAAATGGCAGTGTCGGATGCCTTATCTGTGACATCCGTGCAAGCGCTTCCATAAGTATCCCATACCACTTATAGTCACACGTACACGCATCCCACAGACGTCGACAATGCAGTAGAATAATAGGGTCGCTGATTGTGTACAAGTACGTATCACTTTCACTTAATCACGGATACACGAACACTGAAGTACTTGCCACAATCATCACTAAAATCTAACACTGGGTAAATGCACGATATCACTAGGTTATCACTGCAATGATATGAGTATGATATGATACGTGAACAGTATATAAGCATGATTAGGATGTTATGAAACAGTATTATCACTTGCACGATTTATCATGGAACTTACGTGTACAGTTTAGCGAAACGATAAACAGGTAATAATTAGCATGTTCAGTTATCTATCCATCTAATTTAGTTTCATGCCAATCGGATTCCAGGATCGCTAATTATAGCTATTTCATTTTAAGCGTTCACGGCTGGAAATCTGGTTTCAGAATAAAAAATCCGTTTCGCAACGCATTTTAATCCCAGTTGGAATCAGATTTTAGCGACATTACAGTTGGATGAAATCTAGGGTTTTCAGTAAGGTTCTCAACGCAATAGACGTATCATCAATCGCATCTGCACGTCCGGAGTTATACACTGTTTAACACTAATATGTCAGTTCTGATTCTGTTGAGATTGTTATGCGTCCCGATCTTTTAAATTACAGAATAAATAACAAATGGTAACGAAACAGAATGAAATCAATTGTGTTGTCTAGATAACAGATTTATCTATAATAAGCAGCAGAGTTCCATAAACTACGAGTTAAGGAGATCTTGTGGTACCCATTACGGAACAGCAAGCAACAACTGGAGTCGCTCTGGACTGCAGTCCAGAGTCGCACTCCGATCCAATTATCATCACGGTTTAAGTACAGGAATGTCTGGAATCTAGTATAGGATTAAATCTCGTCCAGTCGGCTTCGATTTGAGCTCTCGAACGCACCATTCTAGTATGTATATGATTTATGGTGAATTTAACGGTTTTCAGGTACAATAAAATTACAGTTTTACGATTAAACTTGGGGGTAGTTGTTTTAGTCATTAACGATCAAACTATCCAACGAAATTCATGCACTAGGTTCACAGCCATACGGGCCAAACAATACTATTTAGTTCCGCCAAATTGGGAAAGGATTCTCATTGGGAACACACGTCGAACAGGTGAAAAGTGTACGTTTTCAGGAATGGTAACACAGCAATTTAAATGATTTGGATTTGTAACATAAATAGAATAGCATGAAACAAGTAGAGAACTTGCCTGGAGGTGCACGGCATCGAGGTACAGTACGGGCACGCGACGAACTGGCACGGCGACGGTAGTGGCTCCGGGTGAGCTCGGGCAGTGGGGCTCGTCGGCGTCGTCGGGGTGTCTGCGGTGATCGAAGCTTTTGATGGCGGGGCTGCAGTGAGTTCGGGTGGCCGGTGATGCACGGAGGAGCTGAAGGTCGCCGGTGCAGCTCAGGCGGTGGCACGTCGGAGTTCCGGTGGTTGGAACTAGGTGAACATGTCGGCGCGAGGTTCAGGAAGGTGTCGGCAGTGGAAGTTTGTGACAGTGAGATATGGGGGCTTGGGAGAGGGAGTGGGTTCTCGGTGGAGGTTGATAATGAGGAGGTGTTGGTGGTTGGGTGTGGTCGGAGGTGGTGAAACGACGACGTGAAGGAGGTCGAAGGTGCTTTGAGTGGAGCTCGGGCGCAAGGGCTGCGGGGAGCTCGGCTTGGAGTGTGAGGGGAGAAAGGTGTTCATCGACAAGGAGGAAGCTCCGGGGACGTGGACATGCCGACGAGGGTTGCAGAGGTGGTCGGTTGCGGTCAAAGACGGTGGCTGCCATGGTGTCATGGTGAGGGGTGTAGGGAGGAGGTAGGAGGGGAGATGAGAGAGAATAGAGAGAGGGAAGCAGAGGGAGAGGGTAGGCACAGAGAGTGAGTGAGATGTAGGCAGAGAGAGAGAGAGAAACGAGAGAGAGAGAGAGATGAGATGGGAGGAGTTAAAGGACGAGGGAAGAGAGGGGGCAGAGAACTCGAGAACAGAGGAGGGAGAAAGGTGCAAAGAGATGGCGAGGGTGATGATGATGGTGGTGCTCGGGTCGACGAGTCGTAGTGGGGAGCTCGGGCAGTGGTTGCTGGAGTTGTAGGTGGTGGCGGAGTTTTGAGTTGAGGGTGCGATTAGGTTGGGGACGAGGGTGGAGGCGAGTGGCGGTGAGGAGACGGCGGTGGGCGTGAGTTCGAGAGAGAATGGGAGAACGAGAGGAGAGCGATGGCGAGCTCGAGGGTGTCGAGAGGGTTGGAAGTGCGAAGCGTTGGGGAGCGAGTCGTGGGGAAACGCGCGCTGCGTCATGGGCGCAGGCGTGGGCGACGGAGGCGGCGTAGGTTACGGCGAAGGAAGGGTCGCGAGCGGGAAAAACGGAGAGAGCCGTTGGAGGAGATGAGGATGTAGGAGCGGGTCGGCTTCGAGTTGAAGCGGGCTCGGGTGAGGACCACAGGGAGACGGGCTGGGCTGAGATTAGAACGGGCCGGGGTTAAATAATTTATTTTTAAAAGATGGGCTGAGGATAATGGGGCTGGGCTCGGGCCAGAAAATAAAAGAAATTGAATTTAAATTTAAAAGAACATTGGGCTGGGGGAAGATTTAATAGTAAGGGGAAAATGGTGTTGGGTTTTAGGGTTTAGCTTTCAAATAAAAGAAATAGGGGAGTTGGGCTGGGTTTAAATCTTAATGAATAGGAGAAATAATAATGGAGAGGGCCCGGGGCTTATTAATGGAAAAATAGGCTGATGAAATATAAGTTTGGGTTTTATGGGTAAAAGGAAAAATAGGGTTTTGAAGAATTAAATTTCTAAATAAAATAAATAAAATTATAATTAAAATAAATAGAATTCTAAAGTACAAAATACAAATTTGGTATAAAAGAGGCTGGGTATTACAGAACAAAGCGGAGTGATGGCAAAATCCCAGCTCCACCTCGACGCTCGTCTCGATACAGCAGACGTGTTGTCACCACGGCATCCTTCCTCCAACAGGATTCGGACACGCCAAAGCAAATGAAGCAAAGGCAACATTCCTAGCTTCAGTTTCTTGACCGCAACTTATAAAAAGCCTGAAAGATAATTGGAGATCATCCCACATCAGCGCGGAGTGGACACCACCTCGACGTTCGTCTCGATACAGCAGACGAGATGTCACTACAGCGTCCTTCCTCCAACAGGATTCAAACGCGCCAAAGCAAACGAAGCGAAGGCCATACTCCTAGCTTCAGGGTCTTGATGGTAACTCAAATAAAATCTGAAAGATTATCGGAGATCATCCCACATCAGGGCGGAATGGTCACCACCTCGACGTTCGTCTCGATACAGCAGACGAGATATCACCCCAGCGTTCTTCCTCCAGCAGGGTTCAGACGCGACAATCAAACAACGGAGCCACGGCGAAATCCCTAGTTCCAAACCTCGACGGTTCACACGCAAGCTAGAGACAACCGCGACATTCGTCTCGTTACAGCAGACGCAATGCCAGCAAAACGAAGCGAAGGCCAAATTCCTAGCTTCAGGGTCTTGACGGCAACTCATATAAAACCTGAAAGACTATCGGAGATCATCCCACACCATCGCGGAGTGGTTATGACTCATCGGGGCTTTCCAAAATGAGCTTAACCTCAAGTAAAAAGCGGCATGGCAAAATTCCTAACGCTTGCTCTTCCGACGGTCAAACTGCCTAGGAAGATTGCTTGAAGACGTCATGTCCAGCCCCCGAAGGGATCAGGGACACGACAGTCGCGAGGCTACTCGAACAGCAAGATTGCCTATCGAGGAATACACCAGCCAACGCGATGGTACGACGGGCAAAATCCTAGTACCGCAGACCCTAACAGACCTTTGTCGTAAAGAGCAGAGGTTAACTGTGACTTTAGGACGTCCTTCCGAGAACTTCTCGATTTGTCTCGACTCGTAAGACAAAGCCTTAGGCAATAGGGATTAAAAAAACCTGTTTCCTAAGCACTGGGGCCCTGCAAGTTGGTCCAAGATGGACTCTTGCATATTATTCACGGGTCACACTCTCCGAAGTCGAACATCGACAAAGAGGGAAACAACCACTTACGAGTCCTCTCGACTTGCAAGCGGGAAAAATTCTCTTGTGAGATCCTTACGACTCTCAAGAGAAAACACACACTTAGGAGTCCTCACGACTCATAGGGAGAAAATACACCTACGGGATCCTCTCGACTCGTAGGGAGAAAAGCCTTTATGAGACCCTTATGGCTCATAAAGTTGAAAAGTCTTAGGTGACAGATCCTAACCTTGTCTCTTAAGCCATCGCTGCTCTACAAAGAGGTCAACATGGACTATCCGCGGGCCACATTTGTCAAAGCCACATTCGCCAATGAAATAAAGAAGCTACTTACGGGTCCTCCCGATTCGTAAGGAAAATACCTGAGTGAGATCCTTACGACTCACGGAGGCGATGAACACTTAGAAATCCTCACGGTTTCTAGGAAGAATTTACACCTACAAAATCCTCTCGACTCGTAGGGAAAAAAAAACCTTCTTGAGACCCTTACGGCTCATGAAGACGAAGAAACTCTTAGGCTACAAGGACCCTAAACTTGTCCCCTAAGCCTTCAATTTTGTGACCATATATTACTTTGCACTACATCACCCACGTATATACTTACGTGGGCAAAGTAGTGGGGGGCATTTGTTCCCGCCAAAATTTTGGCTCAAAACCCGCTCCCTTATAAAATAATAACAATAAAATAAAAAATAATAAATAATAAATAATAATAATAATAATAATAAAGGGAAAAACTCCATATGCAAATAATGTAATAAATGCCTCAAAGCCAAGAGTTAAAACATTCTGAAGCAAAGCTTCAAATGCAGCGCCAAGTGCGCTGCGCCCTAGGCAGCGCACCCCAATCAGAGCAAAGCTCTGTGTCAAAATTCAAAATTTAAATTGAAGCAACGCTTCAGATCCAGCGCTCTGCGCTGTGTGCCATGTGTCAGCATAGGTGTGCTAGCGCATTTGCGCTGCGCTCTGCGCTGCGTGCCACGTGTTAAACACGGATGCGCTAATGCAGTTGCGCTGCGCTCTACACTGCGTGCCACATGTCAAACACAGGCGCGCTAGCACAGTTGTGCTGCGCTCTGCGCTGCGCACCACGTGTCGAGCACAGGCGCGCTAGCGCAAAGTGTGCCAGCGCTGGAATTAAAATTCCCCCACCGTTAGATCAAAAGATCTATTAATAATAAATTATTAATTAATCAGAACTAAAATTCTGTTATGGAAAGATCTTTCCAATCTTGTTAAAAATAAGAAGATTGCCTTCTGTAAAACAGAAGCCTTAGGATCAAAGATCCAACGGTGGGAAATATTCCCAAATCAAGCAGTGAAAGATCTCTTAATACTGATTTAACAAATCATTTGGCCTTATATAAAGGACCCTAGACTTCAAGTCTAAAAAAAAAGGATAGAGAGAATACAGAGGAAGAAAAAGAAAAAACCCTCTGCAAACTTTGAGAAAAACTCAAAGAGAAAGAAATGCAAGCCTTTAGAAGAAAGAAGATCATTTCTTCATCTTTAAAGGTAAAGAATTAATCCTTGAACAACAGAGATGAAATCATCTCATAAAGAAGAAACATCTTCTAAAAAGATCTTAGATCTATAAAAATGACCAAGGTTTTTGATTAAAAAGAAAAGATCAAAAGATCTAATCATAAAAATATAAAAAGAAGTATTTTACTTCATTCATAGATCTTTGATCTATAAAGGCAGAGCCTTTTATAAAAACTAGAACTTTTGTTCTTGGATCTTGAGGCAAAGCTTCCTTTAAAGAAGAACATAAATTTGTTCTTTGATCTTAAATTGATCAGATGCGCTTTGCGCTATTAGACAGTGCCTTGCACTCATGAACTATGCTTTTGCGCCCCTTGGACCGGCGCTCAGCGCCAAAACGTGCCACGTGTCAACCACATAGGCAGCTTGCGCTCTTGAAATAGGGCACTGCGCTCATAGACTGGCGCACTGCGCCAAAATGCGCCACGTGTCATTCACGTGTGTGTTATTCAGCAGAAGCGCAATGCGCTTATCATCTGGCGCTCAGCGCTAAGCGCGCCACATGTCATTCACGTGTGCGCTATTCAGCAGAAGCGCAATGCGTTTATCATCTGGCGCTCAGCGCCAAGCGCGCCACGTGTCATTCACGTGTGCGCTGCTCAGCAGAAGCGCAGTGCGCTCTTTAATTGGCGCAAAGCGCCTGGTGCGCCACGTGGCGCACTGTCAGAACACACACTGTGGGGATGAATGCTATGCATTCAATACAAGACAAAAAGTGTCAGAGCCCAATGCTCAGTATTATTAAAAGGTCCAAGCCCAAATAAAGGCTCAACAGCCCAGAACAAAAATGTTAAACATTTTAATTGGACTTAGCCCAATTCTGGCCATAAGTCCTCGAATCATCTTGAACTGAGCACATCTGCTCTTTCAACCAACTCATTGGTTCAAGGGTACATCTCTGAACTCCTCTGATATTTGCCGTTGTAATCCTTCAACGTCTTCAGAGAGGTGATGGGTCCCGACAGCCATACATTTTACGGACCACTATGTCCTTAAACTGGTATCGGACCACTACGTCCTTAAACTGGTATTGGACCACCATGTCCTTAAACTGGTAATCGACCGCAATGTCCCTAAACTAAACAATAGAGCCAAAATGCTCTTTTGTTGGATCTAAATGATCCCGTTGAGTTGATCTTAGTCTAAAATTAGACTAACGTATCCTTAACGAACGTTTAAGTTGATCTTTGTCTTAAATGAGACTAATGTATCCTTAAACCCAAACCCCCAAACCCAAATTTAAGAAATTACGGATTTGGACTAATCCACGTCCTACGGGCGACAACATAAATTAGTCTCCGTATACAATCCACGGGCAACCAAACACAAAACAAACACCCACGATACGAAGTGACCATATGGATAAGGAGAAAGTTGTTACCGCGATGCGGTAGCGTAATTAACTGCAGGCGCTTGCGCCTGCAGGGAAGAGCGTCCCCATAATCAAAAACCCCTTTAACGAGGGGGGATCTGACGAAGTCTGCTACATCGGCCGCATCCGTCTAAACCTTCGATACATGGTGCCATAAATCAACTTGGCATCTTCGGAGAGGTGGACGGATAGCACCAAATTGCATCTGCCCCCAGATTCAGGCAAGACAGTCCGTCTTCCCGGTTTCAGGCGGTAAACAGGGTGTTAGGGAAAAATTTGAGAGCATTAGGTACGGAGGGGCCCGGAGGGGCCCGGCGGCGCAGGGACAGAGCCCCATCTCGCCGGCCACATTGGTGAGTTGGGTCTTTGGTTGCTTACCACGTGTCAGGGTCGTTTCATATATCTCAGTGTACATGTTTGATTTCTGAGACTTTTCATTTTTACGTGTATTGCACGTGTAAACTTTTGGACTTCTAAAAAGTTTAAAAGAAAAATTAGCAAAAACAATATGTGGCTGAGGGGATTCGAACATAGAGGCTACATCACAGCAGTACGAGAGCTTTACCAATGAGCTGCAAGTGTTTTCTTGCTGTTCTTAAGAAAATTTAATTTATAACTTGTGTTCAGACTATGGTACTCCTTTCTATACTTTAAGAAAAAAAATTGTACAGAAAAGTTAGGATTGTTACACTAACTCTCTCTCACAATCTATTTTTCCTCTCCTCTACAACCTCACTAAGCTCGCCGCCGACGAACTCTCCATCGGCCACCTCCGACGACGAATCACCGCTGTCGACCACCTCGCCCAGGTGCTCCATTTCTTCACACCACCACTTTCAACTTTGTAGGGTGTTTTTCGTCACCCCATTGAGATGGGAATACCCGCGCGCTTGTCAGGCGTATACAAATTCCTCCTGTCTAGGATAGGCCGAGATTTATTGATTGTGGGGATTCGAATCTCCAACAGTCGCGGACTAAACTGCCGTTAATTATCCCTCGCTTTTGGAGCGAAGGAACCTCCAATTGACGGGTCAACTAGTCATGCAAACTCAGTGTACAGTGTGTGTGTTGTGTTTTGAAAGGGTTTTGGATATATCGGGAGCCTTGTAGAGTTTACGGGGGTCCCGCTACCCGGATAGCGGGCTGGGGGTCAAGGGGGCTAGCAGCCCCCTTGCGGGGTGCGGGGCAGCGCCCCGTTAGAAAAATTTTCCTAACGGGAGATGTGTTTTGGTTGTGGAGTGCATGGAAAATGAGGGGTGAGGAACGTATTAAAGATGCGTGCATGGCACGTGGGCGCTTGGCACCCACGGGTCACGTGCCTGGCGCGTGGACGCTTGGCGCCCGCGAGTCACGTGCCAGGCGCGTGGGCGCCCGCGGGTCACGTGCGCCGCACGCGACCGCTGGGCGCTGAGCGCCCGCGAATCACGTGAGACGCACGTGGACGCTAAGCGCCCGCGGGTCACGTGCCCTGCACGCGACTGCTGGACGCCAGCGGATCAAGTGCGCGACACGCGACCGCTAGAAACACCAGCGGAAAAGGGGCTTAGCCCCTGGGTTAGGAGTTGAACTCCGTAGGGACTTTGGAGTTGAACTCCTAACAGGGATTATGTATAGATTTAGAGTTAAACTCCTAAACATGGGTTTGATTTATGGAGTTAAACTCCAACAGATCTTGAATGGAGTTAAACTCCTAAAAATCTTTGGATCTTCTTTTGAGTTTCGGATCCTCCCGGAATGGGATTTTTGGAGATGGGTATCCTTCTTCTTCCTTTCTGTTGGCTGGATCTTGGAGGAAAAAAGGGTGAGATTTAAAATCTCCCTTTTTAGGGATTTGATGACAGATCCGAGCTCCCCTTCAAGGGTTTTATGGTGAAAAACTATTTATTTTTGGAAAAGGAAGAGTTAAACTTTTGATTTAATTAAAAAAATGAAGAAGGTTTAGAACCTTGGGGAAGAAGGAGGAGGTACAAACCCTAGAATTTTTAGAGAATGGAAAAGTTGTCTTGATATTTTCATCATGTTTGTCTTTATAGGCTACACATTTTACACATAGCCCCTTGGGTTTTGCCAAATGGCGCTTGTGACACCCTATGCCTTATATGCTTGTTTATTTTTGCATATAAGCCATGGGGTTTACAAAGTTTCGGCTGTTTGCACATTTACATACATTTATTTCTAAAAAAAGAATTACATTAAACTAATTTATGGCTTCATTTCTTTTATCATAGGGCCGAACCCTTCCATGCTCGGTCCTGACCTGGGCTTGGGCCCATTTGGCTTGGGGTTGACTTTGATTTTGACTTGGTCAACCGAGATGTAAATTTTGACCCCAACAAATTGCTCCCATCAATAAATGGACACCGCATGTATAGGTCGTGTGCATGAAATTGATGGTTCTTCTTTCGTGTGGAGGTTGACTTGATCTGGTTCCCGTTTTAACGACGTGGAGGTCGATGCTGCCCTTTTCGCGACGTGGATGGTCGGTGCTGCCCTTTTAGCGACTTGGACTGTCGGTGCTGCCATTTTTATGACTTGGACGGTCGGTGCTGCCATTTTTGCGACTTGGACGGTCGGTGCTGCCCTTTTTGCGACTTGGACGGTCGGTGCTGCCCTTTTAGCGACGTGAACGGTCGGTGCTGCCCTTTTTGCGACTTGGACGGTCGGTGCTGCCCTTTTAGCGACGTGGACGGTCGGTGCTGCCCTTTTTACGACTTGGTCGGTTGGTCCTGCCATTTTTGCGATTTGGACGGTCGATGCCGTCCTTTTTACGACTTGGGCGGTCGATGCTGCCCTTTTTGCGACTTGGACAGTCGATGATCCCCTTTTAGCGACGTGGACGGTCGGTGCTGCCCTTTTTGCGACGTGGACGGTCGATGAACTGATTTGACTTGCTCCGCTTCTTGTGGTATCGGGTTTGGATTTGACTTGCTCCACTTTCTGCGGTGTCGAGGTTGAAGTTGACTTGCTCCACTTTTTGCGGTGTCGAGGTTGAAGTTGACTTGCTCCGCTTTCTGCGGTGTCGGGATTCGACTTGTTTCCGAGGTGGAGTTTGATTCTGCCGGGGGGGTCGTTGGTTGTCTTACTGACTTGATGTGATTTGGGTTGACATCAGCACCGCTACACTGGAATATGGTACCAGGAGCGAATCATCATTTGCCATGAGGGAATTTTCCTCATTCCCAGTTTAACGACTTAGGGGTCATCTGTTCCCAGTTTAACGACTTAGAGGTCGTATGTTCCCAGTTTAACGACTTAGGGGTCATCTGTTCCCAGTTTAACGACTTAGGGGTCTATTGGGTCGAATAGTTTGGAATTTTAGGATTGGGGTTATCATCAGCGTTGCTAACACTGAAGCATATATGCCAGGAGCAATTCGTCATTTGCCTTTAACCATTGGAGAGCGATGGCTTAGGAGACAGGCTTAGGTTCCCATCCCCTAAGGCTTTTCAATTTTATGAGCCGTAAGGGTCCCATAAAAGCATTTTCTCCCTACGAGTCGAAAGGATCCCGTAGGTGTGTTTTCTCCTTAGGAGTGTGAGGACCCCCAAGTGTGTTTTTCCTTTGTGAGTCGTAAGGATCCCATGAAGGTATTTTCTTACGAGTCGAGAGGATCTCGTAAGTTTTGTTCTCCCCAAGTATCGTGAGGACACATGAGTGGGTCTTCCCAAATGGAGTATAATTCCGATGGCGGAGACCGACCACGGGGTTTGTGATTGCCGTGGGGCCTGGGTGTGATAAGAATTATTTGAGCCCGTGGATTGTATACGGTAGTCAATTTGGGGACTGGCCTTAGGACTGGGAGAATTTAGGAGATTTGGATTTTGGTTGGCGTCTGCATCGTTGCACTGGAATATGGTACCAAGAGCGACTCATCATTCGCCGTTTGAGAAGACTTAGGATTTGGGTTTTGGGTCGGCATCAGCACCGCTAACACTGAAGCGTAGTTCCAAGAGCGACTCATCATTTTCCATTTCCCGTTAGGGAGCGATGGCTCAGGAGACATGTTCAGATCCCTATCACCTAAGGCTTTTCAATTTTATGAGCCGTAAGGGTCTCATAAAAGCATCTTCTCCCTACGAGTCGAGAGGATCTCGCAGGTGTATGTTCTCCTTAGGAATCATGAGGATTCCTAAGTGTGTTGCTCCTTTATGAGTCGTAAGGATCTCACGCAGGGATTTTCTCCTCACAAGGTCGAGAGGACTTTGCAAGTGTATTTTATCTCTTCTCATGAGTTTGCGCCCTTTCGGGTTTTCACAAACTCGCCGGCAGTCCTGCTGTTTTTACTCACGGATCCCTTCCGGGTTTTCATCCGTGCCCGTTTTGCTTGTGGACATACCATTTTTTTTATCTTCATCCCCGGTGGGACTTTAAAAGTAGTCTCACCGGTAGAACTTGGAGAGATAGGGGCTATTTACGCCCGTGGATTGTATACGGTTTTACATGATGTATGATCCAAACCGTAAGGCCGGTGTGCTCAATTCGCCTGCGACTTGGAGCATTCACGCTTAGTATTTCTTGAGATATCGGCCATTGAAGGGTGGCATGGGCCTTTCTCCCTCGGTATTTATCAGCTGGTAGGATCCTCCATCAGACACTTTCTCGATGACGAATGGTCCTTCCCAGTTTGGCTCGAATTTTCCCTTGGCATGTCGATTGGGGATGATCGGTCTTTTGAGGACCAACACCAATTCGCCTTTCTTGAAAGCACGTAGACGGGTAAATTTGTTATAGGCCCATGACATTTGGGCTCGGTATAGCTCCAGATTTTGCTGCACCATGAGCCTCTTTTCCTCAAGGGCATCAAGTTCTTCGAGACGAAGAAGTACGTTTTCCTTTTCCGTTAACTCGTGCTGGACGGCCATTCTTAAGCTTGGAATTTCGACTTCGAGGGGGAGGATCGCCTCCACTCCGAAGAGTAATGAGTATGGAGTGGACTGAGTTAGGGTGCGGTGTGTGGTACGATACAAACACAACGCCTCGTAGAGCTTGAGATTCCAGTCTCTTTTGTTGGCTGAAGCATTTTTCCTCAGGAGCTTGCATAGAGTTTTATTGAAGGCTTCGTCTAGCCCATTGGCTCTTCGATTATAGATGGAGGAATATCTCCAGTCTATCTTATGCTGAGTAGCGAACATTGAGACTTTGAAGCTCTTGAAAGAAGGCCCGTTGTCAGAAATGATTCTTCTTGGTGTACCGAAGCGGTATAGAATATTATGCCAAAAGAACGTCAGAATATCTTCTGTCTTGACTTCTTTTAGTGGGACAGTTTCAGCCCATCTGGAGAAGTAGTCAGTTGCGGCCAATATGAACCGGTGGCCTTTGGATGACGGAGGATCAATTGGGCCAACTGTGTCGGTGCCCCAAACTTCGAAGGGCCATGACGCCACCGTAGGATGCAGTGGATTGGGATGCTTGTGAATGAAATCACCGTGAATTTGGCAGAGATAACACTTCTTTGCATGCTCTTCGCAATCCTTTATCATAGTAGGCCAATAATATCTAAGCCGTTTGATTTGAAGCCGCATTTTGGGGCCGGACTGGTGAGCTCCGGAGACGCCCGAGTGAACTTCTTTCATGACTTTTTGGGCTTCGGCCGATGATAGACACCTGAGCCAGAGTTGGTCATATCACATGCGGTATAGCTTGTCATTTACAAACACATATCGGAGAGCTCTTTTCTTCAGCTGAACCCTCGCAGATTTTTCTTCGGGGAGCTTGTCGTATTGGAGGTACTCTATGAAGGGCTCTCTCCAATCGGGCTCATCTTGAATGCTCAGAACTTCTTCGGCAGGACTGATCTTTTGTTCCGCACTTTCCTCTTCTCGTAAAGAGACTGGGGGTAGAATTTGCCGGCTTCTGACTGTGATCAGAATTTCGTCCACTTCAGGATCAGCCAGCTCCTTGGTTAAACGAGCGATTACGTCAGCTTTTCCATTCAACGCCCTAGGAACTCTCGCTAGTTCAATGTGGGTGAACTGTTTCATGAGTTCCACCACCCGACTTCTGTACCTAGCTAACTCAGGTTTGTATATCTTATAGTCGCGGCTTACTTGGTTGACGACAAGCTGGGAATTACCGTAGACACGTAATCGAAGGATTTCCATATTTATGGCGAGCTCCAGACCAGCTATCAGAGCTTCGTACTCGGCCTCGTTGTTTGTGCGAGACTCGGTGAGAGCAAAAGAACGTCGTAGGGTTTCCATCGATGGCGTGATGAACACCAATCCTATCCCTGCTTTTGTATGCGGGATGCTTGATTTGCCAGAGCTCCTCATTGATGAGGCTCCATCGAAGTAGAGCTCCCAACATGGCTCGTCATCCTCGAGGTGCAGCACTTGTTCGTCGGGTAACTCGCAATTGAGTGGTGACCCTTCTAGTATGGGGTGAGCAGCGAGAAAGTCTGCAAGAGCTTGTCCTGTTTCTGCTTTCTGAGGAGTATAAACTATGTCAAACTCAAGTAGCATGACAGCCCATCTTGTCATTCTGCCGGCAAGGCTTACTTTGGTCATTAAGTGTTTAAGCGGGTGGACCTTGGAGATCAGCATAACCAGATGAGCGAGCAGATAGTGCCTCAGCTTCTTCACGGCGAATATCAGAGCCAGGCATTGCTTTTCGATCGGGGAATAGTTGTGTTCCGTCCCGACTAAAGTTCGACTGAGGTAGTAGAGGGCATTCTATTTTCTCTCCTCGTTGTTCTGGGTAAGGAGTGCACCGAGTGACTCATCTAGCGCAGCAGTATAGAGAATCAACGGTTTATTTAGAATAGGAGCAGCAAGCACTGGAGGGTGCAACAGGTACTGTTTGATACTTTCGAACGCTTCTTGATATTCGACATCCCAGACAAAGGGAGCTCCCTTCTTCATGAGCTTTGAGAAAGGCCGACATTTCCCCGATAGGTTCGAGATAAACCTTCATATGTAAGCGAGCTTGCCTTGAAAGGATCTTAGCTGCATCAGATTCTTTGGAGGAGGCATCTCAATGATGGCCTTTATCTTTGATGGGTCAACTTCGATCCCTAGATGTCGGACTATGAAGCCCAGGAATTTTCCCGATGACAAGCCAAAAGCACACTTTAGAGGATTCATCTTCAGATCGTATTCCTAAATCTGGTGAAAACGGTCCTAAGATCTTGGATGTGATCGGCCTTGGCTTTAGTCTTGACGACCAAATCATCAACATAACATTTGGCGACTTTATGGATTAAGTCATCAAAGATTTTGGTCATTGCTCTTTGATATGTGGCGCCAGCATTCTTTAGTCCGAACGGCATCACCTTGTAGCAATATATCCCGATCGGGATTCGAAATGCTGTGTGTTTCTCATCATCGGGTGACATTTTTATCTGATTGTACCCAGACGAGCCATCCATGAAGGTGAATAGCTCATAATAAAAGGTATCGTCGACCATCATTTCCATGACCGGGAGCGGGAAATCATCTTTAGGGCATGCCTTGTTAAGGTCTCTGAAATTGACGCAGACTCGGATCTGCCCATTCTTCTATTTTACTGGGACGATGCATGCGATCCAGTCCGCATATTTCTCTTCTCTGATGAAACCGGCATCGATGAGTTTCTTGGTTTCCTCGATGATCTTTTCTTCTAGCTCCCTTCTCATTCTTCGAGGAGCTTGTTTGACTGGTTTGGCATCAGGAGATATAGCTAGCTTACGCACGACCACTTCAGGGGAGAGGCCATGCATTTCTTTGTACATCCACGCGAAGCAGTCAGCGAACTCATGTAGTAGGGCAATTATTTGTTCTTTCATTTCTTCCGACAAGAGTGAGCTGATGTAGGTCGGCCTTAGATTATCGGGCGTTCCCAAATCAATCTTGGTTAGCTCATCGAAAGTTGCTTGTCCGCCATCTTCGAGCTCTCGAGGAGCTTCTTCTGGCTCGGCTAGCTCATCGTCATCATTTGATCTTTCGTTGGCGTCACCAACATGGATCATGTAGCATGCTTTGGCATCAGATTGAATGAAACCTATGCCCCGTCTATCAGGGATTCGTCCATCGATGAGTGCTCGGACCTGGGACGGATACCACAACCCCTCATAAAACTTCGCCTCGGACTCCGTTTGATATAACCAGCATCCGCACTTTTTGAAATATTCCCGCATCTCGGGCGCATAATATCTGGGATTGAGGATGGTTCTTATGCCTCTCTCTTAAGGAAGGCACATGACAGACAAATCGTCCGGGTGCACAATAGGATTTGACCCATAAAACAGGATGCCTTTATGTCTATTTTTCCTTCCGGGAACGTAAAAAGTTTGCAGTTAGATCATGGTTGTTCCCCTCCGAAAGACGGAGACGCAACCGCGTAGGTTCTTCTTGCCTGAATTTCGGGGCAGATGATAATTGGTGCTATCCGTCCACCTCTCCGAAGATGCCAAGTTAATTTATGGTACCATGTATCGAAGGTTCAGACGGATGCGGCCGATGTAGCAAACTTTGTCAGATTCCCCCTCGTTCGAGGGGTTTTGGATTGTGGGGACGCTCTTCCCTGCAGGCGCAAGCCCCTGCAGTTAATTACGCTACCGCATCGCGGTAACAACTTTCTCCTTCTCCAGATGGTCACTTCGTGTCGTGGGTGTTTGTTTTGTGTTTGGTTGCCCGTGGATTGTATACGGAGACTAAGTTATGTTGTCGTCCGTAGGCGTGGACTAGTCCAAATCCGTATCTTTCTTAGATTTGGGTTTGGGGGGGTTGTGTTTAAGGATACGTTAGCCTTATTTGGGGCTAAGATCAACTTAAACGTTTGTAAAGGACACGTTAGTCTAATTCTAGACTAAGGTCAACTTAACGGGATCGTTTAGATCCAACAAAAGAGCAATTGGGCTCTATTGTTTAGTTTAATGACATCGCGGTCGATAATTAGTTTAAGGACATTGCGGTCCATTGTTAGTTTTAAGACATCGCGGTCGAGGCTATGGACATCATAGTCCGTGAGTTTAGGGACCTCACAGTCCGATGTTAGTTTTTAGACATCACGGTCGAGGTTAAGGACATTATAGTCCGTGGATTTAAGGACTCCACAGTCCGACGCTAGCTTTAAGACATTACGGTCAAGGTTAAGGACATCATAGTCCGTGGATTTAAGGACTCCACAGTTCGACGTTAGTTTTAAGACATCACGGTCAAGGTTAAGGACATCATAGTCCATGGATTTAAGGACTCCACAGTCCGACGTTAGTTTAAGACATCACGGTCAAGGTTAAGGACATCATAGTCCATGAGTTTAAGGACCCCAAAGTCCGTAATAATGTGTGGTTGTCGGGACCCGTCACCTCTCTGACGACGTTGAAGGGTTACAACGACAGATATCAGAGGAGTAAAGAGATGTACCCTCGAACCGGGTGTAAATTGATTGAGAGAGCAGATGGGCTCAGTTCAATTTAAATTGAGGACTTATGGCCAGAATTGGGCTAAGTCCAGTTAAAAATGTTTAACATTTTATTTTTGTTCTACCTGTTAGGCCTTTGTTTGGGCTCTGCCCTTTTAATAATGCCAAGCATTGGGGTCTGACATTCTTTGTCTCATATTGAATGCATAGCATTTATCAGAACAAAGCATGTTCTGACAGCGCGCCACGTGGCGCACTAGGCGCTTTGCGCCAGTCAAAGAGCGCATTGCGCTTCTGTCGGTTAGTGCACACGAGGAGGACACGTGTCGCGCTTAGCGCTAAGGGCTAGTTTGTTACCGCATTGCGCTTTTAATTTATGAGCGTGCTGCGCTTGTTTATGGGTGCGCCAGTGAGTGACACGTGGCGCGCTTGGCGCTGAGCGCCAACCCAAGAGCGCAGTGCGCTGTTTCAGAAGCGCAAAGCGCAGATTGTGTCTCTGATTGACACGTGGCAGGCTTTGGCTCTGAGCGCCGATCCAAGGAGAGCAAGGGCGCAGTTCATGAGCGCAAGGCACTTTCTAATAGCGTAAAGCGCATTTTGATCAATTTTAAGATCAAAGAACAAATTTATGTTCTTCTTAAAGGAGGCTTTTCCTCAAGATTCAAGAACAAAAGTTCTTGTTTAATAAAAAGGGCTCTGCCTTTATAGATCAAAAGATCTGTGAGTGAAGTATTTTACTTCTTCTTTTTTATTATTTTATGATTAGATATTTTTTGATCTTTTCTTTTAAATCAAAAGACCTTGGTCTTTTTTTTATAGATCTAAGATCTTTTTAGAAGAGGTTTCTTCTTTTTACGAGATGATTTCATCTCTGTTGTTCAAGAATCAATTCTTTACCTTTAAAGATGGAGAAATGATCTTCTTTCTTCCAAAGGCTTGCCTTTCTTTCTCTCTGAGATTTTTTTAAAGCTTGCAGAGGGTTTTTTCTTCTTTCAGACTTAGAGTCTTGGGGCCTTTATATAGGGCCAATTGATTTGTTAAATTAGTTGAAGAGATCTTTCTCTGATTGATTTGGGAATATTTCCCACCGTTGGATCTTTGATCCTAAGGTTTCTGTTTTACAGAAAATAATTTTCTTGTTTTAATAAGATTGGAAAATCTTTCCATAACAGAATTTTAACTCTGATTAATTAATAATTTATTATTATTAGATCTTTTGAGCTAACGGTGGGGAATTCTTTTAATTCCAGCACTGGCGCACTTGGCGCCAGCGCGCCCGTGCTTGACACGTGGCGCGCAGCGCAGAGCGCGGCGCAACTGCGCCAGCGCGCCCGTGCTTAACACGTGCCGCGCAGCGCAGATCGTGGCGCAACTGCGCTAGTGCACCCGTGTTTGACACATGGCGCACAGCGCAGAGCGTTGGATCTGAAGCGTTGCTTCAACTTTTAAAATTTGAATTTTGAGACAGAGCTTTGCTCTGATTGGGGTGCGCTGCCTAGGGCGCAACGCTCCTGACGCTGGCGTGTCTGCTTTTGACACGTGGCGCGCAGCGCGCGGGATCTGAAGCGTTGCTTCAATTTTTGAATTTTGAAATTCAAAACAAAGCTTTGCTCTGATTGGGGAAACAAATGCCCTCCCCCACCGTTGCGCTCATGTGGCGCACACGTGAGTGCAGCGGCGGCAACATCTGAGCCTTTGGATCAACTCAGAAGTTGAAGAGGCGTTTCAGTGCTTATAAATAGGACCTTTGGTCCTCAGATTATTTTCATCTTCTTCTTAAGAATTTTATTCAGAGCCTTGCTCTTTTGTTCAAGAACTTTCAAGAGTTAAAACTCTACTAAATTTAGGTAAAATTAAATTAAATTAATTCTAATAAATTAGGGTTTTTACCCATTAACAGAGCCTTGCTCTTCATAGATCTTTTGATCTAAAGAAAACCCCTTTAGGGTTTCATTAATAGAGCCTTGCTCTCATGAACCCAAAAGATTTAAACAGATCTTTTCTTGGGGTTTCTTATCCCATGAATCAGAGCTCTGCTCTTTTGATAATATGTAGATCTTTTGATCTTTGATGAAGAACTCTTAAGAGTTTTTCATGGATTTTGAAGATCCCAGAATTTTTAATTCTCAAGAATTAATTTTAATTAATCTTTGATGGATTTTCCATCATCATTACAGAGCTAGGCTCTTTAAGGAATTTTATTCCTTCATGATTAGAGTTTGACAAGTGTCACTCTGTCATAGAGCTTTGCTCTCAAAGGAAGATTTTCTCCTCTTCCCGAGGGCTTTCTCATTCAATGAGAATATTCCTTAAGGATTTCCTCATTAATTGATAGCCTTACCCAATGATGAGGCTGTTTTATTATTTGATGCATTGTCATCTGGATTTTGTGGGTCCACCTTTGGTCCCCTTTCCACTGCATTGCAGTGTGGTACAACTTTTAAAGTACCGAGTGTCGGAAATTTAGAATTAAATTATAGCATTGACAGTCGATTTCTGTCCTTCTTTTTTGCAGGCGATATGTCTTTCGATCCCTTTTTGTCGTTTGTTCGTTCAGAAGGTGGGTTTCCTGAGGCGCCTGTGGACCGGGAAGTTCTCGCACTCATCAAAGACCGTGACCCAGAACATGAAAATCTTCACTTGTGGGGTAAATGGTACGCCCAGATTATCAGAGGTCGTCAAAGCTTCTCTTGTGCTACGCCGTCGGAGCCGATATCGGCGATTCCGTATGCAGATGCACCTCCGGTGAACCATGCCGTGGAGGTTGTCAATTGGACTTCGGAGGGTCTTCTTCAACCTTCGATTGCCGCCATACCCATGCAACTGCCGGCGGCTTTGGATACTTTGGGGCGGCGCATATGCCAAGGCGAGTCGCGCCCTTAGGGACAACCTTACAACATCGGGTTGACTCCCCGACATTCGGCCGGGTATTTGCAGTGGGCCAGGTACATTTTGTCGGCGAAGAGAACGCACTTGCTGAAGCTCGGCCTATATCCTGCGGTTTACGTTTCTTTGTTCCAATATCCTGCTCCTCCAACATGGTGGGTTAAGGCGTTCTTGGAGCAATGGAACATCCCAACCCATACCTTTCTTCTACTTGACAGAGAAGTATCCATCTCCTTAGAAGAATTTGCTGAAATTTCCGGTCTGCCGGTTAGGGGGGAACACTATGAGGAGCTGCTTCCTCCAGATGAGTACGTTTTTGCCACCAAGCCAGTGGTGATGGGCCTAACACCAGAGAACGCCATCCAGCACCAGTTTCCAAGTCTAATAAAGGTGCTGAATATGTACGAGAGTCTCTTCTTAGAATCCGGCGGCCGGGGGGCCAGTTTCACAGACTTCATTGCCCGGTTTCTTCACCCGGAGATTCTATCGCAACGAGGCAAAAAATTTGCCAAGATCGATGACCCCTTCGGCTTTGGCTTGGACCGTCGACCAGCACTGGAAGATAACCAGAAGGGCTTTTATCTTCCTGATGCCGCGATCATCCCTCTGTCAGAAATCGCCGCTCTGGACATTGACGAGGAGACTTTCTTTCTCGGGTTTCTCGGGCTATGGTTGTGTTGGTTCGCGCTCCCCATGCACCCTCGCTATATGAGGCCGTCCGTCTTCTACCAAGCACATCGAATAGTGGCTGGCATACAAGTGGCCATCGGGATCGCCGGGCTGGCCTACCTGTACCATGGTCTTAGCGTGGCGGCGGACATAACTGAACCGGGGGTGCAAGCTGCCAACTTCCCGATGCACTACTTTACTTCGTGGATGGAGATGCACGTGCTCGGAGTGTTTGGTATTCATAAAAGACTCTCGTTTTACGAGAAGTGCAGATTCCCGAGAATTATGCGGCTGATCGACGCTTCTATCGTAAATCCGTCTCAGCGGGAGGCCAGGGGCTTGCTTCTTCGTCCGCGTACGGTCGCGGCCGGTATGTCTTTCACGGACAAAGTCCTGACAATCGGGCAGGAAACTTCCAAAACGGTACTGGCGTTGCGCGACTCCTTTAAGGACGGGGCCTTCGTGTTGAAAGCCTGGGAGATTCTTCACCTGTACTCCATTAGGCCGGGTTTCCTCGTATTCAGGCAAAATGATGCGGCGCTTTTTATGAGGTACAACCCCCTTCATTTTGCCCAGCAGCTGAGCTATAACCAGGGGGTTCCACTGGAAGCGTTTTTGGAAGAACCTGCTGCCACTAGAGAGGGAATACGGGTGCGCTACATCACTTTATGCGCTTGAATATGGGCTCCCACTTCTTCATTAGCGAGCCGAGTTGCATTCCAAGGGCCCTCAACGTATACGGGGCCTGGTATCAACATACGATGGGCGCTGTTATCAGAGAAGAGAGGCGACTTCTGCTCGATCGCAAGAGTGCGCCCTCTGCCAGCGATCGCAACGTCCTTCTGAAGCGACGGATCGTTGCCCCTCCTCCATTAAGAGGGGATGCTGCAGTTGAGCCTCCATGTATGCTAAGTCCCACGCGTGGATTGCCCCATGCTCCTGTGGAGACGGTGGACGTGCCCTCGGTGCCCTGCGTTCCTATGGAGACGGTAACCGTAGCTTCACCGGAATCTGGTGTGCGCTCGGATATCGGGACCCGCCGTCCCAAAGTGCCCACAAAGCGGAAGCTGGTTTTGGCTACGACCGGAGTTCGCGCGCAGAAGAGGAAGAAGAAGTCGATCCTCTCTGCGGACATTGTATTTGGTGAGGAACCTCATGCTCCTTACAGCGAGGGCTTGAGTGAGTACGGGACCAACGACGGCCTATTTACGCCACCAGATGATACTGATCTGGCAGCTGCCATCGCAGCTTTCGAGCGATTGGCAAGACGCGAAGAGGGGTTGGCTAACCTCGTGCGATCAGGTAATCATTAGTTGTATATATTTTTTTATTACATCATACTTCTATCATTGCTTTTGACTAACGCTTTTCCTTCTTTAATAGGCATTTCTACCGAAAAAGCTCTTGCTGCTTCTCTCAAGACTTTTGAGGAGGAGGAACGACTTAGAGCATCCCTAGGCCTTGGTACATTTTGGTTCACTATGTTTCTACTTCCATTTCTTATGAGTAATCCGACCCTCTCTTTGTCTTATCGTAGGGACCACAAGACCTATCCCGCAAGCTGATGCGGAAATTCTCCCCGGGCCAGCTACCGAAGTCCCGGCCTCTTCGGCGTTGCTGCAAGAGATCCTACTTAAAAAACCGATGATGGAAGCCTTGACGGCTCTGGAGGTAACCCTGAATGCGGACGACGATGCCTTGCTGAAGGAGGCCTCTAAGAGGTCCGTTGTGACGGCCCGGGAGGAAAGGAAGCGCCTGAGGCACGCAGCAAGGGAACGTAGTGCTGCTCTGGCTGCGGGGGCAGGTTCAAGCGCCATTACTCCCGCTGCTATCCCTTCAGAGGAGTTCCCGGTTGCCTTTCTACTGCTCATAGACGGGTGGCACGTGCAGCTCGGGAAGCCAATGTAAATCAACCCCAGGTAATGTGTTTTGAGGCTTCGTTGTCAAAGATTTAAACTATCAGTTCTCATATATTTTATCTTTGCAGAGCCGAGTCTTCCCGAAGAAGTGGCGGCGACCGCTGAGCCTGAGAGAGCGGTGTAGGAGGTAGCTGCTATTCCCGAACCCGAAGCGGTGGCAGGCGATGTGGTCGCAATTGCCGGGCTCGAGGTAGTGGCCGATGAGACAGCTACCACGGCCGAGCCTGAAGCAGCGGTGGATGAGACGGCTGCAATTACTGAGCCCGAGGTGGTGGCGAGCGAAACGGGTGCAATTGTTGGGTCCGATGTGGCCACTCTTTCTCAAGGGTCGGGCACCGCTCCGATCATCGCTCTTCCTGCCTACGGTTCTTTATTGTCTCCTCGCGTCGCAAGCGTGACGACGGCTCTCGTGGAGTCAGGGGACGAGGCGACGGGAGGTGAGGCCACCCCGATGGAGGAGGGAGACGCCGTTGTTGAATCAAGTGACGCCCTCGTCACGGTTCCGACCGGCGACTCATCAGGTAGATTTCAGGTCACCGCCCTTCTTTCTATTCTGCAATCTCTTTTTAATTTTTTTTGACAGGGTTTATCTTGTTTCTAATGCAGGTGCGGTTAGTGTTGATGTCACGCTACTCGAGACAGCGTCGTCAGTTACCGCCCTGACGGTGACCACCTCTCTACATTCTCTTGCACCATCGCAGATGCTGGAAGGTATGGATTTGTGACCCATCGGTCTTATCTCTCGGCTGTATAATTCATGTACTGACGTTGCGTTATCGCGTTTTTGCAGGAGTCCTTATTGACCACCTGTACCAGGTGTTGCATCCCCACTTCTCCTTCCAGTCGGAGATTGCTTCATCCAGTGGCGTTGGTGAATACAGCTTTCAATTAATGCTCTTTCTTTTACCGACAATGAAATCATTTTTGATTCTTCTTTGCTTTGATTGCAGTACTACAGATTGAAAGAGGAGATGAGAGATCAGTTGCGCCACTGGTACTCCCGGCTTTGCCACCTGCTGTAGTTGGTATAGTAAATCCCATTCTTCATGAACCTCTTATATTTCTTGATCTGTCATCTGATTGTGATTTGTTTTGCAGCGGTCGCTTCAACTCCGGCCTCTTTCAAATCTCGCATTATGATGCCGGCGGGACCCGTTTCTAGACGTCCATCTTCGAAGGGTGCCGTGACGAGTCTGCGCATGTTGAGCGAATATGTCGAGGAGCTTGACGCGGAAGCTCCTACATCTGCCGCAGATTTCGCTGCCGAGGTCAATCCGATGCTGGCGACGCTTATGAACTTCCATAATGAAAGCGTTGTCGAGTCTTGGGTTAACTACTGCCGAAAGATTGAGGCCTGCTTGCACGAGCTTAAGCTAAGGCGCCCTGTTCCGGAAATGTCGGCTTCGAACTCCCAGCTGGCTGCGTGGGTCGAGCAGAATGTTCCTTTCCTTCGTTATTTCGAACAGGAGGAAACTCTTAAATGAAAGGAACGTGAAGTGACTGCTGCCGAGTCTGTCCGACTGCGTGCTGAGGTTGCAGTGAACGCTGCTCATCTGAAATCCATCTTTGAAAATCTTCAACAATGTATTTCTGATGGGCTGGTGTTGAGGAAGAAGCTTAACCTTGCTGAGCAGGTTGCGCAAAGTCAGGAGGCTGCCCAGCGGGAAATTGATGAAAAACTTTCATCCTATCTGCAGAAATGGGCCGAGGTTGAAGCAGAGTTGGCCGAGGCAGCTGATCGTGAAAAGGGGCTAAGGGGAGTGCGCGAGCAACTGAATGGCTTATTGAAGACGCCTCCTTCCCAGTAGCTGTTTTTGTGCAGGTTGAACATTTGTAATTTTTGAATAAAATGTATTTGTTCTTTTATTCTTTCGTATGATGTATTTTGTACCCAATGAATTTATGAATAAAACATACACATTTTTGCAATGTCTTGTGTCATCTCTCTGCTTTCTTCTTTCTTGCTGTGATATTTGCCATGCGATTTTAGCAAGTACGATCTGTAGGTAGTATATAGCTGCCAAACTTGGGCTCTTTGTAGGGTAGTGATGGCTTAGAAAACAGGGTTAGGATCTGTCACCTAAGACTTTTCAACTTTATAAGCCGTGAGGGTCTCATAAAGAATTTTCTCCCTACCGGTCGAGAGGATCCCGTAGGTGTAATTTCTTTTTAAGAATCGTGAGGATTACTAAGTGCGTTTTCTCTTGAAAGTCGTAAGGATCTCACAAGAGAATTTACTCCGTTACGAGTCGTGAGGACCCGCAAGTGATGGGTGAAGTTGTCCTTATCCGCATTTCACGGAGTCAGGGGTTGCTCTGGATGCTTCCCACGGGTTCACTGCCGTGTTTGGTGAGGACCAGGCTCCGCTCTGGACGTTTTCCAGGATACCGTAGTTTAAAGACATCGCGGTCGAGGTTAAGGACATCATAGTCCGTGGATTTTAAGGACTCCACAGTCCGTCGTTAGTTTTAAGACATCACGGTCGAGATTAAGGACATCATAGTCCATGAGTTTAAGGACCTCATAGTCCAATGTTAGTTTTAAGACATCACGGTCGAGGTTAAGGACATCATAGTCTATGAGTTTAAGGACCTCATAGTCCAATGTTAGTTTTAAGACATCACGGTCAAGCTTAAGGACATCATAGTTCGTGGATTTAAGGACTCCACAGTCCAATGTTAGTTTTAAGACATCACGGTCAAGGTTAAGGACATCATAGTCCGTGGATTTAAGGACTCCACCATCTGATGTTAGTTTTAAGACATTACGGTCGAGGTTAAGGACATCATAGTCCATGAGTTTAAGGTCCTCACAGTCCGATGTTAGTTTTAAGACATCACGGTCGAGGTTAAGGACATCATAGTCCGTGGATTTAAGGACCCCACAGTCCGTGAAATGTGTGGTTGTCGGGACCCATCACCTCTTTGAAGACGTTGAGAAATTACAATGACAAATATCAAAGGAGTGAAGAGATGTACCCTTGAACCAAGTTAAAATTAGTTTAAGGACATTGCGGTCCATTGTTAGTTTTAAGACATCACGGTCGAGGTTAAGAACATCACAGTCCGAGAGTTTAAGGACCTCACAGTCCGATGTTAGTTTTAAGACATCACGGTCGAGGTTAAGGACATCATAGTCCGTGGATTTAAGGACTCCACGGTCCAATGTTAGTTTTAAGACATTACGGTCGAAGTTAAGGACATCATAGTCCATAAGTTTAAGGACCCCACAGCCCGATGTTAGTTTTAAGACATTACGGTCGAGGTTAAGGACATCATAGTCCGTGGATTTAAGGACTCCACAGTCCGATGTTTGCTCTGGATGCTTCCCACGGGTTCACTATCATGTTTGGCGAGGACCAGGCTCCGCTCTGGATGCTTCACACGGGTTCACTGCCGTGCTCTGCGAGGACCAGGATCCGCTCTGGACATTTTCCATGGGGTCAGAAGTGACATAATCCGCGTTCCACGTAGCTAGGAATTTTGCTCTGGATGCTTCCCACGGGTTCACTGCCGTGTTCGGCGAGGTCCAGGCTCCGCTCTGGATGCTTCACACGGGTTCACTGCCGTGCTCTGCGAGGACCAGGATCCGCTCTGGACGTTTTCCACGGGGTCAGAAGTGACATAATCCGCGTTCCACGTAGCCAGGAATTTTGCTCTGGATGCTTCCCACGGGTTCACTGCCGTGTTCGGCGAGGACCAGGCTCCGCTCTGGATGCTTCACACGGGTTCACTGCCGTGCTCTGCGAGGACCAGGATCCGCTCTGGACGTTTTCCACGGGGTCAGAAGTGACATAATCCGCGTTCCACGTAGCCAGGAATTTTGCTCTGGATGCTTCCCACGGGTTCACTACCGTGTTCGGCGAGGACCAGGCTCCGCTCTGGATGCTTCACACGGGTTCACTGCCGTGCTCTGCGAGGACCAGGATCCGCTCTGGACGTTTTCCACGGGGTCAGAAGTGACATATTCCGCGTTCCACGTAGCCAGGAATTTTGCTCTGGATGCTTCCCACGGGTTCACTGCCGTGTTCGGAGAGGACCAGGCTCCGCTCTGGATGCTTCACATGGGTTCACTGCCGTGCTCTGCGAGGACCAGGATCCACTCTGGACGTTTTCCACGGGGTCAGAAGTGACATAATCCGCGTTCCACGTAGCCAGGAAAGGTTGACTTTATCCGCATTTCACGGAGTCGGAATTTGACTCTCGGTCATCTGTGCGCCGCCGAATCATGGAACTGGGGGTTGCCGCTGTTCCGCTTTGCTTGATGTTGTGTCTATTGTAATAAGACGTTTGTTGAGATGATCTCTAGGCTATCTGTGAACCGTCGAGATTCGGCTTCTTCTTATGATGAAACCTGGGGAGGAGGAGTGTGATTCCTTCTTTGTTTGCGCCCCTGGATTGTATACAGGGACTGCTGTGATATCACCTGTAGGGCGTAAATTTCATTTTATTTTTTTAATTCTTTCCGCGATGCTCTATCATTTCAGCTTTTTATATCGCGAAGGTCGCGATTGCCCAATCATTTCGGCTATTTTTCGCGGTGCCCAATCATTTCGGCTATTTTTTTTATTTTTACTCGCTGCTTTTTATTGTGAGTTGCCCAATCATTTCGGCTATTTCGCATGCATATATTTTTACTTGCTGATTTTTATTGCAAGTTTCCCCATCATTTCGGCTATTTCGTATGCATGTGTGGCTTGCTGGCTTTTTGCTGCAAGCTTGGGATTAGACACCGATTTTGGCATCAGCACCGCTACTACTGGGATATTGCCAGGAGCGAATCATCATTTGCCTCTATCGATGACGGACAAAGGTGGCTTAGTAAACAGGGTTAGGATCCTGTTGACTAAGGCTTTTGACTTCATGAGCCGTAAGGGTCTCATAAAGAATTTTCTCCCTACTGGTCGAGAGGATCCCGTAGGTGTAATTTCTCCTTAAGAATCGTGAGGATTCCTAAGTGTATGATCTCTTGTAAGTCGTAAGGATCTTACAAGAGTGTTTTCTCCTTATAAGTTGAGAGGACTTACAAGGGTTGTTCACCATATGGACATATCCTTAGTCATGGATGGGACTTCATTAGGGAAATGTTTATTCGCGCCCGTGGATTGTATACAAGGGTCAGCATTGAGCCGCTTGTAGGGCAGTATTGGAGGTTGTGGGGGCTGCTTAAGAACAGGTTCAGATCCCTGTAGCTTAAGACTTTCAAATCTTATGAGCCGTGAGGGTCCCATAAGAAGGTTCTCCTTATGAGTCGTGAGGATCTCGCAAGTGTAATTTCTCCTCAGGAATCGTGAGGATCCCCAAGTGTGTTGCTCCCTTGTGAGTCGTACGAATCTCACGCGGGTGGTTTCTCCTTACAAAGTCGAGAGGACCTTGCAAGTGTCTTTTAACGAGATTGCGCCCTTTCAGGTTTTCATAAAACTCGCCGGCAGCCTTGCTGTTTTTACTCACGGAGCTCTTTCGGGTTTTCATCCGTGCCCTTTTTGCTTGTGGACATACCGTTTTTTTTATTCTAACGAGGTTGCGCCCTTTCGGGTTTTCACAAGACTCGCCGGTAGCCCTGCTGTTTTTACTCCCGGAGCCCTTTCGGGTTTCCATCCGTGCCCATTTTGCTTGTGGACATACCATTTTCTTTTTCTCTTTTTTTTATTCCTTTTTTTTGTATCAGCTTTGGGATGCTGAAATCCACCGCAGTTTATTAAAATCTCGGTCAACGGCTAGTTTTAGGATATAGTAGTCCGTTGTTAGTTTAAGGACGTTTCGGTCCGTCGTTAGTTTAAGGACGTTTCGGTCCGGTTGTTAGTTTAAGGACGTTTCGGTCCGGTTGTTAGTTTAAGGACATTTCGGTAGTTTAAGGACGTTTCGGTCCCTTGTTTGTTTAAGGACATTTCGGTCCCATAAGCCGGCTACTACTTATAGAGTTTGGGCTTAGGAAGATAGCGAGCAGACATAGGCGTCGTCATCTATCGTTGACCTAGGCCGTGACTCGTCAAGCGTAGTATTTCTTCAGGAAGCGACCATTTATTGGCATGAAAGGTCTTTCACCATGCATGTCCATGAGTAGATAGGCTCCACCCTGGTAAACTTTGTCTATAATATACGGGCCTTCATAGTTCGGCTCGAATTTCCTCCGCTTGGCGCGGTTGGGGATCATAGGTCTTTTGACCACTAGCACGAGTTCGCCTTGGCGGAATGTCCTCGGCCTAATCAATCTTTCATATGAGCGCGTTATCTTTGCCTTATAAGCCTCCAGATTTTGTTGCGCTATGAGCCGGATTTCATCAAGGGCATCGAGCTCCTCAAGCCGAAGGTGAGCGTTCTCTTCATCCGTTAGCTCGTAATGAACTGCCGCTCATAGAGAGAGTAGCTCTATCTCGAGGGGTAGTACCGCCTCTGTACCGAATACCAATACGTATGGCGTTGTGTTCATGGCCGTTTTGAACTTAGTTCGATACGCCCAGAGAGCTTCGTGCAGTCTCTCATGCCAGTCCTTCTTATTTCGGGACACCGTCTTTTTCACGATCTTCGTCAAGGTCTTGTTAAAAGCCTCAGCTAGACCGTTAGCTCGGGGATTATAGACTGAAGAGTATCTCCAGTCTATGTTGTGTTGTTGTGCGAAGCGACTGATTTTGTGGCTTCTGTAGGCTGGCCCATTATCGGAGATGATTCGTCTCGGAGTGCCAAACCGATAAATGATGTGTGTCTTGAAGAAATGGAGGATATTCTCCATCTTTACTTCCCTCAGCGGTACTGCTTCTGCCCATTTGGAGAAGTAATCAGTTGTCGCCAAAATGAATCGATGTCCTCTGGACGATGCTGGTTCGATGGGGCCGATTATGTCAGTCCCCCACATTTCGAACGGCCAGCTAGCCACTGTCGGGTGTAGTGGATTTGGATGCTGATGGATGAAGTCCCCATGAATCCGGCACGAATGGCACTGCTTCGCGTATTCGAGGCAGTCCTGAATCATCGTGGGCCAATAGTAGCCCATCCTTTTAATCTTCAGCTTCATCTTCGGCCCGGCTTGGCGAGAACCGCAGAGTCCGTCGTGAGTTTCTTGGATGACTCTTTTTGCCTCTTCAGGTCCCAGGCATCTTAACCACAGAGAATCAAATGACCTCTTGTACAGAGTATCATTGACGAAGGCAAAAGACAGAGCTCATTTCATAAGCTGATGTCTTGAGGATGCATCTTCGGGCGTTCGGCGGGATTTGAAGTAGTCTATAAAGACTTCTCTCCAATCCTCAACCATTTCTTGGTCTTTTACTTGTAGAGCCGCTTGCTTGGTCATTCCCTTTTCCTCGGACGATTCTGGAGATATTTCTGCTGGTGCAAGAACCCGACGGCTTTGTACCACGATCCTCATATCATCGAGGTTTTCGTCAGCCATTTCTTTAGCAAGCTTGGCTAATGCATCTGCTTTGCTATTTTCCACACGTGGTATGCTTTCCAAGGTATAGGAAGGTATTTGGGTCAGCAGTTGCTGTACCCTCTCGCCGTACTTCACCAGTTCTGGTTTGCACGTTTGATAGTCGCCGTTTACTTGGCTAACGACCAGTTGGGAGTCTCCGTATATGAGGAGGTTTTCAATTCCCATGTCGATGTCGATTTCGAGACCCGCTATCAAAGCTTCATACTCGGCTTCATTGTTTGTCCTCGGGTCTGTTAAGGAGAAAGCAAAGCGCATTATCCCTCCTTGTGGAGTCACGAAGATAAGGTCTACCCCTGATTTGATTATGGGCGTGTTTTGTTTGCGCTTCTTCATGGAAGACGCTCCATCAAAATAAAGTTCCCACAGGGTACCACTTCCGTCGATCGTGTCAAACGCATGCTCGTCTGGCAGTTCGCAATTCAAGGGAGAATCGACCGGTATCGGATGTTCAGCGAGGAAATCGGCGATGGCCTGGCCTTTCACTGCCTTAAGAGGCTGATAGGTTATTGAGAACTCCATCAAGAGCAAGGCCCATTTAGCAAGCCGACCCGTCAGTATGGCCTTCGACATCAAATATTTGAGGGGATCCACCTTTGATATGAGACGGACTTCATGCGCCAATGCGTAGTGCCTGAGTTTCGTTATCGCGAAGATCAATGCCAGACAGTGTTTTTCGATGGGAGAATAATTACTTTCTGCCCCCAGGAGAACTCGACTCAGGTAGTAGAGAGCTCTTTCTTTCCCTTGGTCGTTCTCTTATGCCTATAATGCGCCTAAGGAACCTTCAAGGGCTGTTGTATAAAGAATGAGAGGCTTTCCCTTGACCGGGGCAGCCAGCACCGGCGGATTCTGCAGGTATTGCTTGATTTCGTCCAGCGCGCTTTGGCATTTTTGATCCCAGACGAACGGGGTTCCCTTCTTCATCAGGTGACTGTAAGGACGGCATTTCTCTGAAAGATTAGCTATAAATCGCCGGATATACGCGAGCTTTCCCTGGAGAGACCGCAATTGTTTAAGAGCCCTTGGCGGAGGCATTTCCATGATCGGCTTGATCTTTGACGGATCTATCTCGATGCCTCGGTGTTGGACAATGAATCCTAAGAATTTGCCCGAGGATACTCCGAACGCGCATTTGAGAGGGTTCATCTTCAAGTTGTATTGCTGAAGGCGTTGAAACACGATCTTCAGATGCTCTAAATGCTCCTCGTATGATTTGCTTTTCACCACAAGGTCGTCGATATAGCATTCGACGATTTCATGTATGAGGTCATCGAAGATCTTCGTCATGGGCCTCTGATTGGTGGCACCGGCGATCTTTAGACCGAAAGGCATCACCTTGTAGCAGAATACGCCCAAGAGGGTCCAGAAAGCGGTGTGCTTCTGGTCCTCGGGATGCATTTTTAACTGATTGTATCCTGACGAGCCGTCCATGAAAGAGAAAACCTCGTGGGTGGAAGTATTGTCTATCATCAGCTCGGTGGCCGGTATTGGGAAATCGTCCTTTGGGCAAGCTTTATTAAGATCCTGAAAATCCACACATATGCGCACTGTCCCATTTTTCTTCATCACCGGGACGATGTTGGCTATCCAATCAGGATACTGAACCTCTTGGATAAAGCCAGAGTTGATCAGCTTCTTGACCTCGGCGTTGATGCTCATCTCAAGCTCGAGCCGCATTCTTCTTGGTGCTTGTTTGATTGGCTTGACGTCCGGGGATATTGTCAGTTTGTAGACATCAATCACTGGATCTAGTCCTGGCATTTCGGAATAATTCCATGCGAAGCAATTTTTATGCTGCATAAGCACGTCTTTTAGTGTAGCCACCTTTTCTTCAGACAGCAGCTCACTGACGAATGTCGGTCGCGGGTCACTTGCCGTCCCCAAATCAATTTTCTTGAGATCATCTGCAGTAGTATGTATTCCATCTTCCAGCTCTTTTGGTGCCGGCGGAAACTCTGAGATCACCTCGTTATCATTATTTTCGAAGCACCAGGAGAGGTCATCCATATTCTCGGGCTCTTCTTCTGATAGCGTTATCATATGACAAGTACGAGCTCGTTTCCAAGACTGATGTTGATCTGGTTCTATTCTCGCTGTGTGCGCGGCTTTTGGTCCGTGCTTCTGCGGCGGGGTTAACTGATGGATAGAGTGAACCTGCCTTGCTGATATTGATCTTCGACCCAGTTCTTGAAGGTGAAGCAGTCTTCAATAGGATGTCCTATTGCCCTATGATAGGAGCAATAGTCCGGATGAGAGACTTCGTTGGCTTGCTCGGGGTGCTTGGACTCCGGGAGTGTAATCAGTTGATGTCTTATGGCGAGATCAAGTATCTTCCGTGTTTTGTTCTGAGGAAAAGAATATTCTCGACTCATCTTCTTTACAAGAGATGAATCCTGGCCGCTTGATTCCGGATCGTGTGGCTTTTTGGATCCGCTTTGTCCTTTTCGAACGCCTTTCCCGTTCTTTGATCTGTTTCTGCCTCTGCGTCGGGCTTTTTGTACAACGGTTTGGTAAGGAGGAGCATTTTCATTTTTCACAGCCTGTTGAAGGAAGCGTTGCGTCTTGGCTTTCTCATAGATGGCCATTTCGCGATTATGGTCGTCTCGAACCTTTTGACCCGCTTCCCTTATAAGGTTGTCCATTTGTTCTTCGAACGATGGACTGGGCATTTTCACGGCGAGAGCTCTTTCTGGTTCAGGGTTAACATCTTCCCAGAAAGCATCTCCCTCTTCGTCAAAGTCATGTATGACGTAGCAGTCGTGGAGTAGCTCCCGTTTCTTGGATTGAACATACCCAAGTCCGGTCGTTTCCATTCTCCCGTTGGGCAATTTCCGCTGAGTTCCAGGAACGTTCCAGATCCTGTCATAGAACTTAGCTCTCCGAGCGGTCTGTTTGAAAGGTATGCCTTGGCGTCTTAACAGCTTTTTTAGTCCGTTCGTGTAATATCTGGGCAAACGGATGGGCTGGAACCTATCAAGTGTAGAATCCGCGCCATGCCATATTTCTTTCTCCACTTTGGTCTCCTCGGATCGGTAGAATAGGATTACCTTTTTGTCTTCTCGCCTGGGAGGGACATAGAACGTCTGCAGCTCTTCCATACTGTAGGTATCAAGTGTGTCTATTTCTTTATGATGCTTTGGCAGAACCATGGAAACTTGCAAACTTTGATCTTCACCAGCGATGGTTTTTATTGATGGCCGAGCAGAGAATATGGCGTTGACCTCATCTTCTGAGTCGCTGCCGAAGATAAGCATAGGAGCGGAGGGTCCTGACTTATTGTACTAGGGCGGACCTGAATAAACTATCTCTTCCTCCTCCTCGGTATCACTCCCGAAGACCGAAATGGTGGTGATAGCTTTGTTCTTTGGTTTGTGACATCTTTCCGTGTCCTCGAAATCTGGCAAGAAGTATTTTGCATCTTCGTATTTCCAAACTTCGTTTATGGAGAATGGGTTCAGCTCTCCCGTCACAGTGTACTCGAGACCATCCTTGAAGTATTTCATACACTGATGTTGTGTAGAAGGGATGATGTTGTACTCTTGTAACCAAGGCCGGCCGAGCAAAGCATTGTAGCATGTTTTGGCATCAATAACGTGAAATTTAATATCCGTGACAAGTAGCCCGAAGCGCAACGTCAGTATCACGGACTCGAGAGTCCATGATGACTGGGAGTCAAAACCGGAGATGGTGATTTTATAATGAGCGAGGTGCTGAACGCTCATGCAGATTTCCTTCAACACTCGCACGTTGAGGAGGTTGATGGAGGACCCATTGTCAACCAGGATTTTGCCTATCTTGATATCGTGACAGTATCCTGAGACATAGAGGGGATGGTTGTGCTCGCACGTCCCGAGGAGGAGATCTTCATCGCCGAAGGTGATATCGGCTGTATACGCTTCTTCCAGCCCGTCTTTCATCTTCTATTCAGCAAGGAAAGCGTGGAATTGCTCTGGCTCCTGCAGTGCCTTAATCAACGAATCTCTTGCTTCTTTTGATAGTAAAAGGGCGTCGAGAATGCTGAGCTGCGAGGGTAACTTCCTCAAGTGCGCCAGAACGTTGTAGTCCACCTTACTTTTCTTTGGCGGGTCCTTGGCGGTCAGCTCTTTTACGACTTGGTCATCTAAGGCGATATCCTCAGAGATCTTTTCTTTTCCCTTATCTTTTCTGCTCGCGGGTCCGAGATTCCTTTCTGGAAGTGTACGATTGTGGAGCTGGATATTTTCGCATACCTTTGGTTATTCCTCTTTTCCCAAAGTGGACTCTTTAATGAGAGGGCCAAGAGCCATTTCCTCATCAGAGTCACTCCCGAATGTGAGAACTTGTGATCCCCCGGCGTTAATCACACGACAATTTCCGGTGGTTCTTTTATGCTCTTCGGTCGTATTTCTTTGCTCCCGACGAGTTTTGCGTTTCATCCGCTTAAAATGCTGCCGGTGAGCAACATATCCCTGCCACCATCTTTTAAAAGCGTCACATTCCTCGGTGGGGTGCGAAATCTTTCGATGATATAGACAGTAGCTAGGATGTGTTTCTCCTTCACCAGGGACGTTTCCTTCGGAGGGTGGCAGCTTCATTCCCATCAATATGGCTTTAGCAAATCTTTTCCTTGTCTTGAACTTGTTTTTATTCGCGACGGATATCCCTTGATTCGGCGGGAGTGTCTCGACTCTTTCGTCCAATCGCCGATGCTTGGCCTTTTCAAATATGGCCATCTCACGCTCCCGATCGGCTTTACTTTTCAGATGAATTTCACTCAGGAAGGCGTCGTTCATTTCGTCTGACGGCCATAGAAGTTCTGGTTCAGGGCCTGCCCCTAGTCTCTTGGTGCAAGGAGCCTCTTCATCGTCTATCAATGAGTGAGAGATCACATGGCAACTTGCTACGTAATCCTCAGATCCATCTGATGAGTCTTCTCCATCATCTCCATCTTTAAGGACGTGGCTGAGGAACTCTTGGAGCGTGATTGGAGTCCGCGCCTTCTGGTTATATTCTTTCAACGCGTCGATCTGTTTCTGCAGGTCCGTACGCTTGTCGCCAGGCTTCACGGGCTTTTTGGATTTCTTCTTCTTTTTCGAAGATTTCGATGGCTGAGCGTGAACGCTTTGGCTATCACCACCAATCTTTGGAGTTAGGCGCGGCTTCAGCATCCCCTCGATGACCTCAGGTTCCAACGGATTCTTCCATCTGATCGCCGGGCATGTCTGGAGATCATTCAGCATCCTTTTGGTTTTGGCCGAAAGAGCCACCTCCCATGGAGCTTCTTCAACAAAAGAGCACGTTGCCCCCGGTGTGTCCATCTTCTTAGGAGTGTGTGGTTGTGGTGGGCTCACTTTCTACTTTTTGGACAGCGTGAACTTGCCTTGTAGGTACTAATCCTCGATCCATCCCTTAAAGACGAAGCAATCTTCGATCGGATAGCTTACCGTTTGGTGGTAAGGGCAATAATTGGGATTATTCACTTCGCTGGGTTGCAATGGTCGCCTTGGATTCGGCAAATTGATAAGTCTGCTGCGCATCGCTAGTTCGAACAGCCTCTTCGTTTTATCCCACGGGAATGAGTAAGGGCACTTCATTTTCTCATTATAATACCGCCGTCTCTCTTTCAGTTGATCCGCTAGCTTTGGGGTACTGGGCTGCTGTTGGGTGTTCGCAACGAAGATCGCCTTCCCTTTACCTTTTTCATTCCGCGGTTCCGGCTTCGGAGGAGACGGTTTATGCCCCATCTGATCCATCTGGGCTAGCTTGTCGATTAAAGCCTGGAATGTGGTCGATTTGAAGAACATCATGAACTGTGAAGTAGCTGCATGAGGGTCTAAGGTGCCTACGAACATGCCTACCGCTGGTGCTTCTTCGATGCGCTGTTCGCATTTCGACCACAGATTCCGCCATCGGATCGCGTACTGAACCCACGTCTCGCCCTGCTTCACCCTGGCATTGATCAGTGCCGTTATTGGGATGCTTTCACTAGCACTTGCAAATCGCTGGGTGAATAACAACTCCATTTCTGCGAAAGTTTTGACGGAGCCATTTGGAAGTTCGGAGTACCACTCAAATGCCATCTCCAATAAGCTGCCGACGATTGGCAGAGCAAGAGCTTATCATCGCCACCAGTATTGCCACAGAGGGCCCTGAACTGAGGAACATGTTGATGGGGATTGCCTGTCCCCTTGTACACATGGAATTTCGGGATCGTGTAGCCCGGCGGGTACTTTATCTGATCATACCAGCCTGGATACGGTCGCCCAGTTCTAACAACTTGGCCGGTCGCTTCATTTTCTTGGTGAACTCTTATTTGCTGAGCAATATAGTCATCCAATGCAGCTTTGGAGATTGTCTCTTCTTTGGCTGTCGACAGAGCCTGCAGAGGATTCAATATTTCTCCTCTATCATCTTCAATTGTCACTGGAGGATCTTAGGCTAGAGGGTCCGGCTGGATCATCATGCCCGCCTTATCCTAGAATAGAAGGTCCATTTGCTTTATATTGGCCGCTTATTCCGCAGCCTCCTTGTCCTTCTTTTCGAGCATTCTCCGAAGGAATTCAGCACAGTCTCGTATTTGTGACGTTGTTCCGATGACGCCTTCGGGCTTTCTTTTGGCCCGGTAAGTACGGCCATTGCAGTCAGCATCTCTTGAAGCTTCTGCTGTTGCTGTTCCTGAGCTCTTGTGATGGATCGGGTGAGTGGTCGGTAGCCCGTAGAAGCGCGACTATCCTCTTTCCCGGATGCCATGTCGACGGTATGCACCATCATGCCCCCAGACTTAGGGCGTTTGGGCTCAGTGCCTTTGACATTTGTCGCAGGCATGGGGATTTTCTCTGGCCTTCTTCTCTTATGCGCGGTCGAACTTGAGGGGGCCGTTGTAGCGGGCACCCGAGTGGTTGTCGTCTTTTGCGGCTTACTGGGACAATTCCCTTCCGGCTGAACCTTCAGCTTCTTCTGCCGGCGGGGATAGTCTTGATCAACCACCAACTCTCGGACTTGTCGCCAGATTTTATAAACTTTAGAAGACAGTCGTTGAGGGGACTGTTCCGGCTTCGCTACTGCGACAGTCTCCACCGGTGGAGGAGATCTTTTCAATACTGCGGTAGGCGGGTTCCTACGCACCTTGTTCAGCAGCTCAAAACTGTTCCCGGTTGGAACAACAGCATTAACTTCCACCGTTGGAGCTGGTGGAGTTAGCCCTAAGGGGGAGTTGCCCCCGGCCTTTCTTACTCGGCGCCAGTGGCGACGTCGAGCGTGTCGAGCTTTTGGGGTTGGTTCGGCGATGGGGATGGCTTTGTCTCGTCCCCTGTTCAAGTGAGGCGCCGCCGGTACCAGTCTCTTGAAGACGGACGTCTTTTGAGTAACAGTATCCAATCTGTCAAAGACAGACCTTTGAGCAGGAACGGGAGCTGAAGTGGGAGCCGGAACAGTCAGTCTTGTAAAGACCGACCCTTTGGTAGGAGAAGCCACCTTGACGACTTCGGGAGCAGGGTTGGTTACTCTTTTCGGAATAACCTTTTCTTGAGGTGCAGGCTTCATCATGGGCCCACCTGAATTTTGGCCCAATCTGGTAAAGACCGAGACGCTGGAGTTGGACGACCCGTTGAGAGGGGCCGCGGTAGAAGCAAGCCGATCGAAGACCGACTTCTTGGGAGCTTCTAGTGCTGGCATAGGAGCGCTGAAGCTCGTTGGCGGGAGCATGGCCCCGAAAAACAATCCAGTAGTGGCCTGAGTGACCTGTTCCATTGGTATCGTGAATAGGGATGCCGCTTGAGGCCCGTAAGCTATGCCCCCAGTTGAGGCAGAACGTTGGTTGCAGTTGCATGTGGAACACTTCGAGCAGGTGAACGCCATTGATCTTTGCTTTCTGCACCAAGCAAAATGCCAAATCTTAGTACCTCGAAACCCAAGGGCAACCATTAGCAAACCGCGATTGGTTCGCGAACACGACACACAAAATGTGGAGTGGAAAGAGGAAAAGGTCCCACCGGGCGTGCCAGAATCTGTTCCCCTCCGAAAGACGGAGACGCGACCGCGTAGGTTCGTCTTGCCTGAATTTCGGGGCAGATACTAATTGGTGCTATCCGTCCACCTCTCCGAAGATGCCAAGTTGATTTATGGCACCATGTATCGAAGGTTCAGACGGATGCGGTCGATGTAGCAAACTTCGTCAGATTCCCCCTCGTTCGAGGGGTTTTTGATTGTGGGGACGCTCTTCCCTGCAGGCGCAAGCCCCTGCAGTTAATTACGCTACCGCATCGCGGTAACAACTTTCTCCTTCTCTAGATGGTCACTTCGTGTCGTGGGTATTTGTTTTGTGTTTGGTTGCCCGTGGATTGTATACGGAAACTAAGTTATGTTGTTGCCCGTAGGGCGTGGACTAGTCCAAATCCGTATCTTTCTTAGATTTGGGTTTGGGAGGGGTTGTGTTTAAGGATACGTTAGCCTTATTTGGGACTAAGATCAACTTAAACGTTTGTCAAGGACACGTTAGTTTAATTCTAGACTAAGATCAACTTAACGGGATCGTTTAGATCCAACACAAGAGAAATTGGGCTCTATTGTTTAGTTTAATGACATCGCGGTCGATAATTAGTTTAAGCACATTGCGGTCCATTGTTAGTTTTAAAACATCGCGGTCGAGGTTAAGGACATCATAGTCCGTGAGTTTAGGGACCTCACAGTCCGATGTTAGTTTTAAGACATCACGGTCGAGGTTAAGGACATCATAGTCCGTGGATTTAAGGACTTCACAGTCCGATGCTAGTTTTAAGACATTACGGTCAAGGTTAAGGACATCATAGTCCGTGGATTTAAGGACTCCACAGTCCGACGTTAGTTTTAAGACATCACGGTCAAGGTTAAGGACATCATAGTCCATGGATTTAAGGACTCCACAGTCCGACGTTAGTGTTAAGACATCACGGTCAAGATTAAGGACATCATAGTCCATGAGTTTAAGGACCCCACAGTCCATAATAATGTGTGGTTGTCGGGACCCGTCACCTCTCTGACGACGTTGAAGGGTTACAACGACAGATATCAGAGGCGTAAAGAGATGTACCCTCGAACCGGGTGTAAATTGATTGAGAGAGCAGATGGGCTCAGTTCAATTTAAATTGAGGACTTATGGCAAGAATTGGGCTAAGTCCAGTTAAAAATGAAAGGTTCCTAGGCACCCTATAGAGGTCTCACAAGGCATCGAACATGCCAAATTTAAAAAATATGGTGCCGAGAAACCCTAGTTAACGGATCGTTGCTAGATGTCTAGGCGAAATATAAAACTAGTTAACTATTTAACTATAGGTTAGATGCTACAACCTTTGTAGATCCGGATTTCCATCTCCTTAGCTCCACGTGGTCATGCTCTCGCTGTCCATCATGAATCCTCGACTCATTCGTCGGCTTCATCGGAAAATCGGGCGAGCAAGGTCGTCGGCTTCGTGTCAAAGACGATCTACGTCGAGGTTGCACTAGTTCAAGCTCCGACTTCACAAACTTGTGAAACTTATGAAGAAAACACCCAAAACAACTTGGCAAGAGGTAGAGGGTGAAGAAATAGGAGGTGGATTCACTTTAGAATTGGATTTTGCTCACTTGTGCTCAAGTTGCCATTGATGTAGCAAGCTTGAAGAAGAAGAAGATGAAGCTTGTTATGATAAGTTGTATTGAAAATTAATAATAAATCAATACTTATCATGACAATAACTAGGGTTAAGTGTAGAGAATAAACCATGGTCAAATGAGTGTGTTAGGGTTAAGCATGAGGACAAGAATGGTTGCATAAGTCAAGGGTTCTTGAAGCTTCAACATAAAACAAGAAATGCCACCATTCTCCTCCAAATCTTTATCCAAATAAATGAATAAACAATTAAATGAATAAATGCATAAATAAAACCCTAATCTCAAGTTAACTATGGTTTAATTCCATACACTTAACAATATGGTCAAGTATCATCAAACATGATACATAAAAGTGCAGAAAAGTATATCACATATACAATGTGCAAATCAAGTGAGAAAAATCCGTTTAAAGTGAACCTATACTAGTTAATGCAAAGCAATATATCAAATATATAATTATACATTAAATCATTAAATCAACACTTGATTCAATGATCCGGTCATGTCGCACATAACCGACTAGTATGCAATGCATCGATTTATCGAATCAATGATTCGATAACTAGGTCATATCTCATATAACCAATCAAAACATTAATCGCGAGAATCATATACGGTATCACATACACGCATCATTCTCGGTCCCTCACATATCTCATATGCACTCCTATTTCGTTTCGCTTGAGCTAGGAAACCTCTGTGTAGGACTCTAAAGACTCGTCAATACGCCGGTAGCAGATGATGATCATATCAAGCACCCACAAGCCGCAAGCGGTCTGCTAAACGTAACGGCCACCCGGGTATTGAGCGATCAGAAGATCGACGAGCTAGCCCGCTCACACTCCTGCGAATCCGACCAGTAACACTTACCGTACAGTCCGGTCTCTTCGTCTGATACGTCGCATATCAAGTCTAGGGGTGGTAAACGTCAGACCCCAATAACCCGATAAGTCGTGCCGATGTGAGGCTCATAACGGGTCGAGAAACTACTGGTAACACTTACCAGCAAATCTCTGATCAGCCCTGGCCAGGGACTTCCCTGCTACGGCCAATCGAGCACAGCGCAACATCTACCCCCAATACCGGGAGAGACGAAACCCCTCCTATCGCTCATTGCCTCCATGTGACTCGGGACTGTACCCAAAGACCACCGTTTTGCACGCCCTCATGGACGTGGTAAGGTGGAGATCAAAGCACAGTGGGAATCACACAAGACTCTATGACGATCTCGGGTCTACAGACTAACCTGTACAAGTGTCACCTGAGAACTGCCATCTGACGTGAGGTATAATACCATCTGGGAGTTCTCGGCGAGTCCGTCCAGTGTACTCAGTCTCCACTGAGCACCCGTATACCATCTCTGATGTCAAACACCAATGGATATGGGATCATCCATCGCCCATCACATGGGTCGAGAAGCGTATACGCTAGTCTACTCTGGTATATCGATGCCCCGTCTCGATACACCCACGACTAGGGACCTTGAAGGATGTACTTATGGACTACCATGTCCCCACTAGTATGATCTGCATCATAGTCCAGGTAGTCAAGTACAAATCCTAAGGGCTTTACCAACATGTAACTATAAGACAGTATAAAGAGACTAGTGTACATGTTAAGATAAAGAGCAACCAGATAGCATACTATCATGTCGAGCAAGAAAGTCATCTCTATATATGTCCAAGCATCCAATATAATATACATAATTTGTACAATACTGGCCTCTAGGGCATACATACAACTAACAATCTCCCACTTGCACTAGGGCCAGCTGCTGTAGTATCTCATACCGAGCATCCCGAAGAGTCTCTCAAACTGTATCTGGGGAATGGCCTTCGTGAGTGGATCCGCCGTGTTGTTCTTCGTGTCAACTCTCCTGACCTCGATCTCCCGGCGATCAACTATCTCCCGGATCAGGTGATACCGCCTCAGAATATGCCTGGACCGCTGATGGGACCTGGGTTCCTTGGCCAAAGCCACCGTTCCATTGTTATCGCAATACAAAGGTATTGGACGCTCAATGGATGGAACCACTCCAAGTTCAGTAATGAACTTCTTGATCCAGACAGCCTCTTTGGCAGCATCGTTGGCAGCGATGTATTCAGCCTCCATCGTCGAGTCTGCCACGGTTTCCTGCTTGGAACTCTTCCAGCTAACCGCCCCTCCGTAAAGGGTAAAGACAAAGCCCGACTGCGACTTAGAGTCGTCCTTATCACTCTGGAAGCTCGAATCGGTAAAGGACTCCACTTGGAGTTCTCCGTTACCATACACCAAGAACATATCTCTAGTCCTTCGTAAGTACTTGAGAATGCTCTTCACAGCTGTCCAGTGACTCTCTCCAGGATCAGCTTGATACCTGCTCACTACACTTAGTGAGTATGCTACATCGGGTCTGGTACATAGCATCGCATACATGATAGAGCCTACTGCAGAAGTATAGGGTATCCCTTGCATGCGAGCTCTCTCCAAATCAGTCTTGGGAGACATCTCTTTGGAGAGAGTGACTCCAGAGATCGTGGGTAAGTTCCCACGCTTGGACTCTTCCATAGTAAACCTCTTTAGTATGGTGTCAATGTACCTGGATTGGGACAATCCCAAAATCCGTTTGGATCTATCTCTATAGATCCTAATTCCCAATATGCAGGAGGCATCACCAAGATCTTTCATTGAGAATCTTTGTGATAAGAAGAGCTTGACCGATTGCAGCATAGGAATATCATTTCCTATCAAGAGTATGTCGTCTACGTACAATACGAGGAAGACAACCTTACTCTCTGCCACCTTCTTGTAGATACAAGGTTCATCTGGATTTTTGACGAAATCAAACTCTTTGACAACGACGTCAAAGCAGATGTTCCAACTCCGCGATGCTTGCTTTAATCCATAAATGGATTTAAGAAGCTTGCACACCTTCCCGCTGCTCCCACTGTCTACGAAGCCCTCTGGCTGAGTCATGTACACGCACTCTTCTAAATCACCATTTAGAAAGGCGGTCTTAACATCCATTTGCCAGATTTCGTAATCATGATAAGCAGCGATGGCAAGCATGATCCGGATGGATTTAAGCATAGCCACTGGAGAAAAGGTCTCGTCATAGTCCACACCTGGTCTTTGACGAAAACCCTTTGCTATAAGTCTAGCTTTGAAAGTCTCTACTTTCCCATCTACACCAAGTTTCTTCTTGAAGATCCACTTGCTCCCAATGGGTTTTACCCCTTCAGGAGCAACTTCCAAAGTCCATACTTTGTTGGTGTACATGGATTCCATCTCGGACCGCATAGCATCCAGCCATTTCACTGAGTCCCTACTCGTGATGGCCTGCTCGAAGCTAGTTGGGTCATCATCCTCCATGATGCAATCCTCGCTCCCACCGTCCATGAGAAAACCGTAGTATCTCTCAGGTTGGCGAGGAACCCTACTAGATCGGCGGAGTGGCTGGGGTTCATCGGGAACTACGGAATCCTTTGGTTCCACCAGATCTTCTGTTGTAGCTTCTGCAGCTGGAACCTCTTCCAGTTCTACCTCATGACCACTAATCTCTTTTTCAAGAAATTCCTTTTCTAAAAAGGTGGCATGCCGAGAAACAAATACTCTTTGTTCCTCAGGGTGGTAGAAGATATACCCTTGAGAATTCTTGGGATATCCTACAAATTTGCATAGAACAGACCGTGCCTCGAGTTTGTCCGGATTTTGTCGTTTGACATAGGCTGGACAACCCCATATCTTAACATAGTTAAGACATGGTCTCTTCCCTTTCCATATCTCATATGGAGTGGTAGGCACAGATTTGGTGGGGACCATATTCAATAGATGTATGGCTGTCTCAAGCGCATACCTTCAGAAGGAAATAGGTAACTCAGCTGTGCTCATCATAGAGCGCACCATATCTAATAGGGTGCGGTTCCTCCGTTCTGATACACCGTTGTGCTGTGGTGTATATGGAGGAGTCAGCTGAGAGAGAATCCCATTCTCTTTTAGGAAGTCCAGGAATTCATTGCTCAAGTATTCACCTCCTCGATCAGATCGAAGGATTTTAATACTTTTTCCGGTTTGGTTTTCGACTTCTTGTTTATATTCTCTAAATTTCTCAAAAGCTTCAGACTTGTGTCTTATCAAGTACACATGTCCGTATCTTGAGAGATCGTCAGTGAATGTAATGAAGTACGAAGAACCATCCCTGGCATGTGTAGACATTGGACCGCATACATCACTATGTATCAGTCCCAAGAGTTCGGTAACTCTTTCTCCGTGTCCCGTAAACGGAGTTTTGGTCATCTTGCCTTTGAGACATGACTGGCAAGTGTCATAAGATGAAAATTCAAACGGATTTAAATATCCATCTTTATGCAACTTAGCTAGTCGTGTCGCATTGATGTGACCCAGTCTACAATGCCACAAGAAGGATTCATTGAGTTCAGAACTCTTCCTCTTGTGTGTGTTTGTTATGCTCAGGACTGTTGATTGATTTAGAACATAAATGCCATTGCATAACGTGCCTGATCCAACCAACTTTTGGTTATGGAAAATGTTCATAACATTGTCCTGTAATACAAAATTATATCCCTCTTTACTTAATAAAGAAACCGATATAATGTTGCATATCAGGTTCGGCATGTAATAGCATTCGTTCAGAACCAATGTATTACCAGTTGGTAATACAAGGTGATATTCCCCGACAGTCTCAGCTGCAACAATTGCACCATTTCCAACTCTAATGTCTTTATCACCTTCTCCAAGTTCTCTACCTTTCCTTAGCCCATGTAACTGATTACATATATGGGATCCCGACCCGGTATCCAATACCCAGGACGTAGAGCAAATAGAGAAACAGTTCTCAGTAACGAACACACCCGAAGAAAATGCATCAACATGTACTTTCTTCATTCGGGTGGCATGGGAATCCTGGTATTCCCCTATATCCTGTTCATTCATATAACTCTTATAGGAAAGAACGGAACCAACGTTCCCCAGCACAGTATAACATGCGGGTTCGGTCAATACATCCATATTATTATCTTGATTAAGGCATGAACTGGTCGCTACCTGGAGAGAGAGAGAAGAAAACACTTTAGCGTATGCTCGTGCAAGATCAGATTGGTTATTATCTTATCTAATCAGGATGGCTCCCACTGCTTTTTATCAAATCTTCCTCCAAACCCTAAAAGGAAAGACTAGCCGGGATTAATTACACACTACAAGTTCGCCAATCTTTCAGCCAGGCCAGTGTCGGTACTTTGAGGGAGGTCCCCCGTGCTTTCGCACGAACTTAATTAATGTAAACCTCGTTTTCCCAGAGGCGTAACCTCGTTAACACCTTTATAGACACCTACTTGATCGGCTAATTGTAATGTGTAAAACTCTCCCAGGAGTAACTCTTACTCGCAGTGGGTATCGGGATCCAACTATCTCATAGAAGGTATGCAATCTCATTGCAAATTTCAACACTTGAAATTCCCGATAATGCTTTTGCCCCTAGTGTGCTATGACCTTGACGAAAGCCAACAAACCACAGCCCGCTAGTCAAGTTCAACCCGTACATTTCTTGACTGAATTAAACCCACCCGCACGACCCTTGACGAAAGCCAACAAAGCCGTATGACTACCCTAATCCATGTTGGAGATAGTGCCCTCAGAGTCAATTATTAGGTCACAGGTACGTGATTGTAATGATTGAGGGAGGACCTATCCCGGTAGGACAGTCTTACTCGAGATGATAGTATGCTATCTGGTTTACCTTTATCATCGTGTACTGTTTTAAGTGACATGACACCTCGCTATTACACGTTGATAGAGCCCCTAGGATTCTTGCTTGACCACCAGCAGTATGAGGGCGATCATATAAGTGGGAGCTGGGGGTCTACAAGCTTATCCTTAAAAGGTCCCTAGTCGTGGGAGTTTCGAGACTGGGCATCGATACTCCATTAGTAGACTAGTGTATACAGTCGAGACCCCGACGAGGGGCGGTGGCCGGTCTCACAAGCCACTGGTGTCAGTTGGATCACCTAAGATGTATACAGGTGCTCATTGGGTTATGAGTACACCGGACAGGACTCGCCGGGAACATGCTAGTTGGTCATATACCAGACGTCAGATGGCAGTTCCCTGGTGACATGTGTGCAGGTTAGTTCATCGACCTGGGGATCGTCATTTGTCTCGTATGAGTTCCCACTGTACTTTGATTACTACCCTACCACGGCTCAAAGGAGTCGTGCAAACAGGTTTTAGTTGGGTACAGTCCCGAGCCACATGGAGGCAGTGAGCGTATCTTCAGGGGTTCGTCTCTCCCGGTATTGGGGGTGAGGTCGTGCTGTGTCTAGGAGAGCCATTACACAAAGTCCTTGGCCAAGGCAAGGAGATTTACTGGTAGGTATTCCAGTAGTATCTCAGGGTGTTCTGGGCTACACTCCGACACGACTTGTACCGCTTTTGGGGGTCTGACTTTTACCAACCCCCTAGGCCCGCCATGCGATACTCATAGACGAACGGACCGGACTGGACGGATATTGTCACTGACAGGCTCAGTAGGGTGTCAGGATGAGTTCGCTCATCGACGTCCCTTTTAGTCAATAGCTGGTGGCCCGTTACGTATTGGCTTATACCTCTGACGTGCTAGTGGTTAAATCCACAGCCATTGTATTGACGAGTCTTTAGAGTCCCCCACACTTTCAGTTACTCAGCTTTCGGGCGAAACGCTGTAGAGGCCGTATGGAGATATGGCAGGGTCCGATCAGATACGTGCGGTATTGCACGGATCAGGATCGGACGGTTTGTACTGGTAGCCGTATGGTTATATGGCAGGGTTCGATCAGATACGTGCGGTATTGCACGGATCAGGATCGGACGGATATTACTAGCCGGCTTTGGTTTAAGCCGGTCCTAGTTCAGTACAGTGTAGATTCTGTCTTTTTGCATTTGTATCCGGACGGAATACAGATGCGGGTGTGTATGCACAGTATCGGGGTTTTTCCTGTAATTTATTACGGGACCAGTTTTCTGGAGTTGCCAGTTTGCATTCCGTTCCGGCCAGTTTTCCTTTGTTCTTTCCCGGCCGGACTTTTCCGATGGAGGGGGTTATTTGCAATTGTGCAAATAACACTTTGTGGAGGGTTTTATTGCATAATGATTGATTATGATAGCTTTCATTTCTTTGCACCTTGACTTGCTTTTACTTGTGATTGGAAAGGGTATGGTTTGAAAAAGGTGCAAGCATGGTTGATGTTTTCTTGTCCCTTGATGTGGTCACCTCTTCTCATCTCCTACACTCACCTCCCTTATTGCTTCATATTCTTTCCTCCTCCATTTTCCAAGTTCATAAGTTTTTTTCATGGTTGAGTGAGAAGAAGAAAAGAGAAGGAGAGAGCTTCATCCTTGAGAGTGTTTTTCATTCTTGATCTCTTTTCATGCCAAGAAAAATGAAAGCACCATTTTTCATACCTTCATTCCTCCATCTTCAAAAGGCAACCAAAACCCCAATGAGACATAGACCCTACACATCCTACAGCAAACCTTGGGCATGTCGAGTTGCCGGCTTCATGCCCGAGTTGCCTCGGTATAGAGGCGGGAGCCCGTAAAAGTACCCGGCTTCGTGGTGCCCTTTCCGACGAGGAGGAGACGGACGGAGATCCCGCGAGGAAATCGGAGTGGAGATGAAGACCGGAGGACTCGGATCAGTCGGTATATCTCTTCCCTTTCTTGTTAGTAGCGTAGACTTGTTAATGGTTACGATCCGGAGTTTAGTGCGCGGTGGTGCCGGTTTGCAAAGTCCGCAAAAATTTAAAGTTTATCACCGCTTCCGCATTCCGGCGTCGGATTGACGTCCGGGGCGCCGCCGTGCACTTACAGTGGTATCAGAGCCTCCCCATTAACTTATTCTAGCTTTGTGAAATGTGTTTTTCAGTTCCGATCGATCGAAATGTCCAAAAACCCGTATTTGCTCACGACAGTTTTCTGTTGAAATTTTTTGGTCTCGAAATTTTTTTCAGGTTGTATAAAAGCACTGTACAGGAAAACTTAAGACCTCTGTAAAAATCCGACACCATGATCTTCCAACCTGAGCGCGGAAGCGCGGCCAAAACCACCTTCTGGCCGCGCTTCCGCCGCAGTGTAGACGAGTCAATGGGCCGGATTTTTTCAGTGGGCCTCTGGAATTATTTTTGGGGTTTTTGAACATTAAAATTGGGCCCAGATTTTCTTTAACTGCTACAGTTTTGTTTTGGGGCCCACTTGTTAATATTCGATCGGTCGGATATTTTAAACACATTTTTCACAGTATTTACATTATATCTGCGACCGTGAATGTCACTTGATCGGTAAATCCGGTCTAACTGCTATAGCCCGGTTAGACGGATTTGCGAACGTGACTTTCACGTTGATGTTCTATGTATTTGCTGTGTTGTTGCGGATCGGTCGTGGGGATAGCCTGGATGCAATACTAGTACAGTTGTGGTTGTATTATGTACATTTGATATTGCGGGGCGAGCGTCCGACATGTGGACTGCCGTCACTGCCTGATTGTATTATTTATTTTGGGGCACGGCCTGGTTGCGGTCGATGTACCCGGTGTATGTATATTTTACTTTCTGTACTAGGATTGCCCCGAGGAGGGGTGCACGGATAGCCGGGTTCTGGAGGGCAACAAGCCCGCATCTCATGGCATTGAGACGGAGGGGGCTTCACTCTAGGATTGGCGGGCTATTCGCCGCACTCGTAGGGGGTACAGGTTGACCCAGGAGGGGTACCCAAGTTACCGGATTCCGTGAAGTGCTGGGTGGTCCATTCATGGTGCTGAAGGGGGCTGCCTCGCTTTAGGTTTTGGCGGGTGACTTGCCGCGCCCGTAGGGGTCTAGGATTTCATTGCACAGGCTATCCACACGACCAGGGGAACGTCGGGTTTCAGCGGTTCTGTGAAACCCGGGGATCCCAGATATCTGTATTGTTTCTGTGATGCTGTTCATTCTCTGTGATGTTGCATTTTATTCACGCCTTGAGCGAATATAATATATTGGTATATATATTAGTAGATGTTGTATATGTTTTTCATCCGCGCTAGTCCAGTCCCCGCTCTGCCGTTAGTAAGCTAACCTAACGGGTGATGACGGGACCCAGTGGCGAATGCGGATGGCATATACGTACGTCAGTATATTTTCGTTCTTTTTGGTGTGATCAATTGATGGGACTGCATTGATTCGGATCAATGCAAAGTTAAAAATAAACCTAATCTGATGTTGTTGGAACATTTTTTTCAAAAAGCTGTTATTGCAAGGACGTTCACTTTTGTTTTGCATCGTGGTATTCATTTGGAATATCCTGCTCCTCAGTCGACGAGGCAAGGGCCAAGATCCCTTCACCGGGAGTGACCCTTTGGACAAAAAGTTTGCGTCAGGGCATTAACTTCACTATAGCCGATTACTTTTGCTTTGCACCGTGGTATTCATTTGGAATATCCTGCACCCCATTCTACGGGGAAAGAGCCGAGATCCCTTCACCGGGAGTGACCTCTTTAGCAACGGTTTTCGTCACTATATTTTTAAAAGCTATCCGTTCCTTCGACGATATCAAGTTCATTACGTTAAAGGTTTTCGCCAGAAACCATTCGTAGCCCTCCGTCGTTTCATATGGGTGGTCAATAGTATTCAAGCTGTGTATGTTGGCCAAAGTCAAGGCACAGTGATTGGTAGCTATTGGGGTATTCATATGCAGCATAGATAGATGCGTTGGTTTGGGACAGTCGTGCTGCCATTTTGGCCAAAGTCAAGGGTATGTACGGGTGGATTCAAATTAACCTGGAGAATGACGGGCAGAACTTGACATGTGACTTATGATATGTTGGCCAAAGTCAAGGTCATAAGAGCATGGGGCAAAAATCTCATCGGGAGTTTCAAAAGTACTGAAACTTGCCAGATATGCGCATACCTTCTGGAGTGTGATACCGTGAGCGGATTCCGTCACGTTATCATGCGATGATAGTTGGATCCCGATTCCCACTGATGAGTTAGTTTACTCCTCGGGTAACCCAGACTAATTCTTCTTTCAGGTTTGGAGGAGAATTTGAGGTACAGTGGGAGGATTCCAGATTAGATAAATTGGTAACCATTCTGATCTAGGTTAGAGTGCACGCTGAGTGTTTCTTTTCTCTCTCTCTCTGGCAGCAACCATTTGACCCGACCCTAAGACTTTGACTCAGTGACCAAGTTGACCGAACCTTCTTAAACACTGGCTTTTGGATTGTCAGAGTTGCAGACCTCATTGCCACTCCTACTTTTACCCTTTTCTCCAGGACACCCCGTATTACTACGAACGTCCACTTCCATTGGACAAAACCATCGTATGGTTAGATACGAACTCGAAGGAATTTATTCGAGGATGGTTTCCGGTTCTGGAGAAAACGGATAGGATTATTCAGTTGTCTTTTCCTTTTACCCTCTCTCAGGTTACGAGTACTCCTTGGTTTAGGGGTAGTACACCTATTACGCAAATTGGATTGTCTTCTTCCAAACCTTAGGCTGGTGCCGACCGGTAGGGAATGAAGAAAACCAATTAGCATAACGATGGTGTGCAGAAGGTATTAAGTTCAGACAAAGCAAGGGATTAGTAAGAGGGCAAAGTAAATTGCAACAGATATTCACGACCAAACCAAATATTTCGTTACCACTCCCACATCACCTTTGTATTTCTCCAGGACACTCCGTATCACTACGAAGATCCACAGTTTATTTGGATACTCCATCGTATGGTTATATACGAACTCGAATGGAACTTGTTCCAGTTCGGGGATGGATTCTGGTCCAGGAGAAATAGGAATAAAGTACATTCAGGTGTCTTTTATCTTCACCTTCTCTCGCGTTGCGAGTGCTCCTAGGGTTAGGACAGTACACCCTTTATGCTTATTGGATAGTCCTCTTCCAAACCATAGGCTGGTGCCGAACGGTAGGGAAGGAAGAAAACCATTTGGCCTAATGGGTGTGCAGAAGGTAATGACTAAAGACATATGAAGGGATTTGGAGAGGTGGCAAAGAACTATACGGTTACAGTCGTGAATCTGGAAGAGGCATTACTAGGAATACCAGAATACCCCATCGGAACATTTCAATGTTTCAGTTTCACTGTGTAATGTTAAAGGAAAACTGATTTCCCGATTAGATACTTACTCCAGGGTATGTATTTACCAGGTACGATTCTCACATCTGTATAGTTTTACAGATGATGAGTGGGAGTAAGTTATTGGGAATTGGGTGATCATCCTCATTATATCGGGATTCGTTGTAATCGGTGATATTTGAGGAAATCACCTGGGCTGTTTGCCGGTTGGCAAATATTTGGTTTTGAATATCCGCTGTTATGCACCAATTTCAAATTGATATATCTGTACGTCTATTTTCATATAGTGAGATATACCTTTATGAAATTATGTCTACGACATTTACCTATATCAGTGGATGGTTAGGTAAGGAGCATTAAACAACGGTGTAATTCTTCATAACCAAAGGTACGGTTTTCAACCTACGACACACAATGAATGAGTTATCAGACTCAAGGGACGTATACAGAGTATTGTATGTTGTCCAGGGTCCATCAGGACAGAGGGGTAGGTCCTCGTACTATATTCGGTTTACTTATGACTTCTCTAGTGTTTAGACAGGTGTTTCGTGGAAACACAGGGTCCGAATTTTGAGAAGTTATAGGTATTTGAATAGAGTAGAGAACCAGGTGTAGCAAGTATCGGGATTCTTCAAAGAGATCGAAGATGTAGATACTTGTGTACGGTATTCAGTTGATAGTAATGATTTAAGAGATCTTGCTTCTCTTTCAGGTTACTCATGATTGGAAGCATTCCTAAGTTGAGTAACGCTGATCGGCCTCCTTCCATTTAGTTGACATGCGCTGGGGACAGCTGCATGATTTGAATCTGGTTCAATTAAATCAGTGCCTCTGTTTCTATATTGGATATAGAACAGTTCATATCTTAACGATGTTAAGGTACGGGGAGTTGTCCGGTTTATGATTAAAACCAGACACTGGACAACTCAAGGCACGTTTCTGTAATGGCTGTTTGTGGGTTGACCCAGGCTATGACGAGGGTTGACTTTCTACCATCTGGATGAACAATAGCGATATTGTTCTAGACTCGCCACAGTTTTATTAAAAATGGATTTTTTCAGAAAACAGTTGTGGGAGTATGGTAGAACTGGAAGTGATTCCAGAACCACAAACGATTACTGAAGATTTGATAAGGAACCTAAAGATTCAATCTGGATTGACATTCCATTGGCCACTCCGCAGATAAGGTGGGTAACTTCAGGCACCCAAGAGGTACTACGGTAGCCTCAAGGACGGTGACAGGGAAGTTCTTGTTTACCCACAATTACCATTGCTGTTGTTCCAGACTGTGAGACCCGGCAGGAGGATGAGTATAGCGTCATTCTAAACTTGCTTTAGAAGTGCACGTGTATATGACTCTGCCAGAGGGTTGCCATAGTCAGTGGGAGCAGCGGAAGCATTGGTGGACAGGTAGCTTATGTCTATTTATAGACTAAAGCAGATGTAGCGGAGATAGATCATCTATTTCTGACGTGACAGTCGTGGGTTTGACTTCATCAGAATAGGGGTGGATCTATTGAGAAGGTAGTAGGGTGTGATGTCATGGTATCTGGATGACATACACAGAATAGGAAAAGAAACTCCTATACAACAATCGGTTATACTTTGGTCGTCACACAGTTGTTTCTCCACAAAGGAAATGGATTTTATATCAGACATACTGGTTACTAGATCTATGGCTTTAGATCTAGATTTGGGTAGTCTCCCAATCTGGGTACTTAGACAGCATTCTAAGGGTATTTAGAATGGACGACTCCTAGCACGGTAGTGTACCTGCAGGTAATGGAGTCACCCTCTCCAAAGGTGTCTTACAGACTAAAGGGGAGAGGGACGGGCATGATTGGCAGATCACTTGCTCAGGCAATTGAGTCAATCATGAGATGTCAAGTACCACACCAGATGTTGTTCTTGCACAAGATGCAATAAGTTGACATTGATCCAATCCTGGAGAAACAGTCGGAAGCAGTTTTAGAACATAAGTGAATGTTCTAGGGATATGATAACGACAGCCTCATTTGGGAGACAGTTATCATTCCAGGCTTCCAAGGTGACATGGACGACAAGGAGGTTGTCAGAGTTATAGTTTTCCTTCTGATGAGGGGCAGTATTTTGGACAGGTGGTCCAAGGCAATACTGAGGGAGGCATGGCGCGCAGGATACTGATTAAGTTCAGTTGTCGATACAGTCTAAGAAGTTTGGATTTGGAGTTCATTTATGAGCTAGGTCCCATCAGACATCCAGACACGTTCTAAGATATGTATTACTCTTTTCGGGAGATGGCTTTCTCCGCGAACTTGAGATTTAGAGAGATATAGAAAGAAACAACTAAGCGGATCCACTCACTGAGGCTATTCCTCGAACGCAATAGTTCCGCAAACGAGCTTTGTGAGACTGACTAGTAGAGGAGTTGGATGTTCGGTATCACACGGGCTGTGAGTATGCGACATCGTAATAATTAGCCTTGAGTGCAAGTGGGAGATTGTTGGAGATAGTGCCCTCAGAGTCAATTATTAGGTCACAGGTACGTGATTGTAATGATTGAGGGAGGACCTATCCCGGTAGGACAGTCTTACTCGAGATGATAGTATGCTATCTGGTTTATCTTTATCATCGTGTACTGTTTTAAGTGACATGACACCTCGCTATTACACGTTGATAGAGCCCCTAGGATTCTTGCTTGACCACCAGCAGTATGAGGGCGATCATATAAGTGGGAGCTGGGGGTCTACAAGCTTATCCTTAAAAGGTCCCTAGTCGTGGGAGTTTCGAGACTGGGCATCGATACTCCATTAGTAGACTAGTGTATACAGTCGAGACCCCGACGAGGGGCGGTGGCCGGTCTCACAAGCCACTGGTGTCAGTTGGATCACCTAAGATGTATACAGGTGCTCATTGGGTTATGAGTACACCGGACAGGACTCGCCGGGAACATGCTAGTTGGTCATATACCAGACGTCAGATGGCAGTTCCCTGGTGACATGTGTGCAGGTTAGTTCATCGACCTGGGGATCGTCATTTGTCTTGTGTGAGTTTCCACTGTACTTTGATTACTACCCTACCACGGCTCAAAGGAGTCGTGCAAACAGGTTTTAGTTGGGTACAGTCCCGAGCCACATGGAGGCAGTGAGCGTATCTTCAGGGGTTCGTCTCTCCCGGTATTGGGGGTGAGGTCGTGCTGTGTCTAGGAGAGCCATTACACAAAGTCCTTGGCCAAGGCAAGGAGATTTACTGGTAGGTATTCCAGTAGTATCTCAGGGTGTTCTGGGCTACACTCCGACACGACTTGTACCGCTTTTGGGGGTCTGACTTTTACCAACCCCCTAGGCCCGCCATGCGATACTCATAGACGAACGGACCGGACTGGACGGATATTGTCACTGACAGGCTCAGTAGGGTGTCAGGATGAGTTCGCTCATCGACGTCCCTTTTAGTCAATAGCTGGTGGCCCGTTACGTATTGGCTTATACCTCTGACGTGCTAGTGGTTAAATCCACAGCCATTGTATTGACGAGTCTTTAGAGTCCCCCACACTTTCAGTTACTCAGCTTTCGGGCGAAACGCTGTAGAGGCCGTATGGAGATATGGCAGGGTCCGATCAGATACGTGCGGTATTGCACGGATCAGGATCGGACGGTTTGTACTGGTAGCCGTATGGTTATATGGCAGGGTTCGATCAGATACGTGCGGTATTGCACGGATCAGGATCGGACGGATATTACTAGCCGGCTTTGGTTTAAGCCGGTCCTAGTTCAGTACAGTGTAGATTGTGTCTTTTTGCATTTGTATCCGGACGGAATACAGATGCGGGTGTGTATGCACAGTATCGGGGTTTTTCCTGTAATTTATTACGGGACCAGTTTTCTGGAGTTGCCAGTTTGCATTCTGTTCCGGCCGGTTTTCCTTTGTTCTTTCCCGGCCGGACTTTTCCGATGGAGGGGGTTATTTGCAATTGTGCAAATAACACTTTGTGGAGGGTTTTATTGCATAATGATTGATTATGATAGCTTTCATTTCTTTGCACCTTGACTTGCTTTTACTTGTGATTGGAAAGGGTATGGTTTGAAAAAGGTGCAAGCATGGTTGATGTTTTCTTGTCCCTTGATGTGGTCACCTCTTCTCATCTCCTACACTCACCTCCCTTATTGCTTCATATTCTTTCCTCCTCCATTTTCCAAGTTCATAAGTTTTTTTCATGGTTGAGTGAGAAGAAGAAAAGAGAAGGAGAGAGCTTCATCCTTGAGAGTGTTTTTCATTCTTGATCTCTTTTCATGCCAAGAAAAATGAAAGCACCATTTTTCATACCTTCATTCCTCCATCTTCAAAAGGCAACCAAAACCCCAATGAGACATAGACCCTACACATCCTACAGCAAACCTTGGGCATGTCGAGTTGCCGGCTTCATGCCCGAGTTGCCTCGGTATAGAGGCGGGAGCCCGTAAAAGTACCCGGCTTCGTGGTGCCCTTTCCGACGAGGAGGAGACGGACGGAGATCCCGCGAGGAAATCGGAGTGGAGATGAAGACCGGAGGACTCGGATCAGTCGGTATATCTCTTCCCTTTCTTGTTAGTAGCGTAGACTTGTTAATGGTTACGATCCGGAGTTTAGTGCGCGGTGGTGCCGGTTTGCAAAGTCCGCAAAAATTTAAAGTTTATCACCGCTTCCGCATTCCGGCGTCGGATTGACGTCCGGGGCGCCGCCGTGCACTTACAATCCAGTCGCATCATATGCAGCAGATAAACAGCACATAGCTACCGCACACTACACCTTGACGAAAGCCAACAAATGTAGCACGAATACTATATGTAATTTATCTGAAATGACGGAGGGCTACGACAGGTTTTCTGAAAACCTATTGCGTAATGAACTTGATATCGTTGTAGAATCAAATGAAGTTTTTGAAATGGAGTGATTTTGAGGCTTTTCTAGTTTTGCTAAAGGAGTCATTCCCGATGAAGGGATCTCGGTCCTTTCCTCGTCGAATGAGGTGCGGGATATATCATATATATCGCTGTGCAAAGCAAAAACCCAAAAGCAGTCAAAAGCAAACCGAGTGTGTAGCATCTGCCAGTTATTGCTAAAGGAGTCACTCCCGGTGAAGGGATCTCGGTCCTTTCCTCATCGAATAAGGTGCGGGGTATATCATATATACCGCTGTGCAAAGCAAGAACTGTAGCTACCTGTTTTATTTTAAAATTCGATTCTACAACATCTTAGGTTTCTTATCTTTCATTAATCACATTAATGAAGTCCCATCATTTAAATACCTAAACATCACAGATAGATATGACGTACACTTATGCCATCCGCATTCGCCTCGATGTCCTCTCGTGCACCGTTAGGTTAGGTAACTAACGACAGAGCAGGGCAGGGCTAGCGCGGGTGTAAAACATAAGTAACGTCTATATAATATATCGTATATACTATATACTATATCCATCACAGAGTCACAACACAGATATCGCAGTAGAATAAACATATGAAATATTGGATATACTAGGACGTCCGTGTTTTCAATACGAGCAAGTATAAAACACGGATTCCACGGTCGTGATGAATAGCCAATCCCACACCCCTAGACCCCTACGAGAGCGGCAAGCAACCCTGCCAATTCTAGGGTTAGGAGACCCGGACTCGACTCCTCGAGTTGGTCTCCCACTGGACCCCAGAACCCGGTTACTTGTGCTCCCCTCCTTGGGTCTATCCTAGTGCAGAAAAGTAAATAATATACAAAGGGTGACAACTCCTGCAACCTGGAAGTGCCCCGAATAAAAGAATATTACATACAAGTTTTTACATGAATGAAAATGAAAAACACTCATCTCACATAAAAACCCCCGGCTATTCAAACACGACAATCCAATATATCATATCCAGCAACACATAACATCACATGTCATTTACGTAAGTAAATGTGCGCATCCCAATTGTCGTTGACATATAGCAACGAAACCGGCGATATCACATATTACACTTACGGTCACAGAAAAGAAAGTGTAAAACTACAACAATTGGAATCCGCAACTACTTTAGACATCACATGCCTAACAGTTATAAACCCCGCATTTTAGTCTCATTATCGAAAACACTTTTCAATATAAAGTGAAACTAAACCGCTAGATTTATAACATTCACTCAGTTATCACATAACTGTTTGTGAATTCCAATTATTGTATCACATTCCAGATAAACAGAAAATGTTAAACTTTCTGATCGAACAGTCGAATACCCAAGTTTTCCCGATACAGCTCAACACATGAAATAAGTCTAATAACATTCAGTTCGTGCCTCAGTACCGACGGTCCAGCCGTAGAAGGGTCAAGCCAACGCCTCACATATGGCACGCCGTACTGCCCCAAACCCGAAGGTTCAAAGGGCAGTTCAAGACGGTCACATAATCGAGTTAAGGTTTGTTGTCTTCTAGAGGGTCCATCGCGTTACTTGCACTACTTAGAACGTCGTTAAACTACGGAAAAATCCAACACTTGGAAATTTCCCGACAGGGGAAAAATTGGGTATTTATATCCGGTCGAACTTTTTAACATATTCTAAAATTTATCCGGAAAGCCACAAAGACGAAATTTGATACCCCGATCGAAACACCGAATCCCCAAAGCATCCCAGAAAATTCAACTCTTGAATAATTATTAAAAATTCCCAGAAGACTCAGCACTACACTACATGAATTACTGTGCAAGCCACGTGCTGTAAATCATTAAACTGGCCGCGGAACCGCCGCTATTTCTATAGTGGAGGCCGCGGATCCGCGCCTGTATTGGGGATTTATCAGCACGTGTTTCACAGTAACTCACTATATTCCCTGCTGAATTTTTTGGCAACTTTTAATCTGGAAAAATCCACGTTTTCAGAAAAAGTACAGAGAGCATGTTTGTAATGGGTTTTCGGGTTCGTTCGGACTTCAAACTCCGTCTGGACTTCGCCTAAGGCTCTAGCTAGGCTCTGATACCAGTGAAAGGTTCCTAAGCACCCTATAGAGGTCTCACAAGGCATCGAACATGCCAAATTTAAAAAATATGGTGCCGAGAAACCCTAGTTAACGGATCGTTGCTAGATGTCTAGGCGAAATATAAAACTAGTTAACTATTTAACTATAGGTTAGATACTACAACCTTTGTAGATCCGGATTTCCACCTCCTTAGCTCCACGTGGTCATGCTCTCGCTGTCCATCATGAATCCTCGACTCATTCGTCGGCTTCATCGGAAAATCGGACGAGCAAGGTCGTCGGCTTCGTGTCAAAGACGATCTACGTCGAGGTTGCACTAGTTCAAGCTCCGACTTCACAAACTTGTGAAACTTGTGAAGAAAACACCCAAAACAACTTGGCAAGAGGTAGAGGGTGAAGAAATAGGAGGTGGGTTCACTTTAGAATTGGATTTTGCTCACTTGTGCTCAAGTTGCCATTGATGTAGCAAGCTTGAAGAAGAAGAAGAAGATGAAGCTTGTTATGATAAGTTGTATTGAAAATTAATAATAAATCAATACTTATCATAACAATAGCTAGGGTTAAGTGTAGAGAATAAACCATGGTCAAATGAGTGGGTTAGGGTTAAACATGAGGACAAGAATGGTTGCATAAGTCAAGGGTTCTTGAAGCTTCAACATAAAACAAGAAATGCCACCATTCTCCTCCAAATCTTTATCCAAATAAATGAATAAACAATTAAATGAATAAATGCATAAATAAAACCCTAATCTCAAGTTAACTATGGTTTAATTCCATACACTTAACAATATGGTCAAGTATCATCAAACATGATACATAAAAGTGCACAAAAGTATATCACATATACAATGTGCAAATCAAGTGAGAAAAATCCGTTTAAAGTGAACCTATACTAGTTAATGCAAAGTAATATATCAAATATATAATTATACATTAAATCATTAAATCAACACTTGATTCAATGATCCGGTCATGTCGCACATAACCGACTAGTATGCAATGCATCGATTTATCGAATCAATGATTCGATAACTAGGTCATATCTCATATAACCAATCAAAACATTAATCGCGAGAATCATATACGGTATCACATACACGCATCATTCTCGGTCCCGCACATATCTCATATGCACTCCTATTTCGTTTCGCTTGAGCTAGGAAACCTCTGTGTAGGACTCTAAAGACTCGTCAATACGCCGGTAGCAGATGATGATCATATCAAGCACCCACAAGCTGCAAGCGGTCTGCTAAACGTAACGGCCACCCGGGTATTGAGCGATCAGAAGATCGACGAGCTAGCCCGCTCACACTCCTGCGAATCCGACCAGTAACACTTACCGTACAGTCCGGTCTCTTCGTCTGATACGTCGCATATCAAGTCTAGGGGTGGTAAACGTCAGACCCCAATAACCCGATAAGTCGTGCCGATGTGAGGCTCATAACGGGTCGAGAAACTACTGGTAACACTTACCAGCAAATCTCTGATCAGCCCTGGCCAGGGACTTCCCTGCTACGGCCAATCGAGCACAGCGCAACATCTACCCCCAATACCGGGAGAGACGAAACCCCTCCTATCGCTCATTGCCTCCATGTGACTCGGGACTGTACCCAAAGACCACCGTTTTGCACGCCCTTATGGACGTGGTAAGGTGGAGATCAAAGCACAGTGGGAATCACACAAGACTCTATGACGATCTCGGGTCTACAGACTAACCTGTACAAGTGTCACCTGAGAACTGCCATCTGACGTGTGGTATAATACCATCTGGGAGTTCTCGGCGAGTCCGTCCAGTGTACTCAGTCTCCACTGAGCACCCGTATACCATCTCTGATGTCAAACACCAATGGATATGGGATCATCCATCGCCCATCACATGGGTCGAGAAGCGTATACGCTAGTCTACTCTGGTATATCGATGCCCCGTCTCGATACACCCACGACTAGGGACCTTGAAGGATGTACTTATGGACTACCATGTCCCCACTAGTATGATCTGCATCATAGTCCAGGTAGTCAAGTACAAATTCTAAGGGCTTTACCAACATGTAACTATAAGACAGTATAAAGAGACTAGTGTACATGTTAAGATAAAGAGCAACCAGATAGCATACTATCATGTCGAGCAAGAAAGTCATCTCTATATATGTCCAAGCATCCAATATAATAAACATAATCTGTACAATACTGGCCTCTAGGGCATACATACAACTAACAAAAAATGTTTAACATTTTATTTTTGTTCTGCCTGTTAGGCCTTTGTTTAGGCTCTGCCCTTTTAATAATACCAAGCATTGGGCTCTGACATTCTTTGTTTCATATTGAATGCATAGCATTTATCAGAACAAAGCATGTTCTGACAGCGCGCCACGTGGCGCACTAGGCGCTTTGCGCCAGTCAAAGAGCGTATTGCGCTTCTGTCGGTTAGTGCACACGAGGAAGACACGTGTCGCGCTCAGCGCTAAGGGCTAGTTTGTTAGCGCATTGCGCTTTTAATTTATGAGCGTGCTGCGCTTGTTTATGGATGCGCCAGTGAGTGACACGTGGCGCGCTTGGCGCTGAGCGCCAACCCAAGAGCGCAGTGCGCTGTTTCAGAAGCGCAAAGCGCAGATTGTGTCTCTGATTGACACGTGGCAGGCTTTGGCGCTGAGCGCCGGTCCAAGGAGCGTAAGGGCGCAGGTCATAAGTGCAAGGCACTTTCTAATAGCGCAAAGCGTATTTTGATCAATTTTAAGATCAAAGAACAAATTTATGTTCTTCTTAAAGGAGGCTTTTCCTCAAGATTCAAGAACAAAAGTTCTTGTTTAATAAAAAGGGCTCTGCCTTTATAGATCAAAAGATCTGTGAGTTAAGTATTTTACTTCTTTTTTTATTATTTTATGATTAGATCTTTTTTGATCTTTTCTTTTAAATCAAAAGACCTTGGTCTTTTTTATAGATCTGAGAACTTTTTAGAAGAGGTTTCTTCTTTTTACGAGATGATTTCATCTCTGTTGTTCAAGAATCAATTCTTTACCTTTAAAGATGAAGAAATGATCTTCTTTCTTCCAAAGGCTTGCCTTTCTTTCTCTTTGAGTTTTTTTTAAAGCTTGCAGAAGGTTTTTTCTTCTTTCAGACTTGGAGTCTTGGGGCTTTTGTTGGAGATAGTGCCCTCAAAGTCAATTATTGGATCACAGGCACGTGATTGCAATGATTGAGGGAGGACCTATCCCGGTAGGACAGTCTTACTCGAGATGATAGTATGCTATCTGATTTATCTTTATCATCGTGTACTGCTTTAGGTGACCTGACATGTCGCTATTACACGTTGATAGAGCCCTCTAGGATTCTTGCTTGACGACCAGCAGTATGATGGCGATCATATATGTGGGAGCTGGGGTCTATAAGCACATCCTTAAAAGGTCCCTAGTCGTGGGAGTTTCGAGACTGGGCATCGATACTCCATTAGTAGACTAGTGTATACAGTCGAGACCCCGACGAGGGGCGGTGGCCGGTCTCACAAGCCACTGGTGTCAGTTGGTTCACCTAAGATGTATACAGGTGCTCATTGGGTTATGAGTACACCGGACAGGACTCGCCGGGAACCTGCTAGTTGGTCTTATACCAGATGTCAGATAGCAGTTCCCTGGTGACATGTGTACAGGTTAGTTCATCGACCTGAGATCGTCATTTGTCTCATGTGAGTTCCCACTGTGCTTTGATTACTACCCTACCACGGCTCAAAGGAGTCGTGCAAACAGGTTTTAGTTGGGTGCAGTCCCGAGCCACATGGAGGCAGTGAGCGGATCTGCAGGGGTTCGTCTCTCCCGGTATTGGGGGTGAGGTCGCGCTGTGTCTAGGAGAGCCATTACGCAAAGCCCTCGGCCGAGGCAGGAGATTTACTGGTAGGTATTCCAGTAGTATCTCAGGGCGTTCTGGGCTACACTCCGACACGACTTGTACCGCTTTTGGGGGTCTGACTTTTACCAACCCCCTAGGCCCGACATGCGATGCTCATAGACGAACGGACCGGACTGTACGGATATTGTCACTGACAGGCTCAGTAGGGTGTCAGGATGAGTTCGCTCATCGACGTCCCTTTTGGTCAATAGCTGGTGGCCCGTCACGTATTGGCTAATACCTCTGACGTGCTAGTGGTTAAATCCACAGCCATAGTATTGACGAGTCTTTAGAGTCCACCACACTTACAGTTACTCAAGCTTTCGGGCGAAACGCTGTAGAGGCCGTATGGAGATATGGCAGGGTCCGATCAGATACGTGCGGTATTGCACGGATCAGGATCGGACGGTTTGTACTAGTAGCCGTATGGATATATGGAAGGGTTCGATCAGACACGTGCGGTATTGCACGGATCAGGATCGGACGGATTTTACTAGCCGGCTTTGGTTTAAGCCGGTACTAGTTTAGTACAGTGTAGATTTTGTCTCATTGCATTTGTATCCGGTCAGAATACAGATGCGGGTGTGTATGCACAGTATCGGGGTTTTCCTGTAATTTATTACGGGACCAGTTTTCTGGAGTTGCCAGTTTGCATTCCGTTCCGGCCGGTTTTCCTTTGTTCTTTCCCGGCCGGATTTTCCGATGGAGGGGGTAATTTGCGGTTTTGCAAATTACACTTTGTGGAGGATTTTCTTGCAAATGTATTTATCATGATAGCATCTTTTGATGCTATTCTTTTCCTTCATCTTTTCATGCTTTATTAAGATTGGATATGAGATGAAATTTGATGTGAGATTGTTATCATGATGTTTGGTTGTGGTCACCCTCCACCTTTTTCCTACACTCACCTTCCTTCTAAGGTTATGCTTCATATTCTTTCCTCCACCATTTTTTCTAGGATGATAAGTTTCTTTTCATACTCGAGAGAAGAAGGAGAGAGGATCATTTTCAAGAGGGAAAATTTGTTCATCTCATTTCATGCTAGAAAAATGCAAGCACCATTTTTCTTATCTTGATTCCTCCATCATCTTCAAAGGCAACAAACCCCAAATGAGACATAGCCTCTACACTACAGATTCTACAGCATATCTTGAGCATGTCGAGTTGCCGGCTTCATGCCCGAGTTGCCTCGGTATCGAGGCGGGAGCCCGTAAAAGACGCAGGCGATGTGGTGCCCTTCCGGCGAGGAGGCGACGATGTGGAGACAAGACTTTCCGCGGGAGATCGGGACGATGACGAGAAGACCGGAGGACTCGGATCACTCGGTATACTTCTCTTCCCATCTCTTGTTAGCTAGCATAGGTTAATGGTTAACGATCCGGGTTTTTATTGTCCGCGGTAGCGCCAGTTTCCAAGTAAGGAAAATTTTTGATTCCGCATTTTGGCCTCGGTAAGATGGCCGGGGCGCTGCCGTGGCGCAACATGGTATCAGAGCCACGCCATTAACCTTGCCTAGCTTGTTCTAATGCGTTTTGCTTATCCGATCGACCAAAATTCCAAAAAACTCATTTTTGTTCACATCAGTTTTCTGTTGGAATTTTTTGGTGTCAAAAAATTTTTCAGGTTGTAGAAAACTGGTGTACATGAAATTATAAGACCTTTGTAAAAATTCGACAGTTTCAGTCAATGACTTTAGCGCGGAACCGCGGCCAAACCCCCCCTTGGGCCGCGGTTCCGCCGCACTCTCATGTCTTCACTGCGTCAAAATTTTACAGTGGGCTTATGGGCTGTTTTTGGGGGTTTTGGGATATTAAATTTGGGCCCAGATCTTCTGTGACTGCTACAGTTTTACTTGGGGGACCACTTGTTAATAGTTTGATCGATCGGATATTTTTAAACACATTATTTCACAGTATTTACATTATATCTGCAACCGTGAATGTCACTTGATCGGTAAATCCCGTCTAACTGCTATAACCCGGTTAGATGGATTTGCGAACGTGATTTTCACGTTGATGTTCTATGTTTATGCTGTGTTGTTGCGGATCGGTCGTGGGGGATAGCCTGGATGCAATGCTAGTACTGTTTTGTTGTATTATGTACATTTGATATTGCGGGGCGAGCGTCCGACATGTGGACTGCCGTCACTGCCTGTTTGTATTATTCTTTTGGGGCACGGCCTGGTTGCGGTCGATGTACCCGGTGTATGTATATTTTACTTTCTGTACTAGGATTGCCCCACGGTGGGGTGCACGGATAGCCGGGTTCTGGAGGGCAACAAGCCCGCATCTCATGGCATTGGGACGGAAGGGGCTTCACTCAAGGATTGGCGGGCTATTCGCCGCACTCGTAGGGGGTACAGGTTGACCCAGAAGGGGTGCCCAAGTTACCGGATTCCGTGAAGTGCTGGGTGGTCCATTCACGGTGCTGAAGGGGGCTGCCTCGCTTCAGGTTTTGGCGGGTGACTTGCCGCACCCGTAGGGGTCTAGGTTTTCATTGCACAGGCTATCCACACGACCAGGGGAACGTCGGGTTTCAGCAGCGGCTCTGTGAAACCCGGGGCTTCCAGATATCTGTATTGTTCTGTGATGCTGTACATTTCTGTGATGTTGCATTTTTCCACGCCTTGAGCGAAATATAATATATTGGTATATATATTAGTAGATGTTGTATATGTTTTACATCCACGCTAGTCCAGTCCCCGCTCTGCCGTTAGTTAGCTAACCTAACGGGTGATGACGGGACCCAGTAGCGAATGCGGATGGCATATACATACATCAGTATATTTTCGTTCTTATTGGTGTGATCAATTGATGGGACTGCATTGATTCGGATCAATGCAAGTTAAAACAAACCTATTCTGATGTTGTTGGAACATTTTTCAAAAAGCTGTTATTGCAAGGACGTTCACTTTTGTTTTGCATAGTGGTATTCATTTGGAATATCCTGCTCCTCAGTCGACGAGGCAAGGGCCGAGATCCCTTCACCGGGAGTGACCCCTTGGACAAAAGTTTGCGTCAGGGTAATAACTTCACTATAGCCGATTACTTTTGCTTTGCATCGTGGTATTCATTTGGAATATCCTGCACCTCATTCTACGGGGAAAGAGCCGAGATCTCTTCACCGGGAGTGACCTCTTTAGCAAAGGTTTCGTCACTATATTTTTATAAAAAGTTGTGCAGTTCCTTCAACGATATCAAGTTCATTACGTTAAAGGTTTTTCGCCAAAAACCAGTCGTAGCCCTCCGTCATTTCAGATTGGTATTACTTAGTATTCGTGTTGCGTATGTCGTGCTTAGCCGAGGCGTAGTGTTCGGTAGCTATGTAGTGCTTTTCTGTTGCATGGATATGTGATTGGTTAGGACAGTCGTACGGTCATTTTGGCTCAGTCAAGGACTCGTGCGGGTGGGTCTAATGCAATCAAGATAATGACGGGTTGAACTTGACTAGGATCCTTTGATATGTTGGCTCAGTCAAGGTCACTTGGGTCCTAGGGGTAAAAATCACATCGGGAGTTTCAAAAGAACTGAAACTTGCCAGGCATGTGCATACCTTCTGGAGTATGGTGACGTGAGTGGATTCCGTCACGTTATCATGCGATGAGAGTTGGATCCTGATTCCCACTGATGAGTTGGTTTACTCCTCGGGTGATCCCGACTAATTCTTCTTTCAGGTTTGGAGGAGAATTTGAGGTACAGTGGGAGGCTTCCAGATTAGATAAAGTGATAACCATTCTGACCTAGGTTAGAGTGCACGCTGAGTGTTTCTTTTCTCTCTCTCTTTGGCAGCGACCATTGACCCGACCCTGGACTATGACTCAGTGACCAAGTTGACCGAACCTTCTTAACATAGGCTTTTGGATTGTCAGAGTTGCAGACCTCATTGCCACTCCTACTTTTACCCTTTTCTCCAGGACACCCCGTATTACTACGAACGTCCACTTCCATTGGACAAAACCATCGTATGGTTATATACGAACTCGAAGAACGTCGAGGATGGTTTCCGGTTTTGGAGAAAACGAATAGGACTATTCAGTTGTCTTTTCTTTTCACCTTCTCTCAGGTTGCGAGTACTCCTTGGTTTAGGAGTAGTACACCTATTACGCAAATTGGATAGTCTTCTTCCAAACCATAGGCTGGTGCCGACCGGTACGTAATGAAGAAAACCAGTTAGCCTAAACGGTGTACAAAAGGTATTAAGTTAAGACAAAGCAAGGGATTGGTAGGAAGGCAAAGTAAATTGCGACTGATATTCACGACCAAACCAAGTATTTCTTCGCCAATCCTAAATCACCTTTGTATTTCTCCAGGACACTCCGTATCACTACGAAGATCCACAGTTTATTGGATACTCCATCGTATGGTTATATACGAACTCGAAAGGAACTAGTTCCAGTTCGGGGATGGATTCTGGTTCAGGAGAAATAGGAATAAAGTACATTCAGGTGTCTTTTATCTTCACCTTCTCTCGCGTTGCGAGTGCTCCTAGGATTAGGACAGTACACTCTTTATGCCTTTTGGATAGTCTTCTTCCAAACCATAGGCTGGTGCCGAACGGTAGGGAAGGAAGAAAACCATTTGGCCTAAAGGGGTGTACAGAAGGTAATGACTAAAGACATATAAAGGGTTTTTGAGAAGTGACAAAGAATTATACGGTTACAGTTGTAAATCTGGATAATGGTAGAGGCATTACTAGGAATACCAGGATACCCCAACGAAACATTTCAATGTTTCAGTTCAACTGTGTACTGTTAAAAGAAAACTGATTTCCCGATTAGACACTTGCTCCAGGGTATGTATTTACCAGGTTTGATTCTCACATCTGTATGGTTTTGCAGATGATGAGTGAGAGTAAGTTATTGGGAATTGGGTGATCATCCTCATTATATCGGGATTCGTTGTAATCGGTGATATTTGAGGAGATCACCTGGGCTGTCTGCCGGTCGGCAAATATTTGGTTTTGAATATCCGCTGTTGTGCACCAATTTCAAATTGATATATCTGTACGTCTATTTTCATAGAGTGAGATATACCTTTTGATATTATGTCGATGACATTTACCTATATCAGTGGATGGTTAGGTAAGGAGTATTAAACAGCGGTGTAATTCTTCTTAACCATAAGTACAGTTTTCAACCTACGACACACAGTGAAAGAGTTGTTAGACTCAGCGGACTTATACAGAGTATTGCATGTTGTCCAGTGTCCATTAGGACAGAGGGGTTGGTCCTCATACTATATTCTGTTTACTTTTAACTTCTCTAGTTCTTAGACATGTGTTTCGTGGAAACACAGGGTCTGAGTTTTGAGGAGTTATAGGTATTTGAATAAAGTAGAGAACCAGGTATAGCAAGTATCGGGATTCTTCAAAGTGATTGAAGATGTAGATACTTGTGTATGGTATTCAGTTGATAGTAATGATAAAGAGAAATTGCTTCTCTTTCAGGTTACTCATAATTGGAAGCATTCCTAAGTTGAGTAACGCTGATCGGCCTCTCTCCATTTAGTTTACATGCACTAGAGATAGCTGCATGATTTGAATCTGGTTCAATTAAATCGGTGCCTCTGGTTCTATATTGGATATGGAACAGTTCATATCTTAACGATGTTAAGGTAAGGGGAGTTGTCCGGCTTATGCTTAAAACCAGACACTGGACAACTCAAGGCACGTTTCTGTAATGGCTGTTTGTGGGTTGACCCAGGCTATGACGAGGGTTGACTTTTTACCATCTGGCAGATCAATAGAAATATTGTTCTAGACTCGCCACAGTTTTATTAAAAATGGACTTTTTCAAAAACAGTAGTGGGAGTATGGTAGAACTGGAAGTGATTCCAGAACCGCAGACGATTACTGAAGATTTGATAAGGAACCTAAAGATTCAATCTGATTTGATATTCCATTGGCCACTCCGCAGATACGGTGGGTAACTTCAGGCACCCGAGAGGTACTCCGGTAGCCTCAAGGACGGTGACAGGGAAGTTCTTATTTACCCACACTTGCCATTGCTGTTGTTCCAGGCCGCGAGACCCGGCAGGAGGATGAGTATAGCGTCGTTCTGAACTAGCTTCAGAAGTGTACGTGTATATGACTCTGCCAGAGGGTTGTCGTAGTCAGTGGGAGCAGCGGAAGCATTGGTGGACAGGTGGCTTATGTCTATTTATAGACTAAAGCAGATATAGCGGAGATAGATCATCTATTTCTGACATGACAGTCATAGGTTTGACGTCATCAGAATAGGGGATGGATCTGTTGAGAAGGTAGTAGTGTGTGATGTCATGGTATTTGGATGACATACACAGAGTAGGAAGTGATATTCCTATACTACGATCGGTTATACTTTGGTTGTCACACAGTGGTTTCTCCACATGGGACTTGGATATTATATCTGACATACTGGTTACTAGATCTATGGTTTTAGATCTAGATTTGGGTGGTTTCCCAATCAGGGTATTTTGACAGCATTCTATGAGTATTTAGAATGGACGACTCCTGGCATGGTAGTGTACCTGCAGGTAATGGAGTTACCTTCTCTAAAGGTGTCTTATAGACTAAAGTAGAGAGGGATGTGCATGATTGGCAGATCACTTGCTTAGGCAATTGAGTCAATCATGAAATGTCAAGTACCACACCAGATGTTGTTCTTGCACTAGATGCAATAAGTTGATATTGATCCAATCCTGGAGGAACAGTCGGAAGCAGTTTTAGAACATAAGTGAATGTTCTAGGGATATGATAACGGCTGCCTCCTTTAGGAGCCGGTTATCACTCCAGGCTTCCAAGGTGACATGGACGACAAGGAGGTTGTCAGAGTTATAGTTCTCCCTCTGACGAGGGACAGTATTTTGGACAGGTGGTCCAAGGCAATACTGAGGGAGGCATGGCGCAGGATACTGATCAAGTTCAGTTATTGATACAGTCTAAGAAGTTTGGATTTGGAGTTCATTTATGAGCTAGGTCCCATCAGACATCCAGACATTCTAAGACAGGTATTGCTCATTTCGGGAGATGGCTTTCTCCGCGAACTTGAGATATAGAGAGACATAGAAAGAAACATCACAGCGGATCCACTCACTGAGGCTATTCCTCGAACGCAATAGTTTCGCAAACGAGCTTTGTGAGACTGACTAGTAGAGGAGTTGGGTGTTCGGTATCACACGGGCTGTGAGTATGCGACATCGCAATAATTAGCCTTGAGTGCAAGTGGGAGATTGTTGGAGATAGTGCCCTCAAAGTCAATTATTGGATCACAGGCACGTGATTGCAATGATTGAGGGAGGACCTATCCCGGTAGGACAGTCTTACTCGAGATGATAGTATGCTATCTGGTTTATCTTTATCATCGTGTACTGCTTTAGGTGACCTGACATGTCGCTATTACACGTTGATAGAGCCCCTAGGATTCTTGCTTGACGACCAGTAGTATGATGGCGATCATATACGTGGGAGCTGGGGTCTATAAGCACATCCTTAAAAGGTCCCTAGTCGTGGGAGTTTCGAGACTGGGCATCGATACTCCATTAGTAGACTAGTGTATACAGTCGAGACCCCGACGAGGGGCGGTGGCCGGTCTCACAAGCCACTGGTGTCAGTTGGTTCACCTAAGATGTATACAGGTGCTCATTGGGTTATGAGTACACCGGACAGGACTCGCCGGGAACCTGCTAGTTGGTCTTATACCAGATGTCAGATAGCAGTTCCCTGGTGACATATGTACAGGTTAGTTCATCGACCTGAGATCGTCATTTGTCTCGTGTGAGTTCCCACTGTGCTTTGATTACTACCCTACCACGGCTCAAAGGAGTCGTGCAAACAGGTTTTAGTTGGGTGCAGTCCCGAGCCACATGGAGGCAGTGAGCGGATCTGCAGGGGTTCGTCTCTCCCGGTATTGGGGGTGAGGTCGCGCTGTGTCTAGGAGAGCCATTACGCAAAGCCCTCGGCCGAGGCAGGAGATTTACTGGTAGGTATTCCAGTAGTATCTCAGGGCGTTCTGGGCTACACTCCGACACGACTTGTACCGCTTTTGGGGGTCTGACTTTTACCAACCCCCTAGGCCCGACATGCGATGCTCATAGACGAACGGACCGGACTGTACGGATATTGTCACTGACAGGCTCAGTAGGGTGTCAGGATGAGTTCGCTCATCGACGTCCCTTTTGGTCAATAGCTGGTGGCCCGTCACGTATTGGCTAATACCTCTGACGTGCTAGTGGTTAAATCCACAGCCATAGTATTGACGAGTCTTTAGAGTCCACCACACTTACAGTTACTCAAGCTTTCGGGCGAAACGCTGTAGAGGCCGTATGGAGATATGGCAGGGTCCGATCAGATACGTGCGGTATTGCACGGATCAGGATCGGACGGTTTATACTAGTAGCCGTATGGATATATGGAAGGGTTCGATCAGACACGTGCGGTATTGCACGGATTAGGATCGGACGGATTTTACTAGCCGGCTTTGGTTTAAGCCGGTACTAGTTTAGTACAGTGTAGATTTTGTCTCATTGCATTTGTATCCGGTCAGAATACAGATGCGGGTGTGTATGCACAGTATCGGGGTTTTCCTGTAATTTATTACGGGACCAGTTTTCTTGAGTTGCCAGTTTGCATTCCGTTCCGGCCGCTTTTCCTTTGTTCTTTCCCGGCCGGATTTTCCGATGGAGGGGGTAATTTGCGGTTTTGCAAATTACAATTTGTGGAGGATTTTCTTGCAAATGTATTTATCATGATAGCATCTTTTGATGATATTCTTTTCCTTCATCTTTTCATGCTTTATTAAGATTGGATATGAGATGAAATTTGATGTGAGATTGTTATCATGATGTTTGGTTGTGGTCACCCTCCACCTTTTTCCTACACTCACCTTCCTTCTAAGGTTATGCTTCATATTCTTTCCTCCACCATTTTTTCTAGGATGATAAGTTTCTTTTCATACTTGAGAGAAGAAGGAGAGAGGATCATTTTCAAGAGGGAAAATTTGTTCATCTCATTTCATGCTAGAAAAATGCAAGCACCATTTTTCTTATCTTGATTCCTCCATCATCTTTAAAGGCAACAAACCCCAAATGAGACATAGCCTCTACACTACAGATTCTACAGCATGTCTTGAGCATGTCGAGTTGCCGGCTTCATGCCCGAGTTGCCTCGGTATCGAGGCGGGAGCCCGTAAAAGACGCAGGCGATGTGGTGCCCTTCCGGCGAGGAGGCGACGATGTGGAGACAAGACTTTCCGCGGGAGATCGGGACGATGACGAGAAGACCGGAGGACTCGGATCACTCGGTATACTTCTCTTCCCATCTCTTGTTAGCTAGCATAGGTTAATGGTTAACGATCCGGGTTTTTATTGTCCGCGGTAGCGCCAGTTTCCAAGTAAGGAAAATTTTTGATTCCGCATTTTGGCCTCGGTAAGATGGCCGGGGCGCTGTCGTGGCGCAACAGCTTTTATATAGGGCCAATTGATTTGTTAAATTAGTTGAAGAGATCTTTCTCTGATTGATTTGGGAATATTTCCCACCGTTGGATCTTTGATCCTAAGGCTTCTGTTTTACAGAAGATAATCTTCTAGTTTTAATAAGATTGGAAAATCTTTCCATAACAGAATTTTAATTCTGATTAATTAATAATTTATTATTATTAGATCTTTTGATCTAACGGTGGAGAATTCTTTTAATTCCAGCACTGGCGCACTTGGCGCTAGCGCACCTACGTTTGACACGTGGCGCGCAGCGCAGAGCGCATCGCAACTGCGCTCCAGCGCGCCTGTGTTTGACACGTGGCGCGCAGCGCAGAGCGCGGCGCAACTGCGCTAGCGCGCCTGTGTTTGACACGTGGCGCGCAGCGCAGAGCGCTGGATTTGAAGCGTTGCTTCAACTTTTAAAATTTGAATTTTGAGACAGAGCTTTGCTCTGATTGGGGTGCGCTGCCTAGGACGCGGCGCTCCTGGCGCTAGCGTGTCTGCTTTTGATACGTGGCGCACAGCGCGCGGGATCTGAAGCGTTGCTTCAATTTTTGAATTTTGAAATTCAAAACAGAACTTTGCTCTGATTGGGGGAAACAACGGTAGAGACTGACAAAGTATTTAGCTCCTTGCACATTTGTTCTAGCATCCTTGTGATAGTAGGGATCCTTCTGTAATTTCGAAGGTTTCTCTTAGCTTCGCTTTTTGCATGAGGGCCCAATCTGCATAGCTGTTGCAAGGCGGGTCCTCTCCCTCCTACTCTTCGGTGTCGCTGCCGAAACGAGGGCGAATTTTGCTGCTGGATGGGCCTTCAGTATCAGACTCGTCCGTATCACTACCGAAATGAGGATAAGTTTTACGGAAGGATAGACTTCCAGCGTCCGACTCATTAGTGTCACTGCCGAAACACGGACGCACTTGAGGGTTTTTGCTTTTGAAAGTGACATCCGGCTCAGATTTGCTTTTGAGTTTCGGGGACGTTCTGTCCTCGGTCAATTGTGGTTTAGTATTTTGGGGGTTTACAAAGTACCGAGAATCTTCATATCGGACTTCATGCACACCGAACGGCTGGATGTCTCCGTCAATGCGTCTTTCTTCGCCAATTTTAGTATACTTCATACATTGATGGAAAGTTAATGGAACAATGCCGTAATCATGGAGCCACGGCTGACCCAAGAGAATTTTATAAGATGTGTTAGCATCGATCACGTATATCTTAGCTTCGGTTTGCAGATCCCCAAATTTGATTGGCAGAGCTATAGACCCCAAAACTTGCTGGCAATTTTGATTGAAACCTTGAATGACAATCCTTTCCCTTGACAGGTGTCGGACGTCCATTGACAAACTCTTCAGAGTCCGCAAGTTCATGATGTTCACTGAGGATCCTGGATCAATCAATATGCGATTAATCCGATCTCCGTCGCTGTACTCGGTCACGTAAAGCGGCCGATTATGCTCAGCTGTTCCCAGTAGCAAGTCTTCGTCCTTAAACGTGACTGCGGCGGCATGCAGAGCGTACTGGGCTTCTTTCATATTAATTTCCGCAAAGAGAGCTTGATACCGCTCGGGGTTTTTTAGAGCGTGAATGAGAACATCTCTAAGCTCCTTAGATAGGACCAAGGCATCGTAGATGCTCAGGAGAGACGGAAGCTTTCAGAGATAAGCCAAGACATTGTAGTCCACTGAGGAAGGACTTGAGTTTTCATTAGCCGGTTCTCTGCCATCTTCTTCATTAGCCACCTGTTTTTCCTTTTCTTTTGGGGCGTTGCCCTGATTTGGCGGTAGAGCCCTGCCGCTTCTGAACTAGATTTGGTTGGCCTTTGTGGCGAGCTCCTCATCCTCTTCAGAAAAACAAAGCTCCTACTCAGAGTTGCTGCACAGATGGATGGCGTAGCAGGTCACCATAGGGATCACGTCATTGGAGTCTTCTTCTAGCTCTTCCAGAATCTCTGTCGCTTCTACGGAGAAGAACTCTTTCAATTGAATCGGAGTTCTTTCCTTTTGTTCATAGTCTTCGAGGGAATCGATGTTCTTTTGTATGGTCGATCTCCCCGCAAACTCTTTTTCGCGTTGAGCCGCATTTTTCTTCTTCTTGAGCTTCTTGGACTTTGGGCCTGATCGAGCCGAATTGGCAGCTGGAATGGTGGGCTTCTTCTGCCCTTCCCATTCCGTTCCGGGCTCTTTCTGAAGTAGCTTTAGTATCTTCTTCGTCTTATTGGATATGTGCGTACTCCACGGAGACTGTGGTGAGTCAGTTTTATTTCTCAGGGCAGCGGGTTCAGCTGTTTGTCCCCAGAAGGCTTCAACTTCTGTCTGTATAAAGTTGGTGGTTGCAACTTGATTGGTTACCAACACACTCTTAGATAGCTCGATCTCTCCAGTCTTGTACTGCTTCTCTACCCAGTCTTTGAAAATATAGCAATCCTCGATCGCATGGCTTACTGCTCTGTGGTACGGGCAGTACAGGGGATTGTCGGTCATTTTCGCTTCATGGGGTCTCTTCGACTCCGGCAATTATATACCGTTGTTCAAGGCATCTTTAAATATCTTGCGGACCTTGTCCCTTCTGAAAGAGTAAACCTTGTTCTTTTTCTCCTCTAGGGAAGGCCCTTCTCCTCCCAGCACTGGCTTTCGAGACCGGTTGGTTTTGGAATCGCCTGCTTTTCGCTTGTCTTCATTGTCGGACGCATTGAAGACATTGGTATTGCTGGAATTCCCGCTTCTACAGTTATCGTCCCTCTTGCTCTTCCAAGTCTTGTCTCTCTAAGAGTTCGGGGTAGACTCTTGCTTCGGGCGTTCCAGCATTTGGACTTTCTTGGTCAGCTCCTAAAACGTCTTGAGGCCTGCTGTACACAAGAATGGGACCATCCAATTGCTGAGGTTCCTAATGAGGAGGCTGACGGACTGGTCCTGCTTTAGCGGCGGTTCACACTTGACAGTGAGGTTGCGCCATCGGACAATAAAGTCCGTGTTGCTCTCGTTGTTTCCCGGCTTGGTTCTCACAAGGTCAGCAATGGAGATTTTATCATTGACGCTCATGAACCTTTGCCGAAACAGAGACTCCATTTGGGCAAAAGTAGTGACGGGCCCGTCTGGTATACTCGCGTACCAGTCGAAAGCGACACCAATCAGGCTATTGACAAACTGACGAAGAAGGAGCGCATCATTGCCCCTGTATTTTCGCACGACGCTTTAAAGTGGGCGACGTGCTGATTTACGTTTCCCATCCCATCAAATCTTCCGAACTTAGGAATGACGTAGCCACTCGGGAACTCGATCGGATCGTACTATGCGGTATATGACTGCCCACTACTGCCAATTTCTTTCTAAGGTTTAGCTTCGGCCACCAATGTTTTAACATTGCTGGTGACTAAATCCATTATCCGATCTTGTGTTAGCGGGATGGTGCTGTCTGGGACCAAGGCATCCCCAGAAGCGGAATGTGGCCGGCTTTCGTGCGGCTCGCCCAATCTTAGACCCAAGGGGACAGGCATCTATTGCTTCGGGCCATTATCACCCGGCTCATGAGTGGAAACTTGTACTTGATTGGATGGCGTCCAGGTAATTTGAGCCGTGAGCTGCATCATGACATTCGTCAAGTCGTCGATTTTGGAGTAAAGCTTGGTCATCTCTTTATCTTTGCTCCTGAGCTGTTTTCGGAGCTCTTAAAGCAGCTCTTACTCTGCGGTCGTGGGGCGGAAAGTCGGCTCTTCCTCGCTGTCCGAGCTTGACTCTACATGGACTGAGGGGTCTTTCTTCCTATCAGCCTCATCGAGAGGGTTTTCCTCATCCGATGGAGGCGGCTGATCTTGGGAAGCGGCTGTTCCCGCCAAAATTTTGGCTCAAAACCCGCTCCCTTATAAAATAATAACAATAAAATAAAATAAAATAATAATGAATAATAATAAAGGAAAAACTCCACATGCAAAGAATGTAACAAATGCATCAAAACCAAGAGTTAAAACATTATGAAGCAACGCTTCATGGCAGCGCCAAATGCACTGCGCCCTATAGCAGCGCACCACGTGAAAAGCACATGTGCGCTAGCACTAAGAGCGCTGCACTATAGGCAGCGCACCACGTACAAAGTACGTGTGCGCTAGCGCTAAGAGCGCTGCACTATAGGCAGCGCACCACGTGCAAAGCACGTGTGCGCTAGCGCTAAGAGCGCTGCACTATAGGCAGCGCACCATGTGCAAAGCACGTGTGCGCTAGCGCTAAGTGCGCTGCACTCTAAGCAGCGCACCACGTGTAAGGCACGGGTGCGCTAGCGCTGGAACTAAAAGCTCCCCACCGTCAGATCAAAGATCTAATAATAATGATAAATTATTAATTAATTAGAATTAAATTCTGTTAAGGAAAGATTTCTCAAAATCTTTTCAAATAACAAAATTGTGCACTGTAAATCAGAGCACCGTTGGATCAATGATCCAATGGTGATTAAAAATCACCCAAAAACACAGAATAAATTCTGTTTGGAAAGATTTCCCAATCTTGTTAAAAACAAGAAGATTGCCTTCTGTAAATCAGAAGCCCTTGGATCAAAAATCCAACGATGGGAAATTCCCAAATCAATTGGAGAAAAGTTCTCCTTAACTGATTCAACAAATCAGCCTCCCCTATATAAAGGACCCAAGACTTCAAGTCTTGTACAGAGGAACCCCCCATAAACTTTGAGAAAATTTCAGAAAGAAGAGCATAGCTCTCGGCAAAAGAAGGTTTTTTCTTCAAGGTAAGAAGGAATGATGATGAACAAAGAGATGAAATCATCTCATAATTAAAATGAAGAACTCACTTCTTTACAGATCATAGATCTACAAGACCAAGGTCTTTTACAAAGAGATAAAAAGATCTCATTATAAAAAGAAGAACATAATTCTTCTCACGGATCATAGATCTATAAGACAAATTGTCTTTCAGAGATCATCTCATCATAATAGGGGAGAATAATTTAATTCTCTTGAGGATCACAGATCCATAAAGGCAAAGCCTTTCGTCAATACAAGAGATTGAAGCATCTCCTATAAAGTAAGAACTTTTGTTCTTAGGATCTTGAGACAAAGTCTCCTCTAAGGGATAATTTCCCAGATCATAAAATTGATCAAATGCGCTTCTGCGCTCTTGGACTGGCGCACAGCACCGAGCGCACCACGTGTCACTCACGTATGCACCACTGAACTAATAGCGCAACGCGCTCATAAATTAGCGCAACGCGCTCATCATCTGGCACTTAGCGCCAAGCGCACCACGTGTCCCTCACGTGTGCGCTACTCGGCAGAAGCGCACTGCGCTCTTTGACTGGCGCAAAGTGCCAAGCGCGCCATGTGCTCCTCACGTGTGCGCTAAAAGAACATAAATTGTTCTTTAATAAGCCCAGAGCTATGATGAATGCTCAGCATTCAGTAGAAGACAAAAACACTGTCAGATCTTAGTCCCAATTGGACTACAGGTCTCTCAACCCACATCGGTTTAAGGGTACATCTCAGAACTCCTCTGATATTTGTTGTTGTAATCCTTCAACGTCTTCAGAGAGGTGACGGGTCCCGACAACCATACATTCCATAGACTATGATGTCTTTAAACTGGACTGTGGGGTCCTTAAACTCATGGACTATGATGTCCTTAACCTTGACTGTGAGGTCTTTAAACTCACGGACTATGATGTCCTTAACCTCGGACTGTGGGGTCCTTAAGCCCATGGACCGAGATGTCCTTAAACTAATATTGGACCACCATGTCTTTAAACTGGTCATCGACCGCAATATCCCTAAACTAAACAATAGAGCCCAAATGCTCTTTTGTTGGATCTAAATGATCCCGTTAAGTTGATCTTAGTCTGGAATTAGACTAACGTATCCTTAACAAACGTTTAAGTCGATTTTAGTCTCAAATGAGACTAACGTATCCTTAAACCCAACCCCTAAACCCAAATCTAAGAAAATACGGATTTGGACTAATCCACGCCCTACGGGTGACAACATAAATTAGTCTCCGTATACAATCCACGGGCAACCAAAAAACAAAACAAACACACACGATACAAAGTGACCATCTGGAGAAGGAGAAAGTTGTTGCCGCGATGTGGTAGCGTAATTAACTGCAGGGGCTTGCGCCTGCAGGGAAGAGCGTCCCCATAATCAAAAATCCCTCAACGAGGGGAATCTGACGAAGTCTGCTACATCGGTCGCATCCGTTTAAACCTTCGATATATGGTACCATAAATCAACTTGGCATCTTCGGAGAGGTGGACGGATAGCACCAAATAGCATCTAGCTTCGAAGTTCAGGCCCGGACGTCCCAACGTCCCGGTCGCGTCTTTCGGCGGAGAACAGCGGCAACCACATTCAAGCCAGATTGGGCTTGGGATGTGGTGGCCCCATCTTTGCTTTTGCTGCGCAAGTTGTCGCTAGGACACGTGCCTGCCATATAGACCGTATGGAAAACATATCCAGCCATCTTTTTATTTTCGGCAGCTGATTTCACGGATCGCTATCGTGACCCTCCTGTTTCAGTAACGGGCAATTGACTGAAGGCGGCTGGCCTGACCAGATTCTTGAATGGTGCTAGCGCTTCCTTCTTGGTTTTGCCCTGCTGTTTTCACGCGACACAGAGGGCCTGATAGACTCTTGAAGAGACGGTGTCATGCTTTCTCTGTTGGGGCAGGGACATGTCTCTTTGTAGAATCGTTCGGACTGCTGTCTTCTTGATTCTGGCGGTCATGGCGTTTTTCTGAACCCACTTCAGAGGTTCGAAGGAATTGCTGACTTTTAGGGCTGACTCAGCCGTTGTCACAGAGTAACCCTGCTCTTGGAATCTCACAAGATTCCACCAAGCCGAAGTCCTGGCCCTCATGTTGGCTCGATTCCTGAGCCGCTTCTGTCTCATCCTTTCTGTTTTGAGCATTTGGATGGTTATGGCTCTTCGGGAAGACGCCGTAGACCGGACGATGGAGGGCTTTGGAGATACGCCTGATTGTGCACTTATTAGAGTCGTCTGCGCTTGCTGGAGATGCTTTGTGGCTCTATTGGTGTTGACGACCTTACCCCCAGTCGGAACAACGGAGAGCCGTTCGAACACAGATTTGCATTTAAGGTAGGATGCTTTGGCGATCACAACGTTCGGCCTCCTGCCCCTTGAGGTCGGTTTGGCCGCTTGGTTTGTCGGAACGTCCGCCAGATAAGCGCTTCCAGCAGGGTAGATGATGACAGAACCAAATCGACGGGGTGGCTCCTCCCATTGCCGGCTGAGACTGGCAGGGAGAACCACGCGGGCATTGATCTTAACCACGTACGAGATCGGGGTCGCGTCGGAAGCTGAATTCATCTTAGGAGACATCGTCATTGAAAGTTGATTGGTGCACGAAAAGAAAACTACTTTAGTACAAATATCGGTATATATGCTAAATGAGTTCGCATGAACACTTGACCAGAGATATGGGAGGAGAAAAAGGTCCCACCGGGCGTGTCACAATCTGTAGGGTGTTTTTCGTCACTCCATTGAGATGGGAATACCCGCGTGCTTGTTAGGCGTATACAGATTCCCCCTGCCTAGGGTAGGCCGAGGTTTATTGATTGTGGGGATCCGAATCTCCGGCAGCCGCGGACTAAGCTGCCGTTAATTACCCCTTGCTTTTGGAGTGAAGGAACCTCCGATTGACGGGTCAACTAGTCATGCAAACTCAGTGTGCAGTGTGTGTGTGTTGTATTTTGAAAGGGTTTTGGATATATCGGGAGCCTCACAGAGTTTACGGGGGGCCCGCTATCCGGATAGCGAGCTGGGGGTCAAGGGGGCTAGCAGCCCCTTGCGGGGTGGGGAGCAGCGTCCCGTTAAGAAATTTTTCCTAATGGGAGACGTGTTTTGGGTGTGGAGTGCATGGAAAATGAGAGGTGAGGAGCGCCTTAAAGACGCGTGCATGGCACGTGGGCGTTGGGCACCCGCGGGTCACATGCCTGGCACGTGGGCGCATGGCGCCCGCGCGTCATGTGCCAGGCGCGTGGGAGGTCGCGGGTCACGTGCGCCACACGCGACCGCTGGGCGCCAGCGGGTCACGTGCCCCGCACGCGACCGCTGGGCTCCAGCGGGTCAAGTGAGCAGCACGCGACAGCTGGGAGCCAGCGGGTCACGTGAGCTGCACGCGACCGCTGGGCGCTGAGCGCCCGCGGGTCACGTCTCCTGCACGAGACCGCTGGGCGCCCGCGGATCACGTACGCGGCACGCGACTGCTGGAAACACCAGCGGAAAATAGGCTTAGACCCTGGGTTAGGAGTTGAACTCCCTAGGGGCTTTAGAGTTGAACTCCTAACATGGATTATGTATAGATTTAGAGTTAAACTCCTAAATAGGGGTTTGATTTATGGAGTTAAATTCCAACAGATCTTGAATGAAGTTAAACTCCTAGAAATCTTTGGATCTTCTTTTGAGCCTCGGATCCTCCCGGAATGAGATTTTTGGAGATGGGTATCATTCTTCTTCCTCTCTGTTGGCTGGATCTTAGAGGAAAAAAAGGGTGAGACTTAAAATCTCCCCTTTTAGGGATTTGATGGCAGATCCGAGCTCCCCTTCAAGGGTTTTATGGTGAAAAACTATTTATTTTTGGAAAAGAAAGAGTTAAACTCTTGATTTAATTAAAGAAGAAGAAGAAGGTTTAGAACCTTGAGGAAGGAGGAGGAGGTACAAACCCTAGAATTTTTAAAGAATGGAAAAGTTGTCTTGATATTTTCATCATGTTTGCCTTTATAGGCTACACATTTTACATATAGCCCCTTGGGCTTTGCCAAATGACGCTTGTGCCACCCCATGCCTTATGTGCTTGTTTTTTTTTGCACATAAGCCATGGGGTTTACAAAGTTTCGGCTTTTTACCCATTTACATACATTTATTTCTAAAAAAAGAATTATATTAAACTAATTTATGGCTTCATTCCTTTTGTCATGGGGCCGAACCTTTCCATGCTCGGTCCTGACCTGGGCTTGGGCCCACTTGGTTTGGGGTTGACTTTGATTTTGATTTGGTCAACCGGGGTGTAAATTTTGACCCCAACAAACTCCTCCTTTCAACTCCAACACCCACCACCCTCCACTCGAGCTCCCGCCATCCACTGCATCGCCGGTCTAAGCCCAACACCGACAAGCCCACTCCTTCTCTTCCATCACCGAGTCTCAACCCAACATCATCACCCCAACCACCAAGCCCCCATGTCATTGACGAGCTCGGGACCACCGCCACCATCATCGAGCATCTGACCTACCTTGCTCTCCTCCTCCAACCATCGCCATCGCCGCCGACCTCAGTTGCCTGCAACGCCTCCGATGACGCCCCCATGACATCACTTCTCCACCACAGCCCGAGCTCCTCCTCCAAGTGAGATTCTTTTTCCCCAAGCTACGGCCAAGTTCAGAACCCGTTGCCGAGCCAAGTTTGTAGCCGACGCAGTCGTGAACGTGCCGTGCTCGTGTCCGTGCCTTCACCGTAACAGTCCGTGCGATCGCCGTCGTCGCAGGCAAGTGATACCCTAACTTGCTTTAACATGCTATTATATATATGCCCTAGAGGCCATTGTTGTACATATGATGTATATTATAGTGGATGCTTGGATATATATAGAGAGGACTTTCTTGCTCGACATGGTAGTATGCTATCTGGTTTCACTTTATCTTAACATGTTGACTTGTATTGGTTTACTGTCTTGCTCTCACATGTTGATAAAGCCCTTAGGAAATGTACTCGACTACTGGGACTATGATGCAGATCATACTAGTGGGGCCAAGGTAGTCCATGAGTACATCCTATAACTGTTCCTAGTCGAGGGTGTATCGAGACAGGGCATCGATACTCCAGAGTAGACTAGCGTATACGCATCTTGACCCATATGATGGGCGATGGATGATCCCATATCCATTGGTGTTTGACATCAAAGATGGTGTACGAGTGCTCAGTGGAGACTGGGTACACTGAACGGACTCGCTGAGAACTCCTAGATGGTATTATACCTATCGTCAGATAGCAGTTCTCTGGTGACACTGGTACAGATTAGTCTGTAGACCCGAGATCGTCATAGAGTCTTGTGTGATCCCACTGTGCTTTGATTTCCACCTTACCACGTTCCAGAGGACGTGCAAAACGGTGGCTTTTGGGTACAGTCCCGAATCACATGGAGGTAATGAGCGATAGGAGGGGTTTCGTCTCTCTCGGTATTGGGAGTTGATGTTGCGCTGTGTTCGATTGGCTATAACTGGAAGTCCCTGGCCAGGGCTGATATGGAGATTTACTGGTAAGAGTTATCAGTTGTTTCTCGACCCGTTATGAGCCTCACATTGACACGACTTATCGGTTACTGGGGTCTGACGTTTACCACCCCTACACTAGATATGCGACATATCAGACGAAGAGACCGGACTGTACGATAGTGTTACTTATTGGATTCACAGGAGTGTGTACAGGCTTGCTTGTTGATCTTCTGATCGCTCAATACCCAGGTGGCTGTTACGTTTAGCTGACCACTTGCAGCTTGTGGGTGTTTGATATGATCATCACCTACTGCCGGCGTATTGACGATTCTATAGAGTCCTACACAGAGGTTTCCTGGCTCAGGCAAAACGGAGTAGGAGCACATATGTGATATGTGCGGGACCGAGAATAATACGTATATGTGATACCGTATTCAATTCTCGCGATATGTGATATCAGCCGGGTATATGTGATATAGCCGGATCATTGTGATATCGGCCGGGTATATGTGATATAGCCGGGTCATCGGATCAAGTGTTGATTCGATGAACTGATACATGTTATATTAGTCGGTTATTTGCAAAATAGCCGGATTATCGGATCAAGTGTTGATTCGATAATTTAATGTATAATTATATATTTGATATATTACATTACATTAACTAATATAAGCTCGCTTAAATGATTCTTTTTCTCACTAAATGATACATTGATGTATATGTGATATATGTTAATTGTGTTATTTTCTTTTATTACATTATATATTATATATGTGATATATAATATTGTAATATGTTAGGGTTACAAATGCAACTAGGGTTTATGAGATTAAACCATGCTAGGGTTTAAATTAGGGTTAACATTTTCTTTTTAGTTAATTCTAAATTATGGATTAAAGTTAAGATATTTTGTTATGTTGACTTTGTCCACTCTTTAGATATTTGCTAGATATTTGTTAACCTAACCTTTTAACCCTAGCCTATGGTTTATTCTCTACAAGGGTTAAGCATGCCATGCTTAACCTATGGTTGCTTTTCTAACCTCAACAATAATTCATTCATCACAACTTCATCTTCTTCCTCCTCTTCACAAAAGCTTTCTAGCTTTCTTATTTGTGATGAAACAAAGTGAGAAATAGAAAACAAAAGAGAGCAAAATTCCTACTGCATCATCCTCATCTATTCTAGCCACTTAGATTAGGGTGTTTGCTTCACTAATACCTCATTGGTGAAGTGAGAGCTTGGGTTTGTGATTCCTCAAAGTAGATCATCTTGGATTGTGAAGTCTTCAAACAAGATGCATCATTCACCTCATGGAGCCTCTCGAGAGTCCGGGAACATAATGATCGCAGCGAAGGGGCCTCAACTCGGAGCTTATGAAGCGAAGGAACGGACTACAAAGGTTGTAATCCCTCTCACTTAGTAGTAAAGTTGTTTACTTGTTACTTATAACCCTAATTCTCTAGCAAAGATTCTTGCATAGGTTGTATGGCACTTGAAATTTTTAAATTCGGCATGTTTGATGCCTTGTGGAACCTTGTTCTAGTGCCTAAGAACCTTACAGTGGTATCAGAGCCTAGCTAGAGCATTAGGCGTTGCGTAGGTGAAGTTAAAAGTCCGATCGAACCCCAAAAACCCAAATTATACCCCCTCTCTGGAAATTTTTCAAAAAGTTGGATTTTTACATGTTAAAAATATTCAGAAAATCATGCAGGTAATTCTATGGACACACCTGAAGAACGATAACCCTAACCCGTCTAAGTGACCGCGGATCCATGGCTAAAACTTGATTTTGGTGGCAGATCCGCGACGCCACTTAAGAGGCTTGGGTCGGGCCCTTTAGCTGTTGGTCCATAGTTACTGGGACATGCTTCTGGGCATTTTTAATTATGCTTAAGTGTTGAGCTCTCTGGGAATTTTGGGAATTCGTTGATTCGATCGAATTGTTTAACGTCGTCTATCTTTCTGTAATGAGATACAATAATTGGAATCTACAAATTTGTTTGTTGCGTGTAAATCTAATATTTCGGTCTCGGGTGTAATCGGAAATCTTGTTGAATTATCCGACTTATTTTGAAAAAGTGTTTTCATGGGTGAGACCTAAATGCGAGCTTTACATTGTTAGGCATGAAATCTTGATATGTGATATCCCGGGTTTGTGTTGTCTAAGGGCAGTTACGGTTCCAATTGCTGTAGTTTTGCATTTTCTTTTCTGCGACCGTAAGTGTAATATGTGGTGTATCGCCGGTTTTGTTGCTATACATCAACGACAATTGGAATATGCATATTTACTTACGTTGATAACATGTGATGTTATGTGTTGCTGTGATATGTTATATTGGATCGTCGTGATTTGAATAGCCAGGGGTTTTATGTGAGATGAGGGTTTTTATTTTCGTTCATGTAAAATTCATTGTTTGTAATATTCTTTTATTGGGAAACTTCCGGGTTGAGGATGATGTCACAATTGTATATTATTTACTTTTCCGCATTAGGATAGACCCAAGGAGGAGAGCACAAGCAGCCGGGTTCTAGGGTCCAGTGGGAGGCCATCTCGAGGAGTCGAGACCGGGTCTCCTAAGCCAAGAATTGGTAGGGTTACTTGACGCTCTCGTAGGGGTCTAGGAATGTGGGTTTGGCTATTCATCGCGACTGTAGAATCCACGTTTTATACAGGCTCAAAATAAAATACGGACCTCCTAGTATATCCAATATTTCATATGTCATCTTCTGCTGCTTATATACTGTGATGTGATCATTTTATATGCGTGAGACAAATGCTTTATTATTGTATATATGATATATAATAAACGTTGCTTATATTTTTCACCCGCGCTAGTCCTGTCCTTGTATGCCGTTAGTTAAGTAACCTAACGGTGCATAACGGGACACTGTGGCGAATGCGGATGACATAAGCATACGTTGTATTTTCGTTTCTTCTGTGATGCTTAGGAAGCATAAATGATGGGATTCATTAATGAGATTAATGAAAGAAAAGAAACCTAAAAGATGTTGTAGTATCAAATTTATAAAAAAGGGCAGCTCCAGTTTTTGCTTTGCATAGCGGTATTCCTTGTAGAATATCCAGCACCTTATTCGATAAGGAAAGAGCCAAGATCCCTTCACCGGGAGTGACCTCTTTAGCGAAACTAGCTGATGCTACAACTCACTCGGTTTTGTTTTTGATTGCTTCTATAGTTCTTGCTTTGCATAGCGGTATTTGTGAAATATCCTGCACCTTATTCGATAAGAAAAGAGCCGAGATCCCTTCACCGGGAGTGACCTCTTTAGAGAAACAAGTAAAAGCCTCAAAAACACTCATTTTTCAAAAATCACTTGTTTCTACAACGATATCAAGTTCATTACGAAAAAGGTTTTCTGAAAAACCTGTCGTAGCCCTTCGTCATTTCAGATAAGTCCCACTTGGTATTCGTGCTGCGTTTGCTGACCTTGTCAAGGCGTAGTGTACGGTAGCTAATTAGTGTTTATCTGTTAAAGCATGAGATGTGATTGGATTAGGGTAGTTGTACGGCCTTGTTGACCTTATCAAGGGTCATGCGGGTGGGTTTAATTCAATCGGGAAATGACGGGTTGAACTTGACTTGCGATTTATGATTTGTTGATCTTGTCAAGATCATAGATAGCTAGGGGCAAAACATTATCGGGAATTTCAAGTGTTGAAATTTGCAATGAGATTGCATATCTTCTATGAGATAGTTGGATCCCGATACCCACTGCGAGTAAGAGTTACTCCTGTGAGAGTTTTACACATGACAATTAGCCGATCAAGTAGGTGTCTAGAAAGGTGTAAACGGGGTTATGCCTCTGGAAAAATGAGATTTATTTTAATTAGGTCCGTGCGAAAGCACGGGGAACCTCCCTCAAAGTACCAATACTGGCCTGGCCGAAAGATTGGCGAACTTGTAAGGTGTAATTAATCCTGGCTAGTCTTACCTTTTAGGGTTTGGAGGAAGATTTGATAAAAACAGTGGGAGCCATCCTGATTAGATAAGATAATAACCAATCTAATCTTGCAAGAGCATACGCTAAAGTGTTTTCTTCTCTCTCTCCAGGTAGCGACCATATCAGGCCTTAATCAAGATAATAATATGGATGTATTGACCGAACCCGCTTGTTATACCGAGCAGGGGAATGTTGGTCCCGTTCTTTCTTATAATAGTTATAAGACTGAACAGGAAATAGGGACATATCCAGATTTTCACGCCGCCCAAACGAAGAATAAGCATGCTGATGCATCTTCTTCGGGTGTGTTAGTTATTGAGAACTGTTTCTCAGTTTACTCTACGTCCTGGGTATTAGATACCGGATCGGGATCCCACATATGTAATATGTTACATGGGCTGAGAAAAGATAGAGAACTGGGAGAGAGTGATCATTCCATAAGAGTAGGGAATGGTGCAAATGTTGCAGCCAAAGCAGTTGGCGAATATCACCTTGTGTTACCAAATGGTAATACATTGATTCTGAATGAATGCTATTACATTCCGACCCTGATATGCAATCTTATATCAGTTTCTCTATTGAGTAAATAATGATATAATTTTGTAGTACAGGATAATGTTATGAACATCTTCCTGAATCAAAAGTTGATTGAATCAGGCTCGCTAAATAATGGCATATACGTTCTAAACCAAACCACGGTTCTTAATGTACAAAACACACACAAGAGGAAGAGTTCAGAAATGAACGAATCCTTCTTATGGCATTGTAGACTAAGTCATATCAATGCGACACGACTAGCCAAGTTGCATAAAGATAGATATTTGAATTCGTTCGAATTTTCATCTTATGACACTTTCCAGTCATGTCTCAAAGGCAAAATGACCAAAACTCCGTTTAATGGACATGGAGAAAGAGTTACGGAACTCTTAGGACTGATACATAGTGATGTATGCGGTCCCATGTCTACACATACCAGGAATGGTTCTTCGTACTTCATTACATTCACTGACGATCTCTCAAGATACGGACATGTGTTTCTGTTGAAACACAAGTCTGAAGCTTTTGAGAAATTCAGAGAATTTAAGCACGAAGTCGAGAACCAAACGGGTAAAAGTATTAAGATCCTTTGATCTGATCGAGGAGGAGAATACTTGAGCAATGAGTTTCTGGACTATCTAAAAGAGAATGGGATTCTCTCTCAGCTTACCCCTCCGTATACACCACACCACAACGGTGTATCGGAACGGAGGAATCGCACCCTATTAGATATGGTGCGCTCTATGATGAGCACTGCTGAGTTGCCTATTTCTTTTTGGGGTTATGCGCTTGAGACAGCAGCATACCTATTGAATCAAGTTCCATCTAAATCTGTACCTACCACACCATATGAGATATGGGGTTGTCCGGCCTTTGTCAAAAGGCAAAATCCGGACAAACTCGAGGCACGATCAGTTCTCTGCAAGTTTGTGGGATATCCAAAGAATTCTTATGGATATTTTTTCTACCACAGTGAGAAGCAAAAGGTGTCTGTTGCTCAACATGCCACCTTTTTAGAAAAGGAATTTCTTGCAAAAGAAATTAGTGGCGAAGAGGTAGAGCTGGAAGAAGTTCCAGCAGCACAAACTGCAACTGTAGATTTAGTGGAACCAGAGGATTCAGTAGTCCCCGACGAACCTCAGCCGCTCCGCCGATCTAGTAGGGTTCCTCATCCACCTGAGAAATACTACGGTTTTCTTATCGATGGTGGGAGCGAGGATTGCATCATGAAAGATGATGACCCGACTAGCTTCGAGCAGGCCATCACGAGTGGGGACTCTGTGAAATGGCTGGATGCAATGCGATCTGAGATGGAATCCATGTACACCAACAAAGTATGGACTTTGGAAGTTGCTCCTGAAGGGGTAAAACCCATTGGGAGAAAATGGATCTTTAAGAAGAAATTTGGTGTAGATGGAAAAGTGGAGACTTTCAAAGCTAGACTTGTTGCAAAGGGTTTTCGTCAACGACCAGGTGTGGATTATGACGAAACCTTTTCTCCAGTGGCTATGCTTAAGTCCATCCGAATCTTACTTGCCATTGCTGCATACCATGACTACGAAATCTGGCAAATGGATGTTAAGACCGCCTTTCTAAATGGTGATTTAGAGGAGTGCGTGTACATGACTCAGCCATAGGGCTTCGTAGACAGTGGGAGCAGCGGAAAGGTGTGCAAGCTGCTTAAATCCATCTATGGGTTAAAGCAGGCATCGCGGAGTTGGAACATCTGTTTTGATGTTGTAGTCAAAGAGTTTGACTTCAACAAGAACGTAGATGAGCCATGTATTTACAAGAAGGTTGCAGAGAGTAAGGTTGTCTTCCTCGTATTGTACGTAGATGACATACTTTTGATAGGAAATGATGTTCCTATGTTACACTCAGTCAAGCTCTTCTTATCACATAGATTCTCAATGAAAGATCTAAGTGATGCCTCCTGCATTTTGGGGATTAAGATCTATAGAGATAGATCTAAATGAATACTGGGATTGTCCCAATCCAGGTACATTGACACCATACTAAAGAGGTTTAGTATAGAAGAATCCAAGCGTGGGAATTTACCCACGATCTCTGGACTCACTCTCTCCAAAGATATGTCTCCCAAGACTGATTTGGAGAGAACTCGCGTGTAAGGGATACCCTATGCTTCGGCAGTAGGCTCTATTATGTACGCGATGCTATGTACCAGACCCGATGTAGCATACTCACTAAGTGTAGTGAGTAGGTATCAAGCAGATCCTAGAGAGAGTCACTGGACAGCTGTGAAGAACATTCTCAAGTACTTGAGAAGGACTAAAGAGATGTTCTTGGTGTATGGTAACGGAGAACTCCAGGTGGAGTCCTTTACCGATTCAAGCTTCCAAAGTGATTAGGACGACTCTAAGTCGCACTCGGGATTTGTCTTTACCCTAAATGGAGGGGCGGTTTGTTGGAAGATGTCACGCCCCGCTTCCCAGAGTACGCTAAGATAGGCACGTGGCATAGCCAACCATGCTACCTGTGGATAAGAAATATCCTTCCACAGTCACATTACGGCTGTAGAGATATCAAGAACAAGAAAGTAAACTAAACTATCTAGTACATGTCCATGAGCCAGAATAAATGAGTTAAGAAAAGATAATATGCGGAAGCAAAAGATCCAATAAATAAAACACCTGGAAAGTAAAACTGCATACCAACAGGATCCTCACCGCTCGGTCTAACAGCGGCAATACTCCTGATCAGTCGGCAACAAAGGTAGAGGATCTGGGCCATGCAAAACCCAGACGTCAGCGCGTCATAACATCAAGCAATAATATATAAACAGGGTAGCAAGATATGCAAGTATAATTATAAAAGGTAAAGCAGGTGTAACAGCAATATAAATCAGGGCAGTGAAAGGTAGTGTGCAGTGAGTAATCTAAACTGGTCTATTGGATTAACTACTCTCAAGTCTTTGAAATCAATTGGATGAATCATCGATGTAACTCAATAGTATCCCGTGCGTGCCCGGGATCACGGTGAAGATTCTCGGGCTGAAACCGAGACATGCCGCTAGGCACTAAAAGGAAAAGGGGTAACGATGAATGATGTCCATGGCATCATCCCAAGGCTGGCCTAGCCTCTAAAAAGGTAGTGGATAACGATGGACGATGTCAGCAGCATCATCCCAAGGCTGGCCTAGCTCTAAAAAGGTAGTGGATAACGATGGACGATATCAGCAGCATCATCCCAAGGCTGGCCTAGCCTCTAAAACTGATCAGTAAAGGTAGTGAACTGTCGAGTTACAAGTCAGGTTTCATCATTGATTTCCCCATACCTCCAGGTTATATGTATTCAAGTCAGGTATTAAATAATCTGGAGCTAATGCCAATACAGGATCAGGCAGGTACAGGTTTGTGGATAGACAATAGGAAATGTCCGTAGGGACAACAGGTCAGGTTTGTTGGCATTAGTCACAAGATCAGGTAACAGGTAAGGCATGGTACATCAGGTCAAGTCAAGTAATGTATATAGGTGTCATGTCATGTCAAGAGTTGCACGGTACCATGTCGTGTCAGGTAGTAGGTGTAACAAGTCATATCAGGGTGCACAAGATGTCATGTGGGTGCTCATAATCAAATTAACATAGGCATGGGTATACAAAACAAGTATGGGTACTAATAGAACAATAAACTGGAACATTGTAATGTGAAATGTAATCAGGTACAGACTAAGGTATATAGATGCACGGTTATCAGTTTGGGTTTAAGGGATAGTTTCAACATTACTTAAATACAATATAAAAAATATGGATGTTAAAATCATGTTAATATGTACTAAATAATATAGAGATGCAATTGAATATAATTTAGGCTAGATGTATGTAAACGGTCGTCCGGTAGGGTATAAACTATAAAAGGGGTACTATGGGCTATGCAAATAATTGTTATGTGTTTTAAATATGGACGTGGGTACATGATATTGTAATCTAACATGCAGCAGGGTATATTTCAAGATCCAAATCTAAAATGATATAACCGGACATCGAGATGCAAAATGGAAACTAATAGCCTTAGGTTTAGTTTACTGGTTTAATCAGGAAATAAATATGTATAAAATAATATAATAGCATATAGCAAGTTTTACTTGCCTCGAGTACGACGATAACGGAAAATGACACGGAGACGTGAACACGACACACGCGAGGTCACGGCCTGAACCAGGCTCGGGTCCGGATCTTCTCGGCTCTGGGCTTGCTTGGCTCAACTAGGGGATCAACTTTAGATAAGCTCAGCTGTGCTCTCGGTTTGGGATCTGGACCACAAGCAAGCGAAGAAAGAGATGGCCACAATGATGACAATGCGATGGAACGACGACGGCTGGAGTTGGGCTATGTCGAAATGTGTTATGCTCAAGTTAATCAGAGGAGAAGAAGATGGCGGCAGTAGGGGTTTTGGCCAAGGCTTTAGTTTGCGAGGAGAGAGGAAAAACTCTCGGCTAGGGAAGTTAGGGATCTCCGTTGGTAGATGAAGGAGGTGAAGGTGTCGAGTTATGTTGTTGACGAGATCGAGAGGAAGGAGATAGTTTCGGTTTCGATCTTGGGTTGGTGGGTGTTCGGTAGGGTCTGGGTTAGGGAAGATGCTGATGGTGGTGTTGATGGGTTGAAGGGAGAAGAGAATCGGCGTTGGTGAAGGTGGTTGCGGCTTCAAGGAAGAAGGGCTCGGGTGTGGGGTATGGCTGGGGTGTTGGTGAGGAGATGGAGGAGATGTCGAGGAGGGGTATGAGGTGCAGGCGAGGGTCGACAGTGATGGAGTTAGGGTTTCTTGTGAGCGCGGGGGGTTTTAAAAGAAACGAAGAAGAAGAAAGAAGAGAGGGAGGTGACGATAGTATGATAGGGAGGTGAGCAGAGTCGAGAAATATACAGTATTAGCGAGAGGAGAGAGAGAGGGAGAGAGAGAGAGAGAGAGAGAGAGAAAAAGAACAAGAGGAGAGAGAGAACTGTGAGGGGAGAGAGAGATTTGTTTCTTATGGGAAAAATAAAGAAAGAAGAAGAGAGATAGAGAGAGCAGGTGAGATAGAGAGAGAGGAGAGAGAAATGTAGGCTTTGACTGGCTAAGGAAAAATATAATTAATATATTTAAATAGAGGAGAGAGATCAGAACCGTTGAGATAGAAGGTTAGATTAGTTAAAAGAATAAAATTTAGTTATAAAAATTAATATGTATAATAGTTTATAAATATATAAAAAATATAATATTAGTCCGTTTTGAGATCTTGGCAAATACAAACCTACTCCAAAATATGCTCGGGTTGGGTCTAAAAATTCAGATTTAAAATATGAAAAATATATGCGACTTCTAAATTTCAAAATGAATGCTCAGTTAAAGAAAATGCATACCCCCAAGAACGGATGCACGTACGTGCGCGTAGCCATCCAAACACGTCCGTTTCACAGAACGGGATGAGAACAAGATGTGCGGATGCTACCACGGGGTTATGCAATTTTAAAATATTTTACATGACCTAAAATGTTATATGATAAAAGATGCCATGCCAGGTAAAATGCCATTATTCGATAAAGCTGAAAATACACAAGTCTACATAACAAGTCAGGGTAATCTATAAATATGAATCAACCAGTCCAAGCAAGCGGGTCGGGTCGAATGCAAAGTAAAATATAAAATACCATTCGCACCCAAAATACATTAAATCAAGAAATATCACGAATAAAGAAATACGAGAACTGGAACTGGTATAAATGGACTCGGGTGTTACAGAAGAGTTTCAAACAGGAAACCGTGGCAGACTCGACGATGGAGGCTGAATACATCGCTGCCAACAATGCTGCCAAAGAGGCTGTCTGGATCAAGAAGTTCATCACTGAACTTGGTGTGGTTCCCTCCATTGAGCATCCAATACCCGTGTATTGTGATAACAATGGAGCTGTGGTTTTGGCCAAGGAACCCAGGTCCCATCAGAGATCCAGGCATATTCTGAGGCGGTATCACCTGATCCGGGAGATAGTTGATCACCGTGAGATCGAGGTCAGGAGAGTTGACACGAAGGACAACACTGCGGATCCACTCACGAAGGCCATACCCCAGATACACTTTGAGAGACTCTTCGGGATGTTGGGTATGAGATACTACAATAGCTGGCCTTACTGCAAATGGGAGATTGTTAGTTATATATATGCCCTAGAGGCCATTGTTGTACATATGATGTATATTATAGTGGATGCTTGGATATATAAAGAGAGGACTTTCTTGCTCGACATGGTAGCATGCAATCTGGTTTCACTTTATCTTAACATGTTGACTTGTATTGGTTTACTGTCTTGCTCTCACATGTTGATAAAGCCCTTAGGAAATGTACTCGACTACTGGGACTATGATGCAGATCATACTAGTGGGGCCAGGGTAGTCCATGAGTACATCCTATAACTGTTCCTAGTCAAGGGTGTATCGAGACAGGGCATCGATACTCCAGAGTAGACTAGCGTATACGCATCTTGACCCATATGATGGGAGATGGATGATCCCCATATCCATTGGTGTTTGACATCAAAGATGGTGTACGGGTGCTCAGTGGAGACTGGGTACACTGAACGGACTCGCTGAGAACTCCTAGATGGTATTATACCTATCGTCAGATAGCAGTTCTCTGGTGACACTGGTACAGGTTAGTCTGTAGACCCGAGATCGTCATAGAGTCTTGTGTGATTCCCACTGTGCTTTGATTTCCACCTTACCACGTTCAAGAGGACGTGCAAAACGGTGGCTTTTGGGTACAGTCCCGAATCACATGGAGGCAATGAGCGATAGGAGGGGTTTCGTCTCTCCCGGTATTGGGAGTTGATGTTGCGCTGTGTTCGATTGGCTATAACTGGAAGTCCCTGGCCAGGGCTGATATGGAGATTTACTGGTAAGAGTTATCAGTTGTTTCTCGACCCGTTATGAGCCTCACATTGACACGACTTATCGGTTACTGGGGTCTGACGTTTACCACCCCTAGACTAGATATGCGATATATCAGACGAAGAGACCGGACTGTACGATAGTGTTACTTATTGGATTCACAGGAGTGTGTACAGGCTTGCTTGTTGATCTTCTGATCGCTCAATACCCAGGTGGCTGTTACGTTTAGCTGACCGCTTGCAGCTTGTGGGTGTTTGATATGATCATCACCTACTGCCGGCGTACTGACGATTCTATAGAGTCCTACACAGAGGTTTCCTGGCTCAGGAAAAACGGAGTAGGAGCACATATGTGATATGTGCGGGACCAAGAATAATACGTATATGTGATACCGTATTCGATTCTCGCGATATGTGATATCAGCCGGGTATATGTGATATAGCCGGGTCATTGTAATATCGGCCGGGTATATGTGATATAGCCGGGTCATCGGATCAAGTGTTGATTCGATGAACTGTTACATGCTATATTAGTCGGTTATTTGCAAAATAGCCGGATTATCGGATCAAGTGTTGATTCGACAATTTAATGTATAATTATATATTTGATATATTACATTACATTAACTAATATAAGCTCACTTAAATGATTCTTTTTCTCACTAAATGATACATTGATGTATATGTGATATATGTTAATTGTGTTATTTTCTTTTATTACATTATATATTATATATGTGATATATAATATTGTAACATGTTAGGGTTACAAATGCAACTAGGGTTTATGAGATTAAACCATGCTAGGGTTTAAATTAGGGTTAACATTTTCTTTTTAGTTTATTCTAAATTATGGATTAAAGTTAAGATATTTTGTTATGTTGACTTTGTCCACTCTTTAGATATTTGCTAGATATTTGTTAACCTAACCTTTTAACCCTAGCCTATGGTTTATTCTCTACAAGGATTAAGCATGCCATACTTAACCTATGGTTGCTTTTCTAACCTCAACAATAATTCATTCATCACAACTTCATCTTCTTCCTTCTCTTCACAAAAGCTTTCTAGCTTTCTTGTTTGTGATGAAACAAAGTGAGAAATAGAAAACAAAAGAGAGCAAAATTCCTACTTCATCATCCTCATCTATTCTAGCCACTTAGATTAGGGTGTTTGCTTCACTAATACCTCATTGGTGAAGTGAGAGCTTGGGTTTGTGATTCCTCAAGGTAGATCATCTTGGATTGTGAAGTCTTCAAACAAGATGCATCATTCACCTCATGGAGCCTCTCGAGAGTCCGGAAACATGATGATCGCAGCGAAGGGACCTCAACTCGGAGCTTATGAAGCGAAGGAACGGACTACAAAGGTTGTAATCCCTCTCACTTAGTAGTAAAGTTGTTTACTTGTTGCTTATAACCCTAATTCTCTAGCACAGATTCTTGCATAGGTTGTATGGCACTTGAAATTTTTAAATTCGGCATGTTTGATGCCTTGTGGAATCTTGTTCTAGTGCCTAAGAACCTTAGAGCTATGAATATAGATCTATGTTTTCGTGTTAAAATTATATTAGATAGGTTATTACGAACATGTATTAAGTAGTATACTATCACATGTATATTGTGAGCCATCGTCGTATTTTTCATGGAAAACCACAGTAATTCTAAGATGTTAGTTTTGAGCGTAATCGGATCTGAACATCATATTAATATCGTGAGGAATTGTAAGTATTATATACCATTTTCATGAGTTGGGAAAAACCGACTTTAATTCGATAGTTCTTGATATTGTACACTAATAGTTCGATATGGTGAACTGAACCAAAACCCCGTCGATCATACTCAAAGCTTTTACCAATATTTTCCTTTGATACTTACGAATATCGTGTAGAAAACTGAACTCAAAATAACGAAGTATCGCACGTGAAACGATGTTCCAAAGAGGCAACGTCAAATCTGGTTTTTGCTGTATATGTCGTGGCGTTTAATTGATATTAAATTAGATACATACCGGAATGTAGTGTTCTATACCTAATATCGAATCTGACTCGATAAGCTAGGACCCCATATTATTTATTTTTTGATATTGAATATCTCAATGACGAAAACTGACTTGGGACTCGGCTATGGACTGCAGTCCAGAGCAGCATTCCATATTGACACCTGTTTCTAAATAAATGTGTAGCTCTGTATGAACATGAAAATATGCGGAACCCTATACTGTTGCGAAGATAATCCTATTAGATAAATATAAGTGGTGGTTTCGTTCGATTTTACTACCGTTTGATATTTTAATTACATTTTAAACCATCAAGGTATACTGTAGTTTAGTACAGAAACAGATTGTGTACCCTAGCCTTAAACGGGACATATCTCCCAGTACGCAGTGGATATGGTCAATCCGTCTAGTGATATGGAAACATAATTGATAAATATAAATTTTACCTAACTGTAGTGTCACTTAATTATGATCCCAACATGGAGTAAAATGTGTTACGAAATGGACTTTCAGTTCAGGAACTGAATTTCCAGTAATGAACACTTAAAATAAAATGATCGTAACTCGCAAACCTGAAACCCGATTGACCTGAAACTAATTTTGTTGGATTGCTGTTTAAGTTTACTTATTTCCTCTTTTGTATCATTTTGCCTAATTACGATCGTACGATTTAATATGTGTTGCTGAACTCGTAATGTACATTGTATTTCATATCGTACATGACTTGTTATGTGGCATCATTCCCGTATTTACCCGACCGTGCTACCTTTAGTGATAGCGAACGTTCATAGTGATTTGTAGAGAACTTTGCATTGTCGAATGTGAGAGGTATTGGATTGGTTGTATCAAGTACGCCAGAGATAAGTGATTGATTCGTGAAAGTGAACAGTGCAGTGAAAAGTGAATAAAACCGTGATTTTGGTGCGTGCTTGTATACAACTAGTGCTAGTATACAACTAGTCCTATATATATAATTATTGTAATCTGGAGGAAATGGGGAAATTAAGGTGGAATCGAACTCGTATTTAGCGAGATACAGTGACTTAGAGGATGATCATTCGATATTAGTGACACACACACACACATATTAGGCCGTAGGCCTAACGGTATAGCTGTAGGGTTATATCCCGGGAAACAGTAGACCGTAGTCTCGGGCATGCACGGGACTCTTTTTAAACACGGGCATTATTTTCCACCGATTGATTTCAATTGACTTAGTGACTGATAGGTAATGACATACACATTGCATGGATTGCTGATATGATACATATACCATACTGTGTACATTCACTTGATATTCCATATACTCATGTTACTGTATTATGCCGTTCATTTCATATTTAATATCATAGTACACACACTATATATATTGCTATATGTGTCGCCGTGACGATCTGAGTGTGCATGCTTAGAGCATGTAGAGGACCCAGCTCAGGAGCAGGACCTGTCATTCGAGATCGCGGAGATTTAGACCGTGACACCAGCGCTATCATCTTCTGTTTGCACCAAGGATATTGTTATTTCTTTTGATTAGTTGTTTCTTTCATGCAAATAATTGTATCTTGAACACTATTGATTAAATGTAATAAAGTTGTAAGCTGTGATTTCCTTTACTCCCGTGCCGTGTTTACTGATTACCATGTAATGTTAGAAGCCGAAGTGTGGTTACGGCGGGATTATTCCTTGACAGTAGAAGCATGACTGGCCTAATCACCCATCGTATTCTGTATTTTGGGAAGCATGGCGTAACACCTACTATATTTACTTTCCTGCAATGTCTAAGTAGTTGTCAGCGATATATCTAAGTAGTTGCCTCTGATATTTAAATAATTTTCTGGAATATCTAAATAGGTTGTATCAACTGGTTAGATATAGCAGGCTATTATGTAAATACCACCGGAAAAATTTCTAAAAGGGTTTTGACTACCGTTTCGAGGCAAGGGGGTTCTTGACGGTGGAAAAAAATGTTTTTTTTTGACAATGTACCTTTTTTTTTAGATAAACTGTAAAAAAAACCCAAGCATTTTTTTTTTCTGTTGTCAAAGATCCCGGACTCAAAAAGTCTGTCAAAACCACCTAAAAAGGTTTTTATTTGTCAAGAAACCCCTTATGTGTGATGTCTAATAATTGTCTGTTCTATCTAGCTTACTACAATATCTAAGAAGTTGCCAGCAATATCTAAGCAGTTGGCTATGATATCTAAACCATTTCCTGCGATAGTTTATATGAATTGGTTAGGTATAGCATAGTGCTATGTAGATACGGCAATAAAAATTTCTAAGGGATTTTTGACTAAAGTCTCAAGCCCGCCGAGAGCAGAAAAAAGCATTTGGGTTTTTTTTGTTGTTGACAATTTACCCTCTTTGTTTTTCTTCCCTTCGTCCTCTCTCCTCGATATACCGGGACCTCGCCGATCTCGAGCTCTTGACAACCGCAAACCCCCCAAAAACTAGGGTTTTCTTACAATCTTGAGGAGCCTACCCAATTTCTTCCATCTCTTCTTCTTCTTCTTTTTTCTCTCTTTACCGATCTCCCCCCAAATCCTATCTCCTATCCACAAATCCAAAGCTTTTTTACGAGGCCAGGTATGTGCCATATTCGCTTCATCTCTCTCTATTACAAAATCAGTTTTGAGTCTAATCATGAAAATTTTATTCACCCCCAATTTTATTCATGGCTGAAAATTTTTAAATAAAGATTTTTTCCCATACACTTGTTATATTTATAGTGTGCCTTTTATGTGTTTGTATGATTGCCTCATCCACTTTCCCTACAGAGTTTCTAAATGTTTGTTAAATTATTTGTTGTTTGGTTCCCGAATATTCATGATTCGACATCTCATTCATATGTTACATTTTCTTGATTGCATTGGTAGATGATAATGGAAGGTGCTCAAGTTCATCTTAAAGGGTGGCAACAGGCAGCGGTTGCTGTTGGATCAGCTCTCGGTGCTCTGATGGACCCGAGACGAGCAGACCTAATTGCTGCTCTTGGAGAAACTACTGGAAAGCCCGCTTTTTATAGGGTGCTCGAGCGGATGAAAAATAGCACACAAGGCAGAGTACGTTGCTTTTAATTGGATAAGACTTGAGAATACAATAGGATTTCTATTCTGACAGTGAGTTTGGTTTATTTTAGTGCCGATCTTTTTTCCTTGCTAGATTTTTCGTCAAAGTTCTATTTTTGAATATAGGTAGAAAAAGGTTTATGGAAATACATCATTGATTTTTTAAAGCAATCATCTTGTCTTGGTTATGAAATTTATGAGACAATAGATTACATTACTAGATTGGATAATGTCCGTGTTCTCATGTCAAATTGTATACCATATATCGGCTTGCTTACCGAACGTTTTCTATTGAGGCGGGCATTCAATTTTTCGAGAAGTATATTAGGTACAGTGCTTGACGGAATATTGTGCTGTAAGATATGTAGATGTCCTTGATGATTGAATATTCTCTCTTTATGAAGGAGAATATGGTGAAGCAGCATCCAAACAGGAGATCTAATAAGGCCTCTTATGATGGAGGATGTTTCGAGGTTCAATGATAGTGTAATTTTAAAAGCAAGTGCTGAAAATCGTATAAAACTTTGTGATTTATGATCTGAAAAGTAAAGGGAACAGATTTGAAGCTCCTTAGTGAGGATGCATTATGCAGAATGTTTTTCCCTCCTCAACACACACACACACACACACACACACAGTGATCTTATAATCTAAATTTTAAAGTGGAACTAAGTACTCGCTGTTGAATAACGTTTGAAGTTTAGTTCGATCATATTCTGAATATATTGCTTTGGAGATACCACCGTACCAATGTTCGAAAAAGCGTTAGCATGCGGCGAAGCGTTACACTCTTAAGAATAGCGTAGCGTAAACTACGATGCGAAATGCGTAAGCTACACTAATTATCCAATTCTTATGTCAAAAAATAATTTATATAGCAATCATATCAGGCACCAATCTCCGTAGTCTATATATCATTGTCAAGCACTACACCATTATTTAAGATGGGCTATTTACTAAAAAGCCGCCTCATACTTCACTAATTACTAAAAAACCCTTCCATATTTCATATTTACTTAAAAGATCCCTTATACATTTAAATTGTACTAAAAAGCCCCCCACATGCCAAAAAGAGAACTTTTTTTTATATCTTCCATTATTTCGTTAGGACACTAAGGTGAGTATCGGGTTAGGATTGTAAACCTTCACAACCACTCCTCTTTTTCCAAAATTCCTAATTTTCCCTCAAATTGGCTTTAGGATTAGGGCTTCGATAAAAGAACTCTCAAATTGATCATGGAAGCTGGCTCATCTTTCTCCACCGTCGTCATCAACAAGCTTGTCGAGTATCGTTGTCCTTTCAATTGCAAATTTTGAGTTTGTAGGCAACCTTTCTTTAGTTGAGCTAAATTCCAATTTTCAACTAAGTGAGGATGCGGAAAGACATACCTAAATACCTAGAAGGTAAGAGAACAGCTCAAATACAAGTTCCAGCTCCATTTTCATATTGGGATGCTAACTTTTGAAGGAAAACCGGTGAGGGGGCTTTTTAGTGCAATTTAAATGTATGAGGGGTCTTTTAAGTAAATACAAAATATGATGGTTTTTTTAGTAATTAGCGAAGTATGAGGATGCCTTTTAGTAAAAAACCAATTTAAGATAAGCACCCAATACACATGCAATATATAAACTCTCAAACATAAGTCATATATACCACGATATAACAAACTGTTTACGGTTATAAAATCAAATACCTTAAAAAGATAAATAACCGATTGTCAATTAATGATAGTACTTTGCTCTTAAAAAGCTTGAAAGAAATTGCAGAAAAACTATTTGCTTTGAAGAAATTGCATGACAAAAGAATTGCTAGATAAAGTGCAAGGTAATTGTTGAGAAAGCTTTCCAAAAAAAATGATGGAAAATAAACTAGTTAAAAAGGATTGCTAAAAGGAATCGGTGGAAAAAAATCTTTAAAAAAATTGCAAGGAGAAAAAAACGTAAAACAACACTAAGTTGCAGTACATAGATCCGAAGAAATACTATGTTAATTTGATATTTATTTAAGATACTAAAGTCTTCTTTTTATGATTACCAAGAACACAAGAAGCTTCAGAAAAATGGGAGGGGAGAGAGATTGCTGCAGCCTGCAAACATTGGTGTGCAAGCTAGGGGAAAAAATTGGAAAAGGGAACGGATATTGGGGGGATTTCTGTAATTGATGAGTGGTAGACCCCATCACTAAAGCTAATTTTACCAAGTTGACTTGTTGAAATAATTAAATTGGTCAATGGGGTTTTAATTATTTGGGACCACATTCTTGCAAGAGAAGCGCAGGCTTTTCACGTGATGCGCGCATCACGTGAAAGCGCACGCTTTTCCGGAAAAAACCCACCGCTTCATTGTTTCTGCACTTTTTCCTGACGCCACGTGGCGACTTCAGCATAAAAATGAACGCTTTGTAGCAAGGCGCGATTAGTGGCGTGTTTTTTCAAACACTGCACCGTACTATAATAGCCCCTCAGTCCAATGATTTTGGTGAATTCATTAAAACTATTAATTGAGGTAGTTAAATACCTTGTTTAGTGTTTGTTGCCCCCCATTAATAGTTGTTGACCACCGCTTATTAGATTAAGCTTTTTGATAAAGTGGTTACATACCTAATTAAGTATTTACCAGGCTTACTAGCATCTAGAATCCTCTTATATATCTAGGAATTTTTAGTTGAACGAGAATAGGGTTTATGTTGGTGTTTTTTTTGGATGAGATCCCTTCGGGAATAGAACCAGTGACCTCTCACTTTTGAGAGGATAGTTACACCGATGTGCTATGCCTACTTGGTCTTTTTTGTTGGTATTGTCGTTGTTTTGGCTTGGCCTATTATACTTCAAACTATTTAGACCTCGATAACATGCTAATTTGATCCATACAAAGAGGCATATCTCACATGTAGCAAGTATTTACTTCATTTACTAGCATCTAGAATCCTATTATACATCTGGGAACTTTTAGTCGAGCGGGAATAGGGTTTTGTCTGACCTTTTATTCCTTATCGACTGAACATGTATTAGGCTGGATTTTAAATTGAACATAGATAGATGTGTGCATATGCCTATCCGTTCTGCAGCTGTGATGAAGGCCAAATGGTAATTCCAAATGTGGTGAATGTGGCCTCCTATTAACAGTAAAACAAAAATAATTAAAATACTGACATATCGGGACAACTATAGTGCAAGCAATATAACAGGCAATCATATAAGAAAGTTAAGCTATAAGAATAAATTGAATTAGTCTGATTTGGTTTCAGTCTTTGCTTTTGTGCTGCTATCATTATCAGCACCATGTTCTTTCAGTATATGATACTTATCTAGATGATCGGTCCCTGCTGCTAAACATATATTTTGAGACGGATATTTATTAGTGTAATTTGATACGCCCTTATGACACTGAGCTATCTGTAGTGTATTTAATATTAACATTGGCCATCTGTACATGCGATCTGTAGTGTATTTAGTTTGGCTTAGTCTAACCAAAAGCACAGACACGCAACATGCGCAACATTTGCAACAAAATTAGTTTTGCTTAGTCTAACCAAGAGCATGGTATAGTCCAAAGATATAGTATCTTGCAAAAATGTTATTGTAAAAATGTTTAAATCAATTCAAAATTATAGTATATATATTTCAATTAATATTATTTTTATGATTATGCACTTGGAAATTCCAATGTAGCACTGCTACATGGTGTGCCCCCACCAACTAAAATACCCGCCTTTGCCACTGATTTCTAATCCTAAACGTTTTGCTTAATTATTAGACACTCAGCTCCTACATTCCTGTTCCATCTTCTCTTCATAGGATTATTGATATCTTAAGTTCCTGATTTAGTTCGACTTCTTATATTCAATTTGACTCAGTTTGGTGATTTTTCTAGGCGGTTCTTTTGGAGCGTCCCCGTGTGATATCATCCAACGTATCACACGCATGGGACTTACCTGAAAACACATTTGGCGCAGCATACGCAAAGTTCATGGGATCAAGGAACTTCTCTCCAGACGACCGCCCTCCCGTCCGATTCATGGAGACAGAAGAATTAGCCTACGTGGCTACCCGTGCACGTGAAGTGCACGATTTTTGGCACGTGCTATTTAATCTCCCCACTAATTTACTTGGAGAGTCTGCTCTTAAGGTGATTGAGTTCGAGCAAATGCTTCTTCCTATGTGCTTGATGTCGGTCGTTGGAGGCTCGGCGAGGTTTAATGAGAAGCAGAGAAGTTTGTTCTTCAAGCATTACTTCCCTTGGGCTACACGTGCGGGTATGAGATGCACGGATTTGATATCAGTGTACTATGAGAAGCACTTCCATGAAAATCTAGAGGATGTCCGCAAGAAATGGGGGGTAATACCTTGCCCTGATCCTAATGTTAAGGCTTGAGGTAGGAATCTTTTGCCAGTTCTATGATCGTCAGAAAACTTTTCCAGCTTTTGTCGTTAATTGCAAGCAGTAATCTTGATCAGGTGATAAAATACTGATGCAGCTGCAATGTTTTTATGAAGAAGTTTGTAATTGTTTCTTTTCTTTAATATAAACTTGTTCCTCCATATAGTACAGATCAGTTCAAATAGTTGAGCTCAATCGATGCCAAGCTAAGCTTATCATCTCCAAATCTCATCCACTCACATTTTTGTGGGTTATATATCACATAGGGAGTCACAAAATAGAGGTTCACCCCAGCCATTCAACTTAGCACAAAATCAGCTATAAGCTGAGCACTAAAAAGCTAATACATCCACCAGCTTGGCAACATCAGCCTCCAAAGAAAGCTTCGTCCCAGTTTCCCCTCCTTCACGGACTAGACTCGGGAGCCTCCTGTTTCCCCTCCCTGTTTGGAGAAAAGTTCGCCTGACGCTTTCATACTTCCCCTCGGCCACGAAGCTGCACCTGTCCACAAAAGGAACAAGTCATCAACGAAATGAATTAATCGCTGAAAATTATAAGTCGAATTATTTAGGCAACAGTCATTTCAATTCAACCACATTCCCCAAAGCACAGCAGCAATAAGGATATCCACGAGAACCCATAACCACATGCCTCCAGCACGATCACAATAAAAATAAAAAAAAAGTGTTGCAAAGACTCTAAGTTACCATCACAAAACAAATATCCCAAGGGAACTATAATATTTCTACACAAAATATTCTCTCTAGTAAGAACACCATTGTTAGACAGGAGCCATAAAAATATCTTAATTTTCAAAGGGACGGGCACATTCCAGGTCACAATCCCAACTCTCGATCCTTGTTACCTCCCTACTTTTGATGCAATGGCTGGGACTTTGAAATGATGTTACAACAATTTCGGTTCTTTTATGTTGTATCGTGCATTTTAAGAAGCATAACTAAAGAAAATGGTTGTCTTTTATCCCTGCACCAAAATCCTGAGCATTCATTTAAGCCCAAATAGTAGATTATTATTTTTATTTTAAAAAAAAGGCTAAGTTGCATAAATGTACAAATCAACTTTCACGTTGGGATTGATACCATGGAATTTAATAACTAGAGATAAATAGCATGGACTATTTTTTGACATAACCGCCATACGACTTTTATGCCTTAATAGACCATTATACCCTTTGAAAATTTAGGGATTGACTGAGAACGTAAGGATAAAATGGGGAAAACAAGTTAAATATTGATGAGGTGGGAGTTAAATATAACGTTTGCATGCGGAAGAAAGGTTGATGGTATTTTGTTACAATCGGGGGTGATAGTTCATGGTATTTATTTTTAATTAAATTAGATCGTTGTACAAAAAACGTGAAATTTGATGGGTGCATTTGTGCAATTTAGCCAAAAAAAATACTAGTCCTAAGAAGCTGTGATCTACATTCTACAGTCATGACACAAATGTTAAATATAAATGTAATTAAGGCCAAATGTTTTCATTTAAGCCAATATAGTTTCGGTCATGATAAATAATTTCAATCTGGTGATTTATATTCATATATATAAATTTCTTAAGTTTCTTTTTTTTTTTTTGCACCGGAAGGTAATTTTCCCAAAAAATTCATATTGAAATCAAATCAAAAGCATACATCCAGTAATCAAATTAATATTTAGCTGTACAAGATAGTGGAATGGAGATCAAGCTGTATAAATTGAATACTTATTTGCTTTAAAGATTATTTTTAAAAAAAAACCTATCATGACTAAGGGTGACATGATTGACTAATGAATATCACGTCATCATAAGAAAATGTAAGAATCCCAGAGGTATCATCTTCTAGATCCTCCTACCCTTAGCCTAATTTTGGAGTTCTAGTTTCAATTCTGATTGATTAACACTAAATTTTTATTTTATCTTCCATAAATTCTAGTTCAAGCTTGTTCCAATTGAAAATACAACCGAGAACTATCTATTGCAATCACACATTTATGTTTACTGCAATCACACATTTATGTTTCAGACCTATTTGAAAATCATATACACTGAAAGCTTTAGAAGCTACCTCTGGGATATGTATACATGCAACAAAAGTATACCTCTGGGATAAATTCTAGTTCTAACCACAAAAAGCTCACAAGATATGCAAATACTCCCATTCGCCATCATCGAAAGGATCAGGGGAAAAAAAGACGATTTTCTGTTTCAATCGACTTTCCCTTAAGTTGACAGATATTCCATCTTTATCTTCTGCAATCTTGCAGCAACGTCCGTCATTGGAATTCTTTCCTTAGGCGAGTAACTTGAGCACAACAAACCCAATTCAATCACAGAGGACAGACACTAGTGCACTTTTGTTAGGTCTTGTGATGGTCCGTCGTCTGTAGCATGATGCTTCAGAAGATTTTCATCTACAATGTCCAATACTGCGTTTGGATGTGCCGCTTGTATCCATTCCCTCAAACCGAACATAGAATCGACTGGTCTTCTTCTTGTAAATGTTTCCAGCAGTAGAATCCCGAAGCTATATACATCACCCATTCTTGATACTGCCCCTGTAGTGCTATACTCTGTATCAAACAATATAATCGATGAAGCAATTTTACTCTCAAAATAATAAAAATCTAAAAAAAACAATGTAAAGAAAGAAGGATTACTTTTGTAATAGCTAATCAAGAAGATTTGGTTTTCTTCTTCTTTAAGCCTATATTTCCAATCTCATTGTATCCAATGTGTAAGACTTTATAATGAAGGTCCATATTAAAACTAAACATGGACTTGAGAATGTTTTAATTTTTTGAAGTTAAAAAATTAAAGTAAACATGCAACAAAAGTATAATTCTAAGATTCAAGTATTAATATCTGAATATTTTGATTACCTGGAGCAATATAGCCTATCGTGCCCGGCATGCTCGCTGTTGCCATCGTCTAGCAATATATTTGTTGGTTTCAGATCACAGTGCAGCACAACATGCGGATGGTGATGGTGGAGGTACGCGAGTGCCATCGATACATCCACCATTACGTTCAGTCTTTGTATCAGATTCAAAAAGCAGTTCTCTGAGTACAGCCATTTCTCAAGACTTCCATTGGGCATGAATTGGAGGATGAGAGCTTTGAAGTCTAGGCTGGAACACACACTGATGATTTTGATGAGATTCCTGTGTGGAACCGTCTTTAAAACCTGGCATTCTGCATCAATGCTCTTGAAAGCCTCTTCGACTTCTATATCCAAGACCTTTACGACAACGATCAGCCCATCATCAAGGCATCCCCGGAACACGGAACTGAATCCTCCTCTTCCCAATAAGCTTCCCACACTGAAGTTGGCTGTTGCACGAACAAGTTCATGGTGCGAAACACCTCTGTGATCATCCAAACGAGTTAAAGTAGAGTCGGCCAAAGCCTTTGGCTTCCTCCTATAAAATGCATAAAGAAGACATAAGAAAGCAAGGAGAACCACAGCCAACGTAGTAGCCAGCAAGATATATTTGAGGGACCGCAAATTCCTCCTTGATATGTCATTAAAAAGATTTGAATAACATGGCGGAAGATGTAACTGAGGTGCCCCCACAGAGTGCTTCATTTCCATTAAGAAACGGAATGCTGGAATTTGCGAACACTCTTCCCTTTGGCACTTGACCTTGTAGCTTGTTGAAAGAGAGGTCAAAACTGATAATAAGATCAGGGAGATTGGCCAAGGACTGTTGTAACATCCTAATACGATCGTACGTTATTTAAAGATATTAATTAATATTTTGAATTTTGTTTTTATTTATGGTGCTAAAGTATCTTTTATTAATATTTATCCGTAAACTAAATCTATATGAATCTTATATATATATATATATATATATATATATATATATATATAATATTTCCTGGTAGCCTATGTTATGGATATTTATATATATTAATTTTCAGTATGTCTTATCTTATTTGAACATCTCATGTTATTTTTATTGACTATTATCTATTACACCTAAATCATAACGTTCTAAGATATTGTATGTGATATTAGATTAGAATATATTATTTTAACCCTTATATTATGGTTTAAATGGGCTACGTACGTATATATTATTTCCAATATATTTTCAGTAAGATTTAGTTGAGACGGATCGGAGTTTTGTATTATCTTTTATATATTATTAGTTATATATACAAAACTATATATATATATATATATATATATATATATATATATTAAATTATACTACATAAACTATTTATATTTAAATTTCCTATTTAAAAAACCATCCCTTTCTCTCCCGCTCTCCCTCCTCCTTCCTCTCTTCTGTTTAGCCGACACCATGCCCAACTCCTTATCATTTTCATCTACGCCAACACCTTCCTCGTCTCGTTCAACCCATTATCCTAACCTCGTCGCCTTCACCGTCATCACCATCGCAATCCTCTCACCTTTGAACCCATCGCCTCTTGTTGAAGCCCATCAACACCGAGATCTCACCATAGCCTCCATCATCTTCATCTCCTTGTCGTCGCCCATCAACACCGAGATCTCACCTTCGAACACAAAATATTATTCGTATTTTTCGGAATACGGATACGAGTATGTATATACGGTGAGGGGTATTCTTGTAATTGTGCAAGATACTTCTAGAAGAAGACACCTCATTATTGTTTTAACCATTTTGATTAAATGGTTAATGATGTGGAGGTATGAGGTGTTCATTTATCATTAAATGAAGCATGGCTACTTGGTGCCTCATGGGGTGATTCATGGTTTACTATTTGGGTATGCTTGATATTTTGTGTTGTGAACATTTGATGCAAGGTGGCTTCAAGATATTTTGTGGCGTTATTGGTTTGCATTATTAGTTCATAACACTTGGCCATTCTTCAATTCTATGCTCTCTACTACACTCTCATCTCCTCAAGTTTCATCTTTTTCTACTTCAAATCCTAATAGTCTCATGTGTTGAGAAACATAAGGTTAGTAAGACAAATCAATCCATCATCTTTCTCTACATCATCTAGGCTACTTAGATTAGCATACTAAATACCCTAGTTACCTCGGTTAAGAGGTAGGAGCTCAAAGCACACACTCTCGGGTGGATCATCTTTGACGTGAGGACGCCGTCGATCAAGCGGATCCATACACCCTTTGAGGAGCTAAAGGAGAGGGGTGAAGACCCGAAGGACTTGAGCCTTTAGGTATAAATTTCGATCATAGTAGATAGCTTCTCTAGTTGCTAGTTAGGTTTATGGCAGATCCGGGTATTAGGTTATTCTTGCGCCAGTTTAAACTCGTATAAAATTTTTGTTCCGCAAATCGGCCACGGTTGATGGCCAGGACGTGTAACCCAACAAAAATATCAGGGTCTCCCCATCCTTCGATTTACGGTTGGAGCACGTCACCTGGACTACGGTTAGAGCTAATTGGTTTTTCAAAGGACTAATAGAGCGCACCTCAATATGTTGTGTGACTTGTGCCATTGGCGAAGAAGAAACTGATGACAAACTACTCCGAACATTGGCACATCTCATCGAAAACCTGCAATGCATCCAAACATAGACAACAATTGTCAACAAGTTTATTTATAATACATAAAGACGATGCTTTCATTAATGATGAGAAAAGGACAGAGTAGAGGCTCACCAATTCCGCTAAATAATTTCTAGCTGATGCACGGGAAGACGCTGTCGGGTTTGACGTGAGCTTAAAAGGCTAAATTTCATGTAATGAAGCCAGAGATTCCTTTAGCAAGCAGGTATTTTCTACAATTTAACGCCCAATATCGAATTTTCAATCTTTTGAGCAGTGGGCTCTGTTGTCAAGCCAATCCTAAAATGAAATATTTCTGCACGGGAATCAATCAATAATAAAAAAGCTAAATTGCATGAAAAGATCCAATTCTTAAGAACGGGGGAAAATGATATACTGAATTCAATTCCAAAATATTTCCGTGTAGATCATCATAGAACGAAACCATATGATCTTACATATCCACAAAATAGCATCTAATATTTGTTGATTTGGATGACCGTGGATTTGATCTCCTGTAAGCATCTACTGAAGGAACTTGTTGAATTCAAAATACCAATCATCCCTATTATTCACTGATGCCTTGACAATGTGCACATGGGCGATCCACATGCGCAACATTGTTTAAACAGAGTAGAATTTGTCCAAAATACATTTGAATTGTTGAATAAAACCATAAGATATTTGAATTGCCTAATAAAACTATTAAAAGACAGGCAAGCAAACAGAGCGGGAACGCTGCTATATAATTAACTAAACTGACAGAAATTCCATCTTTATCTTTTGCAATCTTAAAGCAACATCCGTCATTGGTATTCTTTCCTTAGGCGAGGCCCTTGAACACAACAAACCCAATTCAATCACCGAAGATAAGCACTGATGAACTTTTGTCTGGTCTTGCGATGGTCCATCCTTCCTGGCATGATGCGCCAGAAGATCTTCATCTACAACGTCCAAGATTGCAGTTGGACATGCATTTTGTATCCATTCCCTCAAACTTGATTGTTCGCCAAACATGGAATCAACCGGTCTTTTTCTTGTAAAGATTTCTAGCAACAGAATCCCGAAGCTATATACGTCACTCATTCTTGATACTGCCCCTGTAGTACTATACTCTGTAGCAACCAATATAAACAAAAAATCAATTCTATTAAAGAAGAATTTCTATCAAAAAAAATTTATGAAAGAAGAACTACATTTGGGATATCTACCCAGGATGATATGGTTGTTTTATTCTCTGATCTTATTATCATTGTAACTGCAGTGTACAAATTTTTTAGGAGATGTTGTGATATAAACAAGGATGCTATAGAAACTCTTTATTTTTGATGGAAAAATGCTTAGAAACTCAAATTCAGATTGTTAGGACACTAGCCAATTAGCATATGAAATTTGAGAACGACTAGAGAATTTTTGTTAAGTGAGTTATAAATATTTTTTTTTAAAAAAATATTTAAACTGAGCATAGGAAAGCTAAGAAATAAAGATCAAACATGCAACAGAAAAGCATAATTTTAAGATTTTAATTTTTCATATCCAATATATGTAACTCTAGTGCTTTGTACTCAACGAACTAGATTGTTCGATTACCTGGAGCTATATAGCCTATTGTGCCTGGCATGCTTGCTGTTGCCATCGACGTGCCTTCACCTAGCAGCACTTTAGATATGCCAAAGTCACTTACGTGCGCCACAAATTCCTCATCTAGTAATATATTTGTTGGCTTCAGGTCACAATGCAACACAACATGAGGGTGGTGATGGTGGAGGTACTCAAGTGCCAATGAGACATCAACCATTATACTCAATCTTTGTATCAGACTCAAAAAGCAGTTCTCGGAGTACAGCCATTTCTCAAGGCTTCCATTGGGCACGAATTCGAGGACAAGAGCTTTAAAATCTAAATTGGAACACACACTAATGATTTTTGTGAGATTCCTATGGCGAACCATCCTCAGAACTTGGCACTCTGCATCAAAGCTCTTTGAAGCCCCTTCAAAGTCCAAATTCAATACCTTTACCGCTACGATCAACCCATTGTCGAGGCATCCTCTGAACACGGAACCAAATCCTCCTCTCCCTAATATGTTTTCCTCGCTGAAGTTGGTTGTTGCACGAACAAGTTCATGGTAGGAAACAACTCTTTGGTCATCCAAATTAGTCACAGAATTATTATAGGCCAAAGACTTGGGCTTCCTCCTCCTATAAAATGCATAAAAAAGACATAAGAAAGCAAGGAGAACCACACCCAACGTAGTAGCTACCAGAACATATTTGAGCGAACGCGACTTTCTCCTTGACCTGTCATTAAGAAGATCGGTATAGCACGGTGGAAGATGTAACTGAGGTGCTCCACATAGTTCTTCATTTCCCATAAGAGATGGAATGCTAGAATTGGCAAAAACTCCGCCTTTCGGCACTTGACCTCGTAACTTGTTGAAAGAGAGGTTGAGGCTGTTAAGATTCGAGAGATTGGCCAAGGACTGTGGTATGGCTCCAGATAGAAAATTGTATGATATGTTAAGATAGCCGATGCTGATCAATTTATCAAATGACTCTGGAATTTGACCTTGGAATAAGTTTTTAGATAGGTCGAGAGTATAAAGCATTTGAAGTTTTCCTAAAGCACTTGAGAGGTTACCTGATAATCGATTCATGGATAGATTCAAGTAAGTTAGGTGGTTCAAGTTACCCACCTGTGGCGGAAGTGAGCCATTTAAAGCATTTCCCGATAGATCTAATTCAAGGAGGCTCTCTAGAGCCCACAAGCTCTGAGGAATGGTTGATGATAGTTTATTGTTATTTAGATACAAGTATTGTATCATGCTCAAGTTGGAGAAGGAATCTGGTATTGGTCCGGTGAGTGCATTATACTGGAGTTCTAGACTGTTGAGATTTTTCAGGAAACACAACTCAGGCGGAATCGAACCACTTATATAATTGTTACCTAGTGTCATGAGTTGAAGTGACTCTAGCCTTGCTAGCGCCACTGGTAATGTCCCGGTTAGCTCATTGTCATTCAAAGACAAACGATTAAGACCACTTAGGTTGCCCAATTCTCCAGGAATGTTTCCCTTTAAATGATTTCCGTAAGCACAAAAAACTTGCAAACTTGTTGAGAGATTCCCAACAGAATTTGGGAGCATGCCATCCATCTTATTATTTTGGATCTGAAGGAACATGAGATTTCTTGTGTTGGACAAAGACGAGAGAAATTCAAGCCCGCCACTTAGTTGATTATCTGCCACATTAAACCATGTAAGTTGCGGCAGCGATTTGCCTATTTCAGCAGGCACGGATCCAGTGAGTTTGTTGTCGCTGAGATCAAAAGAGTAGAGCGCGGAATCATTCAACAGAGCCAACGGTAGGGAGCCAATCAAGCTATTTTGATTTAGCTTTAGTCTTTGGAGATTGCCAAGGTTTCCCAGAGCGTCGGGTATTATCCCCGTCAGGTTGTTCAAGTGCAATTCAAGATATCTGAGCTTTGTGAGGTTACCTAACGATGTTGGGATGGTGCCGGTCAGCCGGTTAGATCCAAGCAATAAATACATAAGTTTGGGCAAGCTGCCAAGCTCAACCGGTATGGTTCCAGTAAACTGATTATCACCGATACCAAATACTTGGAGGTTTCGGCATTGAGCAAAGCAAGACGGAACCTCCCCACTAAAATGATTAAGGCTGAGAGAGAGATTTTTGATCTGAGGTAGCATATTGAAGCTGTAGTTTGATGGGATGGTACCTGAGAGACTGTTGGAAACAAGGTATAAACCGGTTAAGGAAGACATGTTGAAGATGGCGGAAGGAATTTGACCGGAGAGAGAGTTCTGTTGGAGGACGAGGCGGGTAAGACGGGGAAGCTGCCCGAGGGTTGCAGGGATAGGGCCCGTCAGGGAAGTGTTGGAAAGGAACAGATCGGAGAGGAACGAGAGATTTCCGAGGTGTGGAGAGATGGTGCCCTGGAGGGGGATGTCCCCTAGACTGATGGCAGCGACCCGTTCTCGGCGAGGGCTGCAGCGCACACCGGTCCAGCTGCAGAATGAGGTGTTGGTAGTCCAGCCAGCAGCCAGAATGCCAGACGGATCGGCCACATGAGCTTTGAAGGCTAAGAGTGATTCGAGATCGGTGAAGTTGTTGTGGGGTCTACAAGCGGCAGGCGGCATTATGGGAATCAAAGAGAAGGTGAACATTATCATCGTCGATATGCAGCTTAAGAAACGAATTTCCATGGAAGGCAACCAACTGCTTAGAGAGGTCAGATCAGGAGTAGTGTGATATCCTAATGCTGCAAGTTTACGCTCTACTGCTTAAGTATAGAGAAGATGTCAAAAGATGGAATGATTGATACTCGTCAATATGAGCAAATTGTGGGCGGAACTTTACTCTGCTCACTCGGCCAACAATCACGCAATTAAATAACAAGAAATACAGACCAGGTGATCATTATCATCATTGATACTTATCAAATGGTCCCAAAATCTTTCCTTATTGCATCCAGCCCTCTTCCTTCATCTTCTTGATCACAAAAACTCATCCACGGCATCCTTACGCGTGAGCCCCACCTTGCCGACTACGTGCGGTCGCCCACGCGTGGGCCCTTACGCTCCGACCGCGGTGCCGTCCGCCGCCTATGCGGCACCGCCCTCGTGGGTGTCGGCGGTCATCTGCCCCCGCATGGGCCCCTGTGCCTCCTGAATGCGGCGCTGCGGCACCACCCTCGTAGGCCCCCTCGCGTCGTTGGCAACTGTCGCCGTCGTGGGCCCCCTCACCGACCACGTGCATTGAATGAAAAGATAATTTGGGTTTGGGTTTGAATTTTCAACAAAATCCAACAATCACCACTTTTGTTTAAAGTTCATCACATTCTAGACACTTAGAGATAATTCCGTCTTGATCCCCAAACTAGTAAACTTCATAAGATTCCACTGCTTCTCTCTATTCATCAAATTTTCATGGAGAGATTTACCAATTTACAACTGAGATACAACTTATCTTTGTCTACGATCTTGGTGAACATATCCGCCGGATTCTTTTCTCCTGTGATCTTCTGCAGTGTCAACTCACAATCTTCTAAAATTATGCATATGAAATGGTACCGCATCTTGATGTGCTTAATTCGAGAGTGATGTGCTTAATTCGAGAGTGATATGCTACATTCTTCGCCAAATATATCGTACTTTGGTTGTCGCTCCACATGGTGTTGAAGTCTTGCTTCTTGCCTAACTCTCCGAGTAACTCTTGTTGCCATATCATCTCTTTGCTTGTTTCAGTGATCACCACGTACTCAGCCTCCGTGGTTAACAATGCTACCGCCTTTTGCAATTGAGAGATCTAACACACCACTGTTCCCCCAACAGTAAATACAAACCCCGTTGTGCTCTTCTCACTATCTCGATCATCCGAGTAGTCCGTATTAACGTAACCTTTCACCTTTAGTGAGTCACTCCCGAAACATAAGCAATGACTATACGTATTCTTAAGATACCTCAAAATCCACTTCACCGCATTCCAATGCTCCTTTCTCGGGTTTTGCATATACCGGCTCACAACTTCCACTGCATGTGCAATATCTGGTCTCGTACTCACCGTCGCATATATCAAACTCCCCACCGCAGATGCGTAAGACACTCTTGCCATCTCGTCTTTCTGCTCTTGAGTTGTCGGGCACAACTCTTTCATGAATTTGAAATGTTTCGCTAAAGGCATACTCACCGGTTTTGACTTGTCCATATTGAACCGCTTCAAAATCTTCTCAATTTAGTTCCTTTGCGACAACCACAGCTTCCGCTGCTTCCTATCTCGAACGATCATCATGTCCAAGATTTGTTTAGCTGCTCCCAAATTCTTCATAGCGAATTTCTTGGCCATCATCTTCTTCAAATTTTGAATCTTCTCGAAACTCGGACCCGCTACCAACATGTCATCTACATACAATGACAAGATAATGTAGTCTCCGTCCTTGAAAGTTTGAACGTAGACACGGTAATTTGATTCACTCCGCACAAATCCTGTCTCTAGCATGAACTAATCGAACTTGAGATATCACTGTCTAGGAACTTGCTTGAGACCATAAAAGCTCTTTCGCAACTTACACACCATATTCTTCTTCCCCTTCACCTCGTATCTCGGTGGCTGCATCATATAAATTTCCTCCTCTAAATCTCCATGAAGTAATGCAGTTTTCATATCCAGTCGCTCTACAAGCAAATGCTCTACCGCCATAATACTAAGGATTGCCCGAAATGATGTCATCTTCACCACAGGGAAAAATATCTCTTGATAGTCAATTCCTTACTTTTGCGCATATCCCTTGATTACCAAGCGAGCTCTGTACCGCTTCACACCATCAGCCTCATCTTTAATTATGTACACCCACTTATTCAGCAATACTTTTCGACCCTTGGGTAGGTTCACTAGGTCCCACGTACGGTTCTTCTTCAAAGAATCCATCTTCTCGTCCATAGCTTGCTCTCACTGCTTACTAGCACCATCTTGTGTCGCCTCTTCAAGGGATTCAGGCTCTCCCGAATCCGTGTACAGAATGAAGTCGATCATAAGTCTTTTAGGTAGCCTCTTTTCTCGCTTAGATCTTCTCATAACTGGTACATCTGGTAGTTGAACATGGTCACCACCATGTTCTTAAATTTGATCCTGCACTGCAGTCTTCTCCATGTTCTGATCTCCATTAGTAGGCACCTAGTTGCTCTTTTGAGTTCCGTCTAACTCTAAGAATTCAGATACCGCACCATCTTTGGCTTGCTTTTCTTCTTTATATAAGTGATGCTCATCAAAGATAACGTTCCGGTTTCGTATTACTTTCTTACTTATGTAATCCCACAGCCGATATTCGAACTCGTCTCCACTATACTCGATGAAAGCACACTTCTTAGACTTAGAGTCAAGCTTGCTCCTTTTCGCCTTATCAAACAAAGAATACGCAATACATTCAAATACTTTAAGGTGCGAATAGTTGACCGGTTTACCTGACCAAATTTCTTCTGAAATGCCTCCATCAAGCGCACTCACCGGGCTTCTGTTGATAAGATACACAACAGTATTGACCACTGCTGATTATAAGAATTTTGGCACATTCGCATCCAAGGTCATGCTTCACACTCGCTCTAAGATCGTCATGTTCATCCTTTCAGCAATGTTATTCTCCTGTGGCGTCCCCGGTACCGTTTTCAACCAACGAATACCCTTTTATGAGTAAAATGCCTCGAACTCTTGTGTGCGGTATTCTCCGCCATTATCGGACTTTAGGCATTTAACCTTTAGCCCCGTTTGGTTCTCCACCTGCGCAATCCAGTGTTTGAAGATACTAAACACATCAAACTTATTTTTTATCGCATACACCCATGTCTTTCGACTTGCATCATTGATGAACATCACGAAGTACCGATTTCCTCCATAAGACTCCATCGGGGCCGGATCCCATACGTCCGTATGCACCATCTCCAGCTTCTTGGTGTTTTTTGTTATGCCTCCAATTTGAAAACTGAGCGCGTTTTGCATCCCACAAACGCAGCTCTCGCAAAACCCCAACTCCACCTTTTTATAGCCCTGAATGAAGCCCCTTAGCTTGAAGAATTTTCATGTTCTTCTCACTGAGGTGCCCTAATCTTTTATGCCACAACGAAGTCTCCGAATCTGTCTCTAAACTTGCCGCCAATGCAACCGAGCTATCGCTGCTCCCATCGAATGAGTACAACGAACCGCTCAACTTACCCCTTACAACCACCAACGACCTTTTGGAAATCTTCTTTCGAGAATTCCCAAACGTCGTAATAAACCTTTCGTTGTCGAGATAACTTGTGGAAATCAAGATTTTCTTCAAATCCGAAATATGACGAGCATTCTTCAATTTGATTTGACCATCTCCTGACGGTTGCAAGATGACCGTCCCCTTTCCAACTATAACATTTCAGAGATAAAAATATTATTTTTGGAATTTAAATAATAAAATAATGAATTTTATGAATATTATAAAAGTATGGAAATTAGTTTTAGTGGAATGGTATAATTATATACCTATATTTTGGAAAAATATTTGGAAATTAATATGAATTATTGATTATGGAAGCATTTATTTGATTTGTACATTTTATAAGTTAATATACAATTATTTATATACAAGTTTAATGCTAAATTTGATTAATATTTTACTAATTATATATTAACCATGTTCATGTATCATGATATGCAACATATCATATTGTGACAATTGTTCATATTGATAACCATGGCTTCATTTGCTTTTAAATGGTTTTGTTTTTTTTTTAGAAAAGAAAAGGAAAAGAATAAATGAAAGAGGGTGGGGACAAGAGTATAGTTGAGAGACAGAGAGAGAGGGCGAGGGGGAGAAGTTTTCACACCCTTCTATATCTTTCCTCACCTCCTCATTCTCTTCATTTTCTTCATCCTCTTTCTTTTCTTCATCTCCTCCATTTTCTCTAACTCCTCATCCATCCTTACTACCACCATACAACCCTCCCAAATACTCAACAAAACCCCATACAATCTTCACAAATAATGTTCCTCATATCACTACAAACACCATGGTGGGATCAAGTTGGGACTTTGAGCACTTTGGCCATTCTAGAATTTTCTTAAGTTGCTCTTGGAAGGTAAATCCTTCACTTTTAGTTAAGTGGTAAGTTTTCTTAATCTCCTATAATAATTTAAAGTTAAATAAGTGTAGGTTTAGTAATCTTGGAAAATTCTAGAATGAGATTTATTGGATGTTTTGAGTTGTGGAAGTGTATTTGTGGCTTAGTTAGTGACTACAAACCTTCTAGTGATAGAATTTTGGACCAAACTGAGTTTAGAAGTCCCAAACATGAACTTGGAATTTTCCGATATCGGGTTTTTGTGGAAATGTGATGATCAATTAGGATCTGCTTTGACTCGAGAACTCTGAAAAATATTTAGCAAACATAGAGGGATGTGCAGGGAAATAATAATCTACCCTAGAAACCCGAGCCCCCGACTCCACTATATGGTCGCCAAAATAACCTTCCTGATCGCAAATTGCGGCCTGACCTAGGGGTGTGGGTCCCAGGTTTGGTCCATAGCTCTATTGTATGATATTTAGGCCTATCCAATATGCAAAATGTCTTAATTTCACCTAAGGAAAAATCTGGGAGTGTTTTTCCAAGTTGCTGATTTTGTTTTGTGACTTTTGTTAATTTGAGTTTTGGTATTTGAGTTTTGACTCGATCGTTTGACGTTTGTACATCGCGTCAAGAGTTGTTTGGTTATTCTTGCATGCGTGGACCGTAGGTTCTAACTTATGCGCACTTCGCGTGCCATATCGGTTTTTGGATTTGATTCTTGTTTACGATACGATATTCCTTGAATTATAGGTACATTCGCGTGGACTTCTGGGACGACGAAGGAGAGCAAGACGTTCATCGATTTCAGCTAGAGTGAGGATAGTAGCCGAGTAGATATATATCTATGGGGGAAATCGGGTGGATGGCGTATAGCATCCCCGCAACTGTAGTATTAGGATATTAGGTATATAGCTATATAGGTAGATATTAGATGGGTATACTTAGTTAATAGGGTTCTAGGAGATTTTAGGCTATAGTAGGCATACCCGTTGAGCCTTTGGTATATATGTTGTCACACATACACACATGGTATGATATATGTGTGTGTGTGTGTGGGTGTGTGTGTACATACACATGTAATTTGAGGATGATTTCGATATGATATCACGAGATTGTTTCCCCCAATCAGAGCAAAGCTCTGTTGAAATTCAAAATTCAAAATTTTGAAGCAACGCTTCAAATCTCGGGCGCAACGCGCCACGTGTCCGGCGCAGATGCATCAGCGCAGCGTCCAAGAAGGCGCGCCCAATCAGAGAAAAACTCTATTTAAAGGAAGCAACGCTTCAGTTGCGCAAGCACTGCGCTGCGCGACACGTGTCAGCGCAGATGTGCTAGCGCAGTTGCGCTGCGCTGTGCGACACGTGTCACACTCTGGAGCATTTGCGCCAAACAGAATTAAGATTCTAAAAGAAATCTTTCTGTTCTTGTTAAAACAAGAAGATTTTCTTCTGTAAAACAGAAGCCCTTGGATCAAAGATCCAACGGTGGGGGAAATTCCCCAAATCACTCAGAGAGAGATCTCTTTAACAAATTTAACTAATTAATGTGCACTATAAAAAGGACCCTAGACCTCAATTCAAAGGCATCAACATTTTCTGAGAAAAAAAAAGAGAACTCTGAAGAATTCCTCAAGAACAAAAAAAGGTAAAAACCTTCAGAAAAAAAGAAAATTCTCTTAAAAAAACAGATCATTGATCTAAGAACAAGTTCAATGATCTTTAATAAGAAAGAAAATTAACTAATAATAGTGCTTTGCACTTGCTTATGAACCATTGGTTCCTTGAAAACAAGAAAAACTTGTTTTTCTTTAATTTAAAATCGATCAAAAGATAAAACAGTGCTCTGCACTTGCAAGAACAGCGCTGTTGCGCTCCTGTGTTGGCGCAAGCCACCAGGAAGCGCCACGTGTCAGTAGCGCAGCAGTGCAGCGCACTGATACGGTGCACTGCGCTGTTGCGCTTGCGCTCGCCAGAGCATGACACGTGTCATCACCATATGAGTTTGCGCTCATTACTTGGCGTAAAGCACCTGACAGGCCACTATCAAATAATTAGTGCACTGCATTGCTTACAAAAGGGCCAAGCCCAATTAAAGAAGGCCTAACAGGCCTAATAAAATGCAATGCATTATTTTAAAAAGGGCAGAGCCCAAACCAAAACAGATGCTCTGCATTATTTACAAAGGGGCAGAGCCCAAATAAAAAAGGCCTAGGAAGGGCAAAGCCCTAGCACAAGCCTAATAGGCCGAAGATAAATAAAAACGTTGAACATTCTTCAACTGGACTTAGCCCAATTTTGGCCGTAAGTCCTCAAATTAAATCGACTGAGCACGGCTGCTCCCTAAATCAATTTATATCTGGTTCGAGGGTACATCTCCGAACTCCTTTGACATATGTCGTTGTAATCATTCAACGTCGTCAGAGAGGTGACGGGTCCCGACGACCACACATCAATGTTGGACCGCAATGTCCCTAAACTACCTATGGACCACTACGTCCCTAAACTGGAACAACAGAGCATCCAAATGCTCTTTTGCTGGATCTAAACGGCCCCGTTTAAGTTGATCTTAGCCCCAAATACGGCTAACGTATCCTTAAACATTCAAATGGATTATAAAACTCCCAATCAACTCTGGTTCGAGGGTACATCTCCGAGCTCCTCTGATACATGTCGTTGTAATCCTTCAACGACATCAGAGAGGTGATGAGTCCTGACGACCATATATTAAATCGATCACCACGTTAAGTCGATCTTAGTCTCAAACAGGACTAACGTATCCTTAATGAATGTTTAAGTTGATCTTAGCCTCAGTATGGCTAACATATCCTTAAACTAAAAACACCAAACCCAAATCTAAGTAAATACGGATTTGGACTAATCCACGTCCTACGGGCGACGGCATTACTTAGTCTCCGTATACAATCCACGGGCAATCATAAACAAAACAAACACACACGACACGAAGTGAAATTCTGGCGAAGGAGAAAGTTGTTACCGCGATGCGGTAGCGTAATTAACTGCAGGGGCTTGCGCCTGCAGGGAAGAGCGTTCCCACAATCAAAAACCCCTCAAGCGAGGGGGAATCTGACGAAGTCTGCTACATCGGCCGTATTCGTCTAAACCTTCGATACACGGTGCCATAAATCAACTTGGCATCTTCGGAGAGGTAGACGGATAAAACCATATAGCATCTGCCCCGAATATCAGGCTAGACGTCCTCGCGTCGTCGGCCGCCGTTCGGAGGGGAACAGATTCTGGCACGCCCGGTGGGACCTTTTCCTCTTTCCACTCCACACTTCGTGTGTCGTCTTCGCGAACCAATCGCGATTTGGTAACGGTTGCCTTTGGATTTTCAAGTTACTAAGATTTGGTCCTTTGTCTGGCGCAGAAACCCAAGCATCCATGGTCTCTAACTGCACCAACTGCTCGAAGTGCCACTGCAATGGACGCTCCACCTCGCCTAGAGGAGTAGCATATGGGCCCCAAGCGGCCTCCTTCTTCGCTCTGCCGGTAGAACAGGTGACCCAGGCCACCACCGGCCTATTTTTCGGGACCATGGTCCCACCTACAAGCTTCTCTATGCCGATACCTGCACCGGAAGTGAATAAGAAATCGGTCTTCGACCGGCTCACTGCTACGACGGCCCCTGTCAACGGGTCGCCAATTACCAAACCAACAGCCTCTGTTTTCGTCAGGCTGGATCAGAACTCTAAATTTGCTGTCCCAAGGAAGGCAATAACTGCCGCTCCAGAAGTCGTCAAGACGGCTTCCCCTGTCGAGGAGTCAGTCTTTTCAAGACTGACGATTCCTGCTCCTGCCCCTGCACAAAGATCTGTCTTTAACAGATTGGATATTACCCAGCAAAGAACAACCTCAGTCTTTAAGAGGTTAACACCAGCAGTGCCTCAGCCGGACAAAGGGGCAAAAAGAAGACATCTCTATCTCCGAGCCAGTCCCAACGGCTCGTCGTGCTCGACGTCGCCATTGGCAACGAGTGAGAAAGGCAGGGGGAAACTCCCCCTCAGGGCTAGCTCCACCGGCTCCAGTGGTGGAAGTCAACGCTGCTGTTCCAACTGGGAACAGCTTTGAACTGCTGAGAAGGGTACGGAAGAACTCTCCAACCGCTACACTGAAGAGATCTCCTCCACCTGCGGAGAGAATTTCGGAAACAAAAAAGGAACAGCCCCCTCAACGGCTGTCTTCAAAAATTTATAAAGTTTGGCGAAGGGTTCAAGACTCCGTGATTGACCCAGATCACTCTCGGCAACAAAAGAAGACGAAGGTGCAAAAAGAAAAAGACCATCCTGTTTGTAGGGTGTTTTTCGTCACCCCATTGAGATGGGAATACGCGCGCGCTTGTCAGGCGTATACTACAGATTCCTCCTGCCTAGGGTAGGCCGGGGTTTATTGATTGTGGGGATCCGAATCTCCGGCAGCCGCGGACTAAGCTGTCGTTAATTACCCCTCGCCTTTGGGGCGAGGGAACCTCCGATTGACGGGTTAAACTTGTCATGCGAACTCAATGTGCAGTGTACGTGTGTTGTGTTTTGAAAAGGGGGGTTTGGATATATCGGGAGCCACGCAGAGTTTTTACGGGGGTCCCGCTACCCGGATAGCGGGCTGGGGGTCAAGGGGGCTAGCAGCCCCCTTGCGGGGTTCGGGGCAGCGCCCGGCCCGAAAATTTTTTGGAGGGGGAGAATGTTGCGGAGTATGTGTATGTGTACATTTGTATACAAATGTATATATATACATATATATATAAATAAAGGGGAAAAAGCATCCAAAGGATGCGTGGGGCAGCACCTTGGGCGCTGTGCGCTTAGGTGCTGTGCGCTCAGGCGCAAGCGCGCCACGTGTCGGCACGTGGGCGCTTTGCGCATGAGCGCTGCGCGCAGGAGCGCAAGCGCGCGCGCCACGTGTCGGCACGCGGGCGTTTTGCGCAAGAGCGCTGCGCGCAGGTGCGCAAGCGCGCGCGCGCCACGTGTCGGCACGCGGGCGCTTTCGCAATGCGCGTTGCGCGCAGGTGCGCAAGCGCGCGCGCCACGTGTCGGCACGCGGGCGCTTTGCGCCCTTGCGCAAGCGCGCAGGTGCGCAAGCAAGCGCGCTCGCCACGTGTCGGCACGCGGACGCTTTGCGCACTTGCGCTGCGCGCTGGAGAGGACAAGAGGCTTTTAGCCTGAAAAAAAAGATTTCTCAAAGAGAAATCAGAGAGGAGTCGGGCTCCTGAATGTGTTCTGGGTTTAATGGAAGTGGTTCTTCTTCTTCCTCCTGTTGCTTGCTGGATCTTGAAGATCAAGAGATGTGAAATCTCAAAATCTCTCCTTTTTAAGATCTGATGACAGATCCAAGTTTCCCTTTGTGGGTTTTGTGGTGAAAAACCAATTTGTTTTATAAAAAGAAGAGTAAAACTCTTGATTTAATTCAAGAGAAAGAAGAAGGTTTTGGAACCTTGAAGAAGAAGAATAGATCTCAGATCTGGAAACTTTTTTTAGAGAGAGAAAAAAAAGTCCTTTTTTTTTATTCATCATGTTGCCTTATATAGGCTTACATATTTACATATAGCCCCTTGGGCTTTGCAAAAATGGCATTTTAGCCATCTCATGGCTCATGTGCCATTTCATTTTTGCACATAAGCCACGGGCTTACAAAATATTGGCTTTATGCCCATCTTGCATACATTCATGTATAAAAAATTACATAAAAATTATTTATCACATGATTTTGTTGTTGGCATGGGGAGGCTGGCTGCGGGCTCGACTTGGGCATGGGCCCGCTTGACCTGGGCTTGGGCCCACCTGGCTTGGGGTTGACCTTGACTTTGACTCGGTCAATGGGGGTGTAAATTTTTACCCCAACACTGTTAAACAGCAGGGGACAACGATCGCTAGGGTTCCCACTGCAACGGCCCCTTCAACTTCAACGGCTCATAAAAGAAGGAGGCCGGAGAAAACCCCCATACCAGCGACAAATATCAGAGGTGGTGAACCCAAACGCCCTAAGTCAGGGGGCATTGTAGTTCATACCGTCTATGTGGCGTCTGGTAAAGAGGACAGTCGCATATCTACGGGTCATCGATCGCTTACGCGATCAGTAACCAAGGCGCAGGAGCAGCAACAGAAGCTCCAAGAGATGATGAACGCTATGGCCGCACTTACAGGGCCAAAAGAAAACCCTGAAGCGTCCTCAGATGAACGCCAAGAGGAAGAAACCGATGCCGAATTCCTTCGTCGGATATTGGAGAAGAAGGACAAAGAGGCTGCTAAACAAGCAGCCAACATACAGCGTATGGGCCTCCTCTTCCAAGACATGATAGGGATGATGGTACAACAAGATCCTCCGGCTGAAGATCCCCCGATCGTCCTTGGCGACGATAGGGGAGAGACATTAAATCCTCCGCCAGCCTTATCAACAGCTAAGGAGGATACAATCTCCAAAGCTGATTTGGATGAGTACATCGCCCAACAAATACGGGTTCATCATGCGACCGAAGCAGCCAGCCAGGTCGTAAAAACAGGGCGGCCATATCCAAGTTGGTACGACCAAATCAAGTACCCGCCCGGTTACACAATTCCCAAGTTCCATGTCTACAAGGGGACGGGCAATCCTCACCAGCATGTTGCCCAGTTCAGGGCACTCTGCGGCAACACCGGCGGTGACGACAAGCTGTTGCTTCGCCAGTTTGTTGGAAGTTTATCGTATACGGCGTTCGAGTGGTACTCTGAGCTCCCGAACGACTCTATCAAAACCTTCGCGGAGATGGAGCTACTGTTTACTCAGCGTTTTTCAAGCGCCAGTGAACGTACCCCGATGACGGCACTAATTAACGCCAGGGTAAAGCCAGGCGAGACGTGGGTTCAGTACGCTATACGATGGCGGAACTTATGGTCGAAGTGCGAACAGCGCATTGAAGAAGCTCCCGCGGTGGGTACGTTTGTAGGAACCCTTGATCCACAAGCAACCATCTCGCAATTTATGATGTTTTTCAAGCCGACTACCTTCCAGGCTTTGATTGACAAGCTAGCGCAGATGGATCAGATGGGCCATAAACCCCCTCTTCCAAAGCCGGACTCCCGAAATGACAAAGGGAAGGGAAAAGCGATCGTCGTCGCTAATGCTCAACAACAACCGAGCAATTCGAAGCCGGTTGTGCGTCAAAATAATATGCGCCCGTACGTAGACCTTGAGGAGAGACTAGGGCGTCCTTACTCGTTTCCCCGCGATAAAACGAGAAGGTTATTCGAGCTGGCATTACGCAACAGACTCATAAATCTGCCGGATCCAAAACGTCCGTTGCAACCAAGTGACGTCAACGAGCCCAACTACTGTCCTTATCATCGAGTACTAGGCCATCCGATCGAAGATTGCTACGTTTTCAAGAATTGGCTTGAAAACCAGTACCGATAGGGTAAGTTCGCGTTATCTGACAAATGGAAGGTGAATCCCCCGCAGCCCCACACCTCTAAGGGGACGAATACGCCGGGGGCAACATGCTCCGTCGTTGAAGAAGCTCCTTGGGAGGTTGTATTATCAGCCAAGACAAAGAGGATGCTAAACGATCTTCAGACATGTCCAGCGATCAAGTGGAAGAACCCGTTGGAACCGCAGGTCATTGAAGGGATGTTGAAGCCACGTCCAACTCCAAAGACCGATGGTGGTGGCTCAAGCACTCGCAACCAGCCGTCAAAATCCTCGAAGAAGAAGAAAAAGAAGTCAAAGAAGCCCGTGAAGCCTGGCGACAAGCGCGCGGACTTGCAAAAACAAATTGACGCGCTGGAGGAATACAACCAGAAGGCACGGACTCCCATTACACTCTAAGAGTTCCTTAATCACGTCTTTCAAGAGGAAGATGAGGGAGAAAGTTCATCTGATGAATCTGAAGAATGCGTGGCGAGCTGTCATGTAATTTCCCATTCGTTCATGAACGATGAAGAAACTCCTTGTACTGGAATGCTGGGGGCAGATCCTGAATCAAAAATTCTGGGGCCATCAGATGAGGTAATTGACGCATTCCTTAATGAAGCTCGGTTGAAAAGTAAAGCTGATCGAGAACGCGAGACGGCCATATTTGAAAGGGCCAAGCGCCAGCGACTTGATGAAAGAGCTAAGATGATCCCGCTGGAGCAAAACACTCCCGCTGCCGACAAAAGCCAATTCAAGATGAGAAAAAAGTTTGCTAAGGCCATATCAATGGGCATGAAGCTACCATCCTCTGAAGGAAACATCACCGGTGAAGTGGAAACGCACCCCTCCTATTGCTTACATCATCAGAAGGTTTCGCACCCTATTCAAGAGTGCAAAGCTTTCGATAGATGGTGGCAAGGGTATGTGGCTCATCGACAACACTTTAAACGGGAAAAGCGTAAAACTCATCGGGAGCAAAGAAATACGACCGAAGGGATTAAAAGAACTACCGGCGATTATCGTGTGGTTAACACCGGCGGGTCACAAGTACCTATATTCGGGAGCGATTCTGATGAGGAGCTGGAACTTGCCCCTCTCTTTAAAGAATCCACTTCGGGGAAAGAAGAAGAGCCGAAGGTCTGCGAAAATATCCGGCTGCGGAATCGGACACTGCCCGAAAAGAATCTTGGACCCTCAAACAGAAAAGATAAAGGGAAAGAGAAGGTCTCTGAAGATATCGTCTTAGATGACTAAGTGGTGGAAGAGCTAAACGCCAAGGACCCGCCGAAGAAGAATAAGGTGGATTACAACGTCTTAGCGCATCTGAGGAAGCTACCCTCACAGCTCAGCATTCTTGACGCTCTTTTGCTATCAAAGGAGGCGAGAGATTCGTTGATTAAGGCACTCCAAGATCCGGAACAATTCCAAGCATGCCTGGCCGAGGAAAAGATGAAGGATGAATTGGAGGAAGTGCACACGGCCGATGTCACTTTCGGCGACGAGGACCTTCTCCTTGGGACGTGCGAGCACAATCGCCCCCTCTATGTCTCAGGATACTGTCATGATATAAAGATAGGCAAAATCCTGATCGACAATGGATCCTCCGTTAATCTCCTCAATGTACGGGTCTTAAAAGAAATCTGCATGAGCGTCCAGCACCTTGCTCGTGACAAGATCACCATCTCCGGGTTTGACTCCCAGTCATCAAGAACTCTTGGGTCTGTGATACTGACGTTACGCTTCGGGCTACTCGTCACGGACATTAAGTTCCACGTCATAGACGCCAAGACATGCTACAACGTTTTGCTCGGCCGACCATGGTTACACGAGTACAACATCATCCCTTCTACACAACATCAGTGTATGAAGTATTTTAAGGATGGTTTTGAGTATACCGTGACGGAAGAACTGAACCCATTCTCTGTGAACGAAGTCCGCAAATATGAAGACGCCTAATGCTTCTTATCGGATTTCGAAGACACAGAAAGGTGTCACAAGACGGAGAATAAAGCTAACGCCACCATCCCTGTTTTCAGGAGTGATACCGAGGAGGAAGAGGAGATAGTTTATTCGGGTCCATCCCAACACAACAAGCCAGGACCTTCCACTCCTACGTTGACTTTTGTAGCGACTCGGAAGATGAGATCCGTGTTGTATTCTCTGCTCGATCTTCCATACGAACATCTGCTGACGAAGAGCAAAGTCTACAAGTCGCCATAGTGCCGCTTAAACACCATAAAGAACTGGATACACTTAATATTTACAATGTAGAAGAGCTACAAACATTCTACATCCCTCCTAGGCGAGAGAGCGAGAAAGCAATTCTGTTTTACCGCTCTGAAGAAACCAAGATAGAAAAAGAAATCTGGCATGGCGCGGATCCTACGCTCGACAGACTTCAACCCATCCGTCTACCCAGATGTTATACAGAAGGCTTGAAGAAGCTATTGAAGCGCCATGGGATACCCTTCCAACAGACCGTTAGAAAGGCTAAATTTTATGACAGGGTCTGGAACGTCCCCGGGACTCAACACAAACTGCCTAACGGGAGAATCGAAACAAGAGGGCTTGGATACATCCGGTCAAAGAAACGAGAGCTACTAAACAGCTGTTACGTCATGTATGATTTCGATGAAGAAGCGGATGCTCAATGGGAGGACGCTAATCCTAAGCCAGTGAAAGTTCCAGATGCAAAGGAGCCCAGTCCGTCGTTCGAAGAACAAATGGACAAACTTATAAGGAAAGCTGGTCAAAAAGTCCGAGATGATCACAACCGCGAGACGGCCATCTACGAGAAAGCCAAGACGCAACGCCTTCTCCAACAGGCCGTGAAGGATGAAAATGCCGCTCATTGTCAACCTGTTATAAAGAAGGCTCGGCGCAAAAGCAGAAATAAGTCGAAAGGCCAAAAAGGCGCTCAACAACAACAAAGCAGGGTTAAGAAGCCACGCAAACGGGAGTCGAGCATTATTGATCTATCCCTCATGAAGAAAATGGGTCGAGCGTACTCGTTTCCTCGGGACAAGACGAAGAAGATACTTGATCTTGCTCTAAAACATCAAATGCTTACACTGCCGGAGTCCAAAAACCCCGAACAAGAAGGCGAAGTCTCTAACCCAAACTATTGCTCTTACCATCGAGTAATAGGGCATCCTCTTGAAAATTGCTTCACCTTCAAGAATTGGGTCGAAGATCAGTACCATCTCGGAAAGTTCGCTCTGTCTGACAACTGGAGGGTAACGCCGCCACAGAAGCACGAACCCAAAGCCACGAGAACAAAGCCAACTCCACATTGGGATTGGAAGCGGATTCGCACTTGTCACATGATAACAATATTAAAAGAAGGGCCCGAGAACATGGACGACCTTCCCTGGTGCTTCGAAAACAGCAATGATGAGGTGATTTCAGAATTTCCGCCAGCTCCGAAAGAACTGGAGGATGGAATACATAATACCGCAGATAACCTCAAGAAAATTGAGTTGGGAACGCTAAATGACCCGTGACCGACGTTCATCAGCGAGCTGCTATCTGAAAAGAGGGTGGCCGCGTTAAAAGACGTACTTCTACAACATAGAGATTGCTTTGCGTGGAACTATTCCGAAATGCCGGGACTAGATCCAGAGATCGCTATGCATAGATTGGCGATATCCCCGGACATCAAGCCAGTCAAACAGGCGCCGAGAAGAATGCGACTCGAGCTTGAGATGAGCATCAATGCCGAGGTCAAAAAGTTAATCGACTCTGGCTTTATCCAGGAGGTTCAATACCCTGAATGGATCGCCAACATCATCCCGGTGATGAAGAAAAATAGGGCAGTGCGCATATGCGTAGACTTCCGGGATCTCAATAAAGCTTGCCCGAAAGACGATTTCCCAGTGCCAGTCACCGAACTGATGATAGACAATATGTCCACTCATGAGATTTTCTCCTTCATGGACGGCTCATCAGGGTATAATCAAATAAAGATGTATCCCGAAGACCAGAAGCACACCGCCTTCAGGACTCCATTAGGTATATTCTATTATAAAGTGATGCCCTTCGGTTTAAAGAATGCCGGTGCCACTTATCAAAGGGCCATGACGAAGATCTTTGATGACCTTATACACAAAATCGTCGAATGCTATATCGACGACCTCGTTGTTAAAAGCAAATCATATGAGGAACATCTCGAGCATCTGAAGACCGTATTTTGACGCCTTCGGCAATACAACTTGAAGATGAACCCGCTCAAGTGTGCATTCGGAGTTTCCTCAGGCAAATTCCTGGGATTCATTGTTCGACACCGAGGTATTGAAATAGATCCGTCAAAGACAAAGCGATCATAGAAATGCCTCCTCCGAGAACTCTCAAACAGTTGCGATCTCTCCAAGGGAAGCTCGCATACATACGGCGATTTATAGCCAATCTTTCAGGCAAGTGCCGTCCCTATAGCCACCTGATGAAGAAGGGAACCCCATTCGTCTGGGATCAAAAATGCCAAGGCGCACTGGATGAGATCAAGCAGTACCTGCAGAACCCTCCAGTGTTGGCTGCTCCACTTAAGGGAAAGCCTCTCATTCTTTACACGACCGCCCTCGAAGGTTCTTTAGGCGCGTTATGGGCACAAGAGAATGACCAAGGGAAAAAAAAAGCACTCTACTACTTAAGTCGAGTTCTACTGGGGCAGAAAGCAACTACTCCCCCATTGAAAAACACTGCCTGGCGTTGATCTTCGCGATAACAAAGCTCATGCACTATGCGTTGGCGCATGATGTCCGTCTCATTTCAAAGGTGGACCCCCTTAAATACTTGATGTCAAAGGCCATATTGACGGGTCGACTCGCTAAATGGGCTCTGCTCTTGATGGAGTTCTCGATAACGTATCAACCTCTCAAGGCAGTGAAAGGCCAGGCCATCGCCGATTTCCTCGCTGAGCATCCGATACCGGCTGATTCTCCTCTAAATTGCGATTTGCCAGACGAACATGCGTTTGACGCGATCGGCGGTGGTAATACCCAATGGAAACTATATTTCGATGGAGCATCTTCCATGAAAAAGCGCAAACAAAGTACCCCTATAATCAAATCGGGGGTAGGACTCATCTTTGTAACTCCACAAGGAGGGATAATGCGCTACGCGTTCTCCCTAACGGAGCCGAGGACAAACAACGAAGCCGAATACGAAGCTCTGATAGCAGGCCTCGAGATCGCCATTGACATGGGAATTGAAAACCTCCTCATATACGGGGATTCTCAACTGGTCGTTAGTCAAGTAAACGGCGACTACCAAACGTGCAAACCGGAGTTGGTAAAGTACGGCGAAAAAGTGCAACAACTGTTGACCCAAATTCCCTCCTATACTTTGGAGAACATACCGCGCGCGGAAAACAGCAAAGCAGACGTGTTGGCCAAACTTGCTAAAGAATTGGCTGACGAGAACCTCGATGACGTTAGAATCGTGGTACAAAGCCGTCGGGTGCTTGCCCCAGCGGAAATATCTCTGGAATCACCCGAAGAGAAGGGAGCAACTGAGCAGATGACCTTACAAGTAAAAGAACGAGAAAAGGTTGAGGATTGGAGGGAAGTCTTTATAGACTACTTTAAGTCCCACCGAATGCCCGAAGATGCGTCCTCAAGACATCAGCTCACGAAACGAGCTCTGTCTTTCGCCTTCGTCAACGATACTCTGTACAAAAGGTCATTTGATTTTCTATGGCTGAGATGCTTAGGACCCGACGAAGCGAAAAGGGTCGTCCAGGAAGTTCATGACTGACTCTGCGGTTCTCACCAAGCAGGCCCAAAGATGAAGTTGAAGATCAAACGGATGGGCTACTACTGGCCCACGATGATTCAGGACTGCCTCGAATATGCGAAGCAATGCCATTCATGCCAAATTCATGGGGACTTCATCTATCAGCATCTAAATCCATTACATCCAACAGTGGCTAGCTGGCCATTCAAAATGTGGGGAACTGACATAGTCGGCCCCATCGAACTAGCATCGTCCAGGGGACATCGTTTCATCCTAGCGACGACTGATTACTTCTCCAAATAGGCAGAGGCAATACCGCTGAGAGAATTTAAGACGGAGAATATCCTCCATTTCTTCAAGACGCACGTCCTATATCGGTTGGGAACTCCACGACGGATCATCTCCGATAACGGGCCAGTTTACAGAAGCCACAAGATCAGTCGCTTCGCGCAGCAGCACAATATAGACTAGAGATATTCTTCAGTTTACAATCCGCGAGCTAATGGTTTAGCTGAAGCCTTCAACAAGACCTTGACAAAGATCATAAAGAAAATGGTGTCCCGAAATAAGAAGGACTGGCACGAAAGACTGCAGGAAGCTCTTTGGGCGTATCGAACTACATTTAAGACGGCCACAAACACAACGCCGTACGCGTTGGTATTTGGGACGGAAGCAGTACTCCCCCTCGAAATAGAGTTACCCTCTCTACGAGTGGCAGTCCACTACGAGCTAACGGATGAAGAAAATGCTCACCTTCGGCTTGAGGAGCTTGACGCCCTTGATGAAACCCGGCTCATAGCACAGCAAAATCTGGAAGCTTATAAAGCAAAGATGACGCGCTCATATGAAAGATTGACCCGACCGAGGACATTCCGCCAAGGCGAACTCGTGCTAGTGGTTAAAAGGCCTATGATCCCCAATCGCGCCAAGCGGGGAAAATTCGAGCCAAACTATGAAGGCCCGTACATCATAGACAAAGTTTACCACGGTGGGGCCTATCTACTCATGGATATGCACGGGGAAAGGCCTTTCAGGCCAATAAACGGTCGCTTCCTAAAGAAATACTACGCTTAATGAGCCACGGCCTAGGTCAATGATAGATGACGACGACTATGTCCGCTCGCTATCTTCCTAAGCTCAAGCTTTATAAGCAGTAGCCAGCCTCTCAATGCCGGACCGAAATGTCCTTAAACTAATAGCGGACCGAAACGACCTTTAAACTACTACCGCAGCATCTTTAGGCTGATGAGATATAAAAAAAAATAATATAAAAATAGAATAAAAAAACGGTATGTCCATAAGCAAAAAGGGCACGGATGAAAACCCGAAAGGGCTCCGTGAGTAAAAACAGCAGGGCTACCGGCGAGTGTTCGTGAAAACCTGAAAGGGCGCGACCTCGTAAAAAAATATATAAAAATAAAAAGAATAAAAAAAAAGAGAATAAAAAAAAACGGTATGTCCATAAGCAAAAAAGGCATGGATGAAAACCCGAGAGGGCTCCGTGAGTAAAAACAACAGGACTACCGGCGAGTGTTTGTGAAAAACCGAAAGGGCGCAACCTCGTTAAAAGAACACTTACAAGATCCTCTCGACCTTGTAAGGAGAAACCACCCGCGTGAGATCCTTACGACCCACAAGGGAGCAGCACACTTAGGGATCCCCACGATTCCTAAGGAGAAAATACACATGCGAGATCCTCACGACTCGTAAGGAGAACTCTCATATGGGACCCTCACGGCTCATAAAATTTGAAAGTCTTAAGTTACAGAGACCTAAACCTGTGCTTAAGCAACCCCCACAACCTTCGATATTGTCTTACAAGTGGTCCAATACTGACCCTTGTATACAATCCACGGACGCGAATAAACATTTCCCTAACCAAGTCCCATCCGTGACCGGGGATATATGCACATGATGAACGACCCTTGTAAATCCTCTCGATTTACAAGGAGAAAACCTTCCTGTGGGATCCTTACGACTTACAGAGGCACATGCACTTAAGAATCCTCACGATTCCTAAGGAGAAAATACACCTACAAGATCCTCACGACTTGTAGGGAGAAATACCTTTGTGAGACCCTTATGGCTCATGAAGTTAAAAGCCTTAGTCGACAGCGCCTTAACCCTGTTCGCTAAGCCACCTTTGTTCGACATCGACGGAAGCAAATGATGATTCGCTCCTGGCAATATCCCAGTTGTAGCGGTGCTGATGCCGAAATCGGTGTCTAATTTCAGGTTTACGGCGGAAAACCAGTAGGGCGCACATGCATACAAAATAGCCGAAATGATTGGGCAACTTGCAATAAAAAGCAGCAAGTAAAAACGTATGCATACAAAATAGCCGAAATGATTGGGCAACTCGCAATAAAAAGCAGCGAGTAAGAATAAAATAAAAAGCAAATGATTGGGCAACTCGCAATAAAAAGCAGCGAGTAAGAATAAAATAAATAGCCGAAATGATTGGGCACCGCGAAAAAATAACCGAAATGATTGGGCAATCGCGACCTTCGCGATATAAAAGCTGAAATGATAGAGTATCGCGGAAATAAAATAAAAAAAATGATGATAAAACTTTGGCCCTACAGTTAAGATCACATCGATCCCTGTATACAATCCAAGGGCGTAAACGAAGAGGGAACCATACTTTCCCAACAGGCTCCGCCAGAAAATGAAGCCAAATCTCGACGGTTCATCTCAACTCCGAAGAAACCAGTGTCTTCGGCAAAATCCTTCGACTCGAGAAAACAAGAATCCTTGACGAAGAAAATCCTGATTCGCGTCAACTCGCAGAGCCACCAGTGCCTCTGTGGGAAATTCTCGACTCGTTTCAAACCCCAAGGAAACAAATAATCCTTGGCGCTAGGGAAACAAATAATCCTTAGCAAATTCCTCAACTCACGGATACAAACACTCCTTGACGAGAGCCTCCTGATCCGCGTCGACTCACAGAGCCATCAGTGCCTCCGTGGGAAATCCTCGACTCGTTTCAAACCCCAAGGAAACAAATAATCCTTGGCGCTAGGGAAACAAATAATCCTTAGCAAATTCCTCAACTCACGGATACAAACACTCCTTGACTAGAGCCTCCTGATCCGCGTCGACTCGCAGAGCCACTAGTGCCTCCGTGGGAAATCCTCGACTCATTTCAAACCCCAAGGAAACAAATAATCCTTGGCGCTAGGGAAATAAATAATCCTTAGCAAATTCCTCGACTCACGGATACAAACACTCATTGACCAGAGCCTTCTGATCCGCGTCGACTCGCAGAGCCACCGGCGCCTCCGTAGGAAATCCTCGACTCGTTTCAAACCCCAAGGAAACAAATAATCCTTGGCGCTAGGGAAATAAATAATCCCTAGCAAACTCCTCGACTCACGGATACAAACACTCCTTGACGAGAGCCTCCTGATTCGTGTCGGCTCGCAGAGAAACTAGTGTCTCTGCGGAAAAATTCCCAATTAGTCTCAATTTGCAAGATGAAGCCTCAGGCAGCAAGGATTGAAAAACTTGCTCCCTGAACAATGGGACCCTGCAAGTCGATCTAAAATGGTCTCTTGCATACTATTCACGGGCCTCACTCTCCAAAGTCGAGTTTCGACGAGGAGGAAAACAACCGCTTACGAGTCCTCTCGACTCGTAAGAGGGAAAAATTCTCTTATAGGATCCTTACGACTTATAAGAGAAAATCACACTTAGGAATCCTCACGATTCCTAAGGAGAAAAACCCACCTACGAGATCCTCTCGATCCGTAGGGAGAAAAGTCTCTATGAGACCCTCACGGCTCATAGAGTTGAAAAGTCTTAGGCAGCAGATCTGAAACCTGCGGCCTAAGCCATCACTATTTCTTAAGAAAGTCGAGATGCGTGCTCTATGATCTGTTGACCATGTTTACTAAGGTGGCATGCTAATAATAAAAGAAAGAAAAGGCGGAGAAGTGACACGAGACATTACAGAAAATGTATATCTTTTATTCATAAACTTGGTTGAGTACAGGATACATTGTGCTAAAGAATAAAAAAATATATATACATTTTTTTTAATTTACAAGTACAAACGATACAAGGAGAATTACTGAGAAGGAAACATCTTGCATAGATCTAGCAATTGTTCGCGCAATTGTTTCCCCACTTTCTCCTGATCTGCTGCCACCGCCAGCTCCGCCTCCACTAGGGCCCGTTGCTACAAGACAGACGCAAGCCGCTCCCTGACGGCCTGATAAGCAGCTTCCCGACCTGGAGTATCGCACTCAGCTACATCAAGCTTTCGCTTCAAGTTTAGCCCATGGGAGATGCGCTCCAGAAGACCCTCAAAGATAGTCTTCACTTGGGCAGCGTTCGCTTCAACCTCAGCACGCAGATGGGCCATCTCGCTCGAGGTCTCTTGGCATTCCTTTAGCTTTAAAGCTGCTTCTTGTTCCAAGTGGTGGACGTAAGAAGAGCTCTCTCGATCCATGCTGCTCTTTCATTGCTCGCGGCTAAAGTCTCGGGGGCGAGACGCATCGACTCCAGCTTATGCAGGCGAGCCTCGATCTCCATATAATGATTAACCCAAGATGCGATGATACCCTCGTCGTGGAAATTCACGAGTATCACAAACATCGGGTTAACCACTATAGCGAAATCCGCAGCGGAAGTAGGGGTCTCGACGTCGAGCTCCTCAATGTAGTCGCTCAACATGCGTAAGCTGTTCGCGGCGCCTTTCGAAGATGGACATCTCAGGAAAGGACCTGCCGGCATTATGATGCGAGACTCGAAGGGCGCCGAGACCGGAATGACCGCTGAAAAGAAACAGGATGTGATTAGATAACAGTTCAGGGAATAAAAAAAGGGGGAAGTCATCAATGTGATAGTCGCCATACTAGCTGAGACAGGTGGCAATGCCGGAAGGGCCGGTGGCGCAACCGATCTTTCTTCTCCCCCTTCGATTTGTAACACTGCAGTCAGGACAAGAGAGAGTTATAAATAATTCTACCACTGAAAAAACAAAGATATCACTCGGGGACGGTACTCACCAGCGCCATCAGAGGGAGAGGCGAGTTCAGATGGGAAGGAGAAGTGTGGGAGCAACACTTGATAGAGATGGTCAAAAAGCACTCCTGAAAGACACAACAGTGTGACTTTAGTACACAAATTACGCGTCTGGAAGATAAGATTAATAAATTGCAAACCCATACCTTCCAACATCTTCGAGGGTATGAGAGAGGGTTGAGAGGTAACCACCGCCAAGGCAGTCGTTAAAGGCGCTCCCTCAAGCAGTGGGGCATCGGCGCTGGCTGCACCTGCGTTACAAGAAAGGTGAACTTGTCAGAAAGGATTGTAAAGTAAAGAAAAACAGCAACTTGGGGTTTACCTGAGGAGCTCCCGGCTGAAACGGAGGCGACTCCCTCCTCTATCGACATGAGGCCACCGTCCGTGGCCTCATCACCCGACTCGATGGGGACCGTCATCGTGCTCGCGTGGCCAGGAGACAGCGGAAGATCGTAGATAGGGAGGGCAATGATCGGAGCATTGCCGGACTCTTGAGAGAGAGCGGCTGACTCTTCCCCAAGAGTCATGCCCATCTCACCCGTTACTTCCTCGGGCTCCGCAATCTCTATCAGCTTATCCGCCGCCACCACAAGGTCACCGGCCTCAAGCGCCTCGTCCGCCACCATCCTGGGCTTAGTTATAATGATCATTTCATCTGCCGCCACTTCAGGCGCGGCATCAATGACCTTCTCGGCTACGGACCCCCCAACCTCCATCTCAGGCTCTGAAGCCTCAGCGACGTTGCCCACCGTCAGCTCAGGATCGATAGGCGTCGCCTCCTCTGTTTCCCTGGGTTCAACGGTCTCTGCATCCCCCTCGATCGGACTTGGCCCTGCAAGATAAAGTATATAAGAACCGACAGCTTTATGAGTCTTATAATGAAATTCTGAAAGAAGTGCTACCTGAGGCAGACTTGTCGTTAGCCTCTCTATTGGCCCGGATCGCCTGTCTATGAGCGGTAGACAAAGCGACCGGGGACTCTTCTGACGGAGTGTCGGCATGAGGGATGGTGCTTGGGCCCGCTCCCATAGCCAAAGCAGCCCGGCGCGCCTTCGCCTCATGCCTCAGCCGCTTCCTTTCCTCCCGGGCCGTCGAAATGGACCTTACCAGATCCTCTTTCATTGAGGCGTTCTCGTCTGTATATAGGGATGTCTCCAAATTCTTCAAGGCATCCCTCATCGACTTGTCAAGTCGAGGCTCCTGCAGCAGCCCTGACGAGACTGGAACTCCAATAGCAGGTTCAGAGAGGATCCCATCGTCGACTGATATAACCCCTATAAAGAAACAAAGGAAGAAAGTTAGGTTAACCATCGAAAAAGATAACAAAATTTGTTTTAAAAAAGGGGGTGGGACATACCGGCGCCCGCTAAAGCGCGTTTTTCCTCCTCCTTTTGGAAGGTTTTCAAAGAGGCAACAATAGCTTCTTCGGTAGAGACACCTGCTGAAAATGGGGAAAAGTATTAGTCAAGAGTAATAATAAAAAATGTGATGAAATGATGAAGAAAGCAGCTAATAATTACCTGACTCAGCAAGTTTACTCAACCACGCTTCAAGCTTCGCTGATCGCTCAGAAGCCGCAATGGCGGCCGCCAGGTCGGTGTCTGCGGGGTCTACCGCGAAGCCCTTATTGCTGCCATATTCACTTATTACTTCGGTTAGAGGGGCCTCAGGCTCTAAGCCAAGAATCGCGTCAAGGGAAAGGAGCGATTTCTTCTTCTTTTACCTGCCAGCTCTGGATGCACCCGGGACTGATTTACGCTTGGCAGACACTTTGGGGCGGCGGGTCCCGACATCCGCGCCTACACCGGACTCCGGCGATACCATAGTTACCGTCTCCACTGGAGCACGGGGGGCTGGTGGCGCATCCACAGTATCGCGAAGCGGCAATCCGCGCGGAGGACTCAACACGCGCGGAGGTCCGCCTCCAGCACCTTTCAATGGAGAAATAACCGGGGTCCTCGGCTTCAGGGGAGCCTTACGATCGCCGCCGGGAGGCACACCCTTGCGGTCAACCAGCATGCGTTTTTCCATTTGGATAACTGGACCCATAGCATGCACATACCAAGCCACGTACGCGTTGAGGACTTTTGGGACGCAGCTCGGCTCGCTGATGAAGAAATAAGAACCCGTGTTAAGCCGCATAAAGTGGTGCATTGCATTCTTTATCCCCTCTCGGCTAACCACAGGCTTTTCCAAAAAGGCTTCCATCGGGATCCCTTGGTTGTAGCTCGATTGCTGAGCAAACCGGTGAGAGTTATACCTCATGAAGAGTGCTGTCTCATTCTGCCTGAACACCAGGTAGCCCGGCCGAATGGAGTAGAGATGGAGGATTTCCCGAGCCTTCAGTATGGAAGCCCCGTCTTTAAAATCGTCACGTAGCGACACAACCGACTTGGTGGTCTCTGAGCCTATTGTTATGACCTAATCCAAGAAGGAAACCTTCACCCCGACCAGGTGTGGTCGAAGGAGCAGCCCCCTAGCCTCCCGCGGAGATGCAACTACGATCGAAGCCCCGACCAACCGTATGACCCTTGGGAGCCTGCATTTCTCAAAAAAAGGAGGAATCCTATGGGCGCCGAACACCCCGTGCACGTGCATTTCCATCCAAGAGGTAAAGTAGTGCATCAGAAAGTTGGCGGGTTGCACCCCAGGCTCACTAGCGTCCGCCACTACGCTAAGTCCATTATAAAGATAAGCCAGCCCGGCGATTCCTACTGACAACTGCAAACCAGCCACCATCCGATGCGCTGGGTAGAAAACGGTCGGCCGCATATGGCGTGGATGCATAGGAAGAGCAAAACTGCACAACCACAAGCCCAAGAACCCTACAAAGAAGGTCTCTTCATCCATGTCGGGGACAGCAATTTCTGAAAAAGGGACGATGGCGGCACCGGGAAGATAAAAGTCTTTGTGGTCATCCTCCGATGTGGGTCGGCGATCAAAACCGAATCCAAAAGGGTCATCGAGCTGGGCGAACTTCTCGCTCCGCTCTGATAAGAACTCCGGTCGAATGAAGCAAGCAATGAAATCTGCAAAATTGACTCCCCGGTCGCCCGATTCCAGATAGAGTCCTTCATAAATCTCCAATACCTTCACCAAGCCCAGGTACTGGTGCTGGATAGCGTTCTCCGGCATCAGGTCAAACACCAGCGGCTTGGTGGCAAAGACGTATTCATCGGGAGGAAGCAGCTCCTCGTAAGGCTCTCCCCTCATCGGCAGACCTGAGATTTCAGCAAACTCCTCCAAGGAGATAGAGACTTCCCGGCCCGTCATCAGGAAGGTGTGTGTGGGGATATTCCATTGCTCGATAAAAGCCTTAACCCACCACGTTGGAGGAGAAGGATACTCAAAGAGCGAGACGTAAATGGCCGAGTACAAATCAATCCTCATCAGATGAGTCCTCTTCGCTGATAGGATGTACCGGGCCCATTGCAAATATCCGGCAGGCGGTCGTGGGATCAGTCCAATGTTATAAGCCTGTCCCCAAGGGCGCGCTTCACCCTGACAAATTCTCCTCCCTAAAATATCTATTGCTGGTGGCGGCTGCACGGGGATAGCACCAATCGCAGGCTGGAGGAGGTCATCTGAATTCCAATTTTTGACCTCCACGGCATACTTCACCGGGGGTTCATCTGCGTAGGGGAGTGAAGATGTTGGCTCAGACGGCGTGGCGGAACTGAAACTGCGGCGACTCTGGATGATTTCATTGTACCACCTACCCCACAAGTGAAGGTTTTTGTGCTCGGGGTCATGATCCTTGATGAGAGCGAGCACTACGCTGTCCACCGGTGCCTGGGGAAACCCTCCCTCCGAGCGAACAAACGGAAAAGAAAAATTGGTAAACATGTTTCCTGCAAAGAGACAAACATTAGCCATCAGTATTATAATTCCAACGCTCAACATTTTAAAATTTTTATACTGCAATGCAGTGGATAGGGGGACCAAAGGGGGGCCCACAAAATCTGGACGACAGTACATCATTTAATAAGACAGCCCCATCATTGGATGAGACTGCCAATTAATGAAAAGATCCCCAAGAGAATATCCCCATTGATGGGAAATCCCTAGAGACAAGGAGAAAATCTCCTCTTTTAGAGCAAAGCTCTGTCACAGAGTGAAATTTGTCAAACTCTGGTCTCAAGGGAATAAAATTTCTTTAAAGAGAGCCTAGCCCTATACTAATGATGGAAAATCCATCAAAAAGAAAACTTCAACTCTTAAATATTAAAAGTTTGGGATTTTAAAGATCAATGAAAACTTTTAGGAGTTCTCCATTTTCAGATCAGAAAAGATCTACATTTGATCCATGAGAAAAGCTCTGTTCATGAGTTAAAACCCATGAACAACATCTCTATAGATCTATGAACTTTCCAGAGCAAGGCTCTGCTGATTAAACCCCAAAAGGGTTTTAGATCAAAGATCTATGAGAGCAAGACTCTATTAATCAATTTTAATTTAATTTAATTTTATTTTATTTTATTATTAATACCTAAGATGGTTTCAAGTTCTGAACTCTGGAGTTCTTGTGAAAAAGCAAGAGCAAGGCTCTAAAATCCTTAAGCAAGAGAAAAGCTCTAGAAAATCAAAAATCTTGAAATGGTGAAGATTTCCTAAGGGCCATAGGTCCTATTTATAAGGCGCTTGCGCCCCTTCAGCTCACCCCTTGATCCAACGATCAGGAGTTTCCCACCGATGCACTCATGTGTGCGCCACGTGAGTGCAACGGTGGGGGGCATTTGTTTCCCCCAATCAGAGCAAAGCTCTATTGAAATTCAAAATTCAAAATTTTGAAGCAACGCTTCAAATCTCGGGCGCAACGCGCCACGTGTCCGGCGCAGATGCATCAGCGTAGCGTCCAAGAAGACGCGCCCAATAAGAGCAAAACTCTATTTAAAGGAAGCAGCGCTTCAGCTGCACAAGCACTGCGCTGCGCGACACGTGTCAGCGCAGTTGCGCTGCGCTGTGCGCTGCGCGACACGTGTCACACTCTGGAGCATTTGCGCCAAACAGAATTAAGATTCTAAAAGAAATCTTTCTGTTCTTGTTAAAACAAGAAGATTTTCTTCTGTAAAACAGAAGCCCTTGGATCAAAGATCCAACGGTGGGGGAAATTCCCCAAATCACTCAGAGAGAGATCTCTTTAACAAATTTAACTAATTAATGGGCACTATAAAAAGGACCATAGACCTCAATTCAAAAGCATCAACATTTTCTGAGGAAAAAAAAGAAAACTCTGAAGAATTCCTCAAGAACAAAAAAAGGTAAAAACCTTCAGAAAAAGAGAAAATTCTCTTAAAAAAAACAGATCATTGATCTAAGAACAAGTTCAATGATCTTCAATAAGAAAGAAAATTAACTAATAATAGTGCTTTTCACTTGCTTATGAACCATTGGTTCCTTGAAAACAAGAAAAACTTGTTTTTCTTTGATTTAAAATCGATCAAAAGATAAAACAGTGCTCTGCACTTGCAAGAACAGCGCTGTTGCGCTCCTGTATTGGCGCAAGCCACCAGGAAGCGCCACGTGTCAGTAGCGCAGCAGTGCAGCGCACTGACATGGTGAACTGCGCTGTTGCGCTTGCGCTCGCCAGAGCATGACACGTGTCATCACCATATGAGTTTGTGCTCATTACTTGGCGCAAAGCACCTGACAAGCCACTGTCAAATAATTAGTGCACTGCATTGCTTACAAAAGGGCCAAGCCCAATTAAAGAAGGCCTAACAGGCTTAATAAAATGCAATGCATTATTTTAAAAAGGGCAGAGCCCAAACCAAAACAGATGCTCTGCATTATTTACAAAGGGGCAGAGCCCAAATAAAAAAGGCCTAGGAAGGGCAAAGCCCTAGCACAAGCCTAATAGGCCGAAGATAAATAAAAACGTTGAACATTCTTCAACTGGACTTAGCCCAATTTTGGCCGTAAGTCCTCAAATTAAATCGACTGAGCACGGCTGCTCCCTAAATCAATTTATATCTGGTTCGAGGGTACATCTCCGAACTCCTTTGACATATGTCGTTGTAATCATTCAACGTCGTCAGAGAGGTGACGGGTCCCGACGACCACACATCAATGTTGGACCGCAATGTCCCTAAACTACCTATGGACCACTACGTCCATAAACTGGAACAACAGAGCATCCAAATGCTCTTTTGCTGGATCTAAACGGTCCCGTTTAAGTTGATCTTAGCCCCAAATACGGCTAACGTATCCTTAAACATTCAAATGGATTATAAAACTCCCAATCAACTCTGGTTCGAGGGTACATCTCCGAGCTCCTCTGATACATGTCGTTGTAATCCTTCAACGACATCAGAGAGATGATGAGTCCTGACGACCATATATTAAATCGATCACCACGTTAAGTCGATCTTAGTCTCAAACAGGACTAACGTATCCTTAACGAATGTTTAAGTTGATCTTAGCCTCAGTATGGCTAACGTATCCTTAAACTAAAAACACCAAACCCAAATCTAAGTAAATACGGATTTGGACTAATCCACGTCCTACGGGCGACGGCATTACTTAGTCTCCGTGTACAATCCACGGGCAATCATAAACAAAACAAACACACACGACACGAAATGAAATTCTGGAGAAGGAGAAAGTTGTTACCGCGATGCGGTAGCGTAATTAACTGCAGGGGCTTGCGCCTGCAGGGAAGAGCGTCCCCACAATCAAAAACCCCTCAAGCGAGGGGGAATCTGACGAAGTCTACTACATCGGCTGCATTCGTCTAAACCTTCGATATACGGTGCCATAAATCAACTTGGCATCTTCGGAGAGGTAGACGGATAAAACCATATAGCATCTGCCCCGAATATCAGGCTAGACGTCCTCGCGTCGTCGGCCGCCGTTCGGAGGGGAACAGAGATGAGGATATGACATGTTAAAATGATAAGAGTCGATATGATTAGACATGATGCCACGAGTTTATGATATATGACTTGAGATTGAAACATCATGTTATAATATAATATATTGAATGATCATTGGGCGATATACACATGACATGTGACTAGATGAGATAAAAGAATGTACGTGACCATAGATCTATACCCCTTATTTATAATATCGTACTATGGATTATACCGTACGAGATATAATATATATGATAATTGACCCATACTCTTGCTTTGAGGATGTCGTACGATGGATTATACCGTACGAGATATGACATATATGATGATTGATCCGCATTATTGACTCATGAATTTCATATGATGGACTATACCGTACGTGATACTATGAGGCTGGATCGCCGACTGATGGATGTATCGACTCGGAAATGTTATAGTCTTCTAATCACTTTCGACTCGGAAATATTTTAGTCTTCTAATCACTTAAGTAGATATTAGAATATAATTAGAGTAATACTTACTTTCAAAACTAACGAATCGTTATGCACTTTCTAAAGACAACCCTGAGGGATGCTTCGGATTTTTAAATGGTATATTTTTCTTAAAACGCCGTAGCCCCCTATTTTTCTAAAAACAACGATTCATGCTATTTTAAAATACTATAACTGTATGGCCCGTATGTAGTTATATATATATTGCGTTTACCATTTACTTTTCTGTTATACTCGTATTATTCTCTTTTGCGTCTTACATACATGTTCTTTTCATTATCTTATATGACATCGTCTGTTAGGACATATACACCATTACCGATGATGCACATGTTGTACGTACACATACTTGCCGGCTCATACACTTATCATCGGTAATTGCCATGTCACGTACATATTAGAAATCGTTACTTCTTCGTATAACCTAATAACTTGTAGCTTACTAGTATTGCTTAGTACTCATTATCTCACATGCTAATTTAGATTTTGTATTTCTTACTTAGTTGGATGCCACATTTATATATACATTCTGGTTATGCACTATAGATTGGTTCTGTGCCGATACTCATTGTTTCATTATTGGCTCATATTTATGAGATTTTCGATTTTCATAAGATTTCTGGATTTGGGAAACCGCATGTGAATTTTGAAAACTTATGATCATTTTTAAAAAAAATACGGTTTTCCTTGATATGATGTGTGACGTCCACCATGAATTTTCTCGGTTCATAGCTATGCGTATACCCGATTTGAGGAGAAAGAAGACACCGTCTGCGGGTATATGGTGAACCCGGTACGGTACCTCGGGGCAAGAAGATCGTATAGAGAGATGTTGAGCCGGGTAGGAGAGCACTGCCGACCGGTGATAGTTTGGCCCGGCGGATATCCAGAGGATACCGACCGAAGTCGTATGATCAGATGGATTTGAAGGCCGATCCGATGAGACGGTACCCGAGATATGAGGATTTTTGTGTCGTTGCTGGACAAGGTTTTTATGATGTTTTCGAGTGTCGATGCTGGGCACTCTGGTTTTGATCATGATTTGGTGTGTCGTTGATGGACACACGTTGGATGACACACACACACACACACATGATGCATATGACATGGTACTACATTAGAACACAGACACGGTTATATTAGTATTATACTTTTGTTAACACTATCACCATTGTTACTACTCGACGTTATTACTATTATTTTACTGTATGACCTAAGAGATCGTCATACATTCGATTTCTACCCGGTGATATCTTCTACTCATGAGTTGGCAACTCACCCCCGTTGTGCCACAGTTTTCTTGCAGGTTGACCGCACGGATTCAATAGTGGCTTGCTGGCACACAGTTTCCTTCTGGGTGATTTGCTTTGGTAGGTGGGGTACACTTGCATCATGACCGCCATTTGTACTTGTATATTTATTCAGTTGTATTTAGTTAAAAACTCCAACAACCAGACTTTGTGTATTTAGTAGACTTAGAAAACCACAGATTGTATATTCTTTTGGACCTAGAGTCACGGATATGTACTTATTCTGTATTTCTGGTTTCTTTGATGGTGTTTTGGTTTTCTTTCTCTTCTGTGTTTGATTTTCTCCTTAGAGCGTCGTATATATATCATTTGTGTGGTTGTGATTCCATCAATTGGTGAAAAGTTAGCTCCCGCTTGGGGATGCCTATTATTATTATGTATTGGTTTTGGTTCAAAATTTACAAAGGAGATGCTGCCCAAATTTCAAATGACGAAAATGATTTCAACTATAGTATATAATCCACTTGTATTTTCATATAACATTACTCATGCAATTAAAGAACCAGATTTCATTATACCTTTATTTCAAAACTTCACCTCCACTATTTTCCTAAAAAAGGTTTAGATTTCTGGGTTTTTGGCTTACTTGAATTACGGTGGGGTCCTATAGACTTCACGTGATTCAAGTATCAGTCACATGCTATTTCTAGGTCATGACAAAGTTGGTATCAGAGCATTAGGTTTAACCTTGGATCGAGTCTAGGTTTGACTATACGGAGTCTAGGGCGTATGTATATTTCGGAACCTAGGCTTGACCTTACAGAACTTAGACTTGGCTGAGGGGGTATTAGACCCGAACTTTCGTCACCTAAGTTGACCTTGGTTGATGGAGTAGGTAACTTAAGTTGAGTGACGTACCGTGTGTATTTTCCGCAGCATACTTACGATACGCTGCTCCGCTTAAGTAGCCTTAGGATGTACATTTGTTAGGCACCGTATTTCTATTCATTCCTATGATCTATCCTCATTGATATCGGATTATGGTTTCTGTTACCTTGGCTACATGAGCAGGGAGAGCCGCGACTAGAGATACGGTCAGAGTGAGCTCGTCAGGGACGAGGACTGACCAGGATGTATTCCGGTGACGTACGAACGCATTGATTTATTGTTTTACTAGGATTTCTTGTTTGACACGAGTGTTCGGGATCTTCACTAGATGATCGGACCATTGCTAGAGGCCAGCCAGATTGTGAAAACTGTTGATGTATCGTCTACTCCAGAAGATCGATGTGTTGTCTACCGTGCGGACAGATGAGCCAGCTGTTGCTGAGTTTGATAAGATATCGCCCCCAGACCTTTGAAGCTAATGCCGCATGAGTTTACAGGCAGGGATGTGATGGAAGATCTCTAGTCACCCTTGGATAAGTGACTAGGACATTTTGTTCGTTTGGATGCTCCGATGCGAGGTCATCAAATTGACTAGCTTCAGTTAGAAGGGGATCTCACTCAAACGTGTCGTGAGTCGATGGAGAAAGGAAGAACAAAAGCGTATTCCTCCAATGATTTGGACAGGTTTCTGAGGACGTAATTGTCCAGCAGTCTTCCACAGAGTGTTGAAGATACTGAATTCGTAGCTTCGATTCCTTATAAAAAGATATGACTATAGCCAAAATTGAGAACAGTCCACACAGCTACGAAGAGATAATTCCGAATTGGTCCATATTGAAGGGAAGCTGAGTAAGAGGTCGTGTGGGTCTTAACTGGTTGTCGTTCCTCTCCGTTGATGTCAGAGACTTGATACGCACGCAGAGACGTTGGATACGGCCATATTTTCAGAGGAAGGTCATGATAGGAATGCAGCTATTCCAGAACGAGAAACGGATTAGGTGAAGAGTGCTAACTTCCGGGCAGTCCGGCAGAGATGGGATTGGGAGAGAGACCTTGGCAGGTTCTTTTTGGAATACTATACGATAAAGACTTGGAACCAGGATCGGTTGTATCGCACATACTCAGTGGGCCAGAGGCTGCCATCATTGACGTGCTACATTACGAGTGGCCATGTAAATTGGCCAGGAGATGTTCAGAAAAGTGTCTGAACGGGACCGTTTCCGTCGCTACTCCCTAACGGGCTGTCGAGCCGAGGAGTCGTGCAAATGGTGATCCACAGAGAGAAACGAGGACCTAAGAGCAGAGGACGCCAGACCGTGAGCAGGAGGCAAGTAAATATTCTTGCTCTGCCAGCCTTGGGTGCACCGGCACTTTTCGACACCGAAGAAGGTGTACCTCAATGTCATTTATTTTGATTGTATTTAGTGATCCGAGTATCACGCTCTTATCGTTTTAGGCTTTGAGTTTTGATGATTGATATTTTTGTGCACTACAGCTGCACTTGATTCGTATTTTTATATATCAGTTGTACTGATTTTCATTTTTGTGCATACCCATTTGCACTCGATTTTTATTTTATGCACTCCGAGATACTTGATTTTGATTTCGTGCATATAGTATACACATGATTTTGACTTATGCATTCGGTATAGTTTACGTGCGCTTTTAGTACTTTGATATGGGTTTTGTGCACGCAGTTGCACACGTTTACAAGTTCATATACCGCGGTATATTTGATTTTGATTTGGTGCATGTTGTGTACCGTTGATTTTGATTTTGATACTCGATATTCGTTTTCGTGCACCCTAGTGCACTAGATTATATTTTCGTGCACCATGTGCACTCGATATTCGTTTTCATGCACCATGTGCACTCGATATTCATTTTCGTGCACTCTATTGCACTGTATGCTTTCATGCGGACCCGACGCACCTGATTTAGATTCTTGCGCACACTTGGCGCACTTGATGTGTTTTTATGCACACCAGATGCACTTGATCGAGATTGTTCGTGCGTATTAGATGCACTTGATATTGTTGTCGTGCACACCCGTTGCACTTGACAGATGTTTCCGTGCATACACGTTGCACTTAGTTTTTGCTTCTGTGCACATTCGTGGCACTTTTATTTGATTTCGATTTCCATGCGCACCCGATGCACGTGGTATTTTTTTATACACTATTTAAGATTTATTTCTTTCGAGCATCGTGTTTTTATGACATATATTGTATTATATAGTAACTGAGCAGGACTAGTCTGAGGACAGTACCTGAGTATTTCTGCATGCATCGATATTTACCGAGGGGATTTCAAAAAGAGCTATAGTCTCAATATTTTCCTACGTGTTCATGAGTGACACGAAAATTTACAATGAAAGCCCTTCCAAATTATTTTTTTCAAAAGACGGGACGTATATGTTAAACAAACATATATAGATATATAGCTATTTCTCTACAAATGAACGTCCGCTACTTGTGTTGTGATATACGTATCGCACGGCGATTTGAAAAGGATTTTTCATGCACTTTTATTCAGTCATTTGGGTGATTTCACGAGTATGCGTACTATATACGTATTATAATCTTGATTATAATATGTTTGATTTTTGCAGTGGATTTCAAGACTTGTATGTTCGTCATAACTCCTATGATTGCGTGACGCTTGACGGAGTTCCGATTTTGAGCTTTGCACACGTTTTCATGCGCATGCGTTGCGCTATGGTATATCTTATGTATTCGTGATTTCGGAGCCTCGATAATTTAATTGTTTTACTGAAATGTTTTAGTAATTAGGGGTTTAAATTTAAATTCGGGGACCGAATTTATTTAAGGGGGGAAGATTGTAACATTTTAGAGATATAAAATATTATTTTTAGAATTTAAATAATAAAATAATAAATTTTATGAATATTATAAAAGTATGGAAATTAGTTTTAGTGGAATGGTATAATTATATACCTATATTTTGGAAAAAATATTTGGAAATTAATATGAATTATTGATTATGGAAGCATTTATTTGATTTGGACATTTTATAAGTTATTATACAATTATTTATATACAAATTTAATGCTAAATTTGATTAATATTTTACTAATTATGTATTAACCATGTTCATGTATCATGACATGCAACATATCATATTGTGACAATTGTTCATATTGATAACCATGGCTTCATTTGCTTTTAAATAGTTTTGTTTTTTTTAGAAAAGAAAAAGAAAAGAATAAATGAAAGAGGGTGGGGACAAGAGTATGATTAAGAGAGAGGGGTGGGGTGGGATAGGGGGAGAGAGGGAGAGAGAGGGAGAAGTTTCCACACACCCTTCCATATCTTTCTTCACCTCCTCATTCTCTTCATTTTCTTCATCCTCTTTCTCTTCTTCATCTCCTCCATTTTCTCTAACCCCTCATCCATCCTTACTATCACCATACAACCCTCCCAAATACTCAACAAAACCCCATACATCCTTCACAAATACGGTTCCTCACATCACTATAAACACCATGGTGGGATCAAGTTGGGACTTTGAGCAGGCCATCCTAGAATTTTCTTGAGTTGCCTTTTGAAGGTAAATCCCTCACTTTTAGTTAAGTGGTAAGTTTCCCTAATCTCCTATAGTAATTTAGAGTTAAACAAGTGTAGGTTTAGTGATCTTGGAAAATTCTAGGATGAGATTTATTAGATGTTTTGAGTTGTGGAAGTATATTTAAGGTTTAGTTAGTGACTACAAACCTTCTAGTGATAGAATTCTGGACCAAACTGAGTTTAGAAATCCCAAACATGAACTTGGAATTTTCCGATATCGGGTTTTTGTGGAAATGTGATGATCAATTAGGATCTGTTTTGACTCGGGGACTTTGAAAAATATTTAGCAAACACAGAGAGATGTGCAGGCAAATAGGAATCTACCCTAAAAACCCGAGCCCCCAACTCCTCTTCATGGCCGCCAAAATAACCTTCCTGGCTGCAAATTGCGGCCTGACCTAGGGGTGTGGGTCCCAGGTTTGGCCCATAACTCTATTATCTGATATTTAGGCTTATCCAATATGCAAAATGTCTTAATTTCTCCTCGGGAAAAATCTGTGAGTGTTTTTCCAAGTTGCTGATTTCGTTTTGCGATTTTTGTTAACTTGAGTTTCGGTATTTGAGTTTTGACTCGGTCATTTGACGTTTGTACGTCACATCGGGAGTTGTTTGGTTATTCTTGTATGCGTGGACCGTAGGTTCTAACTTATGTGTATTTTGCGTGTCGTATCGGTTTTTGGATTTGATTCTTGTTTACGATATGATATTTCTTGAATTGTAGGTACCTTCGCGTGGACTTCCGCGACGACGAAGGAGAGCAATGCGTTCATCGACTTCGGCTAGAGCGAGGGTAGTAGGTGAGTAGATGTATATCTACGGGTGAATTCGGGTGGATGGCGTATAGCACCCCCGCAACCGTAGTATTAGGATATTAGGTATATAGCTATATATGTAGATATTAGATGGGTATACTTAGTTAATAGGGTTCTACGAGATTTTAGGCTATAGTAGGTATACCCGTAGGAAGGATTACCCTTAGTTTCTATTCTCTTAGCGTTGAGCCTTTGGTATATATGTTTTCACACATACACACTTGATATAATATGTGTGTGTGTGTGTGTGTTGTCACACACACATCTAATTTGAGGATGATTTCGATATGATATTATGAGATGATGATATGACATGTTAGAATGATATGAGTCGATATGATCGGACATGATGCCACGAGATTATGATATATGACTTGAGATTGAAACATCATGTTATGATATAATATATTGAATGATCATTAGGCGATATACACATGACATGTGACTAGATGAGATGATAGAATGTACGTGACCATAGATCCGTACCCCTATCGCATGACGGATTATACCGTACGAGATGTAACATATATGATGATTGATCCACACTATTGTCTCGAGGATGCCGTACGATGGACTATACCGTACGTGATACTATGAGGCTAGATCGCCGACTGATGGATGTATCGACTCGAAAATGTTATAGTGTTCTAATCACTTTGACTCGGAAATATTTTAGTTCTCTAATCACTTAAGTAGATATTAGAATATAATTAGAGCCACACCTACTCTCAAACCTAACGAATCGTTATGCATTTTCAAAAGATAACCCTGAGGGACGCTACGGATTTTCAAATGGTATCTTTTTCTCAAAATGCCGTAGCCCCCTATTTTTCTAAAAACAACAATTCGTGCTATTTTAAAATACTATAACTGTATGGCCCGTATGTAATTATATATTTTATATTGTTGCATTTACCGTTTACTTTTCTGCTATGCTCGTATTATTCTCTTTCTCGTTTTACATACATGTTCTTTTCATTATCTTATATGACATCGTCTGCTAGGACATATGCACCATTACCGATGATGCGCATGTTGCACGTGCACATACTCGCCGGTTCACACACTCATCATCGGTAATTGTCATACCACGTACAAATTAGAAATCGTTACTTCTTCGTATAACCTAATAACTTGTAGCTTACTAGTATTGCTTAGTACTCATTATCTCACATGCTAATTTAGATATTGCATTTCTTATTTAGTTAGATGCCACATTTATATATACATTCTGGTTATGCACTGTAGATTGGTTCTGTGCTGATACTCATTGTTTCATTATTGGCTCATCTTTATAAGATTTTCGGTTTTTATGAAATTTTTGGATTTTGGAAATGGCATATGAATTTTGAAAACTTATGATTATTTTAAAAGAAAAATGCGGTTTTCCCTTGATATGATGTGTGGCGTCCACCATGAGTTTTCTCGATTCTGAGCTATGTGTATACCCGATTCGAGAAGAGAGGAGGCACCGTCTGTGGGTACATGGTGGATCCGGTACGGTACCCTGGGGCAAGAAAATCGTATAGAGAGACGTTGAGCCCGGTAGGAGAGCACTACTGACCGATGATAGTTTGGCTCGGCGGATATCCGGAGGATACCGACCGGAGTCGTATGTTCAGATGGATTTGAAGGCCGATCTGATGAGACGGGGTCCGAGATATGAGGATTTTTGTGTCGCTGTTGGACACGGTTTTTATGATATTTTCGAGTGTCGATAGTGGGCACTCAGGTTTTGATCATGATTTGGTGTGTCGTTGATGGACACATGTTGGATGATTCATTTATACTCATATATATATATATATATATATATATATATGACATGGTACCGCATTATGACACGGACACGGTTATACTAGTATTATACTTTTGTTAACACTATCTCCCTTGTTACCATTCGACGTTATTATTATTATTTTATTGTATGACCTAGGAGATCGTCATACATTTGATTTCTATCCGGCGATGTCTTCTACACACGAGTTGGCAACTCACCCCGTTGTGCCACAGTTTTCTTGCAGATTGACCGCACGGATTCAGTAGCGGTTTGCTGGCACACAGTTTCCTTCTGGGTGGTTTGCTTTGGTAGGTGTGGTACACTTGCATCGCGACCACCATTTGTACTTATATATTTATTCAGTTGTATCTAGTTAAAAGCTCCATCAACCAGACTTTGTGTATTTAAAAGACTTAGAAAACCACATATTGTATATTCTTTCGGACCTAGAGTCACGGATATGTATTTATTCTTTATTTCTGGTTTCTTTGATGATGTTTTGGTTTTCTTTCTTTTCTGTGTTTTATTTTCGCCTTAGGGCGTCGTATATATATCATTTGTATGGTTGTGGTTTCTCCAATTGGCGAAGAGCTAGCTCCCGCTTGGAAATGCCTATTATTATTGCTATATATTGGTTTTGGTTCAAAATTTACAAAGGAGGTGCTGTCCAAATTTCAAATGAAGAAAATGTTTTCAACTACAGTATATAATCCACTTGTATTTTCATATAACATTACTCATGCAATTAAAGAACCAGATTTCATTATACCTTTATTTCAAAACTTCACCTCCACTATTTCCCCAAAAAAGGTTTAGATTTCTGGGCTTTTGGCTTACTTGAATTACGATGGGGTCCTATAGACTTCACGCGATTCAAGTGCCAGTCACGTGCCATTTCTGGGTCGTGACACCAACGATCTTGCACGATTGACCGTTTCCCACCATCACATGTCCAAGGTTGCCCTGAACATACTCGCTGAAGAGATGTCTGCCCGAAGTGCAATGAAAAGATGCCCCCGAATATAGGAACCAAGTATCCGATTTTGTGTTCTCGCTTGCCGATAGACGAAGCCCTTGTTCTCTTTGTTCTTGCGTAGACACCACATTCGCTTCCTTTTCATCCACCTTCTCATCTGAGCCTTTTCTTCGGAAGTCTGCATTCACTTTTTCTGTGGATTTTCTTTCCGCAATTCCAACAGGCGCCTTGGATTTTTCTTTGAGATTTACCTCGACTCTTAGAGTTGCCCTTCTTTCCTTTGCTCCTTTCCATCGTTCTGCAGCAATTTTCCACCGAAAGTGCAGAAGTTCCCGAACTCCCACTCACAGCCTTTCTCCGCATCTCACCGTTTAATATGCAGCTCACTACATCATTAAACATGAGAATTGCTAACCGACATCACCAGGTTCTCCCGACTCTCTGGCAACAAATATAGGAATAATAGGGCTCGAATCTCGTCTTTAAAGATGGTTGAAACCGATTCGAGTTGACTCGTCACGCTGTTAAACATGTTTAGGTGTTTAGGCACCGAACTGTTCTCTGCCATCTTCATGTTGAAAAGTTTCTTCATCAAAAATATTTTGTTTGATGTCGAAGGCTTCTCATACAACTTCGCGAACGTCGTCATTTGCGCCTTAGTTGTTTTCTCTTTTGAGATATTAAAGGCCCCCTGCGGAGTCAACGTCAATCTGATCTTCGCCAGGGCTTTCCTATCCAAAAGGTTCCACTCCTCATTGATCATCTTCTCTGGCTTTTATCCTAGCAACGGAAGATACAGATCCTTTTGGTATAGGCAGTCCTCCAACTGCACGCGCTACCAACCAAAATTGTGACCGTTGAATTTCTTGATTCTTATCTTATCCTCCTCTATTGATTGAAAGGGATTTTACGTGTCGTATCTTAAGTTTTAAAGTAACCGCAATCAAGACGGCGTCGCGTGTAGCTAGCCGTGATGAGTACGGGTCGTCCCCAGGGAAATGGCGCGTTTTAGGTCCTTATTTTCACGAGTCAAGCCAAAAGGTCCGGATAGTTCGATTCTAACCTAAGTGTTATGTATACATGCAATGAAACGCTTGTTAGGGATAGAGATATGTTAGTTTAAGTTAGGAAAATCCGTACTCATTTATTTGTGCCTCATTTGACTATTTAAGCTAGGGTAAACGGCAACAACGTAGATTAGGGTGCTTAAGCACGGTATTTTGCGAAATCCGGTTTATTGACCTTTGTCCTTCCGTTCTTGTCTCTTATCTTTCGCCTCCGGCCAAACCAAATGCAACTGGTCACGATTAGGAATCACCGCTACCGTGGTAGGATAAGATGCCTAACGGAGCGTTTGCGTGAGGTTTGGGCGGAATTCAATTAGCAAGTATCGGATAAAGGAAATGAGTAAAAGAAACCTTAACTTATGCAACCATTCTCTTTTCCTAATAAGATCCACTATTCACAATCCATCACAAATATCAAAAGAAAATACAAAAGAGAAGAGATCAAAGAAAACATCATTGCAAGTAAGTAAATGCAAGAAAAGTAATTGCAAGAAAATAAAGAGTTGAAGTTACTAGGAACCAAATTGCAACAATGAAAGTTTCATTAAGTTCAAATCCAAGATACAAACTTATGAGTTCAATAACCAAAATCTAAATTTGCAAGCTCAATGAAGAGCTTGCAAGATCAGGAGAAGGTAAGGAACTCAAAGTTACCTAACTATTATGTACAAAATTTCAACAAAATTACAAAATGAAAATGAAATGAAATAGTCTAAGTATGGCCATTGAGCTAGCTCTCTATTCTAGTATATATAGGCACTTCATCAACAAAAACAAACAATATAATTGAGATGATATGACAAATTAGAATGACCAAAAGAAAAATGGAGCCAAAAGGTGGAGGTGGGACCGCCGGTGGCGGGGAAATAGAGATTTCTGGCGGTTTTTCTTCAAGTGATGGGGCCCGTCTTCTTATGGTGACCTTATGTCCTCTCCATGATCTCTCTGGTATTGTTTGATTTTTCTATATAAACTTGAGCTGTAATTTGTAGATTTGGAAGGAAATACAACCTTAAATATCACATCACACCTTTATCAAGTGCTCATTACATCTAGCCCAGTTACTCATCCACTTGCCCACTTGTTCAAGGTGTTCATACCATATCATTGCAGCTGCCCACTTGGTTCATGCATCAAAAAGGTTGTGTTCACACCTGTACTATGTTTGACCATTTTTGATAAAAAAAATATGTACACTTGAATTGTTTTGCAAATTTTTCTTGAATAATGATCGGTATTCTGTTCCGGTTGTAGTTTTTGCTCACAAATGTCGTATCCGTGTATTTGAATGTGTTTCCAATGTCTTGTCACAAATATCTATAATCTGTACTTATTGAGCAGACATGAATTAATAGTACCGATATATCACAAAATTGATAATTAATGAGCAGTATTGAAATACAGTTTTTCGTAATGGACGGCTATCTTTCGTCTGTATTGCAGCACACTCAACTTCTCCCTAAATCTGAACTAACGCCTTCAAAACTACAATCTAAGAAAGTGGAGAAGAGGATACAAACATCGTTACCCACCGTTGACCTAGATTGTAGAATCGAAAAACCCTAAATTCTCTTAATCTTGCTCTGATACTAGTTATTGGGAGATAAGTCGATCCACGGAACAATGCTCGCGACCAACATTCACGCAAAACAATCATGCAATTAAACAACGAAAATTACAGATTAATAAGTGCGAGAATAAATAAGAAATAAAACACAGAACAGAGAGGCACAAGGAATTTGTTAATGAGGTTCACCCGCCGTATGACTAGTCCCCGGCAGAGCGGAATCTGCAAAAGTCTACTATACTTGGATCAATTTTGCAAAAAAGAGCAACCCTAGGAGATTTCTCTCAAATCTCTCTATACAATTAATCTTTCCGTCTCTTTCTAAATCTCTCTCTCTTGGCCTTAAATTAATTCTTTTTTCTTAGCACATAAAACTCAAGAAAGAATGAACACATTAAATAGACATTTAAAAATTATCAGCTGACCCCAAAATCTTCCTTGCATCTAGCCTCCTGCCTTCATCTTCCCCATCACAAAAACTCATCCGCAGCATCCTTGCGCGTGAGCCCCACCTTGCCGACCACGTGCGGCCGCCTAAGCATGGCCTCCACGCTCCGATCGTGGCGCCGCCCTCGTGGGCGGCGGCGATCATCATCCCCCGCATGGGCCTTGCGCCTCCTGCGTGCTGTGCTGCGGCGCCGCACTCGTGCGGTCTCTGTCGTGGGCCCCCTCTTGTCGTTGGAAGCCGTTGCCGTCGTGGGCCCTCTCGCCGACCATATGTGTTGAATGAAAAAGAAGAAGTCCGTAATTTGGGTTTGGGTTTGAATTTTCAACAAAATCCAACACAAATGGCTGCGATAAATGAGAGTGATAATTTGACTCACCAAGTAAACTACGAGCTACAAGTTGACATAAATGTGTGAATTCAAGCACCACCAAGTAAACTGATAAATGACGAAAATTTGAATGGAAGACTTTTGAAACCTTCAAGTCCATGGATGAACCAAGATCTTTACAGTAAAAATCCTTATCCTTTCCTTTTCTTCCTTATAGTTATATATATTACATATAAAGCTAGGTTTCAAGCTCCATTTTGTCATTGAGCAAATTTTCAAGCTATTTTTTGTCACACAGTGGAAAATATCAAAAAAAATATTTAAAATATCAAATCAAATAAAAAAATATCAAATAAAATATCCAGTTGCAGAATGAGTGTGATCCTAATGCTGGAAGTTTACCGTATACTTATAGAGAATATATCAGATGGAATGATGATAATTGTCAATATGAGCAAGTGGCTGAGCGATAATGAATTTAGGTGCACTAGCACCATTTCCTTTAAGAAAAAATGGCTGAGAGGTGAGGCAAGTCCATTGACAAGCAACTAATTGAGATAAAATAGAGTGATAGTTTGACTCACCAAGTAAATACGTGACAATTCGAGAGCCACCAAGTAAACTGATAACGATGAAAATTTGAGTGGAAGACTTTTGAAACCTCCAAGTCTATGATGGATGAGCCCATAGCTTTGCTGTAACAATCCTTATCATTAGAGAACAAACACACTGAGGCATCCAAGTCTTTGGACGCCCCATTTTTGGACAAAATGATCCTTCATTTTTTCTCACAACTTGCTAAATATGAAAGGCATAGAAAGAAATCCTGCAACCAAAAGTGTAGAAAAATACCAGGGTCTTGTGCCATTGGAGAAAAAGATATTAATGACAACCTATTCACATTGGAGAATCATCGTACACCTGCAATGCATGCAAACAGCAACAATAAATGTTATGGATTTATATATCTAATATAAAGAGAACACGTTAGAGGCTCACCAATTCATCCTTCACAATGCAGCGATTCTGTGACTTAGTGGTTGCAGTTGCAAATTGAAGAAAAATACAAGGGGGAGGGGAAATTTTAAGAACTTGAGGAGCGGTGCCTATTGTCAATCAAGCAGCTATTGCTTATTTTTTAACACCTAATATCGAATTTTCAATCTTATGGGCAATGGGGTCCATTATTAAGCCAATCCTAATCTCAATTATTACCGAGTTTAAAAATTGAAAGGAAACCCATACTTTGTAGATGGATATTTACACTAATACATCACGTGAGCATTTTGTAGCTGGAACTGAATTCGACATGCAAACTTTGTAGAGTTATTATATAAAAACAGAGAAAAATGCAGAAGAAGTCGTAAACAAATATTATCTAGAAAAAACCTTGCTAGATTTAACAAACCATCATAAATATTCACTGAAGATTCAACTAAGTGCATATGGCCATTGTTGATGCTCTTAAAACATAGAAGAAATATTGTGCGAACACTAGAATATAACGAACAAAACTATTACTAAAACAGAAATAGAGAACTGTATATGTCTTGTTTTCAAACCTAAGATAAGCTTCATTGTAGTTAATATGCACATATGAAGGCCATGGGTCAAGAAATAGCTAAATTGACAAATACTCAATCTTTATCTTCTGCAATCTCGTAGCAACATCTGTCATTGGAATTCTTTCTTTAGGTGAGTATCTCGAGCACAACAAACCTAACTCAATCACAGAGGACAGACACTCATGCACTTTTGTTAGGTCTTGTGATGGTCCGTCGTCTGTAGCATGATGCTTCAGAAGATTTTCATCTACAACGTCCAATACTGCGTTTGGGTTTGGATGTGCCGCTTGTATCCATTCCCTCAAACCGAACATAGAATCGACTGGTCTTCTTCTCGTAAATGTTTCCAGTAGTAGAATCCCGAAGCTATATACATCACCCATTCTTGATACTGCCCCTGTAGTGCTATACTCTGTATCAAACAATATAAACAATTAATCAATTCTATGAAGCAAGAAGAGATACCATTGCAGACAATCAGGAGTCTAGATCCAATTATCAAGTTTTCACATTACTTAGCTCATTGTTTTCAAAGACAAACGATTAAGACCACTTAGGTTGCCCAATTCCCCAGGAATGTTTCCCCTGAAATGATTTGTGTCGGCATAAAAACCTTGCAAACTTGTTGAGAGATTCCCAATAGAATTTGGAAGTTGGCCTTCTAGCGCGTTGTTTTGGATTTGAAGGAACATGAGATTTCTGCAGTTGGACAAAGACGAGAGAAATTCAAGTCCGCCACTTAGTTGATTACCTGACACATCAAACCATGTAAGTTGAGGCAACGACTTTCCTATTTCAACAGGCGATCCAGTGAGTTCGTTCATACCAACACTCAAAACGGTCAACATGGAGTCATTGAACAAAGCAAACGGTATCGATCCTATTAAGTTACTACCAGTCTTTCGAGATTGCCCAGTTTTCCCAATTCTTCGGGTATTTTCCCTATCAGGTTGTTAGTCATCAATTCGAGCTCTGTGAGCTTTGTGAGGTTACCTAATGAAGTTGGGATTGTACCAGTCAGCTGGTTGAATCCAAGACCTAATTTAGTGAGCTGCGACAAGCTACCGATCTCAACCGGTATGGTTCCACTAAATTGATTATCACCCAAATCCAGCAGTTCAAGGTTTCGACATTGAGCAAAGCAGGACAAAGCCCTCAACAGATTACGAGAAAGAGAGATATGTCTGATTCGAGGGAGCATGTTGAAGCTGTAATTTGACGGGATAGAAGCTGAGAGATTGTTGTATGGAGCATAAAAACTGATTAGGGAAGACATGTTGAAGATGGTGGAAGGAATTTGACCGGAAAGAAGGTTTACTTGGAGGGAGATGTTTCGTATGTCAATGGCAGTGACCCGTTGCTGGTGACGGCTGCAGTGCACGCCAATCTAGTCGCAGAAGTAGTTCAGTTGGCGGCCAGAATGCCAGATGGATTAAGATAAGCTTTGAAGCTTAGTAGCGACGTGAGGTCGGTGAAGTTGTTGTGGGGTCTAGCAGTGTGGCGCCCCGCTTTCCAAAATACGAGAATTTCAGGACGTGACAAAGCCAACGATTCATCCATAATCACATTAAGACGGTCAATCAGTAATCAAGAACAATAAACTACTAAATATATCTATTATATATCCATAGCCACAAGAACAATAACCGGAAAGGATAGCGGAAGCAATAAAGATCTAAAGAATAACCAATCCCATAAGAGCTATATCAATGAGGCGGTCCTCACTAATCGGCGATACTGTCGAATACTCACATGCTATGTCAAGTATCTGGACCATATAAAACCCAAACGTTAGTGCGTCATAATATCAATAATAATAGTCAGGCCGACCGTTTCCCACCGCCACATACCCAAGGTCTCCCTGAACATACTCGCTGAAATGATGTTGTCTCGAAAAACAATGAAATGATGCCTCCGATTTAAGGAACCAAGTATCTGCTTTTGTACTAACGCTCGCCGATAGTCAAAAATCTTGTTCCCAATGTTCTTGTGTAGATACCACATTTGCGTTCTTTCCACCTGCCTTCCCATCCAAGTCTTTCTTTAAGAGTTTACATTCGGATTTCCTGTGACACTTCTTTCCACAGTTCCAACAATCGTCTTGGATTTTCGCCTTCGATTTTTCTCGCCTCTTAGACTTGCCCTTCTTGCCTTTTCCCCTTTCCATTATTGTACCGCGATTCTCCACCGAAAGTGCAGAAGTTTCCGAACTCCCACTTACGGCCTTTCTCCGCATCTCATCGTTTAATATGCAACTCACCGCATCAGTAAACGTGAGAGTTTCCAAGATCGAGTTGCTAACCTTTATAACTAGTTTCTTCCGACTCTCCGGCAACGAACAGAGAAATAGAAGTGCTCGATTCAAAGGTGATTGAAACTGACTCAAGCTGGTTCATCACGTTGTTGAACTCATTTATGTGCTCCGTCACCGAACCGTTTCCAGCCATCTTTATGTTGAAAAGTTTCTTCATCAAAAATATTTTGTTTGATATCGAAGGTTTTTCATACAACTTCACTAGCGTCGTCATTAACGCCTTGGTTGTTTTCTCCTTCAAAATGTTAAAGGCCACCTGCGGAATCAACGCCAACCGGATTGTCGCCGGGGCTCTCCCATCCAAAAGGTTTCATGCCACATCGGCCATCTTCTTGGGTTTCTCTCCAAGCAACGGAAGAAACATGTACTTTTGATACAGGTAGTCCTCCATCTGCATACGACACCAACCAAAATTGTGACCATTGAACTTTTCGATTCTTATCTTATTCTCCGCCATCTATCATCTATATTGTAGCAAACTCAACTTCTCCCTTGATCTGAACCAACGTCTTAAAAACGACGATTTAAGAAAGTATGGAAAAGAACATAGTTGTCGTTACACACCGTTAACCTAGATCGTTTAATCGAAGAACCCTCGATTCCCTTAACCACGCTTGGATACCGGTTGTTAGGAGAAAATCTATAACGGGACAATGCTCGCGACAAACCAAATCACGCAATAACAACAATCACGCAATTAATCACCGAAAGATAAATAAATAAGTGTAAGAACAAAATAGAATCACAAACCAGAGAGGCACAAGGAATTTGTTAACGGGGTTCATCTACTGTATGACTAGTCTCCGGCAGAGCGGAATCTGCAAACGTCTAATATCATTGAATCAAGCTTACAAGCAACTCTAGAAGATTTCTCTTAAATCTCTCTACTAACCGTCACCCTCCCAATTTTTTCAATAGTCTCTCTAATTTTAATGGCTCTCCGTTCATGAATCAAATTGCCGCAGACTTCATCCAAGACTCTTAGCCACGGTCTTCTTCAAGAAATCAGTCTCTGTTGATTTAATTTGGAAACTCCGTTGGATTCTGATTGGGCACACCTATTTGGTGAATTAATTGAATTAATTTGATATATATAGCTGATGGGTTCGTTAGAGATAAGTTAAAATTGTTTGAATTAAGACTAACTTAAATCTTCACCTAATCCAAACAGAGCCAATTCCCATCGCACAGTAACAACAAACTTCCTCAAGCCGCTGGCGACACGGCACGTGCCCCTGAGTGCCAAAATCTCATGAGGAGAGCATAATTCTTGTGCTGCTTGGGCTTTCTAGCTGGGCCTTGGACTTTTGATCTTGAGCTTGAACTTGGTCAAAAAAAATTGCCTCATACATGTTTAGGATATAATTAGGAAGATTCTCCGCAACCTAGCATCCGAAAATCTAGCACTCTATCGTCACCCTGGGTTGTGCAATGTTTCTAAAGCTAAATTGGGGCACCCTAAAGACATTGCATACATCTCAACAGACGGAACTCTTTGCTGCACTTCCTTTTCTGGCATCTATCTTCCTTTTCTTTGGAAAATTGTGACACCGAGGTTTAAACCGGAGGATTATACATTTAATTTATATGTGACGTTGATGGTTGGGTTAAGGTGTATAAGATTTTAACTCATGGGGGTGATAAATGTAATTTATTGTACATTTTTATATCCGTGTTTTATCTATTTAATAACATTATTCTAGATATGTTTTGTGAATAAATGCAGGTTATAGGGCCACAAATGCAAAAGTAATCAAAATATGAACTTATATGCATTGAACATAAACAATTTAATGAAGAAACTGATACAAGAGTCGTGCTAAAAACCAAGAAGATATCCAAATGAGTCAACTCAGAGAACCATTATTTGGGCTTAGTTAACCGGATAATTGCCACCCTTTGTTCGAGTTTTCTCTGAATTTTTCATGTGTAACCTAAGTTCTTATACCCAGTTGTGAGGGTAGTTTATGCAAGGCCCTACAGTATATTTGCTAGCGTTGACACATTTTTCACGGAATTTGAGAACGCTATGCCATTATACTATAATAAATTAGATGGTTGGTTCAAGGGAACAATGTTATGTCATTGATACCTAGTAGTAATCATTCACTAATTTAAAAGAGTGTCGGTAAGGTTTTAGTAATTTGGCTTCCTAATGCACTAAAAGCACTTCCTTTTTGTTTCTTTTTGAATTTTGCAAATATAAAGATACTTTCTAGCCATGACCTTCTTCTCCTACTTCAGCTTAGATCATGGCTATTCACTAAGCATAACATTTGAAAAAACTGAAGTTTGTTGAACAGAACCTAATATTACAAGTCACATCTGAAGTCCCCCAAAAACTTACTGATATTTGAAAAAACAGGAGTTTGGAGATGAGAGAGTTGATTTTATGGTTGTGGAGAGTCGGTTGTGGGTGACACCGGGGTTGAAATTCCCAATTTGATTCTTATGATGGCACGTGGTAAGAAAAATCCTAATAATTTTGAAAAGAAATTAAATAAAACCGTTACTGACTTTTCAAATCTTTAAAAGATCATGCTAAAAGTCCTTAAAAATCTTTATCATCGTAACTAAAATTCATTAAAAATCATATTGAATTATCGCCATGATGTTAGCAGATATAGATGTGCCTCAAACGTGCAAAACCTTGTATGCAAAATGCAGAAAAGGGAGTCTTCGACTTGAAACTGCCGAATTATTACATATTTTATTTAATTTATTTTCATTAGAGAGAGAGAGTTTTTGTTCTTTGTACAGTGGCATCAAACAATTACGTGCTTTAATTGGAAGCTTTTGCATGGTCCTTGTCCTTGATAACAACCTAGCATTAACAACAATAAACTAGGAACTAAAAATTAATTTATAGACTATTTTTTTAATAGTATGATCTAGCACACAAACCACAAACCACTGTTATGTATTCCCTCCGTTTCTTTTTAGAAGTCCCTTTTTGATCTTTTCTTTTTTCCAAATACAAAAGGTTGGACTCCTAGGAAGCATCATACACAGAAAATGCACGTAGCGGAGATTCGCATATTTCGTTGGATGTGTAGTAACGCTAGAAAAGATAAGGTGCGAAAAGAGGATATTCGTGCAAAAGTTGGTGTAGCACCCGTGGAAGAGATGATGCGGGAAAACCTGCTAATATAGTTTGGTCATGTGCGACGCAGACCTATGGAAGCACCGGTTCGACGAATGAATACTTTCGATATAAGCAATATCAAAAGGGTAAAAGGGGACCGAAGAAAACATGAAATTCTTCCCCTAGGCAAGTATCTCGAGCACAACAAACCCAACTCAATCACAGATGACAGGCATCAATGCAGTTTTGTTCAGTCTTGCGATGGCACATCATGATGGTTCAAAAGATTTTCATCTACACCGTCCGATACTGCAGTTGGATGTGCCTTGTGTATCCATTCCCTGAAACTTGATTCTTCACCGAACACAGAATCGACAGGTTTTTTTCTTGTAAATGTTTCTAGCAGTACAATCCCGAAGCTATATACATCACCCATTCTTGATACTGCCCTGTAGTGCTATACTCTGTTGCAAACAATACAAACAATTAATCAATTCTATGAAGCAAGAAGAGATACCTTTGTAGACAATCAGGACCCTCTAGCCAATTATCAAGTTTTCACATTAATGAAGCATTTTGAGGAGTTTCTTGCAGATTTTCAGCTATAATAACAAAAGAATAATGCTGTAGAAACTCAAAGGCCGGTGGATAGGAGAGTTGATTAACTAGCTCAAGAAAGACTTGATATATTTTCTAAACTTTTTTTTATAAGATAAACTTTAAATTAAAACACGCAACAATAGTATAATTTTAAGATATTTTTTTCCCAACAGCTCAACTTTAAACTTCGTATTGAACTTAATGGATTATTTGATTACCTGGAGCTATATACCCTATCATGCCTGGCATGCTTGGTGTTGCCATCGATCGGCTTTCACCCAGCAGCAGTTTGGAGATGCCAAAGTCACTTACGTGCGCAACCAATTCTTCACCTAGCAATATATTTGTTGGTTTCAGATCACAATGCAACACAACATGTGGATGGTGGTGGTGAAGGTACTCAAGTGCCAACGATACATCCACCATTATGTTTAATCTTTGTATCAGATTCAAAAAGCAGTCCTCCGAGTACAACCACTTCTCAAGACTTCCTTTGGGCATCAATTCGAGGATGAGAGCTTTAAAGTCTAAGTTGGAGCATAGGTTGATGATTTTGATGAGATTCCTGTGGCGAACCATTTTTAGTACTTGGCATTCTGCATCAAAGCTTTTAGAAGCCTCCTCGACTTCTAGATCTAAGACCTTTACTGCTACAATCAACCCATCATCAAGGCATCCCCTGAACACAGAACCAAAGCCTCCTCGACTTCTAGATCTAAGACCTTTACTGCTACAATCAACCCATCATCAAGGCATCCCCTGAACACAGAACCAAAGCCTCCTCGACTTCTAGATCTAAGACCTTTACTGCTACAATCAACCCATCATCAAGGCATCCCCTGAACACAGAACCAAAGCCTCCTCTTCCTAATAAGTTCTCCTCGCTGAAGTTGGCTGTTGCACAAACTAGTTCATGGTATGAAACAATTCTGTGATCATCCAAGCGAGTCATGGCAGTGTCGTCCAAAGTCTTGTGCTTCCTCCTCGAATAAAATGCACACAGAAGACATAAGAAAGCAAGGAGAACCACGCCCAAGATAGGAGGTAGCAGGATGTATTTGGGTAAACACAGTTTCTTACTTGACTTGTCATTAACAAGATCTGTATAACATGGTCGAAGATGTAACTGAGGTGCTCCACAGAGTGCGTCATTTCCCATAAGAGACGGAATACTGGAATTGGTAAACACTCTTCCCTTCGGCACTTGACCTTGTAACTTGTTGAATGAGAGGTCAAGCATATAAAGCTTGGAGAGATTGGCCAAGGACTGTGGTATGAATCCAGATAGAAAATTGTATGATAAGTTGAGATATCTGATACTGATCAATCCATCAAAGGACTCTCGAATCTGACCTTGGAATGAGTTTTTAGATAGGTCGAGAGATGTGAGCATTCGAAGGTGTCCCAAAGCATGTGAAATGTTACCTGATAGTTGATTCATGGATAGATTCAAATTAGTCAGGGCCTTCAAGTTAGCAACTTGCGGTGGAAGGAAGCCACATAAAGTATTTTCAGATAGATCTAATTGAAGGAGGCTCTCTAGAGTCCACAGGATCTGGGGAATACTTGACGACAATTTATTATTAAATAGATACAGGTATTGCATCATGCTGAGGTTGAAAAAGGAATCTGGTATCGGACCACTGAGTGCATTATCATTGAGCAGTAGTCCATTCAGATTTTTCATTAGACCAAGCTCAAATGGGATCAAACCACTTAGATTATTTGATGATAGCCCTGTATATTGAAGTGACCCTGGCCTTGCTACTAGTGACGGTATTGTTCCGGTCAGCTCATTTTGACTCAATTCCAATGTTAAAAGATTACTTAGGTTGCCCAATTCTCTAGGAATGTTTCCCTTGATATGATTTCCGAAAGCACTAAAATATTGCAGATTCGTTGAGAGATTCCCCAAAGAATTTGGAAGTACCGCCTTCCAGCGTATTGTTGGATATTTGAAGGTACTGAAGATTTCTGCAGTTGGTCAGAGACTGGAGAAATTCGAGTCCGCCACTAAGTTGATTTTTAACCACCTTAAACCATACAAATTTATGTAGTGACTTGCCTATTTCAGCAGGCACAGATCATGTGAGTTCGTTAAAGCTAAGATAAAAATGTTCAACATGGAGTTATTCAACAAAGCAAAAGGTATCGAGCCGATCAATTTATTTCGACCCACGTATAGTCTTAGGAGATTGCCTAGATTTCCCAACTCTTCAGGGATAATCCCTGTCCGGTTGTTTGAATGCAATAAAAGTGTTGTGAGCTTTGTGAGGTTACCTAATAAAGTTGGGATGGTACCAGTCAGCTGGTTCTCTCCCAGATTTATATAAATAAGCTCATGCAAGCAATGTTTTAAAAGCGGAAAAGAAAAGTGGAGCGGTCGGGAAGCCAAAACGCTTAAGCGGACACTCAGAAATCAGAACAGTGGTGTTTCATCAATATTCCTTTTCTTGTCAATAAATAATTATTCTCATTACGTTCTAACTATTTTTATGTTGTTTTTGTACTAGCAAATGCCTAAATTTAACCCAAAATTTAACAAATTTGCTTAGACAATATATTATTTGCTAAAATATGGTCAAATAATTCAATGTAAAATTAAAATTTTCTTAGAATTTATTAGCTTATATACTGCTTATAAGCTTTTTGATGTCCAGCATCAAGCATCATAGCTCAAATCAGTAAAAGTACTTACCAAATTATTTTTTAAAAATATGTAAAAGATTGTAGCTCGAAACCGGATGGGGTCAAAATCGAATTTCGAGATCGAAATTCAAAAACTATTCGAAATCGAAATAGAATACTCAAGGATTGCTCAAAATCGATTTAGATCTCGACTTCTTGAAATTGATAAACCTAAAATTATGGATTTTTGAAACCCAAATCTTGAAGTATCTCAAAGCCGGCTCGACAACCGTCGGATTTATCTAATCGAGCATGAAGAATAGAAATGTGGAAAAAGAGAAAAAAGAAAAGATGAAATGTTGTATTAATTGGTATTTGTGTATTCTTACTCCAATAACAATACTTATATACCCTTTATAACACTTATGAGATGTATACATCAATAAAATAGGTTATGCAATATCACCCGCTTAAGCGGGATAAAGCAGAGCGGCGAAACCCGCTCGTCCACTTAAGCGGCCGCTTTTTAAAACACTACATGTAAGCTACCGATTTCAACCGGTATGGTTCCACTAAATTGATTTTGAGTCAGATCAAACAGCACGAGGTTTCGACATTGAGCAAAGAGAGACAAGACGTCTCCACTAAAATGATTATCACCAAAGGAGATATATCCGATACGAGGGATATTGAAGCTATAATTTGACGGGATAGAACCTGAGAGATTGTTGTGTTCAAAATACAAAGTGGTTAGGGAGGACATGTTGAAGATGGTGGAGGGATTTGACTGGAGAGAGAGTTTTCCCCAAGATCGAGCAGGGTAAGACGGGGAAGCTGCCTGAGGGATCCGGGGATATGGCCCGTAAGGGAATTATTGGAAAGGAATAGAAAATGGAATAAGGAAGATTTCCGAGCTGTGGGGAGATGGTCCCTTGGAGGGAGATGCCTTCTAGACGGATTCCTGTGACTCGTTGCCGGCGACGGCTGCAGCGCACCCCGATCCATTTGCGGAAGGAGGTGTTGGTAGTCCAGCTGGCAGCCAGAATGCCAGATGGATCGGCGAGATGAGCTTTGAAGGCTAATAGTGATTTGAGATCGGTGAAGTTGTTGTAGGGTCTACTAGTAACTGGCTGCCTAAGGAAGAAGGTGAATGTTAACAACATGCAGAACATAGGAAAGAATGGCAGCTCCATGATCAGGCTATTGACGTCTTTTGTGTGCATGAGAGAGTGATGAAAAGCCTGAGTCTACTGCCGGAAGTTGGAGTCTATTTATTGCAGAAGGAAGAGAGCATGTTGATGGCTAATTACAGCAGAGGCGAGCATCAACAGAAATAATTTTAAATGACAAGGGACCAAGTGACTGAAGATTACTGATTGTATATAAAACTGATTACTGACAAGCAATTCCGATCAACGCTAAGCAGACAGGATTTAATTGCATAAATGAATAGCCTAAGGCAATCTAATCACGTTTATACTACAAATTTGCCCAATTAGACATAAACTCTAATTAATTCTAAAATTATGGAGTTATCCAAATTATTAAAACAGTTTACGGTGTTTACCTCACTATATTGTGTCTTCGGTGAAGAAAGAACTGACGGCAAGCCATCACATTGGCGCGTTTCATCGAACATCTGCAATGTACCCAGACATCAGCAACAAGTGCATCCAAACATAAAGAAGACCATGTTTTGGTCAATGATTAGAGATAAAGAACACAGATATACACTCACCATTTCATTGTTCACAGGACATAAAATCTGTGATTTTGTCACTGTAGCTGTAAAAGGAAGAAAGACATAAGAAGTGGGAAAATTTTAAATGTGATGCTTATTAGTTTCGGCCACGGCATGAATAAGAAATCCTTATAATAAAAGAAATAAAAAGCTAATCCTAATATGAAATTTTACTTTAGTTGATAACTGAAAGACCACTTTCCTATTTTCATTCTCATGAGCAGCAGGCTCTGATACCAAGTCAATCCTAAATTGAACTTTTACAGGGTTAATAATTGATAGGCTAAATTGCAGGAAACCCTTCCAATCTATCCGATTAGCATGGAACCCACCTCCAATAAAAATTTATACCTCTCATACAAATTGAGAATCCAATCCTCAGACAAAGATATTACTGAATTCAACAGATCATGAGCTATCCACAAAATACCATCGACTTCGTTGATTTCAACAAACATGGATTTGATTTCCTAAGAGAGATCACACCACCACAGCACATTTAAAACTGAATTCTATATGCTTGTATTTGTATATCTGGTGAACCTTTTGTGGCTGGAAGTGGATCCGACATGCAAATTTCGTTAATTACTTATAACGGAAGGGAAATTGTAGAAGTTATAAACAAATTTATCCGGGGGAAAAAGAAATTTGCTAGATTCAAAATATCAAATCATCAACCCAGATAAACTGAAGCTTCAACTAAGTGAAAATGGACAGTCCACATGCTCTTCATTGCTACAACAGATTAGATATATTGTACAAATAGACTGGAAAAGGAAAACAGAAATATGACTTGTTCGCAAACCTAAATTGTAGGCAGTCTGAAGCTATGGATTAAGAACTAACTAAAGCTGAATACATCACCCATTCTATAATAGAGGTTGGGTGGGTTTCAAAGGTGTGGAGAGATGGTTCCTCCGAGCGGAAAGTCATAAAGGTGGACGTGGATGGCAATGACTCATTGGTGGCGACGGCTGCAGTTCACACCAAATCAGTTGCAGAATGAGATATTGGTAGTCTGGTAAGTGACCAGAATGCCAGATGGATCAGCAACATGAGCTCTGAAGGCTTATAGCGATTACAGATCGGTGAAAATTATTGTGTGGTATACAAGTGGCTAGCTGGGGATAAGTGGAGTCAAACACAAACTGAATGGTGAAGAAAACAAAGAATGGAAAATCCGTTGATTGAAGTATGAGATCACTAGAGAGGGAAAGAGAGAAGAGGGAGAGCCTACTGCATGAAGTTTGAGTTTTATTTTATAACCCAACGTGCGGTGCATGTCTACGGTTGTAACATTAATTGACCGATAGCTAATTGAAGAGAAGAACTCAAGTCAAATGACAAGCAAAAGGACTTGAGATCGTAATGAGAGTGCAAGACTAACAACTGATAAGACGATGACCCAAGTCAATAGACGAGCTATATATTTAGTCCAGAAAAAGATTTGAAAATTCAATAAAATCAGTCAATAATAATTCGGCACTGGAATAGAAATTATATGAACCAACACAGGCTGGATGTTACAATTTATCAGGACATAAACCGATAAGCAAGGGATTCACTTATTGTTAACCCAAACCCGATGGGTTGATGAGTTATCTTCATACTAAAATTTTGCTTAGATATCGTGATTTACTTGTGATGAGGCTCAATATCGGTGATCTCCCTGATCGTGACACGTGGCAGATGACGTGCCCTGAAGCATACAAGAAAGGACCTACAGTGGCCGACCAGACCACTCCTATGTTCGTCCTACAAACAACCGTTGGCTCACCTCCGAGCCCCCTGCACAATCGGCCTCCTCGGCCCTCTCAGCTCGTCTCCGGGGAACCGCAAAACCAAGATACCTCGGCCTCCCACTCGTCCCTGAGCCTCCCGTCGAGCTCACCTTCCTCAGTCTCATCGACCGACCGACGGCACCTACCACAGGCGCAACTGCCTCACCTCCGCGAATCTCGCCATGCGCGAGATATCCGCCGGCCATGTCCCGCGTTCCACGCCATCACGACCCCCCATTATCGAGTTTGTCTCGTCATTAATGAGAGATCCCGCCCATCACGCGGGCGTGACGCCGGGACCGTAATGGCCGGCGTGATTCTCGCGCCTGTCTGCCTATTACCACCACTATATAAACCCCTCTCTCAGACGGTTCAAGTAAGTCATTTTCTCCTCACTAGGCCGTTACTCTGCTCAAATATCCGGTCTAACTTGATCGTCGGAGGGTTCTCGGTGGTACAACCATCTCGGGACTTCTTTGCAGGTAGCTCGGCCTCAGCCACCTCAAACCCATTGAGATCCACACGCTTCAGGAGTCAACCTCCAACCTAATCTCAGCCGTCCATCGTCGCCAACAACAGATCTACGGAAGGTAACATCTTGACGTGATTCGACATCCATCAGCTGGCGCCGTCTGTGGAAAAAATCATGACTCCACCGAACAAAGTTCATCTTACGATCTCTATTCAATGGCGAGCGACCACCGCAACGATCCAAGCACTAGCCGACGCCTCCCTAACAACGGAGGCACGGACGAATCTCCTCCCCTGAACTCCCTCAACGCCCTAGCCGTCCGGATAGATCGACTCGCATCCGTCGTGGATGCGCTCGTCCGTGTCCAAACAGCAGGGCAAGCTCCCTAGGTCGCCGCTCCCCCACCTCGGGACCGGGACCCCTACAGAGGGAGAGAAGACTCTGTTCGCGTCGGCACGGCCGACCACCGCCTCGCTGCCTCTCACGGCCGCAGATCTCCCGGGCCAACACATTCTATGACCCGGCGGGCGCCCCACAGTTCAACACCGAGGTCTGTCGCCAGAGCGCCTCGCCCCGAGCCCCTTCTCTCCCCCGTCTCTCCTGAGGAGATGTCGGTCAGCTCGCCTGCTCGCAGGCATGACCGACATCCCCTCCCTTGACGGGGTCGCGCGAATGGGACTCGTCACGGCAGCTCGAAGACTACCTCATCAGGGGACCTAAGGAACCTCATCGAGAGGAACCGTGGCCGTGGCCAAACACAGGTCTCCAACAGCAGAGGCCAAAGATCAGAATGTGCCGAATTGTGGGGACACCATGGCCGACTCGACTCCCTCGAAAAGAAGATCGAGGGTATGCATCGGGAAGGTCATCACTCAAGCGACAGGGCTAAGTACGCCGCCGACTCGCTCACCAAGCCTTTCACCGAGGAGCTGCTCGCCGTCCATATCTCCTCCCGGAACAAGCCCCCAAAGGTCTCTCTCTTCGACGGTAAGTCTGACACGAAGGACCATTTGGACGCATTCACCGTAGGAATGAGCTTCCAAGACAACTCCGACGCCACCCAATGCCGAGCTTTCCCGGCTACGCTCATCTGCTCCGGACGAAACTGGTTCCGAGGACTCACGCCACGCTCGATCTCAACTTTCGACGAGCTGGCCACCCAATTCCTCGGCCACTTCGTCGGGAACAGACGGAAAAAACGGACCGTCGACCATCTCTTCACAATCAAGAGCGGGGACAAAGAAACGTTCAAAGGGTATGTCACCCGCTTCTACAACGCCCTTCTCGAGGTCCCAAAACACTGGGACGATACGGTCATTACAGCACTTAGGTCTGGTCTTAGGCATAAGGAGTGGTTACGCTCCTTTGCATTAGCGCAACCTGAGACCATGGCCGAGGTAAAGGCCTGGAGCGAGCATGAGATCCAGCTCGAATCCGAGGTGAACGCAAATCTCTCCGGGGCAGAGCTAACTGAACAAAAGAAAAGGGCGAGGGAAGAGAGAAAGAGACTTGAGCGGCCAAAGTCCTACTCCCCAAAGTTTTAGGAGTACACCCCGCTCAACGTCTTGCAGACGGTACTGCTAGAAGAAGTTAAGGGCGAGGGGTTCTTCAAGCTCCCCCCGATCTCGCGCATAGCGGCAAAGCGCACCCGGGACCCCTACTGCGGTTTCCACAGGTCTCAAGGCCACTCCACAGAGAGCTGTAAGCAGCTCCGAGACTATATCGAGGAGCCCATCCGTTCAGGACACCTGGCAGCATACTTGCGGGATAAGCAGCGAGCTGACCGCGAGCAGGAGCAGCGTACCCCTCCCGGCGAGTTGACAATCGGCCAAATTATGGTCAGGTTGGCGGGAGGTACGTCGAGCACCTACGAGGCTCGGCACCCCACGCCGGTCGTGGAGGCCAACAGCCATCCGGGGATAAAGGCCAGGGAGACTGAGCCGATCGTTTTTGACGGCCTTACACCGCCAAGAAGCTCAAACCGTACCAATAAAAAGAACATCTACTAGCATGTACTTCTCTTACTAAAGCAATGTAAACTTTTCTCAAGATCTTTCTGGTTATATAATAATAAGAAGGGATCAATAAAACATTGCAAAAAGAAAAGTTGTGTTTATTCAAAAGGATACTATAGGCTCCTCAGCTCTACACCGAAAAAGAAAAATTACAGTAGCGGGGGAAGGGGGTGTAGAGAACATTGCTCGTGATACTCCGAGGATATTTCAGCCAGCCGAGCCCTCGCGGCCTCAGACCTCTGCCTCTGATGTCGCCCGCGAACGTCGGCCTCACACCTCAATTGACAGCACTCAAGGATGAGTGTCACCGAGCGATCCCGCCGACACACGGAGATCAGGCCTAAGCGCCGCAAAGACTTTAATTTACCAACCGCCTCGTCCTTCAGCTGTTCAGACAAGGGGTTGTAGAGCCCCGGCGATGCCCTCCAAATGGAGTATATCAACAGCTGGAGCAGGGGGGAGCGCCGGGGAAGCAGTCGGCTAAAATGATCCTCAATGCGGCCTATCACTAACTACACCGTGTCCTCGGTGCAGTGTTGATCGTAGAGGTACACGTCCTCAAAGTTTACGATGTCAGAGATGGTAAAAAAGAAGTCCTCAATTCTTGCGATTTTGGATGCGAAGGAAGGGGTGATCAACCCACAACTGTACCGCCCAGGAGCCCACAACGCCTAGGAGTCCAACAGTCGCTCGTTCCACCCACAACTGTACCGCCGCGTGGCAGACACCGAGCCTTTCTCGACGAAATCGAAACGACGCGGCTCCGGCACTTCGCATCTCCCACGCGTTCGTGGCGCGTGTCATCCGTGACTGTCCCTCTTCCCGATACTCACACCGGTAAAATCAGACAGAACATCATGAATCAATCAGGCTCGCCCTTGCTCGGTTATCCCTGGCTGGTAGCTCCCTACCCGCGACGCCAGGGATCAAAGCCCTGGCCAAGAGGCAGCTGAGCAGCTTCACTGCTCGGTCAATCCTTAGCAGGCCTCTTACGGCCCCTCCCGTGCTAAGGATCGAAGCCCTCACCAAGAGGCAACCGGGCTCGCCCTTGCTCGGTTATCCCTGGCTGGTAGTTCCCTACCCCCACGATGCCAGGGATCAAAGCCCTCGCCAAGAGGCACCGGGCAGTAACCCTGCTCGGCCTATCTTTAATGATCAAAGTCCTCGTCAAGAGGTACCGGGCAGCAACCCTGCTCGTCCCGTCCTTAGCAGGCCCTCTACGGCCCTTCCCGCGCTAAGGATCAAAGCCCTCATCAAGAGGCAATCGGGCAGCAACCCTGCTCGGTTATACCTGGCTGGTAGCTCCCTACCCGCGACGCTAAGGATCAAAGCCCTCGCCAAGAGGCACCGGGCAATAACCCTGCTCGGCCCGTCCTTAAGAATCAAAGCTCTCGCCAAGAGGCACCGGACAGCAACCCTGCTCGGCCTATCCTTAGCAGGCCCTCTACGGCCCTTCCCGCGCTAAGGATCAAAGCCCTCATCAAGAGCCAATCGGGCAGCAGCCCTGCTCGGTTATCCTTGGATGGTAGCTCCCTACCCACGACGCCAAGGATCAAAGCCCTCGCCAAGAGGCACCGGGCAGCAACGCTGCTCGGCCCGTCCTTAGCAGGCCCCCTACGCCCTCCCCCCCGCCCCGCGCAAAGGATCAAAGCTCTCATCAAGAGGCAATCGGGCAGCAACCCTGCTCGGTTATCCCTGGCTGGTAGCTCCCTACCCGCGATGCCAAGGATCAAAGCCTTCGCCAAGAGGCACCGGGCAGTAACCCTGCTCGACCCGTCCTTAAGGATCAAAGCCCTCATCAAGAGGCAATCGGGCAACAACCCTGTTCGGTTATCCCTGGCTGGTAGCTCCTTACCCACGACACCAAGGATCAAAACCCTCGCCAAGAAGCACAGGGCAATAACCATGCTCGGCCCGTCCTTAAGGATCAAAGCCCTCGTTAAGAGACGCCGGGCAGCAACGCTGGTCGGACCGTCCTTAGCAGGCCCCCTACGGCCCTTCCCGCGCTAAGGATCAAAGCCCTCATCAAGAGGCAATCGGACAGCAACCCTGCTCGGTTATCCCTGGCTGGTGGCTCCCTACCCTCGACGTCAAGGATCAAAGCCCCGCCAAGAGGCACCGGGCATTAACCCTGCTCGGCCCGTCCTTAAAGATCAAAGCCCTCACCAAGAGGCAACCGGGCTCGCCCTTGCTCGTTTATCCCTGGCCGGTAGTTCCCTACCGCACGACGCCAGGGATCAAACCCCTCGCCAAGAGGCAACTGAGCAGCTTCACTGCTCGGTCAATCCTTAGCAGGCCTCTTACGGCCCCTCCCGCGCTAAGGATCGAAGCCCTCGCCAAGAGGCACCGGGAAGTAACCCTGCTAGGCCCATCCTTAAGGATCAAAGCCCTCGCCAAGAGGCACCGGACAGCAACCCTGCTCGGTCCGTCCTTAGCAGGCCCCTTACGGCCCTTCCTGTGCTAAGGATCAAAGCCCTCATCAAGAGGCAATCGGGTAGCAACCCTGCTCGGTTATCCATGGCTAGTAGCCCCATACCCACAACGCCAGAGATCAAAGCCCTCTCCAAGAAGCAATTGAGCAGCTATCCTACTCCGTCAACCATGGCTGGTATTACTACCCACCGACGCCACGGTCAAGCCCTTGCCAAGAGGCCATCCATGTCTAAGCGATCCCCACCTCGACTTCGAGGCCATGGAGATACCAACCCTTCACCGATCTTTGCACACTTGGCAAATGGTCGGATTCAACTCGACGTGTGATCGCCAGACGAAGAACCGACCTGATATGAAAGCTGAACCATGCAAATAATGAATGTTCTCCGCAAACAAAAAGATAATGTGCATGCAAAGAAACTGCAAAAAGATTTTTTATTCACATAAATCAAAAGTCTCTCCAAAGGTATTATGGGCTCCCCAGCCTAACAAAAGTGCCCGGAGGCTTACAAAATTTCAGAGCAAAGGATAGAAATAAGAAGAAGTACGGCTTCAAGCCTCAGGGGCGGGGACGACCTCGGCGTGCGGCGTCTCCCCAACGACCACCGGGGCGACATTTTCAGGGTTGGCACCCGCGGCGGGAACTTCGGCACCGGCAGCCGGGGCGACCGACTCACCCCTTGCACTCCCGCCGGAGGCCACTTTCCCTGCGTCGTCGTCAAGAGGGTACAAAGCCCGGAGCTCAGTGTCGGGGAACTCCGGCATCTGAGCCTTGACAGAGTCGAGGGCGTCGTGCCAAATGACGGCCCCGGCACTGGAAAGGTCGGCGTAGAATTGATCCGACTTTTTGTAGCTCTCCACCGCCTTCCGCGCCCGGTCCTTTGCCGCCTCGTTCTCCTTCCGGAGAGTGCTCACCGTCTTCTTCATAGTAGCAACGAGCATCCGGGAGTCTTCCAACTGGGACTTGGTAGCTCGGGCGACCTCTCGGTACCGAGCGACTTCCCTGTTCCCAGCCTCCACCCGGTCCTCAAGGGCAGCAGCCCTTTCCGTCGCTGCCCCAAGCTCCTGCCTTAATCTCTCCTCTCGTAAGGAGGGCTCGTCTACGGCCCGCATCGCCGGAACAATCTCTTCGTTCTCCATGTGGACGACAATGGCGACGTGCTGGAAGACCTGAAGAAAGAAAGAAAGTCAAAAGGGGGAGGGAAGCATCCGACCACGCAGACAAAATGTTGGATGAAGAACCAGGTGAAGTGCGAACACTAACCTGCACGGCCTCTTGAGCTATCGCCGCCATTTGGGCCTGGAGAGTTCCTCGAGGGACCCTGCCTTCGGCCGACCTCTCCATATCCGAGAGCAGGCTGTCGGCGACGGAAAGCCCCGAGGGCACCTCGAAGCGAAGCTCCCCATCGTCTACTAGGATCGGGGAAGCCGGGGAGCGGGGATTCCTCTTGTGAGACCTCTTGAGGGACAGCGTGGGAGAACCCTCCTTGTCTCCCACCTCGGGGTCCCGAGGCTCTTGCGTCCGAGAACGCTTTCGGACCGGCACACGACCAGACTCGGGGGCCCAGGGCTCACTTGGGCACCTGGGTGAAAGGGCCACCGACGGGGCCGGAACGGACGACGGGCGAGAAGGGCCAGCGCCTTTAGACTTCTTCTGCTTCTTCACGTCGGTCACTACCGCGCGGAACTTGCTCATATCCATTGGTCCTGCATAAGACAAAAATACGAGGAGTCAGCGATGCCAGGAAAAATAGAAAAAATGTATAAGTCTAAACAGGTCGTCTGAGAGCTCCCAACTTACTCGTATACTCGGCGGGGCTGAGCCCGGCCTAACTGAGAGCCCGCCCAGACAACAGCACATCAACCCGAGGGAGGGCTCCCACTTTGATACCGCCACCGCGTCGGGATCATTCGACCGCCCCCGTCGCACGACCCCGGGAAGCATTACCGACCCTAGCTTCCTGGGAGGACTCCGACTCAGAAGAGGAAGCTCCAGAAGACTCCCTAGAATCTACCCGGACGACATCTACATACTCTTCAGAAGAAGACATCAAACATGATGGAGAGGAGTCCTCGGATGAGAAAACGCAGAGATCCGACTTAAAAAGGAGAGTGCCGAGCTAACAAGACTCTAGACGAGGAAATTATGAAGAGGTATGGGCCCTAATGCGGACCCTACCCCTATTTATAGCTGCTGGCGTATGCATCCAACGGTGACAGTCATCTCCCGCCAAAACGACTCATAGCATTCAACGGCCACCATCGCTCCACCTGTCGCACGGGCATTGGTCATACCCTAACGGACGCCGGAAATCTATGACCCGTCGCGTCATCCAACCAGCGCCAGACACGTGGGCTGTCGCTTCGGTGAACGTACGCACGATCCGACGCTTCCTCTTTAATGCAAAATTTGGCCCCTGATCCGCTGACGTCATCAAGAAAATACAACTGATTGCCCGGGAGAACATGCCCCGGCGATATCTTCGAAAAGGAGCTCACCTCGGATGACCCGGCAGACCACTCTCGACCCGACCCGTGAGCGGGTCGAGACGAGAGTGGGGGGCTAATGATGAGGCTCAATATCAGTGATCTCCCTGATCGTGACACGTGGTAGATGACGTGCCCTAAGCATACAAGAAAGGACCTACAGTGGCCGACCGGACCACTCCTATGTCCGTCCTACAAACAACCGTTGGCTCACCTCCGAGCCTCCTGCACAATCAGCCTCCTCGGCCCTCTCAGCTCGTCTCCGGGCTACCGCAGAACCAAGATACCTCGGCCTCCCGCTCGTCCCCGAGCCACCCGTCGAGCTCACCTTCCTCGGTCTCATCGACCGACCGACGGCGCCTACCACAGGCGCAACTGCCTCACCTCTGCGAATCTCGCCATGCGCGAGGTATCCGCCGGCCACGTCCCGCGTTCCACGCCATCACGACCCCCCCATTAACGAGCTTGTTTCGTCATTAATGGGAGATCTCGCCCATCACGCGGGCATGACGCCGGGACCGTAACGGCCGGCATGATTCTCGCGCCTGCCTGTTGCCACCACTATATAAACCCCTCTCTCAGACGGTTCAAGCAAGTCATTTTTTCCTCACTAAGCCGTTACTCTGCGCAAATATCAGGTCTGACTTGATCGTCGGAGGGTCCTCGGTGGTACAACCACCCCGGGACTTCCTTGCAGGTAGCTCGGCCTCAGCCACCTCAAACCCATTGAGATCCACACGCTTCAGGAGTCAACCTTCAACCTAATCTCAGCAGTTCATCGTCGCCAACAGCAAATCTACGGAAGGTAACATCTTGACGTGATTCGACATCCGTCAACTTGCAAAATTATAATCTTTATATAGCATCTTCACTCATTTACTTTGTTAGTTCCACATTGTAAGCCCCAACTTTCTAAGTCTGACAAGCATATTAAGTAATTATCCGCAGCAAAGAATTTAAGAGGAAAAAATATCAAGGGTCTCGTTCTGATTCTAACCATAAGATACTTCCTCAGTAATGATGATTATAGAGCCAACTAGCCTCAAAAGGATTAATCCAGTTTACCTCACTGTGTTGTGTCATTGGCGAAAAAGGAATTGATGGCAAACTATCGTATTGGCACATTTCATCCAACACCTGCAATGCATGGAAGAATCAACAACAAATGTTATGAGATTATATTATAATCCAAAAAGATCATGTTTTGATCAATGATGAGAGATGATGCCAAATTCATCGTTTCCGATACTTTCTATTCTGCGATTTTCATGATAGTAGTTGCAAATGGAAGAACGGTAGTTTTGACCGATGGTATGCATTAGAGATCCCTTTAAGACACAAATCAAGCAAATTTTTTTTTTGGGTCTTTTTTGAAATATCGAATTTTCCAGTCATATAAGCAATGGGCTCCTTTCTTATTACGCCAGAAACAATTTTGAAACTAGAAGGCTAAATTGCGTGAAAGCCCTCACTTTGTCTCACACATCACAATGGGCTCCTTGTGTTTCTTTTTCGGGAAATTTGGTTATTTCTTTGTACAACCCCCAAACCTTTCATGCTCCTAATAAGAACACCCCCCCCCCCCCCCCCAAACTACAAGTACTCAGATAAGACCCTCAAATCTTTTCTCTCATCTTAAAAGGATCCTCTCTCACTTAAACAATGGTTGATTAACCTAACTAGGATGTTAAATACCTAGTCTACCATCAACCCTTTCCCGCTTCATATATTTGGTCCTCTTTTAGAAGAACAATCATTTATTATCTATGGAGACGACTCAAGAAAAGGATCATGAGGCCCATGACTGTTACTTTGCGGACTTTTAATAAGTATGTGGTTGAATGAGAATGGTATTGGAATTTGAAAAGAAGAGAAGAATGATATTAATTGAGGATGGGAAAAAAAGACGAATAAGATGAGGATAACTTCGTCTTCTTTTTTCCTCGTATTCGACTTCCTACATTACATCCCCTGGAGTTATATTGTGTACGTAATTATTTTCTTATATACCCATAATATCCTTTCCTCACATACTAGTTCAGCTTAAAAGAAAAAAGAACCATAAAAAACATCATGTCAATAAATAAATAAATAGACAACCCAAAACTAAATAGATTCATGGATAAGATATTTTTGGAAAAAGTTGTCAAAGATCATGGACATGGATGGATCAAAAGAATTTGAGGGTCCAAAGAGATGTGATGATGGAGATGGCGGATGAGGCCAACATCGGCACTTAGATATGATGTCATTGATCTAGAAATTTTAGTTTTTTCTTTTAGAGTTACGGTGTTGGATTGAATTTATTTTAATAATTATAGGTTTTTTTTTAAAATGCAAGAAAGGACATAAAAAATGATGGGTTAAGAGAATTTTGCAGGCTAGATGAAATTTTGGGCTTAGATCCAACCTTTTTTATTGTTTACACTTTGGTTTTCTTTGTTTGTTTTTATATTTGTCCATCTTATGTGGGTGTATGAAACCTAACACTTGTATCATTTGCTGCAAATTATTTGCTGCCAGTTGCATATATATGGAAGAATTTAACCAATATTGCATTAACCTAGCAAAATATTGTTAAATGTAGCAAATTAATTATGCCAGGACATACACTGATGTATAAAGATAAATAGACCGTATGTAAGAGAATACAAACCAACAGAGAACTTTTTTTTAACTGGCTTATATAAGCCTAACCCATGTACACAATACACCCATGCAAGCGACACGCATCCAGAGGACCCACAAATTTGCCTCCCGCTTCCTCTCATGGGGATCAAACCTTACACTCTCCTGGAAGGAAAGGTTCATACTAACTGAGCTATTGCTAATCGGTATGGAGGAGTTAAACAAAGGAATTAGGGCTTTTTGGCTTGTTCCTTGGACCCAAAGATCCAGGTCCTTAGCCTTTGAGTCCTAGGCCCTTGAACACGTTTCTCCATTTTCTGACCCTTTTTTAGGTAAATTGTCAAAAAAAACTAGCATTTATTTCTATTGTCAAAACCCCCGCCTCGAAAAGTTTGTCAAAAACCAACTAAAAAAGTTTTTAGTTGTCAAGAAAACCCTTACCAATGATAGCTAGTGCTGGCTTGCTATTTCTAATTTCCTGCAGTATTTGAGCAATTGTCAGCGATATATCTAAGTAGTTGCCTGTGATATAATAAAATAATTTGTATGAATGAGTTAGATATAGCAGGCTATTGTGTAAATACCACAAGAAAAATTCTAAAGGGTTTTGACTACCGTTTCAAGGCAAAGGGGTTTTTGACGGTTGAAAAAATGCTTGGTTTTTTGGACAATTTGCCTTTTTTTAAAGGTAAATTGCAAAAAACACCCATCACTTTTTTCTGTTGAGAACCCGGCCTCGAAAAGTTTGTCAAAACCACCTAAAAAGGTTTTTATTTGTCAAGAAACCTCTTATCTGTGATATCTAATAGTTGTCCGCTGTATCTAGCTTCCTACAATATCCAAGAAGTTGCTAGCGACATCTAAACAGTTAGCTGTGATATTTAAATCATTTTTTGTGATATCTAAATAGTTTATATGAATTGGTTAAATATAATATGCAGTAAAAATTTCTAAGCATTTTGTAGACCACGGTTTTTGACGGCCGCAAAATGTATTTGGTTTTTTTAATCTTTTTGGACTGGTTACCGTCTCTTATTTTTCTTCCCTTCGTTCTCTCTCCTCAATATACCTGGAACTCGCCGATCTCGAGCTCTTGAGAACCGCAAACCCCCAAAAAATTACGGTTTTCTTACAATCTTGAGAAGCCTGCCTAATTTCTTCCATCTTTTCTTCTTCTTCTTCTTCTCTTTACCGATCTCCCCCAAAATCCTATCACCTATCCACAAATCCATCGCTTTTGTACGAGGCCAGGTTTGTGCCGCCATATCCGCTTCATCTCTCTATATTACAAAATCAGTTTTGAGTCTAATCATGGAAATTTTATTCACCCCTAATTTTCTTCTTGTTCCTAACTGATGGCTGAAAATTTTTAAATAAAGATTTTTCTCCCATACACCTGTTGTATTTACAGTGTGCCTTTACGTGTTTGTATGATTGCCTCATCCACTTTCCTTACAGAGTTTCTAAATGTTTGTTAAATTATTTGTTGTTTGGTTCCTAAATATTCATGATTCGACATCTCATTCATATGTTACATTTTCTTGATTGCATCGGTAGATGATAATGGAAGGAGCTCGAGTTCATCTTAAAGGGTGGCAACAGGCAGTGGTTGCTGCTGGATCAGCTCTCGGTGCTCTGATGGATCCGAGACGAGCAGACCTAATTGCTGCTCTTGGAGAAACTACCGGAAAGCCGGCTTTTTATAGGGGGCTCGAGCGGATGAAAAATAGCACACAAGGCAGAGTACGTTGCTTTTAATTGAATAAGACTTGAGAATACAATAGGATTTCTATTCTGACAGTGAGTTTGGTCTATTTTCCTAGCTAGGTTTTCCCTCAAAGTTCTATTTTTGAATATAGGTAGAAAAAGGTCTATGGAAGTGCATCATTGATTTTTTTTAAAGCAATCATCTTGTCTTGCTTATGAAATTTATGAGACAATAGATTACATTACTAGGTTGGATAATGTATGTGTTCTCATGTCAAATTGTATACCATATATACCATATATCGGCTTGCTTACCGAACGTTTTCTGTTGATGTGGGAATTCAATTTTTCGAAATTATATTAGGTACAGTGCTTGACGGAATATTGTGATGTAAGATATGTAGATGTCCTTGATGATTGAATATTCTCTCTTTATGAAGGAGAATATGGTGAAGCGGCATCCAAACAGGAGATCTAATAAGGCCTCTTATGATGGAGGATGTTTCGAGGTTCAATGATAGTGTAATTTTAGAAGCAAGTGCTGAAAATCGTATAAAACCTACTGATTTATGATCTCAAAAGTAATGGAAACAGATTTGAAGCTCCTTGGTGAGGATGCATTATGCAGAATGTTTTTCCCTTCTCAACACACACACACACACACACAGAGTGAGAAGTTAATGGAGGAAAGGTGCCATAGGAGGGAATTTCCTCCTATGGCATCGGAAAAATCCACCCTCCATGATTTTTTCAGATGATCGGCATACATCACCTCCATCTTATCATCTAAGATGTGGATACACTAAATTTCATGTGATTATACCATTTTTTCACCGTTGATTTAGTTGGTGCAAAATTAATGGTTTACCGGCAATAGAACTTTTTACATTGCTAATTCAACAGTGAAAAAATGGTGGAATCACATGAAATTTGGTGTATGCACATCTTAGATGATAACGAAGATGATGATGGATGCCGATCGTCGGAAAAAATGGTGGAGGTTGTTTTTTTCGACGCCATAGAAGGAAATCCCCTCCTATGGCCTCTTTCTTCCATTATTCTCATATATATATATATATATATATATATATATATATATATATATATGCGCTCGCACATAGTGATTAATCTAAATTTTAAAGTGAAACTAAGTACTCGTTGAATTACCATTGAAGATTAGTTCGATCATATTATGAATATATTGCTTTGGAGATACCAATGTTCGAAAAAGCGTTAGCGTGTGGCGAAGCGTTACACTCTTAAGAATAGCGTAGTGTAAAACTACGATGCGAAAAGCGTAAGCTACACTAATTATCCAATTCTTATGTCAAAAAATAATTTATATAGCAATCATACCAGGCACCAATCTTCATAGTCTATATATCATTGTCAAGCACTATACCATTATTTAAGATGGGCTATTTACTAAAATGCCGTCTCATACTTCACTAATTACTAAAAATCTCTTTCATATTTTATATTTACTTAAAAAATCCATCATACATTTAAATTGCACTAAAAAGCCCCCTAACATGCCAAAATAGAACTTTTTTAATATCTTCCATTATTCCGTTAGGACACTAAGGTGAGTATCGGGTTAGGATTGAAAACTTTTACACCACTCATCTTTTTCCAAAATTCCTAATTTTCCCTCGAATTGGCTTTAGAATTAGGGCTTCAATCAAAGAAATCGCAAATTGATCGTGGAAGCTGGCTCATCTTTCTGCACCTTCTCCATCACTGAGCTTGTCGAGTATCGTTGTCCCTTCAATTGCAAATTTCGAGTTCGCAAGCAATCTCATTTGAAAGGAGACCGATTCTTTAGTTGCACCAAATCCCAATTTTCAACTAAGTGCGGATGTGGAAAGACATACTTAAATGCCTAGAAGGTAAGAGAAGAGCTCAAACACAAGTTCCAGCTCCATTTTCATAATAGGATGCTAACTTTTGAAGGAAAACTAGTGAGGGGGTTTTTAGTGCAATTTAAATGTATGAGGGGTCTTTTAAGTAAATACGAAATATGGATGGGTTTTTTAGTAATTAGCGAAGTATGGGGAGGCTTTTTAGTAAAAAAAATATTTAAGATGAGCACCCAATACACATGCAATATATAAACTCTCAAACATAAGTCATATATACCACGATATAACAAAATATTTACGGTTATAAAATCAAATACCTTAAAAAGATAAATAACCGATTGTCAATTAATGATAGTACTTTGCTCTTAAAAAGCTTGAAAGAAATTGCAGAAAAACTATTTGCTTTGAAGAAATTGCATGGCAAAAGAATTGCTAGATAAGTTGCAAGGTAATTGCTGAGAACGCTTTCCAAAAAAATGATGGAAAGAAACAAATTAAAAAGGATTGCTAAAAGGAATTGGTGGAAAAAAATCTTTAAACAAATTGCAAGGAGAAAAAACGTAAAACAACAATAACTTGCAGTAAATAGATCCAAAGAAATACTTTGTTAATTTGATATTTATTTAAGATACTAAAGTCTTCTTTTTATGATTACTAAGAACACAAAGAAGCTTTAGAAAAATGGGACGAGAGAGAGATTGTTGCAGCCTGCAAACATTGGTGTGCAAGCTAGGGGAAAAATTTGAAAGGGGAACAGATATTGGGGGGATTTCTGTAATTGATGAGTGGTAAACCCCACCACTAAAGCTAATTTTACCAAGTTGACTTGTTGAATTAATTAAATTGGTTAATGGGGCTTTAATTATTTAGGACCACATTCTTGCAAGAGAAGGGAAAAATCTACTATGCAAGGGCTTGCATGATACAAGCCCCTGGATGGGCTCCCCCCACATGCAAGGAGAGCCCATCCAAGAGCTCTAGAGGGGCTTACACCATGCAAGCCCTTCTAGAGTAGTTTTTTTCAAGAGAAGCGTGGGCTTTTCCAGACAAAACCCACCGTTCCATTGTTTCTGCACTTTTTCCTGACGCCACATGGCGACTTCAACATAAAAATGAACGCTTTGTAGCAAGGCGCGATTAGTGGCGCGTTTTTTCAAACACTGCACCGTACTATATTAGCCCTTCAGTCCAATATTTTTGGTGACTTCATTAAAGCGGTTAAGATTTTTGATAAAGTGGTTACATAACTAATTAAGTATTTACGAGGCTTACTAGCATCTAGAATCCTCTTATATATCTAGGAATTTTTAGTTGAACGAGAATAGGGTTTATGTTGGTGTTTTTTTTGGATGAGACCCCTTCGGGAATCGAACCAGCGACCTCTCACTTTTGAGAGGATAGTTACACCGCATGCGCTATGCCCACTTGGTCGTTTTTGTTGGTGTCGTCGTCGTTGTTTTGGCTTGGCCTATTATACTTCAAACTATTTAGACCTCGATAACATGCTAATTTGATCTGTACAAAGAGGCATATCTCACATGTAGCAAGTATCTACTTCGTTTACTGGCATCTAGAATCCTCTTATAGATCTGGGAACTTTTAGTCTAGCGTGAATAGGGTTTTGTCTGACCTTTTATTCCTTATCAACTGAACATGTATTAGTTTGGATTTTAAATTTAACATAGATGTGATGAAAGCCAAATGGTAATTTCAAAATGTGGTGAATATGGCCTCCTATTAACAGTACAACAAAAATAATTAAAATACTGACATATTGGGACAACTATAGTGCAAGCAATCTAACAGGCAATCATACAAGAAAGTAAAGCCATAAGAATAAATCGAATTAGTCTGATCCGGTTTCAGTCTTTGCTTTTGTGCTGCCATCATTATGCGCACCATGTTCTTTCAGTATCTGATACTTATCTAGATGATCGGTCCTTGCTGCTAAACAGATATTTTGAGACGGATATTTATTAGTGTAATTTGATATGCCCTTATGACCAACTGAGCTATCTGTAGTGTATTTAATATTAACACTGGCCATCTGTACATGCGATCTGTAGTGTATTTAGTTTTGGCCTAGTCTCACCAAAAGCGCACACACGCAACATGCGCAACATTTGCAACAAAATTAGTTTTGCTTAGTCTAACCAAGAGCATGGTATAGTCCCAAAGATATAGTATCTTGCAAAAATGTTATTGTAAAAATGTTTAAATCAATTCAAAATTATAGTATATATATTTCAATTAATATTATTTTTATGATTATGCACTTGGAAATTCCAATGTAGCACTGCTACATGATGTGCCCTCACCAACTAAAATACCCGCCTTCGCCACTGGTTTCTAATCCTAAACGTTTTGCTTAATTCTTAGACGCTCAGCTCCTACATTCTTGTTCCATCTTCTCTTCATAGGGTTATTGATATCTTAAGTTTTCCTGATTTAGTTTGACTTCTTATATACAATTTGACTCAGGCTGATGATTTTTCTAGGTGGTTCTTTTGGAGCGTCCCGTGTGATATCATCCAACGTATCACACGCATGGGACTTGCCTGAAAACACATTTGGCGCAGCATACTCAAAGTTCATGGGATCAAGGAACTTCTCTCCAGACGACCGCCCTCCCGTCTGATTCATGGAGACAGAAGAATTAGCCTACGTGGCTACCCGTGCACGTGAAGTGCACGATTTTTGGCACGTGCTATTTAATCTCCCCACTAATTTACTTGGAGAGTCTGCTCTTAAGGTGATTGAGTTCGAGCAAATGCTTCTTCCTATGTGCTTGATGTCGGTCGTTGGAGGCTCGGCGAGGTTTAATGAGAAGCAGAGAAGTTTGTTCTTCAAACATTACTTCCCTTGGGCTACACGTGCAGGTATGAGATGCACGGATATGATAGCAGTGTACTATGAGAAGCACTTCCATGAAAATCTAGAGGATGTTCGCAAGAAATGGGGGATAATAATTTTTGTCCTGATCCTAATGTTACGGATTGAGGTAGGAATCTTTTGCCAGCTCTATGATCGTCAGAAAACTTTTCCAGCTTCCGTCGTTAATCGCAAGCTGTAATCTTGATTAGGTGATAAAATACTGATGCAGCTGCAATGTATTTATGAAGAAGTTTGTAATTGTTTCTTTTCTTTGATATAAACTTGTTCCTCTATATGGTACAGATCAGTTCAAATAGTTGAGTTCAATCAATGCCAAGCTAAGCTTATTATCTGCAAAGCCCGTCCACTCTCATTTTTGTGAGTTATATATCATATCCCATAAGCTAGCACCAGATGCACTCTTTTGTATCAATATACTCTCACAGTGAAGTGATAAATCAGTCATTCTATTTGATTTCGGAACTGTATTATGGACAACTCTTGATCCGTGTTTTTTTATTTATATAAATACTGGTATTCCAACATTAGGGTCCCAAAGGCAACACTACAAACCCTCCACATATGGAGTCACAAAATAGTGGTTCACCCCAGCCATTCAACTTAGCACAAAATCAGCTTTAAGCTGAGCACTTAAAAGCTAATACATCCACCAGCTTGGCAACATCAGCCTCCAAAAAAAGCTTCGTCCCTGTTTCCCCTCCTTCACGGACTAGACTCGGGAGCCTCCTGTTTCCCCTCCCTGTTTGGAGACAAGTTCGCCTGACGCTTTCATACTTCCCCTCGGCCTCGAAGCTGCACCTGTCCACAAAAGGAACAAGTCATCAACGAAATGAATTAATCTCTGAAAATTATAAGTCGAATTATTTAAGCAACGGTCATTTCAATTCAACCACATTCCCCAAAGCACAGCAGCAATAAGGATATCCACTCGAATCCTGTTGCTCCGTGAAATGCAGGACATCCTCCAGTCCCCCCACAAGACGGACATGCTCCTTGGCATGTCAAGAGCCCCTAACCTACGACAAACCCATAACCACACGCCTCTCGCACGATCACAATACAAAAATAAGCGTTGCAAAGACTCCAAGTTACAATCACAAAACAAATATCCCAAGGGAACTATAATATTTCTACACAAAATATTCTCTCTAGTAAGAACAGCATTGTTAGACAAGAGCCATAAAAATATCTTAATTTTCAAAGGGCCGGGCACAAGCCAGGTCACAATGCCAACCCCCGATCCTTGTTACCTCCCTATTTCTGATGCAATGGCAGGGACTTTGAAATGGTATTACAACAATTTCGGTTCGTTTATGCTGTATCGTGCATTTAAAGAAGCAGAACTAAAGAAAATGGTTGTCTTTATGCCTGCACCAAAATCCTGAGCTTTCATTTAAGCCAAAACAGTAGTTTTTTTTTTATAAAAAAAAAGAGGCTAAATTGCATAAATGAACCGATCAACTTTTATGTTTTTTGCGATTGATACCGTGGACTTTAATATTAGAGATAAATACCATGAACTATTTTTTTGACATAACTACCATATGACGTTAACTTTTATGCCTTAGTGGACCATTATACCCTTTGAAATTTTAGAGGTTGACTTGAGAACATAAAGGTAAAATGGGGGAAACAAGTCAAATATTAATGACGTGGCAGTTAAATATAACGTTTGCATGCGGAAGAAAAGTTGATGGTATTTAGTTGCAATCGGGGGATGATAGTTCATGGTACTTGTTTGTAATTAAATTAGTTCATGATATCAATCACAAAAAATGTAAAAGTTGATAGGTACATTTGTGCAATTTAGCCAAAAAAAACACACTAGTACTCCTAAGAAGCTGTGATCTACATTCTACAGTCTTGACACAAATGTTAAATATAAATGTAACTAAGGCCAAATGTATTCATTTAAGCCAATATAGTTTCCGTCATGATAAATAATTTCAATCTGGTGATCTATAATCATATATATAAATTTCTTAATTTTTTTTTTTGCACCGAAAGGTGATTTTTCCAAAAATTTCATATTGAAATCAAATCAAAAGCATACCGCCAGTAATCAAATTAATATTTAGCTGTATAAATTAGACAGTAAAGATAGTGGAATAGAGATCAAGCTGTATATTTACTTTAAAAATTATTTAAAAAAAAACCTATCATGACTAACTGTGACATGATTGACTAATGAATATCACGTCATCATAAGAAAATGTAAGAATCCCAGAGGTATCATCTTCTAGATCCTCCTACCCTTAGCCTAATTTTAGAGTTCCAGTTTCAATTCTGATTGATTAACACTAAAATTTTATTTTATCTTCGATAAATTCTAGTTCTAGCTTGTTCCAATTGAAAATACAACCGAGAACTATCTATTGCAACCACACATTTATGTTTATTGCAATCACACATTTATGTTTCAGACCTATTAGAAAATCATATACACTGAAAGCTTTAGAAGCTACCTCTGGGATATGTATACATGCAACAAAAGTATACCTCTGGGATAAATTCTAGTTCTAACCACAAAAAGCTCACAAGATATGCAAATACTACCATTCGCCATCATCGAAAGGATCAGGGGGAAAAAAGACGATTTTATGTTTCAATCGACTTTCCCTTAAGTTGACAGATATTCCATCTTTATCTTCTGCAATCTTGCAGCAACGTCCGTCATTGGAATTCTTTTCTTAGGCGAGTAACTTGAGCACAACAAGCCCAATTCAATCATAGAGGACAGACACTGGTGCACTTTTGTTAGGTCTTGTGATGGTCCGCAGTCTGTAGCATGATGCTTCAGAAGATTTTCATCTACAACGTCCAATACTGCGTTTGGATGTGCCGCTCGTATCCATTCCCTCAAACTTGAATGTTCACCGAACATAGAATCGACTGGTCTTCTTCTCGTAAATGTTTCCAGCAGTAGAATCCCGAAGCTATATACATCACCCATTCTTGATGCTGCCCCCGTAGTGCTATACTCTGTATCAAACAATATAAAGAAAGAAGAATTACTTTTGTAATAGCTAATCCCGAAGCTATATACATCACTTCATAATGAAGGTCCATATTAAAACCTAACATGGTCTTGAGAATGCTTCTAAATTTTTGAAGTTAAGAAATTAAAGTAAACATGCAACAAAAGTATAATTCTAAGATTCAAGTATTAATATCTATGAATATTTTGATTACCTGGAGCAATATAGCCTATCGTGCCCGGCATGCTCGCTGTTGCCATCGATTTACTTTCACCCAACAGCAGTTTGGAGATGCCAAAGTCACTTACACGCGCCGCCAATTCTTCATCTAGCAATATATTTGTTGGTTTCAGATCACAGTGCAGCACAACATGCGGATGGTGATGGTGGAGGTACTCGAGTGCCATCGATACATCCACCATTACGTTCAGTCTTTGTATCAGATTCAAAAAGCAGTTCTCTGAGTACAGCCATTTCTCAAGACTTCCATTGGGCATGAATTGGAGGATGAGAGCTTTGAAGTCTAGGTTGGAACACACACTGATGATTTTGATGAGATTCCTGTGTCGAACCGTCTTTAAAACCTGGCACTCTGCATCAAAGCTCTTTGAAGCCCCTTCAACGTCCAAATTCAATACCTTTACCGCGACGATCAACCCATCATCCAGGCATCCTCTGAACACAGAACCAAATCCGCCTCTTCCCAAGACGTTTTCCTCGCTGAAGTTGGTTGTTGCACGGACTAGTTCATGGTAGGAAACAACTCTTTGATCATCCAAGTTGGTCATATAATTATTATTGGCCAGAGACTTGGGCTTCCTCCTCCAATAAAATGCATAAAAAAGACATAAGAAAGCAAGGAGAAGGAGAACCACACCCAACGTAGTAGCTACCAGAACATATTTGAGTGAATGCAACTTTCCCCTTGACTTGTCGTTAAAAAGATCGGTATGACATGGTGGAAGATGTAACTGAGGTGCTCCACATAGTTCTTCATTTCCCTCAAGCGATGGAATGCTAGAATTGGCGAACACTCCGCCTTGCGGCACTTGACCTCGTAACTTGTTGAAAGAGAGGTTGAGCCTGTTAAGATACGAGAGATTGGCCAAGGACTGTGGTATGGCTCCAGATAAAAAATTGTATGATAGGTTAAGATAGCCGATGCTAATCAATTTATCAAACGACTGTGGAATTTGACCTTCGAATAGGTTTTTAGATAGGTCGAGAATGTAAAGCATTTGAAGGTTTCCTAAAGCACTTGAGATGTTGCCTGATAATCGATTCATGGATAGATTCAAGTAAGTTAGGTGGTTCAAGTTACCCACCTGTGGCGGAAGTGAGCCATTTAAAGCATTTCCCGATAGATCTAATTCAAGGAGGCTCTCTAGAGTCCACAAGCTCTGAGGAATGCTTGATGATAGTTTATTGTTATCTAGATACAAGAATTGTATCATGCTCAAATTGGAGAAGGAATCTGGAATTGGTCCAGTGAGTGGATTATACCGGAGTACTAGTCGGTTTAGATTTTTCAGGAGACCGAACTCAAGTGGAATCAAACCACTTATATTATTGTTACCCAGTATCATATATTGAAGTGACTCTAGCCTTGCTAGTGCTAATGGTAATGTCCCGGTTAGCTCATTGTTATTCAAAGACAAACGATTAAGACCGCTTAGGTTGCCCAATTCCCCAGGAATGTTTCCCTTGAAATGATTTGTGTCGGCATAAAAACCTTGCAAACTTGTTGAGAGATTCCCAATAGAATTTGGAAGTACGCCTTCGAGCGTATTGTTTTGGATTTGAAGGAACTTGAGATTTCTGCAGTTGGACAAAGACGGGAGAAATTCAAGTCCTCCACTTAGTTGATTACCTGCCACATCAAACCATGTAAGTTGAGGCAGCGACTTTCCTATTCCAACAGGCACAGATCCAGTGAGTTTGTTCATACCAACACTAAAAATGGTCAGCATGGAGTCATTGAACAAAGCAAACGGTATCGATCCTATTAAGTTATTTGAAGAAACTACTAGTCTTTCGAGATTGCCCAGTTTTCCCAATTCTTCGGGTATTTTTCCTATCAGGTTGTTATCCATCAATTCAAGAAGTGTCAGCTTTGTGAGGTTACCTAATGAAGTTGGGATTGAACCGGTCAGCAGGTTAAATCCAAGAGCTAAAATAGTGAGCTCTGACAAGCTACCAATCTCAACGGGTATGGTTCCACCAAATCGATTATCCGTCAAACCAAGCTCTTCAAGGTTTCGACATTGAGCAAAGCAGGACAAGGCCTCACCACTAATTTGATTACGAGCAAGAGAGAGATGTCTGATTCGAGGGAGCATGTTGAAGCTATAATTTGACGGTATAGAACCTGAGAGATTGTTGGCAGGAACATAGAAACTGATTAAAGAAGACATATTGAAGATGGTAGAAGGGACTTGACCAGAGACGAAGCTTTCTTGAATGGTGATGTAGGCAAGACGAGGAAGCTGCCCAAGGGATTCAGGGATAGAACCCATAAGGGAAATATTGGAAAGGAGGAGGTAAGAGAGGAAAGATAGATTCCCAAGGTATGGGGAGATGGTGCCTTGGAGGGGCATGTCACGCAACTTGATGGCTGTGACTCGTTGGTGGTGGCGACGGCTGCAGCGCACACCAATCCAGCTGCAGAAGGAGGTATCGGCAGTCCAGTTGGCTGCCAGAATGCCAGATGGATCGACGAAATGAGCTTTGAAGCTTAATAGCGATTCGAGATCAGTGTTGTTGCTGTGGAGTCTACAAGTGGCTGGCTGTATGGGGAAAGAGAAGGTGGACATCAATACAAATACTACGGTGAAGATCATACGAAAGGATGGCGTCTCCTCCATGGATCAATTGCTATTAACGTGTGTTGTGTGTTGAGAGAGCGATGAAATGCCTGAGCCTACTGCTGGAAGTTCGGATACCATTTATCGCACGAGGAAGAGAGCAATCAGATAGCTAGGTCAAAGAAGAGGTGAACATCAGCCGTATAAATTAATTTGAAATGATAACCAAGGACTTGACTAAATATTAATACGGGACGAAACATCACAAACGAAGTCCAACACATCTGAGCCGATAATGGCAACCGTTTGTCAAAGTAGCGATTAAAATCGCCGGCTTAGATATAACCGCTACTTTAACTCGCGGTTACCATCTAATAAAAATAGCCACCGTCCGAAAAGCTTCAGCACCGTATCAGCATTTTAGGGGTTAGAGATCGAAACAAATTGGTCGATTTTTATTTTGATTTGAACTGCAATTCTTGCTGGAATTCACGCGTCTTCGTGGATCGATCTCATAAGGTAAATTAATTATTTTAATTACTATACGATTTGTTGTCTATTTGGGGTCTTTCGTTAGAGTTTTCAGATATAAGTTGGGCGATTTTTAATGTGATTTGAATTGCGATTGTTGCTAGGCATTCTATTGTTTCTTGAATCGATTTTATAACATAAATCAATGAGTTTATTAGTTTAGAATTTGGTCTTATTTTTGTAGGGTTTTGGTTAATATATTTAGAGTTTTTGAGTTTATTATGTAGTTATAATGGCCGGTAAACGCAAGTATACACCCCAAAAAGCTACACCGAAGAAGAATACATAAAAGAGGGCTAAACCGACTCCTCCTTCTCCCCGTCAAAAAAATATTCGTAAAGAAGAACCCCAAGAACGTAACAAACAAAGGAAATTACAATCAAGAGAATGTAATCAATCCTACCTAGTAATCAGCATCCCAGACATCATCTTTTCAATACAATCCTGACCCCTTGAATAATGTTGTATTGTATAACCAAGCAAATCACATTTCAGAAGCTATTTGGAGTAATAAAGATAGGGGAAATTTTATTGCGCTCGAATCTACGAGCATATCTGCGTAATGGCCTCTGACTGATCAGCAGATTAAATTATTAGACGGATGTGGTTTTGGTGAATATCGTAAAGTTGGCCACCAACAGCATGACTGTAACTACCCTAAATTACATATAACGTCCCTTTTGTTTTAATTAATAAAAAATGTTGTGTTTTTATTATTTTGAATCGAGTTATAAATAATTCTTGTGAATTAAGTGCAAGAAACAACTTGTAATTTACTGGTTAAATCTCTACACTACCATCATATATCCTATGTGTTCGAATCCCATCGGTCTCAATTATTTTAATATTTTTCATTTTAACGTTTTGGAAGCCCAAGATTTGCTGTAACATTTCATAAATAGAAAATATTATTTTTGGGATTTAAATAATAAAATAATAAATTTTATGAATATTATAAAAGTATAGAAATTAGTTTTAATGGAATGGTATATATATATATATAAGTATAGAAATTAGTTTCAATGGAATTGTGTGTGTGTGTGTGTGTATAATTTGAAAAAAATAATTGGAATGTTAATATGGATTATTAATTATGAAGGCATTTATTTGATTTGGGCATTTTATAAATCATTATACAATTATTTATATACAAATTTAATGTTAAACTTGATTAATATTTCTTAACTGCGCATTAAACTAAATTATTTGTTAAAACCACGTTTATGTATCATAACATGCAACATATCATATTGTAACACTTCTCCATATTTATAACCATGGCTTCATTTTTATTTGCTTTTAATTTGTTTTGTTTTAATTTGAGAAAAGAAAAATAAAAGAATAAATAAAAGAAGAAGGGGACAAGGGAGCATGTTGAGGGGGAAGGGGGAGGGAAGGAAGGTTCCACACTCTTCCATGTTTTTTCTTCACCTTGTCATGCTCTTCATTCTCTTCATCCACTTTCTCTTCTTCATCTCCTCCATATTTCCTTAACTCCTCCTCCACCCCCTCACTACCACCATACAATACCATCAAAACTCCACTAAAACCCTATACAAGCTTCACAAATAATGTTCCTTCAAGCACCGTGGTGGGATCAAGTTGGAATTTTGAGCACTTTGGCCATCTTAGAATTTTCTTGAGTTGCTATTTGAAGGTAATTCTTTCACTTTTAGTTAAGTGTTTAAGTTTCCTAATCTCCTATAGTAGTTTAGAGTTAAACAAGTGTATGTTTAGTGATCTTGGAAAATTCTCGGATGATATTTAGTGGATATTTTGAGTTGTAGAGATATAATTGAAACTTAGTGACCACAAACCTATTAGTGATAGAATTCTTGACTAAACTTGAGTTTAGAAATCTCAAACATGAACTTGGAATTTTCCGATATCATGTTTTGTTGAATTATGATGGTCAAATAGAATCTGGAATGACTCGAGAAGCTTGAAAAATAAATTGCATAGACAGAAAGATGTGCAGGCTATTTAGAAACTTCCCCCAAGACCCGAGCCTTCAACTCCCTCACCTGGCAGCCAAAATAAACCTTTTGGCCGCAAATTGCGGCCTGACCAGGGAGTTTAGGTTTGGTTCTTGGTCCATCGTTCAATATCCTGATAACTAGGCCAATCCAATGTGCAGGATATCAAAATTTCACCTAAGGTAAAATCTGGGAGTGTTTTTCTAAGTTGCTGATTTCGTTTTGCGACTTTTGTTAACTTGGGTTTTGGTATTTGAGTTTTGACTCGGTCATTTGACGTTTGGACGTCAACGTCGGAAGTTGTTGGTTATTCTTGCATGCGTGGACCATAGGTTATAACTTATGTACGTTTCACTTGCCGTGTCGGTTTTCGGATTTGATTTTGTTTACGAAACAATATTCCTTGAATTGTAGGTACCGTCGCGTAGACTTCCGAGGCGACGGAGGAGAGCAATGCGTTCATCGATTTCGGCTAGAGCGAGGATAGTAGGTGAATAAATGTATATCTACGGAGGAAGTCAGGTGGATAGCGTATAGCACCCCCGCAACCGTAGTAATAGGGTACTTATATATAGTTATATATATTTCAATATTAGATATGTATACTTAGCTAATAGGGTCCTACGAGACTATAGGCTATAATAAGCGTGCTCGTAGGAAGGTATACCTTTAGCTCTTATTTCTCTTAGCCTTGAGCCATTGGTATATATGTTGTCTCACACACACATACACACTTGGTATGATATGTGTGTGTGTGTCTATACACACACACATACACGTGTAAATTTGAGGATACTTTCAATATGACATCACGAGATGATGATATGATATGTTAGAATGATTTGAGTTGATATGATCAGACAAGATGTTTCTGTTAGTTATATGTATACCCTAGAGGTCATTACTATACACAGGATGTATATTGTAGTGGATGCTTGGACATATATAGGGAGGACTTTCTTGCTCGACATGATAGTATGCTATCTGGTTGATCTTTACCTTAACGTGTACACTGCTTGTCTCTCTGTTACATGTTGGTAAAGCCCTTAGGATGTGTACTTGACTATCTGGACTATGATGCGGATCATACCAGTGGGGACATGGTAGTCCATAAGTACATTCTTCAAGGTCCCTAGTCGTGCGTGTATCGAGATGGGGCATCGATATACCAGAGTAGACTAGCGTATACCTTCTCGACCCATACAGATGGGCGATGGATGATCCCATATCCATTGGTGTTTGACATCAGAGATGATATACGGGTGCTCAGTAGAGACTGGGTACACTGGACGGACTCGCCGAGAACTCCCAGATGGTATTATACCTTACGTCAGATGGCAGTTCTCTGGTGACACTGGTGCAGAGTAGTCTGTTGACCCGAGATCGTCATGGAGTCTTGTATGATTCCCACTGTGCTTTGATTTCCACCTTACCACGTCCAAGAGGGCGTGCAAAACGGTGGTTTTTGGGTACAGTCCCGAATCACATGGAGGCAATGAGCGATAGGAGGGGATTCGTCTCTCCCGGTATAGGGGGTTGATGTTGCACTGTGTTCGATTGGCTATAACCGGAAATTCCTGGCCAGGGTTGCTGAGATATACTGGTAAGTGTTACCAGTAGTTTCTCGAACTGTTATAGACCTCATATCGACACGACTTATCATTGGGGTCTGACGTTTACCACCCCTAGGCGAGATATGCGACATATCAGACGAACATGACCGGACTGTACGGTAAGTGTTACTGGTTGGATTCACAGGAGTGTGAGTGGGCTTGCTCGTCGATCTTCTGATCGCTCAATACCCGAGTGGCCGTTACGTTTAGCAGACCGCTTGCGGCTTGTGGGTGCTTGATATGATCATCATCTGCTACCGGCGTATTGACGAGTCTTTAGAGTCCTACACAGAGGTTTCCTGGCTCAAGCGAAACGAAATAGGAGCGCATATAAGATATGTGCGGGACCGAGAATAATGCGTGTATGTGATACCGTATTCCATTCTCGCGATGAATGTATCGATTGGTTGTATGCGATATAACCTAATTATCGAATCAAGAATTGATTCGATAAGCCGATACATTGAATACTAGTCGGTTATGTGCGACATGACCGGATCGTTAAATCAAGTGTTGATTTAATGATTTAATGTATAATTATATATTTGATATATTACTTTGCATTAACTAATATTGGTTCACTTTAAATGGATTTTCTCACTTGAAGTTCACAAGTTGTATATGTGATATACTTTTGTGCACTTGGGTGTATCATGTTTGATGATACATGTTTACTTGAGTTTGTGTAAAGATTGAACCATGGTTATTTAAATGGTTAGGGTTTTGATTTTCATATATATATATTTATTTATTTATTATGGAAGTGATAAAGAGAAAAATGGTGACTTTCTTTGTTTGTTCATGAAGCTTCATGAAGCTTTGACTAAGTGACCATTTTGTCTCATGCTTAACCCTAACCATTCCACATAACCCTAGTTTACTCTCTACACTTGACCATGGTTTGAGTATGATAAGTATTCATTTTTCTTTTCTATTTTAGAGACTTATCATATTCTTCTTCTTCTTCTTCATCTTCAAGATGAAGAAGCTTGCCTCCATCAATGGCAACTAGTGAAAAAGAGTGAGAAATCCAATTCTAAAGTGAACCCACTTCCTATTTCTTCATCCTCTACCTCTTGCCAAGTAGTATAGGGTGTTTTCTTCACAAGTTTCATGACTTAGTGAAGTGGGAGCTTGATCTTGTGATGCCTCGACATAGATCATCTTCGGCATCGAGTCGACGACCTAGCCCGCCCATTTCTCCGATGAAGCCGATGCTAGAGTCATGGATTCGAATTGGACAGCGGAGAGAACTTCATCACGGAGCTATGGAGGTGGAGGACCGGATCTACAAAGGTTGTATTTCCGTTCACTTAGTTAAGTTGTTAACTAGTTGCATCTTTCGCCTAAATTTCTAGTTAACGATCCGTATTAGGGTTTCTCAGCACCCGTAAAATTTGAAATTGGCATGGTTGATGCCTTGTGAGACCTCGTTAGTGTGCCTAGGAACCCTACAGTGGTATCAGAGCCTAGCTAGAGCCTTAGGCGACGCGTAGACGGAGTTAGAAGTCCGATCGAACCGAAACCATAACCCAAAAATTGCTCTCTGTACGTTTTTGAAAAATGTGGATTTTTCTATATTAAAAATATGCAGAAAAATCAGCAGGAATATCTAAGAGTTACTGTGCAATTCGTAACCGTAATTCTATCAAACCACCGCGGTTCCGCGGCACGAGCATGGCTCGTGCGGCGGTTCCGCGGCCATTTTATCGTATCTTGCATTGGATTTGGCACAGTAATTCATATTTTGCAGTGCTGGTTTTCCTGAGAATTTTTAATATTTATTAAAGAGTTGAAATTTCTGGGTTGTATTGGGGACTCGGTGCTTCGATCGGATTGTCTAATTTTGTCTGTGTGTTTTTCCGGATAATTTTTGAATATGTTAAAAAGTTCGACCGGATATAAATACCCAATTTTTCCCCTGTCGGGAAATTTCCAAGTGCTGGATCTTTCCGTGGTTTAATAACGTTCTAAGTAGTGCAAGTAACGCGATGGACCCTCTAGAAGACAACAAACCTTAACTCGATTATGTGACCGTCTTGAACCGCCCTTTGAACCTTCGGGTTTGGGGCAGTACGGCGTGCCACATGTGAGGCGTTGGCTTGACCCTTCTACGGCTGGACCGTTGGTACTGAGGCATGAACTGGATGTTTTTTAAACCTATTTCATGTGTTGATTTGTTTTCGGGAAAACTTGGGTGTTCGATTCTTCGATCGGAAAGTTTAACATTTTCTATTTATCCGGAATGTGATACAATAATTGGAATTCATAAGTAGTTATGAGATAACTGAATGAAAGATATAAATCTAGCGGTTTAGTCTCACTTGATCGGTTGCCACGGAATTTTGATGAGATCAAAAGTCCGTCGCAATCACGTAGTGTACGCGGATACTCGCCGGGTAAACTTAATAGACAGCCTCACTCCATAGCCCCGACTAAGTGACTGTAGGAGACCCCGTCGCCGAAAGCATCCGTTCGGGTGCTCGCGGCAGCGGTGTTCCGCCTTGGTGCACTTCGTCGACGGTATCGGGGGTGCGGCCACCTACTAAAGTTTGCGACGAGCATTCGATCAGATTGTCGGGAATCCTGTTGAATTGCCCGACTTGATATTGAAAAGTGTTTTCGATTTTAAGACTAAAATGCGGGGTTTATAATTGTTAGGCATGCGATGTCTAAGAAATTCATTTGATTAGGCATGCGATGTCTAAGGAGGTTGCGGATTCCAACTGTTGTAGTTTTACACTTTCTTTTCTGTGACCGTAAGTATAATATGTGATATCGCCGGTTTCGTTGCTATATGTCAATGACAATTGGGATGCGCATATTTACTTACGTTGATGACATGAGATGTTATGTGTTGCTGGATATGTTATATTGGATCGTCATGTTTGAATAGCCGGGGTTTTTTATGTGAGATGAGTGTTTTTCATTTTCATTCATGTAAAAACTTGTATGTAATATTCTTTTATTGGGGCACTTCCAGGTTGCGGAAGATGTCACCTTTTGTATATTATTTACTTTTCCGCACTAGGATAGACCCAAGGAGGAGGGCACAAGTAACCAGGTTCTGGGGTCCAGTGGGAGACCAACTCGAGGAGTCGAGTTCGGGTCTCCTAACTCTAGAATTGGTAGGGTTGCTTGCCGCTCTCGTAGGGGTCTAGGGGTATGGGTTTGGCTATTCATCACGACCGTGGAATCCGTGTTTTATACTGGCTCGTATTGAAAACACGGACGTCCTAGTATATCCAATATTTCATATGATTCTTCTGCTGCAATATCTGTGATGTGATCATGTGATGTTCTATGATACGTACAGTATATAGTATATATGATATATTATATAGACGTTACTTATGTTTTACACCCGCGCTAGCCCTGCCCCGCTCTGCCGTTAGTTACCTAACTTAACGGTGCACGAGGGGACATCGAGGCGAATGCAGATGGCATAAGCGTACGTCATATTTATCTGTGATGTTTAGGTATTTAAATGATGGGACTTCATTAATGAGATTAATGAAATAAAAGAAACCTAAGATGTTGTAGAATCGAATTTCAAAAATAAAACAGGTAGCTACAGTTCTTGCTTTGCACAGCGGTATATATGATATATCCTGCACCTTATTCGATGAGGAAAGGGCCGACGATCCCTTCACCGGGAGTGACCCCTTTAGCAATAACTGGCAGATGCTACACACTCGGTTTGTTTTTTGATTGCTTTTAAGAGTTTTTGCTTTGCACAGTGATATATATGATATATCCCGCACCTCATTCGACGAGGAAAGGACCGACGATCCCTTCACCGGGAGTGACTCCTTTAGGAAAACTAGAAAAGCCTCAAAAACACTCCATTTCAAAATTCATTCGATCCTACAACGATATCAAGTTCATTACGCAATAGGTTTTCAGAAAAACCTGCCATAGCCCTCCGTCATTTCAGATAAGTAGTAGTTAGTATTCGTGCTACGTTTGTTGGCCTGCGTCAAGGCGTAGTGTGCGGTAGCTAACTAGTATTTATCTGTTTATGCATATGATACAGATTGGATTAGGGTAGTCGTGCGACTTTGTTGGCCTGCGTCAAGGGTCATGCGGGTGGGTTTAATTCAATCAGGAAATGACGGGTTGAACTTGACCAGCGCACTATGGTTTGTTGGCCCGCGTCAAGGTCATAGGACGCTAGGGGCAAAATTATCGGGAATTTCAAGTGTTGAAATTTGCAATGAGATTGCATACCTTCTATGAGATAGTTGGATCCCGATACCCGCTGGGAGTAAGAGTTACTCCTGGGAGAGTTTTACACATTACAATTAGCCGATCAAGTAGGTGTCTAGAAAGGTGTTAACGAGGATACGCCTCTGGGAAAACGAGATTTACATTAATTAGGTTCGTGCGAAAGCACGGGGGACCTCCCTCAAAGTACCGACATTGGCCTGGCTGAAAGATTGGCGAACTTGTAGCGTGTAATTAATCCCGGCTTGTCTTTCCTTTTAGGGTTTGAAGGAAGATTTGATAAAAACAGTGGGAGCCATCCTGATTAGATAAAATAATAACCAATCTATTCTTGCAAGAGCGCACGCTGAGTGTTTTCTTCTCTCTCTCTCCAGGTAGCGACCATATCACGCCTTAATCAAGATAATAATATGGATTATTGACCGAACCCGCTTGTTATACTGAGCTGGGGAACGTTGGTCCCGCTCCAACTTATAAATGTTATAAGACAGAGCAGAAAATTGGGGATTACCAGAATTCCCATACCGCCCAAACGAAGAGAGTGCATGCTGATGCATCATCTTCGGGTGTGTTCATTATACAGAACTGTTTCTCAGTATTCTTTACGTCCTGGGTATGTGATACCAGATCAGGATCCTGCATATGTAATTTGTTACATAGGGCTATAGAAAGGTAGAGAACTGAGAACGGGTGATAAGTTTCATGAGACAGAAAACGGGACAAGTGTTGCAGCCAAGTCTGTTGGTCACTGTCACCCTGTATTACCAATACATTGATTCTGAACGAATGTTATTAGATACCGAACCTGATATACAAAATCATATCAGTCTCTTTATTATTAAAGAAAGGATATAATTTTGTATTGTTGGATAATGTTTTGAACATTTCCTATATCAAAAGTTGATCGGTTCAGGCACGTTATCTAAAAGCATTGATGTTCTAAATCAAACTACAGTTTTTAAGTATACAGAACACACACAAGAGGAAGAGTTCAGAAATGAACGAATCCTTCTTGAGGCATTGTAGACTAGGTCATATCAATGCGACCCGACTAGCTGAAGTTACATTTAGATGCATATTTAAATCAGTTTGAATTTCCATCTTGTGAAACTTGCCAGTCATGTCACAGAGATAAGATGACCATAGCTCTGTTTACTGGAAACAGAGGAAGAGTTAATGAACTCTTGGGATGATAATACCTGTTGATGTATGTAGGTCCCCTGTCTACACATGCCAAGACTGGTTCTTTGTACTTCATTACATTCTCTAATGATCTCTTTAGATTCAGACATATGTTCCTGTTGAAACACAAGTCCGAACCTTTTGAGATATTCATAGAATATAAGTTAGAAGTAGAGAACCAAAATACGGGTAAAAGTATTATGTCCTTAGATGTGATCAAGGAGGAGAATACTTGAGCACGGAATTCCTGGATTATTCTAAAGGAGAATGAGATTCTCTCTCAGCATTACTCCTCCGTATACACCATTGTACGATGGTATATCGGGGCGGAGCAGATACACCCTATTTGATATGGTGTGCTCTATGATGAGTACTACTGAGTTACCTATTTCCCTTTGGGAGTTATGTACTTATGAAGTTGCATACCTATTGAATAGGGTTCAAATCAAATTAGTTGCCTACCAATTCATATGTGATATGGAAAGGGTAGAGCCCATGTCTTAAGATAGTTAAGATTTGGGGTTGTCCGGCCAATGTCTAAAAACAAAATCCGGACAAGCTCGAGGCAAGGTCTGTTATGTAGAACTGGAAAGGTTCCGGCTATACAAAATACAGCTGATGATTTGGTAGAACCGAAGGATTCAATAGTAACCAACGAACCTCAGCCTCTCCGCCGATCTAGTAGGGTTCCTCACCCACCTGAGAGATACTTCGGTTTCTCTATGACAGTGGGAGCGAGGATTGCATCATGAGATGATGACCCAACTAGTTTCGAGCTGGCCATCAGGAGTGGGACTCTGTAAGAATAGCTGGATGCTTAGCGATCTGAGATGGAATCCATATACACCAACAAAGTATGGACTTTGGTTGCTATATCTGAAGGGTTAAATCCCCATCAGGAGCAAGTATATCTTGAGAAGATTACTTGGTGTAGATGGAAAAGTTAAGACTTTCATAGCTAGACTTGGTAAAGGTTTTCGTCATCGACCAGGCGTGGATAATGATGAAACCATTTTCCAGTAGCTATGCTTAAGTCCATCCAGATCCTACTTGTCGCGGCTACATACCATGACTACGATATCTGGTGGTTGGGTGTCATGACTGCTTTTCTAAATAATGTTTTGGAAGAGAGCGTCTATAAATACACAGCCAGAGGGCTTCGTAGACAGTGGGAGCAGCGGAAACGTGTACAAGATACTTTATAGGATAAAGCAGGCATCACGGAGTTGGAACATCTGTTTTGATGGATTAGTCAAAGAGTTTGACATCATCAAAATGGTAGATGAACCTTGTATAAACAAAAAGGTAGTAGGGAGTATGGTGGCGATTCTCATAGAGTACGTGGATGACATACTCTTGATAGGGAAAGAGTTTCCTATGCTACGCTCGATCAATCTCCGCTTATCACAATGATTCTCCACATAGGATCAAAGTGATACCTATTAAATCTTGGATTTTGGATCTATGAGATAGATCTAATTGGATGTTAGGATACTCACTAGTTGTAGTGAGATGGTATCAATTGGTCCTGGGGAGAATCACTGGAAGGGTTCCAGGGTGATAAAGACGACTGAGTGTCAGTCACAGGCATTGTCTTTACCCTCAGTAAAGGGACGGTATGTTGGAAGAGTTCCAAGCTAAATACCGTGGCATACTAGACGATAAAGGCAGGATACATCTCTACTTAAGATGCTACCAAAGAGGCTGTTTGGGTGTATATTGGTTCATGAGATGAACTACGTTCCTACCATTGTGAGACAATGGAGTTGTGGCTTATACCAAGGAACGCCGGTCTCATCAGTGATCCAGACATATTCTAAGGCAGTATCACCTGATCATGGAGATGGTTGATCTCCAGGGTGATCGAGGTTTGAAGAGTAGACTCAGAGGACAACACGGCGGATCCACTCACGAAGGCCTATTCCCAGAAAGAGACTTTTATGGGATGGTTGAGTATGAGATACTACAACCACTGCTACAGATGGCCCTAGTGCAAGTGGGAGATTGTTAGTTATATGTATGCCCTAGAGGCCATTACTATACACAGGATGTATATTGTAGTGGATGCTTGGACATATATAGGGAGGACTTTCTTGCTCGACATGATAGTATGCTATCTGGTTGATCTTTACCTTAACGTGTACACTGCTTGTCTCTCTGTTACATGTTGGTAAAGCCCTTAGGATGTGTACTTGACTACCTGGACTATGATGCGGATCATACTAGTGGGGACATGGTAGTCCATAAGTACATCCTTCAACGTCCCTAGTCATGCGTGTATCGAGACGGGACATCGATATACCAGAGTAGACTAGCGTATACCTTCTCGACCCATACAGATGGGCGATGGATGATCCCATATCCATTGGTTTTTGACATCAGAGATGATATACGGGTGCTCAGTAGAGACTGGGTACACTGAACGGACTCGCCGAGAACTCCCAGATGTATTATACCTTACGTCAGATGGCAGTTCTCTGGTGACACTGGTGCAGAGTAGTCTGTTGACCCGAGATCGTCATAGAGTCTTGTGTGATTCCCACTGTGGTTTGATTTCCACCTTACCACGTCCAAGAGGGCGTGCAAAACGGTGGTTTTTGGGTACAGTCCCGAATCACATGGAGGTAATGAGCGATAGGAGGGGATTCGTCTCTCCCGGTATAGGGGGTTGATGTTGCACTGTGTTCGATTGGCTATAACCGGAAATCCCTGGCCACGGTTGCTGAGATATACTGGTAAGTGTTACCAGTAGTTTCTCGAACTGTTATAGACCTCATATCGACACGACTTATCGAGCTATTGGGGTCTGACGTTTACCACCCCTAGGCGAGATATGCGACATATCAGACGAACATGACCGGACTGTACGGTAAGTGTTACTGGTTGGATTCAAGGGAGTGTGAGCGGGCTTGCTCGTCGATCTTCTGATCGCTCAATACCCGAGTGGCCGTTATGTTTAGCAGACAGCTTGCGGCTTGTGGGTGCTTGATATGATCATCATCTGCTATCGGCGTATTGACGAGTCTTTAGAGTCCTACACAGAGGTTTCCTGGCTCAAGCGAAATGAAATAGGAGCGCATATGAGATATGTGCGGGACCGAGAATAATGCGTGTATGTGATACCGTATTCCATTCTCGCGATGAATGTATCGATTGGTTGTATGCGATATAACCTAGTTATCGAATCAAGAATTGATTCGATAAGCCGATACATTGAATACTAGTCGGTTATGCGCGACATGACCGGATCGTTAAATCAAGTGTTGATTTAATGATTTAATGTATAATTATATATTTGATATATTACTTTGCATTAACTAATATTGGTTCACTTTAAATGGATTTTCTCACTTAAAGTTCACAAGTTGTATATGTGATATACTTTTGTGCACTTGGGTGTATCATGTTTGATGATACATGTTTTCTTGACTTTGTGTAAAGATTGAACCATGGTTATTTAAATGGTTAGGGTTTTGATTTTCATATCTATTTATTTATTTATTTATTATGGAAGTGATAAAGAGAAAAATGGTGGCTTTCTTTGTTTGTTCATGAAGCTTTGACTAAGTGACCATTTTGTCTCATGCTTAACCCTAACCATTCCGCTTAACCCTAACCATTCCACCTAACCCTAGTTTACTCTCTACACTTGACCATAGTTTGAGTATGATAAGTATTCATTTTTCTTTTCTATTTTAAAGACTTATCATATTCTTTTCTTCTTCTTCTTCTTCTTCATCTTCAAGATGAAGAAGCTTGCCTCCATCAATGGCAACTAGTGAAAAAGAGTGAGAAATCCAATTCTAAAGTGAACCCACTTCCTATTTTTTCATCCTCTACCTCTTGCCAAGTAGTATAGGGTGTTTTCTTCACAAGTTTCATGACTTGGTGAAGTGGGAGCTTGATCTTGTGATGCCTCGACGTAGATCATCTTCGGCATCGAGTCGACGACCTAGCCCGCCCATTTCTCCGATGAAGCCGATGCTAGAGTCATGGATTCAAATTGGACAGCGGAGAGGACTTCATCACGGAGCTATGGAGGTGGAGGACCGGATCTACAAAGGTTGTATTTCCGTTCACTTAGTTAAGTTGTTAACTAGTTGCATCTTTCGCCTAAATTTCTAGTTAACGATCCGTATTAGGGTTTCTCGGCACCCGTAAAATTTGAAATTGGCATGGTTGATGCCTTGTGAGACCTCGTTAGTGTGCCTAGGAACCCTACAGTTTCGAGGCTATGTTATGTGATATGAGTGTCACGCCCCGCTTCCCGGTGTACGGGTAAGGAGACATGGAAGACCCGCTACGTATTTACTCAGAAGTAAATACGCTAAGCGTAAATAAGCAATATAATAAATGTACACAAGAAATGACAAAAGATATAAATGAACAACAACTTTTTATTGATTAAACATTCTTTACAATATAAGGCTGGAAGGTAAATACAATACTGGTAAATGATGCCTAAACAATAAGTGAAAATATATACAAGTGTCTAGAGCTCTGGGTCTTCTGTGAACTGCTCCAAATCGTCTGAGTTGGGCTCGATCTCCAGAGAATCGGATCCTCCTGACGACATTCCAAAGAAAAAAGAGAGAAGGAATGTCGTCAGCGAACAATCACTCGGTAAGTCTCAAAGAGAGATAGAAATAGAATAGACAGAAAAGAGATTATAACTGGTATAATGTTTGATTGTTATGTTAACACGGTTGTTTGTAGCTTGGTACAGAATATGCCAGTGTATACGAGAGGAGTCCAACTTTTACCATGGACTTTGGTAACCCGTAGTACAAGGATCCGTCGATAATACCACGGAACAATGGCATGGATGTAATTACGTCTTAAGTGACCACCCCGTGCCATCTTTAACACGTTCCGAACCAGTCTACACCTCTAAAAACCCCGCGATATCTTTTGTATTGATTGTATTGTTTTGTATTGATTTGTTATATAGATAGATGACTTGCCGAAACCATGATATCAGTAAATGAAATGGATATAATGGATGGACATGCAGATGAAGTATATCCATATTTCGGTTCGGTCAATATAAATTGATATAGATTGAATAGAGAGATTCATATTGAATTGTAGATTTATACTTGAATCATATTCAAATCAGATTGATTAAATTGAGACTTAGTCTGAGTCAGAGAAATTGAAAAGAATTTGAAGACTTGAGTTAGTTTTGATGTTATCGATAACTGCTGCACATGGACGACAGTATTTGTGTCTTTTTCCAAGATAATTACCGTGTTGATAACACCGTTGTTTAGATTGTCTACCTTAGATAGGCAAGCACCCATATTCTCTGGCTTGCTAAGGCTCAAGAGAACTGGTCCCGCTTAAACCTATATTTACTAGGGTCCTTATTGCAATTTATATAACTTGAGAGGGTTTTATGTAAAAATAATTTTTATATACTTTCAAAATAAATCTCAAGTATTTATTTATCGTCTTTAGGGTTTTCATGGAGGTATATTTTTAAAATATAACGTTTACTAGTGAATAGAACCTAGATTGTATTGTATATGGTATTTTAATGAATATTGGAATTGTATTGATTTGTAATGGTGGTTTCATGAAATATGTAAATCTTTTCTTTTTGTTTAGAAAGCATGGAATATTTTTATTTATATATTTAAAATAAATTTTATTTATTAAGTAGAAATCGAATTTTTCTTAAAAATTGCATTTAAAATTCCATCGAGATCGGATGTTCCATGAGGATGCCTGCATCTCGCTCTACTAGGCCCAAGGGTGTGCGATAATCCGCACCACCCCGATCGGGGTCCCCAAAAGTGAGTTGTAGAGACGCATTTGCAAGGAATTAAATAATACACTTTTAAAGAAAACGGTTTTGATAGTTCATGGTATTTAAATGTAAATTCATATTTGTCCCAAAATATTATTTTCAAGCAATCGTACCATATCAAGATGTGTGTTGTGAGAGGTAGGTCATTATCTCGTGAGATTTTTCTAAAGGTATTATAAGCAAATATGATAAAAGATATCGTATGTAAAGTTTATGGTATTTAAACGTAAAAGTGCAATAAAAGTTACATAACATGGTATTGTTTGTGAAATACCCAAATTAGAAAAAAAATATGATTTTACAGGTTTATCATTAATTTCACCAATATATAAAAATTTACTATATTTTTTCCATGTTTTAATAATTAAGGAACCAATTATCGATAACCTTTATTCATCACCGTAGAATAATTACATTTATTCCTGCAAAAGTTGTCCTGGTTATGATAGTTGTTTTAAGACTTAGTTTCATATGTCCAAGTAAGAATCCGGGGTTGTTCATTACCCCGTGATTTTATCGTGAAGGATAAATGATAAAAGTTTATTATATTATTATGGTTTAACATCATTTTTAATTGTCAAAAACCGTAAAATAGATAATGTGGTCAAGACATTATAATTAGGTCCTGAAATTTTTTTCCCATAGATAGATATTTTCATGATTAAGATAACAAGAGGTCAAGTGTTGAGAGATCTTGTCTGAAATGATCTAGAAAAATGAAAGTCGACGAACGTCGGGTTGTACAAGAAACGGTATATCTTGAATCCGAGAATTTTGCTTCCTTTGGGGCTTGTTCCAGAGTGTAGAACTTAACGAGAAAGCTCTGGAAAATTTTTTGAGGTTTGTTTGTCGAACAGATATTTTTTGGGTGAATTTTAGAAACTCATGGCTATTTATAGGGATTTCTGGGATTAAAAATTATTATTATTATTTTTTTACTGCTACAGTAATTGATCAGATCCAACCGTTGATTTGATCAGATCCGACGGTCCACGTTTTATCACATGTGAACAGGAGTGGGACCCGGCTGGGTTGTTGTGGGTGATCCTTGACCGTTGATCGTTGATCCGACAGTCCATATTAAAGACGCCTATATATATATATATTTCCTTTTTTTAAATAAAAACTGTCGATAGAATCTGGACCGTTGGTTTTTAAATCGGACGGTCCAGATTTATTCCAGCTCAAAAAAATAAAATAAAATTATTTTTAATATTTAAAATTGTTTTAAAAATTGTTTTTGGCTTCTAAAAATTATTTAAAAATAGTAAAAAATATTTTAAAAATCTAGAAAAATTATATAAAATGTGTTTTGATATTTTATATCTTTTGAAACCAAATTTGTTCTAAAATAGATCTTCTTGTCGGTTATAAAATTTTTTCCCTTCGATAAAAAAACATTTAAATTCTTAAAAATTCTCAAAAATTCCTAAAAATCATATTAATTTATTTTAATCATGGAAAAATATTTTTACAGCATTTTCTACCAATAGAAATAGTACAATAATTGTTTTGACCTCGGAAAAAATTATAAAATGTTTTTATTACGTATCTAAGGTACACAGTCGTTACAATCTACCATCCTTAAAAATTTCGTCCTCGAAATTTGTAAAAAGAAAAAATATAACAATTTCAAAAAAAGTTTGTTGACAGAACTATTGGTAGTGCATGAAAATATTTGGACGAATGAAATATTGCAAAAAGTTTTGGAAAGATTGGAAGGGGTGTGAGGGAATTACCAGGGTTACCTTGGTCAACCGTCTCGGCTTCTTCGGCCGCTAAAGTGAAAGCCTGTCGCCGGGGCACGTTCCTCCTAACTGGAGGCACATTCCTCTGTCCTCGAGGCATGTTCCTTAGAGCTTGATGGAATTGGCGATTTGGCTGTGCAGGAGGTCCACGTGGAGGTGGAGCTGGGAGTGCAAGTCGGGGTGCAGGAGCCCGGATAGCTGGCCGCTGCGGATAGTCGGTGTGTGTTGTGACTGGGTTGCGTCTATACGGACATGTTCCAATTCCATGATTGGATGCGCCACACACTAGACACATGCCTTTTACGCACCTACAGTCCTTCCACAAGTGGCCTTCCCTTTTGCAATAGAAGCAAAAATCGGGATTTGGCTGGTTATTGATTTCTTCCGATCTCCTGAGTTCAACAGTTGACCTTGAAGAGGTTCCTCCTGCCATCTAAGTTGCAGAGCGCTTCACTTCGGTAGATTGAGGTTTGCCCTTCCTTTTCACCACTGCCTCGTATCGATAGGCAGCTTTTTGAGCCGAATCATGGGTTGGGAAATCCCCTGTAGTTAAGGCAGCTTGGATTTCCGGGTCCAACCCTTGCTGAAATCTTCTAGCCCTGATCACAGCAGTCGGTATGAGATGGGCTGCAAACCTGCTGAGCATGGTGAACTCAGCATCATACTCATCTATTGATTTGGTCCATATTGAACCTTGTTGCAGATGGATGAACTGCTGCTCCATGTCAAAACGGGCAGTCTCTGGGAAGTACTTTGCATCGAACATGTCGTGGAAAGTTTTCCAGTCGATAGGTTGGTCAAGATAGCTTTCTTCCGCCTTCCACCAGACCCATGCATTGTCAGTGAGCTGCAGCTTCGCAACTCGAACCCAAGCAATCTCTGGCACTTGTGCCGCTGCCAGGTCATCCTTAACGCTTTGAGCCTATTCTTCCGCTTCTAAAGGGATCTCTTTTCCCGAAAACTGTTTTGGTGCAATGCCCGGAATTGCTTTACTCCGGGTGCTTCATCTTCAGGACGGTTCATTAACATAGCAGTCTGCTGCTGCTGTCCTTCCAGAAGGCTCTTAATTGACCCAAGCAAAACCGTCTTCTCGTTGACAGGAGCTGCTACGGTAAGTATAAGTGGTAGAGGTGGTGGTGTGTTATTGAAGTTGGTGCTGGTGTTGTTTGGAGAATCCATAACCTTGAAAGAAAAATAGGGTTAGGATAGATTCAAAGTATATGATTCAAAGAATATGAAATTGTAAGATTCAAGAAATGTAAAATGTAAAGAATATTTTTAATTGCTGGTTCTTGTGTTATATTGCTTAAGACTTCATGCAGAATTGACATTGCATGTCCTTGCAGAACTGACCTGCATGGGCCGTCATAAAAACCTGTCATGCCCCGCTTCCCGGTGTACGGGCAAGGAGACAATACAGGCCCGCTACGTATTTACTTAGAAGTAAATACGCTAAGCGTAAATAAGCAATATAATAAATGTACACAAGAAATGACAAAAGATATAAATGAACAGCAACTTTTTATTGATTAAACATTCTTTATAATATAATGCTGGAAAGTAAATACAATACTGGAAAACGATGCCTAAACAATGGCATATGAACTAAAAGTGAAAATATATACAAGTGTCTAGAGCTCTGGGTCTTCTGCGAACTGCTCCATATCGTCTGAGCTGGGCTCGATCTCCAAAGAATCGGATCCTCCTTACGACATTCCAAAGAAAGAAGAGAGAAAGAATGTCGTTAGTGAATAATCGCTCGGTAAGTCTCAAAGAGAGATAGAAATAGAATAGACAAAAAAAAGATTATAACTAGTATAATATTTGATTGTTATGTTAACGCAGTTGTTTGTAACTTGATACAGAATATGCCAGTATACATACTTACGTAGGCAAAGTAGTGGGGGGCATTTGTTCCCACCAAAATTTCCGGCCAAGAGCTATTTGTTCCTGTTTATGCTGGCTTAAGTTTCGTTTACAGATATGTATGAAACCAGGCTCATTCATATACACACATGCACACATCAAAGGAAGAACAGGTGTTCAACGACAAAAACAAAGCATTTAATTGAACATTTTATTCTACAGGAAATAGAACACCAAACATGGGATCGAAAGTACAAGGATTTACAAAACTATGGATAAAATTATCTAACTCCCTCTCTGCTTTCTCCACCATGGCAAAGCGACGATCTTCACGAGGAGTAGCTACCTATCGGTCAGCGCCGCACCCATCAGCAAAGGCAGACATGACGACCCGCTGAGCCCGTATCTGGCTTACCAGCCGAACGGAGCGATCTCTCAGAGCTTTGGTGATCAAAAGTGCCTCGTGGAAGCACTCGATCTTGTCTTCCGCGGCGTCGAGCATTGCCGGAGTCATCTCCGTCGGAGGAGGAGGAATATCATCGATCACGGACAAGAAGACCATTCGGAGCCAAATAGAGCCGATGGAGAGAGGAGATCCTATACGAGTCACGAGCTCGTGCAGCGCTGCGTCGCATTGGTCATCCGTAAGAGTAGGGTTCACCAAGCGCGCAGCAAAACGAGGAACAATTTTCTCAATAGGCACCTCCCATGGCTGCCGGCGAGCATGTGGGCGATTGCAAGCCATAACTCTTCTCTGTCAAAATGATTCTCTAAAAAGTAAGAGAGAAAAGAAGCACTACTTCAGATTATATATGGAGACATTTAAGTTTAAGCATAGAAAATACTGCGCATAATGGAACTATTTCCAAGAACCGGGAAAGAGAAGTTTGACTCAGGAAAAGCGGAGAAAGAAGGTGAAAAGAAGCAGCGCCTCATAATAGCGCTAGTGCCAAGAGCGCCGGCGCTGAGAGTCAAAGACTCTGAGACAGCGCTCACGTGCACGTGAGCGCTAGCGCTAAGAGCGCTGCATTCTAAGCAGTGCACCACGTGCAAAGCACGTGAGCGCTAACGCTAAGAGCGCTGCACTCTAAGCAGCGCACCACGTGCAAAGCACGTGAGCGCTAGCGATAAAACAAAATGTTCTCGGCCCTTGGATCAAAGATCCAACGAACATGATTAAAAATCATTAATTGACCAGAATAAAATTCTGTTAAGAAAACATTCCTCAGAATCTTTCCAAACAGGAAAGATTATGCTCTGAAAATCAGAGCACTATTGGATCAATGATCCAATGACGATTAAAAAATCACCAAATTACAGAATAAATTCTGTATGGGAAAAGATTTCCCAATCTTGTTAAAAATAAGAAGATTGTCTTCTGTAAAACAGAAGCCCTTGGATCAAAGATCCAACGGTGGGGAAATCCCCAAATCATTTAGAGAAAAGATCTCTTCAACCGATTCAACAAATCAGCCTTCCCTATATAAAGGTCCCAAGACTTCAAGTCTGAGAGAGAGGAACCCCCCCTAAACTTTGAGAAAGTTCAGAGGAAAGAGCAAGCTCTTAGCAGAAGAAGAATTTCTTCAAGGTAAAAATAAAGAGATCAAAGCATCTCATCAGAAAAAGAACTTAGTTCTTAGGACAGATCATAGATCTAAGACAAATTGTCTTTCACAAAAGAGATCATTACATCTCATTATAAAAAGGGGAGAGAATAATTCAATTCTCTTAGGATCACAGATCCATAAAGGCAAAGCCTTTCACTAAAAAACATAAGAGATTGAAACATCTCCTATAAAATAAGAACTTTGTTCTTAGATTCATGAGATAAAGTCTCTTATAAGAGAATTCAATTCTCAAAACGCAAAGCTGCCTAAAAAAGAGCCCTAGCGCTCCAATTAAATCAAGCGCTTCAGCGCTCCAAAACTAACGCGCAGCGTTGCAGAGCCTTAGCGCTCCAAATTTCACAAGAAGCGCTCTGCGCTCATAGTCTGGCGCACAGCGCCAAGCGCACCACGTGCTCCTTACTTGTGCGCTATTTTAACAGAAGTGCTTTGCGCTCTTTGATTGGCGCTCAGCGCCAAGCGCACCACGTGCTCCTCACGTGTGCGCTACTTTGATCAGAAGCGCTCTGCGCTCATTGTCTGGCGCTCAGCGCCAAGTGCGCCATGTGCTTCTCACGTGTGCGCTACTTAACAAAAGCGCTTTGCGCTCATTAACCGGTGCTCAGCGCCAAGCGCACCACGTGCTCCTCACGTGGGCGCTAAGAGAACATAAATTGTTCTATAAATAAAGCCCCAGAGCTATGATGAGTGCTCAACACTCAATAAAAGATAAAAAGGCTATCAGAACTCAAACCAATGCTCAACATTGTTAAATGTTTAACATTGTAACTAAATGGGCTAAGCCTAAAGTGGCCACAGAACCCTACCTCAGATTAATTGAGCCCATATGCTCATAAATTTTTGATCTTAGTCCCAAATTGGACTACAGATCTCCCAACCAATATTGGTTCAAGGGTACATTTCTTCACTCCCCTGATATTTGTCGTTGTAATCCTTTAACGTCTTCAGAGAGGTGACGGGTCCCAACAACCATACATTCCACGAACTGTGGGGTCCTTAAACTCATGGACTATGACGTCCTTAAACTTTACGGACTGTGGGGTCCTTAAACTCATGGACTATGATGTCCTTAAACTTTATGGACTGTGAGGTCCTTAAGCTCATAGACTATGATGTCTTTAAACTTTACAAACTATGACGTCTTTAAACTATGGACTATGATGTCCTTAAACTTCTGGACCGCAATGTCCCTAAACTAAAACAATAGAGCCCAAATGCTCTTTTGTTGGATCTAAATGATCCTGTTAAGTAGATCTTAGTCTAAAATTAGACTAACGTATCCTTAACAAATGGTTAAGTTGATCTTAGTCTAAAATTAGACTAACGTATCCTTAACAAACGTTTAAGTTGATCTTGATCTCAATGAGATTAACGATCCTTAAACCCAACCCAAACCCAAATCTAAGAAAATATGGATGGACTAATCCACGCCCTACGGGCGACAACATAAATTAGTCTCCGTATACAATCCACGGGCAACCAAAAACAAAACAAACACACACGACACGAAGTGACCATCTGGAGAAGGAGAAAGTGGTTATCACGATGCGACAGCGTAATTAACTACAGGGGCTTGCGCCTGCAGGGAAGAGCGTCCCCACAATCAAAACCCCCTCAACGAGGGGGAATCTGACGAAGTCTGCTACATCGGCCGCATCCGTTTAAATCTTCGATACATGGTGTCATAAATCAATTTGGTATCTTCGGAGAGGTGGACGGATAGCACCAAATAGTATCTGCCCCCAAAATTCAGGCCGGACGTCCCAACATCCCGGTCGCGTCTTTCGGCGGAGAACAGATTCTGGCACGCCCGGTGGGACCTTTTCCTCTTTCCACACGACACTTCGTGTGTCGTGTTTCACGAACGAATCGCGGTTTGCTATGGTTGCCTATGGATTCGAGGTACTAAGATTTGGTGTCTTGCTCCGTGCAGAAAACAGAAGATCAATGGCTTTCAACTGCACAAACTGCAATAGCTCCCACTCCGTCCCTGTCGGAGGAGTGACCTATGGGTCTCAAGCGGCCTCCCTTTTTTCAATGCCGGTGGAACAGGTGACGCAAGCCACCACTGGGCTATTCTTCTGTACCATGATCCCACCAGCGAGCTTCAACGCTCCAATGCCGTCGCACGAAGTTCTAAAGAAGTCGGTTTTTGATCGGCTTACCACTACCACGGCCCCTCTCAATGGGTCATCCAAATCCAACACCTCATTCTTTGATAGGCTGAGCCGAAGCTCAGATGGGCCCGTCAAGAAGCCCACAATACCTGAAGAAGTTATCCCGAAGCGGATAGCCATTCCTGCTCTTGAAATCGCCAAGGCGGCTTCTCCCACTAAAGGGTCGGCCTTCACAAGACTGGCCGTTTCAGCTCCTACTCCACGCGAAGTCACGAAAGCTGCTTCCCCTGTTCGAAAGTCGGCCTTCGCAAGACTGACTATCCCCTCTCAATGGATGTCAGTTTTCGACAGGCTAGCGCCAATAACAACCTCTCCTCAAAGCAGGAGACATGAGGAAGCTCATCCAACAGCGGAGGTGATTCAGGCCACACAACATGCTCGACGTCGCCACTGGTGCCGAGTGAGGAAAGCTGGGGGCAGTTCCCCTTCTGGACTGACTCCGCCAGCTCCAACGATGGAAATTGCTGCTGTTGTTCCAAGTGGGAACAACTTTGAACCACTCAGGAGGGTCCGCAAGAACTCTCCGACTGCCGTGTTAAAAAGATCTCCTCCACCTATGGAGAATGCTACAAAACTGGAGCAGCCCCCTCAGCGGCTGTTCTCTAAAATTCACAAGGTTTGGCGACAGGTCCAAGACTCGGTGATCAACCAAGACTACTCCCGCCGATCGAAGAAGATGAAAGTTCGGTAAGAGAAGGACCGTCCTGTTGCACCACAGAAGGTGTCGTCTACTTGGTTGCCCGCTGCAACGGCTCCCTCAACTTCGACCGCTCACAAAAGGGGAAGGGCGGAGAAAATTCCTGTGTCCGCGACGAATCCTAAGAACACTGAATCTAAACGCTACAAGTCTGGGGGCATGATGGTGCACACTGTTTATATGGAATCAGGGAAAGAGGATAGCCGTATCTCTACGGGTCATCAACCACTCACCAGATCCGTAACAAAGGCCCCGGAGCAACAACAGAAGCTCCAGGAGATGTTAACACAGATGGCCATACTCACTGGGCCAAAAGAAAGCCCGGAGACGTCGTCGGAGCAGCGTCATGAATAAGAAACCGATGCTGAGTTTCTCCGCAAAATCCTCGAGAAGAAGAACAAAGAGGCAACGGAACAAGCTGCCAATATAAAACGAATGGCGCTTTTATTCCAAGACATGGTCAGGATGATATTACAGCCGGATCCTCCAGCTGAAGACCCTCCGATTATCCTTGAAGATGATAGGGGAGAGACATCGAACCCTCTTCCGGCTTGTTCAGCAGCCAAAGAAGAGACCATTTCCAAAGCCGCCCTGGATGACTATATAGCTCAACAGATACGAGCTCATCAAGAAAATGAAGCGGCCGGCCAAATCGTCAAGACTGGGCGACCCTATCCGGGTTGGTACGATCAAATAAAGTACCCGCCGGGATACATGATCCCTAAATTCCATGTATATAAGGAGACGGGGAATCCACACCAACACGTGGCTCAATTCAGGGCTCTGTATGGCAACACCGAAGGTGACGACAAACTGCTGCTTCGCCAGTTTGTTAGCAGCTTGTCGGAGACAGCGTTTGAATGGTACTCCGAGCTCCTGAACGACTCCGTTAAGACATTTGCAGAAATAGAGTTATTGTTCACACAAAGGTTCGCAAGCGCTAGAGAGCGCACCCCGATCACCGCATTGATCAATGCCAGGGTGAAGCCGGGCGAAACATGGGTTCAGTACGCGATACGGTGGCGGAATTTATGGTCGAAGTGCGAGCGGCGCATCGAAGAAGCGCATGCGGTAGGCATGTTCGTGGGTACTCTTGATCCGCAGGCAACCATATCCCAGTTCATGATGTTCTTCAAGCCGACCACCTTCCAGGCCTTGATCGACAAGCTGGCCAAAATGGACCAGATGGGCCATAGACCATCCTCCTCAAAGACGGATCCTCGGAATGAGAAGGGAAAAGGGAAAGCAACCTTCGTCGCCAACGCTCAACAACAACCGAGTGGCCCGAGACCGGTTGTTCGCCAAAGCAACAAGCGGCAATCCCTCGATGAGAAGTAGAGACGTCCTTACTCGTTTCCCCGGGATAAAACAAGGAGACTGTTCGAACTAGCAGTGCGCAATGGGCTCATCACTCTACCGGAGCCGAGACACCCGCTACAACCGAACGATGTCAACGATCCCAATTACTGCCCCTACCACTGAGTATTGGGCCATCCGATCGAAGACTGATACGTCTTCAAAAATTGGGTTGAAGAACAGTATCAACAGGGCAAGTTCGCGCTGTCCGAAAACTGGAAGGTAAACCCGCCACAACAGCACACCCCTAAAAAGATGGACACGCCAGGGGCATCATGCTTATTTATAGAGGAAGCTTTATGGGAAGTCGTTCTTTCGGCAAAAACTAAAAGAATGCTGAAAGATCTTCAAACATGTCCGGCGATCAGGTGGAAAAGCCCGCTAGAGCCGGAGATCGTTGAGGGGATGCTGAAACCACGCCCAACATTGGGAGTTAATAGCGATGGGCAAAACACCCAGGCCCAGCCGTCAAAATCTTCGAAGAAAAAGAAGAAGACCAAAAAGCCCGCGCAGTTTGACGACAAGCGCACGGATCTGCAAAAGCATATTGACGCGCTGGAGGAATATAACCAGAAGGCGCGGACCCCGGTCACATTCCAAGAGTTTCTCAACCATACCCTTGAAAGTGGAGATAACGACAATGATGAGGGAGATGACTCGTCAGAGGAACCCAAAGATTATGTGGCAGTTGCCATATGATCTCTCATTCGTCGCTAAATAACGAAGAATCTCACTCGGCGTTAGAAGATAACATAGAGGAGCTGGGGGCAGGAGCAGTGCCAAAATCCTTGGATTATGTTACAAAGTCTACCGAGGTGGGGCTTACTTGCTCATGGATATGCACGGCAAAAGTCCCTTCAGGCCAATAAACGGCCGGTTCTTTAAAAAAAAAACTATGCCTGACGAGTTACAGCCCGGGTCAACGATAGATGACGACGCCTATGTCCGCTCTCTATCTTCCCAAGCCCAAACTCTATAAGTAGTGTCCAGCGAAACCGTTGTCTCCAAAATGGCAACAATGAACCGTAATGTCCTTAAACTAACAACGGACCGAGATGTCCTAAAACTAACAATGGACCGAAATGTCCTAAAACTAACTACTGACCGAAACGTCGTTAAACTACTACAAACCGCAACATCCTAGGGCTGACGCGTTAAAAACAAAAAAAAACGGTACGTCCATAAGCAAAATGGGCATGGATGAAAACCCGAAAGGGCTCCGTGAGTAAAAACAGCAGGACTACCGGCGAGTTTGTGAAAACCCGAAAAGGTGCAATCTCGTTAAAAGACACTTGCAAGGTCCTCTCGACCCTGTAAGGAGAAAATACCTTCGTGAGATACTTACGACTCACAAAGGGAGCAACACATTTAGGAATCCCCACGATTCCTAAGGAGAAGTTACACTTACGAGATACTCACGACTCGTAAAGAGAACTCCCCTATGAGACCCTCACGGCTCATAGGATTCAAAAACCTTAAGCTACAGGGATCTGAACATGTTCTTAAGCCGTCATCACACTCCCCAGACTGCCCTACAAGCGGTTCAATATTGTCCCCTGTATACAATCCACAGGCACAAATAAACGTTCCCCCAACAGAGTCCCAGCACTGACAAGGGATATCTTCATATGGCGAACGACACTTGTAAATCCTCTCGACTTATAAGGAAAAAGCACTCTTGTGAGATCCTTACGACTTATAAGAGACCATACACTTAAGAATCCTCACGATTCTTAAGGAGAAAACGTGCCTACGAGATCCTCACGACTCGTAGGGAGAAATACCTTTATGAGACCCTTACGGCTCATGAAGTCAAAAGCCTTAGTCGACAGGATCTTAACCCTGTTTGCTAAGCTACCTTTGTTCGAACCGACAAAGGCAAATGATGATTCGCTCGTGGCAACATCCCAGTTGTAGCGATGCAGATGCCTAAATCAGTATCAGATCCCAAGTCCCATACTCGCGAGAAAAAAACGGCGAGCCAAAAATGCATATGAAATAGCCGAAATGATGGGGCAACTTGCAACGAAATCAGCAAGTAAAATATATGCATACAGAACAGCCGAAATGATTGGGCAACTCGCAGTAAAAAACAACGAGTAAAAAAACAGCCGAAATGATTGGGCACCGCAAAAAATAGCCGAAATGATTAGGCAATCGCGACTTTCGCGATACAAAAAGCTGAAATGATAGAGCGTCGCAAAAAGAAAACAAAAAAAATATATGAAATGAAACTTTTGCCCTACATGTGAGATCACATCGATCCCTGTATACAATCCAGTGGCACAAACAAAAAGGGAACCATATCATCCCACCAGGTTCCATCAGAAAGAGAGCCAAGTCTCGAAAACAAGTCAACCAATGACCTCCCCGCCGGATCAACGCTCCGTCTCGGAAACAAGTCAACCAACCCCAGGGAAATCAGTGTCCTTGGCAAAAACCTCGATTCAGGGAAATCGGCGTTCTTGACGAGAGCATCTCGATTCACGTCGACCCGCAGGGAAATCAGTGTCTTTGCAGAAATCTCTCGATTCGTCTCAACCCCAGGGAAATCAGTGTCCTTGGCTAAACCTCTCGATTCAGGGAAATCAGCGTCCTTGATGAAAACCTCTCGATTCGCGTCGACCCGCAAGGAAATCAGTGTCTTTGCAGGAATACCTTGATTCGTCTCAACCCTAGGAAAATCAGTATCCTTGGCTCAACATCTCGATTCAGGGAAATCAGCGTCCTTGACGAGAACCTCAATTCGCGTCGACCCGCAAGGAAACCAGCGTCTTTGCAAGAATCTCTCGATTCGTTTCAACCCCAGGGAAATCAGTGTCCTTAGCAACATATCTCGATTCAGGGAAATCAGTGTCCTTGACGAGAACCTCGATTCGCGTCGACCCGTAAGGAAATCAGTGTCTTTGCAGGAATTTCTCGATTCGTTTCAATCCCAGGGAAATCAGCGTCCTTGACGAGAGCATCTCGATTCTCGTCGACCCGCAGAGAAATCAGTGTCTTTGCAGGAATACCTCGATTCGTCTCAACCCCAGAGAAATCAGTGTCCTTGGCAAAAACCTCGATTTAGGGAAATCAATATCCTTAACGAGAGCATCTCGATTCGTGTCGACCCGCAGAGAAATCAGTGTCGTTACAGGAATACCTCTATTCGTCTCAACTCCGAGGAAATCAACGTCCTTGGTAAAAACCTCGATGCAGGGAAATCAGCGTCCTTGACGAGAGCATCTCGATTCGCGTTGACTTGCAAGGAAATCAGTGTCTTTGCAGGAATACCTCGATTCGTCTCAACCCCAGGGAAATTAGTGTCCTTGGCTCAACATCTCGATTCAGGAAAATCAGCGTCCTTGACGAGAGCCTCAATTCGCGTCGACCCGCAAGAAAACCAGAGTCTTTGCAGAAATCTCTCGATTCATTTCAACCCCAAGGAAATCGGTGTCCTTAGCAACATATCTCGATTCAGGGAAATCAGTGTCCTTGACGAGAACTTTAATCGCGTCGACCCGCAAAGAAATCAGTGTCTTTGCAGAAATTTCTCGATTCGTCTCAATCCCAGGGAAATCAGCGTCCTTGACGAGAGCATCTCGATTCGCGTCGACCCGCAGAGAAATCAGTGTCTTTGCAGGAATACCTCAATTCGTCTCAACCCCAGGGAAATCAGTGTCCTTGGCAAAAACCTCGATTCAGGGAAATCGGCATTCTTGACGAGAGCATCTCGATTCGTGTTGACCTGCAGAGAAATCAGTGTCTTTGCAGGAATATCTCGATTCGTCTCAACCCTAGGGAAATCAGTGTCCTTGGCAAAAATCTCGATTCAGGGAAATCAGCGTCCTTGACGAGAGCATCTCGATTCGCGTCGACCCATAAGGAAATCAGTGTCTTTGCAGGAATCTCTCGATTCGTCTCAACTCTGAGGAAATTAGCGTCCTTGGTAAAAACCTCGATGCAAAGAAATCAGCGTCCTTGACGAGAGCATCTCGATTAGCGTCGACCCGCAAGGAAATCAGTGTCTTTGCAGGAATCTCTCGATTCGTTTCAACTCCGAGGAAATCAGTGTCCTTAGCGAAAACCTCGATTCAGGGAAATCAGCGTCCCTGACGAGAGCATCTCGATTCGCGTCGACCCGCAGAGAAATCAGTGTCTCTGCAGGAATATACAACGTCAGCAAACAGAGCCAAGGCAGAATCCCTAGTTCCAAGTCTTGACGGCCAAGTCTACAGCCTGGAGACCCACAACAGTGTTCTTCCTCATTCCAGCAGGATTCAGATGCGACAATCAATATCGGAGCCATGGCATAGTCCATAGTTCCAAGTCTCGACGGCCACATCTACAGCCTGGAAACCCACAACAGCGTTCCTCCTTATTCCAGCAGGATTCAAACATGACAATCAACCGCGGAGCCATGGCAAACTCCCTAGTTCCAAATCTCGACGGTTCACAGAAAACCTAGAGACCACCTCGACATTCGTCTCATTACAGCAGACGCAACGTCAGCAAAGCGGAGCCGTGGCAAAGTTCCCAGTTCCAGGACTCGGCGGTGCACAGACAACCGAGAGTCAATCCTGACCCTATATGGCTAAAATCAATCCTGACCCCGTATGGCTAAAGTCAACATGACCCTATATGGCTAAAGTCAACCCCTGACCCCGTATGGCTAAAATCAACCCTTGATCCCGTATGGCTAAAGCCAATCCTGATCCCGTATGGCTAAAGTCAATCCCTGACCCTGTATGGCTAAAATCAATCCTGACCCCATATGGCTAAAGTCAACCCTTGACCCCGTATGGCTAAAGTCAATCCTGACCCCATATGGCTAAAGTCAACCCCTGACCCCATATGGCTAAAGTCAATCCTGACCCCATATGGCCAAAGTCAGCCCCTGACCCCATGGAACATGGCCAAAGTCAATCCTGGCCCCGTGGAAAACGGCCAAAGTCAACCTTCGACCTCCCCGTCAAAGCAATGCTTTAATTCGGGAGCAGGTCAACTCATCAATCACTTACACGTCCTCTCGACTTGTAAGGAAGAAAATTCTCCGGGGAGATCCTTACGACTCTCAAGAAAAAACACACTTATGACTCCTCACGCCCCCTAAGGAGAAAATATACCTGCAGGATCCTCTCGACCTGTAGGGAGAAAAGTCTTTATGAGACCCTCACGGCTCATATAATTGAAAAGTCTTAGGTGGCAGATCCTAACCCTGTCTCCTAAGCCATCACTGCCCTGCAAGGAGGTCAAGATGGACTATCCATAGGCCATACTCTCCTAAGTCGAATATCGACAATGAGAGGAACAATCACTTACGAGTCCTCTCGACTTGTAAGGAAGAAAAATTCTCTTGTGAGATCGTTACGACTCTCAAAAGAAAATGCACATAGGAGTCCTTACGACCCCTAAGGAGAAAATACACCTACAGGATCCTCTCGACCTATAGGGAGAAAAGTCTTTATGAGACCCTCACGGCTCATAAAATTGAAAAGTCTTAGGTGGCAGATCCTAACCCTGTCTCCTAAGCCATCACTGCCCTACAAGGAGGTCAAGATGGACTGTCCATAGGCCATACTCTCCCAAGTCGAATATCGACAATGAGGGGAACAATCACTTACGAATCCTCTCGAATTGTAAGGAAGAAAAATTCTCTTGTGAGATTCTTACGACTCTCAAGAGAAAACGCACTTAGGAGTCCTCACGACTCCTAAGGAGAAAATACACCTACGGGATCCTCTCGACTCGTAGGAAGAAAAGTTTTTATGAGACCCTCATGGCTCATAAAGTTGAAAAGTCTTAGTTGGCAGATCCTAACCATGTCTTCTAAGCCATCGCTACCCTGCAAAGAGTTCAAGATGGACTGTGATCTACTGTCTGCAGGCCACACTTGCCAAAGTTACGTGCCATTGAAATGGAGGAATTACTCATGAGCATATAAATTACTTCACGCCAGATTAAGATACAAAAAATCGAAGGGTGAAACTCACGGGGGCCGAGGGTTTGGAACTATATCCCTTAAGAGTTGAGATTTGAGTCAATAATAAAAGACGACGCTTGTGTCCGCTCGTTATCTTTTCAGATCAAGATTCTGAAGGTTATACGCTATGAAGCACTCTGCACTACTTCACCCACGTACACACTTACGTGGGCAAAGTAGTGGGGGGCATTTGTTCCCGCCAAAATCTTCGGCCAAGAGCTATTTGTTCCTGTTTATGCCGGCTTAAGTTTCGTTTATAGATATGTATGAAACCAGGCTCATTCATATACACACATGCACACATCAAAGGAAGAACATGTGTTCAACGACAAAAACAAAGTATTTAATTGAACATTTTATTCTACAGGAAATAGATCACCAAACATGGGATCGAAAGTACAGGGATTTACAAAACTATGGATGAAATTATCTAACTCCCTCTCTGCCTTCTCCACCATGGTAAAGCGGCGGTCTTCACGAGGAGTAGCTACCCATCGGTCAGCGCCGCACCCATTAGCAAAGGCAGACATGACGACCCGCTGAGCCCGTATCTGGCTTAGCTGCCGAACGGAGCGATCCCTCAGAGCTTTGGTGATCAAAAGTGCCTCATGGAAGCACTCGATCTTGTCTTCCGCGGCATCGAGCATTGCCGGAGTCATCTCCGCCGGAGGAGGGGGAATATCATCGATCACGGACAAGAAGACCATTCGGAGCCAAATGGAGCCGATGGGGAGAGGAGATCCTATATGAGTCAAGAGCTCGTGCAGCGCTGCGTCGCATTGGTCATCCATAAGAGTAGGGTTCACCAAGCGCGCAGCAAAACGAGGAACAATTTCCTCAATAGGCACCTCCCATGGCTTCTGGCGAGCATGTAGGTGATTGCAAGCCATAACTCTTCTCTGTCAAAATGATTCTCTAAAAAGTAAGAGAGAAGAGAAGCACTACTTCAGATTATAAATGGAGACATTTAAGTCTAGGCACAGAAAATGCTGTGCATGACGGAATTATTTCCAAGATCTGGGAAAGAGAAGTTTGACTCAGAAAAAGCGGAGAAAGAAGGTGAAAAGACACCGTTAGTAATGAGGCAGCGCCTCATAAGAGCGCTAGCGCCAAGAGCGCCGGCGTTGAGAGTCAAAGACTCTGAGGCAACGCTCACGTGCAAAGCACATGAGCGCTAGCGCTAAGAGCGCTGCAATCTAAGCAGCGTACCACGTACAAAGCACGTGAGCGCTAGCGCTAAGAGCGCTGCACTCTAAACAGCACACCACGTGCAAAGCACGTAAGAGCTAGCGATAGAACAAAATGTTCTCGGCCCTTGGATCAAAGATCCAACGAACATGATTAAAAATCATTAATTGACCAGAATAAAATTCTGTTAAGGAAACATTCCTCAGAATCTTTCCAAACAGGAAAGATTATGCTCTGAAAATCAGAGCACCGTTGGATCAATGATCCAATGGCGAATAAAAAATCACCAAATTACAGAATAAATTCTGTATGGGAAAAGATTTCCCAATCTTATTAAAAAAACAAGAAGATTGTCTTCTGTAAAACAGAATCCCTTGGATCAAAGATCCAACGGTGGGGAAATTCCCAAATCAATTAGAGAAAAGATCTCTTCAACCGATTCAACAAATCAACCTACCCTATATAAAGGCCCCAAGACTTCAAGTCTGAGAGAGAGGAACCCCCCATAAACTTTGAGAAAGTTCAGAGAAAAGAGCAAGCTTTTAGCAGAAGAAGAATTTCTTCAAGGTAAAAATAAAGAGATCAAAGTATCTCATCAGAAAAAGAACTTAGTTCTTAGGACAGATCATAGATCTAAGACAAATTGTCTTTCACAAAAGAGATCATAACATCTCATTATAAAAAGGGGGGAGAATAATTCAATTCTCTTAGGATCACAGATCTATAAAGGCAAAGCCTTTCACCAAAAACATAAGAGATTGAAACATCTCCTATAAAATAAGAACTTTGTTCTTAGATCCATGAAACAAAGTCTCTTATAAGAGAGAATTCAATTCTTAGAATGCAAAGCTGACTAAAGAAGAGCCCTATCGCTCCAATTAAACCAAGCGCTTCAGCGCTCCAAACCTAACGCGCAGCGTTGCAGAGCCTTAGCGCTCCAAATTTCACAAGAAGCGCCCTGTGCTCATAGTCTGGCGCACAGCACCAAGCGCACCACGTAGTCCTCACCTGTGCACTACTTTAACAGAAGCGCTTTGCGCTCTTTGATTGGCGCTCAGCGTCAAGTGCGCCACGTGCTCCTCGCGTGTGGGCTACTTTGATCAGAAACACTCTGCGCTCATTGTCTGGCGCTCAGCGCCATGCGCGCCGCTTGCTCCTCACGTGTGCGCTACTTAACAGAAGCGTTTTGCATTCATTAACTGGCGTTCAGCGCCAAGCGCACCACGTGCTCCTCACGTGGGTGCTAAGAGAACATAAATTGTTCTATAAATAAAGCCCCAGAGCTATGATGAGTGCTCAGCACTCAATAAAAGATAAAAAGGCTATCAGAACTCAAACCAATGCTCAGCATTGTTAAATGTTTAACATTTTAACTAAATGGGCTGAGCCCAAAGTGGCCACAAAACCCTACCTCAGATTAATTGAGCCTATATGCTAATAAATCTTTGATCTTATCCCCAAATTGGACTACAGATCTCCCAACCAATATTGGTTCAAGGTACATCTCTTCACTCTCCTGATATTTGTCGTTGTAATTCTTCAACGTCTTCAGAGAGGTGACGGGTTCCAACAACCATACATTCCACGGACTGTGGGGTCCTTAAACTCATGGACTGTGACGTCCTTAAACTTTATGGACTGTGAGGTCCTTAATCTCATAGACTATGATGTCTTTAAACTTTACAGACTATGACGTCTTTAAACTATGGACTATGATGTCCTTAAACTTCTGGACCGCAATGTCCCTAAACGAAAACAATAGAGCCCAAATGCTCTTTTATTGGATCAAAATGATCCTGTTAAGTAGATCTTAGTCTAAAATTAGACTAACGTATCCTTAACAAATAGTTAAGTTGCTCTTAGTCTAAAATTAGACTAACGTATCCTTAACAAACGTTTAAGTTGATCTTGATCTCAATGAGATTAACGATCTTTAAACCCAAACCCAAACCCAAATCTAAGAAAATACGGATTTGGACTAATCCACGCCCTACGGGCGACAATATAAATTAGTATCCGTATACAATCCATAGGCAACCAAAAACAAAACAAACACACACCACACGAAGTGACCGTCTGGAGAAGGAGAAAGTGGTTATCGCGATGCGGTAGCGTAATTAACTGTAGGGGTTTGCATCTGCAGGGAAGAGCGTCCCCACAATCAAAAACCCCTCAACGAGGGGGAATCTGACGAAGTCTGCTATATCAGCCGCATCCATTTAAACCTTCGATATATGGCGTCATAAATCAACTTGGCATATTCGGAGAGGTGGACGGATAGCACCAAATAGCATCTGCCCCCAAAATTCAGGCCGGACGTCCGAACGTCCCGGTCGCGTCTTTCGGCGGAGAACAGGGCCTTACCCAGACGTGTTCTGAGTTGATCGAGAAAGGACGAATGAAGCGTATTCCTCCGATGACTTGGACGAGTTCCCGAGAACGTAATTGGCTAGATTTCTTCTACAGAGTATTGGAGATGCCGAGTTCATAGCTTCGATTCCTTACAAGAGACTCTGGATATGACTATAGCCAAATTGGAGCGCAGTCTACACAGCTACGAAGAGATGATTCTGAATTGGTCCATATTAAAGGAAAGCGGAGTAAGAAGTTCGTGCGAAATCTTAACGAGTTGTTGTTCCTCTCCGTTGATGTTAGAGATTTGCTACAATATGCAGAGGCATTGGATGCAGCCACATTTCCATAGGAAAGTCATGATAAGAATGCAACTGTCCCGGAACAAGAAACAGATTAATGTAAAGAGTGCCAACTTTCGGGCAATTCGGCAGAGGTGAGATCGGAAAAGACCATAGCAGGTTCTTTCTAGGAGACCATAACGGTAATATTTAGACCCAGGACCGGTTGTATGGCATGCACTCAGAGGGCCAGAGGCTGCCATCATTGACGTGCTAGATTAAGGGTGGCCATGTTAGAAATATTCAGGGAAGCGCTAGAGCGGGACTGTTTCTGTCATTACTCCTAATCGGGCTGTCGAGCCTAAGAGTCATGCAACTAGTGATCCACAGAGAAAAATGAGGACCCAGGGATAGAGAACGCCAGGCCGTGGGCAAGAGGCAAGTATATATTCTTGCTCTGCCAGCCTTGGGTGCACCGGCACCTTTCGACATTGAAGGAGGTGTATTTCAATGTCATTTGTTTGCGATTTGCGTTTTAGTGATCTGAGTATCACGCTTTTATCGTTTTGGACTTTGAGTTTTAATGATTTAGTTTCATGATGGATGTTTTCGTACACCGTAGTTGCACCTACTGGATATTTTTCTATATGCACCACAGTTGCACTTGATTCATATTTTTATATATCAGTTGTACTAATTTTCGTTTTCGTGCATACCCATTGCACTCGATTTTGATTTTATCCACTTCGAAATACTTGATTTTGATTTCATGCATATAGTATGCACTTGATTTTGACTTATGCACTCGGTGTAGTTCACGTGCACTTTCAGTGCATTGATGTGGGTATTATTGTGCATGCAGTTGCACATGTTTACGATTTCATATATCTCGGTATACTTGTTTATGATTTATGCATGTTGTATACCGTGATCCTGATTCATATACTTGATATTTATTTTTGTGCACCCTAGTGCACTTGCTATTCGTTTTCGTGCCCCCTAGTGTACTAGATTTATATTTTTATGCACCTTGTGCACTTGATTTTCGTTATTGTAGGATGTTTTTCGTCACCTCATTGAGATGAGAATGCGCGCGCTGGTCATGCACATTATAGATTCCCCCTGCCTAGGATAGACGGGGGTTTATTGATTATGGGGATCCGAATCCCCGGCAGCCGTGGACTAAACTGTCGTTAATTACCCCTCGTCTTTAGCGCGAGATAACCTCCGATTGACGAGTCAAACAGGTCATGCGAACTCAATGTGCAGCGCCCCGTTAGAAATTTTTCCTAACGGAGACAGTGTTGTGGAGTGTTTTTTTTGTTCCATTTGTAAGAAAAAAAGGATATATATATGTATATATTTTTTTTTATATAACAAAAGCAAAAATAAATAAATATTTAGAGAAATGTTTTTAAAAAAATATATATATTATTTATAATTATATATATATATATATATATATATATATATATATATTAATTAAAAAGATTAGAAGAAGGAGAAGAACGAAGAAAGAAAAAAAAATATAAAAGGGAAAGAGGCTCCCATTTAATAGGAGCCCTCCCCTCACGTAACCCCATATGAGGAGGGCAAAAAGGGCTCCGGTTAAATGGGAGCCCTCCCCTCACGTGAGGGGGCCAAAGGGCTCCCAATAAATAGGAGCCCTCCCCTCACGTGACCCCACATGAGGGGGGCCAAAGGGCTCCCATTTAATGGGAGCCCTCCCCCTCATGTGAGGGGGGAGGGGAAGGATCCCACTGATGGGAGTCTCCCCTTGGAAGGCTCCAAAATTAATTAAATTTTTTTTATTACATGGAGGTCAACTCCAAAAGAATTTTAAATGTGGAGTTAAACTCTAAAACAATTTAAAATGGAGTTCAACTCCAAAAGATTTTTATTGCGGAGTTAAACTCCAAAAGAATTTTAAATGGAGTTGAACTCCCAAAAATATTTAATGTGGAGTTAAACTCGCCAAAAAGAATTTTACTGTGGAGTTAAACTCCAAAAGAATTTTAAATGGAGTTGAACTCCCCAAAAAATTTAATGTGGAGTTAAACTCCAAAAGAATTTTAAATGTGGAGGTAAACTCCAACAGAATTTTATTTGTTGAGTTAAACTCCAAAAGATTTTCTCCTTTCTCTCTTGAGAAGAAAGCCAAAATTGGTTCTCTTGAAACTCCAAGATCTAAATCTTGTATGATAAAAAAAGAGGCCATTTTTCTTCTCTTGATGGAGTCTTGGGAGGTGGGTTTATGGTAAAACTTTATTTAGTTTAAAAAAAGAAAAGCTAAGCACTTGATTTAATTGGAAAATGAAAAGGAAGAGGAAGAACTTAGAAGAGAGGGGATGGAGGCACAAACCCTAATTTTTGGGGAGAATGAATTGTATATATTTTATTCATCATCATGTTACCTTATATAGGCTTACACATTTACATATAGCCTCTTGGGCTTTACAAAATGGCATTTTGCCCATCCCATGCCTCATGTGCTCTTTTCTTTTGCACATAAGGCATGAGCTTTACAAAAATTTGGCTTTATGCCCATTTTGCTTACATTCATGCATAAAAAATTATATCAAAATTATTTATTACATGATTTCATTTCGGCATGGGGGAGGCCGGCCATGGGGCTCGACTTGGGCATGGGCCCACTTGAACTGGGCTTGGGCCCACCTGGTTTGGGATTGACTTTGATTTTTGACTTGGTCAACTGGGGTGTAATTTTTGACCCTAACAAAGTGCTCCCCATCAATAAATGCACACCGCATATGTGGGTCGTGTGGATGAAATTGATGGATCTCTTTTTTTTTATGCGGAGGCGACTTGATTTGGTTCCCGCTTTGTGGGAAGCTGGCATTGCCCTTTCTACGATATGGACAGTCGACGCTTGACGCCTTTCCGAGACGGGGTGTCCGTGGTAGGCGTTTCCCCGGCACGGAGTGATTTGGTTCCCGCTCTTTTGGGAAGCCGACACTGCCCTTTTTACGACATGGACGGTCGATGCTGCCCTTTTAGCGACGTGGACGGTCGGTGCTGCCCTTTTAACGACGTGGACGATCGGTGCTGCCCTTTTAGCGACGTGGACGGACGGTGCTGCCCTTTTTACTACTTGGACGGTCGGTTCTGCCCTTTTTGTGACTTGGAAGGTCGGTTCTGCCCTTTTTGCGACTTGGACGGTCGGTGCTGCCCTTTTAGCGACATGGACGGTCGGTGCTGCCTTTTTAGCGACGTGGACGGTCGTTGCTTGATTTGACTTGCTCCGCTTCTTGCGGTGTCAGGGATTGGATTTGACTTGCTCCGCTTCATGCGGTGTCAGGATTCGACTTGTTTCCGAGGTGGAGCTTGATTCCGCCAGGGAGGTCGTTGGTTGTCTTGCTGATTTGATGTGAATTGGGTTGACATCAACATCACTACGCTGGAATATGGTAGCAGGAGCGAATCATCATTTTCCATGAGAGGATTTGGGGATTTTGGTTTTGGTTTGGCATCAGCACCGCTACACTTGAATATGGTACCAGGAGCGAATCATCATTTGCCATGAGGGAATTTCCCTCGTTCCCAGTTTAATGACTTGGGGGGTCATCTGTTCCCAGTTTAACGACTTAGAGGTCATATGTTCCCAGTTTAAAGATTTATGGATCTATTGGATCGATTTGGTTTGGTTAGGGGTCGGTATCAGCGTTGCTAACACTGAAGCACAGGTGCCAGGAGCAATTCATCATTTGCCTCTCCCTGTTGGGGAGCGATGGCTTAGAAGACAGGTTTAGGTCCCTATCACCTAAGGCTTTTCAATTTTATGAGCCGTAAGGGTCCCATAAAAGAATTTTCTCCCTACGAGTCGAAAGGATCTCGTAGGTGTATTTTCTCCTTAGGAGTCGTGGGGACTCCCAAGTGTGTTTTTCCTTTGTAATTCGTAAGGATCCCACGAAGGAATTTTCTCCTCAAAAAGTCGAGAGGACTTTGCGAGTGCATTTCATCTCTTTTTCACGAGTTTGCGCCCTTTCGGATTTTCACAAACTCGCCGGTAGTCCTGCTGTTTTTACTCACAGAGCCCTTTCGGGTTTTCATCCGTGCCCATTTTGCTTGTGGACATACCTTTTTTTCTTTTTTTTTGTTTGGAAATCTTCATCGCTGGTGGGACTTTAAATGTGGTCTTGCCGGTAGGACTTGGGAGAGATTGGGATCGTTTTACGCCCGTGGATTGTATACGGTTTTGCAGGATGTATGATCCAGACCATAGGGCCGGAAGAATTTCGGGACTTTGTTGGCGTCTGCATCGCTGTACTGGAATATGGTACCAGGAGCGACTCATCATTCGCCGTTAGGGATTTGAGTTTTGGATGGCGTCCGCATCGCTGCACTGGAATATGGTACCAGGAGCGACTCATCATTCACCGTTGGGGATTTGAGTTTTGGACGTCGTCTGCATCGCTGCACTGGAATATGGTACCAGGAGCGACTCATCATTCGCCGTTTTTTTTACCGCGATTGCTCTATCATTTCAGTTTTTCTTATCACGAAGGTCGCGATTGCCCTATCATTTCGGTTATTTATTCGCGGTTGCCCCATCATTTCGGCTTTATTTTCATCTTTATCCCGCTGATTTTTATTGCGAGTTGCCCCATCATTTCGGCTTTTTATATATTTTATTTATTTATTTATTTTGTTTTATTTACACATTTTTACATCCCCAGTTTAACGACTTAGAGGTCGATTATTCCCAGTTTAATGACATGGTGGTCAGCTGTTTTGTATGAAGTTGGCGGTCGCAGCTTGACTGCTTGCCAACACGTCTTTAGATAGTTCTATCTCTCCTGTCTTATATTGTTTTTCGATCCAATTTTTGAACACGAAACAGTTCTCAATAGCATGACTTATCACACTGTGATAGGGGCAATATTTGGGGTCGTCGGTCATATTCGCTTCTTGCGGTCTTTTTTATTCTGGCAATTGTAGACCGTTTCTTAGGGCGTCTTTGAATATTTTACGGACTTTGTCCTTTCTGAAGGAATAGACCTTATCCAGCCTCTCTTTCAGTAGAGATTCTCCTCCTTCTCCGAACACTGGCTTCCAAGGCCGATTGACATTAGGCCCGCTCATCCCTTTCTTATTTCGGTTAGCCGAAGTGTTAAAAGATTCAGTATCGTCGGAATTTCCGCCTTTGCGACTATCGTCCTTTCGGTTTCTTCAGGACCTATTGTTATTTTGGGAATCCAAGGAGGACTCCTGCTTTGAGCGCTCCAGCATCTGAACTTTCATGGTCAGCTCTTGGAATGTTTTGAGACCCGCGGTGCATAAAAACGGGACTATCCAATTGTTGAGATTTCCGACGAGGAGGCTGATAGATTGGTCCTGCTCTATCGGCGGTTCACATTTGACGGAGAGATTACGCCATCGGGTTATAAAATCCGTGCTGCTTTCGTTGTTCTTTGGCTTGGTCCTTACGAGATCTGCAATGGTGATCTTATCGTCGACGCTCATGTACCTCTGCCGAAACAGAGACTCCATTTGGACGAAAGTTGTGACGGAGCCATTCGGTATGCTCGCGTACCAGTCGAAAGAAACATCGGTCAAGCTATTAATGAACCGGCGGAGGAGAAGCGCATCATTGCCCCCAGTATTACCGCATGAGGCTTTAAAGTGGGCGATGTGCTGATTCGCATTTTCCGTCCCATCGAATCTTCCGAATTTAGGGATGACATAGCCGTTAGGAAATTCTATGAGATCATACTAAGCAGGATATGGCCTCCCGCTACTGTTAACATCTTTTTGCGCTTCGGCTTCGGTTACCAATGTTTTGACTTTGTTGGCAACCAAATTCATGATTTGATCTTGAGTTAGCGGGCTACTGTCATCGGTAGCCAAGACATTTCCCGAGATAGGATGCGACTGACTTTCATGTAGTCCGCCCACCTTTGGATTTGAGGGAATAGGCGTCGGCTGTCTCGGGACACCGTTTCCCGGTTCATGAGTAGAACCCTGTGCTTGATTGGACGGCTGAGAGGCAAGTTGTGCCGTGAGCCGTAAGACGACGTTTTTCAAGTCGTCAATTTTTGAGTAAAGCTGGGCCGTCTCCTTGTCTTTACTTCTGAGCTGTTTTCGGAGCTCTTGGAGAAGTTGCTTCTCTGCGTTCTTGGGACGGAAAATTGGCTCCTCTTCGCTTTCCGAGTCCAACTCCTCATGAACCGAGGGATCTCTCCGCTTATCAGCTTCACTGGGAGGATTTTCATTATCTTCCGGAGGATGCTGGTCTTGGAAAGTGACAGCTACATTCACACCAGATTGGATTTGAGATGTAGTAGCCCCATCCTTGCTCTTGTTGCGCGTGCCCACCATGTAGACAGTGTGGACCATATATCCAGCCATTTCCTCATCTTTGGCGGGGTAACCCTGTTCTTCGAACCTCATGAAGTTCAGCCTAGCAGGAGCCCTAGCCCTTTTGTTGGCTCTATATCTGAGCCTTTTCTGCCTTAGCTTCTCAATTATAAAGGCTTGGCAGGCATCTGTTTCCTGGGAAGCCACCGTGAGTCGATTGATGAGGAGCTTAGAGAAGATACCCGATCGAGCAGTTGTCGAGGGCACCACTGGAGCTTGCTCGAGACTCCTCGTTGCTTTGTTCGTGTTGATGGCCTTGCCCCCAGCTGGAGCAATGGAGAGTCGTTCGGAAACGGACTTGCGTTTAGGCTGAGGTGCCCTCACGACCATGACATTCGGCCTTTTCCCTTTTGAGGTCGGTTTATCCATCACCGGGGCTTGAGGAGTAGAGATGGCGTTAGCTGGCATGAACAGAATAGAGCCGAATGATAGCGGCGGCTCCTCCCACTGTCGCCCGAGACTGGCTGGAAGGATCGTCCTGGAGTCCATCTTTTTCGTGTAGGAGATGAGAGCCGTGCTGAGAGCTGAGTTCATCTTTGGAGACATTGTTGAAAATTATTTGCTTGAAAGCCTGCATGAAAGAGCATTATTTTAGTATAAATGACGATATCTATGTTGATTGAGTTCATATGAATGTTTAAATCGAAATATGGGAGGAGAAATTAGGTCCCACCGGACGTGCCAGAATCTTAGGGTGTTTTTCGTCACCCCATTGAGATGGGAATGCGCGCACTGGTCAAGCACATTATAGATTCCCCCTGCCTAGGGTAGGCGGGGGTTTATTGATTGTGGGGATCCGAATCTCCGGCAGCTGCGGATTAAGTTGCTGTTAATTACCCCCCGCCTTTAGAGCGAGAGAACCTCCGATTGACGGGTCAAACAGGTCATGTGAACTCAATGTGCAGTGTTGTGTTTTAAAGGGGTTTTGGATATATCCGGGGCCCCGCGGAGATTTTACGGGGGTCCCGCTACCCGGATAGCGGGTTGGGGGTCAAGGGGCCCCCTTGCGGGGTGCAGGGCAGCGTCCCGTTAGAATTTTTTCCTAACGGGTGTAGGGTGTTATTCGTCACCCCATTGAGATAGGAATACGCGCGCGCTTGTCAGGCGTACTACAGATTCCCCCTGCCTAGGGTAAGCCGGGGTTTATTGATTGTGGGGATCCGAATCTTCGGCAGCCGCGGACTAAGCTGCCGTTAATTATCCCTCGCCTTTGGGGCGAGGGAACCTCCGATTAACGGATTAAACTGGTCATGCGAACTCAATGTGCAGTGTCGTGTTTTGGAGAGGTTTTGGATACATCGGGGGCCCCGCAGAGTTTTTACGGGGGTCCCGCTACCCGGATAGCGGGCTGGGGGTCAAGAGGGCTAGCAGCCGCCTTGCGGGCTGCGGGGCAGCGCCCCGGCCCAAATTTTTTTTTGAGAGGGATAGTGTTGTAGAGTATGTGTGTGGGTGTGTAAATATACATACATATATATATATATATATATAATGAAAAAAAGGAAAGGACATCCAAAGGATGCGTGGGAAAAGCGCCAGCACTTTGGGCGCCAGCACTTTGGGCGCTAGCGTTTTGAGCGCTAGCGCACCACGTGTCAGCGCTTTGGGCGCTAGCGCTCTGAGCGCAAGAGCGCTAGCGCCCCACGTGTCAGCACGTGGGCGCTAGGGCGCTCGCGCTTTGGGCGCTAGCGCTTTGAGTGCTAGCGCACCACGTGTCAGCACGTGGGCGCTTGGACACTAGCGCTCGGAGTGCAAGAGCGCTAGCGCACCACGTGTCAGCACGTGGGCGCTTGGGCACTAGCGCTTAGAGTGCAAGAGCGCTAGCGCCCCACGTGTCAGCACGTGGGCGTTCGAGCGGCAAAAGGGACTTGGTCCCTGCAATGGGAGTTATACTCCCAGAAAGGAGCACTTATTATTCTCTGTGTGTGTGTGTGTGTGTGTGTGTGTGTGTACACGAGGAGTTAAACTCCCAGGATGTTTTGAAGCTGATGAATGGCTTCTCCTCTTGAGCCTTAGTTTTTCCCCAAAGTGGGGTTTCTGGAGATGGGTCTCCTTCCTCTTCCTTTGTTGGCCGGATCTTGAAGATCAAGGAGTATGAGATTTTAAAAATCTCTCATTTCTGAGATCTGATGGCAGATTTGAGTTCCCCTTTGTGGGTTTTGTGGTAAAAAACTATTTAGTTTTGGAAAAGGAAGAGTAAAACTCTTGATTTAATTGAAAAAGGGGGGAAATGTTTAGAACCTTGATGAAGGAGCAGGAGGCACAAAGAACCCTAGTTTTTGGGGGAATGAAAAAGTCTATACTTTATTCATCATCATGTTGCCTTATATAGGCTTACATATTTACATGTAGCCCCTTGGGCTTTACAAAATGGCGTTTTGCCCATCCCATGGCTCATGTGCCATTTCTTTTTGCACATAAGCCATGGGCTTACAAAAATTTGGCATTATGCCCATTTTGTTTACATTCATGCATAAAAAATTACATAAAAATTATTTATTGCATGATCTATATTTTGGCATGGAGGAGGCTGGCCGCGGGCTCGACTTGGACATGGGCCGCTTGACCTGGGCTTGGGCCCACCTAGCTTGGGGTTGACCATGACTTTGACTCGGTCAACCGGGGGTGCAAATTTTGACCCCAACAATGGGGACAATGTTGTGGAGTTTTTTTTTTGTTCCATTTGTAAGAAAAAAAGGATATATATATGTGTATATATAACAAAAAAAATAAAAATAAATAAATAAATATTTAGAGAAATGTTATTTTTATAAAAAAAAATATTATTTATAATTTATTATATATATATATATATATATATATATATATATATATAATAAAAAAATTAGAAGAAGGAAAAGAACGAAGAAAGAAAAAAATATATAAAGGGGGAAAGAGGCTCCCATTTAATGGGAGCCCTCCCCTCACGTGACCTCACGTGAGGAGGGCAAAAAGGGCTTCGGTTAAATGGGAGCCCTCCTCTCACGTGACCCTGCGTGAGGGGGCCAAAGGGCTCCCATTAAATGGGACCCCTCCCCTCACGTAAGGGGGGAGGGGAAGGCTCCCACCGATGGAAGTCTCCTCTGGGGTGTTCCAAAATTAATTAATTTTTTTTATTACATGGAGTTTAACTCCAAAAGAATTTTAAATGTGGAGTTAAACTCCAAAAGAATTTAAAATGGAGTTCAACTCCAAAAAATTTTTATTGCGGAGTTAAACTCCAAAAGAATTTTAAATGGAGTTGAACTCCCAAAAATATTTGATGTGGAGTTAAATTCCCCAAAAAGAATTTTATCGTGGAGTTAAACTCCAAAAGAATTTTAAATGGAGTTGAACTAAGATTTAATGTGGAGTTAAACTCCCCAAATAGAATTTTATTGTGGAGTTAAACTCTAAAAGAATTTTAAATGGAATTGAACTCCCAAAAAGATTTAATGTGGTGTTAAACTCCAAAAGAATTTTAAATGGAGTTGAACTCCCAAAAAGATTTAATGTGGAGTTAAACTCCCCAAAAAGAATTTTACTGTGGAGTTAAACTCCAAAAGAATTTTAAATGGAGTTGAACACCCAAAAAGATTTAATGTGAAGTTAAACTCCAAAAGAATTTTAAATGGAGTTGAACTCCCAAAAAGATTTAATGTGGAGTTAAACTCCCCAAAAAGAATTGTACTGTGGAGTTAAACTCCAAAAGAATTTTAAATGTGGTGGTAAACTCCAAAAGAATTTTATTTGTGGAGTTAAACTCCAAAAGATTTTCTCCTTTCTCTCTTGAGAAGAAACCCAAAATGGGTTCTCTTGAAACTCCAAGATCTAGATCTTGGATGTTAAAAACGAGACCCTTTTTCTTTTCTTGATGGAGTCTTGGAAGGCGGGTTTATGGTAAAACTTTATTTAGTTTTAAAAAAGAAGAGCTAAGCTCTTGATTTAATTGGAAAATGAAAAGGAAGAGGAAGAACTTGGAAGAGGGAGGATGGAGGCACAAACCCTAGTTTTTGGGAAGAATGAATTGTATATATTTTATTCATCATCATGTTGCCTTATATAGGCTTACACATTTACATATAGCCCATTGGGCTTTACAAAATGACATTTTGCCCATCTCATACCTCATGTGCTCTTTTCTTTTGCACATAAACCACGGGCTTTACAAAAATTTGGCTTTATGCCCATTTTGCTTACATTCATGCATAAAAAATTACATCAAAATTATTTATTACATAATTTTGTTTCGGCATGGGGGAGGCCGGCCATGGGGCTCGACTTGGGCATAGGCCCACTTGAACTAATCTTGGACCCACCTGGTTTGGGATTGACTTTAACTTTGACTGGGTTAACCAGAGTGTAATTTTTGACCCCAACAGTTATCGTGCACCTTATTGCACTAGATGCTTTTGTGCGGATCTGACGCACTTGATTTAAATTCTTGCGCACATTCGGTACACTTGATGTGATTTTATGCACACCTGATGTGATTTTATGCATACCAGATACACTTAATCGAGATTCTTCGTGCATATTAGATGCACCTAGTATTGTTGTAGTGCACATCCATTGCACTTGACAGATACTTTCATGCACACCCGTTGCACTTGACAGATGCTTTCATGCATACCCGTTGCACTTAGTTTTGCTTCTATGCACATTCGCGGCACTTGTATTTGATTTCGATTTCCGTGCGCACCAGACGCGCGTGGTATTTTTGTATACACTATTTGAGATTGATTTCCTTCGAGCATCATGTTTACGACATATACTATATTATATAGTAACTGAGCAGGACTAGTCTGAGGACTGTACCTGAGTATTTTTGCATGCATCGATATTTATCGAGGGGATTTTCAAAAAGAGTTATAGTCTCAATATTTTCCTACGTGTTCATGAGTGACACGAAGTTCTACAAAGAAAACCTTTCTAAATCATTTTCAAAAAAAAAAGCGGGACATATATGTTAAACAAAACATATATAGATATATAGCTATTTCTTTACAAATGAACGTCCGCCACTTGTGTCGTGATATATGCATCGCACGGCGATTTGAAAAAGATTTTGCGTGCACTTTTATTCAATTGTTTAGACGATTTCATAAGGATGCGTACTATATATATATATATATATATATATATATATATATATATATATGTTATAGTCATAATTATATTATATTTGATTTTAATAGTATATTTTGAAACTTTTGTTTTCGTCATAACTCCCATGATTACGTGACGCTTGACGGAGTTTCGATTTTGGGCTTTACACTCGTTTTCATCCGCATGAGTTGCGCTATGATATATCTTACGTATTCGTGATTTCGGAGCCCCGTTGACTTAATTGTTTACTGAAATGTTTTAATATTTTGGGGGGGGGGGTTAAATTTAAATTCGGGGACAGAATTTATTTAAGGGGGAAGATTGTAATATTTCAGAAATATAAAATATTATTTTTGGAATTTAAATAATAAATTTTATGAATATTATAAAAGTATGGAAATTAGTTTTAATAGAATGGTATAATCATATATATATAGAGAGAGAGAGAATAATGGAGAAAAGAGGCCATAGGAGGGAATTTCCTCTTATAGTGTCGAAAAAACACACTCTCCATCGTGTTTTCCGACGACCGGAATGCATCATCTTCATCGTTATCATCTAAGATGTGGGTACACCAAATTTCATGTGATTCTACAACTTTTCACCGTTGATTTAGCAATGTAAAAAGTTCTATTGTCGGTAAACTGTTAATTTTGAACCCACTAATTCAACGGTGTAAAAGTTGTAGAATCACATGAAATTTGGTGTACCCATATCTTAGATGATAACGATAAAGATGATGTATTCCGATCGTTGGAAAACACGATGGAGGGTGTGTTTTTTCGACGCCATAGGAGGAAATTCCCTCCTATGGCATCTTTCCTCCATTATTCTTATATATATAATTTGAAAAAAAATAATTGGAATGTTAATATGAATTATTAATTATGAAGGCATTTATTTGATTTGGGCATTTTACAAATCATTATACAATTATTTATATACAAGTTTAATGTTAAACTTGATTAATATTTCCTAATTGCGCATTAAACTAAGTTATTTGTTAAAACCACGTTTATGTATCATGACATACAACATATCATATTGTAACACTTGTCCATATTTATAACCACGGCTTCATTTTTATTTGCTTTTAATTTGTTTGTTTTAATTTGAGAAAAGAAAAAGAAAAAAATAAATAAAAGTGGAAGGGAACAAGAGAGCAGGGGGGGAAGGTTCCATACTCTTCCATGTCTTTTCTTCACCTCCTCATTCTTTTCATTTTCTTCATCCTCTTTCTCTTCTTCATCTCCCCCATATTTCCTCAACTCCTCCACCACCTTACTCCCACCATACAACACTATCAAAACTTCACTAAAACCCTATACAAACTTCATAAATAATGTTTCCTGGCTCACTACAAGCACCATGGTGGGATCAAATTAGAACTTTGAGCATTTTGGTCATCTTAGAATTTTCTTGAGTTGCTCTTTGAAGGCAATCCTTTCACTTTTAGTTAAATATTTAAGTTTCCTAATCTCCTATTAGAGTTTAGAGTTAAATAAGTGTATGTTTAGTGATCTTGGAAAATTTTTGGATGATATTTAGTGGATGTTTTGAGTTGTGGAAATATAATTGAGGCTTAGTTAATGACCACAAACCTATTGGTGATAGAATTCTTGACCAAACTTGAGTTTAGAAATCCCAAACATGAACTTGGAATTTTCCGATATCGGGTTTTGTTGAATTGTGATGATCAAATAGAATCCGGAATGACTCGAGAAGCCTGAAAAATAAATTGCATATAGAGAGAGATGTGCAGGCTATTTAGAAGCTACCCATGAGACCCGAGCCCCTGACTCCCTCACCTGGCCGCCAAAATAAACTTTTTGGCCGCAAATTGCGGCCTGACCATGGAGTTTAGGTTTGGTTCTTGGTCGATGGTTCAATATTTTGATAACTATGCCAATCCAATGTGCAGAATATCCAAATTTCACCTAGGGTGAAATCTGGGAGTGTTTTTCTAAGTTGCTGATTTCGTTTTCCGACTTTTGTTAACTTGAGTTTTGGTATTTGAGTTTTGACTCGGTCGTTTGACGTTTATACGTCAACGTTGGAAGTTGTTGGTTATTTTTGCATGTGTGGACCATAAGTTCTAACCTATGTACGTTTCGCTTGCCGCGTCGGTTTTTAGATTTGATTTTGTTTACAATATGATATTTCCTGAATTGTAGGTACCTTCGTGTGGACTTCCAGGACGACGAAGAAGAGCAACGCGTTCATCGACTTCGGCTAGAGCGATGATAGTAGGTAAGTAGATGTATATTTACGGGAGAAGTCGGGTGGATGGCGTATAACACCCTGCAACCGTAGTAATAGGGTACTTATATATAGTTATATATATTTCAATATTAGATATGTATACTTAGCTAATAGGGTCCTATGAGACTATAGGTTGTAATAAGAGTACTCGTAGGAAGGTATACCCTTAGCTTTTATTTCTCTTATCCTTGAGCCATTGGTATATATATTGTCACACACACACACACACTTGGTATGATGTGTGTGTGTGTGTGGACACACACACACACACATATACACGTGTAAATTTGAGGATAATTTCGATATGACATCACGAGATGAGGATATGACATGTTAGAATGATTTGAGTCGATATGATCGGACATGATGTCCCGAGGCTATATTATGTGATATGAGATTGAAATGTCGTGATATGATATGATATCTTATATGGACATTGGGCGATATATATTTATAACATGCGATGACATGTGACTAGATGAGATAATAGAATATACGTGATCATAGATCCGTACCCTTGATTTATGATATCGTACGACGGATTATACCGTACGAGATATGATATACATAATGATTGACTCGCATTCTTGACTCGAGGATACCGTACGACGGATTATACCGTATGTGATATAATATACATGATGATTGACCCGCACTCTTGACTCGAGGATGCCGTACGACGGATTGTACATGTTCCCACCAAAATTTTGGCTCAAAACTTGCTCCATTATAAAATAATAAAAATAAAATAAAAATAAAAATAAAAATAAAGGGAAAGCTCCACATGCAAAGCATGTAGGGACTTGTTTCCCCCCAATAAGAGAGCGAGGCTCGGTTCAAAATTTGAACTGAGGTTGCGCCTCACGTGCAAAGCACGAGAGCGTCAGGAGCGCCAGCACCAAGTGTAAAACACTCTGAGGCAACGCCTCACGTGCAAAGCACGAGAGCGCCAGCGCCAAGAGTTAAAAAACTCTGAGGCAGCACCTCACGTGCATAGCACGAGAGCGCCAGCGCCAGAACTAAAAGTTCTCCACTCTTGGATCAAAGATCCAACGAAGATGATAAATCATCAATTTACAGAATTAAATTCTGTTAAGGAAATATTTCCTCAATCTTTCTAAACTAGAAAGACTGTGCTCTGTAAATCAGAGCACCGTTGGATCAAACATCCAATGGTGATTAAAAATCACCAAGATACAGAATTAAATTCTGATTGAGGAAATACTCCTCAAATCTTTCTAAACAAGAAAGATTGTGCTCTGTAAATCAGAGCACTGTTGAATCAATGATCCAGTGGTGATTAAAAATCACCTAGATACAGAATAAGCTCTGTGTGGGAAAATGTTTTCCCAATCTTGTTAAAAACAAGAAAAATGTCTTCTGTAAAACAGAAATCCTTGGATCAAAGATCCGATGGTGGATAGATTCCCCAAATCAATTAAAAGATCTCTCAATGAGAGATTTCCTCAACTAAGTAAACAAATTAGCCTTCACTATATAAAGGCCCCAAGACTTCAAGTCTTACAGAAAAAAAACCTCCCTATAAGTTTCAAATCAAAAGAAGAAACACAGAGGAACCTCCCCATAAGTTTCAAATTGAAAGAAGAAGTACAGAGGAACCCCCCCTAAACTCCAAACTTCAAAGACGAGAGCAATTTCTTCTCAAGGTAAATAAAAAAGTGAGATCACAGCATCTCCTCCATTTTAAGAGTTTAACTCTCATATTAGAAGAACTTAGTTCTTTTTCCAGATCTCAGATCTATAAGACAAAGTCTTTCACAAGTGAGAATATAATTCTTTGAGAATTGAATTGAACAGAACAGAAAACCCAGTGCCTAAGAGTTTAACTCTCACATCAGAAGAACTTAGTTCTTTTTCTAAATCTCAGATCTATAAGACAAAGTCTTTCACAAATGAGAATATAATTCTCTGAGAATTAAATTAAGCAAGACAGAAAATCCAGTGCTTAGCACTTAAAGTCTGGCGCTCAGCGCCTAGCGCTCTACGTGCTCCTCACGTGAGCGCTATTTTATAAGAAGTGCTTAGCACTTAAAGTCAGGCGCTCAGCGCCGAGCGCTCCACGTGCTCCTCACGAGGACGCTATTTTATAAGAAGCACTTAGCACTTAAAGTCTGGCGCTCAGCACCGAGCGCTCCACGTGCTCCTCACGTTGGCGCTATTTTATAAGAAGCGCTTAGCACTCCAAGTCTGGCACTCAGCACCGAGCGCTCCACGTGCTCCTCACGTGGGCGCTATTTTATAAAAGTGCTTAGCACTCAGTGGCTGGCGCTAAGCGCCAAGCGCTTCACGTGCTCTTCACGTGGGCGCTGATAAAATAAAGAGCGCTCTGCAAGAAGAGCCTAGCGCCATAAAGAGTGTTCAACACTCATAACAAAAAAAACACAAAATAAAAAGAAAGTGGGAAAATCAAAGCACAGTGTGAGTGTCAGTACTCACATATATGTTTAGCATTAGGTGCACAGAGAAAGGACCGTGTCTTAGTAAGTGTCTAACACTTTATTGAAATAGGAAATGACAGAGACTCTGTGGGCTGAGCCCAAGTTAGCCAAATCCCTAATCAACCGAGCCCATGTGCTCTTTATTTTTCCAAACTGGTCTTAGTCCTAAACAAGACCACCGATCTTTTGACAAATATCCATTGGTTCGAGGGTACATCTCTTCATACCTCTGATATATGTCGTTGTAATTCTTCAACGTCGTCAGAGAGATGGAGGGTCCCAATAACCAATAACTTTTGGTGCATCCCCAAACTGTTAAACCAAAACCCTACAGACTATAATGTCTTTAAAAAACAGACTATGATGTCTTTAAACACAGACTATGATGTCTTTAAACCCCACAGACTATGATATCTTTAAACACAGATTATGATGTCTTTAAACCCCACAGACTATGATGTCTTTAAACAACAGACTATGATGTCTTTAAATACAGACTATGATGTCTTTAAACAACAGACTATAATATCTTTAAACACATACTATGATGTCTTTAAACATAGACTATGATGTCCTTAAACCCAATGGACCGTAATGTCCCTAAACTAAAACGATTGAGCCCAAATTCTCTTTCGTTGGATCTAAACGATCCTAAAATCCTGTTGAGTAGATCTTAGTCTAAAATTAGACTAACGTATTCTTAACAAACATTTAAGTTGATCTTAATCTCAAACGAGGTTAATGAGCCTTAAATCAACCAAACCCAAATCTAAGAAAATACGGATTTGGACTAATCCCCGCCTTACAGGCGACAACATAAATTAGTCTCCGTATACAATCCACGGGCAACCTAAAACAAAACAAATACACACGACACGAAATGAACATCTGGAGCATGAGAAAGTGGTTATCGCTACGCGGTAGCGTAATTAACTGCAGGGGCTTGCGACTGCAGGGAAGAGCGTCCCCACAATCAAAAACCCTTCGTAAATGAAGGGGAATTTGACGAAGTCTGCTACATCGGCCGCATCTGTCTAAACTCCGATACATGGTGCGATAAATCAACTTGGTGTTTTCGGAGAGATGGACAGATAAAACCCAAATAGTATCTGCCCCCAAAATTCAGGCCAGACGTCTCAACGTCTCGGTCGCGTCTTTCGGCAGTAAACAATACCGTATATGATATGATATACCTGATGATTGATCCGCACTCTTGACTCGAGGATGCCGTACCATGGATTATATCGTACGTGATACCATGAGGCTGGATCACCGACTGATAGATGTATCGACTCAGAAAACTATTGTCTCCTAATCACTTACGTAGACATTATGAAATAATTAGAGGCATATCTATTTTCAAAACTAACGAATCGTTATGCATTTTTAAAAAGACAACTCCAAGGGACGATATGGATTTTCAAATGGTATCTTTTTCTCAAAACACCGTAGCCCCTATTTTTCTAAAAACAACGATTCGCACTATTTTAAAAACTATAACTGTATGGTTTATATGTAGCTATGTATTTTATACTGTTGAGTTTACTTTTTTACTTTTTCAACTATGCTCGTATTATTTTCTTTTTGCGTTTTACATACATGTTCTTTTCCTTATCTTATATGATCTCGTCTGCTAGGACACATGCACCATTCCCGATGATACGCATGTTGCACGTACACATATTCGCCGGCTCACACACTCATCATTGGTAATTGTCATACCACGTACACATTAGAAATAGTTACTTCATCGTATAATCTAACGACTTGTAGCTTTTTAGTATTTTTTAGTACTCTTTACCGCACATTCTAGTTTAGATATTGCATTTCTACCTAATTAGATGCCACGTTCATATATATACATACTGGTTATGCACTATAGATTGGTTCTGTGCCAGTACTCATTGTTTGGCTCATGTTTATGAGATTTCGGTTTTCATGAGATTTCTAGATTTGTGAAACCGTGGATACATTTTGAAAACTTATGATTGTTTTTTTATTTAAAAAATGCGGTTTTTTTTGACATGATGTGTGGTGTACACCATGAGTTTTCTCGGTTCTGAGCTATGTGTATACCCGATTCGAGGAGAGAGGAAATACCGTCTGTGGGTACATGGTGGACCCGGTACGGTACTCGATTCTCTTCCCATGGCTGAAAAATATGCAACTGGAACATCAAAAGTTTTAGTCAAGATAATTCGATACCACCGAACATTTACTCTCTTAAAAAGGTCATTTTTCTAGTCTGGAAGATCCATTGAAAACCTAACACAATCTAAAACAAAACCCTTTTCGATCTCACCATAAGTTGGTGATATACACAAGTTGACGTGATTTTACAGTCTAAAAATATGTTAAAATACTACTGCTGATTTTCATAATTTTACTAATTTTTACAATTGTTCTAAGGCAACCAACAAATAGAAACAATCGGATATTTCCGCTCCAAAAAATGAGGGTCTGATACCAATCCCGATCCCAAGGTTCTCGCTTATGCACTTGAAGTAGCGAGGGGATCAGCATCTCCGACGGCTAAGTGAATTGATTAATAAGAGGAGACTCATTCAACAACCTAAGATAATTGAGTCAGGATTGCGATAATTTCAAAAGTCTTGACTAATCAACAGAGAAGAAAGACTACGAGACATCCAAGTCTTTGGATGACCGAGAGCATGACAAAATGACCCTTCATTAATCATCAAGTGTATATATAAATAGCAAGTTTGTCAACTAAGTTGGTCCACACATCAAGAAGAAGAATCTAATAAGTTCCCTGGTTATCCTATTATGGTTGTTTTGCAATATGAAATCTTCTGTGTTCTGTTGGAGAATCAAATTTGAGAATTCAAAAACATATATATTCTGCAGCAATTCCGATCAACACTAAGCAGACAGGATTTAATTGCATAAATGAATAGCCTAAGGCAATCTAATCACTTTATACTACAAATTTGTCCAATTAGACATAAACTCTAATTAATTCTAAAATTATGGAGATATCCAAATTATTAAAATAGTTTACAGTGTTTACCTCGCTATATTGTGTCTTCGGTGAAGAAAGAACTGATGGCAAGCCATCACATTGGCACATTTCATCGAACATCTGTAATGTATCCAGACATCAGCAACAAGTGCATCCAAACATAAAGAAGACCATGTTTTGGTCAATGATTAGAGATAAAGAACACAGATATACACTCACCATTTCATTGTTCACAGGACATAAAATCTGTGATTTCGTCACTGTATCTGTAAAAGGAAGAAAGACGTAAGAAGAGGGAATATTTTAAGTGTGATGCCTATTAGTTTCGGTCATGGCATGAATAAGAAATCCTTATAATAGAAGAAATAAAAAGCTAATCCTAATATGAAACTTTACTTGGTTGATAACCGAAAGACCGCTTTCGTATTTTCATTCTCATGAGCAGGAGGCTCTGATACCAAGTCAATCCTAAATTGAACTTTTACTGGGTTAATAATTGATAGGCTAAATTGCAGCAAACCCTTCCAATCTATCCGATTAGCATGGAACCCGCCTCCATTAAAAATTTATACCTCTCATGCAAATTGAGAATCCAATCCTCCGACAAAGATATTACTGAATTCAATAGATCATGAGCTATCCACAAAATACCATCGACTTCGTTGATTGATTTCAACGAACATGGATTTGATTTCCTAAGAGAGATCACACCACCACAGCACATTTAAAACTGAATTCTATATGCTTGTATTTGTATATCTGGTGAACCTTTTGTGGCTGGAAGTGGATCCGACATGCAAATTTCGTTGATTACTTATAACGGAAGGGAAATTGTAGAAGTTACAAACAAATTTATCTGGGGAAAAAAAGAAACTTGCTAGATTCAAAATATCAAATCATCAACCCAGATAAACTGAAGCTTCAACTAAGTGAAAATGGACAGTCCAAATGCTCTTCATTGCTACAACAGATTAGAAATATTGTACAAATAGACTGGAAAAGGAAAACAGAAATATGACTTGTTCGCAAACCTAAATTGTAGGCAGTCTGAAGCTATGGATTAAGAACTAACTAAACCTGTATACATCACCCATTTTATAACAGCTGTAGTACTATACTCTGCAGGGATTCAGGGATAGGGCCCATAAGGGAAGTATTGGAAAGAAATATGTAATAGAGGTTGGGTGGGTTTCAAAGGTGTGGAGAGATGGTTCCTCCGAGCGAAAAGTCGTAAAGGTGGACGTGGATGGCAATGACTCATTGGTGGCGACGGCTGCAGTTCACACCAAATCAGTTGCAGAATGAGATATTGGTAGTCCGGTAAGTGACCAGAATGCCAGATGGATCGGCAACTTGAGCTCTGAAGGCTTATAGCGATTACAGATCGGTGAAAATTATTGTGTGGTATACAAGTGGCTAGCTGGGGATAAGTGGAGGCAAACACAAACTGAATGGTGAAGAAAACAAAGAATGGAAAATCCATTGATTGAAGTATGAGATCACTAGAGAGGGAAAGAGAGAAGAGGGAGAGCCTACTGCAAGAAGTTTGAGGGTTATTTTATAACCCAACGTGAGGTGCATGTCTACGGTTGTAACATTAATTGACCGACGGCTAATTGAAGAGAAGAACTCAAGTCAAATGACAGGCAAAGAATTTAGGAGGAAAAAATATCAAGGGTCTCGTTCTGATTCTAACCATAAGACACTTCCTCAGTAATGATGATTATAGAGCCAACTAGCCTCAAAGGATTAATCCAGTTTACCTCACTGTGTTGTGTCATTGGCGAAGAAGGAATTGATGGCAAACTATCGTATTGGCACATTTCATCGAACACCTGCAATGCATGGAAGAATCAACAACAAATGTTCATGAGATTATATTATAATCCATAAAGATCATGTTTTGATCAATGATGAGAGATGATGCCAAATTCATCGTACGTTTCCGATACTTTCTATTCTGTGATTTTCATGATAGTAGTTGCAAATGGAAGAATGGTAGTTTTGACCCATGGTATGCATTAGAGATCCTTTTAAGACACAGATCAGGCAAAAAAAAAATTTTGGTCTTTTTTGCAATCGGCTCCTTTCTTATTAGGCCGGATCCTAATATATTACGGCGCCAGAAACAATTTTGAAACTGGGAGGCTAAATTACGTGAAAGCCCTCACTTTGTCTCACATATCACAATGGGCTCCTTTGTTTCGTTTTTGGGAAATTTGGTTATTTCTTTATACAACCCCCAAACCTTTCATTCTCCTAATAAGAACCCCCCAAACTACAAGTTTTCAGATAAGACCCTCAAATCTTTTCTCTCATCTTAAAAGGATCCTCTATCACTTAAATAATGGTTAACCTAACTAGGATGTTAAATACGTAGTCTACCATCAACCCTTCCCCACTTCATATATTTGGTCCTCTTTTAGAAGAACAATCATTTATGAGACGACTCAAGAAAAGGATCATGAGGCCCATGATTGTTACTCTGCGGACTTTTAATAAGTATGCGGTTGAATGAGAATGGTATTGAAATTTGAAAAGAAGAGAAGAATGATGTTAATTGAGGATGGGAAAAAAAAGACGAATAAGATGATAGTAACTTCGTCTTCTTTTTTTCTCAACTTCCTACATTACATCACTTGGAGTTATATTGTGTACGTAATTATTTTCTTATATACCCATAATATCCTACCTTCACACATCAGTTCAGCTTAAAAGAAAAAAGAACCACAAAAACATCATGCCAATAAATAAATAAACAATCCAAAACCAAATAGATCCATGGATAAGATATTTTTGGAAAAAATTGTCAAAGATCATGTATGGATCAAAAGAATTTGAGGGTCCAAAGAGATGTGATGATGGAGATGGCGGATGAGACCGACATCGGGACTTAGATATGATGTCATTGATCTAGAAATTTTAGTTTTTCCTTTTAGAGTTACGGTGTTGGATTGAATTTATTTGATAGTTATAGGGTTTTTTTTAAATGCAAGAAAGGAGACATAAAAAATGATGGGTTAAGAGAATTTTGCAGGCTAGATGAAATCTTGGCCTTAGATCCAACCTTTTTTATTGTTTACATTTTGGTTTCTTTGTTTGTTTTTATATTTTTCTATCTTATGAGGGTGTATGAAACCTAACACTTGTATCATTTGCTGCAAATTATTTGCTGCCAGTTGCATATATATGGATGAATTTAACCAATACTGCATTAACCTAGCAAAATATTGTTAAATGTAGCAAATTAATTATGCCAGAACATACATTGATGTATAAAAATAAATAGACCGTATGCAAGAGAATACAAACCAACAGAGAACTTTTTTTTAACTGGCTCATATAAGCCTAACCCATATACACAATACACCCATGCACGTGACACACACGCATTCAGGAGACCCATAAATATGCCTCTCGCTTCTCTCATGGGAATCAAACCCTACACTCTCCAAGAAGGAAAGGTTCATACTATCTGAGCAATTTCTAATTGGTACGGAGGAGTCAAACAAAGGAATCAGGGCTTTTTGGCTAGTTCCTTGGACCCAAAGATCCAAGTCCTTAGCCTTTGAGTCCTAGGCCCTTGAACACATTCTCCATTTTCTAACCCTTTTTTTTGGGTAAATTGTCAAAAAAAACCCAGCATTTATTTCTATTGTCAAAAATCCCAACTTCGAAAAGTTTGTCAAAGACCAACTAAAAATGTTTTTAGTTGTCAAGAAACCCCTTACCAGTGATATCTAGTGGTGGCTTGCTGTTTCTACTTTCCTGCAATATCTAAGCAATTGTCAGCGATATATCTAAGTGGTTGCCTGTGATATCTAAACCATTTCCTGCGATAACTAAATAGTTTGTATCAATTAGTTAGATATATGTAACGTTTTAGAAATCGTTATGCGAATTTTTCCGTTTTAGGGCAAAATAGTCGGTATTTTCCGTTTTAACCCGATCTTGATCAAACTTCCGTATAGACTTGCCGGCACCTAGTTTAGCTAAAATAAAGTTAGTGCGCGAGATTTGAGGGTCAATGGGAGGTTTTGGTTCAAATAGAATTTTTCCCTAATTAAATATTATTTTAAGTGGTAAATTATGCACGTAAATTTGGGTAATTACTTCTAAATGAGGATCATTGGAAATCATCACTAGAATTAGTTGGAAGCTTCTCTTCAAAATATCTAGATATTTTGTGCAAAAGGTTTAATGTTTTTAAAAAGAAAATAAAAGAATGAAAAGGTGGCAATTTTAATTAATGAAACATTTATTGCTTTAAGCTAGAACTTTAATCATTTTTATTACACAAATATCACCCCCACCCCCACTTCAATGGCCGAGCTCCCCATTTCTGTCCCTTTCTTTTGTTTAGCTCAATTCTCCATTTTCTTGCTCACTAAATCCTTCAAAAATCCCAAAAATAACCCACAAATTCCTAAATAAAATTAAATCATCAATTTCCTTTCACTAAACTTGCTTAGTTCTTCATGAAAAAATTGATTATTTGGAGGCTAAAATTGATAGAATCTTGTGCTAGGATTTGTTCTTAAGAGATATAATTTCTTACCTTAATCCTTAATTAATATGTTTAAATCTTGAATTAGCTATTCAATTGGTTATCATAACTTTTAAACTCTTGATTAATTAATTATTCGTAATTTTTAAGAAATTCAAGTTAGGGTAAAACTTGATGAAGTGTTTAATGTTAATTTGTATTTAAGAAAACTTAACCTAGTAGAATATGATAATTGTTGTTAATTACTACTTTGCCTAATTAAGAAATTTTGCTTACTAAGTTTTTGCTAAAACTTAATTAGCAAGTTTTAAAAATATGGAAGTGGTTTGGATAGCTTAGTTAAGCTATTATAAGATATTTGAAATCGCTAGATATGTGTCAGCTTTGAACTTGTGCGAAATATTGCGATAAGTTGCTTACTAGATTTCAGGGTTTTTCCGACGTGGGTTCAATTGGTCGTTGCGAGATTATATCTATTATATTCCTCGTATTTGTTTGTGTTAGGTTTGCGCGATCGGGACGATCAGGATCTAGACTTGGTGTTTTGTAGTTTAGCGACCCTAGTTAGGGTTTTTTCCGAAGTCGTGCGAGTTTTGTGCGCTAGGTGCGCAGTGTATTTTTCTGGGCGTTATCCTTGCGTTTTATTGTCTTTTCGTCGATGTAGGAGATTTATCTTATGTGATGTGTTTGTGAAATTTTAGGATCGCAAGCGGGGACTTCGGGCGCTGCGAACAAGGGAAAGCAGGTGGTCGGATTTTCATAGCTCGAGACCATCGGTGAGTATATTTAATATCTACGGGGAATTCGCCCGTCTGGCGTTAAACGTCAGGGCTAAATATGATATGATATTAGCCGCATGTTTATATATTCATATAGAGATGATGCATGCATTTCATTGCATATAGCTATTTGTTGTGCCTGAACCTGTATCCATTGTGCACTGCACTATTATTGACAGTCCATATTGCACGAGCACCAATGATATGCTATACACATACTGTCGGTAATTACCATGATACGCACAACACAAATATGCATTGATATACCTTACTAGTGTTTAGCGGCATAGAGGCAGTTATTCTTGTGTGATAGCGCATATGACATATAGCATACTGGTATACCTACATGCATATACATATGTCATACTATACCTACATGCCTATACATATGCCATACTATACCTACATGCTCGTTGTTAGGTCCACGTTACCTGTCCCGGTACTTTCGGGGTTGCGGAAACGGTAAAACGAAAATTTTTCTTGACTAGGTAACATGGACCGTAAAAGCCGGATCTTGACTAAACTACACACTAGCAACTAACAAGAGAGTTATCTACTCGGTTAGGGGTTATACCTCAACTTGAACTCCTTCTTCTTGGACTATTTGTAGTGGTCGGATGGTGCTTTCCTTGTCGCCTTCTCTTGTCGAAGATGGATCCACCTGAGGGTTTCTACCTTGAGCTCTTTTCTCGAATTTTGAGAAAACTAAAGTCTCCGGCTTGCTGGACCTTCAACCTTAGGATGAGTAGAGAGTGGCTTTGGGTGTTTTATCTCCAAGGAGATGCTTCTCAACTCATAAGAATGTTTCTCCTTGAACTAGAGGAGGAGGAAGAAGAAAGGATGAGAGAGAATGGTTATCAAAGAATGGGATAGCTTTTTACAACCATAACAATATATGTGAATTAATCAAATTAATAATTTTAATCAAAATGAAAAAGTTGATGATTGGTTTGATGAGACTATTATCATTTCACATTAAATGGTTTTTGCAAACATCAAAGAGCTTCTTTGAAATGTAATGATGATGGTCAATGTTTCAACCGTGGTCAACAAGTCAACCAAGGTCAACAAGTCAACAACCCTAACCATGACACAATTTCATTTAATTAATATTATTAATTGATATTTCACATATTCATTGGGGTTTGGAAAAAGACAACTGTCAATTGTGCATACACACCCGTTCCGAAACCCTAATAAAAATCCTCTTCCTCCGCCTCAATCAACTGTGCATACACACCCGCATTCGTGTTCCGAGGAACACGAATACAACGAGATAAAACTAACCCCAAAACATGTACTAGGATCCGGCTCAAACCAGAGCCCGCTAGTAATGACTGCCCGGACACCAAACGTGCACAAGTGCGCGGATGTGAACAAACCCCGTCGCAAAACCATGCGACCTCTACTCTGTTTTGCCCAAAGGTGAATAACCCTCTGTGTGGGACTCTAAAGACTCGACACTACGCTGGCAGTGGGTTTAACCACAGACCGCAAGCGGCACTAGCTGTGCGTAACGGCCCCCAGGTAGATGTCGATAAGAAAACTGACGAGGTGAAACCCATCTGAACTCCTACTGAGCCTGTATGTGACAATCTCCGTACAGTCCGGTCTGTTCGTCTGAGAATATTGCATGGCGGGCCTAGAGGGGTGGTAAACGTCAGTCCCCTAATAGCGGTAAAAGTCGTGCCGGAGTGTAGCCCAGAACACCCTGAGATATCACTGGAAACCTACCAGTATATCTCGCTAGCCCTGGCCAGGGACTTTGTGTAATGGCTCTCCTAGACACAGCGCGATATCAACCCCCAATATCAAGAGAGACGAATCCTGTATAACCGTCACTACCTCCGAGTGTTTCGGGACTGCACCCAACTACTACCTGTTTGCACGACTCAGTAGAGCCGTGGTAGGGTAGTAATCAAATAACAGTGGGAACACACTCGAGGCGAAGTGACAGTGTCAAGTCAGCGGACTAAGCTGTACTCATGTCACCTGGGAACTGTTAACTGACGATAGGTATAATACCAACCAACAGTTCCCGACGAGTCATGTCCAGTGTACTCGTAACCTAACGAGCACCCGCATACTATCTCAAGTACGACGTACTGACGGCTGTGGGACAGACCGTCTCCCCTGCTGGGATGAGAAGCGCATACACTAGTCTACTCCGGAGCATCGATGCCCTGTCTCGATAGTCCTACAACTAGGGACCTGTATAAGGATGTGCTTGTGGATTACCCAGCCCCCACGAGTGTGATCGCCATCACGACGCCGATAATCAAGCAAAGATCCTAAGGGCTCTACTAATGTGTATAGGCAATATGTCAAAAGAAACACATGCACACATTAAAGCAGAAACAAACCAAGTAGCATACTACTATTTTGAGCAAGAATGTCAATACAAGGTGAATATCCCAAGCTTCCATTAAGTAATATACAAACTAGTATGATACAGTAATGGCCTCTAGGGCATATACACTAACAATCTCCTACTTGCACTAAGGCCATATACTGGCGTATCGAAGACCTATCATCTCAATCAGCCGCTCGAACTGAGTCTGGGGTAAGGCCTTCGTGAATGGATCCGCCGTGTTGTCTTTTGTGTCCACTCTCCGTACCTCGATCTCCTGGCGATCAATAATCTCCCTGATCAGGTGATACCGCCTTAAGATGTGTCTGGATTTCTGATGGGAGCTTGGTTCCTTCGCTAAAGCTATAGCCCCATTGTTATCGCAATACAAAGGTATTGGGTCAACAATGGATGGAACCACCTGAAGTTCACTAATGAACTTCTTCATCCAGACCGCCTCTTTTGCGGCATCCCTTGCAGCAATGTATTCAGCCTCCATCGTCGAGTCTGCGACGGTATCCTGTTTGGAACTCCTCCAACATACCGCCCCTCCGTTGAGGGTAAACACAAAACCCGAGACAGACTTGCTGTCATCTTTGTCACTCTGGAAGCTTGAATCGGTAAAGGACTCGACCCTGAGGTCTCCATTACCGTAAACCAGGAACATCTCCGTAGTCCTTCTCAGGTACTTGAGAATGTTCTTCACTGCCGTCCAGTGGTCTTCACCTGGGTCTGACTGATACCGGCTCACCACGCTCAGCGCGTAAGCTACATCTGGTCTTGTACATAGCATCGCATACATTATAGATCCTACCGCCGAAGCGTAGGGTATAGTGCTCATGCGAACCCTCTCCTCGTCAGTCTTAGGAGACATCTTCTTGGAGAGGGTAATTCCGTGCAATGCTGGTATGTTACCGCGTTTGGAATCCTCCATACTAAATCTTTTTAGTACGGTCTCTATGTACCTGAACTGCGAAAGTCCCAGTAGTCTCTTGGATCTATCTATGTAGATCTTGATCCCCAGAATGTACGAGACATCACCCAGGTCCTTCATGGAGAACCGTTGTGACAAAAATAGCTTGACCGATTGTAGCATAGGAATGTCATTTCCTATCAAAAGAATGTCGTTCACGTACAAGACTAGGAATATGATAGTTCGTCCTACAATCTTCTTATAGACACAAGGTTCATCTTCGTTCTTGATGAAATCAAATTCCTTGATTGCCTCATCAAAACAGATGTTCCAGCTCCGTGATGCCGGCTTTAATCCATAAATGGATTTAAGCAACTTGCACACCTTCCCGCTGCTCCCACTGTCTACGAAACCTTCTGGCTGATCCATGTAAATGCACTCTTCCAAACAGCCGTTTAGAAAAGCCGTTTTAACGTCCATCTGTCAGATTTCATAGTCATGGAAGGCAGCAATGGCAAGTAGGATCCTAATGGATTTGAGCATAGCCACCGGAGAAAAAGTTTCGTCATAGTCCAAACCAGGTCTTTGACGAAAACCTTTTGCAACGAGTCTAACCTTATAGGTTTCCACCTGCTCATCTACACCAAGTTTCCTTTTGTAGATCCATTTGCATCCAACGGGTTTTACCCCAAGTGGAGCAATATCCAAGGTCCACACTTTATTGGTCTACATGGACTCCATTTCGGATTGCATTGCTTCCAGCCACTTATCAGAGTCCTTACTGATAATGGCATGCCTGAAACTGGTAGGGTCATCTTCTTCCAAGATGCAATCCTCTCGATCCCCGTCTAAGAGAAAACCGTAGTATCTCTCGGGCGGATGAGAAATCCTACCAGATCTGCGGAGTGGCTGAGGTTCGTCTGGGGTTATTGAATCCAGTGGTTCCTCCAAATTTTTAGTTACATTTTGTGGTCGCTGAATTTCTTCCAGTTCTACCGAACTCCCACTAGTTTCTTTTGCAAGAAACTCCCTTTCTAAAAAGGTAGCGTGGCGAGATACAAACACCTTCTGTTCCTCAGTGTGGTAGAACCGATATCCTAGTGAGTCTTTAGGATATCCCACAAATTTACACAGAACTGACCGTGCCTCTAGCTTGTCCGGTTTCTGTGTTTTCACATAGGCCGGACAACCCCATATCTTAAATCGCTTAAGATACGGATTTCTTCCACTCCATATTTCATATGGAGTCTTAGGCACTGATTTGGATGGAACGTAATTCAGTAGGTATGTCGTTGTCTGAAGCGCATGTCCCCAAAATGAAAGAGGCAACTCAGCACTACTCATCATGGAGCGAACCATATCTAATAGGGTACGATTCCTCCGTTCCGATACACCGTTGTGCTGTGGTGTATAAGGAGGAGTAAGCTGAGAGAGAATACCATTCTCTTTTAAGTAATCTAGGAATTCCGTGCTTAAGTACTCCCCTCCTCTATCAGACCGGAGGATCTTGATACTTTTACCAGTCTGGTTCTCTACTTCGTTTCTGAATTCCTTGAATTTCTCAAAAGCTTCAGATTTGTGTTTCATAAGATACACATATCCGAATCTAGAAAGATCGTCAGTGAATGTGATGAAGTACGAGAACCCACCCCTTGCATGTATAGACATTGGACCACATACATCACTGTGTATGAGTCCCAAAAGCTCTGCTGCCCTTTCTCCATGTCCGGTGAACGGAGATTTGGTCATCTTCCCTTTGAGACAAGACTGACAAGTTTCATAAGATGAAAACTTGAACGCATTCAAGAGTCCATCTTTATGTAACTTACTTAGTCTTTTCTCTCGGATATGACCAAGTCTACAATGCCACAAGTAGGATTCATTCGTATCTGAATTCTTCCTCTTGCGTGTGTTTTGTATATTGAGAACTATATTCTGATTTAGAACGTAGATACCATTACACAGTGTACCTTCTGCAACCATTACCTTATGAAGGTAGATTTTCATGATATTTTTATCAAGAACAAAATTATATCCATCTTTATCGAGTAAACAAACTGATATGATGTTGCAAACCATGGAAGGTACATAGTAGCAGTCGTTCAAAATCATAGTATTGCCATTTGGCAATACTAGGTGATATTCACCGACGGCTGCAGCATAAACTTGTGCTACGTTCGCTACTCTGAGCGACATATCATCAGGTACAATTTTCCTACTTTTCTCAGTCCTTGCAATAAATTACAGATATGAGATCCTGATCCGGTATCAAGTACCCAGGAGGTAGGGCTGACCGTAAAGCAGTTCTCAATTACAAGAACACCTGAAGTAGATGCAAAACCATACTTCTTCTTCAACTGGGTATCCTTGGAATCCATATAAACCTCTTTCCCTTACTCATACTTATGACTGTTGTCGTAAGTTAGAGCCGAACCAACATTCTCCAGCCCCGAATAAGAATTCGGATCGGTCAAGCGATACATTTTATTATCTTGATTAGGGCGTGAAATGGTTGCTACCTGGAGAGAGAGAAAAGAAACACTTAGCGTGCGCTCATGCAAGATTACATTGGTTTATTAATTTATCTAATCAGGATGGCTCCCACTGTTTCCTCAAATTCTTCTTCAAATCCTAAAAGAAGAACTAGTCAGGATTAATCGTACGTCACAATACTTGCTTAACCTTTCAGCCAAGCTGGTGTTGGTACTTCGAGGGAGGTTTTCCAACGCTTTTGCGAAGTTCCTTAATTAAATAACCTCTTTTCCCTACAGGCGTAGCCCCGCTAATACCGTTCTAGACACCTACTTGGTTTATAGCATTGATTGTTAAGAGAAATAATCTCCCGAGAGTAATCCAACTCATCAGTGGGATCGGGATCCAACTATCATTGTGTGATGACCTAGATGGAATCCACTCTAGTCACCACACTCCAGAAGGTATGCTAAATCTGTAAGTTTCAGTTCCTTTAGAAACTCCCGATGTGGATTTTTGCCCCTAGGACCCAAGTGACCTTGACGGAGTCAACAAATCAAAGAGTCCTAGTCAAGTTCAACCCGTCATTATCTGGATTGCTTTAAACCCACTCGCATAACCCTTGACGGAGTCAACAAGGTTATACGACTGTCCTAACCAATCCCATATACTGCTACAAATAAGCAGCACTCGGCTACCGTACACTACGCTTTGACGGAATCAATAAATGCAGCACGAATACTAAGTGTTACTTTTAAGAAATGACGGAGGGCTACTGTTCCCACCAAAAATTTCTGCGCAAAAGAGTCCAAGGTATCAAATGGCAGCGATACGCTTAAGGAAATTCGAACCAGTATCTTCCGGGCTGTTTTTTGACAAACTCCCGAATGAGAAATGGATAAATTCTATTTGTATCGAAAGCGTCTCGATAAAACCTTCGATTTGATATATTATGGGCCTCATAATTCATCCGGGATCAAAAGTTATGAGCAAATGTCTATGCACATGTGATTTAAGGAAGAAGATGCGAACCAGTATTTTCCGAGCTGTATTTTGACAAACTCCGGAACGAAAAACAGCTAAATTCTGATGATATTGAAAGCATCTCGAAAAGACCTTCGATTTGATATATTATGGGCCTCATAATTCATCCGAGATCAAAAGTTATGAGCAAATGTGTTATACACGTGTAATCTAAAGTAATGCTCTACTACATGGGGAATGCATTTTTTAGTCCCACATCGGGAAAAGGAGAGCTGGCTTCTCTACCACTCCCATATAAATAAGAGGGGATACCTCTTAGAAAGGGTAGAGTTAAATCCTCAAAGGAGCTTAGTTCTCCAAAGGAGCTTAGTTCTCCAAGATAGGAGCATGCTCCTCGCCATGTGCGCTACGTGCAACGCACGTGTGCCTGCCATGCGGCACTACGTGCAACGCACGTGCGCACCACATGAGAATATTTAATAATATTAAAAGGAGCTTGTTCTCCATATATAGAAGCTTTGCTTCTCCTCATAATGCGCATGTGCGCCACGTGCAACGCACGTATGCCCGCCATGCGGCACCACGTGCAACGCACGTGCGCATAACAGATAGTGCCTTGCACTTGCTATGAACCTCTGGTTCTCAGATAAATAAATAAATAAAAATAGTGCCTTGCACTTGCTATGAACCTCTGGTTCTCAGATAAATAAATAAATAAAAATAGTGCCTTGCACTTGCTATGAACCTCTGGTTCTCTGAGACAGAAAGAAAGAAAAGATTTTCTTTTCTCTTCTTTGATCTAAATTTAGATCATTAAAAAGTGCTCTGCACTCATTTTCTTGAATCCAAAAGATTCTTGGTGCTTTGCACTATTTGAAGGGCCAGGCCCAAATCAAAATGACCTGACAGGCCAAAATAAATTGCAAGGCAATAAATGGGCAGAGCCCAAATAAATTGATGCTTTGCATCCTTTATATAAGGGCAGAGCCCAAATAAAATTGATACCTTGCATCATTCCTAAAATGGTAGAGCCCAAAACAAATTGATACTCTGCATCCTTTCTGGGCAAGGCCCAAATAAAAATAAATAAAAAAAGAAATGCAATGCAAAAGCAAATAAAATGTTGAACATTTCAACTGGACTTAGCCCAATTTTGGCCATAAGTCCTTAAATTAAATTGACTGAGCAAAATGGCTCTCCTAAATCAATCTACATCCGGTTCGAGGGTACATCTCCGAACTCCTTTGACATCCGTCGTTGTAATTCCTCAACGACGTCAAAGAGGTGACGGGTCCCAACGACCACACATCGATATGGACTGCGGGGTCCTTAAACTCGTGGACCGAGATGTCCCTAAACTAATATTGGACCGAGACGTCCTTAAACTAATATCGGACCGAAACGTCCTTAAACTAATATCGGACCGAGACGTCCTTAAACTAATGTTGGACCGAGACGTCCTTAAACTAATATCGGACCGAGATGTCCTTAAACTAATATTGGACCGAGACGTCCTTAAACTAATGATGGACCACTACGTCCCTAAACTGGCATCGGACCGAAATGTCCCTAAACTAATGACGGACCACCACGTCCCTAAACTGGCGATGGACCGAAATGTCCTTAAACTAATAATGGACCACTACGTCCCTAAACTGGCATCGGACCGAAACGTCCCTAAACTAATAATGGACCACTACGTCCTTAAACTGGTATCGGACCGAGACGTCCCTAAACTAATAAGGGACCACTACGTCCCTAAACTGGAACAATAGAGCCAATTGCTCTTTTGCCGGATCTAAACGATCCCGTTTAAGTTGATCTTAGCCCCAAATACGGCTAACGTATCCTTAAGCACTTAAATGGACTATAAAACCCTCAATCAGCTTTGGTTCAAGGGTACATCTCTGAGCTCCTCTGACACCTATCGTTGTAATCCTTCAACGATGTTAGAGAGGTGATGAGTCCCGATGGCCATAAATTAAATGAATCACCACGTCAGGTTGATCTTAGTCCAAAGCAAGACTAACGTATCCTTGACGAATGTTTAAGTTGATCTTAGTCGCAACGCGACTAATGCATCCTTAAACTAAAAACACCAAACCCAAATCTAAGTAAATACGGATTTGGACTAATCCACGCCCTACGGGCGACGGCATTACTCAGTCTCCGTATACAATCCACGGGCAGCCACAAACAAAACAAACACACACGACACGAAGTGAAATTCTGGAGAAGGAGAAAGTTGTTACCGCAAAGCGGTAGCGTAATTAACTGCAGGGGCTTGCGCCTGCAGGGAAGAGCGTCCCCACAATCAAAAACCCCTCAAGCGAGGGGGAATCTGACAAAGTCTGCTACATCGGCCGCATCCGTCTAAACCTTCGATACACGGTGCCATAAATCAACTTGGCATCTTCGAAGAGGTGGACGGATAAAAACCAAATAACATCTGCCCCGAACCTCAGGCACGTGACGTCCTAACGTCGCAGGCCGCCGTTCGGAGGGGAACAGCTACGGCTGGGTTTTTGGCGAAAACCCCGTTAACGTAATGAACTTGATATCGTTGAAGGAACCTGATAACCTTTTTGAAAATATAGTGGCGAAAACTTTTGCTAAAGAAGTCACTCCCTGTGAAGGGATCTCGGCTCTTTCCTCGTCGAATGAGGTGCAGGATATTCCAAACTGAATACCTCGATGCAAAGCAAGAATAATCGACTATAGTGAAGTTATTACCCTGACGCAAACTTTTGTCCAAGGGGTCACTCCCGATGAAGGGATCTCGGACTTGCCTGGTCGACTGAGGTACTGGGCATTCATAACCGAATACCTCTGTGCAAAACAAAAGTGAACGTCCTTGCAATAACAGCTTCTTGAAAATTGTTCCAACAACGTCTTTTAGGTTTATTTTCTTGCATTAATTTAATGCGTCCCATCAATTAATCCTACCATTGCAGAAAACAACAAAAATATGACGTACGCTTATGCCATCCGCATTCGCCACGGGGTCCCGTCATCACCCGTTAGGTTACTTAACTAACGACAGAGCGGGGGCTGGACTAGCACGGATGCAAAACATAAGCAATGCCTAAATAGATATCATATATAGATATATAAATCCATTCGTCAGATGCAATGATATCCATTCCAGATCACAGATGAATACTTTAGATATACTAGAAATCTGCATTTCGTTCAAGCCTGCAACGAAAGACAGATTACACGGTCGTGATGAATAGCCAAACCCCACCCTAGACCCCTACGGGTACGGCAAACTACCCGCCAAGTACCCGAAGTGAAGCAACCTCCCTCAACACCGTGAGTAGGCCACTCGGCACTTCGAGATACCCGGTAGTTTGTGCATCCCTCCTTGGGTCTATCCTAGGAGCAAAAACAGTAAAAAGAAATTATACAATGACGGCTACAACCCCGACCCGGTTGTGCGGTCATACAAATAATATTACATCAATTTACATATTACAAGAATTGAAAGAATAAGAAAACTCTCATCTCACAACCCCCGGCTATTCATCTGCGACAATCCAACGAATTCATATACACAAACCATCAACATTACAGATCACAGATATGTATAACCCCCACTAATCGACGCATAGCGATTAGCAGACGTTCAATACATATATCACATCACAGATATAAAACCCGTTAGCTTAAGTCTTTAAAAATTTGATCAAAATACGGATTTTTAAGCCCCAAAAACAAATTTTGCTTTCTGGAAAATCTGGGTAGAAAAATCATGTTCCAAAAATCCCAAAATACCCCTGTAAGAACACTGCAGGAAAATGGAGCCACAACCGAGTTAACTCGGCCGCGGATTCGCGGCAGGAGCAAGCTCATGCCGCGATTCCGTGGCTCTTTAACCGAGTTAGTGCATCAATTTTCTCCAGTGTTCTACAAAAAGCCTGAGCAGATTTTTAGTGTAAGATTTATTAATTTTTGAACAGATCTAAAAATCGGCAGAAACTTGAATTTTCCGGGGTGTTTTGCGGTTTTTTGTCCGGTCGAAATTCTAGACACTTTGCTAACATGCTAGGGTGTGTTTAGTTAGGCTCTGATACCACTGTTAGGTCCACGTTACCTGTCCCGGTACTTTCGGGGTTGCGGAAACGGTAAAACGAAAATTTTTCTTGACTAGGTAACATGGACCGTAAAAGCCGGATCTTGACTAAACTACACACTAGCAACTAACAAGAGAGTTATCTACTCGGTTAGGGGTTATACCTCAACTTGAACTCCTTCTTCTTGGACTCTTTGTAGTGGTCGGATGGTGCTTTCCTCGTCGCCTTCTCTTGTCGAAGATGGATCCACCTGAGGGTTTCTACCTTGAGCTCTTTTCTCGAACTTTGAGAAAACTAAAGTCTCCGGCTTGCTGGACCTTCAACCTTAGGATGAGTAGAGAGTGGCTTTGGGTGTTTTATTTCCAAGGAGATGCTTCTCAACTCATGAGAATGTTTCTCCTTGAACTAGAGGAGGAGGAAGAAGAAAGGATGAGAGAGAATGGTTATGAGAGAATGAGATAGCTTTTTACAACCATAACAATATATGTGAATTAATCAAATTAATAATTTTAATCAAAATGAAAAAGTTGATGGTTGGTTTGATGAGACCATTATCATTTCAGATTAAATGGTTTTTGCAAACATCAAAGAGCATCTTTGAAATGTAATGATGATGGTCAATGTTTCAACCATGGTCAACAAGTCAATCAAGGTCAACAAGTCAAAAACTCTAACCATGATACAATTTCATTTAATTAATATTATTAATTGATATTCCACATATTCATTAAGGTTTGGAAAAAGACAACTGTCAATTGTGCATACACACCCGTTCCGAAACCCTAATGAAAATCCTCTTCCTCCGCCTCAATCAACTGTGCATACACACCCGCATTCGTGTTCCAAGGAACACGAATACAACGAGATAAAACTAACCCCAAAACATGTACTAGGATCCGGCTCAAACCAGAGCCCGCTAGTAATGACTGCCCGGACACCAAACGTGCACAAGTGCGCGGATGTGAAAGAACCCCGTCGCAAAACCATGCAACCTCTACTCTGTTTTGCCCAAAGGCGAATAATCCTCTGTGTGGGACTCTAAAGACTCGACACTACGCTGGCAGTGGGTTTAACCACAGACCGCAAGCGGCACTAGCTGTGCGTAACGGCCCCCAGGTAGATATCAATAAGAAGACTGACGAGGTGAAACCCATCTGAACTCCTACTGAGCCTGTATGTGACAATCTCCGTACAGTCCGGTCTGTTCGTCTGAGAATATCACATGGTGGGCCTAGGAGGGTGGTAAACGTCAGTCCCCTAATAGCGGTACAAGTCGTGCCGGAGTGTAGCCCAGAACACCCTGAGATATCACTGGAAACCTATCAGTATATCTCGCTAGCCCTGGCCAGGGACTTTGTGTAATGGCTCTCCTAGACACAGCGCGATATCAACCCCCAATACCGGGAGAGACGAATCATGTCTAACCGTCACTGCCTCCGAGTGTTTCGGGACTGCACCCAACTACTACCTGTTTGCACGACTTAGTAGAGCCGTGGTAGGGTAATAATCAAAGAACAGTGGGAACACACTCGAGGCGAAGTGACAGTATCAAGTCAGCGGACTAAACTGTACTCATGTTATCTGGGAACTGTTAACTGATGATAGGTATAATACCAACCAACAGTTCCTGACGAGTCCTGTCCAGTGTACTCGTAACCTAACGAGCACCCGCATACTATCTCAAGTACGACATACTGACGGCTGTGGGACAGACCGTCTCCCCTGCTGGGATGAGAAGCGCATACGCTAGTCTACTCCGGAGTATCGATGTCCTGTTTCGATAGTCCTACGACTAGGGACCTGTATAAGGATGTGCTTGTGGATTACCCAGCCCCCACGAGTGTGATCGCCATCACGACGCCGGTAATCAAGCAAAGATCCTAAGGGCTCTACTAATGTGTATAGGCGATATGTCAAAAGAAACACATGCACACATTAAAGCAGAAACAAACCAAGTAGCATACTACTATTTTGAGCAAGAATGTCAATACAAGGTGAATATCCCAAGCTTCCATTTAGTAATATACAAACTAGTATGATACAGTAATGGCCTCTAGGGCATATACACTAACACTCGCACATATACTTTGCTATTGTTACATGATCAGCTTTTTATAACATATATATCGGTGGAATGGGACGCTGTATATATATGTATTTTGTATTTGGATTTTGGGAACCGCGAGATATATTTAATGACTTGATGCATTTAAATAGCGGACTCTTCTCGTGATATGCTCATATTGATGTTTTATGTTGCATATGTTATTTTACATGGATTTACGCATTTTAGATATGTTTCCATGCGATTTGGGGAATTTCAAGTGTCGATATTAGGCATTTATATTCCGAGAGATATATAGATTTTGGAGACCGATACGTGGAACACAAGTGTCGAGGTGGGATACTTGGGTTTTGGGGAACGTATGGATATCAGAAAGACCGATACGTGGAACACAAGTGTCGAAATGGGATACTTGGGTTTCGAGGAACGTATGGATACGAGTATTTATGTGTCGATATTAGGCACTAGTTTTCATGATATTTTAGAGTGTCGATATTTAACACTCAGGTTCCATGAGACTTACAGGATTTGAGGGCCGATCAAAGGGCCGATCTGAGTATTTTGGGATTTGGGGTGTTGTTGATTTACACCGGGTTTTTCCATGCTTATGATTTGTGCATGAGATTATTATTTTTCCCGCACTCAGTATTTAGTTGATATGCATCTGATTCATGTAGATATAGTACCCTAGTGGTGTATCTAGATCATGATAGTTGCATATTCATATTTCAATACTCATGCTACTAGCTTACATGTTATTGATCATTGATGTTAGTGCATACTTGCGATTTCAGTATGATGTTATTTACTATTCACGAGTTGGCAACTCACCCCCGTTGTGCCAAAGTATGTTGCAGGGCTTACACTCAGAGTAGTCACGGCAGGGCGTCTCATCATCTCTACTTTTACGGATAACACTACGGTTGGCTGTGAGGCCTTTGCTTTTAGGTGGGTTGCGGTTATCCATTTGTACATTGTATATTTTTTTGTTGGATCTGGTATTCTCTATCTACCACTTCTTGTATTTGACTTAGAGACGAGTTGTGAAGATTCGGTGTTGTATTATTATTTTGGTGACTTTGGGTGTCGTGCTCGTAGGAACCGGTTTTGTTGAAAAGTTTTACTTCTTTATGCAGTTTTTCATTTATATTTCTTCGCTTCGGCGTCGTATATTTGTTTGTGGTGGTTGTCTCCGCCGTTGGGCGTGATTTGCTCCCGTTTGGGATACTTTATATTTATCTATGTTGTACCCGTTTTAGGGGCTAGAGGAGGTGCTGCCGAAATTTTCAAGAAAGAAAACTAAAGCTAATGATTTTTACTTAAGATCTTCTGAATGTTTTAAATTATGTTTTTCTCCGTTTATTCCTTTTGGGGTGGTTTAGATTTCTGGGTTTCGGCTTACTTAAGTTGCGTACGCCTGTAGACGTTACGTAGTTTAAGTGCCGGTTACAGACCAAATTTTGGGTCGTGACAATATAGCAGGCTATTGTGTAAATACCATAAGAAAAATTCTAAGGGGTTTTAACTACCGTTTTAAGACAAAAGGGTTTTTGACAGTGGAAAAAAAATGCTTGGATTTTTTGACAATTTGCCTTTTTTAAAAGGTAAATTGAAAAAAAAAAAAACCATCACTTTTTTCTGTTGTCAGAGAACCCGGCCTCGAAAAGTTTGTCAAAACCACATAAAAAGGTTTTTATATGTCAAGAAACCCCTTATCTGTGATATCTAATAGTTATCCGCTGTATCTAGCTTCCTGCAATATCCAAGAAGTTGCCAGAAATATCTAAGCAGTTAGTTGTGATATCTAAACCATTTTCTGCGATATCTAAATAGTTTATATGAATTGGTTAGATATAACATGGTAATAGCAGTGCAGTAAAAATTTCTAGTGAATTTTTAGGCCAGGATTTTTGACAGCCGCAAAAAGTATTTGGTTTTTTTTTTGTTTTGACTAGTTACTATCTCTTTTTTTTCTTCTCTTCATTCTCTCTTCTCAATATACCTGGACCTCGCCGATCTCGAGCCCTTGAGAACCGCAAACCCCCAAAAAATTACGGTTTTCTTACAATCTTGGGAAGCCTACCCAATTTCTTCCATCTCTTCTTCTTCTTCTCCTCTTTACCGATCTCCCCCAAAATCCTATTACCTATCCACAAATCCAATGCTTTTGTACGAGGCCAGGTTTGTGCCGCCATATCCGCTTCATCTCTCTATATTACAAAATCAGTTTTGAGTCTAATCATGGGAATTTTATTCACCCCCAATTTTCTTCTTGTTTTTAACTAATGGCTGAAAATTTTTAAGGTTTTTTTTTGAAATAGTACGATTTTAATTTTAAATTATTAAAATAAGGCATTTTGAATTAAAATTGTAAAAGTAGGACGGTTTGGTGGCCCCACCCCACACCCCAGTGCAGGGGGCGGGTTCTAGGAACCCACCCCTATATAAATATATAAAATTTAAATAAAAATCGAATTAAAAACGGGAAAATTGAAAAAAAATTTGAATAAAATAATAAAATTTTATTATATCAATATTTTGTACAAAATGAATCCGTCAAATTTACAATACAAAAAAATCCTATCTGATTTCTATCTCAACGGTCAAATTTATAATATCAAAATGAATCCGTCAAATTTACAATACAAAAAAATCCTATCTGTTTGTAAAATGTAAATTTTATCTCGACGGTCAAATTTATAATAACAAAATGAATCCGTCAAATTTATAATACAAAAAAATCTTCCGGTGCACTTGTCACGATCTCGAAGGTCCCGTCCCTGATGACTGTCCTGGACATCTGGTCCTGTAATGGCCTGATTGTTTGCATAGGCTATATCTGGCGTGCCTTTGCTGAGGATCAACATCCATTGTCATTCGATCTTGACGCACCTTAGGTCTTCCGGGCACTATATTTTTTTCCGGCGGTAATACAGTCGGTGTTTGTCTGTTCCCAGTAAAATAGTGCCAACAGTGATTGTCCGGTATAGGATGAAATTTTGGATCGTATGCGCCTTGGTAATTGGAAACTGTATAGTAATGGGATGCAAAATTGTAATGTGAGTTATGCATGCTGCTCGCAGCAGCAATTGCGTGGGCACAAGGTAAATGTTGTTGCTGGAAAACACTGCATGTACACGAAAAGAGCCATTCATCTCTAAAGTTCACGGTATATTGATTCCCATTACTCCCCGTTACTTGAAACTCCGCCGTGTCAAACCTTTCGGATCTGTAGTATTGTGCTCTGCGCTCTCTTTTCCGGAATATATCTTCGTAATACGCGGTGAGCAGGGTCTCCATCGCCAATGACTTTTCTCTTCTTTGCACAAAGTAAGTATTCATCCGAAAAAAGGTTCGAACAATCAACCCCTGTATCGGTAAGCCTCTAACACCTTTAAGGACCCCGTTGAAGCTTTCAGATATATTAGTGGTCATTAGTAGATATCTGCACCCATTATCATGTGCTTGTGACCACATGCGTACTGGATACTCATCTAACCACGCTTTCGCGGTTTGACCCATCTCCCCAGTTTTCGCCATGTACATGTCATGAACATTAGGGTCAGGCGTTTCACCGGCTTTGTACATAAACTTATATAGATCCGAATTTTTAAATTTTCTATCAAAATTTTGCCTGAAGTGCCGTAGGCAAAATCTATGTGGGGTCGTCGGCAATACAGATCTCATTGCAGCTAGTATTCCTAGATGTCTATCAGATATGATACATAAATCTGTTTTATCAATAACAGATGGGATATTTTTGAGTTGACGGAAAAACCATGACCAGGATGATGTATTTTCACCACCGACAATAGAAAATCCCAATGGAAATATACCGTTATTAGCATCAACACCTGTAGCAATTAACATGCAGCTTCTGTACTTACCGTATAGATACGTCCCATCAACGCACAATACCGGCCGACAGTGTGTGAAACCAGCCGCACATGGACCAAAACACCAGAAAATTCTTTGAAACCTGACAGAGCCATCGACATCTGTTTCTGTGGTTTTTAACTGATATACGGTCTCCGGATTTGATACTTTCATGGCTTCCATAAAAGGGACTAGTGAGTTGTACGAGCTTTCACAGTCCCCGAATATCTTGCATAAAACCTTTCTACTAGCATCCCATGTCTTCACATACGAAATCTGAATTTTGTGCTCTCCGCTAACGTAGAGCCGTATCTCTCAGGGAGTCATCGCCACATCTGTACGGATTAATGGCATGATTAGTGAGCAAATGTAAGATGAAGTGCAATTCCGGTGATCTTGTAACATAATAGAATTGATGTAAATATGTTCTTGGTTGTATTTCGTGACCTTCCAAGCTTTGGCTCTTTTGGAACAACATGCATGCAATCTCCACTTACATTCAGGAGCTTTCGTACATACCACGGTATAATACGTCTTATTTGACTCTTCGGTTTTAAATGTAACGTTTTGCTGAATAGCCCACGACTTCAGCTTACAAATAAGATCTTTTTTTTCCTGAAACAAATCCCCGACACTGACGCAATCTTTGCTTGCTGCCGTCGCTTCCAAATAGGGTGTTGTATTTACTTCTGCCATGGCTAAGTCTACTCAACTCTCATCTTCCAGCGGATCGAGGCCGGGATGTTCTAGTTCGACAAAATCATTATTCGCAACCATACCATCAAACAATGCTACCTCATTCAATCCAGCGGCATATTCCACGCTATCCTCCCCTTGATGACCTTCACCGATTTCATCATCATCGCTGCCATACATATCAATGTCACCCGTAGCAACATAAGGCTCGGATGCAATATATGATGGTTATGGTCGGTGTAATGTGGATGGTTCAGGGTGAGAAGACCGGAAAGATGTGCACGGACATGCTTGGAATACGCTACTTGGATCGTGTTGGAATGATGCGGAGTGTTCCCCTCCGAACGGCGGCGCGACGTTGGCGTCCGCGCCTGGGATTCGGGGCAGATGCTAATTGGTGCTATCCGTCCACCTCTCCGAAGATGCCAGGTTGTTCATGGCACCGTGCATCGGAGGTTTAGACGGATGCGTCCGATGTAGCAGACTTCGTCAGATTCCCCCTCGTTTGAGGGGTTTTTGATTGTGGGGACGCTCTTCCCTGCAGGCGCAAGCCCCTGCAGTTAATTACGCTACCGCATTGCGGTAACAACTTTCTCCTTCTCCAGATGGTCACTTCGTGTCGTGTGTGTTTATTTTATGTTTAATTGCCCGTGGATTGTTTACGGAGACTGAGTTATGTCGTCGTCCGTAGGGCGTGGACTAGTCCAAATCCGTATTTATCTTAGATTTGGGTTTGGGGGTTTGGTTTGAGGATACGCCAGCCATACTTGAGGCTAAGATCAACTCAAACGTTTGTTAAGGATACGTTAGTCTAATGTTAAGACTAAGATCAACTTAACGGGATCGTTTAGATCCGACAAAGGAGTGTTTTAGGCTCCATTGTTCCAGTTTAGGGACGTAGTGGTCCATCGTATATGTGGCCGTCGGGACCCATCACCTCTCTGACGACGTTGAAGGATTACAACGACGGATGTCAGAGGAGTTCAGAGATGTACCCTCGAGCCAGAGTTAATTTGGAGGATTCATAGTCCAGTCTGTTTGAAGGTTTAAGGATACGTCAGCCCCCTCTGAGGCTAAGATCAACTTAAACGGGATCGTTTAGATCCGACAAAAGAGCACGCGGGGGCTCTATTGTTCTAGTTTAAGGACGTTGCGGTCCGCGGGTAGTTTAAGGACGTTGCGGTCCACGGGTAGTTTAAGGACATTGCGGTCCATGGGTAGTTTAAGGACATTGCGGTCCATTGTTAGTTTTAAGACATCTCGGTCAAGGTTAAGGACGTCATAGTCCACAGGTTTAAGGACTCCACAGTCCGGTATGTGCTCTGGATGCTTCACATGGGTTCACTGCCATGCTAGGCGAGGACCAGGCTCCGCTCTGGATGCTTCACATGGGTTCATTGCCGTGCTTTGCGAGGACCAGGATCCGCTCTGGACGTTTTCCACGGGGTCAAAGAGTGACATTATCCGCGTTCCACGTAACCAGGAATTTGCATTAGACATGGGTTTAAGGACCCCACAGTCCATATCATGGGTGGTCATCGGGACCCGTCACCTCTTTGAAGACACTGAGGGATTACAATGCCAAGTATCAAAGGAGTGAAGAGATGTACCCTAGAACCGGAATGGATTAAATGGTCCTTAGCCCAATTTGGGATTAAGACCAATTAACTATGTTATGAGCCCATTACGAATTGATGACTTATGGCCAGCTTGGGCTAAGTCCAATTATGTCTGGAATATTGGCCTTTTGTTGGTCTATTGAAGGAGAGGCTTTGCCTCTATCCATTTAGCCAATTGGGCCAAGGCCTAGTGTTAAACACTACAGAGCAATCAGTGTTGAACACTGGGAAGGGGGTTGACAAGTTAACGTTTAACACTAAAAGACAATTGGTGTTAAACACCAGCAACAAGGCTTTCAAATTATCATAAACACTAAAATAGATCAGTGTTGAACACTGGCAATGGAGATCTCAAATTAGTGTTAAACACTAAGGTAGTCAGTGTCGAACACTGCAGATGAGGTTCTTTGATTAGTGTTGAACACTAAGGCCCAATAGTGTTTCAATACTGTGTTCAGGAGTTTCAATTTAGCGTTAAACACTAAGGCAAGAGGGGTCACGTGGCAACACGTGAGAGCGCCCTCCCTTTATTCATTCTGCTGAGATTACTGCATCTTTCAGAGCATCACGTGCCATCACGTGATGGGCATTCAAACGCTTATATGTTGAAGCTTCTGCCGGGGGTCACGTGGGTCACGTGGGGCGCTGCCTCAAAGGGGCTTTCTGTAGATCTCTTGGGGGGTCACGTGGTGGCACGTGACCCTGCCTCTATGCATGTTGTTTAGAGAATCTGTTAATCTTTTTTCAGGAATTAAATTCCTCGAGCTTTAAATTTCAGAGGAATTAAATTCCTTCTTCCTTTTGAAGACTTATATTCTGGAATAGAGTTGAACTCTGAGTTTTCTGTAGGAATTAAATTCCTCATACATATGAAGAACTGAATAGGGTTAAACCCTAATGAAAGCTTTTAAAGAATTTAACTTCCATTTTCTGTTAAGTTATGATTTAGGGAATTAAATTCCCGATGTTTCAACAGAACTAGGTTTTTTAATTAGGGTTAAACCCTGTTTCTTTTTTTGTTCTGAAGGAATTAAATTCCCATGATATAGGGTCAAGCCCTATTTTTATTTTAAAGGAATTAAATTCCTATAGTTCTGTGAGAATTAAATTCTCATGTTTCTATTCCCCCTCTGAGTTTTGGATCTGTATGGCAAGATCTCAACCCATTGAGAATTAAATTCTCAACCTAAAGGGGAGATGTGCACTTTGCAGATCCTCTATCAAAGAGAGAAGAAATATGTTCTTCTGTTTTTTATATTGTCAGAGTTAAACTCTGTTGAGAATTAAATTCTCCTTCTTTCAAAAAGCTTTCCCTTTCTTACCTAGGGTTTTCTTTTGCAGAAGCTTCAAATTCTTCAAAGTATCCAGGCTCTCTCTCCTTTTTTCTCCCTCCACATATATATCTTCTTTTTTTGTTTCTCTTGGCTCCTATTTATAGGAGAAGCAGCCGAATCAATTAGTTTTTTGATGAATCTTCATTAAGAGATTTGATTTGCATCCATCATTTGTTTTTGACCTTTAGATTATTAGGTGAATTTTATTCACCATTGGATTTCAAATCCCCGGGATTCTCCTTTGTTATTTCTGTTAGATTTAAAGGGGAAATCTTTCCAAACTCGAGATTTTCCATAGATAGATGATATTTAATCACCTCTGAATCTTTAATTCGATCTGCTCTAGATAATCACTTTCCTTTGGAAAGATTTGATTCTCCTTCAGAATTTAATTCTGTTAACAAAACGGGCTTCGAAAGCCGGTCACGTGTGACCACATGACCCATGGTCACGTGTGGGCACGTGACCCCCTTGGAACGAGCCTTCCTCTTTCTTTTGCGCTCAGTCTTCTGATTGCTGCTCAACCGTCACGTGCCACCACGTGACCCCTGGTCACGTGTGAGCACGTGACCCTTGTCTGGAGTCTCTTTCCTTGGTTCAACTGGAGAACGAGTCTGCTGCTTTGAACGTCACGTGCCAACACGTGACCCTGGTCACGTGGGAGCACGTGACCTCTTCTGAAGCCTTTTCCCTGACTTGATCAAGGAACCGGTGTGCCTTTGACGCTTGCTTTTAAACGTCACGTGTCGCCACGTGACCCTGGTCACGTGGGAGCACGTGACTCTTTCTGAAGCCCCTTTTCTTTAATGTGGTCAGGAAACTGAACTTGCCATTGATGATGCGCTTAGGTGTCACGTGACAACACGTGACTGCTGGTCACGTGTAAGCACGTGACCCTCTCTTGAAGCTTTTCCCAGAAGCTTTCCTGATTTTAAATCAGGAAACAATGCCCCCACAGCGTTGTTCTCACGTGTCTGCACGTGAGTGCAACGCTGTCACCTCTTGTGACCGTTGGATTCCTCTAGGGATTTGGGGAGATGAAACGTTTCCATTGCCTTCTATAAATACCTCTGTCTCTTCATAGGAGCCTTCACTTTGCTCATCTTCTTCTTCTGAGAACCTTTTCCTTGAGAATTTAATTCTCGCTTTCAGAGCTTAGTTCTCTGTCTTGAAACCATCTTCAGAGTTTAACTCTGTTCGAAAAGAATCCTTTTTCTCAGGTAATGTTCTTGGACAACGATGGACCTTTACATTTCTCTGGATTTTAAATCCAAAACAAGGGTTTTTACCCTTTTTCCTTCAGATTTTCCACAAGAACATGAAACCGGTTAACCTTCAAACTGTAGATCTCTTAGGGTTTAGATGATCTTTGAGGAGATGACGATGGCGTTTCAACCCCATGGAATTTAATTCCATCAAAAATATTTCTGGGAATTTAATTCCCTTTTCTTAATAAGGAATTTAATTCCAATGAAGGACTTGATTTCTTCACACGGAGGCTTCCTGAAGTCTCTTGGCCCTAGGTTGTTCTTCTGCAATTAATGCAATGGGGGCTTTGTAATGATGTCTTTTGGCTTTTATTTCAGGTATCATGGATGCCCATCTGTATAGTCTTGACGAGATCATTTCCTACGGGAATATTCGTGCGCTGGGCCGCAGTCAGAACCAGGAGTTCACCGATGCTCAGTGTGCCGAGATCATGAGCCGCTTCGACGAGTACAACCATCGGCTACTCCCCCGTCGCTCTTCTCTTCTGAGGCTGATCGTGCTGGCGATCAGGGAGGCTCTCCCTTTATTTTGTGCTGGTGTGCCGCTTGGGTCATTGGACGCGGCCGAGGATAAAGTACACTCGGTGTATCTGATGCACTTGATTTCAAAAAGAAGGCGGGATAATCTCATTGATCTCCTGCATCAGATTTTTCAGCAATCAGCCATACTTGCTGCCTACCGGAGGGTAGAGGACATCCGCGGGGATCCTGATGCCTGTGACCGTGAGAGAAAGCATACTCGGGAGGTTCGAAATGCTTGGAAGATCTTGAATAAAGTTAATTTCGAGTTTCTCAACCCGTGCCCTGCGTCTGAAGCCTTGCCATTGTAAAAGTTTTCTTTTTATTTTGTATGGTCTTCTTGAAGTCTGGATGATAAGTTCTGTTGTGTCTTTGTATGTTTGCATGCTTTTTCTCTGAGATTTTATTATTTTGCTACTATTTTTGTTTGTGCTTTTTAATATGCAGGGTACTACTCCATATATTTCCTTTTAAGTGCACCTCAGGTTTAGGCCTCACGTGTTCTGCACGTGGGGTCCCTTGATGGGGCTGTTCACAGAATTTTCTCATGCCATATTTTCAGTGCACAATATTAGATGCAGAAAAAGGGCCTTGGAAATAGTTCCATCTCCTTGATTTTCGATGCCTTTCCTTTTTTGGGCCTTGGAAATAGCTTCACCATGCAAGATTTTCCGCGCACAGCACTTAATGCATTTCCTTATATATGAGGCTATAGCCTTCTTTTTCCTTCACAAAGAGATTTATATTATTATTTTTTTTATCTTGGAGTAACTTGTCTTGAGAAACAAACGAGCGCTATGGCCTGCAATCGCTCTCATGCTCGTCGACAGCCATGGGAAGTTCCTCTTGAGGAGATGATCCCCCGCTTTGCTGCTCGGTTGGTGGACCCCCTCTTTTCCGACAACGAATGTGACTTAGCTATGCATGAGCTCTCGATCCATAGAGGGTCTCCCCTCCCGATGGGTTCCCTCTGGCTCCGGATGATTCTCACGGCCGTGCTTGCCGACATCCCTCCTCACCCGGCGGAGATGACCCTGGCGATGCTCGACGCGGCGGAAGAAAAGCTCGAGGGCTTTCATGAAGCGTGCCTGATTACTCAGGCTTTGAAGGACTGCTCAATTCATCTGCTGAGCGAGATAAAGGCCCGGCGAGCTGTTATGTTTGCTTTCACGGACGAACATGGCACCAACCGATGGGGAGCGACTTCTCGCGAGAATCGTCGCTTCGATGTGCTGGAGAAAGCAGAGAGAGAGATGGAGAATTTTGTCCTTTGCTTCATTAACCCCTGTGCCGTTGATCCTGTGTTTGGTGACCTTTTCCGTTAGCGTAGAACATTTTTAACTTGGTCCCTCCTTTTTGTATGCTTTAAGTTGAACTTCCATGTAGGCTCGGTACTCGTATGTATGTTTCCGCTTGCATGAATAAATTTTGTGTTCCTTTTATGAAAACTTTCTTCAATTATCAATACTGTTGTCATGTCGCGTGCACATTAAAGCTTCGAATTTTATTTCTTTTTCGGATGTTCATATGATTGCGAACACATGCTTGATAGGCTAATCATCGGAAAGTTTTTCGTTGCTTTTCATACCGGGTTGTGTGAGCGCGTTCTGGATCGATTATTGCTGTCGATCGGAAGCCCCTTTATATGGTCTCGAGCGTGTATGTCTTATTTCTAAGGTTGCGGTCGCAAAGTGAGCTTACATGGCTTGATAAGGCGACGCGTGGCGAACATATTGTCGTGCGAAAAAAGGTCCGGCCGTAAATTCTCGGAGAGGGAGTTGGCCTCTAAGGCGTTGAGCGAGCTTCATGCGAGTCTTAGGCCAACAAAGCGTATGAACTCTGGCGAGTGCTCGAGGAGTCCATAAAGGAGGTGGTGGCTCTCGATAAAGCCGCCACGTTTATTCGTGAGAGGGTTGAGGCTCATAAGGCTACTGAGAAAGAGCTTGAAGCCCGGCTTGCTTCGTATCAGGCTCAGCAAGCTCAGGCGGAGGCTCGTCTTCGGGAGATCTTGCGTCATGAAGCCGTGGCTCAGCAACAGAACGATGAGCTGGTGAAATTATTGCACCGCCAGCCGGCTTGAGGACTTGTATCTTTTCTCCTTTTTTTGTATATACTCATGGATAAGAGTATCTTTCTTTTTGTTTCTCCCATGACTTGTACTTTGTATCCATTTTGGTTTATGAATAAAAGATACATTTTTCTTCTCAATGGTGTGTCCCCTTTTTATTGAATGTATTCTGCGGATATTCTATCTTGATCTCCTTGCAGGACAGCGATGGCTCAGGATTCAGGGTTAAGACCTACTTCCTAAGACTTTTGCATTTTATGAGCCACGAGGGTCTCATAAAGAGTTTTTCTCCCTACAGGTTGAGAGGATCCCATAGGTGTAAGTTCTTCTTAAGAATCGTGAGGATTCTTAAGCGGGTTTTCCCTTGAGAGTCGTAAGGATCTCACAAGAGAGTTTTTTCTTCCTTACAGGTCGTGAGGACCTGCAAGTGCTGGATGTGGTCACCCTTATCCGTGTTTCGCGGGGTCAGGGGCTGCTCCAGGTATCGTAGTTTAAAGACGTCGCGGTCAGGGTTAAGGACCTCATAGTCCGTGGATTTAGGGACTTCACAGTCCGATGTTAGTTTTAAGACATCACGGTCAAGGTTAAGGACCTCATAGTCCGTGGATTTAGGGACTCCACAGTCCGATGTTAGTTTTAAGACATCACGGTCAAGGTTAAGGACCTCATAGTCCGTGGATTTAAGGACTCCACAGTCCGATGTTAGTTTTAAGACATCATGGTCAAGGTTAAGGACCTCATAGTCCGTGGATTTAGGGACTCCACAGTCCGATGTTAGTTTTAAGACATCACGGTCAAGGTTAAGGACCTCATAGTCCGTGGATTTAGGGACTCCACAGTCCGGTGTTTGGTTGCAGGGACCCGTCACCTCTTTGAAGACGTTGAGGAATTACAACGCCAGGTATCAAAGGAGTGAAGAGATGTACCCTTAAACCAAGGCAGAATCCGTAGGGAATCGGGGGGTTGATCGTTAGTTTTAAGACATTACGGTCGAGGTTAAGGACGTCATAGTCCGTGGATTTTAAAGACTCTACAGTCCGGTATTTGCTCTGGATGCTTCACACGGGTTCACTGCCGTGTTTGGCGAGGACCAGGCTCCGCTCTGGACGTTTTCCACGGGGTCAAAGAGTGACATTATCCGCGTTCCACGTAACCAGGAATTTTGCACTAGATGCTTCACACGGGTTCACTGCCGTGCTCGGCGAGGACTAGGCTCCGCTCTGGATGCTTCACACGGGTTCACTGCCGTGCTCTGCGAGGACCAGGATCCGCTCTGGACGTTTTCCACGGGGTCAAAGAGTGACATTATCCGTGTTCCACGTAACCAGGAATTTTGCACTAGATGCTTCACACGGGTTCACTGCCGTGCTCGGCGAGGACTAGGCTCCGCCCTGGACGTTTCCCACGGGGTCAAAGAGTGACATTATCCGCGTTCCACGTAACCAGGAATTTTGTTGATTGTATCCGCATTTCACGGAATGGAGGTTTTACTGTTGGCGATATGTATACCACCGAGCCATGGAACTGGGAGTTGCCGATGTTCCGCTTAGCTTGAAGTTATGTCCGTCGTTACGAGACGAATGTTGGGGTGATCTCTAGGTCGCTCGTGGCCCGTCGAGATTTAGCTTCTTTCTTTGGTGAAACCTGGGGGGGAGGTATGTTCCCTTTTTTGTTTACGTCCTTGGATTGTGTACAGGGTGTGATGGAACGTCACCTGTAGGGCAAGGATTTCACTTTTATTTTATTTCCTTTTCCGCGATGCTCTATCATTTCAGCTTTTATATCGCGAAGGTCGCGATTGCCCCATCATTTCGGCTATTTTTCGCGATGCCCAATCATTTCGGCTATTTTTCATACCTTCCTTTTTTTACTTGCTGCTTTTTATTGCAAGTTGCCCTATCATTTCGGCTATTTTGTAGGCATGTGTGGCTTGCTAACTTTTCCGCTGCAAGCCTGGATTTTAGGCACCGATTTCGGCATCAGCACCGCTACAACTGGAATGTTGCCAGGAGCGAATCATCATTTGCCTTTGTCGATGACGAACACAGGTGGCTCAGCAAACAGGGTTAAGGGTCCTGTTGACCAAGGCTTTTGACTTCATGAGCCGTAAGGGTCCCACAAAGGTATTTTTCCCTACAAGTCGTGAGGATCTTGCAGGTGTATTTTCTCCTTAGGGATCGTGAGGATTCCTAAGTGTGTGCTCCTCTGTAAGTCGTAAGGATCCCACAAGAGGGCTTTCTCCTTATGGATCGAGAGGACCTATAAGGGTTGTACTTTGCTGGGGAAATGTTTATTCGCGCCCGTGGATTGTATACAAGGATCAGTATGAGCCGCTTGTAGGGCAATATCGAAGGTTGTGGAGGATTTGCTTAAGAACAGGTTTAGGTTTCTGTAACTTAAGACTTTCAAATCTTATGAGCCGTGAGGGTCCCATAAGAGAATTCTCCTTACGAGTCGTAAGGATCTCGCAAGTGCATTTTCTCCGTAGGAATCGTGAGGATCCCTAAGTGTGTTGCTCCTTTGTGAGTCGTAAGGATCTCACGCAGGTGGTTTCTCCTTACAAGGTCGAGAGGACCCTACAAGTGTCTTTTAACGAGGTTGCGCCCTTTCGGGTTTTCACAAACACTCGCCGGTAGTCCTGCTGTTTTTACTCACGGAGCCCTTTCGGGTTTTCATCCGTGCCCGTTTTGCTTATGGACATACCGTTTTTTTTTGTTTTTTTTTATCTTATCTCGTCAGCCTCACGATGCTGCGGTAGTAGTTTTAGGGACGTTTCGGTCCGTCGTTAGTTTAAGGACGTTTCGGTCTGTTGATAGTTTTAAGGACGTTTCGGTCCGTTATTAGTTTAAGGACGTTTCGGTCCATTGTTAGTTTAAGGATGTTTCGGTCCGTCGTTAGTTTGAGGACGTTTCGGTCCGTTATTAGTTTAAGGACGTTTCGGTCCGTCGTTATGGGAAGGCCAGCTGCTGCTTGCAAAGTCTGAGCCTAGGAAGATAGCGAGTGGACATAGTCGTGGTCATCCATTATTGACCCAGGCTATGGCTCATTAAGCATAGTATTTCTTTAAGAAGCGGCCGTTTATTGGCCTGAAAGGCCTTTCACCGTGCATGTCCATGAGTAGATAGGCTCCACCCTGATAGACCTTGTCGATGATGTAAGGGCCTTCGTAGTTTGGCTCAAATTTTCCCCGCTTGGCACGATTGGGGATCATAGGTCTCTTGACCACTAGCACGAGTTCGCCTTGGCGGAATGTCCTCGGCCTGGTCAATTTTTCGTACGAGCGCGTCATCTTTGCTTTATAGGCTTCCAGATGTTGTTGCGCTATGAGCCGGGTTTCGTCGAGGGCGTCAAGCTCCTCAAGCCGAAGGTGAGCATTTTCTTCGTCCGTCAACTCGTGGTGGACTGCCACTCGCAGAGAGGGTAATTCTATCTCGAGGGGGAGTACTGCTTCCGTCCCAAACACCAACGCGTACGGCGTTGTGTTCGTGGCCATCTTGAATGTAGTTCGGTAAGCCCAAAGGGCCTCTTGCAGTCTCTCATGCCAGTCTGTTTTATTCCGGGAAACGGTCTTTTTTATGATCTCCGTCAAGGTCTTATTGAAGGCCTCGGCCAGACCGTTAGCTCGTGGGTTGTAAACCGAAGAATATCTCCAGTCTATATTGTGCTGCTGCGCGAAGCGGCTAATCTTATGGCTTCTGTAGGCTGGCCCGTTATCGGAGATAATCCGCCGTGGGGTTCCAAACCTATAGATGACGTGCGTCTTGAAGAAATGGAGGATATTTTCCGTCTTCACTTCCCTCAGTGGTATTGCTTCTGCCCATTTGGAGAAGTAATCAGTCGTTGCCAGGATAAAACGATGTCCCCGGGATGATGCTGGCTCGATGGGGCCGACTATGTCAGTCCCCCACACTTCGAATGGCCAACTAGCCACCGTTGGATGTAGTGGATTCGGATGTTGGTGGATAAAGTCTCCATGAATCTGGCACGAGTGGCATTGCTTCGCATACTCGAGGCAGTCCTGGATCATCGTGGGCCAGTAGTAACCCATTCGTTTAATTTTCAACTTCATCTTTGGGCCTGCTTGGTGAGAACCGCAAAGTCCGTCGTGGACTTCTTGAATGACTCTTTCCGCTTCGTCAGGTCCTAAGCATCTCAGCCATAGAGAATTAAACGACCTCTTGTATAGAGTATCGTTGACAAAGGCGAAAGATAGAGCTCGTTTCATGAGCTGATGCCTTGAGGATGTATCTTTGGGCATTAGGTGGGACTTAAAGTAGTCTATGAAGACTTCCCTCTAGTCCTCGGCCTTCTCGTGGTCTTTTATTTGTAGGGTCGTCTGCTCAGTCGCTCCCTTCTCTTTATATAATTCCGGAGGTATTTCTGCCGGGGCAAGCACTCGACGGCTTTGTACCACGATTCGTACATCATCGAGGTTTTCGTCCGCCAGTTCTTTAGCCAGCTTGGCTAACGCATCTGCTTTACTGTTTTCCGCGCGCGGTATATTCTCCAAAATATAGGAGGGAATTTGGGTCAATAGTTGTTGCACCTTTTCGCCGTACTTCACCAACTCCGGTTTGCACGTTTGGTAATCACCATTTACTTGACTAACAACTAGTTGAGAATCCCCGTATATAAGGAGGTCTTCAATTCCCAGGTCGATGGCGATTTCGAGGCCTGCTATTAGAGCTTCGTATTCAGCTTCATTGTTTGTCCTCGGCTCTGTTAGGGAGAAGGCGAAGCGCATTATCCCTCCTTGTGGAGTTGGAAAGATGAGGCCTATCCCCGATTTTATCATTGGGATACCTTGTTTCTGTTTCTTTACGGAGGACGCTCCATCGAAATAGAGTTCCCATTGGGTGCTACCGCCGCCAATCGCGTCAAATGCATGCTCGTCCGGCAAATCACAGTTCAGAGGAGAATCGGCCGGTATCGGGTGCTCAGCGAGGAAATCGGCAATGGCCTGGCCTTTCACTGCCTTGAGAGGTTGATACGTTATCGAAAACTCCATCAAGAGCAGGGCCCATTTAGCGAGTCGTCCCGTCAATATGGCTTTCGACATCAAGTACTTAAGGGGGTCCACTTTTGAAATAAGACGGACTTCATGCGCCAACGCATAGTGTCTGAGCTTTGTTATCGCGAAGATTAATGCCAAGCAATGTTTTTCAATGGGAGAGTAATTGCTTTCTGCCCCCAGCAGAACTCGACTTAAGTAGTAGAGTGCTCTCTCTTTTCCTTGATCGTTCTCTTGCGCCCATAATGCGCCCAAGGAACCTTCGAGGGCGGTTGTATAAAGAATGAGGGGTTTTCCTTTGACAGGCGCGGCCAACACCGGAGGGTTCTGCAGGTATTGCTTGATCTTGTCTAGTGCACCTTGGCATTTGTGATCCCAAACGAATGGAGTTCCCTTTTTCATCAGATGGCTGTAAGGACGGCATTTGCCGGAAAGATTGGCGATAAACCGCCGGATGTATGCGAGCTTCCCTTGGAGAGACCGCAACTGTTTGAGGGTTCTAGGCGGAGGCATTTCCATGATCGCTTTAATCTTTGACGGATCTATTTCGATACCTCGGTGTCGAACGATGAATCCCAGGAATTTGCCTGAGGAGACTCCAAACGCGCATTTGAGGGGATTCATTTTCAAATTATATTGCCGGAGGCGTTGAAATACAGTCTCCAGATGGTCTAAATGCTCTTCGTATGACATGCTCTTTACTACGAGGTCATCGATATAGCACTCGACGACGTCATGTATGAGGTCGTCGAAGATCTTTGTCATGGCCCTTTGATAGGTAGCGCCAGCGTTCTTTAAACCAAAGGGCATAACCCTGTAGCAGAATATACCCAAAGGGGTCCGGAAAGCGGTGTGCTTCTGGTCTTCGGGATGCATCTTTATCTGATTGTATCCTGACGAACCGTCCATAAAGGAGAAAACCTCGTGAGTGGACGTGTTATCTATCATCAGCTCGGTTACCGGTACTGGGAAATCATCCTTTGGACAGGCTTTATTGAGATCCCTGAAATCCACGCATATGCGTACCGTCCCATTCTTTTTCATTACCGGGACGATATTGGCGATCCAATCGGGATATTGGACTTCTTGGATAAATCCAGAATCGATCAGCTTCTTGACTTCGGCGTTGATGCTCATCTCCAGCTCAAGTCGCATCCTTCTTGGCGCTTGCTTGACTGGCTTGATATCTGGGGATATTGCTAATTTATGTACAGCAACCTCCGGATCTAATCCTGGCATTTCGGAGTAGTTCCACGCGAAGCAGTCTTTATGCCGTAGAAGCACGTTCTTTAACGCAGCCACCCTTTCTTCAGATAGCAGCTCGCTGACAAATGACGGTCGCGGGTCGTCTGCCGATCCCAACTCGATCTTCCTGAGGTTATCTGCAGTAGTATGTATACCATCTTCCAGTTCTTTTGGAGCTGGCGGAAATTCTGAGATCACCTCATCATCGCCGTTCTCAAAGCACCGGGGAAGGTCATCCATGTTCTCGGGCTCTTCTTTTAATATCGTAATCGTATAACAGGCGCGAGTCCGCTCCCAGGACTGAGGTGGATCCGGTTCTGCTCTTGCGGCCTTGGGTTCATGCTTTTGTGGCGGCGTTACCCTCCAGCTGTCGGATAAAGCGAATCTACCCCGTTGGTACTGGTCCTCGACCTAGTCTTTGAAGGTGAAGCAGTCTTCGGTAGGATGTCCTATGGCTCGGTGATAAGAGCAATAGCTCAGATGAGAAGCCTTGTTAGCTTGCTCAGGATGTCTAGGCCTTGGAAGCGCGATCATTTGATGTTTTATAGCGAGCTTGAGTAATCTCTCCATCTTGTCTCGGGGGAAGGAGTACGCTCGACTCATCTTCTTCATGAGGGACAAATCCGAGCCGTGCAATACCCGATCACGTAACCCTCTAATCCTGCGTCGTTGTTGTCGGCTCCTCTTTCCACTTCTTGACTTATTTCCGTCTCCGTATTGGGCCTTTCGTATGCCGGGTTGACAAGGATGAACATCTTTGTCTTTTGCAGCCCGTTGAAATAGACGTTGCGTCCTGGCCTTCTCGTAGATGGCCATTTCGCGGTTGTGGTCTTCCCAAACTTTCTGAGCCACTTTCCTGATAGGCTTGCCCATTCGTTCTTCAAACGACGGATTCGGTGCTTCAATCGTGGGGTCTAGTTTTGATGAGGGGTTGGCATCTCCTGACAGGGCGTCCTCTTCTTCATCAAAGGTATATATAGTGTAGCTGCTGTGAGTCCGTTCCCGTTTTCCAGCTCTCGCGTATCCAAGCCCAAGTGTTTCCATTTTCCCGTTGGGCAATTTGCGTTGAGTCCCAGGGACATCCCAAACCTTGTTGTAGAACCGAGCCTGCCGAACAGCCTGTTTTAAGGGTACTCCTTGGCGCTTCAATAGCTTCTTTAATCCATTCGTATAGTATCTGGGCAGACGGATGGGTTGGAGCCTGTCGAGTGTAGTATCTGCGCCATGCCAGATCTCTTTCTCTATTTTCGACTCTGAGGATCGGTAAAATAGGATCACCTTCTCGCCCCTTCGCCTGGGAGGGATGTAAAATGTTTGCAGGTCCTGCACATTGTGAGCTTGAAGCGTGTCGAGATCCTTGTAGTGTTCTCGCGGTACCATGGTGATTTGCAAACTATGGTCATCGCCAAGGGGTGCTTGTATTGACAGCCGATTGGAGAACACGGCATTAACCTCATCTTCCGAGTCACTTCCGAAGACTAACATGGGGGTGGACGTTCCCGGGTTGCTGCGTTGAGATGGCCCTGCATAAACTATCTCTTCCTCTTCTTCGGTATCGCTCCCGAAAACAGGGATGGTGGCGGCGGCTTTGTTCTCCGGGTTGCGACACCTTTCTGTATCCTCGAAATCTGGCAAAAAGTACTTCGCATCTTCGTATTTGCGGACTTCGTTCACGGAAAATGGGTTCAACTCACCTGTTACGGTATACTCGAAACCATCCTTGAAGTACTTCATACACTGATGTTGCGTAGAAGGGATGATGTTGTACTCGTGTAGCCAAGGACGGCCGAGCAAGGCGTTGTAGCAGGTCTTGGCGTCAATGACATGGAATTTGATGTCTGTGACGAGAAGTCCGAAGCATAATGTTAGTATCACGGATCCGAGAGTCCGTGACGAATGTGAATCGAAACCGGAGATAGTAATCTTGTCACGAGCGAGGTGTTGCACACTCATGCAGATTTCCTTCAACACCCGAACATTAAGGAGATTGACGGAGGATCCATTATCCACCAGGATCTTGCCTATCTTGATGTCATGGCAGTATCCGGAGACATATAGGGGGCGGTTGTGGTCGCACGTCCCGAGAAGGAGGTCTTCATCACCGAAAGTGATGTCGGCCGTATGCACTTCTTCCAGTTCATCCTTCATCTTTTCAGTGGCGAGGAATGCTTGGAATTGCTCAGGTTCTTGTAACGCCTTAATTAGTGAGTCTCGTGCTTCTTTTGATAATAGGAGGGCGTCGAGAATGCTAAGCTGAGAAGGTAGCTTCCTTAGGTGCGCGAGGATGTTATAGTCCACTTTACTCCTCCTAGGAGGGTCTTTGGCAGTCAGTTCTTTCATGACTTGGTCATCTAAAGTGATATCTTCAGTGACCTTTTCCTTTCCCTTATCTTTTCTGCTCGCAGGCCTGAGATTCTTTTCCGGGAGTGTGCGATTGCGCAGCTGAATGTTCTCGCAAGCCTCCGATTCCTCCTCTTTCCCTAACACGGATTCTTTAAAGAGAGGGCCCAGAGCCATTTCTTCATCAGAGTCGCTCCCAAAGGTGAGAACTTGTGACCCCCCGACGTTAACCATGTCACAGCTGCCAGTAGTTCTGTTGTGTCTGTTGACAGCGCTTCTTCGTTCCCGACGGCTCTTGCGTTTCATGCGGTTAAAATGTTGCCGACAAGCAACATATGCTTGCCACCATATCTTAAATGCGTCGTACTCCTCTGTGGGGTGTGAGATTTTTCGATGATAGACGCAATAATCAGGGTGCCTCTCTACCCCATCATGTGTATTTCCCTCCGAGGGTGGTAGTTTCATCCCCATTGACATGGCTTTGGCAAACTTTTTTCTCGTCTTGAATATCTTCTTGTCTACTTCGGATGCCTTTCGCTCTGGCAGGGGTAGGTCAACTCTTTCATTCAGTCGCTTGCATCTGGTTCCTTCTGATGTTGCCATCTCACGCTCCTGATCCGCTTTACTTTTCAGACGAATCTCGTCTAGAAAGGCATTGATCATTTCATTTGTCAGCCAGGCACGCTCTGGTTCAGGTTCTGCCTCTAGCTTCTTGGTGCTAGGGGTTTTCTCATCGTCGGTAAACGAGTGGGAGATTACGTTACAACTCGCCACGTATCCTTCGGATTCATCCGACGAGCTCTCTCCATCATCTTCCTCTTGAAAGATGTGGTTGAGGAACTCTTGCAGTGTGACAGGAGTTCGCGCCTTTTGATTGTATTCTTCCAGCACGTCGATTTGTTTCTGCAAGTTCGTGTGTTCGTTTCCAAGCTTCACGGGCTTCTTGGATTTCTTCTTTTTCTTCGAAGATTTTGACGGTTGAGCATGAGTATTTGGGCCCTTATCACGAGTCTTCGTAGTTGAGCGGGGCTTCAGCATCCCTTCGATAATCTGGGGTCCAAGAGGGTCCTTCCATTCGACCGCAGGGCACGCATGAAGGTCTCTCAGCATTCTTTTGGTTTTAGTTGATAGCACGACCTCCCATGGAGCTTCTTCGATAAAGGAACAGGTTGCCCCCGGTGTATCTGCTTTCTTAGGAGTATGCGGCTGTGGTGGGTTTACCTTCCACTTTTCGGACAGTATAAACTTCCCCTGGAGGTATTGATCTTCAATCCATCCTTTGAAGACGAAGCAATCTTCAATCGGATGACTTACCGTTTGATGGTAAGGGCAATAGTTAGGATTATTCACCTCGGTGGGTTGCGGCGGTCGTCTTGGATTTGGTAGGTTTATAAGTCTGTTGCGTATTGCCAGCTCGAATAACCGTTTTGTCTTGTCTCGTGGGAACGAGTAGGGACGCTTCATCTTCTCATTATAGTACCGGCGTCTTTCTTCCAATTGATCTGCCGGTTTCGGGGCGTTAGGTTGCTGTTGGGCATTCGCGACAAAGGTTTCCCTTCCTTTACCCTTGTCATTCCGAGGTTCCGACTTCGGAGCGGGTGGTCTATGACCCATCTGGTCCATTTGAGCCAACTTGTCGATTAAAGCCTGGAATATGGTTGGCTTAAAGAACATCATAAACTGGGAGATAGTTGCATGGGGGTCTAGGGTTCCCACGAACATGCCCACTGCGGGTGCCTCTTCAATGCGTTGTTCACATCTCGACCACAAGTTCCGCCAGCGTATAGCATACTGGACCCAGGTTTCACCTGGTTTTACCCTGGCGTTAATTAATGCAGTTATTGGAGTGCGTTCGCTGGCACTTGCGAATCGCTGAGTGAATAACAACTCCATTTCAGCGAACGTTTTGATAGAATCGTTCGGGAGTTCCGAATACCATTCGAACGCTGTTTCTGATAAGCTGCCCACGAACTGGCGGAGCAACAGTTTATCATCACCGCCGGTATTACCGCAAAGGGCCCGGAATTGGGCGACATGTTGATGGGGATTGCCGGTCCCCTTGTACACGTGGAATTTTGGTATCGTATAGCCTTGCGGGTATTTAATTTGGTCGTACCAACTTGGATACGGCCGCCCCGTTTTCACGACCTGACCAGTTGCCTCAGTCGCATGATGGACCCGGATTTGCTGGGCTATGTAGTCAGCCAAGTCAGCCTTAGAGATTGCCTCCTCCTTGGCTGTTGAGAGGGCTGGTTGTGGATTTGACGTTTCTCCTCGGTCGTCTTCAAGAACGATTGGGGGATCCTCAGCGGGTAGGTTCTGCTGGATCATCATTCCTATCATATCTTGGAAGAGAAGGCCCATACGTTGTATGTTGGCCGCTTGTTCAGCAGCCTCCTTGTCCTTTTTCTCCAGTATCCGGCGAAGGAATTCCGCATCGGTTTCTTCTTCTTGGCGCGCGTCTGAGGACGTCTCTGGGCTTTCTTTTGGCCCGGTAAGTGCAGCCATAGCATTCATCATTTCCTGAAGCTTTTGTTGCTGCTCTTGAGCTTTCGTCACGGATCGGGTTAGCGGTCGGTGGCCTGTAGAAGTGCGGCTTTCCTCCTTTCCAGAAGCCATGTAAACAGTGTGCACCACCATGCCCCCAGACTTAGGGCATTTGGGCTCAGTGCTTTTAGACGTCATCGCATGCTGGGTGGTCTTCTCTGGCCTCCTCCTTTTATGAGCCATGGAGGTTGAGGAAGTCGTTGAGGTGGGCGTCCAGACAGCCTTTCGGGGTTTTGCTTGGTGACCAGCCCCCGGTTGGATTTTCAGCTTCTTGTGCCGGCGGGAGAAGTTTGGATCGATGATCGAGTCTTGGGCCTACCGCCAAACCTTATAGATTTTGGAAGACAGCCGTTGAGGAGATCGGGGCTGTTCCGGTTTTATTTCCACAACCTTTTTTAATGGGGGAGGGGACCTCTTCAGCACTGCCGTAGGAGAATTCCTTCGCACCTTATTTAGCATTTCGAAGCTGTTCCCAGTTGGAACAGCAGCATTAACTTCTGCCACCGGGGCTGATGGAGTCAACCCAGAGGGGGAGTTGCCCCCAGCCTCCCTTACTCGGCGCCAATGGCGACGTCGAGCATGTCGAGCGGACGGCGTTGGGTCAGCGGTAAAAATGGTTTCGTCTTGCCCCCTGTGTGGGCGAAGGGTGGCTGTTGGTGTTAGCCTGTCAAAGACCGATGTCCTTTGGGCAGCAGGAGCGGGAGCTGACGCCGTCAATCTTGTAAAGACCGACTTTTTGGCCGGGGAAGCCGCTTTGGCGACTTCGGGGGCAGGAGTGGCCACTTTCTTAGAAGCAGTCTCCTCTGAGATGGTAGGCCCCATGATGAGTTCGCAGGATTTCTGGCCCAATCTAGAGAAGACCGAGGCGTTGACGTTGGGCGACTCGTTAAGAGGAGCCGCGGCAGGGGTGAGACGATCAAAGACCGACTTCTAGAGAGCTTCCTTTGCCAGCACCGGCGCCGTGAAGCTTGTCGGTGGGAGTATAGTCCCAAAGAACAATCCGGTAGTGGCCTGAGTCACCTGGTCCACCGGCATTGTGAATAACGAAGCAGCTTGGGATCCGTAGGCTATACCTCCTGGTGAGGCAAAGCGTTGGTCGCAATTGCAGTTTGAGCGGTTGGAGGATTTCGCAGAAGCAGCAGCCATCGATCCTTTGCTTTCTGCAATAAGCAAGACGCCAATTCTTAGTATTTTGAAACCCAAGGGCGACTATTAGCGAACCGCGATTGGTTCGCGAATCACGACACACGAAGTGTGGAGTGGAAAGAGGAAAAGGTCCCACCAGGCGTGCCAGAATCTGTTCCCCTCCGAACGGCGGCGCAACGTTGGCGTCCGCGCCTGGGATTCGGGGCAGATGCTAATTGGTGCTATCCGTCCACCTCTCCGAAGATGCCAGGTTGTTCATGGCACCGTGCATCGGAGGTTTAGACGGATGCGTCCGATGTAGCAGACTTCGTCAGATTCCCCCTCGTTTGAGGGGTTTTTGATTGTGGGGACGCTCTTCTCTGCAGGCGCAAGCCCCTGCAGTTAATTACGCTACCGCATCGCGGTAACAACTTTCTCCTTCTCCATATGGTCACTTCGTGTCGTGTGTGTTTATTTTATGTTTAATTGCCCGTGGATTGTTTACGGAGACTGAGTTATGTCGTCGCCCATAGGGCGTGGACTAGTCCAAATCCGTATTTATCTTAGATTTGGGTTTGGGGGTTTGGTTTGAGGATACGCCAGCCATACTTGAGGCTAAGATCAACTCAAACGTTTGTTAAGGATACGTTAGTCTAATGTTAAGACTAAGATCAACTTAACGGGATCGTTTAGATCCGACAAAGGAGTGTTTTAGGCTCCATTGTTCCAGTTTAGGGACGTAGTGGTCCATCGTATATGTGGCCGTCGGGACCCATCACCTCTCTGACGACGTTGAAGGATTACAACGACGGATGTCAGAGGAGTTCAGAGATGTACCCTCGAGCCAGAGTTAATTTGGGGGATTCATAGTCCAGTCTGTTTGAAGGTTTAAGGATACGTCAGCCCCCTCTGAGGCTAAGATCAACTTAAACGGGATCGTTTAGATCCGACAAAAGAGCAGGCGGGGGCTCTATTGTTCTAGTTTAAGGACGTTGCGGTCCGCGGGTAGTTTAAGGACGTTGCGGTCCACGGGTAGTTTAAGGACGTTGCGGTCCACGGGTAGTTTAAGGACATTGCGGTCCATGGGTAGTTTAAGGACATTGCGGTCCATTGTTAGTTTTAAGACATCTCGGTCAAGGTTAAGGACGTCATAGTCCACAGGTTTAAGGACTCCACAGTCCGGTATTTGCTCTGGATGCTTCACATGGGTTCACTGCCATGCTAGGCGAGGACCAGGCTCCGCTCTGGATGCTTCACACGGGTTCATTGCCGTGCTTTGCGAGGACCAGGATCCGCTCTGGACGTTTTCCACGGGGTCAAAGAGTGACATTATCCGCGTTCCACGTAACCAGGAATTTGCATTAGACATGGGTTTAAGGACCCCACAGTCCATATCATGGGTGGTCATCGGGACCCGTCACCTCTTTGAAGACACTGAGGGATTACAATGCCAAGTATCAAAGGAGTGAAGAGATGTACCCTAGAACCAGAATGGATTAAATGGTCCTTAGCCCAATTTGGGATTAAGACCAATTAACTATGTTATGAGCCCATTACGAATTGATGACTTATGGCCAGCTTGGGCTAAGTCCAATTATGTCTGGAATATTGGCCTTTTGTTGGTCTATTGAAGGAGAGGCTTTGCCTCTATCCATTTAGCCAATTGGGCCAAGGCCTAGTGTTAAACACTACAGAGCAATCAGTGTTGAACACTGGGAAGGGGGTTGACAAGTTAACGTTTAACACTAAAAGACAATTGGTGTTAAACACCAGCAACAAGGCTTTCAAATTATCATAAACACTAAAATAGATCAGTGTTGAACACTGGCAATGGAGATCTCAAATTAGTGTTAAACACTAAGGTAGTCAGTGTCGAACACTGCAGATGAGGTTCTTTGATTAGTGTTGAACACTAAGGCCCAATAGTGTTTCAATACTGTGTTCAGGAGTTTCAATTTAGCGTTAAACACTAAGGCAAGAGGGGTCACGTGGCAACACGTGAGAGCGCCCTCCCTTTATTCATTCTGCTGAGATTACTGCATCTTTCAGAGCATCACGTGCCATCACGTGATGGGCATTCAAACGCTTATATGTTGAAGCTTCTGCCGGGGGTCACGTGGGGCGCTGCCTCAAAGGGGCTTTCTGTAGATCTCTTGGGGGGTCACGTGGTGGCACGTGACCCTGCCTCTATGCATGTTGTTTAGAGAATCTGTTAATCTTTTTTCAGGAATTAAATTCCTCGAGCTTTAAATTTCAGAGGAATTAAATTCCTTCTTCCTTTTGAAGACTTATATTCTGGAATAGAGTTGAACTCTGAGTTTTCTGTAGGAATTAAATTCCTCATACATATGAAGAACTGAATAGGGTTAAACCCTAATGAAAGCTTTTAAAGAATTTAACTTCCATTTTCTGTTAAGTTATGATTTAGGGTATTAAATTCCCGATGTTTCAACAGAACTAGGTTTTTTAATTAGGGTTAAACCCTGTTTCTTTTTTTGTTCTGAAGGAATTAAATTCCCATGATATAGGGTCAAGCCCTATTTTTATTTTAAAGGAATTAAATTCCTATAGTTCTGTGAGAATTAAATTCTCATGTTTCTATTCCCCCTCTGAGTTTTGGATCTGCATGGCAAGATCTCAACCCATTGAGAATTAAATTCTCAACCTAAAGGGGAGATGTGCACTTTGCAGATCCTCTATCAAAGAGAGAAGAAATATGTTCTTCTGTTTTTTATATTGTCAGAGTTAAACTCTGTTGAGAATTAAATTCTCCTTCTTTCAAAAAGCTTTCCCTTTCTTACCTAGGGTTTTCTTTTGCAGAAGCTTCAAATTCTTCAAAGTATCCAGGCTCTCTCTCCTTTTTTCTCCCTCCGCGTATATATCTCCTTTTTTGTTTCTCTTGGCTCCTATTTATAGGAGAAGCAGCCAAATCAATTAGTTTTTTGATGAATCTTCATTAAGAGATTTGATTTGCATCCATCATTTGTTTTTGACCTTTAGATTATTAGGTGAATTTTATTCACCATTGGATTTCAAATCCCCGGGATTCTCCTTTGTTATTTCTGTTAGATTTAAAGGGGAAATCTTTCCAAACTCGAGATTTTCCATAGATAGATGATATTTAATCACCTCTGAATCTTTAATTCGATCTGCTCCAGATAATCACTTTCCTTTGGAAAGATTTGATTCTCCTTGAGAATTTAATTCTGTTAACAAAACGGGCTTTGAAAGCCGGTCACGTGTGACCACGTGACCCATGGTCACGTGTGGGCACGTGACCCCCTTGGAACGAGCCTTCCTCTTTCTTTTGCGCTCAGTCTTCTGATTGCTGCTCAACCGTCACGTGCCACCACGTGACCCCTGGTCACGTGTGAGCACGTGACCCTTGTCTGGAGCCTCTTTCCTTGGTTCAACTGGAGAACGAGTCTGCTGCTTTGAACGTCACGTGCCAACACGTGACCCTGGTCACGTGGGAGCACGTGACCTCTTCTGAAGCCTTTTCCCTGACTTGATCAAGGAACCGGTGTGCCTTTGACGCTTGCTTTTAAACGTCACGTGTCGCCACGTGACCCTGGTCACGTGGGAGCACGTGACTCTTTCTGAAGCCCCTTTTCTTTAATGTGGTCAGGAAACTGAACTTGCCCTTGATGATGCGCTTAGGTGTCACGTGCCAACACGTGACTGCTGGTCACGTGTAAGCACGTGACCCTCTCTTGAAGCTTTTCCCAGAAGCTTTCCTTATTTTAAATCAGGAAACACGGAGGTATGGGAAAATCTGCGTTTAGTATATAAATTGTTATTATACTATTATTCCTTAATATTTTCGTAAATAAATCACCACTTGTTTCAGATTTATTTACCTGTGGAAGGTTGTGTATGGTAATCCTTGTTGTTCTTCTGGGGTGCTTGTAACTGCAGCAGTCGGCTGGGAGAACTTGTATTCAATATATAAAACATATTAGTATCTTGGTATTACTAAAATGTTTGAATATGGATTTATAAAATGTTAACCCATGAGTTTGAAGGTTTGAATAATGTTGTGTATAGTCATATCCACCGAGACTGACGGTATCATCGTTAACCATGTGACCGTACCCCCAGGAACTACCTCCAGCATTACCATCAAAATTACCCGTTGGAGGGACATCTAATACTTCCAATTGTTCCTTCTGAACCAAAAGTTCAAAAGAATACTGGGTGTTTGACAGACCGAAGTCTATCATCGAAGATATTGATGTATCGTCTATAATTTCAACCAATGCATTTCCACTAAACATATGCCATATACAACTTAACTTAAGCCTAATTTCACGGGGATTGTATTTCGTGATTTTGAACACTTTATTCTCGAGTTCATTATAAGTCGTTGATGGTTCTAATCGCATGATTCTTGCAGACCCGCCCATATACTCGGGACCTTGTGCACTTGTGATAATCCGGCCATCGTATTTGTAAGACTACGGTAGCGCCCCGGCCATCTTTCCGAGGCCAAAATGCGGAAACAAAACTTTTTCAAAACTAGAAACCGACGCTATCTTATGCTTAAATCCCGGATCGAACCATTAATCTATAACTAGCTATCTAGAGAGAGGGTTGGAAAGCTATACCGATCAATCCGTGTTCTTCGGTCTTTGGCCACCATCCCAAGCTCCTCGCGGCAACTCCGGTCTCGATCTTCTCGTTGGAAAGGGCACCACATCTACGAGTCTTTTTACGGGCTCCCGCTTCATCCGAAGCAACTCGGGCACGAAGTGTGCTAGCCGACGTGTTCAAGATGTTGTAGAGAATGTTTGTGATCACTATGTCTCTTGCATCCATTGCTTAGATGGAGGTTGAAGGTGTTGCCATTAATGGAGACTATGAGCTAGAGGAAGAAGAAGAAGGAGAAGCTTTCTTTTTCTTTTCTTTTACTTTGTGATGATAATGAGAGTGAGAGAGATCTAAAAAATACAACACTAATCTCTATATCATGGCAGCCCCTCTCTATCTCCTTATCATATCAAGGCACAAATCCATCACATTATGTGACACATGCATAAAGAAAGAGACCATGAGTCATCACTTGTGCATGTGTCACCATTAATGCTCTAAATGATGATTTCTAGCTCATAATGTCCATATACAAACATTAATCCAAATGTTTGCAACAATAAAAATACACGGCAATATCTAAAGTAAACTCGTGACGGATCACAAGGATACCCCTCACCTGTATATATATATATACCTGCATCCGCATTCCGACTGAATGCGAATACGACGAGACTAAAGTAATCCAAAAAATCTAATAGTAGGATCTGGCTTAAACCAAAGCCCACTAGTATGATCCGTCCGATCATGATCCGTGCAATACCGCACGTATATGATCGAACCGTGCCATATATCATACGACCTCTACAACGTTTCGCCCGAAACTTGAGAAACTGTCCGTGGGGGACTCCAAAGACTCGTCAATACTTTGGCTGTGGATTTAACCACCAGCACGTCAGAGGTACTAGCCGTACGTAACGGGCTACCAGGTATTGACCAAAAGGGAGGTCGATGAGTGAAGTCATCCTGAAACCCTACTGAGCCTGTCAGTGACAATATCCGTACAGTCCGGTCCGTTCATCTATGAGTATAGCATGTCGGGCCTAGGGGGTTGGTAAAAGTCAGACCCCCAAAAGCGGTACAATTCGTGTCGGAGTGTAGCCCAGAACACCCTGAGATACTACTGGAATACCTACCAGTAAATCTCCTGCCTCGGCCGAGGGCTTTGTGTAATGGCTCTCCTAGACACAGCGCGATCTCACCCCCAATACCAGGAGAGACGAATCCCCTGCCGATCCGCTCACTTGCCTCCATGTGGCTCGGGACTGTACCCAACTAAAACCTGTTTACACGACTCCTTTGAGCCGTGGTAGGGTAGTAATCAAAGCACAGTAGGAACTCACACGAGACAAATGACGACCTCAGGTCGATGAACCAATCTGTACACATGTCACCAGGGAACTGCCATCTGACGTCAGGTATAATACCAACTAACATGTTCCCGGCGAGTCCTTTCCGGTGTACTCATAACCCAATGAGCACATGTATACATCTTAGGTGAACCAACTGACACCAATAGCTTATGAGACCGGCCACCGCCCCTCGTCGGGGTCTTGACTGTATACACTAGTCTATTAATGGAGTATCGATGCCCAGTCTCGAAAACTCCCACGACTAGGGACCACTTTAAGGATATGCTTATAGACCCCAGCTCCCACGTATATGATCGCCATCATACTGCTGGTAGTCAAGCAAGAATCCTAAGGGCTCTATCAACGTGCAATAGTGATCTGTACCATCACCTAAAGCAGTACACGATGATAAAGATAAACCAGATAGTATACTATTTTCTATCAACGTGTAATAGTGAACTGCAATGTCACTTAAAGCGTGTACACAATGATAAAGACAAACCAGATAGTATACAATTCTCTTGAGTAAGACTGTCCTACCGGCATAGGTCCTCCCTCAATCATTGCAATCACGTGCCTGTAATCCAATAATTGACTCTGAGGGCACTATATCCAACAATCTCCCACTTGCACTCAAGGCTAATTATTGCGATGTCGCATACTCACAGCCCGTGTGATACCGAACACCTAACTCCTCTACTGATCAGTCTCACAAAACCCGTTTGTGAAACTATTGCGTTCGAGGAATACCCTCAGCTAGTGGATCTGCCCTGATGTTTCTTTCTATGTCTCTCTTTATCTTAAGTTCGCGGAGAAAGCCATCTCCCGAAATGAGCAATACATGTCTTAGAATATGTCTGGATATCTGATGGGACCTAGTTCATAAATGAACTCCAAATCCAAACTTCTTAGACCGTATCATCAACTGAACTTAATCAGTATCCTGCGTCATGCCTCCCTCAGTGTCCGCTTAGATCACATGTCCAAAACACTTCCCCTAGTCGGAGGGAAAACTATAACTCTGACAGTCACTCTGTCATCCAGGTCACCTTGGAAGCCTGGAATGATAACCGTATCCCGAAGGAAGCTGTCATTATCATATCCCTAGAACATCCACTTATGTTCTAAAACTGCTTCCGGATGTTTCTCCAGGATTGGATTAATATCAACTTATTGCATCTCGTGCAAAAACAATATCTGGTGTGGTACACATCTCATGATTGACTCAATTGGCTAAGCAAGTGATCTGCCAATCATGCACATCCCTCTCCCCTTTAGTCTGTAAAACACCTTCAGAGAGGGTGACTCCATCACCTGCAGGTACACTACCGTGCCAGGAGTCGTCCATTCTAAAACACCTTTAGAATGCTGTCTAAGTACCCAAATTGGGAAACTACCCAAATCTAGATCTAAAACCGTAGATCTAGTAACCAGAATATCTGATATTATATCTATATCCTATGTGGAGAAACCACTATGTGACAACCAAAGTATAACCGATCGTAGTATAGGAATATCACTTCCTACTCTGTGTATGTCATCCAAATATCAGGACATCACACCCTACTACCTTCTTAACAGATCCATCCCCTATTCTGATGAAGTCAAACCTATGACTGCCACATCAGAAATAGATGATCTATCTCCGCTATATCTGCTTTAGTCCATAAATAGACATAAGCTACTTGTCCGCTATGCTTCCGCTGCTCCCACTGACTACGACAACTCTCTGGCAGAGTCATATACACGTGCACTTCTAAAGCTAGTTTAGAACGACACTATACTCATCCTCCTGCCTGGTCTCACAATCTGGAACAACAGCAATGGCAAGTCTGGGTAAACAAGAACCTCCCTGTCACCGTCTTTGAGCATACCGAAGTACCTCTCGTGTACCTGAGGTTACCCACCATATCTGCGGAGTGGCCAATGGAATGTCAAACCAGATTGAATCTTTAGGTTCTTATCAAATTTCCAGTAATCGTTTGTGGTTCTGAAATCACTTCCAGTTCTACCATACTCCCACTACTGTTTTCTGAAAAATTCATTTTTATTAAAACTGTGGCGAGTCAAGAACAATATCACTATTGATATTTCAGATGGTAGAAAGTCAACCCTCGTCATAGCCCGGGTCAACCCACAAACAACCATTACAGAAACGTGCCTGGAGTTATCCAGGGTCTGGTTTTAAGCATAAGCTGGACAACTCCCCGTACCTTAACAGCATTAAGATATGAACCATTCTATATCCACCATAGAAACAGAGGCACTGATTTAATTGGAACTAGATTCAAATCATGCAGCTGTCTCCAGTGCATGTAAACTAAATGAAAGGAGGCCGATCAGCATTACTCATCTTAGGAATGCATCCAAATATGAGTAACCTGAAAGAGAAACAAGTTTCTCAAAAACCATTATTATCAACTGAATACCATACACAAGTATCTACATCTTCGATCATCTTGAAGAATCCCGATACTTGCATCACCTGGTTCTTTACTTTATTCATATACTTATAACTTCTCAAAACTCAGACCTTGTATTTCTACGAAACACCTGTCTAAAAACTAGAGAAGTCATAAGTAAACAGAATATAGTACGAGTACCAACCCCTCTGTCCTTATGGACACTAGACAACATACAATACTCTGTATAAGTCCCCTGAGTCTAATAACCCATTCCCTGTGTGTCGTAGGTTGAAAACTGTACTTATGGTTAAGAAGAATTACAGCGTTGTTTAATGCTCCTTACCCAACCATCCACTGATATAGGTAAATGTCATAGACATAATTTCAAAAAGTTGTATCTCACTTTATAAAAATAAACGTACAGATATATCAATTTGAAATTGGTACATAACAACGGATATTCAAAACCAAATATTTGCCGTCCGGCAAACAACCCAAGCGATATCCTCAAATATCACCAATTACAACGAATCCCGATATAATGAGGATGATCACCCAATTCCCAATAACTTACTCCCACTCATCATCTGTAATACCATACAGATATGAGAATCAAACCTGGTAAATACATACCCTGGAGCAAGGACTAATTGGGAAATCAGTTTTCTTTTAACAATACACAGTGAAACTGAAACATATAAATGTTTTGAACGGCTATCTGGGTATTCCTAGTAATGCCTCTTCCATTATCAGATTCACAACTGTAACCGTATATTTCTTTGCCATCTCTCCAAATCCCTTTATATGTCTTTTAGTCATTACTTTTTGTACACCCCTTTAGGCCAAATGGTTTTCTTCCTACCCTACCGTTCGGCACCAGCCTATGATTTGAAAGAAGACTATCCAATAAGCATAATAGGTGTACTGTCCTAATCCTAGGAGCACTCACAACCCGAGAGAAGGTAAAGATAAAAGACGACTGAATAAAACCTTATTCCTATTTCTCCTAAACCAGAATTCATCCCCGAACTGGAACAAATCCTTTCGAGTTCGTATATAACCATACGATGGAGTATCCAAATAACTGTGGATCTTCGTAGTGATACGGAGTGTCCTGGAGAAATACAAAGGTGAAGTAGGAGTGGCGATGAAATACTTGGTTTGGTCGTGAATAGCAGTCGCAATTTACTTTGCCCTCTTACTAATCCTTTTATTTGTCTTTACTTAATACCTTCTGTACACCTTCGTTAGGCTAATTGGTTTTCTTCATTCCCCACCGTTCGGCACCTGCCTATGGTATGGAAGAAGACTATCCAATTAGCGTAATAGGTGTACCGTCCTAATCCAAGGAACACTCGAATCCTGAGAGAAGGTAAAAGGAAAAGACAACTGAATAGTCCTATTCGTTTTCTCCAGAACCGGAAACCATCCTCGAATAAGTTCCTTCGAGTTCGTATATAACCATACGATGGTTTTATCCAATGGAAGTGGACGTTCGTAGTAATATGGGGTGTTCTGGAGAAAAAGGGTAAAAGTAGGAGTGGCAATGAGGTATGCAACTCTAACAATCCAAAAGCCAGTGTTATAAGAAGGTTCGGTTAACTTGGTCACTGAGTCATAGTCAAGGGTCGGGTCATGGTCGCTGCCAAAGAGAGAGAGAAAAGAAATACTCTGCATGCACTCAAACCTAGATCAGAATGGTTATCTATTTATCTAATCAGGAAATCTCCCATTGTTCCTCAAATTCTCCTCCAAATCTGAAATAACAATTAGTCGGGATCACCCGAAAAGTAAACCAACTCATCAGTGGGAATCGGGATCCAACTATCATCGCATGATAATGTGATGGAATCCACTCACGTTATCACACTCCAGAAAGTATGCGCATGCCTGGCAAGTTTCAGTTTCTTTAGAATCTCCCGATGTGTGTTTTTACCCCTAGGACCCAAGTAACCTTGACTCAGCCAATATATCAAAGGATCCTAGCCAAGTTCAACCCGTCATTATCTTGATTGCATTAGACCCACCCGCACGAGTCCTTGACTGAGCCAAAATGACCGTACGACTGTCCTAACCAATCACATATCCATAAGACAGAAAAGCATTACAGAGCTACCGCACACTACGCCTCGGCTGAGTACGACATACGTAGCACGAATACTAAGCAATACTAATCTGAAATGATGGAGGGCTACGGTTGGTTTTTGGCGAAAAACCTTTAACGTAATGAACTTGATATCGTTGAAGGAACCAGATAAATTTTTATAAAAATATAGTGGCGAAAACCTTTGCTAAAGAGGTCACTCCCGGTGAAGGGATCTCGGCTCTTTCCCCGTAGAATGAGGTGCAGGATATTCCAACTGAATACCACGATGCAAAGCAAAAGGCAATCGGCTATAGTGAAGTTATCACCCTGACGCAAACTTCTGTCCAAGGGTCACTCCCGGTGAAGAGATCTCGGCTCTTGCCTCGTCGACTGAGGTGCTGGATATTCATAACCGAATACCACTGTGCAAAACAAAAGAGAACGTCTTTGTAATAACAGCTTTTTGAAAATTGTTCCAACAACATCAGAATAGGTTTGTTTAGCTTGCATTGATCCGAATCAATGCAGTCCCATCAATTAATCACATCACAAAAGAACGAAAATATGATGTACGTATATACCATCCGCATTCGCCACTGGGTCCCGTCATCACCCGTTAGGTTACTTAACTAACGACAGAGCGGGGACTGGACTAGCGCAGGTGCAAAACATATACAACATCTACTAGTATATATATCAATATATAATATTCGCTCCAGGCGTGATAAAATGCAACATCACATAAATGTAATAAGCATCACAGAACAATACAGATAATCTGGGATTCCCGGGTTTCATAGAGCCGCTACTGAAACCCGACGTTCCCCTGGTCGTGTGGATAGCCTGTGCAATGAAATCCTAGACCCCTACTGGCGCGGAAAGTTTCCCGCCAAAACCTAAAGCGAGGCAGCCCCCTTCAACAACGCGAATGGACCACCCAGCACTTCACGGAGTCCGGTAACTTGAGCACCCCTCCTTGGGTCAACCTGTACCCCGTACGAGTGCGGCGAATAGCCCGCCAATTCTAGAGTGAAGCCCCCTCCGTCTCAAAGCCATGAGATGCGGGCCCGTTGCCCTCTAGAACCCGGCTATCCGTGCACCCCTCCGCGGGGTAATCCTAGTACAGAAAGTAAAATATACAACAGGTACATCGACCTCAGCCCGGTCGTGCCCCAAAAGAATAATATACAAACAGGCAGTGACTGTGGAAGGCTCTAGATGTTTCTAGATGGTGACTAGGCTAATGAGTCATTAGTGCATTGATTATTGCATTAAATGATTTGGTGACTAGTTAAGGTGATTCATTGTTTTCATTAATTGTGTTCATACAAAGTGTTATTGTGACTCACTCTCTTCATTATGGTTGTGGTCACCACTCCCTCCTCCTACACTCACCCCCCTCTCCTATATATGGCTGGCCCATGAGTGAGAGAGAGATTATGGTTGTTAGAAAAAAAGATATAGTTATTTGGTTCATGGAAATTAAGCATAATCATTTCATATTTCCACCCGATCCAAAAGGCAACTTCATTAACCGTTCGTCCAAAGCTTTGGACGTAACGAGACAAAGTGTTCTACTCATTCTTTACATCATCTTGGTCATCTCCTTTAGCAAACTTGACGATCGAGTTGCCTCGGTTCAGAGGCGGGAGCCCATTTAAAGATCCGTCGACGTGGTGCCACCTGGACGAGAAGACTGGAGATTTAGGAGATCGGAGCAGCCGCAACAAAGCGTGGGATGATGGTTGAAGACCGAAGAACTCGGATCATTTGGTATAACATTTCTACCCACTTTGTAGTTTGTTAGTTTAGCTTTAATGGCAGATCCGGTTTATAGTACGCGATAGCGCCAGTTGTAAAAGTTTTTGTTCCGCATTTGGCGTCTGTTAGACGGCCGGGGCACTATCGTGGACTTACAGTGGTATCAAAGCCTCACCATTAAGCTTTACTAACTTGTGCTAACACGTTTAATATATCGATCGAACCGATTTTCAAAAACTACACTTTTTCAGTTCAGAGTTTCTGTCGATTTTTAAAAGGTTCTAAAAATTATTTTACATATCGCAGAAAACTAAGTAGGCTTTTATAAGCATTGTGGAAAAAGTTGGACACGTGATCCCACAAGGCCACCGCGGATCTGCGGTCAAACCTAGGGTTTGACCGCGGAACCGCGGCGCTTTTGTGGGAACAGTGCTTCAACTTTTTCCAGAGAGCTTTATTCTGGAAATTGTAGTTTTTGGTATAGTTCTTTTAGGCCCAGTTTTTGTTACTGTACAGCAGATATACGTGGGGCCCACTTCGGGAAGTTTTGTCGATCGAAATTTTAAATTTGTTAGTATGCAGTATTTACATTATATCTCCGACCGGGAATGTCATTTGATCGGTAAACCGCGTCTGATTGCTATAGTTCTTTTAGACGGGTTTGCGAACGTGACATTCGCGTTGATGTTCTGTGTTGTGCTGTGATGTTGCGGATATGTCGTGGTGGATAGCAGAGTGCAATGATAGTGCCGTTTGGATTTATTTGTATATTTGATATTGCGGGGCGAGCGTCCAACATGTGGACTGCCGTCACTGCCTGTTTGTATAATATTCTTTTGGGGCACGACCAGGTTGAGGTCGATGTACTCGTTGTACATATTTTTATTTCTGTACTAGGTTTATCCCGCGAAGGAGTGCACAGATAGCCGGGTTCTGGAGGGCAACGGGTCCGTATCTCATGGCTTTGAGAGGTAGAGGGGCCTCACTCTAGAATTGGCAGACTATTCGCCGCACTCGTAGGGGGTACAGTTTGACCCAAGGAGGGGTGCTCAATTTACTGGATTCCATGAAGTGTCGGATGTTCCATTCACTATGCTGTGGGGGACTACCTCGCTTCAGGTTTTGGCGGGTAACTTGCCGCACCCGTAGGGGTCTAGGTTTCATTGCACAGGCTATCCACACGACCAGGGGAACGTCAGGTTTCAGCAGCGGCTCTGTGAAATCCGGGGATCCCAGATTATCTGTATTGTTCTATGATGCTTATTACTTTTCTGTAATGTTGCATATTATCACGTCCGGAGCGATTATTGTATATTGGTATATATACTATTAGATGTTGTATATGTTTTACACCCGCGCTAGTCCAGCCCCCGCTCTGTCGTTAGTTAAGTAACCTAACGGGTGATGACGGGACCCAGTGGCGAATGCGGATGGCATATACGTACATTATATTTTCGTTCTTTTCTGGTGTGATTGATTGATGGGACTGCATTGATTCTTATCAATACAAGAATAAAATAAACCTATATTTGATGTTGGAACAAATTTTAAAAAGTGTTATTACAAAGATATTTCTTTTTGTTTTGCATAGCGGTATTCAGTTAGAATATCCTGCACCTCATTCGACGAGGCAAGGGCCGAGATCCCTTCACCGGGAGTGACCCCTTGGGCAGAAGTTTACGTTAGGGTAATAACTTCACTATAGTCGATTACAAGTTGCTTTGCATCGCGGTATTCAGTTTAGAATATCCTGCACCTCATTCCACGAGGAAAGAGCCGAGATCCCTTTACCGGGAGTGACCTCTTTAGCAAAAGGTTTTCGTCACTATATTTTTTATAAAAAGCTATCAGGTTCCTTCAACGAGATCAAGTTCATTACGTTAAAGGTTTTTCGCCAAAAACCAGCCGTAGCCCTCCGTCATTTCTTATGGATAGTCAGTAGTATTCAAGCTATGCTTGTTGGCCCTTAGTCAAGGCATAGTGTTTGGTAGCTGCTGGGTATTCATTTGTAGCATAGATAAATGCATTGGTTTGGGACAGTCGTATTACTTTGTTGGCCCTTAGTCAAGAGTTTGTACGGGTGGGTTCAAATCAACCAGGACAATGACGGGAAGAACTTGACATGTGACTTATGATTTTTTGGCCCTTAGTCAAGGTCATAAGAGCATGGGGTAAAAATCATATCGGGAGTTTCAAACATACAGGAAACTTGCCAGGCATGCGCATACCTTCTGGAGTGTGATAACTTGAGTGGCTTCCATCAAGTTATCATGCGATGATAGTTGGATCCCAATTCTCACTGATAAGTTGGTTTACTCTTCGGGGGATCCCGACTAATTCTTCTTTCAGGTTTGGAGGAGAATTTAAGATTACAGTGGGAGGTTTCCTGATTAGATAAAGTGATAACCATTCTGATCTAGGTTAGAGTGCACGCAGAGTGTTTCTTTTCTCTCTCTCTTTGGCAGCGACCTTTGACCGACCCTAGACTATGACTCGATGACCAAGTTGACCGAACCTTTTTAAAATACCGGCTTTTGGATTGTCTAAGTTGCACAAGTCATTGCCGCTCCTTCTTTTACCCTTTGTATTTCTCAGAATACCCCGCATTACTACGGATATCCACTTCCATTGGATAGATCCATCGTATGGTTATATACAAACTCGAAGGGACTTCTTCGAGGATGGATGCAGGTTCGGGAGAAATAGAATTGGTTTATTCAGTTGTCTTTTATTATCACATTCTCTCAGCTTGCGAGGGCTCCTTAGTTTAGGAGAGTACACCTATTACGCTTATTGGATAATCTTATTCCAAACCATAGGCTGGTGCCGAAAGGTAGGGAATGAAAAAAACCAATTAGCCTAAATAGGGTGTACAGAAGGTAATAACTAAAGACAAAATAAAGGGATTAGAAAGAGAGCAAAGTAAATTGCGACTGTTATCATTCACGACCAAACCACGTACTTCATCGCTACTCCTATTTCACCTTTGTTTTTTTCCCAGTTCGGGAGAAATAGAATAAGGTATTATTCAGTTGTCTTTTATCATCACATTCTCTCAAGATATGAGTACTCCTAGGTTGAGGAGGGTACACCTATTATGCTTACTGGATAGTCTTCTTCCAAACCATAGGCTGGTGCCGAACGGTAGGGAAGGAAGAAAACCACTTAACTTAAAGGGGTGTACAGAAGGAAATGAATAAAGACAAATAAAGGGATTTGGAGAGATGGCAATAGAATATACGGTTAAAGTCATGAATTAGATTATGGAAGAGGCATTACTAGGAATACCAAGATACCCCTACGAAACATTTTCATGTTTCAGTGCATTGTTAAAAGAAAACTGATTTCCCGATTAGATACTTACTCCAAGGTATGTATTTACCAGGTTTCATTCTCATATCTGTATGGTTTTATAGATGATGGATGGGAGTAAGTTATTGGGAATTAGGAGATTATCCTCATTATATCGGAATTCGTTGTAATTGCTGATATTTGAGGAAATCGTCTGGGTACAGTTTTCAAACCTATGATGCACAGGTTTTGAGTTATTCAACTCAGCGGACTTATACAGAGTATTGTATGTTGTCCAGTGTCCGTCAGGAAAAAGGGGTAGGTCCTCGTACTATGTTCTGTTTACTTATGACTTCTCTAGTTCTTAGACAAGTGTTTCATAGAAATACAATGTCTAAGTTTTGAGAAGTTATGTGAATAAGAATAAAGTAGAAAACCAGATGACGCAAGTATCAGGATTCTTCAAGAAGATCGAAGATGTAGATTCTTGTGATAGGTATTCAGATGATAATAATGGTTTTGAGAAACTTGTTTCTCTTTCAGGTTATTCATAATTGAATGGATTCCTAAGTTGAGTAATGCTAATTAGCCCTTTTCCATTAAGTTGTTATGCACCGGAGACAGCTGCATGATTTGAATCTGGTTCCAATTAAATTAGTGCCTCTATTTCTATATTGTATATAGAATGGTTCATATCTTAACGATGTTAAGATACGGGGAGTTGTCCAGCTTATGCTTAAAACCAGACACTGGATAACTCAAGGTACGTTTCTGTAATGGCAGTTTGTGGGTTGACCCTGGCTTTGACGAAGGTTGACATTTCTACCATCTGGAAGATCAATAGTGATATTGTTCTTGACTCGCCACAGTTTTATTAAAATGGACTTTTTCAGAAAACAGTAGTGGGAGTATGGTAGAACTGGAAGTGATTCCAGAACCGCAAACGATTACGGAAAATTTAATAGGACCTATATATTCAATCAGGTTTGACATTCCAATAGACACTCCGCAGACATGGTGGGTAACCTCAAACACCCGAGAGGTACTTCGGTACCCTCAAGGACGGTGACAGAGAGGTTCTTGTTTATCCAGACTTGACACTACTGTTGTTTCAGACTATGAGACCCGGCAGGAGGATATGTATAGCGTCGTTCTAAACTAGCTTTAGAAGTATACATATATATATTATTCTGCCAGATGGTTATCGTAGTCAGTGGGAGCAGCGGAAGCATAGTGGGTAAGTAGCTTATGTCTATTTATAGACTTCAGCAGTTATAGCGGAGATAGATCATCTAATTTTGATGAGACAGTCATGAGTTTGACTTCATCAAAATAGGGGATGGATCTGTTGAGAAGGTAGTAGGGTGTGATGTTCTGGTATTTGGATGACATACACAGAGTAGGAAGTAAAATTCCTATACTACGATCGGTTGTACTTTGGTCGTCACACAGTTGTTTCTCCACAAAGGATATGGATATAATATCTGATATTCTGGTAACTAGATCTATGGTTTTAGATCTAGATTTGGGTAGTTTCCCAATGTGGGTACTTTGACAGTATTCTAATAGTATTTTAGAATAGATGACTCTTGGCATGGTGGTGTACCTGCAGGTGATGGAGTCACCCTCTCTAAAGGTGTCTTGAAGACGAAAGGAGAGAGGGATGTGCATGATTGGCAGATCACTTGCTTAGGCAATTGAGTCAATCATGAGGCGTCAAGTACCACACCAGATATTGTTTTTGCACTTGATGCGATAAGCTTATATTAATCCAATCCTGAAGAAACATAAGAAAGCAGTTTTAGAACATAAGTGCATGTTCTATGGATTTGATGACGGCAGCCTCCTTCGGGAGACGGTTATCATTTCAGGCTTCAAAGGTGACATGGATGACAGAGTGATTGTCAGAGTTATAGTTTTCCCTCTGACGAGGAACGGTATTATGGACAGGTGGTCCAAGAGGATACTGTGGGAGGTATGGTGTTGGATACTGATTAGGTTCAATTATCGATACAGTCTTAGAAGTTTGTATTTGTAGTTCATTTATGAACTAGGTCCCATCAGATATTCAAACATATTCTAAGACAGGTATTACTCGATTCGGGAGATGGCTTTCTCCGCGAACTTGAGATTAAGAAAGACATAGAAAGAAACTTCACGGTGGATCCACTCACTGATGCTATTTCTCGAACACAAGAGTTTTACAAACTAGCTTTGTGAAACTGATTAGTAGAGGAGTTGGATGTTCGATATCACACGGGCTGTAAGTATGCGACATCACAATAATTAGCCTTAAGTGCAAGTGGGAGATTGTTGGAGATAGTACCCTCAAAGTCAATTATTGGATCGCAGGTACGTGATTGCAATGATTGAGGCAGGATCTATACCGATATGACAGTCTTGCTCAAGATGATAGTATGCTATCTGGTTTGTCTTTATCATCGTATACATGCTTTAGTTCACTATTGCATGTTGATAGAGCCCATAGGATTCTTGCTTGACTGCCAGCAGTATGATGGCGATCATATACATGGGAGCTGGGGTCTGTAAGCATATCCTTAAAGTGTCCCTAGTCGTGGGAGTTTCGAGACAGGGCATCGATACTCTAGAGTAGACTAGTGTATACAGTCGAGACCCCGACGAGGGGCGGTGGCCGGTCTCACAAGCCATTGGTGTCAGTTAGTTCACCTAAGATGTATACATGTGCTCATTGGGTTATGAGTACACCGGACAGGACTCGCCGGGAACATGCTAGTTGGTATTATACATATCGTCAGATAACAGTTCCCTGGTGACATGTGTACAGGTTAGTTCATCGACCTGAGGTCGTCATTTGTCTTGTGTGAGTTCCCACTGTGCTTTGATTTCTACCCTACCACGGCTCAAAGGAGTCGTGCAAACAGGTCTTTTTTGGGTACAGTCCCGAGCCACATGGAGGCAAGTGAGCGGATCGGCAGGGGATTCGTCTCTCCCGGTATTTGGGGTGAGATCGCGCTGTGTCTAGGAGAGCCATTACACAAAGCCCTCGGCCGAGGCAGGAGATTTACTGGTAGGTACTCCAATAGTATCTCATGGTGTTCTGGGCCACTCTCTGACACGACTTATACTGCTATTGGGGGTCTGACGTTACCAGCCCTTAGGCCGATATGCGATACTCATAGACGAACGGACCGGACTGTATGTATATTGTCACTGTTAGGCTCAGTAAGGTTTATGGATGAGTTCGCTCGTCAGCTTCCCTTCCAATCAATACATATGCAACCGTTACGTACAGCTAATACCTCTGACATGCTAGTGGTTATACCCAGTGCCAGTGTGTTGATGAGTCATTAGAGTCCCCCACAGACACTTTCCCAAGTTCGGGCGAAACGTTGTAGAGGCCGTATGGTTTTATGGCAAGGTTCGAAAAATGCACGTGCGTTTTCGCACGTGTCATATTTCGGGCAGATAATACTGGCCGGCTTTGGTTTAAGCCGGATCCGAGTATTATACTGTGTAGATATAATATCTTTGTCTCAGTTGCATTTGTATTCAGTCGTAATATAAATGCGGGTATGTTTATACTGTTACGGGGTTATCCTGAAATTCGTTTCAGGATCGCTTTTGGAAGTTGCCAGTTTCCAGTTTCTATCACCCGTCTTTAACATTCGGTTAAAAACGGATTTATCTTTTCTTGGTGAGTGTGGAAGGCTCTAGATATTTCTAGATGGTGACTAGAATGGTGACTAGGCTAGTGAGTTATTAGTGCATTGATTATTGCATTAAATGATTTGGTGACTAGTTAAAGTGATTCATTGTTTTCATTAATTGTGTTCATACAAGGTGATATTGTGACTCACTCTCTTCATTATGGTTGTGGTCACCACTCCCACCTCCTACACTCACTCCCCCTCTCCTATATATGGCCGGCCCATGAGTGAGAGAGAGATTATGGTTGTTAGAAAAAAAGATATAGTTATTTGGTTCATGGAAATTAAGCATACTCATTTCATATTTCCACCCGATCCAAAATGCAATTTCATTAACCGTTCGTCCATAGCTTTGGACGTAACGAGACAAAGTGTTCTACTCATTCTCTACATCATCTTGGTCGTCTCCTTTAGCAAACTTGACGATCGAATTGCCTCGGTTCAGAGGCGGGAGCCCGTTTAATGATCCGTCGATGTGGTGCCACCTGGACGAGAAGACTGGAGATTCAGGAGATCGGAGCAGCCGCAACAAAGCGTGGGATGATGGTTGAAGACCGAAGGACTCGGATTATTCGGTATAACATTTCTACCCACTCTGTAGTTTGTTAGTTTAGCTTTAATGGCAGATCCGAGTTATAGTACGCGATAGCGCCAGTTGTAAAAGTTTTTGTTCCGCATTTGGCGTCTGTTAGACGGCCAGGGCGCTACCGTGGACTTACAGTGACGGCAGTCCACATGTCGGATGCTCACCCCTCAATATCAAATGTATATATACAATCAAACTGTACTACCATTGCAACCAGGCTATCCACCACGACAAATCCGCAACATCACAGCACAACACAGAACATCAACGTGAATGTCACGTTCGCAAATCCTTCTAAAAGGGCTATAGCAATTAGATAGGATTTACCGATCAAATGACATTCACGGTCGCAGATATAATTTAAATACTGTGAACTAACATATTTAAATTTTCGATCGACAAAATTTCCCGAAGTGGGCCCCAAGCACAATTCCCAGTACTCAAACAAATTTGGGCCCAAAATAAAAATACCAGAACCACAATTCCAAGTCAGAGAGTACTGTAGAAACTTCGGTGTATTGATGACTTGGAATGGTGGCGGAATCGTGGCCAAAGCATGGGTAAGGCCACGGTTCCGCGGCGCAACAGTAATATTAGGCTACCAAATTTTCACAGTAATCTTAGAAAACCCAGCACGAATTTCTGCAATACACCAAATAATTTTTTGACAAAAAAAAAATTTCGACAGAAACTGCACATTTTGAAATCACGGTTTCGGAATTTTTGTTCGATCGAAATTCTAAATACATTAGAGAAAGCTAGTAAAGGTTAATGGAATGGCTCTGATACCATGTAAGACTACGGTAGCACTCCAGCCGTCTTTCCGAGGCCAAATGCGGAAACAAAACTTTTTCAAAACTAGAAATCGGCGCTATCGTATGCTTAAATCCCGAATCGAACCATTAACCTACAACTAGCTATCTAGAGAGAGGGTTGGAAAGCTATACCGATCGATCCGTGTCCTTCGGTCTTTGGCCACCATCCCAAGCTCCTCGCGGCAACTCCGGTCTCGATCTCCTCGTCGGAAAGGGCACCACATCTACGAGTCTTTTTACGGGCTCCCGCTTCATCCGAAGTAACTCGGACACGAAGTGTGCTAGCCGACGTGTCCAAGGTGTTGCCATTAATGGAGGCTGAAGGTGTTGCCATTAATGGAGGCTATGAGCTAGAGGAAGAAAAAGAAGGAGAAGCTTTCTTTTTCTTTTCTTTTACTTTGTGATAATAATGAGAGTGAGAGAGATCTAAAAAATACAAGACTAATCTCTATATCATGGCAGCCCCTCTTTCTCTCCTTATCATATCAAGGCACAAATCCATCACATTATGTGACACATGCACAAAGAAAGAGACCATGAGTCATCACTTGTGCATGTGTCACCATTAATGCTTTAAATGATAATTTCTAGCTCATAATGTCCATATACAAACATTAATCCAAATGTTTGCAACAATAAAAAGATACGACAACATCTAAAGTAAACTCGTGACGGATCACAAGAATACCCCTCACCTGTATATACATACTTGCATCCGCATTCCGACTGAATGCGAATGCGACGAGACTAAAGTAATCCAACAAATCTAATAGTAGGATTCGGCTTAAACCAAAACCCACTAGAATGATCCGTCCGATCATGATCCGTGCACTACCGCACGTACATGATCGAACCCTGCCATATATCATACGGCCTCTACAACGTTTCGCCCGAAACTTGAGAAACTGTCTGTGGGAGACTCTAAAGACTCGTCAATACTTTGGCTGTGGATTTAACCACTAGCACGTCAGAGGTACTAGCCGTACGTAACGGGCTACCAGGTATTGACCAAAAAGAAGGTCGATGAGTGAACTCATCCTGACACCCTGCTGAGCCTGTCAGTAACAATATCCGTACAGTCCGGTCCGTTCGTCTATGAGTATCGCATGTTGAGCCTAGGGGGTTGGTAAAAGTCAGACCCCCAAAAGTGGTGCAAGTCGTGTCGGAGTGTAGCCTAGAAAACCTTGAGATACTACTGGAATACCTACCAGTAAATCTCCTGTCTCGGCCGAGGGCTTTATGTAATGGCTCTCCTAAACACAGCGCGATCTCACCCCCAATACCGGGAAAGCCGAATCCGCTGCCGATCCGCTCACTTGCCTCCATGTGGCTCGAGACTGTACCCAACTAAAACCTGTTTGCACGAATCCTTTGAGCCGTGGTAGGGTAGTAATCAAAGTACAGTGGGAACTCACACGAGACAAATGACGACCTCAGGTCGATGGACTAACCTGTACACATGTCACCAGGGAACTGCTATCTGACGTCAGGTATAATACCAACCAGCATGTTCCCGGTGAGTCCTGTCCGGTGTACTCATAACCTAATGAGCACCTGTATACATCTTAGGTGAACCAACTGACACCAATGGCTTGTGAGACCGGCCACCGCCCCTCGTCGAGGTCTCGACTGTATACACTAGTCTACTAATGGAGTATCGATGCCCAGTCTCGAAAACTCCGACGACTAGGGACCACTTTAAGGATGTGCTTATAGACCCCAGCTCCCACGTATATGATCGCCATCATACTGCTGGTAGTCAAGTAAGAATCCTAAGGGCTCTATCAACGTGCAATAGTGATATGTACCATCACCTAAAGCAGTACACGATAATAAAGATAAATCAGATAGTATACTATATTCTATCAACATGTAATAGTGAACCGCAATGTCACTTAAAGCGTGTACACGATGATAAAGACAAACCAGATGGTATACAATTCTCTTGAGTAAGACTGTCCTACCGGCATAGGTTCTCACGTGCCTGTGATCCAATAATTAACTCTGAGGGCACTATATCCAACAGTATTTACATACAACAAATAGACTTGAACTTGCCATAATCTGCATCAAACAATATCAAGGCAACAATAAAAAAAGCGTTAATAACTTCATACAATCGCAGTCAAAACATGCACAATCATACCTAGAGCTATGGTCTTCAAAGTCCACTAGACTGCTCCTAACTGTTCCAAAGTGACAAATTGTGAGATAACCCTCAAATCGCCTCTTCACTGCCAATTGTGGTCAGGTAAGCACAAATGGGGAAAGGAGGGATTCGCTCACGAATCACCGTGAGACGGGCCTTTTAAAATTACCTTTCTCACTTGTCTAGCCTAGACACCACAAAGTCAAGTTTGGATAAACGATCGAATGCCCACAACCTTCCTCTGTCCTATTGAGCACGACAGTCCTTAGTTGGTTGGATCTAGATATTTTTTAATTAAACTCGAGGGTAATGCGTATGCTTTTAGTGATTTTTGGGGTCTTAGGAAGGGTGATGAAATCCCCACCCAGTCTGAATTGGTGTTATAACCCCTTAAAGTCCGTATTATTTATGCAAAACAGTAACAAACATAAATCGAAAACACTTGCAAACAATTTATTTGGCGGCGACGCAAAGAATCCTGCAGAAAAACAGTTTTATTGGAGAGAGGAAGAGAGTTTGTGCAAAGAAGAAACTTGCAATAAGCTTGCATTGACTTATATATATTCAGTTTTACGAACTTTATTTTTTATGTTGTGTTGAAACAACTATTTTATAATACAAAATAATAAATATCAAACTGAACAAGATATTAGTACATATAGAAAATATAATTCATAAGACTAACAACCTTGCGCCCTGTTAAATGTAATTGGAGTCCATTATAGAGAACAAAAATTGTTCAGGTAAAATTTTGTTATTGTAAATCATATATACGAGAAGAAGAATCATTTCGAGGCAAAAATTGATATTTCAAGTCTATACATGTTTTTAATATCAATCGAGGCAAAAATTGATATTTCAAGGCAAAAATTGATAATTCAAGTGATTTTTGAGTTACAAGTCATTTCTATGAATAGGAATTAAAATTACTAAAACTTCCATTTCCAAATTGTAATTATAAAGTGAAAAAATAATTAATAATAATTAAATGTTAACTGAAATTAAGATAATAATAATATTTAGAAAATAAATTTAAAAAATGAACCTTCAAATTTCTTCCTTGTGCTTAATTTGGTCTCTTCTTCCTGTTTAAAACCCCTGAACCTTGGTTTGGTCACTAAATTTGCTCCAGAAATTTACAGCAAGCCGTGGTTCCGTCTTGATCCTATCCAGCAGCTCCTCACGACTATGGTACTGAACTTGACCTTCTTCCTAAACTCCACACTTGCACAAAATAAGGGTAAATAGATAGTTGTGTATAGCAGAGAGCGTAAATGGATAGTTGCTGTATAGCAGAGAGCTATTTATAGAAACATGGTGCATTCCATTAATAATATGAGGGCGGGTTCCCGGAACACGCTCTCATTTAATTATTGAAGAGGGCGGGTTCTTAGAACCCGCCCTCTTCGTTTTGATAATACTGACAAAATGATGTGACATGAGGGCGGGTTCCTAGAACACGCCCTCATATAATTATTGAAGAGGGCGGGTTCTAATAACTCGCCCTCTTCGTCCTGCAAACACACGTGACAACACAATATAACAAAAAAAATGATGTAACAACACAATATATGATGTGACACCACAAACAAACGGAATATATGAGGGCGGGTTCCTGGAACACTCCCTCATATAATTATTGAAGAGGGCGGGTTCTAATAACCCGCCCTCTTCGTTCTGCAAACATACGACAAAATAACAAAAAAACTGATGTGACACCACAAACAAACGGAATATATGATGGCCTCATATAGTTATTGAAGAGGGCGGGTTCTAATAACCCGCCCTCTTCCTTCTGCAAACACACGACAAACACAAAAAATAATGTGACACCACAATATAAAAAAACTGATGTGACAACACAATATATGATGTGACACCACAAACAAATGGAATATATGAGGGCGGGTTCCTGGAACACGTCCTCATATAATTATTGAAGAGGGTGGGTTCTGATAACCCGCCCTCTTCGTTCTACAAACACACGACAAACACAAAAACTGATGTGACAACACAATATAAAAAAAACTGATGTGACAACACTAATCGTTGAGAAGGGCGGGTTCCTGGAACCCGCCCTCTTTTCCCTATAAAACCCACCCTCCAATGCCTCCAGTGTGCCTTTCATCAAATTAACTCTTTCGTCAAATTAACTCTGTCCCTTCTCATATTTAAAATCGTCTCAATGGAGAATCAACCATTCGACAAATCTCTACTCGTTGATCAAAACGAACACAGATATTTTAATATATTACAAGGAGAGGAAATATTCTAAACTTATTAATTTTTTTTAATTACCCCTTTCTTTTAATTCTAATAGTTGAAAATAACATTATTTAATTTTGCAGGATGGAGATAATCTCACCGTCGTCACCCATAGTTCTGACAAGTGGATAGTTACCGACCAACGAATAACCGAGCGGATTCGAAGGGCCGGATTTTATGAAGCTTCATTGCTTCGTCATATCCAAATCGACCACGCCCTCGTTACCTCTCTAGTTGAGCGCAGGAGAAAAGAGACCCACAATTTTCATCTAAGATAGGGTGATGCCACTATCACACTCTAGGATATTGGCCTCTTACTCGGTATACAGATCAATGGGTTTGGATTGGTCGAAGGAAAAATTGTTGGTCCAGATACCGACCACTCATACTGGGATACATATTCCGAGTCTGCTCTCGGACAGGTAAAAAAATTCATTTTGTTTCCCCTCTATAGTGTACCTATTGCATGTTGTACATTATTTCTAGCTTTAATATTTCACAAAAAATGCTAATATCAGGCACCAGGAGGCTACAGTAAGGGGTATAAGATCAGTTTAAACTGGTTAAAAGATACATTTACTAATATCCCTGATGAAGCCACCGATGAAGTCTTGGATAGACATGCAGTGCCTACATTCTGTACATGATCGGTTCTTGGTTGATGCCGGACCAATCGGCAACGCATGTCCATCTGTTATACCTTGACTTCCTTATGAACTTTGATGTGTGTGGCCAATATGCTTGGGGAGCAGGGGTCCTGGCCTTTCTTTACAAGGAACTCGATAAGGCATGTGCTCCAACGAAAAATAAAATTTGTGGCTGCATTACATTATTTCAGGTAAATTTCTTATTTTTCACAGCTAGAAATTTGCAAAATTGTAATATTGGTTCTCTCTCTTATCATCTAACACTTTATTTATAGATTTAGTCATGGGAGCGTATGTGTATGGAAAGACCGGATCGAGTTAAAATAACTGCTTTGGATACCCCTGGATAGCCGCTCGGCTGTTGGTGGAATGGCAAGAAAGCGTATAAGGCTCCCCGTCGAGTACTTAGGTACTATAGAGATGAGTTGGATCGCATGGAGGCGACTCAAGTAACCATAACTTAGGTAATTAAGTTTATTTTAAAATTTTGAAATACCTTCATCACAATTTTTGTACTATGTTATTTGCGCAGTTCACGTGGACGCCTTATACAGCAGATCGTCTGCAAAGATTACCCGGCATCTGTATCGAAGGAAAGCCGATTTGGTGGGCTCATTACTCACTCCTCTGCATTAATATCGTTGTTATGCACCTCCCAGACCGGGTGTTGCAACAGTTTAATAGATCGCAACATATTCCTGTCCCGCCACCTTCGTCTATGATAATAGAGGGAGACATGCGAGGAGGAAAGACGGAGCGTGATTGGAGTGAGCATCATCATCAATATTTGCTGAGATGGGAGGATAGGCAGCGTAATATTTCCTTACAGCAAATAGGTGACCAAACAGCCACCGACGCTACCGAAACATATCTACAGTGGTATAAACGTGTCACCATAAGATATCTTTCTGCTCCCCCTAACAACTTCCCAAACATCGAGCGGTACGAGCCTAGAGGCCACGTGGAACGAGATTTGGTAAGTTGAATTCTTTATATTACATTACTTTTTAACATCCGGCGGTATGAGTAAATACTTATTTCTTATTTTTAATGTAACGACAGGCTCGTGGGCTGCATCTTATACAAACAATGGTGCAGGATCCATACCCGACTGATGCTGGTCCGGAGACTCAAGCTCTATTTTCAAGTGTAGACCAATTAATTGGTAGTGTATTCGGTTCATATAATATTCTTCCACATTTATCGCCGGCACCAGAGCAGCAGTATGAGCCGACACCGGAGTCGCAGCATCACGGAGATCCAGCGCAGCAGGATCAGTGGTTTGGATCACCATACCGTCAGCAGCAACCCTGTCATACCGGACAAGCGCAACAACCGGAGGAACAACAGTTTTGGGGGACCAGTTTTGCGCAACAACACCAGTCTTGGGGGTCAGGTTTTATAGAACAGCCGTCTTGGGGGTCAGGTTTTGCGTAACAATAGCAACCTTAGGGGTCAGGATTTGCGCAGCCATGGGGCCCAGGTTTTGTTCAACAGCAGCCGCAAGAAACCGGGACAGGTTCTTCGCTACAACTGCCCAATTGGGACATGAATTTATCGTCCTACGTACAGTTGTTGGGAGGCAGCACATATCCGACACATGTCCCACATTCAGGATTTGCGGAACAACTGCATGTCCAAGACGCTGCTGAAGACGAAGCTGAAGCTGACGCCGAAGAAGAAGAGCAGACGCCGCCGCCGCCATCTACCCAAGAAACGGATGGGTTCTTCAGTCATCTCAGAAGGCATAGGCTTATGTCAAGCCTTCTCGGATTTCATAAGGGAAAGGGAAAAGGAAAACGATAGTTATTTACATTTTACAAACAGATAGGATTTTTTGTATTGTAAATTTGACGGATTCATTTTGATATTATAAATTTGACCGTCGAGATAGAAATCAAATACGATTTTTTTGTATTGTAAATTTGACGGATTCATTTTGTACAAAACATTGATATAATAAAATTTTATTATTTTATTCAATTTTTTTTTCAATTTTCCCGTTTTTAATTCGATTTTTATTTTAATTTTATATATTTATATAGGGGCGGGTTCCTAGAACCCGCCTCCTGCACTGGGGTGGGTGGGGCCACCAAACCGTCCTACTTTTACAATTTTAATTCAAAACGCCCTATTTTAATAATTTAAATTTAAAATCGTACTATTTCAAAAAAAACAATTTTTAAATAAAGATTTTTTCCCCATACACCTGTTGTATTTACGGTGTGCCTTTTACGTGTTTGTATGATTGCCTCATCTACTTTCCCTACAGAGTTTCTAAATGTTTGTTAAATTATTTGTTGTTTGGTTCCCAAATATTCATGATTCGACATTTCATTCATATGTTACATTTTCTTGATTGCATCGGTAGATGATAATGGAAGGAGCTCGAGTTCATCTTAAAGGGTGGCAACAGGCAGCGGTTGATGCTGGATCAGCCCTCGGTGCTCTGATGGATCCGAGACGAGCAGACTTAATTGCTGCTCTTGGAGAAACTACCAGAAAGCCGGTTTTTATAGGGTGCTCGAGCGGATGAAAAATAGCACACAAGGCAGAGTACGTTGCTTTTAATTGAATAAGACTTGAGAAGACAATAGGATTTCTATTCTGACTGTGAGTTTGGTCTATTTTCCTAGCTAGGTTTTCCCTCAAAGTTCTATTTTTGAATATAGGTAGAAAAAGGTCTATGGAAATACATCATTGATTTTTTTTAAAGCAATCATCTTGTCTTGCTTATGAAATTTATGAGACAATAGATTACATTACTAGATTGGATAATGTATGTATTCTCATGTCAAATTATATACCGTATATACCATATATCAGCTTACTTACCGAACGTTTTCTGTTGAGGTGGGCATTCGATTTTTCGAGAAGTATATTAGGTACAATGCTTGACGGAATATTGTGATGTAAGATATGTAGATGTCCTTGATGATTGAATATTCTCTCTTTATGAAGGAGAATATGGTGAAACGGCATCCAAACAGGAGATCTAATAAGGCCTCTTATGATGGAGGATGTTTCGAGGTTCAATGATAGTGTAATTTTAGAAGCAAGTGCTGAAAATCGTATAAAACCTACTGATTTATGATCGCAAAAGTAAAGGGAACAGATTTGAAGCTCCTTGGTGAGGATGTATTATGCAGAATGTTTTTCCCTTCTCCCCCCCCCCCTCTCTATATATACACACACACACACACACAGAAAGAGAGAGGTGCCATATGAGGGAATTTTCTCCTATGGCGTCGGAAAAATCTACCCTCCATGATTTTTTTGGTGATCGGCATACATCACCTCCATCTTTATCATTTAAGATATGGATACATCAAATTTCATGTGATTATAGCATTTTTTCATCGTTGATTTAGTTGGTGCAAAATTAATGGTTTACCAACAATAGAACTTTTTACATTGCTAATTCAACGGTGAAAAAGTGGTGGAATCACATGAAATTTGGTGTATGCATATCTTAGATGATAACGAAGATGATGATGGATACCGATCGTCGGAAAAAATGGTGGAGGTTGTATTTTTTCGACGCCATAGAAGGAAATCCCCTCCTATGGCCTCTTTCCTCCATTATATATATATATATATATATATATATATATATATATATATATATGCGCGCGCAAAGCGATCTTATAATCTAAATTTTAAAGTGAAACTAAGTACTCGTTGAATTACCATTGCAGATTAGTTCGGCCATATTCTGAATATATTGCTTTGGAGATACCACCGTACCAATAATCGAAAAAGTGTTAGCGTGTGGCGAAGCGTTACACTCATAAGAATAGCGTAGTGTAAAACTACGATGCGAAAAGCGTAAGCTACACTAATTATCCAATTCTTATGTCAAAAAATAATTTATATAGCAATCATATCAGGCACCAATCTTCATAGTCTATATATCATTGTCAAGCACTACACCATTGTTTAAGATGGGCTATTTACTAAAAAGCCGTCTCATACTTCACTAATTACTAAAAATCTCTTCCATATTTCATATTTACTTAAAAAATCCATCATACATTTAAATTGCACTAAAAAGCTCTCTAACATGCCAAAAGAGAACTTTTTTTTAGATCTTCCATTATTCCGTTAGGACACTAAGGTGAGTATCGGGTTAGGATTGTAAACTTTCACAACCACTCATCTTTTTCCAAAATTCCTACTTTTCCCTCAAATTGGCTTTAGAATTAGGGTTTCGATCAAAGAACTCGCAAATTGATCGTGGAAGCCGGCTCATCTTTCTTCACCTTCTCCATCACCGAGCTTGTCGAGTATCGTTGTCCCTTCAATTGCAAATTTCGAGTTCGCAGGCAATCTCATTTGAAAGAAGACCGATTCTTTAGTTGCACTAAATCCCAATTTTCAACTAAGTGTGGATGTGGAATGACATACTTAAATACCTAGAAGGTAAGATGTCACGCCCCGCTTCCCAAAATACGGAATACGGAGAGCGACGAAGGCCAGCCGTGCTACCTACGGTAAGGAAAAATCCTTCCATAGTCACATAAGGCTGTCTAGATTAACCTATCAAAAATAAAATCCAATACCGAAAGGAATAATACTGATAATCATGCTGCAACGAAACCACAAAGAATACTAGAAAATGGGTCCACTAGATAATTGATGCAAATAAAGATCTGATACAATAGATTCGAAATAAAACAAGACCCAAAAGAGGTACATAGGTCCTAATGTCCCATAAGGGCACACATGCTAAAAACTAACTGAAAGGAAAATAAACCTACGGGTTACTGATCTTCGGCAAAGTCCCGGTAGCCGATGCGGTCCTGCTCATCCTGAAAATCTGTCACTAAACCTGAGATGACAAATCTCAGGGATGTCAGAACATCCCAGCAAGTACTCAACGAATAAAGTGTATATGCGGTATGATAACATGAATATATGAATGTAGTGAAGCCCGTGTGCGCAAGCAAAACAGATATATAAATAAATACATGGATACTATGAAACAAACATGTAAGAGGTCAAGTTATAACCTAACTGGTCACTAAAAGGTAAACTATCCTATCGTAAGCTCGAGTGTGTGCGTCAACATCTGTAGGAGTATTCCTAACCCAAGAGTGGTGCCCCAGGGGCTAGGAAACACGGGCCCAACTGTGGAATGAACATGAGACCGATATAACCCGGTACGAGCTGCCAGCATGGGACTCCTGAGATCCTGTTGTACGAACGAACACTCAAACTACCCCAGCACCCGCGTTTTTATAGCTACTATAGTAAAGACTAAATCACTAATTAAGAATGCTGAAAAGACAGAACTTGTGATATGGAAATAAAACTGGTGAATAGTAGTGTGTCATGTCATGTAATTCAACATTCAAATTAGAGAACTCGTTTTAATATGAGTAGTCTGGAACAATGAGTAATCATGGCATGTCAAGTACAATAGTTATAAAATGATAGTGTCCATAAACAAGAATAGCATGTTATGGTTTCTCAAGCATGTCGACAATGATAGTCTCAAGTAAAATATTAAATATAGATGATAGGATATGATAAGGTCAAAAATGTAAACAAGACTCAACATAAATATACAAGTATCTGTATTTAATATCCGGGTTTATTTATTGAAAAGAATAATAAATTGAAATATGGTTTTAAACGGTTAATATAGTTAAATATGAATGACAAATTACAGATGCATAAAGCGAATAGTGGTAATAGTATAATTACGAGATAATAATAAGTAAGATAAAATAAATGACAGATTAACTGGTCATCATATAAGTGCTAATAATAAGTTTTATAATCATGTGATAATAGAAAATATTAATACAAATTATAGTATCAAAATAATTTATATGACTAGGGCACATAGAGTGCAGCGATATTATAAGAAGTGATAATGTAGAAAGTTTAATTTATATATATAAAATATTAAGCCCAAAGCGTTTATTGATTAACAGTAATAATGGTATATTTTTATGTTTTAGATTAGAATATAAGTGTTGACTTTTTGCATGCTAGTGTATACCAATATTGTTGCAACAGAAACATATAATTACTTATAAACATTTTTATATATTAAACCATTTACATGTTAATAGTTATTTTATTACGCTTACACTTTTACAGTTGTTCACTTGATGAAAGAATTAATAGGTATTCTAGATCTTGGGGTTTTCATCATATGTACAACTATTATAAGATATATTAATAAAGCGGCAGAATATTATAATTTTATTTAAATATTGTAAGTTAATAATTTATTTAGAGAATTGCCGATATTGCATCGACTAAAAAAAAGAGTAAGAGTACTTGCCTCGGAGACAGATAAACATGACGACACAAAGAACAACTCCAAGGTTTGATTGCTCGGCTAATTTTGAAGAAGAAGAAAATATTGTGATGGGAAAAAGAGAAGGTTGATTTATATAAGAAGGGGAGATATGATAATAATTAGGTTGTTATTTATAGGGAAGAGAGATGTTAAAGATTGGAGAGATTATTATAATTGGAGAGAGAAATATTCTGATGAGATGAGATTTGGATTTGATTTTATAAAAGAGAGATATGATGGGTTGTTATATATTTCTATAAGATATTAGAAAAGTTGTATATATACATATTAGTTTGTATATAGTTAGAATAATAGAAAAGTATATGTATATATACATATTAGTATATAGTGAAAATATATGTAGATATGTATATGGTTATGGGTTAATGAAAATAAATATAATTAGTTATATATATAGGATTTTATGATATCAAACAACTAAAATATATTTTCAGTTAAACTATCATAACAAAATATCTTCAATTATATATATGTATGTATGTATGTATATAGGTTTGTAGAAAAATAATTAAAGAGAGAGTAGATTTGAGAAAGAGAATCTGCTGAGAGAGATTATATTGGATTAGGGAGAGAGGGATTTTGTTAGGGAATATATATAGAAAAAGAGAGCGGGGGTTTGGTGAAATATAATTAGTGATATAGAAAAATATATGTAGATAGAATAGAATATGGGGAGAAAGAAATATGTTAGAAAAGATATTTGTTTGGAGAGAGAATAGTATTTGTTTTAAAAGAATAAAGTTATCAGGTGAGACATATATGGTGATTGGAGAGAGAAAATTGAGTTGTTAGTTTAGCAAAAATATTTATATGGTTAAAAGATTTAACAAGAGCTCTCATGAATTTTCAAAATTAAATATTTTAACCATATAAATATCGTAAGACAAAATATTTTATAAATAGAATTTAAAAAGGGGTAAAATCTTATGTATATATATTGTTTAAAGAAATACCAAATAAAATATCTTTTGTTTAAACTATGATACTAAAATATAAATATGGTTATAAAATAGTGTTAGACAAATAAATATTTAAATACAAATAATATGCATATTTAACAAACTTGAAAAACCATAATTATATGTATATATCTTGATTAAAAGTATTAAACTCCAAGTTATAATAATAAAAATAAAACAAAACCCATTATATCCAAAAGAAAAAGAAACGTATGATCGAACTAGGATTGTTGTTGTTGTTTTATTATATCTTGTCTCTTGTGCTTCAAACTGCCTAAAATAAATAAAGTTGTTGTTTTATTATATCTTGTCTCTTGTGCTTTACTTTTATATTGCTTAGATACGCTTAAAAAATTCTTAAACCTAAATTGTAGGCAGTCTGAAGCTATGGATTAAGAACTAACTAAAGCTGTATACATCACCCATTTTATAACAGCAGTAGTACTATACTCTGCAGGGATTCAGGGATACGGCCCATAAGGGAAGTATTGGAAAGAAATATGTAATAGAGGTTGGATGGGTTTCAAAGGTGTGGAGAGATGGTTCCTCCGAGCGAAAAATCGTAAAGGTGGATGTAGATGGCAATGACTCATTGGTGGCGACGGCTGTAGTTCACACCAAATCAGTTGCAGAATAAGATATTGGTAGTCTGGTAAGTGACCAGAATGCCAGTTGGATCGGCAACATGAGCTTTGAAGGCTTATAGCGATTACAGATCGGTGAAAATTATTGTGTGGTATACAAGTGGCTAGCTGGGGATAATTGGAGTCAAACAAAAACTGAATGGTGAAGAAAACAAAGAATGGAAAATCCGTTGATTGAAGTATGAGATCACTAGAAAGGGAAAGAGAGAAGAGGGAGAGCCTACTGCATGAAGTTTGAGTTTTATTTTATAACCCAACGTGCGGTGCATGTCTAGGGTTGTAACATTAATTGACCGATAGCTAATTGAAGAGAAGAACTCAATTCAAATGACAAGCAAAAGGACTTGAGATCGTAATGAGAGTGCAGAACTAACAACTGATAAGAGATGACCCAAGTCAATAGACGAGCTATATATTTAGTCCAGAAAAAGATTTGAAAATTCAATAAAATCAGTCAATAATAATTCGGCACTGGAAGAGAAATTATATGAACCAATACAGGCTGGATGTTATAATTTATCAGGACATAAACCGATAAGCAAGGGATTCACTTATTGTTCTCTACTATTGCAACCCAAACCCGATGGGTTGATGAGTTATCTTCATACTAAAATTTTGCTTAGATATCGTGATTTACTTGTGATGAGGCTCAATATCGGTGATCTCCCAGATCGTGACACGTGGCAGATGACGTGTCCCGAAGCTTACAAGAAAAGACCTACAGTGGCCGACTAGACCACTCCCATGCCCGTCCTATAAACAACCGTTGACTCACCTCCGAGACCCTGCACAATCGGACTCCTCGGCCCTCTCAGCTCATCCGGGTTACCGCAGAACCAAGATACCTCGGCCTCCCGCTCGTTCCCGAGCCTCCCGCCGAGCTCACCTTCCTCGGTCTCATCGACCGACCAACGACACCTACCACAGGCGCAACCGCCTCATCTCCGTGAATCTCGCCATGCGCGAGATATCCGCCGGCCATGTCCCGCATTCCACGCCATCACAATCCCCCATTAACGAGCATGTCTCGTCATTAATGGGAGATCTCGCCCATCACGCGGGCGTAATGTCGGGACCGTAACGACCGGCGTGATTCTCGCGCCTGTCTACCTGTTACCACCACTATATAAACCCTTCTCTCAGACGGTTCAAGTAAGTCATTTTCTCCTCACTAGGCCGTTACTCTGCTCAAATATCCGGTCTAACTTGATCGTTGGAGGGTCCTCGGTGGTACAACCACCCTGGGACTTCCTTGCAGGTAGCTCGACCTCAGCCACTTCAAACCCATTAAGATCCATATGCTTCAAGAGTCGACCTCCAACCTAATCTCAGCCGTCCATCGTCGCCAACAATAGATTTACGGAAGGTAACATCTTGACGTGATTCGACATCCATTAGCTGGCACCGTCTGTGGGAAAAATCTTGACTCCACTGAACAAAGTTCATCTTCCGATCTCCATTCAATGGCGAGCGATCACCGCGACGATCCAAGCACTAGCCGCCGCCTCCCTCACAACGGAGGCGCGGATGAATCTCCTCCCCTGAACTCCCTCAACGTCCTAGCCGTCCGGATAGATCGACTCGCATTTGTCATGGATGCGCTCGTCCGTGTCCAAACGGCAGGGAAATCTCCCTAGGTCGCCGCTCCCCCACCTCGGGACCGGGACCCCTACAGAGGGAGAGAAGACTCTGCTCGCGTCAGCACGGCCGACCATAGCCTCGCTGCCTCCTACGGCCGCAGATCTCCCGGGCCAACATATTCTATGACCCTATGGGCGCCCCATAGTTCAACACCGAGGTCTGTCGCCAGAGCGCCTCGCCCCGAGCCCCTTCGCACCCCCGTCCCTCCTGAGGAGATGTCGATCAGCTCGCCTGCTCCCAGGCATGACCGACACCCCCTCCCTCGACGGGGTCACGTGGATGGGACTCATCACGGCAGCTCAAAGACTACCTCGCTAGGGGACCTAAGGAACCTCATCGAGAGGAACCGGGGACGTGGCCAGACACAGGTCTCCAACAGCAGAGACCAAAGATCAGAATGTGCCGAATCGTCAAGATACCACGTCCGACTCGACTCCCTCAAAAAGAAGATCGAGGGTATGAATTGGGAAGGTCATCACTCGAGTGACAGGGCTAAGTACGCCGCCGACTCGCTCACCAAGCCCTACACCGAGGAGCTGCTTGCCGTCCATGTCTCCTCCCGGAACAAGCTCCTAAAGGTCTCTCTCTTCAACGGTAAGTCTGACACGAAGGACCATTTGGACGCATTCACCGGAGGAATGAGCTTCCAAGACAACTCCGACGCCACCCAATGCCGAGCTTTCCTGGTCACGCTCATCCGCTCCGGACGAAACTGGTTTCGAGGACTCACGCCACGCTCGATCTCAACCTTCGACGAGCTGGCCACCCAATTCCTCGGCCACTTCGTCGGGAACAGACAGAAGAAACGGACCATCGACCATCTCTTCACAATCAAGAGCGGGGACAAAGAAATGTTCAAAGGGTACATCACCCGCTTCTACAACGACCTTCTCGAGGTCCCAGAACACTGGGACGAGACGGTCATTACAGCACTTAGGTCTGGTCTTAGGCACAAGGAGTGGTTACGCTCCTTTGCATTAGCGCAACCTAAGACCATGGCTGAGATAAAGGCCTGGACCGAGCATGAGATCCAGCTCGAATTCGAGGTGAACGCAAATCTCCCCGGGGCAGAGCTAACTGACCAAAAGAAAAGGGCGAGGGAAGAGAGAAAAAGACTTGAGCGGCCAAAGCCCTACTCCCCGAAGTTTCAGGAGTACACCCCACTCAATGTCTCCCAGACGGTACTGATAGAAGAAGCTAAGGGCGAGGGGTTCTTCAAGCTCCCCCCGATCTCGCTCATGGCGGCAAAGCGCACCCGGGGCCCCTACTGCGGTTTCCACGGGGCTCAAAGCCACTCCACAGAGAGCTGTAAGCAGCTCCGAGACTACATCGAGGAGCCCATCCGTTCAAGACACCTGGCAGCATACTTGCGGGACAAGCGGCGAGCTGACCGCGAGCAGGAGCAGCGTCCCCCTCCCGGCGAGTTGACAATCGGCCAAATTATGGTCATGTTTGCGGGGGGTACGTCGAGCACCTACGAGGCTCGGCACCCCACACCGGTCGTAGATGCCAACAGCCATCCGGGGATGAAGGCCAGGGAGACCGAGCTGATCGTTTTTGACGGCCTAACACCGCCAAGAAGCTCAAACCGTACCATTAAAAAGAACATCTACTAGCATGTACTTCTCTTACTAAGGCAATGTAAACTTTTCTCAAGATCTTTCTGTTTATATAATAATAAGAAGGGATCAATAAAATATTGCAAAAAGAAGAGTTGTGTTTATTCAAAAGGATACTATAGGCTCCTCAGCCCTACACTGAAAAAGAAAAATTACAGTAGCGGGGGAAGGGGGTGCAGAGAATATTGCTCGTGATACTTCGAGGATATTTCCTCCAGCCGAGCCCTCATGGCCTCAGACCTCTGCCTCTGATGCCGCCCGCGAACGTCGGCTTCATGCCTCAATTGACAGCACTCAAGGATGAGCGCCACCGAGCGATCCCGCCGACCCACGAAGATCAGGCCTAAGCGCCGCAAAGACTTTAACTTACCAACCGCCTCGTCCTTCAGCTGTTCGGAAAAGGGGTTGTAGAGCCCCGGCGATGCCCTCCAAATGGAGTATATCAACAGCTGGAGCAGGGGGGAGCGCCGGGAAAGCAGTCGGCTAAAATGATCCTCAATGCGGCCTATCACTAACTACACCATGTCCTCGGTACAGTGCTGATATTAGAGGTACACGTCCTCGAAGTTTACGATGTCAGAGATGGTAAAAGAGAAGTCCCGCATTCTTGCGATTTTGGATGCGAAGGAAGGGGTGATCAACCCACAACTGTACCGCCCAGGAGCCCACAACGCCCAGGAGTCCAACTGTCGCTCGTTCCACCCACAACTGTACCGCCGCGCGGCAGACACCAAGCCTTTCTCGACGAAATCGAAACGACGCGGCTCCGGCACTTCGCCTCTCCCACGCGTTCGTGACGCGTGTCACCCGTGACTGTCCCTCTTCCTGATACTCACACCGGTAAAATCAGACAGAACATCATGAATCAACCGGGCTCGCCCTTGCTCGGTTATCCTGGCTGGTAGCTCCCTACCCGCGACTCCAAGGATCAAAGCCCTGGCCAAGAGGCAGCTGAGCAGCTTCACTGCTCGGTCAATCCTTAGCAGGCCTCTTACGGCCCCTCCCATACTACGGATCAAAGCCCTTACCATATCAAGGGAAAGCACGTCCGCGGCATCCTCTGAAACGGCCTGCTTCAGCGCCCTTTCTCCCCACTCCTCCAAAGGGCCGATAAACCGCCGCCGGATCCATGAGGGGTCTTCATAAAAGATTACAGCAGGATAGGGCTTCTTCGGAACCCTGACACTCTGAGACGCATCTTTGGAACGTCTTATAGCCTCAGCCAACTGTGCGGCTTCCTCGGCAGCCGAACCCGGGAAAAGAAGGCCAGCATCTGATTCCTGCAAGGCCAACGGTTCATCCTCAAGAATGGGCTCAGACTCTACTAAAGAGTCGAGCAAGTTAGTGGCCACCTTCCTTCGACGCTTGGACCCGGAGACGGTCGCCGAAGACGACCGTTTCTTTCCCCGTGGAGCCTTAGTGCGGCGGCGGCCCACGTCACCTTCAACACCCTCATCCCTATTACCCTCGCTTGGTGCCACGACCGGGGACGACACCGCCATTGTCGATGCCACGGGCGGTGGTGCTGCCACGGGTGGTGGTGCCGCTACCGGAGCCCGTTTACCCCGCGACTGGGTACCCAATGGCATACCAGCCATTGGGGTAAGATCCACCCCTGACTCTCCCGTGATAAGCGCAATACCGGTATCCCTCAGAGGAAAGCGGACCAGGGCGCGCGGTCGCAGCGTAGCTCCTGTGGTCGGAACCTGAGTAGGGGTACCGTGGCCGAGGAGTACCCTTCTTTCCTTAATAATAATCGGGTTGACCCAATGGAGATACCAGCCCGTGAACGACCCCACGCATCGGGGCATGTAATCACCTTCGGGGATCATGAACTAGGAACCGGTGTTCAGCCTCACAAAATGATGGGCGGCATCTCGAACGGCCTCGAGCGAAGGAACCGGCACGACTATGAAAGCCTCAAACGGGACGTCCTGATCGTAGCCAAACTGCCGGGCAAAGCGATGCGGATTGTACCGCATGAAGAGGGCCGTGCTATCCTGACGGAATACCAGGTAACCCGGTCTGATTGCGTATAAGCGCGTGGCCTCCCGGGGCTTCAAAGAGGGCACGTTATCTATTGACCGGTCCCAAAGCGGCTGAGCTGAACCCGCGGAAGAAGATAAGACCCGATCATTAAATACCAACCCGCCAGCAGTAGCATAAGAAGAAATCAACGCCCGAATAGCCCCGAATTGAGTCGGGTCAGCGGCAGAAGCATCCACCAATCGCATAAGCCGCGGGAAGGTATAGGCGTCATAGAATGCGGGCCTTTGATGCATAGCGAAAGCACCCAGGATGTGTATCTCGATCCAAGACGTAAAGTAGTGAAGCGAAAAATTTACCACATCTACGCCAGGGGTGGAAGTGTTAGCTGCAGCGCCCAACCCGTAATAGAGATGCGCCAGTGCCGAGATGCCAACGGCCAGCTGCGTTCCCTCAGCTATACGGTAAGCCGGATAGATGACCGAAACTCTCATAAAGCGGCAATACATAAGGATGGCAAACCAGCTGAGCCAGACACTGATAAACCCAACGAAGAACGTCTCCTCATCCATGCCAGGAGCTGCAATGGATTCGAAAGATATCGGCGACATTATGGGGATGTAGTACTGCGGTAGATCCGATTCATTGGTCGGCAGCTTCTTCGGACCAAACCCAAAGGGGTCTTTAATATTTGCGAACTTCGGAGCTGTCTTCGACAAGACGCCCTCGCGAAGGAAACAGGCAATGGAGCTCTTAAAAGTAATGCCCTGTTCCTTAGATTCGGTGAACAATCGATCAAAGATACCTAGCACCTTGATCAAGCTGGGACGCTTGTGGCGGACGGCGTTCTCAGCAGACAAGCCGTCAAGTGGTGCGGGCTCGGGTTCGAAGACGTATTCATCAGAAGGCAACAACTCCTCATAAAGTGTCCCTCGAATCGGCAGCCCCGAGATCTCATAAAATTCCCCCAAAGAGATCAAAACCTCTCTGTCCCCCAGAAGAAAAGTGTTGGTGGGGAGATTCCACTGATTCAAGAACGCCTTAACTCACCAGACATGCGGGGATTGATAATGGAAGAGCGACGCATATATTGCCTGGTAAAGCCCGACCTTCTGCAGCCGCGCACAATGGGTAGCAAGGATATAGCGAGCCCAGAAGAGGTAGCCCGTGGGGTGTCGAGGAGTAAGCCCTATCTTATAAATCTGTCCCCATGGGTGGGCCTCACCCTGGCAAATGCGTCGTCCCAGGATATCTATAGCGGGGATCGGATGGTTCGGGATACCGGTTGTTGAAGGCTCGAACCGTCCCGTTGGAGTCCAATTTGGCATCTCCACAGCGAAAACCGTCCTCGGAGGGTCCATCGGCAAGAACGGGAAAGTGGGTTCTGTCGACACTTCATAGAGGAAACTCCGGCGACCCCGGATGATATGGCTGTACCAAGTTCCCCATAGAAGTAAGCTGGTGCAGTTCGGGTCATGAGCCTGGATCATCGCCATCGCTTCCTCGTCGGATGGTGATTGAGGAAAAGCGGCCTCTGAGCGAGTGAAGGGAAAGCACGAAACAGAAGCCATCGCATCTGAAACAAAGTAAAGGAAAACTGTCAAAAGTGAAGCCAAGAACATATATATACATGTGTGTGTGTGTGTATGAGCATAAATATATGAAGACAGTTGAAGAAAGCGACAGAGGACTTGTTTGGTAGGACCATTAGTTACAAAACATGGGGGTCCCACGAAATCAAGATGATGGCTGGCTAATGATGAGGCACAGCAATTATAATGAGGCAAAGAGAATATTCTAATTAAATAAACAATGGACTTCAAATGACCCTACATACTCCCCTAAGAGAAATCCACCTTGAACTCTGCAACAAATCAAACAGAATCAAGAGAATTAAATTCCCAGAAAAGACACCATTGCAAGCTTCTTCTTCATTGATTACAGAAGGACAACCCAGGGCAAGAAAACCCTAAGAAGCCTCCATGGGAAGAACTGAATTCTTCATAGGAATTAAATTCCTTATTTAGAGAGGAGAATTAAATTCCCAGAAACATTTTTTTAGACGGAATTAAATTCCTTGGAAAAGGCAACAGATCTCATCATCTCCCTAAAGATCAGATGAACCCTAAAAGATCTATTGTTTGAAGATTAAATGGTTTTATGTTTCTGTTGAAGAACTTGAAGAAAAATCGGGTTTTTGTTAAAAAAGGAAAAAACCCTTAGTACGGATTTAAAATCCTGAGAGTTCTGTGAAAGCTCTTCGATCATCCAAAGATCATTACCTGAGGAAGAGGGATCCTTCAACAGAGTTAAACTCTGGAAAATGTTTGAGACAGAGAACTAAGCTCTGGAAACGAGAATTAAATTCTCAGAAAGAAAAGTTTGCAAGGAGGAAGATGAAGCAAAGTGGAGGCTCTTCTGAAAGGACATGGGCATTTATAGGATGGGATGGAAAACGTTTCATCTACCCTACTCCCAAGGCAGATCCGACGGTCACAAAAGGGACAGCGTTGCACTCACGTGCAGAAACGTGGGAACAACGTTGTGGGGGCATTTGTTCCCTGATTAAAAATCAGGAAAAAGCTTCAGAGAGGCATCACGTGCTCACACGTGACCAGTGGTCACGTGTTGGCACGTGATAGTTAAGCAGCGGCCAGAGAACAGAGCGCAGAAGAAGAGAAGCCCATTCCAGGGGTTACGTGCTCACACGTGACCAACGGTCACGTGGCCACATGTGACCGGGTTTAAAAGCCTTGTTCATTAACAGAATTAAATTCTGAGGAGAGATCATTCAAATCTTTCCAAAATGGAGGAGAATTATCTGAAACCGTCGGATCAAGAATCTGAAGGTGATTAAATATCACCGATTTATGGAAAACTCTTGGACAATGGAAAGATTTCCCCCTAAATCTAACCGAAATAACAAAGAGATATCTTTGGATTTAAAATCCAATGGTGAATAAAATTCACCTCATAATCTAAAGGCCCAGATTAATGATGAAGATAAATCAAATCTATCAATCAACAAATCAAATCTTTCAATGAAAGATTCACTAAAACAGATTGATTCTTTTCCTTCTCCTATAAATAAGAGCCAAAGGAGAAGGAAAAAACACATACAGAGGGGGAGAGATGGGGCCTTGGAATCTTGAAAATTCAGAAGGAAGATTTTGATTCTCTGCAAAAGAAAAGCCCTAGGTAAGAAAAGAGAGGTTTCAAAAGCGAATTTAATTCTCAAAAGGGTTTAACTCTTATATAAAGAAAAGAACTTAGTTCTTCCTCTGGTGGAGGATCTGCAAAGTGCACATCTCCCTATGAATTGAGAATTTAATTCTCATTGGGTTGAGATCCTGCCATGCAAATCTAAAACACAGAGGAGGAACTGAGTTTTGAGAATTTAATTCTCACAGAATTATAGGAATTTAATTCCTTTGAAATAAAGTTAGGGTTTAACCCTATATTATAGGAATTTAATTCCTTAAAAATGGACAGAACCAGGATTTAATCCTAATTGAGAACTTAACTCTCTCAATATCACAGGAATTTAATTCCCTTAAAAAAAAGGAATTAGGGTTTCACCCTATACCAGAATTTAATTCTTTACATAAAAGAAATTAGGGTTTAACCCTATCTAAGAATATAATTCTTCAGAAGAAAATAGGAATTTAATTCTTCTAAAGTTTATTGCTAGGGTTTAACTCTATGAAGAATTTAATTCTTAAAAGATGAACAGATCTTTAAAATATGCAAAGAAAAACAGAGTCACGTGTTACCACGTGACCCCTGAAGCACACAAAGAAAAAGGCAAAAGAAACAGAAAAGAGCTCTAGGGCGCCCTCACGTGTCACCACGTGACCCCTAATGAGCATTCTAACAGACCAGAGCGTGGGCCTCCATCACGTGCTCACACGTGATGGCCGATCTGCAGAATAAAATAAGGGGAATCAGGGCGGTCTCACGTGACCCCTCTCTCCTTAGTGTTTAACACTAATCTGAAAACTTTAACACTGATTTTCTTAGTGTTTAACACTAATTTGAAATCTCTGTTCTCAGTATTCAACACTGATTTTCTTAGTGTTTAACACTAATTTGAAATCTCTGTTCCCAGTATTTAACACTGATTTTCTTAGTGTTTAACACTAATTTGGAAAACACTATTTGCAGTGTTTAACACTGATTTGCTTAGTGTTTAACACTAATTTGGAATCTCTGTTCCCAGTGTTTAACACTGATTGGCTTTAGTGTTTAACACTAATTTGGAATCTCTATTGCCAGTGTTTAACACTGATTTGCTTTAGTGTTTAACACTAATTTGAAAGCCCTGTTGCTAGTGTTTAACACTGGTTATCTTTTAGTGTTTAACACTAACTTGCTAATCTTATTCCCAGTATTCAATACTGTTGGTTTTTAGTGTTTAACACTAGCTTTAGCCCAATTGGCTAAGTTTCTAGAGGCAAAGCCTCTCCTTCAATGAACCAACAGAGGGCCAGTATTCTAAACATGATTGGACTTAGCCCAAGCTGGCCGTAAGTCCTCAATTCAAACTTAACTGGGCTAATGGGCTCATAATATAATTAATTGGTCTTAGTTCCAAATTGGGCCAAAGATTATCTAATCTACCTTGGTTCAAGGGTACATCTCTTCACTCCTTTGATACTTGGCGTTGTAATTCCTCAACGTCTTCAAAGAGGTGACGGGTCCCGACGACCATACATCGATACGGACTGTGGGGTCCTTAAACTCATGGACTATGATGTCCTTATCCTTGATCGGATGTCTTAAAACTAACGCCGGACTGTGGAGTCCTTAAATCCTCGGACTATGATGTCTTTAATCTTGACCGAATTGTCTTAAAACTAACAACGGACTATGACTTCCTTAACCTTGACCGTGATATCTTAAAACTAACGCCGGACTGTGGAGTCCTTAAATCCTCGGACTATGATGTCCTTAACCTTGACCGCAACGTCTTAAAACTAACATTGGACCGCAATGTCCTTACACTACCTATGGACCACTATATCCCTAAACTGAAACAATAGAGCCCCAAATGCTCTTTTGTTGGATCTAAACAATCCTGTTAAGTTGATCTTAGTCTAAAATTAGACTAACGTATCCTTAACATACGTTTAAGTTGATCTTAGTCTCAAATGAGACTAACGTATCCTTAAACCCAACCCCCTAAACCCAAATCTAAGAAAGATACGGATTTGGACTAGTCCACGCCCTACGGGCGACGACATAACTCAGTCTCCATATACAATCCACGGGCAACCAAACACAAAATAAACACACGACACGAAGTGATCATCTGGAGAAGGAGAAAGTTGTTACCGCAATGCGGTAGCGTAATTAACTGCAGGGGCTTGCGCCTGTAGGGAAGAGCGTCCCCACAATCAAAAACCCCTCAAGCAAGGGGGAATCTAACGAAGTCTGCTACATCGGACGCATCCGTTTAAACCTTCGATACATGGTGCCATAAATCAACTTGGTATCTTCGGAGAGGTAGACGGATAGCACCAATTAGCATCTGCCCCGAATTTCAGGCAAGACGTCTGTCGCGCCGTCTTTCGGAGTCGAACAGGGCCAATCCTCACCCTCGGTCGGCGCGATAAAAAAAACTTCCTCTTCCATTCATGAATGGAAGAAGGTACTACGACAATCCCCGACCCGACAGCATCCCTCGTTGTTTTCTAAAGGAAATATATGCCCAGCTCGGCTCACCCTTGCGAGCGTCGGGATGGTTTTTGTAGCAAAGGGAGGAAATAAGGAGGCTCAGGCCGAAAGGGATCTGACTCAATCTCAAACGGATCAGAAACCCAAGGAGGATCCTCCAGGAGTTCGGTACCAGCTGGCCTGGGGCTAACCCAAAACAGTTCAACGCCGTAATCACCTCGGGGGCAAAGGGCAGACGCAACCCGGCCCAAAAGGCCTCCAGGTACAGGGCAATCTCATTGCCCCGTACCTGGTTTGCCCTCTCCCCCTCCTCGGCCAGCCGAAGCGAATAGCCAGGAGGAATAAGGAAACGAGTCTTGATGTTGACAAGCTCCTTCGCACACCTCAGCGAGGACCGTACGCCAAGAACACCTGAGACCTGTGCTCTGGGGACCGCCCCCGTCCCACGACCCCGGGAAGCATTACCGACCCTAGCTTCCTGGGAGGACTCCAACTCAGAAGAGGAAGCTCCAGAAGACTCCCTAGAATCTATCCGGACGACATCTATAGACTCCTCAGAAGAAGACATCTAACCTGATGGAGAGGAGTCCTCGGACGAGAAAATGCAGAGTCCGACCTAAAAAGGAGAGCGCCGAGCTAACAAGATTCTAGACGAGAAAATTATGAAGAGGTATGGGCCCTAATGCTGACCCACCCCTATTTATAGCTGCCGGCGTACGCATCCAACGGTGACAGTCATCTCCCGACAAAATGACTCATAGCATTCAACGGCCACCATCGCTCCACCTGTCGCACGGGCATTGGTCGTACCCTAACGGACGCCAGAAATCTGTGACCCGTCGCGTCATCCAACCAGCGCCAGACACGTTGGCTGTCGCTTCGGTGAACGTACGCACGATCCGGCGCTTCCTCTTTAATGCAAAATTTGGCCCTGATCCACTAACGTCATCAAGAAAATACAACTGATTGCCCGGGAGAACACGCCCCGGCGATATCTTCGAAAAGGAGCTCACCTCGGATGACCCGGCAGACCACTCTCGATCCGACCCGTGAGTGGGTCAGGACGAGAGTGGGGGGCTAATGATGAGGCTCAATATCGGTGATCTCCCTGATCGTGACACGTGGTAGATGACGTGCCCTGAAGCATACAAGAAAGGACCTAAAGTGGCTGACCAGACCACTGCTATGTCCGTCCTACAAACAACCGTTGGCTCACCTCTGAGCCCCCTACACAATCGGCCTCCTCGGTCCTCTCAGCTCGTCTCCGGGCTACCGCAGAACCAAGATACCTCGGCCTCCCACTCGTCCCCGAGCCTCCCACCGAGCTCACCTTCCTCGGTCTCATCGACCGACCAACGGCACCTACCACAGGTGCAACCGCCTCACCTCCGCGAATCTCGCCATGCGTGAGATATCTGCCGGCCACGTTCCGCGTTCCACGCCATCACAACCCGCCATTAACAAGCTTGTCTCGTCATTAATGGGAGATCTCGTCCATCACGCGGGTATGACGCCGGGACCGTAACGGCCGGCGTGATTCTCGCGCTTGCCTGCCTGTTGCCACTACTATATAAACCCCTCTCTCAGACGGTTCAAGCAAGTCATTTTTTCCTTACTAAGCCGTTACTCTGCTCAAATATCAGGTCTGACTTGATCGTCGGAGGGTCCTCGGTGGTACAACCATCCCGAGACTTCCTTGCAGGTAGCTCGGGCTCAGCCACCTCAAACCGATTGAGATCCACACGCTTCAGGAGTCAACCTTCAACCTAATCTCAGCAGTTCATCGTCGCCAACAGCAGATCTACGGAAGGTAACATCTTGACGTGATTCGACATCCGTCAACTTGCAAAATTATAATCTTTATATAGCATCTTCACTCATTTACTTTGTTAGTTCCACATTGCAATCCCCAACTTTCTAAGTCTGACAAGCATATTAAGTAATTATCCGCAGCAAAGAATTTAGGAGGAAAAAATATGAAGGGTCTCGTTCTGATTCTAACCATAAGATACTTCCTCAGTAATGATGATTATAGAGCCCACTAGCCTCAAAGGATTAATCCAGTTTACCTCACTGTGTTGTGTCATTGGCGAAAAAGGAATTGATGGCAAACTATCGTATTGGCACATTTCATCCAACACCTGCAATGCATGGAAGAATCAACAACAAGTGTTATGAGATTATATTATAATCCAAAAAGATCATGTTTTGATCAATGATGAGAGATGATGCCAAATTCATCGTTTCCGATACTTTCTATTCTGCGATTTTCATGATGGTAGTTGCAAATGGAAGAAGTAGTTTTGACCCATGGTATGCATTAGAGATCCCTTTAAGACACAAATCAAGCAAATTTTTTTTTGGTCTTTTTTGAAATATCGTTTTCCAGTCATATAAGCCATGGGCTCCTTTCTTATTACGCCAGAAACAATTTTGAAACTAGAAGGCTAAATTGCGTGAAAGCCCTCACTTTGTCTCACACATCACAATGGGCTCCTTGTGTTTCTTTTTCGGGAAATTTGGTTATTTCTTTGTACAACCCCCAAACCTTTCATGCTCCTAATAAGAACCCCCCAAACTACAAGTTTTCAGATAAGACCCTGAAATCTTTTCTCTCATCTTAAAAGGATCCTCTCTCACTTAAATAATGGTTGATTAACCTAACTAGGATGTTAAATACCCAGTCTACTATCAACTCTTCCCCGCTTCATATATTTGGTCCTCTTTTAGAAGAACAATCATTTATTATCTATGGAGACGACTCAAGAAAAGGATCATGAGGCCCATGATTGTTACTTTGCGGACTTTTAATAAGTATGTGGTTGAATGAGAATGGTATTGGAATTTGAAAAGAAGAGAATAATGATGTTAATTCAGGATGGGAAAAAAAGACGAATAAGATGAGGATAACTTCGTCTTCTTTTTTCCTCGTATTCGACTTCCTACATTACATCCCCTGGAGTTATATTGTGTACGTAATTATTTTCTTATATACCCATAATATCCTTTCCTCACATACCAGTTCAGCTTAAAAGAAAAAAGAACCACAAAAAACATCATGTCAATAAATAAATATATAGACAACCCAAAACCAAATAGATTCATGGATAAGATATTTTTGGAAAAAGTTGTCAAAGATCATGGACATGGATGGATCAAAAGAATTTGAGGGTCCAAAGAGATGTGATGATGGAGATGGCGGATGAGACCGACATCGGCACTTAGATATGATGTCATTGATCTAGAAATTTTAGTTTTTTCTTTTAGAGTTACGGTGGATTGAATTTATTTTGATAGTTATAGGGTTTTTTTTTAAATGCAAGAAAGGACATAAAAAATGATGGGTTAAGAGAATTTTGCAGGCTAGATGAAATTTTGGGCTTAGATCCAACCTTTTTTATTGTTTACACTTTGGTTTTCTTTGTTTGTTTTTATATTTGTCCATCTTATGTGGGTGTATGAAACCTAACACTTGTATGATTTGCTGCAAATTATTTGCTGCCAGTTGCATATATATGGATGAATTTAACCAATATTGCATTAACCTAGCAAAATATTGTTAAATGTAGCAAATTAATTATGCCAGGACATACACTGATGTACAAAGATAAATAGACCGTATGTAAGAGAATACAAACCAACAGAGAACTTTTTTTAACTGGCTTATATAAGCCTAACCCATGTACACAATACACCCATGCAAGCGACACGCATTCAGGGGACCCACAAATTTGCCTCCCGCTTCCTCTCATGGGGATCAAACCTTGCACTCTCCTAAAAGGAAAGGTTCATACTAACTGAGCTATTGCTAATTGGTATGGAGAAGTTAAACAAAGGAATTAGGGCTTTTTGGCTTGTTCCTTGGACCCAAAGATCCAGGTCCTTAGCCTTTGAGTCCTAGGCCCTTGAACACATTTCTCCTTTTTCTGACCCTTTTTTGGGTAAATTGTCAAAAAAATCCAGCATTTATTTCTATTGTCAAAAACCCCCGCCTCGAAAAGTTTGTCAAAAACCAACTAAAAAAGTTTTCAGTTGTCAAGAAAACCCTTACCAGTGATAGCTAGCGCTGGCTTGCTATTTCTACTTTCCTGCAGTATCTGAGCAATTGTCAGCGATATATCTAAGAAGTTGCCTGTAATATAATAAAATAATTTGTATGAATTAGTTAGATATAGCAGGCTATTGCGTAAATACCACAAGAAAAATTCTAAAGGGTTTTGACTACCGATTCAAGGCAAAGGGGTTTTTGACGGTTGAAAAAAATGCTTGGTTTTTTTTTGACAATTTGCCTTTTTTTAAAGGTAAATTGCACAAAAAAACCCATCACTTTTTTCTGTTGAGAACCCGGCCTCGAAAAGTTTGTCAAAAGCACCTAAAAAGGTTTTTATTTGTCAAGAAACCTCTTATCCGTGATATCTAATAGTTGTCCGCTGTATCTAGCTTCCTACAATATCTAAGAAGTTGCCAGCGACATCTAAACAGTTAGCTGTGATATCTAAATCATTTTCTGCGATATCTAAATAGTTTATATGAATTGGTTAAATATATGAAAAATTTCTAAGCATTTTGTAGACCAGGGTTTTTGAGGGCCGCAAAATGTGTTTGGTTTTTTTAATCTTTTTGGACCGGTTACCGTCTCTTTTTTTTCTTCCTTCTGTTCTCTCTTCTCAATATACGTGGACCTCGCCGATCTCGAGCTCTTGAGAACCGCAAACCCCCAAAAAATTACGGTTTTCTTTCAATCTTGAGAAGCCTGCCCAATTTCTTCCATCTCTTCTTCTTCTTCTTCTTCTTTTTACCGATCTCCCCCAAAATTCTATCACCTATCCACAAATCCATCGCTTTTGTACGAGGCCAGGTTTGTGCCGCCATATCCGCTTCATCTCTCTATATTACAAAATCAGTTTTGAGTCTAATCATGAGAATTTTATTCACCCCCAATTTTCTTCTTGTTCCTAACTAATGGCTGAATTTTTTTTAATAAAGGTTTTTTCCCCTTACACCTGTTGTATTTACAGTGTGCCTTTTACGTGTTTGTATGATTGCCTCATCCACTTTTCCTACAGAGTTTCTAAATGTTTGTTAAATTAATTGTTGTTTAGTTCCCAAATATTCATGATTCGATATCTCATTCATATGTTATATTTTCTTGATTGCATCGGTAGATGATAATGGAAGGAGCTCGAGTTCATCTTAAAGGGTGGCAACAGGCAGCGGTTGCTGCTGGATCAGCTCTCGGTGCTCTGATGGATCCGAGACGAGCAGACCTAATGGCTGCTCTTGGAGAAACTACCGGAAAGCCAGCTTTTTATAGGGTGCTCGAGCGGATGAAAAATAGCACACAAGGCAGAGTACGTTGCTTTTAATTGAATAAGACTTGAGAATACAATAGGATTTCTATTCTGACAATGAGTTTGGTCTATTTTCCTAGCTAGGTTTTCCCTCAAAGTTCTATTTTTCAATATAGGTAGAAAAAGGTCTATGGAAATACATCATTGATTTTTTTAAAGCAATCATCTTGTCTTGCTTATGAAATTTATGAGACAATAGATTACATTACTAGATTGGATAATGTATGTGTTCTCATGTCAAATTGTATACCGTATATACCATATATCGGCTTGCTTACCGAATGTTTTCCGTTGAGTTGGGCATTCGATTTTTCGAGAAGTATATTAGGTACAGTGCTTGTCGGAATATTGTGATGTAAGATTTGTAGATGTCCTTGATGATTGAATATTCTCTCTTTATGAAGGAGAATATGGTGAGGCGGCATCCAAACAGGAGATCTAATAATGCCTCTTATGATGGAGGATGTTTTGAGGTTCAATGATAGTGTAAGTTTAGAAGCAAGCGCTGATCGTATAAAACCTACTGATTTATGATCTCAAAACTAAAGGGAACAGATTTGAAGCTCCTTGGTGAGGATGCATTATGCAGAATGTTTTTCCCTTCTCAATATATATATATATATATATATATAGAGAGAGAGAGAGAGAGGTGTTAATGGAGGAAAGGTGCCATAGGAGGGAATTTCCTCCTATGGCGTCGGAAAAATCCACCCTCCATGATTTTTTTTGATAATCGGTATACATCACCTCCATCTTTATTATCTAAGATGTGGATACACCAAATTTCATGTGATTATACAATTTTCTCACCGTTGATTTAGTTGGTGCAAAATTAATGGTTTGCCGACAATAGAACTTTTTACATTGCTAATTCAACGGTGAAAAAGTGGTGGAATCACATAAAATTTGGTGTTTGTATATCTTAGATGATAACGAAGATGATGATGGATACCGATCATCGGAAAAAATATTGGAGGTTGTATTTTTCGATGCCATAGAAGGAAATCCCCTTTTAGGGTCTCTTTCCTCCAATATATATATATATATATATATATATATATATATATATATATATATATATGCGCGTGCGCAGAGTGATCTTATAATCTAAATTTTAAAGTGAAACTAAGTACTCGATGTTGAATTACCATTGAAGATTAGTTCGATCATATTCTGAATATATTGCTTTAGAGATACCACCGTACCAATTTTCGAAAAAGCGTTAGCGTGTGGCGAAGCGTTACACTCATAAGAATAGCGTAGTGTAAAACTACGATGTGAAAAGCGTAAGCTACACTAATTATCCAATTCTTATGTCAAAAAATAATTTATATAGCAATCATACCAGACACCAATCTTCATAGCCTATATATCATTGTCAAGCACTACACCATTATTTAAGATGGGCTATTTACTAAAAAGCCGCCTCATACTTCACTAATTACTAAAAATCTCTTCCATATTTCATATTTACTTAAAAAATCACTCATACATTTAAATTGCACTAAAAAGCCCCCTAACATGCCAAAAAAGAACTTTTTTTTATATCTTCCATTATTCCGTTAGGATACTAAGGTGAGTATCGGGTTAGGATTGTAAACCTTTACAATCACTCATCTTTTTCCAAAATTCCTAATTTTCCCTCAAATTAACTTTAGAATTAGGGTTTCGATAAAAAAACTCGCAAATTGATTGTGGAAGCTGGCTCATCTTTCTCCACCTTCTCCATTACCAAGCTTGTCGAGTATCGTTGTCCTTAAATTGCAAATTTCGAGTTCGCAGGCAATCTCATTTGAAAGGAGACCGATTCTTTAGTTGCACTGAATCCCAATTTTCAACTAAGTGCGGATGTGGAAAGACATACTTAAATACCTAGACTGTAAGAGAACAACTCAAACATAAGTTCCAGCTCTATCTTCATAATGAGATGCTAACTTTTGAAGGAAAACTTGTGAGGGGTTTTTTTAGTGCGATTTAAATGTATGAGGGGTCATTTAAGTAAATACGAAATATGGAGAGGTTTTTTAGTAATCAGCGAAGTATGGGAAGGCTTTTTAGTAAAAAAAACCCATTTAAGATAAGCACCTAATACACATGCAATATATAAACTCACAAACATAAGTCATATATACCATGATATAACAAAATATTTACGGTTATAAAATCAAATACCTTAAAAAGATAAATAACCGATTGTCAATTAATGATAGTACTTTGCTCTTAAAAAGCTTGAAAGAAATTGCAGAAAAACTATTTGCTTGGAAGAAATTGCATGAAAAAAGAATTGCTAGATAAGTTGCAAGGTAATTGTTGAGAATGCTTTCCAAAAAAAGTTATGGAAAAGAAACAAATTAAAAAGGATTGCTAAAAGGAATTGGTGGGAAAAAATCTTTAAACAAATTGCAAGGAGAAAAAACGTAAAACAACACTAATCTGCAGTAAATAGATCCGAAGAAATACTTTGTTAATTTGATATTTATTTAAGATACTAAAGTCTTCTTTTCATGATTACCAAGAACACAAAGAAACTTCAGAAAAATGGGAGGAGAGAGAGATTGTTGCAGCCTGCAAACATTGGTGTGCAAGCTAGGGGAAAAATTGGAAAAGGGAACAGATATTGGGGGATTTCTGCAATTGATGAGTGGTAAGACCCTACAACTAAAGCTAATTTTACCAAGTTGACTTGTTGAATTAATTAAATTGGTCAATGGGGTTTTAATTATTTGGGACCACGTTCTTGCAAGAGAAGGGAAAAATCTACTATGCAAGGGCTTGCATTGACCAGGCCCTTGGATGGGCATCCCTCACATGCAAGAGGAGCCCATCCAAGGGTTCTACAGGGGCTTGCACCATGCAAGCCCTTCTAGAGTAGTTTTTTTCAAGAGAAGCGTGAGCTTTTCATGTAATGCGCGCATCACGTGAAAGCGCACGCTTTTCCAGACAAAACCCACCGCTTCATTGTTTCTGCACTTTTTCCTGACGCCACGTGGCGATTTCGGCATAAAAATGAATGCTTTGTAGCAAGGCGCGATTAGTGGCGCGTTTTTTTAAACACTGCACCGTACTATATTAGCCCCTCGGTCCAATGTTTTTGGTGACTTCATTAAAACTATATTAATTGAGGTTGTTAAATACCTTGTTTAGTATTTGTTGCCCCCCATTAATAGTTGTTGACCGCCACTCATTAGATTAAGCTTTTTGATAAAGTGGTTACATACCTAATTAAGTATTTACCAGGCTTACTAGCATCTAGAATCCTCTTATATATCTAGGAATTTTTAGTTGAACGAGAATAGGGTTTATGTTGGTGTTTTTTTTGGATGAGACTCCTTCGGGAATCGAACCAGCGACCTCTCACTTTTGAGAGGATAGTTACACCGCATGCACTTTGCCCACTTGGTCGTTCTTGTTGGTGTTGTCGTTGTTGTTTTGGCTTGGCCTATTATACTTCAAACTATTTAGACCTCGAAAACATGCTAATTTGATCTGTACAAATAGGCATATCTCACATATAGCAAGTATTTACTTCGTTTACTAATGCCTATCCGTTTATACATCTGGGAAATTTTAGTTGAGCGTGAATAGGGTTTTGTCTGACCTTTTATTCCTTATCAACTGAACATGTGTTGGTTTGGATTTTAAATTTAACATGGATGTGTGCATATGCCCTATCCGTTCTGCAGCTGTGATGAAAGCCAAATGGTAATTTCAAATGTGGTGAATATGGCCTCCTATTAACAGTACAACAAAAATAATTAAAATACTGTCATATTGGGACAACTATAGTGCAAGCAATATAACAGGCAATCATATAAGAAAGTTCAGCTATAAGAATAAATCAAATTAGTCTGATTCGGTTTCAGTCTTTGCTTTTGTGCTGCCATCATTATCCGCACCATGTTCTTTCAGTATCTGATACTTATCTAGATGATCGGTCCTTGCTGCTAAACAGATATTTTGAGACGGATATTTATTAGTGTAATTTGATACGCCCTTATGACCAACTGAGCTATCTGTAGTGTATTTAATATTAACATTGGCCATCTGTACATGCGATCTGTAGTGTATTTAGATTGGCCTAGTCTCACCAAAAGCGCACACACGCAACATGCTCAACATTTGACAAAATTAGTTTTGCTTAGTCTAACCAAGAGCATGGTATAGTCCGGTATCTTGCAAAAATGTTATTGTAAAAATGTTTAAATCAATTCAAAACTATAGTATATATATATTTCAATTAATATTATTTTTATGATTATGCACTTGGAAATTCCAATGTAGCACTGCTACATGATGTGCCCCCACCAACTAAAATTCCCACCTTCGCCACTGGTTTCTAATCCTAAACGTTTTGCTTAATTCTTAGACGCTCAGCTCCTACATTCTTGTTCCATCTTCTCTTCATAGGGTTATTCATATCCTAAGTTTTCCGACTTCTTATATACAATTTGACTCAGGTTGATGATTTTTCTAGGTGGTTCTTTTGGAGCGTCCCCGTGTGATATCATCCAACGTATCACACGCATGGGACTTACCTGAAAACACATTTGGCGCAGCATACTCAAAGTTCATGGGATCAAGGAACTTCTCTCCAGACGACCGCCCTCCCGTCCGATTCATGGAGACAGAAGAATTAGCCTACGTGGCTACCCGTGCACGTGAAGTGCACGATTTTTGGCACGTGCTATTTAATCTCCCCACTAATTTGCTTGGAGAGTCTGCTCTTAAGGTGATTGAGTTCGAGCAAATGCTTCTTCCTATGTGCTTGATGTCGGTCGTTGGAGGCTCGGCGAGGTTTAATGAGAAGCAGAGAAGTTTGTTCTTCAAGCATTACTTCCCTTGGGCTACACGTGCGGGGATGAGATGCACGGATTTGATATCAGTGTACTATGAGAAGCACTTCCATGAAAATCTAGAGGATGTTCGCAAGAAATGGGGGATAATACCTTGTCCTGATCCTAATGTTACGGCTTGAGGCAGGAATCTTTTGCCAGCTCTATGATCGTCAGAAAACTTTTCCAGCTTCCGTCGTTAATCGCAAGCAGTAATCTTTGATCAAGTGATAAAATACTGATGCAGCTGCAATGTATTTATGAAGAAGTTTGTAATTGTTTCTTTTCTATGATATAAACACGTTCCTCTATATGGTACAGATCAGTTCAAATAGTTGAGTTCAATCATTGCCAAGCTAAGCTTATTATTTCCAAAGCTCGTCCACTCTCATTTTTTTGAGTTATATATCATATCCCATAAGCTCACACCAAATGCACTCTTTTGTATCAATATACTCTCGCAGTGAAGTGATAAATCAGTCCTTCTATTCGATTTCGGAACCGTATTATGGACTTAAACTCTTGATCCGTGTTTTTTTAATTTATAAAAGTAGTGGTATTCCAGCATTACGGTCCCAAAGGCAACACTACAAACCCTCCACATATGGAGTCACAAAATCAGCTATAAGCTGAGCACTTAAAAGCTAATACATCCACCAGCTTGGCAACATCAGCCTCCAAAAAAAGCTTCGTCCCTGTTTCCCCTCCTTCACGACTAGACTCGGGAGCCTCCTGTTTCCCCTCCCTGTTTGGAGAAAAGTTCGCCTGACGCTTTCATACTTCCCCTCGGCCTCGAAGCTGCACCTGTCCACAAAAGGAACAAGTCATCAACGAAATGAATTAATCGCTGAAAATTATAAGTCGAATTATTTAAGCAACAGTCATTTCAATTCAACCACATTCCCCAAAGCACACCTCCCCGGCAACCCTCGCCCCCCCCCACCCCACCCCACCCCACCCCACACACACCAAGACGGACACGTTCCTTGACATGTCAGGAGCCCCTAACCTACGACAAACCCATAACCACATGCCTCCAGCACGATCACAATAAAAAAAAAAGTGTTGCAAAGACTCCAAGTTACAATCACAAAACAAATATCCCAAGTGAACTATAATATTTCTACACAAAATATTCTCTCTAGTAAGAACAGCATTGTTAGACATGAGCCAAAAAAATATCTTAATTTTCAAAGGGACGGGCACATGCCAGGTCACAATCCCAACTCTCGATCCTTGTTACCTCCCTACTTCTAATGCAATGGCAGTGCCTTTGAAATGGTATTACAACAATTTCAGTACATTTATGTTGTATCGTGCATTTAAAGAAGCAGGACTAAAGAAAATGGTTGTCTTTATGCCTGCACCAAAATCCCGAGCTTTCATTTAAGCCAAAACAGTAGATTTTTTTTTTTAATAAAAAAAAAGACTAAATTGCATATATGTACCAATCAACTTTCACGTTTTTTGCAGTTGATACTATGGACTTTAATAATTAGAGATAAATACCATGAACTATTTTTTTACATAACCACCATAGGACGTTAACTTTTATGGAAAAAAGTCAAATATTGATGACGTGACAGTTAAATATAACATTTGCATGCGGAAGAAAAGTTGATGGTATTTAGTTGCAATCGGGGGATGATAGTTTATGGTACTCGTTTGTAATTAAATTAGTTCATGTTATCAATCGCAAAAAAATGTGAAAGTTGATGGATACATTTGTGCAATTTAGCCAAAAACAAAAAACAGGAGTACTCCTAAGAAACTGTGATCTACATTCTACAGTCATGACACAAATGTTAAATATAAATGTAATTAAGGACAAATGTTTTCATTTAAGCCAATATAGTTTCAGTCATGATAAATAATTTCAATCTGGTGATCTATATTCATATATATAAATTTCTTAAGTTTCTTTCCTTTTCTTTTCTTTTTGCACCGACAGGTGATTTTCCCAAAAATTTCATATTGAAATCAAATCAAAAGCATACCGCCAGTAATCAAATTAATATTTAGCTGTATAAATTAGACAGTCAAGATAGTGGAATAGAGATCAAGCTGTATAAATTGAATACTTATTTGCTTTAAAAATTATTTTTAAAAAAAAAACCCTATCATGACTGACTAACGGCGACATGATTGACTAATGAATATCACGTCATCATACGAAAATGTAAGAATCCCAGAGGTATCATCTTCTTGATCCTCCTACCCTTAAGCCTAATTTTGGAGTTCTAGTTTTAATTCTGCTTGATTAACACTAAATTTTTATTTTATCTTCGTTAAATTCTAGTTCTAGCTTGTTCCAATGGAAAATACAACCGAGAACTATCTATTGCAACCATACATTTATGTTTATTGCAGTCACACATTTATGTTTCAGACCTATAAGAAAATCATATACACTGAAAGCTTTAGAACCTACCTCATATCTGTTGCATTGCAATCACACATTCATGTTTCGGGCTCTCATCCCATGCAAACTCTAGAATACAAAACCACAACCTCCAGATGAAATCGAAGCCTCAACCCTACAAATGTCCAATAGAACGAGATTGCACCAAACCTCGAGAATACAGAACTACGCTAACAGCAACGCACATATTCAAAGCCTCGGCTCCCCAGATCTTGAGTTGAATGAATTTTTAGCTTCATGACTTTGAACTTTGGCCACCTCATCTTTTTCTGAACTACGCTAACACCAAAATTTGGCAACGCTCTTCACTTTGGCACTTGACCTTGTAGCTTGTTGAAAGAGAGGTCAAGACTGATAATAAGATCAGAGAGATTGGCATTTGATGGAGCGTGGAATCTCCTTCAGATGTTGCTTCCCGTCGATCTGCTGATGGCTGCGATGTGTGGCTGAGATTAGATCTGGAGGCTATTGCTCCTGAATCGTGTGGATCTCAATGGGTTGAGGTTGTGGTTGCCGAGCTACCTGCAAGGAAGTCCCGAAGTGGTTGTACCACCGAGGACCCTCCGACGATTAAGTTAGTCTAGAGATCCGAGCAGAGTAACGGCTTAGTGGAGTAGAATTGGCTTACCTTGACCGTCTAAAAGAGGGGTTTAAGTAGCGGTGGGAGCAGGTGCAGCAGGCGCGAGAATCACGCCGGCCATTACGCTTCCGACGTTACGCCCGCATGATGAGCGGGACCTCTCATTAATGGCGAGACAGGCTCGTTAATGGGGGATCGTGGTGGCGTGCAACGTGGGATGTGGCCGGCGGAGATCTCGCGCATGGTGAGATTTGCGAGATGGCGGTTATGTCTGCAAGCAGTGCTGTTGGTCGGTCGATGAGACCGAGAAAGATGACCTCGGCGGAAGAGCTCGCGGACTAGTGGGAGAGCCGAGGTATCCAGTTTCTGCGGTAGCTCGGGAACGAGCTGTGAGGCCGAGGAGGCTAACTGTGCTGGTGGGCTCGGAAGCGAGCCAGCGTCTGCTCGGTAGGACGAGCATAGGGGTGGTTTGGTCGGCTGCCGTAGGCCCTTTCTTGCATACTCTGGGACCGTCATCTGCCACGTGTCATGATCTGGGAGATCACTGATATCGAGCATCATCATTAGCCCCCCACTCTCGTCCTGACCAGCTGACGGGTCGGGTCGAGAGTGGACTGCTGGGCCACCCGGGGTGAGCCCCTTCGAAAATATCGTCGGGACGTGTCCCCGGACAATCTGTTGTCTTTTCTGCCAGTGAATCATGGGCGAGATCTCTGCATTTAAGGAAAGTGTGCCGATTCGTGCGTTCTGTCGCTGAAGCGATGGTCCACGTGTCAAGCGTCGATCGGGCGATGCGACGTGTTGCAGACCTGCGGCGTCTGATGGGATGCGGCCCAATATGCGCACGCCAGGTGGAGCGGTCTGGGTCGTCGGATGTGAAGGGTTGTTTTCGGCGGGAGTCGACGGTCGCCATTGGATTGGGGCGCCGGAGGCTATAGGTAGAGGTGGGGCCCTCTTCAGGGGCCATCTCTCTTCATATTTTCCTCATCTTTCATCTCGTAAGCTCGGCGCTCTCATCTTAGGTCGGATTTTCTGCTTTCCCGAGGGCTTCTCAATTAGGTTAGATGCCTTCTTCTGGGGAGTCTATAGATGTCACAGGGATAGATTCTAGGGATTCTTCTACTGAGTCGGGGTCTTCCTGGGAAGATGGGGTCAGATCCTCTCCTTGTGGTCGTGTGTCAGGAGCGGATCCCCGAGTGGAGGTGGCGGAAACCCCTGGCATGCCTTCCTTGGTGAGGTACGAAGGAGATCTTACCACCTTTCAGGCCCGCTTCCATATCTCTTCCGGCTATACTCTGCGCTTGGCCGAGGAAGGAGAGAGGGCAGATCAGGTGCGGGGTAAAGAGATTGCCCTGTACCTGGAATCCTTTTGAGCCGGAATGCGCTTGCCCTTCTCTCCCGAGGTTGCTGCAGCGCTGTCTTACTTCGGGTTAGCCCCGGGCCAGTTAGTACCGAACTCCTGGAGGATTCTCCTTGGGTTTCTGGTCCACTTGAAATTGCAGATAGTCCCTTTTGGTCTGTCCATCCTTGCCTCCTCTCTCATCTACAAAAGTCACTCCGGCTCTCACGCTGGCGACCCGAGCTGGGTCTATCTCTCCTTTAGGAAACGTCGGGGAAGTGCGCTCGGGTCGGGAGTCGTCGTCCTGCCTTCTTCCATCCACGACTGGAAGAAGAAGTTTTTCTTTGTCGGGCCGCCAGATGGTGAGGACTGGTCCGTACCCGTCCAGTGGTCTAGGGATAAGTGCTGGCAAGGAAACCCGTCCAATGGCCCCGACGCGGTGAGAGTGGCGACGTGGGAGCCCATTCCTCGAGCCGATGTGTCGCTGAAGGAGAGCTCGAGGCGGGCGCTGGAAGCGGCGACGACGAGGGTCGCCGCCCTCGAGGCCGAGGTGGCGGCCGGAAAGCAGGAGCTAGCGGCCGCGAAGCAGGAGGCGACGGCCGTGAAGCAAGAAGTGGCGGCGACGAAGCAAGAGGCTTCCAGGCTCCGCGAAACCAGGCTGCCGAGGCCAAGCTTCAGGACTCTACGGCGCTCGTCGGCACCATGAAGAAGTCGGTGAGCACACTCCGGAAGGAGCTGCGGGCGGCGGTAGAGGCAGCAAAACGGGCCGAGCTCTTGGCGGCGACGGCGGTGGAGAACTTTCAGAAATCAGAATAATTTTACACCGTCCTAGCCTCGGCCACTACCGCCATCTGGAATGAGGCCCTTAATGCCGTCAAGGCTCGGGTGTCGGGGTTCGCCGACCAGGATCTCTGAGCAGAATATCCTCGCGGGGACGACGAGCAGGGAGGAGACCTCGGGGCCGGGGAGGAGATACCCGGTGAGGGCAACGCGGAGGCTCCTGCGGCGGGCGCTGGGCTTCCCGGGGAAGCGCCCGGCCCTGAGGCCTTAGGCCCGTCGTCTTTTGCTCTTCTTTTTTTTCTTTATTTGTTTCCTTGGGAGTTTGGTAGGCCTCCGGGCTTTTTTTAAGGCTGGGGAGCCCACAATACCTTGTAAAACCTTTAACTTTGCGGAATAAAGGTATTTTGTTTCTGCAGTAGTGTTTGTGCTTGCATTTTCCTCTGTTGGTAGACACTCGTATCAGCACAGTAATGCTTTATGGTCGGCATGTTCCTCGTCTAGCGATTACTCGTCGACTTGACTCTGATCATTTGCCGAGTGTGCGAGGACCAGCGGGAAGACGGTGTCTCCATGGCCCCGAAGTCAAAGTGTAGATCGCTAAGACGTTGATAGATTGGATGCCTCTTGTTGAGTTCACGTTCCTTAGTTGTTGGAGGGGTCGTAATTTGCCAAATAAGGATAGTGCCTGGCAGGGTAGCTGCTCGGTGCCTCTTGGCGAGGGCTTTCACCTTTAGCGCTAGAGGGGCCGTGAGAGGCCTGTGAAGGATGGCAGAGCAGGGTAGCTGCTCGTTGCCTCTTGGCGAGGGCTTTGATCCTCAGCGTGAGAGGAGTCGTGAGAGGCCTGCTGAGGATGGCCGAGTAGGGTAGCTGCTCGGTGCCTCTTGGTGAGGGCTTTGATCCTCAGCACGAGATGGGCTGTGAGAGGCCTGCGAAGGATGGCCGAGCAGGGTAGCTGCTCGTTGCCTCTTAGTGAGGGCTTTGATCCTCAGCGTGAGAGGGGCCGTGAGAGGCCTGCTGAGGATGGCCGAGCAGGGTAGCTATTCGGTGCCTCTTGGCGAGGGCTTTGATCCTTAGCGCTGGAGGGACCGTGAGAGGCCTGAGGAGGATGACCGAGCAGGGTAGTTGCTCGTTGCCTCTTGGTGAGGGCTTTGATTCTCAGCATGAGAGGGGGCCGTAAGAGGCCTGCTAAGGATGGCCGAGCAGGGTAGCTTCTCGGTACCTCTTGGCGAGGGCTTTGATCCTCAGGGCGAGAGGGGCCGTGAGAGGCCTGCTGAGGATGGCCGAGCAGGGTAGCTGCTCGGTGCCTCTTGGCGAGGGCTTTGATCCTCAGCATGAGAGGGGCCATGAGAGGCCTGCTGAGGATGGCCGAGCAGGGCAGCCGCTCGGTGCCTCTTAATGAGGGCTTTGATCCTTAAGGATGCCCGAGCGGGGTTGCCGCCCGGTGCCTCTTGGCGAGGGCTTTGATTCCTGGTTTTTCCAGGAATAACCGAGCACGGATCTTGCTAAGCGGTTGCCTCTTTCGAGGGCTTTTCATCCTTAGCGCGGGAGGGCGTGGGAGGCCTACTAAGGATGCCCGGGCGGGGTTGCCGCCCGGTGCCTCATGGCGAGGGCTTTGATCACGGGTGGTGTGCCAGGGATAACCAAGCATTGTTGTGCTAAGCGGTTGCCTCTTTCGAGGGCTTTTGGGTCCTTAAGGATGGCCGAAAAGGGTTGTTGCCCGACCGCCTCTTGTCGAGGGCTTTGATCCCTAGCATTGTGAGGTAGGGAAGTTACCAGCCAGGGATAGCCAAGCAGGGTAGCCGCTTGGCTGCCTCTTGTTGAGGGCTTTGATCCCTGGCGTTGTGGGGTAGGGAAGCTACCGGCCTGGGTAGCTGCTGGGCTGCCTCTTGGTGAGGGCTTTGATCCCCGACGTTGTAGGGTAGGGAAGCTACCGGCCAGGGATAGCCGAGCAGGGTAGCTGCAAGGCTGCCTCTTGGCGAGGGCTTTGGTCCCTGGCGTCATGGGGTAAGGAAGCTACCGGCTAGGGATGGCCAAGCAGGGTAGCCACTCGGCTGCCTCTTGTTGAGGGCTTTATTCCATGAAGAAGGACCGAGCAGTAAAGCTGCAGGGCTGCCTCATGGCGAGGCTTTGTCCGACCTTCCCATGTGAGCGCCGAGGAGTGGGACGATATCAAAGACACGTGTCGTAAAGGCGATGTGAAGGTGAAGCGCCGGAGTCTCGTCGTTTCAGTTTCGCATGAGGAGGCGCGACGCTTTCCGTGTGGCGCCTGCATTGTGTGTGAAATGGGCGACTGTTGGGTTCCCAAGCGTCGTTGATTATAAGATGGAATCGTTTGGGATTGTTGATTACTCTTTTCCTTGCAACCGAAATGCAAAAATGCAGGACTTCCCCTTCACCATCGAAGACATTGATGGCTTGCCTTGGGTGATATTTTATGTCGAACTGGGACAACTCCCATCTCCACTTCTCCAAGCGGCCAGAAGACTCGGGTGTGGCTAGGATAGCCCCTAAAGGCCGCTCGATAAGGACGAGGATGGTGTGCGCCTGGAAGTAGTGTCGTAGCTTTCTTGAAGCCACGATGAGTGCCAAGACGATTTTCTCTATGGCCGGGTACCTCGTCTCCGCGTTTTTGAAGATGTGGTTGACATAGTACACCGGTTTCTGCGCTCCGTCGACCTCTCGGACGAGCACAACGTCTGCTGCTTGGTCGGATACCACTAGATATAGAGATAGCTCGTCCCCTTCCACTGGTCGGATGAGCAACAGTGGAGTAGCGAGGTGCCTTTTTAATTGGTCGAAGGCGGTCTGGCACTCCTCGGACCACTCGAACCTCGGAATCTTCCTTAGAGCCTTGAAGAATGGGAGGCACTTCTCCCTCGCCCTGGACATGAATTGTGACAGAGCGGCTACTCGTCCTGTCAACCGCATGATCTCGACATTAGTCTTGGGCACGGCCATGTTGAGGATGGCGTTGATTTTCTCCGGGTTGGCCTCGATCCCACGGTGAGTGACCATGAAACCGAGGAACTTTCTCCCGGTGACCCCGAATGCGCATTTGGCGGGGTTCAATTTTGTAACACCCAACCCCTTTTTATACCAATATACGTATCTCTCTTTAACTTATAAAGTTCTTTTTATTATTCAATTTTTTTTATTCATAATTATTAATTTATTTTAAAACCTTTTTAGCCCAAACCCAAACTATAGATTTATTCTTCATCAAAATATTTTCCTATATTACTATATTTCTAGTTTTCTAACTCTGGTTGTTTTATATTCTAATCTAAAATCCTAGTTCTAGCTATTATCCTAAACCCAAGTCCACATTAGTCACATTTTTAAAAGCCTATATAACCCTAAATCTTCACTTGTTCTATTTCCATAATTCACTCAGCCCATTCACGTTTAAATAAACTAAATTTCCGTATTATTTTAAAAGCCCGGCCCTTTATTTTTCCCTCATTTCTAATAAAATCCCTCTGGCCCAAATCCTCGAGCCCAGCACCGTTTTCTCAGCCCCGGCCCCATTCTTTTTTCCCTTACTTATTATTTGATCTTTCACAGGCCGGCCCAGCAGTGCCTCAGCCCACTCTTTTTTTTCATTTGTTAATTAATTAAAGCACTGGCCCGGCCCACTCACTTCCCCCTCACCCGCGCCTCCTACCCGACCCGCCACCTACAGTGCCATCTCCTCCAACGGCTCTTTCCGCCTTCCCCGCTCGCGATCCACGATCTCCGCCGCCTTCGTCGCCAACGCTCTCGCGCCGTTACTCCCCACGACGCGCGACCCCTGTCTCCCCTATCCCTCCTCTCGTACACACCCACACACTCTCTTCCTCATTTCGCTCCCTCTCTCAAAACTCATCTGCATTTCTCCCACCACCGTACCCAACCCACTCCGGCGACCTGCTGCTCCTCCCTTCCTCCTCCACCAACTGAGCTCCTCACCACTCCACTCCGTCGACCAAGCACCCTGCCAAACTCCCCTGCTCACCCAACCCACTCACACACGAGCTCGGCCGCCTGCGCCCTCTCGTCGGCGAGCCCCCACTGCTTATCGTCGACTCCTCCGTACCCTCCTCGTCGTCAGCAGCATCACCATCACCCCCTACATCCACACTCGAGCCTCTACACCCCTCTCCCAAGCTCTCTCTATCTCCCTCTACAACCTCTCTCTCTCTCTCTGTTTCTTTCTCTCTTTCTCTCAAATCTCTGTCTCTCTCCCCCTCTACAACTCTCTCTCTCTCTCTCTCTCTCTCTCTGTGTGTGTGTGTGTGTGTGTGTCCCTCTCGCTCTCTCTTTCTCTATAACTCTCTGTGTCCCTCTCACTCTCTCTTTCTCTATAACTCTCTCTCTGTGTCCCTCTCACTCTTACTCTCTCTCTACAACCCTCACTCTCTCTGTCTTTCTCTCTCCCTGCACTCTCTCTCTCCCTAATCCCTACTCTCTCTCTCTACATCTCACTCTTCCCTTCTCCGCAACGTCTCTCTACAACTCCATAACAAACCATCGACGGAGCCATAACATCGCCGAGCTCGCAGCCATCTCGGGTACAAGTCGTTGTACTAGCCGTCGCCGTGCCAGTTCGTTGCGCGTCCGTACTGTACTTCGCTGCCGTGCGTCTCCAGGCAAGTTCTTTACTTGCTACATGCTAAGTTATCTTTGTTACAAGCTAAAATCGTATAGATTCCGTAGTTATTTTTCATGATAAATTATATTACGTACATGTTCGATACGTGACCTCAATGGAAATACTCACCTAATTTGACGGAACTCATTGTTATAGTTTGTCCCGTATGGATGTGAATCTTGTGTGTGAATTTTATTGGAAAATATGACCGTTAACGACTAAAACGACTACCCCCAAGTTTACTCGTAAAACTGGAATTTTCTTGTACCAGAAAACCGTTAAAATCACCATAAAATATATACATACTGGAATGATACGTTCGAGGGCTTAAATCGAAGCCGACTCGACGAACTATAACCCTATACAAGTTTCTAATTGTTTCTGTACTTAAACTGTGACAATATTTGGATCGGAGTGTGACTCTGGACTGCAGTCCAGAGCGACTCTAGTTGTTGTTTACTGTCCCATAACGGATACCACACTGTTTCCTTAACTCGTAGGTTGCGGAACTCCACTGTTTATGAAAGATGAATCTGTTAGCTAGACAACACAAGTACTTTCATGCTGTTTTGTTATCGTATGTTATTTAATCTGTAATTTAATAGATGGGAACGTATAACAGTCCCAACAGAATCAGAACTGACATACTAGTATTGAACAGTGCATATCTCATAACGTACAGACGCGATTGAGGATCCGTCTATTGCGTTGAAAACCTTACTGAAAACCCTAGATTTCATTCAACTGTATCATTGCTAAAATCTGATCCCAATTGGGATTAAAATGCGTTGCAAAACAGACTTCCGATTCTGAAACCGGATTTCCAGCAGCCGAACGCTTAAAATGAAATGGCCATAACTAGTTATCCTGATACCCGATTGGCGTGAAAATAAATTCGCTGGGTAGATAATTGAACATACTATTTATTTCCTGTTCATCGTTTCGCTAAACTGTACACATATGATTTATGATAAATTGTGCAAGTGGTAGAATACTGTTTTATGTCATCTTAATCATTACTTTACATACTGTTTCCTCATCATATCATACATATGTCACTGCATTGATAATCTAGTGATCATGTGCATTACCCAGTGTTAGGTATCAGTGATGATTGTGGCAAGTACGTAAGTGTTCGTGCATGAGTGAAAAAGTGAAAGTGACACGTACTTGTACACAATCAGTGAACCTTATTATTCTATTGCATTGTCGATATTTGTGGGACGCGTGTACGTGTGACTATAAGTGGTATGGGACACTTATGGAAGCTCTTGTATGGGTGTCACAGATAAGGCACCAGACACTGCCATTTATCTTAGGTATTAGTCGGGACGTGCTTGATGGAGGTCCTGCCTCCAGTTCTCGCGCAGACTTGTCACAGACCGATTGGTATTTGAGGTTATGGTTAGAGTTTGATGTAGACCACGGGGTGTGGGTAGTTTGATTGTGAGTTCAACAGAATCTCGGGAGTCCCATGCCGGCTTTTATATATGGAGATATATGGAGATTTACAGGGTACATGATTATTACCGTGAGTTACATGTTGGGCCCGTGGTCCCTTGCCCTTGGGTCCTACCCTTGGGTGGAGGACACTCGCGAGTGGTTGACTCTCACACTTGGACTGACGATAGGCATAGTAACCTGTACAGTGAGACTTAGAGACTGATAGGGATGATAGTATCGATATACATACTTACTGTGTTGACATACTTGGCATATTATTTTACTGCTTTTACTGTTCCACTGCATTGATTACTACGTGTTTATACCTATACCGTCATTGATTTACTGTTACATATATTTATTATCACTGTTAGAGTTGTCACCTGGATTTATATATTATATTGCTATTGTATCGCTCTGACAACCTGAGTATGCATACTCAGTGTGAGGAGATGATTTGGCCTGGACCAGGACTAGACGTACATCATGGACATCTTGATTTACTATCCAGAGTTATACCCTTTTGTTTCCCATCAGGTCAGTTCTTATTATTGTTTTGTTTCAGTTACTGCATTTCTCATTACCTGCGCATTATTTACTGATTACCATGTAAAGCTAGAAGCCGAAGTGTGACTACGGCAGGATGTATCCTTGACCGTAGGAGCATGGCTGGTCTTGTCAACCCCTCGTATTCAGTATTTTGGAAAGCGGGGCGTGACAAATTTCATCTTGAACTTGCGAAAGACATCGAAGGCTTCGCCCAGATCTTTGGCGTGGTCGACCGATGAAACCGACTTGACGAGCATGTCGTCGACGTAAACTTCCATGTTCCTGCCAATCTACGGTTTGAACATGCGATTGACCAAGCGTTGGTACGTAGCTCCGGCATTTTTGAGGCCAAAGGGCATCACTTTGTAGTAGTATACCCCCCGGTCTGTTATGAATGCGGTGAGATCCTCGTCCGCCGGATTCATACGGATCTGATTGTAGCCGGAGAAGGCATCCATGAAGCTGAGTAGTTCATGACCTGCCGAGCTATCGACGAGCTGATCTATCCGAGGGAGGGGATAGTTGTCTTTCGGGCAGGCCTTGTTAAGGTCGGTGAAGTCGATGCACATTCGCTACTTCCCACTTGAATTTTTGACCATGACCACATTTGCCAACCACTCGGAGCAGGGAACGTTCCGAATGAAGTTGGCAGCGAGGAGCCTATCTACCTCGTCCTCGATTACCTTCTGCTTGAACGGGGCGAAGCTTCGCTTCTTCTGCCTGACGGGTCAGGCCATAGGATTTACCCCGAGCTTGTGAGATATGATTTTGGGGTCGATCCCAGGTATGTCAGCAGGCGCCCAAGTGAATACATCAGAGTTGTTCCTGAGGAAGTTAACGAGGTTGTCTCACTGTGTCCCTGTCAAGAGAGACCCGATTTGAACAGTTCATTCATGGATCCCTTCCACGAGTGGGACCTCGGTTAATGGTTCCGCTGGGGTCCCCCGAACTTCTTTGTTCTCGTCTCGAGTATCCAGAGATCCCTCGATATCGCCCTTGGCCTCAGCGTTATCATTTGGATGCTCGGATGTAGAGGTCGCGGTGAAGCAAACCTTTGCAGTTTGTTGGTCCCCATAGGCCCGACCTATCCCATCTTGGTCGAGAGGGAAATTCATCGCCAAGTGGTAGGTCGATATCTGGGCTTTGAGGGCGTTCAGCGTGGAGTGACCGAGGACGACGTTGTAGGCCGATGGGATTTTTGCGACGATAAACTCCACGGGCACGGTGCAAGTACGGTCGGCCTCTCTGATGTTAAATTGGAGAGTTACCACTCCTTCAGCCGGGATGGAGTGGTTGGTGAACCCTAACAGGACATGAGCGGTCGGTCTTAGGTCTGACGGGGAAAGTCCCATGTGCAGGAAAGAATCATAGAAAAGAATGTCGGCTGAGCTTCCTGAATCGACCAGTATCCTCTGCACTTCGTAGCAGTGGATCCGAGCTGTGATCACCAGCGGGTCGCTGTGAGTCATGTATATACCGTGGAAGTCCTCGTTGGTAAAAGCGATTGGCTCAGCCGCCCTGATCTTTTCCCTCGGGTAGTCGTCAGTCATGTCGATTGACGAGGGGCGCTAGGCCCTGTAAGTATTCGTCGTACCCCCCACTGGCACGACCATAATTTGGTCAATTGTTAATTCACCGGGAGGGGGACGTTGCTCTTGTTCGCGGTCGGCTTGTCGCTTTTCCCGCAGGTAGGCCGCCAGGTGCCCCGAGCGGATTAGTTCCTCAATATAGTCCCAGAGCTGCTTGCACTTCTCCGTAGAGTGGCCCTGCGATCGGTGGAAACCGCAGTAGGGGCCCCGGGTGAGCTTTTCCGCCATGCACGAGACTGGGGGGAGTTTGAAGAACCTCTCACCTTTAGCCTCCTCAAGTAGTACCGCCTGTGAGACGTTGAGAGGGGTGTACTCTTGAAACTTGGGGGGTAGGGTTTCGGCCGCTCAATTTTCTTCTTCTCCTCCCGGTTGCGCTTCTTTTAATCGGTTTGATCGGCTCGGGAAGATTGGCGTTCACCTCGGACTCGAGCTGGACTTCACGCTCTGTCCAGGCCTTGACCTCGGCCATGGTCTTAGGTTGCGCTAATGCAAAGGAGCATAGCCACTCCTTGTGCCTAAGACTCGACCGGAGGGCAGTGATGACAGTCTCGTCTCGGTGTTCCGGGACCTCAAGTAGGGCGTTGTAGAAACAGGTGATGTAGCCTCTGAAGGACTCATTGTCCCCGCTCTTTATGGTGAAAAGGTAGTCCACAGTCTGCTTCTGCCGCCTGTTCCTAACGAAACGGCCGAGGAACTGGGTGGCCAGCTCGTCAAAAGTGGAGATCGAGCGTGGCGCGAGCCCTCGGAACCAGTCATGACCGGCTCGGGTGAGCATGGCGGGGAACGCACGACATTGTGCGGCGTCGGAATCGTCCTAGAAGCTCATTCCCGCGGTGAAAGCGTCTAGATGGTCCAGATGGTGAAAGCGCCAGGGGGACCTTCGGCAGCTTGTTCCTCTATGAGACGTAGACGGCGAGCAGCTCTTCGGTGAAGGGCTTCGTGAGCGAGTCGGCGGCATATTTGGCCCCTTCGCTCGAAGGTCGATTTTCCCGATCGATACCCTCGATTCTCTTTTCGAGGGCGTCTAGTCGGTCGAGATATCCCGAGGAATCGGCACACTCGGATCTGTGGCCTCTGCCGTTGGAGGCTTGAGCTTGACCGCGGTTCCTGTTGCGTTCAATGAGGTTGTGCATGTCCCCCGGCGAGGTCGTCTTTGAGCTACTATGGCGAGTCCCATCCGTGCGATCCCGTCAAGGGAGAGGGCGTCGGATATGCCTAGTAACAGGCGAGCTAACCGACACCTCATCGGGAGGGACAAGGGCGCGATGGGTCTCAGGGTGAGGTGCTCTGTTGCGGGACCTCGGCATGGAGCTGTGAGGTGCCCAGCGGGTCATTGAATTGGTTCCCGTAGGAGACCTGCGGCCGCTGGGGACGTCAAGACGAGGTTCCGCGGTGCCGGCACGGGCACCGTTCCTTCCCCCTCCACGGGAATCGGGATCTTGCTGGCGGGAAACTGCAGCCAAAGGAGGGGCCGGTCCCGCCGCCTGTATATGAATCATGGCCTCCACCAGTAACGTGAGTCGGTCAATCCGAGCTGAGAATGCGTGGACGACGTTAGGGGGCGGAGGATATCCTCCCGCGCCTCCGTTGTGAAGGAGACGGCGGCCGGAGCTAGGATCGTCACCGCGATCGCTCGCCATGAGTGATAGATCGGAAGATTAACTTTTGTTGAGTGGAACAAACACTTCCCACAGACGGCGCCAACTGATGGAGACGGTATCTCTTTCAGATGTTATCTTCCGTAGATCTTCTGGGAGCGCTGATGAATGGTTGAGGTATGATTTTGGAGATTGGTTCCTGGAGCGTGTGGATCTTAATGGGTTTGGGGTGGTTGGAACCGAGCTACCTGCAAGGAAGTCCCGGGGTGGTTGTGCCACCGAGGACCCTCCGACGATCAAGTTAGACCGGATATTCGAGCAGAGTAACAGCTTAGTGAGGAATGATTGGCTTACCTGAGTGATCTGAAGGAGGGGTTTATATAGTGGTGGCAACAGGCAGGCAGGTGCGAGAATCACGCCGGCCGTTACGTCCCTGACATTACGCCCACGCAACAGGCGGCATCCTCCATTAATGACGAGACATGCTCGTTAATGGAGGGGTCATGATGGCGTGGGACGCGGGATTGTGGGCGGCAGTTATCTTGCGCGTAGTGAGATTCGCGGAGGCGAGTCGGATGCGCCTGCGAGTGGTGCCGTTGGTCGGTTGATGAGACCGAGGAAGATGAGCTCGGCGGGAGACTCGGGAACGAGCAGGAAGCCGAGGTATCTTGGTTAGGCGGTAGCTCGGGGGCGAGCTGAGAGGGCCGATGAGCCCCATTGTGCAGACGGCTCAGATACGAGTCGACGGTCGTTTGTAAGGTGGGCACAGAAGTGGTGTGGACGGTCACCGAAGGTCGGCTTTGTCCATGGGTCACAGACCTGGGGTATCCTTCATCCGCGCCGTCCTTGGTCTTCTCTTGCAGGCTTTGGGGTAGGTTATCCGCCATGTGTCACGATCTTGTAGATCATCGATATCGAGCATCATCAATCCTGTATAGCACATTGTTCAATTTATTATTATTATTATTATTATTATTATTATGATATTTATGACGCACTGATGTCTGGGTTTTGCATGACCTAGATACTTGACTTAACAAGTGAGTATTTCGACATGACTACCGATCAGTGAGAACTATTTCATTAATATAGCTCTTATTGACGGTTAGTTATTTTTTGGATCTTTATTGCTTCCACTACTGTTTCCTGTTATCGTTTGTGGTTATTGGACATGTTTAGAGATGGATAGTTACATTATTGTTTTTGATTACTGATTGACAGCCGTAATGTGACTATGGGAGGATAATTTCTTACCGTGGGCAGCATCGTTGACTTTGTTACGTTTCCGAATTTACGTATTTTGGGAAGTGAGGCGTGACAACTGTGATATGGCTCCAGATAGGAAATTGCGTGATAAGTTGAGACAGAAGACGCTGATCAATCCATCAAACGACTGTGGAATTGGACCTTGGAATGAGTTTTTAGATAGGTCGAGATATCTAAGCATTTGAAGTTTTCCTAAAGTCCTTGGGATGTCACCTAATAGCCAATTCATGGACATATCCAGGGCAGTCAAGGCATTCAAGTTACCGAGTTCTGGTGGAAGTGGGCCGTTTAAAGTATTCTTAGAGATATCTAATTAGAGGAGGCTCGTTAGAGCCCACAAGCTTTGGGGATAGTTGATGACAGTCTATTGTTATTTAAATACAACGGCTCAAATATGCTTGTTTCCTGTAAAGTTAGTGCTTGTTAATTTCAGGCAAGAGCCAAACAAAAAGCTCGGCCATGGGATAACTTGTCGTTTTTGATTTCCCATTTTCCATTTTTCAATTGGAAATTGATTTCTTGATACCGTGCAAGTTTTGGGGATACTGTAAACATATTTCTATGAGGAAAACACACACACACACACACACACACACACTCAATACAATGAATTTTGATTAACAATCTAGAGGAACTATTTATGTATCACATTAATAAAAATGATCTTTTAGATTATGGAGATCCGCATTGAAGCCGTGTCAAAGGAGTTGACTGACTTAAATGGTGTGCTAAATATGCTCCATTTTAAAATGAAGTCTTTAGGTCGACTCAGATATTCCAATTAATGGAAGTCGATGGCCAGTTGTTATGCAGAAAAATTCATGCATACTTCAATCATCAATCAAGAGAGAAAAATGCAGTGCCACTCTTGGCCTACAAATACAAGCATGCGTCTCTGTTCTCTAACTTTCACCAGCCTTTTTTTTGTCCTCTTAAATTAAAGTAAAGGCTTACAGGTTCAACTATTTTCTCCACCGCCTTCGCCAGCGAACTCCGGCATATGAGCCTTGATGACGTCGAGGGCCTCGTGCTAGATGGCGGTGGTGGCCGAGGCTAGGACGGTGTAGAACTGTTCCGATTTCTGGAAGTTCTCCACCGCCTTCGCCGCTTTGAGGTCGGCTCGCTTTGCCACCTCTCCTGCAGCCTTCGGCTCCTTCCGGAGGGTGCTCACGGACATCTTCATAGTGCCGACGAGCACCCTTGAGTCCTGAAGCTCGGCTTCGGCAGCCTGGGCGGCCTCACGGAACCTGGCAACCTCCTGCTTCGAGGCCGCCGCCTCCTGCCTCGCGGCCGCCGCCTCGCCCTCAAGGGCAACGACCCTCGCCATCGCCGCCTCCAGCTCCCGTTTCGAGCTCTCCCCCACGAGAAGAGCTCGCCCGGGGCTCGCATCGCCGGGGCTATCTCCTCCTCCTTCATACGGGCGACGATAGCGACGTGCTAGAGGACCTGAGGAAATCGGAGGGGGGTCAGGAAGAAAAAGGGGCACCAAATCTCGCAAGCGATGAGACGATGTACGAGCACTAACCTGCACGACCTCTTTGGCGATGGACGCCATTTGTGCCTTCAGTGTCCCCCCATGGACCCGGCCCCCGGCCGACCTCTCCATGTCATGCAGCAAGCTGTCAGCAACGGAAAGCCCCGAGGGCATCTCAAAGCGGATCACCCCCTCGTCCACCAAGATCGGAGAGGCCGGGGTCCGCGGGACTGTTCGGGGGAATCTCTTGAGAGATGACGGTGGGGAGCTCATCTCCACCTCCGAAACCTGGGCATCCTTTCCCCGAGCCCTTTTTCTGCTTGGTACCTGGCCGGGCTCTGGGGCGTGGCCCACACTCGAGCGCTGGGGCGGGACAGCTGCGGGGGGAGCCGGGACCGGCGTCTGACGAGAAGAGCTGGCCCCTCTAGTTTTCGACCCTTTCTTCGACTTGCGCATGGCTGCTTGGAGGAGGTCCACGTCCATGGTTTCTGCACAAGACAAGATATAATGGAATCAGCGACACAAACAGAAACAGAAACAAATACAGGCCTAACTTACCGACGAACTGGGTGGGGCTGAGCCCGACCCAACTAAGGGCCCACTCAGAAAGCAGTACGTCAGCCCGGGGAATAGGCTCCCACCCCATCACCCTCACTGCATCGGGGTCATTGGACGGATTTCCCTGCCAGCACCAATCCCTAGACCACTGGATGGGTACGGGCCAGTCCTCACCCTCTGGCGGCCCGACGAAGAAAAACTTCTTCTTCCAATCATGGATGGAAGAAGGCAAGACGACAACTCCTGACCGGCTACACTCCACCGTTGCTTCCTAAAGGAGAGGTAAACCCACCTCGGGTCGCCCGCGCGAGTTCTGGGTGACTTTTGTAAACAAGAGAGGAGGCAAGGATGGACAGACTAAAAGGAATCATCTGCAGCTTCAGCCGGACCAGAAACCCTAAAAGAATCCTCCAGGAGTTCGGCACTAGCTGGCCCGAGGCTAGCCCAAAATAATTTAGCGTAGCGACAACCTCGGAAGAGAAAGGCAGGCGCATTCCGGCCTAAAAGGCTTCCAGGTACAAGGCGATCTCTCTGCCCCGCACCTGATCTGCCATCTCTCCTTCCTCGGCCAATCGTAGCGTATAGCCGGAAGAAATATGGAAACGAGCCCGAGCGGTGACAAGCTCGTCCTTATATCTCACTGAGGACGACGCATCAGGGACATCCGCCACCACCGCTCCGGGAACCGCCCCAGACGTGCGACCCCGGGAAGAGGATCTGACCCCAACTTTCTGAAAGGGCTCCAACCCAGGGGAAGAATCCTTAGTATCTACCCCTAACACATCTACAAACTCCTCAAAACAAGACATCTAACCTGATGGGAAGAAATCCTCGAGAAGAGAAAACGCAAAATTCGACCTAAAAGGGGAGAACGCCGAGCTAACAAGACTCGAAATGAGGAAAATATGGAGAGAGAGAGAGAGATCTATCAGGCCTCCCCTCGATTTATGCTACCGGCATCCTCATCCAACCGCGACGGTCGACTCCCGCCAAAACGGTTCACTGCCCCGACGGCCACGATCGCTCCACTTGTCAAAAGCGCATTGGCAGCATCCCGTCGGATGCCAGAAGCCCGCGACATGTCTCATTAGCCAACCGACACCAAACACGTGGCATGTTGCTTCAGCAAAAGGGCACACGATCCGGCGCACCCTCTTTAATGCGGAGATCTCGCCTGATTCGCTGACATCACCCAGAAAAAACAACCGATCGCCCAGGGACATGCCCGACGATATCTTCGAAAAGGAGCTCATCTCGAGAGACCCTGCAAACCACTCTCGACCCGACCCGTCAGCTGGTCGGGACAAGAGCGGAGGGCTAATGATGATGCTCGATATCAGTGATCTCCCAGATCATGACACGTAGCAGATGACATATCCCAGGGCTCACAAGAAAGGATCTACAGTGGCCGACCAGACCACTCATGTGCCCATCCTACAAGCAAACGCCGGCTCACCTCCAAGCCTCCAACACAATTGGCCTCCTCGACTTCGCAGGTCATCTCCGAGCTATCATAGGCCCGAGCCTCCTCGGCTCTCTCAGCTCGCCTCCGGGCTCGAGCAGAACCAGGATACTTCGGCTCTCTCGCTCAACCGCGAGCTCTCCTGCCGAGGTCATCTTCCTCGGTCTGATCGACCGATCAACGACACCGCTTGCAGGCATAACAGCCATCCCGCGAATCTCGCCATGCGCGAGATCTCCGCCGGCCACATCCCACGTTCCACGCCGCCACGATCCCCCATTAACGAGCCTGTCTCGTCATTAATGGGAGGTTTCACTCATCACACGGGCGTGACGTCGGGAGCGTAACGGCCGGCGTGATTCTCGCGCCTACCCTGCCTGCTGTCACCGCTATATAAACCCCTTCTTTAGACGGTCCAAGTAAGCCATTTTTATTCCACTAAGCTGTTACTCTGCTCGGATCTTTAGTCTAACTTGACCGTCAGAGGGTCCTCGGTGGTACAACCATCCCGGGACTTCCTTGCAGGTAGCTAGGCAACCACAACCTCAAACCCATTGAGATCCACACGCTTCAGGAGCGACAGCCTCCAGATCCAATCTCAGCCACCCATCGCAGCCATCAGCAGATCAACGGAGGGAAACATCTGAAGGAGGCCTACGCCCCCATCACCCTTAGACCAATAAGGTACTCATATAGTGACATCATTAAAATGACAAACCACTTTAAATTAAAATTAGGACAATGAGGCTTTGGAATGGTCTTTAAAGGGGAGCTCCCCTGTCAGGACCCGGTTCTTGCTCACGGAATAAAGTGCCACACGAAACAAAGTGTCACGCCAAGTGTAATGCCAAGGGAGCGGAGAACACCTCTTGAATCCATGAGGGCCACCTCTTAAGTCCGTGAGACCCACTGTAGAACAATGGGGAATTTTCGGAATACATTACGAAAGAGGGCAGATCTGTACTATAAATGGAATGATACCACTCTTCAATACAGAGACGCTTTTTAAATGAACCGGCACTACAGGAACTTGAGAGCTGTAACGCCCTAGTTCATTTATACCAGTTCTATTTTTGGGTAATTCTTTATTTATGGCTATTTCTTGATTTATTGTGTTTTGGGTGCGAATAGTATAATTGGTATCCGTGTTTGCATTCGCCCCGGCCCGCATGCTGGAAACCGTCTTGATTCCTGTTTATGATTTATCCCGGCTAGTTATGAGAATCCGTGCACTTTCATGTCATATAACTGCATTATATCTGACATCAACATTTTTCTCAATATAACTAGTAAAGTCAAATAAAATATTTTAAAAATATCTAGTATGGCATGTATCATATCCCTAACCCTGTTGTAGCATCCGTGCATCTGATTCTCGTCCCGTTCATTGAAACGGACTCATTTGGATAGCTACGTGCACGCTATGTATATTCGTTCTTGGGGGTATGCATTTTCGTTATTCGGTTATCCTATTTTGGTTTTGGTTAACACGTATATTATCCGTATTTTCAAACCATAATTTTAGACCCAACCCGGACAAATTTTGGAGTAAATTTGTATTGGCCAAAATCTCAAATATAATCAATATTATATTCTTTACCGGGTTAACGGTTTATATAAGTTTATATTTTTTTAAACTAATATATATTTTTAAATCTTTATTTATCCTAACTAATCCCCCAGACCTCACAGCTTTATCCTCCCCTACATAAATTATATATTATTAGATATTATATATAACCCTTTATTTTTTCTAATCTAATCCTTTTTCCCATGTCCCCAAAACCCACGTTCTCTCTCTCCCTCTCTCCTCCTTCATCTTCTTCTTCGTTTCCCGCCTCCGAACCTCGAACCCACGCCTGCGCCCTTTGCCTCGCCGCCTCCACCTAGTTGGCCTCTCCTCGCCCATCTCCTCCTCTCATCTTCTTGACCACCTCTCTCGCTCTCGCCAACCCCGACGAGAACCCACATCCCCGTCGCGACCGCCACAGCCCATCAAACCCGAACCCGACCTCGTCGCCGACATTGCCTCACCGTCGTTGACCGTTCCCCGACCACCTCACTTCCTGCTCTTCCTCCTCTCCCGCTCTCGCCATCACCCGACGCCTGCACCCATGTCCCCGACCGCAACGGACCTTAAACCTCGTCTCATCGTCTTCGTCGCCGCCTCACCTTCGACCTCGACTCATCTTCCCGACCTCACCCTCGCCTTTCTCCATTCCCCTGCAACCTCTTTCCCCTGAGCTCGAACCTCTACACACCTCAAGAACCCAAGATCCCTGATGAAGAACCCCGCCTGCAACCGCGCCCGCAGTTCTCTTCGCTCCATGCCGCCGACCACCTCTTCGTCAGCTCAACACCCTCACCACCACCACCTGCAACTCTTCCCTGCATGAAAACCATCAACCCAAACCCAAACCGGAGCCCCTAGCCTCACCTGCACACCTCGCCGGAGCTCCGGTCTCTTCGTCACCTCCACTCCCTCGCCACCACCTCGTTCTCCTCTCTCCTTTCCCAAAAGAACTCGAGCATCCCCGAGCAAGAACCTGCACACCCAAAACCCGCGTACCTCGCCGTTGCCTCTGTCCCCTCACCACCGGCAACCCCGACACCATCACCTCTATCCCGAGCTCCACACCATAAAACCTGAGAGGGCATACCTTCTTCTTCTTCTCTTTCTTTTCTTGTTTCTTGGTTTTTCCGGTGATCGCCGGAGCTGTACCGTCGCCGACGATCCGGGCGACCCAATGGACATCCCCAGCCAGCGTGGTCACGTTCTTACTTTTCCTGGTTCTGTTCTGTACGTCCGCGTGTGTATCGCGACATTTACCGACGCCGTACAAGCCTCGTCGTGAGATCCGATCAGGCAGGTTTATCTTGCTACATGCTATGATACATATTTTGCATCCATATTAATAATAATGTTACATGTTCATCGTATTATGCATCCTATATTACAGTTTTACAATTTTACAATATCCGTTCGCATTTGTACAATTTATTACATATCTGGTCGCATGCAATTTTATCTCGCTACAGGCTATGCAATATATTTTACATCTATAGGTATAGAATTATTACATGTTTATGGCATTTCACATCCATGTTACAGTTTTAACTTTTTTTCGATATCCGTTCGTATCCATGTTATTTATTATATATCTGGTTGCATGCCATATCATATAATATCGTGTTACCGTCATATTAGTACCCCATGCTTGATAATATGCATCATGCGTAGTCATGGAGTTATAGATGTAATCCCTCATAAATATTTGTGCATCCGTGTTTTACTGTGCATCCGTACTTTTATCATGCATCCGCACTTGCTACAGTTTTATTACAAGCATCCGTTTGATACCTGTGCACTACCTGTCATGACCTGATACATCACTGCTTGACCTGTTACCTGATCCCGTTTCTAATGCCGACAATCCCGACATGTTGTCCTGACGGACGTATCCTGTTGTCTGCATAGACAAATCTATACCTGCTTAATCCTGTGTTGGCATTAGCTTCAGTTTATCAATACCTGACTTGAACACATAACCTTGGGGGTATGGAGAAATCAAAGGTGTAACCGAGTGTAACTTAAATGGGTATTACTTGATCCGTGGTCCCGGGGGGTAACGGGACAGAATCATTCGTAGTTCTTCTTGGTTCGTGGTCCCAGGGGGTAACGGGACAGAGTCATTCATGACTCTTACAACTTGGTCCGTGGTCCCGGAGGGTAACGGGACAGAACCATTCTTGGTTCACATATCTTGATCCGTGGTCCCGGGGGGTAACGGGACATATTCTTTGAGTTACATTAAGAGTACATCAATTGATTTCGAATAACTTAGAATAGACAACCCAGTAGCACAGTTTAGATTACTCACCACACTTCACCTTCACGTATACACCTCACTGTTCCATTTCTATGTTTGCTTTTTATATTCATGTTATCATTTATATTTCACGCCTGCATATCTTGTTGTCTCCTGGCTATATTTTTATTGTTTGATATTATGGCGCACTGACGTCTGGGTTTTGCATGGCCCAGATCCTCTGTCTCTTTCGCATGCTGATCAGGAGTATTTCCGCCGTCAGGCCGAGCAGTGATGATCCTGTTAGTACCTAGTTTAGTTTAGTTTAGTTTTATTTCCGTACTTTCATTTCCTGACGTAAGCCCGTATTTGGGACGTACTTTCCAGACGTTATTGCTTATTGCATTTATTGCTTCCGCACATATATTATTTCTTGACTCGTTTATTCTGGCATATGGACATGTACTAGATAGTTCATTTTTATTTTACTGTTCTTGATATCTTATAGACAGGCGTAATGTGACTGTGGAGGGATGCTTCCTAACCACATGTAGCGTGGTTGGCTGTGTCACGTGCTAATCTTAGTGCACTCTGGGAAGCGAGGCATGACAAGATCTCCTTAGTTAATCGTGCTCGAGCCAGCGAAGTTTTGGGATGGGTGACCTTCTAGGAAGTGGCCCCTGGTCGGGTCTGGTTCATCCCGAAGGACAAGATTGTGCGGTTTCAGCTAGAGCGGACAATACTCTCTGTATTGAAGCTGGGGCATGACATCCCCGGACACCATTTAGTTGCTATTAAAATGTTGGGCAATTCCCCCTGCAATGGAGAAGATTTCATCAGTGAAGTCTCTTGAGATGGATGACCTCCTGGGAAGTGGCCCTTGGTCGGGTCCGGTTCCTTTTAAAGGATACGTGCGGCTTCGACCAGAGCGGACAATACCATCTGTACTGGGGCGTAGGGCGGTACATTTATGATGGCCCATGGAGGTCTCTCGGTAGTAGGTCTTTGGTTCGAGAACGAACCATTGTTCAAAAGTGGGGAGAATGTCGGGACCCGGTTCTTGCTCATGGAATAGTGCCACACGGGATAAAGTGCTACGCCAAGTATCATGCCAAGAGGACGGGGGCCACCTCTTGAATCCGTAGGGGTCACCTCTTGAGTCTGTGGGACCCACTGTAGAACAATGAGGAATCTTCGGAATATATTCCGAAAGATGGCAGATCTATACTATAAATGGAATGATACCACTCTTCAATACAGAGACACCTTTTAAGTGAACCGGCACTACAGGAGCTTGAGAGCTCCGTAGTTAAGCGTGTTCGGGCCAGGGAAGTTCTGGGATGGGTGACCTCCTGGGAAGTGGCTCCTGCTCGGGTCCGGTTCGTCCCGAAGGACAAAACCATGCGGTTTCGGCCAGAGCGGACAGCACTCTCTGTATTGAAGGTTGGGGCATGACATCCCCGGACACCATTTAGATGCTATTAAAATGTTGGGCAATTCCTCGTGCAATGGAGAAGATTTCATCAGTGAAGTCTCTGCCTTTGGAAGTCTTAGAATGGGTGACCTCCTGGAAAGTGACTTCTGGTCGGGTCCGGATCGCTCTAAAGGGTCCGTGCGGTTTCGGTCAGAGCGGACAATACCATCTGTACTGGAGCGTGGGACGTTACATTTATGATGGCCCATGGAGGTCCCTCGGTAGTAGGTCTGTGGTTCGAGAACGAACCATTGTTCAAAAATGGAGAGAATGTCAGGACCCGATTTTTACTCACGGAATAAAGTGCCACACGGAATAAAGTGCCACGCCAAGGTCATGCCAAGGGGGCGGGGGCAGCTCTTGAATCCATGGGGGCCACCTCTTGAGTCCGTGTGATCTACTGTAGAATAATGGGGGATTTTCGAAATACATTCCGAAAGAAGACATATCTGTACTATAAATGGAATGATATCACTCTTCAATACAGAGACATATTTTAAGTGAACCGGCACTACAGGAGCTTGAGAGCTATAAAGGGTCCGTGCGGTTTCGGTCAGAGCGGACAATACCATCTGTACTGGAGCGTGGGACGTTACATTTATGATGGCCCATGGAGGTCCCTCGGTAGTAGGTCTGTGGTTCGAGAACGAACCATTGTTCAAAAGTGGGGAGAATGTCAGGACCCGGTTTTTACTTACGGAATAAAGTGCCACAAAGAATAAAGTGCCATGCCAAGGTCATGCCAAGGGGGCGGGGGCAGCTCTTGAATCCATGGGGCCACCTCTTGAGTCCGTGTGATCTACTGTAGAATAATGGGGGATTTTCGGAATACATTCCGAAAGAAGACATATCTGTACTATAAATGGAATGATATCACTCTTCAATACAGAGACATATTTTAAGTGAACCGGCACTACAGGAGCTTGAGAGCTTCGTAGTTAAGCGTGCTTGGGCCAGAGAAGTTCTGGGATGGATGACCTTCTGGGAAGTGACCACTGGTCGGGTCCGGTTCGTCCCGAAAGATAAAACCGTACGGTTTCGGTCAGAGCGGACAATACTCGTATTGAAGGTGGAGCATGACATCCCCGAACACCATTTAGTAGTTGCTATTTAAATGTTGGGCAATTCCCTATGCAATGGAGAAGATTTCATCAACGAAGTCTCTACCCTTGGGAGATTTCACCATGTCAATGTGGTTCGGTTTGTTGGTTTTTGCATGGAAGGATCAAAGAGGGTGCCTGTCTATGAATTCATGCCTAATGGTCAGCTAGACAAATATGTCTTCTCTTCAAATGGCATGAACTAGTATTTTACATTGGAAAAACATACTGAGATGGTACTAGGTGTGGCAAGAGGAATTGATTATCTACATCGTGGATGTGACATGAGAATTCTGCACTTCGACATCAAGCCTCAGAATATTCTCTTAGATCAGAATTTCAACCCAAAGGTGCCAGACTTTGGACTTGCAAAGTTGTACCCAAAGAATGACAGCCTAGTCTTCGTTACTATCGCAAGAAGGACGATAGGATACATAGCTCCTGAATTGGTTTCTAGGAGCTTTGGAGGCATATCACACAAGTCTGATGTTTATAGTTTTGGAATGTTACTTCTGGAAATGGCAGGCATGAGAAATGTTGATCAGAAGGCAGGGAATTCAAGTCAAATTTACTATCCTTCTTGGATATACGATCGCCTTGCACAAAAGGAAGGGATTGAAGTCAATAATGCGATGGAGATAGATGATGTGGAAAGAAAGTTGTGTAAAATGGGTTTATGGTGTATTCAGATGAGACACACAGATCGTCCTTCTATGAGTAAAGTTATAGAGATGCTAGAAACTGATTTGAATACATTGGAAATGCCACCGAAGCCTTCTCTATCTGATTCTCAACCCGTTTCTACGAGACATCTATGAATCAAGTAAAATTCATTTATGGGTTCCCCGAAGCCTCTTATAACTCAGAATTGTCGATCATCTTAGAAAATGAGTGAATTTCCTCAGTTTCTACACAAGGCTTCCACCAATTGTTATATGTCTACGGAAAGCCATGAATCTTCCAAAGATACGTAGACTTTATCTTTTGATATATAATAATAAAGATACACAAGCAAAATATAAAAAATAAGGAACATTTGTTGATTCATAATTAGATAGCCTGCAAAATAAATTCTCCGTTATTGTAGTTTATGGTAGGGGATTTAACCGCCTTTCATAACGATGATTCCACATACAATACGAGATGGGCCTTAAGAACCACATTATGCCGACTGAGGACTGATCAACACATAACGTACAGGCCCAAATAACTCTGAAAAAGGAGGCCTAACATTTTTTTTTAACTGGGAAGTCCCAGTTAGACTTTTTATTTAATGAAAAAGAGTTTAGAGGGCTAAACCCATTTCACCAAAGCCCATTCTATGGGTATATATTCATTCAAGGAAACCTAGGGTTTCACTTTCCTCCGGCAGCATAAAAAATCTTGTCGCTGTTCCTTCTATCTTCTTCTCTTCAAAAATTCTGACTTCAAAATCTCTCTCATTTCTCAAATATTTTGGAAGAATCAAACACTCTGCTATGAGCTCTCCCAAGGTAAGCTCCATGTAATCTAAAATTCTCCGTTCTTCCTAATTTTTGTAATTTCACTCGAACATAAAGTTGCAGATCTAAGCTTTTCTTTTACGAGATCTCACTGCAGAATCAAAAAGCCTAACAGATTCGAACTTGATCCCCAAAACTTTCATGCGTAAACGAATAAGTCCTCCATCAGCCCAAATATACCTCCAGCTTCAAAGGTACCAGCTTTAACTTCAAGATCAAATTTTTTTATATCTGAATAACTAAAGTTCCAAACTTGATCTTCAAAAATTCCATATCCACCAAAAATCCCTTCGCTGAGATCTAGATCTCTCTTCTGAATAAACCAAAATTCAAATGTGATCAAAACTTCCATAGCCACCAAGAAGAACCTCAAAGGTATCAGCTTGAACTCTGAGATCAAATATTCAAACATTATTAGCCCATCCTTTGAGTCTTTGACCATCACCAATATATGTTTTCCACATATCTTTGTCAGCTTCCTCATTCCTCATCAACTGATTCTTTCCACAAATTCATACGAACTCATAACTAGCCTAATGCAACTGAAGTATATACCTTAATTAGGCAGAAATGCATATGGTAATTTCAACACCAAACTCCTTAAATGTATCCAGTGATTTCTCTTTCATGCATTTTACAAAATCAGTCGAAAGGGACAGCAGGGTAGTGACCTTCGTACCTTAAGCGAGCCATACATTTCCACAAAAAGTTCCACCTATGCTGGCTCCATGGCAGAGTGGTAGACAGCATTGCATTGGTACAGTTAACAGGCACCGCCCGGTTAACACCCAAATCCATTCACTGCAATTTCATCCATCATTTGCCTTTACAAGGAGACTTCCTTACATTTTAAGAAATACAACATGTTAAAGCTTCAACTTCAAAATCGTCTTATCTTTTAAGAAGCAGCTAGGAATATGGCCAACAACAAATTTTCAGTCCAGGTTTGTTTTTATTTGCAGGGAATTAAAACTTTAGTCCCCCATTTAGAGAGGAAAAGCAATCAAAACAAACAAAGTGTTTTGGGTTTTTTTGTGAATAGAGTGGTTTTGATTTAAAATTATTAAAATGAGGGGTTTGAATTTAAATTGTAAAAATAGGACGGTTTCTCGTCCCACACCCCACCCCAGTATAGGGGGCGGGTTCCTAGAACCCGTCCCTATATAAATATAGAATTTTAAAGGGTTTGAAATATTATTATTTTAAAAATATATTATTAAAATAGGGGGGTTTAAATTAAAATTAGGAAAATAGGGTGGTTTGCCACCTCAGCCTCCACCCCACCCCCACCTCCAGAATAGGGAACCCGCCCCATTTTTTATTATTTTTTTTAATTAATTGTTATATAAATTTAATTATAATTATATAATTATAAATATAATTTTAATTATAATATGATTATAATTATAATTATAATTATAATTATAATTATAATTCTTAAAAATCTTCGTTATCATCTATGATGTGCATACACCAAATTTCATGTGATTCCACCACTTTTTCATCTTTGAATTAGCAATGCAAAAAGTTCTATTGTCGGTAAACCATTAATTTTGCACCAACTGAATCAATGGTGAGAAAATGGTATGATCACATGAAATTTGGTGTATCCACATCTTAGATGATAAAGATGGAGGTGATGTATGCCGATCATCAAAAAAAATCATGGAGGGTGGATTTTTCCGACACCTCCTATGGCACCTTTCCTCCATTAACCTCTCTCTCTCTATATATATATATATTGAGAAGGGAAAAACATTCTGCATAATGCATCCTCACCAAGGAGCTTCAAATCTGTTCCCATTACTTTTGAGATCATAAATCAGTTGGTTTTATACGATTTTCAGCACTTGCTTCTAAAATTACACTATCATTGAACCTCGAAACATTCTCCATCATAAGAGGCCTTAATAGATCTCCTGTTTGGATGCTGCTTCACCATATTCTCCTTCATAAAGAGAGAATATTCAGTCATCAAGTACATCTACATATCTTACATCACAATATTCCGTCAAGCACTGTACCTAATATACTTCTCGAAAAATCGAATGCCCACCTCAACAGAAAACGTTCGGTAAGCAAGCCGGTATATGGTATATATGGTATACAATTTGACATGAGAACACATACATTATCTAATCTAGTAATGTAATCTATTGTCTCATAAATTTCATAAGCAAGACAAGATGATTGCTTTAAAAAGAATCAATGTTGTATTTCCATAGACCTTTTTCTATCTATATTCAAAAATAGAACTTTGAGGGAAAACCTAGCTAGGAAAATAGACCAAACTCACTGTCAGAATAGAAATCCTATTGTATTCTCAAGTCTTATTCAATTAAAAGCAAGTTACTCTGCCTTGTGTGCTATTTTTCATCCGCTCGAGCACCCTATAAAAAGCCGGCTTTCCGGTAGTTTCTCCAAGAGCGGCAATTAGGTCTGTTCATCTCGGATCCATCAGAGCACCGAGAGCTGATCCAGCAGCAACCGCTGCCTGTTGCCATCCTTTAAAATGAACTCGAGCTCCTTCCATTATCATCTACCGATGCAATTAAGAAAATGTAACATATGAATGAGATGTCGAATCATGAATATTTGGGAACCAAACAACAAATAATTTAACAAACATTTAGAAACTCTGTAGGGAAAGTGGACGAGGCAATCATACAAACACGTAAAAGGCACACTGTAAATACAACAGGTGTAAGGGGGAAAAATCTTTATTTAAAAAATTTCAGCCATTAGTTAGGAACAAGAAGAAAATTGGGGGTGAATAAAATTCCCAAGATTAGACTCAAAACTGATTTTGTAATATAGAGAGATGAAGCGGATATGGCGGCACAAACCTGGCCTCGTACAAAAGCGATGGATTTATGGATGGGTGATAGGATTTTGGGGGAGATCGGTAAAGAGAAGAAGAAGAAGAAGAAGAAGAGATGGAAGAAATTGGGCAGGCTTCTCAAGATTGTAAAAAAAACCGTAATTTTTTGGGGGTTTGCGGTTCTCAAGAGCTCGAGATCGGCGAGGTCCAGGTATATTCAGGAGAGAGAACGAAGGGAAGAAAAAAAAGAGATGGTAACCAGTCCAAAAAAATATAAAAAACTAAATACTTTTTGCGGCTGTCAGAAACCCTGGTCTAAAAAACCCTTAGAAATTTTCCTGCCGTATTAGCACCATGTTATATCTAATCAATTCATATAAACTATTTAGATCCCGCAGGAAATGGTTTAGATATCACAACTAACCGCTTAGATATCGCTGGCAACTTCTTGGATATTGCAGGAAGCTAGATACAGCGGACAACTATTAGATATCACAGATAAAGGGTTTCTTGACAAATAAAAACCTTTTTAGGTGGTTTTAACCAACTTTTCGAGGCCGGGTTCTCTGACAACAGAAAAAAGTGATGGTTTAATTTTGCAATTTACCATTAAAAAAAGGCAAATTGTCAAAAAAACCAAGCATTTTTTCCACTGTCAAAAACCCCTTTGCCTCGAAACGTTAGCCAAAACTGTCACGTCCCGAAAGTACGGAACATGACCGGCACTTAAACTACGAAATGTTTCGAGGCGTTCGTAATCTAAGTAAGTCGAAATCCCAGAAATCCAAACCAAGAAAAGTAGTAGAGTGAAGGAAAACCAATTTAAATCAAGTAGTTTTAATAGCATAAGCCGAATTATGCGTTTTTTTAAAACATCAAATATTTCTTGAAAATTTCGGCAGAGTCTCCTTTGTAAATACAGGCCCCCAAACGGGATACAACACGAATAGTATACGAAATCAATAAAAGGCATCCCCAAGCGGGAGCTAGCACTTCGTCAATCGACGGTCACAACCACACAAGCAATATAATATACAACGCCAAGGGCGAGGATCAAAACTCAAAAGGAACTCAAAACAACAAGAAATCCACAGAAAAATAACGCGCGACTCTAAGGTCGAAAGAATAACATCACCGGTCTCTATCTCAGAAATACATACATGTTTGGTTGATGTAATTTACTAGATAAAACTGAATAATATAATACAAGGTAATATGATGGGTACGATACCAATAAACCCACCTACTAGCAAGTCACCCGAACGAAACTGTGCCCGCAAAGCCGTAAAGAAACCTGTACGGCAAACCTGCAAGAAACTGGGGCACAACGGGGGTGAGTTGCCAACTCGTGAATAGAAAAAACATCTACGAATAAAAATCGCATGTATGACGCAATCCTAGGTCATACGATCGTAATATATCCTCAATATAACCAGCAGTCTATAACAATGACTAGAGTATATATCTAACCCAAGTGTAATCCCATGTGTCCGTGTCAGTGCCTCAGGTAGCGATATATCATATGGATGATGTATGAATGCATGAAATAGAATGCATGTACTGAATAAAACTTCTTTCATAAATCAGTGAGATTTCTGTATTTTAAAAATGAGGTACCATAAATGAAATCAGCATAAAACAGTGCCCAGCATCGACACAAAACAAGTGTCCAAATACCTGGATATCTCTGTGTCACAATCTCTGTACCTCAAATCTTAAAATCTCAATGTCTCAATCACAATATCTAGGGTGCCGTCAGTCCAGACCGGCCCCTACCATCCATCTCAAGACCACGACGGTATCCTCCGGATATCCGACGCGTCGGGTAAAATCACCGGTCGGTAGTGCTCCCCTGCCAGGCTCAACGTCAACAACACGATCCTCTTGCCCCGGGGTACCGCACCGGGCCTACCATGTACCCGAAACGGTTCCTCCACTCTTCGAATCGGGTCTCGAAATCCATCAGCAAACTCATGGTGGACGACTCATACATCATGGGAAAACCGCACTTTTTATTTAAAAGAGAGGGAAGAAGCTTATACAAGTTTTGCGGTTTTCCCCTAAATCCAGAAAATCTCATAGAAATCCGAATCCAAATCATCAATAGCATATAAACCCATGAATATAGGCATGAGAATCCATGAATACGGCATGACAATGAATAACAGTATGCATGAAGTGACAAGTAATAACTACAATATCTAAGCTGGCATATAAGGTAAGTAGACTAATATTATGTCAAACTACTAGCTATCAATCTAAGTTAAGCAATAATATTTTCTAAGGTGTACGTGACATGGCAATTACCGATGAAGATGTGTGTGAGCCGGCAAGTAAGTGTACGTGGTACATACGCATCATCGGTAATGGTGCTGGTGTCCTAACAGCATAATGTCAACAATGCAATATGAAATAACAATGTAAGTATGCGATGCGGAGCGAGCAACCAAAATGAGCGGGAGCTAAATATTAAACAATGGTGCCATTTGAAATAACACGAATCGTGGGGTTTTGAAAATAGGGCTACGGTAGTTTTAAGAAAGGATACGTCTTTTGAAATATCCGTAGATCTCTTGACCTGTCTTTTAAAATACCCACGATCCGCTAGTTTTGAAATAGGTAGGAGTCTAATCTAATCTAACAACTACACTAAACTATACGGCTGAACTAACAAGCTGAACTACAGGTAAGGAAACCGCCTATCATCTGAGTCGATACATATACATACCTGTATATGTATAGTCGGTGATCCCGCCTCAATAATATCATATCCGATACCATATCTATAATCAGGCATTCCAAGTCAAGAGTGCGGATCAATCATCAATATATAGCTCGTACGTAATTCCGTAGTACGGCATCCTAAATCTGGGTACGGGTCAATATCACATTCATCATACTATTCATCTGGTATCTTCTTTATCAAATATCATAGTCCAGGGTACTGACCTATGTCTAGTACAATACTAATATCATCAATATAGTCATGAAATGACCACTGATCGACAGTCTCGTACAAACCGATATCATCAGCACATATCATCATCAAGGGGTATACATCGCCCAATACGGCCTAGAATCAATATCCTAGCACACCATATCTCATATCACGATCACATGTCGACCATTTAATTTATAACACTATTCACCCGTATCGTCGTCCCAAGATCCGTTATAACACCAGGACGTACCTCAAGTACGAATCCTGCCATATCACCGTTCTCGCGGTCTCAATCAAATCTTATCGACTCATATCAAATCCCAAATACTATTCTCAAATCCAGTATGTGAGCACATAGTCCCATACCCATGTGAACACATAACAATATGACCTGATATAAGCACATATGAAAGAAGAAAGTATGCAAGTATGATATGTGCGTGTAAATGTGGGGTAACCTCTACTCTAGGGTCTCGCAACACTAACTAATCCGTTCACACCCTAAATCCATCTATATCATCGATAACATCAAACAATACATAATCACTATGTGTGTATACGTATTCGTATACATCACCACGAACTGCGGGGGTGCTATACGCCATCCACCCGACTTCTCCCCGTAGATATGAATTTACTCACCTGGTCCTCGCTCGCCGGTGCCGACGTCGCCACGCGCTTTCTTGTCGTCTCGAAGTCCACATGGGGTACCTACATGCCACAACCTATCGTATCGCATAAAAACCCAATTCGAAATCGAATTAGCATACGAAAACCAAATCGGCACGCTATCATGTATAGGTCAAAACCTATCGCCTACGCATGCAAGAATAGCCAAACCAACTCTTGATGTCGATGTACAAACATCAACCCATCGAGGAAAACCCAAACACCCCAATCATGTTTTCACAATCACTAATTATATAAGAAATAGGTTGCAATACATAAAAACCTTAAAATTGCCCAAATCGATTTATTACAAGAAACCTAGTAAGCCTAAATTTCCCGTTTTAGTGCCAATCTAAATGTTTTAACATTTTTAGTGGCCACAAAATTCACTAAATAATTTAATTAGGTCACAAAAATATTAACTAGATTTTCTCTCAATTATATTCAAAATTCCTAGAAACCTAGTTTGCACAATTATGCAATTTTAACAATTTTATAGCAAAAATGCACAAACTTTGTTTCAACCCATTCTAATTTGTAATTTTTCCTAATTAAATGTATTAGTGACGGCTTAAAATAATATTAAAATAATTAATTTCGGAAAATTTTCAGAAAATCTGAAATTTCACCAGTGGCTCAATAAATACCAAATACTAGCAATTACATAGCTAGAATATGTATATTAAATTTTATAATAAAGATATTTGTATTTTGACTTTTTACAGAAAACTCCTTTATTTTACCGATTTTTCCGAAATTTCACCGAAACGATTTTCAAAACGTTACAATCTTCCCCCTTAAAGAAATTCGGTCCCCGAATTTAAATTAAAAACTCCCCCAAATACTAAAACATCTAAGCAAAACTATCAAGTCATCGGGGCTCCGAAATCATAAATACATAAAACAAATCGTAGCGCAGCGCATGCGCATGAAAAATGAGCATATAACTCAAAATCAAAACTCCATCAAGTATCCCGCAATTATCGGAGTTATGGTGAAGACACCAATGTCATGATCCAATACGAAAACCAACATGATATACATCATTAAAACATCTGGAAGCAATGCATGCCAAACCTTTTTTAAATCACTGTGCGATGTTCGCAACACTGCACAGTGGCGGACGTCTATTGTAAGAAAATAACTATATATATATATATATCCTTTGTTTAATATGCACGTCCTGCCGTTTTGAAAGAAATTTTAGAAGGGTTTCCTTTATAAAATGTTTCGTGTCATCTCGGACACGTAGGTAAATACTGAGACTATAGCTCCTCTTTGGAAATCCGTTCGATAACTATCAATGCATGCAAAAATATACTCAGGTACTGTCCTCTGACTAGTCCTGCTCAGTAGGAAAACATATAGCAAATATTATAAAACGTGCTGCTCTATAAGAAATCAATCCCAAAATATGCATACGAATACTACGTGCGTATGGTGCGTACGGAAATCAAAATCCATATATGTGCCGACATGTGCACAGAAACAAGATCTAAGTGCATCGGGTGTGCACGAAACATCTGTCATAGGCAACGTGGGTGCCTGATAGCAAAATCAGGTGCATCTGACATGCACGAAGAATCTCGATTTAGTGCATCTGGTGTGCACCAAAATCGCACCTCAAAACATGCGCCCAACATGCGCGAAAATCCAAATCAGGTGCATCCATCATGCACGGAATCATAGAATCCAATATCAAGCGCCGAACATGCGCAAAATCCAAATCGTGTGCGTACATACCCACAAAATCAACTCAACTGTATGAAACCCATAAAATCATAAACATGCGAAACCAAGGCACGAAAATGATATCAAGTGCAACAACTGTGCAAAAATCGTAAATACTCAGTAGGTGCAACCATGGTACATGAAAACAAATATCATGAAGCTCAATCATCAAAATCAGTCATGCGAATAGATCATCCAAAATACCGAAATCAAATATGGCGGAATAGTCCTGCTCAAGTACACCCTCTAAGAATCTCTGGCCAACTGTCGTGATCACTGATAACGTATCTCGTCGGCGATCCTGAACTCTGGCCTGCTGGTGTGCGTAACATGACCACTTCTGGGTCCAAGTCTTCTCCGTGGATTACCAATCTCACGATCCATCTGTAACACCCGAGTCCAATGCTACTATTTTCAGTTACTGTTTGAGCATAATGTGGTACTCATTTCATTTAATTTGCTTGTTTGTTGCTTACTGTAAAATTTACCCGGCAAAGTCATTTCTACATATAACAAATTTTAGCATCTAAAATAAAATTGAAAATATTCATCTTGGCCTACTTGACACCCCTAGCCTCGTGGTAGCGTCCGTGCATTGTGTTCTCGTCCCGTTCAGTAAAACGGGCAAGTTTGGATGGCTACGTGCACGCACGTGTGTCCGTTTTGAGAGTATGCTTTTTAATCATAAAACATTTCATTTTAAAATTTGGAACCCGTTTAAAATCCTATTATTTGAATTTCGAATTTTTAGACCCAACCCGGGCGCAATTTGGAAATGTTTCATTTGGCGCCAAAATCCCAAATTTTTAATATTATTAAAACCTTCGCATATATTTTTCTAACTAATCTGATATCTTACTGTTCATTACCTATCTTTTAAATCTTTAAGTTAACCATATAATATTTTTACAATCTTTTATATCCTTCTCAATTTATTCTCTCAGCCAATCGCAACCTCCCCTTTAACCCCGTGGGCCCCACTTTCTCTCTCTTCTTCTCTCTCTCTCCACTTTCTCTCTCTCTCTACCCCTTATATATTCTCTCGTATTTCTCTTTATCATTTTTCTCTTCTTGCTTCATGTCTCGTTTCTCATTTCTTTTAACTGTTCTTTTGTTACCGGAATTCCGTCGTGCCGGTGACGTTTCTCGACGTTCCAGCGAGATACCCCGACCCGTGTGGTTCCTTTGTTCGTCGTTTGGGTTCATTCCGTGAACCGTGCGCCGTCGCGAGTTTTCCCCGCCGACGGTTAACGTTCCGTTTTCCCGATTCGCGACCCATCGAGGCAAGTTAATCTTGCTACATGCTATATACTTTTATAATCTTCATTTTATAATATTATACATTTGAAAATCTTATAGTTTACATATGAAATGTCGTTGAAAAATCGGATATGACAAATCTGAAATTTACTGTACACCTTATCTTATAAAATTCATTATAAATCATAGAAAAATCATTAGGATACGTTCTTTAGTTCGTTACGAAGCTAATTCAGAATACTATAACTCTATGAAATATTTACTTGCAAAATAAATTGTTTAATTAACGTAAAATGCAAATGAACACGTCTCTAAACTGCTGTCCAGGGAAATTCCAGCAGCAAGCTTTCAACTTTGAATATTCATAACTTTTTGTAGGGATAACCTGAGATGCTTATACTTATAAAACTGAAAACCTTATTGAATTATCTTTGTTTTGGTATAAGATACGTCTCTTTTGGAGAACATTTGTTATTTTTAAGCTATTTTACAAATTAGGGTGACGCTAAATTTCTGAACGGAACCTTCTTGTGCATGGTTAATCAATACATCTTTTATAGTTACTAATCGCTTTGAATATGCTATCCATATTAATATTATTATATCACATATTGTTTAGTTGTACATCCCACATTACCATTTTATAGTTTTATAACTTTTCGGATACCCATTTGCATCCATCGCATTTAAGATACATATAATTGCATCCATAGATCACATCACTACATAATAATGTGATATTAACACTCCATGTTTAATAAATTGTGTCCTAATTAATATTGGAACTATAAATGTAACCCTAATCGATAACTGTGCATCCATATCCTTGAAATTATATCTATTGGCATATCATATTACATGTTCCAGTTATTGTTCTAATAGTACTCATGCTTGTTTATTTATACACATGTTTATGTTAGTTTGATTATGAGCACCCACATGACATCTTGTGCTTCCTGACATGACCTGTTACACTTCCTACTTGACATGACATGGTACCGTACACTCTTGACATGACATGACACCTTTATACATTACCTGGTTGACCCGATGTACCATGGCTTTACCTGTTACCTGATCTCATGCCTAATGCCAACAAACCTGACCATTCCTGCTGTCTATCCAGACAGACCTACTCTTACCGAATTTTGTGTTGGCATTAGTCCTTGACTACTGAATACCTGACCTGACATACATAGCTTGGGGTATAGGGAAATCAAAGGTGAAACCGACTTGTAACTCAACAGTTCGATACATTGATCTGATCAGTCTTACGGGCTTGGCCAGCTCCGGAGTGTTGATGCTGACATCACTCGTCCATCCTACTACCTTTTACTGCTTAGCGGCACGTCTCGGATTCAGCCCCGAGGGTTTTGACCGTGGTCCCGGGCACGCACGGGATACTATTGAGTTACATCGACGATTCATCAATTGATTTCAAAGACTTTAGAGTAGAAAACTGATAGAACAGTTTAGTTACCCTTTGCACATTACCCTGCACTGTTGTTTCATAATATTGCTTATTTCATGTTCACACCCGCATTGCTTATTACCATGCTTATACTATATTATTTGGTTGACATGACGCGCTGACGTCTGGGTTTTGCATGGCCCAGATTCCTTACCTCTATCGACGACCGAGCAGGAGTACTTCAGCCAGCAGGCTGATTTGAGTTCTATAGTGGTTAGTTTGTTCATCGCATTTTATTTCCAGGTGCGATCCCGCATTATGGGACGTACCTTTCTATTATCATATTGGATCATTGCTTCCGCACTTATTGTTTATTGATTCTTGTTATTATGGATTTGGACATGTATTAGATTAGTGTTTTATCTTGTTCTTGGTATCCTTACAACCGTAATGTGACTGTGGATGGATACTTCCTACCCACAGGTAGCATGGTTGGATATGTCACGTGCCCAATCTTGCGTACTCTGGGAAGCGGGGCGTGACACCATCGGCTCATCGGCCCTGTCAAGGCAGCATATCACTGGCGTCAGCCTCTGGCTCTCTGAATGCACGTGACACATCTGATCCTGGGTGCAAATATCATTGCATCAGTGGCCTGGAAGGATTCCTGCTCAAGGTCTCTTCCAAGTCTCGTCTCTGCCTAACTGTCCGGAAGTCATCTCCCTTTACTACATCTGCTTCTTGCTCCGGAACGGCTGCATACTCATCACGACTGCTTCTGGAAGGTATATCCAAGTACAATGCCTCGGCATGTGCATCGCATCTCTGATGTCGGCGGAGTGGAACATCATCATATCCAGATCTTGTACGAACCTCTTACTCCACTTTTCTCTAATGTCGACTGCTTCAGACTCGTCTCATCGCGGCTGCATGGACTGAGCTCCAACGGCTATCCTTGTACCTGGAGTCTCCCAAGAATGCATCTCACCACCTAGCATCTGAATTAAGTCGAGCCATCCGATCGATTCGTCGAAACCTCATAGTCCCCCAAGAGCTCAACATCTTGGGTACAGTATAATAGTATCGAGTACATACCACAGCATCGGTGGTCCAGCCGTAGAAGGGCAAACCCAAGCCTCACTAATGGCGCCGCAGAACTGCCGCAAATCCGAAGGTTCAAAGGCTTTCACACGGTCATTAACTCGAGTTAGGGTTTCATTCTTCTAGAGGGACCATAGAATTGCCTGCATGTCCTTCCGATTACTTTAAACTTGGAATAGTAGGTTTCTGACATTCGATCGTCTCTGTCGACTCTCAACGTCTCCGCGTGAAGTCGTTTCTAGATGGAATCAATCTATCTGATGACCTCTCATCGGGGTAGGCGAACGAATCACATATCCTAATCATTCATCCTCAGTGACTAGCGACCTTCTATCATCTCTTAGTACAATCTAGTACTGCAATAGCTCCAACATCTGGGGCGATATCCCGTCATTCGCAGCAATGACTGGCTCACTCGTCTGCATGCTGAACAGTGCCTCAATCATCAGGAGTAAGCAATACATCAACGGTCATCAAAACCCGGTTGGCCTCTGTCAGTGGCGCAATCCTCTGGTACTGATCGGGACGTCCGAGAAATCTCGTAAAGGCAATCCGCCAAACGCTCGTGGCGCGAAAACACAGTAAAAAGACATATCTCCGCAATCGTGTGTCGCCGGAATTACGTCCTGGTCCGTCCTCGTTCGTGACGAGCTCATGCTGACCGCAACTCTAGCCGTAGCTCTCCCTGCCCGTAATCGTGGCAGTAAAACCATAACTGGTACTGATGAGGCTAGATCGGAATGAATATAATACTGAGCAAAGAAATGTACATCCTAAGGCTCCTTAAGTGGAGTGGCGTGTCATAAGTATGCCGCGGAACATACCCACGGTACGTCACTCTACTTTAGTCACCTATTCCATCAACCAAGGGTCATCCTACGTTCCAAAGGTAAAACCTAATGCTCTGATACCAACTTTGTCACGTCCCGAAAGTACGGAACATGACCGGCACTTAAACTACGAAACGTCTCGAGGCGTTCGTAATCTAAGTAAGCCGAAATCCCAGAAATCCAAACCAAGAAAAGTAGTAGAGTGAAGGAAAACCAATTTAAATCAAGTAGTTTTAATAGCATAAGCCGAATTATGCGTTTTTTTTAAAACATCAAATATTTCCTGAAAATTTTGGCAGAGTCACCTTTGTAAATACAGGCCCCCAAACGGGATACAACATGAATAGTATACGAAATCAATAAAAGGCATCCCCAAGCGGGAGCTAGCTCTTCGTCAATCGACGGTCACAACCACACAAGCAATATAATATACAACGCCAAGGACGAGGATCAAAACTCAAAAGGAACTCAAAACAACAAGAAATCCACAGAAAAATAACGCGCGACTCTAAGGTCGAAAGAATAACATCACTGGTCTCTATCTCAGAAATACATACATGTTTGGTTGATGGAATTTACTAGATACAACTGAATAATATAATACAAGGTAATATGATGGGTACGATACCAATAAACCCACCTACTAGCAAGTCACCCAAACGAAACTGTGCCCGCAAAGCCGTAAAGAAACCTGTACGGCAAACCTGCAAGAAACTGGGGCACAACAGGGGTGAGTTGCCAACTCGTGAATAGAAAAAACATCTACGAATAAAAATCGTATGTATGACGTAATCCTAGGTCATATGATCGTAATATATCCTCAATATAACCAGCAGTCTATAACAATGACTAGAGTATATATCTAACCCAAGTGTAATCCCATGTGCCCGTGTCAGTGCCTCAGGTAGCGATATATCATATGGATGATGTATGAATGCATGAAACAGAATGCATGTACTGAATAAAACTTTTTCATAAATCAGGGAGATTTCTGTATTTTAAAAATGAGGTACCATAAATGAAATCAGCATAAAACAGTGCCCAGCATCGACACAAAACAAGTGTCCAAATACCTGGATATCTCTGTGTCACAATCTCTGTACCTCAAATCTCAAAATCTCAATATCTCAATCACAATATCTAGGGTGCCGTCAATCCAGACCGGCCCCTACCATCCATCTCAAGACCACGACGGTATCCTCCGGATATCCGACGTGTCGGGTAAAATCACCGGTCGGTAGTGCTCCCCTGCCAGGCTCAACGTCAACAACACGATCCTCTTGCCCCGGGGTACCGCACCGGGCCCACCATGTACCCGAAACGGTTCCTCCACTCCTCGAATCGGGTCTCGAAATCCATCATCAAACTCATGGTGGACGACTCATACATCATGGGAAAACCACACTTTTTATTTAAAAGAGAGGGAAGAAGCTTATACAAGTTTTACGGTTTTCCCCCAAATCCATAAAATCTCATAGAAATCCGAATCCAAATCATCAATAGCATATAAACCCATGAATATAGGCATGAGAATCCATGAATACGGCATAACAATGAATAACAGTATGCATGAAGTGACAAGTAATAACTACAATATCTAAGCTGGCATATAAGGTAAGTACACTAATATTATTTCAAACTACTAGCTATCAAGCTAAGTTAAGCAATAATATTTTCTAAGGTGTACGTGACATGGCAATTACCGATGAAGATATGTGTGAGCCGGCAAGTAAGTGTACGTGGTACATACGCATCATCGGTAATGGTGCTGGTGTCCTAACAGCATAATGTCAACAATGCAATATGAAATAACAATGTAAGTATGCGATGCGGAGCGAGCAACCAAAATGAGCGGGAGCTAAATATTAAACAATGGTGCCATTTGAAATAACACGAATCGTGGGGTTTTGAAAATAGGGCTACGGTAGTTTTAAGAAAGGATACGTCTTTTGAAATATCCGTAGATCCCTTGACCTGTCTTTTAAAATACCCACGATCCGCTAGTTTTGAAATAGGTAGGAGTCTAATCTAATCTAACAACTACACTAAACTATACGGCTGAACTAACAAGCTGAACTACAGGTAAGGAAACCGCCTATCATCTGAGTCGATACATATACATACCTGTATATGTATAGTCGGTGATCCCGTCTCAATAATATCATATCCGATACCTTATCTATAATCAGGCATCCCAAGTCAAGAGTGCGGATCAATCATCAATATATAGCTCGTACGTAATTCCGTAGTACGGCATCTCAAATCTGGGTACGGGTCAATATCACATTCATCATACTATTCATCTGGTATCTTCTTTATCAAATATCATAGATCAGGGTACTAACCTATGTCTAGTACAATACTAATATCATCAATATAGTCATCATATGACCACTGATCGACAGTCTCGTACAAACCGATATCATCAGCACATATCATCATCAAGGGGTATACATCGCCCAATACGGCCTAGGATCAATATCCTAGCACACCATATCTCATATCACGATCACATGTCGACCATTTAATTTATAACACTATTCATCCGTATCGTCGTCCCAAGATCCGCTATAACACCAGGACGTACCTCAAGTACGAATCCTGCCATATCACCGTTCTCGCGGTCTCAATCAAATCTTATCGACTCATATCAAATCCCAAATACTATTCTCAAATCCAGTATGTGAGCACATAGTCCCATACCCATGTGAACACATAACAATATGACCTGATATAAGCACATATGAAAGAAGAAAGTATGCAAGTATGATATGTGCGTGTAAATGTGGGGTAACCTCTACTCTAGGGTCTCGCAACACTGACTAATCCGATCACACCCTAAATCCATCTATATCATCGATAACATCAAACAATACATAATCACTATGTGTGTATACGTATTCGTATACATCACCACGAACTGCGGGGGTGCTATACGCCATCCACCCGACTTCTCCCCGTAGATATGAATTTACTCACCTGGTCCTCGCTCGCCGGTGCCGACGTCGCCACGCGCTTGCTTGTCGTCTCGAAGTCCACATAGGGTACCTACATGCCACAACGTATCGTATCGCATAAAAACCCAATTCGAAATCGAATTAGCATACGAAAACCAAATCGGCACGCTATCACGTATAGGTCAAAACCTATCGCCTACGCATGTAAGAATAGCCAAACCAACCCTCGATGTCGATGTACAAATATCAACCCATCGAGGAAAACCCAAACACCCCAATCATGTTTTCACAATCACTAATTATATAAGTATATAAGAAATATGTTGCAATTCAAAAAAACCTTAAAATTGCCCAAATCGATTTATTACAAGAAACCTAGTAAGCCTAAATTTCCCGTTTTAGCGCCAATATAAATGTTTTAACATTTTTAGTAGCCACAAAATTCACTAAATAATTTAATTAGGTCACAAAAATATTAACTAGATTTTCTCTCAATTATATTCAAAATTCCTAGAAACCTAGTTTGCACAATTTTGCAATTTTAACAATTTTATAGCAAAAATGCACAAACTTTGTTTCAACCCATTCTAATTTGTAATTTTCCCTAATTAAATGTATTAGTGACGGCTTAAAATAATATTAAAATAATTAATTTCGGAAAATTTTCAGAAAATATGAAATTTCACCAGTGGCTCAATAAACATCAAATACTAGCAATTACATTGCTAGAATATGTATATTAAATTTTATAATAAAGATATTTGTATTTTGACTTTTTACAGAAAACTCCTTTATTTTACCGATTTTTCCGAAATTTTACCGAAGCGATTTTCAAAACGTTACAAAAACCCCTTAGAATTTTTCTTGTGGTATTTACATAATAGCTTGCTATATCTAACTGTCACGCCCCGCTTCTCAGAGTCCGCTAAGATCGGCATGTGACAGAGCCAACCATTCTACCTGTGGCTAGGAAACATCTCTCCACAGTCACATTACGGCTGTCTATAGATTTCAAGAACAGAAAAATAAAAGAAATTATCCAGTACATGTCCATAAGCCAGAAATAACGAGTCAAGAAATAATATGCGGAGGCAATAAATTCAAGTAACAATAACAATCTGGAAAGTACGTCCCAAAATACGGGCTCACATCAGGAATGAAAGTACGAAAATAAAACTAAACTAACTAGCAACTAACATGATCTTCACTGCTCGGATTGTTGGTCAAAATACTCCTGAACTGCCTGCGACAGAGATAGAGGATCTGGGCCATGCAAAACCCGGACGTCAGTACGTCATGATATCAACCAATAATAAATGAACAGGATACACGAGATATGCAGGCATGAATCATAAACAGTAACATGAATGTAATAAGTAAACACGGATATAGACCAGTGAAGTGTATCAATATATGTGACGTGCAGTGATCAATCTAAACTGTGCTACTGAATTATTTATTCTAAAGTTTGTTTGAAAACAATTAATGTAATTCTCCATGTAACTCAAAGGATATGTCCCATTACCCTCCGGGACCATGGATCAGGAATATGTGAACCAAAAGTGGTTCTTTCCCGTTACCCCCCGGGACCACGGATTAAGAATATGTAAGAGTCACGAATGGCTCTGTCCCGTTACCCCCCGGGACCACGGATCAAGTAATACCCTTTTAAGTTACACTTTAGTTTACACTTTTGATTTCCCCATACCCTCAAGGTTATGTGTTCAAGTCAGGTATTGATAATCTGGAGCTAATGCCAACACAGGATCAAGCAGGTATATTATTATGCATCCATATGAATAAAAATATCACATGTTGAATGCGTTGTATATCCATATTAAAGTTTACCGTTTTCGGATACCCGTTTGCATCCATATCATTTAATATACATGTAACTGCATCTACAGATCACATTAATTCATATTATTATTGTAGAAACACCTCATGCTTAATAATGCATCCCACGTAGTCTTGGAACTGTAAATGTAACCCTAATCGATGTTTGTGCATCCATACCATTAATTATATATCAATTTGCATGCCATGTTACATTGTTTCATATTATTAGTACTCCATGCTTGATAATGTGCATCCTACATAGTCATGATATAACCCCTGATAAATATTTGTGCATCCATGCTTTTATCGTGCACCCGTACCTGCTACAGTTTTATTATGAGCATCCGCTCGATACCTGTGCACTACCTGGCATGACCTGACGTATCACTGCTTGACTTGATACCTGATCTTGTTACTAATGCCGACAATCTTGACATGTTGTCCCGATGAACATATCCTGTTGTCTATTTAGACAAACTTGTACATGCTTGATCCTGTGTTGGCATTAGCTCCAGATTATCAATACCTGACTTGAACACATAACCTTGAGGGTACGGGGAAATCAAAAGTGTAAACTAAAGTGTAACTTAAAAGGGTATTACTTGATCCGTGGTCCCGGAGGGTAACGGGACAGAGCCATTCGTGACTGACTTATTCTTAATCCGTGGTCCCGGGGGGTAACGGGATAGAACCACTCTTGGTTTCACATATTCCTGATCCGTAGTTCCGGAGGGTAACGGGACATATCTTTTGAGTTACATGTAGGATTACATTAATTGATTTCAAACAAATTTTAGAATAGATAATCCAGTAGCACAGTTTAGATTGATAACTGCACGTCACATATATTGATACACGTCACTGGTCTATATCCGTGTTTACTTATTACATTCATGTTACTGTTTATGATTCATGCCTGCATATCTCGTGTACCCTGTTCATTTATTATTGGTTGATATCATGACACACCGACGTCTGGGTTTTGTATGACCCAGATCCTCTATCTCTGTTGCAGACAGTTCAGGAGTATTTTGACTAACAATCCGAGTAGTGAAGATCAAGTTAGTTTAGTTTTATTTTCGTATTTTCATTCCTGATGTGAGCCCATATTTTGGAACGTACTTTTCAGATTGTTATTGCTACTTGAATTTATTACTTCCGCATATTATTTCTTGACTCGTTATTTCTGGCTCATGGACATGTACTAGATAGTTTCTTTTATTTTTCTGTTTTTGATATCTATAGACAGCTGTAATGTGACTTGTGGAGGGATGTTTCCTACCTACAGGTAGCATGGTTGGTTCTGTCACGTGCCAATCTTAGCGCACTCTGGAAAGCGGGATGTGACAGTTAGATATAGCAAACTATTATGTAAATACCACAAGAAAAATTCTAAGGGGTTTTGGCTAACGTTTCAAGACAGGGTTTTTGACAATGGAAAAAAATGCTTGGTTTTTTTTGACAATTTGCCTTTTTTTTAAGGTAAATTGCAAAATTAAACCATCACTTTTTTCGGTTGTCAGAGAACCCGGCCTCGAAAAGTTGGTCAAAACCACCTAAAAAGGTTTTTATTTGTCAAGAAACCCCTTATCTGTGATATCTAATAGTTGTGCGCTGTATCTAGCTTCCTGCAATATCCAAAAAGTTGCCAGCGATATCTAATCAGTTAATTGTGATATCTAAATCATTTCCTGCGATATCCAAATAGATTATATGAATTGATTAGATATAACATGGTGCTAACAAGGCACGAAAATTTCTAAAGGTTTTTTAGACCGGAGTTTTTGACAGCCGCAAAAAGTATTTGGTTTTTTATATTTTTTTGGACTGGTTACCATCTCTTTTTTTTCTTCCCTTCGTTCTCTCTCCTCAATATACCTGTACCTCGCCGATCTCGAGCTCTTTAGAACCGCAAACCCCCAAAAAATTACGGTTTTCTTATAATCTTGAGAAGCCTGCCCAATATCTTCCATCTCTTCTTCTTCTTCTTCTCTTTACCGATCTCCCCCAAAATCCCAACACCTATCCACAAATCCATCGCTTTTGTACGAGGCGAGGTTTGTGCCGCCATATCCGCTTCATTTCTCTATATTACAAAATCAGTTTTGAGTCTAATCATGGAAATTTTATTCACCCCTAATTTTCTTCTTGTTCCTAATTAATGGCTGAAAATTTTTAAATAAAGATTTTCCCCCCTTACACCTGTTGTATTTATATTGTGCCTTTTACGTGTTTGTATGATTGCCTCATCCACTTTCCCTACAGAGTTTTTAAATGTTTGTTAAATTATTTGTTGTTTGGTTCCCAAATATTCATGATTCCACATCTCATTCATATGTTACATTTTCTTGATTGCATCGGTAGATGATAATGGAAGGAGCTCGAGTTCATCTTAAAGGATGGCAACAGGCAGCGGTTGCTGCTGGATCAGCTCTCGGTGCTCTGATGGATCCGAGACGAGCAGACCTAATTGCTGCTCTTGGAGAAACTACTGGAAAGCCGGCTTTTTATAGGGTGCTCGAGCGGATGAAAAATAGCACACAAGGCAGAGTAAGTTGCTTTTAATTGAATAAGACTTGAGAATACAATAGGATTTCTATTCTGACAGTGAGTTTGGTCTATTTTCCTAGCTAAGTTTTCCCTCAAAGTTCTATTTTTGAATATAGATAGAAAAAGGTATGGAAATACATCATTGATTTTTTTTTTAAAGCAATCATCTTGTCTTGCTTATGAAATTTATGAGACAATAAATTACATTACTAGATTGGATAATGTATGTGTTCTCATGTCAAATTGTATACCATATATACCATATATTGGCTTGCTTACCGAACGTTTTCTGTTGAGGTGGGCATTCGATTTTTCGAGAAGTATATTAGGTACAGTGCTTGACGGAATATTGTGATGTAAAATATGTAGATGTCCTTGATGATTGGATATTCTCTCTTTATGAAGGAGAATATGGTGGAGCGGCATCCAAACAGGAGATCTAACAAGGCCTCTTATGATGGAGGATGTTTCGAGGTGCAATGATAGTGTAAGTTTAGAAGCAAGTGCTGATCGTATAAAACCTACTGGTTTATGATCCCAAAACTAAAGGGAACAGATTTGAAGCTCCTTGGCGAGGATGCATTATGCAGAATGTTTTTCCCTTCTCAATATATATATATATATAGAGAGAGAGAGAGAGAGAGAGAGGTTAATGGAGGTTAATGGAGGAAAGGTGCCATAGGAGAGAATTTCCTTCTATAGCGTCGGAAAAATCCACCCTCCATGAATTTTTTTGATGATCGGCATACATCACCTCCATCTTTACCATCTAAGATGTGGATACACCAAATTTCATGTGATTATACCATTTTTTCACCGTTGATTTAGTTGGTGCAAAATTAATGGTTTACCGACAATAGAACTTTTTACATTGCTAATTCAACAGTGAAAGTGGTGGAATCATATAAAATTTGGTGTTTGTATATCTTAGATGATAACGAAGATGATGGATGCCGATCGTCGGAAAAAATGGTGGAGGTTGTATTTTTCGACGCCATAGAAGGAAATCCTCTCCTAGGGTCTCTTTCCTCTATATATATATATATATATATATATATATGCGCGCGCAGAGTGATCGCGCGCAAAGTGATGTTATAATCTAAATTTTAAAGTGAAACTAAGTACTCGATGTTGAATTACCATTGAAGATTAGTTCGATCATATTCTGAATATATTGCTTTAGAGATACCACCGTACCAATGTTCGAAAAAGCGTTGGCGTGTGACGAAGCGTTACACTCATAAGAATAGCGTAGTGTAAAACTACGATGCGAAAAGTGCAAGCTACACTAATTATCCAATTCTTATGTCAAAAAATAATTTATATAGCAATCATACCAGGCACCAATCTTCATAGTCTATATATCATTGTCAAGCACTACACCATTATTTAAGATGGGCTATTTACTAAAAAGCCGCCTCATACTTCACAAATTACTAAAAATCTCTTCCATATTTCATATTTACTTTAAAAAAAAATCATACATTTAAATTGCACTAAAAAGCCCCCTAACATGCCAAAAGAGAATTTTTTTTATATCTTCCATTATTCCGTTAGGATACTAAGGTGAGTAACGGGTTAGGATTGTAAACTTTCACAATCACTCATCTTTTTCCAAAATTCCTAATTTTCCCTCAAATTGACTTTAGAATTAGGGCTTCGATAAAAAAACTCACAAATTGATCGTGGAAGCTGGCTCGTCTTTCTCCACCTTCTCCATCACCGAGCTTGTCGAGTATCGTTGTCCCTTCAATTGCAAATTTCGAGTTTGCAGGCAATCTCATTTGAAAGGAAACCGATTCTTTAGTTGCACTAAATCCCAATTTTCAACTAAGTGCGGATGTGGAAAGACATACTTAAATACCTAGAAGGTAAGAGAACAACTTAAACACAAGTTCCAGCTCTATCTTCATACTAAGATGCTAACTTTTGAAGGAAAACTAGTGAGGGGTTTTTTTAGTGCAATTTAAATATATGAGGGGTCATTTTAAGTAAATACGAAATGTGGAGGGGCTTTTTAGTAATCAGCGAAGTATGGGAAGGCTTTTTAGTAAAAAAACCCATATAAGATAAGCACCTAATACACATGCAATATATAAACTCACAAACATAAGTCATATATACCATGATATAACAAAATATTTAAGGTTATAAAATCAAATACCTTAAAAAGATAAATATCCGATTGTCAATTAATGATAGTACTTTGCTCTTAAAAACCTTGAAAGAAATTGCAGAAAAACTATTTGCTTGGAAGAAATTGCATGAAAAAAGAATTGCTAGATAAGTTGCGCAAGGTAATTGTTGAGAATGCTTTCCAAAAAAAGTTATGGAAAAGAAACAAATTAAAAAGGATTGCTAAAAGGAATTGGTGGGAAAAAATCTTTAAACAAATTGCAAGGAGAAAAAACGTAAAACAACACTAACTTGCAGTAAATAGATCCGAAGATATACTTTGTTAATTTGATATTTATTTAAGATCCTAAAGTCTTCTTTTTATGATTACCAAGAACGCAAAGAAGCTTCAGAAAAATGGGAGAGAGAGATTGTTGCAGCCTGCAAACATTGGTGTGCAAGCCCTTCCAGAGTAGTTTTTTTCAAGAGAAGCGTGGGCTTTTCATGTGATGCGCGCGCATCACGTGAAAGCGCACGCTTTTCCAGATAAAACCCACTGCTTCATTGTTTCTGCACTTTTTCCTGACGCCATGTGGCGACTTCAGCAAAAAAATGAACGCTTTGTAGCAAGGCGCGATTAGTGGCGCGATTTTTTAAACACTGCACTGTACTATATTAGCCTCACGGTCCAATGTTTTTGGTGACTTCATTAAAACTGTATTAATTGAGGTTGTTAAATACCTTGTTTAGTGTTTGTTGCCCCCCATTAATAGCTGTTGACCGCCACTCATTAGATTAAACTTTTTGATAAAGTGGTTACATACCTAATTAAGTATTTACCAGGCTTGCTAGCATCTAGAATCCTCATCTAGGAATTTTTAGTTGAACGAGAATAGGGTTTATGTTTTGGATGAGACTCCTTCGGGAATCGAACCAGCGACCTCTCACTTTTGAGAGGATAGTTACACCGCATGCGCTTTGCCCACTTGGTCGTTCTTGTTGGTGTTGTCGTCGTTGTTTTGGCTTGGCCTATTATACTTCAAACTATTTAGACCTCGATAACACGCTAATTTGATCTGTACAATGAGGCATATCTCACATGTAGCAAGTATTTACTTCAAACTATTTACTTCGTTTACTAGCATCTAGAATCCTCCTTATCAACTGAACATGTGTTGGTTTGGATTTTAAATTTAACATGGATGTGTGCATATGCCCTATCCGTTCTGCAGCTGTGATGAAAGCCAAATGGTAATTTCAAATGTGGTGAATATGGCCTCCTATTAACAGTACAACAAAAATAATTAAAATACTGTCATATTGGGACAACTATAGTGCAAGCAATATAACAGGCAATCATATAAGAAAGTTAAGCTATAAGAATAAATCAAATTAGTCTGATTCGGTTTCAGTCTTTGCTTTTGTGCTGCCATCATTATCCGCACCATGTTCTTTCAGTATCTGATACTTATCTAGATGATCGGTCCTTGCTGCTAAACAGATATTTTGAGACGGATATTTATTAGTGTAATTTGATACGTCCTTATGACCAACTGAGCTATCTGTAGTGTATTTAATATTAACATTGGCCATCTGTACATGCGATCTGTAGTGTATTTAGTTTGGCCTAGTCTCACCAAAAGCGCACACACGCATCATGCTCAACATTTGACAAAATTAGTTTTGCTTAGTCTAACCAAGAGCATGGTATAGTCCAGTATCTTGCAAAAATGTTATTGTAAAAATGTTTAAATCAATTCAAAATTATAGTATATATATATTTCAATTAATATTATTTTTATGATTATGCACTTGGAAATTCCAATGTAGCACTGCTACATGATGTGCCCCCACCAACTAAAATTCCCGCCTTCGCCACTGGTTTCTAATCCTAAACGTTTTGCTTAATTCTTAGACGCTCAGCTCCTACATTCTTGTTCCATCTTCTCTTCATAGGGTTATTGATATCCTAAGTTTTCCGACTTCTTATATACAATTTGACTCAGGTTGATGATTTTTCTAGGTGGTTCTTTTGGAGCGTCCCCGTGTGATATCATCCAACGTATCACACGCATGGGACTTACCTGAAAACACATTTGGCGCAGCATACTCAAAGTTCATGGGATCAAGGAACATCTCTCCAGACGACCGCCCTCCCGTCCGATTCATGGAGACAGAAGAATTAGCCTACGTGGCTACCCGTGCACGTGAAGTGCACGATTTTTGGCACGTGCTATTTAATCTCCCCACTAATTTGCTTGGAGAGTCTGCTCTTAAGGTGATTGAGTTCGAGCAAATGCTTCTTCCTATGTGCTTGATGTCGGTCGTTGGAGGCTCGGCGAGGTTTAATGAGAAGCAGAGAAGTTTGTTCTTCAAGCATTACTTCCCTTGGGCTACACGTGCGGGGATGAGATGCACGGATTTGATATCAGTGTACTATGAGAAGCACTTCCATGAAAATCTAGAGGATGTTCGCAAGAAATGGGGGATAATACCTTGTCCTGATCCTAATGTTACGGCTTGAGGCAGGAATCTTTTGCCAGCTCTATGATCGTCAGAAAACTTTTCCAGCTTCCATCGTTAATCGCAAGCAGTAATCTTTGATCAGGTGATAAAATACTGATGCAGCTGCAATGTATTTATGAAGAAGTTTGTAATTGTTTCTTTTCTATGATATAAACACGTTCCTCTATATGGTACAGATCAGTTCAAATAGTTGAGTTCAATCATTGCCAAGCTAAGCTTATTATTTCCAAAGCTCGTCCACTCTCATTTTTTTGAGTTATATATCATATCCCATAAGCTCACACCAGATGCACTCTTTTGTATCAATATACTCTCGCAGTGAAGTGATAAATCAGTCATTCTATTCGATTTCGGAACCGTATTATGGACTTAAACTCTTGATCCGTGTTTTTTTAATTTATATAAGTAGTGGTATTCCAGCATTACGGTCCCAAAGGCAACACTACAAACCCTCCACATATGGAGTCACAAAATAGAGGTTCACCCCAGCCATTCAACTTAGCACAAAATCAGCTATAAGCTGAGCACTTAAAAGCTAATACATCCACCAGCTTGGCAACATCAGCCTCCAAAAAAAGCTTCGTCCCTGTTTCCCCTCCTTCACGGACTCGACTTGGGAGCCTCCTGTTTCCCCTCCCTGTTTGGAGAAAAGTTCGCCTGACGCTTTCATACTTCCCCTCGGCCTCGAAGCTGCACCTGTCCACAAAAGGAACAAGTCATCAACGAAATGAATTAATCGCTGAAAATTATAAGTCGAATTATTTAAGCAACAGTCATTTCAATTCAACCACATTCCCCAAAGCACACCTCCCCGGCAACCCTTCCCCCCCCCCCCCCCCACCCCACACACACCAAGACGGACACGTTCCTTGACATGTCAGGAGCCCCTAACCTACGACAAACCCATAACCACACGCCTCCAGCACGATCACAATAAAAAAAAAAATAAGTGTTGCAAAGACTCCAAGTTACAATCACAAAACAAATATCCCAAGTGAACTATAATATTTCTACACAAAATATTCTCTCTAGTAAGAACAGCATTGTTAGACATGAGCCAAAAAAATATCTTAATTTTCAAAGGGACGGGCACATGCCAGGTCACAATCCCAACTCTCGATCCTTGTTACCTCCCTACTTCTAATGCAATGGCAGTGCCTTTGAAATGGTATTACAACAATTTCAGTACATTTATGTTGTATCGTGCATTTAAAGAAGCAGGACTAAAGAAAATGGTTGTCTTTATGCCTGCACCAAAATCCCGAGCTTTCATTTAAGCCAAAACAGTAGATTTTTTTTTTTAATAAAAAAAAAAGACTAAATTGCATATATGTACCAATCAACTTTCACGTTTTTTGCAGTTGATACTATGGACTTTAATAATTAGAGATAAATACCATGAACTATTTTTTTACATAACCACCATAGGACATTAACTTTTATGGAAAAAAGTCAAATATTGATGACGTGACAGTTAAATATAACATTTGCATGCGGAAGAAAAGTTGATGGTATTTAGTTGCAATCGGGGGATAATAGTTTATGGTACTCGTTTGTAATTAAATTAGTTCATGTTATCAATCGCAAAAAAATGTGAAAGTTGATCGGTACATTTGTGCAATTTAGCCAAAAACAAAAAACAAGAGTACTCCTAAGAAACTGTGATCTACATTCTACAGTCATGACACAAATGTTAAATATAAATGTAATTAAGGACAAATGTTTTCATTTAAGCCAATATAGTTTCAGTCATGATAAATAATTTCAATCTGGTGATCTATATTCATATATATAAATTTCTTAAGTTTCTTTCCTTTTCTTTTCTTTTTGCACCGACAGGTGATTTTCCCAAAAATTTCATATTGAAATCAAATCAAAAGCATACCGCCAGTAATCAAATTAATATTTAGCTGTATAAATTAGACAGTCAAGATAGTGGAATAGAGATCAAGCTGTATAAATTGAATACTTATTTGCTTTAAAAATTATTTTTAAAAAAAAAAACCTATCATGACTGACTAACGGCGACATGATTGACTAATGAATATCACGTCATCATACGAAAATGTAAGAATCCCAGAGGTATCATCTTCTTGATCCTCCTACCCTTAAGCCTAATTTTGGAGTTCTAGTTTTAATTCTGTTTGATTAACACTAAATTTTTATTTTATCTTCATTAAATTCTAGTTCTAGCTTGTTCCAATGGAAAATACAACCGAGAGCTATCTATTGCAACCACACATTTATGTTTATTGCAGTCACACATTTATGTTTCAGACCTATAAGAAAATCATATACACTGAAAGCTTTAGAACCTACCTCATATCTGTTGCATTGCAATCACACATTCATGTTTCGGGCTCTCATCCCATGCAAACTCTAGAATACAAAACCACAACCTCCAGATGAAATCGAAGCCTCAACCCTACAAATGTCCAATAGAACGAGATTGCACCAAACCTCGAGAATACAGAACTACGCTAACAACAACGCACATATTCAAAGCCTCGGCTCCCCAGATCTTGAGTTGAATGAATTTTTAGCTTCATGACTTTGAACTTTGGCCACCTCATCTTTTTCTGAACTACGCTAACACCAAAATTTGGCAACGCTCTTCACTTTGGCACTTGACCTTGTAGCTTGTTGAAAGAGAGGTCACGACTGATAATAAGATCAGAGAGATTGGCATTTGATGGAGCGTGGAATCTCCTTCAGATGTTGCTTCCCGTCGATCTGCTGATGGCTGCGATGTGTGGCTGAGATTAGATCTGGAGGCTATTGCTCCTGAAGCGTGTGGATCCCAATGGGTTGAGGTTGTGGTTGCCGAGCTACCTGCAAGGAAGTCCCGGAGTGGTTGTACCACCGAGGACCCTCCGACGATTAAGTTAGTATAGAGATTCGAGAAGAGTAACGGCTTAGTGGAGTAGAATTGGCTTACCTTGACCGTCTGAAAGAGGGGTTTAAGTAGCGGTGGCAGCAGGTGCAGCAGGCGCGAGAATCACGCCGGCCATTATACTTCCGACGTTACGCCCGCATGATGAGCGGGACCTCCCATTAATGACGAGACAGGCTCGTTAATGGGGGATCGTGGTGGCGTGCAACGTGGGATGTGACCGGCGGAGATCTCGCGCATGGTGAGATTTGTGAGATGGCGGTTATGTCTGCAAGCAGTGCTGTCGGTCGGTCGATGAGACCGAGGAAGATGATCTCGGCGGAAGAGCTCGCGGACTAGTGGGAGAGCCGAGGTATCCAGTTTCTGCGATAGCTCGGGAACGAGTTGTGAGGCCGAGGAGGCTAACTGTGCTGGTGGGCTCGGAGGCGAGCCAGCGTCTGCTCGGTAGGACGAGCATAGGGGTGGTTTGGTCGGCTGCCGTAGGCCCTTTCTTGCATACTCTGGGATACGTCATCTGCCACGTGTCATGATCTGGGAGATCACCGATATCGAGCATCATCATTAGCCCCCCACTCTCGTCCTTACTAGCTGACGGGTCGGGTCGAGAGTAGATTGCTGGGCCACCCGGGGTGAGCTCCCTTCGAAAATATCGTCGGGACGTGTCCCCGGACAATCTGTTGTCTTTTCTGCCAGTGAATCATGGGCGAGACTCTGCATTTAAGGAAAGTGCGCCGATTCGTGCGTTCTGTCACTGAAGCGATGGTCCACGTGTCAAGCGTCGATCGGGCGACGCGACGTGTTGCAGACCTGCGGCGTCTGATGGGATGCGGCCCAATGTGCGCACGTCAGGTGGAGCGGTCTGGGTCGTCGGATGTGAAGGGTTGTTTTCGGCGGGAGTCGACGGTCGCCGTTTGATTGGGGCGCCGGAGGCTAAAGGTAGAGGTGGGGCCCTCTTCAGGGGCTATCTCTCTTCATATTTTCCTCATCTTTCATCTCGTAAGCTCGGCGCTCTCATCTTAGGTCGGATTTTCTGCTTTTGCGAGGGCTTCTCAATTAGGTTAGATGTCTTCTTGTGGGGAGTCTATAGATGTCACAGGGGTAGATTCTAGGGATTCTTCTACTGAGTCGGGGTCTTCCCGGGGAGATGGGGTCGGATCCTCTCCCTGTGGTCGTATGTCAAGAGCGGATCCCCGAGTGGAGGTGGCGGAAACCCCTGGCGTGCCTTCCTTAATGAGGTACGAAGGAGATCTTGCCACTTTTGAGGCCCGCTTCCATATCCCTTCTGGCTATACTCTGCGCTTGGCCGAGGAAGGAGAGAGGGCAGATCAGGTGCGGGGTGAAGAGATTGCCCTGTACCTGGAATCCTTTTGGGCCGGTATGCACTTGCCCTTCTCTCCCGAGGTCGCTGCAACGCTGTCTTACTTCGGGTTAGCCCCGAGCCAGTTAGTGCCGAACTCCTGGAGGATTCTCCTTGGGTTTCTGGTCCACTTGAAATTGCAGATAGTCCCTTTTGGTCTGTCCATTCTTGCCTCCTCTCTCATCTACAAAAGTCACCCCGGCTCTCATGCTGGCGACCCGAGGTGGGTCTATCTCTCCTTTAGGAAACGTCGGGGAAGTGCGCTCGGGTCAGGAGTCATCATCCTGCCTTCTTCCATCCACGACTGGAAGAAGACGTTTTTCTTCGTCGGGCCGCCAGAAGGTGAGGACTGGCCCGTACCCGTCCAGTGGTCTAGAGATAAGTGCTGGTAGGGAAACCCGTCCAATGGCCCTGACGAGGTGAGAGTGGCGGCGTGGGAGCCCATTCCTCGAGCCGATGTGTTGTTGTCTGAGCAGGCTCTTAGTTGGGCCGGGCTCAGCCCTGCCCAGTTCGTCGGTAAGTTAGGCTTGTATTTATTCTGATTTTTGCTTGAGTCGCTGACCCCATTTTATCTCGTCTTCTACAGAACCCATGGATTTGAGCTTCCTTCGAGCGGCTATGCGCAAGCTAAAGAAGGGGTCGAGGGCTGAAGGGGCCAGCTCTTCCCGTCAGGCGCCGACCCCGGCTCCTCTGGCAGCCGTCCAGCACCAGTGCTCGAGCGTGGATCGGGCCCCGGACTCTAGCAGGGCGCCGACCCGAAAGAGGGCTCGATGGCAGGAAGCCCCGGCCTCGGAGGCGGAGACCAGTTCGCCTTCGCCGACTCTCAAGAGGATCCCTCGTGCAGCCACCCGGGACCCGGCCTCTCCAATCCTGGTGGACGATGGGGAGCTCCGCTTTGAGGTGCCCTCGGGGCTCTCTGTCGCTGACAGCCTTCTGCACGACATGGAGAGGTCGGCCGGGACAGGGTCCCTAGGGGAAGTCTGAAGGGGAAACTGGCGTCCATCGCCCAAGAGGCCGTGCAGGTTAGTGCTCGAACTTTGCTCGTTTCATCTTTCGTGAGACTTGGTGATCCTTCTTCTTTCTGACCCCTTTCTTGTTTCCCTATGTCCTCCACCACGTCGCTCTTGCTATTCGGCTGGAGGAGCAGGAGATAGGCCCGGCGGTCCGAGCCTCGGGCGAGTCCTCCTCGCTGAGGGAGAGCTCGAGGCGAGCGCTGGGAGCGGCGACGGCGAGGGTCGCCGCCCTCGAGGCCGAGGTGACGGCCGGGAAGCAGGAGCTAGCGGTTGCGAAGCAGGAGGCGACGACCGTGAAGCAAGAAGTGGCGGCGACGAATCAAGAGGCTTCCAGGCTCCGAGAAGCCGCCCAGGCTGCCGAGGCCAAGCTTCAGGACTCTACGGCGCTCGTCGGCACCATGAAGAAGTCGGTGAGCACCCTCCGGAAGGAGCTGCGGGCGGCGGTAGAGGCAGCAAAATGGGCCGAGCTCTTGGCGGCGACGGCGGTGAAGAACTTTCAGAAATCAGAATAATTTTACACCGTCCTAGCCTCGGCCACTACCACCATCTGGAATGAGGCCCTTGATGCTGTCAAGGCTCGGGTGTCGGGGTTCGCCGACCAGGATCTCCGAGCAGAATATCCTCGCGGGGACGATGAGCAGGGAGGAGACCTCGGGGCCGGGGAGGAGATACCCGGTGAGGGCAACGCGGAGGCTCCTGCGGCGGGCGCTGGGCTTCCCGGGGAAGCGCCCGGCCCTGAGGCCTTAGGCCCGTCGTCTTTTGCTCTTCTTTTTTTTCTTTATTTGTTTCCTTGGGAGTTTGGTAGGCCTCCGGGCTTTTTTTAAGGCTGGGGAGCCCACAATACCTTGTAAAACCTTTAACTTTGCGAAATAAAGGTATTTTGTTTCTGCAGTAGTGTTTGTGCTTGCATTTTCCTTTGTTGGTAGACACTCGTATCAGCACAGTAATGCTTTATGGTCGGCATGTTCCTCGTCTAGCGATTACTCGTCGACTTGACTCTGATCATTTGCCGAGTGTGCGAGGACCAGCGGGAAGACAGTGTCTCCATGGCCCCGAAGTCAAAGTGTAGATCGCTAAGACGTTGATAGATTGGATGCCTCTTGTTGAGTTCACGTTCCTTAGTTGTTGGAGGGGTCGTAATTTGCCAAATGAGGATAGTGCCTGGCAGGGTAGCTGCTCGGTGCCTCTTGGCGAGGGCTTTCACCCTTAGCGCTAGAGGGGCCGTGAGAGGCCTGCGAAGGATGGCCGAGCAGGGTAGCTGCTCGTTGCCTCTTGGCGAGGGCTTTGATCCTCAGCGTGAGAGGAGTCGTGAGAGGCCTGCTAAGGATGGCCGAGCAGGGTAGCTGCTCGGTGCCTCTTGGTGAGGGCTTTGATCCTCAGCGCGAGATGGGCTGTGAGAGGCCTGCGAAGGATGGCCGAGCAGGGTAGCTGCTCGTTGCCTCTTAGTGAGGGCTTTGATCCTCAGCGTGAGAGGGGCTGTGAGAGGCCTGCTGAGGATGGCCGAGCAGGGTAGCTATTCGGTGCCTCTTGGCGAGGGCTTTGATCCTTAGCGCTGGAGGGACCGTGAGAGGCCTGCGGAGGATGACCGAGTAGGGTAGTTGCTCGTTGCCTCTTGGTGAGGGCTTTGATTCTCAGCATGAGAGGGGGCCGTAAGAGGCCTGCTAAGGATGGCCGAGCAGGGTAGCTTCTCGGTACCTCTTGGCGAGGGCTTTGATCCTCAGGGCGAGAGGGGCCGTGAGAGTCCTGCTGAGGATGGCCGAGCAGGGTAGCTGCTCGGTGCCTCTTGGCGAGGGCTTTGATCCTCAGCATGAGAGGGGCCATGAGAGGCCTGCTGAGGATGGCCGAGCAGGGCAGCCGCTCAGTGCCTCTTAACGAGGGCTTTGATCCTTAAGGATGCCCGAGCGGGGTTGCCGCCCGGTGCCTCTTGGCGAGGGCTTTAATTCCTGGTTTTTCCAGGAATAACCGAGCACGGATCTTGGTAAGCGGTTGCCTCTTTCGAGGGCTTTTCATCCTTAGCGCGGGAGGGCGTGGGAGGCCTACTAAGGATGCCCGGGCGGGGTTGCCGCCCGGTGCCTCATGGCGAGGGCTTTGATCCCGGGTGGTGTGCCAGGGATAACCAAGCATTGTTGTGCTAAGCGGTTGCCTCTTTCGAGGGCTTTTGGGTCCTTAAGGATGGCCGAGCAGGGTTGCTGCCCGACCGCCTCTTGTCGAGGGCTTTGATCCCTGGCATTGTGGGGTAGGGAAGTTACCAGCCAGGGATAGCCAAGCAGGATAGCCGCTTGGCTGCCTCTTGTTGAGGGCTTTGATCCCTGGCGTTGTGGGGTAGGGAAGCTACCGGCTTGGGATAGCTGAGCAGGGTAGCCGCTGAGCTGCCTCTTGGTGAGGGCTTTGATCCCCAGCGTTGTGGGGTAGGGAAGCTACCGGCCAGGGATAGCCGAGCAGGGTAGCTGCAGGGCTGCCTCTTGGCGAGGGCTTTGGTCCCTGGCGTCGTGGGGTAGGGAAGCTACCGGCCAGGGATGGCCAAGCAGGGTAGCCACTCGGCTGCCTCTTGTTGAGGGCTTTGTTCCATGAAGAAGGACCGAGCAGTAAAGCTGCAGGGATGCCTCTTAGCGAGGCTTTGTCCAACCTTCCCATGTGAGCGCCGAGGAGTGGGACGATATCGAAGACACGTGTCGTAAGGGCGATGTGAAGGTGAAGCGCCGGAGTCTCGTCGTTTCAGTTTCGCATGGGGAGGCGCGACGCTTTCCGTGTGGCGCCTGCATTGCGTGTGAAACGGGCGACTGTTGGGTTCCCAAGCGTCGTTGACTATAAGATGGAATCGTTTGGGATTGTTGATTACTCTTTTCCTTGCAACCGAAATGCAAAAATGCAGGACTTCCCCTTCACCATCGAAGACATTGATGGCTTGCCTTGGGCGATATTTTATGTCGAACTGGGACAACTCCCATCTCTACTTCTCCAAGCGGCCAGAGGACTCGAGTGTGGCTAAGATAGCCCCTAAAGGCCGCTCGGTAAGGACGAGGATGGTGTGCGCCTGGAAGTAGTGCTGTAGCTTTCTTAAAGCCACGATGAGTGCCAAGACGATTTTCTCTATGGCCGGGTACCTCGTCTCCGCGTCTTTGAAGATGTGGTTAACATAGTACACCGGCTTCTACGCTCCGTCGACCTCTCGGACGAGCACAACGCCTGCTGCTTGGTCGGATACCACCAGATATAGAGATAATTCGTCCCTTTCCACTGGTCGGATGAGCAGCAGTGGAGTAGCGAGGTGCCTTTTTAATTGGTCGAAAGCGGTCTGGCACTCCTCGGATCACTCGAACTTCGGAAGCTTCCTTAGAGCCTTGAAGAATCGGAGGCACTTCTCCCTCGCCTTGGACATGAATCGTGACAGAGCGGCTACTCGTCCTGTCAACCGCATGATCTCGACATTAGTCTTGGGCGCGGCCATGTTGAGGATGGCGTTGATTTTCTCCGGGTTGGCCTCGATCCCACGGTGAGTGACCATGAAACCGAGGAACTTTCTCCCGGTGACCCCGAATGCGTATTTGGCGGTGTTCAATTTCATCTTGAACTTGCGAAGGACATCAAAGGCTTCGTCCAGATCTTTGGCGTGGTCGACCAATGAGACCGACTTGACGAGCATCTCGTCGACGTAAATTTCCATGTTCTTGCCAATCTGCGGTTTGAACATGCGATTGACCAAGCGTTGGTACGTAGCTCCGGCATTTTTGAGGCCAAAGGGCATCAATTTGTAGCAGTATACCCCCCGGTTTGTTGTGAATGAGGTGAGATCCTCGTCCGCCGGATTCATACGGATCTGATTGTAGCCAGAGAAGGCATCCATGAAGCTGAATAGTTCGTGGCCTGCCGAGCTATCGACGAGCTGATCTATCCGAGGGAGGGGATAGTTGTCTTTCGGGCATGCCTTGTTAAGGTCGGTGAAGTCGACGCACATTCGCCACTTCCCGCTTGAATTTTTGACCATGACCACATTTGCCAACCACTCGGAGCAGGGCACGTTCCGAATGAAGTTGGCAGTGAGGAGCCTGTCTACCTCGTCCTCGATTGCCTTCTGCTTGAACGGGGCGAAGCTTCGCTTCTTCTGTCTGACGGGTCGGGCCGTAGGATTTACCCCGAGCTTGTGAGATATGATTTTGGGGTCGATCCCAGGTATGTCAGCAGGCGCCCAGGCGAATACATCGGAGTTTTTCCTGAGGAAGTTAACGAGGTCGTCTCACTGTGTCCCTGTCAAGAGAGACCCGATTTGAACAGTTCATTCGTGGATCCCTTCCACGAGTGGGACCTTGGTTAATGGTTCCGCTGGGGTCCCCCGAACTTCTTTTTTCTCGTCTCGAGTATAGAGAGATCCCTCGATATCGCCCTGGGCCTCAGCGTTATCGTTTGGACGCTCGGATGTAGAGGTCGCGGTGAAGCAAACCTTTGCAGTTTGTTGGTCCCCATAGGCCCGACCTATCCCGCCTTGGTCGAGAGGGAAATTCATCGCCAAGTGGTAGGTCGATATTTGGGCTCTAAGGGCGTTCAGCGTAGGGTGACCGAGGAGGACGTTGTAGGCCGATGGGATTTTTGTGACGATAAACTCCACGGGCACGGTGCGAGTACGGCCGGCCTCTCTGATGTTAAATTGGAGAGTTACCACTCCTTCAGCCGGGATGGAGTGGTTGGTGAACCCTAACAGGACATGAGCGGTCGGTTTTAGGTCTGACGGGGAAAGTTCCATGTGCAGGAAGCAATCATAGAAAAGAATGTCGGCTGAGCTTCCTGAGTCGACCAGTATCCTCTGCACTTCGTAGCGGTGGATCCGAGCTGTGATTACCAGCGGGTCGCTGTGAGGCAGGGATATACCGTGGAAGTCCTCGTCGGTAAAAACGATTGGCTCAGCCGCCCTGACCTTTTTCCTTTGGTAGTTGTCAGTACTGTCGATTGACGAGGGGCGCTGAGCCCTGTAAGTATTCGTCGTACCCCCCGCTGGCACGACCATAATTTGGCCGATTGTTAATTCACCGGGAGGGGGACGTTGCTCTTGTTCGCGGTCGGCTTGCCGCTTTTCCCGCAGGTAGGCCGCCAAGTGCCCCGAGCGGATTAGTTCCTCAATGTAGTCCCAGAGCTGCTTGCAATTCTCCGTAGAGTGGCCCTGTGACCGGTGGAAACTGCAGTAGGAGCCCCGGGTGAGCTTTGCCGCCATGCGCGAGACTGGGGGGAGTTTGAAGAACCTCTCACCTTTAGCCTCCTCAAGTAGTACCGCCTGTGAGACGTTGAGAGGGGTGTACTCTTGAAACTTGGGGGGTAGGGTTTCGGCCGCTCAATTTTCTTCTTCTCCTCCCGGTTGCGCTTCTTTTGATCGGCTCGGGGAAGATTGGCGTTCACCTCGGACTCGAGATGGACTTTACGCTCCGTCCAAGCCTTGACCTCGGCCATGGTCTTAGGTTGCACTAATGCAAAGGAGCGTAGCCACTCCTTGTGCCTAAGACCCGACCAGAGGGTAGTGATGACGGTCTCATCTCGGTGTTCCGGGATCTCGAGTAGGGCGTTGTAGAAACAGGTGATGTAGCCTTTGAAGGACTCATTGTCCCCGCTCTTTATGGTGAAAAGGTAGTCCACAGTCCGCTTCTGCAGCCTGTTCCCAACGAAACGGCCGAGGAACTGGGTGGCCAGCTCGTCGAAAGTGGAGATCGAGCGTGGCACGAGCCCTCGGAACCAGTCATGACCAGCTTGGGTGAGCGTGGCGGGGAACGCACGACATTGTGCGGCATCGGAATCGTCCTAGAAGCTCATTCCCGCGGTGAAAGCGTCTAGATGGTCCAGATGGTGAAAGCGCCAGGGGGACCTTCGGTGGCTTGTTCCTCTATGAGACGTGGACGGCGAGCAGCTCTTCGGTGAAGGGCTTCGTGAGCGAGTCGGCGGCATATTTGGCCCCGTCGCTCGAAGGTCGATTTTCCCGATCGATACCCTCGATTCTCTTTTCGTGGGTGTCTAGTCGGTCGAGATATCCCGAGGAATCGGTACACTCGGATCTGTGGCCTCTGCCGTTGGAGGCTTGAGCTTGACCGCGGTTCCTGTTGCGTTCAATGAGGTTGCGCATGTCCCCCGGCGAGGTCGTCTTTGAGCTACTGTGGCGAGTCCCATCCGCGCGAACCTGTCAAGGGAGAGGGCATCGGATATGCCTAGTAACAGGCGAGCTAACCGACACCTCCTCGGGAGGGACAAGGGCGCGATGGGTCTTAGGGTGAGGTGCTCTGTTGCGGGACCTCGGCATGGAGCTGTGAGGTGCCCAGCGGGTCATTGAATTGGTTCCCGTGGGAGACCTGCGGCCGCTCGGGACGTCAAGACGAGGTTCCGCGGTGCCGGAACGAGCACCGTTCCTTCCCCTCCATGGGAATCTGGATCTTGCTGGCGGGGAACTGCAGCCAAAGGAGGGGCCGGTCCCGCCGCCTGTACATGAATCATGGCCTCCACCAGTGATGTGAGTCGGTCAATCCGAGCTTAGAGTGCGTGGACGACGTTAGGGGGCGGAGGATATCCTCCCGCGCCTCCGTTGTAAAGGAGATGGCGGCCGGAGCTAGGATCGTCGCCGCGATCGCTCGCCATGAGTGATAGATCGGAAGATTAAATTTTGTTGAGTGGAACAAACACTTCCCACAGACAGCGCCAACTGATGGAGACGGTATCTTTTTCAGATGTTATCTTCCGTAGATCTTCTGGGAGCGCTGATGAACGGCTGAGGTATGATTTTGGAGATTGGTTCCTGGAGCGTGTGGATCTTAATGGGTTTGGGGTGGTTGGAACCGAGCTATCTGCAAGGAAGTCCCGGTGTGGTTGTGCCACCGAGGACCCTCCGACGATCAAGTTAGACCGGATATTCGAGCAGAGCAACAGCTTAGTGAGGAATGATTGGCTTACCTGAGTGATCTGAAGGAGGGGTTTATATAGTGGTGGCAACAGGCAGGCAAGTGCGAGAATTACGCCGGCCGTTACGTCCCTAACTTTATGCCCGTGCAACAGGCGGGATCCCCCATTAATGACGATACATGCTCGTTAATGGAGGGGTTATGATGGCGTGGAACGCGGGATCGTGGGCGGCAGTTATCTTGCGCGTGGTGAGATTCGCGGAAGCGAGTCGGGTGCGCCTGCGAGTGGTGCCGTTGGTCGGTTGATGAGACCGAGGAAGATGAGCTCGACAGGACACTCGGGAACGAGCGGGAGGCCGAGATATCTTGGTTAGGCGGTAGCTCGGGGGTGAGCTGAGAGGGCCGATGAGGCCCATTGTGCAGATGGCTCAGATACGAGTCGACGGTCGTTTGTAAGGTGGGCACAGAAGTGGTGTGGAAGGTCACCGAAGGTCGGCTTTGTCCATGGGTCACAGACCTGGGGTATCCTTCATCCGCGCCGTCCTTGGTCTTCTCTTGCAGGCTTTGGGGTAGGTCATCCACCACGTATCACGATCTTGTAGATCACCGATATCGAGCATCATCAATCCTGTATAGCACATTGTTTAATTTATTATTATTATTATTATTATTATTATTATTATTATATTTATGACGCACTGATGTCTGGGTTTTGCATGACCTGGATACCTGACTTAACACGTGAGTATTTCGACATGACTACCGATCAGTGAGAACTATTTCATTAATATAGCTCTTATTGACGGTTAGTTATTTTTTGGATCTTTATTGCTTCCACTACTGTTTCCTGTTATCATTTGTGGTTATTGGACATATTTAGAGATGGATAGTTACATTATTGTTTTTTATTACTGATTGACAGCCGTACTGTGACTATGAGAGGATATTTGCTTACCGTGGGCAGCATCGTTGACTTTGTTACGTTACCGAATTTACGTATTTTGGGAAGTGAGGCGTGACGACTGTGATATGGCTCCAGATAGGAAATTGCGTGATAAGTTGAGACTGAAGACGCTGATCAATCCATCAAACGACTGTGGAATTGGACCTTGGAATGAGTTTTTAGATAGGTCGAGATATCTAAGCATTTGAAGTTTTCCTAAAGTCCTTGGGATGTCACCTAATAGCCAATTCATGGACATATCCAGGGCAGTCAAGGCATTCAAGTTACCGAGTTCTGGTGGAAGTGGGCCGTTTAAAGTATTCTTAGAGATATCTAATTAGAGGAGGCTCGTTAGAGCCCACAAGCTTTGGGGATAGTTGATGACAGTCTATTGTTATTTAAATACGACGGCCCAAATATGCTTGTTTCCTGTAAAGTTAGTGCTTGTTAATTTCAGGCAAGAGCCAAACAAAAAGCTCGGCCATGGGATAACTTGTCGTTTTTGATTTCCCATTTTCCATTTTTCAATTGGAAATTGATTTCTTGATACCGTGCAAGTTTTGGGGATACTGTAAACATATTTCTATGAGGAAAACACACACACACACACACACACACAATACAATGAATTTTGATTAACAATCTAGAGGAACTATTTATGTATCACATTAATAAAAATGATCTTTTAGATTATGGAGATCCGCATTGAAGCCGTGTCAAAGGAGTTGACTGACTTAAATGGTGTGCTAAAAATGATCTTTTAGAAAAATTCATGCATACTTCAATCATCAATCAAGAGAGAAAAATGCGGTGCCACTCTTGGCCTACAAATACAAGCATGCATCTCTGTTCTCTAACTTTCACCAGCCTTTTTTTTTTGGTCCTCTTAAATTAAAGTAAAGGCTTACAGGTTCAACTATTTTCTCTAGTAAAACCTTTAATACATGACTATGCCTGTGTAAAGTCGTTATCGTTATATAGCTCCTTCACTCATATTCTCTTGTATGCATTTTGATTCCACGTCATAGGATCCAACTATCTAAAAACTTCTCATACATGGAAATTCGCAGAAAAAATATCAGGGTCTCCGCATCCTGCTATTTACGGTTGGAGCACGTCACCTGGACTACAGTTAGAGCTAATTGTTTTTTCAAAGGACTAATAGAGCGCACCTCAATATGTTGTGTAACTTGTGCCATCTAATATTTGTTGATTTGGATGACCGTGGATTTGATCTCCTGTAAGCATCTACTGAAGGAACTTGTTGAATTCAAAATACCAATCATCCCTATTATTCACTGATGCCTTGACAATGTGCACATGGGCGATCCACATGCGCAGCATTGTTTAAACAGAGTAGAATTTGTCCAAAATACATTTGAATTGTTGAATAAAACCATAAGATATTTGAATTGCCTAATAAAACTATTAAAAGACAGGCAAGCAAACAGAGCGGGAACGCTGCTATATAATTAACTAAACTGACAGAAATTCCATCTTTATCTTTTGCAATCTTAAAGCAACACCCGTCATTGGTATTCTTTCCTTAGGCGAGTCCCTCGAACACAACAAACCCAATTCAATCACCGAAGATAAGCACCGATGCACTTTTGTTTGGTCTTGCGATGGTCCATCCTTCCTGGCATGATGCGCCAGAAGATCTTCATCTACAACGTCCAAGATTGCAGTTGGATGTGCGTTTTGTATCCATTCCCTCAGACTTGATTGTTCGCCAAACATGGAATCAACCGGTCTTTTTCTTGTAAAGATTTCTAGCAACAGAATCCCGAAGCTATATACGTCACTCATTCTTGATACTGCCCCTGTAGCACTATACTCTGCAGCAACCAATATAAACAAAAAATCAATTCTATTAAAGAAGAATTTCTATCAAAAAAATTTTTATGAAAGAAGAACTACATTTGGGATATCTACCCAGGATGATATGGTTGTTTTATTCTCTGATCTTATTATCATTGTAACTGCAGTGTACAAATTTTTTAGGAGATGTTGTGATATAAACAAGGATGCTACAGAAACTCTTTATTTTTGATGGAAAAATGCTTAGAAACTCAAATTCAGATTGTTAGGACACTAGCCAATTAGCATATGAAATTTGAGAATGACTTGAGAATTTTTGTTAAGTGAGTTATAAATATTTTTAAAAAAAATTATTTAAACTGAGCATAGGAAAGCTAAGAAATAAAGATCAAACATGCAACAGAAAAGTATAATTTTAAGATTTTAATTTTTCATATCCAATATATGTAACTCTAGTGCTTCGTACTCAACGAACTAGATTGTTCGATTACCTGGAGCTATATAGCCTATTGTGCCTGGCATGCTTGCTGTTGCCATCGACATGCCTTCACCTAGCAGCACTTTAGATATGCCAAAGTCACTTGCGTGCGCCACAAATTCCTCATCTAGTAATATATTTGTTGGCTTCAGGTCACAATGCAACACAACATGAGGGTGGTGATGGTGGAGGTACTCAAGTGCCAATGAGACATCAACCATTATACTCAATCTTTGTATCAGACTCAAAAAGCAGTTCTCGGAGTACAGCCATTTCTCAAGGCTTCCATTGGGCACGAATTCGAGGACAGGAGCTTTAAAATCTAAATTGGAACACACACTAATGATTTTTGTGAGATTCCTATGGCGAACCATCCTCAGAACTTGGCACTCTGCATCAAAGCTCTTTGAAGCCCCTTCAAAGTCCAAATTCAATACCTTTACCGCGACGATCAACCCATTGTCGAGGCATCCTCTGAACACGGTACCAAATCCTCCTCTCCCTAATACGTTTTCCTCGCTGAAGTTGGTTGTTGCACGAACTAGTTCATGGTAGGAAACAGCTCTTTGGTCATCCAAATTAGTCAGAGAATTATTACAGGCCAAAGACTTGGGCTTCCTCCTCCTATAAAATGCATAAAAAAGACATAAGAAAGCAAGGAGAACCACACCCAGCGCAGTAGCTACCAGAACATATTTGAGTGAACGCGACTTTCTCCTTGACCTGTCATTAAAAAGATCGGTATAGCACGGTGGAAGATGTAACTGAGGTGCTCCACATAGTTCTTCATTTCCCATAAGAGACGGAATGCTAGAATTGGCGAAAACTCTGCCTTTCGGCACTTGACCTCGTAACTTGTTGAAAGAGAGGTTGAGGCTGTTAAGATTCGAGAGATTGGCCAAGGACTGTGGTATGGCTCCAGATAGAAAATTGTATGATAGGTTAAGATAGCCGATGGTGATCAATTTATCAAATGACTGTGGAATTTGACCTTGGAATAAGTTTTTAGATAGGTCGAGAATATAAAGCATTTGAAGTTTTCCTAAAGCACTTGAGATGTTGCCTGATAATCGATTCACGGATAGATTCAAGTAAGTTAGGTGGTTCAAGTTACCCACTTGCGGCGGAAGTGAGCCATTTAAAGCATTTCCCGATAGATCTAATTCAAGGAGGCTCTCTAGAGCCCACAAGCTCTGAGGAATGCTGGATGATAGTTTATTGTTATTTAGATACAAGAATTGTATCATGCTCAAGTTGGAGAAGGAATCTGGTATTGGTCCAGTGAGTGCATTATACTGGAGTTCTAGACTGTTGAGATTTTTCAGGAGACATAAGTCGGGAGGAATCGAACCACTTATATAATTGTTACCTAGTGTCATGCAAAACAAATCAATCAAAAGAGTAGAGCGCGGAATCATTCAACAGAGCCAGCCAACGGTAGGGAGCCAATCAAGCTATTTTGATTTAGCTTTAGTCTTTGGAGATTGCCAAGGTTTCCCAGGGCGTCGGGTATTATCCCCGTCAGGTAGTTCAAGTGCAATTCAAGATATCTGAGCTTTGTGAGGTTACCTAACGATGTTGGGATGGTGCCGGTCAGCCGGTTAGATCCAAGCAATAAATACATAAGTTTGGGCAAGCTGCCAAGCTCAACCGGTATGGTTCCAGTAAACTGATTATCACCGATGCCAAATACTTGGAGGTTTCGGCATTGAGCAAAGCAAGACGGAACCTCCCCACTAAAATGATTAAGGCTGAGAGAGAGATTTTTGATCTGAGGTAGCATATTGAAGCTGTAGTTTGATGGGATGGTGCCTGAGAGACTGTTGGAAACAAGGTATAAACCGGTTAAGGAAGACATGTTGAAGATGGCGGAAGGAATTTGACCGGAGAGAGAGTTCTGTTGGAGGACGAGGCGGGTAAGACGGGGAAGCTGCCCGAGGGTTGCAGGGATAGGGCCCGTCAGGGAAGCGTTGGAAAGGAACAGATCAGAGAGGAACGAGAGATTTCCGAGGTGTGGAGAGATGGTGCCCTGGAGGGGGATGCCCCCTAGACTGATGGCAGCGACCCGTTCTCGGCGAGGGCTGCAGCGCACACCGGTCCAGCTGCAGAATGAGGTGTTGGTAGTCCAGCCAGCAGCCAGAATGCCAGACGGATCGGCCACATGAGCTTTGAAGGCTAAGAGTGATTCGAGATCGGTGAAGTTGTTGTGGGGTCTACAAGCGGCAGGCGGCATCATGGGAATCAATGAGAAGGTGAACATTATCATCGTCGATATGCAGCTTAAGAAACGAATTTCCATGGAAGGCAACCAACTGCTTAGAGAGGTCAGATCAGGAGTAGTGTGATATCCTAATGCTGCAAGTTTACGCTCTAATGCTTAAGTATAGAGAAGATGTCAAAAGATGGAATGATTGATACTCGTCAATATGAGCAAATTGTGGGCGGAACTTTACTCTACTCACTCACGGCCAACAATCACGCTATTAAATAACCAAAAATACAGATTAATAAATCACAGAATAAATAAGAAATCAAACACAGAACAAAGACGTACAAGTAATTTATTGACCGGGTTCATCCACCGTATGTCCGGTCTCCGGCAGAGCGGAATCTGCAAACGTCTATTATACTTGGATCAAGTTTGCGAACGAAGAGCAGCCATAGCAGATTTCTCTCAAATCTCTCTATACAATTAATCTCTCTGTCTCTCTCCGAGTCTCTCTGTCTCTTTCTAAATCTCTGTCTCTTGCACTTGTATTAATTCTTTTTTCTTGGCACATAAAACTCAAGGAGAATGAGCAGATTATGTATGCATTTAAAAACTATCAAATGGTCTCAAAATCTTTCCTTATTGCATCCAGCCTTCTGCCTTCATCTTCTTCATCACAAAAACCCATCCGTGGCATCCTTACGCGTGAGTCCCACCTTATCGACTACGTGTGGCCGCCCACGCGTGGGCCCTTACGCTCCGACCGAGACGCCGTCCGCCGCCTATGCGGCACCGCCTATTCAGTTGATAAAACTGCACATTTGTTATTACATTTTTCCTATTATTTCTATACTAGAAAAGGTGTTTATTATAATATATGATACATATGAGGGTTTATCTGTAAAAATACTATTTTTCATATGTTGATATATTATAACTAACATTTGGTAGGAAAATGTATGCAAAAATACCATTGAACAAATCTTAATGTTGAAATTAATATCTCAATAAAACAAACTCTACTAATATTATTTGTTGAGTTGTTGTACATAATTTTCAGGGCTAAAATCAAGAGAATCAAAGTTGTTAAGAGCAAAGCTGCCTAATTAAGGAAGCAAACTAAGAAATCAATTCTGGCAGAAACAAAGAAAAGATTTCTAATTTCCAGAGGTTCGCCACGTGTCATAAAGAGAAAAATCCAGAAAACCAAATCAAAGGATCGCACTATAGGGCCGTGGATCCGCGGCCAAACCCCCCTCTTGGCCGCTGATCCGCCGCGTGCCAGATGGGTTAGGAGCTGGGATTTCTTCTGTTGAATCTTAACTGTTGGTTTCCAAATTTGGAAGCTAGGATTCTGGATTTTAGAGTATAAATAAGGACCGAGAGCCTCTTGGAAAAATCATCAAGCCGATACGATCACGAAGTCCAAGACGGCTCACGCATCCAGACTGATCATCAACTGTTCGTCTACCTCCTTAGAAGAGATTGAGAAGCAAACTAGCATTTGTAATCATTTTCTAAGGGAATAAAGTGTAAATGAATTTTGTTGATTAATAAAGGTAGTTTTTTTTCTTATTCTATTTCTTTGTAGTTTTTAATATGATTTCTCTCTCCATCTCTTCTTCTCCCAACATGCGCGAGTAATTCTTCGCTTGTTAGGGTTCGTAGGATTAGGGTAGGTGAATGGATGATGAAGATCGTTAAACTCTTTTTACTTCCTATAAAGTTTATAAACTCTACCAAAAGAATCATTAACATCCTAATCGGGCGCGCTACCAATTTATTGTTAGACTCAACCGCGATTAGAGATTAGATTAATGACTGTTTTGGTAAAGACTAGATATGAACGGAGTTCCATGTCGAGATAGGGGTTAAGAGTGGGAGCCCTTTTCCCTCCAGAAACCCTAATCTACATGCATGGCTGTCGATCTAGTTTTAAATCTATTAAAGGATAAAAAGGGTAATCTTTCATTAATCATCCATAACTACTAAATCCTAATGAACCCTACAAGCCCCCTTTTCATATAAACTTTCCTCCTAATTAATCTAGATCTATATTTTGCATCAGTGTTTAACGTAGATGTAGATCCTACAACCATTCTTCAATATTCTTTATCCCTCCTCTCTCTTTCAACATGTCTAAAGTAAGAATAAAAGATTCAACGTTTCTCAGAGGACGACCCGTACTCATCTCGGTCTAGCTACACGCGACACCGTTATTGATTGTGGTTATCAACTACATAAAAATATAGATCAATCACTGCCCTCGTGGGCGTCGGCGGTCATCTGCCCCTGCATGGGCCCCTGTGCCTCCTGCATGCGGCGCTGCGGCACCGCCCTCGTGGGCCCCCTCGCATCGTTGGCAACTGTCGCCATCGTGGGCCCCCTCACCGACCACGTGCATTGAATGAAGAAGAAGATAATTTGGGTTTGGGTTTTAATTTTCAACTAAATCCAACAATCTCCACTTTTGTTTAAAGTTCATCACATTCTAGACACTTGGAGATACTTCCATCTTGATCCCCAAACTAGTAAACTTCATAAGATTCCACTGCTGCTTTCTACTCATCAAATTTTCATGGAGAGATTTACCAACTTACAGCAGAGATCCAGCTTATCTTTGTCTACGATCTTGGTGAACATATCCGCCGGATTCTTTTCTCCTGTGATCTTCTGCAGTGTCAACTCGCAATCTTCTAAAGTTATGCATATGAACGAGTTCACTGCCGTGCTCTGCGAGGACCAGGATCCGCTCTGGACGTTTTCCACGGGGTCAAAGAGTGACGTTATCCGCGTTCCACGTAACCAGGAATTTTGCACTAGATGCTTCACACGGGTTCACTGCCGTGTTCGGTGAGGACTAGGCTCCGCTCTGGATGCTTCACACGGGTTCACTGCCGTGCTCTGCGAGGACCAGGATCCGCTCTGGACGTTTTTCACGGGGTCAAAGAGTGACGTTATCCATGTTCCACGTAACCAGGAATTTTGCACTAGATTGTATCCGCATTTCATGGAATGGAAGTTTGACTGTTGGTGATATGTATATCGCCGAGCCATGGAACTAGGGGTTGCCGCTGTTCCGCTTTATTTGATGTTGTGTCTGTTGTGACGAGACGAGTGTTGAGATAATCTCTAGGTCACTTGCGGCCCATCGAGATTTGGTTTCTTCTTATGATGAGACCTGGGGGGAAGTATGATCACTTTTTGTTTACGCCCTTAGATTGTATACAGGGAGTGATGTACCATCACCTGTAGGGCATAAATTAAATTTTTTTTTATTTCTTTTTCCGCGATGCTCTATCATTTCAGCTTTTATATCACGAAAGTCACGATTGCCCCATCATTTCGGCTATTTTCGCGGTGCCCAATCATTTCGGCTATTTATTTTATTTTTACTCGCTGCTTTTTATTGCGAGTTGCCCCATCATTTTGGCTATTTTTGCATACATTTTTACTTGCTGATTTTGTTGCAAGTTGCCCCATCATTTCGGCTGTTTCGTATGCATGTGTGGCTCATAGGCTTTTTGCTGCAAGATTGAAATTAGACACCGATTTCGGCATCAGCACCGCTACAACTGGGATATGGCCAGGAGCGAATCATCATCTGCCTCCGTCGATATTGAACAAAGGTGGCTTAGCGAACAGGGTTAAGGTCCGGTCAACTAAGACTTTTGACTTCATGAGCCGTAAGGGTCTCACAAAGGTATTTCTCCCTACAAGTCGTGAGGATCTTGCATGTGTATTTTCTCCTTAGGAATCGTGAGGATTCCTAAGTATATGTTCCTCTATAAGTCGTAAGGATCCTACAAGAAGGTTTTCTCCTTATAAGTCGAAAGGACTTACAAGGGCTGTCCACCATATGGATATATCCCTAGTCATGGGTGAGACTTTGCTGGGGAAATATCTATTCGTGCTCGTGGATTGTATACAAGGGTCAGTATGAGCCACTTGTAGGGCATTGTCGAACATTGTGGGGGGGGGGGTTTGCTTAAGTACAGGTTTAGGTCTTTGTAACTTAAGACTTTCAAATCCTATGGGCCGTGAGGGTCCCATAAGAGGGTTCTCCTTACGAGTCGTGAGGATCTCGCAAGTGTAATTTCTCCTTAGGAATCGTGGGGATCCCTAAGTGTGTTGCTCCCTTATGAGTCGTAAGGATCTCGTGCGGGTGGTTTTTCCTTACAAGGTCGTGAGGACCTTGTAAGTGTCCTTTAACGAGGTTGCACCCTTTCGGGTTTTCACAAACATTCGCCGGTAGTCCTGCTGTTTTTACTCACGGAGCCCTTTCGGGTTTTCATCCGTGTCCATTTTGCTTATGGACATACCGCTATTATTATATATTTTTTTTCTTTTTTTTACGAGCTCGCGCCCTTTCGGGTTTTCATGAACACTCGCCGGTAGTCCTGCTGTTTTTACTCACGGAGCCCTTTCGGGTTTTCATCCGTGCCCTTTTTGCTTATGGACATACCGTGTTTATTTATTATATTTTTCTTCTCTTTTCTTTTTTTTTATCTCGTCAGCCTACGGATGCTGCGGTAGTAGTTTAAGGACATTTCGGTCCGCCATTAGTTTAAGGACGTTTCGGTCCATCGTTAGTTTAAGGACGTTACGGTTCATCGTGGAGAGGGCCGGCTATTACTTATAGAGCTTGAGTTTAGGGCGATAGCGAGAGGACATAGTCGTCGTCATCTATCATTGATCTAGGCTGTGGCTCATTAAGCGTATCATTTCTTTAGGAAGCGGCCGTTTATTGGCCTGAAAGGCCTTTCACCGTGCATGTCCATGAGTAGATAGGCTCCACTCTGGTAGACCTTGTCTATGATGTACGGGCCTTCGTAGTTCGGCTCGAATTTTCCCTGCTTAGCGCGATTGGGGATCATAGGCTTTTTGACCACTAGCATGAGTTCGCCTTGGCGGAATGCCCTCAGTCGGGTCAATCTTTCATACGAGCGCGTCATCTTCGCTTTATAAGCTTCCAGATTCTGTTGTGCTATGAGCCGTGTTTCATCAAGGGCGTCGAGCTCCTCAAGCCGAAGGTAAGCATTTTCTTCGTCCGTTAGCTCGTAGTGGACTGCCACTCGTAGAGAGGGTAGCTCTATCTCAAGGGGGAGTACTACTTCCGTACCGAATACCAATGCGTATGGCGTTGTGTTCGTGGCCGTCTTGAACGTAGTTCGATACGCCCAAAGAGCCTCTTGCAGTCTCTCGTGCCAGTCCTTCTTATTTCGGGACACCGTCTTTTTCATGATCTTTGTCAAGGTCTTGTTGAAGGCTTCAGCTAGACCGTTAGCTCGTGGATTATAAACCGAAGAATACCTCCAGTGTATATTGTGTTGTTGCGCGAAGCGACTGACCTTGTGGCTTCTGTAAGCTGGCCCGTTATCGGAAATGATCCGTCGCGGAGTTCCAAACCGATAAATGACGTGCGTCTTGAAAAAGTGGAGGATATTCTCCATCTTCACTTCCCTCAATGGTACTGCCTCCGCCCGTTTGGAGAAGTAATCAGTTGTCGCCAGGATGAAACGATGTTCTCTGGACGATGCTGGTTCGATGGGGCCGACTATGTTAGTTCCCCACATTTCGAATGGCCAGCTAGCCACCGTTGGATGTAATGGATTTGGATGTTGGTGGATGAAATCCCCATGGATTTGGTATGAGTGGCATTGCTTCGCATATTCGAGGCAGTCCTGAATCATCGTGGGCCAGTAGTAGCCCAACCGCTTGATTTTCAACTTCATTTTTGGGCCTGCTTGGTGAGAACCGCAGAGTCCTTCGTGAACTTCCTGAACGACTCTTTTTGCCTCTTCAGTTCCCAGACATCTCAACCACAGAGAATCAAATGACCTCTTGTACAGAGTATCATTGACGAAGGCGAAAGACAGAGCTCGTTTCATGAGCTGATGTCTTGAGGACGCATCTTCGGGCGTCCGATGGTATTTAAAGTAGTCTATAAAGACTTCTCTCCAATCCTCGGCCTTTTCCCGGTCTTTTATTTGCAAGGTCATATGCTCAGTCGCTTCCTTCTCTTCGGGTGATTCTGGAGATATTTTCGCTGGAGCGAGCACCCGACGGCTTTGTACCACGATTCTTACGTCATCGAGGTTCTCATCAGCCAGTTCCTTAGCAAGCTTGGCCAACGCGTCTGCTTTGCTGTTTTCTGCGCGCGGTATGCTTTCCAAAGTATAGGAGGGAATTTGGGTCAATAGTTGTTGCACCTTTTCACCGTACTTCACCAACTCCGGTTTGCACGTTTGGTAGTCGCCGTTTACTTGACTAACGACCAGCTGAGAATCTCCGTATATGAGGAGGTTTTCAATTCCCATGTCGATGGCGATCTCGATACCTGCTATCAAGGCTTCATATTCAGCTTTGTTATTCGTCCTCGGCTCTGTTAAGGAGAAAGCGAAGCGCATTATTCCTCTTTGTGGGGTTACGAAGATGAGGCCTACCCCCGATTTGATCATTGGCGTACTTTGTTTGCGCTTCTTCATGGAAGACGCTCCATCAAAATAGAGTTCCCATCGGGTATCTTTCTCATCGATAGCGTCAAATTCATGTTCGTTTGGCAGATCACAATTCAGAGGACAACCGGCGGGTATCAGATGCTTAGCAAGGAAGTCGGCGATGGCTTGGCCTTTCACTGCCTTGCAGTGAGAGGCCGATAGGTTATCAAGAACTCCATCAAGAGCAGGGCCCATTTAGCGAGTCTCCCTGTCAATATGGCCTTTGACATTAAATATTTAAGAGGGTCCACCTTCGAAATAAGACGGACTTCATGTGCCAATGCATAGTGCCTGAGCTTTGTTATCGCAAAGATCAACGCCATGCAGTGTTTTTCAATGGGAGAGTAGTTGCTTTCTGCCCCCGGAAGAACTCGACTTAAATAGTAGAGCGCTCTCTCCTTCCCTTGGTCGTTTTCTTGTGCCCATAATGCGCCTAAGGAATCCTCAAGGGCTGTTGTATAAAGAATAAGGGGCTTTCCCTTGACTGGAGCAGCTAACACTGGCGGTTTCTGCAGGTACTGCTTGATCTCATCTAGTGCGCTCTGGCATTTTTTATCCCAGACGAATGGAGTTCCTTTCTTCATCAGGTGGCTGTAAGGAAGGCACTTGCCTGACAGGTTGGCGATAAACCGCCATATATACGCGAGCTTCCCTTGGAGAGACCGCAGCTGTTTGAGAGTTCTTGGCGGTGGCACTTCCATGATCACCTTGATCTTTGATGGATCTATCTCGATGCCTCGGTGCCGGATGATGAATCCCAGGAATTTACCCGAGGAAACTCCGAATGCGCATTTGAGGGGGTTCATCTTTAAGTTGTATTGCCGAAGACGTTGAAATACGGTCTTCAGATGCTCTAAATGCTCTTTGTATGACATGCTCTTCACTACAAGATCGTCGATATAACATTCAACGATTTCATGGATGAGGTCATCGAAGATCTTTGTCATGGCTCTCTGATAGGTGGCGCCGGCATTCTTTAAACCGAAAGGCATAATTTTGTAGCAGAATATACCCAAAGGAGTCCAGAAAGCGGTGTGCTTATGGTCTTCGGGATGCATCTTTATCTGATTGTACCCCGATGAGCCGTCCATAAAGGAGAAAACCTCATGAGTGGGCATATTGTCTATCATCAGTTCGGTAAGCGGCACTGGGAAATCATCCTTCGGGCAAGCTTTATTGATATCTCAGAAGTCCACACATATGTGTACTGTCCCATTTTTCTTCATTACCGGGACGATGTTGGCGACCCAGTCAGGATACTGTACCTCCTGGATAAACCCAGAATCGACCAGCTTCTTCACTTCGGCGTTAATGCTCATCTCAAGCTCGAGCCGCATCCTTCTTGGCGCTTGTTTGACCGGCTTGACGTTCGGAGATATCGCCAATCTGTGCACAGCAATTTCTGAATCTAGTCCCGGCATTTCGGAATAGTTCCATGCGAAGCAATCTCTATGCTGTAGAAGTACGTCCTTTAACTCAGCCACCCTTTCTTCAGATAGCAGCTCGCTGACGAATGTTGGTCGCGGATCATCTGCCGACCCCAACTCAATCTTCTTGAGGTTATCTGCAGTAGTATGTATTCCATCTTCCAGCTCTCTCGGCGCTGGTGGAAATTCTGAGATCACCTCATCGTTATCGCTGTTTTCAAAGCACCAGGGAAGGTCATCCATGTTCTCGGGCCCTTCTTTTGATACCGTTATCATACGACAAGTACGAGCCTGCTTCCAAGACCGTTGTGGATCTGGTTCTGCTCTTGTTGCTTTGGGTCCGTACCTTTGTGGCGGCGTTACCCTCCAGCTGCTGGATAAAACAAACCTGCCTTGCTGGTACTGGTCTTCGACCCAGTTTTTAAAGGTGAAGCAGTCTTCGATAGGGTGTCCTATGGCTCGGTGATAAGAGCAATAGTCCGGATGAGAAATCTCGTTAGTCTGCTCAAGATGCTTAGCCTCCAGAAGTGTAATCATTCGGTGCTTCATAACGAGATCGAGTATTTTCTTCGTCTTTTCTTGGGGGAAGGAATATGCTCGACTCATCTTCTTCATAAGGGACAAATCCGGACCGCGCACTGCCGATCACATGACTCTTTAATCCTGCGTCGTTGTTTTCGACTCCTTTTTCCGCTTCTTGACTTACTTCTGCCTCTGCGTCGGGCCTTTTGCACAAGGGGTTGACAGGGAGGAGCATCTTCGTCTTTTGCAGTCTGTTGAAACAGACGTTGCATCCTGGCCCTCTCGTAGATGGCCATCTCGCGGTTGTGATCTTCCCGAGCTTTTTGACCCGTTTTCCTGATAAGCTTGTCCATTCGTTCTTCAAACGACGGACTCGGCACTTCATTCGCGGGATCCAGTTTTGACGAGGGGTTAGCATCTCCCGACGGGGTGTCCTCTTCCTCATCGAAGTTATATATGGCGTAGCTACCGTGGGCTCGTTCCCGTTTTCCGGATCTCACGTATCCAAGCCCGAGCGTTTCCATTCTCCCGTTGGGCAATTTGCGCTGAGTTCCAGGGACATACCAAATCCTGTTATAGAATCGAGCTTGTCGAACAGTCTGTTTTAAGGGTACTCCTTGGCGCTTCAATAGCCTTTTTAGTCCGTTTGTGTAATATCTGGGCAAACGGATGGGTTGGAGCCTGTCAAGTGTAGAATCCGTGCCATGCCAGATTTCTTTCTCCACTCTTGTTTCCGTGGATCGATAAAATAGGATCGCCTTTTCGTCTCTTCGTTTAGGAGGGACGTAAAATGTCCGCAGCTCTTGCACGCTGTAAGCTTCAAGTGCGTCAAGGTCTTTGTAGTATTCCCGCGGTACCATGGTGATTTGCAAACTCTGATTGTCGCCAGGGGATGCTTGTATTGTCGGCCGACTGGAGAACACAGCATTAACTTCATCTTCCGAGTCACTTCCGAAGATCAACATGGGGGCGGACGGTCCCGGGTTGTTGCGTCGAGACGGCCCGGCATAAACTATCTCTTCTTCTTCTTCGGTATCGCTCCCGAAAACAGGGATGGCGGCGGCGGTTCATCAACCGTATGCCTGGTCTCCGGCAGAGCGGAATCTGCAAACGTCTATTATACTTGGATCAAGTTTGCAAACGAAAAGCAGCCATAGCAGATTTCTCTCAAATCTCTCTATACAATTAATCTCTCTGTCTCTCTCTGATTCTCTCTGTCTCTTTCTAAATCTCTGTTTCTTGCACTTATATTAATTCTTTTTTCTTGGCACATAAAACTCAAGAAGAATGAGCAGATTATGTATGCGTTTAAAAACTATCAAATGGTCTCAAAATCTTTCCTTATTGCATCCAGCCTTCTGGCTTCATCTTCTTCATCACAAAAACCCATCCATGGCATCCTTACGCGTGAGTCCCACCTTATCGACTACGTGCGGCCGCCCACGTGTGGGCCCTTACGCTCCGATCGAGACGTCGTCCACCGCCTATGCGGCACCGTCTGTTCAGTTGATAAAACTGCACATTTGTTATTACATTTTTCCTACTATTTTTATAATAGAAAACGTGTTTATTATAATATATGATACATATGAGGTTTTATCTGTAAAAATACTATTTTTTCATGTGTTGATATATTATAATTAACATTTGGTAGGAAAATTCATGCAAAAATACCATTGACCAAATCTTAATTTTGAAATTAATATCTCAATAAAACAAACTCTACTAATATTATTTGTTGAGTTGTTGTGCAGAATTTTCAGGGCTAAAATCAAGAGAATCAAAGTTGTTAAGAGCAAACCTGCCTAATTAAGAAAACAAACTAAGAAATCAATTCTGGCAGAAACAAAGAAAAGATCTCCAATTTCCAGAGGTTCCAGAGATCGCCACGTGTCATAAAGAGAAAAACCCAGAAAACCAAATCAAAGGATCGCACCATAGGGCCGCGGATCCACGGCCAAACCCCCCCTCTTGGCCGCGGATCCGCCGCGTACCAGATGGGTTAGGAGCTGGGATTTCTTCTGTTGAATCTTAACTGTTGGTTTCCAAATTTGGAAGACAGGGTTCTGACTTTTGAAGTATAAATAAGAACCGAGAGGCTCTTGGAAAAATCATCAAGCCGACACGATTACGAAGTCCAAGACGGCTCACGCATCCAGGCTGATCATCAACTGTTCGTCTACCTCCTTAGAAGAGATCGAGAAGCAAACTAGCATTTGTAATCATTTTCTAAGGGAATAAAGTGTAAATGAATTTTGTTGATTAATAAAGATAGTTCTTTTTCTTATTCTATTTCTTTGTAGTTTTTAATATGATTTCTCTTTCCATCTCTTCTTCTTCCAACATGCGCGAGTAATTCTTCGCTTGTTAGGATTCGTAGGATTAGGGTAGGTGAATGGATGATGAAGATCCTTAAACTCTTTTTACGTCCTATAAAATTTATAAACTCTACCAAAAGAATCATTAACATCTTAATCGAGCACGCTACCAATTTATTGTTAGTCTCAACCGCGATTAGAGATTAGATTAATGATTGTTTTAGTAAAGGCTAAATACGAACGGAGTTCCGTGTCGAGATAGGGGTTAAGAGTGGGAACCCTTTTCCCTCCAGAAACCCTAATCTACATGCATCACTGTCGATCTAGTTTTAAATCTATTAAAGGATAAAAAGGGTAATCTTTCATTAATCATCCATAACTACTAAATCCTAATGAACCCTACAAGCCCCCTTTTCATATAAACTTACCTCCGTAGTTAATCTAAATCTATATTTTGCATCAGTGTTTAATGTAGATGTAGATCCTACAACCATTCTTCAATATTCTTTATCACTCCTCTCTCTTTCAACACATCTAAAGTAAGAATAAAAGATTCAACGTTTCTCAGAGGACGACCCATACTCATCTCGGTCTAGCTACACGCGACACCGTTATTAATTGCAGTTATCAACTACATAAAAATCTAGATCAATCAAATGGCGCGGTTGCCGGGGATACGTGCGTAATTTTTTATTCTTACTATTTGTGTTGAATTCTTATACGATCCATATCATAATTAAAACAAAACTGCAAATTGCATATTTAACGATTTGTGTGTGAATTTTGCAAGGAGATCTGGAGTCATAGACTTGAGGGAACAGGAGACAGAGACATTCTTAGAGATCCAAAGGAGTACAGGAGGCCACGTAGCGAATTTCATCAAGTGATCCATCCTTCTTGCGGCGGATCCACGGCAGATAACCCATATTCGCGGCGGAAGCGAGGCAGGTTTGGAGATCTAGGGCTCCAGACTTCTCTGGTAAGATTCTAACCTCTTTCTCTCTCCTCTGAAATCCAATAAAATCTCTTTTCTGCAGGATTCTTTGAAAAATATCGCCACTCAAAAATCTTTTTGCAAAGTTTTGTGATTGATTTGTTTTGCATATTTTAATACGGACTCTAAGGGGCAAAGACCAAATCCAGATCAGGTGGGGATTTCATCACCCTTCCTAAGCCCCACAAATCACAAACCGAGTATCTGCATCAACTCTACATTAATTTAAAAAAAATATCTATACCAGACTCTAAGGACTGTCGCGCTCAATAAGGACAGAGGAAGGTCGTGGGTAATCTATCGCTTATCCGCATTACTTTTGTGGTGTCTAGGTAAGTGTGTCTAAGGCAAGTGGTTACTTAATTAGGACTACTACTTACTTAGTGGACAACCTGCCACTTACCTGGCAGTTACCTGGCTACAAGAGTAGTAAAGAGACGGTAGGGGATTGATCCTACGGCTTGTCTTTTGGAAATCTAGGAGTGGTCTAGAGACTGGACCTAGGTAACCTTAGTTCTAGGGTTATTTGTGCATTATTGTGTGATTTGTCTTAAGTCCCACTTTTTTAAAACAGACCAATTTTAAAGCACACACACGCTGCCACTTGCGCTAAACCTGCTTAGTGCATGCTTGGCTGGACACGGGATTCTAGTGCCCGTCTAGTTCGCGTTCCTGCTATCAACGCCGAAGTCGGTACTTCTTCATCTTCTTTTCCCCCACCACACACTACATCGACCGAGATGGACGGTACTCCATCAAATTATAACACCACGCTGCCATCGCCCGCAGGTGCGCAAAATCCACCGCGCATCTCTCTCCAAGAGAGATGCTATCTTATCCGTGGTCCACTTCGCACTTGTCTATCTATTCCACCAGCTAACGGGGATAATTTTGAAATTAAACCCCACTACATCAATCTGTTGCCCAAATTTCATGGGCTTGAGTCTGAAGACGCGTACGTTTTCATCACTAAATTCGAAAACGTATGCGTAATGATGGGTACTTCATAACTGACTGTGGATGCTATGCGCTTGCGTCTTCTCCCATTCACTCTGTGCGACTTGGCAGAAAAATGGCTTTATAATACTGTCGCACACTCTATCACTAATTGGGATGAATTCGTAATAGCATTTCTTAAGAAGTTTTACCCAAACCATAAGACTGCCTATATTAGGAGCGAGATCAATCAGTTCACCCAGCTTCCCAATAAACCATTTTGGAAGTGCTTTGAACGTTTCAAGGATCTGCTTGTCCAATGTCCTCATCATGGAATACAAAGATGGGATTTATGTCGAATAATATATGAGGGCATTAATCCAGCGACAAAGCAGATGCTTGAAACAATGTGTCAATGCAATTTCATGTCTAAAGATGACGGTGAAGCGTGGAAATATCTGGAAGATCTCGCTGAAAACACTTTGCAGTGGGAAAGCGTAAGACCGCTTTCATCTAGGGGAGGTATTCATCAGCTCGATATTTCCATCGTAGTAAAAGCCGAAATGGCAGCGATGCAGAAGAAACTCGACGCTATTGAGAATAAATTTTCATTAGCCTCCCTAAACCAAGTTACACTTCCCAAAACCGTGTGTGGTTGCTGTTCAGATCCTTCACACTTAACGGAAGAATGTCCTATGAATGCATCGTTTCAAGGTCATGAGCAAACTAATGCTGCTTTTCAGCAGCGACCTAGAAACGATCTTTTTTCTTCCACGTACAATCAAGGATGGATGAATCATCCTAACTTTGCTTGGAACCAAAACCAACCCCAAAATCCAAACCAGTTCCAAAGCAATCATCAAAGACCTCCTCCACAGCAACCACAACCACAAAGTCAGCACCCCTTTCAGTCACAAAATTTTCAAAATCCGGCCAACACTTCTGCACTACAATTGGCCGGTACTGATAACTCTTCACTCGCACAAACTTTGGATTTGTTTATGAAACATACCATTCAAATGTCGGCTGATATGAAGTCTTCTATTGATACCATAAAGAAAGACCCCGCCTCCCACGGTGAGAGTATTAAATCAATAGAAAACCAAATTGCACAGTTGAACGCCGCAATGAGTGCGAGAGAGAAAGGGAAACTCCCATCTCAACCCATACCTAATCCTGACCACTCACAAAATTATAATGTGAGTGCCATCACAACGTTGAGATCGGGAAAAGTGCTGAATAACCGAGTGGGTGAGAAATTTGATGATGTTAGTGACACCATTGATACCCCAGCTTCTACATCTTCCCCTAATTCATCTAGTCTCACATCTACTTCTGAGCCTATTCTACGCTTCCCACAAGGCTCAAACCCTCAGCCCACTTCCATAAATCTATCTAAAACGATCCCCACTCCAATTCTGGGATCCCTTCCATCCCCACAATCCTCTCCAATGTTGGATCAAACCCTTATTGATAAAGCACCTTATCCAAACAGGTTAAGGGGCAACAGACCAAGTCCACAAATGGAGAAGATTGTGGAAATTTTTAAGCAAGTTAACATTGTTGGGGTAAAAATTTACACCCCGGTTGACCAAGTCAAAATCCAAGTCAACCCCAAGCCAAGTGGGCCCAAGCCCAGACCCAGTGGGCCCATGCCCGGGTCGAGCCCGAACATGAAGCGGCCGGCCTCCCCCCGTGCCAAGATAAAAATTTTGTTGCATTTTCTTTTATTTTATTTTATGGATAAATGTAAGAAAATGGGCATGAAGCCAAATTTTTGTAAAGCCCATGGCTTATGTGCAAAAAGAAATGGCACATGAGCCATGGGATAGGCAAAATGCCATTTTGTGAAGCCCAAGGGGCTATGTGTAAAACGTATGGCCTATAAAGGCAAGATAATGAAAATATCTAAACAACTTTTTCTCTCTCCAGAAATTTCTAGATCTGAGATCTCTTTCTCCTTCTTCAAGGTTCCAAAACCTTCTTCTCTCTCTTGAATTAAATCAAGAGTTTTACTCTTCCTTTTTCAAAACTAAATAGTTTTCCACCACAAAACCCACCAAGGGGAACTTGGATCTGCCATCCGATCTTAAAAAGGAGAGATTTTGAGATTTTACATCTCTTGATCTTCAAGATCCAGCAAGCAACAGGAGGAAGAAGAAGAACCCTTCCATTAACCCAACAAAAAAAAAGAAAAAAAAGCAAAAGCACTCAGGAGTCTAACTCCTCTTTGATTTCTCTTCAGAGAAATCTTTTTAGGCTAAAAGCCTGTTGTGAGCGCAAGTCGCCCGCGTGCCGACACGTGGCGCGCGCGCTTGCGCAACTGCGCAAGTGCGTAAGTCGCCCGCGTGCCGACACGTGGCGCGCGCGCTTGCGCAACTGCGCAAGTGCGCAAGTCGCCCGCGTGCCGACACGTGGCGCGCGCGCTTGCGCAACTGCGCAAGTGCGCAAGTCGCCCGCGTGCCGACACGTGGCGCGTGCGCTTGCGCAACTGCGCAAGTGCGCAAGTCGCCCGCGTGCCGACACGTGGCACGCGCGCTTGCGCACCTGCGCATCCCTTGGATGTCTTTTCCCCCTCTTTTGTGTACATATATACACATATACATATGTATACAAATTTATACATACACGTACTCCACGACACTGTCCCTGTTAGAAAAAAATTTCTAACGGGGCGCTGCCCCGCACCCCGCAAGGGGGCTGCTAGCCCCCTTGACCCCCAGCCCGCTATCCGGGTAGCGGGACCCCCGTAAAAAACTCTGTGTGGCTCCCGATATTTCCAAACCCCCCTTTCAGAATTGAACACACGTATACTGCACATTGAGTTCGCATGACCAGTTTAACCCGTCAAATCGGAGGTTCCTTCGCTCCAAATGCGAGGGGTAATTAACGGCAGCTTAGTCCGCGGCTGCCGGAGATTCGGATCCCCACAATCAATAAACCCCAGCCTACTCTAGGCAGGGGGAATCTGTAGTACGCCTGACAAGCGTGCGCGTATTCCCATCTCAATGGGGTGACGAAAAACACCCTACAGGCTCTGGCACGCCCGGTGGGACTAATCTCTCCTCCCATATTTCGGGTTGAACGTTCATGCGAACTCAATCAATACACATATCGATTGCCTATACTGAAATGATGTTTTTTTCCCATGCAGCAATCAACCTTCGACGACAATGTCTCCCCAGACGAATTCAGCTTCCAACGTGACTCCGATTCCGTACGTGGTCAAGATCAACGCTCGTGTGGTTCTCCCCGCAAGCCTCAGTCGACAGTGGGAGGAACTGCCCCGCCAGTTTGGCTCCGTCATCATCTACCCTGCCGGAAGCGCTCATCTGGCGGAAATCCCAGCGGAACAGGTGGCCAAGCCGGTCCCAAGGGGCAAGAGGCCGAATGTTGTGATCGCCAAGGCACCACAACCGAAACTCAAGACGCTATCTGAACGACTCCCTGGCACTCTAGCTGGGGGCAAGACTTCCGATGCGAAAGGCAACATCAAATGTCGCGGACGAGCTCAGGCGATGACTCTAACAAATGCACAATCGGGCGTATCTCCAAGGCCCTCCATCAACCGGTCTGCGGCATCTTCCCAAAAAGTTGAAGTCTGCCAGGTGCTTAGAACAGAAAAGTTAAGGCAGAAGCGGCTCAGGTATCGAGCCAACAAGAGGGCCAAGGCTTCGGCCAAATGGAATCGTGTGAAGTTCCAAGTGCAGGGTTGCCCAGCGACGACGGCTGAGTCGGACGTAAGAATCAGCAATTCCTTCGAGCCTCTGAAGTGGGTTCAGAAAAATGCCATGACCGCCAGAATCAAGAAGACAGCGGTCCGAACAGTGCCACAAAGAGACGTGTCCCGGCCCCAACGGAAGAAGTATGACACTGTCTCATCAAGAGTCTATGAAGCACTCTGTGCCGCATGAAAGCAGCGGGGAAAACCCAGAAAAGAAGCGCCAGCACCATTCAAGAAACTGGTTAAGCCAGACGCCTTCAATCGACTACCAGCTACCGAAACAAGGGGGTCAAGACAGCGATCCACGAAATCAACTGCCAATGATAGAAAGACGGCCGGATATATCATCCATACGGTCTATATGGCGGGAGGACGCCCCAGCGACAACCTTCGCAGCAAAAGCAAGGATGGGGCAACCACATCCCAAGCTCAATCTAGCCCGAATGTGGTTGCCGCTGCCCAAGAACAGCCGCCCCTGCTGGATGAAGAAAACCCTCTCGATGAGGATGATAGGCAGAAAGACCCCTCGGTCCATGCAGAGTCAAGCTCGGACAGCGAGGAAGAGCCGACTTTCCGCCCTAGGACTGCGGAGCAAGAGCTGCTTCAAGAACTTCGAAAACAGCTCAGGAGCAAAGATAAAGAGATGGCCAAGCTCTATTCGAAAATTGATGATTTAACGAACGTGGTGATGCAGCTTACGGCTCAAATTGCTCGAGCGCCTCCCAATCAAGCACAAGCCGCTACTAATCAGCCGGGTGATGACAATCCGAGGCAGCCAATGCCTGTTCCTTTGGGACCAAGACTGGTCGAGCCAAATGAAAGCCGGCTACATTCCGCTTCTGGGGACGCCTTGGCCCCAGATAGCACCATCCCGCTAACACAGGATCGGATAATGGATTTGGTCACCAGCAAGGTTAAAACATTGGTGGCCGAAGCTGAAGCTCAGAAAGAAATCGGCAGTAATGGGCGGCCATATCCCGCGCAGTACGATCTGATTGAGTTCCCAAGCGGCTACGTCATTCCTAAGTTCGGAAGATTTGATGGAACGGGGAATGCAAATCAGCACGTCGCCCACTTCAAAGCATCGTGCGGAAATACAGGGGGCAGTGATGCGCTCCTTCTTCGTCAGTTCGTCAACAGCCTGACCGGTGTTGCCTTCGACTGGTACGCGAGCATACCAGATGGGTCCGTCATTACCTTTGCCCAAATGGAGTCTCTGTTCCGGCAAAGGTTCATGAGCGTCAGTGATAAAATCTCCATTGCCGACCTTGTGAGGACCAAGCCGGGGAAGAATGAAAGTAACACTGACTTTATCGCCCGATGGCGTAATCTCACGGTCAAGTGCGAACCGCCGCTGGAGCAGGACCAGTCCGTTAGCCTTCTCATTGGGAACCTCAGCAATTGGATGGTCCCCTTCTTGTGTACAGCGGGCCTCAAGACGTTTCAGGAGCTAACCAAGAAAGTCCAAATGCTGGAACGCTCGAAGCAAGAGTCCCCGCCAGACTCTCAGAGAGACAAAACCTGGAAAAGCAAGCGGGACGACAACCGTAGAAGCGGGAGTTCCAGCAGTACCAATGTCTTCAATGCCTCCGACAATGAAGAAAAGCGAAGGGCAGGCGAATCCAAAACCAACCGGTCTCGAAAGCCATTGCTGGGAGGAGATGGGCCTTCCCTAGAGGAGAAAAAGAACAAGGTTTACTCTTTCAGAAGGGACAAGGTCCGCAAGATATTTAAAGATGCCTTGAACAATGGCCTACAACTGCCGGAGTCGAAAAGACCCCAAGAAGCAAAAATGACCGACAATCCCCTGTATTGCCCGTACCATCGAGTAGTGAGCCATGCGATCGAGGATTGCTATATCTTCAAGGACTGGGTCGAGAAGCAGTACAAGGCTGGAGAGATCGAGCTGTCCAAAAGCGTGTTGGTGAACAATCAAGTTGCAACCGCCAACTTTATACAGATGGAAGCTGAAGCCTTCTGGGAGCAGACAGCCGAACCCGCTGCCCTGACAAACGAAACTGACTCATCGCGGACTCCGTGGAGTACGCACATATCTAATAAGACGAAGAAGATGTTAAAGCTACTTCAGAAAGAGCGCAGGATGGAATGGGAAGGACAGGAGAAGCCTACCAGTCCAGCTGCCTATGCGGCTCCATCAGGCTCAAAATCCAAGAAGCTCAAGAAGAAGAAAAGTGCAGCTCGGCGCGAAAAAGAGTCTGCAGGGAGATCGACCATTCAAAAGTATATCGATTCCCTCGAAGAATATGAGCAAAAGGAAAGAACATTGATTCAATTGAAGGAGTTCTTCCCTGTACAAGCGGCCGAAATTCTGGAGGAGTTAGAAGAAGACTCCAATGAAGAAATTCCAGTAGTGACCTGCTACGCCATCCATCTTGGCAGCGACTCTGAGGATGATCTCTGTTTTCCGGAAGAGGACGAGGAGCTCACCACAAAGGCCAATCAAATCCAGCTCAGAAGCGGCAGGGCTCTACCGCAAAATCAGGGCAACGCCCCAAAAGGGAAGGAAAAACAAGTCGCTAATGAAGAAAATGGCAGAGAACCGGCCGACGAAAACATAAATCCTTCCTCGGTGGACTATAATGTCTTGGCACATCTCCGGAAGCTTCCATCTCTCCTGAGCATCTACGACGCCTTGGTCCTATCTAAGGAGCTTAGAGACGTTCTCATTCACGCTCTACAAAACCCCGAGCGGTATCAGGCTCACTTTGCGGAAATTAATATGAAAGAAACCCAGCACGCTTTGCATGCCGCCGCAGTCACATTTAAGGATGAAGACTTGCTACTGGGAACGGCTGAGCATAATCGGCCGCTTTACGTGACCGGGTACAGTGACGGAGATCGAATTAATCGTATATTGATTGATCCGGGGTCCTCAGTGAACATCATGAACTTGCGAACTCTGAAGAGTTTGTCAATGGACGTCCGACACCTGTCGAGGGAAAGGATTGTCATTCAAGGGTTCAACCAAAATTGCCAGCAAGTTCTAGGGTCTATAGCTTTGCCAATCAAATTTGGGGATCTGCAAACTGAAGCTAAGATATACGTGATCGACGCCGACACATCTTATAAGATTCTCTTGGGGCGGCCGTGGATCCATGATTACGGCATCATTCCGTCGACTCTCCATCAATGCATGAAGTATACTAAAAATGGCGAAGAAAGACGTATTGACGGAGACATCCAGCCGTTTGGTGTGCATGAAGTCCGATACGAAGATTCTCGGTACTTTACGAACCACCAAAATTCTAAGCCACAACTGACTGAGGATAGACCAGCCCCAAGACTCAAAAGCAAATCTGCGCCGGCTGTCACTTTCAAAAGCAAAAATACCCAAGTGCGCCCGCATTTCGGCAGCGACACTGATGAGTCCGATGCTGGAAGCCCGTCCTCCCATAAAACTCGCCCTCGTTTCGGCAGCGATACGGACGAATCTGTTACCGAAGGCCCGTCTAGCAGCAAAGTCCGCCCTCATCTTGGCAGTGACACTGAAGAGTCAGAAGAAGAGGACCTGCCGTGCGACAGCTGTGCAGATCGACCCCCCATGCAGCAAGCGAAACTACGAGAGACCTTCGAAGTCGCAGAAGGGTCCCTGGCTATCACAAGGGTGCCGGAACGGATGTGCAAAGAGCTCGACGCATTGTCAGTCTCTACCGTGGACCAGCTGAAAACTTTCTACGTGCCCGGGAGGAAAAATGGACAGAAGGGCATCCTGTTTTACAAGTCAGACCCCGTTGTGCACCCGGACGATCTTTCTATCGCGTGCCTTCCCTATGAGAGAGGCATAAGAGCCGTCCTCAATCCCAGATACTATGCGCCCGAGATGCGGGAATACTTTAAGAAGTGCGGATGCCGGTTATATCAAACGGAGTCCGAAGCAAAGTTTTACGAAGGGCTATGGTATCCGCCCCAGGTCCGAGCACTCATCGATGGACGAATTCCAGATAGACGGGGCATAGGCTACATTCAACCTGATTCCAAAGCGTGCTACATGATCCGTGTTGGTGAGGCCAGCGAAGGATCGAATAATGATGACGAGATAGCCGAGCCAGAAGAAGCTCCTCAAGAGCTCGAAGATGGCGGACAAGCAACCTTTGATGAGCTAACCGAGATTGACTTAGGAACGCCTGATAATCCAAGGCCGACCTACATCAGCTCACTCTTGTCGAAGGAAATGAAAGAGCAGATAATTGCCCTGCTGCGCGAGTTCGTCGACTGCTTCGCGTGGACGTACAAAGAAATGCCTGGCCTTTCCCCTGAGGTAGCCGTGCATAAGCTGGCTATATCTCCTGATGCTAAGCCAGTCAAACAAGCTCCTCGAAGAATGAGAAGGGAGTTGGAAGAAAAGGTCATCGAGGAAACCAAGAAACTCATCGATGCCGGCTTCATCAGAGAAGAGAAATATGCGGACTGGATCGCATGCGTAGTCCCAGTCAAGAAGAAAAATGGGCAGATCCGAGTCTGTGTCGATTTCAGGGACCTCAATAAGGCATGTCCTAAAGATGACTTCCCGCTACCGGTCATGGAAATGATGGTCGATGACACCTCAAATTACGAACTGTTCACCTTTATGGACGGCTCGTCTGGATATAATCAGATCAAGATGTCGCCTGAGGATGAGAAGCACACAGCATTTCGAACTCCGATTGGAATATATTGCTACAAGGTAATGCCATTCGGACTGAAGAACGCAGGTGCTACATATCAAAGGGCAATGACCAATATCTTTGATGACCTGATCCATAAAGTCGTCGAATGTTATGTCGATGATCTGGTCGTCAAGACTAAAACCAGGGCCGATCATATCCAAGATCTTAGGACCGTTCTCACCAGACTGAGGGAATACGATCTGAAGATGAATCCTCTGAAGTGCGCTTTTGGCGTGTCATCGGGAAAATTCTTGGGCTTCATAGTCCGACATCGAGGGATCGAAGTTGACCCGTCGAAGATAAAGGCCATCATAGAGATGCCCCCTCCGAAGAGTCTGACGCAGCTAAGATCTTTTCAAGGCAAGCTTGCTTATATACGGAGGTTTATCTCAAATTTATCGGGGAGATGTAGGCCCCTCTCAAAGCTCATGAAGAAAGGAGCTCCTTTTATCTGGGATGCCGAATGTCAAGCAGCGTTCGAGAGCATCAAACAATACTTGTTGCACCCTCCAGTGCTGGCTGCTCCCATTCCAAACAAACCGTTGATTCTCTACACTGCCGCGCTAGATGAGTCACTCGGTGCGCTCCTCGCCCAGAATAATGAGGAAGGAAAAGAAAATGCCCTCTACTACCTCAGTCGAACTCTAGTCGGGGCGGAACACAACTACTCCCCAATCGAAAAGCAATGCTTGGCTCTGATATTTGCTGTGAAGAAGCTGAGGCACTATCTGCTGGCTCACCGGGTTATGCTAATCTCTAAGGTCGACCCGCTCAAACACTTGATGACCAAAGCAAGCCTAGCCGGCAGGATGGCAAGATGGGCTGTCATGCTACTTGAGTTTGATATAGTTTATACCCCTCAGAAAGCAGTAAAAGGGCAAGCTCTTGCAGACTTTCTCGCTGCTCATCCCATACCAGAAGGGTCGCCGCTAAATTGTGAGTTACCCGACGAACAAGTGCTGCACCTCGAGAATGACGAGCCATGTTGGGAGCTCTACTTCGATGGGGCCTCATCGATAAGAACCTCCAGTAAATCAAGCGTCCCGGAGATAAAAGCAGGGATAGGATTGGTGTTTATCACACCATCAATGGGAACCCTACGGCGTTCTTTTGCTCTCACCGAGCCTCGGACAAATAATGAGGCCGAGTATGAAGCTCTGATAGCTGGTTTGGAGCTCGCCATAGAAATGGAAATCCTTCGGCTACGGGTTTACGGTGATTCCCAGCTTGTCGTCAACCAAGTAAGCGGCGACTATAAGATATACAAACCCGAGTTGGCTCGGTACAGAAGCCGGGTGGTGGAACTCATGAAACGGTTCACTCATATCGAACTAACAAGAGTCCCTAGAGCATTGAACGGAAAAGCCGATATACTCGCTCGCCTAGCCAAGGAGCTGGCTGATCCTGACATGGACGAAATTCTGATCACAGTCAGGAGCCGACAAATTCTACCCCCAGTCTCTTTACGAGAAGAGGAAAGCGCGGAACAGAAGAGCAGTCCTGCGGAAGAAGCTTCGATCATCCAAGACGAGCCCGATTGGAGAAAACCCTTCATAGAGTACCTCCGATACGACAAGCTGCCCGAAGAAAAATCTGCAAGGATTCAGCTGAAGAAAAGAGCCCTCCGATACGTGTTTGTAAATGACACATTATACCGCAGGTCATATGACCAACTCTGGCTCAGGTGCCTGTCGTCGGCCGAAGCACAAAAGGTCATGAAAGATGTCCACTCGGGAGTTTGCGGTGCTCACCAATCTGGCCCCAAGATGCGACTTCAAATCAAACGGCTTGGGTATTACTGGCCCACCATGATACGGGATTGCGGAGAGCATGCAAAGAAATGTTATATCTGCCAAATTCACGGTGATTTTATTCACAAGCATCCCAACCCATTGCATCCTACAGTGGCGTCGTGGCCCTTCGAAGTTTGGGGCACCGACATTGTTGGCCCAATTGATCCTCCGTCATCTAAAGGCCACCGGTTCATATTGGCCGCGACAGACTACTTCTCCAGGTGGGCTGAAGCTGTCCCGCTAAAAGAAGTCAAGACAAAGGATATTCTGACATTCTTCCAGCATAATATTCTATACCGCTTCGGTACACCAAGAAGAATCATTTCTGACAACGGGCCTTCTTTCAAGAGCCTCAATGTCTCAAGATTCGCTACTCAGCACAAGATAGACTGGAGGTATTCCTCCATCTATAATCCAAGAGCCAATGGGCTAGCCGAAGCCTTCAATAAGACTCTATGCAAGCTCCTGAGGAAAAATGCTTCAGCCAACAAGAGAGACTGGAATCTCAAGCTTCACGAGGCATTGTGGGCATATCGTACCACGCACCGTACTCCAACTCAGTCCACTCCATACTCATTGCTCTTTGGAGTGGAGGCGGTCCTCCCCCTCGAAGTCGAGGTTCCAAGCTTAAGAATGGCCGTTCAGCATGAGTTGACAGAAGAGGAAAACGTGCTCCTTCGACTTGAAGAACTCGATGCCCTCGAAGAAAAGAGGCTCGCGGTGCAGCAAAATCTGGAGCTGTACCGAGCCCAAATGTCACGGGCCTATGACAAGATAACCCGTCTCCGCGCTTTCAAGAAAGGTGAATTGGTGCTGGTCCTCAAAAGACCGATCATCCCCAATCGACATGCCAAGGGAAAATTTGAGCCGAACTGGGAAGGACCATACGTCATCGAGAAAGTGTTCGACGGAGGATCCTACCAACTAATAAGTGCCGAGGGAGAAAGGCCCATGCCACCCATCAATGGACGATATCTCAAGAAATACTACACATGAATGCTCCAAGTCGCAGGCGAATTGAGCACATCAGCCCTACGGTCTGGATCATACATCCTGCAAAACCGTATACAATCCACGGGCGTAAATGACCCCTATCTCTCCCAAATCCTGCCGGTGAGACTACTTTTAAAAGTCCCACCAGCGGTAAAAATAAAAAAAAGAGAAGAAAAAAAATAAAAGAAATAAAAAAAAAATAAAAATAAACGGTATGTCCACAAGCAAAACGGGCACGGATGAAAACCCGAAAGGGCTCCGTGAGTAAAAACAGCAGGACTACCGGCGAGTCTGCGAAAACCCGAAAGGGCGCAAACTTGTGAAAAGAGATGAAATACACTCGCAAAGTCCTCTCGACCTTGTGAGGAGAAAACCCCTGCGTGAGATCCTTACGACTCACAAAGGAGCAACACACTTAGGAATCCTCACGATTCCTAAGGAGAAAATACACTTGCGGGATCCTTACGACTCGTAGGGAGAAAATGCTTTATGGGACCCTCACGGCCCATAAAATTGAAAAGCCTTAGGTGGTAGGGACCCAAACCTATCTCCTAAGCCATCGTTCCCCAACGGGCAACGGCAAATGATGATCCGCTCCTGGCATTTCGCTTCAGTGTTAGCGGTGCTGATGCCGACCAAAAACCCAAATCCCAAGTCCTCCCGAGGCAAATGATGAGTTGCTCCTGGCATTATTCCAGTGCAGCAATACTGATGCCAAACAAGATCCAAATTCCAAGTCCCCAAACGGCGAATGATGAGTCGCTCCTGGTACCATATTCCAGTGTAGCGATGCAGACGCCAACCAAAATCCAATTTCTCAAAATTCTCCGGCCCTACGGTGGGTCCCCAAATTGACCATCGTATACAATCCACGGGCTCAAATAATTCTCATCATACCCATGCCCCACCGTAATCACCAGTTATGCGGCCGGTCTCTGCTTTGGGAATGATGCTCCATTGATAAGACCCACTCATGTGTCCTCACGATATATGAGGAGAACAAACCTTTGTGGGATCCTTACGACTCATAAAGGAAAAACACACTTAGGAGTCCTCACGACTCCTAAGGAGAAAATACACCTGTGGGATCCTTACGACCCGTAGGGAGAAAAATGTTTTTATGGGACCCTCACGGCCCATAAAATTGAAAAGTCTTAGGCGATAGAGATCTAAACCTGTCTCCTAAGCCATCGCTCCCCAATCCCCAAATGGCGAATGATGAGTCGCTCCTGGTACCATATTCCAGTGCAGCGATGCAGACGCCAACCAAATTCCAAATCCCTTACCCCAACGGCGAATGATGAGTCGCTCCTGGTACCATATTCCAGTACAGCGATGCAGACGCCGACAAAATCCCGAAATTTTTCCGGCCCTACGGTCTGGATCATACATCCTGCAAAACCGTATACAATCCACGGGCGTAAAATAATCCCAATTTCTCCCAAATCCTCTCGGGGCAAATGATGAGTTGCTCCTGGCATTATTCCAGTGCAGCAATGCAGATGCCAAACAAAAACCAAAAAATCCCCAAATCCTCCCCATGACAGATGATGATTCGCTCCTGGTACCATATTCCAGTATAGCGATGCTGATGTCAACCCAAATCAAAATCAACAAGTCAACTTCCACTCCGACACCGCAGAAAGCGGAGCAAGTCAGAATCCAATCTCAACACCGCAAGAAGCGGAGCAAGTCAAGTCTACCCCTGACACTGCAAGAAGCAGAGCAAGTCAAATCAAGAACCGACCGTCCAAGTCGCAAAAAGGGCAGAATCGACCGTCCAAGTCGCTAAAAGGGCAGCACAGACCGTCCAAGTCGCAAAAAGGGCAGCACCGACCGTCCACGTCGCTAAAAGGGCAGCACCGACCGTCCACGTCACTAAAAGGGCAGCATCGACCGTCCACGTCGCTAAAAGGGCAGCACCGACCGTCCACGTCGCTAAAAGGGCAGCACCGACCGTCCACGTCGCTAAAAGGGCAGCACCGACCGTCCACGTCGCTAAAAGGGCAGCACCGACCGTCCACGTCGCTAAAAGGGCAGCACCGACCGTCCACGTCGCTAAAAGGGCAGCATCGACCGTCCACGTCGCTAAAAGGGCAGCACCGACCGTCCACGTCGCTAAAAGGGCAGCACCGACCGTCCACGTCGCTAAAAGGGCAGCACCGACCGTCCACGTCGCTAAAAGGGCAGCACCGACCGTCCAAGTCGCAAAAAGGGCAGCACCGACCGTCCACGTCGCTAAAAGGGCAGCACCGACCGTCCACGTCGCTAAAAGGGCAGCACCGACCGTCCACGTCGCTAAAAGGGCAGCATCGACCGTCCACGTCGCTAAAAGGGCAGCATCGACCGTCCACGTCGCTAAAAGGGCAGCACCGACCGTCCACGTCGCTAAAAGGGCAGCATCGACCGTCCACGTCGCTAAAAGGGCAGAACCGACCGTCCACGTCGCTAAAAGGGCAGCACCGACCGTCCAAGTCGCAAAAAGGGCAGCGCAGGATTCCTACAAAGCGGGAACCAGATAACTCCGGGCCAGGGAAAACGTCTATCACGGACACTCCGTCTCGGAGACATGTCAAGCAACGACCGTCCATGTCGTAAAAAGGGCAGTGCCAGCTTCCCAAAAAGCGGGAACCAAATCAAGTCGCCTCCACGTGAAAGAAGATCCATCAATTTCATGCACACGACCCACATATGTGGTGTGCATTTATTGATGGGGGGCAATTTGTTGGGGTAAAAATTTACACCCCGGTTGACCAAGTCAAAATCCAAGTCAACCCCAAGCCAAGTGGGCCCAAGCCCAGACCCAGTGGGCCCATGCCCGGGTCGAGCCCGAACATGAAGCGGCCGGCCTCCCCCCGTGCCAAGATAAAAATTTTGTTGCATTTTCTTTTATTTTATTTTATGGATAAATGTAAGAAAATGGGCATGAAGCCAAATTTTTGTAAAGCCCATGGCTTATGTGCAAAAAGAAATGGCACATGAGCCATGGGATAGGCAAAATGCCATTTTGTGAAGCCCAAGGGGCTATGTGTAAAACGTATGGCCTATAAAGGCAAGATAATGAAAATATCTAAACAACTTTTTCTCTCTCCAGAAATTTCTAGATCTGAGATCTCTTTCTCCTTCTTCAAGGTTCCAAAACCTTCTTCTCTCTCTTGAATTAAATCAAGAGTTTTACTCTTCCTTTTTCAAAACTAAATAGTTTTCCACCACAAAACCCACCAAGGGGAACTTGGATCTGCCATCCGATCTTAAAAAGGAGAGATTTTGAGATTTTACATCTCTTGATCTTCAAGATCCAGCAAGCAACAGGAGGAAGAAGAAGAACCCTTCCATTAACCCAACAAAAAAAAAGAAAAAAAAGCAAAAGCACTCAGGAGTCTAACTCCTCTTTGATTTCTCTTCAGAGAAATCTTTTTAGGCTAAAAGCCTGTTGTGAGCGCAAGTCGCCCGCGTGCCGACACGTGGCGCGCGCGCTTGCGCAACTGCGCAAGTGCGCAAGTCGCCCGCGTGCCGACACGTGGCGCGCGCGCTTGCGCAACTGCGCAAGTGCGCAAGTCGCCCGCGTGCCGACACGTGGCGCGCGCGCTTGCGCAACTGCGCAAGTGCGCAAGTCGCCCGCGTGCCGACACGTGGCGCGCGCGCTTGCGCAACTGCGCAAGTGCGCAAGTCGCCCGCGTGCCGACACGTGGCGCGTGCGCTTGCGCAACTGCGCAAGTGCGCAAGTCGCCCGCGTGCCGACACGTGGCACGCGCGCTTGCGCACCTGCGCATCCCTTGGATGTCTTTTCCCCCTCTTTTGTGTACATATATACACATATACATATGTATACAAATTTATACATACACGTACTCCACGACACTGTCCCTGTTAGAAAAAAATTTCTAACGGGGCGCTGCCCCGCACCCCGCAAGGGGGCTGCTAGCCCCCTTGACCCCCAGCCCGCTATCCGGGTAGCGGGACCCCCGTAAAAAACTCTGTGTGGCTCCCGATATTTCCAAACCCCCCTTTCAGAATTGAACACACGTATACTGCACATTGAGTTCGCATGACCAGTTTAACCCGTCAAATCGGAGGTTCCTTCGCTCCAAATGCGAGGGGTAATTAACGGCAGCTTAGTCCGCGGCTGCCGGAGATTCGGATCCCCACAATCAATAAACCCCAGCCTACTCTAGGCAGGGGGAATCTGTAGTACGCCTGACAAGCGTGCGCGTATTCCCATCTCAATGGGGTGACGAAAAACACCCTACAAACATAAACATTCCTCTCCTAGATGCTATTCAACAAGTTCCGTCTTATGCGAAAATCCTAAAGGACTTGTGCACTAGAATGAGAAAAGTTCAAGTACCTAAAAAAGTTTTCCTTGCGAGTAATGTGAGCACTGCTTTTACACAACAACTACCCAAGAAACGAAAGGACCCCGGAAGTCCTACAATTTCTATTTCTATTGGGGGTAAAAATATCAATCGTGCTCTACTCGATTTAGGTGCTAGTGTTAACTTGCTTCCGTATTCTGTTTATGAGCAATTAGGGATCGGAGAGTTAAAACCTGCGCATTGCACTCTTCAGATGGCTGATCGATCTATCACCCAATCTCGGGATAAGCTAGAGGATGTGTTAATCAAAGTCGGGGAATTCATATTCCCTGTAGAATTTATTGTTTTAGATACACAGCCTGTGGCAAACCCACGCAATCAAATCCCGGTGATACTCGGTCGACCCTTCCTAGCAACTTCCAACGCAGTAATCAATTGTAGAAACGGCTCTATGACCCTATCCTTTGGAAAGAAGTCAATTGAGCTTAACATTTACAAGTTGGGAAGTGAACCCTCCGAACCCTATGCTCATGTGTGTTCTATCGAATTAATGGATGTCGACAGCAGCGAATTTGATCAACCTCATGATACCGACTCTTTTCATATGTTGTTGCTTGACCCAACCATGTATTATACATACATGGACTCTTCCACCGAATTGTCCGGGTCAACATCTAACGTTGATAAGGAACTTTTTATAGAGTCATACGATCACCCCATTTTTTATGATGACATTATTCTTCGGGGTATCGATGAAAGTTTTGAGGAAATTTTCGCTGATGAACTCATATTTTTAAAAGACACGGGTGTTGAGATGAATCAACTCCAAGATAAAGAAATTGAACCTCCACCCTTTCTTCTGGACAATCACGATAATGCGATTAATCCATCATCACTATCACTGTGTTGTCTCTCCAAATTGAGACGCAATTCTTTTCCATTACACCTCTTATCACCTCCCCACTTCTTCACGTCGAGAGGTAACATGTTTTTCCATCAACCTTGGTGCTTCATCAATAAAATTTTTGAATGGTTGGTATTGACTTTTGGTTTTTGTAAGACTTTACTTTGACCAATAAGTTTAACCCCCCAATGATTTTAATTGCCTAATACTATTTTACTCAAGTTTTGGGGGGGGGGGGTATTTTGGCTCTTAAAGGAAATTTTTATAAAATTGTGAGCCAAAAATAAGTTTGTGGGAGGATTTCACTTTCATTATTTCTTGTCCCCCTTTTCCTCCCAAGTCTACAGGTTTTTGAGTTTAACGGATGATATCAGTGAGGACACTGCTGTAAATAGGTTTGGGGGAGGTTTGTGCTTATTTACGCATTATTTTGCATTATACTATATATAAGCACAAAACAAAATATAATAATTTTTTTTTTACATAAATAAAATAATAAAAGACCAGATAGTGAAAATTTACATCCAAAAGATTGGAAAAATTTAAGAAAACCAAGAAAATTAGAAGTTTTCTTAAACGAACTAGTAATAAGTAGTTATGAGCCGTTGTCCCAAGGGTTAGTAAGATGAAGGAAGTCACTAATCTAAGAATAAAAATAAGTCTGAAAAATTGTTTCTATTCTGGAAGCCAAACATTTGAACGTTGATACCCTACTATACGCACTTACACACGTCTTGAAACTCGGGTTAGTAGAGAATACCTTGAAATGCTCTTGTCTAAAAGCCAAAGTATGAAGAAAATAATAAATGAAGAAAATATAAAAATGGTGAAAAGAAAAATCAACACTGGTTTTGTTATCACCAAGGCATCAATAAAAAAATATAGCGAGGGTGCTTCATCACCTAGTGCCTTAGACCAACTGGTCTGGGAGTCACTGCTAAGTATTAGGTGGTGCAAGACGAGGAAAACACCTAATAAGCAAGCACATAAGTAATCGGTCGGTTAGTATCTCAAGAAGTATTAACGGTCGCATGAAAATTGTGTGAGCAAATCCATATAAATATTCATCAAATTAAAAAGTACTGAGGCAAATGGACAAGAGTATGATAGCTTGAATTGAATTCTCCGAGTGTAGGGATGTCTATTACACACACGTAGGGTTATATGATCAATGTTTGGATGAAATGTAGGAATGAAGAATAAAGGCGATATTTTATTGAGGGATGATGTGATTTCTAACATCTTTTCATGACTATTAAGATAGGGCTCATGACAACTGAAAAGCTAGTGTAGTTGGAAACTCTAAATTTTCAAAGTATTTCTTTTATGGTTTTTATCTTTATATGTAAATTTCACCATCTCTCTTTTATTATAGGATTTTGTGGGTGTAATCCGCTAAAAACCCTCAGAAGACAACACTCCTCTTACTAGGGACAACTAGAGGTTTAACGGCTTGTTGCATATGCTCAGTGCAATCGTGTTTGCCCACGAAAATGTGCTTAGTTTTCTTCTTTCTTTTTCTCCTTTTCTTGAATAAACTAGTTTGCTCGGGACGATCAAAGATAAGTTTGGGGGTATTTGTTCAGTTGATAAAACTGCACATTTGTTATTACATTTTTCCTACTATTTCTATACTAGAAAAGGTGTTTATTATAATATATGATACATATGAGTGTTTATCTGTAAAAATACTATTTTTCATGTGTTGATATATTATAACTAACATTTGGTAGGAAAATATATGCAAAAATACCATTGACCAAATCTTAATGTTGAAATTAATATCTCAATAAAACAAACTCTACTAATATTATTTGTTGAGTTATTGTGCAGAATTTTCAGGGCTAAAATCAAGGGAATCAAAGTGTTAAGAGCAAACCTGCCTAATTAAGAAAGCAAACTAAGAAATCAATTCTGGCAGAAACAAAGAAAAGATTTCCAATTTCCAGAGGTTCCAGAGATCGCCACGTGTCATAAAGAGAAAAATCTAGAAAACCAAATCAAAGGATCGCACCATAGGGCCGCGGATCCGCAGCCAAACCCCTCTCTTGGCCGCTGATCCGCCGCGTGCCAGATGGGTTAGGAGCTGGGATTTCTTCTGTTGAATCTTAACTGTTGATTTCCAAATTTGGAAGCTAGGGTTCTGGCTTTTAGAGTATAAATAAGGACCGAGAGCCTCTTGGAAAAATCATCAAGCCGACACGATCACGAAGTCCAAGACGGCTCACGCATCCGGGCTGATCATCAACTGTTCGTCTACCTCCTTAGAAGAGATCGAGAAGCAAACTAGAATTTGTAATCATTTTCTAAGGGAATAAAGTGTAAATGAATTTTGTTGATTAATAAAGGTAGTTTTTTTCTTATTCTATTTCTTTGTAATTTTTAATATGATTTCTCTCTCCATCTCTTCTTCTCCCAACATGCACGAGTAATTTTTCACTTGTTAGGGTTCGTAGGATTAGGATAGGTGAATGGATGATGAAGATCTTTAAACTCTTTTTACGTCCTATAAAGTTTATAAACTCTACCAAAAGAATCATTAATATCCTAATCGGACGCGCTACCAATTTATTGTTAGTCTCAACCGCGATTAGAGATTAGATTAATGATTGTTTTGGTAAAGACTAAATATGAACGGAGTTCTGTGTCGAGATAGGGGTTAAGAGTGGGAACCCTTTTTCCTCCAGAAACCCTAATCTACATGCATCGCTGTCGATCTAGTTTTAAATCTATTAAAGGATAAAAAGGGTAATCTTTCATTAATCATCTATAACTACTAAATCCTAATGAACCCTACAAGCCCCTTTTGCATATAAACTTAACTCCGTAGTTAATCTAGATCTATATTTTGCATCAGTATTTAACGTAGATCTAAATCCTACAACCATTCTTCAATATTCTTTATCCCTCCTCTCTCTTTCAACACGTATAAAGTAAGAAAAAAATTCAACGTTTCTCAGAGGACGACCCGTATTCATTTCGGTCTAGCTACACACGACACCGTTATTGATTGCGGTTATCAATTACATAAAAATATAGATCAATCACCGCCCTCGTGGGCGTTGGCGGTCATCTGCCCCCGCATGGGCCCCTGTGCCTCCTGCATGCGGCGCTGTAGCACTGCCCTTATGGGCCCCCTCACATCGTTGGCAACTGTCGCCGTCGTGGGCCCCATCACCGACCACGTGCATTAAATGAAGAAAAAGATAATTTGGGTTTGGGTTTTAATTTTCAAATAAATCCAACAATCTCCACTTTTGTTTAAAGTTCATCACATTCTAGACACTTGGAGATACTTCCATCTTGATCCCCAAACTAGTAAACTTCATAAGATTCCACTGCCGCTCCCTACTCATCAAATTTTCATGGAGAGATTTACCAACTTACAACAGAGATCCAGCTTATCTTTGTCTACGATCTTGGTGAACATATTCGCCGGATTCTTTTCTCCTATGATCTTCTGCAGTATCAACTCACAATCTTCTAAAGTTATGCATATGAAGTGGTACCACACCTTGATGTGCTTAATTCGAGAGTGATATGCTACATTCTTCGCCAAATGTATCGCACTTTGGTTGTCGCTCCACATGGTGTTGAAGTCTTGCTTCTTACCCAACTCTCCGAGTAACTCTTGTAGTCATATCATCTCTTTGCTTGTTTCAGTGATTGCCACGTACTCAGCCTCCGTAGTTAACAATGCTACCGTCTTTTGCAGTTGAGAGATCCAACACACCACTGTTCCCCCAATAGTAAATACGTACCCCGTTATGCTCTTCTCACTATCTCGATCAGCCGAGTAGTCCGTATTAACGTAACCTTTCACCTTTAGAGAGTCATTCCCGAAACATAAGCAGTGACTATACGTATCCTTAAGATACCTCAAAATCCATTTCACTGCATTCCAATACTCCTTCCTTGGGTTTTGGATATACCAACTCACAACTTCCACTGTATGTGCAATATCTGGTCTCGTACTCACCATCGCATATATCAAACTCTCCACCACAGAAGCGTAAGGTACTTTTGCCATTTCGTCTTTCTGCTCTTGAGTTGTCGGGCACAACTCTTTCATGAGTTTGAAATATTTCGCTAAAGGCGTACTCACCGGTTTTTACTTGTCCATATTGAACCGCTTCAAAATCTTCTCAATGTGGTTCCTTTGCGATAACCACAGCTTCCGCTGTTTCCTATCTCGAACGATCATCATGTCCAAGATTTGTTTAGCTGCTCCCAAATTCTTAATAGCGAATTTCTTGGCCATCATCTTCTTCAAATTTTGAATCTTCTCGAAACTCGGACCCGCTACCAACATGTCATCTACATACAATGACAAGATAATATAGTCTCCGTCCTTGAAAGTTTGAACGTAGACGCAGTAATTTGATTCACTCCGCACAAATCCTGTCTCTAGCATGAACTAATCGAACTTGAGATACCACTGCCTAGGAGCTTGCTTGAAACCATAGAAGCTCTTTCGCAACTTACACACCATATTCTTCTTCCCCTTCATCTTGTATTTCGGTGGCTGCATCATATAAATTTCCTCCTCGAAATCTCCATGAAGTAATGTAGTTTTCACATCCAGCCGCTCTAAATGCAAATGCTCTACCGCCATAATACTAAGGATTGCCCGAAATGATATCATCTTCACCACAGGAGAAAATATCTCTTGATAGTCAATTCCTTACTTTTGCGCATATCCCTTGACTATCAAGCGAGCTCTGTACCGTTTCATACCATCAGCCTCATCTTTAATTATGTACACCCACTTATTCAGTAACGCTTTTTGACCCTTGGGTAGGTTCACTAGGTCCCACGTATGGTTCTTCTTCAAAAAATCCATCTTCTTGTCCATAGCTTGCGCTCACTGCTTACTAGCATCATCTTATGTCGCCTCTTCAAGGGATTTAGGCTCTCCCGAATCCATGTACAAAATGAAGTCGATCACAAGTCTTTTAGGTAGCCTCTTTTCTCGCGTAGATCTTCTCATAACTGGTACATCTGGTAGTTGAACATGGTCACCACCATGTTCTTAAATTTGATCTTGCACCGCAGTCTTCTCCATGTTCTGATCTCCATTAGTAGGCACCTGGTTGCTCTTTTGAGTTCCTTCTAACTCTACGAATTCAGATACCGCACCATCTTTGGCTTGATTTTCTTCTTTATATAAGTGATGCTCATCAAAGACAACGTTCCGGCTTTGTATTACTTTCTTACTTGTGTAATCCCACAGCCGATATTCGAACTCGTCTCCACCATACTCGATGAAAGCACACTTCTTAGACTTAGAGTCAAGCTTGCTCTTTTTCGCCATATCAAACAAAGAATACGTAATACATCTAAATACTTTAAGGTGCAAATAGTTGACCGGTTTACCTGACCAAATTTCTTCTGAAATGCCTCCATCAAGCGCACTCACCGGGATTTTGTTAATAAGATACACAGCAGTATTGACTGCTGCTGATTATAAGAATTTTGGCACATTCGCATCTAAGGTCATGCTTCACACTCGCTCTAAGATCGTCATGTTTATCCTTTCAACAATGTTATTCTCCTGTGGCGTCCCCGGTACCATTTTCAACCAATGAATACTCTTTTACGAGTAAAATGCCTCGAACTCTTGTGTGCGGTATTCTCCGCCATTATCGGACTTTAGGTATTTAACCTTCATCCCCGTTTGGTTCTTCACTTGCGCAATCCAGTATTTGAAGATACTAAACACATCAGACTTCTTTTTTATCGCATACACCTATATCTTTCGACTTGCATCATTGATGAACATCACTCAGTACCGATTTCCTCCATAAGACTCCACCGAGGCCGGATCCCATACATCCGTATGCGCCGTCTCCAGTTTCTTGGTGTTTTTTGTTATGCCTCCAATTTGAAAACTAAGCGTGTTTTGCATCTCATAAACGCAGCTCTCGCAAAACCCCAACTCTACCTTTTATAGCCCCGAAAGAAGCCCCTTATCTTGAAGAATTTTCATGTTCTTCTCGCCGAGGTGCCCTAATCTTTTATGCCAAAACGAAGTCTCTGAATCTGTCTCCGAACTTGTCGCCAATGCAACCGAGCCATCGCTGCTCTCATTGAATGAGTACAACGAACCGCTCAACTTACCCCTTACGACCACCAACGACCTTTTGGAAATCTTCTTTCGAGAATTCCCAAACGTCGTAATAAACCCTTCGTTGTCTAGATGACTTGTGGAAATCAAGATTTTCTTCAAATCCGAAATATAACGAGCATTCTTCAATTTGATTTGACCATCTCCTGACGGTTGCAAGAGCCATCGCTGCTCTCATTGAATGAGTACAACGAACCGCTCAACTTACCCCTTACGACCACCAACGACCTTTTGGAAATCTTCTTTCGAGAATTCCCAAACGTCGTAATAAACCCTTCGTTGTCTAGATGACTTGTGGAAATCAAGATTTTCTTCAAATCCGAAATATAACGAGCATTCTTCAATTTGATTTGACCATCTCCTGACGGTTGCAAGATGATCGTCCCTTTTCCAACTGTAACATTTCAGAGATATAAAATATTATTTTTGGAATTTAAATAATAAAATAATGAATTTTATGAATATTATAAAAGTATGGAAATTAGTTTTAGTGGAATGGTATAATTATATACCTATATTTTGGAATAATATTTGGAAATTAATATGAATTATTGATTATGGAAGCATTTATTTGATTTGTACATTTTATAAGTTAATATACAATTATTTATATACAAGTTTAATGCTAAATTTGATTAATATTTTACTAATTATGTATTAACCATGTTCATGTATCATGATATGCAACATATCATATTGTGACAATTGTTCATATTGATAACCATGACTTCATTTGCTTTTAAATGGTTTTGTTTTTTTTAAGAAAAGAAAAGGAAAAGAATAAATGAAAGAGGGTAGGGACAAGAGTATGGTTGAGAGACAGACAGAGAGAGGAAGGGGGAGAAGTTTTCACGCCCTTCTATATCTTTTTTCACCTTCTCATTCTCTTCATTTTCTTCATCCTCTTTCTTTTCTTCATCTCCTCCATTTTTTCTAACTCCTCCTCCATCCTTACTACCACCATACAACCCTCCCAAATACTCAACAAAACCCCATACAATCTTCACAAATAATGTTCCTCATATCACTACAAACACCATGGTGGGATCAAATTGGGACTTTGAGCACTTTGGACATTCTAGAATTTTCTTAAGTTGCTCTTGGAAGGTAAATCCTTCACTTTTAGTTAAATGGTAAGTTTCCTTAATCTCCTATAATAATTTAGAGTTAAACAAGTGTAGGTTTAGTGATCTTGGAATATTCTAGGATGAGATTTATTGGATGTTTTGAGTTGTGGAAGTGTATTTGAGACTTAGTCACTACTACAAATAAGGGTTTCCCTTACGGATTTATCCGTAGGGGCAACTCACTGCCCCTACGGATATGTGCGTAGGGGCAAAAAAATACCCCGTAGGTGCAAAGGCCGCAGGTGCAACTTGAAGCCCTGAACTTGCCCCTACGGACAAATTATTGCCCCTACGGATTTCTGTATAGGTCATGTTTCCCCTACGGAGTAGGCCGTAGGGGAAAAAAAGTTATATTATTTACGATTTTTTTAATATATTAAATGTACCTACGGACATAACCGTAGGGCCATGTTCTACCTCCTATGGATATCTGCGTAGGTACATATCCGTAGGGGCCAAATATCAGGATTCCTGATATTTTTCCCCTACGGATAACGCCGTAGGGGTTAGGCTGTGGCCCCTACGGATATGTCCGTAGGGGCACTCCCAACCCCCTGGTACTGAGATCAGGGGGAAATATCAGTTACTGCTGGTATTTTGCCCCTACGGGTATATCCGTCGGGGCAACATGTGTACCTACGGATTAATCCGTAGGTACACATTATCTGTATTTTTTTTTAAAAAATGGGCTGCTTGATTTTTTCCCGCCCTGTGCATAATAATATATACAGCAATCAAATATAAAATTAATCATCACATAACATATATCGCAGTATTCATAATCACATCTCACGCATATAATATACAAAAGAAACTAAAAAATTGAATATGATATAAATATAAACCAAAATCAATATCGCCCAAAATGTTTCAAAATGTAGTACAATATGTATCATATAAATAAATACATGTTTCAAAAAATAAGAATAAAAAAGCTAGCCTAGCTCGGTCCAGCTCCACCTCTGATAAATGCTAGAATCTGGCGCCTACCCCGTCGCGTCTGGACCTAACGTGTGCAATAAGCGTGTAAGAACTGTGTATTATTTGAATTCTTATCATTATCGAGTTATTTCGAAACCCCATTGGATATCTAGTTTGGAAAACCATAGTTTATTTTAATTAGATATGTACATGTATGATTAATCGAACCTAAGTCTACAACCAAATAAGCTCAGGCTACGTGCTGATATTGGATATGTTGATATCTATAATATGACATGATATTTTACTATTAAGTAGTATACATACCAGCATCTCCTTCAACTCCTGAACGGTGGCCTTCAAGCTCTCCAGTTCCTGCTGGATACGTCGTTCACTGGAGACGGAGGAAGTAACCGCCGGGGTAGAGTCCAACCTCATATGGGCCCTGCTAGGGCCCGGTCTTCGGCCTCTCTCCCAACCTCCGTGGTGCCGTCCGTGTCCGGCGTCCAGGACCGGGGTCAGCAGCCTCAAATGCTGCCTTCCCCCTAGCAACTGTCAGAACATTATATTTAGCACATACTGGTCTATAAAATCGACAAGAAATATCAAAATCAACAAATTCAAAGCATTACCTACAGAGATAGAAGATGTGCTCCTCTGGTATCTGCATGTATCAAAATTTGAATAATATTAATTAATTTCAGTACATACATATTAACAAGGTAAACTCGCATATAGCGCTGCTTACACATAAGACAGGGAGTGAACAAGCTCTTGTAGATCATCAGGCGCAAATCTAATCTCATCAAGCATCCCATGATAATGAGTTGGACGACTAAACAAGGTCCATGACTTACAATCATTCCCGCATGCGAGCACATATAAAAATCATAGTTTCTAGGATGACAAATTTTATTGTCAACTACTGTCACCACGTACAGCTAGACAATAATAAAAATTACTAAGTAAGAGCAAAAGGAATGTATGTATATTTATGATATAGCATTCTAAATCAATATACATGCCCTATATGATATATAAACATACCTGGAGGAACGGGAGTGGCCTCTGTCCCTGATATGGACGCATCACCAACAACTAGACAATCAAACATTGACAATATAAGTAATTTTGACATAAACAGGCATGAATATCTATAATATTACATTCAAAATGGATATTAGAGAGCGTACCTGCAGTGAGAAGTGATAAAAGTATCACCCAACAAGGGTGTAATTTACAGAATCAGTTGAAACTCTTGAAAGTCATAGAAGAATCTGACCTGCACAAATCTGATGTATGCTTTCCATTGGACACTAAGAAGTCTCTAAAGGGAAAAGCCAATGTGAAAGCCATCATTAGTTCATATTAGAAGATTGATGCTGAAACAGAGAACAATGAATGTCATTTTCTTCTTCTTCTGCCACATTACTATCTTCTCCTTCTTCTTCTGCCACATTACTGTCTTCTCCTTCTTATTATGCGCGCGTGCAAATTCAATGAAAGTAGAAACTCCAGTGATAAACATAGATTGCATACGTTGTTGCCAATTCACATACATCCAGTCCTTAACCCTGACGTACTCATGGGCCATGTTAGACTATATCATATAAATTGTAGGTTATAATGACTATATTGAGAATATGGATTAATAGTGGGTAGGAAAAGTATTTCTCAAATGGCTTTTGCATCTAAAAACCATAAACTACTAAGTAATAGCATATATAATTTTTTTAGTATAAAGGTTATTATTTTAAGTTTTCCCTCATAGTGATATGATCTAACTGCCTTTATAAACTATAAGTGTACAGAAAATTATGACAAGAAATCATAAGAAAGGGTCGTAGCCATGCATAACCTTGAATCTACATACCAAATCATGCACAAGCATGCAATTATTGTCACCTTGGCTTGGAATATAAAATATCTTGGAAGAATATAAGCAAGCATTTAAATCTTGATAAATTTTGACTTCAACATATATTTTTCTCAAGTACCATGAAATATACTTCCTCCGTATAAACCGTTTTCAGGAAGATGGATTAACAATGACAAATTATCCATTGTGGCTCACTAGGTTAGCCTTTTCTCTTCTATTGACCATCTTACTAATCTGCTTGGTAAATTTATTCGGAACCGGATGCGAATCATTAAAAGACATGCATAAGAAAGAAAGCTAAAATACAGATATATAGCATACCGATACATCGAAACTTCAAAGTTGCGATGAAAATCCAGAGATATTTATTTCTACACACGTGGTGCGCGTGCGAATGCGTCAGGCATCATGGACAAATATTTGAGAACATGGAAAGTATTATTAGTATAGAGTAATTAAAGCTTTTAAACACATTGGGTAGATATTTTCTTAGTTGATGCAATCATATCATGAGGACTAAATTTAAGCTATTATACATATGCATATGTATTTTTCTAATCTAATATCACACACACACACACACACACACACACACACACACAGAATACCAGTTTGGTAGGGAAATCGGGTAGCAGGACCCTGAAGAAATGGAGTCCATAGCATTGCTCATCATCATCATCCATGATCCCTTTTGATAATATTTCTTCAAAGGGATCATGGATGATGATGATGAGCAATGCTATGGACTCCATTTCTTCAGGGTCCTGCTACCCGATTTCTCTACCAAACTGGTGTTCTCTCTCTCTCTCTCTGTGTGTGTGTGTGTGTGTGTGTGTGTGTGTGTGTGTGTGTGATATATTAGATTAGAAAAATACATATGCATATATATAATAGCTTAAATTTAGTCCTCATGATATGATTGCATCAACTAAGAAAATATCTACCCAAGGTGTTTAAAAGCTTTAATTACTTTATACTAATAATACTTTCCATGTTCTCAAATATTTGTCCATGATGCCTGACGCATTCGCACGTGCACCACGTGTGTAGAAATAAATATCTCTGGGTTATCATCGCAACTTTGAAGTTTCGATGTATCGGTATGCTATATATCTGTATTTTAGCTTTCTTTCTTATGCGTGTCATATAATGATTCGCAGCCGGTTCCGAATAAATTTACCAAGCAGATTAGCAAGATAGTTAAGAGAAGAGAAAAGGCTAACCTAGTGAGCCACAATGGCAAAATATGGCATGTTGATCTGCACATCGAGAACAAAGTTGCTTCCATGAGTGTATATAATATATAAATGAAAGGTAATTGGAATCCTGAAGCCCCATGAAATGCATAAATATGATGCTTCAACAGTATGTGCGCTACATCAGTCATCAAACAATATGCTTAGTGAATGCTCTAGCCTAACTCTGGCTTCTTCAACTAGGCAGATATTCAGGTGACAACTTAATACTTAGTTTGTAAATGAAGAAGTAATACATTGGTTTAGAGAAAATCGATGTAATATTACTATTGAGTGATAACAATCAAGCCAGAGAATCGTGACAGAAAAAAGTTTTCTTGAATTAAACAACCAGGTATAAAGCTTCTTGAAGCTGATTGGGAAATACTTGTGCTTAATGAATACCAAATTCCCTATGCCTACATGACTGGTATAACAGCTCCTTGTATAAATTTATGGAATCAAGGGGAAAAGAAAGTTCCAGGTATCTCTGCTCTTAACCTATGTGGCATTCGAGATGGAAAATGCCATTTGACCAAACCATTAGGCCTGTCCTCTCTATTCATATAGGCCTCCCACCAAGTGGCTAGTTGTTAGGTAGATATGAAACCTCTTAATTTTACCTTGCTTGTAGGGTTGTATCGTTTAGATAAATGTTCATTGTTCAATTTCACCTCACAGACGATGCGGTTCTTCAAAAAGGAAAGTTGTGGTATGAACTTCTCCGACAGGAATATGTTAAAAGAAGAGAAATGTCATAAATGATAACACAAGGTAGTTGGTAACATGCCAATGAACATTTATTAAGATAATCAGTATAGAGCATATGTAAAATGAATAAATATTTTATATTTATCCATACTAACCTACAGACGATGCAGAGGGTACGGAAGTGGCAGGAGTGGCCCCTGCGTCAGACGTAGACGCACCACCTATAATTAGACAATTAAAAATAGATTATATAAGTAATTGCAAAAAGAATGTGTAGATCAATAATATAACATTCTAAATCAACATGCATGCACTATAGGATATATAAACATACCCGCAGGTGCGGTGGTGTCACCACCTACAGCTGGACAATAATAAAAATTACTATCTAAGTAAGAGCAAAAGGAATGTGTGTATATTTATGATATAGCATTCTAAATCAATATACATGCACTATATGATATATAAACATACCTGGAGGAGCGGAAGTGGCTTCTGTCCCTGATATGGACGCATCACCAACAACTAGACAATCAAACATTGACAATATAAGTAATTTTGACATAAAAAAGCATGAATATCTATATTATTACATTCAAAATGGATATGCGTGCAATATACCTGGAGGTGTGGCAAAGTCCATACGGAAGGAGGCATCCGAAGGGGTCTCCGATCTGGGTGCAAGACCGGCCCTCTGAAGCTCCCTACGCAGCTCTCCGGGCGGCTTAACCGTTCTGCCTCTGCCTCTGCCGGTTCCGCGGCTGGAGCTCCTGCCACCCCTCGCTGCTCCCGTCATCGTCATCAAATCTAGTCCTGCATATTCTCCTATAAGAAAGCCTTGAAACTCCTATAAGAAACCTTGGAACTTCAGCCTCACAAAGAGCTTCTTTGACTACACATGTATAAAGATTCCTCCAATAGGATGTTCCACAAAGACAACGAAAATGAGAGAAATGACATGAAGTACCTTGATATAGGAAGGAGATGATATGAAGCAAGATGACATAAATGAGAAAAGAGAGCGGTCATAAGTGAAAAAAAATTAAATGAAACATAGAGCGGGAAAAGGTATTTTAGAGAAAGAAAATTAAAGTTTTTGATATCCGTATCTAGTTATTACTATTTCGGAAAGCTACTATAAAATCAGTAATTCCTTTGTTACAGTCAATTTCATAAACAAAATTTGGATAATGATCTTACAGTTTTTCGTGAAGTTTATTTTATTTGTTAATTTAATTAGAAACCAATCTGCCCTGTATAGATTATTCCTGTTCCATAAGAAGGTTCCTTCCTTTTACATGCAAATAAGGTCTGGTAATAAACAGAAAGATTCTAATTAAAACCAGACTTGCAATACATCTTTAAAAGTAGACAGTACGCTGGATGTTAACGGGCAACAAAGCATGATATACTTAGACTACACATCTTATTTGACCAGCAACAGATAAATGAACGTCACGTAACATTCAAAAAGGCAACTCTCTGACCAATAGGAATTAGAAAAGTATGCAGCCCCACTCATTAATCTACAATCAACATAACTAATCAAGGTATCATACAGTACAATGCTTTTTCAAATAACATTTCCATCAAGTGACATAGATTTTAGCTGAAACTTGGACCTTGAATAATGAGACAAATAGGCAGATAAACAAACCAAAAGAAGAAAGTCCAGCACATCTCACAACTATGATTTAGTATTGTATAAGCATATTATATGAAGCATTAACAAAGGGGTTATACATTTAGGAGTTATGTAGTAGGTGGAGGTGTATAAATTTTGGGGGAGATGCGGGATCATTGTATGATCCATTCATGATAAATCTTGGCCTCTAGGTGGTCGTTGACTGAACCTATTCTCCTTCCTATTTAGATAGTCTTCGCTTAAAAATAGGCATTTCTACTAAATAATTTTAAACAAATTATCAGAATTCTACTTCCATACTGTGAAGTTTGTTTGGACTACACACTCAAGAGAACATTTAAAACTCCCCATCCTCGGAGATGATGTCCAGATGACTGCATTGCCATAAAAGTAATCAAATCATTTTGGATCCTTACTCTAAAATGATTATACTTGCTTATCTTAAGATTTTAATACCCAGCCTAACCCCAACCCTAACCCTAACCCCAACCGCAACCCCCTGCCGAACCCCAACCCCAACCGCAACCCCAGCCCCAGCCCCAACCGCAACCCCAACCCTAACCCTAACTCTAACCCCAACGGATGCCTCATCGGTACGCAAACCATGAACCCTAGCCCTAAAATAATCAAAAATTTGTTTAATTTAAGATTTCCTAACCTGTGCAGTGAAGGCGTCGACGATCGATTGGAGGCAACGACGAAAGGAGGCGACGACAAAATCGGAGATGAGGAAAGCCCAGGTGGTGGCGACGACGAATCGGCCAGCGCTGGCGACGACAAGAACGGCGACAAAACATAGGCGATTGGCGGGAACGAGGGTTTGGTGATTTTGGGTTCGCGCGCGATGGGAAATTTTTTTTTTGGTAATGAGCGTAGGGATCAATCCGTGCCCTTTTAATTAAATCTCTATTTAGATGCCCCTACGGATAAGTCCGTAGGTTCTTGGTTTGCGGCTCCGTAGGGGCAAACAACAATTTACGATTTAATATTTTTTAAATTAATTTATAAGGACCGTAGGGGCAACCTTTTAGCCCTACGGACTAATCCGTAGGGCCAAAGTAAATCTGCCCCTACGGATTTCGTTATCCGTAGGGGCAACCCCCTATTTTAGTAGTGAGTTAGTGACTACAAACCTTCTAGTGATAGAATTCTTGACCAAACTGAGTTTAGAAGCCCCAAACATGAATTTAGAATTTTCCGATATCGGGTTTTTATGGAAATGTGATGATCAATTAGGATCTGCTTTGACTCGAGGACTCTGAAAAATATTTAGCAAATATAGAGAGATGTGCAGGGAAATAGGGATCTACCCTAGAAACCCGAGCACCCAACTTCTCTATATGGTCACCAAAATAACCTTCCTGATCGCAAATTGCGGCCTGACCTAGGGGTGTGGGTCCCAGGTTTGGTCCATAGCTCTATTGTATGATATTTAGGCCTATCCAATATGAAAAATGTCTTAATTTCACCTAAGGAAAAATCTGGGAGTGTTTTTCCAAGTTGTTGATTTTGTTTTGTGACTTTTGTTAATTTGAGTTTTGGTATTTGAGTTTTGACTCGGTCGTTTGACGTTTGTACGTCGCGTCGAGAGTTGTTTGGTTATTCTTACATGCGTGGACCGTAGGTTCTAACCTATGTGCACTTCGCGTGCCGTATCGGTTTTCGGATTTGATTCTTGTTTACGATACAATATTGCTTGAATTATATGTACATTCGCGTGGACTTCCAGGACGATGAAGGAGAGCAAGACGTTCATCGATTTCGGCTAGAGTGAGGATAGTAGTTGAGTAGATATATATCTATAGGGGAAATCGGGTGGATGGCGTATAGCATCCCCGCAACCTTAGTATTAGGATATTAGGTATATAGCTATATAGGTAGATATTAGATGGGTATAATTAGTTAATAGGGTTCTAGGAGATTTTAGGCTATAGTAAGCATACCCGTTGAGCCTTTGGTATATATGTTGTCACACATACACACATGGTATGATATGTGTGTGTGTGTGTGTGTATGTGTGTGTGTGTGTGTGTGTGTGTGTTTTACATACACAAGTAATTTGAGGATGATTTCGATATGATATTACGAGATGAGGATATGACATGTTAAAATGATATGAGTCGATATGATCGGACATGATGCCACGAGTTTATGATATATGACTTGAGATTGAAACATCATGTTATAATATAATATATTGAATGATCATTGGGTGATATACACATGACATGTGACTAGATGAGATAAAAGAATGTACGTGACCATAGATCCGTACCCCTGATTTATAATATCGTACGATAGATTATACCGTACGAGATATAATATATATGATAATTGACCTATACTCTTGCTTTGAGGATGTCGTACGACGGATTATACCGTACGAGATATGAAATATATGATGATTGATCCGCACTATTGACTCAAGAATTCCGTATGATGGACTATACCGTACGTAATACTATGGGGCTGAATCGCCGACTAATGGATGTATCGACTCGGAAATGTTATAGTCTTCTAATCACTTTCGACTCAGAAATATTTTAGTCCTCTAATCACTTAAGTAGATATTAGAATATAATTAGAGCAATACCTACTTTCAAAACTAACAAATCGTTATGCATTTTCTAAAGACAACCCTGAGGGATGCTATGGATTTTTAAATGGTATTTTTTTCTTAAAACGTTGTAGCCCCCTATTTTTCTAAAAACAACAATTCATGTTATTTTAAAATACTATAACTGTTTGGCCCGTATGTAGTTATATATATTTTTTATATTGTTGCGTTTACCGTTTACTTTTCTGCTATGCTCGTATTATTCTCTTTTGCGTTTTACATACATGTTCTTTTCATTATCTTATAAGATATCGTCTGTTAGGACACATACACCATTACCGATGATGCACATGTTGCACGTACACATACTCTCCGGCTCACACACTCATCATCGGTAATTGCCATGTCACGTACACATTAGAAATCGTTACTTCTTCGTATAACCTAATAACTTGTAGCTTATTAGTATTGCTTGGTACTCATTACCTCACATGCTAATTTAGATTTTGTATTTCTTACTTAGTTAGATGCCACATTTATATATACATTCTGGTTATGCACTGTAGATTGGTTCTGTGCTGATACTCATTATTTCATTATTGACTCATATTTATAAGATTTTCGGTTTCCATGAGATTTCTGGATTTAGGAAACCGCATGTGAATTTTGAAAACTTATGATCATTTTTTAAAAAATGTGGTTTTTCCTTGATATGATGTGTGACGTCCACCATGAATTTTCTCGGTTCTGAGCTATGTGTATACCCGATTTGAGAAAAGAGGAGGCACTGTCTGCGGGTATATGATGGATCCGGTACGGTATCCCGGGGCAAGAAGATCGTATAGAGAGATGTTGAGCCGGGTAGGAGAGCACTGCCGACTGGTGATAGTTTGGTTCGGCGGATATCCAGAGGATACCGACTGGACTCGTTTGATCAGATGGATTTGAGGGCCGATCCGATGAGACGGTACCCGAGATATGAGGATTTTTGTGTCGTTGCTGGACTGGGTTTTTATGATGTTTTCGAGTGTTGATGTTGGGCACTCTGGTTTTGATCATGATTTGGTGTGTCGTTGATGGACACACCTTAGATGACACACACACACACACATGATGCATATGACATGGTACTACATTAGAACACGGACACGGTTATATTAGTATTATACTTTTGTTAACACTATCACCCTTGTTACCACTCGATGTTATTATTATTATTTTACTGTATGACCTAAGAGATCGTCATACATTCGATTTCTACCCGGTGATGTCTTCTACTCATGAGTTGGCAACTCACCCCCATTATGCCACAGTTTTCTTGCAGGTTGACCGCACGGATTCAGTAGCGGCTTGCTGGCACGCAGTTTCCTTCTGGGTGATTTGCTTTAGTAGGTGGGGTACACTTGCATCATGACCGCCATTTGTACTTGTATATTTATTCAGTTGTATCTAGTTAAAAACTCCATCAACCAGACTTTGTGTATTTAGTAGACTTAGAAAACCACAGATTGTATATTTTTTCGGACCTAGAGTCATGGATATGTACTTATTCTTTATTTCTGGTTTCTTTGATGATGTTTTAGTTTTCTTTCTTTTCTGTGTTTGATCTTCGCCTTAGAATGCCGTATATATATCATTTGTGTAGTTGTGATTCTGTCAATTGGCGAAAAGCCATCTTCTGCTTGGGGATGCTTATTATTATTATTATTATTATTATTATTATTATTATTATTATTATGTATTGGTTTTGGTTCAAAATTTACAAAGGAGATACTGACCAAATTTCAAATGACGAAAATGATTTCTTTCAGGCCATGGCCCACCGTGGAGCAGCGCCGCATCTAGATGAGGATGCACAGTCATGCGTTTCCTCAGACCGGACGCTGATGAGTTCTGACGATGAGATCAACAGTCCCCAAGTCATTGGTGAAAACAGCGATTTCGAAGACGAAGGAGCAGCCGTCCCAGAGTTTGATATGATAGGCGATTCCGATGAAGAGGAAGGAGACCCTGAAGAGAACCCGATAGAGGAAGATCCCGAGGAAGACCCGATAGAAGAAAATCCAGTGGAGGAAAATCCCATGGAAGAGAATCCAGAAGAAGAGAATCACATGAAATCGGACCTCGATGAAGAAGCTCTATCCGAGGAAGAAGGACCAGAAGATCAAGACCCTGCTGTGGAAGAACTCCCAATGGCGATCCCTGCGAGGCGCTATGGAAATGGACGCCCATACCTGAGTGTGCGAGCCTACCATAACCTGCTGAATCTCCACAACCGCGACTGACGGGATTTCTTTTAGATGTTGTCTTATCTGGCCAAATAAATCTATGTATAGTTTAGGGCCACATTTCGTTTATTGAGAATGCTTTGTTTAAAATCTTCTGAATAAAATAAATTGCTGAGTTCGCTAATCTTTCGATCTTCTTAGTTCACTCGATGCTTGATTACTTCTTCTATACGATTATTTTCTCTACTGAGATCTGTCCACCCCTACTCCTTACATTGTCTAAACCCTCACTCAGATTAACCCGTACCACACCTCCACCTATGGAATGGGCCACCCTTCATCCTTCGTCTATGCCTCGTTTGAGATCCTTCTGAGAGGGGAAATTAATAATTTCCAAGTTAACTAACCCTTCAAATTTTGATTCGTATGTACCGACTGTTGTCCTCTCTATATTTTTCCCCTTGTAGTCCTTTGTTGCTCATCCTTATTTCCTGTGCTGACCTGACCCCAATCTCCTTAATCTTCAGTCTCAAGCCGTCACACCCCGACCTTCTGAATAAGCCACACTTTCTTGTAATTCCTACCCTAGCTAGCCCTATATATTTTTTCCTGTTACCCTAGCTATATTTAGGGACACTGTTATTCGAAATTTAGTTTTCATTATTTTGTATGTATCAAAGAGTGCGTGTTATTGATTACTCCGTTTTATATATTTTAAGTACACTACTATTATCCTTATTTTTCAGTAGCGCAACCTTACACTGCGCATATTTTGTTCCATGTTTCTTAATTTCACTATACGAGTTTTCTAAATTATTTTAAAACTATTTGATCGATATATTATCCTAAAATGTTTTAACCTACCGGCAAATCTTTCACTACTTTATTGTCGTTACTTTGTTTTCGGGTATTGTGCCTATGGTTACTATTATCAATAGTTGTGCCTTATACTTATTAATTCTGATGTGCTACTTTTGATATACTTATATGTGCATATGTTTGAGTTTCGATTTTATCGAGCACGCCTCGAATATTATTGTTCGTTATTGTTTATATTCTCGTATAGATGTAGTATGCTCTCATAATTGTTCTTGCCTATTACTTATTTAGAACTACCCTTGTGTATGTTGTTCTTATATAGTATATACCTTCAAACTTCTTCATCCGCCTATTTCAAGTAAATCATGTGTTAGTTTGCGATATAGTAGCTTTCGCTTATTCTTTTTAGCTTGTCGTTCTTTAAATTTCGAGGACGAAATTTTTTATAAGGGTGGTATGATGTAATACCCAGCCCCTTTTTATACGCTATATCTGTATTTCTATTTCACTTATAAAATTTATTTATTTATTTACTGATAATTATTTATTTATTTCTAAAACCCCTTTTAAACACCAAACCAAGTAAATCATCCCTTTTAAATAGCCTCAAACCCAAACCATATTTTATTCCTTCAGCCCATTGCTTTAAAGATTTAAATTTATTTTATTTCCAGCCCAACTCCTAAGCCCCAGCCCATTTTCTTTTATTTAAAATTTAAAACCCAAAATCTTATTTTCTCCTGCGGTCCAAGCTTCCCGGCCCACTCCCTTAATTTCCCTATTCAATTTTCCCTTATATTAATTCCCGGCCCAGCCCAGGCCCACTCTCCCCTCACCCGGTTCAGACCTCACCCGCACCCGCTTCCCCAAACCAGACCCGCACCCAACCCATCTCCTTCCTCCAATGGCTATTTCTTCCCCCCCTCCCGCGCGCTCGACCCACTTCCGTCGCCTCCGCCCATGCTCGCGCCCCGTCGCTCGCGCGCGTTACTCCCCACGACGCGTGACCCTGTCTCCCTCATCTCGTTCTCTCTCTCCCTCGTTCTCCATTTTCTCTCCTCCTCCTACTCCCTCACCCAAACCCACTGCACACCCATTTCCCTATCACCAAGCACCCAATGTTGCACGCCCTGACGGCGACGACCATGACCCCACTTCCTCTCTCCCTCACCTCCACCCTTGACCACCATCAACCCGAGCTCCCCACTCCCCCTCTCCCTCGACTTCCTCCTCCTGCTTACCATCCCTCAAGCCACCGTACCTCTCGCCGGCGAGCCTCCCCTGCACCCTCGCAGCGTCATCATCATCACCATCGCCATCATCTATCTCACCATCTCACTCTCTCTCTCTCGATCACTCTTTTTTCCCTCTCTCTCCCTTCCTCTGCTTGCCTCCCCCTCTCTTTGCTCTCTCTCTCTTCTCTCTCTAACTCTCTCCCTATTCCAGTTCTCTCTCTCTCTATATATATATATCACTCTCTCTCTCTCTCTCTTTCCAAATCTCTTTCTGTTACCACTCTTTCACCCTCTCAAATCTCTCTCTCTCTATACTTCTAACTTTCTCTCTCTCTCTAGATTCTCTCCCCCTCCCTTAGCAATCTCTCCATCAGCCTCGACAACATCAGCGATCCCCAGCCCCGACACCGCCTGAGCTCGCAACAACCCATCCTCAAGCTCGAGCCAAGCCCAAGCCTAGTCGAGACTCGTCGCGTGCTTACTACTCCGTGCCGGGACGTGTCATTACTACCTTCGCTGCCGCGCCATCAGTTCACCATCTCTAGGCAAGTATTTTACTTGCTTACATCCTATATACTCAAGTTACAATCTTTAATTACATAGATCATAAAGTTACAATTTTAGATCAATTATGTGCCATCCCTGTTCGATGTGTGTTCCCAATGAAAATACTTGTCTATATTGACGGAACTAGATTGTTTATATTGGCCCTTGTAGTGATGGATACCGTGTACAAATTTCGCTGGAAAATACGACTATTAACGACTAAAACGACTACCCCAAGTTTACTCGTAAAATTGGAATTTTATTGTACCTGAAAACCGTTAAAATCGCCATAAATTATATACACACTGGAATGATGCGTTCGAGGGCTTAAATCGAAGCCGACTCGACAAACTATAACCCTATATAAATTTCTACTTGTTTCTATACTTAAACTGTGACAATATTTGGATCGGAGTGCGACTCTGGACTGCAGTCCAGAGCGACTCCAGTTGTTGTTTACTGTCCTGTAATGAACACCACCCTATTTCCTTAACTTGTAGGTTGCAGAACTCCGCTGTTTATTATAGGTGAATCTGTTAGCTAGACAACACAAGTGGTTTCATCCTGTTTCGTTATCGTTTGTTATTTAATCTGTAATTTAATAGATGGGAGCGTATAACAGTCCCAACAGAATCAGAATTAACATACTAGTATTGAACAGTGTATATCTCCTGACGTATAGATGAGATTGAGGATCCGTCTATTGCGTTGAAAACCTTACTGAAAACCCTAGATTTCATTCAACTGTAGCATCACTAAAATCTGATCCAAATTGAGATTAAAATGCGTTGCGAAACGGACTTCCGATTCTGAAACCGGATTTCCAGCCGTGAACGTTTAAAATGAAATGGCCATAACTAATGATCCTGAAACCCGATTGCCGTGAAACCAAATTCGCTGGTTAGATAATTAATCATACTATTTATTCTCCTTTTATCGTTTCGCTAAACTGTACGCGTTTTATTTATGATAAATATTGCAAGTGGTAGATTTCCGATTCATGACATCCTAACTATGCTTTACATACTGTTTACGCATCATACCATACATATGTCACTGCATTGATAACTTAGTGATAATCTGCATTACCCAGTGTTAGGTATTAGTGATGATTATGGCAAGTACGTTAGTGTTCGTGTATACGTGAATAAGTGAAAGTGACACGTACTTGTACACAATCAGTGAACCTTATTATTCTATTGCATTGTCGACGTCTGTGGGACGCGTGTACGTGTGACTATAAGTGGTATGGGACACTTATGGAAGCTCTTGCACGGGTGTCACAGATAAGGCACCAGACACTTCCATTTATCTTAGGTATTAGTCGGGACGTGCTTGATGGAGGTCCTGCCTCCAGTTCTCGCACAGACTTGTCACAGACTGATTGGTATTTAGGGTTATGGTTAGCGTTTGATGTAGACCACGGAGTATGGGGTAGTTTGAGTGTGAGTTCAACAGAATCTCGGGAGTCCTATGCCGGCTTATATATTTAGGGAGATATATGGAGATTTACAGGGTACATGATTATTACCGTGATATACATGTTGGGCCCGTGGTCCCTTGCCCTTGGGTTCTATCCTTGGATGGAGGACACTCGCGAGTGGTTGACTCTCACACTTGGACCGACGATAGGTTTAGTGACCTGCACAGTGAGACTTAGTGACTGATAGGGATGATAGCATCGATATACATACTTACTGTGTTGACATACGTGGCATATCATTCTACTGCTTTTACTATTCCGCTGTATTGATTACTGCATGTTCATATCTATACCATTCTGATTTACTGTTATATATATATCTATTATCACTATTAGAATTGTCACATGATTTTATATATTATATTGCTATTGTGTCGCTCTGACTACCTGAGTATGCATGCTCAGTGTGAGGAGGAGATTTAGACTGGACCAGGACTAGACGTATATCACAGACACATCGACTTGATATCCAGAGTTATATCCATTTTGTTTCCCCTCAGGTCAGTTCTTTACATTGTTTCATTCAGTTACTGCATTTCTCATTACCTGCGCATCATTTACTGTTTACCATGAAAAACTAGAAGCCGAAGTGTAACTACGGCAGGACATTTTCTTGACCGTAGGAGCATGGCTGGCCCTGTCAACCCCTCGTATTCCGTATTTCGGGAAACGGGGCGTGACATAAGTCTTTTAGGTAGCCTCTTTTCTCGTGTAGATCTTCTCAAAACTGGTACATCTGGTAGTTGAACATGGTCACCACCATATTCTTAAATTTGATCCTGCACTGCAGTCTTCTCCATGTTCTGATCTCCATTAGTAGGCACCTGGTTGCTCTTTTGAGTTCCGTCTAACTCTACGAATTCAGATACCGCACCATCTTTGGCTTGCTTTTCTTCTTTATAGAAGTGATGATCATCAAAGACGACATTCTGGCTTCGTATTACTTTCTTACTTATGTAATCTCATAGCCGATATTCAAACTCGTCTCTACCATACTCGATGAAAGCACACTTCTTAGACTTAGAGTCAAGCTTCATCCTTTTCGCCTTATCAAACAAAGAATACGCAATACATTCAAATACTTTAAGGTGCGAATAGTTGACCGGTTTACTTGACCAAATTTCTTCTGAAATGCCTCCATCAAGCGCACTCACCGGGCTTCTGTTGATAAGATACACAACAGTATTGACCGCTGCTGATTATAAGAATTTTGGCACATTCGCATCCAAGGTCATGCTTCACACTCGCTCTAAGATCGTCATGTTCATCCTTTCAGCAATGTTATTCTCCTGTGGTGTCCCAGTACCGTTTTCAACCAACGAATACCCTTTTACGAGTAAAATGCCTCGAACTCTTGTATGTGGTATTCTCCGCCATTATCGGATTTTAGGCATTTAACCTTTAGCCCCGTTTGGTTCTCCACCTGCGCAATCCAGTGTTTGAAGATACTAAACACATCAGACTTCTTTTTTATTGCATACACCCATGTCTTTCGACTTGCATCATTGATGAACACCACGAAGTACCGATATCCTCCATAAGACTCCACCGAGGCCGGATCCCATACGTCCATATGCACCATCTCCAGCTTCTTGATGTTTTTTGTTATGCCTCCAATTTGAAAACTGAGCGCGTTTTGCATCCCACAAACGCAGCTCTCGCAAAACCCCAACTCCACCTTTTATGGCCCTGAAAGAAGCCCCTTAGCTTGAAGAATTTTCATGTTCTTCTCACTGAGGTGCCATAATCTTTTATGCCATAACGAAGTCTCCGAATCTGTCTCCGAACTTGCCGCCAATGCAACCGAGCTATCACTGCTCCTATTGAATGAGTATAATGAACCGCTCAACTTACCCCTTACGACCACCAACGACCTTTTAGAAATCTTCTTTCGAGAATTCCCAACGTTGTAATAAACCCTTCGTTGTCTAGATAACTTGTGGAAATCAAGATTTTCTTCAAATTCGAAATATGACGAGCATTCTTCAATTTGATTTGACCATCTTCTGACGGTTGCAAAATGATCGTCCCCTTTCCAACTGTAACATTTCAGAGATATAAAATATTATTTTTGGAATTTAAATAATAAAATAATGAATTTTATGAATATTATAAAAGTATGGAAATTAGTTTTAGTGGAATTGTATAATTATATACCTATATTTTGGAATAATATTTGGAAATTAATATGAATTATTGATTATGGAAGCATTTATTTGATTTGTATATTTTATAAGTTAATATACAATTATTTATATACAAATTTAATACTAAATTTGATTAATATTTTACTAATTATATATTAACCATGTTCATGTATCATGATATGCAACATATCATATTGTGACAATTGTTCATATTGATAACCATGGCTTCATTTGCTTTTAAATGGTTTTTTTTTTAGAAAAGAAAAGGAAAAGAATAAATGAAAGAGGGTGGGGACAAGAGTATGGTTGAGAGACAGGGAGAGAGAGGGAGGGGGAGAAGTTTTCACGCCCTTCTATATCTTTCCTCACCTCCTCATTCTCTTCATTTTCTTCATCCACTTTCTCTTCTTCATCTCCTCCATTTTCTCTAACTCCTCATCCATCCTTACTACCACCATACAACCCTCCCAAATACTCAACAAAACCCCATACAATCTTCACAAATAATGTTCCTCATATCACTACAAACACCATGGTGGGATTAAGTTGGGACTTTGAGCACTTTGGCCATTCTAGAATTTTCTTAAGTTGCACTTGGAAGGTAAATCCTTCACTTTTAGTTAAGTGGTAAGTTTTCTTAATCTCCTATAATAATTTAGAGTTAAACAAGTGCAGATTTAGTGATCTTGAAAAATTCTAGGATGAGATTTATTGGATGTTTTGAGTTGTGGAAGTGTATTTGAGGCTTAGTTAGTGACTACAAACCTTCTAGTGATAGAATTCTGGACCAAACTGAGTTTAGAAGTCCCAAACATGAACTTGGAATTTTCTGATATCGGGTTTTTGTGGAAATGTGATGATCAATTAGGATCTGCTTTGACTCGAGGACTCTGAAAAATATTTAGCAAACATAGAGAGATGTGCAAGGAAATAGGAATCTACCCTAGAAACCCGAGCCCCCAACTCCTCTATATGGTCGCCAAAATAACCTTCCTGATCGCAAATTGCGGCCTGACCTAGGGGTGTGGGTCCCAGGTTTGGCCCATAGCTCTATTGTATGATATTTAGGCCTATCCAGTATGCAAAATGTCTTAATTTCACCTAAGGAAAAATCTGGGAGTGTTTTTCCAAGTTGCTGATTTTGTTTTGTGACTTTTGTTAATTTGAGTTTTGGTATTTGAGTTTTGACTCGATCGTTTGACGTTTGTACGTCGCATTGAGAGTTGCTTGGTTATTCTTGCATGCGTGGACCGTAGGTTCTAACCTATGTGCACTTCGCATGCCGTATCGGTTTTCGGATTTGATTCTTGTTTACGATACGATATTCCTTGAATTATAGGTACATTCGCGTAGACTTTCGGGACGACGAAGGAGAGCAAGACGTTCATCGATTTCGGCTAGAATGAGGATAGTAGCTGAGTAGATATATATCTACGGGGGAAATCGGGTGGATAGCGTATAGCATCCCCGCAACTGTAGTATTAGGATATTAGGTATATAGCTATATAGGTAGATATTAGATGGGTATACTTAGTTAATAGGGTTCTAGGAGATTTTAGGCTATAGTAGGCATACCCGTTGAGCCTTTGGTATATATGTTGTCACACATACACACATGGTATGATATGTGTGTGTGTGTGTGTGTGTACATACACATGTAATTTGAGGATGATTTCGATATGATATCATGAGATGAGGATATGACATGTTAAAATGATATGAGTCGATATGGTTAGACATGATGCCACGAGTTTATGATATATGACTTGAGATTGAAACATCATGTTATAATATAATATATTGAATGATCATTGGGCGATATACACATGACATGTGACTAGATGAGATAAAAGAATGTGCGTGACCATAGATCTGTACCCCTGATTTATAATATCGTACGACGGATTATACCGTACGAGATATAATATATATGATAATTGACCCATACTCTTGTTTTGAGGATGTCGTACGATGGATTATACCGTACGAGATATGACATATATGATGATTGATCCGCACTATTGACTCATGAATTTCGTATGATGGACTATACCGTACGTGATACTATGAGGCTGGATCGCCGACTGATGGATATATCGACTCGGAAATGTTATAGTCTTCTAATCACTTTCGACTCAGAAATATTTTAGTCTTCTAATCACTTAAGTAGTTATTAGAATATAATTAGAGCAATACCTACTTTCAAAACTAACGAATCGTTATGCATTTTCTAAAGACAACCCTGAGGGATGCTACGGATTTTTAAATGGTATTTTTTTCTTAAAACGCCGTAACCCTCTATTTTTCTAAAAACAACGATTCATGCTATTTTAAAATACTATAACTGTATGGCTCATGTGTAGTTATATATATATTGCGTTTACCGTTTACTTTTCTGCTATACTCGTATTATTCTCTTTTGCGTCTTACATACATGTTCTTTTCATTATCTTACATGACATCGTCTGTTAGGACACATACACCATTACCGATGATGCACATATTGCACGTACACATACTCACTGGCTCACACACTCATCATCGGTAATTGCCATGCCACGTACACATTAGAAATCGTTACTTCTTCGTATAACCTAATAACTTGTAGCTTACTAGTATTGCTTAGTACTCATTACCTCACATGCTAATTTAGATTTTGTATTTCTTACTTAGTTAGATACCACATTTATATATACATTCTGGTTATGCACTGTAGATTGGTTCTGTGCCGATACTCATTGTTTCATTATTGGCTCATATTTATGAGATTTTCGGTTTTCATGAGATTTCTGGATTTGGGAAACCGCATGCGAATTTTGAAAACTTATGATCATTTTTAAAAAAATACGGTTTTCCTTGATATGATGTGTGACGTCCACCATGAATTTTCTTGGTTCTGAGCTATGTGTATACCCGATTTGAGGAGAGAGGAGGCACCGTCTGCGGGTATATGGTGGACCCGGTACGGTACCCCGGGGCAAGAAGATCGTATAGAGAGATGTTGAGCCAGGTAGGAGAGCACTGCCGACCGGTGATAGTTTGGCCTGGCGGATATCCAGAGGATACCGACTGGAGTCGTATGATCAGATGGATTTGAGGGCCGATCCGATGAGACGGTACCCGAGATATAAGGATTTTTGTGTCATTGCTGGACAAGGTTTTTATGATGTTTTTGAGTGTCGATACTGGGCACTCTGGTTTTGATCATGATTTGGTGTGTCGTTGATGGACACACGTTGGATCACACACACACACACACACACACACACACACACACATATGTGATGTATATGACATGGTATTACATTAGAACACAGACACGGTTATATTAGTATTATACTTTTGTTAACACTATCGCCATCTTTACTACTCGATGTTATTATTATTATTATTTTACTGTATGACCTAAGAGATCGTCATACATTCGATTTCTATCCGGTGATGTCTTCTACTCATGAGTTGGCAACTCACCCCCATTTTGCCACAGTTTTCTTGCAGGTGACCGCACGGATTCAGTAGCGGCTTGCTGGCATACAGTTCCTTCTGGGTGATTTGCTTTGGTAGGTGGGGTACACTTGCATCATGACCGCCATTTGTACTTGTATATTTATTCAGTTGTATTTAGTTAAAAACTCCATCAACCAGACTTTGTGTATTTAGTAGACTTAGAAAACCACAGATTGTATATTCTTTCGGACCTAGAGTCACGGATATGTACTTATTGTTTATTTCTGGTTTCTTTGATGATGTTTTGGTTTTCTTTCTTTTCTGTGTTTGATCTTCGCCTTAGAGCGTTGTATATATATCATTTGTGTGGTTGTGATTCCATCAATTGGCAAAAAGCTAGCTCTCGTTTGGGGATGCCTATTATTATTATGTATTGGTTTTGGTTCAAAATTTACAAAGGAGATACTGTCTAAATTTCAAATGACGAAAATGATTTCAACTATAGTATATAATTCACTTGTATTTTCATATAACATTACTCAAGCAATTAAAGAACCAGATTTTATTATACCTTTATTTCAAAACTTCACCTCCACTATTTTCCCAAAAAAGGTTTAGATTTCTGGGTTTTTGGCTTACTTGAATTACGGTGGGGTCCTATAGACTACACGTGATTCAAGTACCAGTCACGTGCTATTTCTGGGTCATGACAAAGTTGGTATCAGAGCGTTAGGTTTAACCTTGGATCGAGTCTAGGTTTGACTATACGGAGTCTAGGGCGTATGTATATTTTGGAACCTAGGCTTGACCTTACGGAACTTAGACTTGGCTGAGGGGGTATTAGACCCGAACTTTCGTCGCCTAAGTTGACCTTGGTTGATGGAGTAGGTAACTTAAGTTGAGTGACGTACTGTGTGTATTTTCTGCTGCATACTTACGATACGCTGCTCCGGTTAAGTAGCCTTAGGATGTACATTTCTTAGGCACCGTATTTCTATTCATTTCTATGATCTATCCTCATCGATATTGGATTATGGTTTCTGTTACCTTGGCTACATGAGCAGAGAGAGCCGCGGCTAGGGATACGGTCAGAGCGAGCTCGTCAGGGACGAGGACTGACCAGGATGTATTCCGGTGACGTACGAACGCATTGATTTATTGTTTTACTAGGATTTATTGTTTGACACGAGTGTTCAGGATCTGCACTAGATGATCGGACCATTGCTAGAGGCCAGCCAGATTGTGAAAACTGTTGATGTACCGTTTACTCCAGAAGATAGATGTGTTGTCTATCGTGCGGACAGATGAGCCAGTTGTTGCTGAGTTTGATAAGATATCGCCCCCGGACCTTTGAAGCTAATGCCACATGAGTTTATAGGCAGGGATGTGATGGAAGATCGCTAGTCACCCTTGGATAAGTGACTATGACATTTTGTTCGTTTGGATGCTCCGATGCGAGGTCATCAAATTGACTAGCTTCAGTTAGAAAGGGATCTCACTCAGACATGTCGTGAGTCGATCGAGAAAGGAAGAACAAAAGCGTATTCCTCCGATGATTTGGATGGGTTTTCGAGGACGTAATTGTCAAGCAGTCTTCCACAGAGTGTTAAAGATACCGAATTCGTAGCTTCGATTCCTTATAAAGAGACTCTGGATATGACTATAGCCAAAATTGAGAACAGTCCACACAGCTACGAAGAGATAATTCCGAATTGGTCCATATTGAAGGGAAGCGGAGTAAGAGGTCGTGCGAGATCTTAACGGGTTGTCGTTCCTCTCCGTTGATATCAGAGACTTGATACGCACTCAGAGACGTTGGATACAGCCATATTTTCAGAAGAAGGTCATGATAGGAGTGCAGCTATTCCGGAACGAGAAACGGATTAGGTAAAGAGTGCTAACTTCCGGGCAGTCCGGCAGAGATGGGATTGGGAGAGAGACCTTGGCAGGTTCTTTTTGGAATACTACATGATAAAGACTTGGAACCAGGATCGGTTGTATCGCACATACTCAGTAGGCCAGAGGCTGCCATCATTGACGTGCTACATTACGAGTGGCCATGTAAATTGGCCAGGAGATGTTCAGAGAAGTGTCTGAACTTGTAAACTTGATTTTGATTTCGTGCATATAGTATGCACATGATTTTGACTTATGCATTCGGTGTAGTTTACGTGCGCTTTTAGTACTTTGATATGGGTTTTGTGCACGCAGTTGCACACGTTTACAAGTTCACATACCGCGGTATATTTGATTTTGATTTGGTGCATGTTGTGTACCATTGATTTTGATTTTGATACTCGATATTCGTTTTCGTGCACCCTAGTGCACTAGATTATGTTTTCGTGCACCATGTGCACTCGATATTCATTTTCATGCACCATGTGCACTCGATATTCATTTTTGTGCACTCTATTGCACTATATGCTTTCATGCGGACCTGACGCACCTGATTTAGATTCTTGCGCACACTTGGCGCACTTGATGTGTTTTTGTGCACACCAGATGCACTTGATCAAGATTGTTCATGCGTATTAGATGCACTTGATATTGTTGTCGTGCACACCCGTTGCATTTAACAGATATTTCCGTGCATACCCTTTGCACTTAGTTTTTGCTTCTGTGCACATTCGTGGCACTTTAATTTTATTTCGATTTCCATGCGCACCCGACGCACGTGGTATTTTTGTATACACTATTTAAGATTGATTTCTTTCGAGAATCGTGTTTTTATGACATATATTGTATTATATAGTAACTGAGCAGGACTAGTCTGAGGATAGCACCTGAGTATTTCTGCATGCATCGATATTTATCGAGGGGATTTCAAAAAGAGCTATAGTCTCAATATTTTTCTACGTGTTCATGAGTGACACGAAAATTTACAATGAAAGCCCTTCCAAATTATTTTTTTCAAAAGGTGGGACGTATATGTTAAACAAACATATATAAATATATAGCTATTTCTCTACAAATGAACGTCCGCTACTTGTGTTGTGATATACGCATCGCACGGTGATTTGAAAAGGATTTTGCATGCACTTTTATACAGTCATTTAGGTGATTTCATGAGTATGCGTACTATACACGTATTATAATCTTGATTATAGTATGTTTGATTTTTGCAGTGGATTTCAAGACTTGTATGTTCGTCATAACTCTCATGATTGCGTGACGCTTGACGGAGTTCCGATTTTGAGTTTTGCACACATTTTCATGCGCATGCGTTGCGCTATGATATATCTTATGTATTCGTGATTTCGGAGCCCCGATAATTTAATTGTTTTACTGAAATGTTTTAGTAATTGGGGGGGTTTAAATTTAAATTCGGAGACCGAATTTATTTAAGGGGGGAAGATTGTAACATTTCAGAAATATAAAATATTATTTTTGGAATTTAAATAATAAAATAATAAATTTTATGAATATTATAAAAGTATGGAAATTAGTTTTAATGGAATGGTATAATTATATACCTATATTTTGGAAAAAATATTTGGAAATTAATATGAATTATTGATTATGGAAGCATTTATTTGATTTGGACATTTTATAAGTTATTACACAATTATTTATATACAAATTTAATGCTAAATTTGATTAATATTTTACTAATTATGTATTAACCATGTTCATGTGTCATGATATGCAACATATCATATTGTGACAATTGTTCATATTGATAACCATGGCTTCATTTGCTATTAAATGGTTTTGTTTTTTTTTAGAAAAGAAAAAGAAAAGAATAAATGAAAGAGGGTGGGGACAAAAGTATGGTTAAGAGAGAGGGGGGAGGGTGGGGAGAGAGAGGGAGAAGTTTCCACACACCCTTCCATATCTTTCCTCACCTCCTCAATCTTTTCATTTTCTTCGTCCTCTTTCTCTTCTGCATCTCCTCCATTTTCTCTAACCCCTCATCCATCCTTACTACCACCATACAACCCTCCAAATACTCAACAAAACCCCATACAACCTTCATAAATACGGTTCCTCACATCACTACAAACACCATGGTGGGATCAAGTTGGGACTTTGAGCATTTTGGTCATCCTAGAATTTTCTTGAGTTGCCCTTGGAAGGTAAATCCCTCACTTTTAGTTAAGTGGTAAGTTTCCCTAATCTCCTATAGTAATTTAGGGTTAAACAAGTGTTGCTTTAGTGATCTTGGAAAATTCTAGGATTAGATTTATTAGATGTTTTGAGTTGTGGAAGTGTATTTAAGGCTTAGTTAGTGACTACAAACCTTCTAGTGATAGAATTCTGGACCAAACTGAGTTTAGAAGTCCCAAACATGAACTTGGAATTTTCCGATATCGGGTTTTTGTGGAAATGTGATGATCAATTAGGATCTGTTTTGACTCGGGGAATCTGAAAAATATTTAGCAAATACAGAGAGATGTGCAGGCAAATAGGAATCTACCCTAAAAACCCGAGCCCCCAACTCCTTTTCATGGCGGCCAAAATAACCTTCTTGGCCGCAAATTGCGGCTTGACCTAGGGGTGTGGGTCCCAGGTTTGGCCCATAACTCTATTATATGATATTTAGGCCTATCCAATATGCAAAATGTCTTAATTTCTCCTCGGGAAAAATCTGTGAGTGTTTTTCCAAGTTGCTGATTTCGTTTTGCGATTTTTGTTAACTTGAGTTTTGGTATTTGAGTTTTGACTCGGTCATTTGACGTTTGTACGTCATGTCGGGAGTTGTTTGGTTATTCTTGTATGCGTGGACCGTAGGTTCTAACCTATGTGTACTTTGCGTGCCATATCGGTTTTCGGATTTGATTCTTGTTTACGATACGGTATTTCTTGAATTGTAGGTACCTTCGCGTGGACTTCCGGGACGACAAAAGAGAGCAATGCGTTCATCGACTTCGGTTAGAGCGAGGGTAGTAGGTGAGTAGATGTATATCTACGGGTGAAGTCGGGTGGATGGCGTATAGCACCCCTGCAATCATAGTATTAGGATATTAGGTATATAGCTATATAGGTAGATATTAGATGGGTATACTTAGTTAATAGGGTTCTAGGAGATTTTAGGCTATAGTAGGTATACTCGTAGGAAGGATTACCCTTAGTTCCTATTCTCTTAGCATTGAGCCTTTGGTATATATGCTGTCACACATACACACTTGATATAATGTGTGTGTGTGTGTGTGTAAACACACACACATCGAATTTGAGGATGATTTCGATATGATATTATGAGATGAGGATATGGCATGTTAGAATGATATGAGTCAATATGATCGGACATGATGCCACGAGATTATGATATATGACTTGAGATTGAAACATCATGTTATGATATAATATATTGAATGATCATTAGGCGATATATACATGACATGTGACTAGATGAGATGATAGAATGTACTTGACCATAGATCCGTACCCCTGATTTATGATATCGTATGATGGATTATACCGTACGAGATGCAATATATATGATAATTGACCTGTACTCTTGCTTTGAAGATGTCGTACGACGGATTATACCGTACAAGATATAACATATATGATGATTGATCCACGCTATTGACTCGAGGATGCCGTACGAAGGACTATACCATACGTGATACTATGAGGCTAGATCGCCGACTGATGGATGTATCGACTCGAAAATGTTATAGTGTTCTAATCACTTTGACTCGGAAATATTTTAGTTCTCTAATCACTTAAGTAGATATTAGAATATAATTAGAGCCACACCTACTCTCAAAACTAACGAATCGTTATGCATTTTCAAAAGATAACCCTGAGGGACACTACGGATTTTCAAATGGTATCTTTTTCTCAAAACGCCGTAGCCCCCTATTTTTCTTAAAACAACAATTCGTGCTATTTTAAAACACTATAACTGTATGGCCCGTATGTAATTATATATTTTATATTGTTGCATTTACCGTTTACTTTTCTACTATGCTCGTATTATTCTCTTTCTCGTTTTACATACATGTTCTTTTCATTATCTTATATGATATCGTCTGCTAGGACATATGCACCATTACCGATGATTCGCATGTTGCACGTACACATACTCACCGGTTCACACACTCATCATCGGTAATTGCCATACCACGTACAAATTAGAAATCGTTACTTCTTCGTATAACCTAATAACTTGTAGCTTACTAGTATTGCTTAGTACTCATTATCTCACATGCTAATTTAGATATTACATTTCTTACTTAGTTAGATACCACATTTATATATACATTCTGGTTATGCACTGTAGATTGGTTCTGTGTCGATACTCATTGTTTCATTATTGGCTCATCTTTATAAGATTTTCGGTTTTCATGAGATTTCTGGATTTGGGAAATGGCATATGAATTTTGAAAACTTATGATTATTTTAAAAGAAAAATGTGGTTTTTCCTTGATATGATGTGCGGCGTTCACCATGAGTTTTCTCGGTTCTGAGGTATGTGTATACCCGATTCGAGAAGAGATGAGGCACCGTCTGTGGGTATATGGTGGACCCGGTACGGTACCCTGGGGCAAGAAAATCGTATAGAGAGACGTTGAGCCCGGCAGGGGAGCACTACCGACCGATGATAGTTTGGCTCGGCGGATATCCGGAGGATACCGACCGGAGTCGTATGATCAGATGGATTTGAAGGCCGATACGATGAGATGGCGTCCGAGATATGAGGATTTTTATGTCGCCGTTGGACACGGTTTTTATGATATTTTTGAGTGTCGATACCGGGCACTCAGGTTTTGATCATGATTTGGTGTGTCGTTGATGGACACACGTTAGATGATATATATATATATATATATATATATATATATATATGACATGGTACCGCAATATGACACGGACACGGTTATACTAGTATTATACTTTTGTTAACACTATCACCCTTATTACCATTCGACGTTATTATTATTATTTTACTGTATGACCTAGGAGATCGTCATACATTCGATTTCTATCCAGTGATGTCTTCTACTCATGAGTTGGCAACTCACCCCCGTTGTGCCACAGTTTTCTTGCAGGTTGACCGCACGGATTCAGTAGCGGCTTGCTGGCACACAGTTTCCTTCTGGGTGGTTTGCTTTGGTAGGAGTGGTACACTTGCATCGTGACCACCATTTGTACTTGTATATTTATTCAGTTGTATCTAGTTAAAAGCTCCATCAACCAGACTTTGTATATTTAGTAGACTTAGAAAACCACATATTGTATATTCTTTTGGACCTAGAGTCACGGATATGTATTTATTCTTTATTTCTGGTTTCTTTGATGATGTTTTGGTTTTCTTTCTTTTCTGTGTTTGATTTTCGCCTTAGGGCGTCGTATATATATCATTTGTGTGGTTGTGATTTCGCCAATTGATGAAGAGCTAGCTCCCGCTTGGAGATGCCTATTATTATTGCTATATATTGGTTTTGGTTCAAAATTTACAAAGGAGGTGCTGTCCAAATTTCAAATGACGAAAATATTTTCAACTACAGTATATACTCCACTTGTATTTTCATATAACATTACTCATGCAATTAAAGAACCTGATTTCATTATACCTTTATTTCAAAACTTCACCTCCACTATTTCCCTAAAAAGGTTTAGATTTCTGGGATTTTGGCTTACTTGAATTACGATGGGGTCCTATAGACTTCACGCGATTCAAGTGCCAGTCATGTGCCATTTCTGGGTCGTGACACCAACGATCTTGCACGATTGACCGTTTCCCACCGTCACATGTCCAAGGTTGCCCTGAATATACTCGCTGAAGAGATGTCTGCCCGAAGTGCAATGAAAAGATGCCCCCGAATATAGGAACCAAGTATCCGATTTTGTGTTCTCGCTTGCCGGTAGACAAAGCCTTTGTTCCTTTTGTTCTTGCATAGACACCACATTCGCTTCCTTTTCATCCGCCTTCTCATCTGAGCCTTTTCTTCGGAAGTCTGCATTCACTTTTTCTGTGGCTTTTCTTTCCGCAATTCCAATAGGCGCCTTGGATTTTTCCTTGAGATTTACCTCGGCTCTTAGAGTTGCCCTTCTTTCCTTTGCTCCTTTCCATCGTTCTGCAGCAATTTCCACCGAAAGTGCAGAAGTTCCCGAACTCCCACTCACGGCCTTTCTCCTCATCTCATCGTTTAATATGCAGCTCACTACATCATTAAACATGAGAATCCACGAGATAAAATTGCTAACCGACATCACCAGGTTCTCCCAACTCTCTGGCAACAAATATAGGAATAGTAGGGCTCGAATCTCGTCTTCAAAGTCGGTTGAAACCGATTCGAGTTGACTCGTCATGCTATTAAACATGTTTAGGTGTTTAGGCACCGAACCATTCTCTGCTATCTTCATGTTGAAAAGTTTCTTCATCAAAAATATTTTGTTTGATATCGAAGGCTTCTCATACAACTTCGCCAACGTTGTCATTAGCGCCTTAGTTGTTTTCTCTTTTGAGATATTAAAGGCCCCCTATGGAGTCAACGTCAATCTGATCTTCGCCAGGGCTTTCCTATCCAAAAGGTTCCACTCCTCATTGATCATCTTCTTGGGCTTTTATCCTAGTAATGGAAGATACAGATCCTTTTGGTATAGGCAGTCCTCCAACTGCATGCCACGATCCGAAAATTGGCCCGTGACGGCCTTAATACTACGCAACGCCTAAAAACGTAACGCAGTAAAAGAAAGCCAAAACCCAGAAATCTAAACCATAAAAATACGAAAAAGATAATAAAAGTTTTTGAAACATTTAAAATCACAACCCAAATTCTTTAAAAGTCCAGTTCTCTTTCTTTAAAATTTTGGCAACATCCATTTTTGTGTAAAAACTAGCCCAAAGACGGAAAACAATCACATCATAAATATATGACACCGTAGCGAAGAAATAAGAGACAATAGGAAAGAAACTGTATATAAAAGACAACAAATCCACAAATAATATACAAATATGTCCTCACCAAGTCTCTAAGTCCACAACATAATAGTAGATGGAGAGTACAAAATACAACGAATGTACAATATGAAATACAGATAATCATCTAACCCACCTAAGCAAAATGGTATACTGTGAGCTGATGCGATATCTGTAGCAAAAGATGATAGATGAACAGCTGAATAGCCTGCCTCGACTACTCTGGGGAACAACCTGAAACACCTGTGGCACAACGGGGGTGAGTTGCCAACTCGTGAATAGTAGATAACATATGCAGGTAATCGCAGGAATGTACGTACAGCATGAATCTAAGATATGCGATTACAGTAATAACATGTCATGTGAATGCAGAATAATGGAAAGTACACTAGCAGGTATAATCAATGTGTGAAGCAATGATGACATGATAATAGTATGCAATAACTATGCAATAGGGATATGAGAAAGTAGATATACAGCAATCATAAGGGTACACTAACAGGTACTACCAATATATGGAACTGTGCATAAAAATAGATAAGTGTGAGGTATGGGGTGAAATATGTCATTTCCACGGAAACCTGACATCGTGGTAGGATCACAATCCATCAAGACACCCAAATCCATAATTCCTCAAATCAGCCCCCAAGTTGGGCTCTCATATCATATAAGTCTCACGTCTCCTCAATGTACAATATAGAATAGATCTCCTATATCTCGAATGTACAAATCAACAATCTCTTTCATATCCAATATCCAATCTCAATGAATCACCTATATCCCAAATCTGATCTCAAGTAATTTCTAACATCCTAAACATATATATATATGTAGAAATAAATATGATGGGGTCAATACACATATATTAGCGTCCCATTCCACTAATATTGGTGTAAGGGTATATATAACAACGGCTAAATCCCCTGTTATATATACAAAGATATTAAAAGAAATATCATGAAAACAATGTGCCAAGCATCGACACAGAAATCCTGATCACGTATCATACGCTATCCCGAAAGCACGAGTGCCTAGCTCTGACCCTCGCCTTTCGACGTATGCATACGTATATGACTCCCAACGGTGTCTCCGTGATCCCCTGCCGAGTCATGGGTACTGTCACCGGTAGGTACTCGCCCGCCTCCAGGCTCAATCGGCAAAGTCCATCGATCTTCTTGCCGAGGGGAACTATACCGGGCCCCACCATGTATCCTCATACGGCAACCACACCTCGTATGGAGTATATAATCAAAACCGATAAATCTCATGGTGGCTGCGCAAATATCATATCAAGAAAACCGGGTTTTTCAATGTATGCATAATTTCATGAACTCCCGCGGTTCCCAAATCCAGAAAACATCACGTAAAATCCAAATAAACAATGCGCAAATTCAGGAATAAATATATGCAATATATCTGAAATGCGAGCATATAAATGAGAATATGTAGCTGAAACCAGATGTATGCGAAATCAATAAGGTACAGCTAAGTATAGGTGTCTACCTATAAGTAAATGATGTCGTATACCCCCCCGGGTATAAATACAATATGAGTAAGGTATACCTGTAGATGTATCGTAAAGGGTATGTGTACCTATCACTAATGGTACGATACTCTATAGGTATACGGGTATGGAAATGTCATATGTGATAAGCAGTACGAATCAATGTCACAAGGTCCCTAACCAAGCAATATAGTATCTATAAGTGGTTTGTGTATGACATGCAATTATTGACGTGTGTGTAGCATATAATCAGTACTCGTGCAACATGAATCGTCAATAATTTGTGCAATGTCCTACGGCTACTAGTCACAGTACAACTATATCTAAGTAAATAGGGTGAATGAGCAATTCTAACAATGACGTAGAATATGCGACAAGTATTAGAATCCTAGCCCAGACGCATAACGCCATGCGGGCGATTCCCCTGTAGATGTTAAATCTACTCACCTACGCTCTACGCTAGGTGAATCCTACCATCTGCTTCCCCCTGTAGCAGCGTCCGTACTCCCTGCCTGCAACCCTGCAAATAAGACATGGAAATCATATATAAGCCAAATATTCCGTAAAACGTGATATCGAACCAAAACGAGAAACTCGCGTCGCGAACTAAACGCGTGTGTACACGATACGCTAAAACGTGTGTATACGCGTCTAAAACTATCGCGACACACCGCGATACGCTGGATAACAGGACCCACTCACGTATCGCGCGTATCGCGCAAACAAACGGACATGCAAAATGATATATTGTCCCAGATTTTCCTACAGGTCAAATCTTACAAAACTAGACATGCCAAAACACTACAATACACTGCAGACAACCCTATCCAAGAACCCAACACCTATCTCCTCTTCCTGGCCGCAATTTGCGGCCATATGGATTAAATTGGCGGCCAGCTTTGAGAATGAGGGGCTCGTGTTTTGGTGGTGTTATTTAAACCTAATTAGCATGCTCCAGTTTCCTCAATTTTACCCTGAAGGGTCCGGATCAATAGCAGATCACAGAAAGCTAATATATCGCTTAAAAACACCGATTTTGCACAAAAAGCAAACCCTATGGTATTTTAGTGAAATTCAGGGAAAACTCAGTTCAAGTGACCCTAATAACACTTAAATGGGTAGGGTTTACCAACACAATCAAGACTATATCAGATGTCCACACAAATCACCAAAATCTAGCACCAAACTGGCTAATTAACACTAACCGACACCAATTAACACATAAGCTAAGCAACTAGGGGATTGGGTTCAGAAATATACCCTGTAGAACCTTAGAGAGCAGGAGAAGAAGTGGATGGAGGAGATGAGGGGTTGCTACTGCTGCTGGAGCTGCTTGCTGCTGCTGATGCAAGTTGCTGCTGCTGCTGATGCATGAGCTGCTGCTGTTTCTGTTGTTGTTGTTGATGTTGAGATTGTTGTTGCTGCCCCTGGTGCTGCTGCTGCCACTACTGTAGGTATGTGTGTGTGTGTGTTGTGAGAGAGAATGAGAGTGAGAGAATGAGAGCAATGAGTGAGAATGAGAGAACACCAACAAGTCAACCCCCTTCTCTCTCTCTCTCTTCATTAAATGAAGGTATGGGCAAGCCATCATGCCTCATAATGCACCCTCTCTCTCTCTCACCAAGTCAACACAAAGAAAGTCAATTTAAAATTTAAAACCCCATTTAAAACCATTTTTCTTTTAAGGAACAACCATGCACACTATTAAACCCAAAACACTTAATATAATTATTAAAACTAGATTAAGAAATGGTTAAACCACACTTAACAACCTAGTTATCATGCACAAGTGTGTGCAAGCCTAGGAAAAATCTAATAAAATATTCATTAAATAGGATAAAATAATTAAAAACCAAATTGGTAAACTTTTTTATTAAAAACTATATATTAAAATATAATTAGCCACAAAACACATTCTAAGGTGTTACAATCTCCCCCCTTAAAAGAAATTCGTCCCCGAATTTAAAAATATATCGATACGCGTACCTTCAAAGAGAAGATTACAATCTCTCAAATCTCGCTAGCAGCCTCCCAAGTGATTACCTCACTATACGGCTACGCCCAAGAAAAACCTTTCACAGATGGCAAAACCCTTGACCGGTGTTCCTCCACCTGCCGAGCCATTAATACCATTGGCTGCTGGTGAACGAAAGATCGCGTCAAGCTAAATGGTCTGATGCTAGATCATATGAGAAAGGTCAAGAAGGTAATTGTAAAGTATTATCACAAGGAATACGGGGTGAAAATCCAATAAACTGGGCGGAAGAGCCAAATTAAAGGTGACGAAACTAACTTGCTTATAGGATCTCAAAAGGACCTAAATCCTGGGACAAGTTTCCCAAAATCCAATACGTCATTCATCGGAAAGTCCGTAGGAATACATGATCTGTCCCTGCGAACTCGAGTCTATGACCAACACAGTCGGCATAAGACCTCAGTTCGCAATAGACAATTTCCATCATGACCTAACACAATTGGACCATCTCCGAAGTTCTAGACTAGCCGGGGTCCAAAATCCTACTTACGCAGAGTCAGAAAAACAACAGGCTGGTGATCGACACAACCTAACCCCTAACCCTAAGGTTGCCAATTGGAGTATCTCCTGATAGCAGCTATCGAAGGAGAACCCTAACGATGGCGAGTGACGATCCCCAACTGCTGACAACAATTTACACAAATGCACAACTTAACAAAGAACAACTGAGCAAGCTGAGTATAACCGGACGACAAGAATCCGAATGGAGTCACACCCTGACTAAACCTGGGTAGAAACCATAACGAAACTCATGGAGATCTGCTCCCACTCCTACTTCGGAACGGTAAAAGGTTGCAACTCTCCAGCCGGCCTCAGATGCTCGACCCAAGCACACAACAAGATAGACACTCTGAAACGAAACCTGAAACTTCTTTTTACATCCCTGTCCACCCGTAACTATCTCACAAGTCACGTAAAGGTTGGTGGAACTTGAATGAATACAGAGAGTTGACTGATGTGCTTACTCTAGGATTTCGCGTCTCTACCCGACGATATCAGGTACACAAACGCATCCCTAACTTAGCACACCATTGTCACAAATCAAGGTCTCCGAATCGTTACCCAGCCGAGTATGCCTAAGTATCTCTGACGTACGAGCATCGGCGAGTAGTGCCTCGCGAACACGATTAAAGAAAAGTGGTCGGGCGCGGACATGAGCAAGCTGTCCCCTCCGTAGAGACGAACTTAAGCTGTACTCGACGATCACACAAGAACTGTAAATCTGCAGAAGACTATCATAACAATCAAATCCGCTGCAGGAAGATGTACACTAAGCTCTGGTGGTCCATGAAAATCTGACACGACTCTCGAACAGGTAGTGTCTCTAAATCTCCAACGCAAAACCACCGCGGCCATCTCCAGATCATGAGTGGAATATCCTTCTCGTACTTCCTCCAGGGTTAGGGAAGCAAAAGTGATAACTCTATAGTGTCACCTCAGTACACATTCGAGCCCACTCAAGAAACATTACAGTTAAACAACAAGGTCGCCCAAACCAAAAGCAAAGAAAGGACTAATGCAGTTGTTAACCGAATCTTCAACTGCCAAAAATTCCGCACATATGCCTCAGTCCAAAGAAAAGAAACCTCCCTTCTGGTCCATTCAATCGACGGTGCAGCACTACTCTAGCAATCCTGCATGAAACGGCGGTAGAAACCTGCTAAGCCCAAAATTCGCGGACCTCCGTCCTGCACATAAGTCCGGGCCTAGGTTGTATGGCTACAATCTCCCTTGGAACCATACGAAACCGTCTCCCGTGACTATAAGACCTAGGAGTCAACACAAAACAAGCCTGAAGAAATACTCCGAGAATTTAGCAAACTGCTGGTGCTCTCCCAGTATCTGTATAACAAATCCTCAAGTGTTGCTCCTGTTCCTCAAGACACATTAGATAGACCAGAATGTCGTAAATAACACAACGATAACTGGTCGAGGAACGGCCTGAAGAAATCTAGTTCATCACATATACGAATGCTGCTAGGGCACTGGTGAGTCCAGTGACACACCAAAACACACAAAGTTCGTAGCACGCACAAGGCAGTCTTCGGAATGCCATCACTCCGAACCGCAATAATGATGACCTGATCCCAAGCAAACTTAGAAAATGTCTCGCACTCTGGAGCTGATCGAAGAATCGTCAATGCGAGGTAAAGGATACACATCCGCACCGTAAGCCGGTTCAATTTAACGATCCGTCGATACACAACCTTAAACTGCTGTCTTTCTCCTTGACGAACAGAAATAGGAGCTTCCAAAAGCGAAACACTCAGACGCACAAAACTCCCCAAACAACAACTCTACAGCCGATCTTTTATCTCCCAAGCTTCGCCGGCTCATCCGGAACATTGTCGGAAAAACTCTCGCACGAAAGGAACCCGGTCCAACAATCCCACTGTGGCTCCGGTATCATAATTGAACGCCAAGAATCCACGACATCTCCTCAAAGCCGACTAGCGAAAAGGCTGAATTCAAGCTGTGAGAGGCGGCACCACTATCCACCTGCACAACAAGAACTGGCTTGCCGGGGAAAACAAACCTGATTGTTTTTTTCCTCACGGTAGTCCACAGACGCCTAGCACGTAGTTAACCAGTCCGTGCCCAGGAGAACGTCAAATCCAACGTCTCTAGAAGGATCGAAATGACGGACTAATCTCTATCTCCTATCCGATTGGCACACAACTGCAATACGTGTCGCGCAACAAAAGGATCGTTGACAGAAATTAAAACAACAAACTACGACTAATCTACCCAACCACGGTACAAGTATGAAAAACAAACGAATACACCAAAAAGAACAAGTGAATTAAAGATACCTGAAAACTCCACATTGGACGTCTGCGCGTCCCGATGAGTAGAAGCAAACTCCTGGGTCTGCCCCCTACCCGCAACTGGCTGAACTCCTCTGGTAGACTGACTCCTTTGAGCGAACCTTCCACGTCCACGGCCTCTCTGAAAACGATCCTGACGAGGTGCTAAGGAACAATTCCTGACGAAGTGCTGAAGGCTCCCGCATCGAAAACATCCACGCGCTGACTGCTGACCATACTGGAGATGAGAGCTGAACGACTGTCCTCATCCTAAGCCTCTGCTACTCCCGCGACGGCCACGAAATCTGTCTCGATGACCAAACCTCTGTCTCTGGGCTGGTACACTGGTACGAGTCCTCCATTGTCCTGGAACTCTCCGGGCCTCTGAAATATGCGCCTCGTCAACTGGAGCTGCAACCACTGGTGCTGTGTAGGTGACGGACTGCTTCATGCTGATCGTAAGTGACAACTGAGTAACAGGGGTGACAACCTCCTGTCGTAGCTTCCGAACGACATCAACCAATGAACTCATAGTCAGGCGGAAGTCCTGCATCTCTGCCACAAGCGTATTGATAGTATATGTCGTAGGCTGATCCGTCTGCACCTGTGCAACTAGAGTGCCATCCTGGTCAGTACTCGTCTCACCCGAGCTAACTCTGACCTCGGCCCTCGCTGCATCACTCTGAGTCCCCATAGTCATCGGCGGCAAGGCTATAAATAGAGATACGATTCGATAAGAATAAGGAAATCGAATCGCAAGGATATGAATCATCAAGGAAGGAATTTCAAACAATTTGTATTTACGTCACTTTAGGCGAAGTACCGCATCGTGGGCATGCTGCAGACATACACACACTACGTTACTTTGCTTAAGCTACCTACTCCATCATACTAAGGTCATCCTACACTCCGAAAAGTAAAACCTAGCGCTCTGATACCAACTTTGTCATGACCTGAAAATTGGCCCGTGATGGCCCTAATACTACGCAACGCCTAAAGACGTAACGCAGTAAAAGAAAGCCAAAACCCAGAAATCTAAACCATAAAAATACGGAAAAGATAATAAAAGTTTTTGAAACATTTGAAATCACAACCCAAATTCTTTAAAAGTCCAGTTCTCTTTCTTTAAAATTTTGGCAACACCCATTTTTGTGTAAAAACTAGCCCATAGACGGAAAACAATCACATCATAAATATACGACGCCGTAGCGAAGAAATAAGAGATAATAGGAAAGAAACTGTATATAAAAGGCAACAAATCCACAAATAATATACAAATACGTCATCACCAAGTCTCTAAGTCCACAACATAATAGTAGATGGAGAGTACAAAATACAACGAATGTACAATATGAAATACAGATAATCATCTAACCCACCTAAGCAAAATGGTATACTGTGAGTTGATGCGATATCTGTAGCAAAAGATGATAGATGAATAGCTGAATATCCTGCCTCGACTACTCTGGGGAACAACCTGAAATACCTGTGGCACAACGGGGGTGAGTTGCAAACTCGTGAATAGTAGATAACATATGCAGGTAATCGCAGGAATGTACGTACATCATGAATCTAAGATATGCGATTACAGTAATAACATGTCATGTGAATGCAGAATAATGGAAAGTACACTAGCAGGTATAATCAATGTGTGAAGCAATGATGACATGATAATAGTATTCAATAACTATGCAATAGGGATATGAGAAAGTAGATATGCAGCAATCATAAGGGTACACTAACAGCTACTACCAATATATGGAACTGTGCATAAAAATAGATAAGTGTGAGGTATGGGGTGAAATATGTCATTTCCACAGAAACCTAACATCGTGGTAGGATCACAATCCATCAAGACACCCAAATCCACAATTCCTCAAATCAGCCCCTAAGTTGGGCTCTCATATCATATAAGTCTCACGTCTCCTCAATGTACAATATCGAATAGATCTCCTATATCTCGAATGTACAAATCAACAATCTCTTTCATATCCAATATCCAATCTCAATGAATCACCTATATCCCAAGTCTGATCTCAAGTAATTTCTAACATCCTAAACATATATATATATGTAGAAATAAATATGATGGGGTCAATACACATATATTAGCGTCCCATCCACTAATATTGGTGTAAGGGTATATGTAACAACGGCTAAATCCCCTGTTATATATACAAAGGTATTAAAAGAAATATCATGAAAACAATGTGCCAAGCATCGACACAGAAATCCTGATCATGTATCATACGCTATCCCGAAAGCACGAGTGCCTAGCTCTGACCCTCGCCTTTCGACGTATGCATACGTACATGACTCCCAACGGTGTCTCCGTGATCCCCCGCCGAGTCATGGGTGCTGTCACCGGTAGGTACTCGCCCGCCTCCAGGCTCAATCGGCAAAGTCCATCGATCTTCTTGCTGAGGGGAACCATACCGGGCCCCATCATGTACCCTCATACGGCAACCACACCTCGTATGGAGTATATAATCAGAACCGATAAATCTCATGGTGGCTGTACAAATATTATATCAAGAAAACCGGGTTTTTCAATGTATGCATAATTTCATGAACTCCCACGGTTCCCAAATCCAGAAAACATCATGTAAAATCCAAATAAACAATGCACAAATCCAGGAATAAATATATGCAATATATCTGAAATGTGAGCATATAAATGAGAATATGTAGCTGAAACCAGATGTATGCGAAATCAATAAGGTACAGCTAAGTATAGGTGTCTACCTATAAGTAAATGATGTCGTATACCCCCCGGGTATAAATACAATATGAGTAAGGTATACCTGTTGATGTATCGTAAAGGGTATGTGTACCTATCACTAATGGTACGATACTCTATAGGTATACGGGTATGGAAATGTCATATGTGATAAGCAGTACGAATCAATGTCACAAGGTCCCTAACCAAGCAATATAGTATCTATAAGTGGTTTGTGTGTGACATGGCAATTATTGACGGTGTGTGTAGCATATAATCAGTGCTCGTGCAACATGAATCGTCAATAATTTATGCAGTGTCCTACGGCTACTAGTCACAGTACAACTATATCTAAGTAAATAGGGTGAATGCGCAATTCTAACAATGACGTAGAATATGCGACAAGTATTAGAATCCTAGCCCAGACGCATAACGCCATGCGGGCGATTCCCCTGTAGATGTTAAATCTACTCACCTACGCTCCACGCTAGGTGAATCCTACCATCTGCTCTCCCCTGTAGCAGCGTCCATACTCCCTGCCTGCAACCCTGCAAATAAGACATAGAAATCATATATAAGCCAAATATTCCGTAAAACGCGATATCGAACCAAAACGAGAAACTCGCGTCGCGAACTAAACGCGTGTGTGCACGATACGCTAAAACGTGTGTATACGCGTCTAAAACTATCGCGACACGCTGCGATACGCTGGATCACAGGACCCACTCACGTATCGCGCGTATCGCGCAAACAAACGGACATGCAAAACGATATATTGTCCCAGATTTTCCTACAGGTCAAATCTTAAAAACTAGACATGCCAAAACACTACAATACACTGTAGACAACCCTATCCAAGAACCCAACACCTATCTCCTCTTCCTGGCCGCAATTTGCGGCCATATGGATTAAATTGGCGGCTAGCTTTGAGAATGAGGGGCTCGTGTTTTGGTGGTGTTGTCTAAACCTAATTAGCATGCTCCAGTTTCTTCAATTTTACCCTGAAGGGTCCGGGTCAATAGCAGATCACAGAAAGCTAATATATCGCTTAAAAACACCGATTTTGCACAAAAAGCAAACCCTATGGTATTTTAGTGAAATTCAGGGAAAAACTCAGTTCAAGTGACCCTAATAACACTTAAATGGGTAGGGTTTACCAACACAATCAAGACTATTTCAAATGTCCACACAAATCACCATAATCTAGCACCAAATTAGCTAATTAACACTAACCGACACCAATTAACACATAAGCTAAGCAACTAGGGGATTGGGTTCAGAAATATACCCTGTAGAACCTTAGAGAGCAGGAGAAGAAGTGGATGGAGGAGATGAGGGGTTGCTACTGCTGCTGGAGCTGCTTGCCGCTGCTGATGCAAGTTGCTGCTACTGCTGATGCATGAGCTGCTGTTGTTTCTGTTGTTGTTGTTGTTGATGTTGAGGTTGTTGTTGCTGCCCCTGGTGTTGCCGCTGCCGCTGCTGTAGGTATGTGTGTGTGTGTGTGTTGTGAGAGAGAATAAGAGTGAGAGAATGAGAGCAATGAGTGAGAATGAGAGAACACCAACAAGTCAACCCCTTCCTCTCTCTCCCTCTTTATTAAATGAAGGCATGAGCAAGCCATCATGCCTCATAATGCACCCTCTCTCTCTCTCTCTCACCAAGTCAACACAAAGAAAGTCAATTTAAAATTTAAAACCCCATTTAGAACCATTTTTCTTTTAAGGAACAACCATGCACACTATTAAACCCAAAACACTTAATATAATTATTAAAACTAGATTAAGAAATGGTTAAACCACACTTAACAACCTAGTTATCATGCACAAGTGTGTGCAAGCCTAGGAAAAATCTAATAAAATATTCATTAAATAGGATAAAATAATTAAAAACCAAATTGGTAAACTTTTTTTTATTAAAAACTATATATTAAAATATAATTAGTCACAAAACACATTCTAAGGTGTTACACTGCATGCGCTACCAACCAAAATTGTGACCGTTGAATTTCTTGATTCTTATCTTATCCTCCTCTATTGATTGAAAGGGATTTTACATGTATCTTAAGTTTTAAAGTAACCGCAATCAAGACGGCATCGGGTGTAGCTAGCCGTGATGAGTACGGGTCGTCCGCAGGGAAATGGTGCGTTTTAGGTCCTTATTTTCACGAGTTACGCCAAAAGGTCCGAATAGTTCGATTCTAACCTAAGTGTTATGTATACATGCAACGAAACGCTTGTTAGGGATAAAGGTATGTTAGTTTAAGTTAGGAAAATCCGTACTCATTTATTTGTGCCTCATTTGACTATTGAAGTTAGGGTAAACGGCAACAACGTGGATTAAGGTGATTAAGCACGGTATTTTGCGAAATCCGGTTTATTGACCTTTGTCCTTCCGTTCTTGTCTCTTATCTTTCGCCTCCGGCCAAATCAAACGCAACCGGTCATGGTTAGGAATCACCGCTACCGTGGTAGGATAAGATGCCTAACAGAGCGTTTGCGTGAGGTTTGGACGGAATTCAATTAGCAAGTATCGGACAAAGGAAATGAGTAAAAGAAACCTTAACTTAAGCAACCATTCTCTTTTCCTAACAAGATCCACTATTCACAATCCATCACAAATATCAAAAGAAAATATAAAAGAGAAGAGATCAAAGAAAACAGCATTGCAAGTAAGTAAATGCAAGAAAAGTAATTGCAAGAAAATAAAGAGTTGAAGTTACTAGGAACCAAATTGCAACAATGAAAGTTTCATTAAGTTCAAATCCAAGATACAAACTTATGAGTTCAATAACCAAAATCTAAATTTGCAAGCTCAATGAAGAGCTTGCAACATCAGGAGAAGCTAAGGAACTCAAAGTTACCTAACTATTATGTACAAAACTTCAACAAAATTACAAAATGAAAATGAAATGAAATAGTCTAAGTATGGCCCTTGAGCTTGCTCTCTATTCTGGTATATATAGGCACTTCATCAACAAAAACAAACAATATAATTGAGATGATATGACAAATTAGAATGACCAAAAGAAAAATAGAGCCAAAAGGTGGAGGTGGGACCACCGGTGGCGGGGAAATAGAGATTTCTGGCGGTTTTTCTTCAAGTGATAGGGCCTGTCTTCTTGTGGTGATCTTATGTCCTCTCCATGATCTCTCTGGTATTGTTTGATTTTTCTATATAAACTTGAGCTGTAAATTGTAGATTTGGAGGGAAATGCAACCTTAAATACCACATCACACCTTTATCAAGTGCTTATTACATCTAGCCCAGTTACTCATCCTCTTGCCCACTTGTTCAAGGTGTTCACACCATATCATTGCAACTGCCCACTTGGTTCATGCATCAAAAAGGTTGTGTTCACACTTGTACCATGTTTGACCATTTTTGATAAAAAAATGTGTACACTTGAATTGTTTTGCAATTTTTTTTTGAATAATGATGGGTATTCTGTTCCGGTTGTAGTGTCAGCTCACAAATGTCTTATCCGTGCATTTGAATGTGTTTCCAGTGTTTTATCACAAATATCTATAATCTGTACTTATTGAGCAGACATGAATTAATAGTACCGATATATCACAAAATTGATAATTAATGAGCAGTATTGAAATACAGTTTTTCATGATGGACGGCTATCTTTCGTCTGTATTGCAGCACACTCAACTTCTCCCTAAATCTGAACTAACGCCTTCAAAACTACAATCTAAGAAAGTGGAGAAGAGAATACAAACATCGTTACCCACCGTTGACCTAGATTGTAGAATCGAAGAACCCTAAGTTCTCTTAATCTTGCTCTGATACCAGTTATTGGGAGATAAGTCGATCCACGGAACAATGCCCGCGACCAACATTCACGCAAAACAATCATGCAATTAAACAACGAAAATTACAGATTAATAAGTGCGAGAATAAATAAGAAATCAAACACAGAACAGAGAGGCACAATGAATTTGTTAATGAGGTTCACTCATCGTATGGCTAGTCCCCGGCAGAGCGGAATCTGCAAAAGTCTACTATACTTCGATCAATTTTGCAAAAAAGAGCAACCCTAAGAGATTTCTCTCAAATCTTTCTATACAATTAATCGTTCCGTCTCTTTCTAAATCTCTCTATCTCTTGGCTTTAAATTAATTCTTTTTTCTTAGCATATAAAACTTAAGAAAGAATGAGCACATTATATTATATAGATATTAGAAAATTATGAGATGATCCCAAAATCTTCCTTTATTGCATATCTAGACTCCTGCCTTCATCTTCTCCATCACAAAAACTCATCCGCAGCATCCTTGTGCGTGAACCCCGCCTTGCTGACCACGTGCGGCCGCCTAAGCATGGCCCCCACGCTCCGACCGTGGCGCAGCCTTCGTGGGCGGTGGCGATCATCGTCCCCCGCATGGGCCCTGCGCCTCCTGCATGCTGTGCTGCGGCGCCGCACTCGTGCGGTGTCCATCGTGGGCCCCCTCTTGTCGTTGGAAGCTGTCGCCGCAGTGGGCCCTCTCGCCGACAATATGCGTTGAATGAAGAAGAAGAAGAAGAAGTCGGTAATTTGGGTTTGGGTTTGAATTTTCAACAAATCCAACACAAATGGCTGCGATAAATGAGAGTGATAATTTGACTCACAAGTAAACTACAAGCTACAAGTTGACATAAATGCGTGAATTCAAGCACCACCAAGTAAACTGATAAATGACGAAAATTTGAATGGAAGACTTTTGAAACCTCCAAGTCCATGGATGAGCCAAGATCTTTACAGTAAAATCCTTATCCTTTCCTTTTCTTCCTTATAGTTATATATATTACATATAAAGCTAGGTTTCAAGCTCCTTTTTGTCATTGAGCAAATTTTCAAGCTATTTTTTTGTCATACAGTGGAAAATATCAAAAAAATACTTTAAAATATCAAATCAAATAAAAAAATATCAAATCAAATATCCAGTTGCAGAATGAGTGTGATCCTAATGCTGGAAGTTTACAGTATACTTATCGAGAATATATCAGATGGAATGATGATAATTGTCAATATGAGCAAGTGGCTGAGCGATAATGAATTTAGGTGCATTAGCACCATTTCCTTTAAGAAAAAATGGCTGAGAGGTGAGGCAAGTCCATTGACAAGCAACTAATAGAGATAAAATAGAGTGATAGTTTGTGATGGAGGCCTCCGTCGGATGTTGTCTTCCTTTGATCTCGAGGTAAGCTAGGTCGATTGTCCTTTGTTGCGTGTGAGTCTCAATGGGGTTTTGTGAGGACAAGATGGGATGAGAGGGCTACCGCCGTGTACCTGCAAAGAAGTCCCGGGATGGTTTGGTACCACCGAGGACCCTCCGACGCTCAAGTCAGTGATTATATCCGAGCAGAGTAACGGCGTAAATGTAAAGAATGACTTACTTGACCTCTCTGTGATGGGGGTTTATATAGTGGCGGCAGCACGCAGCAGCAGGCGTGAGAATCTCGTCGGCAATTACGCTCCCGACGTCACGCCCACGTGATAAGCGGATCGCCCGTTTATGGGGATCATAATGGCGTGGAACGTGAGATGTTGCTGGCGGGGAATCTGCGCATGTCGAGATTTGCGGAGCGGCGGTTACGCCTGTGAGCGGTGGAGTTGGTCGGTCGGAGGGGCCGAGGGAGATGGCCTCGACGGGCGAGCTCGGGAAAGAGCGGGAGGACCGAGGCATCTTGGTCTTGTGGTAGCTCGGGGTGAGCCGAGTGGCCAAGGAGGCACATTCGCAGAGGGCCCCGAGGTGGGCCAGTTCGTGCTCGCAGGTCGGACACCGGACGGCCTGGTCGGCCCTCAAGGGTCATTTCTTCTAAGCCTTGGGACACGTCACCTGCCACGTGTCCCGCTCTTGGAGGTCGCCAATATCGAGTATTATCAGTTTGACTCACCAAGTAAATGGGTGACAATTCAAGAGCCACCAAGTAAACTGATAAACGATGAAAATTTGAGTGGAAGACTTTTGAAACCTCCACCCATAGCTTTGCTGTAACAATCCATATCATTAGAGAACAAACACACTGATGCATCCAAGTCTTTGGACGCCCCATTTTTGGACAAAATGATCCTTCATTTTTTCTCACAACTTGCTAAATATTAAAGGCATAAAAAGAAATCCTGCAACCAAAAGTGTAGAAAAATGCCTGGGTCTTGTGCCATTGGAGAAAAAGATATTATTGACAAGCTATTCACATTGGAGAATCATCGTACACCTGCAATGCATGCAAACAGCAACAATAAATGTTATGGATTTATATATCTAATATAAAGAGAACACGTTAGAGGCTCACCAATTCATCGTTCACAATGCAGCGATTCTGTGACTTAGTGGTTGCAGTTGCAAATTGAAGAAAAATATAGGGGGAGGGGAAATTTTAAGAACTTGAGGAGCGGTGCCTCTTGTCAATCAAGCAGCTATTGCTTATTTTTTAACGCCTAATATCGAATTTTCAATCTTATGGGCAATGGAGTCCATTATTAAGCCAATCCTAATCTCAATCATTACCGAGTTTAAAAATTGAAAGGAAACCCATACATTGTAGATGGATATTTACACTAATACATCACGTGAGCATTTTGTAGCTGGAACTGAATTCGACATGCAACTTTGTAGAGTTATTATATAAAAACAGAGAAAAATGTAGAAGTCGTAAACAAATATATCTAGAAAAAACCTTGCTAGATTTAACAAATCATCACAAATATTCACTGAAGATTCAACTAAGTGCATATGGCCGTTGCTGATGCTCTTAAAACATAGAAGAAATATTGTTCAATACACTAGAATATACCGAACAAAACTATTAAAACAGAAATAGAGAAGAACTGGATATGACTTGTTTTCAAACCTAAGATAAGATTCATTGTAGTTAATCTGCATATATGAAGGCCATGGGTCAAGAAATAGCTAAATTGACAAATACTCAATCTTTATCTTCTGCAATCTTGTAGCAACATCTGTCATTGGAATTCTTTCTTTAGGCGAGTATCTCGAGCACAACAAACCTAACTCAATCACAGATGACAGACACTCATGCACTTTTGTTCGGTCTTGCGGTGGCCCATCATCTGTAGCATGATTCTTTAGAAGATTTTCATCTATAACGTCCAAGATTGCGGTTGGATGTGCCTTGTGTATCCATTCCCTCAAAGTTGATTGTTCACCAAACATAGGATCGACTGATTTTCTTCTCGTAAATGTTTCTAGCAATAGAATCCCGAACCTATATACATCACCCATTCTTGATACTGCCCCTGTAGTGCTGTACTCTATATCAAACAATATCAACAATTAATCAATTCTATGAAGCAAGAAGAGATACCATTGTAGACAATCAGGAGTCCAGATCCAATTATCAAGTTTTCACATTAATTAACCAGTTTTTGGAGTTTCTTGCCAATTTACAGCTTCGATAACAAAATAAGAATGCCACAAAAACTCAAGGCCAGTAGACAGGAGAGTGAATTAACTAACAGATAAAACTAAAGGTAAGACTTGATAATTCTTCTGAATGCTGTTTGATAAATAAACTTTAAACTGAAAAACGCAACAATAGTATAGTTTTAAGGATTTCCCCCCCCTCAAACATACTTAACTTTAAATCTTTGGTTGAACTTAATGGACATTTTGATTACCTGGAGCTATATAGCCTATCGTGCCCGGCATGCTTGCCGTTGCCATTGATCTGCTTTCACCTAGCAGCAGTATGGAGATGCCCAAGTCACTTAAGTGTGCGACCAATTCTTCATCTAGCAATAAATTTGTTGGTTTCAGATCAGAATGCAACACAACATGCGGATGATGATGGAGGTACTCAGTGCCAATGATACATCCAACATTATACTCAATCTTTTTAGCAGACTCGAAAAACAGTTCTCGAAGTACAGCCATTTTTCAAGACTTTCATTGGGCATGAACTCGAGGACAAGAGGTTTAAAATCTAAATTGGAACACATGCTAATGATTTTTGTGCGGCGAACCATCCTCAAAACTTGGCACTCTGCATCAAAGCTCTTAGAAGCCCCTTCAACGTCCAAATTCAATACGTTTACCGTGATGATCAACCCCATCGTCCAGGCATCCTCTGATCACAGAACCAAATCCGCCTCTTCCCAAGACGTTTTCCTCGCTTAGGTTGGTTGTTGCAGGAACCAGTTCATGGTTGGAAACAACTCTTTGATCATCCAAGTCAGTCACACAATTATAATTGGCCAGAGACTTGGGCTTCCTCCAATAAAATGCATAAGAAAGACATAAGAAAGCAAGGAGAACCACACCCAATCGTAGTAGCTACCAGAACATGTTTGAGTGAACGCAACTTTCTCATTGACTTGTTGTTAAAAAGATTGGTATAACATGGTGGAAGACGTAACTGAGGTGCTCCACATAGTTCTTCATTTCCCTTAAGAGATGGAATGCTAGAATTGGCGAACACTCCGTCTTTCGGCACTTGACCTCGTAACTTGTTGAAAGAGAGGTTGAGGCTGTTAAGTTTCGAGAGATTGGCCGAGGACTGTGGTATGGCTCCAGATAGAAAATTGTATGATACTGTAACACCCCAGCGCAATCGTACCATATTAATTAGTATTTTAAAATTTGTTAATTTATTATTTGGCTTGTGATTGGTTTGGATAATAGATGTGTTTATTCGACCCGACCCGCTTGTGTGAAACCGCTTATGGTGCTAAATTATCTTTTATTAATATTTATCCGTAAATTAAATCCATATGAATCTTAAATAATAGATATATAATACTTAAATATATACATATACTTTCTGGTAGCCATACATTAGGGATATTTTCAGATATTAGTTGTCATCATGTTATTTAAGCATTTCATGGAAATATATTGACATTTATCTATTACAAGTAAATCTTAAACATCCTAGATACCCGATATATATTATATTAGAATATATCATTTTATCCATTAGATTATAGTTTAATAGGCTACATGGTGTATATTATTTCAGTATATTTTTCCGTGAGATTTAGTAGAGACGGATCAGAGTTTTGCAGTATCTTCTATATATTATCTGTTATGTACATAAAACTAAATATATATTATACATATACTATCTATATAAACATATTATATATTTTTAAAAAATTAAAAATAAAACTCTCTCTCTCTCTCTCTCTCTCTCTCAGTTCTCTCTCCCCCTCGCATCCCTCTCTCTCCTGCTCACCCTTTTTCTTTTTCCTCTCTTCTCCCTCTCCGATCACCCCGCCTTCAGCTCATCACCATCGTCTCCTTCCACCCTCGTCGCATCATCATCACCATGGACATCCTCCTTCCCTCGAAACCTCCGACTCCACAAACACCGGTCCCCAAAATCCTCGCCCTTGCAACCTCTTCTCCCCGACATCGACCATCGAACCCATCTCCTACCCCTCGAGCACCAACACCGCAGCCGACTTCACTCAACTCTGGACAACACCTTCTCTTCGTCGCCAAGCAACCCCTCACCGGCGCACCCACCTAGCCGCAACCCGACAGAACCTATCGCCGGCGACTGCAACCCTAGCCCAGACCCCCGGCATCGACTCCACCTACCTTATCGCCATGACCTCAACCCAGCACACCCTTTCAACTTCGACTGAGCCATCACCCGGAACCCTAACTCAAACCCCAACACCATAACCGTCGCCTCGCCTGTAAGCCCTCACCATGATCATCACCTTGTCGTTTCCCAGTCTCCACCTCCGACCACCGTCTTCGACGCCACCTCATCCCAGTTCCCACCAGCAGCCGCGCCTCCAAGCCCGAGCGTTGTTAGTAGTTTGAATCTATCGGCAGCGTATATATGTGGTAAATAGTCCCATATCGGATGGATAGACGAATACCCAAGTTTTTATAATAATTCCCAATATTTAAGTAATATCTTGAATAAAGTGGATTATGAGCCAAGTGGGCCTGATTTCTAGCAGACTTAGTAACAGAGTTATCTGAATAACTTATACGCCGTTGATTGTTCAACTTAAATAGTTACAATCGTTGATTGCCTTTTACCGTACACTCCCATAGTGAGGGCAATATCACATACACGTCGCATGCATCATTCCTCACCATCCTCGACTTTGAACCCGATCACCATCATAGCACCCCGTCGTCTCCTTCTTCCTCAACCTGACCAAATCTTCTCTTCGCCAGGAAACACACGAACTCGAGATCAAAATCCTAGTTGAGATCCCTTTCGACTTAAACCAAGATCCCACATGTAGTCTCCATCGTTGCAGTAGCAACGTTGATCCGAGCTTGCAGAGCCTAACTCCCAAAGTCAGACCAAGCCAATTAGGCCCCCTAGCCGAGCCTTCAAGTTTCCGTCTCGTCTCGTTTTGCGTCTCCGGGTATCTGTTGTCATGTTCTATCCGTATCCAGACAAGTTTACAACTTGCTACATGTTATGATTTATGCAATTTACTTATATATTGTTGTACTATTATTATTATTATTACCATACAACTATATCTATATAACTTATACGCCGTAGTTATTTAATATTAATCAGTTTTACAATATACAGTGTATGCAAGTTTACAACTTGCGACATGCTATATATATATATAGTCATAATATTACTTATTATTATCATTATACCGTTTATATCTATATAATCCGTAATCGTTAATTAGTTTATAATCTGCAGTTTATAACGTTATGCAAATTATATCTATAACTAGAAATTATAAGACTATTCTTTTTCCTCTCTTCTCCCTCTCCGATCACCCCGCCTTCAGCTCATCACCATCGTCTCCTTCCACCCTCGTCGCATCATCATCACCATCGACATCCTCCTTCCCTCGAAACCTCTGACTCCACAAACACCGGTCCCCAAAATCCTCGCCCTTGCAACCTCTTCTCCCCGACATCGACCATCGAACCCATCTCCTACCCCTCGACCACCAACACCGCAGCCGACTTCACTCAACTCTGGCCAACACCTTCTCTTCGTCGCCAAGCAACCCCTCACCGGCGCACCCACCTAGCCGCAACTCGACAGAACCTATCGTCGGCGACTGCAACCCTAGCCCAGAACCCCGGCATCGACTCCACCTACCTTATCGCCATGACCTCAACCCAGCACACCCTTTCAACTTCGACTGAGCCATCACCCGGAACCCTAACTCAAACCCCAACACCATAACCGTCGCCTCGCCTGTAAGCCCTCACCATGATCATCACCTTGTCGTTTCCCAGTCTCCACCTCCGACCACCGTCTTCGACGCCACCTCATCCCAGTTCCCACCAGCAGCCGCGCCTCCAAGCCCCGAGCATTGTTAGTAGTTTGAATCTATCGGCAGCATATATATGTGGTAAATAGTCCCATATCGGATGGAGAGATGAATACCAGGTCTTTATAATAATTCCCAATATTTAAGTAATATCTTGAATAAAGTGGATTATGAGCCAAGTGGGCCTGATTTCTAGCAGACTTAGTAACAGAGTTTGACATTTAGAATTTCAAATTCTAAAGTTGTCTGAATAGAACAGAAACGGTGGTGTCAGTTCAACTCTGAATAGTCATGCATCATTCCTCACCATCCTCGACTTTGAACCCGATCACCATCATAGCACCCCGTCGTCTCCTTCTTCCTCAACCTGACCAAATCTTCTCTTCGCCAGTTCAACTCTGAATAGTCATGCATCATTCCTCACCATCCTCGACTTTGAACCCAATCACCATCATAGCACCCCGTCGTCTCCTTCTTCCTCAACCTGACCAAATCTTCTCTTCGCCAGGAAACACACGAACTCGAGATCAAAATCCTAGTTGAGATCCCCTTCGACTTAAACCAAGATCCCACATGTAGTCTCCATCGTTGCAGTAGCAACGTCGATCCGAGCTTGCAGAGCTTAACTCCCAAAGTCAGACCAAGCCAATTAGGCCCCCTAGCCGAGCCTTCAAGTTTCCGTCTCGCCTCGTTTTGCGTCTCCGGGAATCTGTTGTCATGTTCTATCCGTATCCAGACAAGTTTACAACTTGCTACATGTTATGATTTACGCAATTTACTTATATATTGTTGTACTATTATTATTATTATTATTACCATACAACTATATCTATATAACTTATACGCCGTAGTTATTTAATATTAATCGATTTTACAATATACAGTGTATGCAAGTTTACAACTTGCGACATGCTATATATATATATAGTCATAATATTACTTATTATTATCATTATACCGTTTATATCTATATAATCCGTAATCGTTAATTAGTTTATAATCTGCAGTTTATAACGTTATGCAAATTATATCTATAACTAGAAATTATAAGACTATTCTAATACGAACAAATTGAAATAATAACTTATAGCAGTTGATAGGATTACACTCGCTACTTCGTGTATCGTATCTAATGACTGTTATGACTACTTGGAAATAAATATTCAATATGCTAATCTCATTACTAGAAAATATGCATGATCTGTTTAACGGTACTATTCACTCATTTGATTAAACACTTTAATCTATATCAGTTCACGATTACCGATATACTGTTAGGACTATATAGCTTGCTTTACATCATGACTTGTTTGCACGATATTATTACAAATAAACACTTTATCTAATTTAGTATACTGTCTTGACATCTTATAACCCGTCATCTTGTTACTGATATTACTATCTTTCTTGTACCTGCTTACCTGTGATATTTACCGATACCAACAATCCTGATTTGTTGTCCTGATGGACGCGACCTGTCGTCTTGATAGAAATAACATGTACCTGTTTGTTTCTGTGTTGGTATTAGGTAGATACTATTTATATCTGATTTGGAAAACGAAATCTTGGGAAATAGGTAAATCAAAAGTGTAACTGAAGTGTAATTTAAAAGGATATTACTTGATCCGTGGTTGTCACGCCCCGCTTCCCAGAGTACGCAGGATTGGGCACGTGACATAGCCAACCATGCTACCTGTGGGTAGGAATAATCCATCCACAGTCACATTACGGTTGTGGAGATATCAAGAACAAATAATAAACTAATCTAATACATGTCCAAATCCATAATAACAAGAATCAATAAACAATAAGTGCGGAAGCAAATGATCCAATACAATGAATAAACAGTACGTCCCATAATGCGGGCTCACATCTGGAAATGAAATGAAATAAATAAACTAAACCCTAAGAAACTCACAGTTCAGCCTGCTGGCTGAAGTACTCCTGCTCGGTCGTCGACAGTGGTACGGAATCTGGGCCATGCAAAACCCAGACGTCAACGCGTCATGACATCAAGTATATAATATAAACATGGTAATAAGCAATGCAAGTATGAACATGAATAAAGCAGTACTAAGGAATAACAGAGCAGGGTAATGTGAAATGGTGACTAAACTGTCCTATCAGGTTTCTACTCTATAGTCTTTGAAATCAATTGATGAATCGTCGATGTAACTCAATAGTATCCCGTGCGTGCCCGGGACCACGGTCAAAGCCCTCGGGGCTGAATCCGAGACGTGCCGCTAAGCAGTAAAAGGTAGCAAGATGGGCGAGTGATGTCAGCATCACCACTCCGGGGCTGGCCAAGCCCGTAAGACTGATCAGAACAAGTATCGAACTGTTGAGTTACAAGTCGGTTTCACCTTTGATTTCCCCATACCCCCAAGCTATGTATGTCAGGTCAGGTATTCAGTAGTCAAGGACTAATGCCAACACAAAATCAGGTAAAGTAGGTCTGTCTGGATAGACAGCAGGAATGGTCAGGTTGGTCGGCATTAGGCATGAAATCAGGTAACAGGTCAGGTCACGTTTCAACAGGTTGAGTCGATATATATACAGGGTGTCATGGCAGGTGTATCAGTATATGTGTCAGGTGTATCAAGATCGGTCAATATGTATGCAATCAAGTGTATGCTGATAACAGGTATAGTAACGAATAAGGAACAACAGCAGAGAAAGCAAATAACAATATTATTCCATGTAAACACAGTGATGCTTTGTATTCTCTTATTAACAGGTTCAAGCACCCTTGGGGTGCAATAGTCTCAAAGTGAAACAATATCAACAACATACGTAATAAAGCTACCTGAATTTAAACTAAAACATAATAATTGTCTCATGGGTGATTTAACAAATGAAGTGAGAACGATCCACTTGGTTTAGTTAGTTAAAGTGTGAATTAGTAGCAGACCGATTAATTACAAGCAACTACTATATTGATTTAATATTACGGATAATTGTGACCATCAAATCTAAGTTATAAAAGATATCGATGTTACCGAAAGCTGTGCGGTTATAGTAAATAATATGATGATTAAGTTCGTAACAAGACTTGATCTTGTGTACGAGCATGTTAAAGCAAGTATTCGGATACTTGCCTCGACGGTTCCGCAAATCGGAACGCACGGATGCAAAGTCGGCAGAAAACACGGGACGGGTGTACGGGCCACGGATCGAGTCCCAACAGCGAACAGCGGGATCACACGGACCAGGGTACTTCGCTGGAGCGTCGGGTCCAAAAGACGGCACGGTCGGATTTCGGCAAAAGTCATCGGCAACGAGTTAGCAACAAGATATACGTAATAAGATCAGCGGGGGGGGGATTTAGCACAAAAGGAAAGGTGAGGGGTGCTTACAGGGAGACACCAGGGGTAACCCCGGTGGGCTCGACGGCGCTGGAACGCCGGCGAGGCAGCGACGGCGGCTGCGAAGGCCTGAACAGCCTCGGGTTCGCTGGAGAGGGGGTGTGACGAGTAGAGGAGGGTGGTGGTCGGCTTTGGTGATCGAGGGGAAAAGGAGGTGGCGCGGGTGACGTCGACGAGGGTCGACGGCGCGGTTCCCGGCGACCCGGGATTGGTGCTATGGTCGGGCTCGGGTCTGGTGGTGGTCCGGCGAGGGGAGGAGGAAGGCGACGACGAGGTAGGGACGAGGAGGAAGAGAGGGAGTCGCGGGCGTCGTCGGTGACTGGAGGCGGCGTCGACGGCGGGATCCGCGGCCGAGCGATGGCGTCGGGGGTTGGGTGCAGGCGCGGAAGATGAACGGAGGAAGGAGGAAGCGGGTGCGGTAAGGTCGAGGAGGTGGTGACGGCGACGGCGAGGTCGCGGGGAGGTCGGCGGCGCGAGTACGAGGGCTAGGGTTAGGGTTACGAGATGTTTCTCGTGGTCGAGAGGGAAAGGGGAGGCGGCTGCATGGAGGAAAATATATATAGGAAGAGAGAGAGAGAGATTGGTTAGAGAGAGAGAGAGAAAAAGAATGAAGAGAGAGACAGAGAGAGGCGGAGAGAGAGAGAGAGGGAGAGGGGGGCCCACGAGAGATTCAGGCCTCTCGTGATTGGCTGGCGAGGAGAAGGAATTTTTAAAATGAAGATTTGGAAAGGATTTGAAGGATTTTAACAGTTAAGGAAAAATATAATCGTATATATATAGTTTTATGATATTTAATTAAATGGGCCTTTTGGCGCTAAATGAAACATTTCCAAATCGCGCCCGGGTTGCGCCCAAAGGTTCCAAATTCAAATTATAGGATTTTAAGCGAGTTCCAAATTTTGAAAAGAGGTGTTTAATGATTAAAATGCATGCCCTCAAGTCGGACACTTGTACGCGTGCGTAGTCGTCCTAACCTGCCCGTTTAGCCGAACGGGACGGAATCTCGACCCGCGGACGCTACCACGCGACTCGTGGCGACGAGTAGGCCAACATGGATACTTTTAATTTCATTTTAGGTGTTAAAATTTGTTATGTGCCAAAAAGACTTAACCGGTTAAAATTTAGCAATAAACACCAGAAAATCAGGATAATTAGAAATGAGCAATATATAACCCTCAACTAGTAATAGAGATAGTATTATTGGGCTCGGGTGTTACATCATACCCAACTACAAAAGAATTTCGTCCTCGAAATTCCAAGAATACAAGATAGCTAACTACTGGAAAAGGTGGGGGAAATTCTGCCGGATCTCGTCTTCTCGCTCCTAAGTGGATTCTCCATGCGATCGATTACCCCAAGAAACTAGCACAAGAGGGATAACCTTATTCTTAAGAACCTTTTCTCTTCGATCCTTGATTTCAACTGGTCGCTTCTCAAAGGTTAGGTCCTCCCGTACAGTCAACTCCGAAAGATCCAAGACATGAGTCTCATCACGAACATACCTCCGTAGTTGAGACACATGAGACACATCGTGCACTCCTGCCAATGACTGTGGTAACGCCAAACGGTACGCTACCGCTCCAACACGCTCCAATATCTCGAAGGGTCCAACGAATCGAGGACTAAGCTTTCCCCGACTTCCAACGCGAATCACCCCTCTAGTCGGTGATAACTTCAGGAATACCAAATCACCCACGGCGAACTCTAGAGGTCTTCTTGACGTGTCGGCCCAACTCTTCTGTCTGTCTTGAGCTGCCTTCATATACTTTCTGATTGTATTCACCTTCTCGACTGTCTGTACCACCAAATCTGGTCCTAGTAACCTTCGTTCACCAACATCATCCCAACAAACAGGTGAACGGCACTTACGACCATACAGTGCTTCAAACGGAGCCATCTGAATAGTTGCTTGGAAGCTATTGTTGTACGAAAACTCCACCAGGTGTAGATGATCCTCCCAAGAACCTTTGAAGTCTAACATGCAAGCCCTCAACATATCTTCAAGGGTCTGGATCGTTCTCTCCGACTGTCCATCAGTTTGAGGATGATAAGCTGTGCTAAACTTCAATCGAGTCCCCAAACTTTCTTGTAAACTCCTCCAGAAGTGCGACAAGAACCGAGTGTCCCGATCGGACACGATACTTACCGGTACTCCATGCAATCTCACAATCTCCTGCATGTACCGCTCTGCCAAAGTCTCTGTCGATTGACCAACCCGAAAAGGAATAAAGTGAGCTGCCTTGGTCAACCGATCGACAATCACCCATACTGCATTGTTGCCCTTTGAACTCCGCGGTAAAGCCGTCACGAAATCCATGGTTATATGTTCCCACTTCCACTGAGGAATCGGAAGTGGTTGCAACAAACCAGCAACCCTTTGGTGTTCAGCCTTGACTTGCTGACACACCAAGCACTTAGCCACGAAGCGAGCAATTTCCCGTTTCATACCTTCCCACCAGAAGTGCTGTCGAACATCTCGGTACATCTTTGTCCCTCCTGGATGTACGGAGTAAGCTGAACTGTGTGCCTCCTTCATAAGCTCTTCACGCACATCTCCTTTTGGCACACACACACGGCTACCATATCTCAACGAACCGTCTTCATGGATCAGTAAATCGGTTCGTAGTCCGGCTCCAACCTGTTCTCGAAACTTTTGCAGTCTAGGATCCTGCGATTGTGCCGCTTTAATCTTCTCATCTAAGGACGATTGTACTTGCAACTGCATCAACTGTCCTGTAGCATGTGGTAGCACAACCTCCAAGTCAAATCTCTGAAAATCCGCAATGATCTCCCTCTGTGCAGTCAATATCTGAATTGCTGGTAACCGACTTAGCGCATCTGGCACGACGTTAACTTTTCCCGGATGGTACTTAAGATCAAGGTCGTAGTCGGCCATTAGCTCCAACCATCTGCGTTGCCTCATGTTCAACTCCTTCTGAGTGAACACATACTTCAAACTCTTGTGATCCGTAAAGACTTCGACTCTCTCGCCCAAAAGGTAGTGTCTCCAAATCTTCAGGGCGAAGATCACGGCTGCAAGCTCTAAGTCATGAGTCGGATAGTTCTTCTCATGAGTCTTCAGTTGTCTCGATGCGTAAGCGGCGACTTTCCCATTCTGCATCAAAACACACCCCACTCCTTTTCCAGATGCGTCGCTATGAATTACCAGTCCTCCTGAATCATCCGGTACGGTTAGGATAGGGGCGGTTATCAACTTCTGCTTCAACGTCTCGAAGGCCAATGCACATCCATCCGTCCAAACAAACTGTACCTCCTTACGCGTAAGCTTGGTTAACGGCTCAGCCAAACGAGCGAAGTTCTCCACAAATCTCCTGTAATATCCGGCGAGTCCAAGAAAACTCCTTATCTCCGCAACATTCTTTGGAATAGGCCAATCTCGAACTGCTGTAATCTTCTCGGGATCAACGGCGATTCCATTGCCCGACACAACATGCCCCAGAAACTTCACTTCTTCCAGCCAGAATTCACACTTACTCATCCTCGCAAATAACTTCTCTTGTCTCAGCGTCTGCAGTGCGATCCTTAAATGCTCAGCATGCTCCTCCGGACTCTTCGAGTACACCAGAATATCGTCAATGAATACCACAATAAACTGGTCCAAGAGCGGTGAAAAGATCCTGTTCATCAAATCCATAAATATTGCTGGCGCATTAGTCACTCCGAAGGGCATCACTAGATACTCGAAATGTCCATATCGAGTTCGAAACGCCGTCTTGCAATTGTCTTCTGCTTTCACTCGGACCTGATGATATCCTGATAGCAAATCCAGTTTCGAGAATACCCTCGCGCCACTAAGCTGCTCAAAAAGTTCTCCAATGCGAGGGATCGGGTACTTGTTCTTAATAGTCACCCGATTCAATTCTCGGTAATCAATGCACATTCTTCTTGTGCCATCCTTCTTCTTTACCAGAAGAACTGGAGCTCCCCAAGGTGAGTTGCTGCTTCGAATCCATCCCTTCTCGAGTAATTCACCAACTTGTTTCTTAACTTCTTCTAATTCCACCGGTGCCATTGGATAATAAGATTTTGATACTGGCGCTGCACCAGGAATAAGGTCAATCGCAAACTCCACATCTCGCTTCGGCGGTAAGCCTGATATATCTTCAAACACATCCATAAAGTCGCGACCAACTGCCGGCTCTTCATTACTTTCCGCTTCCATTGTCGCAAGAACACTGTTTGTCGGCCTAGCCCTAAACTCGACTGGCCCGACAGAGCTGCTACCTCCAGTGAAAATAAACTCAGGGTGTCCGGGAATCTGGAAAATTACCTTCCTTGCCCTACAGTCAATGTGGGCGTGGAAAGTGCCAAGAAAATCCATTCCCAAGACTACTTCATGACTGCCCGTATCTATCACCAAGAAATCTGCAAAAAGCTCCCGTCCGCAAACAACCACTGAACAATCTCTACATTCCTTACTAGCTATGATTTTCCCATTCCCAGTGTGTATGTCCCAAAACTAGACAGGGTCGTGCAGGTAATCGAGTGTGTAGTTATAAATTTGGATGACATAAAACAGTGGAATGCTCCGAAATTAAATAATACCAATGCGGGAAAACCATGAACGAGTAAATTACTTGAAACCACTTCTCCTGATGCCTTAGCTTCCTCGGCTGTCAACGTGAACGCTCGAGCTTGGTTTGGTCCTTGAGTCAGCTGTTTCTGCCCTTGAAACGGTCCCTGCGGAAGCTTCTGTGTATCATCCTTCGTGCGAGGCTTCGACGGACAAGCATTAACGGTGTGATCTGCCGCTCCACATCTAAAACAGAGTCCCAGCCTCTTACGACACTCCTTTCGCACATGTCCGGGTACATGGCAGTAGTTACAAATCACGCTCCCTTTCCGATCACCCACAATTGTTTTCTTCATTGGTGCTACGCTGTGCCTGTTCACCGGAATACTTCTACGTACAGACGTTTGGTCCAGTGCAGATGCTGGTTCCAGCTCGGTCTGTTCCTTTAGATTCTCCAGCAATCCCCTTATCACTCTAAGCCTGGCGGCTATGACCGCACGTCTTTGGTCCATCTTCAAATTCTTACCGGCCATATTCCTGGAAATCAAAGTACCCAACATTAGCACGATGATAGATTCTGAGTATAGATCAAGGCTAGAACTCCAAGATACTTAAATAGAGTACTGCATTGTAGCTATGCCGCGGTATCATAGCCCCAATTACTTAACTCCACCCAAGTCGCCTAAGTCCTAGAGATAACAAGAAGTTAGGTTTTCGAGTTGACAATGCAAAGTAAGTTTGCATGTCGACATGATCCGGACGAATGATTCAAGGATGGTAAAACGGTCAAAGTGGCAGGACATGTTTTCTAGTCACGGGTATTGTGATTCGTGTATCGGGTGCAATACCCAACTACAAAGAATCAACCCAATTAACCTATGTCTCTGATACCAAAAGAACCATGTCACGCCCCGCTTCCCAGAGTACGCAGGATTGGGCACGTGACATAGCCAACCATGCTACCTGTGGGTAGGAATAATCCATCCACAGTCACATTACGGTTGTGGAGATATCAAGAACAAATAATAAACTAATCTAATACATGTCCAAATCCATAATAACAAGAATCAATAAACAATAAGTGCGGAAGCAAATGATCCAATACAATGAATAAACAGTACGTCCCATAATGCGGGCTCACATCTGGAAATGAAATGAAATAAATAAACTAAACCCTAAGGAACTCACAGTTCAGCCTGCTGGCTGAAGTACTCCTGCTCGGTCGTCGACAGTGGTACGGAATCTGGGCCATGCAAAACCCAGACGTCAACGCGTCATGACATCAAGTATATAATATAAACATGGTAATAAGCAATGCAAGTATGAACATGAATAAAGCAGTACTAAGGAATAACAGAGCAGGGTAATGTGAAATGGTGATTAAACTGTCCTATCAGGTTTCTACTCTATAGTCTTTGAAATCAATTGATGAATCGTCGATGTAACTCAATAGTATCCCGTGCGTGCCCGGGACCACGGTCAAAGCCCTCGGGGCTGAATCCGAGACGTGCCGCTAAGCAGTAAAAGGTAGCAAGATGGGTGAGTGATGTCAGCATCACCACTCCGGGGCTGGCCAAGCCCGTAAGACTGATCAGAACAAGTATCGAACTGTTGAGTTACAAGTCGGTTTCACCTTTGATTTCCCCATACCCCCAAGCTATGTATGTCAGGTCAGGTATTCAGTAGTCAAGGACTAATGCCAACACAAAATCAGGTAAAGTAGGTCTGTCTGGATAGACAGCAGGAATGGTCAGGTTGGTCGGCATTAGGCATGAAATCAGGTAACAGGTCAGGTCACGTTTCAACAGGTTGAGTCGATATATATACAGGGTGTCATGTCAGGTGTATCAGTATATGTGTCAGGTGTATCAAGATCGGTCAATATGTATGCAATCAAGTGTATGCTGATAACAGGTATAGTAACGAATAAGGAACAACAGCAGAGACAGCAAATAACAATATTATTCCATGTAAACACAGTGATGCTTTGTATTCTCTTATTAACAGGTTCAAGCACCCTTGGGGTGCAATAGTCTCAAAGTGAAACAATATCAACAACATACGTAATAAAGCTACCTGAATTTAAACTAAAACATAATAATTGTCTCATGGGTGATTTAACAAATGAAGTGAGAACGATCCACTTGGTTTAGTTAGTTAAAGTGTGAATTAGTAGCAGACCGATTAATTACAAGCAACTACTATATTGATTTAATATTACGGATAATTGTGACCATCAAATCTAAGTTATAAAAGATATCGATGTTACCGAAAGCTGTGCGGTTATAGTAAATAATATGATGATTAAGTTCGTAACAAGACTTGATCTTGTGTACGAGCATGTTAAAGCAAGTATTCGGATACTTGCTTCGACGGTTCCGCAAATCGGAACACACGGATGCAAAGTCGGCAGAAAACACGGGACGGGTGTACGGGCCACGGATCGAGTCCCAACAGCGAACAGCGGGATCACACGGACCAGGGTACTTCGCTGGAGCGTCGGGTCCAAAAGACGGCACGGTCGGATTTCGGCAAAAGTCATCGGCAACGAGTTAGCAACAAGATATACGTAATAAGATCAGCGGGGGGGATTTAGCACAAAAGGAAAGGTGAGGAGTGTTTACAGGGAGACACCAGGGGTAACCCCGGCGGGCTCGACGGCGCTGGAACGCCGGCGAGGCAGCGACGGCGGCTGCGAAGGCCTGAACAGCCTCGGGTTCGCTGGAGAGGGGGTGTGACGAGTAGAGGAGGGTGGTGGTCGGCTCTGGTGATCGAGGGGAAAAGGAGGTGGCGCGGGTGACGTCGACGAGGGTCGACGGCGCGGTTCCCGGCGACCCGGGATTGGTGCTATGGTCGGGCTCGGGTCTGGTGGTGGTCCGGCGAGGGGAGGAGGAAGGCGACGACGAGGTAGGGACGAGGAGGAAGAGAGGGAGTCGCGGGCGTCGTCGGTGACTGGAGGCGGCGTCGACGGCGGGATCCGCGGCCGAGCGATGGCGTCGGGGGTTGGGTGCAGGCACGGAAGATGAACGGAGGAATGAGGAAGCGGGTGCGGTAAGGTCGAGGAGGTGGTGACGGCGACGGCGAGGTCGCGGGGAGGTCGGCGGCGCGAGTACGAGGGCTAGGGTTAGGGTTACGAGATGTTTCTCGTGGTCGAGAGGGAGAGGGAGAGGGGAGGCGGCTGCATGGAGGAAAATATATATAGGAAGAGAGAGAGAGAGATTGGTTAGAGAGAGAGAGAAAAAGAATGAAGAGAGAGACAGAGAGAGGCGGAGAGAGAGAGAGGGAGAGGGGGGCCCACGAGAGATTCAGGCCTCTCGTGATTGGCTGGCGAGGAGAAGGAATTTTTAAAATGAAGATTTGGAAAGGATTTGAAGTATTTTAACAGTTAAGGAAAAATATAATCGTATATATATAGTTTTATGATATTTAATTAAATGGGCCTTTTTGGCGCTAAATGAAACATTTCCAAATCGCGCCCGGGTTGCGCCCAAAGGTTCCAAATTCAAATTATAGGATTTTAAGCGAGTTCCAAATTTTGAAAAAAGGTGTTTAATGATTAAAATGCATGCCCCCAAGTCGGACACTTGTACGCGTGCGTAGTCGTCCTAACCTGCCCATTTAGCCGAACGTGACGGAATCTCGACCCGCGGACGCTACCACGCGACTCGTGGCGACGAGTAGGCCAACATGGATACTTTTAATTTCATTTTAGGTGTTAAAATTTGTTATGTGCCAAAAAGACTTAACCGGTTAAAATTTAGCAATAAACACCAGAAAATCAGGATAATTGGAAATGAGCAATATATAACCCTCAACTAGTAATAGAGATAGTATTATTGGGCTCGGGTGTTACAGTGGTTCCGGGGGTAACAGAATAGAATCATTCGTGATTCTTACCACTTGATCCGTAGTTCCGGAGGGTAACGGAACAGAATCGTTCTTGATTCATACATCTTGATCCGTGGTCTCCAGGGTAACGAGATATATATTTTTGAGTTATATGGAGGAGTATATTCGTTGGTTTCAAATACCTGTAGGATAGTTAATCTAAAAATACTGACCTTAGGATATGCGTGAAATACCTATAGCCTGTTGTTATAACACCCGTGATTGTTTGTTTATACTCATACCTTATTCTGCATGTGACATCCAGTATAGCACACTGTTCAGTTATTATTATTATGATATTTATGACGCACTGACGTCTGAGTTTTAGATGGTCCAGATACTTGACTTAACACATTAGAATCATGAGTAGTTCGACAGGATCGCTGATCAGTGAGGACCATCTCACTGATATAGCTTTTATTGATGGTCAGTTATTCTTTGGATTTTTATTGTTTCCGCTACTATTTCTTGTTATCGTTTGTGGCTATTGGACATGTTTAAAGATAGATAGTTATATTATTATTCTTGATTACTGATTGACGGTCGTAATGTGATTATAGGAGAATATTTTCTTATCGTAGGTAGCATGGCTGACCGAGTTACGTCCCGAAATTTTGGTATCTTGGGAAGCAGGGTGTGATAAGATTTTGTTAGTATCAGAACATAGGTTTTAAGTTAGCTGGGGCTTGGTTCTTTTATAGTTGGGTATGGTACCCAATGGATTGTCCTTAAGACCCAGAATTTTAGGAACATATTCTGCCACATTATTGTCTTGTCATTCAAATTCTTGATTTTTATTTTTCCCTTAAACTCTTTTATCTCGACGATATGGAAATGATATTGCATCTCAGCTTGGAATACTCTTGATTCTTTATTGTTTTTCCCATCTTATTCTCTCAATTCTGATAGTAGGATTTGGACGACTTGGATGGAGTTATGTGGTTGTAACTTTGTACCGCAGTATGGTTATAATGCGGTACTCTATTTAGGTAATCTAGAGTCCTATTTCGATTCATTTTATTAACTTATGGTTGTTGTATTACTTTGTTTTCTCTCGGTGTCATTGCTTACGAGTTTATGTTTTATTACGAACTTGAATCCAACAACCGCGTTATATTTTTCCTCTTATCCCGTAGGGACCGATCCGTCTGTGTTTCAAAGAACAAGGAGAAACACAGGAGTGCATAGGATGATTTCAGTAGTTTGACATCGACCCCAGCGGGAGCTGGTATAGACCACTTCACGGCCGATCGGGTATAAAATGTTTTTTGAAGAGGTTCTGACAGACCTGTCTAAATTTATCAGAGTAGCGCGGTGGAAGAGTATGAGCTAATAACCAACAAGTCTTAAACAGACTTGTAAATTCATGATGAAGGGAACTGTTTGTGTGTATGCGGAAAGGTAATGTTCATAAATAGGTTGCAGATGAAGCGCTGATAGTAGTTCGGGATTTCATGAATGTGTTAAAGGACATCTCGGATTTTCCGTCAAAACAAGATATGGAGTTCGTGATTGATTTTATTCTTGCAGCAGCGTCAATTCGAAAGCTTTTTTATCCGATGTCACCGGTAGAACTTGTTTCCCCCAATCAGAGCAAAGCTCTGTTCAAAATTTGAATTTTAAAATGAGACAGCGCCTCAAGAGAGCGCTCGCGCCAAGTGCACCAGCGCTAAGAGTCAAAGACTCTGAGGCAGCACTCACGTGCAAAACACGAGAGCGCTTGCGTCAAGTGTGCCAGCGTTAAGAGTCAAAGGCTCTTAGGGAGCGCTCATGCGCAAAGAACGAGAGCGCTCGCTCCAAGTGCGCCAGCGCTAAAAGTCAAAGACTCTGAGGCAGCGCCTCACGTGCAAAGCACGAGAGCGCCAAGCGCTAAAACTAAATGTTCTCCACCGTTGGATCAAAAATCCAACGAAGATGATAAATCATCAAATTACCAGAATGTAATTCTGTTAAGGAAATACTCCTCAGAATCTTTCCAAACAAGAAAGATTGTGCTCTGTAAATCAGAGCACCGTTGGATCAAAGATCCAATGGTGATTAAAAATCATCAAGATAAAGAACAATCTCTGTCTGGGTAAATATTTTCCCAATCTTGTTAATAACAAGAAAGACGTCTTCTGTAAAACAGAAGCTCTAGGATCAATGATCCAACGGTGGGAAAATCCCTAAATCAATCAGAGAAGAGATTTTCTTAACTGATTCAACAAATCAGCCTCCCCTATATAAAAGACCCAAGACTTCAAGTCTTGCACAGAAGAACCCCCTCATAAGCTTTGAAATCAAAGAGAAAAGCTTTTAGAAAAGAAAAGGAGAAGAGCAAGCTCTAAGAAGAAGAACTTTCTTCAAGATAAATAAAAAGAGTGGAGATCATAGCATCTCTTGATAAAGAAATAAGAACTTAGTTCTTAGATATAGAAGACAAAGTCTCCCTCCATAAAAAGAAGAACTTAGTTCTCAGATCCATGAGACAAAGTCTCTCACAAAGAAAAACAAAAGAGATCATAATATCTCCTCATAAAGAAGAACTTAGATCTACGAGATAAAGTCTTTTATAAACGAGAATCTAATTCTCAGAGCACAGAACTGACCAGAACTGCCAAAGAAGCGCCTCAGCGCTCCAAATCTGGCGCTCAGCGCCAAGCGCACCACGTGCTCCTCACGTGTGTGCTATTTCACAAGAAGTACCTTAGCGCTCCAAATCTGGCGCTCAGCGCCAAGCGCACCACGTGCTCCTCACATGTGCGCTACTTCATAGGGAGAGCCAAGTCTGGCGCTCAGCGCCTGGCGCACCACGTGCTCCTCGCGTGTGCGCTAGTTCAAAAGAAGCGCCTTAGCGCTCCAAGTCTGGCGCTTAGCGCCAAACGCTCCACGTGCTCCTCACGTGGGCGTTGAAGGAACACAAAGTGTTCTTTAAATAAAGCCTCAGTGCCATAAAAAGTGTTCAACACTCAGCAAAAGACAAAAAGAAAAAGGATGTCAGAACCCAAATCAATGCTCAGTATTGTTAAATAAGAAAGGACCGAGCCCAAATAAATGTTCAACATTTTATTCAAAACTGAGTGGGCTGAGCCCAAGTTGGCTATAAGTCCCTAATTCAGATTAATTGAGCCCATGTGCTCATAATCTTTTTAATTTATCTTAGTTCCAAACCTGACTACAGATCCCCCAACCAACATTGATTCAAGAGTACATCTCTTCATACCTCTGATACATGTCGTTGTAATTCTTCAACGTCTTCAGAGAGATGTAGGGTCCCAGTAACCAATAACCTTTGGTGCATCCCTTAACTGGTTAAACCAGAACCCCATAGACCATGAGGTCCTTAAACTCATAGACTATGATGTCTTTAAATTTTATGGACTGTGAGGTCCTTAAACTTACGGACTGTGAGGTCCTTAAACTTTATGAACTGTGAGGTCCTTAAACTCATAGACTATGATGTCTTTAAACGTTACAGACTATGATGTCTCTAAACTGCCAATGGACTATGATGTCCTTAAACTTATGGACCGCAATGCCCCTAAACTAAAACAATAGAGCTCACATGCTCTTTTGTTGGATCTAAACGATCCTAAAACCCAGTTAAGTAGATCTTAGTCTAAAATTAGACTAACGTATCCTTAAATTGCAAAAAAAAAAAACCATCACTTTTTTCTGTTGCCAGAGAACCCGGCCTCGAAAAGTTTGTCAAAACCACGTAAAAAGGTTTTTATTTGTCAAGAAACCCCTTATCTGTGATATCTAATAGTTGTCCGCTGTATCTAGCTTCCTGCAATATCCAAGAAATTGCTAGCGATATGTAAGCAGTAAGTTGTGATATCTAAACCATTTTCTGCGATATCTAAATAGTTTATATGAATTGATTAGATATAACATGATGCTAATACGGCAGGAAAAATTTCTAATGGTTTTTTAAGTAGCATTTTGAGACCAGGGTTTTTGACACCCGCAAAAAGTTTTTTTTTTTGACTAGTTACCGTCTCTATTTTTTCTTCCCTTCGTTCTCTCTTCTCAATATACCTGGACCTCGCCGATCTCGAGCCCTTGAGAACCGCAAACCCCCCAAAAATTACGGTTTTCTTACAATCTTGAGAAGCCTACCCAATTTCTTCCATCTCTTCTTCCTTTCTTTACCGATCTCCCCCAAAATCCTATCACCTATCCACAAATCCAACGCTTGTGTACGAGGCCAGGTTTGTGCCGCCATATCCGCTTCATCTCTCTATATTACAAAATCAGTTTTGAGTCTAATCATGGGAATTTTATTCACCCCCAATTTTCTTCTTGTTCTTAACTAATGGCTGAAAATTTTTAAATAAAGATTTTTCCCCATACACCTGCTGTATTTAAAGTGTGCCTTTTACGTGTTTGTATGCTCGCTTCATCCAATTTCCCTATAGAGTTTCTAAATGTTTGTTAAATTATTTGTTGTTTGGTTCCCAAATATTCATGATTCGACATCTCATTCATATGTTACATTTTCTTGATTGCATCAGCAGATGATAATGGAAGGAGCTTGAGTTCATCTTAAAGCGTGGCAACTGGCAGCGGTTGCTGCTGGATCAGCTCTCGGTGCTCTGATGGATCCGAGACGAGCAGACCTAATTGCTGCTCTTGGAGAAACTACCGGAAAGCCGGCTTTTTATAGGGTGCTGGAGCGGATGAAAAATAGCACACAAGGCAGAGTACGTTGCTTTTAATTGAATAAGACTTAAGAATACAATAGGATTTATATTCTGACAGTGAGTTTGGTCTATTTTCCTAGCTAGGTTTTTCCTCAAAGTTCTATTTTTGAATATTGGTAGAAAGAGGTCTGTGGAAATACATAATTGATTTTTTTAAGCAATCATCTTGTCTTGCTTATGAAATTTATGAGACAATACATTACATTACCAGATTGGATAATGTATGTGTTCTCATGTCAAATTGTATACCATATATCGACTTGCTTATCGAATGTTTTCCGCTGAGTTGGGCATTCGATTTTTCGAGAAGTATATTAGGTACAGTGCTTGTCGGAATATTGTGATGTAAGATTTGTAGATGTCCTTGATGATTGAATATTCTCTCTTTATGAAGGAGAATATGGTGAGGCGGCATGCAAACAGGAGATCTAATAAGGCCTCTTATGACGGAGGATGTTTCGAGGTTCAATGATAGTGTAATTTTAGAAGCAAGAGCTGAAAATCGTATAAAACCTACTGATTTATGATCTCAAAAGTAAAGGGAACAGATTTGAAGCTCCTTGGTGAGGATGCATTATGCAGAATGTTTTTCCCTTCTCAATATATATATATATATATATATATATATATATATATATATATATATATATAGAGAGAGAGAGAGAGAGAGAGAGAGAGAGAGAGAGAATAATGTAGGAAAGAGGCCATAGGAAATGATTTCCTTCTATGGCGTCGAAAAAATACAGCCCCCACCATTTTTTCCGACGATCGGCATCCATCATTATCATTGTTATCATCTAAGCTGTGCATACACCAAATTTCATGTGATTCCATCACTTTTTTACCTTTGAATTAGGAATGTAAAAAGTTCTATTGTCGGTAAACCATTAATTTTGCACCAACTAAATCAACGTGAAAAAATGGTATAATCATATGAAATTTGGTGTATCTACATCTTATATGATAAAGATGGACATGATGTATGCCGATCATCGAAAAAAGCCATGGAGGGTGCGTTTTTCCGACGCTATAGGAGGAAATTCCCTCCAATGGCATCTTTCCTCCATTAGCCTCATGTGTGTGTGTGCGCGCGCGCGCGCGTGCAGAGTGATCTTATAATCTAAATTTTAAAGTGAAACTAAGTACTCACTGTTGAATTAACATTGAAGGTTAGTTCGATCATATTCTAAATATATTGCTTTGGAGATACCACCGTACCAATGTTCGAAAAAGCGTTAGCGTGTGGCGAAACGTTACACTCATAAGAATAGCGTAGCGTAAAACTACGATGCGAAAAGTGTAAGCTACACTAATTATCCAATTCTTATGTCAAAAAATAATTTATGTAGCAATCATACCAGGCACCAATCTTCATAGTCTATATATCATTTTCAAGCACTACACCATTATTTAAGATGGGCTATTTACTAAAAAGCCGCTTCATACTTCACTAATTACTAAAAGGCCCATCCATATTTCCTATTTACTTAAAAGATTTCTCATACATTTAAATTGCACTAAAAAGCCCCCTAGCATGCCAAAAAGAATTTTTTATATATCTTCCACTATTCTGATAGGACACTAAGGTAAGTATCGGGTTAGGATTATAAACTTTCACAACCACTCATATTTTTCCAAAATTCCTAATTTTCCTTCAAGTGGCTTTAGGATTAGGGCTTCGATAAAAAAACTCACAAATTGATCGTGGAAGCTGGCTCATCTTTCTCCACCTTCTTCATCAACGAGCTTGTCGAGTATCATTGTCTCTTCAATTGTAAATTTCGAGTTCGTAGGCAACCTGATTTGAAAGGAGACTGATTCTTTAGTTGCGCTAAATCTCAATTTTCAACTAAGTGTGGATGTGGAAAGACATACTTAAATACCCAGAAGGTAAGAGAACAATTGAAACACAAGTTCCAGCTCCATCTTCATAACGGGATGCTAACTTTTGAAGGAAAACTAGCGAGGGGGCTTTTTAGTACAATTTAAATGTATGAGGGGTCATTTAAGTAAATACGAAATATAGAGAGGCTTATTAGTAATCAGCGAAGTATGAGAAGGCTTTTTAGTAAAAACAACCATTTAAGATAAGCACCCAATACACATGTAATATATAAACTCTCAAACATAAATCATATATACCACAATATAACAAAATATATACGGTTTTAAAATCAAATACCTTAAAAAGATAAATAACTGATTGTCAATTAATGGTACTTTGCTCTTAAAAAGCTTGAAAGAAATTGCAGAAAAACTATTTGCTTGGAAGAAATTGCTTGACAAAAGAATTGCTAGATAAGTTACAAGGTAATTGTTGAGGACGCTTTCCAAAAAAAATGATGGAAAAGAAACAATTAAAAAGAATTGCTAAAAGGAATTGGTGGGAAAAAAATCTTTAAACTAATTGCAAGGAGAAAAAAACGTAAAACAACACTAACTTGCAGTAAATGGATCCGAAGAAATACTTTGTTAATTTGATATTTATTTAAGATAATAAAGTCTTCTTTTTATGATTACCAAGAACAAAAAGAAGCTTCAGAAAAATGGGAGGAGAGAGATTGTTGCAGCCTGCAAACATTGGTGTGCAAGCTAGGGGAAAAAATTGGAAAAGGGAACAGATATTGGGGGGGGGGGGATTTCTGTAATTGATGAGTTGTAGACCCCACCACTAAAGCTAATTTTACCAAGTTGACTTGTTGTATTAAGTAAATTGGTCAATAGGGCTTTAATTATTTGGGACCAGGTTCTTGCAAGAGAAGCATAGGCTTTTCATGTGATGCACGCATCACGTGAAAGCACACGTTTTTCCAGACAAAACCCACAGCTTCATTGTTTCTGCACTTTTTCCTGACGCCACGTGGCGACTTCAGCATAAAAATGAACGCTTTGTATCAAGGCGCGATTAATGGCACGTTTTTTTAAACGCCGCACTGTACTATATTAGCCCCTCGGTCCAAGGATTTTTTGACTAAGTTTTTTGATCAAGTTTGTTCATTTCACAAAGAGAAATATTTTGTATTATGAATTGTTGAAGGGTATAAACGTAATGAGATAATGACATGGCATGTTCTTTAAAATATTCACATGGATTTTTCTCCATTTTTTTAATGAAAAAATGAGAAATTTTTTGTGATGCCTCCATGAGTTTGAGTTATAATAGTAGAGATAAAGGTGAGAACATACAGAATAGAAATTGGGAATTAAAGTGAAAAGGGAAAAAATCATTTAAAAAAAGTGAGTTCACGGTGAATCCAGTCTAATCCAGACGGTTGCATCTTGTATTTTTTTTTATTGTTTTTACCCAAAGACCTATACACAAATTTAATAAGTTTAGAAATCTCTTACATTATTTTGTTGGCACATGAAGGTAAAAGTTGGAGAGAATTAGACTCCTTTGAGGAATATTTTCATATACGATCCCTTCTTTTTGGAGCTAATGGTGGTTTATCACTCAAGAACAACCGCTCGTATTCGCTTGAATTTTGTTCGACTATCTATATATATAGTCAGTATTCAGCCTAAATCTGAATAAACCTACAAAATTATAGTGGAATACAACTGGGCCTTGATAATGATGAACGCACCCAGACTTAATATTTGGGTTTGAAGAGAAAAATTGTGCTGAATTGTCTTATGATATATAGTTTGATGTATCATGGTCAAATTGATATTAATAAAAAAACATATATAAACTTTTAGATGTATCCTTTGTCAATTCGAATTAAAATACCTTGTTTAGTGTTTGTTGCCCCCATTAATAGTTGTTGACCGCCACTCGTTAGATTAAGCTTTTTGATAAAGTGGTTGCATACCTAATTAAGTATTTACCAGGCTTGCTAGCATCTAGAATCCTGTTATATATTTAGAAATTTTTAGTTGAACGTGAATAGGGTTTATGTTGGTGATTTTTTTGGATGAGACCCCTTCGGGAATCGAACCAGCGACCTCTCACTTTTGAGAGGATAGTTACACCGCATGCGCTATGCCCACTTGGTTGTTTTTGTTGGTGTCGTCGTCGTCGTTTTGGCTTGGCCTATTATACTTCAAACTATTTAGACCTCGATAACATGCTAATTTGATCTGTACAAAGAGGCATATCTCACATGTAGCAAGCATTTACTTCGTTTACTCGCATCTAGAATCCTCTTATACATCTGGGAACTTTTAGTTGAGCATGAATAGGGTTTTGTCTGACCTTTATTCCTTATCGACTGAACATGTATTAGTTTGGATTTTAAATTGAACATAGATAGATGTGTGCATAGGCCTATCCGTTCTGCAGTTGTGATGAAAGCCAAATGGTAATTCCAAATGCGGTGAATATGGCCTCCTATTAACGGTACAACAAAAATAATTAAAATACTGACATATTGGGACAACTATAGTGCAAGCAATATAACAGGCAATCATATAAGAAAGTTAAGCTATAAGAATAAATCAAATTAGTCTGATTCGGTTTCAGTCTTTGCTTTTGTGCTGCCATCATTATCCGCACCATGTTCTTTCAGTATCTGATACTTATCTAGATGATCGGTCCTTGCTGCTAAACAGATATTTTGAGACAGATATTTATTAGTGTAATTTGATACGCCCTTATGACCAACTGAGCTATCTGTAGTGTATTTAATATTAACATTGGCCATCTGTACATGCGATCTGTAGTGTATTTAGTTTGGCCTAGTCTCACCAAAGGCGCGCACACGCAACATGCGCAACATTTGACAAAATTTGTTTTGCTTAGTCTAACCAAGAGCATGGTATAGTCCAAAAGATACAGTATCTTGCAAAAATGTTATTGTAAAAATGTTTAAATCAATTCAAAATTATAGTATATATATATTTCAATTAATATTATTTTTATGATTATGCACTTGGAAATTCCAATGTAGCACTGCTACATGATGTGCCCCCACCAACTAAAATACCCTCCTTCACCGCTGGTTTCTAATCCTAAACGTTTTGCTTAATTATTAGACACTCAGCTACTACATTCTTGTTCCATCTTCTCTTCATAGGGTTATTGATATCTTAAGTTCCTGATTTAGTTTGACTTCTTATATACAATTTGACTCAGGTTGATGATTTTTCTAGGTGGTTCATTTGGAGCGTCCCCGTGTGATATCATCCAATGTATCACACGCATGGGACTTACCTGAAAACACATTTGGCGCAGCATACGCAAAGTTCATGGGATCAAGGATCTTCTCTCCAGACGACCGCCCTCCCGTCCGATTCATGGAGACAGAAGAATTGGCCTACGTGGCTACCCGTGCACGTGAAGTGCACGATTTTTGGCACGTGCTATTTAATCTCCCCACTAATTTACTTGGAGAGTCTGCTCTTAAAGCGATTGAGTTCGAGCAAATGCTTCTTCCTATGTGCTTGATGTCGGTTGTTGGAGGGTCAACGAGGTTTAATGAGAAGCAGAGAAGTTTGTTCTTCAAGCATTACTTCCCTTGGGCTACACGTGCGGGTATGAGATGCACAGATTTGATATCAGTGTACTATGAGAAGCACTTTCATGAAAATCTAGAGGATGTTCGCAAGAAATGGGGGATAATACCTTGTCCTGATCCTAATGTTACGGATTGAGGTAGGAATCTTTTGCCAGCTCTATGATCGTCAGAAAACTTTTCCAGCTTCCGTCGTTAATCGCAAGCAGTAATCTTGATTAGGTGATAAAATACTGATGCAGCTGCAATGTATTTATGAAGAAGTTTGTAATTGTTTCTTTTCTATGATATAAACATGTTCCTCTATATGGTACAGATCAATGCAAATAGTTGAGTTCAATCAATGCCAAGCTAAGCTTATTATCTCCAAAGCTCGTCCACTCTCATTTTTGTGAGTTATATATCATATCCCATAAGCTTGCACCGGATGCACTCTTTTGTATCAATATACATTGCACTCTTTTGTGAAGTGATAAATTAGTCATTCTATTCGATTTCGGTACAGTATTATGGACTTTAACTCTTGATCCCTGTTTTTTTAATTTATATAAATAGTGGTATTCCAGCATTACGGTCCCAAAGGCAACACTACAAACCCTCCACATATGGAGTCACAAAATAGAGGTTCACCCCCGCCATTCAACTTAGCACAAAATCAGCTATAAGCTGAGCACTAAACGCTAATACATCCACCAGCTTGGCCTATCAGCAACATCAGCAGCTTCGTCCCTGTTTCCCCTCCTTCACGGACTAGACTCGGGAGCCTCCTGTTTCCCCTCCCTGTTTGGAGAAAAGTTCGCCTGACGCTTTCATACTTCCCCTCGGCCTCGAAGCTGCACCTGTCCACAAAAGGAACAAGTCATCAACGAAATGAATTAATCGCTGAAAATTATAAGTCGAATTATTTAGGCAACAGTCATTTCAATTCAACCACATTCCCCAAAGCACAGCAGCAATAAGGATATCCACGAGAATCCTATTGCTCCGTGAAATGCAGGAAATCCTCCAGTCCCCCCACAAGACGGATACGCTCCCCTAACCTATGACAAACCCATAACCACATGCCTCCAGCACGATCACAATAAAAATAAAAAAAAAGTGTTGCAAAGACTCTAAGTTACCATCACATAACAAATATCCCAAGGGAACTATAATATTTCTACACAAAATATTCTCTCTAGTAAGAACATCATTGTTAGACAGGAGCCATAAAAATATCTTAATTTTCAAAGGGACGGGCACATGCCAGGTCACAATCCCAACTCTCGATCCTTGTTACCTCCCTACTTCTGATGCAGGGACTTTGAAATGGTATTACAACAATTTCGGTACGTTTATGTTGTTTCGTGCATTTAAATATGCAGAACTAAAGAAAATGGTTGTCTTTATGCCTGCACCAAAATCCTGAGCTTTTATTGAAGCCAAAATAGTATATTTTTTTTTATAAAAAAAGGCTAAATTGCATAAATGTACCAATCAACTTTCACGACGTTAACTTTTACGCCTTAATGGACCATTATACCCTTCGAAATTTTAGGATAAATACTATGAACTATTTTTTTTTGACATAACCACCATACGACGTTAACTTTTATGTCTTAATGGACCATTATACCCTTCGAAATTTTAGGGGCTGACTTGAGTATGTAAGGGTAAAATGAGGAAAACAAGTCAAATATTGATGACGTGGCAGTTAAATATAACGTTTGCATGCGGAAGAAAAGTTGATGGTATTTAGTTGCAATCGGGAGATGATAGTTCATGGTACCCGTTTGTAATTAAATTAGTTCATGTTATCAATCGCAAAAAATGTGAAAGTTGATCGGTACATTTGTGCAATTTAGCCACAAAAAAAAACACGAGTACTCCTAAGAAGCTGTGATCTACATTCTACAGTCATGACACAAATGTTAAATATAAATGTAATTAAGGCCAAATGTTTTCATTTAAGCCAATATAGTTTCAGTCATGATAACTAATTTCAATCTGGTGATCTATATTCATATATATAAATTACTTGAGTTCTTTTTTTTTTTGCTCCGAAAAGGTAATTTTCCCAAAAATTTCATATTGAAATCAAATCAAAAGCATACCGCCAGTAATCAAATTAATATTTAGCTGTATAAATTAGACAGTCAAGATAGTGGAATAGAGTATAAATTGAATACTTATTTGCTTTAAAATTTATTTTTTTTAAAAAAACCTATCATGACTAACTGTGACATGATTGACTAATGATTATCACGTCATCATAAGAAAATGTAAGAATCCCAGAGGTATCATCTTCTAGATCCTCCTACCCTTAAGCCTAATTTTGGAGTTCTAGTTTCAATTCTGATTGATTAACACTAAATTTTTATTTTATCTTCGATAAATTCTAGTTCTAGCTGGTTCCAATTGAAAATACAACCGAGAACTATCTATTGCAACCACACATTTATGTTTATTCAATCACATTTATGTTTCAGACCTATTTGAAAATCATATACACTGAAAGCTTTAGAAGCTACCTCTGGGATATGTATACATGCAACAAAAGTATACCTCTGGGATAAATTCTAGTTCTAACCACAAAAAGCTCACAAGATATGCAAATACTCCCATTCGCCATCATCGAAAGGATCAGGGGAAAAAAAGACAATTTTCTGTTTCAATCGACTTTCCCTTAAGTTGACAGATATTCCATCTTTATCTTCTGCAATCTTGCAACAACGTCTGTCATTGGAATTCTTTCCTTAGGCGAGTAACTTGAGCACAACAAACCCAATTCAATCACAGAGGACAGACACTGGTGCACTTTTGTTAGGTCTTGTGATGGTCCGTCGTCTGTAGCATGATGCTTCAGAAGATTTTCATCTACAACGTCCAATACTGCGTTTGGATGTTCCGCTTGTATCCATTCCCTCAAACCGAACATAGAATCGACTGGTCTTCTTCTCGTAAATGTTTCCAGCAGTAGAATCCCGAAGCTATATACATCACCCATTCTTGATGCTGCCCCCGTAGTGCTATACTCTGTATCAAACAATATAAAGAAAGAAGAAAGACTTTTTTAATGAAGGTCCATATTAAAACTTAATGAAGGTCTATATTTCTGCTCCCGTAGTGCTATACTCTGTTTAAGCCTATATTTCTAATCTCATTGTATCCACTGTGTAAGACTTTATAATGAAGGTCCATATTAAAACCTAACATGGTCTTGAGAATGCTTCTAAATTTTTAAAGTTAAGAAATTAAAGTAAACATGCGACAAAAGTATAATTCTAAGATTCAAGTATTACTATCTATGAATATTTTGATTACCTGGAGCAATATAGCCTATCGTGCCCGGCATGCTCGCTGTTGCCATCGATTTACTTTCACCCAACAGCAGTTTGGAGATGCCAAAGTCACTTACACGCGCCGCCAAGTCTTCGTCTAGCAATATATTTGTTGGTTTCAGATCACAGTGCAGCACAACATGCGGATGGTGATGGTGGAGGTACTCGAGTGCCATCGATACATCCACCATTACGTTCAGTCTTTGTATCAGATTCAAAAAGCAGTTCTCTGAGTACAGCCATTTATCAAGACTTCCATTGGGCATGAATTGGAGGATGAGAGCTTTGAAGTCTAGGTTGGAACACACACTGATGATTTTGATGAGATTCCTGTGTCGAACCGTCTTTAAAACTTGGCACTCTGCATCAAAGCTCTTTGAAGCCCCTTCAACGGCCAAATTCAGTACCTTTACCGCGACGATCAACCCATCATCCAGGCATCCTCTGAACACAGAACCAAATCCGCCTCTTCCCAAGACGTTTTCCTCACTGAAGTTGGATGTTGCACGAACTAGTTCATGGTAGGAAACAACTCTTTGATCATCCAAGTCAGTCACAGAATTATTATTGGCCAGAGACTTGGGCTTCCTCCTCCAATAAAATGCATAAAAAAGACATAAGAAAGCAAGGAGAAGGAGAACCACACCCAACGTAGTAGCTACCAGAACATATTTGAGCGAACGCAACTTTCTCCTTGACTTGTCGTTAAAAAGATCGGTATAACATGGTGGCAGATGTAACTGAGGTGCTCCACATAATTCTTCATTTCCCTTAAGAGATGGAATGCTAGAATTGGCGAACACTCCGCCTTTCGGCACTTGACCTCGTAACTTGTTGAAAGAGAGGTCGAGGCTGTTAAGATTCGAGAGATTGGCCAAGGACTGTGGTATGGCTCCAGATAGAAAATTGTATGATAGGTTAAGATAGCCGATGCTGATCAATTTATCAAACGACCGTGGAATTTGACCTTGGAATAAGTTTTTAGATAGGTCGAGGGTATAAAGCATTTGAAGGTTTCCTAAAGCACTTGAGATGTTGCCTGATAATCGATTCATGGATAGATTCAAGTAAGTTAGGTGGTTCAAGTTACCCACCTGTGGCGGAAGTGAGCCATTTAAAGCATTTCCCGATAGATCTAATTCAAGGAGGCTCTCTAGAGTCCACAAGCTCTGAGGAATGCTTGATGATAGTTTATTGTTATCTAGATACAAGAATTGTATCATGCTCAAATTGGAGAAGGAATCTGGAATTGGTCCAGTGAGTGCATTATACTGGAGTACTAGTCCGTTTAGATTTTTCAGGAGACCTAACTCAAGCGGGATCAAACCACTTATATTATTGTTACCCAGTGCCATATATTGAAGGGACTCTAGCCTTGCTAGTGCTAATGGTAATGTCCCGGTTAGCTCATTGTTATTCAAAAACAAACTATTAAGACCACTTAGGTTGCCCAATTCCCCAGGAATGTTTCCCTTGAAATGATTTGTGTCGGCATAAAAAGCTCGCAAACCTGTTGAGAGATTCCCAATAGAATTTGGAAGTAGGCCTTCTAGCGTATTATTTTGGATTTGAAGGTACACGAGATTTCTGCAGTTGGACAAAGACGAGAGAAATTCAAGTCCGCCGCTTAGTTGATTACCTGCCACATCAAAATCTGTAAGTTGAGGCAGCGACTTTCCTATTTCAGCAGGCACAGATCCAGTGAGTTTGTTCATACCAACACTAAAAACGGTCAACTTGGAGGCATTGAACATGGCAAACGGTATCGATCCTATTAAGTTATTAAACTGAACGTCTAGCATTTCGAGATTGCCCAGTTTTCCCAATTCTTCGGGTATTTTCCCTATCAGGTTGTTTGACGTCAATTTGATCTCTGTGAGCTTTGTGAGGTTACCTAATGAAGTTGGGATTGAACCAGTCAGCAGGTTAAATCCGAGACCTAAAATAGTGAGCTCTGACATGGTACCGATCTCAACCGGTATGGTTTGGTCACTAAATCGATTATGGCCCAACTCCAGCAGTTGCAGGTTTCGACATTGAGCAAAGCAGGACAAGGCCTGACCACCAATTTGATTACGAGTCAGAGAGAGATGTCTGATTCGAGGGAGCACGTTGAAGCTGTAATTTGACGGGATAGAACCAGAGAGATTGTTGACAGGAACGTAGAGGCTGATTAAAGAAGACATATTGAAGACGGTAGAAGGGATTTGACCAGAGAGGAAGTTTTCTTGGAGGGTGAAGTGGGCAAGACGAGGAAGCTGCCCGAGGGATTCAGGGATAGAACCCGTAAGGGAAATATTGGAAAGGGAGAGGTAAGAGAGGAAGGAAAGATTCCCAAGGTGTGGGGAGATGGTGCCTTGGAGGGGCATGTCAAGCAGCCTGATGGCCGTGACTCGTTGGCGGTGGCGACGGCTGCAGCGCACACCAATCCAGCTGCAGAAGGAGGTGTCGGTGGTCCAGTTGGCTGCCAGAATGCCAGATGGATCGACCAAATGAGCTTTGAAGCTTAATAGCGATTCCAGATCAGTGTTGTTGTTGTGGGGTCTACAAGTGGCTGGCTGTATGGGGAAAGAGAAGGCGGACATCAATACAAATACTACGGTGAAGATCATAGGAAAGGATGGCGGCTCCTCCATGGATCAATTGCTATTAACGTGTGTTGTGTGTTGAAAGAGCTATGAAATGCCTGAGCCTACCGCTGGAAGTAGTTTGGATGCTATTTATTGCACGGGGATGAAAGCAAGCAGATAACCAGGTCAAAGAAGAGGTGAACATCAGCCGTATGAACTAATTTGAAATGATAATCGAGGACTTGACCGAATATTAATACAGGACCAAACATCACGCACGGCCTTGGATGATTGATTTATCCAACAAATCTGAGCCGTTAATGGCAACCGTTTGTTAAAGCAGCGGTTAAAATCAAACGGTTCAGATATAACCCCTACTTTAACTCGCGGTTACCACCTAATAAAAATAGCCACAGCCCGAAAAGCTTCAGCAGCACTGTATCAGCGGTTTAAGTGTTAGAGATCGAAAGAAATTGGACGATTTTTATTGTGATTTGAACTGCGATTTTTGCTGGAATTTACATGCCTTTCTGGATCAATCTCATAAGGTAAATTAATTACTTTAATTACTATATGTTTTGTTATTTATTTATGGTTTTTTTGTTAGGGTTTTTAGTGTAATTTGGGCGTTTTCCCATGTGATTTGAATTGCAACTGTTGCTGGGTATTCTATTGTTTTTTGGATCGATTTTATAACATAAATCAATGGATTTATGAGTTTAGGATTTGGTCTTATTTTTGTAGGGTTTTGGTTAATATATTTAGGAATTTTGAGTTTATTATGTAGTTATAATGGCCGGTAAATGCAAATATACATCCAAGAAGGCTACTCCGAAAATGATACACAAAAGAGGGCTAAACCGACTCCTCCGCCAAAAAATATTCGTAAAGAAAAACTCCAAGAACGTAACAAAAAAAGGAAATTACAATCAAAGGTGAATGTAATCAATCCTATCCAGCTATCAGCATCCCAAGCATCATCTATTCAATACAACCCTGGTCTCTTGAATAATGTTATATTGTATAACCAAGCAAATCGTATTTCAGACGCTATTTGGAGTGATAAATATAGGAGAAATTTTATTGCGCTCGAATCTACAAGTATGTCTGCGCAATGGTCTCTGACCGATCAGCAGATTAAATTATTAGACGAATGTGGTTTTGGTGAATATCGTAAAGTTGGCCACCAGCAACATGACTGTAATGACCCTGAATTACATGTACCATCCTTTTTATTTTAATTAATAAAAGATGTTTTCTTATTTTGAATCGAGTTATATGTAATTCTTGTAAAATAAATGCAAGAAACAACTTGTAGCTCATTAGTTAAGCCTCTACACTATTGTTTTATATCCTACGTGTTCGAATCCCATCAGTCTCAATTATTTTAATATTTTTCTTTTTAATATTTTGGAAGTCCAAGAGTTGCATGGGCATTGCAAGGAGATACGAAAAGTTTCAATTGAAAAGCCTTTAAACCCATTAGAACACATGCCACAAACCACGAGGAAATTACCCTCACTATGGCTAAGCTTTGGCTGCATTCTGCGGCCCCACATGCCTCATTCACCTCCGTTCTTTACACATGCGATCTTTGGACTCCTCTCAACCCTGTTGAATACACTAAAACTCCTAATTCAATATAGAAACTTTCATTCTCTTCATTTTACCCCTTTAATCCTTTTTAATTCTTTCAATTTCACTATTAATCTTTTTAATTAACCACACTCCTATTCTTTTCACCTATAAATACCAACTCAGTCCTAGCTTCTTTCCCTAGGCGTATACTCTCAAATACACCCCTTAAAGAAATTCTAATTTTCAAGTACCCTCAAGTTCATATCTCTCAAGTCCAAGATGAAGGCAAGCTCTTGAAATAGAAACACTCAAGAATTCTTCCAAGCTCCCCTCTGGTGTTACACAACTCATGCAAGGGAAGTCGGTAGATTAAGCCTACTCTCTTAGTCACAATCACGGTATCGGTTCTTCAAACCATGGCTATTTCTTTTTTTCTCTTGCTCATACGAATACGAGTGGTATGGACAGATCGTTGAATGATCCATTTACCACCCTTCCTTTCGAAATTTTCATAAATTTGAAAGCAATTGTAAGTTTCTATCTTCCCTCTTCACCTCATGAGACACCCCTCTCTCTTCCTTCTCTTCTGAATCCACCCTCTTGAACTCTTTTTCAATTCTATCAACAACCTTTAACATGAATTTAATAGATAAGGATATTTATATAATCCTTTTCACAAAATTTTGAAGTAATACATTGCAAATCCATGCCGATAAATAGATAAAATGTTCATGCTATGATATGAGTAACCATGACTATTCCCTCCATGATATCGATTGATGTTTTATAGAATTTTAGTTGCATGTTAACTTCCAATCAATATATACCAATTAACGCTTTAGTACCATAAACTTTATACTTGTTCGGTACCTTTTCTTGGGACATATTAAAGTAGCAAGTGCACGAGGTAAAGACATACCCCACTCACATACACTATGGAATCATAACACGATCATATTTTGTCACAAAAGATCCGAATTTACACCAAAATACCATCAAGTTTAAAATATGATATTTTCCTTTGCAATTACGTCTCTACAACTCTTGTTAGGAGACCCGTTTGTGGATGGTGCGGGTTATCGCAAATTTTTGGGATAGTAGAGCGAGATGCAGAACTCCTCACGGAGAATCCGGTCTCGAAAAGAATAAAATACGATTTTAAAGAAATACGACTTTTAAAACAAATTAAATCATTGGAAAATTATATAAATCATAAATCCGTATTTTTCAAGGAAAGCAAATTGTAAAATCTATATTTTTAAATGAAAGATTAAAGTTACAAAAAAATGCCATTAAGTTTCCAAAATTAGTATTTTTCATAAAAATACCATAAACTTTTAAAACTAAGTTTCATTACTAAAATACCAAAAAATAAAAAAATGCATTTTTATACAAAAATCTTGATATTTTAATCAACATATTTCTTATTAAAAACATTTTCGAGGTTTTAGGACGAATTCAAAACCCTCGATCATTTTTAAATGACTTTTTATATAAATACGCTAGAAATCAAAATAATAGTCAAGATTATGAGTTTAAATTGCAGATTGGTTTGAGTGACATCTTCTCTTGTCAGTTGCCCCGGGGTTGCCGGAGATAACGATACACCACCTGTCTCTCCCTAAATATAGATCGTAAATTTAGGGTGGAATTTATCAATGGCAATCGTCTTTGAAAAATACACAAATTCTGTCGTACATGTGCAGCAGTTGTCGATACTTCCTAAACTTAAGATCTCGAAAGGTTAAATCTATTAATAAGATATGCCAAGAACATGAATACAAACTCTACTTGACTTGAACTCAAACTCGAACTTAATCTTGAACTCAATCACTTGAACTTGAACTTGAATATCCAAACTTGGAACTTGAACACTTGAAATTGATCTTGAATATTCGAACATGACTTGATATGACTGAACCATGAATAAAACTTGACATGAATACAAAAATTCAATACACACACATTGTAACAACCGAGTTCATTTATACCAATTCAGTTCTCGTATTTTATATCTGTGGCATTTTTATTTATTTATCATGTTTGGGTGCGAATAGTAATTTTATTTTTACGTTGCATTCGACCCTACCTGCTTGCTTGAACTTGTTAATTCACATTTATAAACTATCCTGGCTTGTTAAATAGACACGTGCATCTCATGTATATTGCATAATGACTTTTCATCTGACTCCGCATATTTTATATATAACATTTTAGGTCTAGTATAATAAATTGAAATTGCATTTCATAGCCTGCATGATACCCCTAACCCCGTGGTAGCGTCCGCGCATCGTGTTCTCGTCCCGTTCAGTGAAACAGACGTGTTTGGATAGTTACGCGCACGTACGTGCGTCCGTTCTTCGGGTATGCATTTTAGTTACTTAATCATTCATTTTAAAATTTGGAAGTTGCATATAATTTTCGTATTTTAAATCTAAATTTTTGTACCAGACCCGGGCGCATTTTGAAATAATTTAGTATCCCGCCTAAAATTCAATTATTTAATTTTTTAAAAATCTAATTCTAATATTTTTACTGCCTAAGATTTTCTCAGCCAACGAAAAATATTTACTTTAAAATATAAAATCTTTATAAATTTTTCTTAAATCCTATCCTTAACCTTTCTCCCCAGCTCTTTCTTTTCCTATGGCCCCACCTTCACGAGCCAATTAAATCCTTCCTTTCATTGCGCCGAGCCCCACTCAAATCCTTTCTCTCTTCCTCCCTCTTCTCTTTCTCTCTCCCCAGCGCAACTGCCCCATCTCTCTCCTCTTTCTCTCTCCTCTCACGCTCTCTCTCGTTCATCTCGCGATTTCTGTAGATTTCTCGAGTCCCGCCGCCGCCCCTGGATCTCGTCACCTCCCTTCTATATTTTCCTTCTTCTTTCTTTTTTTAAAAAAATCAAGCGCCGTCTCCCTCCTCGCAAACCCATCGTCGCCGAGTTCCCAAACTCAAACCCTAAAAACTCCTCACCCCTCAATCCCTCGACCTTAACCGAGCCTCTACCAACTCCTTCTCTTCCTCCTCGTCTTATCCTTCCTCTTTGTCACCCATTTCCGAGCACCCCTGCACCCTTAGAAACCGATCACCTCACCGCCGACGACCCCCTTCAACTCGTCAACCTCACACCACCTCTCCTCTCTCCTCTACTATCCCTTCTACACTAAAACGCCAGCACACATCAAAACCGAGCTGCACCCTAACCGAAACCCTAAACTCAATCTTGATCGTCACTCATCGCCGGTGATCCCTACGCCTTTACCTCATCTGCTCTGTCCCCTGGAACCCCAGAGCACTTATCCACAATGAGCTCTCTCTGATTCTTCCCTTCTTCTCTTCTTCTTCTTTCTATTCTTCTTTCTTTTATTTTTTCTTTTCTGTATTTTTAAAACCTCTGTAGATCGCCGAAGCCATGACGACATCGACAATCCCAACGACCCAGCGAGCGTACCTGACCCGTGTGATCCCCTTATACGTTGTTTGGATTCGTTCCGTGTACCGTGCGCGCGTCGCGACTTTTCCGCTGACGTGAGACGTTCCGTATACCTGTTTCTTGATCTGTCTAGGCAAGTACAACTTGCTACATGCTATTTATATTTTTTTATACTTATTGAAATGCATATTAAACCTGTAGATTAAATCTAATGCCACATGTTCCATTTTAACCTCTCGATGTTCCATATATCTTTTTTTTTAGATCTAGAACTTGAAACATATCATGTTGCATTTTAGTTTACAATACGTGGTATCCACGTCCATATTTATATCACATAGTGCTTGGTTGCATAGCCCATAGTACCCTTTTAATAGTTTGTACCCTATCGGACACCCGTTTGCATCCATCTAACCTAATATATATATTCAATTGCATCCCTAGATCATTAATACATATTAATGTGATTTTTAACATTCTATAATTGATAAAGTGTATTTTAGTTAATGATGGAACTATAATCTTAACCCAAAATCGATAACTGTGCATCCATATGCTTTAATCTGTACCTATCTGCATACCACATTATAATGTTCCATTTTTTATCGTTCCATTAGTACCCCATACTTGTTTTGTATACCCATACTTATTGGGGTTTGATTTTGAGCACCCATGTGACATTTTGAGTGCACCCCCGACATGACTTGTTACACCATTACTTGACACGGCGTGATATCGTGCACTTTTAACATGACATGATACCTTTACACTACTTGACTTGACCTGATGTACCATATCTTGACTTGTTACTGGATCTTGTTACTAATGCCAATAACCTTGACATGTTGTCCGTACGGACATTTCCTGTTGTCTATCCAAACAAACCTGTACCTGCTTGATCATGTGTTGGCATTAGCTTCAGATTATTAATACCTGACATAAACATATAACTCGGGGGTATGGGAAAATCAATGATGAAACCTGACTTGTAACTCGACAGTTCAATACCTTTACTGATCAGTTTTAGAGGCTAGGACAACCTTGAGATGATACTGCCGACATCATTCATCTTCACATATTTTCTATTTTAGTGCCCAGCGGCATGTCTCGGATTCAGCCCGAGAATCTTGACCGTGGTCCCGGGCATGCACGGGATACTATTAAGTTATATCGATGATTCATCAAATTAATTTCAAAGACTTGAGAGTAGTTAACACAGTAAACCGGTTTAGATTATTCACTACACTTTACCCTCACTATCCTCACTTATATCACTGTTATACATGTTTTACCATTTTGTATTGCTACCCCTATTTATAGTATTGCTTGATATTATGACGCACTGGCGTCTGGGTTTTGCATGGCCCATATTCTTTACCCTTGCTGCAGGCCGAGCGAAAGTATTTCAGTCAGCAGGCTGAGCAGTGAGGACTTACTAGTAGTTAGTTCATTTTACTTCCGGTATTTTCATTCCTGATGTGAGACCGCATTATGAGATGTACATTCCAGTTTATTCTTGTATTGGATCTTTTGCTTCCGCATTATTTTATTCTTGACTCGTTTTATTCTGGCTTATGGACATGTGTTATATAGTTTATTATTGTTTTTGATATCTCTACAGCCGTAATGTGACTATGGAAGGATAGTTCCTAACCACAGGTAGCATGGTTGGCTATATCGCGTGCCTATCTTAGCGTACTCTGGGAAGCGGAGCGTGACACACATACACACACTCTTGAACCGACTTGATTCGAACCATAAATACAACTTGACACGAATACTTAAACACTTGACACGAATACTTGATCTTGACATGAACCCAATTTTTCAAATTGATATATTCATGGATTCGGGCAAGACCGGTAACTTTAACTGTAATCTTGAATACGTGGGGTGTTGGGGTAGTTTAATTATGAATCTGACGGAATCTCATGAGTCCCATACCTACATCACGAATCACGAATTCATGAATTCGACCCGTAGTTCTTTGCCCCAGAATTACAGCCTGTTGGGTTCGAGAACACTTCTAAGATATGTTGACATTCACACTTAAAATTACGTTAGTTGGATTGCCTTTTAGTGACTACTGTAGGACATATTGATAGTACACTTCATGTTCTCGATACCTTCACTACACGGCCATACTATACTTGTTTGCTATGCTCGTGTTACATTTCATGCTTACATAGTTTCCTTTAACATTGCCATGTTATACATGTCCATGCTTCATTCCATCCATGCTATATCACATTACATCTTGCATTTCATTTATATACATCACCCATCTTTTTTGGGGACTTACCGAGCGAAAGTTCGCTGACAGACATTCCATCTATCTTTCTTTCTTTGTTAGAATGCTCGTCAGATTATCTAGAGACTAAGGAGGTAGAATTGACTTCAAAGGATTACTCGCAGTTTGAAGCCCAGGCTGACTACCGGTTCTTTAGCAGTTAATTCTTTTCATTCCAGTATGCCACTATTTAGGCACTTTTATTGTACTTTTCTTTTAAGTGATCTTGTATCAGCGTAAACTTTGTAAAGTTAGGAATATATATATATATATATATATATGTGTGTGTGTGTGTGTGTGTGTGTGTGTGTGTGTGTAGTGTTGGATTTTATTATCATTTGTATATTCTTTTCGATACTATACTGCTTACTTTACGCTTAGCGTATTTGTTGCAAGAAAGGACGTTCTCAGAATAAATACGTCGTGGGCTTCATCACGTTTTCTGCTCCCGTCTTTTGGGAAGCGGGGCATGACGATGACCTACCATTGATATCTTCAATAGTTGAGAGATAATGACCCGAGACGAACACTTTTCATTTACCCATTGGAGAGGCGTTGATCACTCTTGAAGACGTATCATGGATTCTCGGTCTCCTGGTCATAGTTCTTCAATTGTTTATGAAGGATATATGAGTTCCTTCATACATTTTAAAGACATATTAGGAGTTGATCCCCCAAAGGAGAAGAGGAAAGACGGTATCGTACTTATGACGTGGGTGTATGAAACTTTTAGTAGTCTCGGGACTGATATCGATCAAGGAAAAATTGTTCAATGTACAAAAGCTTATGTTTTATACAACATTTCTATGGCATTGATTTCTACACACTCCAAGAACCTAGTTCATCCAAAAAGGCTTCGATTATTGCGTGAAGAGGAACTCATCTCCACATACGTTTGGGGGCGGGGGTTTTGTCGTATTTGATAAACGGATTGAACGAAGCAGCACTGTCAAATGTGAAAGCGTTGTCTTACAGTTTTATAGGTATATATTAGTTGTATTATTATTTTATTTTATTGTAAAGATAATTGTACCGAATGTCACGCCCCGCTTCCCAGAGTACGCTAAAATGGGCATGTGACACAGCTAACCATGCTACCTGTGGGTAGGAAGTATCCATCCACAGTCACATTACGGCTGTAGAGATATCAAGAACAAAAATAAAACTATCTAAACATGTCTATAAACCAAGATAAATCATGAGTCAAGAATAATAAAATGCGGAAGCGAAAGATCCAATACAAATAACTGGAATGTATGTCCCATAATGCGGGCTCACATCAGGAATACAATGCAGGAAAGAAAAAAAACTAACTAAAACAAGACTCACAGCTCAGCCTGCTGGCTGAAGTACTCCTGCTCGGACTGCAACAGCGGTACGGAATCTGGGCCATGCAAAACCCAGACGTCAGCGCGTCGTGTCATCAAGTAATATAATATAAACAGGGTAACAGGCAATGCAATATAAACATGAATAAAACAAGGGTAACAATAATATGAATCAGAGCAGTGCAGGGTATGTTGCAGTGGGTAAACTAAACTGTTCTATCAGGTTTTCTATTCTAAAGTCTTTGAAACCAATTAATGAATCATCGATGTAACTCAATAGTATCACGTGCATGCCCGGGATCACGGTCTAAGACTCTCGGGCTGAAACCGAGACGTGCCGCTAGGCAGTAACAGGTAGCAGGTACAGGCGAGTGATGTCAGCATCATCACTCAGGGGCTGGCCTAGCCCGTAAGACTGATTAGAACAGGTATCGAACTGTTGAGTTACAAATCAGGTTTCACCTTTGATTTCCCCATACCCCCAAATTATGTATGTCAAGTCAGGTATTCAGTAATCAAGAACTAATGCCAACACAGGATCAGGTAAAAGCAGGTTTGTCTGGATAGACAACAGGAACGGTCCATGAGGACTACATGTCAAGTTTGTTGGCATTAGACACAAGATCAGGTAACGGGTCAGGTTATGGTACATCAGGTCAAGTCAAGCAGTGTACGGTACCATGTCGGGTCAATCAATATGCGTGTAGCAAGTCGAGTCAAGATGTAAACAATGTCATAGGTGTGCTCACAATTAGTTATATAATCAAGCATGGTTATCATCAATATGATATAAGCGATGAATTAAGCAATAGGCAGATTTACTCAATTTGCAGTACAGTAATCAGTCGTGTCACAGAGATGATTTCAATGTTACGCGAATGCAGTATGACTATTATAGCCTTTTAATCATGTTAACGAGTTTAAGCACTGTAAAGATGCAATGATTTAAATAAAGGTTCAATACAGCTATTGCAGGTTAAAATGCATACGAGTTTCCGACTGGAACAAAACTATAGAGATAAATTCCATAAGCTATGTTAATATTAAAAATGTGTTTAAACAGGTAAATGTGGTTACTAGGTTCAATTGCAAGCTGTAAGTTCCAAGTTTAAAGATAAAATGATATATAACAATATTGTATATAAAAATGAAAAATGATCGTGCCAAGTTAAATTTACAGGTTTAGGGTGTCATAATATATATGTAATTATAGTTTAGCATGTAGCAAAGGTTACTTATCTCAACTGGTCGCGAACCGAAAATATGGAACGATAAACGTCGGCGGGGAAACTCGCGACGGGCGCACGGTTCACAGAATGACCCCAAACGACGAACAATGGAACCACACGGGTCGGGGCACCTCGCTGGAATGTCGGGACACATCGTCGGCATCATCAAATTCCGGCCAAAATGTGAACAGTGAACGGCCAAGACTTGCAATCAAGAAAAGAAAAGAAACAAGGAAGGAGAGAAGGCTTACAAAGGTTCTGCTCTTAAGGTTTATCCAGAGGGGAGATATGAGGACGACGACGAGGTCGACGGAGCTCCGGCGGTGGCCTATGACGACCGCGAAGGAGATCTGCCGATCAAGAAATACATTAGCAGAGAAGGAGAGAAAAAGGAAGAGATGAGGGAAGTGATCTCACCGAGGGGGTGCTTGCGAGGCCGGGGACGCGGGGACGGGGTCGTCGGTGGCGACACACGGCGGCGTAGACGAGATCCTGCAGTTCAGAACTTTACAGAAAAAATGGAAAGAGAGGAAAGGAAAGAGGAAGGAGACGGATAGGTAAGCTTACAGGGTTGTACGAGGGCCGTGCACGGAGGCGAGACCGTCGGCGGCAACAGATCCGGCATGCAACGCGTGTGCAGGGGGTGCGCGGGTTTGGTCGGTGGTGCACGGGAACGTGGGGGAAAGGAGGAAGAGGATGTGGGTGCGATGAGGCTGAGTAGGCGAGGGTGCAGGCGACGGTGGTGCCAGCGTTGGGGCTGCGGCGGCAAGGAAGGAGACGGCGGTGGCTAGGGTTCGATGGGTTACATTCTGTGTTCTTTGAAAAAGGAAAGGAGAAAGCGGGGGTTTAATATATATAGAGGAAAGAGAGAGGGAATTAATGAGAGAGAGAGAGAGAGAGAGATCGGGGATAGAGAGAGAGAGAGATAGAGAAATAGATAGAGAGAGAGAGAGAAGGAGAAAGGGAGAGAGATAGAGAAAGAGACGCAGAGGGTGGGGTCTAGGGATTTAAAAGAGAATTGATTGGCTGCTGAAAGAAAGTTGTGAAAGATTTATAAAGATTAGAAATATTTATACGGTTTTAAAAATATATTAGATTGGTTAAAATTAAATATGCGATGGTTTTTAAAATAATAAAATATGGGATTTTGGCGCAAAGTAAAACATTTTCAAATCGCGCCCGGATCGGGTCCAAAAATTTGAAATTGAAATAAAAGGATTTTAAGCGGGATCCAAAATTTAAAATGAAGTGTTTTATGATTAAAAAGCATACCCCCAAAACGGACACACGTACGCGCGCGTAGCCGTCCAAACTCGCCCGTTTCACTGAACGGGACGAGAACACGGTGTACGGACGCTACAACGGGGTTAAGGGTGTCAAGCAGGCCAAGATGAATATTTTTAATTTTATTTTAGATGCTAAAGTTTGTTATATGCAGAAATGAATTTGCCGGGTAAAATTGTACAGTAAGTAACAATCAAGCAAGATAAATGAATAAGTGCCATACTACGTTCAAACGGTAACAGAAATTAGTAGTATTGGGCTCGGGTGTTACATTATACCCAACTACAAAAGAATTTCGTCCTCGAAATTCCAAGAATACAAAGATAGATAACTACAAGAAAAGGTGAGGAAACTTCTGCCGGATTTCATCTTCTCGTTCCCAGGTGGACTCTCCATGCGAGCGATTACCCCAAAAAACAAGCACAAGGAGGATAACCTTGTTCTTAAGAACCTTTTCCCTTCGATCCACGATTTCAACCGGTCGCTCCTCAAAAGTCAAGTCTTCCCGTACCGTTAGCTCCGAATGATCCAATACATGTGTTTCATCTCGAACATACCTACGGAGTTGAGATACGTGAAACACATCGTGCACATTCGCCAAGGACTGCAGTAACGCCAAACGATACGCTACCTCACCAACACGCCCCAAGATCTCAAAGGGTCCAACAAATCGAGGACTAAGCTTTCCTCGGCTTCCAAAACGAATCACCCCTCTAGTCGGTGATATCTTCAAGAATAGCAAATCACCCACAGCGAACTCTAGAGGTCTTCTCGACGTATCTGCCCAACTCTTCTGTCGGTCTTGTGCTGCCTTCATATGATTTCTGATAGTGTTAATCTTCTCAACTATCTGCACAACCAAATCTGGTCCCAACAATCTTCGTTCACCGACATCGTCCCAACAAACAGGTGAACGACACTTATGACCATACAAAGCTTCAAACGGAGCTATCTGGATAGTTGCCTGAAAACTGTTGTTGTAAGAAAACTTCACCAAATGTAGATGATCCTCCCACGAACCCTTGAAGTCCAACATGCATGCTCTCAACATATCTTCAAGAGTTTGGATTGTTCTATCTGACTGGCCATCAGTTTGAGGATGATAAGCTGTGCTAAACTTCAATCGAGTCCCCAAACTTTCCTGTAAACTCCTCCAGAAGTGTGATAAGAACCAAGTGTCCCGATCGGACACAATGCTCACCGGTACTCCATGCAACCTTACAATCTCTTGCATGTATCGCTCAGCCAAAGTCTCTGTTGATTGACCAACCCGGAAAGGAATAAAGTGAGCTGCCTTAGTCAATCGATCAACAATTACCCATACTGCATTGTTGCCTTTTGGACTCCGCGGTAAAGCCGTCACGAAATCCATGGTTATATGTTCCCACTTCCACTGAGGAATTGGAAGTGGTTGTAATAAACCAGCAACCCTTTGATGTTCAGCCTTAACTTGCTGACACACCAAGCACTTTGCCACAAAGCGAGCAATTTCCCGCTTCATGCCTTTCCACCAGAAATGCTGTCGAATATCTCGGTACATCTTTGTGCCTCCTGGATGTACAGAATAAGCTGAACTGTGTGCCTCCTTCATAAGCTTTTCACGAATATCTCCCTTTGGCACACACAAACGGCTACCATACCTCAACGAACCATTTTCATGGATCAATAATTCTGTTCGTAGTCCGGCTTCAACCAGCTCTCGAAACTTTTGCAGTCTAGGATCCTGCGATTGTGCTCCTTTAATATTCTCTATCAATGACGAATGTACTTGTAGCTACATCAACTGCCTCGTAGAACGCGGTAGCATAACCTCCAAGTCAAATCTTCGAAAATCTTCAACGAGCTCCTTCTGCGTAGTTAACACCTGAATTGCTGGTAACCGACTAAGCGCATCCGGCACGACATTAACCTTCCACGGATGGTACTTAAGATCAAGATCATAGTCAGCCATCAGCTCCAACCATCTACGCCGCCTCATGTTAAACTCCTTCTGTGTGAACACATACTTCAAGCTCTTATGATCTGTAAAAACTTCGACCCTTTCGCCTAAAAGGTAGTGTCTCCAAATCTTCAAAGCGAAAATCACAGCCACAAGTTCCAAGTCATGAGTTGGATAATTCTTCTCATGGGTCTTCAACTGTCTCGATGCGTACGCTACAACCTTATCGTGCTGCATCAAAACACATCCCAGTCCTTTCCCCGATGCGTCGCTGTGAATCACCAATCCTCCGGAATTGTCTGGTACGGTCAGAATAGGGGCGGTTATCAACTTCTGCTTCAACGTCTCAAAAGCTAACGCACATTTATCCGTCCATACAAAGGTACCTCCTTGCGCGTAAACTTGGTCAACGGCTCCGCCAAACGAGCAAAATTCTCCACAAATCTTCTGTAGTACCCGGCGAATCCAAGGAAACTTCTTATCTCCGCAACATTCTTTGGAATTGGCCAATCACGAACTGCTACAATCTTTTCGGCATCGACGGCAATTCCATCGCCTGACACAACATGCCCCAAAAACTTCACTTCCTCCAGCCAAACTCGCACTTACTCATCTTTGCATACAACTTCTCCTGTCTCAACGTCTGGAGTGCGATCTTCAAATGCTCAGCATGCTCCTCAAAACTCTTCGAGTAAACCAGAATATCGTCAATGAATACCACAATGAACTGATCCAAGAACGGTGAAAAGATTCGGTTCATCAAGTCCATGAATACTGCCGGCGCATTCGTTACTCCGAAGGGCATCACTAAGTACTCGTAATGTCCATACCGAGTTCGGAACGCCGTCTTGCAAATATCTTCTACTTTCACTCGAACCTGATGATATCCGGATAGCAAATCCAGCTTCGAGAATACCCTCGCGCCACTAAGCTGCTCGAAAAGTTCTCCAATGCGAGGGATAGGGTACTTGTTCTTAATAGTCACCCGGTTTAATTCTCGATAGTTGATGCACATTCTTCTTGTGCCATCCTTCTTCTTTACTAGAAGAACTGGAGCTCCCCAAAGCGAGTTACTGCTTCGAATCCAACCCTTCTCAAGCAAATCAGCAACCTGCTTCTTGACTTCTTCCAACTCTACTGGTGCCATTGGATAATACGCTTTGGATACTGGCGCTGCACCAGGAATAAGATCAATTGCGAACTCCACGTCTCGCTTCGGCGGTAATCCCGATATATCTTCAAACACGTCCATAAAATTACGAACAACAGCCGGCTCTTCACTCTCATCAACTTCCATTGCTGCAAGAGTATCCTTTGTCGGCCTAGCCCTAAACTCGACTGGCCCGACAGAACTGCTTCCTCCAGTGAAAGTAAACTCGAGATGTCCGGGAATCTGGAAAATCACTTTCTTTGCCCTACAATCAATGTGAGCGTGGAAAGTGCCAAGAAAATCCATTCTCAAGACGACTTCGTAGCTGCCCGTATCAATCACCAAGAAATCTGCAAAAAGCTCCCGTCCGCAAACAACAACTGTACAATCTTTACATTCTCTACTAGCTATGATTTTCCCATTCCCAGTGTGTATATCCCAGAAACTAGACAGGGTCGTGTAGGCAATCGAGTGTGTAGTTATAAACTTGGATGACATAAAATAGTGGGATGCACCAGAATCAAATAATACCAATGCGGGAAAACCATGAACGAGTGAAGTACCTGAAACAACTTCTCCTGACGCCTTAGCTTCCTCAGCTGTCAAGGTAAAAGCTCGAGCCTGATTAGGTCATTGAGTCAGCTGCTTCTGTCCCTGACACGGTCTATGCGGAGGCTTCTGAATATCATCCTTTGTACGAAACTTCGACAGACAAGCACTGACATTGTGATCTGCCGCTCCACAAACTAAACAGAGTCCCTGCCTCCTTTGACACTCTCTCTGCACGTGCCCAGGTAAACGGCAGTAGTCACAAATCACACTCTTTCTTCGATCATCGATCACTGGCTTCTTCATGGGTGCTACACCTCGACGGTCCACTGGAATACCTCTGCGACCATGAGCTCGGTTAGGTACAAATGCGGGCTTCCTTGCCGTAACTGCTGTCTGCTGCAAACTCTCTTTCATCCCAGATAAACTCTGCTGGTCCCGAGCTACTGTAAGAACCTGTGAGAAAGTGGTCAAACCCAGGGAGACAATCTGCCGCTGGATGTCCACGTCCAAGCTACGCATGAACCTTCGTGCCCTGTCTGCATCATTGGCAACTAAAGGTCCAGCGAATCTACCGAGTCTTGTCCATTCTGCTGCATGCACATCTACGGGTGCTCCATTCTGCTTTAGCCCGATGAATTTCTCTTCCATTTCCTCCCGTTCAGTCTGCAGGAAGAACTTCTCCAGGAAACTCTTAGAAAAATCCGTCCATTTGATCGGCTTGGGCAAGCGGATCTCCTCCACAAGCCACCATTCTCGGGTGTAGTCCACTAACTGAATGCGTACCACATCAACTCTTTTGTCATCTGGAATCTGTGCCGCAATAAGCAAATTCTCCGTGTCAACTAGCCACTGCTCTGCTGGCAACGGCTCCTCTAAACCATTAAATGTAGATGGACTCAAACGCCTGAAATATGCCACGGTCCCTACTCGGTCGAATGGTTTAGCTTCAACCTTGCCTACGGACTGTTGAACGGTCCGCAAACCTTCCTGGAATGATTCCGCTTGCTGCTGGATCAGCTCGGTCTGTCTCTTTTAATTTTCCAGCATTCCTCTTATCACTCCAAGAATGGCAGCTTCGTCCATACGTCTTTGGTACATCTTCAAATTTTTATCTACCATAATCCTGAAATCAAAACACCCAACATTAGCATGATGATAGATTCTGAATATAGATCAAGGCTAGAACTCTAAGATACTTAAATAGAGTACCGCATTGTAACTATGCCGCGGTATCATAGCCACAATTACTTAACTCCACCCAAGTCGCCTAAGTCCTAGAGATAACAAGGAATCAGGTTTTTCGAGTCGATATGCAAAGGAAGTTTGCACATCGTAAAAGATATAATCAGGAAGAATGTGATTCAAGAATGGTAAACGGTAAGGTGGCAGGACATGTTTCATAAACATGGGTATTCCGATTTGTGTATTGGGTACAATACCCAACTACAAAAGAATCAACCCAACTAACCTATGGCTCTGATACCAAAAGAACCATGTCACGCCCTGCTTCCCAGAGTACGCTAAAATGGGCACGTGACATAGCCAACCATGCTACCTGTGGGTAGGAAATATCCATCCACAGTCACATTACGGCTGTAGAGATATCAAGAACAAAAATAAAACTATCTAAACATGTCCATAAACCAAGATAAATCATGAGTCAAGAATAATAAAATGCGGAAGCGAAAGATCCAATACAAATAACTGGAATGTATGTCCCATAATGCGGGCTCACATCAGGAATAAAATGCAAGAAAGAAAAAAAACTAACTAATACAGGACTCACAGCTCAGCCTGCTGGCTGAAGTACTCCTGCTCGGATTGCAACAGCGGTACGGAATCTGGGCCATGCAAAACCCAGACGTCAGCGCATCGTGTCATCAAGTAATATAATATAAACAGGGTAACAGGCAATGCAATATAAACATGAATAAAACAAGGGTAACAATAATATGAATCAGAGCAGTGCAGGGTATGTTGCAGTGGGTAAACTAAACTGTTCTATCAGGTTTTCTATTCTAAAGTCTTTGAAACCAATTGATGAATCATCAATGTAACTCAATAGTATCTCATGCATCCCCGGGATCACGGTCTAAGACTCTCGGGATGAAACCGAGACGTGCTGCTAGGCAGTAACAGGTAGCAGGTACAGACGAGTGATGTCAGCATCATCACTCCGGGCTGGCCTAGCCCGTAAGACTGATCAGAACAGGTATTGAACTGTTTAGTTACAAGTCAGGTTTCACCTTTGATTTCCCCATACCCCCAAGTTATGTATGTCAAGTCAGGTATTCGGTAATCAAGAACTAATGCCAACACAGGATCAGGTAAAAGCAGATTTGTCTGGATAGACAACAGGAACGGTCCATGAGGACTACATGTCAGGTTTGTTGGCATTAGACACAAGATCAGGTAATGGGTCAGGTCATGGTACATCAGGTCAAGTCAAGCAGTGTACGGTACCATGTCGGGTCAATCAATATGCGTGTAGCAAGTCGAGTCAAGATGTAAACAATGTCATAGGTGTGCTCACAATTAGTTATATAATTAAGCATGGTTATCATCAATATGATATAAGCAATGAATTAAGCAATAGGCAGATTTACTCAATTTGCAGTACAGTAATCAGTCGTGTCATAGAGATGATTTCAATGTTACGCGAATGCAGTATGACTATTATGGCCTTTTAATCATGTTAACGAGTTTAAGCACTGTAAAGGTGCAATGATTTAAATAAAGGTTCAATACAGCTATTACAGGTTAAAATGCATACGAGTGTCCGACTGGAACAAAACTATAGAGATAAATTCCATAAGCTATGTTAATATTAAAAATGTATTTAAACAGGTAAATGTGGTTACTAGGTTCAATTGCAAGCTGTAAATTCCAAGTTTAAAGATAAAATGATATATAACAATATTGTACATGAAAATGAAAAATGATCGTGCCAAGTTAAATTTACAGGTTTAGGGTGTCATAATATATATGTAATCATAGTTTAGAATGTAGCAAGGGTTACTTGCCTCAACTGGTAGCGAACCGGAAATACGGAACAATAAACGTCGGCGGGGAAACTCGCGACGGGCGCACGGTTTACGGAATGACCCCAAACGACGAACAATGGAATCACACGTGTCTGGGCACCTCGCTGGAACGTCGGGACACGTCGTCGGCATCGTCGGATTCCGGCCAAAATGTGAACAGTGAACGGTCAAGACATGCAATCAAGAAAAGAAAAGAAACAAGGAAGGAGAGAAGGCTTACAAAGGTTCTGCTCTTGTGGTTTATCCAGAGGGGAGATGTGAGGAAGACGACGAGGTCGACGGAGCTCCGGCGGTGGCCTACGACGACCGCGGAGGAGATCTGCCGATCAAGAAATACATTAGCAGAGAAGGAGAGAAAAAGGAAGAGAGGAGGGAAGTGATCTCACCGAGAGGGTACTTGCGAGGCCGGGGACACGGGGACGGGGTTGCCGGCGGCGACACACGGCGACGCAGACGAGATCCTTCAGTTCAGAACTTTACAGAAAAAATGGAAAGAGAGGAAAGGAAAGAGGAAGGAGACGGATAGGTAAGCTTACAGGGTTGTACGAGGGCCGTGCACGAAGGCGAGACCGTCGGCGGCAACAGATCGGGCGTGCAACGCGTGTGCAGGGGGTGCGCGGGTCTGGTCGGGGGTGCACGGGAATGTGGGGGAAAGGAGGAAGAGGATGTGGGTGCGATGAAGCTGAGTAGGCTGCTGAAAGAAAGTTGTGAAAGATTTATAAAGATTAGAAATATTTATACGGTTTTAAAAATATATTAGATTGGTTAAAATTAAATATGCGATGGTTTTTAAAATAATAAAATTTGGGATTTTGGCGCAAAGTAAAACATTTCCAAATCGCGCCCGGGTCGGGTCCAAAAATTTGAAATTGAAATAATAAGATTTTAAGTGGGATCCAAAATTTAAAATGAAGTGTTTTATGATTAAAAAGCATACCCCCAAAACGGACACACGTACGCGCGCGTAGCCGTCCAAACTCGCCCGTTTCACTGAACGGGACGAGAACACGGTGCACGGACGCTACAACGGGGTTAGGGATGTCAAGCAGGCCAAGATGAATAGTTTTAATTTTATTTTAGATGCTAAAATTTGTTATATGCAGAAATGAATTTGCCGGGTAAAATTGTACAGTAAGTAACAATCAAGCAAGATAAATGAATAAGTGCCATATTACGTTCAAACGGCAACAGAAATTAGTAGCATTGGGCTCGGGTGTTACACCGAATCTAAAAATTAATTTGTATTCAGTGTTGGGCATATACGAGTATTTCAGTCATCCGGTCGATCTCCATACTAGCATCAAGGAGATTAGACCCCTTGCTAGACAATGGGGTGTATGCACACATCGATTTTCCCATCATCATAAAACTTTCTACCGGGGAATGCTTGATAATTTGAATGAATTACAGGTAATTACTATTTCATTATTTAATTTAATGACATTTTTTAAAATTCTTTATGAATAATGATAAATATTTTCAACAATTTCTTTAATGACAGTTCACATAAGATCCATACACCGAGTTTGTTGGTGCATCCGATGATTTTTTCCTTCTCAGTAAATATGCTGGACTATTACGAGTTCCTCTCATTTATTTCGATATTTTCCACTGGTAATATCCCGAAAGGATAATCCGATAGTTTGGCGGTATTTAGAGTGTACCCATTGACGTTCAACCTATATGAATTGAGAAGGAGAAGCCAACCAAGAAAAAACCAATATGCGATGTTATTTCGGAGTATATCAATTTGGAGGACGAAGACCAAATTGATATCGAAGCAAAATGAGTTGAATTTGATGCCAGTACAGGTGAAGGTCGAGATGTAACTGGCGATTACTTCGCTTAGCACGTGTTCCTGCCCAAATTTAGGCTCAGCGCCAATACCAACCTTGGAGTGCAAACTCCATAAAACTTAGAGTGCAAGGTCAATAGCTGCGCACTTAGCATAAATGCCAAGTGCGCTTGCTATGAGCCACGTATGCAATCACAAGGCCTTTGGGAATTGCGCTACTTGCACTGCACATGCGTATGCATAGGCGTTGCATTACACGTGCAAGGCACGTAGCACAAGCACACCCCTTCTGAAGTATGCACTTCTGTTAGAGCTGAAGCTCTATCTTGGAAGAAAATCTTCCTGATTGATCTCTCTTAATAAAAAGATCTATGGATCAATGATCCAATGGTGCACACATACCCTGAATTGATATGTATAAATTCAAATCTGGTAGTTAGAGATTTATCCTAACTACTCATCTCCTATAAATAGAAGACTTAGGAGAAAAATATCAATCTTCAGACTTCATATAGAGAAGATCCGAGAGAGAAAATTCTCAAGAGATCATAACCTCCGCCAGAAGAACTCGTTCTTCAAGAAACCCTAGTCGAAATTAGGTAAATAAAGGGAGAAAATTCTCTCATCTCGTTATCTTGAAGCCTCGGCTTCCTTAGAGTTTCGACTCATATATGCAAGATCAAAAGATCTTGGAGTTTCATCTCCTCTCTATGAGAGTCTGGACTCTCATGAAGGCATTGATCCTAAGATCCAAGACCTTGAGAAGAAATTCTCCCATTAAAAAGATGTCTAGACACATGAAAACCGAAGCTTTGGCTTCTCTAACTTGAAAAAAGGAGCAAGTACAGAGTCTCGACTCCATTGAAAGCAAGGCTTTCTTGAAAGTTACCAACTTTCACAAAACAGGGTTTTCCCTAATTTTAAGCACACTCCAAACAGATGTGCGCACCATGAAAGCGCAAGAGCACCCCCGAAAAGAAGCATCGGCTTCATTGAAAGCAAAGTTTTCTTGAAAGGCAAAAAGTACACATTATGTGCCGCACCACGTGCAAAGCATGTGCGCCAAAATCAGGAGCGTACTCCATAAAGAACAGTGTTGCGCCACGTGTAATGCACGTGCGCAAGCGCCGGGCACTAGTGCCAATATTGGTCTCACCAATTTCCATGCGCATCATGTGCAACACATGTGAGCAAGCGGTGGGTGCAATATAAGTGCGCAAGCGCACCTGAATACCAAGCTAAAGCTTGAGACTTAGCAAATGGCTAAGTATGGAAACCTGGGCTTCATTTATGATCCATTGATCAACAGAGAATAATGTTCTCAAAATATATTTAAAACACCTAAGTTGATCTTAGTTCTCAAATGAGACTGATGATCATTAGACAGAGCCTACGCTCTCCCTTGAAACTTATGGATTTCACAACGTGAGAATTGTCACCATAATTTCATTCCGTTGGCAAACCAAGCTGCCAACGTAGACCCCGTCAAGCAATGCTTGACCCAAACCCAAATCATGAAAATATAAGTATGGATTTGGACTAATCCACGTCCTACGGGTGTAACACCCTAGTGCATTTATACCATATTTTATTTGGAGTTTTCTTAATATTACGAAAACTTCTTGATTATTATTGTATTTGGGTGCGGATGGTGCATTTGGTATCTGTGGTTAGTATCTGACCCGACTAGCATGATCGAAACCCATCATGATTCTAGATTACGTCATATATCCGCCAGTACAAAGGATCCATGCACATTTAGATTCTATATGCAGGTATGATATATTTGGTAGCTGCAATATATATTTGTTATCCGTATATTTTTAATAATAGAAATTATAACCAAATAATATATTTTAACATCTAGCATGTCATGTTATCATACCCCATATCATATGTTTGCATCCACATATCATGTTCATGTCCAGTTTGATAAAACAGACTCGTTTGGATCGCTACGTGTATTTACGTATATCCATTCTTGGGGGTGTGCATTTTATTTAACCGGATATCGCATTATGGTTTTGGCTTGTACGTATATTATCCATATTTTAAAACAAGATTTTTAGAAGAGACCCGGATATTTTTCGGGGTATTTTGATATTGCCTGTTTAAACCCAGAATATATATTTTAATATTCTTTATATATATTCAGTTTACACACACATATATAATAATTAACTAAATCTTATATTTTCCTCACGTCTCTCTCTCTCCCCTTATTCTTTTTCTCTCTCTCGCTTTCCTCTCACGAATCACTGTCTCTTTCTCTCTCTTTCTATCCCTCTGTCTCTCACTCTCTTATATAATATATTTATTATTAAACCTATACTAATTAAACTACAACTTTATTTCTCCTCTCTTTCTCTATTCTTCTTCCTCGCTGTGCCTCGCCACGAGAATCCAAACTTAGCCCTCACCTCGCCTTTGCCGCCGACTTCCACACAACCTCACCACCCTCGTCTCCTCGCCCTCATCACACCCTCATCCACCTCCTCTCCCCTCATCACCCTCTAAAACCAGAGAACCCAAGAACCTCACCGCCACCGACCCCTGAAACCTTCTCGTCACAACCCCTTACCCCATCACCCCAACATCACCACCCTCACCACAACCTCCACACCCTTTCCACTGCCTCACCTCCCTCCTCGAACATCCTATAACCAACCCTGCAACCCTCGACAACCCAAGAAACCTCGCCATACGCCTGCACCCTCACCACTGATCACCTTCGACCTCGTTGCCGTTACCCTCTCCTTCTCCTCACCTCCCTCTCCAACTCCCGACACCACCACGACCATCCTGTTGGGATTCCTTAGCACCCTCACCAGGTTTTCCAATGCATCAAGCATGCAATTTTAAAAATCTAAGGTGCTAAAGAACCCTAGCCTAGGATATAACTAGAGGATTAGGAGTAAAGCAAACATGTAATCAAACATTACACTAATTTAATGAGGAATACAACCTTTGTAGACCAATCCTTCACTTCAATAGCTCCGTGTAGTAGTCCTTTCGCTCCAAGTAGTAATCTCCCAGATTCAAGTTAGGCTTCACAAAGAGAAATGAACAAGTTTGCTTGAAGTCTTCGAGGCCGAAGATGATCTACGTCGAGGAGACTCTAACTCAAGCTACATCTTCACTAATTAGGAATTGGTGAAGCAAACAATCTAAACTAAATAGCTAGTCTAGTGTAGCTTGATGAAGTAAGATTTTTGCTCACTTTAGAATTATTTTTCTCACTAATTTTCTTCACCTCTTGAAAACCTACAAAGCATTCCTTGAGATGAAGAAGAAGATGAAGTGTAGAATGAATGAGTGAGTGTTGCAACCATGGATGAGAAAATATCATATATTTTCATTGTAGAGACTTAACCATGGCTATAGATAATAGTTAGATTAATAAATATCTTAAGATAAAACAAAATTAGTGGACTTGGTCAAAGTTTCTACAAGTTTCTCCAAGCTTCAAACCATGTGACTTTTCCACTTAATTTTGTATTTACCTTAAATAAATAAAACCCTAATTATCTAAAGTATGTTATGAGTCTCATACACCCATGTACAATGTATCATCAAGCATGACACAAAAGATAAATGCAATAATATATATCAAATATATATTATATGTATAAGTGAGAACAATAAATTCATAAGTGAGCTAATATTAGTTAATGTAAATTAATATATCAAATATATAATTATACATTAAATTATTAAATCAACACTTGATTTAATAATCTGGCTATATCACATATAACCGACTAATATTATTTGTATCAACTTATCGAATCAACACTTGATTCGATAACCCGGCTATATTACATATAACCGACCGATATCATATATCGCGAGATTAGAATACGGTATCACATACTCGTATTAATCTCGGTCCCACACATATCATATATGTGCTCCTACTTCGTTTCGCCTGAGCCAAGAAAGCTCTGTGTAGGACTCTAAACACGTCAATACGCTAGCAGTAGGCAGTGATCATATCACATACCTACAAACCGTCAGCGGCATTAGATGTACGTAACGGCTCCCAAGTATTGAGCGATCAGAAGATCAACAAGAAAACTTGCTCATACTCCCGTGAATCCAATAAGTAACAATACCGTGCAGTCCGATCTTTTCGTCTGATATGTCGCATATCCAGCCTGGGGGTGGTAAACGTTAGACCCCAATAACTTGATAAGGCATGCCGATGTGAGGCTCATAATGGTTCGAGAAACTACTGATAACATTTACTAGTAAATCTCAGCAACCTTGGCCCAGAATTTCCTATTATGGCCAATCGAGTACAGCACAACATCAACCCCCAATACCGAGAGAGACGAAACCCCTCCTATCACGCATTGTCTCCATGTGACTTGGGACTGTACCTAAAAACCACCTGTTTGCACGACTCAGTAGAGTCATGGTAGGGTGGAAATCAAAGCACGGTGGGAGACACAAAATACTCTATGACGATTTCGGGTCTACAGACTAACATGTACCAGTGTCATCAAAGAACTGCTATCTAACGATAGGTATAATACCATTTAGGAGTTCTCGGCGAGTCCTGTTCAGTGTACTCATTCTCCAATGAGCATCCGTATACCATCTTTGATGTCAAACACCAATGGATATGGGATCATCCATCGCCCATCAAATGGGTCAAGAAGTATATATGCTAGTCTACTCTGGAATACCGATGCCCTGTCTCAATACACCCTCGATTAGGAACAAATAAAGGATGTACTTATGGACTGTCCTGGCCCTACTAGTATGATCTCCATCATAGTCCTGGTAGTCAAGTACACATCCTAAGGGCTTTATCAACATGTAACAGAGAGACAATATAACAATACTAGTCAGCATGTTAAGATAAAGAGTAACCAGATAGTATACTATCATGTCGAGCAAGAAATTCCTTCCTATATATGTCCAAATATCCATTGTAATATACAATCATGTTCAACAATGGCCTCTAGGGCATACATACAACTAACAATCTCACACTTGCACTAAGATCAGTTGTTGCAGTATCTCATACTCAACGTCCCAAAAACTCTCAAACTATATCTGGGGTTTTGGCCTCGGTGAGTGGATTCGCCATGTCATTCTTTGTCTCAACTCTCCTGACCTCGATCGCCTGGAGATCAAACATATCCCTGATCAGGTGATACTGCTTAAGAATATGTCTGGATCACTGATGAAACTGGGGTTCCTAGGCCAAAGTCGCAACTCCATTGTCGCCACAATGGTAAGAACCAAGTTCATCTTATGAACATCTATACCCAGACAGCCTCTTTGGTATTATCGTTGGTAGTGATGTATTCACCCTTTATCGTTGAGTCTGCCACGGTATCTAGCTTGTAACTCTTCCAACATACCGACCCTCCACCGAGGGTAAAGACAAAACCCGAGACTGTCTTACAGTCAACCTTATCACTCTGGAAGCTCGAATCGGTAAAAGACTCCACTTGGAGTTCACCGTTACCATACACCAAGAACGTTTCTTTAGTCCTTCTCAAGTACTTAAGAATGTTCTTCACTGCTGTCCAATGATTCTCCCCAGGATCCGATTGATACCTGCTTACAACACTAAGTGCGTACGCTACATCTGGTCAGGTACATAACATCGCATACATGATAGACCTGACTACCGAAGCACAGGGTATCACTTGCATGCGAGCCCTCTCCAAATCAGTCTTTGGGGGACATCTCTTTGGAGAGAGTGATTCCTGAGATCGTGGGTAAATTCCCATACTTGGAATCTTCCATACTAAACATCTTTTGTATGGTGTCAATATACTTGGATTAGGACAATCCCAACATCCGCTTAGATCTATCTCTATAGATCTTAATCCCCAGGATGTAGGAGGCATCACCCAAATCCTTCATGGAGAATCTCGTAATAAGAGGATCTTGACCGAGTGTAGTATAGGAACACCGTTTCCTATCAAGAGTATGTCATCTACGTACGATACGAGGAAGACAACTTTACTCTCTACAACCTTCTTATATATACAAGATTCATCTACCATTTTGATGAAGTCAAACTCTTTGACTGCCACATCAAAACAGATATTCCAACTCCACGATGTATGTTTAATCCGTATATTGATTTAAGCAACTTGCGCACCTTTCCGCTGCTCCCACTGTCTACGAAGCCCTCTGGCAGTTTCATGTACACGCTCTCTTCTAAATCACCATTTAGAAAAACGGTCTTGATATCGATCTGTGAAATTCCGCAGTTATAGTATGCAGCAATGGCAAGTAGGATCCGGATGGACTTAAGCATAACCACTGGAGAAAATGTTTCATCAAAATCCACACCTGGTCATTGAGGAAAACCTTTTTCTACAAGTCTAGATTCGAAAGTCTTAACTTTTCCATCTACACCAAGAATCTTCTCAAGATCCACTTGCTATTGATGGGTTTTACCCCTTTAGGTGCAACTACTAAAGTTATACTTTGTTGGTGTACATGGATTCCATCTCAGATCACATAGCATCTAGCCATTTCACAAAGTCCCCACTTGTGATGGCCTGCTAGAAACTAGTTGGGTCATCATCTTCCATGATGCAATCATCGCTCTCACTGTCATTGAGAAAACCGTAGCATCTCTCAGGCGGATGAGGAACCCTACCATATCGGCGGAGAGGCTGAGATTCGTCAGGAACTATCGAATCCTCTGGTTCCATCAAATCATCAGCTGTAGTCTGTATAGCAGGAACTCCTTCTAGTTCTACCTCATGACCACTAATTTCTTCCATAAGAAATTCCTTTTCTAAAAAAGGTGACATGCTAAGAAACAAAACACCTTTTTCTCCTCAGTATGATAGAAGATATACCGTCGTGAATGTTTGGAATATCTAACAAACCTTTACAGTACCGACCTTGCCTCGAGCTTGTCTGGATTTTGCTTTTCAATATAGGCCGGACAACCCATAGCTTAACTCGTTTAAGAGATGGTCTCTTCCCATTCCATATCTCATATGGAGTGGTAGGCACTGATTTAGTTGGAACCCTATTCAATAGGTGTGCGGCTTCTCAAGTGCATAACTCCAAAAGGAAACATGCAACTCAACAGTACAAATCATAGAGCGCACCATATCTATTAGGGTGTGATTCCTCCGCCCCAATACACCGTTATGCGGTGGTGTATACAGAGGAGTAAGCTGAGAGAGAATCACATTCTCTTTTAAATAATCCTGGAACTCCGTGCTTAAATATTCTCCTCCCCGATCAAATCGAAGGATTTTAATACTTTTACCCATCTGGTTCCCAACTTCACACTTATATTCTTTGAATTTCTCAAAAGCTTCTGACTTGTGTTTCAACAGGAACACATATCTGAATCTTGAGAGACCGTCAATGGATATATTATAAATTATGAGGAACCAGTCCTGGCATGTGTAGACATGGGACCGCATACATCACTATGTATCAGTCCCTAGAGTTCAGTAACTCTTTCTCCGTGTCCAGTAAACGGAGTTATGATCATTTTGCCTTTGAGACATGACTGGAAAGTTTCATAAGATGTAAACGAATTCAAATATCCATCCTTATGTAACTTAGCTAGTCGTGTCGCGTTGATATGACCTAGTCTATAAGGCCACAAGAAGAATTCGTTCATTTCTGAACCTTTCCTCTTGTGTGTGTTCTGTACGTTAAGAACTGTAATTTGATTTAGAACGTATATGTCATTATATAACATGTCTGATCTAATCAAATTTTGATTTAGAAAAATGTTCATAGGATTATCCTGTAATACAAGATTGTATCCTTCTTTACATAAAAAAAGAAAATGATATAATATTGCATATCAGGTTCTTTATGTAATAACATTCGTTCAGAATCAATGTATTATCAGTTGGTAATATAAGGTGATATTCACCAACTACTTTAGCTGCAACATTTGCACCATTCCCTACTTCTAGAGAATGATCACCCTTTCTCAATTGTCTACCTTTCTTTAGCCAATGTAACATATCATATATGTGGGATTCTGATCCGGTATCTAACACCCAGGACGTAGAGTGTACTGAGAAACAACTCTCGGTAACAAACACACACGAAGAAGATGCATCAATATGCTCATTCCTCGTTTGGGCCGCGTGGGAATCCGGATATTCCTCTATTTCTTACTCGGACTTATAACAATTATAAGATAGAGCGGAACCAACGTTCCCCAGCACAGTATAACAGGCGGGTTCGGTCAATACATCTATATTATTATCTTGATTAAGGCATGTCATGGTCGCTATCAGGAAAGAGAGAAGAAAACACTCTGCGTGCGCTCTTGCAAGATTAGATTGGTTATCATCTTATCTAATCAAGATGGCTCCCACTGTTTTTATCAAATCTTACTTCAAACCCTAAAAGATAAACTAGCCGGGATTAATTACACCCTACAAGTTCGCCAATCTTTCAGCTAGGCCAGTGTCGGTACTTTGAGGGAGGTTCCTCGTGCTTGCGCACGAACCTAATTAAAATAAACCTCATTTTCCCAGAGGCATAACCCCATTGACACCTTTCTAGTCACCCACTTGATCGGATAATTGTAAAGTGCAAAACTCTCCCAGAAGTAACTCTTACTCGCAGAGGGTATCGAGATCTAACCATCTCATAGAAGGTATGCAATCTCATTGCAAATTTAAACTTTTAAAACTCCCGATATTGTTTTTACCCCTGGTACTTATGACCTTAACTATGGTTAACATATCATAAGTACTAGTCAAGTTCTACCCACCATTTCGTGATTAATTAGATCCACTCATATGACCCTTAACTATAGTCAACATAATCACATGAATATCCCAACTAATCGCATCATATACTATGTAGGAAGACATCACTTAGCTACCATACACTACGTCTTAACTATGGTCAAAATACGTAGCATGAATACTAAGTACTCTACTTCCTAAAATGACGGCGGGTCGCAGATGGTTTTTAAGAAAACCTTTAACGCTTTGAACTTGATCTCGTTGTAAAATCAAATAGTTTTAGAAGGAGTGGCTTAAGCTCCGCATCTTTGAAACTTGTTTTTTCATAAAAAGGCCGAGTGAGTTTCAAATTCGATCCCGCAACATCTTTTAGGTTTATTTTCTTTCATTAATCCCATTAATGAAGTCCCATCATTTATACATCCTAAGTATCACAGATAAAGAAATGAAAATAGAACGTACGCTTATGCCATCCGCATTCGCCACAGTGTCCCGTTATGCACCGTTAGGTTACTTAACTAACGACATAGCGGGATGGGAATAGCGCGGGTGCAAAACATAAACAATGTTTATTATATATCATATATATAATAACAACATTTGTCTCATCATATAAAGTGATCACATCACAGAATATCAGCAGCAGAAGTCCACATATGAAATATTGGATATACTAGGAATTTCATATTTTAAATTAAACCAATAAAAAAACACGGATTCCACGGTCGTGATGAATAGCCAAACCCACATCCCTGAGAGGCAAGCAATTCTACCAATTCTAGAGTTAGGAGACCCGGTCTCGATTCCTCGAGATGATCTCCCACTGGACTCTAGAACCCGGTTACTTATGCTCCCCATCTTGGGTCCATCCTAATGCGGAAAAGTAAATAATATACATCGATGGTGACATCATTCTCAATCCAGAAGTGCCCCAATGAAAGATTATTACATACAAGTTTTTACATGAATGAAAAAAACTCTCATCTCACGCAAAAAATCCTAACTGTTCAAACACGACGATCCAATATAACATATCACAGCAAAACATAACATTACATGTTATCAAGTAAGTAAATATGCATATCCCAATTGTCATTGGCATATAGCAACGAAACCGGCGATATACCACATATTACATTTACGGTCGCAGAAAAGAAAGTGAAAACTACAAAAATTGGAATCCGCAACCACCTTAGACATCATAGACCTGAAATATCGCATACTTTGGATTTCATGCATAACCATATGAATTCCTTAGACATCATAAACTCGGAATATCTCATATTCCGAATTTCATGCCTAAAATTATAAACCCCGCATTTTAGTCTCGACATTGAAAACACTTTTCAATAACAAGTCGGGCAATTCAACAAAATTCCTGACAAGTTGATCGACTGCCCGTTGAAAACTTTAGTAGACGGACGCACCTCCCGATGTCATCGACGAAGTGCACTTAGGCGGAACACCGCAACCGCGAGCATCCGAGAGGATGCTAATGGCAATGGGGTTCTCCTACAGTCACTTGGTCAGGATTATGGGGCGTGACTATCTAGTAATGTTACCCGGCGAGTATTCGCGTACACTACGTGATTGTGACAGAGTTTTGATCCATATAAAAACCCCGTGGCAACCGATCAAATGAGACTAAATTGCTAGGTTTACAAAATTCAAACTAGTTTTCACAAAACTAATTATTATGGATTCTAAATATTGTATCGCATTCATAAAAACTAGGCGATGTTAAACTTTTCGATCGATCGATCAACCACCCAAAATTCTCAGAGAACTCAACACTTTAGTTAGATTCAAAAATTCTCAGACAGTGCCACAAGCACATACGGACCAGCACAAGAGAGCACGTCCCAAGCCTCACCAACGGCGCCTTGGAACCGTCGCCAAAAGCACCTTTTGGCCGCGGTTCCGCAGTTGTTAGGTCGAGTTAGGGGTTCGTTTTTCTTGGGGGTCCACACAATACTTTACACAATTTTCTAAACATTTTTAAACCCAAAAATTCCAACTTTTGAAAAATTTCCAGAGAGCAATCTTGAGGTGGTGTTTGATGTTCGTTCGAACTTTTTAACGTCATCTATGTTATACGAAACGATGTTAAAATTATGAATATGAAACACTCCGAATTGCCTTTACAGAAAGATAATATCAAATGCAATCTTAGTAAAAACAAACAATACCTGAAACACCAAACCCTAGAGACTAGAACACCAGAGGAAAACGAAACCAAAACCCAAATAAAAAACTGGTGAGGCCAGTATTTTTCTACATTTCGTCGGTTAAAAACCGGGGGAATAGGCTTGTTTTGCTCTGGTATTCATGTTACATCACATATAATATTCTGCATCTGTTTTAAAAAAATTTCAGAGAACTTAAAAAATTTGACAGAAACGATGGATTTTGTTTCGAAGTTTCGGAGTGGTTTCGGTTTCGTAATTCTACTAATATCGTCTAATTCTCTAGCTTGACTCTGATACCATATTGGAATTCATTAGCACCCTCACTAGGTTTTCCAATGCATCAAGCATGCAGTTTTAAAAATCTAAGGTGCTAAAGAACCCTAGCCTAGGATCTAACTAGAGGATTAGGAGTAAAGCAAACATGTAATCAAATATTACACTAAGTGAATGAGAAATACAACCTTTGTAGACCGGTCCTTCACTTCAATAGCTCCGTGTAGTAGTCCCTTCGCTCTAAGTAGTGATCTCCTGGACTCAAGTTAGGCTCCACAAAGCGAAATGAACAAGCTTGCTTGAAGTCTTCGAGGCCGAAGATGATCTACGTCAAGGAGACTCTAGCTCAAGCTATCTCTTCACTAAATGGGAATTGGTGAAACAAACAACCTAAACTAAATGGCTAGTCTAGTGTAGGTTGATGAAGTAGGATTTTTGCTCACTTTAGAATTATTTTTCTCACTAATTTTCTTCACCTCTTGAAAACCTAGAGAGTTTTCCTTAAGATGAAGAAGAAGATGAAGTGTAGAATGAATGAGTGTGTTGCAACCATGGGTGAGAAAATATCATATATTTTCATTATAGAGACTTAACCATGGCTATAGATAATGGTTAGGTTAATAAATATCTTAAGATAAAACAAAATTAGTGGGCTTGGTCAAGCTTTCTCCAAGCTTCAAACTGTGTGACTTTTCCACCTAATTTTGTATTTACCTTAAATAAATAAAACCTTAATTATCTAAAGTATGGTATGAGTCTCATACACCCATGTACAATGTATCATCAAGCATGACACAAAAGATAAATGCAATAATATATATCAAATATATATTATATGTACAAGTGAGAACAATAAATTCATAAGTGAGCTAATATTAGTTAATGTAAATTAATATATCAAATATATAGTTATACATTAAATTATTGTATCAACACTTAATTTAATAATCCAGATATATCACATATAACCGACTAATATTATTTGTATCAACTTATCGAATCAACACTTGATTCGATAATCCGGTTATATCACATATAACCGACCGATATCACATATCGCGAGATTAGAATACGGTATCACATACTCTTATTAATCTCAGTCCCGCACATATCACATATGTGCTCCTATTTCGTTTCGTCTGAACTAGGAAACCTCTGTGTAGGACTCTAAAGACTCGTAAATACTCTAGCAGTTGGCACTGATCTTATCACATACCTATAAACCGTCAGCGGCATTAGCTGTACGTAACGTCTCCCAGGTATTGAGCGATCAGAAGATCAACAAGTAAGTTTTCTCATACTCCCGTGAATCCAATAAGTAACACTACCGTACAGTCCGGTCTCTTCATCTGATATGTCGCATATCCAGCCTGGGGATGGTAAATGTCAGACCCCAATACCTTGATAAGTCATGCCGATGTGAGGCCCATAACGGTTTGAGAAACTACTAATAACACTTACCAGTAAATCTCAGCAACCCTGGCCAGGGATTTCTTGTTATGGCCAATCGAGCACAGCGCAACATCAACCCACAATACCAGGAGAGACGAAACCCCTCCCATTACTCATTGCCTCCATGTGACTCGGGACTGTATCCAAAAACCACCTATTTGCATGACTCGGTAGAACCATGGTATGGTGGAAATCAAAGCACATTGGGAGACACACAAGACTCTATGACGATTTCGGGTCTACAGACTAACATGTACTAGTGTCACCAGAGAACTGCTATCTGACGATAGGTATAATACCATCTAGGAGTTCTCGGCGAGTCCTATTCAGTGTACCCATTCTCCAATGAGCACCCGTATACCATCTTTGATGTCAAACATCAATAGATATAGGATCATCCATCGCCCATCAAATGAGTCAAGAAGCGTATACGCTAGTCTACTCTGGAATATCGATGCCCTGTCTCGATACACCCTCGACTAGGAACAAATAAAGGATGTAATTATGAACTATCCTGGACCCACTAGTATGATCTCCATCATAGTCCTGGTAGTCAAGTATACATCCTAAGGTCTTTATCAACATGTAACAGAGAGACAGTATAACAATACTAGTCAACATGTTAAGATAAAGAGTAACCATATAGCATATTATCATGTCGAGCAAGAAAGTCCTCCCTATATATGTCCAAGCATCCATTGTAATATACAATCATGTACAACAATGGCCTCTAGGGCATTCATAGAACCAACACATCCTCACGATCCTAGAACCCCAACAGCAACCCCGACCAACTCAAGAATCCATCTGCCCATCGCTGGAAAACTTCGATGTCGATGCCAACCCATCGTCGCTGTCGCTCATTCCTCTGCCCCTAAACCCAGAGCTCGACATGACACCTCATTATCTTCTTCTTTCTTTCTTGCCTCTCTTTCTTGAATCGGGTTTTGATCGTCTCACCGGAGTCGCGCACGTCGCCGACGATCTGGGCAACCCAATCATCGTCGTCATCCATGTGGTCATATCCTTGAGTAGCTAAGTCCAGTCCTGTACCCGCGTGGTTGCATCGCGACGTTTATCCGATGTCGAGCGTGACGTATATACCCCGTCGTGAAATCCGATCAGGCATGTTTATCTTGCAACATGCTGTATTGTAATATATCTATTTATATGAATAAAAATAATACATGTGTTATATTATGCATCCAATGTTATATGTTTACCGTTTTTGGATATCCGTTCGTATCCGTACTGACAATTGCATATCTAGTTGCATGCCGGAACATCATTATATCATATTACTTCTATATTAGTGCAACATGCTATCTAGTTATATCCTACACAGATATGGATACATATACAGGCTATTACAGATAGAACCATATATAACCCGATACCCGTCGTGCTTACCGTGTTCAGATATTCGTTATAGTTTTACATTTAGTATCTATCTGATACATATGTATCACATAACATGTTCATGACCCACTACTTGGATCTAGTTACTAATGCCAACAATCCTGACTTTTTGTCATGACGGACATTACTTGTTGTCTGCATAGACAAAAACATGTACCTGCTTGATCCTGTGTTGGCATTAGATTTATATTGGCAATACATGACTTGAACACAAACCTAGGGGTAAAGGGAAAATCAAGAATGTAACCGAAACATAACTCAAAAAGCTATTATTACATGTTTTCCATTTTTCCGGGCATTACGGAATAATCCTGTTTGCCGTTTTTCCTGGTGTTACGGAGTATCTACATGTTTGTCATTTTTCCGGGCGTTACGAAATAATCCTATTTGCAGTTTTTCCGGGCGTTACGGAATAATCCTGTTACCATGGTCCCGTGGTGAATGAACAAGACATAGACTGATGGGTTACGATGAGAATTATATTAATTGATTTTGAAGACTTTTAGAATAGATAACGTAGAAGCCAGTTTTAGGTTACACATCACATACACACACGTACCTCGCTGTTTATATTCATGTTGTTGATTTATATTCATGTTTACATATTTCGTTACATCCTGATTATTACTTCTATTATGGTATTATAACGTACTGACGTCTGGGTTTTGTATGGCCCAGTTTCTCTACCTCTATAGCAGGCTGAACAGGAGTACTTTAACCGTCAAGCCGAGCAGTGATGAATTATATTTAGAGATGTTTAGTTTAGTTAATTTCCCCGGCTTTATTTCTTGATGTGAGCCCATATTGGGACATATTTTCAGATGTTGTTTATCGGATATTAATTCATTTCCGCTCATATATTTTCTTGATTCTTTTATTATGGCAAATGGACATGTACTAGATAGATTTTATATATTTTCTGTTCTTGATATCAGACGGCCGTAATGTGACTGTGGAGGAATATTTCCTAACCACAAGTAGTATGGTTGGTTCTGTCACGTGCCATAGTATGTGCACTCTAGGAAGCGGGGCATGACAACCGGCGACGACAAAATTAATCTTCGTATACAATCTAAGGGCAACAAAAAATAAATAAAAACTAAAACACATACACGAAGTAAAAACATGGAGTGCAGAAAGTTGTTGTCGTACAAGACAACGTAATTAACTACAGGGGTTTGCGCCTACACTTGCTTGTTTTTTTCTGTACCCTTACTTCCTAATGAGGAAATCCTACACGGGTGTCTATTCAAGTATGGTTGCTATATTTTTATTTGGAAAATAAGATATACAAAACCATGCATTATGGTTTTCTCTCACTTGGACGGTCATTTTTGAAAACACTCCTACCATTATGCTTCCTCTCTCTTCACTGCCTTTCTTGAGATCCTCCTCCTTCTTCTTCATCTTCTACCTTACCATCTCATGTGTTGAGAATTAAGAATGGAAGAGAGATAGATACACACTTAGAGCAACTCATTACATCCCCAGACACTCTAGATTAGTAACCTAGAATCTCTAGTTGCTCCACTAGATTCTTAGTGTGAAGCTAGAGCCATGAACCACGTCTTTAGTTGCTCCACTAGATTCTTAGTGTGAAGCTAGAGCCATGAACCACGTCTTTCGGGTGGATCATCTTAGATGGAGGAAGACCGGCGGTCAAGCTCGATCAAGGTGATCTCAAGGAGCCAAGGAAGAGGGTAGAAGATCGAAGGACACGGATCTTTTGGTAATATACTCTATCACAGTAGCTAAAACTACTTTCTTTTGTAGTTAGTTTAGGTTTATGGTTCGATTCTAGGACGGGTTTTTAGCGCCAAAATTTTTAAACGCCATTTTTTGTTCCGCGTCGGCCATGGTAGATGGTCAGGACGCTAGCAAACCCCAACTTGGTATCAAATCCATCCAATAAACCTTTACGAGCTAGTTTACATAAGTTTAAAGTATCGATCGACGAAATTTTCTAAATCGTATTTCCAAAACTATTGCTTACTGTTCGAATTTCAAAGTTGTTCAAAAAAAATTTCTGCTTGTATTAAAATTATGTGCAGGCAAAACTAGAGCTAAGGAAAAAATTTGGGCACCTAATCCCAAAAAACGACCACGGAATATCAGCAAAATGGCACATTCGGCGGCTGAACCGTGGACCTTTTTGGGCAACAGTGCCCCAAATTTTTTCTAGGGCTCTAGTTCATGGAAATATGATTTTGGGGATATTTGGTTTTGGCCCAGATTTGTTTGTGTAATGGTTTGTACTTTGGGGGCCAATGCGGAAAGTTTTAATCGATCAAAATTTTATTTTTGTGTTTTTCTGAGCATTTTTTCCGCGACCGTGAATATCATTGAACGGTATAACCCGACTAATTGCTATATATTCAATTAGATAGGTTTGCGAACATGACTTCGCGTTTGTTGGGATTCCTTAGCACCCTACTGGGTTTTCACAGCAACTACCATGCCAAATTTAAATTTTCGAGAGTGCTAATCAATCCTAAGTTAGGATCAAGTTAGAGTAAATAGACAAACTATAACATGTAATCAACCATTATAAGTAGTGAGCAAGGAATACAACCTTTGTAGACTGGTCCTTCACTTCTAAAGCTCCGTGTTGAAGTCCCTTCGCTGCGATCGCTGCAAATGAAGATTTCCCGAACTCTAGAATGGTTTCCTCGGAGAAATGAACAAGCTTGCACTAAGTCTTCGAGGCCGAAGATGATCTACGTCGAGGAGACTCAAACTCAAGCTACCTCTTCACTAGGTCAAGAACTTTGTGAAAATAATACCATATAATACCCAAGAAAGTGTATAGAATGATGAAATAGGAAGTGGACTCACTTTAGATTTTATTTTCTCACAATATTTCTTCATGTTTCATGGAGCTAGTAAGCTTGAGGATGAAGATGAAGAAAACAACCATGAAAAATGAAGAATGAAAACTAATGAGGTGAGAGTAGCAACCATGAGTGAGTTAGTGTCACATACTAACTATTGTAGAGACTTAACCATGGATTAATTATAATTGTTGGGTTTAAAATATCTTAAGTTAAACAAAATGAGTGGATTTTGGTCAATGGTTTACAAGTTTCATGAAGCCTCAAGCCATGACCAATTTTCCACCTCATTTTGATTTACTAAGATAAACAAAACCCCACATTATATGTAAGCATGGTGTAAGTCACACACACCCAAGATTGCATGTATCATCAAGCATGGCACAAAATCATGTGCACAAATATATATCACATATATATTTAATGCACACTTAAGTGAGAAAAAGATATCTTAAGTAAGCAAATACTAGTTAATGTAAATTAATATATCAAATATATAATTATACATTAAATCATTAAATCAACACTTGATTTAATGATCCGGTCATATCGCATATAACCGACTAATATCATGTGTATCAATTTATCGAATCAACACTTGATTCGATAACCCGGCTATAACGCATATAATCGATCGATACGAATCGCGAGAATAGAATATGGTATCACATACTCGTATTAATCTCAGTCCCGCACATATCTCATATGTGCTCCTGCTCTGTTTCTCCTGAGCCAGGAAACCTCTGTGTAGGACTCTAAAAACTCGTCAATACGCCGGCAGTAGGTGATGATCATATCAAACACCCACAAGCCGCAAGAGGCGTGCTAAACGTAACGGCCACCCGGGTATTGAGCGATCAGAAAATCAACAAGCAAGCCTGCTCATACTCCTGCGAGTCCAATCAGTAACACTTACTGTACAGTCCGGTCTCTTCGTCTGATATGTCGCATATCTCATCTAGGAGTGGTAAACGTCAAACCCCATTAACTCGATAAGTCATGCCAATGTGAGGCTCATAACAGGTCGAGAAACTACTGGTAACACTTACCGGTAAATCTCTGAAACAGCCCTGGCCAGGGACTTCATGTTATAGCCAATCGAGCACAGCGCAACATTAACTCCCAATATCGGGAGAGACGAATCCCCTCCTATCGCTCATTGCCTCCATGTGACTCGGTACTGTACCTAAAAACCACCATTTTGCACGTTCTCTTGAACGTGGTAAGGTGGAAATCAAAGCACAGTGGGAATCACACAAGACTCTATGAAGATCTCGGGTCAACAGACTAACTTGTACCAGTGTCACCAGAGAACTGCCATCTGACATGAGCTATAATACCATCTAGGAATTCTCGGCGAGTCCGTCCAGTGTACCCAGTCTCTACTGAGCACCCGTATATCATCTCTGATGTCAAACACCAATGGATATGGGATCATCCATCGCCCATCTACATGGGTCGAGAAGGTACACGCTAGTCTACTCTGGTATATCGATGCCCCATCTCGATACACCGACGACTATGGACATTAAAGGATGTACTTACCGACTACCTTTGTCCCACTAGTATGATCTGCATCATAATCTAGGTAGTCAAGTACGCATCCTAAGGGCTTTACCAACATGTAACAGAGATATAATCAGTGTACATGTTAAGATTAAGAGTAACCAGATAGCATACTATCATATCGAGCAAGAAAATCCTCCCTATATATGTCCAAGCCTCTACTACAATATACATCTCATGTACAGTAATGGCCTCTAGGGCATACATATAACTAACAATCTCCCACTTGCACTAGGGCCAGTATATAGCAGTGGTTGTAGTATCTCATACTCAACCATACCATAAAAGTCTCTCTCTGGGAAAAGGCCTTTGTGAGTGGATCCGCCGTGTTGTCCTCTGAGTCTGTTCTTCTAACCTCGATCCCCTGGAGATCAACCATCTCCATGATCAGGTGATACTGCCTTAGAATATGTCTGGGTCATTGATGGGATGCGGGTTTCTAGGCATAAGCCACAACTCCATTGTCACACAATGGTAGGAACGAAGTTCATCTCATGAACTAATATACACCCAGACTTCATCTTTGATAGCATCTTTGGTAGCAATGTATCCAGCCTTTATCGTCTAGTTTGTCACGATATCTTGCTTGGAACTCTTCCAACTTACCATCCCTCCACTGAGAGTAAAGACAATGCCTGTGACTGACATTCAGTCGACCTTACCATCCTGAAAGCTATCTATTGATTCTCCCCAGGATCTATTAATACCATCTCACTACTTCTAGTGAGAATCCTAACATCCACTTAGATCTATCTCATAGGTCCAAAACCCAGGATTTAGGAGGTATCACTTTGATCCTATACGGAGAATCCTTGTGATAAGAGGAGATTGACCGAGCGTGGCAAAGGAAACTCCTTCCCTATCAAGAGTATGCCATCCACGTACAATATGAGGAAAACCAAAATACTCTCTACTACCTTTTTGTATATACAAGGTTCATCTACTATTTTGATGAAATCAAACACTTTGACTACCACATCAAAATAGATGTTCCAACTCCGCGATGCCTGCTTTAACCTGTAAAGCAACTTGCACATGTTTCCGCTTCTCCCACTGTCTACGAAGCCCTCTGGCTGTGTACTTAAAGATACTTTCTTCTAAATCTTTATTTAGAAAAGCAGTCATGACACCCAACTGCCAGATATCGTAGTCATGGTATGTAGCAATGGCAAGTAGGATCCGGATGGACTTAAGCATAGCTACTGGAGAAAAGATTTCATCAAAAACCATACCTGGTTAATGGCGAGAACCTTTTACAACAAGACTTAGCTTTGAAAGCCTCAACTTTTCCATGTACACCAAGTAATCTTCTCAAGATATATTTGCTCCTGATGGGGATTTAACCCTTCAGATATAGCAATCAAAGTCCATATTTTGTTGATGTATATGACTTCCATCTCAGATCGCTTAGCATCCAGCCATTCTTATAGAGTCCCCACTCTTGATGGCCTGCTCAAAACTAGTTGGGTCATCATCTCATGATGCAATCCTCACTCCCACTGTCATTGAGAAAACCGAAGTATCTCTCAGGCGGATGAGGAACCCTACCAGATCGGCGGAGAGGCTGAGGTTCGTCGAAAACTATTGAATCCTCAGGTTCTACCAAATCGTCAGCTGTAGTTTGTATAGTTGGAACTCCTTCCAGTTCTACCTCATGACCACAAATTTCTTTCCAAAATAAATTCCTTTTCTAAAAAGGTGGTATGCCGAGAAATAAAACACTTTTTGTTCCTCTGTGCGGTAGAAGATATTCCCTTGCGAATACTTGGGATATCCAACAAACTTCCACAGAACTGACCTTGCCTCGAGCTTGTCCGGATTTTGCTTTTGATATAGGCCGGACAACCCAAAATCTTAACTTACTTAAAACATAGGCTCTTCCCATACCATATCACATATGGAGTGGTAGGCACTGATTTAATTAGAACCGAATTCAATAGGTATGCAGCTTCTTCAAGCGTATACCCCCAAAAGGAAATAGGCAACTCATCAGTACCCATCATAGAGCGCACAATATCTAATAGGGTGCTATTGCTCCGCCCCGATACACCTATGTGTTGTGGTGTATACGGAGGAGTAATGCTGATAGAGAATCTCATTCTCCTTTAGAATAGTCCAGGAATTCCGTGCTCAAGTATTCTCCTCCCTGATCACATCAAAGGACATAATGCTTATACCCATTTGGTTCTCTACTTCTGATAAATTTATTAAATTTCTCAAAAATTTCTGACTTGTGTTTCAACAGGAACATATGTCTGAATCTTGAGAGATCATCGTTGAATGTAATGAAGTACAAAGAACCAGCTCTGGCATCTATAGACAGGGGACCCTCATACATCATCATGTATCAATCCCAAGAGTTCATTAACTCTTTCTCTGTTTCCAATAAACGGAGTTATGGTCATCTTATCTTTGTGACATGACTGGCAAGTTTCACAAGATATAAATTCAAATTGATTCAAATATGCATCTTAATGTAACTTAGCTAGTCGGGTCGCATTGATATGACCTAGTCTACAATGGCTCAAGAAGAATTCGTTCATTTCTGAACTCTTCCCTTTACGTGTGTTCTGTACGTAAAGAACTATAGTTTGATTTAGAACTTATATGCTTTTAGATAACGTTCCTGAACCGATCAACTCTTGATATAGGAAATGTTCAAAACATTATCCATCAATACAAAATTATATCCTTCTTTACTTAATAAAGAACTGATATGATGTTGTATATCAGGTTCGGTATCTAATAATATTCGTTCACAATCAATGTATTTTATAATACAGGGTGATAACTGCCAACAGGCTTGGCTGCAACACTTGCACCGTTTCCAACTTCTTGAAACTTATCACCAATTCTCAGTTCTCTACCTATCTGTAGCCCATATAACAGATTACATTTATGGGATCCTGATCCAGTATCATCATACTCAGGACGTAGAGGATACTGAAAAACAGTTCTCGGTAATGAATACACCCGAAGAAGATGCATCATCATGCACTTTCTTCGTTTGGGCGGCACGGGAATCCTGGCAATCCCCTATTTCCTGCTCGTTCTTATAATAATTATAAGTTGGAGCGGAACCAACGTTCCCCAGCTCAGTATAACAAGTGGGTTCGACCAATACATCCATATTATTATCTTGATTAAGGTGTGACATGGTCACTACCTGGAGAGAGAGAGAAGAAAACACTCGGCATATGCTCTTTCAAGATTAGATTGGTTATTATTTTATCTAATCAGGATGACTCCCGCTGTTTTTATCAAATCTTCCTTCAAACCCTAAAAGGAAAGACTACCCGAGATTAATTACACCCTACAATTTCGCCAATCTTTCAGCCAGGACAGTGCCGGTACTTTGAGGGAGGTTTCCCGTGATTTCACACGGACCTAATTAAAATAAATCTAGTTTTCCCAGGAGCGTAACCCCGTTGACACATTTCTAGACACCTACTTGATCGGCTAATTGTAATGTGTAAAACTCTTTCAGGAGTAACTCTTACTCGTAGTGGGTATCGGGATCCAACTATCTCATAGAAGGTATGCAATCTCATTACAAATTTCAACACTTGAAATTCCCGATAATTTTTCCCCTAACGTCCTATGACCTTGACGGAGGCCAACAAACTATAGTCCACTAGTCAAGTTCAACCCGTACATTTCATGATTGAATTAAACCCACCCGCACGACTCTTGACGGAGGTCAACAAGGTCGCACGACTACCCTAACTCAATCGCATTATATGCTTTTGCAGATAAACATAAATAGCTACCGCACACTACGCCTTAACGCATGCCAACAAACGTAGCATGAATACTATGAAATACTTATCTGAAATGACTGAGGGCTACGACAGGTTTTTAAGAAAACCTTTTGCGTAATGAACTTGATATCGTTGTAGAATCGAGTGATTTTTAAAAGGAGTGTTTTTGAGGATTTTACTAGTTTTTCTAAAGATGTCACTTCCGGTGAAGGGATCTCGGCTCTTTCCTTATCGAATAACGTGCAGGATATTTCACAAATACCACTATGCAAAGCAAAAACTATAAAAGCAATCAAAAAACAATCCAAGTTTGTAGCATCTGCTAGTTTCGCTAAAGAGGTCACTCCCGGTGAAGGGATCTCGACTCTTTCCTTATCGAATAAGGTGCCGGATATTCTACAAAGAATATCGCCATGCAAAGCAAGAACTAGAGCTACCAATTTTTAAAACAAGTTTCTACAACATCATTGGGTTTTTTTCTTTTCATTAATCTCATTAATGAAGTCCTATCATTTTAAGTTACCTAAACATCACAGATAAATACAACATACGCTTATGCCATCCATATTCACCTCGACGTCCCGTCATGCACCGTTAGGTTAGGTAACTAACGGCAGAGCGGGGCAGGGCTAGCGCGGGTGTAAAACATAAGCAACGTCTATATAATATATCATATATACTATATACAGTATCTATTTCAACATATCAGATGATCACATCACAGATATTGCAGCAGAAAACAACATATGAAATATTTGATATACTAGGATTTCCGGGTTTTATTTTAAGCCTGTATAAAACACGGATTCCACGGTTGTGATGAATATCCAAACCCACATCCCTAAACCCCTACGAGAGCGGCAAGCAACCCTACCAATTCTAGAGTTAGGAGACCAGAACTCGACTCCTCGAAATGGTCTCCCACTGGACTCTAGAACCCGGTTACCTGTGCTCCCCTCCTTAGGTCTATCCTAATGCAGAAAAGTAAATAATATACAATGGTGGCATCATCCTCAACTCGGAAGTGCCCCAATAAAAGAATATTGTATATATTGGATTTTACATGAATGAAAATGAAAAAACTTCCATCTCATATAAACCCCCGGCTATTCAAACATGACGATCTAATATAACATATAACAGCAACACATAACATCACATGTCATCAACGTAAGTAAATATGCGTATCCCAATTGTCGTTGACATATAGTAACGAAACCGGCGATACACCACATATTACACTTACGGTCACAGAAAATAAAGTGAAAAACTACAACATTTGGAATCCGCACTGCTCTTAGACACCATAAACCCGGAATATCACATATTCTGGATTTCATGCCTAACAATGCAAATTTTACATTTAGGTCTCAACCATGAAACACTTTTCAAAGGAAGTCGGGTAATTCAACAAGATTCCCGATTCCTCCCGAGGCCGAAATGTTAACCTTGCATGCAACTAGATAGATTCTAATTATTGTATTCCATCACATGATATCCGGACGACGTTAAACTTTTTGATCGATTCATCAAAGTCCCACAATTTTCCGAAAGCTCAACACTTGAGCTCAGTTTTAATAATACCCGGAACATGCCACGGTGCCTATGGACTAACCGTAGAAGGGCAAACCCAAACCTCACTCATGTCGCCACGGAACTGCGGCAAACCCTAGGGTATGACCGCGGTTCCATGATCCAAAAAGTCGACTTAGGGTTTCATTCTTCTAGAAGGTCCACAGAATTACTTGCATGTTTTTCCGAATACGTTAAACTTGGAAAACTGGGTTTTGACATTCGATCGAACTTTTTAACTTTGCCTAGACAATATGTTAAAACCCGAAACTAATGTTAAAATACGAATACGAAACACTCCGAATTGCCTATCCAGTAAGACTGCAACTCATGCAATTTTTGGAAAAAAACAAACAACACCCAAAACCCAGTGACTGGAACACTACCAAAATTTTAACCCAAAATTCAACAATGAGGCCGAGGTCGCCGGATCCAAGCATGATGTCACCGGCCATTTTTCGAGCTTCTGGGCTCAAATTTTGGTAGTGTTCATATTGTATCACATACAACATTCTGCACTTGTTTAAATAATTTTTATGGGCCATTTAAAAATCGACAAAAACTGGGTCTCGATGTTTCACGTTTCGGAGTTGTTTCAGTTTCGTAATCTAACAAACACCGTCTAATACTCTAGCCCAGCTCTGATACCACTGTTAGGATTCCTTAGCACCCTACTGGGTTTTCACAGCAACTACCATGCCAAATTTAAATTTTCAAGAGTGCTAATCAATCCTAAGCTAGGATCAAGCTAGAGTAAATAGACAAACTATAACATGTAATCAACCATTACAAGTAGTGAGTAAGGAATACAAGCTTTGTAAACTGGTCTTTCACTTCTAAAGCTCCGTGTTGATGTCCCTTCACTGCGATCGCTGCAAGTGAAGATTTCCCGAACTCTAGAATGGTTTTCTCGGAGAAATGAACAAGCTTACACGAAGTCTTCGAGGCCGAATATGATCTACGTCGAGGAGACTCAAACTCAAGCTACCTCTTCATTAGGTCAAGAACTTTGTGAAGAGAACACCCTATAATACCCAAGCAAGTGTATAGGATGATGAAATAGGAAGTGAGCTCACTTTAGATTTTATTTTCTCACAATATTTCTTCATGTTTGATGGAGCTAGTAAGCTTGAGGAAGAAGATGAAGAAAACAACCATGAAAAATGAAGAATGAAAACTAATGAGGTGAGAGTAGCAACCATGGGTGGGTTAGTGTCATATACTAACTATTGTAAAGACTTAACCATGTATTAATTATAATGGTTGGGTTTAAAACATCTTAAGTAAAACAAAATGAATGAACTTTGGTCAATGGTCTACAAGCTTCATGAAGTTTCAAGCCATGACCAATTTTCCACCTCATTTTGATTTACTAAGATAAACAAAACCCCACATTATATGTAAGCATGGTGTAAGCCACACACACACCTAAGATTGCATGTATTATCAAGCATGACACAAAATCATGTGCACAAATATATATCACATATATTTAATGCACACTTAAGTGAGAAAAAGATATCTTAAGTGAGCAAATACTAGTTAAAGTAAATTAATATATTAAATATATAATTATATATTAAATCATTAAATCAACACTTGATTTAATGATCCGGTCATATCGCATATAACCAACTAATATCATGTGTATTAATTTATCGAATCAACACTTGATTCGATAACCCGGCTATAACACATATAACCGATCGATACGAATCGCAAGAATAGAATACAGTATCACATACTCGTATTAATCTCGGTCCCGCACATATCTCATATGTGCTCCTACTCCGTTTCTCCTGAGCCAGAAAACCTCTGTGTAGGACTCTAAAGACTCGTTAATACGCCGGCAGTAGGTGATGATCATATCAAACACCCACAACCCGCAAGAGGCGTGCTAAACGTAACGGCCACCCGGGTATTGAGTGATCAGAATATCAACAAGAAAGCCTGCTCATACTCCTGTGAGTCCAATCAGTACACTTACCGTACAGTCCGGTCTCTTCGTCTAATATGTCGCATATCTCGTCTAGGGGTGGTAAACGTCAGACCCTATTAACTCGATAAGTCGTGCCGATGTGAGGCTCATAACAGTTCGAGAAACTACTGGTAACACTTACCAGTAAATCTCTGAAATAGCCCTGGACAGGGACTTCATGTTATAGCTAATCGAGCACAACGCAACATCAACTCCCAATACCGGGAGAGACGAATCCCCTCCTATCGCTCATTGCCTCCATGTGACTCGGGACTGTACCCAAAAACCACCATTTTGCACGTTCTTTTGAACGTGGTAAGGTGGAAATCAAAGCACAGTGGGAATCACACAAGACCCTATGACGATCCCAGGTCGACAGACTAACCTGTACCAGTGTCACCAGAGAACTGCCATCTGACGTGAGGTATAATACCATCTGGGAGTTCTCGGCGAGTCCGTCCAGTGTACCCGGTCTCCACTGAGCACCCGTATATCATCTCTGATGTCAATCATCAATGGATATGGGATCATCTATTGCCCATCTACATGGGTCGAGAAAGTATACGCTAGTCTACTCTGGTATATCGATGCTCCGTCTCGATACACCCACGACTAGAGACATTAAAGGATGTACTTACCGACTACCTTTGTCCCACTAGTATGATCTGCATCATAATCTAGGTAGTCAAGTACGCATCCTAAGGGCTTTACCAACATGTAACAGAGAGACAATCAATGTACATGTTATGATAAAGAGTAACCAGATAGCATATTATCATGTCGAGTAAGAAAATCCTCCCTATATATGTCCAAGTCTCTACTACAATATACATCTCATATACAGTAATGGCCTCTAGGGCATACATATAACTAACAACGTTGATATTCTGTGTTGTGCTGATATTGTAGATGGATTGTCATGGTGGATAGCCTATAGTGCAATGATAGAAGTACAGTTCAGATTCATTTGTATATTCATTATTACATGGCGAGCGTCCGACATGTGGACAGCCATTTCTGCAAATTGTATATTTTTTATTGGGGCACGACCGGGTTGAGTTCGATGTCGCCATTGTATATATACTTTTCTTTTCTGTACTGGGATTACCCCACGGTGGAATGCTTGAGTAGCCGGGTTCTAGAGGGCAACGGGCATGTATCCCATGGTATTGAGACAGAGGGGGCCTTACTTTAGAATTGGTGGGCTATTCGCCGCATTCATAGGGGTTATAGGATGACCCACGGTGGGGTGCTCAAGTTACTGAATTCCGTGAAGTGCTGGGTGACTCATTCACTTTGTTGATTGAGGTTGCCTCATTTCTGGGATTGGAAGATAATTTGCCGCACTCGTAGGGTTCTTAGTTATATATTGCACAGGCTATCCACACGACCGGGGAAAGTCGGGTTTCATTTGCGGCTCAAATGAAACCCGAGGCTCCTAAATTATCCGTTATTATGTATTGCTTATCGCTTTTCTGTGATATTTCTTATATCATGTCTGGGACGAATGTTATATATATATATATTTATATATACTAGTAGATGTTGTATATGTTTTGCATCCGCCCTAGGCCGGGGTGGAGTGGTTGGTAAACCCCAAGAGGACGTGGGAGGTGGGCCGTAGGTCGGACGGTCCTAACCCCATACACCGGAAGTAGTCATAAAAGAGGATGTCTGCCGAGCTCCCGGAATCGACCAATATCCTCTGTACCTCATAACGGTGGACCTGCGACGTTATCATGAGAGGGTCGTTGTGAGGCAAGGATATACCGTGGAGGTATTCTTCGGTGAAGATGATGGGCTCGATGGTTCCTCACTTCTTCTGGGGCGGATCGCTTATACCCTCGACGGGTAGTAGGCGGTGATTTTCGTCGGCTCCCAGGGCAGGTTCCGAGATAACGACCATGATTTGCCCGATCGTTATTTCCCTGAAAGGGGGCTGGTTATCCTATTCCCGATCCGCTTGCCGCTTGTCCCACAGATACTTCGCCAGGTGGCCAGAGCGAATCAACTCCTCGATGTAGTCATGAAGTTGTTTGCAGTTTTCGGTCGGGTGACCCTGCGACCTATGGAAGGCAGGGTATGGGCCCCGGATACGCTTAGCCGCTCTATAGGTGACTGGCGGGAGCTTGAAGAATCTCTCGCCCTTTGCCTCCTCCAACAGCTCGGTCTGGGAGATGTTAAGAGGAGTGTACTCCTGGAACTTCGAGGAGTAAAGCTTTGGTCGGTCGACCCTCTTCTTCTCTTCTCTGCCCCTCTTTTTTTGGTCGGGTTGTTCGCCTCTGGGCATGTTTGCGTTCACCTCCAACTCGAGTTAGATCTTTCGCTCGGTCTAAGCTTTTACCTCGGCCATGGTCTTAGGTTGCGCTAATGAAAAAGAGCGGAGCCACTTTTTGTACCTAAGACCTGACCTTAGTGTGGTGATGACAGTTTCATCTCGGTGCTCGAGGACCTCGAGGAGAGCGTTGTAGAATCAAGTGACATATCCTTTAAAGGATTCCTTTTCCCCGCTCTTTATGGTGAACAGGTAGTCAACTGTTCTCTTATGTCGCCTGTTCCCAGCGAAGTGACCGAGGAATTGGGTGGCCAGCTCATCGAAAGTCAAGATGGAGCGTGTTGTAAGTCATCGGAACCAGTCCTGACCAGCCTGGATGAGGGTGGCGGGAAAATCTTGGCATTGGGCCGTGTCGGAGTTATCTTGAAAGCTCATGCCCGCGTGAATGCATCTAGATGGTCCTTCAGGTCGGATTTTCCGTCGAAGAGGGCCACCTTGAGTGGTTTGTTCCTGGACGACACGTGCTTGGCCAGCAGTTCTTCCGTAAAGGGTTTCGTCAGTAAATCGGTGGAGTATCGGGCCCATTCGCCGGATGCTTGGCCATCCCAGTGTATGCCCTCGATTTTCTTCTTGAGGGCCTCGAGTCGGTGGTAGTAACCCGAGGATTCTACACAGTCGAAGTGGTGACTATCCCCGCTCCGGGTCTGCACCAGGGAGCGGCTTCGGTTCCGCTTTATAATATTTCTTAGGTCCTCGGGTGATGTCCTTTTCAAGTGGCCTTAACACGAGTTGTTTGCATGGTCCCGGTGAGGGAGAGGGCGTCGGTCGCGCCTGGAAGCAGGAGAGCTGACCGACACCTCATCGGGTGGCACAGGAGCACAATGGGTGTTGCAGCGATGGTCTCTTTCCCGAGACCGCGGTGTTGAGCCGTGCGACACCCAGCGGGTCATTGAATCGGTCGCTGCGTGGGAGCTGAGGTTGCTGGAGTCGGCAAGCCGGTGTTCAGGGGCTTTGAGGGGAGTAATGTTATCTGCTCTTCTACCGACGTTGTGATCCCTGGAAAGGGAAACTACGATCTGGGGGGTTGGGCCCACCGTTTGATCGTGAATGAGCGCGTCCACCATCGACATGAGTCTGTCGATCCAGGCGAATAAGGCAACGATGACATTAGGAGGAGGAGACGAGCCTCTCCCGCCTCCATTGTGGGGAAGGCGGCATCTTGTACTGGGATCGTCACGGTTCTCGCTCGCCATTAGGTCGAAGGTGGAAGATTAACTTTGATGGGGGGAAGAAACTTTTTGTGATTCCACAGATGGCGCCAACTGATGGAGGTTGCGATCTCCTTCAGATACTGTCATGCGTCGATCTGTCGCGAGCGTTGTTGGACAGTTGAAATTGGGTTTGGAGGTTGTCTTCTTGAGCGTGTAGATCTCAATGGGTTGATTTTGAGGTGAAACTGGGCTATCTGCAAAGAAGCCCCGGGGTGGGTGACCACCGTACGACCCTCCGACGACCAAGTTAGACAAGGAAAATGAGCAGACTAGCAGCTTATTGGATTAAAATTGTCTTACCTGAGTCATCTGAGAGAGGGGTTTTTATAGTGGTCGCATGGAGCGAGAAAGCGCGTGATCATTGCCTTCAATTACGCCCCTGACGTTACGCCTGCGTGAATGATGGGATCCACCATTAATGGCGGGATAAACTCATTAATGGGGGATGCGCCAGCGTAGGACGCGGGACGTAGGGCGGCGGATATCTCGCTTTGGTGAGATACGCGGAGCCGTTGCGGAAGCACTAAGGCCCCATGTTCTGGTTTGTCGGGGAGAGCTGGGAAGGCTTAGCTCGGCGTGAGCTCGGAGGCGAGCTGGGAGGCCGAGGAAGCTCAACTCTACAATAACTCGAAGACGAGCACAGGAGGTTGGACACCAGTTCGGTGGCTAGGTCGCTCTCAGGTAAGGGGCGGAGTGTAAGCTTGGGAATGATCTGAAGAAGGTCATCAATGCTCCACACTGATTTACCTCGAAAACCCCCCAAGAGTCTAGTGAGCTGTCGCGGGTGACACGTCATTTGCCACGTGTCGTGATCTGAGGAACTCCCACTTATGAGCATCATCAATATGAATCTCAAATAGTATATATATATATATATATATATATATATATGTAGCTATACGATATGGATATTTTTATATAGTAATTATCAGTATGTTTTATTTTATTCAAATTTCCTATGATATTATATTAACGATTATCTATTGCAGGTAAATCATAAACATCCTGAGATACCGTGTCTAATATATTAGATTAGAATATATTCTTCTAACCATTAAGTTTATGGTTTAAGTAGGTTACGTATACGTAGCTAATTTCAAGTATATTTTTTGAGATTTAGTAGAGACGGATCGAGGATTGTAATATCTTTTATAATATTATTTAGTTATTAGTTATATACAAACCTATATGTGTGTGTGTGTGTGTGTGTGTAGAGAAAGAGAGAGAGAGAGAGAGATTAATGGAGGAAAGAGGCCATAGGAGGGGATTTCCTCCTATGGCGTGGAAAAAATACAACCTTCACCATTTTTTCCGATGATCGGCACCCATCATCATCATCGTTATCATCTAAGATGTGCGTACACCAAATTTCATGTGATTCCACAACTTTTTCACCATTGATTTAGTGGGTTCAAAATTAACGGTTTACCGACAATAGAACTTTTTACATTGCTAAATCAACGGTGAAAAAGTTGTAGAATCATATGAAATTTGGTGTACCCACATCTTAAATGATGACGATGAAGATGATGGGGGCCGATCGTCGGAAAAATTGGTGGAGGGGGTATTTTTTCGACGCCATAGGAGGGAATTCCCTCCTATGGCATCTTTTCTCCATTATTCTCATATATATATATATATATATATTCTTTTTTTATAAATAAAAAACTTTCTCTGTCTCATCTCTTCTCTCTCTCTCCCGCGATCTCTCCCCCCTCGTTTCCCTCTCGTCCCCGATTCCTCACCATCAACACCCATCACCGTGACCATCACCTACGAACCCACCTCAGCAGTCGAGATCATCGCCTTCGTCGCCATCTTCTTCTTCAAACCTCAAACTCTTCGACGTAGAAACCCACCTCCGACTATCGCCATAGCCATCACCTTCATCTCCTTCGTCTCCGCTTCATCCCCCGTCGACCTCCTCCTGCTGCTTTTTCCTAAGCCAACTCGAGAACCCATCTCCATCACCGGCGTCTCCTTCTTCCTCTTGGATCACCCACCAACACCTTCATAGACCCGACTTCCCTCTCCATCAACCAACACCCTACAGCCACCATCATCTTCATCTTCGTCGACTCCCTCTCTCGACACTCCCGTCGCCACCTTCCTCTCTTAACTGCAGCACCCACCATCGCCAAGGACACCTCCTCCTTTTCCTCAACACATCTTCGATCCTCAGTCATCACCTCCAAATCCCGAGCATCACCGCGTCGCTTGTCACGTCCCGCTTCCCACTAGACGAAAACAGTGACGTGGTAAGCCCGCGACATATTTATCCAGAGATGGTCATTCCTTAAATAAATATACTAAACGTATTAGAACAATAATACACGATGCAAGAATAAATGAAGACTGTAAAAATTTTCAACAAATATCTTTATTTACATTCAACTTCCAATATTTACAAGTATATGAGTTTCAGCTGGAAAGTAAATACAATAAAAGAAAATGCCTAAACATATGGCTTGCATAAACTGAAGAAAAGTGAAGCTGAGCTAGTTTTGAGTAGCAATCCGGTTGTAGTCCTCCTCTGTGGCCTCTACCTCCTCCGTCTCGACCGTATTTGACGAACATTCCAGGAGAAGAAAAATGGATGGAATGCCCGTCATCGAACTAGCGCTCGGTAAGTCCCAAGGATAAGTAAGAATATAGAAAAATGACAATTATAGAATATTTATATGACGAGTAGGAGTATATGATCATAGGTAAATATGTACTATATGTCTCTATATGGTCACTATGTTAGCGTTAAGTTCCAAGTGTGAATGTCAACACAGCCATAGAAGTATTCACGAGCTCAAGAGTGGGGCCCCAGGAGCAAGAAAATACAGTCCCATTTCATGTGTTAGTATCGGGGCTCTAAACTGTAGATGAGTCGACCCGACTGATATTCGAGTAAAATAAAAAAAGAGGTTAATACGAGACTCCTGAAGTTCCGTTGGATTCATACAAGAAACTATCCCAAACACCCCGAGTATAATATATTATAACTGGTTAATATACTTAATTGATTGATTAACATGTCTTGATCGAAACCATAGATTGCAAAAGGTGTAGAATGTAGTCGAGTGAGTCGAGTAATATGCGAGTCATGACAATTGCAATCTTGGTTCGAGTCAAGTTGGTTCGAGTAGTTTGGGTTCGAGTTCATATTCGAGTTTAGATTCGAATTAGGTTAGAGTTCGAGTTTGTGTTCGAGTTCGAGTACAAGTTTAGATTCAAGTTCATGTATTTTTCATAGGAGTTGATTTAAACTGTTAAAAATCTTAGGTTCGGGAAAAGTCGACAACTGCTGCACATGGACGGCAAGATTTATGTTTTTTTCCAAGACAATTGTCATTGATAACTTCATTAAGTTGTCTAATCTGAATAGGCAAGCACTCACTTTCTCCGGCTCTCCGAGGCTCAAGAAAAATGATATCGCTTAAACCTATATTAATTCTAGAGTCCTTAAATATTGTTTGAATATCTCAAGAGGATTTTGTGAAAAATATTTTAATATAGTTTAAAAATAACCTCGAGGGTGATTTATAATATTTAGGGTTTTCATGAACATGTATTTTAATTGTTGTGCTGTTTTGGTGATAAAACCTAGCTTTTTGAAAGTTTACGGTATTTTATGAAAACTACTACTTTTAGAAACTTTGCGGTATTTTATTAAGAATTCGAATCTTTCATAACAAAAAATATAGTTTCATAATTTGTTTTTATTGAAAATACGAATTCATAGGTTTATATAATTTTCCAAATTTTAGGTTTTTATTTAGAAAAGTCGTATTTCTTAAAAACCGTATTTTTATTTCCTTTCGAGATCGAATACTCTGTGAGGAGTTCTGCATCTCGCTCTACTTTCAAAAGAATGTGCGATAACCCGCACCATCCATTAGCGGGCCCCCTAACGAGAGTTGAAGAGGCGTAATTACCGAGGATTACAAATAATACCGATTAAAAGAAACCCGTTTTGAAAAGGTGTGGTATTTTAATGAAAAAATTATTCTTTAAATTAACCATAGATCTAGAATACCATGCTATGAAACCATAGTGTGCGTATGGAATAGGTCGTTATCCCGTAAAGTTTTCCTAAAGGTAGATAATCTAGTTCTCGAGAAAGGTTATACTAAACTTCATGGTATTTTAATGAAAAGTCCGTTATATGATTGTTTCACATGAAATTTTTTGTTAAACTAAAAACTAAATGATGTGAATAAGGTTAAGATTAGTATAGGATGTTAGTTTGATCTAATTTTCTTATCACGTGGATTACGAATATCAAAAAGAAGATTATATCGGATATGACTCCGCTTTTGTCGATTTGTTTTAAAAATTGTTTTGAGATGGAAGGGGAGAGAGATGAAGGGATTTAATAGTTTAAAGCTTAACAACGATGAGGGGAAGCCTTCGGGTATCGTGTTGTCGTCAGAAAAGCTTCGGTCGTCAAGTTTGGCTTGCTACTCCAGTTTGGTGCCTAACTCACTTGGGTGCCTAACTCCACTTGGTCCTTAGAGAGTTTGAGAGAATTTTTGATAGAATTTTCAGAATGGGAAAGAGCTAGGAGATGGGGTGCTATTTATATTAAAGAATTAGGGTTTGGGAATAAAAAATTTGATTAAAAGAATTAAAATTGGTGTTAATAGGCGAATTGAATGGTCACTGTTTAATTGCAGGGAAATCAAACCGTTGAGGGGAGTTGAAAGGACGAGTGTGAAAAACATGGGGGAAAATGGAGCTATCCTGACCTTCAGCGCCATCCCAAGAGCCAAAATGGGCGGTCGGATCTTGGGCAATCGCCTCGATATTCGTGCCACGTGGTTTGGTCAGGGTTTACTCCTTTTTGCGCATGTTTGATTTTTCTGAAGTTTTTCGTTTCTCCGTGAATTGCACGTACAACTCTTAGGCTTCCGAAAAAATTAAAAGAAAAATCTTTAAAATAATTGGGACTGTGGGCATCGAACACACAAGCTATATCACAGCAGTGCAGTGGTTTTACCAGTGAGCTAAAAGTTGTTTCTTATTTTTATTAAACAAATTTAACTTATAACTCTTACACAGGCTGTAATACCCTTTTCTGTACAATAATAAGAAATTCATGTACAGGAATTTCAGAGTCGTTACATTCTACTCTCCTTATAAAAATTTTGTACTCGAAATTTACCTTTATATAGAAACTAATTTTTAAAGAGGTAAGGGTATCATGCACGCATATCTTCTTCTCTTTCCCAAGTTGATTCTCCTGGTGAATCCTTTTTCCACATCACTCGAACCAAGTTCACCTCCTTGTTCCGCAGTGTCTTCACCTTTCGGTTCAGGATCTAAACTGGTTGCAGCTCACAAATCATATCGGTCTGTACAGTGAGCTTTGAGTGATCAAGTATATGGCTGGGGTCGCTCACATATCATCGTAGTTGGGATATGCGGAACACATTGTGCACTCTTTCCAATGAGGGTGGTAGTGCTAAAAGGTATGCCACTTCTCCAACTCGTTTGAATATGTCAAACAGACCAATGTATCTTGGACTTAATTTAACCCTCTTGCCAAAACGTATCGCTCCTCTGTTCGGAGAGATCTTCAGGAATACATGCTCTCCTGGTTGGAACTCCAGGTGTTGACACTTTTTATCTGCCTAATGTTTCTGTCGGTTTTGGGCTATGCGCATCCTTTCCCTGATCGTGTGAACCACGTCCACAGTTGCCACGATCATCTATGTTCCAAGGAGTTCACGATCTCCAATGTCGTCACAGCTCAATGGGGAACGATATTTCCGTTCGTAGAGTGTTGCGAATTGTTCTATCCCAATGCTTTCCTGGTAGCTGTTGTTGTATGAGAACTCCACAAGATGTAAGTGATCTTTCCACGAACCTCCGAAGTCTAACATACAGGCTCTCAGCATATCTTCTAATATCTGAATTGTTCGCTCGAACTGTCCGTCTAATTGTGGATGGTACGCCGTACTGAAATTCAGACTCGTTCCCGGGCTAGCTTGTAGACTCTGCCAAAACTGTGATCGGAATCTTGTATCACGATCGGAAACGGTGCAAACAAGTACCCCATGTAATCTTACAATCTCCTGCACGAGTTTATGGGTATCAAGACAAGTCGGGTACATCTTGAAAGTATAAATCTTACTTTAGATTTTTACTCACCTCCATGTACTTCCTTGTCAACTCAGTTGATTGGCCAACTCTGAATGGAATATAGTGAGCCGACTTGGTGAGTCGATCCACAATAACTCAAATCGCATCGTTACCCTTCGTACTGCGAGGGAGTGCAGTCATGAACTCTATGGTAATGTGCTGCCATTTCCATTCCGGGATTGGTAATGACTGAAGTAGACCGGCAGTTCTGTGATGTTCATCCTTCACTTTCTGACATACTAGACACTTTGTTACACTCCTTGCTACTTCACACTTCATTCCATGCCACCAATAGTATTGCCGTAGATTCTTGAACATCTTCGTGCCACCGGGATGTACAGAATAAGGAGAGCTGTGAGTTTCTTTCATCAACTCTTCTCGAACAGGGCCGAATGGCACGTATAAACGGCTTCCATATCGTAAGGATCTATCTTCGTAGATGATGAAGTCAGTTTGAAATCCACCGTCTACTTGTTCTCAGATCTTTTGTAGCTTGGCATTATTTGCTTGAGCTGTCTTGATCTGATTAACAAGAGTGGACTGGACTTGTAAGTTCATCAAATATGAACCGTTACCTTGCACTACTACTTCAATCCCCAATCCATGCAGTTCTTACTGTAGCTTCCACTAAGTGGTGAGGTTCATTGCTAATGGTTAGCGACTAAGCGCATCAGGAACTACGTTCACCTTCCCAGGATGATACCGTAGGTTAATATCGAAGTCCACCATGAGTTCTAGCCATCTTCTCTGCCGCATGTTGAATTCCTTCTGAGTAAATACATACTTAAGACTTTTATGGTCAATATATATATCCACTCGTTTTCCCAAAAGACAGTGGCGCCAAATTTTGAGTGGGAAGACTACTGCTACCAGTTCCAGATCATGTGTTAGATAGTTACGCTCATGGACCTTTAACTATCTTGATGCAAAAGCCACAGCCTTTCCATGCTGGTGCAGAACACATCCTAATTCTTTACCGGACATATCGCAATGCACATCGAATCCGCTAGATTGATCCGGTATAACAAGAATAGGTGTAGAGGTTAACTTCGACTTGAGTTCTACAAAAGCTTTCTCACATGGTTCTGACCACACAAATACTTAGTCTTTACGTATGAGCTTGGTCAGGAGTCCTGCGATCTTTGAGAATTCTTCAATGAATCGTCTTCAATGAATCGTCTGTAGTATACAGCTGACACCTTAGCTGGATCCACAGAGATTCCTTTGCATGAAACGATATGTCCGAGAAATCTGACTTGATCTAGCCAAAATTCACACTTGCTGTACTTGGCGTAGAGCTGATTTTATCCTAATGTCTTCAGGACAATCCGTAAGTACTAGGCGTGCTCTTTCCGATTTTTGAATACATCAGGAAGTTATCGATAAATATAACAACAAACCTGTCTAAGTACTCTCGGAAAACTTGGTTCATCAGGTTTATAAAGATGGCAGGTTCATTGGTCACTCTAAATGGAATTACGAGATATTCATAATGGCCATAACGAATCCTAAATGCCGTTTTCGGAATGTCGTACTCTTTGACCTTCAGCTGATGGCAACCCGAATGAAGATCTAGCTTTGAAAAGACACAGGATCCACTTAACTGATCGAAAAGTTCATCGATGCGCGGAAGTGAATACTTATTCTTAATTTCCACTTCGTTCAGAGCTCGATAATCTACACACATCCTGTAAGAACCTTCCTTCTTCTTCACAACCGTCTCATAACGTCGAGCAGCTTTCAAAACAAGCTCAAGGGTTGGGAAATCCCCTGTAGCGAGTGTAGCTTGGATTTCAGGATCCAATCCTTGTTGAAATCATCATGTCCAAATCTCATCAATAGGAATAAGATGTGCGGCAAACCTGTTGAGCACGGTAAACTCAGCATCATATTCATCCATCGACTTGACTCATATCAAGCCTTGTTGTAAATGGATGAATTGCTGCTCCATGTCAAAGCGGGAAATCTCTGGGAAGTACTTGGCATCGAAGAGGTCTCGGAATGTTCTTCATTCTATCGGTTGCGCGAGATGGCTCCCCTCAGCCTTCCACCAAAATCTGGAGTTATCGGTCAGTTGCAACTTAGCAACTCTCACCCAGGATATCTTTGGCACTTGAGCCGCTGCCAGATCATCCTCGATCGCTTGAGCCCATTATTCTACTTCAAGCGGGCTCTCCTTACCCGAGAAGTTCTTTGAGTGTAAGGCCCAAAACTGTTTGACTCCAAGTGCCTTCGCCTCGGGACGGTTCCTAAGGATAGCGGTCTGTTGCTGCCGACCCTTCAATAGACTCTTGATAGTCTCAAGCAGTACTGTTTGCTCATTGATAGGAGCTGCAATGGTAGGTGGTGGTGGTAGTGTAGGCGGTGGAGTATTGCCGTTGACGTTTGTGCTGTTATTTTTCGGAGAGTCCAGCACCTTGATACAAAAGATAGGTTAGGATAGATTCAAGGAATTTGAAATGCAAGGAATGTAAATGTTTGTTGAATTCATAAATTCTTTTAGTATATTGTTTACGACTTCATGCAGAACTAACCTGCATTGGCCACCAACAAAAAACTGTCACGCTCCGCTTCCCAGTAGACGGAAACGGTAAAGTTGTAAGCCCGCGTCATATTTATCCAGAGAAGGCCATTCCCTAAATAAATATACTAAGCGTATTGGAATAATAAAACACAATGCAAAAATAAATAGAGACTGTAAAATTTTTCAACAAATATCTTTATTTACATTCAACTTTCAATATTTACAAGTACATGAGTTTCAGCTGAAAAGTAAATACAATAAAAGAAAATACCTAAACATATGGCATGCATAAACTGAAGAAAAATGAAGCTGAGCTAGTCCTGAGTAGCAATTCGGTTATAGTCCTCCTCTTTGGCCTCTACCTCCTCAGTCTCGACCGTATTGAATGAACATTCCAAGAGAAGAAAAATGGGTGGAATGCCCGTCAGCGAACTAGCGCTCAGTAAGTCCCAAGGATAAGTAATAATAAAGAAAATAATAATTTTAGAATATTTATATAACGAGTAGGAGTATATGATCATGGGTAAATATGTACTATAGGTCTCAATATGGTCACTATGTTAGCGTTGAGTTCCATGAGTGAATGTCAACGCAGCTGTAGAAGTATTCACGGGCTTAAGAGTAGGGCCCTAGGAGAAAGGAAACACGGGTCTATTTCATGTGTTAGCATCGGGGCTCTAAGCCGTGGATGAGTCAACCCAACAGGTATTCGAGAAAAAAAGGTTAATACGGGTCTGCTGAAGCTCCGTTGGATTTACACAAGAAACTATCTCAAACACCTTGAGTATAATATATTATAACTAGTTAATATACTTAATTGATTTAATTGATTGATTAACATGTTTTGATCGAAACTATAAATTGCAAAATGTGTAGAATGTAGTCAAGTGAGTCAAGTAATATACGAGTCATAACAATTGCAATCTTGGTTCGAGTAGTTTGGGTTCGAGTTCATATTCGAGTTTAGATTCGAGTTAAGTTAGAGTTCGAGTTCGAGTTTAGATTCGAGTTTGGATTCAATTTCATGTCTTTTTCATAGAAATTGATTTAAACTGTTAAAAATCTTATGTTCGGGAGAAATCGGCAACTGCTGCACATGAACGGCAGGATTTGGGTCTTTTTCTAAGACAATTGACTTCGATAACCCCGTTAAGTTGTCTAACCTGAATAAGAAAGCACTCACTTTCTCCAACTCCCCGAGACTCAAGAGAAATGATACCGCTTAAACCTATATTAATTCTAGAGTCCTTAAATATTGTTTGCATATCTCGAGGAGGTTTTGTGAAAAATACTTTAATATAGTTTAAAAATAAATCTCGAGAGTGATTTATAATATTTAGGGTTTTCATGAACATGTATTTTAATTGTTGTGGTATTTTGGTGATAAAACCTAGCGTTTTGAAACTTTATGGTATTTTTATGAAAACTACTACTTTTGGAAACTTGGTGGTAGTTTATTAAGAATTCGAATCTTTCATAAAAAAATATAGTTTCATAATGCGTTTTTATTGAAAATACGAATTCATAGTTTTATATAATTTTCCAAAATTTAGGCTTTCATTTAGAAAAGTCATATTTCTTAAAAACCGTACTTTTATTTACTTTCGAGACCGAATACTCCATGAGGAGTTCTGCATCTTACTCTACTGTCCTAAGGATATGCAATAATCCGCACCATCCATTAGCGGGCCTCCTAACGAGGGTTGTAGAGGCATAATTATCGAGGATTACAAATAATACCGATTAAAAGAAACCCGTTTTGAAAGGTGTGGTATTTTAATAAAAAATTTATTCTTTAAATGAACCATAAATCTAGAATACGATGTTATGAAATCATAGTGTGCATGTGGGGTAGGTCGTTACCCCGTAAAGTTTTTCTAAAGGTAGATAATCTAGTTCTCAAGAAAGGTTATACTAAACTTCATGGTATTATAATGAAAAGTTCGTTATATAATTGGTTCACATGAAATTTTTTGTTAAACTAAAAACTAAAGGATGTGAATAAGCTTAAAATTAGTATAGGATGTTAGTTTGATCTAATTTGCTTATCACGTGGATTACAAATATCAAAAAGAAGATTATATCGGAGATAACTCCACTTTTATCGATTTGTTTTAAAAATTGTTTTGAGATGGAAAAGGAAAGAGATGAAAGGGACTTACTAGTTTAAAGAGTTAACAAGGATGAAGGAATGCCTTCGGGTGTCGTGGTGTCGTCGGAAAGACTTTGGTCGTCGAGTTTGGCTTGCTACTCCACTTGGGTGCCTAACTCCACTTGGTCTTTAGAGAGTTTGAGAGAATTTTTTATAGAATTTTCAGAATGGGGAAGAGCTAGGAGATGGGATGTTATTTATAGTGAAGAATTAGGATTTGGGAATAAAAAATTTGATTAAAAGAATTTAAATTGGTGTTAATTGGTGAATTGAATGGTCACTGTTTAATTGCTGGGAAATCAAACAGTGCAGGAGAGTTGAGGGGAGTTGAAGGGACGAGTGTGCAAAGCACGGGAGAAAATGGAGCTATCCTGACCGTCGGCGCTGACCTAAGAGCCAAAATGGGCGGTTGGATCTTGGGCAATCGCCTCAAAATTTATGTCACGCGGTTTAGTTATGGTTTACTCCTTTTTGCACATGTTCAATTTTCAGAAACTTTTCGTTTCTCCGTGAATTGCACATGCAACTTTTAGGCTTCCGAAAAATTTAGAAGAAAAATCTTTAAAATAATTAGGACTGATAGGAATCGAACACACAGACTATATCACAGCAGTACAGAGGCTTTACCAGCGAGCTACAAGTTTTTCTTGCTTTTATTAAACAGATTTAACTTATAACTCTTACACAGACTGTAATACCCTTTTCTGTACAATAACAAGAAATTTCTATACAGGAATTTCAGAGTCATTATATCGCTGTCTCCACCTCCGACCACCATCGTCACCCTCCATCATTGAGCAACCCACTTCTTTTGATCTCTCGACGAGCAACCATCTTGCCACGCTGTCTTCCTTTTCTTCGGAGACCTCACCGGCGACTCTTTGGCTTCAAAATCATCTAGGGCTGAGCTTGCACCCTCACCAGAGACATCTCCTCCTTTGGCCCGAGCACGGGCTATCTCTCCACTCAAGAACCCCCTTGCGGTCCCCAATGCGATGTCCGGTCAATAAAAATGCATGTCCCAAGTGCGGATCTTGCGTAAATATACGTAGCGATCCAAACGAGTCCATTTTAACAATCTGAACATGAACATGATGTATGGATGCAACTACATGATATGGGGTACGATGACATGCTGTGCTAGATATTAAAAAAATATTATTAGGTTATTATTTGTATTATTAAATGATATTGGAAACAAAATATATCATACAAGTGTGTATAAAATCTAGATGTGCATGGATTCTCTGTACTAGTAAATATATAACGTAATCTTGAACCATGATCGGTTTCAAACATACGGGTCGGGTCGAATACTAATCCCAGTTACCAAATGCACTATCCGCAACCAAAACAATAGTAATAAAGAAATCTGTCGCAAAATTTGAAATACCCCAAATAAAATATCGTATAATAGTGCTATGGTGTTATATTATACCCAACTACAAAAGAATTTCTTTCTCGAAATTCACAAAACACGCAAAGATACAATAAGACACGAATCTAAGAAAAGAGGTGCGGAAACTTCTGTCGAATCTCGTCTTCACATTTCTAAGTAGATTATGCGTGCGAACGATTCCCCCATGAAATAAGTACTAGAGAGATAACTTTGTTCTTGAGGACCTTGTCTCACCGATTCACGATCGCCATTAGTCGTTCTTCATATGTTAAGTCCTCCCTTATTGTCAGCTCCGAGTGATATAGGACGTGCGTCTCATCTCGAACATACTTGCGGAATTAAGATACATGAAACACGTCATGAACACTCGCCAAGGATGGTGGTAAAGCCAATTGATACGTTACCTCTCTAACACGCGCAATAATACCGAAAGGCCCCACGAATTGAGGACTAAGTTTGCCTCGAATACCAAATCGAATCACTCCTCTGGTCGGTGATATCTTCAGGAATACAAGATCACCAACTGCGGACTTCAGAGGTCTTCATCCTGTATCGGCCCAACTTTTCTGTCAATTTTGTGCCTCCTTCATATGATTTTGGATCACGTTGACTTTCTCCATTGTTTGTATAATAAGATCTGGTCCCAATAATCTTCATTCTCCAATATCGTCCCAACAGACGGGTGAGCGACACTTATGAACATATAATGCCTTGAATGGAGCTATTTGTATAGTCGCTTGAGAACTATTATTATAAGAAAAACACCAGCAAATGCAAATGATCCTCCCGTGAACCCTTGAAGTCTAACATGCATACTCTCAACATATCTTTAAGAGTTTGGATCGTTCTTTCGAACTGGACATCTGTCTGAGAATGATAGGCGGTGCAAAACTTCAAGCGAGTCCCCAAACTTTCCTGTAGACTCCTCCAAAAGTGCGATAAAAATCGGGTATCACAATCGGAAATGATGCTCACAGGTACTCTATGCAATCTCATAATCTCCTGTATATACCGCTCTGCCAAAGCCTCTGTCGACTGACCAACTCGAAACGGTATAAAATGAGGTGACTTGGTCAATCGATCAACAATCACACAAACTGCATTATTGTCTTTCGGACGCCGTGGTAATACTGTCACGAAATCCATGATTATATGTTCCCACTTTCATTAAGGAATCAGAAATGGTTGCAACAAACCAGCTACCCTTTGATATCCAGCCTTGACCTACTGACACACCAAGCACTTCGATACATAGCGAGCAATCTCCCTTTTCATGCCTTCCCACCAGAAATATTGTCGTAGATCTCGATACATCTTTGTGCCTCCCGGATGTACAGAATATGCGGAACTATGAGCCTCCTTTATGATTTCTTCACAAACATCTCCTTTCAGCACACATAAACGACAACCATATCGTAACGAACCATCTTCGTGGATTAACAAGTCCGTTTGAAGTCCCACTTCTACCTGTTCTCGAAACTTCTGCAAGCTTGGATCATGCGACTGTGCTGCTTAAATGTTATTGAACAAGGATGATTATACTTGCAATTGTATCAACTGTCCCGAAAAATGCGGTAATACGATCTCCAAGTTGAACCTCTGAAGATCAGCTATAATCTCCTTCTGTGCAGTCAATATCTGTATTGCTGGTGACCGACTTAGAGTATCCGGCACTACATTAACTTTTCCCAGATGGTATTTTAGATCAAGATCATAGTCAGCCATCAGCTCCAGCCATCTACGCTGCCTCATGTAGAGCTCTTTCTGTGTGCACACATATTTCAGGCTCTTGTGATCAGTAAAAACTTCTACTCTTTCGTCCAATAAGTAGTGTCTTTAAATTTTCAAAGCAAAAATCATTGCTGCTAGCTCTAAATCATAAGTTGGGTAGTTCTTCTCATGAGTCTTCAATTGTCTCTACGCATAGGCTACGACCTTCCCATACTGCATCCGAACACATCCCAAGCCTTTCCCAGATGCGTCACTATGAATAACTAGTCCTCCGGAACCATCTAGCATTGTCAGAATAAAAGCGGTTGTCAATCTCTGCTTCAGCGCTTCAAAAGCTTATGCACACTTCTCAGTCCATACAAACGATACTTTCTTTCGTGTTAGCTTGGTCAATAGTTCTGCTATTCGAGCGAAATTCTCCACAAACCTTCTATAATATTTGGTAATCCCAAGAAAACTTATGATCTCTTCTACATTCTTTAGAATTAGCTAATCATGAACATCTGCAATCTTTTTAGGGTCAACGGTAATTCTATCTCCGGATACGACATGACCCAAAAACTTCACTTCTTTGAGCCAAAACTCGCATTTGCTCATCTTAGCATATAACATTTCTTGCCTCAACGTTTGCAGTGTGATCCTCAAGTGTTCTGCAAGCTCTTCTTTGCTCCTCGAATAGACCAGAATATCATCAATAAACACCACTACGAACTGGTCTAGGTACGGTGAAAAGATTCGATTCATCAAGTCCATAAATATTGCCGGTGCTAGTAACTCCAAATGGCATCACTAAATACTCGTAATACCCATATCGAGTTCGGAACGCTATCTTACAAATATCTTCTGATTTTACCCGAACTTGATGATACCTAGATCGTAAATCCAACTTCGAGAATACTCTCGCGCTACTGAATTGATCGAATAATTCACCGATTCGAGTGATTTGGTACTTGTTCTTAATAGTCACCCGATTTAATTCTTGATAATCAATGCACATCCTCCGCGTGTCATCCTTCTTCTTGACTAGAAGAACTGGAGCTCCCTAGGGTGGATTGCTGCTGTGAATCTAACCCTTCTCAAGCAATTCGACGACTTGTTTTTTTTACTTCTTCCAATTCCACCGGCGCTATTGGATAATAAGCCTTTGAAATCAGCGTTTCTCCAGGAATAAAATCAATCGCGAACTTCACATTTTGTTTCGGCGGTAAACCCGAGATATCCTCGAACACATCCATAAACTCTTAAACTACTGCTGGCACTTCCTCTTGTCTACTTCTATCGACGAAAGAACGACATTAGTCGGCCTAGCCCTAAATTCGACTGGCCCGACAGATCTGCTACCTCCTGAAAATATAAACTTCGGATGTCCGTAAATCTGGAAAATCACTTTCTTTGCCCTACAATCGATGCGAGTGTGGAAAGCGCCAAGAAAGTCCATTCCCAAGACAACATCATAGCTGCCAGTATCAATCGCCAAGAAATCCGCGAATAATTCGAGTCCGGATATAACAATCGAACAATCCTTGCACTCACTACTGATATAATTTTCCCATTCCCGGTGTGTATGTCCCAGCAACTAGACAGGGCCGCGTATGGAATAGAGTGTGCACTAATAAACTTGGACGAAATAAAGAAATGAGATGCACCTGAATCGAATAATGTCAATGCAGGAAAATTATGAATAAGTAGGATATCTGAAACAACTTCGTGTGAAGTTTCGGCCTCCTCGGCCGTCAAAGTGAAGGCACGTGCTTGATTAGGCCCCTGAGTAATCTGCTTCTGATGTGCTCTCGGAGCACCACCCTTCAACGGAACTCTCGATGGACAAGTATGCATTCGATGATCAGTAACTCCGCAAATCAGATACTGCCCAAGCCTCATCCGGCACTACCTCCGGAAATGACCGGGTCGTTGGCAGCAGTCACAAAACACACTTCCTTTCTGATTGGATACAACGAGTTTCTTCATGGGTACAATGCCTCGCTTGTTCACCGGAATGCCTCTACGTACAGGAGCTCAGTTTGGCATAAACGTCGGCTTCTGCACTATGACGGCTTGCTGTTGAGTACCCTCGCTTTCACCGATAAACTCTACTGTTCCCTGAATGCCTTGAGAACTTGAGAGAAGATGGTCAATCCTAGAGATATGATGTGTCTCTGAATCTCCACATCCAAGCTACGCATAAATCTTCGTGCCCTATCTGCAACGTAGCAACCAAAGGCCCCGCAAATTGACTGAGCCGAGTCCACTCAGCCGCATGCGCATCAACAGATCCGCCATTCTGCTTCAGGCTAATAAACTTTTCTTCCATTTCTTCTCGAGCATATTGCGGAAAGAATTTCTCCAAGAAACTTTGCGAAAACGTTGCCCAACTGATTGGCTTGGTCAGGCGGGTCTCCTCTATGAGCCACCACTCGTGAGCATAATCTACCAATTGAATGCGTACTACATCCCCCTTTTCTCATTTGGAATTTGCATGGCGACAAGCGGATTCTTTGTGTCAACTAGTCACTGCTCCGCTGGCAATGACTCCTCCAATCCTGTAAATGTGGACAGACCGAGCTTTCTAAAGTCCGCCATGGTACCCTCATGCTGTGCTGGCTTGGGTGCTACTGCAACTACGGATTGCTAAATTGTTCGCAGACCCTCCTAAAAAGCCTCGGCCTGCAGCTGATTCAGCTTAGTTTTCCGCTTCTGGTTTTCAAGCATACCACGTACAACACCAAGCAATGCGGAGTCATCAACACGCCTCGGGTATGTTCGCAAGACTCTATTCGCCATGATTATGAAACCAAGACACTGAAGAAAATTAGCAACGATAAACAGGATTCAATAAACAAGATGGTTATAAATTCAAGACTGGCAAGATAGTGATGTGGCAGGACATATTCCTAATTCCGGATTTTCTGATTAGTGTATTGGGTTTAATACCCAATAACAAAGGAACCAAACCCGACTAATCTTAAATCCTATGGCTCTGATACCAAACAAACCCTGTCACGCCCCGCTTCCCAAGATACGTAAACTACAGCACATGACAGAGCCAACCATGTTACCTGTGGTTAGGAATCATCCATCCACAGTCACATTACGGCTGTCTATCGGATATCAAGAACAGTAAAGAATATAATCTAGCTAGTACATGTCCATCTGCCATAATAAATAAAATCAAGAAAATGCATAAAGCGAAAACGAATCAAGATCCAATAAACAATATCTGAATCATATCCCAACATGGTCTCACATCAAAAGAATTAAAACTGCGGAAATAAACTAAACATCTCTAATAACACACGTTCAACTCCTCATTGCTCGACTTGATTGCTAAAATACTCTTGTTCTGCCTGCGATAAAGATAGAGAAACCGGGCCATACGAAACCCAGACGTCTGCGCGTCATAATATCAAAATAACAGTAATGACCAGGATATGATGATATAAGTAAACATAAATATAAATAAATAACATAGATATAAAACAGTGAACTATGTATATGTATGCGTGTGTGATGTGTATCCTAGATCTGTGCTTCTAGGTTATCTATTCTAAAACTCTTTGAAGTCAATTATTGTAATTCTCATTGTAACCCAAAAGTATATATTCCGTTCATTCCCCACGGGACCATGGTAACAATATTTATTCCGTAATGTCCGAAAACACGGCAAACAATGATCTATTCCGTAATGCCCGGAAACACGACAAACAATGATTTATTCCGTAATGCCCGGAAAAACGGCAAACAGTGATAATTATTCTATAACGCCCGGAATCACGGCAAACAATAATAATATCCTCTTGAGTTACTTTTCGGTTACATTCTTGATTTCCCCCAGGTTTTGTGTTCAAGTCAGGTATTGCCGATATAAATCTAATGCCAACACAGTATCAAGCAGGTACAGTTCTCGTCTCTGCAGATAACAAGTTACGTCCATCAGGACAACAAATTAGTATTGTTGGCATTATTAATTAGATCTAAGTAACAGGTCAGGTAGTGTGTCGTGAACATATCATGTACTGTATATTAACCAAATAAATACCCAATATGAAACTGTAATTAATATCGGAACACGGTAAACATAACTGATACCAGGATGCATATGTATCTATCTGTAATAACCACTATACGTCCATTACCATGTATGATGCAAACTAGATAGCATATTGTGCTGGTATAATAGTGTAGTGATATCATGATGTTCCGGCATGCAACTAGATATGCGATTATCAGTACGGATACGAACGGATATCGTAAAACTGTAAATCGGTAATATTTGCTGAATAATAAAATACATACACTATTTTTATTCATATAGATATCGATATAATAACATAGCATGTTGCAAGTTTAAAACTTGCCTGATCGAAACTCACGTCGAGGTGCGTATGTTACGTTCGATGTCGGGATAACGTCACGATGCAAACTATGCGTGCGCAGGACTGGACCTGGCTAAGCAGTGACATAACATGGTGACTAGGCTGGACGATGACGGTGATTAGGTCGTCCGGACCGTCGGCGTCGCGTGCAACCCCGGCGAGCCGATCGGGGAATCAAAAAATGATCGGAGAAAGAACAAGAAGGAGAAGAAGACTGGGTAGCTGCTGTCGGGTTCTGGGATGGTGAGGACAGAGGTGGGATGACGGCGACAATGGGATGCTGTCGGCGGCGAGGTGACAGTGGGTTTCTTGAGTTGGTGTTCAGGGTTGTCAGGGTTGTTGCAGCCGAGGGTTGATGGTGCTAGTGAAGGTCTGGGTGTCGGGGAGAGAAGAGAATGGTGAGGAGATGAAGGTGGGGGTGATGGTGATGGCGACGGCGAGTCTCCGACGATGAAGGGTGAGGTTTCTGAGGTCGGGGGTTGTTGCAGGGGTCAGCGTCGGGGTTGTAGGTTCTCCAGAAGAAGGATAAGGGGAGAAGAGGTGGAGGTGGTGAGGGTGACGAGGGTGATGAGGATGAGGAGGTGGTGACGACGACGAGGTGTAACGGTGACAATGCTGTCGGGGGCTAGGATTTGGGTTTTCTCGCGTGGGCAAAAAAGAAGAAGAGTGAGGAGAGAGGTAAGATGTTTAAGGTTTAGTTAATAGGTTAAATAATTATATATATTTAGAGATAGAGAGAGAGAGAAAGAATAGAAAGAGACAGGAGAGAGAAACGAGAGAAATAGAGAGTGTGTGATAATTATATTAGTTAATATATTATATTATATATATTCTGTTAGTTAGTTAGTTTAATATTATAGTATATTTTATAGGATTATATAGCTAATATCAAAATATTTCGAATATTATCCTGGTCTTTTCTAAAAATCTAGTTTTAAAATATGAAGAATATACGTAAAAGTTAAAACCATAATACGATATCCGGTCAATAAAAATATTTACTCTCAAGTACAGATCTACGTAAATATACGTAGCGATCCAAACGAGTATGTTTTAACAATATAGATATGAACATGATGTATGGATACAATCACATGATATGAGATACGATGCCATGCCATGCTAGATATTAAAAAAATATTATTTAATTATTATTTGTATTATTAAAAGATATGCATATACAAAATATATCATACAAGTGTGTATAGAATTTAGATGTGCATGGATTCTCTATACTAGCAAATATATGACGTAATCTTGAATCATGATGGATTTCAAATATGCGGGTCAGGTCGGATACTAACCACAGTTACCAAATACACTATCCGCACCCAAAATAATAGTAATAAAGAAATCAGTCGCAAAATTTGAAATGCCCCAAATAAAATATCGTATGATAATGCTAGGGTGTTAAAACACGTGACATGTCTAACTACCTATAGTTTATTGTTATATCACCTGTGATTGATTTTGTTTACACTCTTACCTCACTCTTACACATGACATCCTATATAGCATACTATTCAGTTTATTATTATTATTATAATATTTATGACGCACTGACGTCTGGGTTTTGTATGGCCCAGTTCTTTTAACCTTATCGCAGGAAGATTAAGAATACTTTGATAGGCAAGCCGAACAGTGAAGAGCTTTCCGCTAATTAAGTTTAGTGATGCTTTAAATTTATTTTTCTAATTATGGATTTGTCGTTGTGATCCCATAAGCGATGAGATTAGGATATTATTTCCCGTTGCATTTTTATTTGTTTCCGCTTCCTTCCTCGTTATAATTTATTGTGACAGTTTGGATATGTGATAGGTAGATGTTTATTTACTGTTCTTGATATCTGATTGACAGTTGTAATATGACTATGGAAGGATATTTTCTCACCATATGTAGTATGATTGATTTTTTCACGTACCGTATTTTAGAAAGCGGGACGTGACATACGTAAAAGAGAGAGAGTGGCTAGGGTTTGGGTAAATGGCCCATGAGATATTATATAATTATATGTTTTATACAAAACACCTTATATTTTTTCCACATCAACAATTTGTGATAGTAATTGAAATTTGGGATATTACAAGTATTATAAATTTAGGGTTTTACTTGTAGGCCCTCTGAAACATAGCAAATTCCTTTTTAATTCCTAAAACTTGGTATTTACTTTTTATCCCCTAAAACTAATAAAATACATCATTTTACCCCCTTTACGATTTCATCAGAAAAAACCCGTTAAATTTAACTTTAATTTTTCTCCATAGATTTTAAGTTTACCTTTTACTCGATAAGAGCGCAAAAACATCCAGCTTCTTCATGACTAAAGAAGGATGTTAAAAATGCTCCTGATCTTATGGCCAATTTTGAGAAAGGAGCAGCAGAAGTCTAAACCTTAATTCCAGTTTGGGTAATGATGATGCTCGATATCGGTGATCTCCCAGATCAGGACACGTGGCAGATGACGTGTCCCAGAGTATGCAAGAAAGGACCTAAAGTGGCCGACTGGACCACATATACGCTCGTCCTACCGAGCAAACGCTGGCTCGCCTCCGAGCCCCGCACAACTGGCCTTCTCGGCCTCACAGCTCATCTCCGAGCTACCGCAGAACCAAGATACCTCGGCTCTCCAGCTCGTCTGTGAGCTCTCCCGCCGAAGTCATCTTTTCCGGTCTCATCGACCGACCAACAGCACCGCTTGCAGGTGTAACCGCCATCCCGCAAATCTCGCCATGCGCGAGATCTCCACCGGCCACATCCTACTTTCCATGGCACCACGATCCCCCATTAACGAGCCTGTCTCGCCATTAATAGGAGGTCCCGCTCATCACGCGGGCATGACGTCGGGAGCGCAACGGCCGGCGTGATTATCGCGCCTGCCCCGCCTGCTGCCACTGCTATATAATGCGCCTGCCCCGCCTGCTGCCACTGCTATATAAACCCCTCTCCCAGAGGGTTCAAGTAAGCCATTTTTACTCCACTAAGTCATTACTCTGCTCGGATCTCTAAACTAACTTGATCGTCGGAGGGTCCTCGGTGGTACAACCACCCCGGGACTTCCTTGCAGGTAGCTCGGCAACCACAACCTCAAACCCATTGAGATCCACATGCTTCAGGAGCGACAGCCTCCAGATCCAATCACCACCGTCCATCGCCGCCATCAGCAGATCAACGGAAGGCAACATCTGAAGGAGATACTCAGCCTCCGTCAGCCGGGGCCGTCTGTGGGAAGCGTTTGATTCCACAAAAACAAAAGTTTGTCTTCCAATCTCAACCTAATAGCGAGCGATCATCACGACGATCCAAACACCGACCGCCGCCTCCCACTCAACGGAGGCGCGGACGAACCTCTTCCGCCAAATGCCATCAACGCCCTCGCCGGCCGGATGGACCGACTCGCGTCCATCGTGGAGGCGCTCGTCCGCGTCCAAACGGAGGGGCAAGATCCCCAAATCGCCGTTCCCCCGCTACCCCCGACTCTGAGGTCTTACGCTAAAGAGTTTCACCCAGAGTCTCGTCGCACCCCTGTCCCTCCCAAGGCAGTGGCAGTCGGCCCGCCTGTTTTCAGGCATGACCGGCACCCCCTCTCTCGACGGGGTCGCGCACGCGAGACTCTCCAGGCAGCTCAGAAACAACCCCTCTGGGGGGCGTAAGGAACCTCACCAAATGGAACCAAAGCCCAGCGAAAGTCATGGTCATGACCACCAGGGGTACGTCGGGTACATACATGACTCAGCACCCTGCGCCAGCCGTGGAGGCCGCCAGCCGACCGACGAAGAGGTCAAGGGAGACCGAGCCGATCACTTTTGACGACGGGGACCTTCACGGCATATCTTTGCCCCACAACGACCCCCTGGTGATTACGGCTCAGGTCCATCAATACGAGGTGCACAGGAACCTGGTCGACTCGGGAAGCTCAGCAGACACTCTTCCACGACTGCTTTCTGCACATGGGGCTCACCATAGCAGACCTGAGGCCGACCTCCTACGTCCTTTCAGGATTTACCTACCACTCCATCCAGGCAGAAGGGGTAATCACTCCGCAGTTCAACGTCGGGAGGCCGGCCATATACGGACAGTGCCGGTGGAATTCATCGTAGCAAGAATCCCATCAACCTACAACATCCTCCTCGGCCACCCCACTCTGAACTCCCTCCGGGCCCAGATATCGACCTATCACCGGGCAATGAAATTTCCTCTCGATCAGGGCGGAATAGGTCGGGTCTATGGAGACCAGCGAATTATGAAGGTTTGCTTCACCGCGACGTCTTCGTCGGAGAGAACGGTCGACGATGTCGAAGGTGGGGGTGACATCAGGGGTTCTCTAGACACTCGAGACGAGCAAACCGAGGTCCGAGGGACCCCTGTGGAGCCTCTGATAAAGGTCCCCCTCGTGGAAAGAGAAGACGAAAAACTCATTCAGATCGGGTCGCTCCTGACAGGAACTCAACGAGATGACCTGATCCATTTCCTCAGAAACAACTCCGACGTATTCGCCTGGGCGCCTGCTGACATGCCTGGGATCGACCCCAAAATTATATCTCACAAGCTCGGGGTTGATCCTACGGCCCGACCCGTCAGGCAGAAAAAGCGAAGCTTCGCCCCGGTCAAACAGAAGGCAATCGAGGACGAGGTAGATCGGCTCCTCGCCGCCAGCTTCATTCGGAACGTGCTCTATTCGGAGTGGCTAGCAAACGTAGTCCTGGTCAAGAAATCAAGCGGAAAGTGGCCCATGTGCGTCGACTTCACCGGCCTCAACAAGGCCTGCCCCAAAGACAACTATCCCCTACCTCGGATAGATCAGCTCGTCGATAGCTCGGCAGGCCACGAGCTGTTGAACATCATGGATGCCTTCTCCGGCTACAATCAGATCCGTATGAATCCGATAGACGAAGATCTTACCGCATTCACAACGGACCGAGGGGTATATTGCTACAAGGTGATGCCCTTCGGTCTCAAGAATGCCGAGGCTACATACCAACGGTTGGTCAAACGCATGTTCAAGCCACAGATCGTCCGGAACATGGAAGTTTATGTCGACGACATGCTCATCAAATCAGTCTTGTCGACCGACCACGCCAAGGATCTGGGCAAGGCCAGGTACTCTGAAAGTTTGAGATGAAGCTGAACCCCTCCAAGTGCGCATTCGGGGTCACCGGGGGAAAGTTCCTCGGTTTCATGGTCACCCACCGTGGGATCGAGGCCAACCCGAAAAAAATCGACGCAATCCTCAATATGACCGCGCCTAAGAACAACTCCAGAGATCAAAGCCCTCGCAAAGAGGCAGTCGAGCGGCTACCCTGCTCGGCTATCCCTAGCCGGTAGCTTCACTACCTCGCAATGCCAGGGATCTAAGCCCTCGCAAAGAGGCATCCGAGCGGCTACCATGCTCGGCTATCCCTGGCCGGTAGCTTCACTACCTCGCAACGCCAGGGATCTAAGCCCTCGCAAAGAGGCAGCCGAGAGGCTACCCTTCTCGGCTATCCCTGGCCGGTAGCTTCACCACCTCGCAACGCCAGGGATCTAAGCCTTCGCAAAGAGGCAGCCGAGCGACTACCCCGCTTGGCTATCCCTGACCGGTAGCTTCACTACCTCGCAACGCCAGGGATCAATACCCTCACCAAGAGACAGCCGAGCGGCTACCGTGCTCGGCTATTCCTGGCCAACGCCTGGGATCAAACCCCTCGCCAAGAGGTACCGGGCAGCAATCTTGCTCGGCCATCCTTAAGGACCAAAAGCCCTCGCCAAGAGGCACCGGGCAGTAACCCTGCCCGGCCATCCTTAGTAGGCCACTTACGGCCCCTCCCACGCTAAGGATGAAAAGCCCTCGCAAGAGACAACCGGACCCGTCCTTGTTCGGTTATCCCTGGCTGGTAGCTCCCTATCACAACAAACCAGGGATCAAAGCCCTCATAGGAGGCAACCGGGCCCGACCCTTGCCCGGTTATCCCTGGCCAGTAGCACCCTACCCCAACAAACCAGGGATCAAAGCCCTCGCCAAGAGGCACCGGGCAGCAACCCTGCCCGGCCCGTCCTTAAGGATCAAACCCCTCGTAAGAGGCAACCGGACCCGCCCTTGTTCGGTTATGCCTGGCTGGTAGCTCCCTACCCTAACAAACCAGGGATCAAAGCCCTCACAGGAGGCAACCGGGCCCGACCCTTGCTCGGTTATCCCTGGCCGGTAGCTCCCTACCCCAACAAATCAGGGATCAAAGTCCTCGACAAGAGGCACCGAGCAGCTACCCTGCTCGGCACCATCCTTAGTTGGCCAATTACGGCCCATCCAACAACTAAGGATCAAAGCCCTCGCCAATAGGCACCGAGCAGCTACCCTGCTCGGCACCATTTTTAGTTGGCCAATTACGGCCCCTCTAACAACTAAGGATCCAAGCCCTCGCCAAGAGGCACCGAGTGGCTACCCTGCTCGGCACCGTCCTTAGTTGGCCAATTATGGCCCCTCCAACAACTAAGGAACATGAACTCAACGAAAGACATCCGGTCTATCAATGTCTTAGCGATATCCACCTCAACTTCGGGGCCATGGAGATGTCATCTTCCCACCGGTCTCCGCACACTTGGCGATAGATCAGATTCAATTCGACGCGTAATCGCTAGACGAAGACCCGGCACAACGTGAAGGCGGTACTATGCAAATACAAGTGTCTGCCAACAAAAGAAAATACGAGCACAAACGCTATTGCAAAAACAAAAATCTTTATTCAAAAAGTCGAAGCTTTTACAAGGGTATTATGGGCTCCCCAGCCTTACAAAATTGCCCGGAGGCTTACAAAAAGAGAAGGAAAAACCAAAAAGGGCGAGCCGCGAGCCCGTCCTAGACCTCGCTTCCATCATCACTATCGACCGAGGGCATGACGACTGAAAGTGGGACTCAAGCTTGAAGCTCCCCGTCCGCAAACTCTGGAAGCTGCTCCTTGACGGCATCAAGGGCTTTGTTCCATGCAGTGGCGGAGGCCTCACCGAGGTCGACGTAATACTGATTCGACTCCTTGTAATCCATCACCGCCTTCTTAGCCCTGATTTCGACAACCTCCGCCGCCTGAAGCGCCGCCTCGGCATCCCGCCTGCTGGCATCCCTCGCCCTCTTCATGGCTGCAAAACGATCGGCCAGTTCCATCAACTTCGCCTCAACGACTCGGTGGGACTCCTTTAGGCGGCAATAGAACTCCCGGCACTTTGAAACGGTGAGGTCCGCGGCTTCTAACCGGGCCTTGAGAGCGTTTGACCTCTCCCTCTCCAGACGCAGCTCAAGTCGCAGACCCTTGACCTCCAAAGAAGACTCTTCTGCTGACCTCGCAGCCCAGATAGCCCGCTCGGCTTCCAGACGAGTAATAAGGGCGCAGTGCTAAAGGACCTGGCGAAAATGGCAGAGAAACTTAAGGACGCCCGAAATAAGAAAAGATCGCTCGAAGTAACACATGAGGAAGTACATACCTGAACCGCCTCTTGTGCGATATCCGCCATTTGGGCCCTCAAGGTCCCCCGCGGCATCTGGCCCCCGGCCGACTCCTCCATACCAGCAAGAAGGCTGGCGACAACGGAAAGACCAGATGGGACCACGAACTGGACGTCCCCCTCCTGCACAGGAGTCCCCTTCGAAACCTCCGTCGGCGGCGCGCAAGAGACCGTCCTCTTCCGCTTAAGAGGAACCCCGTCTTCGCCCTCTCCTGCATCCCTCGTCTGAGATTCGGGAACCCGTGCACGCCTTTGGCCGCCGCCGGAACGATCGTCAGGAGCTTGTGACGGGGCAGGTGGCCCCGCCGTCAGAGGCACATCCGGCACAGGGCTCAAGTCAGCCGGAGGCACGGCTACACCACCGGCCCCCCTCCGGGACTGAACGCCGAAGGCACTAAGAGTCTGGGATCGAACCATCTATCCTGCCGAAAGGGAGAAGAGGCTCGACTCAGAAGGAGAAGAAGCAGAAGGAAGAAGAAGCAAGACATCTAACCTGATAGGAAGAAATTCTCAAGAAAAGAAAATGCAAGATCCAACCTAAAAAGGGAGAACGCCGAGGTAACAAAACCCAGAATGAGGAAAATGTGAAGGGAGAGGGACCCTGAATCAGGCCTCCTCTCTATTTATGATACTGGCATCCTCATCCAACGGCGACAGTCATTTCCCGCCAAAACGATTCAGTGCACTTGACGGCCACGATCGCTCCACCTGTCGCAAGCGCACTGGCCACATCCCATCGGATGCCAGAAGCCTGTGACACGTCGCATCAGCCAACCAGCATCCGACACGTGGTCTGTCGCTTCAGCAAAAGTACACACGATCTGGCACACCCTCTTTAATGCAAAAGATCTCGCCCTGATTCGCTGGCCTCATCGAGAAAAGACAACCAATTGCCCAGGGACACGCCTGACGATATCTTCGAAAAGGAGCTTACTTCGGGTGATCCGGCAAACCACTCTCGACCCGACCCGTTAGCTGGTCGGGACGAGAGTTGGGGGCTATTGATGATGCTCGATATCGGTGAACTCCCAGATCAGGACACGTGGAAGATGACGTGTCCCAGAGTATGCAAGAAAGAACCTAAAGTGGCCGACCAGACCACACCTACGCTCGTCCTACCGAGCAAACGTTGGCTCGCCTCCGAGCCCCCGCACAACTGGACTCCTCGGCCTCACGGCTCATCTCCGAGCTACCGCAGAACCAAGATACCCCGGCTCTCCCGCCCGTCCGCGAGCTCTCCCGCCGAGGTCATCTTCCTCGGTCTCATCGACCGACCAACAGCACCGCTTGCAGGCGTAACCCCCATCCCGCAAATCTCGCCATGCGCGAGATCTCCGCCGGCCACATCCCACGTTCCACGCCACCACGATCTCCCATTAACGGGCCTGTCTCGCCATTAATGGGAGGTCCCGCTCATCACGCGGACGTGACGTCGGGAGCGCAACGGCCGGTGTGATTCTCGTGCCTGCCCTGCCTGCTGCCCCCGCTATATAAACCCCTCTCCCAGAGGGTTCAAATAAGTCATTTTTACGCCACTAAACCGTTACTCTGCTCGGATCTCTAGACTAACTTGATCGTCGGAAGGTCCTCGGTGGTACAACCATCCGGGACTTCCTTGCAGGTAGCTCGACAACCACAACCTCAAACCCATTGAGATCCACACGCTTCAGGAGCGACAGCCTCCAGATCCAATCACCACCGTCCATCGCCGCTATCAGCAGATCAATGGAAGGCAACATCTGAAAGAGATACCCCGCCTCCGTCAGGTAAGAAATTGCGTATTTCCAAATAGAAGAGAGCTTGGGATATTTAAAAGAAAAATCTGATATTATACCGTTAAAAGTTGATGGAAACCATAAAAAAGATAAAATGATATATTTTATTAGCTTTGAGGGTGTAAAAAATAAATACCAAGTTTTCAGGAGATAAAAAAAATTTGCTATGTTTTAGGTTACCCTATAAATTTTAGGGGATGTGAACACCGTCACAGAAAATGTAGCCTAAGTCAACGTAATTACAAGCAACAACTTGAGACAAATGGGTGTGAGTGGAAGACTCTAAAACGTCCAAGTCAGTGCAAAGAGACTAAATTCCTATTTATTTATAATAATAATTAAGAGCAGGAATAATATAAGACTACTAAGTGTGAGTGGAAGACTTTGAAACATCCAAGTCAGTGCAAAGAGACAAAAATCCTATTTATTTATAATAATAATTAAGAGCAGGAATAATATAAGACTACTGATGGGTGTGAGTGGAAGACTTCGAAACATTCAAGTCAGTGCTAAGAGACTAAAATCCTATTTATTTATAATAATAATTAAGAGCAGGATTAATATAAGACTACTTCGATTGCATTAATCTAGTAACTACTGCAGATTACACCAACATAATAGCAAAAGCAAGCAGTTGTATTTAAGATTTTTTTCAAGCAAACTGCAAAGTGTTGGGATAATGGGGATTTCGAAACCCATATGAACAGTGGTTTCTTTCATATTCTTAAGTGAATTGCGAGTTTATGAGTAATTAATGAGTCAAGCACAAGCCCAGGAAAAAAAGAGCTGAAATTTTGAGAAAGGTTGGCTTATATGAATGAAAGAGCTGTATTTTTAGTAACGATGATCTCACTTCCCTTGAGCAAAAGTGGAATCCCATAACCTCAAAAGGTGTAAACCAGTCGGATGTAATGTTTCACGATATAAAAAATATAAATGATAGACATATTTAGACAGTATTCAGCATCAGGTTGTATTTTCTCTCTATTATGACTGAACATACACGGCCAAGAACCAAAAGTTTTCCTTTTTTTCCTTTATAAACACAAGGTCCAATCATGAGAAAAAAGATACAGCGAAAATGAATACCAAAATAATCAGGTTTTCTGTAGACTCATTTGATCTCCCACCCGAATTCAAACAAACTTACTGCTGTTAAAACTGAATATACATCGCTTGCATATCTAGTGAACCTTTTGTAGTGGGAAGCAAATGCAACAAGCAATTTTCATAAAGTTAAATATATAAAAGAGAAGAAAAATAATTAAGGAGTCATAAACAAATATAACTGAAGGAACTTGCTGAATTCAAAATATCAATCGGCTATTATTCAATGAAGCTTCAACTATGTGCATACGGGTGATGCACATGCACAACATTGCTTAAACAGATACGCTTAAATTGTTGAACAAGACTATTAAAAGAGAGGCAAGCTGGGGGGGAAAAGGCGAGAGAGCTGCTTAAAATTAACTAAACTGACTGAAATTCCATCTTTATCTTTTGCAATCTTGAAGCAACATCCGTCATTGGTATTCTTTCCTTAGGCGAGTCCCTCGAACACAAAAAACCAATGTTCAAGAACTCGGTTTCAGTTTCGGTCTCTTATAATTTTATTAGTTTCGCTAATCTCAGTTCGGGTTTCGGTTTCGACGGTAATGCAACCTACATAAGTATAGATATATTAAATACTGAAATTTATGCTTCTATTTTACAAGCCAATGCTCCTAGTATTTAAAAATCCAGCCATGATACAAAAAATATATTGAAAAATGTACTTATATAAGTATTAATATAAGGTTTGAGTTTACTATTTGCGGTTTTCAAACAACGAAGGCTTACATGATCACAATGACAGTAAAAATGGTATAAAAAAAATAAGGTTTTAAAGGTTTTAGTTGAAACGATAATATATGGCTGGTTTTGTATCAATCTCGGTTGGCTTCGTATCGGTCTTCACTGAAACCGATACGAAACCACCATGTATCGGTGGTTTCGGCTAAATCCTTGAACCTTGCAACAAACTCAATTTAAGCACACACGATAGGCACCGATGCACTTTTGTTCTGTCTTGTGATGGTTCATCATTCATACCATGATGCTTCAGAAGATTTTCATCTACGACGTCCAAGATTGCAATCGGACTTGCATTTTGTATCCATTCCCTCAAACTTGATTGTTTGCCGAATCAACTGGTCTTTTTCTTGTAAAGATTTCTAGCAGCAGAATCCTGACGCTATATACGTCACCCGTTCTTGATACTGCCCCTGTAGTACTATATTCTATAGCAACCAATATAAACGATAAATCAATTCTATTAAAGAAGAATTTCTATCCCAAAAAAATTCTATGAAAGAACTACATTTGGTATTCTCTGATCTAATTATCATTGTAACTGCAGCCTACCAGTTTTTTAGGAGATGTTATGATATTACAAGGATGCTATAGAAACTCTTTATTTTTGATGAAAAAACGCTCAGAAACTCAGATTCAGATTGTTAGGATACTAGCTAATTAGCATATAAAGACTTGAGAATTTTCGTTAAGTGTGTAAAAAATTAAAAAAAAAATATTAAAACTTAGCATATAAAACCTAAGACATTAGATTAAACATGCAACAAAAGCATAGTTTTAAGATTTTATCTTTTCATATCCAATATACATAACTCTAGGACTTTGTACTGAACGAACTAGACTGTTCGATTACCTGGAGCTATATAGCCTATCGTACCTGGCATGCTTGCTGTTGCCATCGATGTGCCTTCACCCAGCAGCACTTTAGAGATGCCAAAGTAACTTACGTGTGCCACAAATTCCTCGTCTAGCAATATATTTGTTGTTTTCAGATCACAATGCAACACACCATGCAGGTGGTGATAGTGGAGGTACTCAAGTGCTAATGATTCGTCTACCGTTATACTCAATCTTTGTAGCTTATTCAAAAAGAAGTTCTCGAAGTACAGCCATTTCTCAAGGTTTCCGTTGGGCATGAATTCAAGGGCACAAGCTTTAAATTCTAAATTGGAACACACGCTAATGATTTATGTGAGATTCCTATGGCGAACCATCCTCAGAACTTGGCACTCTGCATCAAAGCTCTTTGAAGCCACTTCAACGTCCAAATTCAATACCTTTACCGCTATGATCAACCCATCGTTGAGGAATCCTCTGAACACGCAACCAAATCCTCCTCTTCCCAATACGTTTTCCTCACTGAAGTTGATTGTTGCACGAACCAGTTCATGGTAGGAAACAACTCTGTGATCATCCAAATTAGTCACAGAATTATTATTGGCCAAAGACTTGGGCTTCCTCCAATAAAATGCATAAAAAAAAGACATACGAAAGCAAGGAGAACCACACCCAAAGTAGTAGCTACCAGAACATATTTGAGTGGCTGCAATTTTCTCCCCGATTTGTCAATAAAAATATCTTTATAACATGGTGAAAGATGTAACTGTGATGCCCCCACAAAGTGCTTCATTTCCAAGATGAGACTTAATGCTGGAATTGGCAAACACTCTGCCCTTCGGCACTTGACCTTGTAACTCGTTGAACGAGAGGTCAAGAATTACAAGATCAGATAGATTGGCCAAGGACTCTGGGATGACCCCCGACAAAACATTGTATGACAAGTTCATATAGGCAATATTGATCAATCCATCAAATGACACTGGAATTTGACCATGAAATGAATTTCTAGATAGGTCCAGACACGTAAGCATTGAAAGCTTTCCTATTGAACTTGATATGTTACCTGATAGTCGATTCGTGAATAACATCAGCTCAGTTAGGTCCTTCAAGTTACCCATTTGTGGTGGAAGAGAGCCATTTAAGGTATTTTCAGACAGATCTAATTCAAGGAGGCTACCTAGAGTCCACAAGCGCTGAGGAATATTTGAAGATAATTTATTGTTATTCAGATACAAGCGTTGTATCAAAGCTGATATTGGCCAAGGAATCTGGTATTGCTCCAGAGAGTAAAGCATAATCGATGTGTAGCGCATTCAGATTGTTTAATAGACCAAACTTAAATGGAATTGAACCGCTTAAACAATGTGCCTGTCAGCTCGTTGTTTTGCAATTGTAATGCGACCAGACCGCTTAAGTTACCTAATATACTAGGAATGCTTCCCTTAAAATGATTCCTGTTAGCAACAAAATACTGTAGATTCATTGAGAGATTCCCCAAAGAATTTGGAAGTGCTCCTCCAAACGGATTGTCATATATTTGAAGGTATTGTAGATTTTGGCAGTTGGACAAAGACGTGATAAATTCAAGACCGCCACTTAGTTGATTGCTTCCCACATCAAACCATGTAAGTTGAGGCAGTGACTTGCCTATCTCAACAGGCACAGATCCAGTGAGTTTGTTGTTGCTAACTTCGAACATGTTCAGCATGGAGCTATTCAACAGAGCAAGCGGTATCGAGCCAATCAAGTTATTTACAGCGATGCTAAGAATTTGGAGATTGCCCAGGCCTCCCAATTCCTTGGGTACTATCCCTGTCAGATTGTTTGAAAGCAATTCGAGGTGTATGAGCTTTGAGAGGTTACCTAATGAAGTTGGGATGGTGCCGGTCAGCTGGTTAAATCCAAGTTGTAAAAACGCAAGTTCTGGAAAGTTGCCGATCTCAACTGGTATGGTCCCGCTAAATTGATTATGGGTCAGAGAAATCGTTTCAAGGTTTCGACATTGAGACAAGCAAGATAGGACCTCGCCACCAATCTGATTTTCACCAAGAGAGATAATTGTGATTTGAGGGAGCACATTGAAGCTATAATTTGACTGGATAGAACCTGAGAGGTTGTTTGTAGCAAGATAAATTTTTACTAGTGAAGACAGGTTGAAGATGGTTGAAGGAATGGGACCAGAGAGAAAGTTGTCTTGGAGAGTGATATGAGCAAGACGGGAAAGCTGCCCTAAGGATTCAGGAATAGAGCCCATAAGGGAACAATTACCAAGGAATAGGTAAGAGAGGAATGATAGATTTCCCAGGTGCTGAGAGATGGTGCCCTGGAGAGGGATGTCCCCTAGACGGATGCAAGTGACTCGTTGCCGGCGAGGGCTGCAGCTCACACCAGTCCAGTTGCAGAATGAGGTGTTGGTAGTCCAGCTAGCAGAAATATAAGTAAGACCACTTGGATATATGATAATGCAGCGTACCTCAAATTATATGGCGTAATTGAGAGGGAGAAACCGTCATCTTTTGAACCATGTCCCTTGTAATAAGATGCAGGTCACATGCAGAGCACACCTAATACAAGAGATGATTAAAACCATCAAAGGGCATATGCAAACATTTAAGATTTATAAAATGCAAACACTTATTTTGATCAATGACAGAGATATGATGAACTCACAATAGATACTCACCAATTCATAGTTCAAAACACATTTCCTAAGCCTTTGTATTAGTTAGAATGAAGGATCAATCCTAACTAACACCATAATAACAGTTTTATGTACACTGCTTTGATCACCAATTTGCATTGTTTGTATATCTGGTGAGCCCTTTGTGACCGGAGGTAAATCCAACATGCAAATCTATCATTATTTATCATCCAAACATGCAAATTTTAGTGGCTTCCATGATGACGCCAATATTTTATCCATATATAAAAGAGAAATACTTCAGAAATTTTGTAAGGTGGTTATCGATTAAAAAAAATTTAAAATGGGAAAATGCAGATCTATAAACAAATATATCTGCAAAAAAAAAAAAAAATTCAAGATTCATAATATCAAACATCAGCATAATTCATTGAAGCTTCAGCTATGTTCAAATGGTCAAATGCACATGCAAAATAGAACAAAGAAAGATATTATCTACATATACATTTTTAAAATACTGAATAAAACTATTTAAAGAGTGGCAAGTAGACAAAGCACAGACGAGAACAAAAATACGACTTGGTCATAAAACTAATTCGTAATATTATTGTAGGCAGTCTAATTATATGAGACTATGGCTTATGATTAACTAATCTGACAAATACTCCATCCTTATCTTCAAATTCATGCAAACACAAAGTTCATTACCCAATCAACCAAAGGTACGGACCACATATGAACTCGCATCAGTATAAATATTTAACGGCATGGGTAAGAACTAGATTCTTATCATAAAACACAACTAACTTGAGCCTCAAAAGTTTTAGTCGTATAGAACACTTATCTATTTATTGAAACACAAGTAACTTGAGCCTCAAAATGTTTAGTCAAGAAAGTTCGACACTGCAAATTTATTATATGTTTATTGCTTCTAAACTCATTTGCTTTGTATGTGTTATAATTCCAAATTGTAGCGTCCAACTTTCTAAGTCTGAGAAACATATTAAGTAATTACCTGCAGCCAAGATTGTAGAGAGAGAAATATCGGGGTCTCGGTCTGATTAGAACCATAAGCTACATTCTCAATAAAGGCAATTTGAAGAATACGACGCTAAAGCTAACTAGCTCAACGGATTAATGTAGTTTACCTCACTAATTGGCGAGGACGAAGGCTAATGACAAACTATGGCACTGCCACAATTCATCGAACCCCTGCAATGCATGAAATCATTAACAACAAATATTTTGAATTTAAAGATTATATTTTGATCAACGATGAGAGATGAGGAACAAACATATATAATCTTTAATCCATCCAAAAAATAGTATCTAATTCGTTGATTTGATAACTGTGGATTCACTCCTATGAGATTTTAGAGTTTTAGACTGATACATCACTTGGGAAACCACACAACAACAACCGCGCCTATTATCCAAGTATATGGGGTAGGCTACATGAACCAACATGAGAATCACGCCGGATCCAGTACATGAATCCTCCACCTTCCCTCACTCCTGTCGAACAATATACTTTCATTGAGGCCTTTGGCAACCATATCTTTTCGCATCAGCTCCATCCATGTTTTCTTCGGTCACTCTTTCATCTTTTGACATTGCCTATATCGAGAGTATCCATTCGTCGAACCGATACTTTCATAGGTCTGCGTCGCACATGATCATATCTTAACCGGTTTTCCCACATATTCTCCTCCACATGTGCTACACCAATTTTGCACAAATATTCTTTTTTCGCACCTTATCTTTTCTAGTGTTACCACCATCCAACAAAGCATGTGCATATCTGCTACGTTCATCTTTTATGTATGATGCTTCCTAGGTGCCCAGCATTCTGTATTTGGAAAAAAGAAAAGAGCAAAAAGGGACTTATAAAAAGAAGCGGAGGGAATACATAACAGTGGTTTGTATGCTAGATCAAACGATTGAAAAAATAGTCTAAAAATTAATTTTTAGTGCCTAGTTTAGTGTTGTTAATACTAGGTTGTTATCAAGGACAGGACCATGCAAAAGCTTCCAATTAAACCACGTAATTGTTTGATGCATGTGGACAAAGAACAAAAACTCTTTAATGAAAAGATATTAAATAAAATCTGTAATAATTCGGCAATTTCAAGTTGAAGACTCCCTTTCTTGCATTTTGCATACAAGGTTTTGCGCACATCTATATCTGCTAACATCATGGCAATAATTCAATAAGATTTTTAATGAATTTTAGTTATGATGATATAGATTTTTAAGGACTTTTAGCATGATCTTTTAAAGATTTGAAAAGTTAGTAATGGTTTTATTTAATTTCTTTTCAAAATTATAAGGATTTTTCTTACCATGTGTCATCATAAGAATTAAATTGGAAATTTCAACCCTGGTGTCACCCACAACCGACTCTCCACAACCATAAAATCAACTCCCTCATCCCCAAACTCCAGTTTTTTCAAATATGAAAGCAATAAGTTTTTTTTTGGGTGGGTGGGGAGACTTCAGATGTGACCGATAATATTAGGTTCTGTTCAACAAACTCCAGTTTTTTCAAATGTTATGCTCAATGAACAGCCATGACCTAACCTGAAGTTAAGTCATGGCCAGAAAGTATCCTTATATTTGCAAAAAATTCAAAAAGAAAAAAAGGAAGCACTTTTAGCGCATTAGGAAGCCAAACTACTAAAACCTTACTAACACTCTTTTAAATTAGTGAATGATTACGTGATAAAAATGTTGGGTATCAATGACATAGCAAGTGAGAAGTCTGCTGAATTATTTAGTTCTTGTACTAAAAGTTGATTAATTGCACTTATTTATTTATCTTTCGTTGATTAATTCCGTGATTGTTCCTATTGCGTGATTTGGTTTGTCGCGAGCATTGTTCCATTATCTATTTTCTCCTAACAACTATCAGAACGTGGTTAAGGGAATCTAAGATTCTTCGATTCTACGATCTACCTTAATGGTGGATAATAACAACTACGTCCTCTTCCCCGCTTTCTTAGATCATCGTTTTTAAAGCATTGGTTCAGATCAAGTGAGAAGTTGGGTTTGCTGCGATATTGACAAAAGATGGAGGAGGATAAGATAAGAATCGAAAAGTTCAATAGTCACAATTTTGGTTGGTGGCGCATGCAAATAAAGGACTGCTTCTATCAAAAGAACATGTTTCTTCCTTTGCTTGGAGAGAAGCCTGAGAAGATGGCCGATGAGGTGTAAAACTTTTTGGATAGAAAAACCCTGGCGACAATCCGGTTGGCGTTGATTCCGCGAGTGGCTTTTAACATCTTGAAGGAGAAAATAACCAAAACGCTAATGATGACAGAAGTTGTATGAAAGGCCTTCGACATCAAACAAAATATTTTTAATGAAAAAACTTTTCAACATGAAGATGAATAAAAACGGTTCGGTGACAGCACACCTAAATGAGTTCAACAGCGTGACGAGCCAGCTTGAGTTAGTTTCAATCACCTTTGAAGACGAGATTCAAGCACTTCTATTTCTCTGCTCGTTGCCGGAGAGTTGGGAGAATCCAGTGATGGCGGTTAGCAACTCGATCTCGAAGACTCTCACATTTAATGATCCGGTGAGTTGCATATTAAACGATGGGAAAGGCCGTGAATGGGAATTCGGGAACTTCTGCATTTTTGATGGAGAATCACGGTAGAACAATGGAAAGGGGAAAAGGCAAGACAGACAAGTCTAAGAGCCGAGGAAAATCGAAGGCGGAGATCCAAGGCGATTGTTGGAACTGTGGAAAGAAAGGTCACAGGAAATCCGAATGTAGACTCTTGATGAAAGACTCGGATGGGAAGGTAAATGAAAAGGAAGCTAATGTGGTGTCTACACAAGAACAAGGGAAACAAGGTCTTTGTTTATCAATGAGCATGAGCACAAAGGCAAATACTTGGTTCTTTGATTCGGGGGCATCCTTCCATTGTACTTCGGGACGACATCACTTCAGCGAGTATGTTCAGGAGGTCTTGGGCATGTGACGGTGGGAAACGGCCAGCCGTGTAAAATCGTTCGAAAGGGGACGACCATCTTGCAACTGTCAGGAGGTGGTCAAATAAAATTGAAGAATACTCGTCATATTCCAGATTTGAAAAAGATCCCGATCTCTACTAGTCAGGTTGACAACGAAGGTTTTATTACGATATTTGGAAATTCGCAGTGGAATATTACCAAAGGGTCGTTGGTTGTTGCTAGGGGCAAGTTGATTGGTTCGTTGCATTTCTTCAGTGGGAGTAGTGGAGCTTCGGCATTGTCCCATATATCAATCATATTCGGCTACTATATAGCATAATCTATAACAGCATGTCTTGACGGATCGCGCAAACATCAACATATGAGTGTCCAGTATCGACACTCTAAATCACACACGAGTGTCCATCATCGGCATTCAAACTCATCCATCGAGTGTCCATCACCGACACTCAAAATCATCATAAATCTAGTGTCTAATATCGACACGTAAATCCAGATATGTATGTACCATCTCGTCAGATCGGTCATCTCCCTATATCAATAGCCTCGGTCGGTATCTCCCGGATATCCGTCGCGCTCCAATACTCTCTCTCCGGTATCGATCCACCGAGTAAGCTCCCCATACCTCCCTACAGACTTTCTGCCCCTCGGTGTCATACCGGGTCCACCATGTATCCGTAATCGGTTAACTTCTCTCTCAATTCGGATAATATCATACCATGAAAACCAAGAAAACTTATGGTGGACGCCAAATTTCATATCAAGAGAAAACCGCATTTTAAAACATTCAGAAGTTTTATAAATCTCACCATGGCTTCTCAAATCCATGGAAAACAATAAGTTCCGAAGAACGCATATATAATTTGTCTTGAATTCATAAAAACATAACACATATTATCTTTACCACATTGGCAACATCATATACGAATATTCATGACGATGGTATTCGTATATCAAAATCATTATAGGTATCATCACGTCTATCATGGATATCTAAAACACGAGTAAACATGGCAGTCTTATTGTGTCATGGCAATACTAATGATGTGTAGTGTAGTATATGTGTCTGTGCTTGTGTCACATGACAATCATTAGTATTTGTGTATGTATTCTATGAAGTGTTTATATCTCGCTATTACAACCATCAACAATACGTCATGCATCTACATTGGTTGATGATTAATCACATGGACATGTCAATCACCTCATTCATATAACATCAACGCTATCGAACGTGGCAATCCTTAGTGTCATGGCAGTACCAATGAGGTGTAGTGTAACATGCGCGTCTGTGATTTATGCAACACAGCAATCATTGGTAGTTGTGCAGTGTTCTATCGGTATTTTAATACGAGAATAGCAACATAACTAGCATATATAATAGGTCATCGAATCGCGGACGTATAAAAAGTAAGCTAATCGTAACGTGAATAATCGTTAAACATAGCTATCTATTATGAGCTATACCGTTATAATTTAAAATAGAACGAAACGTTGTTTTACAAATAAAGAAGCTGCAGTATATTTAAAATAGATACCCGTCTAAAATTTGCAACACATCCTTGCCATTTGTCATTTAAAAGTGGGAAACAGATCGTTAGTTTTTAAAAGCATATAGCTCAAGCAATCGAAATGTCCTAATCGAAATAAACACACAACTCTGCAAGTCTAAATGAATCTCAGCCGTATTCGGCAAACTATCCTCATCATAATCAGTACGGAATCATCCCTTATACAATATCCATCAAATATCCGATAAATGTCGTATGGATCTAAAGTCCCGGACGCATATGACAATAATCATAAATAAAGATATATCTACATATATATAGGCTACTAGATATAAACTATATAGTAACTTAGTTATAGACTAAGTTATCTAACAAAACACTATAGCCTAGATATATAGTATAAAGTATCATAGTTAATTGGTTGCGGGGTGCTCTACGCCATCCACCCGACTTTCCCTATAGATATAAATCTACTCACAGCGTCTAATCGCGCTAGTCGTATCCGACAATCGCCATGCACGTCTTCACCGTCTCGGAAGTCCCCGCGATCGTACCTACAATCGAAATCATGACACAACTACATAAATATCCAAATCGAAAACAACACAACGAGCGAAGCGCACATAGATTAGAACATATGGCCACATACGCTAAATACGACAAAATACTCCCGACGTCAACGTACGAACGTCGAACAATCAAGTCAAGATATAGAAATCCCAAAAATCAAGTTTAAAAACCGGAAAATATCGCCAAAACCATACTAAAACACTCTAAGGTTTCTCTACAAGTAACCTGAACAAAAAAAGTATATAAGAGTCTAATTATGATGTCTAGAAGCTACAGAAGAAATCCCAAACTCTAGCTCAAAAACTTGGCCATAAATTGCGGTAGAAATGATTAAATTTGTAGCCATACAATGGAGTTAGGGGCTTAGGCTTCTAGGATGATCTCAGGGGGTCTTCAGGAGTTCACAATAATCTTCTTTTATTTTTCAGAGAACCTTACTTGCTCCAGATTCAATTTGAACATCAAAATCTTCACAAAACCCTAATTTTCCGACATCATAGAATTCTGAAACTGAAACACTTTCAAAACTTACAAAAGATAGATCTTTACCTATATGGATGGATGTCAAAGAAAATCCATACTCTTGTGATGTCTACTTAAGATTTCATGAAGTGGTATTAGCCTAACTTAAAGTTTGAGCAATTTGCATGAAAAGATCATCAAACTCTTGGTGATTTTGTGAAGGGTTGGCTAAAGTTTGAGATGGAGGTTTGAGAGAGAAGTGATATGATCAGTTTAGAAAAGAGAACTTGAGAATTAAGATAAGGTGTAGAAAATGAGTGTAGAGAAAGATGGAATGTGCATGGTATGATAAGTTGTGTATGAAGGTTAAATCTAACCTAACATATATCATATCCTCTCTTACAACTAAAACCATTTTACAAATAATTAATTTTACAAATAAAACATTAACCTTACACCAAAATCATATATCATTCTCAAAACAAAATACATATCATTTTTAGAATATCTCGTATTTTCATTTCCCCAAAATAATTATAATTTTACGAATACCAATCCGAAAACCCAAAATCCATACATGATATTATTTCGTAAACTCAATATCCATATTTAAATTATAAATTAATATTTATAATTTTCAAAATTTTACAATATCCCCCTTAAAGAAATTCGGTCCCCGAATTTAAATTTAACCCAAATCTTAAAATATTTTGCCCAATCAAATCAAATCAAGGGGTCCAAATTCTGAAACCATATAGTCCGCTCCAATCAACGGGACTCCAAAGTCCCATACGAGCTAAGACTTCGCTAACGCAACATGTGCGCAATCAAAAGTATGAAACTCCTATGACTGTAACTCTAGCAGATACTATGAGAATCACACAAGCAATGACGCAAAATACAAAACGCGAAATCAACCGTTTAAATCGAGTACACAATTATAGCCATAGCCATAGTGCAATATCTATAGCACACGACCAAGCGAAAATATATAATCAAAGTTATAATATATCTACTCAAGTGCAATGCACGAAAACAAAATCAACCCCAACGGGTTTGCACAAAAACCAAACCACGTGCAATGAGTGTGCACGAAAGAAACATCAAGTGCATCGGGACGCACGAAATCATTATCAAGTGCATCGGGGTGTACAAATTAATACCAAGTGCATCGGGGTGCACAAAAATATCAATATATGCAACTGGTGTGCACAAAACAATATCAAGTGCATTTAGGGTGCACGAAAATCTCAATCAAGTGCAACTGATGTGCACGAAAACAACAATCTAATGCATCTGGTGTGCACGAAATCAACATCAATCTAGTATAACTGCTGTGCACGGAAATCTCAATCAAGTGCATATGGTGTACATAAAATATCAATCAAGTGCAGCTATTATACACAAAAAAAAATATCAAACAGGTGCATCCGGTGTGCATAAAATCATGTGTGACCCTCAAATCATCAAAACACATAAGTCCAACGAACGTCGAATTATCCCTTCAACGTCGAAAATGTGATATTCGGATCATCAAAACATAAATAAAAAACAAATGACATTAAAGTACACCTTCATCAATGTCGAAAGGTATTTGTACCAGTGTTGGAAAAAACGGTCTACCCGACCGATTAATCGGCCATATAATCGTAAACGATGCTTAACCGCATAAAATTATATTAATCGCTCCATTAACCGATCAAAAACGATTAAACACCGTATAATAGGGCTAAAACGGTTAATCGAGGGTTTAATATCTAAACGGTTGTGGAAAAATATAAACCCGATTTAGAAAAAAATTGTACCCGCTTCTATCCATTTACTGAAGCAACCCAGACCTTTCTTTTTTCACCTAGATTTCTTCCTCGATCCAGCCTCGACCTCCATCCTCGATTCTCAATCTCGATTCTCCACCTCCAGTCCCGACGAGATCCTTCGACCTCGATCCTCCAACCCCGACGATCCTTCGATCTCGATCCTCCAGCCTTTGACCTCCATCCTCCAGCCTTGATGTCTCTAGCTTCCAGCCTTCGACCTTGATCATAGCCTTCAGCTTCATCTCCATCATCAATCACAGTCTCCAGAGGTAATTTTTAGGATTTCCCCCAATTTTTTTAATTTTTTCTTTTCCCACAGCATGCCATTTATTGATAATTTTTCAAGAAAAATTTTGTTTCTATCTATTCTTATAGACTGTAGCATGCAAGAAATCATTAGCTATGGAGAATAAAAAAACATGTTTTATTTTTCAATCTCTGTTAATAATGGCATGCCAAATGTCAATTTATGAAAAGGGGATGGATGATACAGAAGATCATTATGAAGATGATGAGTACGATCAGTAGAATATTTGTTTATAATATTTTATGACAATTCATGATATTTTGTTGTTTTTAAGGTTATTTGTAGACCATATGATATTGCTTCTTTGCGAGACTTATCTTTATATTACATTATGTGGTGTTATGGTTTAGAGTATCATACTATCAATATTTTGATTTGATATTCTTTGCATGGTTTGTTGTGGTGTGTTTATATGGTAATTTATAAGTGTATGATGTGTGAGATGTTGCATATGCCCCCATAAATTATTTGTGCGCAAATTATATAATATATATCGTACAAAATATATTGTATATCCGGTGGGACTCGAACTCACAATATTCATCATTTAATTTTATTCGGATGCCTTACCATTAGATTACGAACATATTTAATATTTAATAGTTGCAGGTAAGGCTAATTTTCTTATAAACATTTGTATGTGCGTATATTTGTTTATGGCAGCATAATCATCGCAAAACGATTAATCACCGTATAATTCGATTATACACTACCCGCTAGCCGAACGAATAGAAAACGAATACGTGTTTGACAACATTGATTTGTACACCCGAAGCTAGCAGAGCAAGGATTCCCACTTGCCTTCTGCCCACAGTGGCATTTTCTGTCTCTGGGTCCTTATTCTCTCTGTGGACCACTAAAACCATAGCCTCTTTGATACTATCGCCTGGTGAGGACTAGCAATGAAAACGGTTCCATTCTGACGCCTCTCTAAACACTTCCTGGCCAAGTAACCTGACCTCTCATGACGCAACATGTCAACGACGGTGGCCTCTGGCCCTCTGAGTATGCGTCATTCATCTAGTCCTGAGTCCAATCTCTATCACTATAGGATCCTGGAAAGAAGCCGCCACTAGCGCTGTCGATATCATCTCTGCCGAATTACACGAAAACTGGCACTTAATGAATCCGCCTCCATTCCGGAACAGCTGCAATTTTATCAAGACTTTCCTCTGAAAGTGTGGTCATATCCAACACCTCCGCATACGTATCAAATCTTTAGCATCGACGGAGAGGAATAACTACGCATCGAGACCTCACACAATCTCATAATCCACTTCTCTTCAGTGTCGATCAAGTAGGGCGCGTATCGCGATAGCTACGCGAACTGCAAGTCATACTCGGCTACGATCATGTCCGGAGTCTGACGCAAAGACTCGAAAGTACGAATTCAGCATCCCTGACACTTTATGGAAGAAATCTATCTAAGTATCCCCTCGAGAACTCGTCTCAAGTCATCAGAGGAAGATCCACTGCTCGGTCTCTCTCAATCGACTCACACCAGGTCTAAGCAAGACCCTTCATCCGGAAACTGACCAACTTCCCTGATCTCTCATCGGAGCATCACAAAAAACTAAATATCCTAATCATCCTACCCAGGAATAACTAAGGATCCCCTGTCGCATCCATGATTGTAAACACCGATGGCTTTAGCTTCATGTACTCTGGAAGCGACGTCTCGAAAATCCCAGCAATGGACGGTATAACTGTCTGAATCAGTAGGCAGCACCACAATATCCGAAATAGGATGAAACAATATCAAGCCTCCAAATCCGGCAGGTCTCAAGTAATGACCCGACCATCTGGTGCGGATCCAAAAACTCGCCTCAAAACGAGTAATCCTGTCATATAAAGATAAACAATATGTTCCTATGTCAACGGAATATCACCCTGGTCAGTTCTCGTATCAGACAAGCCTGTCCTGACCGTGTCTCTAGCAGCAGCCCTCTCGGCTCGTATGGACATAGTGACCTGAACAACAAATAAATATCGATAAGGATAGATCAACTGAACAAATAGAAGAAAGGATCCCAAGATATATATCTTAAGATTACTTAGACAAAGTATCGTATCGTAAATATGCCGCGGAACATACATACAGTATGTCACTCTGCTTAGTACCCACTCCATCATACCAAGGTCAACCTACGAAGTTCGGGTATAAAACCCCCAAAGTCAAGTTTATGTTTCGTAAGGTTAAACCCAGATAACGAAATTATACGCTCTAAACTCCACATAGTCAAACCTAGATTCGAACAAAACTTAAAGCTAACGTTCTGATACCAACTTTGACTTTGCCAATGGGTTCGGAATGAAATCCAGAGACTTCGTTGTGGCATGGGCAATTGGGACACCTTAGCGAGAATGTGAAAATTCTTCAAGAAATGGGCTTCTTTCGGGATTGAAAAAGATAGAGTTGGGGATATGCGAGAGTTATGTTTGCGGGAAACAAAACAGGCTCAGGTTTCAAATTGGAGGCGTAGCGAAGAAGACCTAGAAGCTGGAGATGGTGCATACGGACGTACGGGGTCCGGTCTCGGTGGAGTCTTATGGCAGGAACCAGCACTTCGTGACGTTCATCGATGATGCAAGCCGGAAGACATGGATGTATGCGATGAAGAAGAAATCCGATGTGATTGGTATCTTCAAACACTGGATTACACAGGTTGAAAACCAAACAGGGGCTAAGGTAAAATGCCTTAAGTCGGATAATAGAGGGGAATATTGCACACATGAGTTCGAGGCATTTTGCTCGCAAAAGGGTATTCGTTGGTTAAAGATGGTACCGGGAACGCCATAACAAAATAATATCCCAGAAAGGATGAACAGAACGATCCTAGAGCAAGTGCGGAACATGAATTTGGATGCGGATATGCCTAAGTTCCTATGGGCAGCGGCGATCGATGCTACTATGTACTTGATTAGCAGAAGCCCAGCAAGTGCGCATGATGGAGGCATTCCGGAAGAAAATTGGTAAGGTAAACCGGTTAATTATTCGCACCTAAAAGTGTTTGGCTGCATTGTGTATTCTTTGGTTGATAAGGCGGAAAAGAGTAAGCTTGACTCCAAATCTACGAAGTGCGCTTTTATCGGATATGGTGGGGATAAGTTCATATATAAGCTGTGGGATTACATAAGAAAGAAAGTAATACGAAACCGGAACGTCATTTTTTATGAGCAGCACTTGTACAAAGAAGAGAAACAAGCCAAGGAGGGTGCAGTACATGAGTTCGTCGAGCTGGACGGAACTCAAGCGAGCATTCATGTATCTACAAGTGCTGATCAGAAATTGAAAAAAGTCGCAGCGCGGGATCAAGTTCAAGAACAGGATTGTGACTATATTCAGCAACCAGATGTGCCGGTTCTGAGGGGATCTACACGGGAAAGAAGAATACCCGAAAGACTTGTGACCGACTTCGTTTTGTACACAAATTCGGAAGAGACTGAATCCCTTAAAGAAGCAACAAGCATGGTGCTAGCAAACAATGTGAGCAAGCTATGGAGAAGGAGATGGAATCTTTAAAGAAGAACCATACATGGGACATAGTAAAGCTACCCAAGGATCAGAAAGCGTTGCTTAATAGGTGGGTGTACAGGACTAAGGATGTGGTCAACGGTGTGAAGCGGTACAAGCCTCGCTTGGTAGTCAAGGGTTACGCGTAAAAACAAAGAATTGACTATCAAGAGATTGTTTCCCCTGTGGTGAAGATGGCATCTATTTGGGTGATCCTTAGTATTATGGCGGTGGACGATTTGCACTTAAAGCAATTTGATGTGAAGACTATGTTCCTTTATGAAGATTTGGAGGAAAAGATTTATATGATGCAGCCACCGGGAGACGAGGTGAAGGGGAAGAAGAATATGGTATGTAACCTGTGAAAGTGTTTGTATAGTCTCAAGCAAGCTCCTAAGAAGTGGTATCTCAAGTTCGATCAGTTCATGCTAGAGACAGGATTTGTGCGGAGCGAATCAGATCACTGCGTCTATGTTCAAAATTTTAAGGACGGAGACTATTATTTTGTCATCGTAATTGGATGACATATTAGCAGCGGGTCCGAGTTTCGAGAAAATTTAAAATTTGAAGATTATGGCCGAGAAATTCTCTATAAAGGATTTGGGAGTGGCAAATCAAATCTTGGGCATAAAGATCGTTCGAGATAGGAAGCAGCGGAAGCTGTAGTTATCGCAAAGAGACTACATTGAGAAGGTTTTTAAAGCGGTTCAACATGGAAAAATCAAAGCCGGTAAGTATGCCCTTAGCAAAGCATTTCAAACTTATGAAAGAGTTGTGCCCGACAACTCAAAAGCAGAAAGAAAAGATGGCGAGAGTACCGTATACTTTTACGGTAGGGAGTTTGATGTAAGCGATGGTGAGTACGAGACCAAATATTGCACAAGCAGTGAGAGTTGTTAGCAGGTATATGCAAAACCCGGGAAGGAACATTGGAATGCGGTGAGGTGGATTTGAGGTATTTTTGATGTACATCTAGTCATCGCTTATGTTTCAGGGGTGACTCTCTAATGATGCATGGGTACGTTGATGCGGACTATTCGGAAGATCGAGATAGCGGGAAAAGTACAACGGGATACGTATTCATGGTTGGAAAAACAGTAGTAAGTTAGGTCTTTTAACTATAAAAGGTGGTGGTATTATTAACTACAAAAGCTGAGTACGTAGCAATCACGGAAGTAAACAAAGAGATGATATGGTTGCAAGGGTTACTTAAAGAATTGGGTAAGAAGCAAGACTTCAACACCTTGTGGAGTGACAGCCAAAGTAGATTTGTCAAGGAACGAGCGTATCACTCTCGGACGAAGTATATCAAAGAGCGGTAAAATTTCATTCGCATAGCGATTAAAGAGGAGTTGACATTGTAGAAAATTACTGGAGAAAAGAATCCGGCGGATATGTTCACCAAGGTCATAGACAGATCTCTATTGCAGGTTGGTGAACCTCTCCATGCAAATTTGATGAGGAAAGAGCAGCAGCGGAATCATGTGAAGTCTACTAGTGTTGGAAATCAAGACGGAAGAAATCTCCAAATGGGAGAATGATATGTTGTGGAAAATCTTCCTAAACATTATGATACAATCTTTTGTGCCCAAGTCCAAGCTCAAGATCAAAAGTCCAAGGCCCAATTAGAAAGCCTAAGAACCAAGATCAGCAGCACAAGGATTATGCTCGTGGTCACGAAATTTTGGCGCTCAGGGACACGTGCCGCATCGCCTACGGCTTGAGGAAGTTAGTTGTTACTGTGCAATGGGAATTGTGTCTGTTTGGATTAGGTGAAGGTTTAAGTTAATCTTAATTCAAACAATAACTTATCTATAAGGAACCCATCACTTGTATATATCAAATTAATTCACCAAAGAGGTGTGGCCAATCAGAATCCAACAGAGCCTCCAAATTAAATCAACAGAGATTGATTTCTTGAAGAAGACCGTGGCTAAGAGTCTTGGATGAAGTCTGCGGCAATTTAATTCATGAGCAGAGAGCCATTAAAATTAGAGAGACTGTTGTAAAATTGAAAGAGTGACGGTTAATAGAGAGATTTGAGAGAAACCTTCTAGACTTGCTTGTACACTTGATTCAAGGATAGAAGACGTTTGTAGATTCCGCTCTGTCGGGAACTAGCTATACGGTAGGTGAACCCCGTTAACAAATTCCTTATGCCTCTCTAGTTTGTGATTCTATTTTGTTCTTGCACTTATTAATTTATGTTTCGTTGATTAATTGCGTGATTGTTGTTATTGCGTGATTTGGTTTGTCGCAAGTATTGTTCCATTATCAATTTTCTCCCAACATAAGAGGAAATTGGTTTGCCAAGGAGATAATGGATGGGTAGGGAGTGAAAGCGGGATTGAAATGGAATAGGGGTTTGAAGTTTCGATGCCATTCATGAATTCGGTAATTCATTAGCTCTTCATGTCTTCTCTTGCGTTTTGCAAGATACCTTTCTATTCGCAAAAAAGAAAAAGAAAAGGAAAAAGAACTTTTAGTGCATTATGAAGCCAAACTACTAAGCATGTGCGATCCTAAAATCGTGAATGATTACATGACGCTGTAAATACGGGATATCACGTATACAATGTTTTCTTAAACCAACCATCTAACACAATATAGTATATCGACATAGTGTTCTCAAACTGGCTGAAAAATGTGGCAAAGCTAGCATCTCAAGCCGTTTAAGTGCCCAACATATTGGTGGGCCTTACATAGACTACTACCTCAAAACCAGGTATAAGAATGTTGGTTACACAACATAAGTGAATGAGCTAATAAAAAATTGATAAAATTGCTTTTAAGCAAAAATTCATGTACCTAAATAACTTGGTGCGAGTGCACCTGAGTAAATAAATTGAAATAAAATGCCATAGCTATCCACATTACAGTGTATAGGAAGAAAAAAAACTTGCTAATTTTGCACAAAGTTCCACTACTCTAAACTAAGCCAAAGCTTCTTCTACTCATTTTCTTCAAAGATGTGGAAACTAGTTCAAAACTCTAGATAATGCGAGGTTTTCCCAAGATTGTGAAAGTAAACTAATGTTGCAAAATTATAGTTTGATAGCACATACAATCTATGAACACAACGTTAAACAACAAGCAGCAGCAAAGAAATTTTCAATTATCAAGTTAAACATTTGAATAAGTTAACGACATCATTAAGGGATCAATTATTAAAGTTGATATTTCCTTTGAGGAATGAAATCAACAAAATATTAATTTTGATATAAATATAACAAGATTGACGGTTTTAAAATAAAAATTGCACAAATCGAGGTGAAACACGAGATCGAATGAAGAATAAAATGGGAAAAAATTAAAATCGAGATGAAAAAAGAACTCAGAAAAATTACCTTTTTGGAGCTTGGATTTTTCAGGCATCAGGCAGGGTTTTGCCCCCAAATCTTTCATTTTGTTAACGGGTTTCAGGTCACACCCGTTTATGAGTAATTAATGGGCCAAGCACAAGCCCAGAAAAATAGGGCTGAATTTTGGGAAAATGTTGCCTTATATGAATGAAAGAGCTGTATTTTTCGTGATGATGATTCAAAATCGGAATCCCATAACCTCGAAAGACATAAACGAAACATGTTTGTCGGATGTAATGTTTCACGATACAAGAAATATAAATGACAGACCTAGTTAGACAGTGTTCAGCCAGCACGGCAATAACCAGGTTTTATTCTCTCTATGAAGTCTAAATATATATGGCGAGGTACCAAAAGTTCTCCTTTTTTCCTTTATAAACACAAGGTCCAATCATAAGAAAAAAGATATACGGAAAATGAATACCAAAATAATCTGGTTTTTTGTAGACTTATTTGATCTCCCACCAAAATTCACACAAACCTTGTCACGTCCCGCTTCCCAAAATCCGGAATACGGAGAGCGACGAAAACCAGCCGTGCGACCTACGGTAAGGAAAGATCATTCCATAATCACATAAGTCTGTCTAGATTAACCTGTTAAAAATAAAATCCAATACCAAAAAGAATAATACTGATAATCATGCTGCAATGAAACTATAAGAAATACTAAAAATGGGTCCACTAGATAATTGATGTAATTATTCAAAAGAGATATATAAGTCCTAATGTCCCATAAAGGCGCACATATTAAATACTAACAAAAAAAATAAATAAACCTACGGGTTACTGATGTTCGGCAAAAATCTTGATAATCGCTGCGATCCTGCCCGGCCTGAAAATCTGTCTCTAAAGCTGAGATGACAAATCTCAGGGATGTCAGAACATCCCAGCAAGTACTCAACGTATAAAGTGTTTGTGTGATATGATAACATGAATATATAAATGTAGTGAAGCCCATGTGCGCAAGTAAAAACAGATATATAAATAAATGCATGGATACTATGAAACAAACATGTAAGAGATCAAGTCATAACCTAACTGATCACAAAAAGGTAAATTATCCTATCGTAAACTCGAGTGTGTGCGTCAACCTCTGCAGGAGTATTCCTAACCCAATAGTGGAGCTCCAGGGGTTAGGAAACACGGGCCCAACTGTGGAATGAACAAGCGACCGATATATCCCGATACGAGCTGTAAACATGAGACCGATATAGCCCGGTGCGAGCTGTAAACATGAGACCGATATAGCCCGGTACGAGCTGTAAACATGATACCGATATAGCCCGGTACGAGCTACCGGCATGAGATTCCTGAGATCCTGTTGTACGAACGCACACTCAAACTACCCCAACACCTTCGTATTTATAGCTGCTATAGTAAAGACTAAATCACTAATTAAGAATGCTGAAAAGACAGGAACTTATGGTATGCTAATTGTATGGAAATAAAACCGATGAATAGTAGCGTGTCATGTCATGTAATTCAGCATTCAAATTAGAGAACTCGTTTTAATATGAGTAGTCTGGAACAATGAGCAACGCGGCATGTCAAGTACAATAGTTATAAAATGATAGTATCCATAAACAAGAATAGCATGCTAAGATTTCTCAAGCATGCCGACAATGATAGTCTCAAGTAAAATGTTAAATATAGATGATATGATATGATAAGGTCAAAAATATAAATAAGACTCAACATAAATATGCAAGTATCTGTATTTAACATCCGGGTTTATTTATTGAAAAGAATAATAAACTGAAATATGGTTTTAAAGGGTTAATATAGTTAAATAGGAATGACAAATTACAGATGCATAAAGCGGATAGTGGTAATAGTATAATTACGAGGTAATAGTATAATTACGAGATAATAGTAAGTAAGATAAAATAAATGGCAGATTGACTAATCATTATGTAAGTGCTAATAATAAGTTTTATAATCATGTGATAATAGAAAATATTAATATAAAGTATAGTATCAAAATAATTTATATGACCACGGCACATAAAATGTAGCGATATTATAAGGAGTGATAATATAGAAAGTTTAATTTATATATATAAAATATTAAGCCCGAAGCGTTTATTGATTAACAGTAATAATGGTATATTTTTATGTTTTAGATTAGGATATAAGTGTTGACATTTTGCATGCTAGTGTATACCAATATTGTTGCAACAGAAATATATAATTACTTATAAAGCTTTTTATATATTAAACCATATTTATTTGTGAAAAGTTATTTTATTACGCTTGCATTTTTACAGTTGTTCACTTGATGAAAGGATTAATAGGTATTCTAGATCTTAGGGTTTTCATCATATGTAAAAATATTATAAGATATATTAATAAAGCGGCAGAATATTACAATTTTATTTAAATATTGTAAGTTAATAATTTATATAGAGAATTACAGATATTACATCGACTATAAAGAATAAAAGAGTAAGAGTACTTGCCTCGGAGATAGATAAACACGACGACACAGAGAACAACTTCAAGGTTTGATTGCTCGGCTAATTTTGAAGAAGAAGAAAATATTGTGATGGGAAAAAGAGAAGATTGATCTATATGAGAAGGGGAGAGATGATAATAATTAGGTTGTTATTTATAGGGAAGAGAGATGTTATTTAATGATTGGAGAGATTATTATAATTGGAGAGAGAAATATTCTGATGAGATGAGATTTGGATTTGATTTTATAAAAGAGAGATATGATGGGTTGTTATATACTTCTATAAGATATTAGAAAAGTTGTATATATACATATTAGTTTATATATACTTAGAATAATAGAAAAGTATATGTATATATACATATTAGTATATAGTGAAAATAAATGTAGATATGTATATGATTATGGTTAATGAAAATAAATATAATTAGTTATATATATAGGATTTTATGATACCAAACAACTAAAATATATTTTCAGTTAAACTATCATAACAAAATATCTTTAATTATATATATGTATGCATATAGGCTTGCAGAAAAATAATTAAAGAGAGTAGATTTAAGAAAGAGAATCTGCTGAGAGAGATTAGATTAGATTGGAGAGAGAGGGATTTTGTTAGGGAATATATATAGAAAGAGAGCGGTTTGGTGAAATATAGTTAGTGATATAGAAAAATATATGTGATAGAATAGAATATGAGGAGAAAAAAATCTGTTGGAAAAGATATTTATTTGGAGAGAGAAAATAATATTTGTTTTAAAAAAATAAAGTTATTAGGTAAGACATATATGGTGATTTAAGAGAGAATTGAGTTGTTAGTTTAGGAAAAATATTTATAGGATTAAAACATTTAACATGGGCTCTCATGACTTTTCAAAATTAAATATTTTAACCAAATAAATACCGTAAGACAAAATATCTTATAAATAGAATTTAAAAGGGGGTAAAATCTTACGTATATATATTGTTTAAAGAAATACCAAATAAAATATCTTTTGTTTAAACTATGATACTAAAATATAAGTATGATTATAAAATAGCGTTAGACAAATAAATATTTAAATACTAATAATATGCATATTTAACAAACTTGAAAAACCATAATTATATGTATATATCTTGATTAAAATTATTAAACTCCAAATAATAATAATAAAAATAAAACAAAACCCAATATATCCAGAAGAAAAAGAAACGTATGATCGAACTAGGATGTTACATCCTATCCACCTTACAAAAATTTCGTTCTCAAAATTTGAAGAATGAAAATACAAGATCGTGAACTAATTATAAGGATCAATGAAAATAGATGAGTATGAAAAATTAAGGATCAAGAAAGCAGATGAGGTTATTAAAAGTTACGGTTTGGGCTCGAAAAATCGGCATGTGAAAGGAAATCAAATCAGTAGAAACAAATCAGGTAGAATTCTAAGTTACTCAAACATAATAACGTATTATAATCATACCGCGGTACATGGGTACAATATTGTAATTCTATCTCAGTCGTCCGAATCCTATAATCAGAGTCAAGCGAATATGCAACATGACATACTAGGAAAAATCTAGACATATGATTCTATCCTAAAATGTCGGAAGAACCAGGTCTAACCTCGAGGTCAGCCTGGCTCTGATACCAACAAAAGCTTGTCACGCCCAGCTTCCCAAAATCCAGAATACGGAGAGCGACAAAGACCAGCCGTGGTACCTACGGTAAGCAAAGATCCTTCCATAGTCACATAAGACAGTCTAGATTAACCTGTCAAAAATAAAATCTAATACCAAAAGGAATAATACTGATAATCATGCTGCAATGAAACCACAAGGAATACTAAAAATGGGTCCACTAGATAATTGATACAATTAAAGATCTGATACAATAGTTTCGAGATAAAATAAGATCCAAAATAAATACATAAGTCCTAATGTCCTATAAAGGCGCACATACTAAATACTAAAAAAAAAAAGAAATAAACCTATGGGTTACTGATCTTCAGAAAAATTCCTAATAGTCGCCGCGATCCTGCCCGGCCTGAAAATCTGTCTCTAAACCTAATATTGCAAATCTCAGGAATGTCAGAACATCCCAGCAAGTACTCAACGTATAAAGTGTATGTGTGGTATGATAACATTAATATATAAATGTAGTGAAGCCCGTGTGCGCAAGTAAAAACAGATATATAAATAAATGCATGAATACTATAAAACAAATATGTAAGAGGTCAAGTCATAATCTAACTGGTCACAAACAGTTAAACTATCCTATCGTAAGCTCGAGTGTGTGCGTCAACCTCTGCAGGAGTATCCCTAACCCAAGAGTGGAGCCCCAGGGGCTAGAAAATACGGGCCCAACTGCGGAATGAACAAGCGACCGATATAGCCCGGTATGAGCTGTAAACATGAGAACGATATAGCCCGGTACGAGCTGTAAACATGAGATCAATATAGCCCGGTACGAGCTGCCGGCATGGGATTCCTGAGATCCTGTTGTACGAACGCACACTCAAACTATCCCAGCATTCGCGTATTTATAACAACTATATTAGAGACTAAATCACTAATTAAGAATACTGAAAAGACAGGAATTTGGGGTATGGTAATTGTATGGAAATAAAACCGGTGAATAGTAGTGTGTCATGTCATATAATGCAGTATTCAAATTAGAGAACTCGTTTTAATACGAGTAGTCTGGAATAATGAGTAATCATGGCATGTCAAGTACAATGATTATAAAGTGATAGTGTCCATAAACAAGAATAGCATGCTAAGGCTTCTCAAGCATGCCGACAATGATAGTCTGAAGTAAAATGTTAAATATAGATAATATGATATGATAAGGTCAAAAATGTAAATAAGACTCAACATAAATATGCAAATATCTGTATTTAACATCTGGGCTTATTTATTGAAAAGAATAATAAACTGAAATATGGTTTTAAAGGGTTAATATAGTTAAATAGAAATGACAAATTACAGATGCATAAAGCGGATAGTGGTAATAGTATAATTACGAGATAATAGTAAGTAAGATAAAATAAATGACAGATTGACTAATCATTATATAAGTGCTAATAATAAGTTTTATAATCATATGATAATAGAAAATATTAATATAAAGTATAGTATCAAAATAATTTATATGACCACAGCACATAAAGTGCAGCGATATTATAAGGAGTGATAGTGTAGAAACTTTAATTTATATATATAAAATATTAAGCCCGAGGCGTTTATTGATTAACAGTAATAATGGTATAGTTTTATATTTTAGATTAGAATATAAGTGTTAACATTTTGCATGCTAGTGTATACCAATATTGTTGCAACAAAAACATATAATTACTTATAAAGCTTTTTATATATTAAACCACGTTTACATATTAAAAGTTATTTTATTACGCTTGCACTTTTACAGTTGTTCACTTGATGAAAGGATTAATAGGCATACTAGATCCTAGGAATTTCATTATATGTACAAGTATTATAAAATATATTAATAAAGTGGCAGATTATTACAATTTTATTTAAATATTGTAAGTTAATAATTTATTTAGAGAATTACCGATGTTATATCGACTAAAAAAAATAAAAGAGTAAGAGTACTTGCCTCGGAGACAGATAAACACGACGACACAAAGAACAACTCCAAGGATTGATTGCTCGGCTAATTTTGAAGAAGAAAAAAATATTGTGATGGGAAAAAGAGAAGATTGATCTACATGAGAAAGGGAGAGATGATAATAATTAAGCTGTTATTTATAGGGAAGAGATATGTTATTTAATGATTGGAGAGATTATTATAATTGGAGAGTGAAATATTCTGATAAGATGAGATTTGGATTTGATTTTATAAAAGAGAGATATGATGGGTTGGTATATAGTTCTATAAGATATTAGAAAAGTTGTATATATACATATTAGTTTGTATATAGTTAGAATAATAGAAAAGTATATGTATATATACATATTAGTATATAGTGAAAATATATGTAGATATGTATATGGTTATGGGTTAATGAAAATAAATATAATTAGTTATATATATAGGATTTTATGATAATAAACAACTAAAATATATTTTCAGTTAAACTTTCAATTATATATATGTATGCATATAGTTTTGTAGAAAAATAATTAGAAAGAGTAGATTTAAGAAAGAGAATATGCTGAGAGAGATTATATTAGATTGGAGAGAGTGGGATTTTGTTAGGGAATATATATAGAAAGAGAGCGGTGGTTTGGTGAAATATATTTAGTGATATAGAAAAATATATATTGATAGAATAGAATATGGGGAGAAAGAAATCTGTTGGAAAAGATATTTGTTCGGAGAGAGAGAATAGTATTTGTTTTAAAAGAATAAAATTATCAGGTGAGACATATATGATGATTGGAGAGAGAAAATTGAGTTGTTTGTTTAGGAAAAATATTTATATGGTTAAAACATTTAACATGGGCTCTCATGACTTTTCAAAATTAAATATTTTAACCAAATAAATATCGTAAGACAAAATATCTTATAAATAGAATTTAAAAGGGGGTAAAATCTTATGTGTATATATTGTTTAAAGAAATACCAAATAAAATATCTTTTGTTTAAATTATGATACTAAAATATAAATATGATTAAAAAATAGCGTTGGACAAATAAATATTTAAATACTAATAATATGTATATTTAACAAACTTGAAAAACCATAATTATATTTATATATCTTGATTAAAAGTATTAAACTCCAAATTATAATAATAAAAATAAAACAAAAGCCAATATATCTAAAAGAAAAAGAAACGTATGATCGAACTAGGATGTTACATACTACCCACCTTACAAAAATTTCGTCCTCGAAATTTGAAGAACGAAAATAGAAGATCATGAACTAATTACAAGGATTAATGAAAATAAATGGGTATGAAAAATTAAGGACCAAGGAAGCAAATGAGGTTATTAAAAGTCACGGTCGAAAAATCGGCATGTGAAAGGAAAACAAATCAGTGGAAACAAATCAGGTAGAAGTCTAGGTTACTCAAACAGAATAACGAATTGTAATCATACCGCGGTACATTGGTACAATATCGAAATTCTATTTCAGTCGTCCGAATCCTATAATCAGAGTCAAGCGAATATGCAGCATGACATTCTATGAAAAATCTAGACATGTGATTCTTACCTAAAAGGTCGGAAGAACCAGGTCTAATTGTCACGCCCCGCTTCCCAGAGTACGCTAGATTGGGTACATGATATAGCCAACCATGCTACCTGTGGGTAGGAAGTATCCATCCACAGTCACATTACGGCTGTAGAGATATCAAGAACAAGATAAAACTATTTAAAACATGTCCATAATCCAGAATAACAAGAGTCAATAATAAATAAATGCGGAAGCAAATGATCCAATACAAATAACTGAAAAGTTTGTCCCATAATGCGGGCTCACATCAGGAAATAAATGCAGGGAATAAAACTAACCACTACTGAACTCACAACTCAGCCTGTTGGCTGAAGTACTCATGCTCGGACTGCGACAGTGGTACAGAATCTGGGCCATGCAAAACCCAGACGTCAGCGCGTCATGTCAACCAGTAATATAATATGAACAATGTAACAGGCAATGCAAAATAAACATAAATAAAGTAATAATGTGAAACAAGCAGTGCAGGGTAGTGTGCAGTGGGTAACTAAACTATTTGATTCCCCCAATCAGAGCAAAGCTATGCTGAAAATTCAAAATTCAAATTATGAAGCAACGCTTCAAATTCCGGGCGCAACGCGCCACGTGTCAAGCAATGAAATCTCGGCGCAGTGCCCGAGAAGGCACACCCAATCAGAGCAAAGCTCTATTAAAGGAAGCAACGCTTCAGTTGCGCAAGCACTGCGCTGCGCGACACGTGTCAGCGCAGATGCGCTAGCGCAGTTGCGCTGCGCCGTGCGCTGCGCGACACGTGTCAACGCAGATGCGCTAGCGCAGTTGCGCTGCGTGACACATGTCACGCGCTGGGGCATTTGCGCCGAACAGAATTAAAATTCTAGAGAAATCTTTTCTGTTCTTGTTAAAACAAGAAGATTTTCTTCTGTAAAACAGAACCCCTTGGATCAAACATCCAACGGTAGGGATAATTCCCCAAATCACTCAGAGAAAGATCTCTTTAACAAATTCAACAAACTTATGAGCACTATAAAAAGGAGCTTAGGCCTCAATTCAAAGGCATCAACATTTTCTTGAAAAAAGTCAAGAGCTTCAAACAGAGAGAGAATTCTGAGAAAAATTCAAAGAAAAGGTAAAAACCTTCACGAGAGAAAAGAAATCTCTTTTGATAAATCATTGATTTAAAAAACAGATCAATGTTCTTCACATAATAAACAGTGCTTTGCACTTCTTATGAACCACTGGTTCTTTAAAAACAAGAAAACAATAAAATAAAAAAAAATAGTGCTTTGCACTTTTATGAACCTCTGGTTCTTGAAACAAAAGAAAAACTTATTTTTCTTTGATTCTAATTAGATCAAAGAAAACAAATAGTGCTTTGCACTTCTGTTCTTGAATCTACAAGATTTTTTAGTGCTTTGCACTTCCAAACTGCGCTGTTGCGCTCTTGAGAGAGCGCCACGTGTCAGCTATAGAACAACTTGCGCTACGCGCTCTTGAAATAGAGCTTTGCTCTCTGGGATTGGCGCAACTCACCAGAGCGTGTCACGTGTCAGCAGCGCAACCACGCAGCGCACTAGCGCAGCGCACTGCGCTGTTGCGCTTGCGCTCACCAGAGGATGACACGTGTCCTCACCACAAGCATTTGCGCTCAGTGATTGGCGCAAAGCGCTTGACAAATGCAATGCATTTCTTTTACTGAAGGGCCAGGCCCAAATCAGAGGGGCTTAGTAGGCCAAATTAAATGGCAATACAATGAAAAGGGGCAGAGCCCAAACAATATTGATGCTCTGCATCATTTATAAAAAGACAAAGCCCAAACAAAAATTGAAAATAAACAGGGCAGAGCCCAAACAGGACTGATGCTCTGCATCATCTATAAATGGGCACAGCCCTGACAAAATAGATAATGCTATGCATTATTAAAAAGAGGCCAAGCCCTAGCACAAGCCTATTAGGCCAAAAACAAATAAAAAAATGTTGAACATTTTCAACTGGACTTAGCCCAATTCTGACCGTAAGTCCATAAATTAAATTGAACTGAGCACAAATGCTCTCTTAAATCAATTTACCTCCGGTTCGAGGGTACATCTCTGAACTCCTCTGACACCCATCGTTGTAATCCTTCAACGACGTCAGAGAGGTGACGGGTCCCGACGACCACACATCAATATGGACTGCGGGGTCCTTAAACTCGTGGACCGAAACGTCCTTAAACTAATATCGGACCGAGACGTCCTTAAACTAATATCGGACCGAAATGTCCCTAAACTAATAATGGACCACCACGTCCCTAAACCGGTGATGGACCACTACGTCCCTAAACTGGCGATGGACCACCACGTCCCTAAACTGGAACAATAGAGCCAATTGCTCTTTTTCCGGATCTAAACGATCCCATTCAAGTTGATCTTAGTCCAAAACAGGACTAACGTATTCTTGATAGACGTTTAAGTTGATCTTAGCCGCAACGCGACTAATGCATCCTTAAATTGAAAACATCAAACCCAAATCTAAGTAAATACGGATTTGGACTAATCCACGTCCTACGGGCGACGGCATTACTCAGTCTCCGTATACAATCCACGGGCAACCACAAACAAAACAAACACCCACGACACGAAGTGAAATTCTGGAGAAGGAGAAAGTTGTTACCGCGATGCGGTAGCGTAATTAACTGCAGGGGCTTGCTCCTGCAGGGAAGAGCGTCTCCACAATCAAAACCCCTCAAGCGAGGGGAATCTGACGAAGTCTGCTACATCGGCCGCATCCGTCTAAACCTCCGATACACGGTGCCATAAATCAACTTGGCATCTTCGGAGAGGTGGACAGATAAAACCAAATAGCATCTGCCCTAAATATCAGGCTAGACGAACCTCCGCAGTCGCATCTCTGTGTTCGGAGGGGAACAGATTCTGGCACGCCCGGTGGGACCTCTTCCTCTTTCCACTCCACACTTCGTGTGTCGTCTTCGCGAACCAATCGCGGTTTGTTAAATGGTTGCCTTTGGATTTCAAGTTTACTAAGATTTGGTCTCTCATTTGGCGCAGAAGAGAAATCAAGTATCGATGGCCTCAACCTGTTCGAAGTGTTCCAATTGCGGTTGCAGCTCGCGTCCAGCCTCAACTGGGGGCATAACCTACGGGCCCCAAGCGGCCTCTTTGTTCACTATGCCAGTGGAACAGGTAACTCAAGCCACCACTGGGCTCTTCTTCGGGACCATGCTCCCGCCAACGAGCTTTAGAACTCCTGTGCCCGGACAAGAAGCTCCTAAAAAGTCGGTCTTCGATCGACTTTCAATTACTGCGGCCCCTATTAACAGGTCGCACAATGCCAAACCAACGGCCTCTGTTTTCACTAGGATGGATCAAAACCCTAAAGTGGCTATCCCAAGGAGGGCAACGGCCGCTACTCCAGAAGTCGTTAAGGTGGCTTCTCCCATCAAAGAGTCAGTCTTTGCAAGACTGACGATTCCCACTTTTATCCCTGCTGGTCAAAAGGCATCAGTCTTCGACAGGCTGACATCGGCAATCGCCCCGCACTCAAACAGGGGGCGAAAAGAAATTATCTCAATCTCTGAGCCAATCCCGACGGCTCGCCGTGCTCGGCGTCGCCATTGGCAACGAGTGAGGAAGGCAGGGGGCAACTCCCCTTCAGGGATAACTCCACCTGCTCCAATGGTGGAAGTTAACGCTGCTGTTCCAACTGGGAACAGCTTTGAACTACTAAGGAGGGTGCGTAAGAACTCTCCGACCGCTACCTTGAAAAGATCTCCTCCACCTGCGGAGAGAGTTATGGAAATGAAGCACGAACAGCCCCCTCAACGGCTATCTGCGAGAGTTTATAAAGTTTGGCGGAGGGTTCAAAACTCTGTGATTAATCCAGACCAATTTCGTCGCCAGAAAAAGGCGAAAGTGGAAAAGGAAAAGAACCGTCCCATTAAACAGCAGGGGACAGCAATTGCTAGGATGCCCACTTCAATGGCTCCTTCAACCTCAACGGCCCACAAAAGAAGCAGGCCGGAGAAAGCTCCCGCGTCAACATCAAAGGTTAGAAATGGTGGACCTAAACGCCCCAAGTCAGGGGGCATTACAGTTCATACGGTTTACATGGCATCAGGAAAAGAAGACAGCCGTGCATCCACGGGTCATAGACCGCTTACACGGTTAGTTACCAAGGCTCAGGAGCAGCAACAGAAGCTCCAGGAGATGATGAACGCTATGGCCGCACTTACAGGGCCAAAAGAAAACCCTGAGACGTCCTCGGATGAACGTCAGGAACAAGAGACTGACGCCGAGTTCCTTCGCCGAATATTGGAGAAGAAGGACAAAGAGGCTGCCAAACAAGCGGCCAACATACAGCGTATGGGTCTCCTCTTCCAGGATATGATAGGGATGATGATACAACAAGATCCTCCCGCTGAAGAGCCCTCGATCGTCCTTGGAGACGATAGGGGAGAGACATCAAATTCTCAACCCACGCTATCAACGGCTAAAGAGGATACAATCTCTAAAACTGATATGGACGAATACATAGCCCAACAAATACGGGTTCACCATGCGACTGAAGCAGCCGGCCAAGTAGTAAAAACGGGGCGGCCATATCCGAGCTGGTACGACCAAATCAAGTACCCGCCGGGTTACACAATCCCCAAGTTCCATGTCTACAAGGGGACTGGCAATTCTCACCAGCATGTTGCCCAATTCAGGGCGCTCTGCGGCAACACCGGCGGTGATGAAAAGCTTTTGCTTTGCCAGTTCGTTGGAAGTTTATCAGATACAGCGTTCGAGTGGTACTCTGAGCTCCCTAATGACTCTATTAAAACCTTCGCGGAGATGGAGTTACTGTTTACTCAACATTTTGCAAGCGCCAGTGAACGTACCCCGATGACGGCACTGATTAACGCCAGGGTAAAACCCGGCGAGACATGGGTTCAGTACGCTATACGATAGCGGAATCTATGGTCGATGTGCGAGCAACGCATTGAAGAAGCTCCCGCAGTGGGTATGTTTGTGGGAACCCTCGATCCACAAGCAACCATCTCGCAATTTATGATGTTCTTCAAGCCGACTACCTTCCAGGCTTTGATTGACAAACTAGCGCAGATGGACCAGATGGGCCATAAACCCCCTCTCCCAAAGCCGGACTCCCGAAATGACAAAGGGAAGGGAAAAGCGATCGTTGTCGCTAATACCCAACAACAGCCGAATAATGCGAAGCCGGTTGTGCGTCAAGGTAATATGCGTCCGTACCTAGACCTTGAGGAGAGACTAGGGCGTCCTTACTCGTTTCCCCGCGATAAAACGAGAAGGTTATTCGAGCTGGCGTTACGCAACAGACTCATAAACCTGCCAGATCCAAAACGTCCGTTGCAACCAAATGATGTCAACGAGCCCAACTACTGCCCTTACCATCGAGTGCTAGGCCATCCGATCGAGGATTGCTACGTTTTCAAAAATTGGCTTGAAAACCAGTACCGACAGGGCAAATTTGCGCTATCTGACAAATGGAAGGTGAATCCCCCGCAGCCCCACACCTCTAAAGGGACAAATACGCCGGGGGCAACATGCTCCGTCGTTGAAGAAACTCCGTAGGAGGTTGTACTATCATCTAAAATGAAGAGAATGCTAAATGATCTTCGGACATGTCCAGCAATAAGGTGGAAGAACCCATTGGAACCGCAGGTCGTTGAGGGGATGTTGAAGCCACGTCCAACTTCAAAGACCTGTGATGGTGGTTCAAGCACTTGCAGCCAGCCGTCAAAGTCTTCAAAAAGAAAGAAGAATTCGAAGAAGCCCGTGAAGCCTAACGACAAGCGCACGGACTTGCAAAAACAAATTGACGCGCTGGAGGAATACAATCAGAAGGCACGAACCCCCATTACATTCCAAGAGTTCCTCAGCCATGTCTTTCGAGAGGAAGATGAGGGAGGTAGTTCGTCGGATGAATCCGAGGAATATGTGGCAAGCTGCCATATGATTTCCTATTCGTTCATAAACAATGAGGAGACTCCTCGTGCTGAAGAGCTGGGGGCAGATCCTGAACTAAAAATTCCGGAACCGTCGGATGAAATGATTGACGCGTTCCTCAATAAAGCGTTCTTAAAAAGCAAAGCTGATCGGGAGCGCGAGGCGGTTATATTCGAAAGGGCCAAACGTCAGCGCCTTGACGAAAGAATTGAGATACTCCTGCTGGGGCAAAGTGCACCCACCGTGGATAAAAAACAAATTCAAGATGAACAAAAGGTTTGCTAAAGCCATCTCTATGGGTATGAAGCTGACATCCTCCGAGGGAAGCGTTACTGGTGAAATGGAAATCCACCCCTCCTATTGCTTATATCATCGGAAGGTGTCGCACCCCACTGAAGAGTGCAAAGCTTTCGCTAAATGGTGGCAAGGATATGTTGCTCGCCGGCAACAGTTTAAGCGGGAAAAGCGCAAAGCTCGCCGAGAGCAGAGCGGAACGATCAAGGTGCTCAAGAGAACTACCAGTGATTGTTGCATGATTGACGCCGGAAGATCACAAGTGCCCACATTCGGGAGCGATTCTGATGAGGAGTTAGAGCTTGGCCCCCTCTTTAAAGAATCCACTTCAGGAAAAGAAGGACCGAGGGTTTGCGAGAATATCCAGCTACGCAATCGGACGCTACCTGAGAAGAATCTCGGACCTTTAAACAAGAAAGACAAAGAGAAAGAGAAGGTCTCCGAAGACATCACCTTAGACGACCGAGTCGCAGAAGAGTTGACCGCAAAGAACCCGCCTAAGAGAAATAAGGTAGACTACAATGTCTTAGCGCATCTGAGAAAGCTACCCTCGCAACTCAGCATTCTTGATGCCCTGTTACTATCAAAAGAGGCAAGGGATTCTTTGATTAAGGCGCTACAAGATCCAGACCAGTTTTAAGCCTTCCTGGCCAAAGAAAAGATGAAGGATGAATTGGAAGAAGTGCACACGGCCGACGTTGCTTTTGGTGATGAAGACCTTCTTCTCGGGACATGCGAACACAATCGTCCCCTTTATGTCTCAGGATACTGCCATGACATAAAGATAGGTAAGATCTTGGTCGATAACGGATCGTCTGTTAATCTGCTCAATGTGCGGGTGTTAAAGAAAATTTGCATGAGTGTCCAACACCTCGCCCAAGACAAGATCACCATCTCCGGGTTCGACTCCCAATCATCAAAAACTCTTGGATCGGTAATATTGATGCTACGCTTCGGGTTGCTCGTCACAGATATTAAATTCCATGTTATAGATGCCAAGACATGCTACAATGCTCTGCTCGGCCGACCATGGTTACACGAGTACAATATCATCCCTTCTACACAGCATCAGTGTATGAAATATTGTAGGGATGGTCTCGAGTACACTGTGGCAGGAGAATTGAATCCGTTTTCCGTGAATGAAGTTCGCAAGTATGAAGATGCCAAATACTTCTTGCCGAGTTTCGAAGACACGGAAAGGTGTCATAAGCCGGAAAACAAAACTAACGCAACCATCCCTGTCTTCGGCAGTGATACCGAGGACGAGGAGGATATAATTTATTCGGGTCCGCCCCAATACACCAAGCCGGGACCATCCTCTCCTTCATTGACCTTCGGTAGTGACTCGGAGGATGAAGTTCATGCTGTATTCCTTGCTCGGCTTTCAATACGAGCTTCTGCTGATGAAGAGCGAAGTCTGCAAATAACCATGGTGCCGCTTGAACATTATAAGGAACTGGGTGCGCTCGACACCGACAGCGTGGAAGAATTGCAGACATTTTATATCCCTCCCGGACGAAAAGGCGAGAAGGAAATCCTATTCTACCGTTCTGAAGAAAACAAGGTGGAAAGAGAGATTTGGCATGGTGCGAATCCAACGCTGGACAGGCTTCGGCCCATCCGTCTACCTAGGTATTATACAGAGGGTTTGAAGAGGCTGTTGAAATGCCAAAGAATACCCTTCCAACAGACCGTTAGAAAAGCCAAATTCTATGACAAGATCTGGAACGTCCCCGGGACTCAACGTAAACTGCCTAACGGGAGACTGGAAACAAAAGGGCTCGGATACATCTGGTCAAGGAAACGAGAGCTAATAAACAGCTGTTATGTCATGTATGACCTCGATGAAGAAGCAGATGCTCAATGGGAGGACGCTAATTCTAAGCCAGCAAAAGTTCTTGATGAAAAATTGCCCGGTCCATCATTTGAAGAACAAATGGACAGGCTTATAAGGGAAGCTGGTCAAAAAGTCCGAGATGATCACAACCGCGAGATAGCCATTTACGAGAAAGACAAGACGCAATGCCTTCTCCAACAGGCCGAAAAGGACGAAAATGCCGCCCCCCGTCAACCTGTTATAAAAAGGGCTCGACGCGGAGGCAAAAACAAACCGAAAGGCCAAAAAGGCGCTCAACAACAATAAAGCAGGGCTAAGAAGCCACGCAAACGGGAGTCGAGCATTATTGATGTATTCCTCATGAAGAAAATGGGTCGAGCATACTCGTTCCCTCGGGAAAAGACAAAGAAGATACTTGATCTTGCCCTAAGGCATCAAATGCTCACATTGCCGGAGTCTAAACACCCCGAGCATACGAGCGAAGTCTCACACCCGGACTATTGCTCGTACCATCGGGTAATAGGTCATCCTCTTGAAGATTGCTTTACCTTCAAGAATTGGGTCGAAGATCAGTATCAGCTTGGTAAATTTGCTCTGTCCGACAACTGGAGGGTAGCGCCACCACAAAAGCACGAGCCCAAGGCCACAAAAGAATAACCAGTTCCACATTGGGACTGGAAGCGAATTCGTACTTGTCACGTGATAACAATACTAAAAGAAGGATCCGAGAATGTGGACAGCCTTCCCTGGTGCCTCGAAAACAGCAATGATGAGGTAATCTCAGAATTTCCCCCAGCTCCGAAAGAACTGGAGGATGGAATACATACCACTGCAGATATCCTCAAGAAAATTAAGTTGGGGACGGTAAACGATCCGCGACCGACATTTGTCAGCGAGCTGTTGTCTGAAGAAAAGGTGGCTGCGTTAAAGGACGTCCTTATACAGCATAAAGATTGCTTCGCATGGAACTATTCCGAGATGCCAGGACTTGACCCAGAAGTTGCTATACATAGACTGGCGATATCCCCGGGTGTCAAGCCAGTTAAACAAGCGCCGAGAAGAATGCAGCTCGAGCTCGAAATGAGCATCAACGCCAAAGTCAAAAAGCTGATAGACTCTGGCTTTATCCAGGAAGTTCAATACCCTGAATGGATCGCTAATATCGTCCCAGTGATGAAGAAAAATAGGACGGTGCGCATATGCGTGGACTTTCGGGATCTCAACAAAGCCTGCCCGAAAGATGATTTCCCAGTACCAGTCACCGAACTGATGATAGACAATACGTCCACGCATGAGATTTTCTCCTTCATGGACGGCTCATCAGGGTATAATCAAATAAAAATGCATCCTGAAGACCAGAAACATACAACTTTCCGGACTCCTTTGGGAATATTCTGTTACAAGGTGATGCCCTTCGGTTTAAAGAACGCTGGTGCCACACCAAAGGGCCATGACGAAGATTTTCGACGACCTTATACACGAAATCGTCGAATGCTATATCGACGACCTCGTTGTTAAAAGCAAATCATATAAGGAACATCTCGAGCATCTGAAGACTGTATTTCGACGTCTTCAACAATACAATTTGAAGATGAACCCTCTTAAGTGTGCATTCGGGGTTTCCTCGGGCAAATTCCTGGGGTTCATCGTTCGACACCGAGGTATCGAAATAGATCCGTCCAAAATCAGGGCGATTATGGAAATGCCTTCGCCAAGAACCCTTAAGCAACTGCGATCTCTCCAAGGAAAGCTCGCATACATTCGGCGGTTTATAGCTAATCTTTCAGGAAAGTGGCGTCCTTACAGCCACCTGATGAAGAAGGGAACCCCATTCGTTTGGGATCACAAATGCCAAGGCGCATTGGACGAGATTAAGCAATACCTGCAAAACCCTCCAGTGTTGGCTGCCCCGGTTAAGGGGAAACCTCTTATCCTTTATACAACTGCCCTTGAAGGTTCTTTAGGTGCATTATGGGCATAAGAGAATGACCAGGGGAAAGAAAGAGCACTCTACTACTTAAGTCGAGTTCTGCTGGGGGCAGAAAGCAACTACTCCCCCATTGAAAAACACTGCCTGGCGTTGATCTTCGCAATAACAAAGCTTAGACATTACGCATTAGCACATGAAGTCCGTCTCATTTCAAAGGTGGACCCTCTTAAATATCTAATGTCAAAGGCCATATTGACGGGACGACTCGCTAAATGGGCTTTGCTCTTGATGGAGTTCTCAATAACCTATCAGCCTCTCAAAGCAGTGAAAGGCCAGGCCATCGCCGATTTCCTTGCTGAGCACCCGATACCTGCCGATTCTCCCCTGAATTGCGATTTGCCAGACAAACATGCATTTGACGCAATCGACGGTGGTGATACCCGTTGGGAGCTTTATTTCGATGGAGCATCTTCCATGAAAAAGCACAAACAAAGTACGTCAATGATCAAATCGGGAGTAGGCCTTATCTTCGTGACCCCACAAGGAGGAATAATGCGCTTCGCTTTCTCCTTAACAGAGCCGAGAACAAATAATGAAGCTGAATATGAAGCTTTAATAGCAGGTCTCGAGATCGCCATTGACATGGGAATTGAAAGCCTCCTCATATATGGGGACTCCCAGCTAGTCATTAGTCAAGTGAACGGCGATTACCAAACATGCAAACCGGAATTGGTAAAATACGGTGAAAAGGTGCAACAACTGCTGACCAAAATTCCCTCCTATACTTTGGAGAGCATACCGTGTGCGAAAAACAGCAAAGCGGACGCGTTGGCCAAACTTGCTAAAGAAATGGCTGACGAGAACCTCGATGATGTTAGAATCATGGTACAAAGTCGTCAGGTGCTCACCCCCGCAGAAATACCTCCGGAATCATCCGAAGAGAAGGGAGCAACTGAACAAGCGACCTTACAAATAAAAGACCATGAGAAGGTTGAGGATTGGAAGGAAGTCTTTATAGACTACTTCAAGTCCCACCGAATGCCCGAAGAGGCGTCCGCAAGACATCAGCTCATGAAACGAGCTCTGTCCTTCGCCTTCGTCAATGATACTCTATACAAGAGGTCATTTGATTTTTTGTGGCTGAGATGCTTAGGACCGGACGAAGCGGAAAGAGTCATTCAGGAAGTTCATGAAGGAATCTGCGGTTCTCACCAAGCGGGCCCAAAGATGAAGTTGAAGATCAAACGGATGGGCTACTACTGGCCCACGATGATTCAAGACTGCCTTGAATATGCGAAGCAGTGTCATTCATGCCAAATTCATGGGGACTTCATTCATCAGCATCCAAATCCATTGCATCCAACGGTGGCTAGCTGGCCGTTCGAAATGTGGGGAACTGACATAGTCGGCCCTATCGAACCAGCATCATCTAGAGGATATCGTTTCATCCTGGCGACGACTGACTACTTCTCTAAATGGGCAGAGGCAGTACCGCTGAGAGAGGTGAAGACGGAGAATATCCTCCATTTCTTCAAAATGCACGTCATATATCGGTTTGGAACGTCGAGACGGATTATCTCCGATAACGGGCCAGCTTATAGAAGCCACAAGATCAGTCGCTTCGCGCAATAACACAATATAGACTGGAGATATTCCTCGGTTTATAACCCGCGAGCTAACGGTCTCGCCGAGGCCTTTAACAAGACCTTGACGAAAATCATAAAGAAAACGGTGTCCCGAAATAAGAAAGACTGGCACGAGAGACTGCAAGAGGCTCTTTTGGCATATCGAACTACATTCAAAACGGCCACGAACACAACGCCCTACGCGTTGGTGTTCGGCGTGGAAGCAGTACTCCCCCTCGAGATAGAGTTACCCTCTCTGCGAGTGGCAGTTCACTACGAGCTGACGGACGAAGAAAATGCTCACCTCCGGTTTGAAGAGCTTGACGCTCTTGATGAAACCCGGCTCCTGGCACAACAAAATCTGGAAGCTTACAAAGCAAAGATGACGCGCTCATATGAAAAATTGACCCGACTAAGGACATTCCGCCAAAGCGAACTCGTGCTAGTGGTCAAAAGGCCTATGATCCCCAATCGCGCCAAGCGGGGAAAATTCGAGCCAAACTATGAAGGCCCGTACATCATAGATAAGGTCTACCAGGGTGGGGCCTACCTACTTATGGATATGCATGGTGAAAGGCCTTTTAGGCCAATAAATGGTCGCTTCCTAAAGAAATACTACGCTTAATGAGTCACGGCCTAGGTCAATGACAGATGACGACGACTATGTCCTCTCGCTATCTTCCTAAGCTCGAACTTTATAAGCATGTAGCCGGTCTTCTCAATGTCGGACCGAAACGTTCTTAAACTAATAGCAGACCGGAACGTCTTTAAACTACTACCGCAGCATCTTTAGGCTGACGAGATACAATAAAAAAACATATAAAAATAAAAAGAACAAAAAAAAACGGTATGTCCATAAGCAAAAAGGGCACGGATGAAAACCCGAAAGGGCTCCATGAGTAAAAACATCAGGGCTACCGGCGAGTGTTCGTGAAAACCTGAAAGGGCGCGACCTCGTAAAAAAAAGAAGAAAAGAGAGAAGAAAATAAAAAAAAGGGAAAGAGAAAGACGGTATGTCCATAAGCATAATGGGCACGGATGAAAACCCGAAAGGGCTCCGTGAGTAAAAACAGCAGGGCTACCGGCGAGTGTTTGTGAAAACCCGCAAGGGCGCAACCTCGTTAAAAGACACTTATAAAGTCCTCTCGACCTTGTAAGGAGAAACCGCCCGCGTGAGATCCTTATGACTCACAAAGGAAGCAACACACTTAGGGATTCCCACGATTCCTAAGGAGAAAATACACTTGCGAGATCCTCACGACTCGTAAGGAGAACTTTCTTACGGGACCCTCACGACTCGTAAGATTTGAAAGTCTTAAGTTACAGAGACCTAAACTTGTACTTAAGCAACCCCCACAACTTTCGATATTGCCCTACAAATGGTCCAATATTGACCCTTGTATACAATCCATGGGCGCAGATAAACATTTCCCTAACCAAGTCCCATCCGAGACTAGGGATATGTTTGAATGGTAAACAACCCTTGTAAATCCTCTCGACTTACAAGGAGAAAACCCTCGTGTAGGATCCTTACGACTTACAGAGGAACAAAACACTTAGGAACCCTCACGATTCCTAAGGAGAAAATACATCTACAAGATCCTCACGACTTGTAGGGAGAAATACCTTTGTGAGACCCTTACGGCTCATGAAGTCAAAAGCCTTAGTCGACAGGACCTTAACCCTGGTCGCTAAGCCTCCTTTGTTCGACAACGACAGAGGCAAATGATGATTCGCTCCTGGCAATATCCCAGTTGCAGCGGTGCTGATGCCGAAATCGGCGTCCAATTTCAGGTTTACGACGAAAAGCCAGTAGGCCGCACATGCATATGAAATAGCCGAAATGATGAGGCAACTCGCAATAAGAAAAAAAACAGCAAGTAAAATGTATGCATGCGAAATAGCCGAAATAATGGGGCAACTCGCAATAAAAAGCAGCGAGTAAAGAGAAAATAAATAGCCGAAATGATTGGGCACCGCGAAAGAATAGCCGAAATGATTGGGCAATCGCGATCTTCGCGATATAAAAGCTGAAATAATAGAGCATCGCGGAAATAAAATAAAGAAAAATGATGATAAAACTTTAGCCCTACAGTTAAGATCACATCGATCCCTGTATACAATCCAAGGGCGTAAACAAAGAGGGAGCCATAGTTTCCCAACAGACTCCGTCAGAAGACGAAGCCAAACCTTGACGGTTCATTCCAACTGAAGAGACCAGTGTCTTCAGCAAACTCCTCGACTCACGGATACAAACACTCCTTGACGAGAGCTTCCTGATCCGCGTCGACTCGCAGAGCCACCAATGCCTCCGTGGGAATCCTCGACTCGTTTCAAACCCCAAGGAAACAAATAATCCTTGGCGCTTGGGAAACAAATAATCCCTAGCAAAATTCCTCGACTCACAGATACAAACACTCCTTGACGAGAGCTTCCTGATCCGCGTCGACTCGCAGAGCCACCAGTGCCTCCGTGGGAATCCTCGACTCGTTTCAAACCCCAAGGAAACAAATAATCCTTGGCGCTTGGGAAACAAATAATCCCTAGGAAAATTCCTCGACTCACGGATACAAACACTCCTTGACGAGAGCTTCCTGATCCGCGTCGACTCACAGAGCCACCAATGCCTCCGTGGGAAATCCTCGACTCGTTTCAAACCCCAAGGAAACAAATAATCCTTGGAGCTTGGGAAACAAATAATCCCTAGCAAAATTCCTCGACTTACGGATACAAACACTCCTTGACGAGAGCTTCCTGATCCGCGTCGACTCGCAGAGCCACCAGTGCCTCCATGGGAATCCTCGACTCGTTTCAAACCCCAAGGAAACAAATAATCCTTGGCGCTTGGGAAACAAATAATCCCTAGCAAAATTCCTCGACTCACGGATACAAACACTCCTTGACGAGAGCTTCCTGATCCGCGTCGACTCGCAGAGCCACCAGTGCCTCCGTGGGAATCCTCGACTCGTTTCAAACCCCAAGGAAACAAATAATCCTTGGCGCTTGGGAAACAAATAATCCTTAGCAAATTCCTCGACTCACGGATACAAACACTCCTTGACGAGGGCTTCCTGATCCGCGTCGACTCGCAGAGCCACCAGTGCCTCCGTAGGAATTCTCGACTCGTTTCAAACCCCAAGGAAACAAATAATCCTTGGCGCTTGGGAAACAAATAATCCCTAGCAAAATTCCTCGACTCACGGATACAAACACTCCTTGACGAGAGCCTCCTGATCCGCGTCGACTCGCAGAGCCACCAGTGCCTCCGTGGGAATCCTCGACTCATTTCAAACCCCAAGGAAACAAACAATCCTTAGCGCTTGGGAAACAAATAATCCCTAGCAAAATTCCTCGACTCACGGATACAAACACTCCTTGACGAGAGCCTCCTGATTCGCGTCGGCTCGCAGAGAAACCAATGTCTCCGCGGAAAGAATTCCCAATTCGTCTCAACTTGCAAGATGAAGCCTCAGGCAGCAAGGACTGAAAAGCTTGCTTCCCGAGCAATGGGACCCTGCAAGTCAATCCAAAATGGTCTCTTGCATACTATTCACGGGTCTCACTCTCCGAAGTCGAGTTTCGACAAGAAGGGAAACAACCGCTTACGAATCCTCTCGATTCATAAGAGAGAGAATTCTCTTATAGGATCCTTACGACTTATAAGAGAAAACCACACTTAGGAATCCTCACGATGCCTAAGGAGAAAACCCACCTATGAGATCCTCTCGATCCGTAGGGAGAAAAGTCTCTATGAGACCCTCACGGCTCATAGAGTTGAAAAGTCTTAGGCGGCAGATCTGAACCTGCGGCCTAAGCCATCACTATCAAAGACAACATGTTGATAATAAGAGAAGACGGAAAGCAAAAGAACGTACAAGACATTGCAAAAGAGAATATGTATCTTTATTCATTGACTTTAATCAAATACAAGATGAGTCGTACAAAAGAATAAAGAGTGGATACATATTATTTAAAAGGAAAATTTTACAAATACATTGATATAAAGGCAGCTATTAGGAAGGAAGCGTCTTAAGTATCTTTATCAGTTGTTCGTACACTTCCTTCCATGCCTTTTCCTGATTGGCCACCATTGCCAACTCCACCTCCACTTGGGCCCGTTGCTGTGCGACAGATGAAAGCTGATCCCTGACGGCCTGGTGAGCAGCTTTACAGCCTGGAGTGTCATGCTCGGCAACATCAAGTGCCCGCTTCAGTCTTAGCCCATTTGATATGCGCTCCAGAAGACCCTCGAAGACGGTCTTTACCTCAGCGGCGTTCGCCTCAACTTCAGCACGTAGGCGAGCGGTTTTGCTTGAAGATTCTTGGCACTCCTTCAGCCTCAAAGCCGCTTCTTGTTCCAGATGACGGAAATGAGAAGCGCTTTGCTCGAGCCATGCTCCCCGTTGAGTGCTCAAGGCCAAAGTCTCGGGAGATAGGCGCATCGACTCCAGCTGATAAAGGCGAGCCTCGATCTCCCGACAATAGTTAACCCAAGAGGCGATAATGCCCTCGTCATGGAAGGTGGCAAATATCGCCAACATCGGGTTAACCGTTGTGGCGAAGTCCTCAGCAGTTACAGGGGCCTCGATGTCGAGTTCCTCGATGTAGTCGCTCAACATGCGCAGACTATTCGCCGCACCTTTCGAGGACGGGCGTCGCTGGGAAGGGCCGCCCGGTATTGTAATGCGAGACTCAAAAGGCACCGAGACTGGAACGACAGCTGGAAAAAGACAAAATGCAATTAGATGATGATTCAATAGATATGGAGGAAGTCATTGATAAGATAGTTTACTATACCGGTGGAAACAGGTGGCAAGGCAGGAAGGGCCGGTGGCGCAACCGATCTTCCTTCTCCCCCTTCGATTTGTAACACTGCAGTCAGAACAAGAGAGAGTTAGAAATAATTTTACCACTGACAAGACAAAGATACCAATCGGGAACGGTACTCACCAGCGCCACCAGAGGGAGAGGCGAATTCAGATGGGAAGGAGAAGTGTGGGAGCAACACTTGATAGAGGTGGTCAAAGAGCACTCCTGTAAGATACAACGGTATGCCTTTAGTACACAAATTATACGTCTGGAAGATAGGATTAATGAATTGCAAACACATACCTTCCAACATCTTCGAGGGTATGAGAGAGGGTGGAGAGGTGACCACCGCCAAGGCAGTCGTTGAAGGCGCTCCCTCGAGCAGTGGGGCATCGGCACTGGCTGCACCTGCGTTACGAAAAGATGAACTTTTCAGAAAGGATTGCGAGATAAAGAAAGACAGAAAGCAGGGGTTTACCTGAGGAACTTCCGGCCGAAACAGAGGCGACTCCCTCCTCTATCGACATGAAGCCGCCGCCCGTAGCCTCATCACCCGATTCGATAGGGACCGTCGTTGTGCTCGCAAGACCTGGAGACGGCGGAAGATCGTACGCAGGGAGGGCAACGACTGGAGTGTTGCCAGACTCTAAGGAGGGAGCGGCTAACTCTTCCCCAGGAGTCGCACTCATTTCACCTGTCCCTCCTGCGGGTGCTTCGATCTCCATCGGCCCATCTGCCGTCACTGCGAGATCATCGGCCTCAAGCGCCTCGTCCGCTACCACCCTCGGCTCAGTTGTAATGATCATTTCATCTGCCGCCACTTCATGCTGGGCATCAATGACCCTCTCAGCTGCAGGCCCCTCAACCGCTACCTCAGGCCCCGAAGCCTCGGCAACGTTGCCCACCATCGGCTCAGACTCGGTAGGGGCCGCCTCCTCTGCTTCTTTAGGTTCAACGGTCTCCGCCTCCCCCTCGACCGGACCTGGCCCTGCAAGATGAAAGATATAAGGACCAATAACATTAAAATCCTTATAACAAAAACTCTGAGAGAAACATTACCTAAAGCGGATTTACCGTTTGCGCTCCGAACTGCACGCGCCACCTCTCTGCGCGCAGTGGATAAGGCAACGGGGGCCTCTTCGGATGGAGTAGCAGCGCGAGGGACGGTGCTAGGGCCCGCTCCCGCAGCCAAGGCAGTCCTGCGCGCCTTCGCCTCGCGCCTTAGCCGCTTTCTCTCCTCCCGAACTGTCACAATAGACCTCTGTGATACCTCTTTCACCGCGGCGTCGTCATCCGTAAACAAAGACACCTCCAGAGCCTTTAAGGCATCTCTCATTGGCTCCTCAAGTCGGACCTCTTGCGGTAACCCTGAGGAAACAAGAACGTTGACAGCTGATAGGACATCTGCGTCACTTGGCGGGAGCGGCATTGAGGTCCCTGCGATAAAAAGGGAAAAAGATTAAATCGGCCGTAACATAAAAGATGAATGAAAACATCATGAATCGAGGCTTACTGAGTCCCAAAGACGCTCTATGGCGTTCCTCCTCTTGGAAGGTCTTGAGAGAAGCGGCAATGGCTTCTTCATCAGTGATGCCTGTTGAAAGAGAGAAAAGCGTTAGTCAAAGGCAATGAAGAGGATATGTTGCAATAAAGAAAAGGCGACTAGTAGTTACCTGATTGCGCAAGCTTAGCTAGCCACGCGTCACGCTTCGCCAACCACGCTGAAGCTTCGAGAGCAGCCTCCAGGTCTGTATCGTCAGGCGGCGGCATCACTAATCCTTCATTAGTCCCGTATTCGATCAGGCCCTCGGCATAAGGAGCATGGGGTTCCTGACCGAACACGATGTCCGCAGCGAAGAGCGATTTCTTCTTCTTTTTCCCTCCGATCTTAGGTTCATGTAGGATCGACTTCCGTTTAGCAGCCACCTTGGGACGGCGGGTCCCGATGTCCGCACCCACGCCAGACTCCGGCGAGGCTATAACCACTGTCTCCACGGGAGCGCAGGGTGCGGGAGGGGCATCTGTGATATCAGGGAGTGGCAACTCACGTGGAGGACTTTGCGCACGCGATGGTCTGCCCCCGGCATCTTTTAGAGGAGGAACCACCGGGGTCCTTGGCACTAAAGGAGCGTTACGGTTGGTGCCGGGAGGTGCTTCTTTACGGTCGATCAGCACTCGCCTCTCCTCCTTTATAACGACCCCCGTCGCATGATTGTACCACTCTTTATATACATTAAGGAGTCGTGGAGCGCAGGCCGAAGCGCTAATGAAGAAACGAGAACCCGTGTTCAGGCGCATGAAGTGATGTAGCGCGTTCTCCATCCCTTCTTCATTGGCAGCAGGTTCCAATAAGAAAGCTTCCAAGGGTACCCCTTGATCGTAGCCCAGTTGTTGCGCGAAACGATGCGGGTTATATCTCATAAAGATTGCTGCACCGCCCTGCCTGAAGACTAGGAAGCCCGGTCTGATAGAATATAAGTGGAGGGTCTCCCAGGCCGTCAACACTGTAGCTCCATCTTTAAAGGAGTCCTGTAATGGTCGCGCCGCAGTGGCGGACGCTATTCCAATGGTCAATACCTTGTCAATGAAGGACATCCCGACTCCAACGGTGTGAGGACGGAGCAGTAAACCTCTGGCATTTCGTGGCGAAGGGGTCACGATTGATGCGCCAATCAATTGAATAATACGAGGGAAGCCACTGTTCCCCTCCGAACGGCGGCGCTGGACGTCGGGACGTCACGTGCCGGAGGTTCGGGGCAGATGCTATTTGGTTTTATCCGTCTATCTCTCCGAAGATGCCAAGTTGATTTACGGCACCGTATATCGAAGGTTTAGACGGATGCGGCCGATGTAGCAGACTTTGTCAGATTCCCCCTCAGGGTGAGGGGTTTTTGATTGTGGGGACGCTCTTCCCTGCAGGCGCAAGCCCCTGCAGTTAATTACGCTATCGCATTGCGATAACAACTTTCTCCTTCTCCAGAATTTCACTTCGTGTCGTGTATGTTTATTTTGTTTGTGGTTGCCCGTGGATTGTATACGGAGACTGAGTAATGCCGTCGCCCGTAGGACGTGGATTAGTCCAAATCCGTGTTTGCTTAGATTTGAGTTTGGTGTTTTTTACTTTAAGGATGCATTAGTCGTATTGCGGCTAAGATCAGCTTAAACCTTCGTTAAGGATACGTTAGTCATGCTCTAGACTAAGATCGACTTAACATAGTGATTGATTTAATTATCTGGCCGTCGGGACTCGTCACCTCTCTGACGTCGTTGAGGGATTACAACGACAGGCGTCAGAGGAGTTCAGAGATGTACCCTTGATCCAAAGTTGATTTGGGGTTTTATTGTTTATTTAAAGATCTAAGGACACATTAGCCGTAGCTGGGGCTAAGATCAACTTAGACGGGACCGTTTAGATCCGACAAGAGAGCATTTGGGCTCTTTTGTGCCAGTTTAAGGACGTGACGGTCCGTTGCCAGTTTTAGGGACATGGTGGTCCATTATTAGTTTAGGGACGTTTCGGTCCGTCGCCAGTTTAAGGACGTAGTGGTCTATATTCCAGTTTAGGGACGTGGTGGTCCATCGCTAGTTTAGGGACGTGGTGGTCCGATGTTAGTTTAGGGACGTTTCGGTCCAATATTAGTTTAGGGACGTTTCGGTCCAATTTTAGATGAGTGGTCGTCGGGACTCGTCGCCTCTTTGACGTCGCTGAGAAATTACAACGACTGATGTCAAAGGAGTTCGGAGATGTACCCTCGAACCGATCATGGCTTGGTTTATGAGAGGCATTTAATTTAAGGACTTACAGCCAGGATTGGGTTAAGTCCAACTTTTATTTTTTTGCTTTGCCTGATTAGAAGAATCAGTCTAAACAGGGCTTTGCCCCTTCCGTTATTTTGCAAGTCTGATTTGGGCCAGGCCCTTCTAATTAATGAGTTACAAGAACTCAGGAATTCTCCAAACAGGGCCTTGCCCTTTTTATTTTTTTTTTGCAATTGGGCTAGGCCCTTTTAGATAATGAGTTGCAGGAACTCAAGAGGTTTTTACAAACAGGGCTTTGCCCTTTTATTGCTCTGCAATTTAGTTTGGGCCAGGCCCATTTGAATAACGAGTTTGCAGAAACTCAGGAATTTTTCCAAACAGGGCCTTGCCCTTTTATTATTTCAATTTAATTTGGGCCTGGCCCAAAACAAGGGATGCAGAAACCCTAGAAATCTTCAGATTGAAGAACACAAGTGCATGGCACTTTTGATTTGAATTTGGATCAAAGGAAAAACAAGTTCTTGTTTTTTCCTGATCATACAGAACCGAGGGTTCATATCAAGTGCAAGGCACTATTTATTATTTTTTTAGAACCAAGGGTTCATATCAAGTGCAAGGCACTATTTATTTTCTGTTCTTCAGAAATTTTACCTTTCTTTTTTTCTTTTCTTCTTCTTGAGTAATTTTCAAGAGCTCTCTCTTTTCTTTTTCTCAGAGATCCCCCTTTTTTGAATGAGGCCTGGGGTCTTATTTATAGTGCTCCCAAGTTTGCTGGATTTGTTAACAAAATCTTTCCTGAATGATTTTGGGAATTTTCCCACGATTGGATCTTTAATCCAAAGGCAGAAGAAAATCTTCTGGTTTTAGAAAGAACAGAAAAGATTTCATCAAATTGTTTATTCTGTTGCTGCGCAACTCACCAGCGCGTGACACGTGTCGCGCATCCGTGCGTTTGCGCAGACACGTGTCTCGCATCTGTGCGCTTGCGCAGTTGCGATTGCGCAACTGCGCAGACACGCGTCGCGCATCCACGCGTTTGCGCAAACACGTGTCGCGCATCCGTGTATTTGCGCAGTTGCGATTGCGCAACTGCGCAGACACGCGTCGCGCATCCACGCGTTTGCGCACACACGTGTCGCACATCCGAGTGTTCGCGCAGTTGCGATTGCGCAACTCCGCAGACACGCGTCGCGCATCCACGCGTTTGCGCAAACACGTGTCGCGCATCCGCGTGCGTGCGCACTTGCGATTGCGCAACTGCGCAGACACGCGTCGCGCATCCACGCGTTTGCGCAAACACGTGTCGCGCATCCGCGTGCTTGCGCACTTGCGATTGCGCAACTGCGCAGACACGCGTCGCGCATCCGTGCATTTGCGCAGACACGTGTCACGCATCCATGCATTTGCGCAGTTTAAACACTAATTTTGTTTTCTTAAGAGCCTTGCTCTGATGGGACGCACTGTTTCGGGCAGTACGCTGCCGAATCAGTTTCTGCCATGTGGCAAATTGCGCGCTGCGTACGGGAACCGAAGCGTTGCTTCAAATTTTGAATTTTCAAAATTCAACAGAGCCTTGCTCTGATTGGGGGAAACAGATGCCCCCCCACCATTGCGCTCACGTGGCGCGCGCGTGGGTGCAACGGTGGCAAGATCCTGACCGTCGGATCAACGAGTCAGGTGAACAGGCGGAGGCGCCTATAAATAGGACCCTTGGTCCTTGGTAAAATTTTTTACCTTTCTCAAGAAATTAAATTTCAGAGCCTTGCTCTTACTTGAGAACTTCCAGAGCCTTGCTCTTGCGATTCCTTAAGAACTTCCAAGTTCTATCCTTAGAACCATTTTAGGTAAATTAAATTAATTTAATTTAAATCAAATTTAAATAATCAGAGCCTTGCTCTTATAGATCTCTGATCTAAAGGAAACCCCTTTGGGGTTTCTTCAACAGAGCCTTGCTCTTATAGATCTTTGATCTAAAGGAAATCCCTTTGGGGTTTTTATTCACAGAGCCTTGCTCTCAAAAATTTACAGAGACTCTGTTCTTGGGTTTTAACCCATGAACAGAGCCCTGCTTACAGATCAATTAGAAAACTTTTTAAAAGTTTCCATGGATCTTTAGGATCCCAAAATTTTAATCCTTAGGAGTTATAAATTTTTATTATTGCTATAGAGCTAGGCTCTTTTTTTTGGAAGTTTTATTCTTCTGAAACAGGAGTTTGACAAATGTCACTCTGTGACAGAGCTTTGCTCTGAAAAGAGGAGATTTTCTCCTTTTCCTTGGGGATCCCCAACCAATGGGTGTATCCCATTGGGAATTTTTTTATGAATTGACAGTCACATCTAATGATGGGATTGTCTTATCAAATGATGCACATCATTCAGATTTTGTGGTCCCCCTTTGGTCCCCTACCCACTGCACCACAGTGTGAATCGAGACATATCTTTCTTTTATATGCCAAGCGTTAAGCCACTAATGACGTATCTTTCTTTGTCTTTCCACAGAATATGTCTGACGACTTGTCTTTTCCCTTCGTTCGCTCGGAAGGAGGGTTCCCCCATGCACCAGTGGACCGGGTAGTGTTCGCTCTGATTAAAGATCGTGATCCTGAGTGCAAACATCTCCACCTATGGGGAAGGTGGTATAACCAGATTATTCAAGGCCGTCGCAGTTTTAGTTCCGCCGTGCCTTCTGAGCCCATAGTCACGCTTTCCTATGCGGACAAACCCCCGGTGGAGTATGCCGTGGAGGTTAAAAATTGGAATTCCGACGACCTCCTCCAGCCCGCGATCGGTGCTATTCCAGTGCAGCCGCCGCCAGCCATAGATATATTGGGAAGGCGAATCTGTCAGGGTGAAGCACGCCCTTGGGGACAGGCCTATAATATTGGATTGAATCCGCGGCCGCTTGCTGGATACCTGCCATGGGCCCGGTACATCTTAGCGGCGAAAAGAGCTCATCTGACGAAGATCGGTTTATACTCCGCCGTCTATGTCTCGCTTTTCGAATATCCTACTCCTCCAACGTGGTGGACAAGGGCTTTCATTGAACAATGGAATATCCCCACGCATACTTTCCTGACGGCGGATAGGGAAGTTTCTATCTCTCTAGAGGAGTTCGTTGAGCTTTCGGGTCTACCGGCGAGGGGGGAGCATTATGAGGAGCTGCTTCCTCCTGATGAATACGTCTTTGCCACCAAGCAGGTGGTACTCGACTTAACTCCGGAAAATGCTATCCAGCATCAGCATCCGGGCCTGGTGAGGGTATTGGAGATTTACGAGGAGCTTCATTTGGAATTGGGCGACCGAGGCGTTAGTTTTGCGGACTTCATTGCTCGCTTTATTCGCCCGGAACTTTTATCAGAGCGAGGTGATAAGTTTGCCCAACTCGCTGACCCTTTTGGTCTCGGCTTGGACCGCCGGCCTTCATCAGAAATCGATCAGCGGAATTTCTACCTTCCCGGCACTGCTATCGTCCCTTTCTCAGAGATTGCCGTTCCTGGCATGGATGAGGAGACCTTCTTCATAGGGTTCTTAGGTCTGTGGCTATGCAGCTTTGCGCTTCCCATGCACCCACGCCTCATGCGGCCTTCTGTATTTTACCCGGCGCATCGAATGGTGGCCGGTCTGCAGTTATCAGTGGGGATCGCCGGGTTGGCTTACCTCTACAACGGACTTAGCATAGCGGCGGACGCTAACGAACCTGGGGTACAGCCTGCCAACTTTCCGATGCACTACTTCACTTCTTGGATGGAGCTGCATGTTCGGGGAGTGTTTGGTGCCCATAAAACTCCTCAGTTCTTTGAGAGATTCAAACTTCCAAGAATCATGCGATTGGTCGGGGCCTCCATCGTGTTTGCACCTCCGCGGGAGTCCAGGGGACTGCTTCTGCGTTCGCATTTAGTCGGGGCGAAGACCTCTTTTGTGGATAAGGTCATCACTATAGGTTCCGAGACCACTAAGTCGGTGGTGTCGCTGCGCGATGACTTTAAAGGCGGTGTTTCCGTGTTGAAGGCTCGAGAAATCCTCCACCTCTATTCCATTCGGCCGGGCTACTTGGTATTCAGGCAAAATGAAACGGCCCTCTTCATGAGGTATAACCCGCATCGATTTGCCCGGCAATCGAGTTACAACCAAGGGGTCCCGTTGGAAGCCTTCTTGGGGACACCTGCAGTCGGCCTAGAGGGGGTACGAAATGCGATGCATCACTTCATCCGACTGAATACGGGCTCCTACTTTTTCATCAGTGAGCCCAGCTGTACCCCTAAGATACTTAATCCGTATGTAGCCTGGTACGCGCACGCGATGGGCCCGATCATCTTGATGGAGAAACGCCTACTGGTCGATCGTAGAGCTGCGCCTCCCGGCGGCAATCGCAAGGCTCCATTGCAGCCTAGGGCTCAGGTCATCCCTCCGACGAAAGAGGCCGGAGCTGATCGGCCACGCGTGTTGGCCCCTCCGCGTGGGCTGCCACTGCCTACTACGGTGGATGCCCCAACGGCACCCCGTGCTTCGACAAAGACGGCTAAAGCGGCATCGCCGGAGTCGGGTGTAGGAGCGGATGTCGGGACTCGCCGCCCGAAAGTGATTGCCAAAACTGGCAAGCGCAAAGATGCTCCGGGTGGATCCAAGGCTGGTGAAAAGAAGAAGAAGAAGTCTACCTTGTCTCTCGACGCAATTCTTAACTTAGAGCCCGCGGCTCATCCCGTCGAGACTATATGTGAATACGGCAGCAACGAGGGTTTCGTGGTGGACCCTGAGGACACCGATCTGGCCGCTGCCATCGCCGCTTTGGAGCGATCAGCGAGGCTCGAGGCAATGTTAAGCAGGCTCGCCGAGTCAGGTAATCATCAGCCTCCTTATTTGTCATTTTATCCCACTTTTTATTATTGCCTTTAGCTAATATTTGCCTCATTTCCTGCAGGTGAATCTACTGAAAAGGCCATCGATGCCTCTCTGAAGACCTTCCAGGCGGAGGAGAAGAAGCGCGCCCTGGAAAGCGTCGGTATGTTTTACCCCGTTCTCTTTTATAAGGAGAGTTTGTTGTCTTTTTATGATAATCGACCTGACCTTCTCTCGTTTCTTTACAGGGGTTGTATTAATCGGCGCAAGAGCCCTTCCTAAGCCCGTCATCGAAGTCCCAGCTCCGGCGAAGTTGCCGCGGGAGCCTCAGCTCGATGCAACGACGAGGGATGCTCTGAAAAATCTGGAGGCATCCCTCTACACGGATGAGGAGGCTTCGCTTAAGGAAGCTTTGATGGCATCTGTCTCATCGGCTCAAGAGGAACGGAAGCGGTCCAGACGCGAAGCTAAGGCGCGCAGAGCTGCTCTGGCCGCAGGAGCGGGCCCCAGCACTGTTCCTCGCGCTAGTACTCCTTCTGAAGAGCCTCCTGTGGCCCTGTCTACCGCTCATCGGCAAGTTGCGCGGGCGGTTCGGAACGCTAATGATAAATCCGCTTCAGGTAGTACTCCTTTCAGAGCTTTGTTGCATGACTTGTAAAACTATTGGCTTATACATATCTCATCTCGTAGGGTCAAGTCCGACTGAGGGGGAGGGAGAAACGACCGTCGAACCAAAGGGAGCGGAGGACGCGGGACTCGCAGAACCCGAACCGACGGTGGGCAACTTTGTCGAGGTCATGGGGCTTGGAACCGAGATTGAGGAACCTACCGCAGAGCAGGTCATTGATGCCGTACCCGAAGTGGCGGCAGATGAGATGATTGTCTCAACCGAGCCGAAGGCGGTAGAGGGCGAGGTACTTGAGGCTGGGGACCTTATGGTGCCGATAGACGGGACGGCTGTAATCGCTGATCTTGAGGGAACGGCAGGTAAGGCGGCCATGATTCCTGAAGACGAGTTAGGCGCTCCTTCTCAGGAATCGGGCAATATCCCTATCTTGGTCCTCCCTGCCTACGGTTCCCCGCCGCCTGCGGAGCTTGAGAGCGTAACAACGGTTCCCCTTGAATCGGGTGATGAAGCTACAGGCGGTGGTCTTCCGTCAGTGGAGGAGGGGACTGCCTCCGTTTCTGCGGGCAGTTCGTCAGGTAAAATTTTTAAGTCACCAGCGTTTTCCCCTTTTTTTTGTATATATATTGTGATCTCTTTTAACAAGCTTGTTCTTGCAGGTGCGGCCAGTACTGATGCTCCATTGCTCGAGGGAGTACCGTCCATTACTACTTTGGCAGTAGTTACCTCCCCGTCTTCCCTTATACCGTCACGGATGTTGGAAGGTATGGATTTACGACTTATGCATTAATTTTTCAAAGATGTGGCTTTTGTACTAACGTTATACTATTGTGCTTTTGCAGGAGTGCTTTTCGACCATTTATATCAAGTGTTGCTCCCACACTTCTCTTTCCCATCCGACCTCACTTCCCCCTCCAGTGGCGCCGGTGAGTATACTTTCACCATAATGTCTTTACTTACCCCCCCTTTTTTTAGCAGTGGGATAATTTCTGATCTTTCCTTTTCCTTATTGCAGTGCCACAAATCGAAGGAGGGGATGCAAGGCCTGCCGCGTTACCGGCCCTTCCGGCTCCGCCGTCCGTTGCTGCTGGTATAGTAGATTCCCTTTTTGGTAACCCTTTAACATCTTTTGAACCATCGTCTAACCTGTTTTGTTTCGCAGCTATTGTTCCGGCTCCCGTTTCCTTCGAAGCTCGCGTCTTTTCACCGGCAGGCCCCTTTTTGAGACGTCCGTCTTCAAAGGGTGCTGCGATGAGTCTAGGCATGCTGAGCGGATATATCGAAGAGCTCAGCATGGACGCTCTCCCTTCCGCTGCAGATTTCGCTGTGGATGTTAACCCCATGTTAGCGGCGCTCGTAACTTTTCACAGCGAAGGCGTCGTCGAATCTTGGGTTAACCACTGCAGGGAGATCGAGGCCTGCTTGTACCGGCTGGAGTTGACGCGACCCGTTCCCGAAGTTTTAGCTCTGAGCGCTCAACGCACAACTTGGCTCGAGCAAAGCACTTCGCACTACCGCCACTTGGAGCAAGAAGCAGCTCGGAGACTAAAGGAATGCCAAAAGACCTCAAACGAAATGGCCCATCTGCGCGCTGAGGTTGAGGCAAATGCCGCCCAAGTGAAGACTATCTTTGAGGGTCTCTTGGAGCGCATCTCCCATGGGCTAAATTTAAAGAGGAAGCTTGACGTGGCTGAGCGCCATATCCCAAGTCGAGAGGCTGCTTATCAGGGCGTGAGGGAGCAGCTTGCAGTGGTCTTGCGGCAGCGGGCCCAAGTGGAGGCAGAGTTGACGGCGGTAGCCGAGCAGGAGAGGGCGTGGAAGGAGGTATGCGAGCAACTGATAAAGCTACTTAAGACGCTTCCTTCCCAGTAGCTGCTTTTGTATCAATGTATTTGTAAAATTTTTCTTTAAAATAATATGTATCTATTCTTTATTCTTTTGTACGATTCGTCTTGTATTTGATTGAAGTCAATGAATAAAGATACACATTTTCTTTTTCAATGTCTTGTATGCACTTTTTCTTTCTGCGTTCTCTTATTATCAGCATGTTGTCTTTGATAAACATAATTGGCAGATAACTTAGTTTTTTCCAAGAGATAGCGATGGCTTAGGCCGCAGGTTCAGGTCTGCTATCTAAGACTTTTCAACTCTATAAGCCGTGAGGGTCTCATAGAGACTTTTCTCCCTACGGATCGAGAGGATCTCGCAGGTGAATTTTCTCCTTAGGAATCGTGAGGATTCCCAAGTGTGGTTTTCTCTCATAAGTCGAAAGGATCCTATAAGAGAATTTCTCCCTCTTGCGAGTCGAGAGGGCTCGCAAGCGGTTGTTTCCCTCTTTGCCGAGAATCGATTTCAGAGAGTGAGATCCGTGGATAGTATGCAAGAGACCATTTAGGATTGACTTGCAGGATCCCATTGCCCCTCTTACGAGTCGAAAAGGCTCGTAAGCGGTTGTTTCCCTCTTTGTCGAGAATCGACTTCAGAGAGTGAGATCCGTGGATAGTATGCAAGAGACCATTTAGGATTGACTTGCAGGATCCCATTGTTCAGGAAGCAAGTTTTTGAATCCTTACTGCCCGAGATATGAGTCAGAGAAGCTCTCGTCACGGAGTGTTTGTATCCGTGAGTTGAGAAGTTTTGCGAGGGATTATTTGTTTCCCAAGCGCCAAGGATTATTTGTGTCCTTGGGGTTTGAAACGAGTCGATGGTTCCTACTGAGGCACTGGTGGCTCTGCGGGTCGACGCGGATCAGGAAGCTCTCGTCAAGGAGTGTTTGTATCCGTGAGTTGAGAAGTTTTGCGAGGGATTATTTGTTTCCCAAGCACCAAGGATTATTTGTGTCCTTGGGGTTTGAAACGAGTCGATGGTTCCTACTGAGGCACTGGTGGCTCTGCGGGTCGACGCGGATCAGGAAGCTCTCGTCAAGGAGTGTTTGTATCCGTGAGTTGAGAAGTTTTGCGAGGGATTATTTGTTTCCCAAGCACCAAGGATTATTTGTGTCCTTGGGGTTTGAAACGAGTCGATGGTTCCTACTGAGGCACTGGTGGCTCTGCGGGTCGACGCGGATCAGGAAGCTCTCGTCAAGGAGTGTTTGTATCCGTGAGTTGAGAAGTTTTGCGAGGGATTATTTGTTTCCCAAGCGCCAAGGATTATTTGTGTCCTTGGGGTTTGAAACGAGTCGATGGTTCCTACTGAGGCACTGGTGGCTCTGCGGGTCGACGCGGATCAGGAAGCTCTCGTCAAGGAGTGTTTGTATCCGTGAGTTGAGAAGTTTTGCGAGGGATTATTTGTTTCCCAAGCGCCAAGGATTATTTGTGTCCTTGGGGTTTGAAACGAGTCGATGGTTCCTACTGAGGCACTGGTGGCTCTGCGGGTCGACGCGGATCAGGAAGCTCTCGTCAAGGAGTGTTTGTATCCGTGAGTTGAGAAGTTTTGCGAGGGATTATTTGTTTCCCAAGCACCAAGGATTATTTGTGTCCTTGGGGTTTGAAACGAGTCGATGGTTCCTACTGAGGCACTGGTGGCTCTGCGGGTCGACGCGGATCAGGAAGCTCTCGTCAAGGAGTGTTTGTATCCGTGAGTTGAGAAGTTTTCATTGAAATCACTAACTTCTTCGGTTGAAATGAGTCTTTGAGGTTTGGCTTCGCCATTTGACGGGATTTGCTGGGGAAGTATGGTTCCCTCTTTGTTTATGCCCTTGGGCTGTATACAGGGATCGATGTGATCTTAACTGTAGGGCCAAAGTTTTATCATTTCTTCTTTTTATTTTATTTTATTTCCGCGATGCTCTATCATTTCAGCTTTTATATCGCGAAGGTCGTGATTGCCCAATCATTTCGGCTATTTTTCGCGGTGCCCAATCATTTCGGCTATTTTTTCATGCATATATCTTTTTTTTTTTTTTTTTTTTTTTTTTTTTGCAAGTCGTCCCATCATTTCGGCTATTTCGTATGCATGTGCGGCCTACTGGCTTTTCGCTGTAAACCTGAATTTGGACATCGATTTCGGCATCAGCACCGCTACAACTGGGATATTGCCAGGAGCGAATCATCATTTGCCTCTGTCGTTGTCAAACAAAGGAGGCTTAGCGACCAGGGTTAAGGTCCCGTCGACTAAGGCTTTTGACTTCATGAGCCGTAAGGGTCTCACAAAGTTATTTCTCCCTACAAGTCGTGAGGATCTTATAGGTGCATTTTCTCCTTAGGGATCGTGAGGATTCCTAAGTGTATTGTTCCGCTGTAAGTCGTAAGGATCCTACAGGAAGGTTTTCTCCTTATAAGTCGAGAGGACTTACAAGTGTTGTTTGCTGTACAAGCACATCCCTAGTCATGGATGGGACTTTGTTAGGGAAATATTTATTTGTGCCCGTGGATTGTATACAAGGGTCAATATGAGCCGCTTGTAGGGCAGCATTGGAAGTTTGTGGGGGTTTGCTTAAGCACAGGTTTAGGTCTCTGTGACTTAAGACTTTCAAATCTTATGAGCCGTGAGGGTCCCATAAGAGAGTTCTCCTTACGAGTCGTGAGGATCTCGCAAGTGTATTTTCTCCTTAGGAGTCGTGGGGATTCCTAAGTGTGTTGCTCCCTTGTGAGTCGTAAGGATCTCACGCGGGTGGTTTCTCCTTATAAGGTCGTGAGGACCCTATAAGTGTCTTCAACGAGGTTGCGCCTTTTCAGGTTTTCACAAACACTCGCCGGTAGTCCTGTTGTTTTTACTCACGGAGCCCTTTCGGGTTTTCATCCGTGCCCATTTTGCTTATGGACTTACCCCTTTTTTTTTTTCTTTTTTTTCTTTTTTTTTTTTTTATCTCGTCAGCCTAAAGATGCTGTGGTAGTAGTTTAAAGACGTTTCGGTCTGTTATTAGTTTAAGGACATCTCGGTCCGCTATTAGTTTAAGGACATTTCGGTCCAATGTGGAGAGGGCTGGCTACTGCTTATAAAGCTTGGGCTTAGGAAGACAGCGAGCGGACATAGTCGTCGTCATCTGCTATTGACCTAGGCTGTGGCCCATTAAGCGTAGTATTTCTTTAAGAAGCGACCGTTTATTGGTCTGAAGGGTCTTTCACCGTGCATGTCCATGAGTAGATAGGCCCCGCCCTGGTAGACCTTATCGATGATGTAGGGTCCTTCATAGTTTGGCTCAAACTTTCCCCGCTTGGCGCGATTGGGGATCATGGGCCTTTTGACCACTAGCACTAGTTCGCCTTGATGGAACGTTCTCGGTCGGGTCAATCTTTCGTATGAGCGCGTCATCTTTGCTTTATAAGCCTCTAGATTTTGTTGCGCTATGAGCCGTGTTCCTTCAAGGGCGTCAAGCTCCTCAAGCCGAAGGTGAGCATTTTCTTCGTTCGTCAGCTCATGGTGGACTGCTACTCGTAGAGAGGGTAACTCTATCTCGAGGGGGAGTATTGCTTCCGTCCCAAATACCAACGCGTATGGCGTTGTTTTTGTGGCTGTCTTGAACGTAGTTCGATACGCCCAAAGAGCTTCTTGCAGCCTCTCGTGCCAGTCTTTTTTATTTCGGGATACTGTTTTCTTTATGATCTTCGTCAAGGTCTTGTTGAAGGCCTCAGCTAGACCGTTAGCTCGCGGATTATAAACTGATGAATATCTCCAGTCTATATTGTGCTGCTGTGCGAAACGGCTAATCTTATGACTTCGGTAGGCTGGCCCATTGTCAGAGATGATCCTTCTCGGGGTTCCGAACCGGTATATGACGTGCGTTTTGAAGAAATGGAGAATGTTCTCCGTCTTCACTTCCCTCAACGGTACCGCCTCCGCCCATTTGGAGAAGTAATCAGTCGTCGCCAAGATGAAACGATGTCCTTTTGACGATGCTGGTTCGATGGGACCGACTATGTCAGTTCCCCACATTTCGAACGGCCAACTAGCCACTGTTGGGTGCAGTGGATTAGGATGCTGATGGATAAAGTCCCCATGAATTTGGCATGAGTGACATTGTCCGGCGTATTCCAGGCAATCCTGCATCATCGTAGGCCAGTAGTAGCCCATCCGCTTTATCTTTAATTTCATTGAGTTCCGGGAACGTTCCAGACCTTGTCATAGAATTTGGCCTTTCTGACGGTCTGTGTGGAGGACATCCCTTGGCGTTTCAGCAGCTTCTTCAAACCTTCGGTATAATACCTGGGAAGACGGATAGGCTGGAGCCTGTCGAGCGTGGGATCCGCGCCGTGCCAAATTTCCTTTTCCACCTTGTTTTCTTCAGAACGGTAGAATAGGATTGCTTTCTCGCCTTTTCGTCCAGGAGGGATATAGAATGTCTGCAATTCTTCTATGCTGTTGGTGTCGAGTGCATCCAGTTCTTTGTAATGCTCGAGCGGCACCAAGGTTATCTGTAGACTTCGCTCTTCCTCGGCAGAAGCCCGTATCGAAGGCCGAGCAGGGAATACAGCATGAACTTCATCCTCTGAGTCACTACCGAAGATCAATGAAGGAACAGATGGTCCTGGCCTGGTGGACCGGGACGGACCTGAATAAATTATATCCTCCTCCTCCTCGGTGTCACTGCCGAAGATAGGGATGGTTGCGTTAGTTTTGTTCTCCGGTTTGTGACACCTTTCCGCGTCTTCGAAATTCGGTAAGAAGTATTTGGCATCTTCATACTTGCGAACTTCGTTCACGGAAAATGGATTCAACTCTCCTGCCACTGTGTACTCGAGGCCGTCCCTAGAATACTTCATGCACTGATGCTGTGTAGAAGAGATGATATTGTATTCGTGTAGCCATGGTCGGCCGAGCAGAGCATTGTAGCACGTCTTGGCGTCTATAACATGGAATTTGATGTCTGTGACGAGCACCCCGAAGCGTAGCGTCAATATCACAGATCCGAGAGTCTTTGAGGATTGAGAGTCGAAACCGGAGATGGTGATTTTGTCCCGGGCGAGGTGTTGGACACTCATGCAAATCTCCTTTAACACTCGCACATTGAGTAAATTGACAGACGATCCGTTATCGACCAAGATTTTTCCTATCTTTATGTCATGGCAGTATCCTGAAACATAAAGTGGGCGATTGTGCTCACATGTTCCGAGGAGAAGGTCTTCATCACCAAAAGCAACGTCGGCTGTGTGCACCTCTTCCAATTCATCCTTCATCTTTTGTTCGGCTAGGAAAGCCTGGAACTGGTCCGGATCTTGTAGGGCCTTAATCAAAGAATCCCTCGCTTCTTTCGATAGCAATAGGGCATCGAGAATGCTGAGTTGTGAGGGTAGCTTTCTCAGATGCGCCAAGACATTGTAATCTACTTTATTCCTTTTTGGGGGATTCTTGGCGGTTAACTCTTCCGCAACTTGGTCATCCAAAGCGATGTCTTCAGAGACCTTCTCTTTCCCTTTGTTTTTCTTATTCAAGGGTCCGAGGTTCTTTTCGGGTAATGTTCGATTGCGCAGCTGTATATTCTCGCAGGCCTTTAGTTCTTTTTCTTTTCCTGAAGTGGATTCTTCGAAGAGAGGGCCAAGCTCTAGCTCTTCATCGGAGTCGCTCCCAAATGTAGGCACTTGTGACCCGGTAGTGTTAACCATGTGACAATTGCCGGCAGTTCTTTCAAGTTCTTTAGTCGTATTTCTTTGGCCTCGGCGAATTTTACGTTTTTCCCGTTTAAATCGTTGTCGATCAGCGACGTATCCTTGCCACCATCCATTGAAAGCTTTGCAATCTTGGGTGGAATGCGAGACCTTCTGATGGTATAAGCAATAAGAGGGGTGCATTTCTACCGCGTCGGTAACTTTTTCTTCAGAGGGTGGTAGCTTCATGCCCATCGATATGGCCTTAGCAAATTTCTTTTTTATCTTGAATTGGCTTTTGTCAGTGGTGGAGGCATTTTGCTCCAACGGGATCATTTCAGCTCCTTCCTCAAGTCGCTGACGCTTAGCCCTTTCGAATATAGCCATCTCGCGTTCTCGATCAGCCTTGCTTTTCAACCGAGCTTCATTAAGAAACGCATTAATCATTTCAACCGGTAACCCTGGGGTTCCTGATTCGGCATTTGCCCCCAGCGTTTCAGTGCCAGAAGTTCCTTCATCGTTCGTGGTCGAATGGGAGATCATATGACAGCTTGCCACATATTCGTCAGATTCATCCGATGAACTTTCTCCTTCATATTCTTTTTGGAAGACGTGATCAAGGAAATCTTGGAGCGTGATGGGAGTTCGCGCCTTTTGGTTATATTCATCCAGCGCATCGATTTGCTTTTGTAAGTCCGTGCGCTTGTCGCCAGGCTTCACGGGCTTCTTAGATTTCTTCTTCTTCTTTTTCGAAGATTTTGACGGTTGGCTATGAACGCTTGAACTACCACCATCGGTCTTCGGGGTCGGTCGTGGCTTCAACATTCCCTCAATAACCTGCGGTTCCAAGGGGTTCTTCCACTTGACCGCTGGGCAGGTTTGAAGATCATTTAGCATTCTTTTCGTTTTGGCCGATAATACAACCTCCCAGGGAGCCTCTTCAATAACGGAGCATGTTGCCCCCGGCGTATTCGTCCCCTTATAGGTGTGGGGCTGCGGAGGGTTCACCTTCCATTTGTCAGACAGCGCAAATTTGCCCTGACGGTATTGATTCTCAAGCCAATTTTTGAAAACGTAACAGTCTTCGATTGGATGTCCCAACACTCTGTGATAAGGGCAGTAACTAGGATCGTTGACGTCATTCGGTTGTGACGGACGTTTTGGATCTGGCAGATTTATAAGCCTGTTGCGCAACGCCAGCTCGAATAGCCTCCTTGTTTTATCACGGGGGAAGGAGTAAGCACGTCCCATCCTGTCCTTAAGGGGTACGTATGGGCGTGTATTGTTTGGACGAGCAGCCGGCTTCGAGTCGCTCGGTTGTTGTTGGGCATTGGCGACGATGATCGCTTTTCCCTTTCCTTTATCGTTTCGGGGGTCCGGCTTCGGGAGAGGGGGTTTATGGCCCATCTGGTCCATCTGCGCTAATTTGTCGATCAAAGCCTGGAAGGAAGTCGGCTTGAAGAACATCATGAACTGCGAGATGGTTGCCTGCGGATCAAGCGTTCCAACAAACATCCCCACTGCCGGCGCTTCTTCTATGCGTTGTTCACACTTAGACCATAGATTACGCCACCGTATAGCGTATTGAACCCACGTCTCGCCGGGCTTTACCCTGGCGTTAATCAGCGCCGTCATCGGAGTACGCTCGCTGGCGCTTGCAAAACGTTGGGTGAAGAGCAGCTCCATCTCCGCAAAGGTTTTAATAGAGTCGTTGGGGAGCTCGGAATACCACTCGAAAGCCGTGTCTGATAAGCTTCCAACGAATTGGCGCAGCAAAAGTTTGTCGTCGCCTCCAGTGTTACCACACAGCGCCCTGAACTGGGCAACATGTTGATGGGGGTTGCCGGTCCCCTTGTAGACATGAAACTTAGGAATTGTGTAACCTGGCGGGTACTTGATTTGGTCGTACCAGCCCGGATATGGCCGCCCCGTTTTCACGATCTGACCGGCTGCTTCAACCGCCTGATGCACCCGTATTTGTTGAGCAATATATTCATCCAAATCAGCTTTTGATATGGTATCCTCTTTAGCTGCGGATAGAGCCGGTGGAGGATTCGATGTCTCTCCCCTATCATCTTCAAGAATGATTGGGGAATCTCCAGCAGGTGGATCTGGTTGAATCATCATACCCACCACGTCCTGGAACAGGAGGGCCATTTTCTTTATGTTGGCCGCCTGTTCTGCAGCCTCTTTGTCTCTTTTTTCCAGTATTCGGCGGAGGAACTCAGCGTCGGTCTCCTCCTCTTGACGTTCATCTAAGGACGTCTCAGGATTCTCTTTTGGCCCCGTGAGTGCAGCCATTGTAGTCATCATCTCCTGGAGCTTTTGTTGCTGCTCCTGAGACCTGGTCACTGACCGGGTAAGCGGTCGGTGACCTGTAGAAGTACGACTTTCTTCTTTTCCTGAAGCCATATAGATTGTATGAACTGTTATGCCCCCTGACTTGGGGCGTTTAGGTTCACCATTGTTAACTCTTGCTGCCGTTGCGGGAGCTTTCTCTGGCCTCCTTCTTTTGTAGACCTTTGAGGTTGAAGGAGCCGTCGAAGCGGGTATTCTAGCATTTGTTGCCCCCTGCTGTTTAATGGGGCAGCTTTTGTTATTCTCCACCTTCGCCTTCTTCTGGTGACGCAGGTGGTCCGGATCGATCACAGAGTTTTGAACTCTGCGCCATACTTTATAAACTTTTGATGACAGCCGTTGAGGGGGCTGTTCCTGTTTCGTCTCCGGAGCTTTTTCCATGGGTGGAGGAGATCTTTTCAATGTAGCAACCGGGGAGTTCTTTCTCACCTTCCTTAGCAATTCAAAGCTGTTCCCAGTTGGAACAGCAGCGTTGACCTCCGCCACTGGAGCAGGCGGGGTTAACCCTGAAGGGGAGTTGCCTCCTGCTTTCCTTAATCGCTGCCAATGGCGACGTCGCGCACGACGAGCCATTGGGACTGGCTCAGATATCGGGACAGTTTCTTGTTGCCCCTTGTTTGGGAGTGGGGCAACTGCCGGTGTCAGCCTATCAAAGACTGATGCTTTTTGATCAGCTGAAGGAGGAGTAGGAACCGTCAATCTTGTGAAGACTGACTTCCTGATAGGAGAAGCTGCTTCAACGACTTCCGAAGCTGTGGCCGTTGCCCTCTTTGGGACAGCCACTTTATGATCCTGACCTAGCCTGGTGAAAACAGAGGCTGTCAGCTTAGTAGCGGGCGACCCGTTGACAGGGGTCGTAGTAGCAGCGAGCCGGTCGAATACCGACTTCTTGTTCGCTTCTGGTGCGGATATCGGCATGGAGAAGCTTGCAGGTGGGACCATGGTCCCGAAAAATAAACCGGTGGTGGCCTGAGTCACCTGGTCTACCGGCAGAGTCAGGAAGGAAGCCGCCTGGGGCCCATATGCTACACCTCGCGGTGAGGTGGAACGTCCGCTGCAATGGCATTTCGAGCAGTTGGTGGCCATTGAATCTTGAGTTCTGCGTCAGACAAAAGACCAAATCTTAGCAACTTGAAATTTGAGGACAACCATTTAACAAACCGCAATTGGTTCGCGAAGACGACACACGAAGTGTGGAGTGGAAAGAGGAAAAGGTCCCACCGGGCGTGCCAGAATCTGTTCCCCTCCGAACGGCGGCGCTGGACGTCGGGACGTCACGTGCCGGAGGTTCGGGGCAGATGCTATTTGGTTTTATCCGTCTATCTCTCCGAAGATGCCAAGTTGATTTACGGCACCGTATATCGAAGGTTTAGACGGATGCGGCCGATGTAGCAGACTTTGTCAGATTCCCCCTCAGGGTGAGGGGTTTTTGATTGTGGGGACGCTCTTCCCTGCAGGCGCAAGCCCCTGCAGTTAATTACGCTATCGCGTTGCGATAACAACTTTCTCCTTCTCCAGAATTTCACTTCGTGTCGTGTATGTTTATTTTGTTTGTGGTTGCCCGTGGATTGTATACGGAGACTGAGTAATGCCGTCGCCCGTAGGACGTGGATTAGTCCAAATCCGTGTTTGCTTAGATTTGAGTTTGGTGTTTTTTACTTTAAGGATGCATTAGTCGTATTGCGGCTAAGATCAGCTTAAACCTTCGTTAAGGATACGTTAGTCATGCTCTAGACTAAGATCGACTTAACATAGTGATTGATTTAATTATCTGGCCGTCGGGACTCGTCACCTCTCTGACGTCGTTGAGGGATTACAACGACAGGCGTCAGAGGAGTTCAGAGATGTACCCTTGATCCAAAGTTGATTTGGGGTTTTATTGTTTATTTAAAGATCTAAGGACACATTAGCCGTAGCTGGGGCTAAGATCAACTTAGACGGGACCGTTTAGATCCGACAAGAGAGCATTTGGGCTCTTTTGTGCCAGTTTAAGGACGTGACGGTCCGTTGCCAGTTTTAGGGACATGGTGGTCCATTATTAGTTTAGGGACGTTTCGGTCCGTCGCCAGTCTAAGGACGTAGTGGTCTATATTCCAGTTTAGGGACGTGGTGGTCCATCGCCAGTTTAGGGACGTGGTGGTCCGATGTTAGTTTAGGGACGTTTCGGTCCAATATTAGTTTAGGGACGTTTCGGTCCAATTTTAGATGAGTGGTCGTCGGGACTCGTCGCCTCTTTGACGTCGCTGAGAAATTACAACGACTGATGTCAAAGGAGTTCGGAGATGTACCCTCGAACCGATCATGGCTTGGTTTATGAGAGGCATTTAATTTAAGGACTTACAGCCAGGATTGGGTTAAGTCCAACTTTTATTTTTTTGCTTTGCCTGATTAGAAGAATCAGTCTAAACAGGGCTTTGCCCCTTCCGTTATTTTGCAAGTCTGATTTGGGCCAGGCCCTTCTAATTAATGAGTTACAAGAACTCAGGAATTCTCCAAACAGGGCCTTGCCCTTTTTATTTTTTTTTTGCAATTGGGCTAGGCCCTTTTAGATAATGAGTTGCAGGAACTCAAGAGGTTTTTACAAACAGGGCTTTGCCCTTTTATTGCTCTGCAATTTAGTTTGGGCCAGGCCCATTTGAATAACGAGTTTGCAGAAACTCAGGAATTTTTCCAAACAGGGCCTTGCCCTTTTATTATTTCAATTTAATTTGGGCCTGGCCCAAAACAAGGGGTTGCAGAAACCCTAGAAATCTTCAGATTGAAGAACACAAGTGCATGGCACTTTTGATTTGAATTTGGATCAAAGGAAAAACAAGTTCTTGTTTTTTCCTGATCATACAGAACCGAGGGTTCATATCAAGTGCAAGGCACTATTTATTATTTTTTTAGAACCAAGGGTTCATATCAAGTGCAAGGCACTATTTATTTTCTGTTCTTCAGAAATTTTACCTTTCTTTTTTTCTTTTCTTCTTCTTGAGTAATTTTCAAGAGCTCTCTCTTTTCTTTTTCTCAGAGATCCCCCTTTTTTGAATGAGGCCTGGGGTCTTATTTATAGTGCTCCCAAGTTTGCTGGATTTGTTAACAAAATCTTTCCTGAATGATTTTGGGAATTTTCCCACGATTGGATCTTTAATCCAAAGGCAGAAGAAAATCTTCTGGTTTTAGAAAGAACAGAAAAGATTTCATCAAATTGTTTATTCTGTTGCTGCGCAACTCACCAGCGCGTGACACGTGTCGCGCATCCGTGCGTTTGCGCAGACACGTGTCTCGCATCTGTGCGCTTGCGCAGTTGCGATTGCGCAACTGCGCAGACACGCGTCGCGCATCCACGCGTTTGCGCAAACACGTGTCGCGCATCCGTGTATTTGCGCAGTTGCGATTGCGCAACTGCGCAGACAAGCGTCGCGCATCCACGCGTTTGCGCACACACGTGTCGCACATCCGAGTGTTCGCGCAGTTGCGATTGCGCAACTCCGCAGACACGCGTCGCGCATCCACGCGTTTGCGCACACACGTGTCGCGCATCCGCGTGCTTGCGCACTTGCGATTGCGCAACTGCGCAGACACGCGTCGCGCATCCACGCGTTTGCGCAAACACGTGTCGCGCATCCGCGTGCTTACGCACTTGCGATTGCGCAACTGCGCAGACACGCGTCGCGTATCCGTGCATTTGCGCAGACACGTGTCACGCATCCATGCATTTGCGCAGTTTAAACACTAATTTTGTTTTCTTAAGAGCCTTGCTCTGATGGGACGCACTGTTTCGGGCAGTACGCTGCCGAATCAGTTTCTGCCATGTGGCAAATTGCGCGCTGCGTACGGGAACCGAAGCGTTGCTTCAAATTTTGAATTTTCAAAATTCAACAGAGCCTTGCTCTGATTGGGGGAAACAGCCACATTTGTCAAAGAACGAGGGCCTTTTATGCATGCCGAAGACACCCGCCATATGTAGCTCGAGCCATGACATAAAGTAGTGTATCGGGAAGACCACGTGCAACACCCCGGGCTCGTTGGCATCCGCGGCTCGGCTGAGACCATGATATAAGTGCGCCAAGCCGGCGATCCCCACAGCCACCTTTACCCCGATGACCATTCGGTGGGCCGGATAGAAGACGGAAGGCCGCATGCGATGAGAGTGCATTGGGATCGCGAACCAACTCAGCCACATTCCGAGAAATCCCAAGAAAAAGGCCTCCTCGTCCATCCCGGGAGCTGCAATTTCTGCAAAAGATATGGTAGGGAAGTCCGGAAGAAAGAAAGCCTTTTGGTCTATCTCCTTCGCCGGCAGGTTATCCAAACCTAGGCCGAAAGGATCATCCAGGATAGCAGACTTGGCGGCTTCTGGTGAAATGACGCTCGGGCGGAGGAAGCGAGCAATGAAGTCCTCAAAATTAACTCCTCGGCTCCCATGTTCGATGAAAAGGGACTCGTAGATGTTCAACATCTTGATCAGGCTCGGGAATTGGTGTTGAACAGCGTTTTCCGGCGTGATCCCCCTTACCATCGGCTTAGCACTGAAGACGTACTCATCTGTTGGGAGCAGCTCTTCATAGTGTTCCCCCAAGACTGGTAGGCCAGATACCTCCGTAAACTCCTCCAAAGAGATGGACACTTTCCTATCCATTGCTAGGAAAGTGTGGGTAGGAATATTCTACTTCTCCAGGAAAGCCTTGAGCCACCAGGTGGGGAGTGTGGGATACTGGAAAAGAGAGATGTAAACCGCGGTGTACAGTCCTAATTTTATCAACTGCGACTTCTTCGTCGACAGGATGTACCGGGCCCACGGCAGATAGCCAATCGGATGGCGGGGGATCAGACCAATGTTATATGATTGCCCCCAGGGTCTCGCCTCGCCCTGACAGATACGACGTCCTAGGATATCCAAAACCATAGGACGTTGGACCGGAACCGCATCCATAGCCGGTTGAAGACAGCTGTTCGCAGTCCAATCCACCATCTCCACGGCATACTGCACCGAGGGTGGGGTAGCATAATGAATCGCCATGATGGGCTCGGACGGCACTGCGCATGTGAAGCTGCATCGACCCATAATGATTTGATTATACCAAGACCCCCAGAGGTGGAGATTCTTGTACTCCGGGTCGTACTCTCTAATCATGGTCAGGACTTCACGGTCCAAGGGCGCCTCGGGAAATCCCTCCTCTGAGCGGACGAATGGGAATGAAGTGTCTAGAGACATGATCACTGCAAAAAGAACAATTTACCCGTTAGTGTGGTAATTCCAACGTTTGGCGTCTAAAACAGAAAACGCATTAATTAAATTAAAATTAATTAATTACACCACACAGCCGTGCAGTGAGTAGGAGACCAAAGGGGGACCCATAAAATCTGGATGACAATACGTCGGTTAACAAGGCAACCTCATCATTGGATGAGATTGTCAGTTGGTCCCAGGAAAACATGCCCATTTATAAAAAAAGGGGGGAGAATCCCTAGGGACAAAGAGAAAATTTCCTCTTTCAGAGCAAAGCTCTGTCACAGAGTGACACTTGTCAAACTCTGGCCCCAGGGAAATAAGATTCCTTAAAAAGAGCACAGCTCTATGGTAATAATGGAGGTCCATCAGAAAATGTCTATACCAAAAAGGATTAAAATTCTCGAAATCTTGGAAAATCCACAAAAAAATTGTGAAAATTTTCATTTATCAGATCTAAAAGACCCACAAGTGATCTATGAGCAAAGCTCTGTTCATGGGTTAAAACTCATGAACAAGATCCCTGTAGATCTACAAGTTTTTGAGAGCAAAGTTCTGTTTTGGAACCCCAATGGGGATCTATTTAGATCAAAAGATTTGTAAGAGCAAAGCACTTTGGTTAAGATTAATTTAAGTTAATTTTACCTAAAGTTTTTAACTCTAGAAATGAGCAAAGCTCTGAAGTTCTGGAAACGAGAGCAAAGCTCTGAAGTTTTAAGCAAGAGCAAAGCTCTGGAATCAAAAGCTAGAAAATGGTGAAGTTTTCTAAAGGGCCATAGACCCTATTTATAAGGCGCTTGCACCTCTTCAGCTCACATCTTGATCCAACGGTCAGGGGCTTGCCACCGCTGCACTCACGTGCGCGCCACGTGAGCGCAACGGTGGGGGGCATTTGTTTCCCCCAATCAGAGCAAAGCTCTGCTGAAAATTCAAAATTCAAATTATGAAGCAACGCTTCAAATCCCGGGTGCAACGCGCCACGTGTCAAGCACTGAAACGTCGGCGCAGCGCCCGAGAAGGCACACCCAATCAGAGCAAAGCTCTATTAAAGGAAGCAACGCTTCAGTTGCGCAAGTACTGCGCTGCGCGACACGTGTCAGCGCAGATGCGCTAGCGCAGTTGCGCTGCGTGACACGTATCACGCGCTGGGGCATTTGCGCCAAACAGAATTAAAATTCTAGAGAAATCTTTTCTGTTCTTGTTAAAACAAGAAGATTTTCTTCTGTAAAACAGAAGCCCTTGGATCAAAGATCCAACGGTGGGGACAATTCCCCAAATCACTCAGAGAAAGATCTCTTTAACAAATTCAACAAACTTATGGGCACTATAAAAAGGACCCTAGGCCTCAATTCAAAGGCATCAACATTTTCTTGAAAAAAGTCAAGAGCTTCAAACAGAGAGAGAATTCTGAGAAAATTTCAAAGAAAAGGTAAAAACCTTCACGAGAGAAAAAAAATCTCTTTTGATAAATCATTGATTTAAAAAACAGATCAATGTTCTTCACATAATAAACAGTGCTTTGCACTTCTTATGAACCACTGGTTCTTTAAAAACAAGAAAACAATAAAATAAAAAAAATAGTGCTTTGCAATTTTATGAACCTCTGGTTCTTGAAACAAAAGAAAAACTTATTTTTCTTTGATTTTAATTAGATCAAAGGAAACAAATAGTGCTTTGCACTTTTGTTCTTGAATCTACAAGATTTTTTAGTGTTTTGCACTTCCAAACTGCGCTGTTGCGCTCTTGAGAGAGCGCCACGTGTCAGCTACAGAACAACTTGCGCTACGCGCTCTTGAAATAGAGCTTTGCTCTCTGGGATTGGCGCAACTCACCAGAGCGCGCCATGTGTCAGCAGCACAACCGCGCAGCGCACTAGCGCAGCGCACTGCGCTGTTGCGCTTGCGCTCACCAGAGGATGACACGTGTCCTCACCACAAGCATTTGCGCTCAGTGATTGGCGCAAAGCGCCTAACAAATGCAATGCATTTCTTTTACTGAAGGGCCAGGCCCAAATCAGAGGGGCCTAGTAGCCCAAATCAGAGGGGCCTAGTAGGCCAAATTAAATGGCAATACAATGAAAAGGGGCAGAGCCCAAACAATATTGATGCTCTGCATCATTTATAAAAAGACAAAGCCCAAACAAAAATTGAAAATAAACAGGGCAGAGCCCAAACAGGACTGATGCTCTGCATCATCTATAAATGGGCACAGCCCTGACAAAATAAATAATGCTATGCATTATTAAAAAGAGGCCAAGCCCTAGCACAAGCCTATTAGGCCAAAAACAAATAAAAAAAATGTTAAACATTTTCAACTGGACTTAGCCCAATTCTGGCCGTAAGTCCTTAAATTAAATTGAACTGAGCACAAATGCTCTCTCAAATCAATTTACCTCCGTTCGAGAGTACATCTCTGAACTCCTCTGACACCCATCGTTGTAATCCTTCAACGACGTCAGAGAGGTGACGGGTCCCGACGACCACACATCAATATGGACTGCGGGGTCCTTAAACTCGTGGACCGAAACGTCCTTAAACTAATATCGGACCGAGACGTCCTTAAACTAATATCGGACCGAAATGTCCCTAAACTAATAATGGACCACCACGTCCCTAAACTGGTGATGGACCACTACGTCCTTAAACTGGCGATGGACCACCACGTCCCTAAACTAGAACAATAGAGCCAATTGCTCTTTTTTCGGATCTAAACGATCCCATTCAAGTTGATCTTAGTCCAAAACAGGACTAACGTATTCTTGATAGACATTTAAGTTGATCTTAGCCGCAACGCGACTAATGCATCCTTAAACTGAAAACATCAAACCCAAATCTAAGTAAATATGGATTTGGACTAATCCACGTCCGACGGGCGACGGCATTACTCAGTCTCTGTATACAATCCACGGGCAACCACAAACAAAACAAATACCCACGACATGAAGTGAAATTCTGGAGAAGGAGAAAGTTGTTACCGCGATGCGGTAGCGTAATTAACTGCAGGGGCTTGCGCCTGCAGGGAAGAGCGTCCCCACAATCAAAAACCCCTCAAGCGAGGGGGAATCTGACGAAGTCTGCTACATCGGCCGCATCCGTCTAAACCTCCGATACACGGTGCCATAAATCAACTTGGCATCTTTGGAGAGGTGGTCGGATAAAACCAAATAGCATCTGCCCCGAATATCAGGCTAGACGAACCTCCGCGGTCGCGTCTCTGTGTTCGGAGGGGAACACTGTTCTATCAGGTTTTCTAGTCTAAAGTCTTTGAAATCAATTGATGAATCGTCGATGTAACTCAATAGTATCCCGTGCATGCCCGGGACCACGGTCAAGTTCCTCGGGGCTGAATCCGAGACGTGCCGCTAGGCAGTAACAGGTAGCAGGATGGGCGAGTGATGTCAGCATCATCACTCCGGGGCTGGCCGAGCCCATAAGACTGATCAGAACATGTATCGAACTGTTGAGTTACAAGTCGGTTCCACCTTTGATTTCCCCATACCCCCAAGTTATGTATGTCAAGTCGGGTATTCAGTAATCAATAACTAATGCCAACACAGGATCAGGTACAAGCAGGTTTGTCTGGATAGACAATAGGAATGGTCCATGAGGACTACATGTCAGGTTTGTTGGCATTAGACACAAGATCAGGTAACAGGTCGGGTCATGGTACATCAGGTCAAGTCAACAGTATCCGGTACCATGTCAGGTGTATTAATATATGTATATATATGTGTAGCCATGTCAGGTCAAGATGTAAGCAATCTCGTGAGTGTGCTCCCGATCAGATGTATAAACAAACATGAGTATTAACAACATGAAATAAGCAATGCATTAAATAGTAAGCATGTTTCGTTCAATCATAAGAGTACAGTAATACAATGTAGCCGTTTAGTCAAGTTAACAGGTTTGAGCACCCTTAGCGGTGCAATAGTTTAGGTATCGGTGCAATACAGTTATATCAAGCCTTTGAATATGAATGTCCGAATGTAATAGAATTACATGGATAAGTGCTACCATCTATTAAACAGTAAAATGTTGATTAAACAGGTAAACTTGGTTATTAGGTTTAAATTGGCAAACTGTAAATTCTATGTTAACTGTAAAATGATATAATGCCATATTGCAACCAAATGAGAAACGACTATACCAAGTTAAGTTTTACAGGTTTAATGTGTCAAAACATATATAAATATATTATATAGCATGTAGCAAGGGATACTTGCCTCAGAACAAGGGTCGAGATGTAGGCGGCCTGGTAGCTAGGGTCCGATGGTTTAACCTATATAATTAATCTAACCCAAATCTTCAACTTATGCTCTGCTTAGATTAATTATATAGGTTAAACCATCGGTCAAACTTGTAGCTGCCACAACGGTAACCCCAAACAAAATTATATAAGAAAACTAGGGTTTTAATTCTCATTTCTTTTGTTCACTGTTCCATTTAGTTCACTGTTAAACCAAACTATAGTAAAATAGAATTTTAATTATTTTTCTTTGCTGTTTCCTTTATACATTCATATCATACTATTAATTTCATTTTATTTTTCTTTCAACAGGAAGGAAAGAGAAGATCTTAGGGAAACTTACGAGATTGAGTGAACGATGGCGTGGAGTAGTGAGGGGGTTCGATTTCTGGGTGCTGCTCGGGGGAGGAATCGACGACGAGGTCTTGCCGACGATGGAAGGAGGTGGTGCTCGAGGTCGTGGGCGAAGGCTACGGTGGGGTGCAGATGGTTCTCAGGTAAAGGGAGGAGATGGCGAGGTGAGGAGGGTGCTGGTGGTGGCGCGGATGGCGACGAAGAGGGCCGCCGGCGAGCAAGCGGCTGTAGGGAAGACTGCAGCGGTCGCGGCTGCGCAGGGTGCACGGGGGTGTGCGTGCGAGGCGAGGCTGATGAGGCAACGGTGCTGGTGTTGATGGCGCCGGCGTCGGGGCTGCGGTGGCGACGGTGAAGGCGGCTAGGGTTGAGGCTCGCGGTGGGTTTCCTCGCGATGGTATAGTGCTCGCGTTTTTGAAAGGAATGAAGGAAAGGGAAAATATATATATATGGGGAGAGAGAGAGTTAGAGAGAGAGAGATAGAGAAAGTGAGAGACAGAGACGGGATAGAGAGACAGAGAAAGTGGGGCCGAGGGGGATTTGGAATCTCGTGATTGGCTGAAGAAAATATTTTTGCAAAGATTTTAAACAGCCGTGAAAGATTTCTTCTGTTAAGGATAATTGATTGATTACAGTTAACGAAATATATATAAGGTTTAAAGATTATTAAAATTTGGGATTTCGGCGCTAAATGAAACATTTCCAAATCGTGCTCGGGTTGGGTCCAAAAATTTGAAATTTAAACAATAGGATTTTAAGCGGGTTCCAAATTTTAAAATTAAGTGTTTTATGATTAAAAAGCATACCCCCAAGACGGACACATGTACGCACACGTAGTCGTCCAAACTCGCCCGTTTCACCGAACGGGACAAGAACTCGATGCACGTACGCTACCATGAGGCTAGGGGTGTCGAGTAGGCCAAGATAGATATTTTTAATTTCATTTTAGATACTGAAAATTGTTATATGCAGAAATGACTTTGCCAGATAAAATTTTACAGTAAGTGACAAACAGACAGGCTAAATGAAATGAGTAACACATAATGCTCAAACAGTAACAGAAAATAGTAGTATTGGGCTCGGGTGTTACATTATACCCAACTACAAAAAGAATTTCGTCCTCGAAATTCCAAGAATACAAAGATAGAAAACTACAGGAAAAGGTGAGGAAAATTCTGCCGGATCTCATCTTCTCGTTCCCAAGTGGACTCTCCATGCGATCGATTTCCTCAAGAAATAAGCACAAGGGGGATAACCTTGTTCTTAAGAACCTTTTCCCTTCGATCCACGATTTCAACCGGTCGCTCCTCAAAAGTCAATTCTTCCCGTACTGTTAACTCCGAATGATCCAAAACGTGTGTTTCATCTCAAACATACCTTCGTAGTTGAGATACATGAAACACATCGTGCACACCTGCCAAGGACTACGGTAATGCCAAACGGTACGCTACCTCTCCAACACGCTCCAATAGCTCAAAGGGTCCAACAAATTGAGGACTAAACTTTCCTCGGCTTCCAAAACGAATCACCCCTCTAGTCGGTGATATCTTCACGAAAACCAAATCACCCACGGCGAACTCTAGAGGTCTTCTTGACGTGTCAGCCCAACTCTTCTGTCTGTCTTGAGCTGCCTTCATATGATTTCTGATAGTGTTAACCTTCTCAACTGTCTGCACTACCAAATATGGTCCCAACAATCTTCGTTCACCGACATCATCCCAACAAATAGGTGAACGGCACTTAGGACCATACAAAGCTTCAAACAGAGCCATCTGGATAGTTGCCTGAAAACCGTTGTTGTAGGAAAACTCCACCATGTGTAGATGATCCTCCCACGAACCCTTGAAGTCCAACATGCATGCTCTCAACTTGTCTTCAAGAGTTTGGATCGTTCTCTCCGACTGACCATCAGTTTGAGGATGATAAGCTGTGCTAAACTTCAATCGAGTCTCCAAACTTTCCTGTAAACTCCTCCAGAAGTGTGATAAGAACCGAGTGTCCCGATCAGACACGATGCTCACCGGTACTCCATGCAATCTTACAATATTCTGCATGTACCGCTCTGCCAAAGTCTCCGTTGATTGACCAACCCGGAAGGGAATAAAGTGAGCAGCCTTGGTCAACCGATCAACAATCACCCATACTGCATTGTTGCCCTTTGGACTCTGCAGTAAAGCCGTCATGAAATCCATGGTTATATGTTCCCACTTCCACTGAGGAATCGGAAGTGGTTGCAATAAACCAGCAACCCTTTGATGTTCAGCCTTAACTTGCTGACACACCAAGCACTTCGCCACAAAGCGAGCAATCTCCCGTTTCATGCCTTCCCACCAGAAATGCTGTCGAATATCTCGGTATATCTTTGTGCCTCCTGGATGTACAGAATAAGCTGAACTGTGTGCCTCTTTCATAAGCTCTTCACGAACATCTCCCTTTGGCACACATAAACGGCTACCATACCTCAACGAACCATCTTCGTGGACCAGTAAATCTGTTCGTAGTCCGGCTTCAACTTGCTCTCGAAACTTTTGCAGTCTAGGATCCTGCGATTGTGCTGCTTTAATTTTCTCAATTAAAGACGACTGTACTTGCAACTGCATCAACTGTCCCGTAGAACGCGGTAGCACAACCTCCAAGTCAAATCTTCAAAAATCTGCAATGATCTCCTTCTGCGTAGTTAACACCTGAATTGCTGGTAACCGACTAAGCGCATCCGGCACAACATTAACCTTCTCCGGATGGTACTTAAGAGTAAGGTCGTAGTCAGCCATCAGCTCCAACCATCTACGCTGCCTCATATTCAGCTCTTTCTGTATGAACACATACTTCAAGCTCTTATGATCTGTAAAAAATTCAACTCTCTCGCCCAAAAGGTAGTGTCTCCAAATCTTCAAAGCGAAGATCACAGCCGCAAGCTCCAAGTCATGAGTTGGATAATTCTTCTCATGGGTCTTCAGTTGTCTCGATGCGTATGCTACAACTTTCCCATGCTGCATCAAAACACATCCCAATCCTTTTCCAGATGCGTCGCTGTGAATCACCAATCCTCCGGAATTGTCTGGCATGGTCAGAATAGGGGCGGTTATCAACTTCTGCTTCAACGTCTCAAAAGCTAACGCACATTTATCTATCCATACAAAAGGTACCTCCTTGCGTGTAAGCTTGGTCAACGGCTCTGCCAGACGAGCAAAGTTCTCCACAAATCTCCTGTAGTATCCGGCTAATCCAAGGAAACTTCTTATCTCAGCTATATTCTTTGGAATAGGCCAATCTCGAACCGCTGCAATCTTTTTGGGATCGACGGCGATTCCATCGTCCGACACAACATGCCCCAGAAACTTCACTTCCTCCAGCCAAAATTCGCACTTACTCATCTTCGCATACAATTTCTCCTGTCTCAACGTCTGCAGTGCGATCTTCAAATACTCAGCATGCTTCTCAAAACTCTTCGAGTAAACCAGAATATCGTCAATGAACACCACAATAAACTGGTCTAAGAACGGTGAGAAGATTCGGTTCATCAAGTCCATGAATATTGCCGGCGCATTCGTTACTCCGAAGGGCATCACTAGGTACTCGTAATGTCCATACCGAGTTCGAAACGCCGTCTTGCAAATATCTTCTGCTTTCACTCGGACCTGATGATATCTGGATCGCAAATCCAGCTTCGAGAATACCCTCGCGCCACTATGCTGCTCAAAAAGTTCTCCAATGCGAAGGATCGGGTACTTGTTCTTAATAGTCACCCGGTTTAATTCTCGATAGTCGATGCACATTCTTCTTGTGCCATCCTTCTTCTTTACTAGAAAAACTGGAGCTCCCCAAGGTGAGTTGCTGTTTCGAATCCAACCCTTCTCAAGCAATTCAGCAACCTGTTTCTTAACTTCTTCCAATTCTACTGGTGCCATTGGATAATACGCTTTAGATACTGGCGCTGCACCAGGAATAAGATCAATTGCGAACTCCACGTCTCGCTTCGGCGGTAAACCCGATATATCTTCAAATACATCCATAAAATCGCGAACAACCGCCGGCTCTTCACCACTATCAACTTCCATTGCTGCAAGAATATTGTTTGTCGGCCTAGCACTAAACTCGACTGGCCCGACAGAACTGCTTTCTCCAGTGAAGGTAAACTCAGGATATCCGGGAATCTGGAAAATTACTTTCCTTGCCCTACAGTCAATGTGAGCGTGGAAAGTGCCAAGAAAACCCATTCCCAAGACGACTTCATAGCTGCCCGTATCTATCACCAAGAAATCTGCAAAGAGTTCCCGTCCGCACACAACAACTGTACAATCTCTACACTCCCTACTAGCTATGATTTTCCCATTCCCAGTGTGTATGTCCCAGAAACTAGACAGGGCCGTGCAGGTAATCGAGTGTGTAGTTATAAATTTGGATGACATAAAACAGTGGGATGCACCAGAATCAAATAATGCCAATGCGGGAAAACCATGAACGAGTAAAGTACCTGAAACCACTTCTCCTGATGCCTTGGCTTCCTCAGCTGTCAAGGTAAAAGCTCGAGCCTGATTAGGTCCTTGAGTCAGCTGTTTCTGCCCTTGGAACGGTCTCTGTGGAGGCTTCTGAATATCATCTCTCGTGCGAAACTTCGACGGACAGGCACCAACTGCGTGATCAGTCGCTCCGCAAACTAAACAAAGTCCCAGCCTTCTTCGACAATCCTTCTGCACGTGTCCAGGTAAACGGCAGTAGTCGCAAATCACGCTCTTTCTTCGATCAACAATCACAAGCTTCTTCATTGGTGTTACACCGCGACGGTCCACTGGAATACCCTTGCGACCATGAGCTCGGTTAGGTACAAATGCGGGCTTCCTGGCCGCAACTGCTGTCTGCTGCAAGCTCCCTTTCATCCCAGATAAACTCTGTTGTTCCCGAGCTGCCGTAAGAACCTGTGAGAAAGTGGTCAAACCCAGGGAGACAATCTGCCTCTGGATGTCCACATCCAAGCTGCGCATGAACCTTCGTGCCCAGTCTGCTTCGTTGGCGACTAAAGGTCCAGCGAATCTACCGAGTCTCGTCCACTCAGCTGCATGCACGTCCACGGGTGCTCCATTCTGCCTTAACCCAATAAATTTCTCTTCCATTTCCTCCCGTGCAGTCCGCGGGAAGAAATTCTTCAGGAAACTCTTAGAAAACTCCGCCCAACTGATCGGCTTGGGCAAGCGGGTCTCCTCCACAAGCCACCATTTTCGGGCGTAATCCACTAGCTGAATACGTACCACATCAACTCTTTTGTCCTCTGGAATCTGTGCCGCAATCAGCAAATTCTCCGTGTCCACTAGCCATTGCTCATCTGGCAACGGCTCCTCCAAACCAGTGAATGTAGACGGACCCAAACGTCTGAAATCTGCCACGGTCTCTACTCGGTCAACTGGTTTAGCTCCAGCGTTGTTTACAGACTGCTGAACGAACTGCAAACCTTTCTGAAACGAATCTACTTGTTGCTGGATCAGCTCAGTCTGCCTCTTCTGATTTTCCAGCATTCCCCTTATCACTCCAAGCATGGCGGCTTCGTCCACACGCCTCTGGTATGTCTTGAAATTCTTATCTGCCATATTCCTAAAATCAAAACACCCAACATTAGCATGATGATAGATTCAATATATAGATCAAGGCTAGAACTCCAAGATACTTAAATAGAGTACCGTATTGTAACTATGCCGCGGTATCATAGCCACAATTACTTAACTCCACCCAAGTCGCCTAAGTCCTAGAGATAACAAGAAACCAGGTTCTTCGAGTCGACATGCAAAATAAGTTTGCACGTCGTAAAAGATATAATCAGAAAGAATGTGATTCAAGAATGGTAAACGACAAGGTGGCAGGACATGTTTCCTAAGCATGGGCATTCTGATTCGTGTATTAGGTACAACACCCAACTACAAAAGAATCAACCCAACTAACCTATGGCTCTGATACCAAAAAAATCATGTCACGCCCCGCTTCCCAGAGTACGCTAGATTGGGCACGTGACATAGCCAACCATGCTACCTGTGGGTAGGAAGTATCCATCCACAGTCACATTACGGCTGTAGAGATATCAAGAACAAGATAAAACTATCTAAAACATGTCCATAATCCAGAATAATAAGAGTCAATAATAAATAAATGCGGAAGCAAATGATCCAATACAAATAACTGAAAGGTTTGTCCCATAATGCGGGCTCACATCAGGAAATAAATGCAGGGAATAAAACTAACCACTACTGAACTCACAACTCAGCCTGTTGGCTGAAGTACTCCTGCTCGGACTGCGACAGTGGTACAGAATCTGGGCCATGTAAAACCCAGACGTCGGCGCGTCATGTCAACCAGTAATATAATATGAACAATGTAACAGGCAATGCAAAATAAACATAAATAAAGTAATAATGTGAAACAAGCAGTGCAGGGTAGTGTGCAGTAGGTAACCGAACTGTTCTATCAGGTTTTCTAGTCTAAAGTCTTTGAAATCAATTGATGAATCGTCGATGTAACTCAATAGTATCCCGTGCATGCCCGGGACCACGGTCAAGATCCTCGGGGCTGAATCCAAGACGTACCGCTAGGCAGTAACAGGTAGCAGGATAGGCGAATGATGTCAGCATCATCACTCCGGGGCTGGCCGAGCCCGTAAGACTAATCATAACAGGTATCGAACTGTTGAGTTACAAGTCGGTTCCACCTTTGATTTTCCCATACCCCCAAATTATGTATGTCAAGTTGAGTATTCAGTAATCAAGAACTAATGCCAACACAGGATCAGGTACAAGCAGGTTTGTCTGGATAGACAACAGGAACGGTCCATGAGGACTACATGTCAGGTTTGTTGGCATTAGACACAAGATCAGGTAACAGGTCGGGTCATGGTACATCAGGTCAAGTCAACAGTATCCTGTACCATGTCAGGTGTATCAATATATGTATATATATGTGTAGCCATGTCAGGTCAAGATGTAAGCAATCTCGTGAGTGTGCTCCCAATCAGATGTATAAACAAACATGAGTATTAACAACATGAAATAAGCAATGCATTAAATAATAAGCATGTTTCGTTCAATCATAAGAGTACAGTAATACAATGTAACCGTTTAGTCAAGTTAACAGGTTTGAGCACCCTTAGCGGTGCAATAGTTTAGGTATCGGTGCAATACAGTTATATCAAGCCTTTGAATAAAATGTCCGAATGTAATAGAATTACATGGATAAGTGCTACCATCTATTAAATAGTAAAATGTTGATTAAACAGGTAAACTTGGTTATTAGGTTTTAATTGGCAAACTGTAAATTCTATGTTAACTGTAAAGTGATATAATGCCATATTGCAACCAAATGAGAAACGACTATACCAAGTTAAGTTTTACAGGTTTAATGTGTCAAAACATATATAAATATATTGTATAGCATGTAGCAAGGGATACTTGCCTCAGAACAAGGGTCGAGATGCAGGCGGCCTGGTGCCCAAGTCACGATACGGTACCGGGTCTAGTCGCGATCTGGTGCGTGGTCACAACTAGGGTTCGACTTATGCTCTGCTTAGATTAATTATATAGGTTAAACCATCGGTCAAACTTGTAGCTACCACAACGGTAACCCCAAACAAAATTATATAAGAAAACTAGGGTTTTAATTCTCATTTCTTTTGTCCACTGTTCCATTTAGTTCACTGTTAAACCAAACTATAGTAAAATATAATTTTAATTATTTTTCTTTGCTGTTTCCTTTATACATTCATATCATACTATTGATTTCATTTTATTTTTCTTTCAACAGGAAGGAAAGAGAATATCTTAGGGAAACTTACGAGATTGAGTGAACGATGGCGTGGAGTAGTGAGGGGGTTCGATTTCTGGGTGCTGCTCGGGGGAGGAATCGACGACGAGGTCTTGCCGACGATGGAAGGAGGTGGTGCTCGAGGTCGTGGGCGAAGGCTACGGTGGGGTGCAGATGGTTCTCAGGTAAAGGGAGGAGATGGCGAGGTGAGGAGGGTGCTGGTGGTGGCGCAGATGGCGACGACGAGGGCCGCCGGCGAGCAAGCGACTGCAGGGAAGACTGCAGCGGTCGCGGCTGCGCAGGGTGCACGGGGGTGTGAGGGCGAAGCAAGGCTGATGAGGCGACGATGCTGGTGTTGATGGCGCCGGCGTCGGGGCTGCGGCGGCGATGGTGAAGGCGGCTAGGGTTGAGGCTCGCGGTGGGTTTCCTCGCGATGGTATAGTGCTCGCGTTTTTGAAAGGAATGAAGGAAAGGGAAAATATATATAGGGGGAGAGAGAGAGTTAGAGAGAGAGAGAGAGAGAGAGAGAGAAAGTGAGAGACAGAGACGGGATAGAGAGAGAGAGAGATAGGGAAAGTGGGACCTAGGGGGATTTGGAATCTCGTGATTGGCTGAGGAAAATATTTTTGCAAAGATTTTAAACTGATGTGAAAGATTTATTCTGTTAAGGATAATTGATTGATTACAGTTAACGAAATATATATAAGGTTTAAAGATTATTAAAATTTGGGATTTCGGCGCTAAATGAAACATTTCCAAATCGCACCCGGGTTGGGTCCAAAAATTTGAAATTTAAATAATAGGATTTTAAGCGGGTTCCAAATTTTAAAATTAAGTGTTTTATGATTAAAAAGCATACCCCCAAGACGGACACCTGTACGCGCGCGTAGCCGTCCAAACTCGCCCGTTTCACCGAACGGGACGAGAACTCGATGCACGGACGCTACCACGAGGCTAGGGGTGTCAAGTAAGCCAATATAGATATTTTTAATTTCATTTTAGATGCTGAAAATTGTTATATGCAGAAATGATTTTGCCAGATAAAATTTTACAGTAAGTGACAAACAGACAGGCTAAATGAAATGAGTAACACATAATGCTCAAACAGTAACAGAAAATAGTAGTATTGGGCTCGGGTGTTACACTAATCTCGAGGTCGGACTGGCTCTAACACCAACAAAACCTTGTCACGCCCCGCTTCCCAAAATCCAGAATACGGAGAGCGACAAAGGCCAGCCGTGCTACCTACGGTAAGCAAAGATCCTTCCATAGTCACATAAGACTGTCTAGATTAACCTGTCAAAAATAAAATCCAATACCAAAAGGAATAATATTGACAATCATACTGCAATGAAACCATAAGGAATACTAAAAATGGGTCCACTAGATAATTGATGCAATTAAAAATCTGATACAATAGGTTCGAAATAAAATAAGATCCAAAAGAGATACATAAGTCCTAATGTCCTAAAAGGGCGCACATACTAAATCCTAACAAAAAAAAACCTACGGGTTACTGATCTTCGGCAAAAGTCCTGATAGTCGCTGCGATCCAGCCCGGACTGAAAATCTGCCTCTAAACCTGATATTGGAAATCTCAAGAATGTCAGAATATCCCAGCAAGTACTCAACGTATAAAGTGTATGTGTGGTATGATAACATGAATATATAAATATAGTGAAGCCCGTGTGCGCAAGTAAAAACAGATATATAAATAAATGCATGGATACTATAAAACAAACATGTAAAAGGTCAAGTCATAACCTAACTCGTCACAAAAAGGTAAAATATCCTATCGTAAGCTTAAGTGTGTGCGTCAACCTCTGCAGGAGTATTCCTAACCCAAGGGTGGAGCCCCGGGGGCTAGGAAATACGGGCCCAACTGTGGAATGAACAAGCGATCGATATAGCCCGGTACGAGCTGTAAACATGAGACCGATATAGTCCGGTACGAGCTGCTGGCATGGGATTCCTGAGATCCTGTTGTACGAATGCACACTCAAACTACCCCAACACCCACGTATTTATAGCTACTATAGTGAAGACTAATTCACTAATTAAGAATGCTGAAAAGACAGGAACTTGTGGTATGGTAATTGTATGGAAATAAAACCGGTGAATAGTAGTGTGTCATGTCATGTAATTCAGCATTCAAATTAGAGAACTCGTTTTAATATGAGTAGTCTGGAACAATGAGTAATCATGGCATGTCAAGTACAATAGTTATAAAATGATAGTGTTCATAAACAAGAATATCATGCTAAGGTTTCTCAAGCATGCCGACAATGATAGTCTCAAGTAAAATGTTAAATATAGATGATATGATATGGTAATGTCAAAAATGTAAATAAGACTCAACATAAATATGCAAGTATCTGTATTGAACATCCGGGTTTATTTATTGAAAAGAATAATAAACTGAAATATGGTTTTAGAGGGTTAATATAGTTAAATAGGAATGACAAATTATAGACGCATAAAGCGGATAGTAGTAATAGTATAATTACGAGATAATAGAAAGTAAGATAAAATAAATGACAGATTGACTAATCATTATGTAAGTGCTAATAATAAGTTTTATAATCATGTGATAATAGAAAATATTAATATAAAGTATAGTATCAAAATAATTTATATGACCACGGCACATAGAGTGCAGCGATATTATAAGGAGTGATAGTGTAGAAAGTTTAATTTATATATATAAAATATTAAGCCCGAAACGTTTATTGATTAACAGTAATAATGGTATATTTTTATGTTTTAGATTAGAATATAAGTGTTGACATTTTACATGCTAGTGTATACCAATATTGTTGCAACAGAAACATATAATTACTTATAATTTTTTTTATATATTAAACCACATTTACATGTTAAAAATTATTTTATTACGCTTGCACTTTTACAGTTGTTCACTTGATAAAAGGATTAATAGGTATTCTAGATCTTAGGGTTTTCATCATATGTACAAGTATTATAAGGTATATTAATAAAGTGGCAGAAGATTATAATTTTATTTAAATATTGTAAGTTAATAATTTATTTAGAGAATTACCGATATTGTATCGACTAAAAAAATAAAAGAGTAAGAGTACTTGCCTCGGAGACAGATAAACACGACGACACAAAGAACAACTCCAAGGATTCATTGCTCGGCTAATTTTGAAGAAGAAGAAAATATTGTGATGGGAAAAAGAGAAGATTGATCTATATAAGAAGGGGAGAGATGATAATAATTAGGTTGTTATTTATAGGGAAGAGAGGTGTTATTTAATGATTGGAGAGATTATTATAATTGGAGAGAGAAATATTCTGATGAGATGAGATTTGGATTTGATTTTATAAAAGAGAGATATGATGGGTTGTTATATACTTCTATAAGATATTAGAAAAGCTGTATATATACATATTAGTTTGTATATAGTTAGAATAATAGAAAAGTATACGTATATATACATATTAGTATATAGTGAAAATATATGTAGATATATATATATGCTTATGGGGTAATGAAAATAAATATAATTAGTTATATATATAGGATTTTATGATACCAAACAACTAAAATATATTTTCAGTAAAATTATTATAACAAACTATCTTCAATTATATATATGTATGCATATAGGTTTGTAGAAAAATAAATAAAGAGAATAAATTTAAGAAAGAGAATCTGCTGAGAGAGATTAGATTAGATTGGAAAGAGAGGGATTTTGTTAGGGAATATATATAGAAAGAGAGCGGTGGTTTGGTGAAATATAGTTAGTGATATAAAAAAATATATGTTGGTAGAATAAAATATGGGGAGAAAGAAATCTGTTGGAAAAGATATTTGTTTTGAGAGAGAGAATAATATTTGTTTTAAAAGAATAAAGTTATCAGGTGAGATATATATGTTGATTGGAGAGAGAAAATTAAGTTGTTGGTTTAGGAAAAATATTTATATGGTTAAAACATTTAACATGGGCTCTCATCACTTTTCAAAATTAAATATTTTAACCAAATAAATATCGTAAGACAAAATATCTTATAAATAGAATTTAAAAGGGGTAAAATCTTATGTATATGTATTGTTTAAAGAAATACCAAATAAAATATTTTTTGTTTAAACTATGATACTAAAATATAAATATGATTATAAAATAGCGTTAGACAAATAAATATTTAAATACTAATAATATGCATATTTAAACAAACTTGAAAAACCATAATTATATGTATATATCTTGATTAAAAGTATTAAACTCTAAGTTATAATAATAATAATAAAACAAAACCTAATATATCCAAAAGAAAAAGAAACGTATGATCGAACTAGTATGTTACATCCTACCCACCTTACAAAAATTTCGTCCTCGAAATTTGAAGAACGAAAATACAAGATCGCGAACTAATTACAAGGATCAATGAAAATAGATGGGTATGAAAAATTAAGGATCAAGGAAGCAAATGGGGTTATTAAAAGTCATGGTTTAGGCTCGAAAAATCGGCATGCGAAAGGAAATCAAATCAGTGGAAACAAATCAAGTAGAACTCTAAATTACTCAAACAGAATAACGTATTGTAATCATACCGCGGTACATGGGTACAATATCGTAATTCTATCTCAGTCGTCCGAATCCTATAATCAGAGTCAGGCGAATATGCAGCATGACATACTAGGGAAAATCTAGACATGTGATTCTAACCTAAAAGGTCGGAAGAACCAGGTCTAACCTCGAGGTCAGCCTGGCTCTGGTACCAACAAAACCTTGTCACGTCCCGTTTCCCAAAATCCAGAATACAGAGAGCGACAAAGGCCAGCAGTGCTACCTACGGTAAGCAAAGATCCTTCCATAGTCATATAAGGCTGTCTAGATTAACCTGTCAAAAATAAAATCCTATACCAAAAAGAATAATACTGATAATCATGCTGCAATAAAACCATAAGGAATACTAAAAATGGGTCTACTAGATAATTGATGCAATTAAAAATATGATACAATAGGTTCGAAATAAACTAAGATCCAAAAGAGATACATAAGTCCTAATGTCCCATAAGGACGCACATACTAAATAATAACAAAAAAAAGAAATAAACCTACGGGTTACTGATCTTCGGCAAAAGTCCTGATAGTCGCTGCGATCTTGCCCGGCCTGAAAATCTGTCTCTAAACCTGATATTGCAAATCTCAGGGATGTCAGAACATCCCAGTAAGTACTCAACGTATAAAGCGTATGTGTGGTAAGATAAAATGAATATATAAATGTAGGGAAGCCCGTGTGCGCAAGTAAAAACAGATATATAAATAAATGCATGAATACTATAAAACAAATATGTAAGAGGTCAAGTCATAACCTAACTGGTCACAAAAAAGTAAACTATCTTATCGTAAGCTCGAGTGTGTACGTTAACCTCTGCAGGAGTATTCCTAACTCAAGAGTGGAGCCCAAGGGGCTAGGAAATACAGGCCCAACTGTGGAATGAACGAGCGACCGATATAGCCCGGTACGAGCTGTAAACATGAGACCGATATAGCCCGGTATGAACTGCGGGCATGGGATTCCTGAAATCCTGTTGTACGAACGCACACTCAAATAGCCCAACACCCGCGTATTTATAGCTACTATAGTAAAAACTAAATCACTAATTAAGAATGCTGAAAAGACAGGAACTTGTGGTATGGTAATTGTATGGAAATAAAACCGGTGAATAGTAGTGTGTCATGTCATGTAATTCAGCATTCAAATTAGAGAACTCGTTTTAATATGAGTAGTCTGGAACAATGAGTAATCATGGCATGTCAAGTACAATAATTATAAAATGATAGTGTTCATAAACAAGAATATCATGCTAAGGTTTCTCAAGCATGCCGACAATGATAGTCTCAAGTAAAATGTTAAATATAGATGATATAATATGATAATGTCAAAAATGTAAATAAGACTCAACATAAATATGCAAGTATCTGTATTTAACATCCGGGTTTATTTATTGAAAAGAATAATAAACTGAAATATGGTTTTAAAGGGTTAATATAGTTAAATAGAAATGACAAATTACAGATGCATAAAGCAGATAATGGTAATAGTATAATTACGAGATAATAGTAAGTAAGATAAAATAAATGACAGATTGACTAATCATTATGTAAGTGCTAATAATAAGTTTTATAATCATGTGATAATAGAAAATATTAATATAAAGTATAGTATCAAAATAATTTATATGATCACGGCACATAGAGTGCAGCGATATTATAAGGAGTGATAGTGTAGAAGGTTTAATTTATATATATAAAATATTAAGCCCGAAGCGTTTATTGATTAACAGTAATAATGGTATATTTTTATGTTTTAGATTAGGATATAAGTGTTGACATTTTGCATGCTAGTATATACCAATATTGTTGCAACAGAAACATATAATTACTTATAAAGCTTTTTATATATTAAACCACATTTACATGTTAAAAGTTATTTTATTACTCTTGCACTTTTACAGTTGTTCACTTGATAAAGAATTAATAGGTATTCTAGATCTTAGGATTTTCATCATATGTACAAGTATTATAAGATATATTAATAAAGCGGCAGAATATTACAATTTTATTTAAATATTGTAACTTAATAATTTATTTAGAGAATTACCGATGTTGCATCGACTAGAAATATAAAAGAGTAAGAGTACTTGTCTCGGGGACAGATAAACACGACGACATAAAGAACAACTCCAAGGATTGATTGCTCGGCTAATTTTGAAGAAGAAGAAAATATTGTGATGGGAAAAAGAGAAGATTGATCTATATGAGAAATGGAGAGATGCTAATAATTAAGCTGTTATTTATAGGGAAGAGAGATGTTATTTAATGATTGGAGAATTTATTATAATTGGAGAGAGAAATATTCTGATGAGATGAGATTTGGATTTGATTTTATAAAAGAGAGATATGATGGGTTGTTATATAGTTCTATAAGATATTAGAAAAGTTGTATATATACATATTAGTTTGTATATAGTTAGAATAATAGAAAAGTATATGTATATATACACATTAGTATATAGTGAAAATATATGTAGATATGTATATGGTTATGGGTTAATGAAAATAAATATAATTAGTTATATATATAGGATTTTATGATACCAAACAACTAAAATATATTTTCAGTTAAACTATCATAACAAAATATCTTCAATTATATATATGTATGCATATAATTTTGTAAAAAATTAATTAGAGAGAGTAGATTTGAGAAAAAGAATATGCTGAGAGAGATTAGATTAGATTAGAGAGAGTGGGATTTTGTTAGGGAATATATATAGAAAGAGAGCGGTGGTTTGGTGAAATATATTTAGTGATATAGAAAAATATATGTTGATAGAATAGATTATGGGAAGAAAGAAATCTGTTGGAAAAGATATTTGTTTGGAAAGAGAGAATAGTATTTGTTTTAAAAGAATAAAGTTATAAGGTGACACATATATGGTAATTTGAGAGAGAAAATTGAGTTGTTAGTTTAGGAAAAATATTTATATGGTTAAAACATTTAACATGAGCTCTCATGACTTTTCAAAATTAAATATTTTAACCAAATAAATATCGTAAGACAAAATATCTTATAAATAGAATTTGAAAGGGGGTAAAATCTTATGTATATATATTGTTTAAAGAAATACCAAATAAAATATTTTTTGTTTAAATTATGATACTAAAATATAAATATGATTATAAAATAGCGTTGGACAAATAAATATTTAAATACTAATTTTTCCCGCCAAAATTTTGGCTCAAAACCCACTTCCGTATAAAATAATAACAATAAAATAAATAAAATAAATAAATAAATAATAATGATGATAAAGGAGAAAATCTCCCTTTCAGAGCAAAGCTCTGTTTGAATTTCAAAATTCAAAAAAGAAAGCAACGCTTCAAATAACTTGCGCTCTGCGCTGCACGACACGTGTCAGCGCAGTTGCGCCAGCGTAAGTGCGCTGCGCTGTGCGTTGCGCGACACGTGTCAAGCGCAGGTGCACTTGCGCCAACTGTGCCAGTGCTAAATCAGAATTAAAATTTTAGAAAGATCTTTTTAATCTTGTTAAAATAAGAAGATTATCTTCTGTAAAACAGAGGCCTTAGGATCAAAGATCTAACGGTAGGGAAATATCCCTAGATCAATCAGAGAAAGATCTATGTAACTAACCTAACAAACTAATTGGCCATATATAAAGGCCCCTAGACTCCAAGTCTCAAATATACAGAAAGACAGATACAGAGAACCCCTCTAAAAACTTTGAGAAGAAACTCAAAGTGAATCAAAGGTAAATCTCTGATAAAAGAAGAATTTCTTCTAAAAAAGATCAAAGATCTAAGAACAAGATCAAGATCTTAAAAAAAATAATAATAATAAAGAAGTAATTTACTTCATTATTAGATCCTCTAATCTATATAAAGGCACAGCCTTTTGATGAACCATTGGTTCTTGAAAACTTGAGGTAGAACCTCTTTAGAATAAAAAAGATTCTGTTCTTTGATCTAAATTTGATCAAGATGCGCTCTTCGCTATTGAACATTGCCTTGCACTCTTAATTTGCGCTGTTGCGCTCCTTAGACTAGCGCAAGTCACCAGAGAGCGCCACGTGTCAATCTGCGCCTTGCGCTTCTAAAACAGAGCGCTGCGCTCTTGGATTGGCGCAAGTCACCAGAGTGCGCCACGTGTCAGCAGCGCACTGGTGCAGCGTATTGCGCTAACAGACTTGCGCTCAGCAGAGCATGACACGTGTCACCTCCACATGCGCTGGCGTCTTGCGCTCCTCAATTGGCGCAAAGCGCCTGACAAGCCACGCGGTGCACTGTCAGAACATTAAATGTTATGAATTATTAAAAAGGGCAGAGCCCAATTAAAGGCCTAATAGGCCAAATTAAATGCTATGCATTAATAAAAGGGCCGAACCCAAATAAAGGCTCAATAGCCAGAACAATAAAATGTTCAACTCATATCAACTGAGCCCATATGCTCATAAACCTTCAAAACAGACTTTAGTCCCAAATTGAACTATAGATCTTTCAACCAACATCGGTTCAAGGGTACATCTCTGAACTCCTCTGATATTTGTCGTTGTAATCCTTCAATGTCGTCAGAGAGGTGACGGGTCCCGACAACCACACATTGATACGGGCCGTGGGGTCCTTAAACTCTTGGACTATGAGGTCCTTAAACCAATATTCGTCCCCAAAATGGGAATGTTGGACCACCATGTCCCTAAACTGGTAATGGACCACCATTTCCCTAAACTGGTAATACGGACTGTGGGGTCTTTAAACTCATGGACTATGATGTTCTTAAACCAATATTCGTCCCCAAAATGGGAATGTTGGACCACCATGCCCTTAAACTGGAAATAGAGCCCCCAAATGCTCTTTTGTTGGATGTAAATGATCCCGTTAAGTTGATCTTAGTCTAAAATAAGACTAACGTGTCCTTAACAAACGTTTAAGTTGATCTTAGCCTCAAATATGACTAACGTATCCTTAAACCAAAACCCCAAACCCAAATCTAAGAAAATACGGATTTGGACTAATCCACGTCCTATGGGCGACAACATAAATTAGTCTCCGTATACAATCTACGGGCAACCACAAACAAAACAAACACCCACGACACGAAGTGACTATCTGGAGAAATAGAAAGTTGTTACAGCAATACGGTAGCGTAATTAACTGCAGGGGCTTGCGCCTGTATGGAAGAGCGTCCCCACAATCAAAAACCCCTCAAGCGAGGGGGAATCTGGCGAAGTCTGCTATATCGGCCGCATCCGTCTAAACCTCCGATACACGGTGTCATAAATCAACTTGGTATCTTCGGAGAAGTAGACGGATAAAACCAAATAGCATCTGCCCCGAATCTCAGTCGAGACGCAAAGTCTCGCGTCTCCTTCGGAGGGAAACACTAATAACATGCATATTTAACAAACTTGAAAAACCATAATTATATGTATATATCTTGATTAAAAGTATTAAACTCCAAGTTATAATAATAAAAATAAAACAAAACCCAATATATCCAAAAGAAAAAAAAACGTATGATTGAACTAGGATGTTACATCCTACACACCTTACAAAAATTTCGTCCTCGAAATTTGAAGAACGAAAATACAAGATCGTGAACTAATTATAAGGATCAATGAAAATAGATGGGTATGAAAAATTAAGGATCAAGGAAGCAAATTAGGTTATTAAAAGTCACGGTTTAGGCTCGAAAAATCGGCATGCGAAAGTAAATCAAATCAGTGGAAACAAATCAGGTAGAACTCTAAGTTACTCAAACAGAATAACGTATTGTAATCATATCGCGGTACATGGGTACAATATCGTAATTCTATCTCAGTCGCCCGAATCCTATAATCAGAGTCAAACGAATATGCAGCATGACATACTAGGGAAAATCTAGACATGTGATTCTAACTTACAAGGTCGGAAGAACCAGGTCTAACCTCGAGATCAGCCTGACTCTGATACCAACAAAACCTTGTCACGCCCCGCTTCCCAAAATCCAGAATACGGAGAGCGATAAAGACCAGCCGTGCTACCTACGGTAAGCAAAGATCTTTCCATAGTCACATAAGGCTGTCTAGATTAACCTGTCAAAAATAAAATCCAATACCAAAAGGAATAATACTGATAATCATGCTGCAATGAAACCATAAGGAATACTAAAAATGGGTCCACTAGATAATTGATGCAATTAAAGATCTGAAACAATAGGTTCGAAATAAAATAAGATCAAAAAGAGATACATAAGTCCTAATGTCCCATAAGGGCGTACATATTAAATACTAACAAAAAAAAAAGAAATAAGCCTACGGGTTACTGATCTTCGGCAAAAGTCCTGATAGTCGCTGCGATCCTGATAAGCCTGAAAATCTGTCTCTAAACCTGATATTGCAAATCTCAGAGATGTCAGAACATCCCAGCAAGTACTCAACGTATAAAGTGTATGTGTGGTATGATAACATGAATATATAAATGTAGTGAAGCCCGTGTGCGCAAGTAAAAACAGATATATAAATAAATGCATGAATACTATAAAACAAACATGTAAGAGGTCAAGTCATAACCTAACTGGTCATAAAAAGGTAAACTATCATATCGTAAGCTCGAGTGTGTGCGTTAACCTCTGCAGGAGTATTCCTAACCCAAGAGTGGAGCCCTAGGGGTTAGGAAATACGGGCCCAACTATGGAATGAACAAGCGACCGATATAGCTCGGTACGAGCTGTAAACATGAGGCCGATATAGCCCGGTACGAGCTGCCGGCATGGGATTCTGAGATCCTGTTGTACGAACGTACACTCAAACTATCCCAACATTCGCGTATTTATAGCTACTATAGTACAGACTAAATCACTAATTAAGAATACTGAAAAGACAGGAACTTGTGGTATGGTAATTGTATGGAAATAAAACCAGTGAATAGTAGTGTGTCATGTCATGTAATGCAGCATTCAAATTAGAGAACTCGTTTTAATACGAGTAGTCTGGAATAATGAGTAATCATGGTATGTCAAGTACAATGGTTATAAAATGATAGTGTCCATAAACAAGAATAGCATGCTAAGGTTTCTCAAGTATGCCGACAATGATAGTCTTAAGTAAAATATTAAATATAGATAATATGATATGATAAGGTCAAAAATGTAAATAAGACTCAACATAAATATGCAAGTATCTATATTTAACATCCGGATTTATTTATTGAAAAGAATAATAAACTGAAATATGGTTTTAAAGGGTTAATATAGTTAAATAGGAATGACAAATTACAGATACATAAAGCGGATAGTGATAATAGTATAATTACGATATAATAGTAAGTAAGATAAAATAAATGACAGATTGACTAATCATTATGTAAGTGCTAATAATAAGTTTTATAATCATGTGGTAATAGAAAATATTAATATAAAGTATAGTATCAAAATAATTTATATGACCACGGCACATAAAGTGCAGCGATATTATAAGGAGTGATAGTGTAGAAACTTTAATTTATATATATAAAATATTAAGCCCGAGGCGTTTATTGATTAACAGTAATAATGGTATATTTTTATGTTTTAGATTAGAATATAAGTGTTGACATTTTGCATGCTAGTGTATACCAATATTGTTGCAACAGAAACATATAATTACTTATAAAGCTTTTTATATATTAAACCACATTTATTTGTTAAAAGTTATTTTATTAGGCTTGCACTTTTACAGTTGTTCACTTGATGAAAGGATTAATATGTATTCTAGATCTTAGGGTTTTCATCATATGTACAAATATTATAAGATATATTAATAAAGCGGTAGAATATTACAATTTTATTTAAATATTGTAAGTTAATAATTTATTTAGAGAATTACCGATGTTGCATCGATTAAAAAAAAGAAGAGTAAGAGTACTTGTCTCGGAGACAGATACACACGACGACACAAAGAACAACTCCAAGGTTTGATTGCTCGGCTAATTTTGAAGGATAAGAAAATATTGTGATGGGAAAAAGAGAAGATTGATCTATATGAGAAGGGGAGAGATGATAATAATTATATTGTTATTTATAGGGAAGAGAGATGTTATTTAATGATTGGAGAGATTATTATAATTGGAGAGTGAAATATTCTGATAAGATGGGATTTGGATTTGATTTTATAAAAGAGAGATATGATGTGTTGTTATATACTTTTATAAGATATTAGAAAAGTTATATATATACATATTAGTTTGTATATAGTTAGAATAATAGAAAAGTATATGTATATATACATTTTAGTATATAGTGAAAATATATGTAGATATATATATGATCATGGTTAATGAAAATAAATATAATTAGTTATATATATAGGATTTTATGATACCAAATAACTAAAATATATTTTCAGTTAAACTATCATAACAAAATATCTTCAATTATATATATGTATGCATATAGGCTTGCAGAAAAATAATTAAAGAGAGTAGATTTGAGAAAGAGAATTTGCTGAGAGAGATTAGATTGGATTGGAAAGAGAGATTTTGTTAGGGAATATATATAGAAAGAGAACGGGAATTTGGTGAAATATAGTTAGTGATATAGAAATATATAATAGATAGAATAGAATACGGGGAGAAAGAAATCTGTTGAAAAAGATATTTATTTGGAGAGAGAGAATAATATTTATTTTAAAAGAATAATGTTATCAGGTATATGGTGATTGGAGAGAGAAAATTGAGTTGTTAGTTTAGGAAAAATATTTATATGGTTAAAATATTTAACATGGGCTCTCATGACTTTTCAAAATTAAATATTTTAACCAAATAAATATCGTAAGACAAAATATTTTATAAATAGAATTTAAAAAGGGATAAAATCCTATGTATATGTATTGTTTAAAGAAATACCAAATAAAATATTTTTTGTTTAAACTATGATACTAAAATATAAATATGATTATAAAATAGTGTTAGACAAATAAATATTTAAATACTAATAATATGCATATTTAACAAACTTGAAAAACCATAATTATATGTATATATCTTGATTAAAAGTATTAAACTCTAAGTTATAATAATAAAAATAAAACAAACCCCAATATATCCAAAAGAAAAAAAAACGTATGATCGAATTAGGATGTTACAAACTTACTGCTGTTATAACTGCATATACATCACTTGCATATCTAGTGAACCTTTTGTAGCGGGAAGCAAATGCAGCATGCAATTTTCATAAAATTAAATATATAAAAGAGAGAAGAAAAATGATGAAGGAGTCAAAAACAAATATAACTGAAGGAACTTGCTGAATTCAAAATATCAATCAGCAATTATTCAATGAAGCATACGGGTGATGAACATGCACAGCATTGCTTAAACAGATACATTTGAATTGTTGAATAAGACTATTAAAAGAGAGCCAAGCTGAGGAAAAAAGGCGAGAGCGCTGCTTAAATTCAACTAAACTGATTGAAATTCCATCTTTATCTTTTGCAATCTTGAAGCAACATCCGTCATAGGTATTCTTTCCTTAGGTGAGTCCCTCGAACACAACAAACCCAATTCAAGCACAGACGAAAGGCACTGATGCACTTTTGTTCTGTCTTGCGATGGTTCATCATTCGTACCGTGATGCTTCAGAAGATTTTCATCTACGATGTCCAGGATTGCAATCGGATGTGCATTTTGTATCCATTCCCTCAAACTTGATTGTTCGCCAAACATGGAATCAACCGGTCTTTTTCTTGTAAAGATTTCTAGCAGCAGAATCCCGAAGCTATATACGTCACCCATTCTTGATACTGCCCCTGTAGTACTATACTCTGTAGCAACCAATATAAACGATAAATCAATTCTATTAAAGAAGAATTTCTATCCAAAAAAAAAAAAGTTCTATGAAAGAAGAACTACATTTGAGATATCTACCTAAGATGATAATGTTGTTTTATTCTCTGATCTAATTATCATTGTAACTGCAGCTTACGAGTTTTTTTTGAGATGTTATGATATAACAAGGATGGTATAGAAACTCTTTATTTTTGATGAAAAAATGCTTAGAAACTCAAATTCAGATTGTTAGGATACTAGCTAATTAGCATATGAAACTTTAGAAAGACTTGAGAATTTTGATGTGTGTTATAAATTTTTAAAAAAAAACATATTAAAACTTAGCATATAAAACCTAAGACATTAGATCAAACATGCAACAAAAGCATTGTTTTAAGATTTTAACTTTTCATATCCAATATACATAACTCTAGGACTTTGTACTGAACTAACTAGACTTTTCGATTACCTGGAGCTATATAGCCTATCGTGCCTGGCATGCTTGCTGTTGCCATCGATGTGCCTTCACCCAGCAGCACTTTAGAGATGCCAAAGTCACTTACGTGCGCCACAAATTCCTCATCTAGCAATATATTTGTTGGTTTCAGATCACAATGCAACACAACATGCGGGTGGTGATGGTGGAGGTACTCAAGTGCCAATGATACATCCACCATAATACTCAATCTTTGTAGCATATTCAAAAAGCAGTTCTCGAAGTACAGCCATTTCTCAAGGCTTCCATTGGGCATGAATTCGAGGACAAGAGCTTTAAATTCTAAATTGGAACACACGCTAATGATTTTTGTGAGATTCCTATGGCGAACCATCCTCAGAACTTGGCACTCCGCATCAAAGCTCTTTGAAGCCCCTTCAACGTCCAAATTCAAAACCTTTACTGCTATGATCAACCCATCGTCGAGGCATCCTCGGAACACGCAACCAAATCCTCCTCTTCCCAATACGTTTTCCTCGCTGAAGTTGATTGTTGCACGAACCAGCTCATGGTAGGAAACAACTCTGTGATCATCCAAATTAGTCACAGAATTATTATTGGGCAAAGACTTGGGCTTCCTCCTCCAATAAAATGCATAAAAAAGACATAAGAAAGTAAGGAGAACCACACCCAACGTAGTAGCAACCAGAACATATCTGAGTGGCCGCAATTTTCTCCCCGATTTGTCATTAAAAGTATCTTTATAACATGGCGAAAGATGTAACTGCGGTGCCCCACAAAGTGCTTCATTTCCAAGAAGAGTCGGAATGCTGGAATTGGCAAACACTCTGCCCTTTGGCACTTGACCTTGTAACTTGTTGAACGAGAGGTCAAGACTTACAAGATCAGACAGATTGGCCAAGGCCTCTGGGATGACCCCCGACAAAACATTGAATGACAAGTTCATATAGGCAATACTGATCAATCCATCAAATGACACTGGAATTTGACCATGAAATGAGTTTCTAGATAGGTCCAGATACATAAGCATTGAAAGCTTTCCTATTGAACTTGATATGTTACCTGATAGTCGATTCGTGGATAACATCAGTTTAGTTAGGTCCTTCAAGTTACCCATTTGTGGTGGAAGTGAGCCATTTAAGGTATTTTCAGACAGATCTAGTTCAAGGAGGCTACCTAGAGTCCACAAGCGCTGAGGAATATTTGAAGATAATTTATTGTTATTCAGATTCAAGCGTTGTATCAAGCTGATATTGGCCAAGGAATCTGGTATTGCTCCAGAGAGTAAATTATAATCGATGTGTAGCGCATTCAGATTGTTTAATAGACCAAACTTAAACGGAATTGAACCGCTTAAACTATTTACGGATAGGTCCATGTATTGAATTTCCTTTAGCCCTGCAAGTGCTGGTGGTATTGTGCCTGTCAGCTCGTTGTTTTGCAATTGTAATGCGACCAGACCGCTTAAGTTACCTAATATACTAGGAATGCTTCCCTTAAAATGATTCCTGTTAGCAACAAAATACTGTAGATTCATTGAGAGATTCCCCAAAGAATTTGGAAGTGCTCCTCCAAACGGATTGTCATATATTTGAAGGTATTGTAGATTTTGGCAGTTGGACAAAGACGTGATAAATTCAAGACCGCCACTTAGTTGATTGCTTCCCACATCAAACCATGTAAGTTGAGGCAGTGACTTGCCTATCTCAACAGGCACAGATCCAGTGAGTTTGTTGTTGCTAACTTCGAACATGTTCAGCATGGAGCTATTCAACAGAGCAAGCGGTATCGAGCCAATCAAGTTATTTACAGCGATGCTAAGAATTTGGAGATTGCCCAGGCCTCCCAATTCCTTGGGTACTATCCCTGTCAGATTGTTTGAAAGCAATTCGAGGTGTATGAGCTTTGAGAGGTTACCTAATGAAGTTGGGATGGTGCCGGTCAGCTGGTTAAATCCAAGTTGTAAAAACGCAAGTTCTGGAAAGTTGCCGATCTCAACTGGTATGGTCCCGCTAAATTGATTATGGGTCAGAGAAATCGTTTCAAGGTTTCGACATTGAGACAAGCAAGATAGGACCTCGCCGCCAATCTGATTTTCACCAAGAGAGATAATTGTGATTTGAGGGAGCACATTGAAGCTATAATTTGACTGGATAGAACCTGAGAGGTTGTTTGTAGCAAAATAAATTTTTGCTAGTGAAGACAGGTTGAAGATGGTTGAAGGAATGGGACCAGAGAGAGAGTTGTCTTGGAGAGTTATATGAGCAAGACGGGAAAGCTGCCCTAAGGATTCAGGAATAGAGCCCATAAGGGAACAATTACCAAGGAATAGGTAAGAGAGGAATGATAGATTTCCGAGGTGCGGAGAGATGGTGCCCTGGAGAGGGATGTCCCCTAGACGGATGGCAGTGACTCGTTGCCGGCGAGGGCTGCAGCTCACACCAGTCCAGTTGCAGAATGAGGTGTTGGTGGTCCAGCTAGCAGCCAGAATGCCAGATGGATCGGCGACATTATCTTTGAAGGCTAATAGTGATCCGAGATCAGTGACGTTGTTGTGGGGTGTACACGTAACTGGTTGAATGGGGAAAGAGAAGGCGAACACTGAAAACAGAGCGAAGAAAAGAAAATCCATGGAAGGTTACTGATGGGAGAGGTCAGAATAGCGCAATCCTAATAATGGAAGTTTACAAATAAATTTTAGCGATGCACACTTTCGTTGAAGATGTGGCACCAGTCAATTGACAGCTGTCGCAGCTGCAACTTGAGACAAATGAGGGTGTGGGTGGAAGACTTTGAAAGTAAAGTTGTATTATAATAATTAAGTGCAGGAATATAAGTGATAATACCTGATATCGGACACCTCCAAGATCATGACACGTGGCGCGTGACGTGTCCTTGAACTCAGAAGACAGGACCCGCAGGGGCCGACCGGGCCATCCTGTACCCGACCTGCAAGCACAAAGCTGTCCCACCTCGGGGCCCCCCGCAAGTTGATCTCCTCGGCCCTTAGCTCGCGCCGAGCTGCCACAAAGCCATGACTCCTCGGCCCTTCCGCTCGTCCCCGAGCTCCCCAGCCGAGGCAGTCTTCCACGGTCCTCCGACCAACTCCACCGCTCACAAGCGTAACCGTCGCTCCGCAAATCTCACCATGCGCAGATTCTCAGCCAGCAACATCCCACGTTCCACGCCATCACGATCCCCATTAATGGGCGATCCGCTCTCTACGCAGGCGTGACGTCGGGAGCGTAACTGCCGGCGGGATCTTCGTGCCTGCTATCGTGTGCTACCGCCACTATATAAACTCCCATCACAGAGGGATCAAGTAAGCCATTTTCTTTACACTTACGCCGTTACTCTGCTCGGATTTTGTCACTGCGTCGGAGGGTCCTCGGTGGTACCAAACCATTCCGGGACTTTTTTGCAGGTACACGGCGGCAGCCTCTTCGTCCCACCTTGTTCTCTCAAAACCCATTGAGACCCACACGCAACGAAGGACATTCAACCCAGTTCACCTCGAGATCAACGGAAGACAACATCTGACGGAGGCCCGAAAAGGAGCTCCATCAATTGGCGCCGTCTGTGGGAAAACCAAATTCCACGAAATATAAAGTTGACCTTCCTGTCTCCTCTCTCATGTCGGATGACCATCCTGGGGATCCCGGAACCAGCCGCCGCCTTCAGCTCACCGAAGGCGGGGACGAACCTTCCCCCATGACCATAATCAACGTCCTTGCAGGCCGGATAGATCGCCTGCAATCTCTCATGGAAGCCCTCATCCGTGTCCAAACTACCGCGCCCGGGCCCCAGATCGCTGCGCCGCCGCCGCCAGAAGGCTCCGTCCCTGCCTGGACAGCCAACCGCCAGCAGGCTGCATCCCCTCACCACCGGTCCCTCGAACCGGTGCTCCCTGAGGCCCATTGGGCGCCCCAGGGCTCCACGCCAAGATCCGCCGCCAGGGAGCCTCGCCCCGAGCCTCCTCGCGACCTTTAGCCTCCTGAGGAGATGTCGGTCACCTCTCCTATCTACAAGTGTGGCCGACCCGATCATGGTCGGCGGGAACGCACGGAAAGGGTCCGCCCCGGCGACTTGAGGGCTTCCCCGTCACGGGACCTGAGGCACCTCATCGGGAGAAACCGGGACCGCTCCCACACATAGTCCGCCCGCGGCGGGGCCCGGGAATCCCGAGGTGCCGATTCCTTAAGGTACCACGGTCGGCTCGACGCCCTCGAGAAGAAGATCGATGGCATGCGCCGAGAAGCTCACTTCTCGAGCTACGGGGCTAAGTACGCCTCCGACTCGCTCACGAAGCCATTCACCGAGGAACTGCTTGCCGTACGCGTCTTCTCGCGCAACAAGCTCCCGAAGGTCTCTCTGTTCGACGGGAAAACTGACCCGAAGGACCACTTAGATGCCTTCACCGCGGGGATGAACTTCCAAGACCACTCTGACGCCGCCCAGTGCAGGGCCTTTCCAGCCACCCTGATCCGCACGGGTCGGGACTGGTTCCGGGGGCTCGAGCCCCACTCAATATCAACTTTCGACGAGCTAGCCACCAAGTTCCTCAGCCGTTTCGTGGGAAACCGTCAACAGAAACGCACAGTCGACTACCTCTTCACGGTCAAAAGCGAGGACAAGGAAACATTCAAGGCCTACATCACCCGCTTCTACAACGCCCTCCTCGAAGTGCCCGAGCACCGGGACGAGACCGTCATAACGGCGCTCAGGTCTGGTCTGAGGCGCAAAGAATGGTTGCGCTCCTTCGCGCTAGCTCAACCTAAGACCATGGCCGAAATCAAGGCGTGGACCGAGCGCGAGGTCCAGCTGGAATCCGAAGTGAATGCCAACCTTCCTCGTGCGGATCGACCCGACCAGAAGAAGAGGATCCAGGAGGACGGGACGGAGCGTCAGCAACCCTACCACCCAAAATTCCAAGAGTACACCCCCCTCAACGTCTCCCTCACGATGTTGCTGGAGGAGACCCAGAATGAGGGGCTCTTCAAGTTTCCCCCGGTCCCACGCCAGGGCGCCAAGCGAGGCCGGGGCCCCTATTGCGCTTTCCACCGGATGCCGGGCCACGCCACAGAGGACTGCAAACAATTGAGGGACTACGTTGAGGAGCCCATCCGGTCTGGGCACCTCGCCCCCTACCTAAGGGACAAACGGCAGGCCGACCGCGTGCAAGAGAAACCTCACCCTCCCACCGACCTGACCATCGGCCAGATCATGCTTGTTTCAGCGGACGGCCAGCCTAGGGCCCAGGGAGCCCCATGCCCTATGCCCAGCACGCCGGCCGACGGCCCTCCAGGGAGCTCGGGCCGTGCCAACAAAGTCATCTTTTAGCCTGTACCCCTTTATTATTTTTATTTTTATTTTGTTATTTTACTTTCTTTTTTTAGCGCGAGTTCTTCCCATGATCTACTGTTAAGTTTGATAAAGATCAATGAAGTATTGCGCAAAATAAAGAAGAGCGTTGTTTTATTCGAAGGGTATTATGGGCTCCCCAGCCATACATAAAAAAAAGAAGAAAAAAGGGGGGAGTTACAATAGTGGGGGAACGGGGTGCAGCGAGCACTGTTCGTGGTACTCGGTGAAAATCTCCAACAGCCGGGGCCTCGCAAGTTCCAGTCTTTGCCCCCGGTTCCCCCCGCGGGCATCGACCCCGAGCCTCAGCTCGTAGCATTCGCGGACGAGCGCCTCTGAGCGGGCCAGCCGGTTCGTGGAGATTAAGCCGAACGCCTCAAAGACCGCAGCTTGCCCACGGCCTCGTCGAAGAGCAGCTCCGACACAGGGTTGTGAAGCCCCGGTGATGCCCTTCAGATGGAGTACATCAGCGGCTGCAACAGGGAGGCGCGTCTGGGGAGCAACCGGCCGAAGTGATCCTCAATGCGCCCGTAAACCAACTGCACCGTGTTCTCGGTGCAATAGGGGTCGTAGAGGTACACATCTCCGAAGCCGACGATGTCGGGGATGGTGAACGGAAAATCCTCCATTCTCGATGGCCTGTCTGCGAAAGGACGGGGGCTAGTACTCCTTATATAGCCCGATGCACCGCCTAACAGTCGCCCGCTTTCGCCTAGGGAGTCTCCGCCACGCGGCGTCCATCGAGCGTTATCTGGTGAGAACGAAGCGACGCGTCCCTGTCACTTCGCCCCCCCCCCCCACATTCAATGTGATGGCTGCAAACGCCGTTGCCCCGACCGTTCCCATCCCGCACCTACAGCTGACGGTCAGCTTCCCTGCCACAACGCCGGGGATCGAAAAGCTCTCTCCAGGGCAGTTGAGCCCAAGCTTCCATCGCTCGGCTATCCCCAGCGGGCAGCTTCCCTGCCTCAACGCCGGGAATTGAGAAAGCCCTCCCAGAGGCAGTCGAGCCCGAGCTTCCCTCGCTCGGCTATCCCCGGCGGGCAGCTTCCTTGCCTCAATGCTGGGGATCGAGAAAGCCCTCCCAGAGGCAGTCGAGCCCGAGTTTCCCTCGCTCGGCTATCTCCGGCGGACAGCTTCCCTGTCTCAACGCTGGGGATCGAGAAAGCCCTCCCAGAGGCAGTCGAGGCCCGAGGTTCCCTCGCTCGGCTATCCCCAGCGGGCAGCTTCACTGCCACAACGTTGGGGATCAAAAAAGCCCTCCCAGAGGCAGTCGAGGCCCGAGGATCCCTCATTCGGCTATCCTTCAGGACAAAAGCCCTCACCAAGAGGCACCGGGCAACAACCCTACCCGGCCAAGGGTCCTTGGTAGGCTTCTTACAGCCCTATAGCTTTTTCTCGCGCCAGGGACCAAAGTCCTCCCAGAGGCAGCCGGGTCTTTGCCCGGCTATCCTCGGCTGGTAGCTTCCTACCAGAACCGACAGGGATCAAAGTCCTCGCCAAGAGGCACCGGGCGGTAACCCCGTTCGGTCCCCGTCCTGAAGGATCAAAAGCCCTCGCAAGAGGCAAACCGAGCAGCTACCCTGCTCGACCAGAGATAAACAGTCGAGCCCGAGGTTCCCTCGCTCGGCTATCCCCCGCGGGCAGCTTCCCTACCCCAATTCCAGGAATTGAAAAGCCCTCTCAGAGACGGCCGAGCCCGAGCTTCTCTCGCTCGGCTATCCCCAGCAGGCAGCTTCACTGCCTCAACGCTGGGGAATCGAGAAAGCCCTCCCAGAGGCAGTCGAGGCCCGATGTTTCCTCACTCGGCTATCTTTCAGGGCAAGGGCCCTCGCCGAGAGGCACCAAGCCGCTACCCCGCTTGGCCACCCTCCGCGGGCCTCTCCCGGCCCTTCCAGCGCTAAAGGTCAGAGCCCTCGTCACGAGGCCGTGAGTTCCTTCCTACTCGGCGCATCCCGGCGAGTAGTTTCCTACCCAGCAAAAGACATCATGTCTGTCCAAGCCTAAACGATCACCCCTCGACCTCAGGGCCCAACACGGAGATACCTCCTCGGAGAAGCTCATCGACAAGCAACGGCAGTCAGCTCGACAGACGATCGTTGAGCAGAGGACCAACCTGGCATGAAAGCGCAACGGCGCGAGATATCCCAAGCAAGTATTCCCCACAAACAGATGCCAGAAAGAAAATTTATCACAGCCGGAGAAGAGAAACTTTTTTTACTAAAGATAAGTTTTTACAGAAGGAATTTTCTGGCTCCTCAGCCTTACAAAAGTTCAAAAAGAAAAACAAAATGGAGATAGGGAGCAGAAGCCCTACTCTTCGGGCCCGGGCACAGCCTCGGGGTCTTCAACCTCCACCACTGGGGGCGCTAGGTCCTCAGTCCCCGCCTCGCCGGGGAGCTCTCCCCCTTGCCCGTCGGCGCCCATGAAGGGAAACTCAGCCCGGAGGTCCGTGTTGTCAAATTCCGGCAACCTGGACTTCACGGCATCGAGGGCGTCGTGCCAGATGCGGGTCGTGGCCACGGCCAGGTCGTCGTAGAAATCCCTCGACTTCTTATAGCTCGCCATGGCCTTCGATCCAGCCGACTTGAGGGCCTCGGCCGACGCCCCCAGCTCCTTCCGGAGGGTCTTCACCGTCTTCTTCAGGTTGCCGGCGAGCACCTAAGAATCCCCGAGCTTGCCCTCGGCGATCGCGGCAGCCTCGCGATGCCGAGCGGCCTCCCTTTTCTTGGCTGCCACCTCGCCCTCCAGGACGGCGATCCTCGCCGACATCGCCTCCTGTTCCCGCCTGGAGCTTTCTTGCAACGCGGCGAGCTGGCCCGCGGCCTCCACTGCCAGGGCTACCACCTCGGTCTCCATGCGGAGGGCGAGGGCCACGTGCTGGAAAGTCTGGGAAGGAGCAAAAAGAATGAGGATCATAAACATGAAGGGAAACACTAAATCTCACCGCACGATGGGGGCTTACCTGCACGGCTTCCTGGGCGATCGATGCCAGCTGAGCTTTGAGGATCCCCCCAGGAACCCAACCCCCGGCCGAGGTCTCTATCTCGTGGAGGAGGCTGTCCGCGACTAACAGCCCGGACGGCACCGCGAACCGGCGCCCCCTTCCTCCACCACGGTCGGCGAGGACCGATCCCCGGATGGCCTCCGAGACCTCCTCTTGGGCGACTCCGAGGGAGAGCCGATCTCCTCTTCCGAGGCGGTGTCATCCGCAATCAGGGCCCGCTTCCGACCCGACGCTCAGGTAGGGCCCGGGGCGGGATCCGCTGCCGGTTGTCCTCGGGGCGACGCCACCGGGGCGATACGGGTCGGGGCAGGCTGCATTCGGGAAGAGCCGGCGCCCCCGGCCCTGGTGGGCTGCCTCGGCTGGCGCATAACATCCCTAAGAACTTCGAAGTCTATGGAACCTGCACGAAACGAGCACCCCGCTTATCAGTAACGCGAGTAAAACATAAACCCAGAAAGCAAGCCTAACTTACCGACGAACTCGACGGGGCTAAGCCCGGCCCAGCTCAAAACCCTCTCGGACAGCAACACGTCATATCGGGGGATGGACTCCCATGACGACACTCTCACTGCGGCAGGGTCGTTGGACAGGCTCCCCGACAGGCACTTCTCCCTCGACCATTTGGTGGGCACTGGCCAGTCCTCGTCCTCGTCCTCGGAGGGAGAAACGAAGAAAAACTTCTTTTTCCAATCATGAATGGAGGAGGGCAAGGCCACGACACCAGACGCGGCAGCAATCCCGGGCCGCTTCCTAAAGGAGAAATACACCCACCTGGGGTCACCAGCTCGACCGTCGGGGTGACTTTTGAATGCAAGGGAAGAATCGAGAAGGAAAAGACTGAAGGGAACCGCCTGCAGCCTCAGGCGGATCAAGAACCCAAGGAGAATCCTCCATGAGTTCGGCACTAGCTGCCCAGGGGCCAAACAAAAGAAGTTTAGGGCGGCGATGACCTCAGGAGAGAAGGACAGGCGCATTCCACCCCAAAAGGCTTCCAAGTACAGGGCGATCTCCCTGCACCGCACTTGATCAGCCCTCTCTCCCTCCTTGGCCAAGCGAAGCGTGTAGCGCGGGGGAATGTGGAAGCAAGCCCGAGCATTGACGAGCTCGTCCTCATGCCTCATCCAGCACGGGGTGCTGGGGGCCATGTCTGCCACCTCCTCCCTGGAAGCGGCCCCCGTCTCACAGCCCCGGGGAAAGGGATCGGCCCCCACTGTCACGCCCCGCTTCCCAGTGTACGGCGAAGGGGACGCGACAAGGCCCGCTATGTATATACTCGGAAGTACACACGCTGAGCGTATCTAAGCAATATAAAATAAATACACAAGAGATAAGAGTATAAAAGAACAGCAACTTTTATTTATTAACATTCTTTGTACAATACATGGAAAGGAAAACACAACTGAAATAAAGATGCCTAAACAGTGGCATAACAGAAAAAGGAAAGTACTGAATAGAAAAGTGTATAATGAAATTATACTGCTGGGTCTTCGGCAAATTGCTCCAAGTCTTCTTGGGTTGGCTCAACTTCTGCCGGGTCCAGGTCACCTGACGACATTCAAAGAAGAGAGAAACAGAATGTCGTCAGCGAACAGATCGCTCGATAAGTCCCAAAGGTAAGAGGGAAGTAGAGAAGAAAGAATAAGAAGATACATTTTTAAAGTGTAAACTATTGTTGTAATGTTATGTAACGCTGTTGTTTGTAGCTTGGTACAGAAGAATGCCAGTGTATACGAGGGGAGTCTCACTTGCCAGAGACTAAGGCACGTATAGTACAAGGAACCGTTATGCCACGGTACAACAGCAATGGGATTCAGGTTAGGTGTATTAATCTGACCACCTCGTGCCACCTTTAACACCTTCCGTACCAATCTACCCCTTAAACCCCATGATGTCTTGTTTGTATTGTTATCTTGTAAAATTGTATTGATTGTAAGATTGATTAACTGACTGACCGAAACCATGATATCAGGAAACGGTTATAACCGTAGAGTCATGTAAATGGAATACTGGGAAACGTGCAGAAGGAATATCCATGGTTTGGTTCAGTCAAGTTATATATAGATTGTTAGCTGGATTCAGGGATTCATGTATTCATCTTGAGTTGGAATATAAAGAATATAGATTGACTTGAATCATATTCAAGTCAGAATTAGTCAGACTCTAACCCGAGTCAGACTAAAAGAAAGATAATTTGAAGTTCTATAATTGTTAGGGGCCTTATTGTAATTTATAAAACTTGAGGGGGTTTTATGTAAAAAGTACTTTTGTATAGTTTTCAAAATACACCTCAAGTATTTATTATTCGTCTTTAGGGTTATAATGAGGGTGCATTTTATGTTGTGACATTTCTAGTGAAAATATCCTAGTTATAGGTACTTATCTGTAATATTGATTTATTTGAAGTTCATGGTGTTTTAGTATAAAATTTATTATTGTGATTTTTTGGAAAAAGTGAAAAATTTATATTATAGTAAAATAGATATTTAAATGATAAATATACATATGTTTATACAAAAATAATTTTAAATAAATATTTTAATTTCAAAAATCTCATTTTTCTTAAATGCAGTATTTTAAACCTTTCGAGACCGAATGCTTATTGCGGAGGTCTGAATCTCGCACTACTAGCCCGCGGGTGCACGATGAACCGTACTATCCCTAACGGGTTCCCCAAAGGTGGGTTGTAGTGGCGCTTTGCTTAGGTTTAATAAATACTATTCATTTAGAAAAACGGTTTTATAAGTATAAGGTATTTATTTGTAAAAATATATAAATTTCCGTATTTTAGTTTCTAGGGTTCTCTAAGCCAACTAGCATATTTCTAAGGTCTAAACGACAAGTCATTAGAAGGCTCAAATCGCCTCTTCACCGCCAATTGCGGCCAGGTAAGTGCCAGGTAAGTGGGAGGCTCTCCACTACAAGTAGTGGCCCTAATTAAGTAACCACTTGCCTTAGACACACTTGCCTAGACACCACAAAGTCAGTTTAGATAAACGATCGATGTCCATGACATATCGTGCTTTCATTTTAAGAGATTTTATTTAGAATTGTGTACAACTTAAAGCTTTCAAGAAAGGTTTATAAAGATAATGGTATTTTTGTGAAAAGTCTTGTATTTTCGTATTCTATGTTTTGACGTTTATCAATTAGGGTTATATTTGTGTGTGTGTAGAGGTAGGTCATTATCTCGTGACTTAATTTAAGGTTTAATGAAGTTTTAGAGGTTAAATATGATATATTAAACTTGAAGGTATTTAAGCACAAGAATACGGTATTTGAAAACGTTATCATTTCATGTGTGAAAATTCATTCAAATTGATTTCTACAAGTTTAGTGATCAAGATAAACATATTTAGGAATGAGGGAATTGATCAAACGAAGAAAAATAAACTTCATGGTATTTTTATGAAAAGAATACGGTTTTACAAGAAAGCTACATTTCATGTGAGAAACTTTGTTTAAATTGGTTTATGGGTGATTAATAGTCATTATGGATATGTTTAGGTATTGTGGATTAAGTGACAAGTGAAATTTTGTAGAAAAACCGAATCAGAAATCGGTTTGTTCCGATTTCCGTCGGGTTTCATAATTCCGTATTTTAAGGAATAGAAAGGTGAGAAGGATGGAACTTACGGGTTTTAAGCTCTTCTAAAGAGTAAAAAGGACTAAGGAGAAAGACCGAGGTGTGGTTTCGTCGCCGGTTGCTTCAAAGCACGTCGCCGGAATTCCGTCAGGGCTTCGCCGGGAACTCGATTTCAAAGCACACTTCTTGTGGAAATTTCAAGAGAGTAATTCTATGATTTTGGAATGAGAAGGCAGGGGTAGGGGTCTATTTATAGGGTAGCTAGGGTAGGGTAGGTGAAGGGTTTCTTGATTTAAAAAAATTTATAAAAATTAGATAAAAAGCATTAAAATTGGCATTAAAATGGCTGTATTTAACATTCAGAAACTGATACAGTAAAATGGAGTTAACCATGAGTTACAGAAGACCAAAAGCCACAACTTTGGTGTTGGGACCCCGGCCATCGGCCCAACTCCGGCCGGCGGCGCCGGCCGATTCGGCCGATCCGCCGGCCGAGTAGGCCGATTCCGGCCGGGTTCGGCCGGCGTTGGGTGCGGGCTTCCTCAATGTAGACTTTGGCATATTTCATTTCTGGGGTTCAGTTCAATATTTAGGAGTTATGGCCTGTGGACTTTTGGGCTTCCAAGAAATTTTTAAAAAAAAATAAACTAAAAATAATGTGGGGCATGGGATTCGAACTCTGGTGGCTTGGTTCAGCAGTGCAAGGTATTAACAATAAGTTACAAGCTCCTTCTTGTAATTATTGTAGAGAGATAGATACTTAAACTGTTATCAGCAACATTAATACTCCAATTATACTTCAAATTTAATTCAAATTTAGGTATACAAAAATTGGAGTTGTTACAATCTACCCTCCTTACAAAAATTTCGTCCTCGAAATTTATAACTTTTATTTGAGGACTAGTTTACAAAAAGGTGCGGATATCTTGCACGCATTTCATCCTCCCTTTACCACGTGGATTCTCCTGGAGTTTCTTTCATCCACATTACCCGGACCAAATTAATTTCTTTGTTCCGAAGTGTCTTCACTTTCCTGTCCAGGATCTCCACAGGTTGTTGCTCACAAGACAAATCGGGCTGTATCGTGAGCTCGGAATGATCAAGTACATGGCTGGGGTCACTCACATACCTTCTGAGTTGAGATATGTGGAACACGTTATGCACTCCCTCCAATGAAGGTGGAAGCGCTAATCGGTATGCCACTTCACCAACTCGTTCGAGTATATCGAACGGTCCAATGTATCTCGGACTCAACTTTCCCCGTCTTCCAAATCTGATCACTCAGCGGTTCGGAGCGATTTTCAGGAATACATGATCTCCTGGCTGGAACTCCAAGTGTCGTCTCTTCGCATCAGCCCAGTGTTTCTGTCTATCTTGGCTATGCGCATTCTTTCCCTGATAGTACGAACCATATCAACGGTCGCTACTATCATCTCTGGTCCAAGGAGTTCTCTATCTCCGATGTCGTCCCAACTTAATGGCGATCGATACTTCCTTCCATATAATGCTGCAAAAGGTGACATTCCTATACTTGCTTGGTTGCTGTTGTTGTATGCGAACTCCACAAGATGCAAGTGATCTTCCCACGATCCTTTGAAGTCGAGCATACATGCTCTGAGTATATCCTCCACGATCTGAATAGTTCGTTCCGACTGACCATCTGTTTGTGGATGATAAACCGTGCTGAAATTCAGACTTGTTCCCAAGCTAGCTTGCAGACTCTGCCAAAATTGCGATCGGAACCTGGTGTCACGATCGGACACAATGCAGACCGGTACTCCATGAAGTCTCACAATTTCCTGTATGAGTTCATGGGTATCAAAGATAGTACATTATGAAGAGTTTTTAAGTCTAAATTAGATTATTACCTCCATGTACTTCTTCGCTAGTGTCTCAGTTGATTGACCAACTCGAAATGGGATGAAGTGAGCCGACTTTGTGAGTCGATCCACAATGTGTCACGCCCCGCTTCCCAGTGTACGGCGAAGGGGACGCGGCAAGGTCGGCTACGTATATACTCAGAAGTACATACGCTAAGCGTAGCTAAGCAATATAGAAATAAATACACAAGAGACAAGAATATAAAAAGAACAACAACTTTTATTTATTACCATTCTTTGTACAAATCATGAAAAGGAAATACAACTGAAGTAAAGATGCCTAAACAGTGGCATAACAGGAAATGAAAAAGTACTGAAAAGAAAAGTGTACAATGAAATTATAGGGTCTTGAGTAAACTGCTCCAAGTCTTCTTGTGATGGCTCAACTTCTGCCGGGTCCAAGTCACCTGACGACATTCAAAGAAGAGAGAAACAGAATGTTGTCAGCGAACAGATCGCTCGGTAAATCCCAAAGAAAAAGGGAGAAGAATAGACAGGAAGGAAAATATATCTATTATAATATTTGATTGTTATGTAGACGTAGTTGTTTGTAGCTTGGTAGACGGATTCATGTTGTATATTGTGAAAGGAATACAGAGAAAAGAGAGTATATTGTTATAATGTTGTATAACGCTGTTGTTTGTAGCTTGGTACAGAAGGATGCCAGTGTATACGAGAGGAGTCTCTGTATGCCAGAGACTAAGGGCACGTATAGTACAAGGTACCGTTTATGCCACGGTACAACAGCAACTGGATTCATGTTAGGTGTGTTAAGTCTGACCACCTCGTGCCACCTTTAACACCTTCCGTATCAATCTACCCCTTAAATCCCGCGATGTCTTGTTTGTATTGTTATCTTGTAAATTGTGTTGGTTGTATGATTGATTGACTGGCTGACCGAAACCATGATATCAGAAAATGGTTATAACCGTAGAGTCATGTAAATGGAATACTGAGAATCATGTAAAAGGAATATATATCCATGGTTCGGTTCGGTCAAGTTGTGTAAATTGATAATTGTATTCATGAATTCGTGTGTTCATATTGACTTGGAAACTTGTAGATTAACGATTGTCTTGAATCATATTCAAGTCAGATTGATCAGACTCACTCTGAGTCAGACAATTAGAAAAGTAAATTGAAGTCTTGATTGTTTTGGTGTTATCGGTAATCGCTGCATATGGGCGGCAGGATTTGTGTCTTTTCAAAGACGATTACCGGGTTGATAACACCGTTGTTAAGTTGTCTACCTTAGATAGGCAAGCACCCACTTCTCCGGCTCCCCGAGGCTCAAGAGATTGGTCCCGCTTAAACCTATGTTTACCAGGGTCCTTATTGTAATTTATAAAACTTGAGGAGGTTTTATGTAAAAATAATTTATATATATTTTCAAAATAAACCTCAAGTATTTATTTATCGTCTTTAGAGTTGTAATGAATGTAGATTTTATATTGTGATATTTCTAGTGAAAATATCCTATTTTCATAATAATTGGTATTTATTTGTACTATTGATTTTGTATGAAATTCATGGTATTTTAAGCTTAAATTGATTCTTGTGATTTTTAGAAAAAAAATGGAATATTTATATCATAACAAAATAGGTATTTTAATGATAAATATACATATATTTATACAAAAAATAATCTATATATATATATATATATTCTAAAAATCTCATTTTCTTAAGATGTCGTATTTTAAATCTTTCGAGACCGAATGCTCCTTGCGGAGGACTGAATCTCGCACTACTAAGCCCGAGGATGTGCGATAATCCGCACCATTCCGAACGGGTTCCCCCAGAATGGGTTGTAGCGGCGCTTTGCAAAGATTTGTATAAATACTAAATCCTTTAGAAAACAGTTTTATTAAGTAAATGGTATTTAAACGTAAAAGTGCAATAAAAGTTACATAACATGGTATTTGTTGTGAAATACCCAAATTAGCAAAAAAAATATGATTTTACAGGTTTATCATTAATTTTACCAATATATATAAATTTACTATAATTTTTCCATGTTTCAATATTAAGGAACTAATTATCTATAACCTTTATTTATCACTGTAGAATAATTATAATTATTACTGCAAAAGTTATCCCGGTCATGATAATTGTTTTAAGACTTAGTTACATATGTCCAAGTATGAATCCGGGGTTGTCCGTTACCCCTTGATTTTATCGTGAAGGATAACTGTTAAAAGTTCATTATATTATTATGGTTTAATATCGTTTTTAATCGTCAAAACTCGTAAAATAGATAAAGCAGTTAAAACTTCATAATTAGGTCCTAAAATATTTTTCACAGATAGATATTTTCATGATGAAGATAACAAGAGGTCAAGTGTTGAGAGATCTTACCTGAAATGATCTAGAAAAATGAAAGTCGGCGAGCGTCGGGTTGTACAAGAAACGGTATATCTTGAATCAAAAAATTATTTTGCCTTTGGGACTTGGACCAGAGTCTAGAAAACTCGAAGGGGAAGCTCTGGAAATTTTTTTGAGATTTTTGTGTCGAACAAATAATTTTTGAGAAATTTTAGAAGTTCATGGCTATTTATAGGGATTTCTGGGATTAAAAAATTATTTTGTTACGGTAGCCGATCAGATCCGACCGTTGATTTGGTCAGATCTGACGGCCCACGGTTTACACGTGTGAACAGTGGCGGGAGTAGGTGTGGATGGTTTTTGACCGTTGGATCTTGATCTGACGGTCCAGATTAAAGGCAGATATATATATATATATATATATAATATATTTATATATTATAATACAAATCTGTCGATAAGATCTGGGCCGTTGATTTTTATATCTGACGGTCCAGATTTATTTCAGCTTAATAAAATAAAATAAAATTATTTTTTACTATTTAAAAATCTTTAAAAATTGTTTTTGTCTTCTAGAAATTATTTTAAAATAGTAAAAATATTTTTAAAAATATGAAAAAATTATATAAAATGTATTTTGATATTTTATATCTTTTGAAATCAATAAAATATTTTTTATTATTTGAAAATGTTTTAAAAATTATTGTTTTGGCTTCTAGAAATTATTTTAAAATAGTAAAAATATTTTAAAAATCTAAAAAAAAAATTATATAAATATATTTCGATATTTTATATCTTTTTCAACCAAATTTGGTCTAAAATAGTTCTTCTCATCGGTTATAAAAAATTTTCCCTTCGATAAAAAATAATTTAAATTCTTAAAAATTCCCAAAAATTCCTAAAACTCATATTAATTTATTTTAAACATGGAAAAATATTTTTAAAGTGTTTTCTACCAATATAAGCAGTAAAATAATTGTTTTGATCTCGAAAAAATTATAAAAATGTTTTTATTACGTATCTATGGTACACAGTCGTTACACAATGACCCAAATCGCATCGTTACCCTTTGTGCTGCGAGTAAGAGCAGTTACAAAGTCCATCGTGATGTGTTGCCACTTCCATTCTGGAATTGGTAACGGTTGAAGTAGTCCAGCTGTCCTGTGATGTTCAGTCTTTACCTGCTGACACACCAAACATTTTGCGACGCTTCTGGCTACTTCACGCTTCATTCCATACCACCAATAATTCTGACGGAGATCTTTGTACATTTTGGTTCCTCCAGGATGTACTGAATAGGGAGAGCTGTGAGCTTCTTTCATTAACTCTTCCCGAACAAGACCCTTTGGTACACACAATCTGCTGCCGTATCTCAAAGATCCATTTTCATGGATGATGAAATCTGTTCTGAGTCCATTCTCCACTTGTTCTCTGATCTTTTGCAACTTAGCATCGCTGGCTTGAGCTGCTTTGATCTGATTGACAATGGTTGATTGAACTTGTAGATTCATCAAACTTGAAGCATCACCTGGCATGACTAGTTCAATCTCCATCTGATGTAGGTCTTGCTGAAGCTTCCACTGGGCGGTGAGATTCATTGCTAATGGTTGGCGACTAAGAGCATCAGGTACTACATTTACCTTCCCTGGGTGATATTGCAAGTTGATGTCAAAGTCCGCCATGAGTTCTAACCATCTTCTCTGTCGCATATTCAACTCCTTCTGAGTAAATACATACTTCAGACTTTTATGATCTGTGTAGATGTTCACTCGTTCACCAAGTAAGTAGTGGCGCCAAATCTTGAGAGCAAAAATGATGGCTGCCAACTCCAGATCATGCGTCGGATAATTGCGCTCATGAGTCTTCAGTTGTCTTGAAGCATAAGCCACAACCTTACCGTGCTGATGTAGAACACATCCTAATCCCTTACCGGATGCATCACAATGCACTTCGAATCCTCCAGATTGATTCGGTATTACTAGAATGGGTGCAGATGTCAGTCTTGACTTGAGTTCTACGAAAGCTTGTTCGCATGCTTCTGACTACACAAATTCTTCATCTTTTCGTGTGAGCTTGGTCAGGGGTGTTGCTATCTTCGAAAAGCCTTCAATAAATCTTCTGTAATATCCAGCTAATCCCAAGAAACTTCGAATATCCTTCACTGACTTTGGTGTAGGCCATTCGCTAACTGCCGAAACTTTTGCTGGATCCACAGAAATTCCTTCTCCTGATACGATGTGTCCAAGAAAACCAACTTGTTTTAGCCAAAACTCGCATTTGCTGTACTTGGCATAAAGCTTATGTTGTCGAAGAGTTTTCAGGACAATTCGTAGGTGCTCCGCATGTTCTTTCCGATTCTTAGAATATACCAGGATGTCGTCGATGAAGATGACAACGAACCTGTCTAAATATTCCCGGAAAACTTGATTCATAAGGTTCATGAAGATTGCTGGTGCATTGGTCACTCCAAATGGCTTACTAGAAATTCGTAATGTCCATAGTGAGTTCTGAAAGCTGTTTTGTGAATATCAGCTTCCTTGACCTTCACTTGATGATAACCTGAACGAAGATCTAGTTTAGAGAAGACATAAGATCCACTTAGCTGATCGAATAAATCGTCGATGCGCGGGAGTGGATACTTGTTCTTTATTGTGACTTCGTTCAAGGCTCTATAATCGATGCACATTCTGTATGAACCTTCCTTCTTCTTCACCAACAGTACAGGTGCTCCCCAACTTGAAGTGCTGGGACGAATCCATCCTTTCGCCAGTAATTCGTCCAACTGTGTTCGGACTTCCTTCAATCCTTCCGGACTTAGTCTATACGGTGCTTTGATCACCGGTTGTGCTCCTGGTACTAAGTCAATACTAAATTCAAGAGCTCGATCGGGAGGCAAACCTGATATATCGTCAGGAAATACATCATCGAACTCTCGAACTACCTCCGGTCTTGATTCTTCTTCTGCTTGAGCTGCCGCAACTACTGCTTCCCTTGGCTTTGCTTTGTAAGTACTTGGCTCCAATGTACGGTCTCCACTTTTAAAATAGAAGACCGGATGATCTGGAATCTCGAATACTACCCTCCTTTGACGACAGTCGATGGTAGCATAAAAGGTTCCAAGCCAGTCCATTCCTAGAACCACATCGAAGTTCGGTATGTCCAGTACTTTGAAGTCAGCATAAAATTCTCGACTGCAGACGACGACTGGACACATGCTGTATCCCATAGTTGCCTTTAGAACACCATTTCCGGAACTGACGTTCCAGCTGGATACAAGCGGTGAGACTGGAATCGCATGGGTTCGGACAAACCGTTGCGACATAAAGCAGTGGGATGCTCCAGTATCAAACAGTGCAAGTGCAGGTAGTGAAGCTACTAGGATTGTACCTAAGGTATATGGGATAGGTTTTAGGTATAGGGAAAGTGTGTAGGTAAACAAGACTAAAAGATAAATTTGGGAAGGAAAATTTACCAGTAATGACTTGGCCAGTGGCCTCAGCTTCTTCCACAGACATCATGAAAGCCTGGCGCTTTGGCACATTCCTCCTGACCCGAGGAGCATTCCTCGGAACGTTCCTTTGAGCTTGATGGAACTGACGAGAAGGTGGTGTAGCTTGTGGTCCCCTGGGTGGTGCAGGCAGTGCAAGTCTGGGAGCAGGTGCCTGAAGAGCTGGTCGCTGCTGATAGGTATTTGCTGGCCTGGGTGCAGCAACTGGGTTCTGTCTTTGGGGACAAGACCCAATACCGTGAGCGGCTGAACCGTAGACTAAGCAGAGGTGGTTGGCTCGACGGCAATCCTTCATCATATGTCCAATTCTCTTGCAGTAGGTGCAAAAGGCTGGGCTAGGACGATGGGTTGGTACTCCGGGTCTCCTTGGCACGAAGAGTGGTCTGGACGAGACTCCACCTGCCATCTGGTTGGTAGGGCGTTTGACTCCTGCAGCCTGAGGTCTGCCCCTCTCTTTTATTACTGCCTCATAACTGCGGGCGGCTTCTAGGGCTTCCTCATGAGTCAAAAACTTTCCTGTGGCTAGAGCAGCCTTAATCGCTGTATCCAAGCCTTGTTGAAAGCGACGGGCTCTGATCTCGTCCGTCGGTATCAAGTGTGCCGCGAATCTGTTTAAAGATTGTGTTAGCTGTGTAGTATGTGATATTTAAAAATTGAACTATTGTGACATATCTTACCGGCTCAACATAGTGAATTCAGCGTCGTATTCATCTACCGATTTATCCCACATTAATCCTTGCTGTAGATGAATAAACTGCTGCTCCATTGCAAACCTGGCAGTCACAGGGAAATATTTCGCGTCGAACTTCTCGCAAAATGTTTTCCATTCAATCGGCTGTACCAGACGGGTTTCTTCCGCCTTCCACCAATTGCGAGCATTATCCGTGAGCTGTAGCTTCGCTACACGGACCCAAGCGTTATCTGGCACTTGAGCTGCTGCCAGATCGTCTTCGATGCTTTGTGCCCATTCTTCTGCTTCAAGAGGGCTTCCTTTACCAGAGAATTGCTTTGGGTGCAAAGCTCTGAATTGCTTTACCCCCGGTGCATCGGCCTCAGGACGATTCAAAAGTTGTTGCTGCCCCTCGAGAAGACTGCGGATCACCTCAAATAGCATCGTTTGCTCAGTGGGTGGTGCAGGAACAACTGGTGTGAGAGGTAGTGCTGGAGGGGTGTTGTTGACGTTGATGCTGGTGTTGTTCGGGGAATCCATAACCCTGAAGAAAAATTTGGGTTAGGACAGATTCAAATACATGAAATGATAAGATTCAAGGAATGGAAATTTGCAAGATCCAAGAAATATGAATTATAAAGAATGTTTTAGTTGCTGGTTCTTGTGTTATATTGCTTAGGTTGTTCACGCAGAACAGAACTGCATGACAGGGATTCATACAGCTCTGACCCACATGGGCCACCAACAAAACCTGTCACGCCCCGCTTCCCAGTGTACGGTGAAGGGGACGCGACAATGCCAGCTACGTATATACTCAGAAGTACACACGCTGAGCGTATCTAAGCAATATAAAATAAATACACAAGAGACAAGAGTATAAAAGAACAGCAACTTTTATTTATTAACATTCTTTGTACAATATATGGAAAGGAAAATACAACTGAAATAAAGATGCCTAAACAGTGGCATAACAGAAAAAGGAAAGTACTGAATAGAAAAGTGTACAATGAAATTATACTGCTGGGTCTTCGGAAAATTGCTCCAAGTCTTCTTGGGTTGGCTCAACTTTTGCCGGGTCCAGATCACTTGACGACATTCAAAGAAGAGAGAAACAGAATGTCGTCAGCGAACAGATCACTCGGTAAGTCCCAAAGGTAAGAGGGAAGTAGAGAAGAAAGAAAAAGAAGATACATTTTTAAAGTGTAAACTATTGTTGTAATGTTATGTAACGCTGTTGTTTGTAGCTTGGTACAGAAGAATGCCAGTGTATACGAGGGGAGTCTCACTTGCCAGAGACTAAGGCACGTATAGTACAAGGAACCGTTATGCCACGGTACAACAGCAATGGGATTCAGGTTAGGTGTATTAATCTGACCACCTCGTGCCACCTTTAACACCTTCCGTACCAATCTACCCCGTAAACCCCGCGATGTCTTATTTGTATTGTTATCTTGTAAAATTGTATTGATTGTAAGATTGATTAACTGACTGAACGAAACCATGATATCAGGAAACGGTTATAACCGTAGAGTTATGTAAATGGAATACTGGGAAACATGTAGAAGGAATATCCATGGTTCGGTTCAGTCAAGTTATATATAGATTGTTAACTGGATTCAGGGATTCATGTATTCATCTTGAGTTGGAATATAAAGAATATAGATTGACTTGAATCATATTCAAGTCAGAATTAGTCAGACTCTAACCCGAGTCAGACTAAAAGAAAGATAATTTGAAGTTCTATAATTGTTAGGGGCCTTATTGTAATTTATAAAACTTGAGGGGGTTTTATGTAAAAAGTACTTTTGTATAGTTTTCAAAATACACCTCAAGTATTTATTATTCGTCTTTAGGGTTATAATGAGGGTACATTTTATGTTGTGACATTTCTAGTGAAAATATCCTAGTTATAGGTATTTATCTGTAATATTGATTTATTTGAAGTTCATGGTGTTTTAGTATAAAATTTATTATTGTGATTTTTAGGAAAAAATGGAAAATTTATATTATAGTAAAATAGATATTTAAATGATAAATATACATATGTTTATACAAAAATAATTTTAAATAAATATTTTAATTTCAAAAATCTCATTTTTCTTAAATGCAGTATTTTAAATCTTTCGAGACCGAATGCTCCTTGCGGAGGTCTGAATCTCGCACTACTAGCCCGCGGGTGCACGATGAACCGTACTATCCCTAACGGGTTCCCCAAAGGTGGGTTGTAGTGGCGCTTTGCTTAGGTTTAATAAATACTATTCATTTAGAAAAACGGTTTTATAAATATAAGGTATTTATTTGTAAAAAGATATAAATTTCCGTATTTTAGTTTCTAGGGTTTCTTAAGCCAACTAGCCTATTTCTAAGGTCTAAACGATAAGTCATTAGAAGCCTCAAATGGCCTCTTCACCGCCAATTGCGGCCAGGTAAGTGGGAGGCTCTCCACTATAAGTAGTGGCCCTAATTAAGTAACCACTTGCCTTAGACACACTTGCCGAGACACTACAAAGTCAGTTTAGATAAACGATCGATGTCCATGACATACCGTGCTTTCATTTTAAGAGATTTTATTTAGAATTGTGTACAACTTAAAACTTTCAAGAAAGGTTTATAAAGATAATGGTATTTTTGTGAAAAGTCTTGTATTTTCGTATTCTATGTTTTGACGTTTATCAATTAGGGTTATATTTGTGTTTGTGTAGAGGTAGGTCATTACCTCGTGACTTAATTTAAGGTTTAATGAAGTTTTAGAGGTTAAATATGATATATTAAACTTGAAGGTATTTAAGCGCAAGAATACGATATTTGAAAACGTTATCATTTCATGTGTGAAAATTCATTCAAATTGATTTCTACAAGTTTAGTGATCAAGATAAACATATTTAGGAATGAGGGAATTGATCAAACGAAGAAAAATAAACTTCATGGTATTTTTATGAAAAGAATACGGTTTTACAAGAAAGCTATCATTTCATGTGAGAAACTTTATTTAAATTGGTTTATGGGTGATTAATAGTCATCATTGATATGTTTAGATATTGTGGATTAAGTGACAAGTGAAATTTTGTAGAAAAACCGAATCGGAAATCGGTTTGTTCCGATTTCCGTCGGGTTTCATAATTCCGTATTTTAAGGAATAGAAAGGTGAGAAGGATGGAACTTACGGGTTTTAAGCTCTTCTAAAGAGTAAAAAGGACTAAGGAGAAAGACCGAGGTGTGGTTTCGTCGCCGGTTGTTTCAAAGCACGTCGCCGGAATTCCGTCAGGGCTTCGCCGGGAACTCGATTTCAAAGCATATTTCTTGTGGAAATTTCAAGAGAGTAATTCTATGATTTTGGAATGAGAAGGTAGGGGTAGGGGTCTATTTATAGGATAGCTAGGGTAGGATAGGTGAAGGATTTCTTGATTTAAAAAAAATTATAAAAATTAGATAAAAAAGCATTAAAATTGGCATTAAAATGGTTGTATTTAACATTCAGAAACTGATACAGTAAAATGGAGTTAACCATGAGTTACAGAAGACCAAAAGCCATAACTTTAGTGTTGGGACCCCGGCCATCGGCCCAACTCCGGCCGGCGGCGCCGGCCGAGTTGGCCGATTCCGGCCGGGTTCGGCCGGCGTTGGGTGCGGGGTTACTCAATGTAGACTTTGGCATATTTCATTTCTGGGGTTTAGTTCAATATTTGGGAGTTATGGAATGTGGACTTTTGGGCTTCCAAGAAATTTTAAAAAAAAAAAAAACTAAAAATAATGTGGGGCATGGGATTCGAACTCTAGTGGCTTGGTTCAGCAGTGCAAGGTATTACCAATGAGCTACAAGCTCATTCTTGTAATTATTGTAGAGAGATAGATACTTAAAGTGTTATCAGCAACATTAATACTCCAATTATACTTCAAATTTAATTCAAATTTAGGTATACAAAAATTGGAGTTGTTACACCCACCCCCAAGGGGACTCAGACACAACTAAAAGAGCCCTAGCACCTACTCCTACAACGTCTACTGATTCTACAGAAGAGGAAGACATCTAACCTTGGGAAAGAAATTCTTCAGAGACTGAAGTGAAAGAGGGGAGACGAGCGCCGAGCAGCTGGGGCCTAAGAGAGGAAAATATGAAGAGTGGGGGCCCTAGGGCGGGCCCCACATAAATTTATCGCCGCGTACGGCCTCATCCAACGACGCCCATCGTCTCCCGCCGAAACGACCCTGACGCCCAGCGGCTCCGATCGTTCCACATGGCAGCCCAGCGTTGGGCCGTGTCCTTTCAAGCGTCGCATGCCCGCACGCGTCGCATCGGCTAATTGACGATCGACATGTGGACTGTCGTTTCGACTGCAGAGCGCACGAACCAACGCACCTTCTTTAAATGCAAAGCTCTCGCCTCGATCGCCAGTGGAAAAGACAACCGACGGCTCGAGGACTCATCCCGACGAAACCTTAGAAGGGATCTCACCTCAGAAGGCCCGACAGTCCACTCCTAACCCGACCACTATCTGGTCGGGACAAGAGTGGGGGGCTAATGATAATACCTGATATCGGACACCTCTAAGATCATGACACGTGGCGCGTGACGTGTCCCAGAACTCAGAAGACGGGGCCCGCAGGGGCCGACCAGGCCACTCTGTACCCGACCTGCAAGCACAAAGCTGGCCTACCTCGGGGCCCCCCGCAAGTTGACCTCCTCGGCCCTTAGCTCGCGCCGAGCTGCCATAAGGCCATGACTCCTCGGCCCCTCCGCTCGTACCCGAGCTCCCCAGCCGAGGCCGTCTTCCACGGTCCTCCGACCAACTCCACCGCTCACAAACGTAACCGCCGCTCCGTGAATCTCGCCATGTGCAGATTCTCCGTCAGCAACATCCCACGTTCCACGCCATCACGATCCCCATTAATAGGCGATCCGCTCTCTACGCGGACGTGACGTCGGAAGCGTAACTGCCGGCGGGATCTTCGCGCCTGCTATCGTGTGCTACCGCCACTATATAAACCCCCATCACAGAAGGGTCAAGTAAGCCATTTTCTTTACACTTACGCCGTTACTCTGCTCGGATCTTATCACTGACTTGAACGATGGAGGGTCCTCGGTGGTACCAAACCATCCCGGGACTTCTTTGCAGGTACACGGCGGCAGCCTCTTCGTCCCACCTTGTCCTCTCAAAACCCATTGAGACCCACACACAACGAAGGACATTCAACCCAGTTCATCTCGTGATCAACGGAAGACAACATCTGACGAAAGGCCCGAAAAGGAGCTCCATCAATAAGTAAGACCACTTGGATATAGGATAATGCAGCGTACCTAACACTATGGCGTAATTGAGAGGAAGAAACCGTTGTCTTTTGAACCATGTCCCATATAATAAGCTGCAGGTCACATGCAGAGCACACCTAATACAAGAGATGATTAAAACCATCAAAGGGCATATGCAAACATTTAAGATATATAACATGTAAACACTTATTTTGTTCAGTGACAGATATGATGAACTCACAATAGAGGCTCACCAATTCATAGTTAAAAACACATTTCCTGAGCCTTTGTAATGAAGGCTCAATCCTATCTAACGCCATAATAATAGTTTTATGTACACTGCTTTGATCACCAATTTGCATTGTTTGTATATCTGGTGAGCCCTTTGTGACCGGAGGTAAATCCAACATGCAAATCTTTCATTATTTATCATCCAAACATGCAAATTTTAGTGGCTTCCATGGAGACGCCAATATTTTATCCATATATAATAGAGAAATACTTCAGAAAATTTGTAAGCTGGTTATGGATTAAAAAAAAGGAAAAATGCGGATCTATAAACAAATATATCTGCAAAAAAACACATCAAGATTCATAATATCAAACATCAGCATAATTCATTGAAGCTTCAACTATGTTCAAATGGTCAATGCACATGCACAATAGAACAAAGAAAGATATTTTCTACAAATACATTTTTAAAATACTGAATAAAACTATTTAAAGGTGGCAAGTAAACAAAGCTCAGACAAAGAACAAAAATACGACTTGGTCATAAACCTAATTCGTAATATTATTGTAGGCAGTCTAATTATATGAGACTATGGCTTATGATTAACTAATCTGACAAATACCCCATCATTATCTTCAAATTCATGCAAACACAAAGTTCATTACCCAATCAACCAAAGGTATGGACTGCAGATGAACTCGCATCAGTATAAATATTTCCCGGCATGGGTAAGAACTAGATTCTTATAGTAAAACACAACTAACTTGAGCCTCAAAAGTTTTAGTCGTATAGAACACCAAATTCTCTCCTTTCATTCTTTCAAAACTCTATCTATTTATTGAAACACAAGTAACTTGAGCCTCAAAAAGTTTTAGTCAAGAAAGTTCGACACTACAAATTTATTATATTTTTATTGCTTCTAAACTCATTTGCTTTGTATGTGTTATAATTCCAAATTGTAGTGTCCAACTTTATAAGTCTGAGAAACATATTAAGTAATTACCTGCAGCCAAGATTGTAGAGAGAGAAATGTCGGGGTCTCAATCTGATTAGAACCATAGGCTACATTCCCAATACCGGTGATTTGTAGAAGACGACGATAAAGCTAACTAGCTCAAAGGATTAATGATGTTTGCCTCATTAATTGGCGAGGAAGAAGCTAATGACAAACTATGGCACTGCCATAATTCATCAAACACCTGCAATGCATGAAATCATTAACGACAAATATTTTTAATTTGAAGATTATGTTTTGATCAACGATGAGAAATGAAATGAAGAACAAACAGATATAATCTTTAATCCATCCAAAAAATAGTAACTAATTCGTTGATTCGATAAGTGTGGGTTCACTACTATGAGATTTTAGAGTTTTAGACTAACGCATCGCATGATAAACTGTATTTGGAAAAAAAGAAAAGAGCAAAAAGGGAGTTCTAAAAAGAAACGGAGGAAATACATAACAGTGGTTTCTGTGCTAAATCAGACAATTAAAAATAGTCTTGAAATTAATTTTTAGTGCCTAGTTTAATTTGTGTTGTTAATACCAGGTTGTTACCAAGGACAAGGACCATGCAAAAGCTTCCAATTAAGCCACGTAATTGTTTGATGCCAGTGGACAAAGAACAAAATCTCTCTCTCTAATGAAAATATATTAAATAAAATCTGTAATAATTCGGCAATTTCAAGTTGAAGACTCCCTTTTTTTGCATTTTGCATACAAGGTTTTGCACATGTGAGGCACATCTATATCTGCTAACATCATAGCAATAATTCAATAAGTTTTTTAATGAATTTTAGTTATGATGATATAGATTTTTAAGGACTTATAGCATGATCTTTTAAAGATTTGAAAAGTTAGTAATGGTTTTATTTAATTTCTTTTCAAAATTATAAGGATTTTTCTTACCACGCCTCATCATAAAAATCAAATTGGGAATTTCAACACCGGTGTCATCCACAACCGACTCTCCACAACCATAAAATCAACTCCCTCATCTCCAAACTCCAGTTTTGTCAAATATGAAAGGAGTAAGTTTTTTTTTTGGGTGGGCGGAGGGGCTTCGGATATGACCAGTAATATTAGGTTTTGTTCAACAAACTCCAGTTTTTTCAAATGTTATGCTCAATGAACAGCCATGACCTAACCTGAAGTACGAGATGGAAGTCATGGCTAGAAAGTATCCTTATATTTGCAAAAAAATTCAAAAAGAAAAAAAAAAGGAAGTACTTTTAGCGCATTAGGAAGCCAAACTACTAAAACCTTACTAACACTCTTTTAAGTCGGTGAATGATTACATGATAAAAATACGGGGTATCAATGACATAGCATTGTTCTCTTGAACCAACCATCTAATTTATTATAGTATATTGGCATAGTGTTCTCAAATTCCGTGAAAAATGTGGCAACGCTAGCAATTCAAGCTGTTTAAGTGGACAATATACTGTAGGGCCTTACACAAACTACCCTCACAACTGGGTATAAGAACTCTGGTTACACAGCATACGATAGACGTTCATAAGTGATTGAGCTAGTAGAAAATCGGCACAGTTTCTTTTAAGCACAAATTCATATACCCAAATAAATTGGGGAAAGTGCACCTTCGATAAACTGATTTAAATTGTCGACGCTCCTTTTCTGCAGAGAAGTTTTCGACACAGCTCGACACAAAGCAGCATTGTCATAGTGACTCACATAAAAAATACTGCGCCGAACCAAACTTGCTTCAACTAATTCAAACTAAGTTTTCCGTAGATTGTGACAACAAATTGAACTAATGTAGCAAAAAGATTTAAAAAACAAGCGGTAAAAGGAAGTATTGAGTTTTCAAATTAAACAATTGAGGAAGTTAGAGCATCACTATGCGATCAATTATCAAAGCGGGTGTTCAAGGAATGAAAATATCAAAAATCATTAATTCGAAGCATGCGATTGAAATCAAATCGAATTCAATGAAATGGGAGATAAAAATCGAAATCGATACGAAAATTCAGCAAATTACTTTTTTGGAGCTAGGGCTTTGCCCCACTCACTCAAGCATCAGGCAAGGGTTTTTGCCCCCAAATCTCTCCTTCTATTAACGGGTTTCGGGTCACTAGACCCGTTAAGTAAAGCGCCTCACCCAGGAGAGGAACGTCCAGGCCCAAGCCCAAGAAAAAAGCCCTGTACTGTTTAAAAGGTTGGCTTATATTAGTGAGAAAATTGGAATTTTCATCGTAATACTATTTTGCATCCCCTGAGCAAAATTGGCAGTTCATCGCCTCAGAAGACGTAAAATAGAATATTATGTTCACCGGATGTAGTGTTACACGACATAAGAAAGATAAAAAGAAAGATCTATTTAGACAGCTTTGCTTACCCCAAGATATGGGCATATATGGGCAATGCACAGGCACAACATTGCTTACTCCAAGCTATATTTGAATTGCCGAAAAAGACTATTAAAAGAGAATCAAACAAGCAAAGCGAGAACGCTGCCTTAGTATAAACTAAACTGACAGATATTCCATCTTTATCTTTTGCAATCTTGAAGCGACATCCATCATTGCTATTCTTTCCTTAGGCAGGTCCCTCGAACACAACAAACCCAATTCAAGCACAGACGATAGGCACTGATGCACTTTTGTTCGGTCTTGTGATGGTCCATCATTTGTACCATGCTGCTTCAGAAGATTTTCATCTACAACGTCCAAGATTGCAGTCGGATATGCCTTTTGTATCCATTCCCTCAAACTTGATTGTTCACCAAACATGGAATCGACTGGGCTTTTCCTTGCAAAGATTTCTAGCAGCAGAATCCCGAAGCTATAAACATCACCCATTATTGATACTACCCCTGTAGTACTATACTCTGTAGCAAACAGTATAAACAATAAATCAATTATATAAAATAAATTTTACAATTGTTGTTTTATTCTCTAACCTTATAATTGTAACTGCAGTGTACCAATTGTGTAGTAGATTTCAGAATGAAAGGCCATATAAAAGGTCAACTAGTTTATAGCATAGACTAGTTTCAAGGGTCAATTAAAAATAGCTTTTCTCATTAATTAAGATTTTTAGGAGATGTTGCCAATTTTTCAGCTAGCTTGATATAACAAGAATGCTATAGAAACTCTTTATTTTTGAGGACAAAATGCTATAGAAACTCAAATGCAGATTGTTAGGATACTAGCTAATTAGCATACGAAAATTGAGAAAGACTTGTAATTTTTGTTTAGTGTGTTATAAATATAAAAAAAGAGTATATTTAACCTGCAACAGAAACATATAAAACTTAAGAAATTATCAAGCATGTAACAAAAGAATGATTTTAAATTTTTTTAATCCAATATACGTAACTTTAAGGCTTCGTAGTGAACAAATTGGATTGTTCGATTACCTGGAGCTATATAGCCTATCGTGCCTGGCATGCTTGCTGTTGCCATCGATGTGCCTTCACCCAAAAGCACTTTAGAGATGCCAAAGCCACTTGCATGCGCTACAAATTCCTCGTCTAGCAATATCTTTGTTGGTTTCAGATCACAATGCAACATAACATGCGGATGGTGATGGTGGAGGTACTCCAGTGCCAATGATACATCAACATCAGAGGGCATATGCAAACATCAAAAAACAAAAGGTGACGAGATTTTTGAGGTAAGCGGTGTTTCCACCTATGATTCATTAATAAGATTATGATGAAACAAAAGTTAAATAAGATATATAATACATAAACACCATTTTGATAATGAAAGAGATATGATGAAATCACAATAGAGGATCACCAATTCACAGTTCAGAACACATTTCCTAAACCTTTGTATTATTAAAATGAAGGCCCAATCCTAAAAACAAAGATATCCCAAAACTAACACCATAATAATAGATTTGTGTAGACTGCTTTGATCTTCTATAAGAATTTACACCAACACATCCCATTCAAAACTGACATTGCATTGCTTGTATATCTGGTGAGCCCTTTGTGACTGGAGGTAACTCCAAATGTGCAAATCTATCATTATTTATCATCCAAAAATGTAAATTTTAGTGGCTTCCATGCAGATGCCAAAAGTTTTATCGATATGTAAAGGAGAAATACTTCGGAAATTTTGTAAGCTGATTATGAAGTAAAAAAAAAGAGAAAAAATGCGGAGTCTATAAACAAATATATCTTGGTAAATGTATCCCGTATCCTAGGTTTTTGGGAAATTGCGAATCCGTATCGTATCCTGTATCCGTATCCGAACCCGTGCTACATAGATATCAATCATCGGTATAATTCATTATTTCATTGAAATTTTAACTATGTTCAAATAGTCAATGCACATGCACAGAATATCTAGAACAAAGGAAGAAATGTTATACAAATACATTTAATAGTTTGTAATATTATTGTAGGCAGTCTAACTATATGAGACTATGGCTTGAGATTAACTAGACAAATACTCCATCTTTATCTTCTGTAATCTTGCATCCAAAAACGAAATTCATGCAAACACAAAGTTCATTACCAAATCAACCAAAGGTATGGACCCTGGATGAACCCGTATCTGTATAAATATTAACCAGGATGGGTAAGAAGTACAAAGAACTAGACTTTTACTGGAGAGCACAACTAACTTGATCCTTTAAAAGTTTTAGTCGATATAGAAACCAAATCCTCTCTTTTAATTCTTTCAGAATTCTATCTCTTTACTGAAAGACAACTTGAGCCTAAAAAAGTTGTAGCCAGGAAAGTTTGACACTATAAATTTATTATATTTATATTGCTTCTAAAGTCATTTGCTTCGTATGCATTATAATTCCAAATCGTAGTGTCCAACTTTCTAAGTCCGACAAGCATATTAAGTACTACCCTGCAGCCAAGATTGTAAAGGAAAAATATCAGGGCCGCAGTCTGATTAGAACCATAAGATACTATTTCAATAACGGTGATTTGAAGAAGAAGAAGACAATATAACTAACAAGTCTCAAAGGATTAATGTAGATTTACCTCTCTATGCTGTGTCATTGGCGAGGAAGAAACTGATGACAAACTATGGCATTAGCGCAATTAATCAAACACCTGAAATGCATGCAATCGTCAACAACAAATGTTTTGAATTAAAGATTATGTTCTGATCAATGATAAGAGAAGAAGGGCAAACCTATATAATATTTAAGGCATCCAAAAAATAGTATCTAATTCATTGATGTCGATGATTGTGGTTTACTCCTATGAGGATTTAGACCAACACATTGCTTAGAAAACCAAATTTGCATTGCTTGCATATGTGGTGAGCCTTTTGTAGCCGAAAGTTAGTGCGTCATTCAAATTCTATAAAATTATTATAAAATACCAGTGGAAAAATGTAGAATATATAGCCCATTGGACCATATTGCATGTGAATCTTGATTAAACATACCGGTGTTAAATCCACTGTATACACAAGTCGATCAGACCATATTGCATGCGAATCTTGATTAAACATAGAATCTACTTTTCTATGTCTGACTAGAATACTTATTTGTGATACTATCTCAATACCAATGGATAATATGAATGGAGATTATTTCTGAGGAATGAAGATAACGAAAGAGCTGACTAAATGCAGAGTGGGACAGTTGTAACATACCTCACTATGTGGCAAAGAAGAAATCCATGCATATTAAATCATAGTCATTGAAGCCGATGCATGGTATCAACGAGCTGTATGCACCTAATTCAAGTGCTGATAGCAAACTAATAAACTGGCGCATTTAATCGGGCACCTGCAATGCATGCAAACATCATTAACAAATGTTAGCTACAAAATACATAAGAAAATACATAGGAAAAGAACTGTAACAAAAGAAATAACAAATTTTAGAGAACAACCTGCACAAAGAAAAGGGTCGTGGGAGGGGGGAAGCTCAACTCTATTTATTTTGGAGAAAATTTGAGTCCTATATGGGGCCCAACATTGCAATACAAACTTATTCCTAAAACTTAGAGTGCGCCAATATTCATTTAAAAGATAAAATGGAGAAGTTATAGCAAATATATGCGGAAAACAATTCTCTATAGATTAGATCAGTCGTCACCATTATTCATTGAGGCTTCTACCATGTGTATATGCCTATGTGGGCAATGTACATGTTCAACATTGCTAGAACAGAGAATTTTTTTTTATACAAACATTTGAATATGCTGAATAAAAACTATCAAAAGTAAACAGCGCATGAATAAGAGAAGAAATACAACATGCTTTGATCTCAAGCCTGAAATAAATTTATTTTAGGCCGTCTAAATATATGAAACTATGTCTTAACTATTAACTAAATTGGCAATATTCCATCTTTATCTTTTGTAATCTTGCAGAAATATCCGTCATTGGAATTCTTTCCTTAGGCAGGTCTCTCAAGCACAACAAACCCAATTCAATCACAGATGACAAACAATGATGCAGTTTTGTTCTGTCTTGAGATGATCCATCGTTCACAGTGTGATGCTCTAGAAGATTTTTGTCTACAATGTCCAATACCGAAGTCAGCTATGCTTTTTGTATCCATTCCCCTACACTTGATTGTTCATCAAAGATAGAACCGAATGGATTTTTTTTGTAAATGTTTCCAGCAGTAGGATCCCGAAGCTATATACGTCACCCATTCTTGATACCACCCCTGTAGTACCATACTCTGTAGCAAACAATATAAGCAGAGAATAAATTCTATGAAGAAAAAAGAATTACAGTTATTACGGTTTAATCAGAATGATTTCCTCGTCCCACACTTTTAGCATATATTTGTAATCTCATTGTGTGAACTGTGTCTTAGACTTTAGAATTAAAGTCTATACAAAAAGATCTACAAGACTAACAGAAAACCAGAGCTAGTTTTCACATTAATTAAGTTTTTTCTTACGAGTTTCTAGCCAATTTTTCGGCTAGGCTAACAAACAAGGAATGCTATATAAGCCGGTGAATACGAGACATAATTAATTAGCATAAAAAGTTGAGATAGACTTGAAACTCCAAAAAAGTAAAAAATATTACATCAAAAATTAAATCAAGCATGCAACAAAAATATAGCTTTGAGAATTCCCCCCTCCCCCCCAAAAAAATACTTAATATAGTCTTCACATTGAGCTTTATGGGTTGTTTGATTACCTGGAGCAATATAGCCTATCTTGCCTGGCATGCTTGCGGTTTCCATCGATCTGCTTTCATCCAACAGCAGTTAGGAGATGCCAAAGTCACTTACATGCGCTACCAATTCTTCGTCTAGCAAAATATTTGTTGGTTTAAGGTCACAGTGCAACACAACAAGCAGATGATGATGGTGGATGTACTTAAGTGCCAATGATACATCCACCATTATATTCAATCTTTGTAGTATATTCAAGTAGTAGTTGTCATAGTATAACTATTTCTCAAGACTTCCATTAGGCATGAATTCAAGAACGAGAGCTTTGAAGTCTAAATTGGAACATACGCTGATAATTTTGATGAGATTCCTGTGTCGAACCATCTTTAACACTTGGCATTCTGCGTCGAAGCTCTTTGAAGCCTCTTCAACTTCTAGATTCAAGACCTTTACTGCTACGATCAACCCAAGATCAAGACATCCTCTGAACACAGAACGGAATCCTCCTCTTCCCAATAAGTTCTCCTCGCTGAAGTTAGTTGTCGCACGAACTAGTTCATGATATGAAACAACTCTGTGATCATTCAAACGGGTCACACTATTATCAGTGAATGACTTGGGAATCCTCCTCGAATAAAGTGCATACAGAAAACATAAGAGAGAAAGGAGAACCACACAGAGCGTAGTAGCTAGCAGGATATATTTGAGTGACTGCAATTTTCTTCTAGAACTATCATTAACTATACCTGTATAACATGGTGGCATATGTAACTGAGGTGCTCCACAGAGTGCTTCATTTCCCATAAGAAACAGAATGCTGGAACCTGCAAACACTCTGCCCTCTGGCACTTGACCTTGTAACTTATTGAAAGAGAGGTCAAGGCTATAAAGATCAGAGAGGTTGGGCAAGGAATGAGGAATGGTTCCAGATAGAAAATTGTATGATAAGTTAAGATAGGTGATATAGATCATTCCATCACACGTCTCTGGAATCTGACCTTGGAATAAGTTTCTCGATAGGTCAATATTCAAGCATTTGTAGCTTTCCTAAAGCACTCGAGATGTTACCTGATAGTCGATTCATGGATAGATCCATTGCTAGTAGGGTCTTCAAGTTACCCACTTCTGATGAGATTGCGCCATTTAAAGTATTTGCAGATAGACATAATACAAGAAAGCTATCTAGAGTCCACAGGCTCTGAGGAATCCTTGATGATAGTTTATTGTTATTTAGAAACAACATTTGCATCAAGCTAATGTTCACCAATGAATCTGGTATTGGTCCATTGAGTAAATTATTTTGGAGATCCGGTTTATTCAGATTTTTTATTAGACCGAGCTCAAAAGGAATATGACCGCTTTTGAAGGTCCATGATGATAAGATGGGGAAGCTTCCTGAGGGATTCGGGGATAGGGACGGTATGGGAGTTATTGGAGAGGTCTAGCATATGGAGGAAGGAGAGATTTCCGAGGTGTGGAGAGATGGTACGTACCTTGGAGGGCGAATGGTAGTGACTGTCGGTGCACTCTACACCGAACCGGCTGCAGAAGGAGGTGCAGGTGGTCCAGTTTGCGGCCAGAATGCCGGATGGATCGTTGACATCAGCCTTGAAGGCCAATAGCGATTCAAGATTGGCAAATTTCTCCTGGGTTCCACAAGTGGCTGGCTGCAGGGGAATGAACATTAACAATATGGTAAAGAAAAGAAACTCCATGAGAAGCTACTAATTAGAGAGGTGAAACGTGTGATCCTAATACCACCGGAGGTTCACGGTCTACTTATAGAGGAAATTACAGGGAAGAGTATTAATCATAACTTTTAGTGATGAGCACTGTCATTGGATTTAAAAGGCTAAGGATTGCCCCAAATCAACTGACAAGCAACAACTGGAGGTGATTAAATGACAGTTTGACTCACCAAGTAAACTCCAAACAAGTTGAGATAAAAGAGTTGTGACAATTTAAGAACGCCGAGCAAATTTAGGCAAACAATTAAGAGAATGAGATGGAAGACTTTGAAACATTCAATTTTGAAACATCCGGCTGAAACAAAATGATCCTTCAGTAGCCACTTGGGCTGGCTCACACATCACGAAGACGAATTAGGGAACACCCTATTAATCCTATTATGATTGTTTAGCAATATGAAATCTCTGTGTTGTGTAATCCGACTTGAAAATAATAAATAAAAACTTTTGGGCAATACTTCAGATCAATGTAAGCATCTAGGAAGTACTTGCACAAATAAACAAAACCCAAAGAACACAACTTTATCCTATTTTAAGTTAAAATTTTATCTGATTGGGAAAAAACCCTTTAATTTACTTGGTAATCATGGTGATCCATAGAAGACGATAGAGCTAATTAGTTTCAAAGAACTAATAGATCAGTGGCGCATTTCATCGAACAACAGCAATGCATGCAAACAACAACTACAATCAAGGTAAAGATCATGTTTTGATCAATGATTAGGTATAAATAACACAATATACGCTCACCAATTCATTGATCGCGACACATAGATTCAACGATTTCGCCATTGTAGCTGCAAATGGGAAAAAGAGCGGGGCGAGGGGGGTGGGGGAGGAAGATCAAATTTTTAAGAATTTGGTGAAGCGGTGTTTATGGAAGCTTTAAAGGAAAAAAGAAAAGGCCAAGCTGCAAATAGGCCCAAAGCCCATTCATAAAGCCTTCATTCTGGTTTACCCTGTTCTTTTGCCCACAGTTAACCATACCTATTTTTTATGGCCTTTTATTTCCAGTATACTTCTCGGCTAAAAACTACTGAAAAAGCATGTTGGAAGTTCATATGCATTTTGAGAGTGGTTAACAGCAAAAACAGTGCATAGGGTTGGAGTATCTAGAACTAGGGATGGTTCATGGTCTCCGAAAGAAAATTAAAAAAAAAAAAGTAACCTGAGTTTCTTGCTATTTAGCCAACTTTTAATGGACAAACTATTTCAAAGGCTAAATTGCATGAAAAACCTCACCGTGAGGTTAGCAAGAAAGCCGTTTGTTTTAAGAACCTATTAGAGAAGAAGAACAAAAAGAGTAGCTAATAAAAGAGAAGCGGTTAGGCACAGAAAGTGAAAAGAGGGATTGATTAAAAATAACATGGATGCTATTGTATATTTTTATTTATAATAGTTGATGCAGCGGGCGATGACAGTGAAACCCTGATGGAGGCTGTGATCTTTTTCAAATGTTACCCTCCGTCGATCCTGTGATGACGGTTTTTAACGGTTGAGATTTGGTTTGAGAGTTGTTGAGCGTGTGGATCTCAATGGGTTGGTGTTGACGCCGAGCTATCTGCAATGGAAGTCCCGGGATGGGTGACCACCGTAGGACCCTCCGACGATCAAGTTGGTGCCGAAAAATAAATGCAGAGTAACGGCGTATTGGAATGAGTTCAAGTTACCTGAGTCGTCTGAGAGAGGGTTTTATATAGTGGTCGCGTGGAGCGAGCAGGCGTGAGATCATCGCCGTCAGTTACGCCCCTGCGTTATTCTCGCATTAATTGCGGGATATGCCTATTAATGGGAGGGACGCGCTAGCGTGGGATGCGGAACGTGTGGATGCGGATATCTCGCCCTGGCGAGATACGCGGAGCCGTTGCAGGGGCTCTTGGGTTCGGCGCTCTCGGGCAATCGGGAAAGCCGAGGAAGCCCGGCTTGTCAGATTGCTCGGAGACGAGCGGGGAGGCCAACGAAGCTCGGCCTGTCAGATGGCTCGGAGACGAGCGGGGAGGCCGAGAAAGCTCGGCTTGTCAATTGGCTCGGAGATGAGTGGGGAGACCGAGGTAGCTCGGCTTGTCAGATGGCTTGGAAACAAGCTGTTGGCTATTTGCTAGGTGAAGGTGGAAAGTACTCAGGGAGATATCCTGAAAGGTCGGCTACGTCCTCGAAGACGAGGTCCCGAGGAACGCCCCTAATGCCTCTCATTTATTCTACCTCCGTAGCCTTCGGGACACGTCATCCGCCAGGTGTCGTAATTTGAAGAAATACCACTTGTGAGAATCATCATTAGCCCCCTACTCTCGTTCCGACCTATTCATGGGTCGGCTCGAGAGTGGCCTATTTGGTTTTTCCTCTGCTCAGTTTAGTGCCAAGAATCATAATGTGGATCGCCCGGGAACGACATGGCGTTAGGCGGTTGCGTCGTTTTGATCTTTGGGCCCACGTGTCGTCTCGTCATGTGCCTAAATTTTCACGCGTATCCCCGATGGCGTCAGCGAATCAGTGGAATGATTGCTCTTTAAAGAGAGTGAGTCGTTTCAGTCGACTCATCCGTTGGGGTACAGGCCATGTGTCGGATGTCGGTTGGCGGGCGAGACAGGCTATCTCTGACTCCTGCGATCGAAGAGATGTCCCCAATGTCGACCGCTACGTGGAGCTTCGACTGCCGCTAGGCGTGACATTTCGTTTTGGCGGGAATCGATCTGGGCAATAGGATATTCTCTTTAGGGTGTATAAATAGGAGGGGACCATCCTAGGGCCGCACTTCGCTTCAATTCCCTTCGTTGTTGAAGATTGCCCGGCGTATCTCCATTTAGATCGGATCTTCTGTTGATCTTTCCTCGGTGAGTCATTTTCTTTGAATCAGGTTAGATGTCTTCCTCCGAGGAGTCTGTAGATGTTGTAAGGGTAGAGTTGGACGATGAGGCTCCAGTTGCTGGGGCCGAGTCCAGTAGGTCTTCCTCCTCTTCGGCTTCAGATAGCCAAGAGGGTTCTTCTTCTTCTTTGTCTTCTGTGTCGGGTTCGCCCCCTAAAGTCAGGGCCGCCCTTGTCACTCGCCGTCGGGCGGTGACCAGGGCTCCCAAGGTGCGCATCGGGAACCCTCGCGATGCACCCTCCGTCTTGAAGAGTCTGGACGAGCTTTCCGACATTCGGGCTCGATTCCATATCCCCTCTAGCTATTCACTTCGTTTAGCAAGAGAGGGTGAGCGGACAGACCAGGTGCAGGGTAAGGAGATTGCTCTGTACCTGGGAGCGTTCCGGGAAGGAATGCATCTGCCCTTCTCACCCGTGATTTGTGAGCTGCTTCATTGCTTCCGTCTAGCCCCGGGTCAGCTAGCACCGAACTCGTGGAGAATTCTCCTCAGGTTTCTGGTCCGGTTGAAACTTAATCAGATCCCTTTCAGTTTGACCCTACTTGTATCTTTTTTTTGTTATAAAAATCATCCTGGCACCAGCAAGGAAGAGCCAAGTTGGGTGTATTTTTCGTTTAAAAAAACGTAAGGGTTGGACGGCCGTGTCTGGGGTAGTGGTCGTCCCTTCATCCATTCATGAATGGAAGGAGAAGTATGTATTCGTCAGGCCTCCGGAGGGCAAGGATTGGCATGTACCCACACAGTAGCACATGGCCGACTGCCCGAGGTCAAAGCAGTCGACCTCCCCCGAGGCGAGGGTGGTGTCCCAGTGGGAACCGATCCAGCAGGGCGACATCCTGCTTTCCGAGCAGGTACTGAGCTGGGTTGGGCTCAGTCTTGCGTGTTTCCTTGGTAAGTTAGGGCTTTCGACGATCTTTTTAGACGTTGCTAAATTTCCTTTGCCATTTCAGTGTCGCTAACCCCTTTTGTTTGTGTGTTCTTTTTTGTAGAGCCCATGGACTGATCAAAAGTCCTAGCCGCCATGGCCTCCAAGGCCCAAGGAAAGAAGGTCGGGGGCGCAAGCTCGCCCCGGTCCGAGCTCGGCCCTGAGGCAAACACCTCCGGCCAAACCTTTCGCAGCACCTCCAGTCCGGGAGGAGCGTCGTGGGGGGGTCTGAAGCACGTGCAGGACCCGGCGTCCTAGGCGAGGGAGGAGGAGGAGGAGCCCGCCGAGGTCCCCCTCAAGAGAATGAAGAGGGTGGTCTCTCGGCCGCCTCCTATCGGGATTCCAGTGTAGGAGGGTGATTTCTGTATTGAGGTGCTCTCAGGGTTATCTGTAGCCGATAGCTTGCTGTTGGATGTTTACCGCCGAAAACAGACACGAACCGGGATGGATCGTCTTGCCTGAATTTGGGGGTAAACAGATTCTGGCACGCCCGGTAGAGTCTTTTCGTTTTTCCACTCCACACTTCATTTGTCGTGTTTCGCAAACAAATCGCAGTTTGCTATGGTTGCCCTTGGATTCAAGGTACTAAGATTTGGTGTCTTGCTCCTGTGCAGGAAAAAGGCCAATGGCTTCCAGCTGCACAAAATGCAACAACAACTCCCGCTCCGCCCCAACTGGAGGAGTGATATATGGGCCAAATGCGGCCTCCATCTTTTCAATGCCGGTGGGCCAAGTAACTCAAGCCATCACTGGATTGTTCTTCGGGACCATGCTCCCGCCAGCGAGCTTCAGTGCCCCAGCGCCACCACAGGAAGCTCCCAAGAAGTCGGTCTTCAATCGACTTGCAACCACCACGTCCCCTCTCAACGGGTCGTCCGAGTCTGCCAACTCAGTCTTCAACAGGCTGAGCCAAAGCTCAAGTGGGCTCGCAAAGAGGCTCGCGATACCTGAAGGTGTTATCCCAAAACGGATAGCTGTTCCAACTCCTACTAATGGTGAAGCCGTCAAAGGTGCTTCTCCTACCAAAAGATCGGTCTTTGAAAGATTGGCCGATCCTTTTCAAAGGATGTCGGTCTTCAACCGATTGATGACAACAGCAGTCCCTCACCAAAGCAGGGGGCACGACGCAACCGCTTCCGAAACTAAGGTGGTCCCGTCTGCAAGGCACGCTCAACGTCGCCACTGGCGCCGAGTGAAAAAGGCTGGAGGCAACTCCCCCTCTGGACTTACTCCACGAGCTCCAATGGTGGAAGTTGACGCTGCTGTTCTAACCGGGAACAGTTTTGTCACGCTCCGCTTCCCAGTATATGGGCAGAGGATGCGACGAGGCCGCTACGTATTTACTGTGAAGTAAATAATCTAAGCATATCTAAGAAATATAAAAGTAAAAGCACAAGAGACAAGATATAATAAAACAACAACTTTATTTATACACATTCTTTCTGTACAATGCATGGAAAAGTAAATACATGGAATAAAGAGATGCTTAAACAATGGCATAACAGAAATGAAAAGTACTGAATGGAAAGTGTACAATGAACTAGAGCTCGGGGTCTTCACTGAATTGGTCCAAGTCTTCACTGGTGGGCTCGATCTCTGACGTGTCCAGATCACCTGACGACATTCAAAGAAGAAAGAAAGAGAATGTCGTCAGCGAACAGATCGCTCGGTAAGTCCCAAAGATAAGGGAGAAGTAGAATAGACAGAATAAGAAGGTAGCTTTTAAAGTTGTAGTATATTGTTATGATGTTGTGTTAACGTTGTTGTTTGTAACTTGGTACAGAAGGATACCAGTGTATACGAGACGGGTCCCTATATGCTAGAGACCAGGGCAAACGGAATATAGAGTACAAGGCTCCGTTATACAACCCAGAACAATGGCAATTAGATACGGTTAGGTGTCTTAAATCTTGCAGTCTCGTGCCACTTTTAACACCTTCCGTACCAGTCTACCCCTTAAACCCCGTGTTATCTTGATTGTATAGTTGTATTGTATTGTCCTATATTGTACACTGTATAGATTGTATAATTGGATGACTGACCGAAACCATGATATCAGTAAATGGATGTAACTGTAGAATCATGTATGTAACTGTATAATCATGTAAATGGAATGTATATCTATGGTTCGGTTCAGTCAAGTTGATAGATTGAATATATGGAATAATGGATTCATGGATTCATGTTGAATTGTAATATTGTAAATTGTAGATTGTGAATTATAGATTGTACTTGAATCATATTCAAGTCAGATTATAATGAGACTCAATCTGAGTCAGATAATTAGAAAAGCAAATTGAAGTCCTGATTGTTTTGATGTTATCGGTAACCGCTGCACATGGGCGACAGGATTTGTCTTTTTCAAAGACGATTACTGTTTTGATAACACCGTTTGTTAATTGTCTACCTTAGATAGGCAAGCACCCATATTTTCGACTCCGTGAGGCTCAAAGGACTGGTCCCGCTTAAACCTATGTTTACTAGGGTTCTTAGGGTAATTTATAAAACTTGAGGGGGTTTTATGTAAAAATACTTTTGTATAGTTTTCAAAATACACCCCAAGTATTTATTAATCGTCTTTAGAGTTATAATGGATGTAGATTTTATATTGTGATATTTCTAATGAAAATATCCTAAATTCATAATAAAAGATATTTACTTGTAATATTGATTTGTATGGAATTCATGGTATTTTAGTGTAAAATGATTCTTGTGATTTTTGAAAAGGGTTGGAATAATTATATTATTACAAAATAGATATCTTAAGGATATATATACATATATTTATATGAAAATAATTTTTAATATATATTATATTTCTAGAAATCTCATTTTTTTAGATTTTCGTATTTTGAATCTTTCGAGACCGAATGCTCCTTGCGGAGGTCTGCATCTCACACTACTAAGTCCCAGGATGTGCGATAATCCGCACCATACCGAACGGGTCCCCCAAATGGGTTATAGCAACACTTTGCAAAGATTTGTATAAATACTAAATCGTTTAGAAAATGGTTTTATTAGTTATGGTATTTATTTGTAAAGATGACGTTTTCCCGTATTCTATGTTCCCGAGAGTATCGTGCTATGTTGCATATGAGTGTGTGAGGAGGTAAGTCATTACCTCGTGATCTACTTAAAGGTATAGAAAGGGTTTTGATGGTTTAAATGTTGAAATGAACTATGTGGTATTTTAATCAAAAAAATAGGGTAAAATGGAAATAGCAATTACATTTGATATGGGACTTGTTCAATATGATTAATTAGTGTTTAATAGTTAACATGAAAGGGGTTAACAAGATTGTATTAAGGAAATGTTTGGTTTTGAGAAAGAACCGAATCGGAAATCGGATTTACTCCGGTTCCTTCGGGTTTTGAAAGTTCGTATTTCTAGAAAAGAGTAAAGGAAAGAAATTGAGACTTACGGTTTAGGACTTTAAAGGAGAGGAAGGGGAGACGAGAGGAGTCGACGGTGCGTCGTTTCGTCGTCGGGAGTTCCTAAGGGTGTCGCCGGAAAAATCCGCCGGAGCTTCGCCTTTCGCTCACTTCGATTACACACTAGGGTTTTTAGAGATTTCTTGAGAGATGGCTCAGAGTTTTGGAGTGATGGGGTAGAGTGTAGGGGTGGTATTTATAGGGTTAGGTTATGGTTAGGGTAGATGAAGAGTTAAATAATAAAAAATATAAAAAAATGTGATAAATTGTAATAAAATGGAGTAAATAAGGCTTTATGACTTCTCTGGAACCGATCTGGGAAAAAGAAGTGTGCAGGGGGGTTCAGAAGCACAAGAGCCCCAACTTTGCAGTTGGGGACTCGGCCGTCCGGCCGAGTCCGGCCGGCGGCGCCGGCCCGAGTCGGCCAGTCGGCCGGCCGACTCGGCCGAGTCAGGAGGTGAGGAAGTGGGGAGTCTTCAGGTGATCAGACCGGTATATTTAGAATTTTAGGTGCAGTGGGTTTTTTGTGAGAAATGCACGTATAACTGTTGGTATTCTAAAAAATTCAAAACAAAATAATATTAAAAATAATATGGGGTATGGGATTTGAACTCTGATGGCTTGGTTTAGCAGTGCAAGGTATTACCAATGAGTTACAAGCTCCTTCTTGTAATTATGGAGCTAATTAATTACTTAAAGTAATAACAGTAAATGTAAATACCCCAAGTATACATTAATTTTTAAGCAAATTTTTGTACACTAAAAATGGAGTTGTTACATTATTTTAAGTTGTGCTTAGGCTACAATACCCCTTTCTGGATTTTGAAAAAAATATTTGAAAAAATTTGTATAGGAAATTTAGGGTTGTTACAAGTTTTGATCTGCTTAGGAGGTGCGAAAGAACTCTACAACCGCGGTGCTGAAAAAATCTCTCCCGCCTGCTGAAAACATGATGCAGGCAAAGCCGGAGCAGCCCCCTCAGTAGCTGTCCTCCCAAATCCATAGGGTATGGCGGAAAGTCCAAGATTCTGTGATCAATAAAGACTACTCTCGCCGACTGAAGAAAATGAAGGCTCGGCAAGAGGAGGACCATCCCTCCATCATACAGAGAGGGACGTCTTCAACACAGGCGTCTGATACAACGGCTCCTTCAACTTTGACCTCCCACAAAAGGAGAAGGCCGGAGAAAATCCCACTGTCGGCGGCAAATTCCAAAGGCGACGGACCCAAACGCCCCAAGCCTGGGGGAATGATAGTGCACACGATCTATATGGCTTCCGGGAAAGAGAAAAGCCGTGCTTTCGTGGGTCATCGGCCACAAACTCGGTCGTTGACAAAAGCTTCAGGAAATGCTGATCAAAATGTCAACACTCACCGGGCAGAAAGAAAGCCCGGAATTGGCATCTGAACAGCGCCAGGAGCAGGAGACCGATACAGAGTTCCTGCGAAGGGTGCTTGAAAAAAAAGACAAAGAGGCAGCGAAACAAGCTGCTAACATAAAGCAGATAGCGCTTTTGTTCCAGGACATGGTTGGAATGATGATCCAGCCATAACCTCCAGCAGAGGATCCGCCGATAATCATCGAGGATGACGGAGGGGAAACATCAAACCCTCTTCCATCTCTATCAACAGCTAAGGAGGAAACAATCTCCAAGGCTGCTCTTGATGATTATATTGCTCAACAAATACGAGCTCATCAAGCAAATGAAGTGGCCGGTCAAACTGTCAGAACTGGGCGACCGTATCCAGGCTGGTATGATCAAATCAAGTACCCGCCGGGATATACAATCCCCAAGTTCCATGTGTACAAGGGGACATGCAACCCGCACCAACACGTCGCGTGGTTCAGAGCTTTGTGCGGCAACACTGGAGGCGACGACAAACCGTTGTTTCGCCAGTTCGTTGGCAGCTTGTCAGAAACGGCTTTTGAATGGTACTCGAAGCTCCCAAATGACTCCGTGAGAACATTCACAGAAATGGAACTGTTGTTCACATAGCGGTTTGCCAGCGCAAGCGAGCGCACCCCGATCACGACATTAATCAATGCCAGGGTGAAGTCAGGAGAAACCTGGGTCCAATACGCGATCCGGTGGCGGAACCTATGGTCGAAGTGCGAACAATGCATCGAAGAATCCCTTGTCGTAGGCATGTTCATCGGGACCCTTGATCCTCAAACGACTGTGTCTCGGTTCATGACGTTCTTCAAGCTGACCACCTTCCAGTCTCTGATTGACAAACTGGCCCAAATGGACCAGATGGGCCACGGGCCGTCCTCCTCAAAAATGGACCCTCGAAATGCTAAGGGTAAAGGGAAAGATGCCTTTGTTGCCAACACTCAACAGCAACCGAGTGACCCGAAACCGGTTGTTCGCCAAAACAACATGCGTCCGCGCCTATCCCTAGAAGAAAGGCTAAGACGCGCTTACTCGTTTCCCCATGACAAGACGAGAAGACTGTTCGAGCTGGTGCTATCGGTAACTGCTGCACATGGACGGCATGATTGATTATATTGAGACTCGGTCTAAATCAGACAATTAGAAAAGAAATTGAATCCTGAATTATGTTTTGGTGCTATTGGTAACTGCTGCACATGGACGGCAGGATTTGTGTCTTTTTCAGAGATAATTACCATGTTGATAACACCGTTTGTTAAATTGTCTACCTTAAATAGGCAAACACCCATATCTCCGTCTCTCTGAGGCTCAAAAGACTGGTCCCGCTTAAACCTATGTTTACTAGGGTCCTTATTGTAATTTAGTATAACTTGAGGGGGTTTTGTGTAAAGATAATTTTGTATAATTTTCAAAATACACCTTAAGTATTTTATTATCGTCTTTAGAATTTTCATGGATTTATATTTTATCAATGTGACATTTTTAGTGAATAGAACCTAATTTCATAATATATGGTATTTATTTGTAATATTGGAATTGTATGGTATTTTCTTGTAAATGAGATGTTTTTCTTGAATTTTGGAAAGGTGGAATATTATAAATATTAAAAATGGATATTTTGATATTAATTACATATATATTATTTATAAAAATATAAGTTTTATTTATAATAGAAATCCCATTTTTCTAAATAAAATTGTATTTTAAATCTTTCGAGATCGTATGCTCCTTGCGGAGCTCTGCATCTCACTTTACTAAGCCCGAGGATGCGCGATAATCTGCACCATCCCGAACGGGTTCCCCAAAATGGATTGTAGATGCGCAATTGCAAAGATTTGTTAAAATACATTTCTTGTAGAAAAAGATTTTAATAGTTGAAGGTAGTTATATGTAAAGTCGTATTTTCCGAATTTATTTTCCTAAATTATATCGTGCGATATTAGATATGAGTGTTGTGAGGAGGTAGGTCATTACCTCATGAGTTTTCTAAGGTAATACGGTTTAAAAAGTTCAAGCATGTCGAAATGAAACATGAAAGTATTTTAATGTAAAATTGCGATAAAAGTTGCATATATGACAGGTATGAATGTTAAAATCAGGTTAATAAGTATTAAGTGATCTAGGGATGCGATAACATGTATAATATGTTCAAAGGATGCAGTTGTAATTAAACTGGTTAAAGATGCACATGGATGTCCGATAGGTTAAAACTGGATAAAAGGGGTATCATGGCTATAAACAAAAGTGATCATGTGGTCTATCATTTACAGGTGATTACTAGGTATAAATAATTAGATGCAACAATTAAGTTCCAAGTTTAGAGATTAGAAAATATGTACCGGAACTTTATACGGTTAACTAGAAATCCAATACTTTCTATTCTATTAGAAATTTAATAGGAAAATAAATACATTAGTATAAGAATAGTTTGAATAGCATGTAGCAAGTTTCACTTGCTTCGACGGGTCGCGATACGGAAAACGGAACGTTACGCGACGGCGGGGAAAAGTCGCGACGCGCGCACGGTACACGGAATGAGTCCAAACGACGAACAGTGGAATCACACGGGTCAAGGGTCCTCATTGGGTCGTCGGGATCGTCGACGTCGTGGCCAACTCCGGCGATCTTGTCAAAACAGCGAATACAAGAAACAAAGTCAAAAATGAAAAAGAAAAAGAAGGCAAGAAGAAGGAGAGTAGAGGAGGAAGGTGTGTACGATGGCTTATTGGGTTGCAGAGGGGAGTGCTAGCAGTGGCGGCGAGATCGACGGCGATGAGAGACGCCGGCGAAGGGTTTCTGAAGATCTAGGGTTTGGTTAGGGTTTGGGCTCGGGTAGAAGTTGTTGGGGGGTTTGTGTGCAGGATTCTTGTTTGCTGGAGGGAGAACAGAGGAGAGGGAGGAGGTTGCAATGGTGATGGTGGGTGGTCGGCGGCGATGGTCGGCAGTGTTGGGTTCTTGATTCCCTCTCGGGTCAGCGTGCAGGGGAGAGCGGCTCGGCTCGAGGAGAAGAAGAGAAGGAGACTAAGATGGAGAGGAGAAGGAGAGAAGACTGTGGTGTGGAGTAGGAATAGGGTTAGGGTTTGAGGAGGTGACGAGAGGTTGGATGGGTTTTCTCGTGGTGAGGTGCATGGCTTTAAAGAAACATAAGAGAAGAAGAAATAGAAAATCACGAAGGGAGGTGACCGGATCCGTCAGCGGTGACCCGACTCGAGAAACCAACAGTAAACGCGAGAGGTGAGAGAGAGAGAGCGAGAGGAGAGAGAAAGAGAAGAGAGAGAGAAAATTACGCAGCAGAGAAAGAAAGAGAAAGGGAAGGGAGAGAGAAAGACTCGTGGGGCCCAGTGAAGAGAAGAGGAGGGTTCTGATTGGCTTGGGGAATTTAGGGAATTTGTTTTGGAAAAAAATATAAAAGATTTTTAATATTTTACGCAGGATTTCATTGGCTGGGGAAATAAAATTAGATTAGGAAAATATAAAAGATTTTCTTTATAGTTTTAAGAATATTATGCCGGCTGTGCACATATTTTTAAAGGGATTATAGAGATAAAATAATTAGAATTTAAATTTAAAGTTCAAATAATTGAATTTTAGCGGAATACAAATATTTCAGAATTACGCCCGGGTCGGGTCAAAAAATTTGTATTTGAAATATGAAAATTATTAGCAGGTTCCAAAAATAAAATTAAGGACTTTGTAACCGAAAAAGCATACCCCCAAGAACGATCGCACGTACGTGCGCGTAGCCATCCAAACACGTCCGTTTCACTGAACTGGACGAGAACACGATGCGAGGACGCTACCATAGGGTTAGGGGTATCAAGCAGGCCATGTCAAGTATTTTTAATTTATTTTAAACGACTTAAATTGTTATATGCAAGAATATGAATTGTCGGGGTAAATTATAACTAGCAACAGTCAAGCAAGATAAATGAAATAAATACCACACACCACACATACGGTAACTGAAATTTGTAGAATTGGACTCGGTTGTTACACATGTAAGGACGGGCGCGCCCCTCGCGTATTCACAGCAGAAGTGGGACTGGATGGAAAACAAAAATTCCGTAGGAGCGCGATCGACCGTACGCCAAAAATCGTCCAAGCACTAGTTTCTAGCTAGATATAAAGAGCAAAAAGGAAGAGTTCAGAGGTTCTACAACCTTTGTAGCATGTCTGGCTGATCCTGTAAGACCCTGTCTAAACTCCGTGAGCTCCCGAACGCGTCTGCACGCCGACTGCCTCACCGTAGATGATCCGCGTTGAAAGCGGGCCGCCCGAACTCTAACTCCGTCACCGATTGGAATAACTTCCTCCAGAGGCTTGTTAGGCGTGGAGGAAGGCGATGCGAGCGATGGGTACTCTCTACTTTTTGCACTCCCTCACCATGGCAACACTTGCCATTTTCAAAAGAGCTTAAGCTCATGTTGTGAGGAAGAAGAAGGTGGTTGGAAAAAAAATGATGGCATGAAAAAAATTCCTCTTTTCTTTCATTTCCAACCATGTCATGTATATGACACATGCCCCCTTCACCCACTCTCTCTCATGTGTGTGTCAACACACAAGAGAGAGGGTGGGCCCCACCATTTAGTTTAGTATATATAATAATATATAAAGATATATAAAGATATATATACATTTATATATATATATATATATATTTGTATATTTATTCATACATAATTTATAATGGTAGGAATTAATATATATCTCAAATATATATATAGATAGATAGATAGATAGATAGATATTAAATAAGTATTAGTACATGTATCCTATACGCGTGCTCATCATGTATCACATACATGAAGTGCCATCAATATCTTCTTAGTATCATATACTGTAGAGAGTGTGTATATCATATACACTATACTAGAAACCATATCATTAATACGGTTATCAATTCAACACTTGACTTGGTATTCCGGCTTTGAAACCGGCTAGTATATCAGTCGTCTGATTGAACACGTATATCCAATATACATGCTTTATCGAACTCATGTACGTATCCCTATACGTACGTCACATCACGTTTTGCCCGGGCAGGCACTTTGGTTGTGAGACTCTAAAGGCATGTCAATACGCTGGCAGTAGGTTATACAGGATCGTATCCGATTGAATCTGATAAACTTTCAGATTCAACCCCCTTTCAGGTTAACCTACAAGCTCGTCAGTAGCACTAGCTGTACGTAATGGCTACCCATGTATGAGCAAGATAAAGACAGGTCGACGAGCGAACTCATCCGGACCCAGCAAAGTCTATAAGTGACAGTCACCGTACAGTCCGATCTCTTCGTCAAAGAGTATCGCATACTGGGTCTGGGGGTGGAATCTGTCAAACCCCTAATAACCTGATAAGTCGTGTTGACAGAGGACTCATAACTAAAAAGATACAACTGGTAACACTTACCAGTTTATCTCCACTGCCGTGGCCACGGACTTCTGGCTATAGTCGTGTCCTGCACAATGCGATATCGACTCCCAATATCGGGAGTGACGAATTCTCTCGACCGCTCACTACATCCATGTGCTTCGGGACTATACCCAACTAAAATCTATTTGCACGATTCAATAGAGCCATGGTAGGGTAGTAATCTAAGTACAGTAGGAACACACACGAGACACTGTGGCGATTTCAGGTCTAGGGACTACCCTGTACTCATGTCACCAGAGAACTGCTATCTGACATTGAAATAATACAATCTAGAAGTTCTTGGCGAGTTCGTCCAGTGTAACTCATCAAATGAGCACCTGTATACAATCATCAGTGTCAAACACCAATGGCTATGGGATCAGCCATCGCCCCATACAAGGTCATGAAATGTATACACTAGTCTAAATTGGAATACCGATGCCCAGTCTCGATACTCCTACGACTAGAGTATTTAAGGATGTGCTTATAAGCTACTAGGCCCCATTAGTATGATCTTTATCATAATCCTGGTAGTCAAGCAAATATCCTATGGGCTTTATCTTATGTATTTGCGATACGTGATAACTAGTATCTTGCATTCATATGACAGATAAAGACAAACCAGATAGCACACTATCATCTTGAGTAAGATTGTTCTTGGTACAGGCCTCCTCGAATTCAGTAATTGCATTCTTGCAACTACGATAATTGCCTTGAGGGCGCCTATATCCAACAATACAGATAGCTATTCATAAATAATCTTCCTGCCAGGATACTTTGTGGAAAAAGGGCTTCTGCTGGGAGCAGAAAAATTTATGGAAGCAAATCATGTGTCGAGAACATATGAGTCAATTCTGCATCGGAGATGTAGATAGCTATCCACAAATTTTCTTCCCATCGGTTACAGTTTCAATTTCGGCTTAGGATATTTGGATAGCTTAATGGGACAATCTGTCTTATGAGTTTCTTATGGTTTTGAGAATTAACCCTTCTATACATGTTATGAGTGGCATGGTAGATTAGGTCAACTGGTAGATGGAATGACTTATCCACCCGAGGTGGATGAATTGGCATTTGAGCCAAAGTCAAAATATCTACTTGTGATAGTTACCTTAAGAGGAAAAACCACCAAAGGAAAACCATTTGGATATCCATTGCAGATAATTCACTCCAATAAATATGGACCAATAAATATGAAGGCACGTAGTGGAGTTTCCTAATTCAACGCCTTCATTAATAATTACTCGATAGGCTATTGATCTCACACGGAACTGAGGATTGATTTGTATCAAGCGTTGTATCAGTAAAGTGTAGAGCCGGCTCACACAAACATGGCTATGCGTGTTTCTTTCGGAATAGTTCCAGGAATTGTAAGGAACCCATGAGTATTTATTTAGCAGTTCAGGGAATTGAATGAAGGAAAAGAGTCGTCAGATAGCTCATTATACCGTAAACTCTGCAACAAAATGGTGTTATAGAGAGGAGAATTAGGAAATCCCAGATATGATAAAGAACATGATGGTAAGGGCTAATCATATATATTGTTTGGGAGATGCGCTATTGGCAGTGGCTTATGTTCTTGATCATGTGTTTTTAAAGTCAGTGCAGTCAACACTCTGTGTATAGTGGACGAACGAGAGACCTGAGAGGTCACCTGTGTCCATGAGTATGTGATAGGACTGTGACTGAAATTTGGTCGGGCGACATTGATTTTCCTGGGGAGGAAACAACGAGTGATTTCCTTATGGAGGAAATATCGAGCGATTTCCTCGGAGAGGAATTTTCGCAACAGGCATAAGTAGGTTAGGATTTGGAATTCTATGAGATTGAGTAGACGTCTAGTCGATCAACGATAAAGAAGGAATTAGTTCCTTTAGTGGATAGCGACAGTGGGAGCGATATTTGTGCTGATGGCTCGGAGCCAATCATGGATCCTCAAAAGACTTATAGATAGTGTTGTGGATTGACACACCGACAATGTTTCGATATCGAAGGGAAAATTACTATGGTAACTACGCATTGGTTGCGGAACCCAAATCACATGAGGATGCTATTTATGGGCCTATTGCGAAGGAGTGAATAACGACAATGGAAGATTTGCAAGATCAAGTTTGAGATTTGGTCAAATTATCCTACCAGACGCAAGACTATTGATAAAAACTGGGTTTTTCGAAGTCTTACGAAAGGAGGAAAGTATTAAAGAGAGATACAAGGCACACTTATTGGCGAAGGGATTTACTTATCTTAGGTAGATAATGAATAAACACTTTTCACCCGGGTTAATGATTGCATCTATTTCGCCTTTCTTAACAAATCGTTACACATAAAGATCTTGAGATAGTCCTGGGGAAATAGATCGTATTGTCAATGGAGATTTTGATAAGGAGATCTGGGAGATCTGCCTACGGATTTCAAAGCCAAGGTAACTCGGTTAGACTTAGAGATTCCATTTATGACTTGAAACACTTATCCAAGCAGTTGTTTGTTCGATATCATCAATCTATATTGGATATGGACCGACGATGATTGAATGCGATAACTGTAAGTTCAGAGAACTTGTTATGAATGATGTAGTGATGACCAAAAGTGACTTGGAGACAATGAATGCCGCTTGGAGTGGCCGTTCTCGCTATAGAAGACATATGAAATGTTGAGTTTGTGCTTGGAAATTAGATCCAAGAGGAGTCGTTTCAAGAGCATCTTGTATTTGTCTTCGGAGACTCACATGAGATATGTCTTAAAACGGTTTAGCCCGCACAATCATTCCAATTTATTACTTCAGTCACTAATGGACATTTTTTTAGCCTTGGTCTTTGCTATAAGCCTCTTGACGAAGGACAGATTTTGTGGGTTCCATTTTGCATAGTAAGTAGTGTAATGTATGTATAGTGTGTACTTGACCAGACATATAACCCTTACCAATTGGACTTATTAGTAGGGTCTGCTTGTTGGGATGAAGTGACGAGGATTTTTAAGTATTTATATGGGACAATCCAGGAATCATGGTTTGCGGTTATGTGGACATACAAATGCCGACCGGGCCGGCAATCTGGGTATGCGTACATCTGCATGTGCTTTCTTGCATAGTAGCATGGCCATCACTCGGAGTAGTAAGAAACAGGAGGTGTAGTTTTTTCACCATGGGGGTGGAATATGCAGGTATCTCAATAGCGCTAAAGGGGCTACTAAGCTGAGGTGATTCCTCAGGAGTCTGCGCGTGATTCCCTATGCAAGAGAAGCAGGGTTTCTCTTAATTGTGATATCAGCTCTACGATAGCATAATCAATCAATCCCACATATATATGGAAAGTTGAAGCACTTATAGATTTAACGACACCTCATCAAGGAGTAAGTGGTATGAGAAAGTGGTCTAAGCTATAGGGTTTTCCTTTAGGTCAGACAATCGGGGATCCGATGACGAAGAAAATAGCTGAGTAACGCTATATGCGTTTGGGCTTCGTCCTAGGTGACGTATTTCATTTCAGATAGCTTGATAAACCTTACTCTTATATTTGACATTATAATTATGGGTGGAATCTTTGCTTCTTTACCCCGTCTATTAGATAGATGTGTCAACTTTATAAATGTATATTTTAAGATTGATGGTGTATAGTTTTCTTTCTTTATTATCTGAGATGGATATTTCTATATTTTGTTTAACTATTTCAGACATGTAGTATAAGTACGTGGGGTACACAATGTGTACGGGGTACATAATGTGTGCAGAGCATACATTTAATAAGGATATGTCAGCGGGTTGGAACTCTCCCTCACACGAGAGATCCCCTTTATATTAGGGAAGCATACGAAGGTGAGACTAAGTGCTAGGCGTCATCTGCTCGGAGCAGTGACTGTGATATTGCATATTGGGTATGGCGACGATGAGGGCACTTAATAGAGTCGTCCTGAGTAGGTCAGGATGAGCTTGCCATGTGCTGTAGGCCAAGCGACCGAAGTGGTTATCCCATGGCCACTTTTACCTGTTTACATATAACCGGACTAAGGGTCTGACTTGTTGCACGGGGTGCGAGCTTATCGGGAGATCTCAGGCATATCGCAGGGCGATATGGCCGGGCAAGTAAATCACAGGGTGATTGGACTTGGGTCCGTACGGTATAACTTTAATGGCGTACGATCTCAGGGAGGGAATTTTATACCGTAGCACGTTGCCATACGATGTGCGTTTGGATCGTGTACATAAGGAGGTTGAAGGATGGATCCCATCTCTCTCACCGTGTGAGCCTTTATGACGACCTCTTTCACAAAAGGACGGGCAGTCTATACTCTTAGCAATACTGGGTTGTCTGGATAGGCATGTTATGAGCTTCTGCTACTTTGGCTGCTGTTTGCTGCTGCGATGACAATATACCGCATATACGGGGCAGTGTCAGGAAAGCGGGTGAATAGCAGACCTAACTATTTAGAGCCAGAGTAAGATTGATTGGAATGTCTCCTAATTGTATCGCATGGCCAACTCTTATTGAAGTCATGGTGGCGAAGTTTAAGGGTACGATAAATCGAGAAGTATACTTAGGTGTTCGAGTACGCTTCTGAGAGGAATCGAAAGTACTTAAGCAGACATGTTTAATCGGATCTAGGGTATGATATTTCGCGAGCCTAACATATTTTTGATTTATGTTGTTTTCTCTTAGGGAGATCCTTGTATCGGTCTTAACGAACCTGGCTATAAGGCTACCCGCTTGCAGGTTCTCAACGGTCCACGTTGCACCAACATATATGTATGGGTAAGAATGAGGAAGAGAAGGAGAAGATTCTCATTGAGACAATTGATTCAGGGAATCAATGGTTCAGGGAATCAATGGTTTAAGGAACCAGCTCAGGGAGCTATGGACGGCACCTACTCAAATGTGCGAGTGGGACTATGTTAGCTATCGGGCTCGATTCGGCCTAATATCCGCCCATATGAGTGAGTATCTTATATATTCATATATAGAGGGTTAGGATTTCATATGAGATTATATGATGCAGCATAGAGAGTTTTTCTAGAGAGAAAAACAAGAGAGAGAGTCGTCGTCTCCTTTCCATATGCTCTTCTATTTTGGGTTGGCTTGCAAGATGATCAAGAAAGGGATTCTCGCTTTCTACCAAATTATGGTTTTCCTTCGGTCGTTGCTTGGAGACGCTAAAGATCAGATCTTCTATGTGATGTGGACGAGAAACGATCCAACCAATCGGATTATGTATATCGTAAACCTTTAAAGTAGATATATAGACTTTCCGTTGTGCTTGGTTGCATATTTTGTATCTACGTTATCTAAAGTGAACAAAAGGAAATAAGAATTGTTTCAAAATAAATATCAAATTTTGGAGAACAACCTGCACACACACAGAGGAAAAGGGAGGGGGGGGGGGGGGGGGTTTCCATCTCTATCTATTGAGAACAAAATTTGAGTCCTTTACGAGGCCCGACATAGCAATATAATTACAAACTTATTTAGAGTGCACCAATAACATTTAAAAGATAAAATGTAGAAGCTATGGCAAATATATGTGAAAAAAAAATCTCTATAGATTGGATCAGTCATCACCATTATTCATTGAGGCTTCAACTATGTGTATATGCATATATGGGCAATGCCCATGCTCAACATTGCTAGAACAGAGATTTTTTTACACAAAATACATTTGAATATACTGCATAAAAACTATCATAAGTAAACAAGGCTGAATAAGAGGAGAAATACAATATGCTTTAATCTCAAGCCTGGAATAAACTTAATTTTAGGCCGTGTAAATATTAGTCTATGTCTTAACTATTAACTAAACTGGCAATATTCCATCTTTATCTTTTGTAATCTTGCAGAGATATCCGTCATTGGAATTCTTTCCTTAGGCAAGTCTCTCGAGCACAACAAACCCGATTCAATCACAGACGACAAACAACGATGCAGTTTTGTTCGGTCTGGCGAAGATCCATCATTCATAGTGTGATGCACTAGAAGATTTTTATCAACAATATCAGCTGCGCCTTTTGTATCCATTCCCTTAGACTTGATTGTTCATCAAAGATAGAACCGACTGGATTTTTTCTTGTAAATGTTTCCAGCAGTAGAATCCCGAAGCTATATACATCACCCATTCTTGATACCGCTCCTGTAGTACAACACTCTGTAGCAAACAATATAAGCAACGAATAAATTCTATGAAGCAAGAAGAATTACATATATCGCAGTTTAATAAGAATTATTTACTCGTCCCGCTCTTTTAGCTTATATTTGTAATCTCAATGTGGGAACTGTGAATAAGACTTTAGAATTAAAGTCCATACAAAAAGATCTACTAGACTAACAGTTAACTAGAGCTAATTTTCACATTAATTAAGTTTTTCTGTAGGAGGTTCTTGCCAATTTTTCATGTAGGCTAACAAACGCAGGATAGCTATATAAGCCCATGAATACGAGACATAATTAACTAGCATAAAAAGTTGAGATAGATTTGGGACTTCGAAAAGGAAAAAAAATTTACATCAAAAATTAAATCAAAGCATGCGGCAAAAATATAACCTTGAGCTTGAGAACCCCCCCCCCCCCCCCGCCCCTGCCCCCACAAAAAAAAAAAGCTTAATTAAGTCACATAGGCTGTTATAAGTACACTCAAGGGTTTTAACAAGGTTCAACAAGGTTTTTTATAATGGGTTATTGACTGCGGGGTTCACTAGAGGAAAGGTCCTGGAGATTTTTTGACAATCCTTGACATGGCCGCGTCTTTTTTGACAACTTACCCTAGCCTTTTCCATTTTTGTTGATTTTTTATTTCCAAAACACTCCATAGATAAAACATTAATTAGTACCTACTCGTTAATAAAACAACTGCAGTATTGTGTTGAAAGTTCATAGGCATCATGAGAGTAGTTAACGCAAAAATCCTTAGGGTTGGAGCTTTTAGAACTAGCAAGGGTTCATGGTATTTGTTTTTAAAATAAATAAATAAAAAGTAAAATTAGTTTCTTGCTATTTAGCCAACTTTTAATGGACCAACTACAAACAATAATTCAAAGGCTAAGAATTGTCCCAAATCAACTGACAAGCAACAACTGGAGATGAATTAGATGACAGTTTGACTCACCAAGTAAACTACAAACAAGTTGAGATAAATGAGTTGTGACAATCTAAGGACACCAACTGATAAGCAAATAATTAAGAAAATGACATGGAAGACTTTGAAACGTTCGATTTTGAAACATCCAGCTTAAACAAAATGAACCTTCAGTAGCCACTTGGGTTGGCTCACACATCAAGAAGATGAATTAGAATTAGGGAACACCCTATTAATCCTATTATGATTGATTTCCAATATGAAATCTCTGTTGTGATGCACGTAAAAAAAGGAAAGAGTAGCTACAGGAAAAGAAACGGTTAAGCACAGAAGTAAAAAGAGGGGTTGGTTAAAGGCGACATGAGATGTTCTCTTGTTAATTAAGCTATTATTTATATTTTATAAAAGCAGATGATGGGGTGAGGACATTGACGCTCTAAAACTAAAGAAAGTTCGTATCTATTTTACTTTATTTGAAATTGGAACAGCCAATGTGAGCAAGCCTCGCCTCAAAGGAGAAAGCAAAACGAATGTGTTATGTGACACCGTAAAGCATAAAAGTAGTGTTTGCTAAAGGAATTGTTTAAAATGACTAATTTGATAGCTTTAGGAGCTTAATTAATTTGAATTCTTATCTCTGTTTCAACTTTGGGTAATATTCTTGTGTCCTATAAAGTTGGTGTTTGTTAATTTCAGGTCAGAGACACACAAATTGTCCATGGGTTAACATGTTGTTTTTTTATTTGACCATAAACTTAAGCAGGGAATCAAGTTCTTGATAATGTAACAACCAATGCAATAAAAATTGATTAACAACATTATAGGAAACTATTTACGAATCCTAGCGATATGCAATGATATTTCGACAACAAATCAAAAGGTCTCATTCATAGCATTCCATGCTTTACAACTCACCTCAAGCATGAGAATTTCTGAACCCCACCAAAATCAAAAGGCTCCTTGAAGATATATTCCTTGAAAGCAAACGCGCCTATTTGTCAATCAAAATTCAAACACCATGTTCTTTGTATATAAAAAGAAAAGGCATAGTTTCACCAAAGTCACCCTATAGTACAAGTGTATCCGACTTGCACAAAATCCCCTAAGATCAAACATCACCTCAATCCCCCACGCTACCATCCATTAGACAACGCCTTTTTGACAGTTAATTATTTACGCCTTTTAGCATGTATTATCCCCAATTTGCGCTACTCTTTCGATATCATCCGCTTAAGATTTCAGAATAATTAGTTGGGTACTAATTCATGTAAGAAGCAACAGTTAGAAAGATGCAATTTAACTGAAGGTAACGTTGAAAGGTTTTGGAGATGGTTTTCTCCTTAGGGTTTTTTGACAACTCGGATAAACCACATGATGATATTGGTAAAAGAACCAAAAAATATAGCCGAGTTTTTACATTGCAGCGCTTTCTATTTTATTAGGGATTTTGTGCTTTCAAATCTGAGTTTTTGCTTGATCCAAATTGTATTGCTTAAAAAAACCACCAATGATCATTCATTCGGTCTCATGCTTTTGGCCTACACAATTTCTCTCCTATGTCTAAGTCCCCATAGAATACCTTTCGTAGCCCTTATGAAAAAGATAATTTCAAAGGATATCCACGGCAATTAATTATCCATAGTGTTGGACCTAATCTAAAATACGTAAAATATATCTAGTTTTACTAGACATAACTGCAGCCAAAAAGCCTTTACTCGTGCGTCAAAAACACTCGCCAACCAGACAGAAGGTCTGGATCGAATCGCCTCACTTAATATATAGAGCAATCCCCGTCGGGTTCCGACTTAGGAGTCCCCCCTCCCCTAAATGCCCCCCAAAAAAAAAGTAGAAGAAGAGACGACTAACATAACGATATGTAAAATCTGAACAAACCGAAGTAAAAACGTTTTATGAAACCTACATCTAACTTCATCTAATTTCCATCTTCTATGCGGAATTCGTTGGTTCTATTTCTCCAAGGAAAAGGATATCATATCATCTGATTTCTAAGAATTGTCAGTACATCTTAGTAAATGACTAAACAATTCATTTAATTTTGCATGGAAAAGAAAGCTGACAAATCAAGAACAACAAAGGGCCTTCAAACAAAACTTCAACACAACCTTCACGATATCTTTTCATCATAAACGTTACATCAACCTTCACTAATCCACATCCTGCCATTTATAACAAACACAAAGCCACAAACTTAAGTTTAGCACACCTTTTATAAAACCCAAACACATAACATCCTTGGTTCAAACAAGTCGCACACAGCTCATATATGCCGTCTCCGGCGACTCGCCGGCTCTTTCTGGGCATTGAAGTAGACAGTCGCCACCGGAAGCCCGAGGTCATAACAGGCCGCAAAGTACCGAGTGTTGAAGTTGGCCCGAGACTCCAGCGGAGTTATCCCCGGAAGCCCCGCCTTCTGTCTGAAGAGCACTAGAACGTACCGATGGATCCCCAATGGCGGCCGTGGGCCCATGTAAGGGACCACCTCTTGTCCTGGCAAGAGGAAAAAGTTGATCAATCAAAGATCATGTTGAGTGTCTTCTCTACTATATTAATGCCGGGTGTACGGAGCACGTGCGTAAAAAACCTCTTTAATTTTCTGTCACGTCGGCAATGCTAATGTGTCAAAAATTGGTAATTTGATTTATAATAAACTTGAAATAAAAAATAAAATATGAAGATTTTAGGAGTTATTGTTGCTGTTCACCCATAATAAACCCCCAACAACTGAAATATTTTAGGTTCCCATCATCTCTGCAACTTTCCCACGTTCTCATCTCTCCAACTAATTCTTTAAAAATCATTTTAGATCTTTATGATGTCAAAATATACAAATGTGCATCGTCCGTGCAACATGCTAGTTATTATACTTTAATGATAAAGCCTCACAAAAGTTGAACAACAAAATAAGAGATTCAAACCAATTGGAAAAAAGTTCTTAAAAAATTAAGGAGATTGCTTAAATAGTAGGGACACTGGCACGTGGCAGTAGTGCTTGAGATGATTGGTGCGGACACGTGTTGAGAAGGGAGGGTGGGCACACGAGAGAACTACACGTGGCAGTAACAAGTAGGATGAGCCAAGTGGGAATGAAATAAGAATAAATATCTAGCCTCGACCACGAGCGTCGTCGGTCATTGCATTTATTTCTTCTTTTGAGGAGTGTGTGAGGATCATTCCAAGAAGGACAAATGCTCTTTATCTAAGGCGTTCAGTCGGTCATAGCATTTCTTCTTTTGAGGACTGTGCGAGGATCATTCCAAGGAGGATAAGTGCTCCTTATCCAAGGCGTTCGTTCATAGCATTTCTTCTTTTGAAGAGTGTGCGAGGATCATTCCAAGGAGGACAAGCGCTCCTTATCTAAGGTGTTCGCGCCAAATCTATGAAACCCCTGGATGCATGTGCGTGTGTGCATGCTTACGGGCCAGATAAAATTTATATATAAAAATAGACTCATGGAAAAATTTAATAACAAGTTCATATTGTTTATTTCACGAGTTCATATTGTTTCTTAGTATCAGGAAATTAGAAAGAAAAACTCAAACCGTATTTTAGTAGGAGAGGCCTTTACCTTGGGAAGGATCTGTTCCTCCTGGTATATTAACCACCACCCTGAAAATTCACATTAAAAAATAAAATAAATTGGGCATTTACCATTTATCATAAGAGAATATAAAATGAGAATAACGGAGAAAAGAGGCCATAGGTTTCTCCTACGGGAAACCTATGGCGTGGAAAAAATACAACCTCCACCAATTTTTTCGACGATCGGCCCCCATCATCTTCATCGTTATCATCTAAGATGTGCGTACATCAAATTTCATGTGATTCTACAACTTTTTCACCGTTGATTTAGCAATGTAAAAAGTTCTATTGTCGGTAAACCGTTAATTTTGAACCCACTAAATCAACGGTGAAAAAGTTGTGGAATCACATGAAATATGGTGTACGCACATCTTAGATGATAACAATGGGTGCCGATCGTCGGAAAAAATGGTGGAGGTTGTATTTTTTCAATGCCATAGGAGGAAATCCCCTCCTATGGCCTCTTTCCTCCATTAATCTCATATAAGATACACATATTAAATTAAAAACCCCGACAAAAAAAAAGGATTAAAAGAAAAATTGATAGAGAATTCAAGGAATAGCAAGAAATATACCAATGGACCCACTCCCTCATGGTAGGGTCACTTGGGCTTGGTGCATCAGGGTCAATCATCACCTACACACACAAATTAAACTTCAACACATTCATTGATTCATACAACAAACTTATTAACAAAACCAATTGCACCCATGCATGCAACCAAAAAAAAAAGCATTAGATTGAAAAATCGACAAATTCTTAATATCAACTAACTAAAGAGACAGAACCATTTCCTATCGACCGGAGCTAATTTCCTGACCCAGAAAACAATGCATGCAACAAGAAGATTAGTCGCACTGACCAGGGTGTACAGTTCGGACATCCGGCCACCGAGATTCACCGTGGGCGGTTCCGCCGCGATCGAGGGCTTGACGTCACAGCCGTTATTGATGTGCTTGGAACCGTAGCTCACCGACATGCTCAGAGTCGGCACGAAAAAATCAACGACCTCGCCGATCACTCTCCCTACCACCAAAGGATCCACACAGCTTGCCATATGCATAATACAAGCAGTACTAGTAGTTGCTACTCAACAAGTTTGCTTATAAGAGAGAAGAAGAAGAAGCTGGTGTGCTTTATTTTTTGAGCTTAGAGGCTTGATGCAAGTGAGCGGTGAGTATTTATATGGGGTTTGTGGGGCCAAAATGGTGGGTCCACGTTGTGGCACGTGGAGGGCAGTGAGGGTAGATGAGTATACGTGGACGGTTTGGATTTGTTGCATCTTTGGGTGGTGGTGTGGATGTGGTCACCGCAGGTGAGAGTAAGGTTATATGAATTGCTCGAGTTTCATCTTTGGTCGCTTCTGTGACCCTGTGAAAAGCGTAAACTAAAGGATTTGAAAGAGGTAGAGTTACCTGGGAGGTGATGGTAGCAGCGGCTGTATAGTCGGGACGTTTCTCGGAGGCATAAATGGCGGTTACCTCGTGCTGAACTCTGTAACAGTTACTTGTGGGGCCCATTTGGAGATCATCAGTCATGCTCTCTGCATATATTAATAAATAAGTAAGAAAACACATTAATAAATAAAATGCATCAGCATAACCAAATCCACGGCCTATATATCTTGTCATAAGCGTGCAACCGTAACATAACTTGCAACATCATTAGCGACATTTCAAGTTCTTGGGGTTGTTGCATTTTCTCAGTCTACAATTCCAATCCAACCAAAATTCAAGAGCTACTGAGCACATTCTCTTGGGTAAGCATTACACAGACAACCATTTCTGTTGCATCCATTATCAAACCAAATACAGCATCTTTTTACACAAAATTTACGTTGTTCCATAGCATTACATCAAGGATTTCGATTTTCCTCATGTAGCTTGCGGCCTCGTTAAACAAAATATTTTGGATCGCTTTCTTTCTTTCTGCGTCCTTTCTCACAGCCACGTACAAACTTTCATATTCTTGTTCCCTTGCCTGTGTTCACTGGAGAACCTGTACCAATACTAAAATTATATTTCCTGTTTTGTTTTATGTAGGAAGATGAGGAGAGAAATCAAGAAATGCACTGACCAAGTTGTGGTGCCTAGAAACATGAAGTTTAATCTCCCAAAAGGCAGAGAGGCTGCCGCATGCTAAGCTCAGCTTTAAGCCTTGGAAATATCTCTAAATCATTTGAAGTGGCCAAGACTTTCTGCATTGCACGACGACAACGTATTAGATGTGATAAATTATAGGAAACCTCCCTCACTTCTACCCTCAGAGCAAGACATCACCATTTCTTTTAAAAAATCTGTACAATGGCAACTGGCATTTGTTTTTTCCAGTTTTGATATTTTCACGTGCAAACTACAACCGATTTTTGCTATTTTTTGGCCCCCTTTTTTAAAGCTAATATCATAGTTTAAACAGTTTCAGCGAGGGACAGCTTAGGAGCGATAAAATTAGAGAAACCAAAAACCAAATGTCAGCTAAAATAAGGGGGCGGTGAGCGGTTTTTCCAAAAGAGGGTGGTGATATCCTGCTATAAGGGGGAAAAGAGGTTTTAATGATCAGAATTCTTGTTGACCATATTGATAACTAACTTCGAGGTAGGATGACAATTACCAATGCAGCAAGATGAGCTTCTTGCAAAATATTTCCATCAATCTCCAATCTAGCAATAGGAAACTCCGGAAGGTGCCCTGACTGTTTCTTACCGAGCAAATTACCAGGTCCGCGAAGAAGAAGATCAGCGTTTGCCAAGTGAAATCCATCCGATGATTTTTCAAGTACCTTGAGGCAGTTAAATAAGACATGTTAGCTCATAACTTAATCGAGAGAAAATGACCCCTATCAAAACAGAATAGGAAAAAGCTTTGATGGTGTCGTCGTTTTTTCAAGTACCTTCAACCGATCAAGAGAACCGGAAGTTGAAGACAGGAAAACACACTTGGAATTTCTCTCTCCACGCCCAACTCGTCCCCTCAACTGATGCAACTGAGCGATTCCAAACCTTTCAGCATTCATGACAACCATCATCGAAGCATCAGGAACATCCACGCCAATCTCTATGACTTGAGTTGCGAGTAAAATTCGTGTTTCCCCAGATCTAAATTTCTTCAACGCTTCATCTTTCTCATCGCTTTTCATGCGGCCATGTAACAAACCACAGTGGTAGGTATTAAACTTGTTTGATATTGATTTAAACTCAGCCTTAGCAGCTCGAAGCTGGGGCAACTGTTCTGATTCCTCGATCACGGGATACACGAGATAGACTTTTCCTCCTCCTTTTAGCTCATCTCGCATCATCTGTGTTGATGACAGAAGGGAATTAAAAATGTAATATGTTAACCAAACCAAACAATCTCATTTGGGAACAGCAAGAAAGTAACATAGTTTACTTGAAATTGTTCATGGTATAAGCAATCAGCATAATTCGAGAGGAATCTCTAGAAAATATGCATGAGTAGACCAACTTCAAGATAAAGTTCAATTTTGTACATTGGAAGGAGAGTTAATCTAGAAGATTCCCTCATATAACTGAATGGAAGAAAAGGAAGCAGACCCCAAAAGTTTGAGATAAAGGCTTCTCCTTATTATTCTCTTTTTTCTTCGTTTTGGGTGGTACCTATACTATGTAGGTTCATATAAGATTCCTATTTATTGGGCAGGTTCCATGCAATTGCCCAGAAGGACGAAACTGGACATGCCCACACCAATTCGAATATCTAAATGTACCTTCACATCTTTTTTTTAGGTCTTGCAAGTTACTTTCAAACGCCGACTACAATATCCTACCGACATAAGAATCTTAAATCCTTGTTTCCGCATGACAAGGGAGCAAAATATAGTTTTATGTTCACATGAAAGGATCGGATCTACAATTAAGGAGTTATAAATCATAATAATAATAGTACTATCATCTAAAGCCTTTTGCATCAAATAAGGTTGCCTATGAAGCAAAAGATAAAGCAAAGCTTTACCAAACTATCGTCACCTTTCACATAATTAGTACCAACTTACTGAGGAAGGTATAAACAAAAGTGAGGCTTTTCATAATCCTAAATAACCTGTTCACTTCCTCCAAGTTCCCTTATACAGGGACTGCTACTTGCCCGATAAGTATTGAAAATGGTATATTCTTATTTACAACAATGGTTATGACACTGCTGCCCTTTGTTTCAGAAGCTTTTAAGTGTTCTCTCTTGGAAAAGTTATCAAAGCGATTTCTGCAATTATGCCAAGTTTCCTCTTTCGCTGCATATAACTTAATCCATGAAAGTATGAGACAATAGCATTTTAAAGATGCAACACCAGACAATTGGCATACAAGAAATTTCAAGTAATGCTTCAACCATCAAAGCATGATGTAAGGCGGGCTATCTGACATAAATCAATCAATGGACCACTGATTGTGACAGGAGAAGCCTAAGTTGCTAATATATAATGACAAATATCTAAAATTATTGGAAGATTTAAAATACCTGGAAGACATTCTCAAAACCAGTTTCATTTCCTTCGAGAGCCACCGTCACAATAGGTGTTCTTCCTGGAGGCAGATCAGTTATCTAGACAAGTAGATAAAAGATCAGGGCAGTTAATTGAAAGCTAAAGCTATAGTTTAGCAGTTACAAATAAGAGATTGTAGCTAGTGAGGGTGAAATTGTATTTAACGAGACTGGGTTATAGAGTGATACGTTGTCTGGAGAGCATAATTAAGATGATAAATCATAAATGTATAGCCAGAAGCATAAAGGTTCATGTTATTCCAGGATTAGAATAAGTTAAATGTGCCCACAAAACTAGTTCAGGTGCTAAAATGTTGTATTTAGTATCCCTTTGAGACATTGCAGGTTGTTCGCAAACATGAAGTAAGAAGCATGAAATGGATGCAGACAGAACCATTACGCCATTTTTTCTCTAAGTCAAACAAAGTTATATATCAATCGGCTTCCAACAGAGAATTTGTCATAACACAGATGTGGTGGACTATGTATACTATGGCCTATGATAAGTAGAAATAAGAAAAACAAGGATAGTATTGCTACTATATGCGCTTTCCAATTTACCATCTAAAAGAAGGTAACTCTAGGTTTAGTCGACGGCATATTACTAATCTATGTAAATAACATAAATTTTAAATTAATAGTTATATTATATGTTATTGTCCTCCAGTTTGCAAAGGATGAGATGGTGTTGTAATTTACTTATGAGTTTGAAAATAATCAGCATGTATACTGAACATAGTTTTATAATTAGAAGTCACACACCTATCACAAAAATTGAAGAATACTGTATTCAGAACAATGGCTCTGTCTTAAATGTGAAGAGAAGCAGAAAAGGTTAGGCTACCTGAGTTAAAGACATGTCTCCAAATAGAGCCAGGGCTAGTGTCCTTGGAATAGGAGTGGCTGACATAGCAAGAACATGGGGTGCCATATATCCTTTATCTTCAGATGCCTTATCCAAGAATGCCAGGGTTGATTTCAAACTAGTTGAAGCAGAATACAGCTGCATCAGAAATGAATTTACTAAAAAATCAATTTAAGGGGGGGGGGGGGGGCACACAAATTGGAGGGCATCAGATAACACATTTCAGAATGATATCTAAAGAGTCCAGGAGCATTCAAGTAAAAATATGAGCATCTTTAAAGGACTGCTGCTAGCATGTGAAACATGAATAAAACCAGCAGAATTCATCTGAACATAGAACGAACACTGTAAAATAAAATCTTAATATACAAGTATGGTTATATACACACAAAATATTCATATGTTCAAACTCACCATGATCCCTTCAATGTCGGGAGATACATTTTACAAAGACAAGTCAAACAAAAATTTCAGACAAATTTTCACTTAGCTAACCATTTCTGGGGGGCGGGGGATATTAATGCATTTGAACTATGTATAAAATCCTGATCAACTATGGTTTTGAGACAAACTGAATTTCAGAATCTGCGATAAATCTGATATGACAGGACATGTTTTAAAAGGAATAGCTAAGTGATTTGAAATCGAAGTGTAACGGATCTGATTATGTTTAACCTTTTCTTTATCAATTATGTTAAAATGAATTGGGATTATATGCACATGCCGCATACACCCAACTTATACTTGTGCATGCACACAAAAGGATAAGATTTGGAGGTAGTAGTACTAAACCAGCAAATGACACTCTACCTTACTATTAAACCTTCCTCTCTGGATTACACCAAAGCGATGCTGCTCATCCACAACTGCAATGCGTAGTGCTGAAAACTCAACTTTATCAGCTATTAGACTGTGTGTTCCAATGACCAATGCAATCTCTCCTGTTTGAAGACCCTGTTGACAAAAAAGAGCTACTGGTTAAAATCATAAAATTTCGAACAAGCAAATGAAAGAAAAAAATTCATATAGGATTGCATGCCTTGAGAGTCAGCCGTGACTGCTTTGCAGGGGTGGAACCTGTTAGCAAGGCAATAGAAGGTTTACAATTATCCACCTCAAAAATCTCCAATAAAGAAAGTAAATGGTCATAGTGCTGGACGGCTAGCAGCTCGGTTGGCACCATGAAAGCAGCCTATAGGCAAGAGCAAGCATAAATGTCTCAGTTAATGTCATTGTGTGCCATAGTTGAAACTGTAAAACATTTGGGGGGAAATTTTCCAGCTTAAGCATTGCATGCTCAGTATTGTAGCAAACAGTTTTCTAAGCCAACCTGAAAACCCAAGCCAATAACCTCCATGCAAGCCAGAAAAGCAACTACAGTTTTCCCACAGCCAACATCACCCTGAAAAGGTTAATCATTTGAAAACCCTTAAAATAAGAACAGAAAATGAAGTCGGCATGTGCATCAAAAAGAAAGAGATTAACTTGGCATATCTCGATACAGATGACAGGACTTTCACCTATAAATGCTGAAAAGCAAAACCATAGCTTAGTATTTTTACCTCATTCAACAAACAATATTATTTTTTATTGTTTTGGACGTAGTTCTATAGAAACTGTAAATTAACCTCTAACATATGAAAAAATAAAATCCTAGATCATATTTATATATCACAGCATACGTGCAACATGTGCATGCGTAATATAGAAGAGGCGCAAGTAATCTAAATGTGGTTTATCAAAGTAGCAATTGACAAACTTGTAGGCGTTTCTGTTAGTTTGTGGGAAGATACAAAGTTAAATCATAAGGTCACTCGAGATTATGCAATGTTACATGTGCCATGCATTAAGCAGGAAACGACGAGAACCATTGTGCAGAACATAAAGATTCCATGAACTGTAGTGTCACCTTCCTTGTCATGCATATCCAACCAAAACCCAATTTCATTTTAAGTTCTTGTACTATTTTATCCATTTCCTAATTCCTCGTCTTGTAAGTTGTCTGCTTTACCTAGCAAGACATGGTGTCTGCCTGCTTTTGTCTCTACAGACTGCAATCTTAAATAAGTTAAGAAACAATAAAGTCCCGACAAATAAATTTTCATGCCTCGGTCTACCACAATAAATGATTAAATGATCCCTTGAAGCAATACATGCATAAAGAAACTTCATGATTATATTACAGAATTCCACCTAATAGAAAGACAAAAGCCAATAGAGTAATAGAGAAACTTTCTTTTATAAGTGAATATCCTGCATCCTTCCAGATAAAAGCATGCATATGAAGCTAGTAACCTAGTTCACACAAAAAAGCGATTTGACAAGCTTACAACATTGTGCATCAATAAAAATAATGTGATCAAACTAGAAAATAGAGATTTAGAATCAGGACAATATAAAGAGAAAAAATACCATTGGAAGTACCTGCAGAAGTCTGTTCATAGGGACTGGTCTCTTGAGATCACAAATAATTTCTGAAACTGCATTTAGTTGACTGGGAGTAAGTGAAAAGGGAAGAACATTCAAAAACTTTTTCGTGAGAGGAGCCCATTCGTCAACAGGAACAGTAAACAACTCATTGCTTTTGCACTTATCCAACAATTGCTCTTTCTCAATCCTTGTACCAAGAGCTTCGAGCATTTGAAAAAGTCTGCCCAACTAGAAAAAGAAACCAATCACACCATGCTCCCTATTAAGATATAGAAGGATACTTGAGGAATCATTTTGAAAGGGAAAACAAAAAGGAAAAATAAAAGGATAATGCTATGCTCGGAATTTACTGAATAACAAAATCAAACGTAAAGGCAACCACAAGGTAAGAAGCATATGACCAAAGTTAAAATGAACAGTGAAAATATTTTCAGTAAAAAAGCCACCTTGTTACCTGCAGGTAAAAGAACTCGTCAAAAATTAGCCTTCTGCGAGCTAAATCAGCTTCAGTTAAAGTTTTAGGATGATGAATTCCGTTGTAAGCCTGCATTATAAATAATATAACTTAAACCTCCACGATAACATCAAATAATACATTAGAAAAACATGATAAAGCTTTGTGAATAATTTAATAAAACAATATATAGTCTTCCCTATTTATAGACTTCTCTCTAATCTAGAAGGATTTGATGGATGCTAACTGGTCATTTAGGGTTATGACAAGCCTCTCCCTTGTCATAAATTCCTCAATCGGGAATTTGCTACTCCCTCCATCCCACAAAGATAAGCAAGGCTTCTATTTTGGTTTGTCCCAAAATATAGTCCAATTTGTGTTGTCCAAAAAGACTTAATATGTTAATTTTCTATTTTACCCCTAATCATTTTTTCAATTTCCAGCATTTATAGTTGGCTGCATGCTCCTCGGTTCCATATTTGTTTAGTTAGTTCCAAAGCATTAAATAAGGGTATTGGGAAAATCCATACAAAAAATATAGTGGACATCACATTAAATAAATTTTCTTAATCCTTGTGTAAAACTAAACTAGCCTATCTCTGTGGGACGGAGGAAGTACTAATTATGATAGGAAAGTCATCAAAGTTAAATAGGAAATTGTAGAACTTTGTTGAACCTTTCATGAGGATTAACTTCAAAGACCGACCCATTTTTCATGGGAAACACAATAATATAAAAAGAGAACTGCATGAGTGCAGTCTTGTAATATTAATGAAAGTCGCACGAATTAATAGCCATTTGCAATATAGAATATTGCCAGACATTATTGTTGAGTCTTGCATCAAACATTCCAAACATAAGGGAGGGATAAGTCTTGGACAAGACGGCTTGTGAGATGTCCGAAACCCAATCCCTCACCACTGCCCACACTTGAACCAAGAGGAACATATTTACTAGTTATATCATCTGAATCAGACAACAAAGTTACAAGAGTCTTTGAAGGAGTCTAGAATGACTAAGGCCTATCGGTAACAAGCGACAATTACAGTTCTCTCACTTTCAGTTTCTGCCATTCTACCTAGGTCTTCTTACATTGTGGATTCTTGATAGAAATATTAGAGATTTGGTAATCAAGATCCTGGACCTTGGTGTCATTTCATGGTGCGGAAGTTCGTAAATCATTCTTCATTGATGATAATACTATAAAATGTTTGCTGCAAAGGTACTAGTATATAATCGCATCCACTCCGATACATCAAGGGCTGAACATTACACGTTGAAAGCAGATGTGTTAGCTTTTCCAAATGTCACGGAAGTTGGAAATAATCTTCAAACGCAAAGTGGAACTGTCCAATATTTTAACAAAATATGATCCCGGAATACAAGGCTATGAAAGTCAGAAAGCCAGTGAAATTTGCCAGTTTTCGTTCCAAGCAATTTGCTAGTTTTCGCCCCCAACAAACCCCCCAACCCATAACATCCCGTGGAAAAAATGAGGAGGAGGATGATGATATATTGGAAAAAATAATTTCTGTGAACTGCCAGATATCAGTTTTTATATGTTTTTTTATAAAGAAACAGTGCTAAAGCACTTAAATTCGTTAATAGAGAGTTAATGAACCACAAAAGTTGTGCAAGAACAAGGAGAATTGTGTTAACAGCAAGAAGGCCACCGTGAAACTTAGCCAGATGCTTCAGAACTCTATGAGATGGATCCCAAAGGTAAACCTACGAAGAACATAATAAATGTTGAACGAATAAGGATTCGTTCCACATCTGAGGAAGTTCTTCCTTGACAAAGTTAAAATGTCTAAACTGCCTTCGATAAGCCTGAAGCCAGCAGTCTAGTGCCCACCTAACAATGCATGTGCCTGCCTAAATGCATCAGGCTTCCAAAACCACTTCCTAGCAGCCTAAATTCAGGCTGCAGCGTAGCATCCTAATTATTGATGCCTGCCATTTCAGACTCTCTTTATTCAGTAATCAGTTCAGCAGGTCCCTAAAGAATGATGAACTTGCTAAATCCAAAATTCAATCTTTTATGACAGCAATGACATCAAAGAGCAAGAAAATCATACTAGACGCCAATATGGGTTTAAAGTTAATATCACCTAGCTACTAAAGGATTGCTCAGCTTGCACAAGAGCAAGAATAGATACACACATGAGCATCTAACTGTATAAGCCTTATCATACATCATTATTATGTATGGGGAAAATATAATAATATATGGATAACCGTGTGCTCTGATCTGAAATATGGGTGAGACATGAAAACTTAATCCATAGAACATAATTCACTGACTTCGTTCCTCTCTTAAACTTCACGCTGTTCATATATCATACTTCAGAACTTGCTTCGTCCCTTTGTTTTCCTGCTACTCCAACTAAAGAATCAATGCAGAACTATTACAAGTTTTCTATTATGGAAAAAAAAGCTTTAACATAGGAAAACCTGAGAGTTCTGCAATAAAGGATGAAATCTTGGGTGGCATTCGGTAAAGAAAACTTAGAAACGTAAGGAATTAATGTAACTCATAGATATTAAGCTATGTTGAAAAAACCTTTCATTTAAAAGAGAATATAATTAAGCAGCTTACATCATAAAGGTTAAGTAAGTCGAACTCCTTTGCAATCTCACTAGGTATTGGATCAATGTCTTCGGAAAGTGTCTTCAAGGCCCTACAAATGTCCAATCTTGAAACATATTAGTTACATGCCATGATCTTTATCTCAGTCATTTGCAGAAAAGACTGAAAACACTATATTACAAGGAAAATCTATTTACTAAGGTGAAAGTATAGATGGTTACAATTTTAATGTCTTTAAATGGGTACAAAAGTTTCGCAGCTATGTTACCCGGAACGCAGAGCCTTTCGCTACGTGGAACAGAAACAGTAACGCGGAACGCTACTTATAACGGAACATGGTATGATAGGGGTAGTTTTCTTCGATACGCTAACGAAAACATAACTCTAGAACATAGAGCGTTTTTTGGATCATTTTTATATGTACGTGTATATGTAGGTATGTATTATACACAAATATATATAATTTAATGTCTTTGCTATCTATTTAAGTTCTTGAAAAAGAATTAAATATTTTTCTAATACATTTAAGTATCAGCACAAAGCCAATTTTATGCCCATTTAAGTTAAGTTTTTAATGGGTTAAATCGGAACGATGATTCTTGCGATCTGGATTGCTAGTGTTCCCAATTTGGGAACGATCATTCTCCAAATCGCAAATCACTGATGGTTTAGCAATTTAAGGTAACACGGTTCCACAGTAACAATTATCTGAGATATGAATCAATTCAAGGCATTAATATTGAAATGTTAGGCGCGTCAAGAGCAAGGCAATGAAAAACATATAAGGATCAAGGCTCCGACCCATCCAGCTTATAATGCATGATAATAACAGCATGTAACATTATAAATCTAGAAAGAATAGCCACCCCAACTACTAGGAGTTCTTGTGCAAAAAAATGCTAGAACGTTAATAAAATGGAAATTTTTTCATGAACATGAAGGGGGAAATAGGCAGTGACCAAAGAGGATCCATAAAAGAGTTTTAGGCACTGGTGAAGAACAAATACCATCTTTGTAGCTGTAGGCTGCTCATCAGAACTGCACAACTCCTGCACCGCCAAATACATACTGCCTTCACCATATACCTCTTGGTATTGATTGGCCACCTGGGTTTAGCTATATTTACGCTGTTTCCTCTGGGCATTTTTACTTCTTATCAAACAGCATTCCTCGCCTTAGTACCGACATATTAAATTATTATCCTTTGGATCACCAAGTTATAGAGTTAAGATGTAACAATATTGAAAAAACTAAGAACTCTTTTCACCTACACAGCTATAGTCCTATGAAGATATCTTCATGGCTGTCTCAATCCTTTTAGAGAATAAATCCAACAACCGCAAATGTCTCGATCATTCTAAGATTGGCCATGTATATTATTTACAGGGACCTCCTAGTTATTTGATGCCAAAAACAGAAAACATGTCACTCTCTCAAATCAACCATATAAATTATTTGCAGTGAACTCTTGGTTATTTGATGCTGAAAACAGAAAATATGTCACACTCTCAAACCAGCCACATAAACAATAGTAGTAATATGCGTAGACATTCAATAGAGGGAAAATTCTAATAAAGCACAGATGATGGAGATTCTAAGAAGGTGAAGAAACGAACTAACCTCGATATGATGTCCCTAAGAAAGCTTGGTTTGAGACCCGCTTTAGAAGGGTAAAGAGGATATGGTCTCTTTTCTAAATCGGCATGCTGTTCTTCCTCCACTTCAAGCTTGTCGATACTGTATTCCCTTATTTCAAAATGATCTACTGCATGCATTTTCTTCACCTGTATAGTCATAAACTCCATAAATCTATTACGGACACAAGCTGCATGTAAAAGCACAACAAAAGATTCCCAATTCAACTGCAATATCTGGACAAGATTCTAAGCCAAACAAGAGTAGGGAAAAGTCCATTAATTCCCACATAGAGTAAAATATGCAGTATAGGGCTGAAAATGTTGCCAATTTAAAGACTTGACACCGGTCTCTATATGCAATCATCATCTGGAAGAACCATGCTTACCAAATAAAAAAGAATGTTGCATGCAACAAAACATCAAGAGTAATGAACTCACCTTACCGCTAACGTACGCACGATCCCCCGCTTTGTACTTTGACTGGAGACTAATGAGAAAAGGTTGATATGTAAAACGAGTACCCCGGAAGAATTTCTTTAAATGCAAATAAATCATCTTCCTTTCACCAGACGCACATTGCTTGCCATTAATATTAGAAGTCAGTTCTTTACTTGGTAACTCACAAGCAACAACAACCTCAAGAAATGAGAATGAAGAGTTGGCCCTAATTCCCCTATGGAAGCAAACAAAAAAAATCAACTCTGGAGAGAACTGCTCAGGAAAGTCTCTCCTAAAACTATGCAATTTATAAAGTACAAATAAAGGGGGGGAGATGCTACTGCGTTCTTTAACCATAACATTTCATCGGACTGTCAAAGGTACTTTAAGTATAACTTATCAATTGAACATCTACCAAGGCTACTATTATTAACAGGGGATTTGGTTAGTGTCATGATTACCAAGGCTTTGTCTGTTTCATATCAGATTGGATGCATCCTCAGAACATGGGGAGTTTTAAATGCTGTGTCAAAGTTCGATCGTCTCCTAACAAGTATTGGCTACAAATGATATCTCATGTTCTTGCAAGTTCTTCGTTGGAAAGATCTATATGGAGGCTTGCTGCATCATCCTAGAACGGCAAACCATTCAGTAGGCATACAATGTCACAGATGTCAAAGCATTGATTCAACTGTCCTATAACTCCCATATGAATGACATTCCATCTGATATATCATTTCATAGCCTCTCCGCTATTGATATGGATATAAAATTGTATGTATCGTTCAGAGGATGCATTAACTATTATGGATACAGGCCGGTATATTTGCCAATATATCCTATCATAATCTACCAATTTGGATCATATTACATATTTTAGGGTTTATGAATGGTATCACGATCAAATAGAGAACAATCAGGGTTTAAGACCTTGTACAGACAAAGAATAATCATAGAATTTGACGATTTGTAATGACTATTTGATATACCTCAGTTGCTAAATGTTTATCTCAACTGAAAGTTCTACATTATGTGTCTGCATGGATGCTTGATGGCCGATTTTAAGTACGATGAAGTACACCTTATCATGCTATATAAGTGAATTGCGTACTCTTTTAAATTTATTTTATTGCACGGCACAAACGTAGAAATGCATTTTTATGAAGCTTTAATTTATTATGATCGCATATAGGTACAGGATAGTATGTAATGTACTTGCATACGTACATATGTATGTATGCACACACACTTATGATGCCTGATATGAATATCTAAACTCATATCCCCAATATAACGTATAATATCTGCTGTTCGATATAGAAACAGAAAAGAAGTGAGCTGGGGCAGCATGCATAACTTTCAAATATTTTAGGAAAAAGTCGTGCAAAGAGTCCTAGAGGTATGAAATTCCCTCTTCTGCTTAGGGATATATCTACCTAGAAGAAAGAACAGTTCCAACGCAGATCAGGTAGTGCCCATCCTCTATTGCACCTTGAACATTTTGCAGATCAGCATAAGTTCGAGGGAAATGATGCAACAGCTTTCTCACCTGCACAAATTAAAAGATATTATTTTTGAGGATTTGATCATAATCTTCATATTATTATGTTCTAATCCTTTTGTCAACGGATGCCCCTATTACATTCGTAGTCTCTGAAGGATGAGATCCAACTATATAGCATCTATATCGAGCATTCAAGTATTGAACACGTCATTAGTCCGATCCTTTATAGGAACTACCCATAATAACGAACTTGCAAAATGGATCTCAAAACATCTTACTGTGTGAAATCCACTATCTTCAAGTTGGCGACACTGCCTACTCGTAGTATTTGGCAGATCTCGGACAGTTTGCCCCAAAAATAACTGGGTTTCCTGACTAGCAGAATCGATGCACTCAGCTGCAAAGGACTTCTGGCTGTTAATTTGAACAACTTCTAAGGAATTGGCGCATTCGGCTGCAGAGGATATATTAGTGCTAACTTTGATATCTGATTCCATTTCACTACCTAAATTTTCTGCTCTCAAATCAGACAGAAGCATTCCTTCAGATGCGGGAGATGTAATATTTGAGATGGGGGATCCCATAAGCTGCAAAGCTTCACCAATTCTATTGGCTTCTGTCCAATTGTCGTCCAGAGAAAGAGGAAAATAAGTATGATAGCTTCCAGGTAGTAATGGATTCACTCGTTCCTGATTAGGGGGAACCTCGTTGTATAGTTCAATAACTGATGAATCACCCAAAGTGATGCATGGAAATCTACTACGAGCTAATGTGAAATCGTAATCTTCCATCTTGCCATTTGTATCTCCATTGATTTCCTTTTGGATTTTTTCTTGCTCGATTAAGTCTTGTATGCTGCTATAACCCATTAAAATTGAGACCTGGAAACACAACATACAGCTTACAGAAATGTAAAGATTAAAGATGATACATGCCCACACCATACCTAGAAATTATGTGAAGGGAAAAAATATTATCTACATGCCTAGAAAAAATTCAAATGTCATAAAAATCTTTAATGCAAACTCCTCAAATATGCAATTTGATTGGGCATGTTGGTAGTGCCCAAAATAATTTCACGCAAAAGGAAAAAAAAGAAAATTTTGAGCACTTCATGTTCTGCTTTTAATATGCCATATCATCAGGCTAGGATTTAAAAAAATAGAGGGAAGCCAGCTTAGATTCACTTCATGTTCTGCTTTTCAGTTGTATTTTCAAAGTGGGGAGAAAATCTTCAATTTTCATAAGAGCTATAAAAAAACATACTATGTGTTTCATAAAATTCCTATAGGGAGCATATGCTGAGAGATTAAAGACATTCTAAATGGTATCCAGTCATTCTAAACCTACATGTTGTAAATTGCACGTCCTTTGGATTTAAATATAGATCTTTGTATATCCACATGCATCGCATGTACAAGAAACTAGTGCATATGAATGACTAAGGAGAAAGCCTTGCAACAGCCTTTGAACATAATTGTGTTGAGGTACACGTGCCAACACATATTTTCACAATAACATCGATGCGTAATAAAACCACAATACATGATTGAAAAAGGGTTGCATCAAATCATCGATTTTGTTATGCTTTATATCAAAATCGCATGAGTTCTACAATCATATTTTGTTCTAGTTGCTTTTTAGGTTTCATGTGTTTAATAAAATGAATATATAATTATTTTTTTAAGGGATTAAAAGATATCTAGGCAAGAAAATTAAGCAAGGGAAAATGAGGTGGATTAAAAGGAAGCTGGTCAAGAAAATTAAGGATAAAAGGTTTCATGGGGATAAACACTTTCTTAGTTACCATTATACTATAACACTTTTTAGATGAGTTTCAAAGTTTCCGTTAATTAAATAGATATGAAATTCAAGCTGGACTTGATCTTTTAATGGTCTTTTCTAGACAAGGATTATTGTAGAGATCAACTTTACATGTAGTTCCTATCCAAATAAATAGTAATAAAATCCTTATTATTCCTTTTTATGTTAACTAGAAAAGAAAGTAAAGGTTGCATGAACTTAATGTTTTCTCTGAGATGGCATATAGCAGGCTATCATTGCATCACACAGGCCAGATCAGAAAATTCTCGCTAAGGTGCTACATGAAAAGTCAAAAGTGAGCTCTAAGTTTGAATCACTAATAGTCTGGAAACTTTTGAGTTTGCCTCCAACTAGGGGCGGATTCTTATTTGGGCAAGTTAGGCAACTGCATGATATGGCTCTAGGAAAAAAATTGTGCACAGGCAGATCAGTTTAGAGTTATGACTAATATGCATGTGCGTACACACGCACACACGCATGGTAAAGTTAATTTACTCCCGGGGCATAACAAGCTTAGTTATGCCCTATAAATAATTACACCATTTGCCCCTTGTAAATGAGGAGTATATTATGTCATTACAAAGAAAGAAAAAGTAGAAAATCTTGTAAACAACCGATGAGATTTTCTATCTCCTTGTTTTAATCAATTTCCTATTTAATTACTCAGATTCTTTGCATTCTCTCTCCTTATAAATGATAAAAAGTACCTCTCTATCCATACATGATGGGAAAATGGCATAATTATCCGCAGGGTATAACTAAGCCGTTATGCCCTTGGAGTAAATAAGCCTTCCCCTGTATATGTGTGTGCACGCGTGCGCATGCACCAGCCTAACATGGATTTTATTGCCACAACCTATTATACCAACTCGATTACTTCGCATTCCTAAGCTCAAACCAAACCTGCTTCATATCCCTTATGGAGAGTCACATCCAATTAGTTATCCCAAGATTCGACGAAAAGTAAAAACATCACGAGGAAAAAGGGATTTAATGTTGAAGCTTGTCTTCAAGTCCTCACTCCTCTCTTCTTATTTTCAAAATCTAAAATTTTCTAAAACTCTCTTTTAAAATCCCAACAAACCTAATTACCTCAAGCCCTCAAACCATTATAGTTCTTTTTGCACCCTTGATTTCTTTAGTTAAGAATAAGGTTACTCGCATTTATGGTGTATGATTTTATCGCTTTGTTTATTCAATTTCAATATTTGAAATTTGAGTTGATGACGATAGGAAAATTGGATTTTCTTTTCAAAAAAATAAAAATGGAGGGTTAAAATTGAAAAAATGGGCTTATTGACAATGTCTCGGTTGATGTTGGCATGCTTATAATTTTACTTATGGAGGTGTAAATATGACAAACAACACTTGGTGGTTAAAAAATTCAAGATAGATACCTTATTCAGAAGCTTTGACCTCTCTGAGATGTTTCCTGAGCTGTATTCACTTGATTCCTTCAACAGCTTCGCATCAGAAAACTGACTGGATCCGGAACACCATTGGTAAATCTTTGACCGGAGAAAATTACTAAACCTGTAATAAGAGCCATGGAATATCGGCAATGATGTTCGCTGATGCTGAATTTCATAAAAAGATAAGTATTGACACATCACCTCACAGATCTATAGTACATATTATGGCATCCATTCTGAACTTCAAAACATATGGCACTTCTTAAATGACTCTCATTTAAACCCTACGGAGAGGAGCTGAATGTATCAGAATGCACATAAAACAAGACAAACATGAACAGCATATAAAGCAAAACCTGAATTTTTATTTATTTTTTATTTTTTTAAGTACAAAGTAGGTCAAGGTGCCCTACTCACTAACAATTGCATTCAAAGAAAAATATGTACAAAAAAACCTGAGATTCTTTTGAGGGAGGGAGGCTGAAAACTGTATAAAGATTCTTAGTTCGACAAAGCATACATGAACACTTAAACTTGAGGAAACAATCCAATAGGAACATCTTACATTAAGCATTTAAACCTTTCCTGTTTTTAATTGTGACAGTAACTAGGGAAAGAAAAAGTTGAAACTGATATTAGAAGTTGATACCCCCACGCCACCCCAAACACACAAAATTGTAGGCTACATATTAGCGAGGGCTTCAACCATGGTCAAAAGAAAATTGAGGCAATGAAATGATCGCTTAAATGTTACACAAAAAATCATATAGAATTAAATTAAACGTCGCTCCCGAGGAAAAAATCATTGTTTCATTATTAAGAAGTCTCACAGAGCATGTAACCCAAAATGGAATAATCATAATAACCGACCAAACAATGCTTAGCAAACAATATCATTAGATATCATTGCATATAATTATCAAAGAGAAAAAAGAAAAAACAGGGCAGCTTGAAATGCAAGAATGTATCGGTTATAAGACAAAGCAAATTCATACTTATTTTAACAATAACTGAAACCATACCTTGCAGCACGCATGTACGATACCACCTGTTCCATTGAAGGGTATCGCCTTAAACCTCATCAGGACAAAATGCTACGGAAACGCAAGGGACACTACCCACCTGCAAGTTTTCATTTTTTCAATCATACATTGAGAAAGACTACTCAAATTTATATGTGCCAATACAACATCAGATTTCACCATTAATTAACTCATCATCGTTTCAATGATCCTCAACCAAACCCAATTCCATACAAAAACGCTTAAAAGATCACATTTTTACAATAAATACCTAATTCGTTTCGAGCTATCTAAGAAAAGAAATTGTTTTCAACTTACAAAGAATAAAATCGATCGGGGAAAAAAATCAATAATCGGATTGAAATTACCCGAAGACAGAGTGAGAGTGAGAGCGTGAGTTGATCGTCTCCCTCTCTCCCTCTTCGAAAAATCTCCGTTTCTTGAAGCGAGATATTTTTCTTCGAAAATTATTGAGATAATAAGGCGATGCTTAGGTTTCAAATAAGGGTACGGCTTGTTCGGGGCTAGCGATAGGCCTTGGGCTTGGTAGCGTTGAATGTGAATTGGGCCTATTCTTGAACTTCAGCTTGCCCCAACCCCAACAAAAAAACTCCAGGGTGCAAGCCCCTCTAGAGCCATTGATCCCAATGACTCTAGAGGGGCTTGCACCATGCAAGCCCTTTTATAGTGGTTTTTTCCTAGCCCCAACACCACCATTTCAAATTCTCACTAAAGACAAATTGGCCCTTCTTTTTCTTTTTAAAATTCACAAAACCTCCATGTCTTTATATATCGAGTTGTATATACTTTTAGAGGATAATGGCTTGTGGTATGCCGCAACTAATTAGCTGCAGTAATGCATATCCAAAGGGATAAAACAGGGAGACTTGTTGTATTTAAATTCGGTGGGGCCCACTCCCTTTCCCCCTTCTCACATACATAAGTTAAACCCATTAAATCCATATTTTTAGAGCCGGTGTTTGAGCAGTGGAGGTTGGATGGGAGGATGAAGAAATGAGGTAGGAAAAAACAAATATATAAAATAATTTAAAACAAATTTAATTAAAAAATAAATTTCCTGTCATTTTGTCACGACACGAAATGGCACGCGACTGACACTTGAATCATATGAAATCTATAGGACCCCATCTAATCCAAGTAAGCCAAGAAATCCCAAAAATCTAAACCATTTAAAGAAGGAAGCGAAGAAAATATGTTTTAAAATAAGAGGTTTTTAATAATATAAGCCGAAATATGCATTTTTAAAATCTCAGGTCTTTTCTGAAAATTTCGGCAGAGTTTCCTTTGTAAATACTGGCCCCAAAAGGGGCACAACATGCATAACATGAATAAAGGCATCCCCAAGCGGGAGCTAGCTCTTCGTCAATTGACGGTCACAACCACGCAAGCAATATAATATACAACGCCAAGGGCGAGAATCAAAACTCAAAAGGAAACTCAAACATCAAGAAAACCATAATAATACAACACGCGACTCTAAGGTCGAAAGAATACACAACTGGTTTTCTAAGTCTGAAATAAATAAACAAGTCTGAAGCATGAAAAGGTGGTAAGGGTAAACATCTATACCAAGTGCAATACCAAGTGCTCGTATCAGTGTCTCAGGTAGCAACATATCATAAATATGAGGTATGATCAATGTAATCAACATGAATCAGTGTCGGCTATATCATGAAGTTGATAAGTATGTGGATATCATCCAACAATGTAATCAATGCCTGTATGCGTGTAGATCTCGTCCACGGGTTAACCAATGACACAAATCATCATGCATGTAAATATCATAAAGCATATGCATGAAAGCATGAGAATATAAATCAACGTGTGTCCCTCGCGACACATCAAAATCATGGAACCTGAGTGTCTAGCATCGACACTCGAAAATATCATGAAACTCGTGCCCAGCATCGGCACGTAAATCCTCATATATCGGGCTCCGTCAGTCCGGATCGGCCCATATCATCTCTCGACTCCGGTCGGTATCCTCCGGATATCCGCCGAGCCCAAATATTATCACCGGTAGGTAGTGGTCCCTCTGCCAGGCTCATCGCCTACTGCACGACAGATCCGTTCTCGCCCCGGGTACCATACCGGGTCCACTATATACCCGCAATCGGCCTCATCCGACTCCTCGAATCGGGTTTCACATATCACACGTCTCAGAACCGAGAAAACACATGGTGGACGCACTGAAATATCATATCAAGAGAAACCGGGTTTCTAAAACACTACTTACTTTCTTTTAAAATAGCCACGATTCTCAAATCCAGAAATCTCATGAAAACAGTATATCTCAATGCGTAAAAGCGTAAAGCATGATGTATGCGACATATAATAGAAATGTAAGCATATCCGTATATCATGCAACCTGGAACAGTAATATGCACATATCAAGGGAAAACCGCTCTTTTAAAATGAATCCAGTTTTAAAATATATCTTGTGGTTCCCAAATCTCCAAAATCAAGCTAGAATCATCTATGTATGTGCAAATACGTATGTATGCAAGTATGGGTGTACAATATGTGTATACGCAAGTATGAATGTACAATATGTATGTACGCAAATATGTCATGCAAGGGGTCATATCCTGATGCAACAGTTCTACTGTGTAGTGACATGGAAATTATTGATGATGAAGTGTGTGAGCCAGCAAGCAGGTGTACGTGGAGTATACGCATCATCGATAATGGTGCTGGTGTCCCGACAGCATGGGTTTAATATAATCATAAACACATTTAAACATACAATGCGCTAATAACCACATGAATATATGGACATGGAAAGTAAATGCAACAATAAGAAATCTACATTAGTTATACGAGTCATACAGCTTGTCATTTAAAATCACACAAATCGTGGTGTTTTGGAAAAATAAGGGCTACGGTGTTTTTAAGAAAAGAGGTACGTCCTTTGAAATATCCGTAGAATCGCTTAGCATGTCTTTAAAATACTCACGACTCGTTAGTTTTGGAAATAGGTATGACACGAGTCTAGTCTAACATCTACAAGTAAACTACAGGAATAAACGAACAGTCTAACCGAAAGGGTAAGGGAAAACCACATAAATCTGAGTCGACATATATATAAATATAATAGTCGGTAATCCCGCCTCAATAGTATCACATACGATACAATATATATTATGACATTCTCGAGTCAAGAGTGCGGATCTATCATCAATATATAGCTCATAGTAAATCCATCGTACGGCATCCCAAATCTGGGTACGGGTCAAATATCACATTCATCTAATTATTCATCTGGTATCCATTATCATCATTTAGGGGTACTGATCTAAGTCTAGTACATACTGATACCATATATATATATATATATATATATATATGCGTGTATGAAAACCCACGTCTAAAGGCCCGCTATAATCTCATGTCGTATCTCATAATATGAATCAAAACATATCACCGATCTCGTGGCATCATGCCCAATCATATCGACTCATCTCCAAATACCATATACAGTCCCCATCATCTAAGTGTATATATATATACACACACACATAGTCCCATACCTATGTGTGTGTGTATATACATATCCCTATATACGCACCAGTAAAACAAAGTAAGTATGTGTGTGCGTGTGGGTGTAAACCTTATTCCAGGGCTCGCGACTAAACTAACTAGCGACACCATCATCCAATGCTACTAAGATTATCCATGACTCTCAAAGTCTATCTAGATAATCATAACCTCACAATAACATATAATTATATCCATATAATATATATATACCATACACAATACTACGAACTGCGGGGGTGCTATACGCCATCCACCCGACTTCCCCCGTAAATATAATCTACTCACCTTGCTTTTCTCTTGCCGTTGCCGACGTCGCCACGTGCTTGCTTTTCATCTCGAAGTTCTCGTGGGGGTAGCTACACATCATAACGTATCGTACCGCATTAAAACCCAATTCAAAACCAAAACGACACGCTAAAAACCTATAGGTTAGAACCTACGGACTACGCCTTTCAAACCACCAAACAATCCTCGATATCGTCGTACAAACGTCAAATAATCGAGGAAAAAAACAATTAATAAAATCCAGAATCCAAAATATGAAAAATATAACCCCGAATCAAAACAGCAACTCATGAAATTAGTCCCAGATTTTACCCTAAGTCAAATCAGCCAATTTTGCATATGTGGAGGGTCTAGATTACAGATACTGGAGCCATGAAACAAACACGAGCCAAATTGCGGCCAGAAGGATTATTTCTGCGGCCTGGTGTTGGGGTATGGGGCTAGGTTTCAGTGGGGGGTCTTAGGTTGCCTGCATGTATCACTGTCTTTGCTAAATAATTTTCAGGTCACCCGGGTATTAGCAGATTACCAAAAACCATCACAATTCCCTCAATTTTCATATCTGCAGAATTTCAAAGTTCGTGAATTGGGGTTTGTGTAACAACCCTAATTTTCCTATACACTTTTCTATACAAAATTTTAAATTGTTTTTTTTTCAAAATCCATAAAGGGGTATTTTAGCCTGAGCACAAGATATAAGTAATTATTTTGTTTTTAATTAAAAGTTACAAGAATGTAATAACTCCATTTTTAGTATACAAGAAATTACTTTAAATTTAATGTATACTTGGAGTATTTACTCTTGCTGCTATCATTTTAAGTAATTAATTCACATCATAATTACAAGAAGGAGCTTGTAGCTCATTGGTAATACCTTGCACTGCTGAACCAAGCCATCAGAGTTCAAATCTCATAGCCCACATTATTTTAATATTTATTTTGTTTTAAATTTTATAGAAGCCTAACAGTCCACCTGAGATAACTCCCAAACTTTGAACTGAACCTGAAAAACTAAATATACCAGTGACTACCTCCGACGACCCCCCACATTTCGACCCATCGACTTGGCCGGGATCGGTCGACTCGGGCCAGCGCCGCCGGCCGGACTCGGCCGGACAGCTGAGTCCCCAACATCAAAGTTGGGGCTCTTCATCTTCTAAAACCCCCTGCACACTCCAATTTATGAGATCGGTTCCAGAGAGCATATTAACACCCAATTACTGCAATTTTTAATGATTCTTACATATCTTTTTACATTTTTTTAATTAAAAACCCTACACCTATCCTAACCCTAACCTAATCCTATAAATACACCCTTACCCTCTACCCTCTCATCCCAAAATTTTGAGCCCTCTCTCTCAAAATTCCAAGAATCGTGTGTACTTTGAAAACGAGCGAAAGGCGAAGCTCCGGCGAAATCTACGGCGAACTTCCGGCGATCGTTTTAGGAACTACCGGCGGCGGCGCAACACATCGGCGTTTCCTCTACTTCTATTTCACTCTCTTGTGTGACCTAAAACCCTTAAATCCCAATTTCTACCTATCTCTTCTATCTAAAAATACGGATTTACAAACCCCGACGGAATCAGAACAAATCCGATTTCCGATTCGGTTTCCTATAAAATTCCACTTCTCACTAATACAATCATACTTAAACTGTAACAACTCCATTTTTAATGTATAAAGAATTGATTTAAATTCAATACATACTTGGAGTATTTATTGCGGCTGATATCTCTTTAAGTATTTATTTCACTCCATAATTACAAGAAGGAGCTTGTAACTCATTGGTAACACCTTGCACTGCTGAACCAAGCCATCAGAGTTCAAATCCCATGCCCCACATTATTTTTGTATTTATTTTGTTTTATTTTTTTTTGGAAGGTCAACATTCAAAAGGCCATAACTCCCAAAATATGTACTGGACAACAAAAAGTAAATATACCAAATTGTACCCCCAAAGAATCCACGACCATTGGACCCATGACTCGGCCCGACTCGGCGCAGCCGGCCGGCGATTCGGCCGACTCGGTCCGGCACCGCCGGCCGGACTTGGCCGGACGGCCGAGTCACCAACAGATAAAAGTTGGGTATTGACCTGGTCCACCCTCCTGCATACTCTAAATTCTTGGATCGGTTATCATTTGGCCAATAAATCCCTTTTAATCCTAAGTTTAATGAGTTTTAATGAATTTTTATATATTTTAAATATTTTTTTAATTAAAACCCTAACCCTAGCCTAACCCTATATAAACCCCCATACCCTCTACCATCTCACCCTATATTCCTAAGTCCACTCTCTAAAAATTTCAAGAGAACTCGGTTCGTTAGGAAACGAGCGAAAGGCGAAGCGCTGACGAAATCGACGGCGACTTTCCGGTGATCGTGCTAGGAGCTCTCGACGACGTTTCGACGCGCCGGCAAACCCACTACCTTCCTAGCACTCTCTAGCGTTGTCCAAACCCGTAAGTCCCTCTTTTCTATCTTTCTATTCTTTCATAAAATACGACTTTTTAAAACCCGACGGAAATCGGAACAACCCGATTTCCGATTCGGTTTTCTATCAAATCTCACTTGGCACTAATTCCATAATGCTTAAAAATCTTCATGTTGACTACTAATCACTTAAAAATTAATTTGAATAAGTTTTCACACATGAAATGATAGCTTTTGCAAAATACCGTATTTTTGCACTTAAATACCACCATATTTAGTTTATCTCATTTAACCCTTTAACATTGCTATACCTTAAAATAGATCACGAGGTAATGACCTACCTCCACACACACGCAAATGCAACTCTAATTGATATCATCAAAACTTAGAATACGATAATAAAAGATTTTACATTAAAATACCATTTTCTTTAGAAACCTTTTCTGGAAGTTCTAAGTTGTATACAATTTTAAAACAAAATCTTTTAATAGGAAAATACGATATGTCATAGATATCGATCGTTTATCTAAACCTGACTTTGTAGTGTCTAGGCTAGGCAAGTGAGCTTAGGTAACTTTAAAAGGCCCGTCTCACGATTCGTGAGCTGATCCATTCTTCCTCACTTGTACTTACCTGGTCACAATTGGCGGTGAAGAGGCGATTTGAGGCTTCTAATGACTTGTCGTTTAGACCAATTAGAAATAGGCTAGTTGGCTTAGGAAACTCTAGAATCTAAAATACGGAAATTTACACCTTTTTATAAATAAATACCTTATCTTTATAAAACCGTTTTCTAAATGACTGTTATTTATTAAATGTTTGCAAAGCGCCACTACAACCCACTTTTGGGGGACTCGATAGGGATAGTATGGTTTATCGTGCACCCTCGGATTTAGTAGTGCGAGATGCAGACCTCCGCAAGGAGCATTCGGTCTCGAAAGGTTTAAAATACGACATTTAAGAAAAATGAGATTTTTGGAAAACAAAATATTTATTAAAAATTATTCTTGTATAAACATATGTATATTTATCATTTAAACACCTATTTTATTATAAAATAAAGTTTCCATCTTTTCCTAAAAATTACAAGATTAAAAGTTACATTAAAATACCATGAATTTCAAATAAATCAACATAACAAATTAATACCTTTATTAGGATATATTCACTAGGAATAACAAAAATAAAATTCACACTCATTATAACAATAAAGACGAATAATAAATACTTGAGGTGTATCTTGAAAACTATACAAAAGTATTTTTACATAAAACCCCCTCAAGTTTTATAAATTACAATAAAGACCTTAACAATTATAGAACTTCAAATTACATTTCTTTTAGTCTGACTCGGGTTTGAGTCTGATTATTTCTGACTTGAATATGATTCAAGTCAATCTATATTCTTTAATATTCCAACTCAATATGAATACATGAATCCCAGAATCCAGTTAACAATCTATACAACTTGACTGAATCAAACCATAGATATACATCCATTATTCCGTTATTCCATTTACCTGATTATGCAGTTACAATCTATTACTGATATTATGGTTTGGTCAGTCATCCAACTTACACAATACAATACACAATACTATCAAAATACTACGGGGTTTAAGGGGTAGATTGGTACGGAAGGTGTTAAAGGTGGCACGAGGTGGTCAGATTAAGACACCTAACCTATATTCCGTTGCTGTTGTACCGTGGCTTAACGGTTCCTTATACATTCCGTTTGCCCTGGTCTCTAGCATATAGAAACCCCTCTCGTATACACTGGCATCCTTCTGTACCAAGCTACAACAACAGCGTTAACACAATATTCTACAATATTTTACAATCTCTTTAGAAAATACCTCTTATTCTGTCTTTTCTAATTCCTCTTTATCTTTGGGACTTACCGAGCGACCTGTTCGCTGACGTCATTCTATTTCTTTCTTCTTTGAATGTCGTCAGGTGCTTTGGACCCAGCAGAGATCGAGCCCACCGGAGAAGACTTGGAGCAGTTTCACGAAGACCCCGAACTCTAGACATTGTACTTTGTTCTATTCAGTATTTTCATTTCCTGTTATGCCACTGTTTAGGCATCGCTTTTCATTTCAGTTGTATTTACTTTTCATGCATTGTACAAAAGAATGTTATTAATAAAATTGCTGTTATTTTTATATCTCTTGTCTCTTGTGATTTACTTTTATATTGCTTAGATACGCTTAGCGTATGTACTTCTAAGTATATACGTAGCGGACCTCGTCGCGTCCTCTTCGCCGTACACCGGGAAGCGGGGCGTGACAGGTTTTGTTGGTGGCCCATGCAGGTCAGAGCTGTATGAATCCCTGTCATGCAGTTCTGGTCTGCGTGAACAACCTAAGCAATATAACACAAGAACCAGCAACTAAAACATTCTTTACAATTCATGTTTCTTGAATCTTACAAATTTCTATTCCTTGAATCTTATCATTTCATGTATTTGAATCTGTCTTAACCCAAATTTTTCTTCAAGGTTATGAATTCCCCGAACAACACCAGCACCAATGTCAACAACACACCACCAGCACTACCTCTCACACCAGCTGTTCCTGCGCCACCTACCGAGCAAACAATGCTATTTGAGGCGATCCGCAGTCTTCTTGAGGGACAGCAACAACTCCTGAACCGTCCCGAGACCGATGCACCAGGGGTAAAGCAATTCAGGGCCCTACACCCTAAGCAGTTCTCTGGTAAAGGAAGCCCTCTTGAAGCTGAAAAATGGGCACAAAGTATCGAAGACGATCTGGCAGCAGCTCAAGTGCCAGACATCGCTTGAGTCCGTGTGGCGAAACTACAGCTCACGGATAATGCTCGCAACTGGTGGAAGGCGGAAGAAAGCCGTCTTGCACAACCTATTGAATGGAAGACCTTTCGCGAGAAGTTCGACGCGAAATACTTCCCTGTGACTGCCAAGTTTGCTATGGAGCAGCAGTTTATTCATTTACAACAGGGTTCAATGTGGGACAAATCAGTAGATGAATACGACGCTGAATTCACCATGTTAAGCCGGTAAGATATGTCACAATAGTTCAATTTTTAAATATCACATACTACACAGCTAACACAATCCTTAAACAGATTCGCGGCACACTTGATACCGACGGACGAGATCAGAGCCCGCCGCTTTCAACAAGGACTGGACACGGAGATTAAGGCTGCTCTAGCCACAGGAAAATTTCTGACTCATGAGGATGCTCTGAAAGCTGCCCGCAGTTATGAGGCAGTGATAAAAGCAAGGGGCAGACCTCAGTCTGCAGGAGTCAAACGCCCTGCCAACCAGATGGCAGGTGGAGCCTCGTCCAGGCCACCTTTCGTGCCAAGGCTACCCGGAGTACCGAACCATCGTCTCAGTCCAATATTAGTTTAAGGATGTTTCGGTCTAATATTAGTTTAAGGACGTTTCGGTCCACGAGTTTAAGGACCCCGCAGTCCGTATTCATGTGTGGTCGTTGGGACCCGTCACCTCTCTGACGTCGTTGAGGAATTACAACGATAGGTGTCAGAGGAGTTCGGAGATGTACCCTCGAACCGGATGTAAATTGATTTAGGGAGCAGCCGTGCTCAGTCAATTTAATTTGAGGACTTATGGCCACGACTGGGCTAAGTCCAGTTTCAATATTCTTTTGTTTTTGGCCTATTGGACTTATGCTAGGGCCTTGCCCCTTCACTGCATTATTTTCCTTTGTTTTGGTTGGGCTCTGCCCTTTATAAATGATGCAGAGCATCTATTTTGTTTGGGCTCTGCCCTTTTTAAAATGCATAGCATTTTTGATTAGGCCTGTTAGGCCTTTTAATTGGGCTCTTTCCCTTTTCTTTAATAATGCAGAGCATTAAGTACTCTGACAGTGCCCCACGTGGCTTGTCAGGCGCTTTGCGCTAAGTAATGAGCGCAAGCTCATATGGTGGTGACACGTGTCACGCTCTGGCGAGTGCAAGCGCAACAGCGCAGTGCGCTGTGTCAGTGCGCTGCGCTGCTGCGCTACTGACACGTGGTGCTTCCTGGTGGCTTACGCCAATACAGGAGCGCAACAGCGCAGTTCTTACAAGTGCAGAGCACTGTTTTATGTTTTGATCGATTTTAAATCAAAGAAAACAAGTTTTTCTTGTTTTCAAGGAACCAATGGTTCATAAGCAAGTGCAAAGCACTATTATTAGTTAGTTTTCTTTCTTATTGAAGATCATTGATCTTGTTTTTAGATCAATGTCTGTTTTTAAGAGAATTTTCTCTTTTTCTGAAGGTTTTTACCTTTTATGCTCTTGAGGAATTCTTCAGAGTTCTCTTTTTTTTCTCTCAGAAAATGTTAATGCCTTTGAATTGAGGTTTGGGGTCCTTTTTATAGTGCCCATAAATTAGTTAAATTTGTTAAAGAGATCTTTCTCTGAGTGATTCGGGGAATTTTCCCCACAGTTGGATCTTTGATCCAAGGGCTTCTGTTTTTACAGAAGAAAATTTTCTTGTTTTAACAAGAACAGAAAAGATTTCTTTAGAATTTTAATTCTGTATGGCGCAGATGCCCCAGCGCGTGACACTTGTCGTGCAGCAACTGCGCAAGCGCATCTGCGCTGACACGTGTCGCGCAGCGCACAGTGCAGCGCAACTGCGCTAGCGCATCTGCGCTGACACGTGTCGCGCAGCGCAGTGCTTGCGCAACTGAAGCGTTGCTTCCTTTAATTTTACTTAAAATAGAGCTTTGCTCTGATTGGGCGCACTGCCTTGGACGCTGCGCTGCCGTATCAGCTTTTGACACGTGGCGCGTTGTGCCCGGGATTTGAAGCGTTGCTTCAAAATTTGAATTTTGAATTTCCAGCAGAGGTTTGCTCTGATTGGGGGAACAATACAATCTTTGCAAAGCGCCGCTACAACCCATTTTGGGGAACCCGTTCGGGATGGTACGGATTATCGCACATCTTCGGGCTTAGCAGTGTGAGATTCAGACCACCGCAAGGAGCATTCGGTCTCAAAAGATTTAAAATACGACATCTTAAGAAAATGATATTTTTAGAATATAAAAAATATATTAATTATTTTTGTATAAATATATGTATATTTATCCTTAAAATACCTATTTTTTTATGATATAAATATTCCACCTTTTTTCTAAAAATCACAAGAATCAATTTTACACTAAAATACCATGAATTCCATACAAATCAAAATTACAAATAAATACTTTATTTCTGAAATTAGGATATTTCCACTAGAAATATCACAATATAAAATCTACATTCATTACAACTCTAAAGACGAATAAAAAATACTTGGGGTGTATTTTGAAAAGTATATAAAAGTATTTTTACATAAAAACCCCTCAAGTTCTATATATTACCCTAAGGACCCTAGTAAACATATGTTTAAACGGAACCAATGTTTTGAGCCTCAGCGAGCCAGAGAAGTGGGTGCTTGCCTATCTAAGATAGAAAAATTAATAAAAACAATCATGACTTCAATTTACTTTGCTAATGGTCTGACTTAGTTTGAGTCTCAGTATAATCTGACTTGAATATGATTCAAGTACAATCTACTATCTACAATCTTCAATATTACAATTCATCATGAATCCATGAATCCAATTATCAATCTATACAACTTGATTTAACCGAACCATGGATATACATTCCATTTACATGGTTCTCCAATTATTCTATTTACATGATTCTACAGTTACATCCGTTTACTGATATCATGGTTTCGGTCAGTCAACCAATTATACAATCAATACAATTTACAAGACAAACAATACAATCAAAATACTACGGGGTTTAAGGGGTAGATTGGTACGGAAGGTGTTAAAAGTGGTACGAGACGGTAAGATTAAGACACCTAATCTATATTCTGTTGCTGTTGTACCGCGGCTTAACGGTTCCTTGTACATTCCGTTTGCCCTGGTCTCTAGCATACAGAGACCCCTCTCATATACACTGGTATCCTTCTGTACCAAGGTACAAATAACAACGTTAACACAACATTACAACAATATAATACAACTTTAAAAGATACTTTCTTATTCTGTCTATTCTACTTTCCTCTTATCTTTGGGACTTACCGAGCGACCTGTTCGCTGACGACATTCTATTTTCTTCTTCTTTGAATGTCGTCAGGTGATTTGGATCCGTCAGAGATCGAGCCAACTGCCGAAGACTTGGATCAGTTTGCTGAAGACCCAGCGCTTTAGTTTCATTGTACACATTTCCTTTCAGTACTTTACATTCCTGTTATGCCATTGTTTAGGCATCGCTTTTATTTCAGTTGTATTTACTTTTCATGCATTGTACAAAAGAATGTTAATAAATAAAGTTGTTGTTCAGTTTATATATCTTGTCTCTTGTGTATATTTCTTTTATATTGCTTAGATACGCTTAGCGTATTTGCTTCTGAGTAAATACGTAGCGGCCTCGTCGCGTCCCTTTCGCCGTATACCGGGAAGCGGGGCGTGACAGTTTGAGTCTCTGTTTTAGGTCCAAAATACAATCATTACAGGGGTTTAAGGTCACTATAAGGCTCAATTACACATCACAACTCAAGAATTCCTCAAACCCTAACTAGAAATTTCCAAACCTCACTAAACGACACTAAATCAGTTCTAATCAAACATGGATGTAAAAGCAATGGAAATACTATGCTAATGGTTAAGAGAATACCTCATTCGGCAACTAAAGAAAATTCTTGAGTTGCCCCAAGTGTCCAAAATCCTTGCTTTCTTGGTCCAAAGTGTAGCTTGTGAGCTTGTGCATGCTTTTTGTGAAGTGGGGATAGACTTTGGATGAGTTTTTGATGATGTTTTGGGGGTTGTAGTGGAGGTGGAGGAGGGGTGCTGCCATGGGCTGAAGAGGGAGAAGAAAAAGATGAAGATGGTGAAAGAAACAAAGGGCCATGACCAAGATTTGACCCCTCACCCCCCTCTCTCTCTTGCCCATACCATTCTGTTTAATGTTTCCCTTTTTCTTTCTATTTCCTTTTCCTTTTCTTTTCTTTTCTCACATAAAACCAAAACCATGAATGAAAATGAAGAGAAGGCCATGTAGGAAAATGTAACACAAATGTAAAAATGATATGGTGCATGTTTTGCACAAAACAAGTTTAATGCGCGATTAGCGATATTTAACCACGATTAGTATTAAAATAGTGTATAATAAATCATAAAATTTCATAATTTGCTTAAATACAATAAAGCACCCTCATTTCAGTAATTTCTGTAATTTTCCAAATTTTCCCCAATTTATCGGTATTTAATTATACCGCCTTATTAAAATATTCAATATAATATTATTTAATTATAAAAATCCCCAAAATAATATTTTATTTTTTTGAAATGTTACATATTTACTCAGTTACTTAATAGGTGTCGCACCCTACAGAAATAGAGTCGGCGACAAGCCCCGCGACGTATCTTCATCGAGAATTACACCCCCTCGGTGTAGATATGCTGATTAAGAAAATCTTTTAGTTTTGGAAATTATATTAACTAATTAAATTAAAGAAAATTTAAATAAATAAATGCAAGATTGATAAAGATTTGAATAAAGGCAAATATCCAGGATTTTGAATCCACTTAGTCTATTCATGGTGTTTTAAATTAAATTGTTTTCCTTCTCTTGATTTCTACCTTTTAACCAATTACTTATCAATTATTAATAGCATAAAGCATACGTCCATCGCAATAAACTATCAAATAAGTAGCGAGCATAATCTATACAAATATCGCATACCCTATCAATTAATAATGAGAAACGTAATTGTTTTAAGGATTAAATCCTAATAAACTTATAATTAAATTGATCTAAACCTTCCACTAGATATATCTAATGGTCGTCAACCAAAGATCTTCTTAGCTTTATCGGCTAGTCAATGTTAACCCTAAATTAATTAGATTAACTTCCAATAATAGAAATCCCCTTTTGACATCCTATCCCTTGATGAGATCTCATGGTTGTCAATCATAAGATTCATCTAATTTATCGATGATGTTTTAAAATGGTTGATTTCTATGATTTAACAAGTACTCATTAAGAACAAAAAGGAAAGACAAGAACATCAAGAATTTACACCAATTATAAATCAAGTATCATCTAACCCTACATAGAAGAATTAGTTATGCATAGAAATGAAAGCAAAATAATAAAAAAAGAACATTGCAAAATAATTAAATAAAAAGTAAAAATATCTTACAATCTTGATTGATCTTGCTCTCAAACTCTAGCATCCTAGAATACAAGAGAAGATAATTTTAGCCCTATGTATTCGATGGCTTTTTATATCTTTTTCACCGAATACAGGATGCCAACAGGATTACAACGAAAATACGAATTTCCAGAACAAAATTTGATTTAATTGTGTATAGAGGGTCGGATAAACACAGAGTGGGTCCAGCTAATAGCAGGCTAATTTCGTCCAAGTGGGCCCCACTTTGGTCTCTGATTTTCTTACTCTGAATTGATTGTTTTTCGCTATTTAGATCACTGCAAATTTTTTCCATGCGCTTCTGTTCTCTCTTTAACTCATTTTATCGACATGAACCGCACGTGTTGTTTCTTCTCTTCTCTTTTTAAAATTAAGTCTCTATCAGCTGCAAATATCATAAAATATCTCTGTGCGGTATTAATTATGAAAAAATAAAGCTACACATGGAAATAAAATATGCATTAAAACGCACCAATCAGTGAGTTCTAAAACTTTCGTCCAAGTTCAAACCCATTTCCAAAATTTCAAAAGAGTAGACCAAATTCATTCTTCTAAATTTTTCACCAGCTCTCTATTTTCTTCCTAACTGGATCACTTTACACTCGAGTTGTCAAATCAACATGAATCCTAGTCATAGGTCTCCAAAAGAGGTCTGAGGCTCTCGTTCGCAAAACAATAAAAGTAACCCATGTTTCTCCCGTAGCCACTCGTCGTCATACAAAAATTTCGGATTTCCCTCCTGTATTTCCATCCATCCCTAACACCTCAACTGCTTCTACTGCAACGGAGCCCCCCCACATTTTTACCACTTTCTCTTCATCTCCTTTTTCATCCAATTCTATTACTGCTGCTTTTCCCCATCTTCATTTCCACCCAATCCAACCACCACTTCTTTTTTTTTATATCCACATGTATTCCAACCCGACCCTAATGTCACATCTTTTTTATCATTCCCGTTTTTACATATTCCAAATAACCCGACTACCGCTTCATTCTTTTCATACCGTCCAGGTCCTTCATTCGCTTCAATTTCTTCTAACACAATACCGACCAATTTCAACTGCTTTCCACCACCTCCACTAGTTCAGTCAACTCCTCCGGATGAAAAATTCCGTCGTTTCACGTCAATGATAAATAGCTACATGGCCATTCGGTCAGTCACCCACATTCCTACACCGTCTCTGGCGACTCATGTCTCGTTTCCTCCTCCTATACAAACACTAAATTCTAATTTCAACTTCACATCAGTTCCAACATATTCTACTCACACGACTATGCAGGCTCCCCCGTCGGTAGCCTAAATTCCATCACCGACTGTTCAAGCTCTGTCAACCAATCCTATCGATATGCTAGCAAGAGCTTTGCTCTTTCGTCGTAACTTATCTATACCAGTTCCTCCACAGGTGGCACAACTCTTTTCGATTCCACTTGAAGCTCCAACAACATATCCTTCATGTCCGCAACAATCCCCTACTCAATCCCCAAGTTCAACGGCATATCCTTCGTTTCCACGACATATAATTCCACCTCCAATTCTAACAACATATCCTTCTTTTCCATAACAACATTCAATTCCACGTATGAATCCAGTAGAATCTCCATCGCTTCTCTCATATCCGACGGATGCATTCGAAACGATAATTCAGAAGCAAGAGCAGCAAGGAAAAATCATGCCGAATCTCGAAACCCTACATCGACTCCACAACGGAGACCGATATGAAACCAACAATACAATTATGTTAACACCGCGATCACCGAGCAAAAATCATATAAAGCATATCAAAAGCCAACACAAAGCAAGCATATGGTATTGATCAAACATTATGAAAACAAACAATTGTTGGAAACCTTACATCGACTTTTTCCCCCATTAAAAATACCACATTTTCTTATTTTTTTTATTCCTATCTTGAAAGACTAACAACATAGATCATAATATTTAAGAGGAGAGATCGAGGGAACAATCTTGGGTTTAGAGATGACTTACAATCTAGATAATCTATGATCATCTACTTGGGTAGAGAAAACCTCGATTTGATGGTGATGGTAGGGATTCTCCTTCAACGATCTTCTTCCTTCTCGTTAGGGTCTTTGGATCTTGAGAAAGAACAGTAAGAAAGAGGGAAAAGGCAGAGTGAGATGATGAAATTTCATAGTAGAGAAAAACGGCTGTCCAAAGAAAGAGAATCTAGGATTTGCGAAGGGTTATATAGGCGTATGATGCATCGGTTTAATTTAGAAAGATTGGAAATAAAAATCTAGGATTTACCAAAGTTCTTTTTAAAACAATTTCTCTTCTCTTTTCTTTAAAAACAAAACAATAAAATCTATTAAATTCTTTAAAATACCTTTCTCCCCTTTTAAATTAATAACAAATTAATTTTATCCTTTCCAAAAATTCTTTTCTAAATAACATTCCCTTTTACCAAAATCTAATAAAATATAAAATCATGATTCTTTTTTTAAATATATTATTTTTTCCCCAACAAAATCTTTTAGTAAATCATTCTCTTTATCTTCTAAAATAAAATTATATCAAATATTTCAACAACAATATATATATATATATAAAGTTTTAACTAATCATTTCCTTCCATATAAATTTAAAATCTCCTTTAATGAAAAATATTAACATTAAAATACCAGACATATTTAACTTCAAAATTAACATAGGATTTTATTTATTATATAAAAATTACGTTCATCCAATAGGTTTCAGGTTTTATTTAGATAACCTAAGGATTTGCTAAAGTGAAATCCGGGGAAATATAAAATTATTTGTAGAAATTGTTAAGAATGTCGCATTAGGTTTATACATTATACATCCCCGTTGCAGCATTTCCAAAAACAAAATTTCTTTTTTCTTTTTTTTAAATTGGCCCCATAACCCTGACCCACGAACATCGAACACTCGTACCTAGGAATAGCACAGATTTGCGCCGAACACCGTAAATCGTGAGCACTTCTTTCCGCACTCTGTATAGCTCTCAAGAGAGCAAGTGCCATGATTAACCCAGCCATGCTCGTCGTCTTTTTGTCTATTTTCAAACAAACATAAAAGTGTTTTGCATTTCTAAATGCATAACAAAGCTGAAAATAATCAAACTATACCATAAAAAAGTGTTTTGAATCTACTATCTTTTTTAAAAGAGAATAAAAAAATGGTTGTATTTTCTATTACAGTAAACCAAACTTACTGGCATTGTCACAGGGAAGTGTTATCAACATCAATCCCAGCTGCTCACATTCTCTACTTGCTCAGATAAAGACATGAAACCAACTGTGAATACTTCTTCACTTGTCCGCTACACAAATTAAGGCCAATAGATCCAGCAATCTCCACCACCAAATCAGCATCTCAAAATATTGGAGCCCCCACAATGCAAAAATATGCAAAAATGATGAAACAAACAAATCATTAAAGACAGCCACACTCAACTACAAAATACATATAGAGCCCACTAATTACAAACTAGCTAGCTAGAGACTCTCTCATTGCTCCTTTGAAGTTACAAAAACATTTGAAAACTACATGATCATGGATGAGATAATGGTCATGACTGAGAATGATGCGATTGAGATTTTGGACGACGATTTGGGAGCCGATGATTCGCCGTTGATCTCTTCCGTTCCGACGGCGAAGGGCATCTCGTCGAGGGGGAGGGAGCAGGTTGCGGGGCTCATGTCGCCGGCAGCCATGAAGGCGCGGAGGACGGAGGTGGCGGTGGGGAGGTAGAGGGTCCTGTTCTTGGAGAGGAGCCATGTCAGTCCCATGAACTGGCATTCTCGTTCGTTATCGCTGGAATTGTTGTTAGGGTTTGAAGAGCTGTTTGTATTGGTATTTAGCTGCAATTAATCAAGGAGACCAACTTTTAACAAGATATTTTGATTACAAGATATGATAACTCATTAACCGGATTAGATTTTGATCAATTATAAATAAAGAATATAACAAGATGGATAAGACAAATAAGTAATGCACGAATTACTGCTTTTCAAAAATGGAGTTATAATTGTATTTCAATAAAATAAAAGATCAAAAATTACATTGCATTTCTAAATTCTAATAGAGAATGTAAAGAAACGCCTGATTGCAAATTTGCAATTAGATTTTACTCATCAATTACACAGAGGACATGCATGTCGTTTGCTGATATTGTATATATTTCTTAGTTCTTAATGCTCTTCACCCTTCTATTATTTTAAATATAATTGCGGCGCATAATGATTAAAAAAGAGGGGAAAATGTAAAAATTGTATTATTTATAGACAATATATAATCTCTGCTTTCTATGATTTATAATGCAAACTCCTACAGAGTTGCGATTAGGATTGTTTTATTTGATCTACTTGCAACGAAATGATTGGTGGCTGCAAATTATTCTCGCGTTGCATCTGTATTTTTATGACATTATTATGCAGTCTACAAAAAATTTCTTTTTGATGTTCGCAAGCCAACTATCTATAAGAAAATTCAGATAATCGGTAACAACCTCCTAAACCTACTTGAACAAAAACATAGAGAATTAAAACATGGGTTTTTTTTTGAAATGGGGTGATTTTAAATTTATATTATTAAAATAGGGTGGTAAAAACTTTTTTTATGAAAATAGGGTGGTTGGTGGACCCCACCGAATTAAAAAAAAATTTTTTTAAAGAGGGCGGGCCCCGCCCTCCCCTCATTTGTGAAGAGGGAGGGTTCTCAGAACCCGCCCTCTCCTTTACAAAGGAGAGGGCGGGTTCTCAGAACCCGCCCTCTTCACAAATGAGGGGAGGGCGGGTTCTAGGAACCCGCCCTCCCCTATAATAGGTAGAGGGCGGGTTCCTAGAACCCGCCCTCTAAACCGGGGAGGGGGATGGGGTCCACCAAACCACCCTATTTTCATAAAAAAAAATTTAACCACCCTATTTTAACAATATAAATTTAAAACTATCCTATTTCAAAAAAAAACCCCTTAAAACATCATTTGACATAACCGTCCGCCTTGCATTGGGAGGTACCAAAATGAACAGTTTTCCGATAATAGAGCATATCACAAATTACATGAATATTAGTGGATCCCTCTTATGGTCTAGAAAAGACGTAGAATCGAATGTTAATGCCATTGTATGAGTTTTTTAGACTACTTCTGCTAAGCATTTTGTACACTCTTTCTAAAAGCGCTACCATTTATTTCAGATTTTAATGCTATATCGGTCTTCGAAAGCATCTTAATCAAAAGTTATACAATTTGATTATAAAGGCAAGACGCCGGTCCCTTATATATGCTCAAAGAAAAGGCACACAAAAATAATATACAAACAATGGATAGGTAGAAATACCGTTGTATCATGCATGATTGCCAAGTTAACTAAGATTAGAGCACAAGCCAACTTAATACTAATACATAGCGATGATTAAATATGAATAAGATTATTGATTTGATCATCATTATCATTCAAGAATTTCACATAATAATATGCTAGATTCATATTTTAAGGGGCATACGTGCAAAAATGACTCCTTTTTTCCCCCAAAAAGAGGGGTGGGGTGTTAAAGTAATTCATTTATAAATTCAGGCTTTTGACCGTCAACAAACCAGCCATCATAGCAGCAGCGCACTTTAAATCATGAAAAACCCTCAAAGTAAAAAATAAAAAATTTAAACAAATCAGGGTCCTAAATGTAAAAAAAAAAGTTCACCTGATTCAGCGCTTTGAGGCAGCGGCTGCAGCCGGCGAGGCCCGGTCTCCGGCAATCCTCCTCCAGCCACCTCCCGGTCGCCTCAGTCGCCCTCCACCTCCCGGTCGCCTCGTCGGCGACGAATCCGGCGCCGGCACCGGCGGCGCATGAGAGGCGGCGCAGCCTGACGCCGCAGAAGCAGTAGGCGACGTCGCAGGTGGCGTTGAGGCGGGGGAGGTGGACGCCTTTCGCCCTGAGGGCGGCCTCGAGGTGGCCGGCGCAGGACTCGGAGTCGTCGGGCAGCGCGGGCAGGTCGGGGAGGGGGAGGGAGGCGGCGCGGGTGGCGGAGGAGGGGAGGGAGAGGGCGGCGGGGGCGAAGGCAGAGTAGAGGGAGGCGGCGAGGGAGGGGCAGCAGCGGGCGGTGGTGAGGGCGGCGGGGCAGGCGGCGGAGATGGAGCGGACGAGGTCGCCGGGCAGGGACAGCGGGCAGGACGAGGATGACGTGGCGGAGGAGGAGACGTCAGATTGGTCGGGGAATGCGGGGATGGTGGATGGAGGGGCGGAGGCGGTCAGGGGTTGGAGTGGGACCGGGTCAGGGTCGGGCAGGAGAGAGAAACCGGAGGAGATGAGAGAGAAGAAGATGAGGAGGAGAGAGAAAGAGAGTTGAGACATTGTACGTACGTATTGTTGAAGGCTTCTTCGCTTCTTGCTTTGCTCGGGCTCTACTCTTCTTTTTCCTCTCCTTTTAGGTTTTTTTGGGGGATTGGGGTGGGGGAGTGGCTGGCTTTATGCAAGTGGTGTGTTAGTGTGTTATGTTGCTTTGGGGTTTGGGTTTTCTGGGGTCTTACGTTCAATTTCCAGAAAAATGGGCTTTGGTCATGAGAGAGATGGAGTGAAAAACGAGATGGACAGGTACAAGCGCAGCGGAAAATGCATGGCTTGTTTCTTTTAAACACCCTAGTATGGTTTGGAGTTGATGATGCTTATAAGTGGTAACTCCTCAGATCATGATATGTGGCACGGTGTATTCCGGGACTCATGCAAACAGGGCAAGCACTATACGTTGGAGACTCTCTCCGGGCCATCGTCCCGAGGTATGCCCTGACCTACTATGGACCCTTGAACGCTCTTACGCACACCTTATAAACGGTCGTGGGCTCGGCTGGTGGCCCTCCTACACACCGAGCTCCTCAGCCTCTCGCCTCCGGGCTACCACAGAACCGAACTAGCTCGGCCTCCCGCCCTCTTTTAGACCTCTCACCGAGCTAGGCCTTCCCGGTTCTACCGAGCGACCTAAAACACAAATCACAGGCGCCTCCGCCACGGCTCCGCGCATCTCGCCAGACGCGAGATATCCGCCGCCCCACGATCCCGTGTTCCACGCCGTCGCATCCCCCCATTAACGAGTGTATCTCGTCATTAATAGGGGATCCCGTCATTCACGCAGGCGTAACGCCAGGGGCGTAACGGCCGGCGAAAATCTCACGCCAGCTAGCTCATGGCGACCGCTATAAAAAACCCTCTCTCAGACGACCCAGGTAAAGCAATTTATCTCAATAAACCGCTACTTTGCTCAAATATCTCGGCTAACTTGATCGTCGGAGGGTCCACGGTGGTACAACCACCCCGAGGGTTCTTTGTAGGTAGCTTGGCTTCACTCCAAATCAAGCCCACTGAGATCCACACGCTCAGGGAGACAACCCTCAACATCAATCTCAGCCGTCCATCAACGCTCGCGACAGATCGACGGAGGACAACATCTGAAGGAGATACAGACCTCCATCAGTTGGCGCCGTCTGTGGGAAGCTGATAATTCCACTCATTGAAAGTTGATCTCCCGATCTTGAACTCATGGCGAGTGATCACCGTGACGACCTAAGCACAAGCCGCCGCCCTCCCCACAACGGAGGCGCGGACGGATCTACTCCTCCCCCTAACGCCATTCACGTCCTCTCTGCACGGATCGACAGGCTCACGTCCATCGTGGATGCCCTTGTTCGTGTACAAACGGCGGGACAAGCCCCCTAGGTCGCCGTTCCTCCTCCACGGGATCACGACCTCCGCAGAGGGGGAGATGACACTGCCCATGATGGCACCACTGAATAGCGTCTTGCTATTTCCGGCGGCCACAGGTCCCCTACGGCAATCAATTCAATGACCCGTTGGGCGCCTCACAGCTCCACGCCGAGGTCTCGTGAAAGAGCTCCCCGCCCCAAGGCCCATCGCGCTCCCGTCCCTCCCGATGAGGTGTCGGTCAGCTCGCCTGCTCCCAGGCATGGCCGGCACCCTCTCCCTCGACGGGGTTGCGCGGGCGGCACTCACTGCGATAACTCAAGAACGGCCTCGCCAGGGGACCTGAGGAACCTGATAGAACGGAACCGGGGCCGCAGCCAGGCGCAGGCCGCCAGCGGGAAGGGCCACAACTCGGACTACGCCGAATCCTCGGGATACCACGACCGTCTCGACGTCCTCGAAAAGAAAATCGAGGGTATCCATCGGGAAGGTCATCCTTCAAACGAGGGGGCCAGATACGCCGCCGACTCTCTTACGAAGCCCTTCACAGAAGAGCTGCTCGCTGTCCGCGTATCATCCAGAAACAAGCCTCCAAAAGTGGCCCTCTTTGACAGGAATTCCACCCCGAAAGACCATCTGGACGCGTTTACTGCAGGCATGAGCTTCCAGGACAACTTCGACACTGCCCAATACCGAGTGTTCCCCGCCACTCTCATCCGGGTTGGACGAGATTGGTTCCGAGGACTCATGCCACGCTCCATCTCTACCTTTGATGAGCCGGCCGCCCAGTTCCTCGGACATTTCGTCAGGAACAGACGATAGAAGCGGACCGTCGATTACCTCTTCACTATAAAGTGCGGGGACAAGGAATCCTTTAAAGGATACGCCACTTACTTCTACAACGCTCTTCTTGAAGTCCCCGAGCACCGAGACGAGACTGTTATCACAGTTCTGAGGTCAGGTCTTAGGCACAAGGAGTGGCTCCGCTCCTTTGCATTGGCGCAACCTAGGACCATGGCCGAGGTAAAAGCTTGGACTAAGCGGGAAATCCAGCTTGAGTCCGAAGTAAACACAAACCTCCCCCGGGGCGACCAGACCGACCAAAAGAAGAGGGGCAGAGAAGAGAAGAAGAAGATCGAACGGCCAAAGCCATACTCCCCGAAGTTCCAGGAGCATACTCCGCTCAACATCTTTCAGACTGAGCTGTTGGAGGAGGTGAAGGGCGAGCGATTCTTTAAGCTCCCTCCGGTCACCAATAGAGCGGCCAAACGGACTCGTCGCCCGCACTGCGCCTTCCATAGATCGCAGGGAAACCCTACCTAGAACTGTAAACAACTCTGCGACTATATCGAGGAGTTGATTCACTCGGGCCACCTGGCGAAGTACCTGCGGGAAAAGCGACAGGCAGACCGGGAGCAGGAAAACCATCCCCCTCCCGGTGAATTAACGATTGGCCAAATCATGGTCGTCTCTTCGGGGGGTGCACATGAAGCCGGCGAGATTCGCCGCCTCTTACCAGTCGATGGGACCAGCGACCAGCCCTAGAAGAAAAACAAAGCAGCCGAGCCCATCACCTTCACTGACGAAGACCTCCACGGAATATCCTTGCCTCACAACGACCCCCTCGTGATTACAGAATGGTTTCACCGCTACGAGGTCCAAAGGATACTGGTTGACTCGGGAAGCTCGGCGGACATCCTTTTCTATGACTGCTTCCTACGTATGGGGCTCAGCCGGTCAGACCTGCGGCCAACCACCCACATTCTGTCAGGGTTTACTAACCACTCCATCCCGGCAGAAGGAATGGTCACCCTCCTCCTTAACATTGGGGAGGCGGGCCGTACGAGAACCATACCGGTGGAGTTCATCGTCGCCAGGATCCTCTCGTCTTACAATATCCTCCTGGGACGTCCGGCGCTAAACTCCCTTAGGGTCCAAATCTCGACCTACCACCTCGCGATCAAGTTTCCACTGGATCAAGGGGGAATAGACCGGGCCTACGGAAACCAGCAAATCGCCAAGATTTGCTTCACAACGACATCCAGCCCCGAGGAGCGAAGCGACGACCTTGGAAGCGCGAGTGATTTCCAGGGGTCCTTGGATACTCGTGACGAACAAAAAGAAATACGAGGAGCCCTGGTGGAAGCGCTAACGGAGGTCCCCCTCGTTGAGGGGAACAATGAACGAACTGTCCAGATCGGATCCCTCTTAACGGGAGCCCAACGAGAAGACTTGGTCCATTTTCTCCGAGAAAACTCGGATGTGTTCGCCTGGGCGCCCGCCGACATGTCCGGGATCGACCCCAAGGTAATCTCGCATAAGCTCGAGGTCGACCCGACGGCCCGACCCGTCAGGCAAAAGAAACGAAGCTTCGCCCCTATCAAACAAAAGGCGATCGAGGAAGAGGTCAATAGGTTGCTTGCAGCCAACTTCATTCGAAATGTGGCCGACTCAGAATGGCTAGCAAATGTGGTTATGGTTAAAAAAGAAAGCGGGAAGTGGCGCATGTGCATCGACTTCACAGATCTTAACAAGGCACGCTTGAAAGACAACTATCCCCGACCTCAGATAGATCAGCTTCTCGACAGCTCGGCAGGCCACGAATTGCTCAGCTTCATGGATGCTTTCTCTGGCTACAACCAGATCCGTATGAACCCGGTAGATGAGGAGCTTACCGCATTCACAACGGACCGGGGGGTATACTGCTACAAATTGATGCCCTTCGGCCTCAAAAATACAGGAGCTACATACCAGCGCCTGGCCAACAGAATGTTCAAACCGCAGATTGGGAAGAACATGGAGGTTTACGTCGATGACATGCTCGTAAAATCGACCTCGTCGGACAAGCACGCCAAAGATCTTGGCGAGACATTCGACATCCTCTGCAAGTACAAAATGAAGCTGAATCCCGCCAAGTGCGCGTTCGGGGTCACTAGCGGGAAATTCCTCGGGTTTATGGTCACCCACCGAGGAATTGAGGCTAACCCGGAGAAGATCAGCGCCATCCTCAACATGGCCACACCAAAGAGCAACGTGGAGATCATGCGACTCACGGGGAGAGTTGCTGCCCTTAGTCGCTTCATGTCAAGATCCGGGGAAAAGTGTCTCCCGTTCTTCAATGCCCTGAGGAAAATCCCAAAGTTCGAATGGTCGGAGGATTATCAAAACGCTTTCGAGCAACTCAAGGTGCACCTGGCAACGCCTCCACTGCTCACCCAGCCTGCCGAGGGAGATGAGCTTTTGCTGTACCTTGCGGTGTCCGATCATGCTGCGGGCTCGGTGCTCGTCCGAGAAGTCGAAGGGCCACAGAAGCCAGTCTACTACGTGAGCCACGTCTTTAAGGACACGGAAACAAGGTACCCGGCCATTGAAAAGATTGTCTTGGCGCTTATCGTGGCTTTAAGGAAGCTGCGGCACTACTTCCAGACACACACCATCCTTGTCCTCACCGAGCGTCCCCTAGGGGCTATTCTCGCCTCCCCCGAGTCATCTGGTCGTCTGGAGAAATGGATGTGGGAGTTATCTCAATTCGACATCAAATACCGTCCAAGGCAAGCTATCAAAGCACAAGACCTGGCAGACTTTATTGTCGAATGTACTATCCCCAATAAGGAGGCAGTGTCGGCGCCCGTCCCCGTGTCCCAACCCTCGGTCGAAGAAGGGCCCGACTCTGTCCCCGATTGGGTTCTCTACATTGATGGATCCTCTACCGAGGAGGGGAGCGGTGCCGGCCTTATCATTCGAGGCCCGAATAAGGCAGAGATGGAGTACTCTTTAAAGCTCGGGTTCAGAGCTTCAAACAACGCTGTGGAGTATGAGGCCTTACTAGCTGGACTACGAATCGCCTCCGGAGTGGGGCTGAAGACGATCCGAATTCGCAGCGACTTCGCCCTAGTCGTAGGCCAAGTGACCGACCGTTTCGAGGCTCGGGAGCCACTAATGGTGAATTACTTAGCCGAGGTTAAGAGACTACGAAAAGACTTCGATAAAGTTCAAATGGAGCAGATTCCTCGGCACCTAAACGCCCAGGCCGACACTCTGAGCAAGCTAGCCTCCTCCTATATGGCTAACAATAAGAGGAATATCCTCTTCGAAGTCTTGCCATGGCCCAGCGTGGAAGACAGGGAGGCAACACTTCAAGTATACACTACTCAGGAGGAAGGCCGGGATTGGAGGAAGCCCCTCGTAGAGTTCCTGAAGGAAGGTACTCTACCAGAAGATCGAGGGGAAGCATGCCGCCTCCGATCCAAAGCCCGCCATTTCGTCTAGAGCAATGGAAACCTCTACAGGAAGTCCTACACGCAACTTCTGCTTCGGTGCGTCGACCCCCACAAAGCCGACTATGTCCTGCGTGAGATTCACGAAGGGGTTGGGGGAGCACATCAAGGGGCCCGCACCTTAGTCCAGAAGACGCTACTCCAAGGATACTATTGGCCGACGATTCATCAAGACGCTCAGAAGCTCATCAGAAGATGCAAAAGCTGTCAACTCCATGGAAGCATACCCTGTCTTACGGCTACCGAGCTAATGGCCCTGACCTCCCCCTGGTCATTTGCCCAGTGGGGAATGGACATGGTAGGCCAACTCCCAACTGGCACGGGCGGGCACAAGTACATCCTCGTCGCGGTAGACTATTTTACGAAGTGGATCGAGGACGTCCCCATCAGAAAATCGGATGCCACCACGACCATCAAATTCCTGCAGAACAATATAATATCCCGGTTTGGGATCCCGAGGTGTATTGTTACCGACCACGGGACGAACTTTGAAAACGAAAAAATCAAAGGATTCTGCAACGAATACCACGTACTAATGAAGTTTGCTGCGGTCGTGCATCCTCAATGTAACGGGCAGGCCAAGGTCGCTAACTGAGACGTCATTCGAGGTCTTCGAACTTGTTTAGAAGGAAGACAGGGAAGCTAGGTTGAGGAACTACTCCGGGTTTTATGGGCCCTACGCACATCGAAAAAGACTCCTACTGGAGAGACCCCCTTCAGTCTCTGCCACGGCACCGAGGCGATGGTCCCATCTGAGATTGGACTGCCCAGTTATAGAGTTGAGCATTTCGACGACGAAGTAAACACCTCGGCGCTCCGGACTAATTTGGACATCTTGCTAGAGAAGCGGGACCGGGCACAGATCAAAGCCGCCGCTTATCAACAGCAAACTGCTCGCTACTACAACGCACGAGTCAAGCATCGCGCCTTCAAAACGGAAGATTTGGTCCTAAGGCGTAACGAATTCATAGACCAAGGCAAACTGCACAAGTTTTCCCCGAAGTGGGACGGCCCATTCCTCGTCTCTGAGGTATTGCCTGGCGGAGCCTATCGCTTACAAGACGAGAGGGGATGCAAGTTTCTACAACCATATAATGCCGAAAAGCTTAAATTATACAAGTGAATTCGAAATTTGTATCAGTGAATACATGTTTCTTCTTTGCCAAAGCGATGTGAATTTTTCTTTTAAGTCTTCTGAATTAGAAGAAACCTCTTCAATATGTTTCCCTCTTCCTCGGTTCAAAAGTCACGGATTTCGTTTTATGAACATACTCATACACGCAAAGAGGATAAAAAGGAGACAATAATATGTCGCAAAAGAAGAATTTTATTCATCGATGGTATTATGGGCTCCCCAGCCTTACACAAAAAATTAAAATTGCAACAGAGGGGGTAGGGGGTCAAGAAAGCACTGCTGATGGTATTCCGAGGAGATCTCCGCTAGCCGATCCCTAACCTCTTCAGCCCGCTCCCTCTGATGCTGCCCGCATACCCTAGACGCCACGGAGCTACTGGAACTCCCACCCGCCGGGCAAGAGTCCGCGATCTGCCTCTTTTGGAAACACTCCAAAAGAAGGGCCGCCGATCGATCATACATGTTCTTCGAGATGAGGTCGCGAACGTAGAGCATGCGAAGCTTATCGAGCGCCTCGTCCTGCAGCCGTGAAGACAGGGCGTTGAACAAACCCGGGGACATCCTCCCAATGGCGTACATGAGCAATTGGAGGCAAGATGACCGCCGGGGAAGTAGGCGGCCGAAGTGGCCCTCTATGCGTTCGACCACAGTTTGGTACGTCTCCACCGTGCACTCCTGATCATAGAGGTACACGTCATCACGAGAGATGATCTCTCCGATGGAGTAGATGAACCCAGCCATTTTCAGTTTCCCAACGCTGAAAGAAACCAACGTACCTTCTCTATTCATAGCCTCAAGAGAATTCCCAGAGCCGAAATTTGCGCGTGCATCGGGGCGAATCTTGGGATATTTTCATTTTTCCCAATACAGGGCTGCCGCGTGGCGGCCATCCCGTATCTCGCGTTCAACGGGAGTCGGAACGACGCGGATCTTAGAGCGCCTCGTTGCAACACCCGAGCCCAATGCTACTAATTTCAGTTACCGTTTGAACGTAGTGTGACACTTATTTCATTTATCTTGCTTGATTGTTACTTACTGTAAAATTTTACCCGGCAAATTCATTTCTGCATATAACAATTTTTGGCATCTAAAATAAAATTAAAAATATTCATCTTGGCCTGCTTGACACCCCTAACCCCGTTGTAGCGTCCGTACATCGTGTTCTTGTCCCGTTCAGTGAAATGGGCGAGTTTGGACGGCTACATGCACGTACGTTTGTCCGTTTTGGGGGTATGCTTTTTGATCATAAAACACTTCATTTTGAATTTTGGATCCCGCTTAAAATCCTATTATTTCAATTTCGAATTTTTAGACCCGACCCGGGCGTGATTTGGAAATGTTTTACTTTGCGCCAAAATCCCATTTTTTTAAATATATTTTAAACCATCGATATTTAAATTTTAACCAATCTAATATTTTTTAACCGTATAAATATTCTAAAATCTTTCACAGATTTCCCTTGCCAACCAATCACGGCCTTCATAATTTTTCCCGTGGGCCCCACTCTATCTCTCTCTATCTCTCTCTCTCTCCCCCCGTTTCTCTATCTCTCTCTATCTCTCTCTCTCCCCCCATATCTCTCTCTCTCTCCTTCATATCTCTCTTTCTCTCCCTTATATCTCTCTTTCCCCACGCGTATTTTCCATTCTTTCCCTCACGTAAACCAAACCCCAGCGAAACCCCAGCCGTCTCCCTTCGCCGCCGCAGCTCCAACGCCGACGTCCTCTTCTCCATCGCCTACTCTCCTTCCTCCTCACCTCGACCGAGCCTCCCTCTCCTCGCCACCTCCTCTTTCTTTCTTTGTTACCGAGCCCACGCCTGCACCTCGTCGCCGGCGACCTCTCGTCGTCGACATCCGCACCACCACCTTCACCCTTCTCACCCCGTGCACACTCCAACACCCCCCGACCATCTCCTCTTCCTCTCCTTTCTCCATTCCCGTATTCCCTGCACCAGCGCCGCGGCCAACTGAGTACCCCCCTGCACGCGTCTGCGCCGCCCCTGGTCGTCGCCGACGATCACCAGACCACCCTTGAACGCCCTGTAAGCGCTTTCTCCATCTCATTCTTCCTTCCTTCTCTGTTTTTCTTTTCTCTTCTTGTTTACATGTATTGATAGTTCACTGTTCATTCCTCGGCCGGAATCCGACGATGCCGACGACGTGACTTGACGTTCCAGCGAGGTACCCCGACCCGCGTGGTTCCATTTTTCGTCGTTTGGGTTCATTCCGTGAACCGTGCGCCCGTCGCGAGTTTCCCCGCCGACGTTTTACGTTTTGTTTTTCCCGGTTCGCGACCCGTCGAGGCAAGTACCCCTTGCTACATGCTATACAATATTTACATATATATTATGACACCCTAAACCTGTAAATTTAACTTGGTACGATCATTTCTCATTTTCATGTACAATATTGTTATATATCATTTTATCTTTAAACTTGGAACCTACAGTTTGCAATTGAACCAAATAACCACATTTACCTGTTTAATCACATTTTTAATATTGACATAGCTTATGGCATTTATCTCTATAGTTTTGTTCCATTCGGACACTCGTATGCATTTTAACCTGTAATAGCTGGAGTGAACCTTTATATAGATCATTGCACCTCTAAAGTGCTTAGACTTGTTAACATGATTAAAAGGCCATAATTGTCATACTGCATTCGCATAATATTGAAATCATCTCTGTGACACAACTGATAACTGTACTGCAAACTAAGTAAATCTGCCTATTGCTTAATTCATTGTTTATATCATCTTGATGATAACCATGCTTGATTGTATAACTGATTGTGAGCACACCCATGATATTGTTTACATCTTGACCTGACTTGCTACATATATATTGAACTACCCGACATGGTACCGTATACTGCTTGACTTGACCTGATGTACCATGACCTGATCCGTTACCTGATCTTGTGTCTAATGCCAACAAACCTGACATGTAATCCTCATGGACCGTTCCTGTTGTCTATCCAGACAAACCTGTTTACCTGATCCTGTGTTGGCATTAGTTTCTTGATTTCAGGATACCTGACTTGACTTACACATATAACTTGTGGGTATGGGGAAATCAAAGGTGAAACCTGACTTGTAACTTAACAGTTCACTACTTGTACCGATCAGTTTTAGAGGCCAGGCCCGCCTCGTGATGCTGCTGCTGACATCGTTGGTCTTTATCCTTTCTCTGTTAGTGCCTAGTGGCATGTCTCGGTTTCAGCCCGAGAGTCATAGACCGTGGTCCCGGGCATACACGGGATATTATTGAGTTACATCGATGATTCATCAATTTGGTTTCAAAGACTTTAGAACAGAGAACCTGATAGAATAGTCCAGTTTACCTACTGCACATTACCCTGCACCGCTCTGATTCATATTATTGTCACCCTTGCTTTATTCATGTTTATGCTCACATTGCCTGTTTATTATGTTATTATTTGATGACTTGACGCGCTGACGTCTGGGTTTTTCATGGCCCAGATTCTGTACCGCTGTTGCAGCCCGAGCAGGAGTACTTCAGCCAACAGGCTGAGCTGTGAGTTCAGCAGTAGTTAGTTTTTCTTTTATGCACTTTATTCTTGATGTGAGCCCGTATTATGGGACATACATTCCAGTTGCTTGTATTGGATCTTTCTTGACTCATGATTTATCTTGGTTTGGACATGTTTAGTTAGTTTACTTACTTGTTCTTGATATCTCTACAGCCGTAATGTGACTGTGGATGGATACTTCCTACCCACAGGTAGTATGGTTGGCTATATTACATGCCCATTTTAGCGTACTCTGGGAAGCGGGGCGTGACATGGTTCTTTTGGTATCAAAGCCATAGGTTAGTCGGGTTGATTCTTTTGTAGTTGGGTATTGTACCCAATACACGAATCAGAATACCCGTGTTTAGGAAACATGTCCTGCCACCTTGCCATTTACCATTCTTGAATCACATTCTTCTTGATTATATCTTTTACGATGTGCAAACTTCCTTTGCATATCGACTCGAAACCTAATTCCTTGTTATCTCTAGGACTTAGGCGACTTGGGTGGAGTTATGTAATTGTGGTTATGATGCCGCGGCATAGTTACAATGCGGCACTCTATTTAAGTATCTTGGAGTTCTAGCCTTGATCTATATTTTGAATCTATCATCATGCTAATGTTGGGTGTTTTTGATTTCAGGAATATGGCAGGTAAGAATTTGAAGACGTACCAAAGGCGTGTGGATGAAGCCGCCATGCTTGGAGTGATAAGAGGAATGCTGGAGAATCAAAAGAGACAGACCGAGTTGATCCAGCAACAAGCGGACTCGTTTCAGGAAGGTTTGCAGATCGTTCAGCAGTCTGTGAACAATGTTGGAGCTAAACCAGTGGACCGAGTAGGGACCGTAGCAGATTTCAGGCGTTTGGGTCCGTCTACATTTACTGGTTTGGAGGAGCCGTTGCCAGCGGAGCAGTGGCTAGTTGACACAGAGAATTTGCTTATTGCGGCACAGATTCCGGATGAGAAAAGAGTTGATGTGGTACGCATTCAGTTAGTGGATTACGCCCGAGAATGGTGGCTTGTGGAAGAGAACCGTTTGCCCAAGCCGATCAAGTGGGCGGATTTTTCAAAGAGTTTCCTGGAGAAGTTCTTCCCGCGGACTGCACGGGAGGAAATGGAAGAGAAATTCATCGGGCTAAAGCAGAATGGAGCACCCGTAGATGTGCATGCAGCAGAATGGACAAGACTCAGCAGATTCGCTGGACCTTTAGTTGCCAACGATGCAGACAGGGCACGGAGGTTTATGCGCAGTTTGAACGTGGACATCCAGAGGCAGATTGTCTCCCTGGGTTTGACCACTTTCTCACAGGTTCTTACGGCAGCTCGAGAACAGCAGAGCCTATCGGGTAAAATTGGGAGTTCACAGCAAACAGCAGTTGCGGTAAGGAAGCCGGCATTTGTACCCAACCGAGCTCATGGTCGCAGAGGTATTCCAGTGGACCGTCGAGACGTAACACCGATGAAGAAGCCTACTGTCGTTGATCAGAGGAAGCGCGTGGTCTGTAGCTATTGCCACTTACCTGGACATTTGCAAAGGGAGTGTCACAGAATGCAAGGACTCTGTTTAGTTTGTGGAGCGGCAGATCACACGATTAACTCGTGTCCGTCGAAGCTTCGTACAAAGGATGATATTCAGAAGCCTCCGCATAGACCGTTTCAGGGACAGAAGCAGCTGACTCAAGGACCTAATCAGGCTCGAGCTTTTACTTGACAGCTGAGGAAGCTAAGGCGTCAGGAGAAGTTGTTTCAGCTACTTTACTCGTTCATGGTTTTCCCGCATTGGCGTTATTTGATTCTGGTGCATCCTATTGTTTTATGTCATCCAAGTTTTTAACTACACACTCGATTGACTACACGACCCTGTCTAGTTTCTGGGACATACATACTGGGAATGGGAAAATCATAGCTAGTAGGGAATGTAAAGATTGTACAGTTGTTGTGTGCGGACGGGAGCTTTTTGCAGATTTCTTGGTGATTGATACGGGAAGCTATGAAGTCGTCTTGGGAATGGATTTTCTTGGCACTTTCCACGCTCACATTGATTGTAGGGCAAAGAAAGTGATTTTTCAGATTCCCGGACATCCCGAGTTTACCTTCACTGGAGGAAGCAGTTCTGTCGGGCCAGTCGAGTTTAGGGCTAGGCCGACAAATGATATTCTTGCAGCAATGGAAGTTGATGAAAGTAAAGAGCCGGCTGTTGTTCACGATTTTATGGACGTGTTTGAAGATATATCGGGTTTACCGCCGAAGCGAGACGTGGAGTTCGCAATTGATCTTATTCCTGGTGCAGCGCCAGTATCTAAAGCATATTATCCAATGGCACCAGTAGAGTTGGAAGAAGTCAAGAAGCAGGTTGCTGAATTGCTCGAGAAATGTTGGATTCGAAGCAGTAACTCGCCTTGGGGAGCTCCAGTTCTTCTAGTAAAGAAGAAAGATGGCACAAGAAGGATGTGCATCGACTATCGAGAATTAAACCGGGTGACTATTAAGAACAAGTACCCTATCCCTCGCATTGGAGAACTTTTTGAGCAGCTTAGTGGCGCGAGGGTATTCTCGAAGCTGGATTTGCGATCCGGATATCATCAGGTCCGAGTGAAAACAGAAGATATTTGCAAGATGGCATTCCGAACTCGGTATGGACATTACGAGTACTTAGTGATGCCCTTCGGAGTAACGAATGGACCGGCAGTATTCATGGACTTGATGAACCGAATCTTTTCACCGTTCTTGGATCAGTTTATTGTGGTATTCATCGACGATATTCTGGTTTACTCGAAGAGTTTTGAGGAGCATGCTAAGCATTTGAAGATCGCACTGCAGACGTTGAGACAAGAGAAGTTGTATGCAAAGATGAGTAAGTGCGAGTTTTGGCTGGAGGAAGTAAAGTTTTTGGGGCATGTTGTATCTGGCGATGGAATTGCCGTCGATCTAGAGAAGATTGTAACAGTTCGAGATTGGCCGATTCTAAAGAATGGTGCTGAGATAAGAAGTTTCCTTAGACTGGCCGGATACTACAGGAGATTTGTGGGGAACTTTGCTCGTCTGGCAGAGCCGTTAACCAAGCTTACGCGCAAGGAGGTACCTTTTGTATGGACGGATAAATGTGCGTTAGCTTTTGAGACGTTGAAGCAGAAGTTGATAACTGCCCCTATTCTGACCGTGCCAGACAATTCCGGAGGATTGGTGATTCACAGCGACGCATCTGGAAAAGGATTGGGATGTGTTTTGATGCAGCATGGGAAGGTTGTAGCATACGCATCGAGACAGTTAAAGACTCATGAGAAGAATTATCCAACTCATGACTTGGAACTTGCGGCTGTGATTTTCGCTTTGAAGATTTGGAGACACTACCTTTTGGGCGAAAGGGTCGAAGTTTTTACTGATCATAAGAGCTTGAAGTATGTGTTCACACAGAAGGAGTTTAATATGAGACAGCGTAGATGGTTGGAGCTGATGGCTGACTACGATCTTGATCTTAAGTACCATCCGGAGAAGGTTAACGTCGTGCCGGATGCACTTAGTCGGTTACCAGCAATTCAGGTGTTAACTACGCAGAAGGAGATCGTTGCAGATTTTCGAAGATTTGACTTGGAGGTTATGCTACCGCATTTTTCGGGACAGTTGATGCAGCTACAAGTACCGTCATCGTTGATCGAGAATATTAAAGCAGCATAATCGCAGGACCCTAGACTGCAAAAGTTTCGAGAGCAGGTTGAGGCCGGACTACGAACAGATTTATTGATCTATGAAAATGGTTCGTTGAGGTATGGTAGCCGTTTGTGCGTGCCAAAGGGGGATATTCGTGAAGAGCTTATGAAGGAGGCACACAGTTCAGCTTATTCTGTACATCCAGGAGGCACAAAGATGTACCGAGATATTCGACAGCATTTCTGGTGGGAAGGCATGAAACGGGAGATTGCTCGCTTTGTGGTGAAGTGCTTGGTGTGTCAGCAAGTTAAGGCTGAACATCAAAGGGTTGCTGGTTTATTGCAACCACTTCCGATTCCTCAGTGGAAGTGGGAACATATAACCATGGATTTTATGACGGCTTTACCGCGGAGTCCAAAAGGCAACAATGCAGTATGGGTAATTGTGGATCGATTGACCAAGGCAGCTCACTTTATTCCTTTCCGGGTTGGTCAATCAACAGAGACTTTGGCGGAGCGGTCCATGCAGGAGATTGTAAGATTGCATGGAGTACCGGTGAGCATCGTGTCCGATCGAGACACTCGGTTCTTATCACACTTTTGGCGGAGTCTACAGGAAAGTTTGGGGACTCGATTGAAGTTTAGCACAGCATATCATCCTCAAACTGATGGTCAGTCGGAGAGAACGATCCAAACTCTTGAAGATATGTTGAGAGCATGCATGTTGGACTTCAAGGGCTCTTGGGAGGATCATCTACATTTGGTGGAGTTTTCTTACAACAACAGTTTTCAGGCAACTATGCAGATGGCTCCATTTGAAGCTTTGTATGGTCGTAAGTGCCGTTCACCTGTTTGCTGGGACGATGTCGGTGAACGAAGATTGTTGGGACCAGATTTGGTTGTGTAGACAGTTGAGAAGGTTAACACTATCAGGAATCATATGAAGGCAACACACGACTGACAGAAGAGTTGGGTAGACACGTCAAGAAGACTTCTAGAGTTCGCCGTGGGTGATTTTGTGTTCTTGAAGATATCACCGACTAGAGGGGTGATTCGTTTTGGAAGTCGAGAAAAGCTTAGTCCTCGATTTGTTGGGCCCTTTGAGATCTTGGAGCGTGTTGGTGAGATAGCGTATCGTTTGGCGTTACCGCAGTCCTTGGCTAATGTGCACGATGTGTTTCACGTATCTCAACTACGAAGGTATGTTCGAGATGAAACGCACGTATTGGATCATTCGGAGCTAACTGTACGAGAAGACTTAACTTTTGAGGAACGACCGATTGAAATTATGGATCGAAGGGAAAATGTTCTTAAGAAAAGGTGATCCCTCTTGTGCTTGTTTCTTAGGGTAATCGCTCGCATGGAGAGTCCACTTGGGAACGAGAAGATGAAATCCGGCAGAAGTTTCCTCACCTTTTCTTGTAGTTTTCTATCTTTGTATTCTTGGAATTTCGAGCACGAAATTCTTTTTGTAGTTGGGTATAATGTAACACCCGAGCCCAATACTACTAATTTCAGTTACCGTTTGAACGTAGTGTGACACTTATTTCATTTATCTTGCTTGATTGTTACTTACTGTAAAATTTTACCCGGCAAATTCATTTCTGCATATAACAATTTTTGGCATCTAAAATAAAATTTAAAATATTCATCTTGGCCTGCTTGACACCCCTAACCCTATTGTAGCGTCCGTACATCGTGTTCTCGTCCTGTTCAGTGAAACGGGCGAGTTTGGACGGCTACGTGCACGTACGTTTGTCCGTTTTGGGGGTATGCTTTTTGATCATAAAACACTTCATTTTGAATTTTGGATCCCGCTTAAAATCTATTATTTCAATTTCGAATTTTTGGACCAGACCCGGGCGTGATTTGGAAATGTTCTATTTTGCGCCAAAATCCCATTTTTAAAAATATATTTTAAACCATCGATATTTAAATTTTAACCAATCTAATATTTTTTAACCGTATAAATATTCTAAAATCTTTCACAGATTTCCCTTGCCAACCAATCACAGCCTTCATAATTTTTCCCGTGGGCCCCACTCCATTACTCTCTATCTCTCTCTATCTCTCTCTCTCCCCCCCATATCTCTCTCTCTCTCCCTTATATCTCTCTCTCCCCACGCGTATTTTCCATTCTTTCCCTCACGTAAACCCAACCCCAGCGAAACCCCAGCCGTCTCTCTTCGCCGCCGCAGCTCCAACACCGACGTCCTCTTCTCCATCGCCTACTCTCCTTCCTCCTCACCTCGACCGAGCCTCCCTCTCCTCGCCACCTCCCCCTTCTTCCTTCGTTACCGAGCCCACGCCTGCACCTCGTCGCCGGCGGCCTCTCGTCGTCGACATCCGCACCACCACCTTCACCCTTCTCACCCCATGCACACTCCAACACCCCCCGACCATCTCCTCTTCCTCTCCTTTCTCCATTCCCGTACTCCCTGCACCAACGCCGCGGCCAACTGAGCACCCCCCTGCACGCGTCTGCGCCGCCCCTGGTCATCGCCGACGATCACCAGACCACCCTTGAACCCCCTGTAAGCGCTTTCTCCATCTCATTCTTCCTTCCTTCTCTGTTTTTCTTTTCTCTTCTTGTTTACATGTATTAATAGTTCACTATTCATTCCTCGGCCGGAATCCGACGATGCCGACGACGTGACCCGACGTTCCAGCGAGGTACCCCGACCCGCGTGGTTCCATTGTTCGTCGTTTGGGTTCATTCCGTGAACCGTGCGCCCGTCGCGAGTTTTCCCGCCGACGTTTTACGTTCCGTTTTCCCGGTTCGCGACCCGTCGAGGCAAGTACCCCTTGCTACACGCTATACAATATTTACATATATATTATGACACCCTAAACCTGTAAATTTAACTTGGTACGATCATTTCTCATTTTCATGTATAATATTGTTATATATCATTTTATCTTTAAACTTGGAACCTACAGTTTGCAATTGAACCTAATAACCACATTTACCTGTTTAATCACATTTTTAATATTGACATAGCTTATGGCATTTATCTCTATAGTTTTGTTCCATTCGGACACTCGTATGCATTTTAACCTGTAATAGCTGGAGTGAACCTTTATATAGATCATTGCACCTCTAAAGTGCTTAGACTTGTTAACATGATTAAAAGGCCATAATTGTCATACTGCATTCGCATAACATTGAAATCATCTCTGTGACACAACTGATAACTGTACTGCAAACTAAGTAAATCTACCTATTTCTTAATTCATTGTTTATATCATCTTGATGATAACCATGCTTGATTGTATAACTGATTGTGAGCACACCCATGATATTGTTTACATCTTGACCTGACTTGCTACATATATATTGAACTACCCGACATGGTACCGTATACTGCTTGACCTGACCTGATGTACCATGACCTGATCCGTTACCTGATTTTGTGTCTAATGCCAACAAACCTGACATGTAGTCCTCATGGACCGTTCCTGTTGTCTATCCAGACAAACCTGTTTACCTGATCCTGTGTTGGCATTAGTTTCTTGATTTCAGGATACCTGACTTGACTTACACATATAACTTGGGGGTATGGGGAAATCAAAGGTGAAACCTGACTTGTAACTCAACAGTTCACTACTTGTACCGATCAGTTTTAGAGGCCAGGCCCGTCTCGTGACGATGCTGCCGACATCGTTGGTCTTTATCCTTTCCCTGTTAGTGCCTAGCGGCACGTCTCAGTTTCAGCCCGAGAGTCTTAGACCGTGGTCCCGGGCATGCACGGGATACTATTGAGTTATATCGATGATTCATCAATTTGGTTTCTAAGACTTTAGAACAGAGAACCTGATAGAATAGTCCAGTTTACCTACTGCACATTACCCTGCACCGCTATGATTCATATTATTGTCACCCTTGCTTTATTCATGTTTATGCTCGCATTGCCTGTTTATTATGTTATTATTTGATGACTTGACGCACTGACGTCTGGGTTTTGCATGGCCCAGATTCTCTACCGCTGTCGCAGCCCAAGCAGGAGTACTTCAGCCAACAGGCTGAGCTGTGAGTTCAGCAGTAGTTAGTTTTTCTTTTATGCACTTTATTCCTGATGTGAGCCCGCATTATGGGACATACATTCCAGTTGCTTGTATTGGATCTTTCGCTTCCGCATTTTATTATTCTTGACTCATGATCTATCTTGGTTTATGGACATGTTTAGTTAGTTTACTTTCTTGTTCTTGATATCTCTACAGCCGTAATGTGACTGTGGATGGATACTTCCTACCCACAGGTAGCATGGTTGGCTATGTCACGTGCCCATTTTAGCGTACTCTGGGAAGCGGGGCGTGACACTCGTCTCGCCTGTGCGTTTCAGCTATGTGTCGCCTGTGACGGTCACTCTTCCAGATTTTCTTCTCATAAGTCGAGGGAGATTGAACGACGCCTCGTAAAAGCAATAAGAAGTCTGAGAAAGCCCTCACCAAGAGACCACCGAGCAGCTTCCCTGCTTGGTCAATCCCTGGCGGGTAGCTCCTACCTATCCACGCCAAGGATCAAAAGCCCTCCTCAACAGGCCACCGAGCAGCTTCCCTGCTCGGTCAATCCCTGGCGGGTAGCTCTTACCCATCCACGCCAAGGATCGAAAGTCCTCCTCAAGAGGCTACCGAGCAGCTTCCCTGCTCGGTCAATCCCTGGAGGGTAGCTCCTACCCATCCACGCCAAGGATCAAGAGCCCTCACCAAGAGGCCACCGAGCAGCTTCCCTGCTCGGTCAATCCCTGGCGGGTAGCTCCTACCCATCCATGCCAAGGATCAAAAGCCCTCTTCAAGAGGCTACCGAGAAGCATCCCTGCTCGGTCAATCCCTGGCGGGTAGCTCCTACCCATCCACGCCAGGGATCAAAAGCCCTCACCAAGAGGCTACCTAGCCTCTTCACCACTCGGTCAATCTTTGGCGGGTAGCTCCTATCCATCCACGCCAAGGATCGAAAGCCCTCCTCAAGAGGCCACCGAGCAGCTTACCTGCTCGATCAATCTGTAACAACTCCAATTTCAATGTTCAGAAAATTGTTTAAAATTTAATGTATAATTGGGGTATTTGCAATCCTGTGTACACTATAAGTATTTGATTTGCTTTTGAATAGCAAGAAAGTACTTGTAGCACATTGGTAAAGCCTTATATTGCTGTGACGTAGCCCTGTGATCGAATCCCCCCAGCCACATTATCTTTTTATTAAATTTTCTTTTAATCTTTTAGAAGCCTAAGGGTTTGCACGTGCACTACACGTAAAATGAAAAGACACAGAATAATCAAACATGTGCACTGAAGAAAACCAAGCGACACCAACACGTGGCACAAATCCCACCGTCCACCATCGGTTTTGGGCTGGCGACGCAAGCAAGGGGGACCGGTACCGCCGGGCCGACCGTAGGTTATGGACTCCATCTCTTCACCCGAGCACCCTTTGGCCTACCCTACTTCCCCTAGACTATTTGTATTCTCTGCAATTATCAAGAGAATTAAAAAAAACCTTTAATCTAATTTTTAATGCATATTTTTAATGCATTCTTTAACCATCTAAACCCTAATCTTACCTTATAAATACAACCCTATCTTTTGGCACTCCTCACTCAGAAATTCCCTGCCAAAACTCTCAAAAATTCTCATGTCCTTATAGTGTGCAAGTGGAGTTAGCGAAGGACGAAGTTCCGGCGAAATTCCGGCGACGTAACAACGCCCCGACACCTTCCTTAGCTTCCTCTCTCTCTTCTCTTATTCTCTAGTCAGTAATTCCCCTCTCCCCCTCTCATTTTCTATTCTAAAAACTTTCATTTCTAAAACACGACGGAAGCGGAGTTAATCCGACTTCCGATTCGGTTTTTCTTTAAAAATTCTATTTTTATTAATCAATAAAATACCATACTCTCATGTATTGTTTAACAAATATTAACAAACACATTAAAACAAGTTTCATCTCAAAAGAATATTTTATGCAACTTTTATCGTATTTTTACGGTAAAATACCTCATACTTTATTTTCGACACAAATCAACATAATACTTGTATTACCTTTAGATAACTCATGAGATAATGGCCTACCTCATCAAAAAACACATTTTTGACATAGCATGATGAAATTTTGGGAATATAGTTATTGGATAATACGACATTACAAATAAATCCCATCAAACTTGCAAAACCATTTCTTTAAAAAGTGTGTTAATCAATTCCTTGTAATTGCGCCTCTACAACCCACTTTTGGGGACCCCGTTCGGGATGGTGCGGATTATCGCATGTTCTCGGGCCTAGTAGAGCGAGATGCAGACCTCTGAAAGGAGCATTTGATCTCGATGGAATTTTAATGCATTTTTCTTTAGAAAATAAGATTTCTACAAAAAATAAATAAAATTTATTTTTAATAAATATACATATAACTGTTATCAAAATATCTATTTTAATTATATTATATAAATATTCCAAATTTTCTAAATCAAAGGAATCACCATTACAGGAAAATACCATTACAATTCAATACAAAATACCGATATTTCAATAAAATACCATATACTATAAAAACTAGGTTCTACTCACTAGAAATTTCACTTTTATAAAATATACCTCTATGAAAACCCTAAAGACGATAATTAAATGCTTGAGGTGTACTTTGAAATTATATCAAAATTATTTTTACATAAAACCCCCTCAAGTTATACTAAATTAAAATAAGGATCCTAGTAAATATAGGTTTAAGCGGGACCAATTCTTTTGAGCCTCAGGGAGCCGGAGAATGTGGATGCTTGCCTAAGGTAGACAATCTAACAAACGGTGTTATCAATACGGCAATTATTTTGGAAAAAGACACAAATCTTGCCATCCATGTGCAACAGTTACCGATAACATCAAAACTAATTCAGGATTTCAAGTTCTTTTCAAAGTGTCTGACTCAGACTGAGTCTCAATCTAATCAATTTGACTTGAATGTGATTCAAGTATAAAAGTACAATGCAACATGAATCTATGAATCCGTCTATTCAATCTATATCAATCTATATTGACTGAACCGAACTATGGATATACTCCGTCTACATGACTCCATTTATATCAATTCCATTTACTGATATCATGATTTCGATAAGTCATCAATCTATATAACAAAACAATACAATCAATACAATAGACATTGCGGGGTTTATAAGGGGTAGACTAGTACGGAATGTGTTAAAAGTGGCACGAGACTGTAACCTTAATACACCTAACCTGCATATCCATTGCCGTTGTACCGTGGATAAACGGTTCCTTGTGCTCCATATACCTTAGTCTCCGAAATAGTGGGAATCTCCTTGTATACACTGGCATATTCTGTACCAAGCTACAAACAACAGCGTTAACATTATAATCAAACATTACTAGTTATATTTTCCTTCTGTCTATTCTATCTCTACTTATCTTTGGGACTTACCGAGTGATTGTTCGCTAACGACATTCCTTTTTTCTTTCTTTGGAATGTTGTCAGGTGATTCAGACGCATTAGAGACCGAGCCCAGTACTGAGGATTTGCAGCAGTTTGCTTTTGACCCGGAGCTTTAAACACTTGTACATATTTATTTCATTTCAGTTATACCAATGTTTAGGCATCACTTTCTATTCATGTATTTACATTTCAGTTGTACCTGTAAAAGAATGTTTAATAAATAAAGTTGTTGTTCATTACATTTCTGTCTCTTGTGTACATTTTACTTTATATTGCTTAGATACGCTTAACGTGTTTACTTCTGAGTAAATACTTCGCGTGACCCGTCACGTCCTCTTGCCCGTACACCGGAAAGTGGGGCGTGACACAATCCCTGGCGGGTAGCTCCTACCCAGCTATGCCAAGGATCGAAAGCCCTTCTCAAGTGGCCACCGAGCAGCTTCCCTGCTCGGTCAATCCCTGGCGGATAGCTCCGACCCATCCACGCCAAGGATCGAAAGCTCTCCTCAAGAGGCCACCGAGCAGTTTCCCTGCTCGGTCTATCCCTGGCGGGTAGCTCCTACCCATCCACGCCAAGAGTCAAAATCCCTCACCAAGAGGCCACCGAGCAGATTCCCTGCTCGGTCAATCCCTGGCGGGTAGCTCCTACCAATCTACACCAAGGATCAAAAGCTCTCCTCAAGAGGCCACCGAGCATCTTCCTTACTCGGTCAATCCCTGGCGGGTAGCTCCTACCCATCCACGCTAAGAATCAAAAGCCCTCTTCAAGAGGCCACCGAGCAGCTTCCCTGCTCGGTTAATCCCTGGAGGGTTGATCCTACCCATCCACGCCATGGATCGAAAGTCCTCACCAAGGGGCCACCGAGCAGCTTCCCTGCTCGGTCGATTCCTGGCGGGTACCTTCTACCCATCCATGCTAAAGATCGAAGCCCCCATCAAGAGTCCACCGAGAAGCTTCCCTGCTCGATCAAACATTAGCAGGTAACTTCCTACCCATATACGCTAAGGATCTGAAGCCCCATCCAGAGGCCACCGCCGACCAATTCTAACATGGCTATTATTTAACTTACGCTAATGGAAGTGGTCGCCGGTCCGACTCGAAGGAATGGGCAAATCTCGACCTACCTACACTGAAGAATCTTTAGATGTATTCTACGCGAACAATTGCCACATCGACTCCGGGGGCGCATGGGACCGACCTTCCTGCACTTGGCGATTAAATGGCTTACAATCGATGGGCAATCGCCATCTAAAGACCGGTCATCGACCTACGGCCTGACCCCTGGGACGAGGAAAACACCAACAAGCTAAAGTGCTCGCACAAGAAAACATTGCCACGAAGAAAACTTAAAAAAAGTTTTATTTACGACCTGAGAGTCTGTACAAGGTACTATGGGCTTATCAGCCATACAAAAAGCGCCCGGAGGCTTACAAAATTTATAAACAAAAAAAAGGAGAGAAAAAGGCAGGAAGGCTCAGGCCTCGGAACCGGGGAAGATCTTGATCTGCTTAATGCCGGCGTCGGGGACCGGGGCGGCGGCCTTTGGGTCGGTGCTCCCACCAGGAGCCTTGTCTGCAACACTCCCACCGGCAGCCTCTCCTCCGGCGGCACGCCCAGCGGTCTCCCCCTGCGGCTCATCCTCGGAGAGGGGGTATTGGAGCCGAAGCTTGCCGTCAGCGAACCCCGGCATCAACGCCTTGACGGCGTCGAGAGTCTGGTGCCAAACAATGGCTGAGGCATCAGCAAGGTCAGCCTGGAACTGTTCCAACATCTTGTACCTCTCCACCGACTTTGCAGCCCGGAGGTCGGCGAGCTTCACCGCGTCCTTCACCGCCTCGGTTTCCCTCTTGCAGAAGTCCCGCGACTTCTTCATCGTGGCATTAAGTACCTTAGCCTCTTCCAACATAGCCTAGATGGCCTTGTTGGATTCCTTTAGAAGGAGAATAGACTCCTTGCATTTGGAGTTCGTCACCTCCTCGGCGGCCACCCAGGTTTTGAGGGCGGTGATCCTCTCCTTCGCCTGCTGTAAATTCAGGCTCAGATCCTCCTCCCGCGAGGAAGACTCGCCCGCCTTCCGCATCGCTGGGACAATCTATTCGGACTCCATGTTGACGATGAGGGCGCAGTGCTGGAGGACCTGAGGAAAGTAGAGGAAAAGGTTAAAAAGCATCCGATCCGAGGAAAAATGCTTGAAGAAAACCTCAACGGAAAGCAGATACTGACCTGTACAGCCTCCTGAGCGATGGCGGCCACTTGGGCCTTAAGGGTCCCCCAGGGAATTTTGCCCTCGACTGATCGTTCCATCTCCGAAAGCAAGCTATCGGCAACAGAAAGCCCCGAGGGCACCTCGAAACAGACTTCCCCCTCCTGTATGAGGATCAGGGAGGCCGGAGATTGAGATACCGTCTTCTTGTACCTCTTAAGGGGGATCTTGGGAGGGGGGTCGGCTTCATCCTCCACCTCCCTCGCCCGGGGTTCCGGTTCCCGGGCGTGCTTATAGCTCTCCCCGCGGTTGGTTTCCGGAGCTCGGGGCGCAGCGGTATGCTTAGCCGGTGAAGCTGCCTTCGGGGCCGGGCTCGAACCGGGGAGGGAAGCGCTAGCGCCCCCGGTCTTCCTCCCCTTCTTTGCGGCTATGGCAGCCATGAATTTAGATCGGTCCATTTGCTCTGCAAAGAGGAAAATACACAAAGGGAGTTAGTAACAAGGGAAAGTGCAAAAGAAAAATATTCAAGTCTAAACATATCGTCCAAGAACCTAACTTACCCACGAATCGAGCGAGGCTGAGCCAGGCCCAGCTAAGGGCCTGCTCAGAAAGTAAAACATCGGCCCGCTGGATCGGCTCCCACATGGACACCGCCCTCGCTTCGGGAGAGGACGATCGCTTTACCCGCGGGCAGTCGGCCCTGTGCCACTGTACAGGCACAACCTCGCCCTCGGATGGTCCGACGAATACAAACTTCTCCTTCCATTCGTGAATGGAAGAAGGAACAACTACTACCCTTGACCCGACCGTCCCTCCCTTGCGTTTTTTGAAGGAAATGTACACCCAGCTCGGTTCTTCCTTACGGGTGCCGGGATAATTTTTATAACAATGGAAGGAAGTGAGAAGGGTCAAGCTGAAAGGGATTTCTTCAAGTCTCAACCGGACCAGGAACCCGAGGAGAATTCTCCATGAGTTCAGCACTAGCTGGCCCAGGGCAAGTTGGAAGCAACGTAGTACCCCGCATACTTCAGGGGGAAAGGGCAGACGCATCCCATCCCAGAATACATCCAAGTACAAAGCAATCTCCTTTCCCTGCACTTGGTCCGCCTTTTTTCCTCCTTAGCTAAATAAAGAGAATACCTAGGGGGAATGTGGAAACGAGCCCGGATCTCAGTGAGCTCGTCCACGTTTCATAGGAGGGAGAGGACATCACGAGCGTTCCTAATATGCACTTTGGGGACCCTTACCGTCGCCTGACGACGAGCAGTGCGGGTGGCCCTAACTCTATGAGGGGAGCCCGACTCGGATGGGGCAGAGGAAAAAGCAGGAGAAGACTCTATAGACTCTACCCTAACTATCTCAACAGACTCCTCAGAGGAAGACATCTAACTTGATTCAAAAGAAGGAGTCCTCCGAGGAAAGAGCACGAGGGATCCGATCTAAAAGACGGAGCACCAAGCTATCTCTCGTAGCGAAAGGAAAATGATGGCGAAAGTGTGGACCCTGGGGGGATCCCACCCCTATTTATAGCGCTTGGGCGATGCATCCGACGGCTCAGACTGTTTCCCACCTAAACGAAGCTTCGCGCCCGCTAGCCGTCGACGTGCTACGTGTCAAACGACCATTAGAGGCGTCCCTTCGGGCGCAAGCAACAGCGACAGCCCTTCATGTCCGCCAATCTGCGTCGGACACGTGGCATGTGCCTCAACGGACGTACAAATGAATCGGTGCTTCCTCTTTAATGCACGATCTTCCCCTTTGATCTGCTGACATCATCGAAGATACGCCAAACCGCCCCGGAGATCTGCACTGGTAGGTTCTTGACTACAAGCTGAGCCCGGGTGACTAATCAGACCACTCTCGACCCGACCCATAAATAGGTCGGGACGAGAGTGGAGGGCTAATGATGATGCTTATAAGTGGGAACTCCTCAGATCATGACACGTGGCAGACAACGTATCCCGGGGCTCACGCAAACAGAGCAAGCACTATGCGTTGGAGGCTCTCTCCGGGCCATCGTCCCGAGGTATTCCTCGACCTACTATGGACCCCTGAACGCTCTTACGCACTCCTTAAAAATGGCTGTGGGCTCGGCTGGCGGCCCTTCTACACGCCGAGCTCCTCAGCCTCTCACCTATCACAGAACCGAACTAGCTCGGCCTCCCGCCTTCTTTTAGGCCTCTCACCGAGCTAGGCCTCCCCGGTTTTACCGAGCGACCTAGAACGCAGATCACAGGCGTCTCCGCCACGGCTCCGAGCATCTCGCCAGATGTGAGATATCCGCCGCCCCATGATCCCGCGTTCCATGCCGTCGCATCCCCCCATTAACGAGCGTATCTCGTCATTAATGAGGGATCCCGTCATTCACGCAGGCGTAACGCCAGGGGTGTAACGGCCGGCCAAGATCTCGCGCCAGCTAGCTCATGGCGACCGCTATAAAAACCTCTCTCTAAGACGACTCAGGTAAGGCAATTTTACCCCAATAAGCCGCTATCCTGCTCAAATACCTTGGCTAAGTTGATCGTCGAAGGGTCCACGGTGGTACAACCATCCCGAGGCTTCTTTGTTGGTAGCTCGGCTTCACTCCAAATCAAGCCCACTGAGATCCATATGCTCAGGGAGACAACCCTCAATATCAATCTCAGCCGTCCATCAACGCTCGCGACTGATCGATGGAGGACAACATCTGAAGGAGATCCAGACCTCCATCAGGAATACAGTTTAAAAACCTATTTAAGTGTAATATTTATTTCAGAAAAATTTTAGATGTTATTTTAGAATTTTAAATAATGATAAAAAGATTTTATTAAAATTACGGTATTTATTTGTAAAGGTAATTATTTGCAAAGGGTATTTACGTGTAAAAAAGGGAGTATGGGTTTATGTTAGGTTTATGTTATACCTTCACATACATCTTAACATATCATACCTTACCATGGCTACACCTCCATCTTTCTCTACATTCATTTTATACACGTCCTCCTTCATCTCATAACTCTCATAATTCATATGCTCATTTCATTTCCAAACGGAACAAATCATTTCTCCTCATTTCTCACCTCAAACTTTAGCCACCCACACCAAATCACAAGGAGTTTTGATGATTTTTTCATATAAATTGTTCAAAATCTCAAGCTAGGCCAATACAACTTCATGAAGGCTCAAGTAGACATCTCAAGAGCTTGAACTTGTTTTGTGCTCCATCCAAACAGGTAAAAATCCATATTTTTAAAGTCATCCAAGTGTTTAGCTTTCAAAATACTTTGATTGATGTCAGAATAATATGTTTTTAATAAGGTTTTTGTACTCAAATAAATTCTGGGATGAATTAGGATCTTTATAAAATATTCAGAATATAGATTTGACTTAATAGGATCACCAGAAGACACATACTGAAGCACGAAGCCAAAACTCCTTGTTCAAGCAGCAAATTGCGGCAAAAGTGAATTTTTTGACGGCCATGTTTTGGAATTAGGGTCTAGTGCATGATATTTTGATAATTAAGCCTCTGTGATACTTTGTTTTTCCCTATATTCCCTGATTCAAAATCTGGGAGTGTTTTAGTGTAGTTTTGGTAAGGTTTTAAGGTTTTTAAACTTGCGTACTCATATTTATAATTCTGTTTTCGGTTGTTTTGGTTGAACTGCATTGCCGAGAGGGTAATTCCTTGTTGTTAGCACTCGCCCATCTCTAATTGGTCATAAGTTTTAACTTATGGACTTTTACTTGATATATCGGTTCCGATTTGGTTTCTTATGTGCGTTGCGTGGTTATAAAAATGCTAGGTTATATTGCGGAGACCTCCGAGGTGGCAAAAATGTGCAAGGCGGTTGTCGGATATGATTAGCGCGGTCGCAGGCCGTGAGTAGATTATATCTACGAGTAGAGAATCGGGTGGATGGCGTATAGCACCCCCATGAAATATATTGTTTATTATATCATTGAATGTGCTTAGGATACTTGCCGTGTATGTTTAGACACGCCCGATATGTAGCGTATTTCATTAGTATCGTTTAGTAGACCTATAATAGAAACACTTGGTAGAACACAAGCACAAATACTAATGATTGCCATGTTACACAATCACAGACTTGCATGTTACACTACACATCATTAGTATTGCTATGCCACGTAGAACTACCATGCGTACATATCATAACAGAATTGACGTTATAGTAAGGTTATGTTATTATACGATTTATATTGGGTGCGCGTACGAGACTAGATGTCCGTACTTATTGTTGGGCGAGTACACAACTAGAGGTCTGTACTGGTTGCCGTGTGTGTGCGTGACACGGGATGTCTGTACCGATCGTTATGTGAGTGCGTTGACGAGATGTCTGCATTGATTGTTGTGTGCGTACGTAGACCTGATGTTACGAGTTGCTATGTGTGCGCGTAGATTTGAAGTCTGCACTACTATTGCGGTGTGTTGGATACGTAGATTAGATATCTGTACCGATCATTATTACTATATAATGATATATCTAGTGGTCATCACGAGATGAGATTTCCGTACTGGATGACATGATGATGATAAGGATTAGCCGAATATGGCTTTATTGACTTTGAGTCATGGAGTCTTATTTTACCCTCATTGGGAGATTATAATATTCGGAGTGTAACCTCTAATTTCACAACAATGATTCATTTCATATTTTCAAAAGAGATAACAAGGATGTGCTATTAGATTTGAAAAAGGCATTTACATATTTTAAAACACCACATCCTGCTCATTTATAACTAACATTTCGTTATACTTTACAAGTGTGTGTGTGTGTATGGGGTTACTTGCAATATATATCTATTTACTGTTCGTTTACGCTACGCTTAACGTACATGTTATTCGCTCACACGTTGTTCATTTTATTAGATTTGCTACACTACATTATCATTCGTGTTACTATTATTACATTCGTTGGTGCTGTTATATACCACCCGTCTGTGCCATGACTAGTTCACACAGATTAAAGGGTACGAGGATATGATGTGATATGATATCAATCCTAAGAGATTGAGTGTGTGTGTGTGTATGAAAAGAATATGAGAAGGAGGATTATGATTCAGACACAGTGAATATAGCCGGGGATCAATGTTACATATTGATTATGATCAATCCATGAGAGATTGAGGTAGGGAGACATAAGATGTCGCCCGGTGATATATGTGTGATCATTCCATGAGAGATTAAAGGTAATTAGCATAGGAGGTCTCTACGGATATGTGAGGGATCGATATAGATACCCTGCATTGATATATATATATATATATATATATATATATATATATATATATATATATATATATATATGAGGGATCGATATAGATGTCTTGCACTGATATATATATATGTGTGTGTGTGTGCGCGCGCGCGTGTGTGTGAGGGATCGAGATAGATACCCTGCACTTATGAGATATAGTATGATGTATATATAGTAGCCGGACAGGACTGATCCACAGGATAGTATCTAAATAGTATTTTCATGTATCAATGTATATTGAAAAGGGTTTTATAAAGAATTATAGTCTCATATTTTCCACGTGCTTATGATCGTCACAGAAAATTTCAAAAGAAAACCCCCTCTAAATCATTTTCAAATAAACAAGAGCGAAATGTATATTTAAATAAAATACATATTTTCTTTACATATCAACGTCCGCTACTAGTGTCATGATATAGACATCATTTGGTTATTTTGAAAAGATTTAACATACATAAATCTTTCGGCTACTTTTATAGGATTGCATATGGATGCGTGCTATATGTATTATAGTTTTGATTCTATTTCTGTTTGATCGTATGCTATAGATATTGCACTACGGCTACGGTGATCGTGATTTAAAACCGGTATATTTGTACGCAGTGAGTTACTGTTTATTGATGATGGTTTATCATTTCATGGCATAGTATTGTGGTTATTTCCGTGACTCACATACTTTCAGATGCTTGTGGTTATGTTATGCCTGTACCGGGCTTGATGTTTTTCATTTGATGTTGATATAATAACCACACACAAATTCATATATAGGATAGCGTCACACAAGTTGTACATGAGAGCTTATTATCATATATCTCATTGCTCGAAATCTAGTTTCGATGCATACTATTTTACCCTCCTTGATGTACACGTTTATCTTGTTTAGATGTTTCACCATTTATCCATGCGTTTTTAGCTCGATATATAATAGTATTCACGAGTTGGCAACTCACCCCCGTTGTGCCGTAGTTCTGTGCAGGTTTGACTGCTTCGATCAGTAGCGGCTAGTTTGGCACATCTTCTGTCTTGTGGGCGTGTTGCGCATATTTTGAATAGTGGGTTATTTCGGTATCGGCATTTGCCTTGTACCTATTGTATCTAGAAGTACTCCATCAAAGACCAAGTATGGTAATTTTTCGAGACCTCAGAGTTATATATTTTGGGGTTGTCAGACTCGTATGGAGCCGTCTTGATGTATATTTATTCTATTTACTTTCCGCATGTTGATCCTTAGCCAAAGGCGTCGTGTGTGTGTGTGTATCGCGTGGTTGTGGATCCGCCATTAGGCTTTGATTTTTCTCCCGTGTTGGGGATGCGTTATTATTATGTTTATTATACCTGTTTTTATCAAAATTTACAAATGAGGTGCTGCTGGATTTTTAACGATAGTAATGTTTTCAAGCCAAACTTGAGTTCATATTAGTAAAACCTTTTCAAAACTTTACCTCCGCTATTTCTTATAAAAATGGTTTAAATTCCTGATTGTTGGCTTATTTGAATTACTATGGGGTCCTATAAATTTCATGTGATTTAAATACCGGTCACGTGTCATTTCAGTATCATGACATTGAGCTTTCTTCGTTACCCAATACCTTCATGTACTTTAATTCCCATTACCTCATAGTTCCCCGTGCTTTTATTTTGTCATGTTTTTGTGAAAAAACAATAGAAATGAATCACGCGTAACGCTCGTATAACCTTTTTTTCTTCCAATATTGTCCTCTATGCCCCATTAAAGTTGATGCCCATCTTTCTTTCCCAAATTAAAACTTTGCAACTTGCATCATTTCATTTTCTTTAGTGTTTTCTGTTGTAGGATGTCCAGGTGATGGCAAATTCTCGACGTCCGTCCTCTAACTCGGTTGGGAAGGAATTAAATGTTCGATAAAATGCATGTATGAATTAAGATGTGAGCTTTGTTTGTGTTTATAGGTCTGAAACATGCATCACCTATTGACAACTTTGAGGGATTGGGAGTGGATGCCGTTGCTAGAATTGGAAGCATGTGTCCTGAAATTGGATCAACCTATAATTGCTTCAAAACTTTTATTAAAAAACACATTTTTTCCATTTAGGAGGAGGGGCGTATAAGTCATTTGCCTGGGATTTAACGGAAGAGGTTTAATAAGTAACGGAATTAAAGTACAAGGGGTAATTGGATAACAAAGAAAACTAAAGTAGGTTTTCAAGAATTAGACCAAAGCATAAGGGTGTATACAAGAAATAAGTCAAAATGTATTTGAAAATCTAAGCCAGCAAACTTTGATATCCAGGTATGGTTTTTTTCATGTTTAGAGTGTCACATGATGGTTTATCGCAGTTGATGTTAAAGATTATGGTTCAATTGTTCTGCACCGTCAGAAACTTTGGACGTCCGTGTCGACTTATGCAAGGAGACATGCAAGCGTGTTTATGAAATTTGTCTTCGTTGTTCATACGGTTTAATTACAGGATGTAACTACAAGCGGCTATGAACGTCAGTGTTAAAACCTATTGTGTTGTCCGTCTTTGCTGTCTACTTTGTTTTTGTCTCAAGGGGCTACATGCTACCATGTTGATTCGTTACGGCTGGCTTCAAGGCATGATATGACATGGCTTCTTAATGATATATCATAAACAAAATTACATGATTTCCAAAGATCCAAGCTAAGTATGTAAACAAAAAATAAAGCTGTGATGAAAATTGTAGAATGTGATTGTATTTTCTTTTCCTTTAAATGACATATCAAGGGGGTATTCAAGCAGTCTAGCCGCCACAAACTTTTAACTTGGGATTTACAACATGAATGAGTTTAGCCACAAGTCATACATTATAATGTATCAAGGCTATTCAACGCACAAAAAGCATAGGGTAATAAGATTATAATTAACCAGTAAAATGGCCTGTATAATTAGCCTATAACATTAAAACATAAACAATTTTGAGAGATGTCTGACCTAGAGAAATCAGTTTTAAATTGCCCAAGTCTAAGATTGCTTGTACTTCGTATGCCAATTTAGAGACCATGAACACATGTCATTGTACAAAAAATAAAACTTTTTGAAATATCAAATTCATATTTTCATGCATGCACATTGCACTGGTCTTAAGTTTTATTTTATTTTCCCCCTTGTATTATAAGTTTGCTGTTGTTTTTGGTTGCCCAACCTACAAAACACAATAAATATTAATTATTGGAACCAAAGAGGAAAATAATAAAAGAGCGTTTGAATTGGTGGTGAGTGAGATTGTGACACTCTTTTTTGTTTACAAGTAAAGAACAGCTCCATATGTTTAAAGAAGCAGAGGAAGCTAGCCATAAATTGGTACAATAGTTGAGTTTGTTATGCATTGTCCTCCCTTTATTTCAATTATTGAGCCATACAGTTGGATATATTATACGAAAACAATAATTTTAATTAATTTCAGGCCTACCATGTGATCTAGCACTGCAATTCTTGGGCATTATTTGCAATCAAATTGTCTCAATGAGCTTCAATCATTTTCCATTCAATCTTATCAACAATTTTCTTCAATTTTCTCAAAACTATCAAAACATGCCTCTAAATTTAATTTTTTCAGGTTTATTAAATTTATACTTCGTGTTTGTTTTTCAAATCAAAGTACTAGAATCGGTTGCATCCCCATAAGCTACTGGCACAAGCATCAAGAATTAATCGAGTCAAAAGACCCAAAACCCAGGCAAAAATCTTAATTAGAAATTATTTCAAGATCGATGCTCTCTTTTTATGGCCGCAATTAATGTTTATTAAGTTTATAGTACTCAAAACCTAAGACTCTTTTATTTGCCTTTCAAATGGGTTTACTACTAAACTTTGAAACCCTAGCTGGTTCCATCATTCCGAGATTTTGGTTAATAATGATCATATAAAGTTTGCATCTTATTAAGCAATTAAACCCAAATTTTTTTTGCATGATTCATAATATTCAAGATGTTGAGTTTCAAACTATACATCTAAATTTGCAAGTGTCCGGTAGCCACTTTCATCTGTGTGGAGTATACCGTGTTAATCGAGACAATTGAAAAACGGACCAACAACTAATTGAAATTGTTCTGTGGCCTATCCAATCAAACAAATAAACACTGAAAACAAAGGGTATTGCAACTTCAATATTTTCATATCAACTTCAAAGATGGAAACGAGACGGGTCTATATATGGATTATGCTTATTGCACTCTTAATGAAGAGACCGAGTCAGGGTTCAAGTATATCTCTTGGATAAGAAAAAGATGATATCATCAACACACCAACACAGCTACACATATTTAGAGAATCTTTTTTGCTGGAATCTTGCATCTCTATAGTAAAAAGCTTTGATATATAGTAACTTTGAGCCTCTACAGTCTTTGTATATGCAAGCGTGAAACACTGGTATTTTGCTCGTGTGATGCATGTGTATATATATTAGATGTCAAGGACAAAACTATGGAAAAATTTAAAAAGCGAAAAAAGAAATATTTGAGGTATAATCTGTTAGAGTTCCTAGCGTCCTATCCGCCACAACCGCGGCTTATGCGAAATGAAAAACAAAAATTCGGAAGGCGCTAGAAACTACAAACCCTAGAATCTAAATCAAACACATGAACTAAAAATCTATAAAGAGGTTTTAGCTACTATGAAGAGGATTATACCAAATAATTTGTGTACTTCGGTTTTCTACCCTCTTCCTTAGTTCCTCGTAGTTTCCGTGATCGAGCTTGACCGTCGGTCTTCCTTTTATCGAAGATGATCCACCCGAGAGATTTGGTTCAAGGTTCTAGCTCCACACTAAAAATTAAGTAGAGCAACTAAAGATCCTAACTCGCTACACTAAAATGTGTAGAGATGCAGTGAGTTGTTCTGGTATTTTTCTATCTTTCTTCCATCCCTAATTCTCAACTCATGAGAGCGTAGGAAGAAAGATGAAGGAGGAGCTCCAGAGAAGAGCTAGTGAGGAGAGAGAACAAAATGATCAGAATGAGAAAAACTTAGTGAGAGAAAATCAAAACCATGGTTTTATGAAAAGGTTTTTGCAAATATAATATATCAACCATGCTTGAATAATTTGCACAAATAAATATACAATTCATTTGTCAGTATTATTCAAGTATGTCTCTCACCATTCTCACATCACTTTCTCTTAACACCTCATTTCTATTTTTAACAAAATAAAAAATCCATAATGAGGTGTCCACCGTTTAGAATGCATACTTGTATAAATACAAGAATACATTTCTTTATATACACACCCGTATTCGTATCAAAATACTTGAGGTGTCCACCTTCTAGAATGCATACTTATATAAATACAAGAATACATTTCTCTATATACATACCCGTATTCGTATCAAAATATGAATACCCAAATAATATAATGAACATAATACTGGAATATACATATCGAAATATGTGTGTGTGTGTGTAAATTATTAAATCAACGCTTGATTTAATAGTCCAGCTTAATCCTAAACCGGCTAGTATTATCAACCGTCCGATCAAAAGTCTGGGTAGCTAATACACTCATTTGATCGGAACTCTGCACGTATCAAAATACGGCCACTATATCATTTTTCCTGAACCAGGAAAACCCTCTGTGTGGGACTCTAAAAACTCGATAGTACGCTGGCAGTAGGTTTAACCACAAGCAAGTCAGCTGCACTGGCTGTACGTAACGGCTACCCAGGAACCTGTCGAAAAGGAAGACCTACGAGCAAGCTCATCCTAACTCCTACTGAGCCTATTCATGACAATCTCCGTACAGTCCGGTCTCTTCGATTATGAATATCGCATACCGGGTCTAGAGGTGGTAAACGTCAGACCTTAATAATCTGATAATTCGTGCTGATGTGGCTCGAGACCAATCCGAAAAACTATTAATCTAACTATAAGTAAATCTCAACTGTCTTGGCTAAGGTCTTATGGTGCTGGCCAACTGAACACAGTACGATATCGAATCCCTATACCAGGAGAAACGAATCCCCAAAATCACTCACCGCCTCAATGTGGCTCGAGACTGTATCCAACTAAAACCTATTTGCACGACTCGGTAGAGCTATAGTAGGGTAGTAATCTAAGTATAGTAGGAACTCACATGAGATAAATGACGATCTCAGGTCTAAAAACTAACATGTACTTATGTCACCTGAGAACTGCTATCTGATGATAGGTATAATACCATGTAGAACTTTTTGGCGAGTCCGTCCAATGTACTCACCCCTAGTGAGCACATATATACAATCTTAGGTACCAAAGACCAATGGCTGTGGGACCAACCATCGCCCTTCGTCGGGGTCTAAAAACGTATACACTAGTCTACTCCAGAATATCGATGCCCGGTCTCGATACTCCTACGACTAAGGACATTTAAGGATGTGCTTATGGACAACTCAGCCCCCACATGGATGATCGCCATCATAACACTGGTAATCAAGTAATAATCGTACGGACTTTATCAACATATATTAACGATACGTAATAACAGGTAAAACATATACACATGTTACAATAAAGACAAACCAAATAGTATACTATCATATCGAGCAAGATTGTTCTGTACATACATATGTCCAAGCATCCACTATATATATACAATAATGGCCTCTAGGGCATACATATCCAACAATCTCTCACTTACACTAAAGCCATATTCTGGCATATCGAGTATCCAACATCTCCTCTAGGGCCGGTTGTTGGCGTATCGCATACCCAACATCTCAAATAGTCTCTCGAACTGTGATTGAGGGAGGGCCTTGGTGAATAGATCCACCGTGCTCTTTTTTATGTCTACTATACGTATCTCGATCTCCCGGTGATCTACGATTTCTCTAATCAGGTGATACCGCTTCAAGATGTGTCTGGATTTCTGATGGGACCGTTGTATCTTTTCTAAAGCCATAGTCCCAATGTTGTCGCAATACAAAGGTATTGTATTAACAATAGACGGAACTACCTCAAGTTCAGTAATGAACTTCTTTATCCAGACTGATTCTTTTGCGGTATCGTTGGCAGCAATGTATTCAGCCTCCATCATCGAGTCTGCGACGGTGACCTGTTTGGAGCTCTTCCAACAGACCGCCCATCTGTTGAGGGTAAACACAAAACCCGAAACAGACTTGTTGTCATCCTTGTTACTTTGAAAGTCGAGTCGGTAAAGGACTCCATCGGGAGGTCACCATTACCGTACACCAAGAACAGTTCCTTAGTCCTTCTCATGTATTTAAGAATGTTCTTCACTGTTGTCCAGTGGTTCTCCCCTGAGTTTGTCTGATACCGGCTCACCACGTTAAGAGCATAAGCTACATCTGGTCTGGTACATAGTATCGCATACATTATAGAACCTACCGCCGAAGCATAGGGTATAATGCTCATGCGAGCCCTCTCTTCATCAGTCTTGGGAGGCATCTCTTTGAAGATGGTGATTCCGTGTAAAGCGGGTATATTACCTCGCTTAGAATCTTCCATACTAAATCTCTTTAGTATGATCTCTATGTATCCAGACTGTGAAAATCCCAACAATCTCTTAAATCTATCTATGTAGATTTTAATCCCAAAATGTATGAGGCATCACCTAGGTCTTTCATAGAGTACCTTTGTGACAAGAACAGCTTAATCGATTGTAATATAAGAATGTCATTTCCTATCAAGAGAATACCATCTACATACAAGACTAGGAATACGACAGTTCTCCCTACAATCTTCTTATATATACATGGCTCATCCCCGTTCCTGATGAAATTAAATTTCTTGACCGTCTCATCAAAACAGATGTTCCAACTCCATGATACCTGGTTTAATTCATAAATGGTATAAGCAACTTGCACACCTTCTCGCTGCACCTATTGTCTACGAATCCCTCCGTCTAATCCATATAATTGCATTCTTTCAAAGTTCCGTTCAGAAAAGCTGTTTTTACATCCATCTACAAGATTTCATAGTCATGCAAGGCAGCAATGGCAAGTAGGATCCGAATGGATTTCAGTATAACCACTGGAAAAAAGGTTTCGTCATAGTCCACACCGGGTTTTTGATGAAAACCTTTTGCAACAAGTCTAGCCTTATAGGTCTCTACTTGTCCATCTACATCAATCTTCTTTTTGAAGATCCATTTGCATTCAAGGGGTTTTACCCCAGAAGGAGCAATATCCAAGGTCCAAACTTTGTTGTTATATATGGACTCCATTCGAATCGTATAACATCCAGCCATTTATCAGAGTCTCTACTGGCAATGACCTGCTTGAAACTAGTAGGATCATTTTTTTTAAAGATGCAATTCTCTCGATTCTCGTCTATGAGAAAACCTTAGTATCTCTCGGGCGGATGAGAAATACTATTAGATCTGCAGAGTGGCTGAGCTTCGTCGGGGACTATCGAATTCTGAGGTTCCACCAAATCCACAGTTGTAGTTTGTGTTTCTGGAGTTTCTTCCAATTCTACCACACTCCCACTGGTTTCTTTTGCAAGAAACTGCCATTCTGAAAATTTGGTGTTCCGAGAAATAACAATCCTTTGTTCCTCTACGTGGTAGAATAGATATCCATTCGAATGCTTTGTATATCTCACAAACTTACACAAAATTGATCGTGCCTCGAGCTTTTCTGAGTTCTGCTTTTTAACATAAGCAGGGCAATCACATATCTTAACACGTTTAAGATACAGACTCTTACCACTCCATATTTCATATAGAGTTTTAGGCATGGATTTAGACGGAACTTGATTCAATAGATATGCTGCAGTCTCAAGCGCATATCCGCAGAATGAAAGAGGTAACTCGGTATTACTCATCATGGAGCGAACCATATCCAATAGGGTACGATTCCTCCGCTCCGATACACCATTGTATTATGGTGTATACGGAGGAGTAAGTGGAGAGAGAATATCATTCTCTTTTAGAAAGTCACGGAATTCCGTACTCAAGTACTCCCCTTCTCGATCAGGTCGAAAGATCTTGATATTTTTTCTTATTTGGTTCTCTAGTTCGCTTTTATATTTTTTGAACTTTTCAAAAACTTCAGATTTTTATTTCATAAGAAATACATATCCGAAACTAGAGAGATCATCAGTGAATGTAATGAAGTACGAGAACCCACCCTTGCATATATAGACATTGGACCACATATATCACTGTGTATGAGTCTCAAGAGCTCTGTAGCTCTTTCTCCATATCCCGTGAACGGAGATTTGATCATCTTTTCTTTGAAATGTCACGCCCCGCTTCCTAAAAGTACGGAAACAGTGACGTAGCACGGTCTGCAACCTAACTGTGTCGAGAGTGGTCTTTCTCGATACAGTTTTGTTAAGCGTATATACACACACTCACACTATGCAGGCAATGTACCAAAACTAATGATAAAAGCAGAAGCATTTATTTCCATTAACTAAAATTATTACATCCCAAGTACTGAAAGCAAACTAAATGGTTTGATTACATCGATGAAAAGAAAGCAAGCCTTAAACAGGTGGGAAATAGAAGAGCTAATCCTAATACTCTTGAGTCAACTCTGTGAAGTCTTCATTAGTGGGCTCCATTCCATAGTCTCCTTCTTCCTCAACATTGTCCTCATTTAACGGACGTACCAGGGATAGAGAAGGAAAAAGGAAATCCGGCAGTGAGTTACACTCGGGTAGGATTTTCTCAATAGAAAGAGAACAAGTGTGCGTAATGTATGATATCATATGTGTGTAGAGGTATGATGTATGTGTTGTACGTATTTGGTAAATTATGGTATACTATTCAAGGTAACTACAGTTAATATGTTCATTTAGTTTGATAGATAAGGGTAACGAGTTCTCGAGATTATTCTGTTCTAACCACGGAATATGGTTGGGGAAGGTGAAATATATTGTTTCATTTTCTCGGATCCGATCAAGTAATAGGGGAATCTGAGTCCGTATACTACCTTATCTAATCAAACTATCCAGCCCTGTTTCATTTAGTGTAAAGGTTTTACGAATTAGAGTTAGTGTGTATATCCTTTAATCATGGAATCTTTAATAATAACGATCGTCTGTATATCGGACTGGTCACCCGGTTAAAGGATCTTTATGTATCGCCCGTATTCGGAGTGGTCACCCGATTAAACGATCTTTATGTATCGACCGTATTCGAACTGGTCACCCGGTCAAGCGATCTTTATACATACAGTATAATATTCCATACCTAAATTTGCGCATCTATCCTTAACCGTACTTGATGTCATGTCTTGTGGTATGTGTCATGAGTTGTGTAAAATATAGGGTCATGCACGTCTGAATGGATCTTCATAATCATTCATGGTATTTTTGTGCAAGTATAATTCAGAGAAGTTCATGGAATTTTAACACAAGTAATTAGTCTACCAAAGTTCATGGTGTTTAGTAACGAAGCCATCCGGTATGCTCACGTACCAGTCGAAAGCGACATCGGTTAAGATTTTAACGAACTGGCAGAGGAGAAGGGCATCATTGCACACAGAATTCCCGCATGAGGCTTTAAAATGGGCGATGTGCTGATTCGCATTTCCTGTACCATCAAATCTTCCGAATTTAGCGATGACATAGCCGCCAGGAAACTCTACTAGATCATACCGAGCAGGATATGGTCTCCCACTACTGCTGATATTTTTTTGCGCTTCGGTTTCGGCTACCAATATTTTGATTTTGTTGGCAACCAAATTCATGATTTGATCTTAAATTAGCGGGTTGCTGTCATTGGTAGCCAAGACATTTCCTGTCACGTCCCGCTTCCCAGAGTGCGCTAAGATCGGCACGTGACAGAGCCAGCCATGCTACCTATGGTTAGGAAACATCCCTCCACAGTCACATTACGGCTGTCAAGAAATATTAAGAAAAGGAAAATAAAAGAAACTATCTAGTACATGTCCATGAGACAGAAATAACGAGTCAAGAAATAATATGCGGAAGCAATCAATTCAAGTAACAATAACAATCTGGAAAGTACGTCCCAAAATACGGGCTCACATCAGGAATGAAAGTACGAAAAATAAAACTAAACTAACTAGCAACTAACATGATCTTCATTGCTCGGCTTGTTGATCAAAATACTCCTGAACTGCCTGCGATAAAGATAGAGGATCTGGGCCATGCAAAACCGAGACGTTGGTGCGTCATAATATCAATGATAATAAGCAGCCAGGATGTAACAAGATATGCAGGCATGAAAGGTAACATGAATGTAATGAGTAAACACGGATATAGAGCAGTGAAGTGTATCAGTGTATGTGACGTGTGGTGATCAATCTAAACTGTGCTACTGGGTTATCTCTTCTAAAGTTTGTTTGAAATCAATTAGTGTAATCCTCCATGTAACTCAAAAGATATGTCCCGTTACCCACCGGGACCACGGATCAGGAATATGTGAACCAAGAGTGGTTTTGTCCCGTTACCCCCCGGTACCACGGATCAAGATGTAAGAGTTACGAATGGCTCTGTCCCGTTTCCTCCCGGGACCACGGATCAAGTAATACCCTTTTAAGTTACACTTTAGTTTACACTTTTGATTTCCCCATACCCCCAAGGTTATGTGTTCAAGTCAGGTATTGATAATCTGGAGGTAATGCCAACACAGGATCAAGCAGATACATGTTTGTCTAAATATACAACAGAATATGTCCGTAGGGACAACAAGTCAAGATTGTCGGCATTTGTAATAAGATCAGGTATCAAGTCAAGCAGTGGTATATCAGGTCATGACAGGTAGTGCACATATGTCAAGCGGATGCTCATAATAAAACTATAATAAGTACGGATGCACAAATAAAAGCATGGATGCACAATTATTTATCAGGGGTTACGTCATGACCATGTAGGATCCATAATATCAAGCATGGGGTGCTAATAAAACAATAATATGGATTAATATAATCTGTAGATGCAACTGGATATAAAGAATTAATGGTATGGGTACACAATAAAATATGAATGCATAACTAACTATTAGGGATTGCAACTATAGCTCCATTACTATGTAGGATACACATTATCAAGCATGGGGTGTCACTATAACAATAATATGTAACAATGTGACCTGGTATGCGAATAAATATAAGATTAATGGTATAGATGTACAATTATCGATTAGGGTTATATTTACAGTTCCAAGATTAAATGGGATGCACATTATTAAGCATGGGGTGTTACTATAATAATAATGTCAATTAATATGATCTATAGATGCAGTAATATATATTTTAAATGATATGGATGCAAACGGATATCCGAAAACAGTAAAATGATAACAAGGGATGTACAATACACTAAACATTAAATATTATTATTAATATGGATGTAAAATATATCATAGCATGTAGCAAGATAAACTTGCCTCGATCGGATCACACGATGGATACGCACGACACGTCCGACGTTGGTAAATCATCGCAACGCACACGCGCCACGCGGGACTGGTCCAGGCAAGGCAAGAGGGTGATCACGCAGGCAAGGTATGTTCACTGGATCGTCTGGATCGGCAGCGGCGACGCGACTCCGACGATCGCTGGAAATACAAGATTCAAGAAAAGAAAAAAAAGAAAAAGAAAAAGGAAAAGAAGAAGAGGAAGAAGAAGAGAGGGAAGTGCTCACTGGGGTTGGTGCACAGGGGTCAGGGAGACGAGGTGGTGGTGTCGGGGTCACCGGCGGTGAGGTGCCGGCGAGGTAAGGTGTGCAGGGTGCTCGGGCTTTGCCAGGGTCTTGGGTGCAGGAGGAAGATGAGGTGTTGGGTGTGCAGGCTTGGGGTTGGAGAAGATGGAGATGGAGGAGAGAAGAAGGTGATGGCAACGACGAGGTGGTCGGCGACGAGATGGGTTGAGGAGCTAGGGTTTGGGTGTGTAGGGTTCTGTGTGTTAGGGTTGGTGTGTGCAGGATCGGGAGAAGAGAGGGAAAATGAGGAAGAATATGATGACAAGGGGGAGGAGATGATGAGGATGGAGGCTCGGGTTGAGGTCGAGGGCAGAGGAGTAGGGTTAGGGTTTCTTTCGCAGTGTGTTCTCGTGGGGGCTCGGGGGTTTTTAAAGAGAAGAAAAGAGAAAGAAGAGAAGGGAAGTGACGAGAACGCGGAGGGCGGTGACCAGAGTCGAGGAGCGAACAGTGCTCGCGAGAGGAGAGAGAGGCGTTCGAGAGGAGAGAGAAAGGGGGAGAGTGGGGGGAGAGAGAGAGTGCTGCGGGAGAGAGAGAGAGAAAGGAAGAGAGAGTGAGGTTATTATTAAGTTAAGATTTTAATTTTAAAAAAATATGTTTAGTTATTAAAATTTAAACTGTGTTAATAATAATTAAAATATTATATTAATAAAATTTGATTTTCCGGTAAATACAAACTTAGTCCAAAACGCGCCCGGGTCGGGTCTAAAAATTTAATTTCAAAATATGAAAAATATACATGCCGACCAAAATTAAAATTAGATATCCGGGTAACAAAAATGCATACCCCCAAGAAAGGATGCACGCACGTGCGCGTAGCCATCCAAACAGGTCTGTTTCACTGAACGGGACGAGAACAAGATGCGCGAATGCTACCACAGGGTTAGGGGTATCATACAGGTCATGCAATGTATTTTTAAAATATTTTATGTGACTTTAAATATTTTATAAAAAAATATGCAGATACCAGATATAATGCGAGTATACAGTATGTATAAATGAAAGTGCACGAGTCCACGTAACAAGTCAGGATAAATCACAAATATGAATCAAGACTGGTTTCAAGTATGTGGGTCAGGTCGGATGCAAATACAGATGTCAAATATACTATTCGCACCCAAAACACAGTAAATTAGGAAAATACCATAAATAAAGAAATACTTGAAATAGAACTGGTATAAATGAACTAGGGTGTTACATTATACCCAACTACAAAAGAATTTCGTCCTCGAAATTCCTAAGACAAGAAAAATAAACAATCAAGAATCTATAAGAATAGGCGTGGAAACTTCTGTCGAATCTCGTCTTCTCGTTCCCAAGTCAATTCTCCATGCAAGGGATTTCCTCAAGAAACAAGTATGAGAGGGATAACCTTTTTCTTAAGGACCCTTTCTCTTCGATTAACAATCGACATCGGTCGTTCCTCAAACGTCAAATCCTCTCTTACAGCCAGCTCTGAATGATCTAGCACATGTGTTTCATCTCGAACATACTTACGGAGTTGAGATACATGAAACACGTCATGAACATTCGCCAAAGATTGTGGTAACGCCAATCGATGAGCCACTTCTCCAACACGCTCCAACATCTCGAAAGGCCCCACGAATCGAGGACTAAGCTTGCCTCGACTCCCAAAATGAATCACTCCTCTAGCCGGTGATATCTTCAAGAATACCAGATCACCAACAGCGAACTCTAGAGGTCTTCTCGATGTATCGGCCCAACTCTTCTGACGATCTTGTGTTGCCTTCATATGATTCCGGATAGTAATAACTTTCTCCACGGTTTGCACGATCAAATTCGGTCCCAACAATCTTCGTTCTCCAATATCGTCCCAACAAATAGGTGAACGACACTTGCGACCATACAATGCTTCGAATGGAGCCATCTGAATAGTCGCCTGAAAGCTGTTATTGTATGAAAACTCCACCAAATGTAGATGATCCTCCCATGAACCCTTGAAGTCTAACATGCAAGCTCTCAACATGTCTTCAAGAGTTTGGATCGTTCTCTCCGACTGGCCATCTGTCTGAGGATGATAAGCTATGCTAAACTTCAATCGCGTCCCCAAACTTTCCTGTAAACTCCTCCAGAAGTGTGATAAGAATCGGGTGTTACGGCCGGAAACGATGCTCACGGGTACTCCATGAAATCTCACAATCTTCTGCATGTACCGTTCCGCCAACGCTTCCGTTGACTGACCAAATCAAAATGGTATGAAATGAGCTGCCTTGGTCAATCGATCAACAATCACCCAAACTGCATTGTTGCCCTTTGGACTCCGCGATAAAGCTGTCACGAAATCCCTGGTTATATGTTTCCACTTCCATTGAGGAATCGGAAGTGGTTGCAATAAACTAGCAACCCTTTGATGTTCAGCCTTAACTTGCTGACACACCAAGCACTTCGCTACAAAGCGAGCAATCTCTCTTTTCATGCCTTCCCACCAGAAATGTTGTCTTAGATCGCGGTACATCTTCGTGCCTCCTGGATGTACGGAATACGCGGAACTGTGTGCCTCCTTCATAACTTCTTCGCGAATATCTCCTTTTGGTACACACAAATGGCTACCATATCGCAACGAACCATCATCATGAATCAACAAGTCCGTTCGATGTCCAGCTTCAACCTGTTCTCGAAACCTTTTCAATCTTGGGTCCTGTGACTGCGCTGCTTTAATATTCTCGATCAACAACGACTATACTTGTAGCTGCATCAACTGTCCCAAAGAATGCGGTAGCACGATCTCCAACTCGAATCTCCAAAAATTTTCGATAAGCTCTTTCTCTGCAGTCAACATCCGAATTGCTGGCAACCGACTAAGCGCATCTGGCACAACATTAACTTTCCCCGGATGGTACTTAAGATCAAGATCATAGTCAGCCATCAGCTCCAACCATCTACGCTGCCTTATGTTAAGTTCTTTCTGTGTGAACACGTACTTTAGGCTTTTGTGATCGGTGAATACTTCGACCCTTTCGCCCAATAAGTAGTGTCTCCAAATCTTCAAAACGAAAATCACAGTTGCAAGCTCCAAATCATGAGTTGGGTAATTCTTCTCCTGGGTCTTCAACTGTCTCGATGAGTAAGTTATAACTTTCCCATGCTGCATCAAAACACATCCCAAACCTTTCCCAGATGCGTCGCTGTGAATCACCAATCCTCCGGAACCGTCTGGTACGGTCAAAATAGGAGCGGTTATCAATCTTTGCTTCAACGCCTAAAAAGATGATGCACACTTATCCGTCCATACGAATGGTACTTCCTTACGCGTAAGCTTGGTCAAAGGCTCATCCAAACGAGCAAAATTCTCCATGAACCTTCTGTAATAGCCTGCAAGTCCCAGAAAACTTCTGATCTCTGCTACATTCTTCGGAATCGGCCAATCTTGAACTGCTGCAATCTTCTCAGGGTCAACGGCGATTCCATCTCCGGATACAACATGCCCCAAAAACTTCACTTCTTTAAGCCAAAACTCGCACTTGCTCATTTTTGCATACAATCTTTCTTGCCTCAATGTCTGCAGTACGATCTTCAAGTATTCTGCATGCTCTTCAAGGCTCCTCGAGTAGACCAGAATATCATCGATGAACACCACTATAAACTGGTCCAAGAATGGTGAAAATATTCGGTTCATTAAGTCCATAAATATCGCTGGTGCATTCGTGACTCCGAATGGCATCACTAAATACTCGTAATGTCCATACCGAGTTCGTAACGCAGTTTTGCAAATATCCTCTGATTTAACTCGGACCTGATGATATCCGGATCGCAAATCCAGCTTCGAGAATACCCTCGCGTCACTGAGTTGCTTGAATAATTCGCCAATGTGAGGGATCGGGTACTTGTTCTTAATAGTCATCCAGTTTAATTCTCACTAATCGATGCACATCCTCCTTGTGCCATCTTTCTTCTTGACTAGAAGAACTGGAGCTCCCCGAGGTGAATTGCTGCTGCGAATCCAACCTTTCTCTAGCAATTCAGTAACCTGCTTCTTGACTTCTTCCAACTCCACTGGTGCCATTGGATAGTACGCCTTTGAGATTGGCGCTGCACCAGGAACAAGATCGACCGCGAACTGCACATCTCGTTTTGGTGGTAAACCTGAGATGTCCTCGAACACGTCCATGAACTCTCGAACTACCGCTCGCGCTTCCTCCTTATCAACTTCCATCGACGCAAGAACGGTGCTTATCGGCCTAGCCCTAAACTCGACTGGCCCGACAGAACTGCTTCCTCCAGCGAAAACAAACTCCGGATGTTCGGGAATCTGGAAAATCACTTTCTTTGCCCTACAATCAATGTGAGCGTGGAAAGTGCTAGAAAATCCATTCCCAAGACAATATCATAGATGCCGGTATCAATCACCAAGAAATCTGCAAATAACTCTCGTCCGCAAATAACAACTGAACAATCCTTTCACTCACTACTAGATATGATCTTTCCATTCCCAGTGTGTATGTCCTAACAACTAGACAGGGTCGTGCAAGAAATCGAGTGTGCAGCAATAAACTTGGACGACATAAAACAATGGGATGCACCAGAATCGAATATTACAAATGCGGGAAAATCATGAACAGGTAGGATACCTGAAACAACTTCCTCTGAAGCCTTGGCCTCTTCAGCCGTCAGGATAAAGGCTCGAGCTTGATTGGGTCCCTGAGTTAACTGCTTCTGTCCGTGAAACTGCTTCTGCGGTGGCCTCTGAATCATCCTTCAAACGAAGCTTCGACGGGCAAACACTGATAGTATGATCAGCTGATCCGCAAACCAAACAAAGTCCAAACTTTCTCCGACAATCCTTCTGTTGATGTACGGGTAGATGGCAAAAGTCACACATCATTCTTCCTCTCTGCTCGGGTAAGATGGGCTTCTTCATCGGTACTACACCACGTCGGTTCACCGGAATACCTCTGCGTATAGGCGCTCGGTTCGGCGCAAATGCCGGCTTCCGCACTGCAACTGCCTGCTGCTGCATACCCCCAGTCTTCATTGATAAGCTCTGCTGCTCTCGAGCTACTTTAAGAACTTGAGAGAAAGTGGTCAATTCCATAGATATGATGTGCCTCTGGATTTCCACGTCCAAACTGCGCATGAACCTCCTTACCCTATCAGCATCATTGGCAACTAAAGGTCTAGCAAATCTACTGAGCCGTGTCCACTCAACTGCATGTACATCCACGGGTACGCCGTTCTGCTTTAAACTGATAAACTTTTCTTCCATTTCCTCCCGTGCAGTCTGCGGGAAGAACTTCTCCAAGAAACTCTTCGAAAAATCTTCCTAACTGATCAGCTTGGGCAAGCGGCTATCTTCCACAAGCCACTTCATAGGCATAGTCAACCAATTGGATGCGTACAATATCCACTCTCTTGTCCTCTGGAATCTGTGCCGCAACGAGCAAATTCTCCATATCAACCAGCCACTGCTCCGCTGGCAACGGCTCTTCCAGACCAGTGAGAACGGACGGACCAAGTCTCCTGAAATCCGCCACGGTACCCACACGCTCTATAGGTTTGGCCGCAACATTGTTCACGGACTGCTGGACGGTCCGCAAACCTTCCTGAAAAGCTTCGGCTTGCCGCTGGTTCAGCTCGGTCTGCCGCTTTTGGTTCTCCAGCATCCCACGAATTACTCCAAGCAAAGTGGCGTCATTAACACGCCTCTGGTACGATCGCAGATTTCTGTCCGCCATGATTCTGAAGCCAAAACACCGAAGAGGATTAGCAAGATAAACAAGATTCAACAAACAGGATACAACAAGCAAGATGGTTATGGATTCAAGGATGGCAAGATAGCAATAAGGCAGGACATGCTCCTAGTTACGAGTATTCTGATTCGTGTATTGGGTCCAATACCCAACTACAAAAGAATCAAATCCAATAAACCTAAATCCTATGGCTCTGATACCAAACAAACACTGTCACTCCCCGCTTCCCAGTATGCGCTAAGATCGGCACATGACAGAGCCAACCATGCTACCTGTGGCTAAGAAACATCCCTCTACAGTCACATTACGGCTGTCAAAAGATATCAAGAAAAGGAAAATAAAAGAAACTATCTAGTACATGTCCATGAGATAGAAATAACGAGTCAAGAAATAATATGCGGAAGCAATCAATTCAAGTAACAATAACAATCTGGAAAGTACGTCCCAAAATACGGGCTCACATCAGGAATGAAAGTACGAAAAATAAAACTAAACTAACTAGCAACTAACATGATCTTCATTGCTCGGCTTGTTGATCAAAATACTCCTGAACTGCCTGCGACAAAGATAGAGGATCTGGGCCATGCAAAACCCAGACGTCGGTGTGTCATAATATCAATGATAATAAGCAGCCAGGATGTAACAAGATATGTAGGCATGAAAAGTAACATGAATGTAATGAGTAAACACGGATATAAAGCAGTGAAGTGTATCAGTGTATGTGACGTGCGGTGATCAATCTAAACTGTGCTACTGGGTTATCTCTTCTAAAGTTTGTTTGAAATCAATTAGTGTAATCCTCCATGCAACTCAAAGAATATATCCCGTTACCCACCGGGACCACGGATCAGGAATATGTGAACCAAGAGTGGTTCTGTCCCGTTACCCCCCGGGACCACGGATCAAGATGTAAGAGTCACGAATGGCTCTGTCCCGTTACCCCCCGGGACCACGGATCAAGTAATACTCTTTTAAGTTACACTTTAGTTTATACTTTTGATTTCCCCATACCCCCAAGGTTATGTGTTCAAGTCAGGTATTGATAATCTGGAGGTAATGCCAACACAGGATCAAGCAGGTACAGGTTTGTCTAAATAGACAATAGGATATATCCGTAGGACAACAGGGCAAGATTGTCGGCATTTGTAACAAGATCAGGTATCAAGTCAAGCAGTGGTATATCAGGTCATGACAGGTAATGCACATGTGTCAATCAGATGCTCATAATAAAACTGTCGCAAGTACGGATGCACAAATAAAAGCATGGATGCACAATTATTTATCAGGGGTTACGTCATGACTATGTAGGATCCATAATATCAAGCATGGGGTGCTAATAAAATAATAATATGGATTAATATAATCTGTAGATGCAACTGGATATAAAGAATTAATGGTATGGGTACACAATAAAACATGGATACATAACTAACTATTAGGGATTACAACTATAACTCCATTACTATGTAGGATACACATTATCCAGCATGGGGTGTCACTATAACAATAATATGTAACAATGTGACCTGGTATGCGAATAAATATAAGATTAATGGTATGGATGCACAATTATCGATTAGGGTTATATTTACAGTTCCAAGACTAAATGGGATGCACATTATTAAGCATGGGGTGTTACTATAATAATAACGTGAATTAATATGATCTATAGATGCAGTTATATATATTTTAAATGATATGGATGCAAACGGGTATCCGAAAACAGTAAAATGATAACAGGGGATGTACAATACACTAAATATTAAATATTATTATTAATATGAATGTAAAATATATCATAGCATGTAGCAAGATAAACTTGCTTCGATCGGATCACAAGACGGATACGCACGGCACGTCCGACGTCGGTAAATCGTCGCAACGTACACGCGCCACGCGGGACGGGTCCAGGCAAGGCAAGAGGGTGGTCACACAGGCAAGGTACGTTCACTCGATCGTCTGGATCGGCAGCGGCGACGCGACTCCGACGATCGCTGGAAATACAAGATTCAAGAAAAGAAAAAAAAGGAAAAGGAAAAGAAGAAGAGGAAGAAGAAGAGAGGGAAGTGCTCACTGCGGTTGGTGCACAGGGGTCAGGGAGACGAGGTGGTGGTGTCGGGGTCACCGGCGGTGAGGTGCCGGCGAGGTAAGGTGTGCAGGGTGCTTGGGCTTGGCTAGGGTCTCGGGTGCAGGAGGAATAAGAGGTGTTGGGTGTGCAGGCTCGGGGTTGGAGAAGATGGAGATGGAGGAGAGAAGAAGGTGATGGCGACGACGAGGTGGTCGGCGACGAGATGGGTTGAGGAGCTAGGGTTAGGGTGTGCAGGGTTCTGTGGGTTAGGGTTGGTGTGTGTAGGCTCGGGAGAAGAGAGGGAAGATGAGGAAGAATATGATGACGAGGAAGAGGAGATGATGAGGATGGAGGCTCGGGTTGAGGTCGAGGGCAGAGGAGAAGGGTTAGGGTTTCTTTCGCAGTGGGTTCTCGTGGGCGCTCGGGGGTTTTTAAAGAGAAGAAGAGAGAAAGAAGAGAAGGGAGGTGACGAGAACGCGGAGGGTGGTTACCAGAGTCGAGGAGCGAACAGTGTTCGCGAGAGGAGAGAGAGGCGTTCGAGAGGAGAGAGAAAAGGAGAGAGAGTGGGGGGGGAGAGAGAGAAAGGAAGAGAGAGAGTGAGGTTGTTATTAAGTAAAGATTTTAATTTAAAAAAAATATGTTTAGTTATTAAAATTTAAACTGTGTTAATAATAATTAAAATATTATATTAATAAAATTTGATTTTCCGGTAAATACAAACTTAGTCCAAAACGCGCCCGGGTCGGGTCTAAAAATTTAATTTCAAAATATGAAAAATATACATGTCGACCAAAATTAAAATTGGATATCCGGGTAACAAAAATGCATACCCCCACGAACGGATGCACGCACGTGCGCGTAGCCATCCGAACAGGTCCGTTTCACTGAACGAGACGAGAACAAGATGCGCGGATGCTACCACGGAGTTAGGGGTATCATGCAGGTCATGCAATGTATTTTAAAAATATTTTATGTGACTTTAATTGTTATATAAAAAATATGAAGATACCAGATATAATGCCAGTATACAGTAGGTATAAATGAAATTGCACGAGTCCACGTAACAAGTCAGGATAAATCACAAACATGAATCCAGACTGGTTTCAAGTATATGGGTCGGGTCGGATGCAAATACAGATGTCAAATATACTATTCGCACCCAAAACACAGTAAATTAGGAAAATACCATAAATAAAGAAATACTTGAAATAGAACTGGTATAAATGAAGTAGGGTGTTACATTTCTCGACATAGGATGTAGCTGACTTTCATGCATTCCGCCAACCTTTGGATTTGAGGGAATAGGCGTCGGCTGTCTCGGGACACCGTTTTCCGGTTTATGAGCAGAACCCTATGCTTGATTAGACGGCTGAAAAGCAACTTGGGCCGTGAGCTGCATCACGACATTTGTCAAGTAGTCAATTTTGGAGTAAAGTTTGGCCATCTCCTTGTCTTTACTTCTGAGCTGTTTTCGGAGATCTTGGAGAAGTTGCTGCTCCGCGTTCTCGGGGCGGAAGATTGGCTCCTCTTTGCTATCCGAGCCCGATTCCTCATGAACTGAGGGATCTCTCTGCTTATCAGCCTCACTGGAAGGGTTTTCATTACCTCCCAGAGGATGATGGTCTTGGAAAGTGGTAGCACATTCATACCGGATTGGATTTGAAACGTGGTGGCCCCGTCCTTGCTCTTGCTGTGCGTGCCTACCATGTAGACAGTGCGGACCACATATCCAGCTATCTCTTTATCTTTGGCGGGGTAACCATGTTCTTGGAACCTCATAAAGTTTAGCCTAGCATGAATCCTACCCTTTTTGTTGGCTCGATATCTGAGCCTTTTCTGTCTTAGCTTCTCAATTTTGAAGGCTTGGCGGGCATCCATTTTCTGGGAAGCCACCGTGAGTCGATTGATGGGGAGCTTAAAGAAGATACCCGATCGAGCAGTTGTCAAGGGCACCACTGGAGCTTGCCCGAGATGCCTCGTTACTTTGTTAGTGTTAATGGCCTTGCCCCCAGCTGGAGCACTCGAGAGTCGTTCGGAAACGGATTTGTGCTTTGGCTAAGATGCCCCCGCGACCATGACATTCGACCTTTTCCCTTTTGAGGCTAGTTTATCCATCACCGGGGCTTGAAGAGCAGGGACGGTGTTAGCTGGAACGAACAGAATAGAGCCAAATGGTAGCGGCGGCTCCTTCCACTGTCGCCCGAGACTGGCCGGAAAGACCGTCCTAACGTCCATCTTCATCGTGTAGGAGATGGGAGTTGTGTCGAGAGCTGAGCTGGTCCTTGGAGACATGGTTAAGGCTTGATCGTTTGAAGTTGCATGAAAGAGCATTATTTTAGTATAAATATCGATATGTATATTGATTGAGTTCGCATGAACGTTTAATCCGAAATATGGGAGGAAAGATAGGTTCCACCAGGCGTGTCAGAATCTGTAGGGTGTTTTTCGTCATCCCATTGAGATGGGAATGCATGTCGCTTGTCAGGCGCATTATAGATTCCCCCTGCTTAGGGTAGGCTGGGGTTTATTGATTGTGGGGATCCGAATCTCCGGCAGCCACGGACTAAGCTGTCGTTAATTACCCCTCGCCTTTGGAGAGAAGGAATCTCAGATTGACGGGTCAAACAAGTCCTGCGAGCTCAATGTGCAGTGTTGTGTTTTGAAGGGTTTTGGATATATCGGGGGGCCCGCAGAGTTTACGGTGTGTGTGTGTGTGTATAAAAAGGGGAAGAATAGCGTCCAAAGGACGCGGACGCTGGGCGCCGGCGCCATACGTGCTTGGCATGCGGGCGCTGGGCGTCGTCAGGAAAAGGGACTTGGTCCCTGTACTGGGAGTTGTGCTCCCGATTTGACTTCTAGAGTTGAACTCCTGACAAAGAGGACAAGGAAGCATAGCCCCTGCACTGGGAGTTGTACTCCCAAAAAGAAAGATTTATTATTTTATATATATATATATATATATATATATATATATATATGTATTGAGGAGTTAAACTCCTAAGATATTTTTGGAGCTGATGAAAAGAGACCCCTTTCTTCTCCCTTGAGCCCTGGATCTTCCCCAAAGTGGGGTTTTTGGAAGTGGGTCTCTTTCTTACTACTCTCTATTGGCTGGATCTTGGAGAAAAGAGGGTGAGATTTTAAAAATCTCCCCTTTTGGAGATTTGATCCAAGATCCGCGTTTCTCTTCAAGGGTTTTGTGGTGAAAAACTATTTCTTTTTGGAAAAGGAAGAGTGAAACTATTGATTTAATTCAAAAAAAGGGAAGAACGTTTAGAACCTTAAGCAAGGAGAAAGAGGCACAAAAAACCTAATTTTTAGGGAGAATGAATTATCCTTTCATTTCATCATCATGTTGCCTTTTATAGGCTTACAAATTTCCATATAGCCCCTTGGGCTTTACAAAATGGCATTTTACCCATCACATGCCTTATGTGCTCATTTTTTTGTACATGTTCCATGGGCTTTACAAAAATTTAGCTTTATGCCCATTTTTCTTACATTCATGTATGAAAATTACATCAAAATTATTTATTACATAATTTTCATTTTGGCATGGGGGAGGCTGGCCGCGGGGCTTGACTTAGGCATGGGCCCACTTGGCCTGGGCTTGGGCTCACCTGGTTTGGGGTTGACTTTGATTTTCACTTGGTCAACCGGAGTGTAATTTTTGACCCCAACACTGATGTCTGGGTTTTGTATGGCCCAATTTCTCTATCTTTATCGCAGGCTGAACATGAGTACTTTAGCCATCAAGCCGAGCAGTGAGGAATTAAACATATGTGGTTTAGAGATATTTAGTTTAGTTTATTTTTTGCAGTTTTATTTCTTAATGCGAGCCCATATTGGGACAAGTTTTCAGTTGTTATTTTTTGGATTTAATTCGTTTCTGCTTATGCATTTTTGTTGAATCTTTTTACTGTAGCAAATGGACATGTACTAGCTAGTTTATATATATTTTTTGATCTTGATATCCTATAGACAGTCGTAATGTGACTGTGGAGGGATATTTTCTAACCACATGTAGCATGGTTGGCTCTGTCACGTGCCGTAGTCTGCGCACTCTGGGAAGCAAGGCGTGATAGCGTTTGTTTGGTATCAGAGCCATAGGATTCAGGGTTAATCGGGTTTTGTATTTTTGTAGTTGGGTATTGGACCTAATACAATAACCAGGAGACCCATAATTAGGAACATGTCCTGCCATATTACTATCTTGACAGTCTTGAATCTATAGCTATCTTGTTTATTGAATCCTGTTTTCCGTTGCTAATCCTCTTCAGTGTCTTTGGCTTCAGAATCATAGAAAATAGAGATTTGCGATTGTACCAGAAGCGTGTTGATGACACCGCATTGCTGGGAGTTATACGTGGAACGCTGGAAAACCAGAGGCGGCAAACTGAGCTGAATCAGCGGCAGGCCGAAGCTTTCCAGGAGGGCCTGCGGACAGTCCAGCAGTCCGTAGTTGCAGCAGCACCCGGGCCAGCACAGCGTGAGGGCACCGTCGCGGATTTCAGAAGGCTTGGTCCGTCCTCTTTTACTATATTGGAGGAGCCATTGCTAGTGGAGCAATGGTTAGTTGATATGGAGAGTCTGCTTGTCGCCACGCAGATTCCAGATGAGAAAGGGGTGGATGTAGTGCACATCCAACTGGTAGATTACGCTTGCGATTAGTGGCTTGTCGAAGAGACCCATCTGCCCAAGCTGATCAGTTGGGCAGCATATTCGTGAAGTTTCTTAGAGAAGTTCTTTCCGCAAACTTCTCGAGAAAAAATGGAAGAAAAGTTTATTAACTTGAAGCAGAATGGTGGATCTGTTGATGCACATGCGGCTGAGTGGACTCGGCACAGTCGATTTGCGGGACCTTTGGTTTCCGACGATGCAGATAGAGCACGAAGGTTCATGCATAGATTAGATGTAGAGATTCAGAGATATATTATATCTCTGGGATTGACCACATTCTCACAATTTCTCAAGGCAGCCAGGGAGCAGCAGAGCTTATCGGAGAAAGCGAAGAGTACGCAATAACAAGCCGGCGTAGTGCAGAAGCCAGCGTTTACACCAAACTGAGCTCCTGTACGCAGAGGCATCCCGGTGAACAGGCGAGGCATTGTTCCTATGAAGAAGCCCATTGTACCCGATCAGAAAGCGAGGGTGTTTTGTGACTACTGCTAATGACTTGGTCATTTCCGGAGAGAATGTCGAAGGAGGCTTGGACTCTGTTGCTGGGTTCCTTAGGTCGCCGCTGGGTTTCGAAAGGCATCGGCCATGCCATTTTAAAAAAATTTGGCGCACTAAAGAACCCTAACTTAGAATCTTAACTAGATAATTAGACGAATCAAGAATGCAAATATCTTTACATCTAAGTGAACAAGGAATACAACCTTTGTAGACCGGTCCTTCTCTTCAATAGCTCCGTGTGGTAGTCCCTTTGCTCTAAGTAGTGATCTCCCGGACTCTAGTGAGGTTCCACAAGGTGAAATGAAAAAGCTTGCTTGAAGTCTTCAAGACCGAAGATGATCTACGTCGAAGAGATACTAACTCAAGCTATCTCTTCACTAAGTGATGAACTAGTGAAGAAACAACCCATTCTAAATGGCTAGTAGAGAAGAGCTTGATGAAGTAGGAATTTTGCTCACTTTAAAAATTATTTTCTCACTATTTTTCTTCACCTCTCATGAAGCTATAAAGCTTGAGGAAGGAGATGAAGAAAGCTCTCATGGAATGAAGCAAGTGAAGAATGAATCAAGTGGTGAGAATAGCAACCATGGGTGAGTTAGTATCATATACTAACTCATGTAGAGACTAAACCATGGCTAAACAATAATGGTTTGGTCAATAAATATTTTCAAGTAAAACAAAATGAGTGGACGTGGTCAATAGTTTCACAAGCTTCTACAAGTTTCAACCATGTGACAATTTCCAACTAATTTGATTTACTTTAAATAAACAAAATCTTAAATTATTATAAGCATGGTGTGAATCTCATACACCCATATAACATGTGGCATCAAGCATGCCACAAAAGATGTACATTAATATATATCACATATATACTAAGTGTACACTAGTGAGAAAAAGAATACTTAAGTGAGCTAATATTAGTTAATGTAAGATAATATATCAAATATATAATTATACATTAAATTTTTAAATCAACACTTGATTTAATAATTCGGCTATATCATATACAACCGACTAATATCAAATGTATCAACTTGTCGAATCAATACTTGATTTGACAGCCCGGTTATATCACATATAAACGACCGATATCACATATCACGAGAATAGAATACGGTATCACATACGCGTATTAATCTTGGTCCCGCAAATATCACATATGTGCTCCTACTTCATTTCGCTTGAGCCAGGAAATCTCTGTGTAGGACTCTAAAGACTCGTCAATACGCCAGCAGTAGGTGGTGATCATATAAGTCATACACAAGCCGCAAGCGGTCTGCTAAACGTAACGGCCACCCGGGTATTGAGCGATCAGAAGATCAACAAGCAAGCCTGCTCATACTCTTGTGAATCCAATCAGTAACACTACCGTACAGTCCGGTCTCTTCGTTTGATATGTCGCATATCACAGTCTGGGGGTTGTATAACGTCAGACCTCAATAGCCTGATAAGTCATGCCGATGTGAGGCTCATAACGGTTCGAGAAACTACTAATAACACTTACCAGTAGATCTCAGCAACTCTGGCCAGGGATTTCCTGTTATGGCGAATCGAGCATAGCGTAACATCAACCCCCAATACCGGGAGAGACTAAATCCCCTCCTATCGCTCATTGCCTCCATGTGACTTGGGACTGTACCCAAAATCCACCGTTTTGCACAATCTCTTGAACGTGGTAAGGTGGAAATCAAAGCATAGTGGGAATCACACAAGACTCTATGACGATCTCGGATTGATAGAATAACCTGTACCAGTGTCACCAAAGAACTGCTATTTGACGATAGGTATAATACCATCTAGGAGTTCTCGGCGAGTCCGTCCAGTGTACCCAGTCTCCACTGAGCACCCGTATACCTTCTCTGATGTCAAATACCAATGGATGTGGGATCATCCATTGCCCATCATATGGGTCAAGAAGCGCATACGCTAGTCTACTCTGGAGTATCGATGCCCTGTCTTGATACTCCCACGATTAGGAACATTTGAAGGATGTACTTACCGAATACCTCTGCCCCATTAGTATGATCTGCATCATAATCTTGGTAGTCAAGTACTCATCCTAAAGGCTTTATCAATATGTAATAGAGAGACAATAAGTGTACAAGTTATGATAAAGAGCAACCAGATAGCATATTATCATGTCGAGCAAGAAAGTCCTCCCTATATATGTCCAAGCATCCACTATAATATACATCACATGTACAATAATGGCCTCTAAGGCATACATATAACTAACATCTGCCTTGTTTGCGGATCCGCTGACCATACTATCGATGCTTGTCCTTCAAAGCTATGATTGAGGGACGATGTTCAGAACCTACCACAGAAGCAGATTCATGGGAAGAAGCAGATTACTCATGGGCCTAATCAAGCACGGGCATTCACTTTGACGTCCGAGAAGGCTAAGGCTTCAGAAGAAGTTGTTTCAGGTACCCTACTCGTTTATAATTTTCCTGCATTGGCATTATTCATTTCAGGTGCATCCCATTGCTTTATGTCGTCCAAGTTTATTAGTGCACACTTGATTCCATACGCGGCCATGTCTAGTTGCTGAGATATACACACTGGGAATGGGAAATTATATCTAGTAGCGAGTACAAGTATTGTCCGATTGTTATATGCGGACAAGGGTTATTCGCGGATTTCTTGGTGATCGATACTGGAAGCTATGATATTGTCTTGAGAATGGATTTTCTTGGCACTTTCCATGCTCACATCGATTGTAGGGCAAAAAAAGTGATTTTCCAGATTCCCAGACATCCGGAGTTTATATTTTCAGGAGGTAGCAGATCTGTCGGGCCAGTCGAATATAAGTCTAGGCCAACAAGTGTTGTTCTTTCGTCGATGGAAGTACACAAAGAGGAAGCACCAGCAATAGTTCGAGAGTTTATGGATGTGTTCGAGGAAATCTCGGGTTTACCACCAAAACGAGATGTGGAGTCCGCGATTGATCTTATTCCTGGAGAAGCGCCGATTTCAAAGGCCCATTATCCAATGGCGCCGGTGGAGCTAGAAGAAGTAAAGAAACAGGTTGCCGAATTATTAGAGAAGGGTTGGATTCGTAGTAGCAATTCACCCTGGGGAGCTCCAGTTCTTCTAGTCAAGAAGAAAGAAGGCATGCGGAGGATATGCATCGATTATCGAGAGTTAAACCGGGTGACTATTAAGAACAAGTTTCCGATCCCTCGCATCGGCGAATTATTCGATCAACTCAGTGTCGTGAAGGTATTCTCGAAGCTGGATTTGCGATTCAGATATCATCAAGTTCGGGTGAAATCAGAAGATATTTGCAAGACAGTGTTCCGAACTTGATAAGAGCATTACGAGTACTTAGTGATACCATTCGGAGTCACGAACAAACCAGCGATATTTGTGGAGTTGATGAACCAAATATTTTCACCGTACTTGGACCAGTTCATAGTGGTGTTTATCGATGATATTCTGGTCTATTCGAGGAGTAAAGAAGAGCATGCAGAACACTTGAAGATCGCACTGCAAACGTTAAGGCAAGAAAGGTTATATTCTAAGATGAGTAAGTTCTAGTTTTGGCTCGAAGAAGTAAAGTTCTTGGGTCATGTCGTATCCGGAGATGGAATTTTCGTTGACCCTGAAAAAATTGCAGCAGTTTATGATTGGCCGATTCCAAAGAACGTAGAGAAGATCAGAAGTTTTCTTGGGCTTGCTGGATATTATAGAAGGTTTGTGGTGAACTTCGTTCGAATAGAAGAACCATTGACCAAGCTAACGCGAAAGGAGGTACCGTTCGTATGGACGGAGAAATGTGCGTCAGCATTTGGAGCATTGAAGCAAAGATTGACCACCGTTCCTATCTTGACAGTGCCAGACGGTTCCGGAGGGTTGGTTATTCACAACGACGCATCTGGAAAAGTCTTGGGATGTGTTCTAATGCAGCATGGAAAGGTTATATCCTACGCGTCAAGACAATTGAAGACTCATAAGAAGAACTACCCAACTCATGACATAGAGCTAGCAGTAGTGATTTTTGCTTTGAAGATTTGGAGACACTACTTATTGGGCGAAAGGGTAGAAATATTTACCGATCAAAAGAGCCTAAAGTATGTGTTCACACAGAAAGAACTCAACATGAGGCAACGTAGATGGTTAGACATGATGGCTGACTATAATCTTGATCTAAAATACCATCGGGGGAAAGTTAATATAGTGCCAGATGCCCAAAGTCGGTTGCCAGCGATATGGATATTAACTGCACAGAAAGAGATTATCGCTGATATTCAAAGATTCGAGTTGGAGATTGTACTACCACATTCTTCGGGACAGTTAATGCAATTGCAAGTACAGTCATCCTTGATCGGTAACATTAAGGCAGCACAGTTGTACGATCCAAAGTTGCAGAAGTTTCGAGAACAAGTAGAAGAGGGACATCGAACGGACTTGTTAATTCATGAAGATGGTTTGTTACGATATGGGAGCCATTTATGTATGCCGAAAGGAGATATTCATGAAAAAGTTATGAAGGAGGCTCATAGTTCCGCATATTCCGTACATCCGGGAGGCATAAAGATGTACCGAGATCTACAACAACATTTCTGGTAGAAAGGCATGAAAATGGAGATTGCTCTCTACGTATCGAAGTGTTTGGTGTGTGAGCAAGTCAAGGTTGAATATTAAAGGGTAGCTGGTTTATTGCAACCACTTCCGATTCATCAATGAAAGTGGGAATATATAACCATGGATTTCGTGACTGCTTTACCACGGAGTCCAAAGAGCAATAATGCAGTTTGGGTTATTGTTGATCGATTGACCAAGACAGCTCATTTCATACCGTTTCGAGTTGGTCAGTCGACGGAGGTTTTAGCAGAGCAGTACATGCAGGAGATTGTGAGATTACATAGAGTACCTGTGAGCTTCGTTTCCGATCGTAATACCCGATTTTTATCGCACTTTTGAAGGAGTCTACAGGAAAGTTTGGGGACTCGATTAAAATTTAGCACATCCTACCATCCTCAGACAAATGGCCAGTCTGAACGAATGATCCAAACTCTTGAAGATCTGTTGAGAGCATGCATGTTAGACTTCAAGGGTTCATGGGAGGATCATTTGCACTTGGTGGAGTTTTCGTATAATAACAGTTTTCAGGCGACTATACAGATAGCTCCTGATTGGTACTAAAAAGTGTGTGTAGTAGTTAACCGCAATCAATAACAGTGTCGCGTGTAGCTAGACCGAGATGAGTACGGGTCGTCCTCTGGGAAACGTTGAATCTTTTACTCTTACTTTAGATGTGTTGAAAAAGAGGGGAGGGATAAAGAATTTTGTGGAAAGGTTTCTAGATCTACGTTAAGCATTAATGCAAAAATATAGATTTAGATTATTTTAGGGATGTAGTTAATATAATAAGGGGGCTTGTAGGGTTCGTTAGGATTTAGTAGTTATGGACGATTAATTAAAAGTTACCCTTTTTATCCTTTAATAGATTTAAAACTAGAACGACGGTGATGCGTGTAGCTTAGGGTTTCTGGAGGGAAAAGGAATCCCACTCTTAACCCTTATCTCGACACGGAACTCCGTTCAAATCTAGCCTTTACCAAAACAATCATTAATCTAATCTCTAATCGCGGTCGGGACTAACAAAGAATTGTTAGCGCGCCCGATTAGGATGTTAATGATTCTTTTGATAAATTTCATAAACTTTATAGGACTTAAAAAGGGTTTAGGGATGTTCATCATCTATTAGCCTACCCTAATCCTACGAACCCTAACAAGCGGAGAATTACTCGCGCATGTTGGGGAAAAAAGAGATGGAAAGAAATTGCATAATTAAACTACGAAGAAATAGAATAAGAAAAAGAAAGCTATCTTTATTAATCAACAATATTCATTACACTTGAATCCTTAGAAAATAATTACAATTTCTAGTTGCTTCTCGATCTCTTCTAAGGAGGTAGACGAACAGTTGATGACCATCCTGGATGCATGAGCCGTCTTGGACTTCGTGATCGCGTCGGCTTGATAATTTTTCCAAGAGGCACTCGGTCCCTTTTTATAGTCCAAAGCCATAACCTTTTGCTTCCAAATTTGGTAAAATATAGCAGAGATTCATAGCCCAAAATTTCAGCATGTAATCTTTTAATATTGCCGCGGATCCGCGGCATCAAGGAGCTCAGGCCGCGGATCTGCGGCCTGATGATCTCCTCCGTTGATCAAAACTTTATGGGTGGCTTCTTGTGACATGTGGCGATCCTTGGACCCTTTGTATCATGGAAATCTTCTCGTGGTTGCTGTCAGACTTGGTCTCCAAGTTTTGCTTCTTAATTAGGCAAGTCTTTTTCAACAACTTAATTTCCTTGATTCTAGTCTTGAAAAATTCTGCACAACTTGGAAAAATTCTGCACAACAACTCAAATAATATTTAGTAGACTTTGTTCTACTAGGATTTGGTCAATGAAATTATTTGCATACATTTTCCTACCAAATGCTAATTATAATATATCAACACATGGAAAATAGTATTTTTACACATAAACCCTCATATGTATGATATGTTATAATAAAGTCCTTTTTTAATATGAAAATGGTAGGAAAAATGAAATAACAAATGTGCAGTTTAATCAACTGAACAGCTCCATTCAAAACACTGTACGGTCGTAAGTGCCGCTCGCCCGTCTATTGGGACCATATTGGAGAAAGAAAATTGTTGGGCCAGAATCTTATTATGCAAACAGTGGAGAAAGTCAACACGATCCGAAATCATATAAAAACGGCACAAGATCGACAGAAAAGTTGGGCTGATACAGAACGAAGACCTCTGGAGTTTGCAGTTGGTGATCTTGTATTCTTGAAGATATCATCGACCAAAGGAGTGATTCGATTTGGTAGTCGAGGCAAGTTTAGTCCTCGGTTCGTAGGGCCTTTCGATATTATCGAGCGTGTTGGAGAAGTAGCTTATTTATTGGCTTTACTACTATCCTTGGCGCGTGTTCATGACGTGTTTCATGTATCACAGCTCCGCAAGTATGTTCGAGATGAGACGCACGTTCTAAACCACTTGGAGCTGACAGTAAGGGATGACTTAACTTATGAAGAAAGATCGATGACAATTGTGGATCGACGAGACAAGGTCCTCAAGAATAAGGTTATCCCTCTAGTACTTGTTTCATGGGAGAATCGTTTGCACGGAGAATCAATTTAGGAACGTGAAAACGAGATCCGACAGAAGTTTCCACACCTTTTTTCTTAGATTCATGTTTTCTTGTCTTCTCTTGTTCCATGAATTTCGAGGACGAAATTCTTTTGTAGTTTAGTATAATGTAACCCCCTAGTGCATGTGTACGATATTTTAATTGAGGTTTTTCTAATCTTGCGACAGTTTCTTGATTATTATTGTTTTGGGGTGCAGATGATTCAATTGGTATCTGTGGTTCGCATCCGACCCGACCCGCATGCTTGGAACCCATTATGGTTCTAGATTATGTCGTATATTACTAGTACAGAGGATCTGCACATAGCTAGGTTCTATATACGTATACAATATAATTGGTATCTGCATATCTTTAAATAATACAAATTATAACCAGATAATATTTTTAATATCTAGCATGACATGTTATCATACCTCATACCATATAGTCGCATCCATACATCATGTTCTTGTACAGACTGATAAAATAGACTCGTTTAGATCGCTACATGCATTTACGTGTATCCGTTCTTGGGGGTATGCATTTTTATTAACCGGATATCGTATTATGGTTTTTGCTTGTGCGTATATTATCCGTATTTTAAAACAGGATTTTTAGAAGAGATCCGGGCATTTTTCGGAGTATTTTGATTTGAGTTGTATAATCCAAGAAAATATATTATTATATTCTTTATATATAAACAGATTATATAAACGAATATATATTATATATATAACTAAATCCTAATAATATTTATATATTTCTCTCTCTCTCTCTTTCTATCCTATATCTCTCTCTCTACTCTCGCACTCTCTCTCTCTCTCTTTCACTATGTCTCTCTCTCTACTATATATATACTAAACCTAATATATTTATTTAAAACACCTCTCTCCCTCCTCTAATCTCCTTCCTCTCCTTCCTCGCTCACGAGAAACCAAGCGAAACTCGAGCCCTAACCCTGGACTGCAACTCATCCCGTCGCCAACCCCGACCGTCCCACAACCACGTCACCACCCTCGATCTCCTCGCCGCCTCCACCTTCTCCTCCTCTCCCTTCTCCTCCCTTCAAGATCCTTTCAACCCAAACCCGAGCAATACAAGAAACCTAGCCTCCGACATCATCCTCACCTCGCCGCCGATCACGTCCCCCGACCTTGACCTCACCCTCACCTTCTTTACCTCCTCTCCCTCTCCATCCCCTGCACCCGAAACCTCAGCAGCAACCCCGACGAACCGAAGAATCCTGCAACTGCAGAAACCCTAACCTCGCCGGCGACTCACCGACATTCTCACCTCGTCGTCGTCACTGTCGCCTCTTCACCTCCCTCTCCTTCTCTCGAGCCCTGCACACCTATCTCTACAACCCAAATCCCGATGACCTCCACAGCAACCCAAGAAAAACCCCTTTGCTTATCGCCTTAGACTTCGTCGCCGATGGCTACTTATCATCGCCGATAGCTACCTATCGTCGCCGTCACCCATCCTCTGTCCCCTGAGCACAGAACTCGACACCAGACCCCAGAACCCATAACTTCTCTTTCTTTTTCTTTCTTCTCTCGCTTTCTTGATTCTTGGTTGTCGCCGAAGTCGCGTACGTCACCGACGATCCAGACAACCCAGTCATCTTTGTCGTCCAGCATAATCGCGTCATTGATTAGCCAAGTTCAGACCTGTACGCGCGTGGTTGCATCACGACGTTTATTCGACGTCGAACGTGACGTACGTATCCCGTCGTGAGATCAGATCAGGAAAGTTAATCTCGCAACATGCTATGTTATATTATACCTATTTATATATGAATAAAAATAATACATGTATTGTATTATGCAGTAAGTATTATAGATTTACCGTTTTCCGATATCTGTTTGTATCCGTACTGACAATAACATATCTAATTGCATGCCGGAATATCTTGATACTATTATACTATTATATTAGTACAACGTTCTTTCTAATGTGCATCATACGTATTCATGAACGTATAAAAGGTTATACAGATAAATACATGTGCATCCATGCATTAACCGTGTTCTGATATTCGTTACAGTTTCACATTTGGGTATCTATTGATACATATGCATCACCTGACATGTTCACGACACACTACTTGACTTGTTGCATGGATCTTGTTATTAATAGCAACAATATTGACGTGTTGTCCTAAAGGACGTAACCTGTTGTCTGCATAGACGAGAATTGTACCTGCTGGATCCTATGTTGACATTAGATCTATATTGGCAATACCTGACTTGAACACAAACCTGAGATTAAAGGGGAAATCAAGAATGTAACCGAAACGTAACTTAAAAAGCTATCATTACATGTTTGCCATTTTTCCGGGCATTACGGAATAATCATGTTTGTCGTTTTTCCGAGCGTTGCGAAATAATCCTATTTGCCGTTTTTCCGGGCGTTACGGAATAATTACATGTTTGCCGTTTTTCCGGGCATTGCGGAATAAATTTTGTTACCGTGGTCCCGTGCGGAATGAATGGAGCATAGACTGTTGGGTTATGATGAGGATTACATTAATTGATTTCAAAAACTTTTATAATAGATAACCTAGAAGCACAATTTTAGGTTACACATCACACATCACATACACACACATACCCCACTATTTCATGTCTATATTATTTATTTATATTCATGTTTACCTATATCGTTACATCATGGTTATTATGGTTGTTTTGGTATTATGACGTACTGACGTCTGGGTTTTGCATGGTCCGGTTCCTCTATTTTATCGCAGGCTGAACATGGGTAGTTTAGCCGTCAAGCCAAGAAGTGAGGAATTAAACATGTATGGTTTAAAGTTGTTTAGTTTAGTTTATTTTCCGTAGTTTTATTTCTTGATGTGAGCCCATATTGGGACAAGTTTTCAGTTGTTATTTATTGGATTAAATTCTTTTCCGCTTATGCGTTTTTTTTTTTACTCTTTTTACTGTGGCAAATGGACATGCACCAGCTAGTTTATATATATTTTCTGTTCTTGATATCCTATAGAAAGCCGTAATGTGACTGTGGAGGTATGTTTCCTAACCACGGGTAGTATGGTTGGCTCTATCACGTGCCGTAGTTTGCGTACTCTGGGAAGTGGGGCGTGACAATAACTAGCCCTCCGGATCCATCTGGCACTGTCAGAATAGAAGCGCTGGTCAACCTCTGCTTCAGCACTTCAAAAGCTGACACACACTTCTCAGTCCATAAAAACGGTACTTCCTTTCGTATTAGCTTGGTCAATGGTTCTGCTACTCAGGCAAAGTTCTTCACAAACCTCCTATAGTATCCGGCAAGTCCAAGGAAACTTATGATCCCCCCCACATTCTTTGGAATTAGCCAATCATGAACAGCTGCAATTATTTCGGGGTCAACGGTAATTCCATCTCCGGATACAACATGACCCAAAAACTTTACTTCTTCGAGCCAAAACTCGCACTTGCTCATTTTAGCATATAACTTTTCTTGTCTCAATGTTTGCGGCGCGATCCTCAAGTGTTCTTTATGCTCTTCTTTACTCTTCGAATAGACCAGAATATCATCAATAAACACCACTAAGAACTGGTCCAGATATGGTGAAAAGATTCGGTTCATCAAGTCCATAAATATTTCCGGTGCGTTAGTAACTCCAAATGGCATCACTAAGTACTCGTAATACCCATATCGAGTTCGGAACGCCGTCTTACAAACGTCTTCTTCTTTCACCTGAACTTGATGATATCCATATCGCAAATCCAATTTCGAGAATACCCTCCCGCCACTGAGTTGATCGAATAATTTGCCAATGCGAAGGATTGGGTACTTATTCTTAATAGTCACCCTATTTAATTCTCGATAGTCGATGCACATCCTCCACGTACCATCCTTCTTCTTGTCTAGATGAACTGGAGCTCCTCATGGTGAATCGCTGATGTGAATCCAACTCTTCTCTAGTAATTCGGTAACTTGTTTCTTTACCTCTTCCAGTTCAACCGGCGCCATTGGATAATAAGCCTTTGAAATCGGCGCTGTTCCAGGAATAAGATCAATCGCGAACTCCACATCTCATTTTGGCGGTAAACTCGAGATGTCACATCCATAAATTCCCGAACTACTGCTGGTGTTTCTTCCTTGTTTACTTCCATCGACGAAAGAACGACACTAGCCGGCCTAGACCGAAATTCGATTGGCCCGACAGATCTGCTACCTCCCGAAAATATGAACTCCTGATGTTTGGGAATCTGGAAAATCACTTTTTTTGCCCTACAATCAATGTGAGCGTGGAAAATGCCAAGAAAATCCATTCCCAAGACAACATCATAACTGCCAGTGTCAATCACCAAGAAATCCGCGAATAACTCCCTTCTACAAATAACAATCGAGCAACCCTTGCACTCACTGCTGGATACAATTCTCCCATTTCCAGTGTGTATGTCCCAGCAACTAGACAGGGCCGTGTGTGAAATAGAGTGTGCACTAATAAACATGGACAACATAAAGCAATAGGATGCACCTGAATCGAATAATACCAATGCGGGAAAATTATAAATGAGTAAGATACCTAAAACAACATTGTTCGACGCCTTGGCCTCCTCGGCCGTCAAGGTGAAGGCTCGTGCTTGATTAGGCCTCTGAGTGATCAGTTTCTGCCCATAGGTCTGCTTTTGCGGTGGTTTCTTAATATCGTCTCTCGATCATAGTTTCGAAGGGCAAGCACTGATGGTATGGTCAGCTGATCCACAAACTAAACAAAGTCTGAGTCTCCTCCGACAGTCCTTCTGCGTGTGTCCGGGTAGATGGCAAAAGTCACAAATCGCACTCCTTTTCTCATCTAATACAAAAGGCTTCTTCATAGGTACAGTACCTTATTTTTTTACCGGAATGCTTCTACGTGCAGGAGCTCTGTTTGGCGTAAACGCCTTCTTACACACTACAACCACTTGCTGTAGATCACCCTTTACTTTCACCGATAAACTCTACTGCTCCTGTCACGCTCCGCTTCCCAGTAGACGGAAACGGTGACGTGGCAGGCCGCAACGTATTTACTGAGAAATAAATACGTTAAGCGTAATTAAGTAATATATAAAAATGAACAAGAATGACAAGAGTAATAAAATAAACAATAACTTTATTTACATTCATATTTACATACAACTGTTTGAAAATAAAAGATACAATGAGTAAAGCAGTGCCTAAATAATGGCATACAGGAAGGTAAGTGCAACGGAACTAGAAGTCAGGCTATACCGCAAGCTGGTCCAAGTCCTCCTGGCTCGGCTCAATCTAATGACGAACATTCTCAAAAAAGAAACAGAAAGAAATGTCCTCAGCGAACTAACGCTCGGTAAGTCCCAAAAGAAAAAAGAGATTATAACAAGTAATGTGAAATGAACAGGTAAGTTGTGTATGATTGATTACCGGTATATGATAGTCATTCTAACGTGGTTTTTTGCAGCTTGGTAAATAAGGTATTCATGTATACGAGAGGAGTTCATCTTAACCCGTGGACTTTGGTAACATGTAGTACAAGGCCCCGTCATAACTCACGGGACAACGATACGTGAATTCATGTAGGTGTCTTTTAAGTGACCTCTCATGCCACGATATACGTTCCATACCAATCTATTCTTTTATCCCCGTGTAATGTATTGTATAGATTATTTTTACAATTCGTGCCGAAACCATGGATACGAAATGTTCAGGTATTCAAGTTTAGGATGTAATTAAGTATTCAAGTATTCATGTCAAGTTATAACCATGGTTCGGTCAAGTCAAGTCAAGTATACATGTTTGATATTGATAATTGGATTCGAGTATTCATGTTCATGATCAAGTATTCGTATTTGAATTTGGATTCAGGTTTGAATTGGACTCAGACTGAGTCAGACACCTGTACTGATTTAACCACGAAATTCTTAAATTCGGGAGTCATGGGCAACTGCTGCACATGGACGGTAGGATTTGTGTTTTTTTCCAAGAAAATTGTCATTGATAACACTGTTAGGTTATCTACCTTAAATAGGAAAGCACTCACTTTCTCCGGCTCCCTGAGTCTCAAGAGAATTGATCCCGCTTAAACCTATATTTACTAAAGTGCTTAAATATTGTTTTTATATATCTCGAGAGGGTTTTATGAAAAATATTTTAATATAGTTAAAAAGTAAACCTCGAGCGTGATTAGTATTACTTAGGGTTTTCATGAGGATGGATTTTAAATATTGTTGTATTTTAATGATAAACACTTAGCATTTGAAAGTTCGATATTTTATTGAAAAACTTGTCCTTTTTGGTATCTTGATGACATTTTATTGGCATTGGTTAATCTTTCGTTTTTAGAAAAATATAGATTTATTATATTTTTAAAATATGGATTTATAATTTTATATAATTTTAATTTTAAAATTTTAGTTTTATTTAGAAAATTCGTTTTTCTTTAAAAAAAACCGTATTTATATCCTTTCGAAATCGAATACTCCGTGAGGAGGTCTGCATCTCGTTCTACTATCCCCAAGATATGCGATAATCCACACCATCCATTAGCGGGTCTCCTAAAGAGAGTTGTAGATGCATAATCATAAAGGAAATGAAATACCGCTTTAAAAGAAATCCGGTTTTAGAATTATGTGGTATTTTATCATAAATACTATCTTCGAACCAAAAACACATACAACTTGGTATCGTACTATGAAACCAAGTGTGCGTGTGGGGTAGGTCGTTACCCCGTGAAGTTTTCCTAAAAGTATTGTTAAGCAAATTTTGTCGAAAAGATGTGATAACAAAGTTCAAAGTATTTTAATGTATATGTTCAATTATGATTGATTTACATGAGATTCTTGGGTAAAATTGATTCTAAACATTAGTATTAATATTAAAAGTGAAGTGGTAAAATTGGTTTGACCAAATGATAAAAGAAAATGGAGTTATAGGTTTTTAGAAAAGGTGATATCGGTAATAACTCCACTTTTACCGATATTTGATTTAAAATGAATATCAATGAAATGGAGGAGAATTGGGAGGGACTTACGGTTTAGAAACTTTAAAGAAAGGTTAAAGAAGAGAGGATGATCTTCGTGGCGTCGCGGGAGTTTTGGAATTGGTTTCGATCTTCGCCGGAACCAACTTGCTTACTAACTCCACTTTACTTCACTTGCGCTAGGAACTTTTTAGAGAGTTTTGACTAGAATTTTCAAAATGGTGCTAAGACAAAGTGTGGGGTAGTATTTATAGTAGAGAATTAGGGTTTGAGAATTAAAATTGTAGATTAAAAAGTATTAAAATTGTGTTAAATTGTGAAATGAAAGGTCTCTATTTAATTGCAGGGAAATCAAACAATGCAGAGGGGTTAGGGGTAGCTGAAAAGGTGTGTGTGCATAGCACATGGCAATTTGGCCTTATCTAAACCGTCGGTGCCAGTCTTATTGCACTTTTGGCCGGTCGATTTATGATGTCTGGCCTCGAGATCGTGCCATCTGATAAATTCAGTATTTAAACCATTTTCCACATGTTTAATTTTCTGAACTTTTCATTTCCCGTGTATTGCAGCGCAATCTTTTGGGCTTCCAAAAATTTAAAAAAATCAGAAAAAAACAATTGTGTCTGATAGGAATCGAACAGAAGGGCTACGTCACAGCAGTGCAGAGGCTTTACCAGTGAGCTACATGTTGTTTCTTACTGTTATTTCACAAAAGTGGCTTATAACTCAAACTCAGGCTGTAAAGCTCATTTTTGTATATTAACAGAAATTTTCCATACAAAGATTTTAGAGTCTTTACATTCTACCCTTTTTTTAAAAATTTCGTCCTCGAAATTTACATTTACATAGGGACTAATTTTCAAATATATAAGGGTATCTTGCACGCATTTCTTCTTCTCTTTCCCATGTTGATTCTCCTGGAGAATCCTTTCTCTACATCATTCGGACCAAATTTACTTCCTTGTTCCATAATATCTTTACCTTTCGGTCCAGGATCTCAACTGGTTATTGCTCGCAGGTTAGATCAGTCTATACTGTGAGCTCTGAGTGATCAAGTATGTGGTTGGGGTCACTCACATATCATCGTAGTTGGGATATGAGAAACACGTTGTGCACTCCTTCCAATGAAAGTGGTAGTGCTAGACGGTATGCCACTTCTCCAACTCGTTCGAATATGTCGAACGATCCTATATATCTTGGACTTAGCTTACCTCTCTTGCTAAAGTGAATCACTCCTATGTTTGGAGATATGTTTAGGAAAACATGGTCTCCATTGGAACTCTAGATGTCGCCGCTTTGCATTTGCCCAATGCTTCTGTCGGTCTAGGGCTATGCACATTTTTCCATGATCGGGCGAACTACGTCCACAGTTGACATGATCATCTCTGGTACAAAAAGTTCACGATCTCCAACGTCATCCCAACTTAGTGGTGAACGACACTTTCGTCCGTAGAGTGCTGCGAATGGTGCCATTCCAATGCTTGCCTGATAGCTGTTTTTGTATGAAAACTTCAAAAGGTGTAGGTGATCTTCCCACAAATCTCCGAAGTCTAACATACAAGCTCTTAGCATGTTCTTCAGAATCTGAATTGTTCGCTCGGACTGTCCGTCCGTTTGTGGATGATAAGCCGTGCTGAAATTCAAACTCGTTCCCAAGCTAGCTTGCAGACTCTGCCAAAACTGTGATCGGAATCTGGTATCACGATCGGAGACGATGCAAACAGGTACTCTATATAATCTCATGATCTCCTGCATGAGTTCATGGGTATCAAATATAGTACATCTTGAAAGTTTAAATCTTACTTTAGATTTATGCTTACCTCCATGTACTTTTTTGCTTACGTCTCGGTTGATTGGCCAACTCGAAATAGAATAAAGTGAGCTGACTTGGTGAGTCGATCCACAATAACCCATATTGCGTCATTACCCTTCGTGCTGCGAGGGAGATCATTCACGAAGTCTATGGTAATGTGCTGTCATTTCCATTCTGGAATTGGTAACGGCTGAAATAGATCAGTAGTTCTGTGATATTCAGCTTTCACTTGCTGACATGCCAAACACTTGGCTACACTCCTTGCTACTTCGCGCTTCATTGCATTCCAACAGTAGTGTTGCCGTAGATCCTTGTACATTTTTGTGTCACCGGTATGTACAGAATAAGGAGAGCTATGAGCTTCTTTCATCAACTCTTCTTGAACTAGGACAATAGGTACATATTATCGACTCCCATATCTCAAGGATCCGTCTTCGTGGATGATGAAGTCAGTTCGAAGTCCACTTTCTACTTGTTCTCGGATCTTTTGTAGCTTGACATCATTTTCTTGAGCTGTCTTGATCTGATTGACAAGAGTGGACTAGACTTGTAAGTTCATCAAATATGAAGTGTTACCTAGCATAACTACTTCGATAGCTAATCTGTGAAATTCTTGCAGTAGCTTCCACTAAGCGGTGAGGATCATTGTTAATGGCTGGCGACTAAGTGCATTAGGAACTACGTCCACCTTCCCAGGATGATACTGTAGGTTGATGTCGAAGTCCGCCATGAATTCTAGCCATCTTCTCTGCCGCATGTTTAATTCCTTCCGAGTAAATACATACTTTAGACTCATGTGGTTAGTGTATATATCCACTCATTCTCCCAGAAGATAGTAGCGCCAAATCTTAAATGCGAAGATAATGGCTGCCAACTCCAGATCATGTGTTGGATAGTTGCGCTCAGGAACCTTCGGTTTTCTTGATGCAAAGGCCACAACCTTTCCATGCTGGTATAGAACACATCTTAATCCTTTACCGGATGCATCACAATGCACAACAAATCCTCCAAATTGATCCAGTATTACGAGGATAGGAGCAGAGATTAATCTCGACTTGAGTTCTACAAAAGCTTTTTCACATGCTTCTGACCACACGAATACTTCATCTTTACGTGTGAGCTTGATCAGGGATGCTGCAATCTTTGAGAAACCTTCAATAAATCATCGGCAGTATTCTACTAATCCCTAGAAACTTCGTATATCATTCACCGTCTTTGGTGTCGGCCACTCGCTGACAGCTAACACCTTAACTGGATCTACTAAGATTCCTTCACCTGAAATGATATGCCCGAGAAATCCGACTTGATCTAGCCAAAATTCACACTTGCTGTACTTGGCGTAGAGCTGATGTTATCGCAATATCTCTAGGACAATCTGTAAGTGCTCGGCGTGTTCTTTCCGATTCTTTGAGTACACTAGGATGTCGTCGATGAAGATGACAACGAACCTATCTAAGTACTCTCGGAAAACTTGGTTCATCAGATTCATAAAGATGGCTGGTGCATTGGTCACTCCAAATGGCATTACGAGATATTCATAATGACCATAGCGAGTCCTAAACGTCATCTTCGGAATATCGGACTCTTTGACCTTCACCTGATGATAATCTGAACGAAAATCTAGCTTCGAAAATACATAAGACCCGCTTAGCTGATCGAAAAGATCATCGATGCGCGGTAGTAGATTCTTGTTCTTAATCTTCATTTCGTTCAGAGCTCGATAATCCACACACATCCTGTATGAAATTTCTTTCTTCTTCACGAGTAATACTGGAGATCCCCAGCTAGAAGTACTGGGACAAATCCAACCTTTCTTCTGATGTTCGTCCAACTGAATATGGATCTCCTTTAATCCTTCTGGACTTAACCGGTACGGAGGTTTGATTACAGGTTGCGCACCAGGTTGTAAATCGATGCTGAATTCAAGACCTCGATCAGGAGGCAAACCTGATATATCTTCCGGGAATACATCCTCGAACACTTGACTACCTCTGGTTTCGATTCTTCCGCTTGCAATGCTCCAACCGCTGCCTTCTTTGGTTTTTATTTATAGATGCTAAGTTCCAAGGTAAGGTCTCCACTCTTGAAATAGAACACTGGATGATCTGATATTTCGAACACTATCCTCCTTTGGCAACAGTCGATGGTAGCGAAGAAAGTTCCCAGTCAGTCCATTCCCAAGACTACGTCGAAGTTCGGTATGTGCGGCATCTTGAAGTTCGCATAAAATTCTCTACTGCAGACGACCATTATCGTATCCCAAAGTTGCTTTTAGAACGCCATTCCCTGAACTGACATTCTAGCTGGATACGAGCGGTTTAACTGGAATCCTATGAGTTCGGACGAACCGTTGCGACATAAAGCAATATGATGATCCAGTGTCGAAGAGTGCTAGAGCAGGTAGGGAGGCTACTAATATAGTACCTAAGTTGTGTGAGGTTGGGTTTAGATATAGGAAAATTATAGTGATCAAGGATTGAAAAGGTTTAAAAGGATTGGGAATTACCAGTGATGATTTGTCCTGTGGCTTTGGCCTCCTCTACCGTCATTGTAAAAGCCTGACGTCGTGGTACATTCCTCCTTACTGGAGGCACATTCCTCTGTCCATGGGGCCTGTTTCTCTGCTCTTGAGGCATGTTTCTCTGTGCCTTATAGAATTGACGTTGAGGCTGTGCATAAGGCCCATGTGGAGCTGGTGTAGAGAGAGCTAAACGGGGTGTAGGTGCTTGGATAGCTAGCCGCTGCGGAATTGTGATTGCGGGTATGAGTGCTGGTGCTGTGTTGATACGATATGGACATGCTCCTATCGCGTGAGTGGATGCGCCACAAATCAAACACAGGCCATTTGCATTCCTGCAGTCTTTTGCCAGGTCTCCAGTTCTCTTGCAGTAGAAACAAAAGTCTGGACTGGACCGGTTAAATGATCCTCCCAGTCTCCTGGGTGCAAAAGTTGGCCAAGAAGAGGCTCCTCCTGACATCTGTGTGGTAGGGCGTTTCACACCGACCGTCTGCGGTCTGCCCTTCTTCTTCACAACTGCCTCATAACATTGGGCAGCCTTCAAAGCAAGTTCATGGGTTAGGAAATCCCCTGTAGCGAGTGCAGCTTGGATTTCCTGGTCCAACCCTCACTGAAATCGTCGTGCCCGGATCTCAGCAGTAGAAATCAGGTATGCAGCGAACCTGTTACGACCATATGTTAGCAGTGTAATGAGTGAGATCAGAAATTTGAATATTGAGACAATATCTTACCTGCTGAGTATGGTAAACTCAGCATCATATTCATCCACAGACTTGACCCATATCGAGCCTTGTTGTAGATGAATGAACTGCTGCTCCATATCAAAACGGGCAGTCTGAGAGAAGTACTTCGTATCGAACAGATCGTGAAACGTCTTCCACTCGATAGATTGGGTGAGACGGCTCTCCTCAGCCTTCCACCAGACTCTGGCGTTATCTGTCAGTTGCAGTTTAGCAACTCTCACTCAGGCAATATATGGCACTTGAGCTGCTGCCAGATCATCTTCGATCGATTGAGCCCATTCTTCTACCTCTAGTGAGCTCTCTTTTCCTGAGAAATGTTTTGGATGCAAAGCCCGAAATTGCTTGACTCCAGATACCTCGGCTTCGAGGCGGTGCATGAGGATAGCAGTTTCCTGCTGCTGACCCTCCAACAGGATCTTGATAGCCTCAAGCAGTACCATTTGTTCATTGATAGGAGATGTAACGGTAAGTGGTGGTGGTAGAGTAGGCGATAGAGTGTTGCCATTGATATTGGTACTGGTGTTGTTAGGAGAATCCATAACCTTGATAGAAAAGGAATGGTTAGGATAGATTCAATAAATTAAAAATGTAAGGAATGTATTGTTGCTGATTCTTATAATTCTTGTGATATATTGTTTAAGACTTCATGCAGAACTGACCTGAATGGGCCACCAACAAAACCTGTCACGCTCCGCTTCTCAGTAGACGAAAACGGTGACGTGGCAGGACGCAACGTATTTACTAAGAAATAAATATGTTAAGCGTAATTAAGCAATATATATAAAAAATAAACAATAATGACAAGAGTAATAAAATAAATAGTAACTTTATTTACATTCATCTTTACATACAACTGTTTGAAAATAAAAAATACAATGAGTAAAACAGTGCCTAAACAATGGCATACAGGAAGGTAAGCACAACGGAACTAGAAGTCGGGCTGTGCCACAAGCTGGTCCAAGTCCTCCTGGTTCGGCTCAATCTTTTCAATGACCGGTCCTCCTAACGAACATTCCTAAGAAAGAAACAGAAAGGAATGTCATCGGCGAACTAACGCTCGGTAAGTCCCAAAAGAAGAAAAAGATAGGTTATAACTTTCATTGGCATTAGTTATTCTTGATGACATTTTATTGGCATTAGTTAATCTTTCATTTTTAGAAAAATATAGATTTATTATATTTTGAAAATATGGATTTATAATTTTATATAATTTTAATTTTAAAATTTTAGTTTTATTTAGAAAATTCGCTTTTCTTTTAAAAAAAACCGTATTTATATACTTTCGAGATCGAATGCTCCGTGAGGAGGCCTGCATCTCGCTCTACTATCTCCAGAATGTGCGATAATTCACATCATCCATTAGCAGGTCCCCTAAAGAGGGTTGTAGATGCATAATCACAAAGGAAATGAAATACCGTTTTAAAAAAAATCCAGTTTTAGAATTATGTGGTATTTTATCATAAATACTATTTTCGAACCAAAAACACATACAACTAGGCATTATACTATGAAACCAAGTGTGCGTGTAGGGTAGGTCGTTACCCCGTGAAGTTTTCCTGGTGTTGTTAAGCAAATTTTGTCGAAAATAACAAAATTCAAGGTATTTTAATGTAAAAGTTCAATTATGATTGATTTATATGAGATTCTTGGGTAAAATTGATTCTAAACATTAGTATGACGGTTACAAGTGAAGTGATAAAATTGGTTTGACCAAATGATAAAAGAAAATGGAGTTATAGGTTTTTAGAAAAAGTGATATCGGTAATAACTCCACTTTTACCGATATTTGATTTAAAATGAATATCAATGATAAGGAGGAAAATTGGGAGGGACTTACGGTTTAGAAACTTCAAAGAAAGGTTAAAGAAGAGAGGATGATTTTCGTGGCATCGCGGGTGCTTCTGAATTGGCTTCGATCTTCAGCGGAACCAACTTGCTTGCTAACTCCACTTTATTTCACTTGCACTAGGAACTTTATAGAGAGTTTTGGCTAGAATTTTCAAAATGGTGCTGAGCCAAAGTGTGGGGTAGTATTTATAGTGGAGAATTAGGATTTGGGAATTAAAATTATGAATTAAAAAACATTAAAATTGTGTTAAATTATGAAATGAAAGGTCCATATTTGATTGCAGAGAAATCAATCAGTGTAGAGGGGTTAGGGGTAGCTGAAGAGGTGTGTGTGGAAAGCACGGGGCAATTTAGCCCCATCTAGACCGTCGGTGCCGGTCTTATTGCACTTTTAGCTGGTCGATTTGTTATGTCTGGCCTCGAGATTCGTGTCATCTAATAAATTCAGTATTTAAACCATTTTCCACATGTTTGATTTTTCTGAACTTTTCATTTCCCGTGTATTGCACGTGCAATCTTTTGGGCTTCCAAAAAATTAAAATAAATCAGAAAAAATAATTGTGTCTAATGGGGAATCGAACATAGAGGCTATGTCACAGCAGTGCAGAAGCTTTACCGGTGAGCTATAAGTCGTTTCTTGTTGTTATTTCACAAAAGTAACTTATAACTCAAACTCAGACTGTAAAACTCATTCTTGTATATTAACAAAAAAATTCCGTACAAAGATTTTAGAGTCGTTACAGGTCCTTAGCCGCTTTGAGAACTTAGGAGAAGGTGGTCAATCCCAGAGATATAATGTTTCTCTGAATCTCTACATTCAAGCTACGCATAAACCGCCTCGTCCTATCTGCCTCATTGGTAACCAAGGGCCCCGCAAATCGACTGAGCCGGATCCACTCAGTCGCATGCGTATCAACGGATCCGCCATTCTGCTTCAAACTAATGAACTTCTCCTCCATTTCCTCCTGAGCAGATTGCGGAAAGAACTTCTCCAAGAAACTTCGCGAAAAAGTTTTCCAGCTGATCGGTTTGGTCAGACGAGTCTCCTCTATGAGCCACCACTCGCGAGCATAATTTACCAATTGGATGCGTACTACATCCACCATTTTCTCATCTGGAATCTGCGCGGAAATGAGAAGGTTCTCTGTATAAACTAGCCACTGCTCCGTTGTCAATGGCTCCTCCAATCCTGTAAATGTGAACGGACCGAACTTCCTAAAGTCTGCCACGGTGCCCTCATGCTGTATTGGCCTGGGCGCTGCTGCCCTCTTAGCTGCTGTAACCACGAACTGCTGGACCGTCCTCAGACCCTCTTGGAAAGCCTCGGCTTGCCGCTGATTTAGCTCAGTTTGTCACTTCTGGTTTTCTAGCATAACACATACAACTCCAAGTAATGCGGCGTTATCTACACGCCTCTGGTATGACCGTAAATCTCTATCCGCCATAAATCTGAAGCCAAGACACTGAAGGGGATTAGTCACGGTAAATATGATTCAATAAACAAGATATTGATAGATATAGATTCAAGATTGGTAAGATAGTAATGTAGCCGGATATGTTCCTAATTCCGGGTTTCCTGGTTAGTGTATTGAGTTCAATACCCAACTACAAAAGAACCAAACCCAACTAATCCTAAATCCTATGGCTCTGATACCAAACAAATCCTATCACGCCCCGCATCCTAAAATACGTAAATACAGCACATGACAGAGCCAACCATGCTACCTATGCCTAGGAAAAATCCCTTCATAGTCACATTACGACTGTCAATCAGATATCAAGAACAGTAAAGAAAATCTAACTAACACATGTCCATCTGCTACAGTAAATAAAAGTCAAGAAATGCATATAAAGGAAACGAATCAAGATCCAATAAAAATAATATCTGAAACGCGTCCCTTATGGGATCACAATGATAAAATAAAACTACGGAAATAAAATAAATTAAGCATCTCTAAAACTAAACATCTAGGTTCTCATTGCTCGGTCTGCTTGTTAAAATACTCCTGATCTTCCTGTGACAAAGTCAAAGAAACTGGGCCATGCAAAACCCAGACGTCGGTGCGTCATAAATATCAAAATAATAGTAATAACCAGGATAGGATGCTATAATTAAATATGAGTATAAATAGTAAACACAAGTATAAAACATTGAGCTATATGTATGTTATGTGTGTCCTATAGTCTGTGCTTCTAGATTATCTATTCTACAAGTCTTTGAAATCAATTAAATGGAATCGTCGATATAACTCAATAGTATTCCGTGCGTATCCGGGACCACGGTCAAGACCCTCGGGGCTGAATCTGAGACGTGCCTCTAAGCAGTAAAAACAGGGTATCATGTACAGACGAATGATGTCAGTATCACCATTTCGGGGCCGAAGCCTGTATCAACTGATCAGTCTCTGGAAAGTATTGAACTGTTGAGTTACAAGTCTGATTTCATTATTGATTTTTCCTTACCCCCAGGTTTTGTGTTCAAGTCAGGTATTGATGATATCAATCAAATGCCAATACAGGATCAAGCAGGTACATGTCTTGTCTATTTAGATAGCAAGTCACGTCAATCAGGACAATAAGTCAGGTTATCGGCATTAGTAATAATCCAAGTAACAGGTCTAGTAATGTGTCGTGAATATGTCACGTAATATATATTAACCAAAATAGATACCAACCGGAAACCGTAACCAATACCTAAATATGGTAAACATGACTAACGCCCGGATGTATATGTATACTTCTGTAATGACCGTTTTACGTCTGTTACCAGGTATATGGCAGTCAGATAAAGGTTACTGAATGGATATAAAATTATAATAATATTGTGATGATCCGGCATGCAACTAGATAAAACCATTATTGGTACGGATACAGACTGATGCTATAAAACTGTAGATTAATAATATTTGTTGAATATTAAAACACATATACTATAATTAATCATATAAATATAAACAAAGTAGCATGTTGAAAATTTAGAACTTGCCTGATCGAAATCTCACGACGAATATACGGATATCACGTTCCGAACACCGAAAAACGACATGATGCAAAACCCACGTATGTTGGACTTGACCTAAACTGAGTAACTGCATGACGTGGTCACTAGATTATACGACGACGGTGTCTGGGTCGTCTGGATTGTCGGCGATGACTCCGGCAAGAACCGATCGGAGATCGATAAAAGAAAGAAGAAGAAGAAAGAAGAAGAGATGGGGCTGTTGGTATTCTGTAGTTCAGCGAAGACAGGGAGGTAAAGCGAGATGGTCGGCGACGAGGTGACGAGGAGACGCGGTCGACGATGAGGTGTCGTGGTCGTAAGGTGCTGGATGGTATTGGGAACGAGAAGAAGAGGAAGGAGAAGGTGCGGTGTAGTGTGGGTGCTCTGGTGTTGCCAACGAGACGAGGAAGGTGATGGTGGAGGTCGAGTCTCGGCGACGTCGACGAGGGAGAAGATAGGTTCTCGGCTTGGGGGTCGGCTCGAGTGAGCCTTCGGGAAAAAGAGGATGAGGAGGAGATGAGGGTGGTGATGACGAGGAGATAGGGACAGCGACGATACAGGGTGGCGACAACGTGGGGTTTGGCACGGTTAGGGTTCGGTGAGGGAGAGTAAGAGATGAAGACGGTGGGGGGGGAGTTTGTTTATAATTAAAATAATTATATATATATATATATATATATATATATATATATATATATATATATATATAGGGAGGGGGAGAGAGAGGTAGGGATGGAGGGAGAGATATATATAGGGAGAGAGTTTATTAAGAATAAATTTATTAATATATATAATACCAGATTACTCCAAATATTACCCGTCTCTCTTCAAAAATATAGTTTTTAAATATAAATAGCATACGTAAGAATTTTACCCATAATTCAATATGTGTATAATTAAATACTCATACCCCCAATAAAATCTACGTAAAGATTTCTAATTATTTGTCCGTCCATAATTGAGGATATGAACATGATATGTGGGCGCAACAACCTGATATGGGGTAATTTGCAATGCAAGATTAGATAGGAAAAGAATATTATTTGTTCTTATCTTGTATTATAAAGAGACATGTAGAGCTTAAAATATATTATATATATAGTACTTGATTCACATGGATACATTGTACTAGCAAATATTTAATATAATCTCATACCATATTGGGTTTCAAATATCCGGGTCAGGTTGGATACTGATCACAGTTACTGATCGCGTCATTTGCAACCCAATAGCAACAATAGTAAAAAATTCTACCGCAAGGTTTAGAATACCAAAATATATAATATAAATGTACTAGTGTGTTATAATTTCCATACAGTCCGGTCTTTTCGTCTAAGAGTATCGCCTACCGGGTCTAGGGGTGGTAAACGTCAGACCCTAATAACCCGATAATTCGTGCCGATATGGTTCAGGACCAATCCGAGAAACTACTAATTTAACTATCAGTAAATCTCAATTGCCTTGGCCAAAATCTTATGGTGCTGGTCAATTGAACTCGGTGCGATATCGACTCTCTATACCTGGAGAGACGAATCTTCAACAATCGCTCACTGCCTTCATGTGGCTCGGGACAGTACCCAACTAAAACCTGTTTGCACGACTCAATAGAGCCGTGGTAGGGTAGTAATCTAAGTACAGTGGGAACTCACACGAGACAAATGATGATCTCAGGTCTAAAGACTAACATGTATTCATGTCACCTGAGAACTGCTATATGACGATAGGTATAGCACCCTTTAGAAGTTCTCGACGAGTCCGTCCAGTATACTCATCTCTAATGAGCATCTGTATACAATCTTAAGTGCCAAAGACCAATAGCTGTGGGACCAACTATCGTCTCTCGTCGGGGTCTAGAAATGTATACACCGGTCTACTCCGGAATATCGATACCCAGTCTTGATACTCTTACTGATAGGGAAATTTAAGGAGATGTTTATGGACTACCCAGCCCCCACATATATGATCGACGTCATTACGCTGGTAGTCAAGCAATAATCTTACGGGTTTTATCAATATGTATTAACGATACGTAATAACAAGTAAAATATATACACATATTAAGATAAAAATAAACCAAATAGCATACTATCATATTGAGTAAGATTGTCATGTACATACATAGGTCCAAGCATCCACTACACACACACACAATAATGACTTATAGGGCATACATATCCAATATAATCTATAAATTGTTCAAATTCACGATGCAGGTATTTGTATCTTTCTATGAGTAGTAAATGTGTCTGTGTGTGTGAGATTGCGAGAGGGAGGGGGAGAGAAAGAAGAGAAGAGTGCCCATGGTAATAATTGTTCTCTTTTAGCATTTTAATGAAAGGATAAAAAGATAATATCATCCATTTGAAAGTATGAGGTGACATTATGTGTATTTAGAGTTTGCTAAAGTATTTTTCTACTTTTTTCCTTTTACTTGATATAAAAAGAGAGAAGCTTTTTGATCCGCTCTACGTGTTTTGATTATAATAGTAAAGATACACTGAGATCTCTCCATTCTATCCACATGCACTCACGCATTCTCTGTCCTCCAGTATGTGTAAACCTTCTCTCTCTCTGTGGATATTATCTTAAGCTTAGTTGCATTGAAATCAATATAATGATTAATTATATTAAGCAAAATTAAGTGCCAGCTCTTATAAATACAAGATGAACTTGGAGCTTTTGGAGAATGGTTTCAAGAAATTGCAAAACCCAATGCAGTGGTACCGGTACTAAGTGAAACAAAGAGAGAGAGAGAAAGAAAAAGGGAGTTAATTAAAGCTTTCACATTTACAGGGCTCTCTCTCTCTCTCTCTCTGTGAAGCTTTCAATGGTGTTTTTTCCTCTTTTTTTACTGTTGAAATTTTAGTGACCATCACGAGACCAGCGCGTGAAATTTTATGAACAGAGAGTTTGGGTTCATGGAAGTTGCATGCATGACTAACAAATTTGTCATGTCACTGATTTCTTAAGCTCACATTTTGAGAGCATTGGATTCTAAATAATGTGAAGTACTCTTCGTAAATAGTGGTCTTGTAACAAGTGGGTAGAATTTCTTGCAAGGTTTCCATACACAGGGGCATGTTTTAAAGGTTGTGCAAAGGCTTTACACAAGTTAGTTTGGACTTGTTAGAGTACAAAAAAATTCCATCCCAAATTTTATATACATGAGATATTTAGGTTACTCTCATCCGTTAAGAGTTATGCTCGTGTTGGATATGTATGTTTAGTTGCAACTTTGATCTATTCTATTTGTGTAATGAATACATATGTTGTCTCTGAACCAGAATCTTGAGTTGTTGGATAATTTTATCTTATGAATTGTTAGAGCACAAGAATCAAGAAAATTAGAGAGCGGTTTTAAGATATATTACTTTCGATGGTTTTTTTATATTATAAACACGTGTTACAGCATGAAACAACAAATAGTTTATGTGATCATGTTTCAAAGGATATTCCATTAAAAAAATATGAATTTGGAACTAGCTATTTTCTTGGTCGATAATAATGGTTTAACAGATAGTGATGTTTTCAACTCGTGCGTTTTTCTTTTGTTCATTGGCTTCTGAATGTATCCTTTATTAATAAACTTTATTAATAAAGCTTATCATACAATGGAGTTAACTGGTGCTGTGATCGATCGTAGCAATATAAAAAGCGTAAAACAGAGGGTCAGTCCATAGAGTTTCATTGGAATGAGGTATACACCGGAAGTAGGACATGGGAATTCGCTGCAATCGACAGTAGCTCCGTAAAAAACTTATATAGAAATCTAATCGATATGTTTTGAGTTTTCCCAAATTATATTTGTAGGTGTGTCTGCATAAAAGAAGGTATTCATACATAAAAATACATTTTGAGTTATGTATGAAAACAAGGAAGGCTCTAAATTGAAGATAGAGCATGCTGAATGATTATTGGGGCCAAGGCTATTAATAGAGTCCAAATTAATTTGACTTATCTCATTAACAACAGTTTTGGGCATTGGATTCTATGTTGAAGTACTGTCATGTGTCCCCCAAAATAGGCCAAAACTAGACAAAACAAGCTCCAGGTAACCAGGGAGCTTCTTTTTTTAACTATATACTTTCTTTTTCCAAATCTATATTTCTCCTATTACATTTTACATTTTTCTCCAGGTGTTTGGAATCACTGCTGCATGGCTGGGATTTGTTCACGGTTGAAGCCGTGAACAAAAAGACTTTTGTCCACGGTGTAAATCATGAGAAAACCGTGACCTAAATCTGCGTAAATAAATATTGGGTCACGGTTCTGACCATGAATAAAATAAGAAACGTCCACAGTTATAACCGTGAACATTTCTTAGCGTGAAAAGTTAAAATATCAGTTAGTTGGTGGGTCCCAGATTTTTGTTCACGGTTCTAACTGTGAACAAAATCAGTTATGGGTCACGGTTACAACCGTGAACAAAACTTGTAGCCATGACCCATAACACAGACCTGCTCCAGATATCAGTATCTGGAGCAGCCTTTTGTTCACGGTTGTAACTTTGACCAACTTTCTTTAATCACGGTTACAACCGTGACCAATTATTTTTTATTTTATTAAAATAATTAAATTTTTCGCGCCCACACGCGTTAATTTCAATCACAACCAGCAATATATAATTTTCATTCACAACAAGCAATATATAATTATCATTCTCGCAATATATTCAAATCTCAAGCAATATATGATAATCAAAATAATAAACTCCCAATAGCATGCGAACAGAAACAAAAAATATACAGACAATCAATATGATCAATACTCCACTAATCAACAACAAATCAAAAAATATATGAGTCAAAAATTCGTCCAATATGATCAATACTCCACTAAAGTCCTATTGTATGTGTCAACAAATCAAAAAAATAGAACTAACGCCGTTAGGACGACGCTCCACCGCCATCGTCCCACGGCCTAAAGAATGCGCTCAACTCATTCCGTATGGCTTGCTGGACGGAATCGGCGTGCGACTGCCTCATGTTTCGGATCTCCGCCCTAAGCTCCTGCAGCTCGTGCCGCGTCTCCTGAAGCTTCTGTCTCGTCTCCTGTTGCGTCTGATGCTGCTGCTCCACCTGCTCGCAGAGCCGAAGGATCTCCTTCTGCGACGCAGCTGCCGCATCCGCCCGCATCTAGATCATGGCGTACTCATGCACGGTCGAACGTCTATCAAAAAATCGATAGGCCCGGAGACAAACCTCACGCTCATACCCACCGTGATACCCGCCGGATATCAAATATAGGACAGAAACAATGGCGGTGATCAAATCGCCGGGGACAAGTCCCAAGGCGTTCGTCTGCTCCTGAAACTGGATCTGTATAGAATATGTGTGTGTGTGTCTGCACGCGCACTAACTTAAAATACGTAATCAACTTGATTATATGAAACTTACCATGTACGCGTTCGTGCCCTAGTGTAACGCGGCCCACCCTTTTGCTTTATTGTAGTTGGCAGGGTCATTCTTTCTCTGCGATGAAATTAGGATTTAGTTTAATAATTAATTAACGATATAGAAAACATATGTCACCAAGTGCCACCGAGTATTGGCCTGCGAGCGCTTTTCTTAGATCGGAATAGCGTGTTCTTCCACACCGTTGTTCCGGTTCTGCTTATTTCGAAACGATATCGTCTTGCAAAAATAAAAATAAAAATATATTTTAGAATATGATTTCATGTTATATTGTTAAAATCTTAAAAATTCAATAGATACATGCACATCATCGCGCTCAAAATAGACGACAAGAAGTGGCCAATGCTCTCTCGGGATCTCCAGCACCATGACCTTCATCAAGTGCATTCGCTAATTCTCGGTCGCCGCGCTCCAGGAAAGGTAAAGTTCACTCTTCACTTCCTATCAGCGATTTCGCTTGATCACTTGACACTGGCCTAGGAAGTGAGCGAGGGAATGATCTATATCGAATGGTGTGTACACGCCATCCTCGCCGGGCTCGCCAACAAATCTGTAATTCTTCCTGGTCTGAAATTGAAATATATTAAACAAATAATTATATGTATATGTATATGTATATAACGACGATTGAAATTTAAATGTGTGAAAGGGTATGTCATACCTCCTCTGACCCAAAAAACCGCGTAGCACGCTCGGTCTGGGTCTTGTTCCACCGAATATGGAGTGGATACTTATAATAACTACCGATCTCCTGCCCAACATAATCCCCCATTGGGTCGCGTGCTCTCCAATAGCCACACTTGTCGCGTCAAAGATTAAATCTTATGGCCCAACATCCGCCCGCGGTTTGCAGCAGTCGGGCCCAGCAGGACCCCTCGTCTTAACACTACTCGAGCCTGCGAAAAAATAGGTATGCATACACAATATTATAATATTTAGAATATGAATATAGAATTCGAAAATTTTAAATTACAATCTTTATTTAAAAGTTTTAAGAAATAACGATTATACCTGTCGTCCCCAGCGTGGCATAAGAACCGGCGCCATACACCATCCCGCGAGTAGAATACGGATCTGCAAACAATAAACTGTTAGATGATTCAATATCCACCTATATTGTAATAATGTATCAAATTTTAAATAAGTAAACTGCGCACCATGCGCAAGAGTGACGGGGGTATGAGGACCCATTGATGCACCGGTATGGGTAGGGGAGACTACGACGCTGCGGGTGATCTGGCGGTGGTATGGAGAGCGCTAGTAAGGATAAGAGTGTCACGTCCCGCTTTCCGGGGTACGGATAAGGAGACGTGACTAGGGCCGTGGCGTATTTACTCAAAAGTAAACGCGTTAAGCGTAAATAAGCAATATAATATAAATGTATACAAGAAAAACATGAGATGTAAATAAACAACAACTTCTTATTTATTAAATATTCTTTACAATACAACTGAAAATTAAATACAGTGTGGAAAGCAATGCCTAAACAATGGTATGAACTGAAAGTAAAAATATATACAAGTGACTAGAGCCCGGGGTCCTCGATGAACTGCTCCAAGTTTTCTGAGCTGGGCTCGATCTCCAGAGAGTCGGGTCTTTCTGACAACATTCCAAAAAAAGAATAGAAAGGGAATGTCGTCAGCGAACAATCACTCGGTAAGTCCTAAAGAGATAGAAATAGAATAGGCAGATAAGAGAGAATATAACTGTATAATGTATGTTTGTTAGACCAACGTAGTTGTTTGTAACTTGGTACAGAATATGCCAGTGTATACGAGAGGAGTCTAACTATTCTGTGGAGTAAGGTATACGGAGCACAAGGAACTGTTAATCCACGGAACAACAGCAACGGATATTCAGGTTAGGTGTATTGAAGTGACCATCATCGTACCACTTTTAACACATTCCGTACCAATCTACCCCATTAAAAACCCCATAATGTTTATTGTGTTGTTTTATAGATGTAAGACTTGCCGAAACCATGATATCAATTGCTTATGTAAACGGATAAGGATGTAAACGGATAGTCACGTAATCAAGTCAATGTACATCCATGGTTCGGTCAGTTCAAGTCATGTTGATATAGATGGTATTCTGGTATTCAAGTTCAAGTTCCAGTATATATGGATTCATATTGTATTAGAATTATATTTGGATTGTATTCATGTATGGATTGTTTTCATATTAGACTGAGACTCCGTCTGAGTCAGACACTTAAACAGAATTTGATTCCTGAATTAAGTTTTGGAGTTATCGGTAACTGCTGCATATGGACGGCAGGATTTATGACTTTTTCCAAGCCAATTCCATTGATAACCCCGTTTTAGTTTTCTACCATAAATAAGAAAGCACCCACTTTCTCCAGCTCCTTGAGGCTCAAAAGAATCGGTCCCGTTTAAACCTATATTTACTAGGGTCATTATCGTAAATTAATAAACTTGAGGGGGTTTATGAAAAATAGTTTTGATATAATTTCAAAATAAACCTCAAGTATTTATTAATCGTATTTAGGATTTTCATGGATATAATTTTTAAAAGTGAAGATTCTAATGATTATAAACCTAAATTGAATAGTATATGATATTTTAGTGTAAATTGGAATTGTATAAATTTGTGATGGTATATTCATGAAATGTGTGATTCCTTTGTTTAGAAAACATGGAATTTATTATATATATTTAAAATAGATATTTTGATAATATATATATATATAATTATTAAAAATAGAATTTATTTATTAAATAGAAAATCACATTATTCTTAAAAATTGTATTAAAAATTCCATCGAGATCAGATGCTCCGTGAGGAGGTTTGCATCTCGCTCTACTAGTACCGAAGATGTGTGATGACCCGCACCATCCAAATCGGTTTCCTCAAAATGGGTTCTAGAGATTTAATTGCAAGAAATTTAATTAAAACAATCTTAAAGAATACAGTTTTATTAGTTTAAGGTATTTTATTGTAAAATTGTATTTATCTCACAAAATATTGTTCCAAAAACCATCGTAGTATGTCATGATGAGTGTTGTGATGAGATAGGTCATTACCTCGTGAGTTTTCTAAAGGTAATATGAGCAAATATGATGAAAGATGTCGAATAGAAAGTTTGTGGTATTTAACCGTAAAAGTGAAATAAAAATTGCATAGCATGGTATTTTAAATTGAAACTTGTTCTCGATGTTGGTTTATGGTTGCTAAAAAATATGTAACACTATGGGTGTTTGGTTATTAAGAGAAGTTATGTTTCTAACAAAATTAAAATCGGAAGTCGGAATAACTCCACTTCCGACGAGTTTTGAAAAGAGATCTTTTTGGAATAGGAAGAGAGGAGGGGAGAGAGGACTTACTGGACAAAAAGAGAGAGGAGAGGTATGTGAACAAGATGGAAGTTTTGTGGAGTCGTGATATCACAGGATTTGTCCCGAGTCATCACCGGAAGATGAGATTGGGCTAACTCCACTTGTACAACTAATTTAACTTGGAAAAATTTGAGTTTTTCGGCATTGTAGGGCCGAAGAAACTTACGCCCCTGGGCGTCTTATAAGCGATACGCTCCACCGGGCAATGCTTCTGCTACGAGGAATGGTCCGTCCCATTTCGGGGAGAATTTATGCAGTCTTGTTTGGTCCACAAACTCGTTCCTTCGTAGGACCAGATCTCCTGTCTTGAAGGCCCGATATTTAAGTCGGGCATTGTAGTAGCGAGCGGTTTGCTGTTGATAGGCAGCTACTCTGATCTGCGCTCGATCCCGCTTTTCTAATAATACGTCTAAGTTGGTCCGAAGTGCCGAGGTGTTCGCTTCGTCGTTGAAGTGTTCGACTCCATAACTGGGCAGTCCGATCTCAGCCGGGACCATCGCCTCGGTACCGCAGCAGAGGCTGAATAGGGTTTCTCCCGTGGGTGTTTTTCTCGAGGTCCGCAATGCCCATAGTACCCGCGGAAATTCCTCGACCCAGCTGCTCTGTCTTCCTTCCAAGCGAGCCCTAAGTCCTCGTATGACTCCTCGGTTTGCTATCTCGTCTTTTCCGTTGCATTATGGATGCGCGACCGCGGAAAACTTCATTAGTATGTGGTAGTCGCTGCAAAAATTTTTGACATTTTCGTTTTCGAAGTTGGTCCCGTGGTCGGTAACGATGCACCTCGGGATTCCAAATTGAGAGATGATGTTGTTTTGCTGGAACTTTATAGTAGAGACGGCATCTGGTTTTCTGATGGGCACGGCCTCTATCCACTTCGTGAAGTAGTCTACCGAGACAAGGATATATTTGTGTCCGCCCGTGCCGGTGGGGAGTTGGCCCACCATATCCATTCCCCTATTGTGCAAATGGCCAAGGGGAATTGAGGGGCATTAGCTCGGTAGCGGGGAGACAAGGTATGCTGCCATGGAGTTGGCAGTTCTTGCATCTTTTGATGAGCTTCTCATAATCCTGGTGTATCCTCGGCCAATAATATCCTTGGAGCAGCGTCTTCTGGACTAGGATGCGGGCCCCTTGATGCGCTCCCCTGACCCCTTCATGTATCTCTCGTAGAATGTAGTCGGCTTCGTGGGGGTCGACGCATCGGAGCAGGGGCTGAGTGTACAAATTCTTGTAGAGGTTTCCATTACTCCAGATGAAATGACAAGCTTTTGCCCGAAAGTGGCGAGCCTCCCCTCGGTCCTCTGGAAGTATTCCATCTTTTAGGAACTCCACGAGGGGCTTCCTCCAATCTTGGCCTTCCTCCTAAATAGCAAATACTTGGAGCGTTACCTCCCCATCTTCCACGTTGGGCCGTGGAATGACTTTGAAGATGATGTTTCTTTTATGGTCGGCAGTTTAGGAAGAAGCGAGCTTGCTTAAAGCGTCGGCTTGAGTGTTCAGGGTCCGAAGAATCTGCTCTACCTGGACTTTGTCGAAATTTTAGCGAAGTCTTTTGTCCTCGGCCAGATATTTGATCATGAGTGGTTCCCGGGCCTCGAATCGCCCGGTTACTTGGCCGACGACCAAAGCGGAGTCGCTGTGAATTCGGGTCGTCTTCAGCCCTACCCTAGAGGCAATTCGCAATCCGGCTAACAAAGCCTCGTATTCTGTGGCACTGTTCGAAGCTTTGAACCCTAGCTTCAAAGAGTATTCCATCTCCGCTTCTTCTAGGCCTCGGATGATCAGGCCATCCCCGTTCCCTTCCTCGGTAGAGGATCCTTCCACGTAGAGCACCCAGTCGGGGACGAAGTCGGGTACTTCCTCGACCGAGGGACGTGGTTCGAGGCCCCGGGCTGCCGCTTCTTCTTTAGTGGGAATAGTGCATTTGACTCTTGGAGATAGTGCCCTCACAGTCAAGTATTGGATCACAGACACGTGATTGCAATGATTGAGGGAGGACCTATTCCAGTAGGACAGTCTTACTCAAGATGATAGTATGCTATCTGGTTTATCTTTATCATCGTGTACTGCTTTAGGTGACCTTACAGGTCACTATTGCGCGTTGATAGAGCCCTTAGGATTTTTGCTTGACAGCCAGCAGTATGAGGGCGATCATATACGTGGGAGCTGGGGTCTATAAGCACATTCTTAAAAGGTCCCTAGTCGTGGGAATTTCGAGACAGGGCATCGATACTCCAGAGTAGACTAGTGTATACAGTCGAGACCCCGACGAGGGGCGGTGGCCGGTCTCACAAGCCACTGGTGTCAGTTGGTTCACCTAAGATGTATACAGGTGCTCATTGGGTTATGAGTACACCGGACAGGACTCGCCGGGAACATGCTAGTTGGTCTTATACCTGACGTCAGATAGCAGTTCCCTGGTGACATGTGTACAGGTTAGTTCATCGACCTGAGATCGTCCTTTGTCTCGTGTGAGTTCCCATTATACTTTGATTACTACCCTACCACGCTCAAAGGAGACGTGCAAACAGGTTTTAGTTGGGTACAGTCCCGAGCCACATGGAGGCAGTGAGCGAATCTGCAGGGGTTCGTCTCTCCCGGTATTGGGGGTGAGGTCGTGCTGTGTCTAGGAGAGCCATTACACGAAGTCCTTGGCCAAGGCAGGAGATTTACTGGTAGGTATTCCAGTAATATCTCAGGGTGTTCTGGGCTACACTCCGACACGACTTGTACCGCTTTTGGGGGTCTGACTTTTACCAACCCCCTAGGCCCGCCATGCGATGCTCATAAACGAACGGACCGGACTGTACGGATATTGTCACTGACAGGCTCAGTAGGGTGTCAGGATGAGATTGCTCATCGACGTCCCTTTTGGTCAATACCTGGTAGCCCGTCACGTATGGCTAATACCTCTGACGTGCTAGTGGTTAAATCCACAGCCAAAGTATTGAAGAGTCTTTAGAGTCCCCCACAGACCGTTTTCTCAAGTTTCGGGCGAAACGCAGTAGAGGCCGTATGGAGATATGACAGGGTTCGATCAGATACGTGCGGTATTGCATGGATCATGATTGGACGGATAATACTAGCGGGCTTTGGTTTAAGCCGGATCCTAGTATTGTATAGTGTAGATTTTGTCTCATTGCATTTGTATTCGATCGGAATACAAATACGGGTATGTATATACAGTCGTGGGGTTTTCCTGTAATTTGTTACGGGATCAGTTTTCTGAAGTTGCCAGTTTGCATTCCGTTTCGGGCATTTTCTTTTGTTTCCTTTCTTTGGCTGAAATTTGGTGGAGGGGGGTTATTTGCAATTGTGCAATTAACAATTGAGAAGACTTTTGCATCATGATGGTTTCATGATGGTGCACCATCCATTGACTTCATTTGTCTTCTTCATGGCTTGACTTTTGTTCATCATGGTTGTTGATGATGGAAGTTGATTTTGGATTTGATTGTGATCATTGCTTATTATCATCACCCTTTCTCTCTCTTGCATTATGTTGGGGCTCACTCCTTTTTCATTGTGATTCACTCCATTCTCTCATCTCTCAAGCAAGGGGCCGGCCATTCTCTTGTTAGGGGCTGTCCCAAATTTTTGGGTGTGAGATTTCATCTCTTTTGGCTTGCAAAATTTATATAGCTCCACAAAAAGCCTACTTCTCCTTCTCCACTAATACCATGGTAACTTCTACAACCCCATGAGACATAAGTTCTACAGTTAACCTACAGCATCCTTGGGCATGTCGGCTCGCAAACTTCGTGCCCGAGTTGCCTCGGTCTAGAGGTGGGAGCCCGTAAAAGAACCCGGCGATGTGGTGCCCTTCCGACGAGGAGATGAAGACCGGAGATTCCGCGGGGAGATCGGGACGACGACGAGAAGACCGAAGGACACGGATCGCTCGGTATATCTCTCTACCCCTTCTCTTGTTAGCTAGGATTAGATTAATGGCCCGATCCAGGATTTTTGTGCGCGGTGGTGCCGGTTTACAAGTTTCGTAAAATTATCGTTTCCGCATTTTGGCCTCGGATTGACGGCCGGGGCGCTGCCGTGCACTTACATCGACCATGAAATCTGCTAGGACCTGCGCTTTGATGGCCTGTCTGGGGCGGTACTTGATATCGAATTGGGATAATTCCCACCTCCATTTCTCCAGTCGTCCTGATGATTCAGGGGAAGCGAGAATAGTCCCTATAGGTCGCTCGATAAGGACAAGAATGGTGTGCGCCTGGAAGTAGTGTCGTAGTTTTCTTGAGGCGACAACAAGTGCTAAGACTATCTCTATGGCTGGGTATCTTGTTTCCGCGTCCTTGAAAACGTGGCTTACGTAGTAAACCGGCTTCTGTACACCATCGAATTCCCTGACGAGCACTGAGCTCGCAGCCTGATCGGAGACCACGAGGTATAATAATTGCTCGTCGCCTTCGACCGTTCGAGTGAGTAGTGGGAAAGTTGATTGGAGCGCCTTGAGCTGTTTTGAAAGCGCTCTGACACTCCTCCGACCATTCGAACTTATGATTTTTTCTCAAGGCTTTGAAGAACGGGAGACATTTCTCCCCAGATCTTGACATAAAGCGACTCAGAGCGGCCACTTTTCCTGTGAGCCGCATGATCTCAACATTGCTCTTCGGTGTGGCCAGGTTGAGAATGGCGCTGATCTTTTCTGGCTTCGCTTCGATTTCTCGATGGGTGACCATGAACCCGAGGAATTTCCCACTGGTGACTCTGAACGCACACTTAGCTGGATCCAGCTTCATTTTGTATTTGCACAGGATGTCGAATGTCTCCCTGAGATCTTTGGCGTGGCCGTCCGATGAGGTTGATTTTACGAGTATATCGTCGACGTAGACTTCCATGTTCCTCTCGATCTTCGGTTTGAACAGTTTGTTGACGAGGTGCTGATACGTGGCCCCGGCGTTCTTAAGTCCGAAAGGCATCACTTTGTAGCAGTATAGCCCCCGGTCAGTGGTGAAGGCAGTCAGTTTTTCGTCAGCCGGGTTCATCCTGATCTGATTTTAACCCGAGAAGGCGTCCATGAAGCTCAATAGTTTGTATCCGGCTGAGCTGTCTACGAGCTGGTCTATCCGAGGGAGGGGATAATTATCTTTGGGGAAGGCCTTGTTTAAATCCGTGAAATCGACGCACATACGCCATTTCCCATTCGCCTTCTTGACCATGACTGCATTTGCCAGCCAATCAGAGTATTCCAGGTTCCTGATAAAGTTAGCAGAGAGCAGTCAATCCACTTCGTCTTCTCTCGCCTTTTGCTTGGCCAGCGCAAAGTTTCTTTTCTTTTGTCGGATGGGCTTTGCTTTTGGATCGACCCCGAGCTTGTGGGAGATCACTCTAGGATTAATTCCGAGCATGTCCGCCGGCGTCCAAGCAAAAACGTCTGAATTATCTCGGAGGAACCGGATCAGTTCTTTGCGGCGATCCCCAGTCAGGAGAGAGCCGATCTGGACTGTTCGGTCGTTGACCCCTTCTTCAAGAGGTACTTCCATTAATGCTTCTACTGGGGCACCTCTGACTTCCATTTGGTCGTCGCATGTATCTAAAGACCCCTGGAAGTCAGGTATGTCCTAAAAATCGTCGCTTTGATCTCTGGCAGTGGACGTCGAGGTGAGGCAAATCCTAGCGGTTTGCTAGTCTCCGTAGGCCCAGCCTATTCCCCCTTGATCTGAAGAAAACTTGATCGCAAGGTGATAAGTTGAGATCTGGGCTCGGAGAACGTTTAAAGCCGGACGTCCAAGGAGAATGTTGTAGGATGAAGGGACTTTGGCGACGAGGAAATCCACAGGTACGGTCCGTGTATGTCCTGCTTCCTGAGTAGGAGGGTGACCAATCCCTCGGCAGGGACGGAGTGATTGGTGAACCCTGATAGTACATGGGAGGTAAGTCGAAGGTTGGATGATCCTAGCCCCATACGCTGGAAGCAGTCGTGGAATAGGATATCCGCCGAGCTCCCTGCGTCGACCAAAATCCTCTGGACCTCGTAACGGTGGGCTATAGCCATTATTACGAGTGGGTCGTTGTGAGGCAAGGATATACCGTAGAGGTCTTCATCGGTGATGATCACCTCTTCTGGGGTGGATCGCCTACACCCTCGACCGGGAGGAGGCGGTGGTTTCCGCCAGCTTCCCGAGCAGTATTCAAGGTAACGACCATGATTTGCCCGGTCGTTAGCTCTCTGGGAGGAGGCTGGTTCTCTTGCTCCCGTTCCGCCAGCCGCTTATCCCACAAGTACTTTGCTAGGTGGCCGGAGCAGATCAACTCCTCGATATAGTCATGGAGTTGTTTGCAGATATTAGTCGGGTGGCTCTGCGACATGTGGAAGGCGCAGTACAGGCCTCGAAGACGTTTGCCCGCCCTTTGGGTCACTGGAGGGAGCTTGAGGAACCTCTCCCCCTTAGCTTCCTCCAGCAGCTCGGTCTGGGAGATGTTTAGGGGAGTGTACTCCTGAAATCTCGGTGAGTAAGGCTTCGGACGGTCGACCTTCTTCTTCTCCTTCCTGTCCCTTTTCTTTCTATCTGGTTGGTCGGCCCGGAACAGGTTTGAGTTCACCTCGGACTCGAGTTGGATTTCTCGCTCGGTCCAGGCTTTCACCTCGGCCATGGTCTTAGGTTGTGCTAATGCAAAAGAGCAGATCCACTCTTTGTGCCTATGACCCGACCTCAGCGCGGTGATGACCGTCTCATCTCTATGCTCGAGGACCTCGAGGAGCGCGTTGTAGAAGCGGGTGATATATCCTTTGAAGGATTCTTTGTCTTTGCTCTTGATGGTGAACAGGTAGTCGACCGTCCTCTTCTGTCGCCGATTTTCGACGAAGTGACTGAGAATTTGGGAGGCCAGCTCGTCGAAAGTCGAGATGGAGCATGGCGTAAGTCCTCGGAACCAGTCCCGACTAGCCCGGATGAGGGTGGTAGGGAAATCTCAGCATTGAGCCGCGTTGGAGTTATCCTGGAAGCTCATGCCCGTAGTAAACACGTCCAGGTGGTCCTTCGGGGTGGATTTCCCGTCGAAGAGGTCCACCTTGGGCGGTTTGTTCCTGGACGAGATGTGCTTGGACAGCAGCTCTTCTGTAAAGGGCTTCGTCAGTGAATCGGCGGAGTACCTGGCGCCTTCGCCGGACGCATGGCCGTCCCATTGTATGCCCTCGATTTTCTTCTCGAGGGCATCGAGTCGGTGGTGGTATCCCGAGGATTCTGCATAGTCGGAGTGGTGGCTACCCCCTCTCTGAGTCAGCGCCAAGGTGCGGCTTCGATTTCGCTCTATCAGGTGTCTCAAATCCTCGGGCGAGGCCCTTTCTCGATAGTTTCGGCGCTCGTCGTCCGCGCGGTCCCGGAGAGAGTGGGGGCGTCGGTCGTTCCTGAAAGAAGGCGAGCTGACCGACACCTCCTTAGGGGGAGAGAACGCGTGACGGGCATCGAAGCGATGACCCATTCTTCCCTGGGACCGTGGCGTGGAGCTGTCCGGCACCCAGCGGGTCATGGAATCAATCACCGCGTATGGGTTAAGGTGGTCGGAGTCGGCCCGCCGGTGCTCGGTGGCGCTGTGATGAGGATGAGGGGGATCGAGCGCCTGGGTGTTCCCGTCCGTCCTTCGGCGGATGTCATTACCCCGGGAAAGGGGCGTCGCGGTCTGGTGGGTAGGGCCCACCGCATGAACGCGGACGAGGACATCTACCAGCGATGTGAGCCTGTCTATCCAGACGGACAAGGCATGGACGGCATTAGGAGGGGGAGGCGAGCCGCTCCCGCCTCCGTTGTGGCGGCTCGTATTTAGATCATTGCGGTCGTCGCTCGCCATAGGATCGATGGCAGAAGATCAACTTTTATGGTGGAACAAAAAAATCTTATGTTCCCACAGACGGTGCCAACTGATGGAGATCGGGATCTCCTTCAGATGTTATCCTCCATCGATCCTACGATAGCGCTCTTGGACGGCTGAGATTTGATTTTGGAGTTGTTGAGTATGGATCTTAATGGGTTGGTGTTGGATGCCGAGCTACCTGCAATGAAGTCCCGGGTTAGGTGACCACCGTAGGACCCTCCGACGATCAAGTTAGTGCCAAGGAATAGGTGAAGAGTAGCGGCGTATTGAGATAATTTCTGATACCTGAGTCGTCTGAGATGGGGGTTTATATAGGGGTCGCTTGGAGCGAGCGGGCGCGAGATCTCCGCCGTCAGTTACGCCCTCGCGTTATCCTCATCTTTAATGGAGGGATGCCCCCATTAATGGAGGGATACGCCAGCGTGGAACGCGGATCGTGGGAAGGTGGATATCTTGCCCTGGCGATATACACGGAGCCGTTGCGGGGCACATGGGATCCATGCTCCTGGTCGATCAGGGAGGCCGAGGAAGCTCGGTACGAGTTTCCTAAATGAAGGTGGAATGTATTCAGGGAGGTCTCCTGAAAGGCCGAATACATTCCTCGAGACGAAGTCCCGAGGAACCCTTATAATGCACCTTTTTTATTCCACCTCCGTAGCCTTCGGGACATGTCATTCGCTACGTGTCGTAATCTTGAGGAGATACCACTTGTGAGCATCATCAGATCTGTTCAAGTTGATCATCCTATTTTCAAATATATATATATATATATATATATATATATGAAAAATCAAAAGATTTGAAAAGCTCTAATTTATGCTCGAATGGATGTAAAAATAAACGTCTTTCAATAAAGAAATATAAACATAAACCCGTTTTATGCACATGAGATGGATGTGCTTGTGCAATAGGTGCCTTTTTGCCGACTGTTTTTTTTATATCTATACAGCAAACAAAAAAAGGTTTCCTGAAAATTTTTTTAGAAAAAATGATATACTATGATTTAGCCTATACACTATGTTGAAAACAATTGGACCGAACTAAATATATCCATCTAAATCCAAAGAAACTTAAAAGAGCAAAAAACTTGGCATGGTTTTGAACTTTGATCATTTTCCTCCGTGTTAGGTGAAAAACATGTGCGGTTAAAATTCAGATTCAACCTTCAAATTACCTGAAACAGTGTGGACTTACCTTAAATTGACCCGGGTTAGTTAAAAGCCCACATCATACTATATATAGATGTTCCCGCCAAAATTTTCGGCCAAGAGCTACTTTTTTCCTTATAAAAAAGGGGGGAGTCCTCAAAATTTGGCCTCACGTGTAAAACACGCGAGCGCTCATATGCAAAGCATATGAGCGCTGAATAAAATAAACTTAAAGGACCAAACATGCCTCACGTATAAAACACGTGAGCGCTCATATGCAAAGCATATAAGCGCTGAACATAAATCACCAATGGCCAAACAGGCCTCACGTGTAAAACACGTGAGTGCTCATATGCAAAGCATATGAGCGTTGAACATAAACAGGCTAAAACCCACAGCACGGGTTACGTGTTAAACACATGAGTTCTCTTGCCTCAATTTAAAATGCTCCTATCAAATTCTAGAATTAAATTTTATTTTAGGAAATATTTTCCTGATCTTTCTCAAACTAAAAAAGATCTTCTCTGTTAAATAGAGAACCTTTGTATCAAAGATCCAACGGTAATCATCTGGTAGAATAAACTTTTATCATAGAAAAATATTTTTCTAATCTTGTTAAATTAACAATATATTCATATGATCAGAATTCTATGTTAGAATAAAATTCTAATCTTATTAAACTAACAAGATATCTATATGATAGAATTAAATTCTATATTAAGAAAATATATTTCTGATCTTGTTAAACTAAAAAGATATGATAGAATAAAATTATAATCTTATTAAAACTAACATGATATTCATAATCTTGTTAAACAAATAAGAAATCTTCTCTGTTAAATAGAGAGCCTTTGGATTAAAAATCCAACGATGAATAAAATTCACCGATTGATCCTGAAATCAATCATGATCTCTCAATGAGGGATTCTCTTAACAAATTGATTCGTTTTCTTCTCATATAAATAGGAGCGAGAAGAAGCGCAAAAATACACAGAGAGAGAGAAGGAGAGAGAAAAACCCCCTTGAAAGCAAAAAAATAAAAGAGAATTTAATTCTTCATAGAGAAGAAGATCTCTTCAAAAAAAAAAAGAAACTCTAGGTAAGAGAAGGAAGGGGAACCCCTCACAAAAGCTCCCACAAAAAGAGAATTTAATTCTCAAAACAAGAGTTTAACTCTTCTAAAAGAACTTAGTTCTTCCTCTGGTTAAGATCTGCAGAAGCGGATCTCCCCACAACTTGAGAATTTAATTCTTATCGGGGAGATTCTGTTATGCAGATTCAAAACGTAGGTGAAAGAACTGAATCTAAAAGAGTTTAACTCTTACAAAATATATAGGAATTTAATTCCTCTAAAACTAGGGTTTAACCCTTTAAAAAAGAATTTAATCCTTTTAAAGAACAAAAGGAGAACTTGATTCCCCAGAACCATAGAAGAACAGCCTGGTGATTCATTAGCTTTCAACGCTACACAATAAAAGCTCATGTGTTCCCACGTGAGCACCATTGAGGAACAAAAAAGGAAAGACTGAGATCTAGTCATGTAACCCCACGTGACCCCTAAGAAGTGCTCAGCACTTATAAAAGAGAAAAGCGAATAAACCCTATTTTTGGAGCGCCCCACGTAACCCCTAAGAAGTGCTCAATACTTATAAAACAGAAAAGGGAATAAACCCTATTTTTGGAGCGCCTCACGTGACCCCACGTGACCCCTGAGAAGTGCTCAGCACTTATAAAAGAGAAAGGGGAATAAACCCTATTTTTAGAGCGCCTCACATGACCCCACGTGACCCCTGAGAAGCGCTCAGCACTTATAAAAGAGAAACGGGAATAAACCCTATTTTTGGAGCGCCTCACGTGACCCCCGAGTAGTGCTTAGCACTTACAAAGCAAAAAGATAATAAATCAAAGGCAGTTTCCATTTTTTTGGCGCCTCACGTGATCTCACATGACGCAATACCGCTCAGCGCTCAGAAAAGAACAAGGGAATAAACCCAAAGAAAGAGCGCCTCAAATTCTTGAAGTTTAATACTATTTCAAGCGCCTCACGTGACCCCATGTGAGCGCATCTGAATATTAGTGTTTAACACTATTTTGAACACCTCACGTGGGAGCACGTGAACGCTGAATATATACTAGTGTTGAACACTATGAAAGGCTAATATTAGCCAGACTCAGACCAAATTTCCTAAGGACTATCAATTGAGCCCCTCATGCTCGGGATCTCCAAAACCGATCTCAGCCCCGAAGACAGCTAATGAGATACCACCCATCCCTCCAGTCGGGACATTAGTTTAAGGGTATATCTCTTCATACCTCTGATATATGTCGTTGTAATCCTTCAACGTCTTCAGAGAGATGGAGGGTCCCAATAACCGATAACCTTTGGCGTATGCCCAAACTGGTTAAACCAAAACCTCATGGACTATGAGGTCCTTAAACTCATGGACTATGATGTCCTTAAACTTTATGGACTGTAAGGTCTTTAAACTCATAAACTATGATGTCTTTAAACCAGACTATGAGGTCCTTAAACTCATAGACTATGATGTCCTTAAACTTTACGGACTATAATGTCCTTAAACCCAGTAGACCACAATGTCTCTAAACTAAAACGATAGAGTCCAAATACTCTTTCGTTGGATCTAAATGATCCCAAAATCTTGTTGAGTAGATCTTAGTCTAAAATTAGACTAATGTATCCTTAACAAACGTTTAAGTTGATCTTAATCTTAATAAGAATAATGATCCTTAAACCCAAACCAAACCCAAATCTAAGAAAATTCAGATTTGGACTAATCCACGCCCTACAGGCGACAACACAAATTAGTCTCCGTATACAATCCACGGGCAATCAAAAATAAAAAATACATACACGACACGAAGTGACCATCTGGAGAAGGAGAAAGTGGTTACCCCGATGCGGTAGCGTAATTAACTGCAGGGGCTTGCGCATGCAGGGAAGAGCGTCCCCACAATCAAAAACCCCTCATACACGAGGGGGAATCTGATGAAGTCTGCAACAACGGCTGCATCCGTCTAAACCTCCGATACACGGTGCTATAAATCAACTTGGTATCTTCGGAGAGGTGGACGGATAAAACCAAATAGTATCTGCCCCCAAATTCAGGCAAGATGACCTACGCAGTCCCGTCTCCCGTATTCGGCGGTAAACAGATTCTGGCACGCCCGGTGGGACCTTTTCCTCTTTCCACTCCACACTTCGTGTGTCGTGTTTGCGAACAAATCGCGGTTTGATATGGTTGCCCCTGGATTCGAGGTACTAAGATTTGGTGTCTTGCTCCCGTGCAGATCAATGGCTTTCAACTGCACAAACTGCAACAAGTGCAACAACTCCCACTCTGTCCTTGCTAGAGGAGTGACTTATGGGCCTCAAGCGGCCTCCGTTTTCAAGATGCCAGTGGAACAGGTGACGCAAGCCACTATTGGGCTGTTCTTTGGGACCATGCTCCCACTCATGAGCTTCAACTCCCCACTTCCGTCGCAAGAAGCTCCGAAGAAGTCGGTTTTTGATCGGCTTACGACTACCGTGGCCCCTCTCAACGGGTCGCCCAAATCCAATGCCTCAGTCTTTAACAGACTGGGCCAAAACTCAAATGGGCCCGTAAAAAAGCCTGCAATACCTGAAGGGGTTATCCCGAAACGGATAGCCATTCCTGCTCCTGAAGTACCCAAGGCCGCTTCCCCTGCTAAAAAGTCAGTCTTTTCAAGATTGATCATTCCCTTTCAGCGGACGTCAGTCTTCGATAGGCTGGCACCAACAGTAGCCCCTCATCAGAGCGGGGGCATAAAGAAGCTCATCCAACAGTAGAGGTGGTCCCGTCCGCAAGGCATGCTCGACGTCGCCACTGGCGCCGAGTGAGGAAAGCTGGGGGTAATTCCCTATCTGGATTTACCCCGCCAGTTCCAACGGTGGATGTTGACGCTACTGTTCCAACAGGGAACAGCTTTGAACCACTCAGGAGGGTCCGCAAGAACTCTCCGACTGCCGTGCTGAAAAGATCTCCTCCACCTGTGGAAAATGCTGCAAAGACAAGGCTGGAGCAGCCCTCTCAGCGGCTGTCCTCTAAAATTCACAGGTCTGGCGACAGGTTTAAGACTCGGTGATCAACCAAGACTACTCCAGCCGACTGAAGAAGATGAAAGTTCGACAGACCACCCTGTCGCACCATAGAAGGTGTCGTCTACTTGGGTGCCCGCTGCAACGGCCCTCTCAACTTCGACCGCTCACAAAAGAAGAAGGTCAGAGAAAATCCCCATGTCTAGGACAAAGCTCAAAGGCACTGAATCCAAACGCCCCAAGTCTGGGGGCATGATGGTGCACACTATTTATATAGCATCCGGGAAAGAGAATTGTCGTATCTCCACGGGTCATCGACCACTCACCCGATCGGTAACAAAAGCCCAGGAGCAACAACAGAAGCTCCAGGAGATGCTAACACAGATATCCGCACTCACCGAGCCAAAAGAAATTCCGGAGACGTCGTCGGAACAGCGTCAAGAACAAGAAACCGATGCTGAGTTCCTCCGCAGAATCCTCGAGAAGAAAGACAGAGAGGCCGTGGAACAAGCGGCCAACATAAAACGAATGGCGCTTTTATTCCAAGATATGGTTGGGATGATGATACAGCCGGATCCTCCAGCTGAAGACCCTCCGATTTTCCTTGAAGACGACAGAGGGGAGACATCGAACCCTCTTCCGGTTCTATCAACGGCCAAAGAGGAGACGATCTCCAAAGCCGTCCTGGATGACTATATAGCTCAACAGATACGAGCTCATCAGGCGAGCGAAGCGACTGGCCAAATCATTAAGACTGGACGACCCTATACGGGTTGGTATGACCAAATAAAGTACCCGCCGGTATATACGATCCCTAAATTCCATGTATATAAGGAGATGGGGAATCCACACCAGCACGTTGCTCAATTCAGGGCCTTGTGCGGTAACACCGGATGTGACAATAAGCTATTGCTTCGCCAATTCGTTGGCAGCTTGTCCGAGACAGCATTTGAATGGTACTCTGAGCTCCCGAACAACTCCATTAAGATATTTGCAGAAATGGAGCTACTGTTTACGCAGCAGTTCGCAAGCGCCAGCGAACGCACCCCGATCACGGCATTGATCAACGCCAGAGTGAAACCGGGAGAGACATGGGTGCAGTATGCAATCCGGTGGTGGAACTTATGGTCGAGATGCGAACAACACATAGAAGAAGCTCCTGCTGTGGGTATGTTTGTAGGAACCCTCGATCCGCAGGCGACCATATCCCAATTCATGATGTTCTTCAAGCCGACCACCTTCCAGGCCTTGATTGACAAGATGGCCCAAATGGACCAGATGGGCCATAGGCCTTCCTCTTCAAAGACGGAGCATCGGAATGAAAAGTGCAAAGGGAAAGCAACCTTCGTTGCCAACGCTCAACAAAAACCGAGTGGCCTGAGACCGGTTGTTCGCCAAAGCAACAAGCGGCAATCCCTCGATGAGAAGTTGAGACGTCCTTACTCATTTCCCCAGGATAAAACAAGGAGACTATTCAAACTAGCAGTGCGCAACGGGCTCATCACTCTACCGGAGCCGAGACACCCACTACAACCGAATGATGTCAACGATCCTAATTACTGCCCCTACCACCAAGTATTGGGCCATCCGATCGAAGATTGCTACGTCTTCAAAAATTGGGTTGAAGACCAGTATCAATAGGGCAAGTTCGCGCTGTCCGAAAACTGGAAGGTAAATCCGCCACAACAGCACACCTCTAAAAGGGTGGACACGCCGGGGGCATCATGCTCATTTATAGAGGAAGTTCCATGGGAAGTAGTTCTTCGGCAAAAATGCAAAAGAATGCTGAAGAATATTCAAACATGCCCGGCGATCAGGTGGAAAAGTCCGCTGGAGCCCGAAGTCATTGAGGGAATGCTGAAGCCGCGCACGACGCCAAGAATTGGTAGCGATAGTCAAAACGCCCATGCCCAGCCGTTAAAATCTTCAAAGAAAAATAAGAAGACCAAAAAGCCCGTGAAGCCTAATGACAAGCACACGAACCTGCAAAAACACATTAACGCGCTGGGGGAATACAACCAGAAAGCGCGAACCCCGGTCACACTCTAAGAGTTTCTCAACCACATCCTTGAGAACAGAGGCAATGACAATGACGAGGGAGACAACGCGTCAAAAGAACCCGAATATTACGTGGCAGGTTGTCACATGATCTCTCACTCGTCAATAGATGATAAAGAAGCTCTTGATGCAGAGAAACTAGGGGCAGATCCAGAACCGGAATCAAAATCTCTGGATCCATCGGAAGAATTGATTGACAGACTGCTGAGCGAAGCTCTTCAGAAAAGCAAAGTTGTCAGAGAGCGGGAAACAGCCATATACGAAAGGGCCAAGTGTCGGCGTCAAGTTAAAGAAGCTCCGGTAATGAGAAGTCATAAAATACCCCAACCGGATCGAAGCATCCCTGTCGCCAGCAAAAGCAAGCTTAAAACAAGGAAACGATTCACTAGGGCCCTGTCAATGGGAATGAAGTTGCCTTCTTTCAGAGAAAATACTCCTGGCGGTATACATCTTGATGAAGCGGACGTACGTCCCAACTTCTGCTTATACCATCATAGGATTGCACACCCTACCGAAGAGTGTATAGCCTTTAAAAACTGGTGGCAGGGATATGTTACCCACCGACAACACGTCCAGCGAGTGAAGCACAAGGCTCATCGGGAACAGAGAAGCACGACAGATGAACGCAAAAGAACTGTCGGCAACTGTCACATGGTTGACACCAAGGGATCGCAAGTTCTCACCTTTGGAAGCGCTCTGATAAAGAAATAGCCCTCAGCCCTCTCTTCAAGGAATCCACCTCCGACACAAAAGATATGAAGACTTGCGAGGACATCCAGCTGTGTAATCGTACGTTGCTCGGGAAAAATCCCCGACCTACGAACAACGGACCGAAACGTCCTTAAACTACTACAAACCGCAGCATCCTAGGGCCGACCCACAAAAAAAACGGTACATCCACAAGCAAAATGGGCATGAATGATAACACGAAAGGGCTCCGTGAGTAAAAACAGCAAGGTTGCCGGCGATGTTTGTGAAAACCCGAAGGAGCGCAGACTCGTAAAAAAACTGTACATCCACAAGCAAAATGGGCACAGATGAAAACCCGAAAGGGCTCCGTGAGTAAAAACAGTAAGGCTACCGGCGATATTTGTGAAAACCCGAAAGGGCGCAGACTCGTAAAAAAAGGTACGTCCACAAGCAAAATGGGCACGGATGAAAACCCGAAAGGGCTCCGTGAGTAAAAACATCAGGGCTACCGGCGAGTTTGTGAAAACCCGAGAGGGCGCAGGCTCGTAAAAAGTTCGTGCACACTTGTGAGGTCCTCTTGACCTTGTAAGGAGAAAACACCTGCATGAGATCCTTACGACTCACAAGGGAGCAACACACTTAGGGATCCCCATGATTCCTAAGGAGAAATTACACTTACGAGATCCTCACGACTCGCAAGGAGAAGCCTCTTATAAGACCCTCACGGCTCATAAGATTCAAAAGTCTTAACCTACAGGAATCTGAACCTGTTCATAACCCATCACATTTCCCAGATTGCCCTACAAGCGGTTCAATATTAACTCTTGTATACAATCCACGGGCATAAATAAACGTTTCCCCCACCCAGTTCCACCAACGACGAGGAATGTCCTCATTTGGTGAACAAACATTTGTAGGTCCTCTCGACTTGCAAGGAGAAAATACTCTTATGAGATTCTTACGACTTATAAGAGACCATACACTTAAGAATCCTCATGATTCTTAAGGAGAAAACGCACTTACGAGATCCTCACGACTCGTAAAGAGAAACACCTTTATGAGACCTTTACGGCTCATGAAGTCAAAAGCCTTAGTCGACAGGATCTTAACCCTGTTTGCTAAGCCACCTTTGTTCGAACCAACAAAGGCAAATGATGATTCGCTCCTGGAAACATTCCAGTAGTAGCGATGCTGATGCCTAAATCGGTAACAAATTCCAAATCCTTTCACGGCAAATGAAGATTCGCTCCTGGCAATATTCCAGTCGCAGCGATGCTGATGCTAAGATTGACACTAGATTCCAAGTTCCATAGTCGCGGCGAAAAGTCAGCGAGCCATAAATGCATATGAAATAGCCGAAATAGTAGGGTAACTTGCAACAAAATCAGCAAGTAAAAGATATGCATACAAAAATAGCCGAAATGATTGGGCAACTCGCAATAAAAAGAAGCGAGTAAAAAGAAAAATAGCCGAAATGATTGGGCACGGCGAGAAATAGCCGAAATGATTGGGCAATCGCGACTTTCGCGATACAAAAAGCTGAAATGATAGAGCATTGCAGAAAGGAATAAAAAAATGAAATAAAACTTTTTACCCTGCAGGTAAGTCCATACTGACCCTTGTATACAATCCATTGGCATAAACGAAAGGGAATCACGTGTCCCAACAAACTCTATCAAAGGGAGAATCAGGTCTCAGCGGCAATATCTGCATCTCAGAAGACCAGCAACAGCGTTCCTCCTCATGCCAACAGGACACAGACGCGACACTACTAATCGGAGCCACGGCAAAGTCTCCAGTTCTAAAACTCTATGGTTTACAGACAACCTAACGTCATCCAATGACCCCATCGCGGAAACACGTCATTAAATGACCCTGTCTCGGATACACGTCAGCAAATGACCCCGTCGCGAAAACATGTCATCAAATGACCCCGTCTCGGAAATATGTCATTCAGTGACTCTTTTTCGGAAACAAGTCAACCAACCCCAGGGAAATCAGTGTCCTTATCAAAACATCTCGATTCAGGGAAATCAGCATCCTGGGCGAGAACCTTTCGATTCGCATCAACCCGCGAGGAAATCAGTGTCTTTGCAGGAATCTCTCGATTCGTCTCGACACCAGGGAAATCAATGTCCTTGGCTAAACCTCTCGATTCAGGGAAATCAGCGTTCTTGGCAAGAACCCCTCGATTCGTTTCGACCCGCAAGAAAATCAGTAACTTTGCAGGAATCTCTCGATTCGTCTCGACTCCGAGGAAATCAGTGTCCTTAGCAAAAATCTCGACTCAGGGAAATCAGTGTCCTTCACGAGAGCATCTCGATTCGCGTCGACCCGTAAGAAAATCAATGTCTTTGCAGGAATCTCTCGATTCGTCTCAACTCCGAGGAAATCAGTGTCCTTGGCAAAAACCTCGATTCAGGGAAATCAGCGCTCTTGACGAGAGCATCTCGATTCATTTTGACCCGCAAGGAAATCAGTGTCCTTGCAGGAATCTCTTGATTCGTCTCAACTCCGAGGAAATCAGTGTCCTTGGCAAAAATCTCGATTCAGGGAAATTAGCATCCTTGACGAGAGCATCTCGATTCGTTTCGACCCGCAAGGAAATCAGTGTCTTTGCAGGAATCTCTCGATTCGTCTCAACTCCGAGGAAATCAGTGTCCTTAGCTAAACCTCTCGATTCAGAGAAATCAGCGTCCTTGACGAGAGCATCTCGATTAGCATCGACCCGCAAGGAAATCTGTGTCTTTGCAGGAATCTCTCGATCGTCTCAACTCCGAGGAAATCAGTGTCCTTGGCAAAAATCTCGATTCAGGGAAATCAGCGTTCTTGACGAGAGCATCTCGATTCACGTCGACCCGCAAGGAAATCAGTATCTTTGCAGGAATCTCTCGATTCGTCTCAACTCCGAGGAAATCAGTGTCCTTGGTAAAAATCTCGATTCAGGGAAATCAGCATCCTTGACGAGAGCATCTCGATTCGCGTCGACCCGCAAGGAAATCAGTGTCTTTGTAGGAATCTCTCGATTGTCTCAACTCTGAGGAAATCAGTGTCCTTGGCAAAAACCTCGATTCAGGGAAATCAGCGTTCTTGACGAGAGCATCTCGATTCGTGTCGACCCACAAGGAAATCAGTGTCTTTGCAGGAATCTCTCGATTCTTTTCAACTCCGAGGAAATCAATGTGCTTGGCAAAAAACCTCGATTCAGGGAAATCAACATCCTTAACGAGAGCATCTTGATTCACGTCGACCTGTAGAGAAATTAGTATCTCTGCAGGAATATACGACGTCAGCAAAACGGACCCACGGCAAAGTCCCCTAATTCCAAATCTCAACGGTTCACAGACAACCTAGAGACTACCTCGGAGCCATGGCAGAGTCCCTAGTTTCAAATCTCGACGGTTCACAGACAACCCAGAGACAAACTCGACATTCGTCGCAATATTGCAGACACAATGTCAACAAACGAAGCAAAGGAAGATCTCTAGATTCAGGGTCTTGACGGCAATGAGACCTGAAAGACTATCGGAGATCATCCCACTCCAGCACGGAGTGGTCATGACTCATCGGGGCTCCCAAACTGAGCCTAATCTCAAGTAAAAAACGACATGGAATATCCCTAACGCTTGCTCTTTCAACGGTAATATCACCTAGAAGATTACTTGAAGACGTCTTGTCCAGCCCCCGAAGGGATCGGAGACACGACAGTCGCGGGACTACTCGAACAGCAAGATTGCGTATCGAGTAATACATCGGCCAACGCGGCTATACGACGGGTAAAAAAAACCTTAGTATCACAGATCCTAACGGACTTCTATTAGCAGGAGTTAACTATGACGTTAGGACATCCTTGCAAGAATTTCTCGATTCGTCTCGACTCGTAGGGAAAATCCTTAGGCAATGGGGATAAAGACTTGTTTCCTAAGCACTGGGGCCCTGCAAGTTAGTCCAAGATGGACTATTGTATACTATTTACGGGCCATACTCTCCAAAGTCGAATCTCGACAAGGAGGGAAACAACCACTTATGAATCCTCTCGACTTGTAAGCGGGAAAAATTCTCTTGTGAGATCCTTACGACTCTCAAGAGAAAACACACTTAGGAGTCCTCACGACTCCTTAAGAGAAAATACATCTACAGGATCTTCTCGACTCGTAGGGAGAAAAGTCTTTATGAGATCCTCACGGTTCATAAAGTTGAAAAGTCTTAGACGGCAGACCTGAACCTGTTTCCTAAGCCATCACTTCTTATCTCGATTCAGGGAAATCAGCGTCCTTGACGAGAACCTCTCGATTCGCGTCGACTCGCAAGGAAATCAGTGTCTTTGCAAAAATACCTCGATTCGTCTCAACCGGCAGGAAAATCAGTGTCCTTGACAAATATCTCGATTCAGGGAAATCAGCGTCCTTGACGAGAACCTCTCGAATCGCGTCGACCCGCAAGGAAATCAGTGTCTTTGCAAGAATCTCCCGATTCGTCTCGACCACAGGGAAATTAGAGTCCCTGCGCATGAAAAGAAAATTCTCTTATGAGATCCTTATGACTCTCAGGAGAAAACACACTTAGGATTCCTCACGACTCCTAAGGAGAAAATACACCTACATGATCCTCTCGACTCGTAGGGAGAAAAGTCTTTATGAGACCCTTACGGCTCATAAAATTGAAAAGTCTTAGGCGACAGACCTGAACCTGTTTTCTAAGCCGTCGCTGCCTTACAAGGAGGTCAAGGTAGACTATCTACGGGCCGCATTTGCTAAAGCCACATTCGCCAATGAAATAAAGAAGCTACTTACGGGTCCTCACGATTCGTAAGGAAAAATACCCGAGTGAGATCCTTACGACTCACAGAGGCGATGAACACTTAGAAATCCTCACAATTTCTAGGGAGAATTTGCACCTACGAGATCCTCTCGACTTGTAGGGAGAAAAAACCTTCTTGAGACCCTTACAGCTCATGAAGATGAAAAAAGTCTTAGACTACAAGGACTCTAAACTTGTCCCCTAAGCCCTCAATTTTATTGCCATGTATAACTCTGCACTACTTCACCTACGTACATGCTTACGTGGGTAAAATAGTGGGGGCATTTGTTCCCGCCAAAATTTTCGGCCAAGAACTACTTGTTCCTTCATAAAAAAGAGGGGGAGTCCTCAAAATTTGGCCTCACGTGTAAAACACGGAAGCGCTCATATGCAAAGCATATGAGCGCTGAATAAAATAAACTTAAAGAGCCAAACAGGCCTCATGTGTAAAACACGTGAGCGCTCATATGCAAAGTATATAAGCGCTAAACATAAATCACCAATGTCCAAACATGCCTCACGTGTAAAACACGTGAGTGCTCATATGCAAAACATATGATCGCTGTACATAAACAGACTAAAACCCACGGCAGGGGTCACGTGTTAAACACATGAGTTCTCTTGCCTCTCACATGCAAAACATGTGAGCGCCCCATTTTAAAATGTTCCTATTAAATTCTAGAATTAAATTTTGTTTTGGGAAATATTTTCCTGATCTTTCTTAAACTAAAAAGGATCTTCTCTGTTAAACAGAGGACCTTTGGATCAAAAATCCAACGGTGATCATCTGGTAGAATAAAGTTCTATCATAGGAAAATATTTTCCTAATCTTGTTAAATTAACAAGATATTCATATGATCAGAATTCTATGTTAGAATAAAATTCTAATCTTATTAAACTAACAAGATATCTATATGATAGAATTAAATTCTATATTAAGAAAATATATTTCTGATCTTGTTAAACTAAAAAGATATGATAGAATAAAATTCTAATCTTGTTAAAACTAACAAGTTATTCATAATCTTGTTAAACAAATAAGAAATTTTCTCTGTTAAACAGAGAGCCTTTGGATTAAAAATCCAACGGTAAATAAAATTCACCGATTGATTCTGAAATCAATCATGACCTCTCAATGAGGGATTCGCTTAACAAATTGATTCTTTTTTTTCTCATATAAATAGGAGCGAGAAGAAGAGCAAAAATACACAGAGAGAGAAGGAGAAAGAAAAACCCCCTTGAAAGCAAAAAGAAAAAGAAAAGAGAATTTAATTCTCCAGAGAGAAGAAGATCTCTTCAAAAAAAAGAGAAACGCTAGGTAAGAGAAGGAAGGGGAACCCCTCCCAAAAGCTCCCACAAAAAGGGAATTTAATTCTTAAACCAAGAGTTTAACTCTTCTAAAAGAACTTAATTCTTCCTTTGGTTAAGATCTGCAGAAGCGGATCTCCCCACAAGTTGAGAATTTAATTCTCATCGGGGAGATTCTGTCATGCAAATTCAAAACCTAGGGGAAAGAACTGAATCCAAAAGAGTTTAACTCTTATAAAATATATAGGAATTTAATTCCTCTGAAACTAGGGTTTAACCCTTTAAAAAAGAATTTAATCTTTTTAAAGAACAAAAGGAGAACTTGATTCCCCAGAACCATAGAAGAACAGCCTGGTGATTCATTAGCGTTCAACGCTACACAGTAAAAGCTTACGTGTTCCCACGTGAGCACCTTTGAGGAACGAAAAAGGAAAGACTGAGATCTAGTCACGTGACCCCACATGACCCCTAAGAAGTGCTCAGCATTTATAAAAGAGAAAAGGGAATAAACCCTATTTTTGGAGCGCCTTACGTGACCCCACGTGACCCCTGCTCAATACTTATAAAAGAGAAAAGGGAATAAACCCTATTTTTTGAGTGCCTCACGTGACCCCTAAAAAGTGCTCAGCACTTATAAAAGAAAAAAGGGAATAAACCCTATTTTTTCACGTGACCCCTGAGAAGTGCTCAGCACTTATAAAAGAGAAAAGAGAATAAACCCTATTTTTGGAGCGCCTTACGTGACCCCACGTGACCCCTGAGAAGCGCCCAGCACTTATAAAAGAGAAACGGGAATAAATCCTATTTTTGGGGCGCCTCACGTGACCTCACGTGACCCCCAAGTAGTGCTTAGCACTTACAAAGCAAAAAGGTAATAAATCAAAGGCAGTTTCCATTTTTTTGGCGCCTCACGTGACTCAATAGCGCTCAGCGCTCAGAAAGAATAAGGGAATAAACCCAAAGAAAGAGCGCCTCAAATTCTTAAAATTTAATACTACTTCAAGCGCCTCACGTAACCCCACGTGAACGCCTATGAATTTTAGTGTTTAACACTATATTGAACACCTCACGTGAGAGCAGGTGAACGCTGAATATAAACTAGTGTTGAACACTATGAAAGGCTAATATTAGCCAGACTCAGACCAAATTTCCTAAGGACCGTCAATTGAGCCCCTCATGCTCGGGATCTCCAAAACCGATCTCAGCCCCGAAGACAGCTAATGAGCTACCACCCCATCCCTCCAGTCGGGACATTGGTTCAAGAGTACATCTCTTCATAGCTCTGATACATGTCGTTGTAATCCTTCAACGTATTCAGAGAGATGGAGGGTCCTAATAACCGATAACTTTTGGCGTATCCCTAAACTGGTTAAACCAAAACCTCATGGATAATGAAGTCCTTAAACTCATGGACTATGATATCCTTAAACTTTATGGACTGTGAGGTCTTTAAACTCATAAATTATGATGTCTTTAAATCGGACTATGAGGCCCTTAAACTTATGGACTATGATGTCCTTAAACTTTACGGACTATGATGTCCTTAAACTTAATAGACCGCAATGTCTCTAAACTAAAACGATAGAGTCCAAATACTCTTTCGTTGGATCTAAATGATCCCAAAATCTTGCTGCGTAGATCTTAGTCTAAAATTAGACTAACGTATCCTTAACAAATATTTAAGTTGATCTTAATTTCAATGAGAATAACGATCCTTAAACCCAAAATAAATCCAAATCTAAGAAAATTCGGATTTGGACTAATCCACGCCCTACGGGCGACAACACAAATTAGTCTCCATATACAATTCACGGGTAACCAAAAATAAAATAAATATACACGACACGAAATGAACTTCTGGAGAAGGAGAAAGTGGTTACCGAGATGCGGTATCGTAACTAACTGCAGGGGCTTGCGCCTGCAGGGAAGAGCGTCCCCACAATCAAAAACCACTCGTACACGAGGGGGAATCTGACGAAATCTGCTACAACGGCCGCATCCGTCTAAACCTCCGATACATGGTGCCATAAATCAACTTGGTATCTTCGGAGAGGTGGACGGATAAAACCAAATAGTATCTGCCACCAAATTCAGGCAAGACGATCTACGCGGTTCCGTCTCCCGTATTCGGCGGTAAACAATAGACTTTGTGGTCAATAACAGCAAAAGCTTCTACGGTCTTTTCAGGTTGTAGTTACAATGAGCATCTCTAGGATATCTGCTATTTTAGTGCTATAAGATCCAGGTCCTTGATCCCAGATTAAAGAAAATCAAATCTGTAGGCTTCTCTGCTTTACCCTATTTGCATGCCGCTGTATTTGATGGCAGTGATAGCAAGAGGCTTTGAAATAACGGGGACCCCGAATTTGCATTTTGGCTTGATATCCGCTGTGTCACGGACATTTTGGGGGGAAAAAAGAAAGAAAGAAAGAAATTTGTTGCAAGTTCATTTTCAATGAATGAGAACTTGATGAAGAAGAAATATGATTTGATTGAGATTAACCGGGTTGCGCTCTCGACCGCAGATTTGGCCCTGCCAGATTGGGTAGAACAGTGGGGGTTCCCATGGAGTTTTAAATGGGGTTTGAGGGTTGCACGCAGCAAATTCAGTGGGTGAATGTAAAGAACATTTTGAGGATAAAAGATATGCGCATGCAAGTTCTAGGAATCCAAGTGCATAGGCATTAATCGTTTTCTTCTTAAATGCAATCTCTTTGGGAATCGATCTAACCGATTTCACTTTGGAGAGAAAATTCTTATGGCATGAGCTATCCAATCAAGAGGAAATGAGAAATGTTTCTTTCAATCTACAAGGTAGGAGGCATAAAAGATGTATAAATAATTAAAAGTTGATTCAATTAGAGATTTCATTGTCGGTGCTAGCTGCTAAACAAAAATATTGGAGCTAAATAATTTGAATTCAAGCAAATACATAAAGGATTAAAAGTTGAAGAAAAATATAGAAAGAAACAAAAAGGTAGTTAGACGACACACACGCCTACCCACCAACCTACCCAAATTTCACCCACACGCTTCTTATGAACATGCACATGAACATGCATGGCTATGGGTTGGTGCTTTCAAGTCATTAATTGATTGTGTTCACACTTCACACTCATGTCAAGGCTACGTATGAAATGGATCGAGCGGAACAACTCTTCTGACAATAATCTTGAATTATTTGACAGAAAAGGTTATACGGAATTTATTTTCGAAGGACTGGTGATGGCATGGTGGGACCTACAAATATACCGATAAATTATCATGATCAACCTTTGAATATACATATGTTAGTGCGTGCAACATTTTTTTCAAGCAAAACAATAACCAACAAATCCCGTCTTATTCATATCATCTTCATATCATCTAGTTTTAAATGCAGACAAACCATCTATTATCTCGAATTAGGACAAACACAACACCAGATTACAAAAACAACCACCCAAAAAACAAAGAAGGGAAAAAAACCCCTCATCCCAAATGTGATACAAAGGCACTTAATTAAGCACCCAAAAAATTACTAGACTTTGGTCGAGAGAGGAAAAAAAGAGGCAAAGTTTTTCTTGTAAATCTATTGATTTGAATATGAATGGTATACACTACCTTGGTTCCACACAAGTGAGTGTAACCTCGTTTACAGAATGATTGACCATTGCCAAACCATTCGTGCTCGAAGACCCGTCCACTTCGAACACCCTCGTGGGTCCAAATGATGGAGGAGTAGTCGGGGGAGAGAGCGTCATTTGCTCGGTGCGTAGCATGAGAAGCACCGATGACATCGTAGGTCTTTGGTCGGGATTATCTTGAACACAAAGCAAACCAACATGAAAGCATCTCCATGCTTCTTCTATTGAATAAGAAGTATTTAGGGTAGGGTCCATGAATTGCATTGCTCTCTCTTCATTCCATAGCCTCCATGCCTACGGAAAATACATTCAGAAAGTATGTTGATAAATTTGCTCAAGCTCTTTGCACAATGCTTATGTTAATCGTTTGAGAGACATAATTAAACCAAATATTATACGATTAATTCATTTTACAGTGTCAATGGACCTAGCGGTGAAAAAGTTAAACTGGAGCTTACATGCATGAGAAGAGTTTGGCCATGTTGTTGAAGGTAGGATGCTCCATTCCTTTCACCGCTTAAGATCTCTAATAATAAAACTCCGAAGCTAAATACATCAGATTTCACGGAGAAAACACCCTCAGTTGCATACTCTGGAGCCATATATCCACTGGTATACATAAAAAGATAAAAATAAAAATTAGCATCTGTATTCTATCTCGTGAATTAATTGTTAGAAATTCTATCAAGTAGTGCATGCATTTGACTTGAAATTCTAAAAAGGAAAATTGATTATATATGGAGATGACATACAAAGTTCCGACGACTCTCCCAGTTTCCACTTCGCTCTCTTCGCCTTCGAAAATTTTGGCCATTCCAAAGTCTGATATTTTCGGATTCATATCATTGTCTAGCAACACATTACTCGCTTTGAGATCTCTATGAACGACTTTTAGTAAGGAATCTTCATGAAGATATAGAAGCCCACGAGCAATTCCTACGATAATGTGATGCCGCCTCTTCCAGTCCAATAGATATTTCCTGCTTGAATCTGACAATGTTAAGATTGTCAATTTTAGAGCTCGAGTAAACATCTGATTAAAAACAATACGAAAGCCCCATAGATGATTTAGGCTGCTCCACAAGTTCACATTTATTATGCCAATAATTTTTTTTATATATCATAGTTCAAGACTAAGAATTTTAACGAGACACAAGAGACTAGTTAATTTTAGAGTTAAATTTATTAAACTGTTATAAAATTTTACTCTTTTTCACAAAATTATCCTAAACTTTCTGTATATGCATGATTCATTCTGAAATCCTAAAATATTAAATTTCTCTCTCTTTTTCCTATTTGTCTTGGATTTTCATCCTAGATAATGTATCGAAATGTTAATAAAGTTTCCGACAGAGCTGTATGTATTATTTAATTTCCATTTCATGATTTTAGTTGATTGCACAAGAGGGTTAACTGAAACTGAAAATGTTTAGTGAAGTAAATATTCAAGCTACATATATGCTGAATGAAATACTGAATTAAAAAGTTAATGGCAATTTAGGTTGCACGGACAAGTATTTTTGGTTGCCGTATCCATGTCAGACACGTGTTGGACACGGATTCATGTCCGATACTCGCACGACACGTGTCCGACACATATTTTCGTGTCCCGCTTTGAAACAAGGCGGCTTTGAATTTGCTAAAATTATGTTACGTACAGTTAGAAAACTCCTGAAATTATAGTGTTATTGCTGAAATTATGTTACGTACAGTTAGAAAACTACTGAAATTATAGTGTTATTGCTGAAATTATGTTAAATATAAATAGGAAAATACTAAAGTCACATTTCTTTTATGAAAATTACAAAAGTTGTGCTAAAATAACTAAGTTCTTTGCTGAGTTTTGATAAATACAGTCAAAAAATGTTAAAATGCAAAGGTTTTTTTGGAATATGTTGTTGCAATGATATGATGTTATACTTTTTACAATTAATTAATTAATTAATTTTATATATACACACACACGTGTCCCCATATATAGATACACACGTGTCCCCGTATCTTAAATTTTGGGATTTTGTCGCGTCGCTGTAACGCATCGTATCATGTCCGTGTCTCCGTATCTGTGCAACCTTAATGGCAGTTCAGGCCTATAATCTAAGTTCAAACTGAAACAGCTAGTTTGATTTAACTTTTAAGAAAATATACCAAATAGAAAGGCATCCAGGCTTTTGTTCCGCAGATACTCGTAAATAAGCAGCTTCTCTTCACTCTCGACACAGCAACCTAACATCCTCACAAGATTCCTATGCTGAAGTTTCGCAATGAGTCCAACCTCGTTCTTGAACTCAACTGTCCCTTGCTTTGATTTAGTCGACAATCTCTTCACCGCAATCTCCTTTCCTCCGTCAAGCATTCCCTGAAAATATCCCCATTTGAATCAATTTAGCAGACAAAACATTTACTAAAATTAAATTTTGGCATCTGATATATATCATTCTTTGAAGTTAAAAACAACTAAAGTGCAGCAGGAAAAATATTTACTTTGTAGACAGGGCCAAATCCACCTTCACCGAGTTTATTTTCCTTAGAGAAGTTATTTGTAGCTGCTTGAATTATACAGAGATCCATAAATGGCAAGTCTGAGTTTTGCATAGTCCTGGCTCTGGCTACCAGAGCTTTTCTTACAGCTGCAAGAAATTTATATAAAAAAAAAAAGCCGAAGATATATAAATCATTTTCTATCATCAACTATATTAACAATATGAACATATAAGTGTACATGAACAATCAACTGATGCAATACCATTTCTCTTTCTCCATCTCCAGCAATATAAACAATAGAGAGAAGTGCATAAGATAACCACTACCAAAATTGCAGCCATGATCGGCATCGCAGAAGAGCTTGCCTTCTTCTCATCTCCTGCTAATATTTCATTAGAGTTGATGCCATGATATAACTAGATACTTTCTATTTTACCTTCACTAATCAATTGAAAGTTGCTCACCTCCATCTGCAGGAGGAGGTGCTGATGTGATTAGCAGCCGGCGATTAAATTTAATCGAATTCGATGAACTGGTTTCCTCATTTGAGAAATCATGCAGGCAGTGCAAAAGCTTGGATCCCTGGGAAGAGAAGAGAATATTAATTAGGAATAATATCGCTGCAAGAAAAAAATGATGCATGCATTAAAGAGGAGAATGAAGGAGAGGAGGAATACACGGCTAGGCTTCATGGTTCATTTGCTTTGCACTTCTCATTGAATTGAATGCTTTTGCATGAAACGGAAAGGAAATGGTGGGAACGAGAAGGAAAAGCAGCAGAGGTGTGGCAGGGTGTAGGGTCTCAAAACTTTGACATTGGAGATCAAATTATGAGAGAGATCGATGCCTTTGTGTTGAGTCATCCTTTACAGTTGGACTATTTTAGGTCATTAATCATTAAACAACACCCCACGCCACCTCCACCCCCACCACAACACCCCCACCCCCACGCCCGCCCACCCAAAAAAAACCCAAAAATAAATAGATAGATAGATAGATAGATAGAAATATTTAAGTTAAATGGGCACAAGTTGGCTTTGTCTTAATACTTGAATTATACCCAAAAAAATATTTAATTCCTTTTCAAGAACTTAACTAGGCAACAAAGAAATTAAATTATATATATGTATATAATATACACATACACATACAAACGATCCAAAACACTCCATGTTCTAGAGCTATATTTTGCATGTTGTATAAGCGTTTCGAAGAAAACCATCCCGATCGTACCACGTTCCATGACAAGTAGTATCCCGTCTTTCCGTTTTCGTTTCGTGTACCGAAACAGCCAGCGTCCCAGATAACATAGAGACTAACAAATATCAGCAGGTGCAAAGACTTCTATGACCCAATTTAGAGAAAGCCGCATGGGTGACCAAGAAAAAGACTACTCTAAGATGGAATTAAGCCAACTCAGATTCAATAAATGCGCGTAATAATATAACACGCCTATTAATTAAAGTCTTGATAGGATTAGCTGGAGCCCGATATTAAGGGTTGATTGCTTAATATTTAGTTAATGGGTCGTTAGAAATACTATAATTTAAGGTTGAAAGGTTGGACCACAGTGTTGAAATTTGATAAGGGGCAGTGGGTAGAAAGCATCGAACCAAACAATTTCCAACACCATGCCAATCACACCTCAGTTAGGGACAAAATGAAATTATTGACTGAGACAATAAGTTCTTACTATATATTAGCGATGTTAACACCATTGAATCTTGACATGATCCATAAGTGCTTTTACTAAACAAATTAATGATAGAATATCCTTCAATATAATTAAATAAGTAAAGTGTAAAGGCAATGCATGGCGACTTTTGCTCATTTAAGTATAATACAGTCCTGTAGATTATTAGGATAAAATAAAATAAGTAGCTATATTAGTCATGTAAGTGTAACTTTGGACCAACATAAGATGGTATTTTGTTCTTTAACAGACAATTTAAATTGATTGTAAATTTTCATATATTAAATAAATTGTATAAACTTAGTTTTGGACTTTGGGGATTCTATTTATGTAATATTTCTTGAATAGATGCCAACTTGCAAAAAGCAAGGGAGTACTCTTTTTGCCAAAGGACAGATGAAAGTCAAAGGTTATCTTTTTTCTTTGAAGAAAGTCAAGGGTTACCTTTAGATTCGGCTTTGTGCTATATTGATCATATATCTTCAAACTGGGAGGTGTGGAGCTAAATATTCAGTCAGAAAAATAAAATCTTTTGGTAAACGGATTATCTTAAATTATTATCTTCTTCAAGAAAAAATAATAATTAACAACCAAAAAACGAAATACTAACATTCATAATAAAAGCGAATGAATTTTCTAGATATCCATAAGGATAATTTATGGTACGTTTATTATGTTGTAAATAAGTTAATGAAAAATGTGAAAAGATCATTTGTTATGCTGTAAATAACCAAAAACTGGCATGTAAATTCTTTAATTTCCCCTCGAATGCTCATTTTTCATTTGGTTTCCTGTATTGCCTCGTGTGAAAAGAGCCTGGGATTGCAACAAATGTGATCCAGAGCAGCAACAAATCAGGTCACAGATTATCATAATAAGTATAATTATGATATTACAATTGATAAAGTAAATCTTTTGCAATACATAGTATGGATGACTTCTTATCTTTCGTTTTTCTTTATTATTATTATTATTGCTTTTCTTAACAGCAATTTATGTGAATAGTATACATAACAAAGGGGAAGCCAGCGAGTATTAAATACCCAAAATTAACATGTAGAGGTGATATGTGAATGAACCTGGAGACTGTTGAGCGCTTCGAGACGTATCAAGCATGAACCTGAATGTATTTATGAAGAACAGTTGAGCATATTGCGAGTAATGCCATGACCCACGCTGAAATACGCATGTAACACAGCTACTTTACGTATCAATCTGTCGACCACGTCCAGTATCGATTCCTCCTGAATTTGCATGTCATAGAGAAAAACAGAAAATTATAAATCGGGCTGAAGTCTTTAGCATCATTTTGACGCTTAGAATAATTAAACCTAAGTAGCAAAGTTTGAAGTATAAGAAAGAGAAGATGGAAGTATGGTTGATGATGCTATATATTGGCGATCTCCCAGATCAGGACACGTGGCAGATGACGTGTCCCAGAACTCAGAAGAAATGGCCCACAGGGGCCGACCAGGCTACCCCTATACCCGACCTGCAAGCACAAGCTGGCTCTCCTCAGAACCCCTGCAAATTGGCCTCCTCGGCCTCTCAGCTCGTCCCGAGCTACCACAGGACCAAGATGCCTCAGCCCTCCCGCTCGTCCCCGAGCTCTCCCGCCGAGGCCATCTTCCTCGGTCCCTCCGACCGACCAACTCCACCATTCACAGGCGTAACCGCCGCTCCGCAAGTCTCGTCATGCGCGGATTCTCCGCCGGCAACATCTCACGTTCCACGCCATCACGATCCCCATTAAACAGGCGATCCGCTTATTACGCGGACGTGACGTCGGGGGCGTAACTGCCGGCGAGATTCTCGCGCCTACTACTGCGTGCTGCCGCCACTATATAAACCCCCATCACAGAGGGGTCAAGTAAGCTTTTTTCACCCCACTTAGCCGTTACTCTGCTCGGATCTTGTGCTAACTTGATCGTCGGAGGGTTCTCGGTGGTACCAAACCATCCCGGAACTTCTTTGCAGGTACTCGGCGCCAACTCCTCAAAACCCATTGAGACCCACACGCAATAGAAGATCACCTCCAAGATCCACCGGGAGATCGACGGAAGACAACATCTGACGGAGACCCGAAAAGGACCTCCATCAGTTGGCGCCGTCTGTGGGAAACATAACTCCACAAAAACAAAAGTTGGCCTTCCGATCTCCATCCACATGGCAAGCGATCACCCTGAAGATCCAGGTACCAGTCGTCGCCGCCCCCTCACCGGAGGCATGGATGAACCTCCTCCGGCGACCGTCATCAACGCCCTCGCCGGCCGAATAGACCGACTGCAGTCCCTCGTGGAGGCGCTCGTCTGCGTGCAAACGGCCAGGCTAGGGCCCTAGATCGCCGCTCCTTCACCTCCAGGATGCTCTGCCCTCGTCGGCACGGCTGACCACCGGCAGGCTACGTCCCATGGCCACAGATCTTACGGGCCGATACTCTCTAAGGCCCGCTGGGCGCCCCACAGCTCCACATCAAGATCCGCCGCCAGAGCGCCTCGTCTCGAGCCTCCTCGCGACCCTCACCCCCTAAGGAGCTGTCAGTCACCTCGCCTGTCCCCAGGCATGACCGACACCCCCTCCCTCGACGGGGTCGCATAGAAAGGGCTCGCCGCGGCGGCTCGAGGGCCACCTCGCCCGGGGATCTGAGGAACCTCATCAAGAAGAAACGGGACTGCGCCCAGACGAAGATCTCCCACAGCAGAGGCCAGGGATCACAAGGCGCCGAATCATCGAGGTACCACGGCCGACACGACGCCCTCAAGAAGAAGATCGAGGGCATGCGCCAAGAAGGTCACCTTTCGGGCGACGGGGCTACGTACGCCGCCGACTCGCTCACCAAGCCGTTTACCGAGAAGCTGCTCGCTGTTCATGTCTCCTCGCGCAACAAGCCCCTGAAGGTCTCTCTGTTTGACGGGAAAAATGACCCGAAAGACCATTTGGATGCTTTCACCGCGGGGATGAGCTTTCAGGACCATTCCTACGCCGCCCAGTGCAGAACCTTCCCAGCCACTCTCATTCGCTCTGGTCGGGACTGGTTCCGAGGACTCGAGCCTCGCTCAATCTCGACCTCTGACGAGCTGGCTACTCAGTTCCTCGGCCACTTCGTCGGGAACCGTCGGCAGAAGCGCACGGTCGACTACCTCTTCACATTCAAGAGCGGGGACAAGGAGACGTTCACATCTTACGTCACCCGCTTTTACAACGCCCTCCTTGAGGTCCCCGAGTATCGGGACGAGACCGTCATCACGGCGCTCAGATCCGGTCTTAGGCACAAGGAGTGGTTGCGCTCCTTTGCATTGGCGCAGCCTAAAACCATGGCCGAGGTCAAGGCGTGGACCGAGCGCGAGGTCCAGCTCGAGTCCGAGGTGAACGCGAACCTCTCTCGAGCAGAAGAAGAGAGGTCGGGAAAAGAGGCCGGAGCGTCAGCAGCCCTATCACCCAAAGTTCCAGGAGTACACCCCGCTCAACGTCTCCCTCGCAGTGTTACTAGAGGAGGCCCAGGGCGAGGGGTTCTTCAAGTTCCCTCCGATCCCGCGTCAGGCCTTGAAGCGAACCCGGGGCCCCTACTGCGCCTTCCACCGGACGCTGGGCCACGCCACGGAGGATTGTAAGCAACTCCGGGACTACATCGAGGAGCTCATCCGATCAGGGCACCCCGCCTTCTACTTGGGGGATAAGCGGCAGGCCGACCGTGAGCAGGAGCAGCATCCCCCTCCCGCCGAGCTGACCATCGGCCAGATCATGCTCGTTTCGGCAAGTTACCAGTCCGGAGCATAGGGAACCCCGTCCTCGGTGCCGAGCACGGAGACCAACAAGCCTCCGGGGAGCTCGGGCCACGCTAATAAGGTCATCTATTAGCATGTACTTATTTTAAGGGCAATGTAAACTCTTCCTAAGGTCTGTGGTTAATTTAATAAAAGATCAATGGAACATTGCGAAAAGAAAGGAAAGGTCTCATTTATTCAAAAAGGTATTATGGGCTCCTCAGCCATACATACAAAAAGAAAAAGAAAATTACAGCAGCAGGAGAAGGGGGTGCAGAGAGCACTGTTCATGGTACTCCGTAAAGATCTCTGCCAGCCGAGGCTCCGCAAGATCCAGCCTCTGCCTTCGATTCCCCCCGCGCGCGTTGACCACGAGATTCGGTTCGTAGCACTCACAGACAAGTGCCACCGAAGGAGCCAGCCGACCCGTGGAGACCAGGCCGAAGCGCCTCAGAGACCGCAGCTTGCCCACGGCCTCGTCGTAGAGCTGCTCGGACAGGGGGTTGTAAAGCCCCGGCGACGCCCTCTAGATGGAGTGCATCAGCAGCTGCAGCAGAGGGGAGCGCCGGGGGAGCAGCCGGCCGAAGTGGTCTTCGATGCTCCCATAGACCAACTGCACCGTGTCCTCGACGCAGTTCTGGTCGTAGAGGTATGCATCTTCGAAGTGGATGATTTCGGGGATAGTAAAGGGGAAGTCTTCCATTCTCAATGATATGTTTATGAAGAAAGGAAAGACCAGTGCTGCCTCATCCTTATATAGCCCACTGCGCCCCAACGGAACCCAACAGTCGCTCGTTTTCGCCCACAAAGTCACTACCACGCGGCGATCATTAAGCCTTCTCTAGCAGAATCGAAACGACGCGACTCTGGCGCTTCACCTCCCCGCACATTCAATGCGCATGCTACGTGCACGTTCTCCGCGACCGTTCCTGTCATGCCCCGCTTCCTAAAATACGGAAAACGATGGATGACTAGGCCAGCCATGCTCCTACGGTCAAGGAATAATCCCGCCGTAGTCATACTTCGGCTTCTAGCATTATATGGTAATCAGTAAACAAAGCACAGAAGTAAAGGAAATACATCACTAAATTATTACATCAACTTTAATTGTTCACAATTTACAATAAAACAAGGAAAAGAACTACTAACCAAGTTCAAATACAAGGTTTCTGTAGGGAAAGCAGTAAAAGTGAAGGAGGTACTCCCGACTAAATCTCTGCAAGCTCGAAGGGCAAGTCCGACTCCTGCACTGGTTCTTCCTCGAGGTCTGAGCATGCATACTCAGGTCGTCAGAGCGACGTAATAGCAATATTATAATAGTGACAAGAAACAAGCAAATAAGGTAATAACAGTGGAAGTAAAATGCAGGTAATCAATATGTCACTAACTGATGCAAAGTATGATCTGTGTCCCTATCAGTCTCTAAGTCATCTTTGAAATCGAGTTGTGGAAAGAAGGATCATGTTTAACGAGGGTCTCGTATATACCCGAGACTACGACCCACTATCGTCCGGGACATAACCCTGTCAGCCGGACCGCTAGGCCCAACCTAATATATATAAGAGTCGCTGTTCGAATGATCATCCTCTAAATCACTGTCCTCGCTAAATACAATACTCTTTCCACTTCAATTTCCCCTTTTTCCCCAGGTTTACACTATTTATGAGTATGGTCTAGTCGTGTACGAGTATACACCAATAACACGGTTTTTGTCACTGTTCACTGTACTGTTCACTGTCACGAATCGTTCACTTTTTCATTGGCGTACTTGACACTCTTAAACCAATACCATTCACACACGACAATGCATTGTACACTGAACAATAACGCGCACTATCACTATAAGTATGGCAATCGGGTAAGATGTGTGCATCTATGCAGTTAACATGTCATGTGTAATACGAACTATTATGCACCTTATGAACTTATAAAAATTGCATTAAATCATACGTTCAAAATTCAGTAAAATGATACAAAGGCGGTAGCAAGTAAACTCAGTCGGAAGTTCAGCAAAATTTAATTCAGTGCAATCGGATTTCGTTTTGCAAGTTACAGCCGTTTCATGTTAAGTGTTCGCTTCAGGAAATTCAGTTTTTGAACTGAACATCCATTTCGCGACACAATTTTCACCCTGTTGGGATCAGAATTTAGCGATGCTATAGTTGAATGAAATTTAGGTTTTTCAATAAGGTTTCCAACGCACTAGATGTATTCTCAATCGTGTCTCTACGTCAGAAGTTATATACTGTACAACTGTGGGGTATCAGTTCTGTTTCTGTTTGGGACTGTTATACGTCCTGTTCATTTAAATTACAGTTTAAATAGTAAACCGCTGTGAAAAGGGGTGAAATCACTTTCATTATTTAGATAACTGTTTCATCTTCATTATGGAGTAGGGTTCTGCAATATAACATGTTCAAGCAGTAGAGGGTAACCATTACAAGATGGAAATAAACAGCCAGAGCTGCTCTGGACTGCAGTCCAGAGCCGCTCTCCGAACAAGTTTCCATCATCGTTTCAGTATATAAACAATCTAAAACTTTTATGGGGTTATAGGTCGTCGAGTCGTCTTCGATTTGAGCCCTCAAACGCATCATTCCAATTTATAAACAATTAGTTATGATTTTTACAAGTTTCAGACGCGGGGAATTTTCAGTTTTAACGGGTGTAATTGGGGATGATCGTTCACGTCAGTAACGACGGTATTTTTCAGCCAAGTCTTAACACGATGTTCATTACCACACGGGCCAGCTTATGTGATCAATTTCCGTCAGTTTAATGGAAGGTTTTCGTTCGGGTTTTGCATCAAACACTTACGTCATATAAATTTACACGAATTGTATACACGGAATTCATAGGATTTCGAATTGTAACAGAATAATTTAGCATGAAGCAAGTAGGGTACTTGCCTGAAGACGCGTTGACGATGCACTGCAGCGGCAACGGCGAGATTGCGCTACGAACGGCGCGACTAGAGTTCACGGCCTCGGCTCGAGTTTGGGTTCTTGGTAACGGGGCTTGAGTTTCTGGGCGAGGCGGCTGCGTGTGATGGTGGGGCGTCGGAGACGTTCGGGCACTGGAAAGGAGGCAGTGCTGGTGACGTCGAGGAGCTCGCTGGTGATGGTTTGCGACGACGATGGCGGTGCAGTTGCGGTGACGGAGGGTGGGATCTTGAGACAGGGGTTCGGTTGTTGGAGGAGGTGATGGCAGTGGTGCTCGGGTCGACGAGGCGGGTCAGGGGCAGTGGGGAGCTCGCCGGCGTGACGCTGTGCAGGGGAGGCTCGGTGGCGAGGAGGGGTTCTGGGTAGTTGGCTCCGGTGATGGTAGAAGTTATAGTGGCTCGTTGGAGGTGGAGGGATCACTTGGTTGTGGGTTGGTGATGAATGGGTTTAGGATGATAGGTAGAGAGAGGAGATGGGGTCGGCTGTGAGGTGAGGATTAGAGAGGAATCGAGAGAGTGAGGGGGGAGAAAGGTAGAGAGACGAGGTCGAGATAGGTGCGCGGGCGCACGTGCGGTCGTGGGTTGATCGTGGGCGACGTAGGAACGCAAAAGAAAAGAAGCGAGAAAACGAGAAGGGAGTGGGGAAGAAAGGTGATAACGGGTCGGGTCGGGCGCGGGTATGGAGTTGGGCTGGGCCGGCTTTTTGAGGATTAAATTGATTATTTAGTTTTGTGTAAAGGGAAAAAGAATATGGAAGTGGGCTGGGCTTGGTGTGTCAGGGGATTGGGCTGGGGTTTATTTAATTAAAATTTGTCTTGGGCTTTATTTTAAATGTTTAGAAAAATTTAAATACTAAAAACCTAGCAACCAATTTCCTACAAAATTACGAGGAAAAATAGGAAAACATTCGGGGGGCTTGGAAAATATAGAAAAAATTCATTGATGGAAACGGGAATTTACAGTTCCTGTTCCCCATACCTGCCACGGGATGGTCGGGCGAAACCTCATGAAGAATCGGCCAAGCATCTACCATGCTCGGCCATCCCTGGCGGTGGCTTCCCTACACGCAACGCCGGGGATCAAAGCCCTCGTCGAGAGGCAACCGTGCAGCTTCACTGCCTGGTTATCCATAGCAGGCCTCCTACGGCCCCTCCAACGCTAAGGAACAAAGTCCTCCATAGAGGCAGCCGAGCGGCTTCCCTGCTCGGCTACCCCTGGCCGGTAGCTTCCCTACTCGCAACGCCAGAGATCAAAACCCTCGCCAAGAGGCAACCGCGCAGCTTCACTGCCCGGTTATCCTTAGCAGGCCTCCTAGGGCCTCTCCAATGCTAAAGGATCAAAGTCCTCCTTAGAGGCAGCTCAGCAGCTACCCTGCTCGGCTATCCCTGGCCGGTAGCTTCCCTACTCGCAACGCCAGGGATCAAAAAGTCCTCCCAGAGGCAGTCGAGCCCGACCCTCGCTCGGCTATCCCCGGCTGGTAGCTTCCTACCACAACCGACAGGGATCAAAATCCCTCCCAGAGGCAGTCGGGCCCGACCCTCGCTCGGCAATCCTTCAGGACAAAAGCCCTCGCCAAGAGGCACCGGGCAGTAACCCTGCTCGGCCAAGAGTCCTTGGTAGGCTTCTTACAGCCCCTCCTGCGCTAAGGACCAAAGTCCTCCTTTGAGGCGGTCGAGCCCGATCCTTGCTTGGCTATCCCCGGCTGGTAGCTTCCTACCACAACCGACAGGGATCAAAGTCCTCGCCAAGAGACACCGGGTAGTAACCCTGCTCCGTCCCCATCCTGAAGGATCAAAAGCCCTCGCAAGAGAAAACCGAGCCCGACCCTTGCTCGGTCAACTCCGGCTGGTAGCTCCTGATTGGTAGGGATTCTGCGTGTTCAAGTTTAGTTAATTACCGCAATCAAGACGGTTTCGCTTGTAGCTAGCCGGTTGAGTACGGGTCGTCCGCAGGGAGATGGGAATCATTTTCTATGTGCTTTAACGAGTTAAGTCCAGTTTTCCAGATTTGTTTGTGATTATCTAAGTGTTAAAATGATATGTAAAGAGAGCTTGTTAGGGTTAGGATTAGGTTAGTTTGAGTTAGGAGTCCCTCACTTCTTTCATTGCCACTCTTAATATCGGTGTTACGGTAATCGGCAACAACGGGGATTAGCAAGACTAGGAAGGAACTTGCGAGTATAAGCTAGGCTTTCCAACGCATAAGTTCTTCCTTTTGGTGCTTATCCGTCCGTTCTTGGCTCTTAGCCATAACCTCCGGTTAATTCAACCACAACCGGTCTCACTACGGAATCACCGCTATCATGTAGGATAGGGTGTCGTAAGGAGCGGATTGTGGTTCAATTAACAGGAGTCGATTTTAAGATGTTGGGCAAGGAAAGAGTGAGAGAGATTTCCTTTTCTCAAACTTTCCTTATCCTACCCTAACAAGTATGAAACTACTCACCCATAATACGGAAAAATAAAACAAAAGAGGAAGATAGAAAGAAAGAGATTAGAAGATAACAACTAGCTATTTGCGACCTTACCTTGGCAAGGATCAAGCGTAAGCATCATGGTTGTTTTAAGGATAAAGAAAAAGAGAGAAGAAAGAAACAACAAGAAATAACAACAACTAAGTTAACAAATGAAAATTACAACATTTAACAAGTTAACTAAAGAACAAGACAAGCATGATAAGTAAATGGTTCTTCTTTATTCATCATTCTTCACTCACAAAAGCTCACTACAAGATTTTCAATGGAGAAGAGATGAGAAGAGGAAGAAGAAACAAGTATTCTAAACCTAGAAAAATACAAGATTATCCACACCCTTGGCTTCACAAGTTCTGGACTATTTATAGGCAGGAAACTGAAAATCTAGGTCAACCATCAGAATACAAATGAAAAGACCCAAATACCCTCCAATTTTGGTGCTCTGCGGAGGCCGTACGGCCGCGGTTCCGCGGCCTACTTGGAGAATTGGGTCACCAAACTTGGTGGGATTTCCTGGTATTTTGTGCCCTTTATTCTGGTATATGTATTTTTTCAGATTGTCTTCACGATTTTTCCAGAATTTCTGTTGAGCAAAAGGTGATTTGATGTGTATCTTTTTGTCATGATTTCCTCGAGCTCCGTGTAGATTTCTTGGATCTTGTGCTGCCATTGAGCCTTGTGCATGAAAACGACATTGATTTGCCATTTTGTCTCTTAAACTGGTGTGTGGCAACAGACGGATAAAGAGCGGAGATCCATGTTTTATCTGTGGTGGCAAGAACCCGGACTTTGTCGTGTTTTTCCATGGATTTCACCGTTTAGAGCCGAGAACCTGTATCCTGCAATTGACTAGCAAACACGGCTCAAGAGTACCTACCGATATGCAATGTGATAAAAATTGGGCGGTATGAAAATGCAAAAATCTGATATGAACAAATACCTCCAAACTTATCATTTGCTCGTCCCGAGCAAAGCCAATTTATTCACAAAAAATTTCCTAACCTCACTTTCACAGGAAACGCGATTGCACTGAGCATGTGCAACAAGCCGTTAAACCTCTAGGTGTCCCTAGTAGGAGGAGTGTTGTCTCCTGAGGGTTTTCAGCGGATACTACCCACAAAATCCGGTCTAGCTAGTTTTGCAAAATAACTATGATTCAAACCCTAAAGTTTTGTTTCAGAAAATAAAAATTCTATTATCCTAAGTCTAGACCATCGAACCTTTATTTTTCACACCTCGCTTCTTATTTAACTACAGTTTTTATATGTCTTCACGTGCAGTGCAAATAGTGTTGTTAAGTTTCCAGAAAGATCAATTTACGTCATCATGTCACACAATAAAGCCCGGATAAGAATTTTGAAAGGATCACATAAGTTTTATAAAGAGTTAAGCATTTTTCAAGTTTCGTTTTCCAGTAAGGTTTCAACTTCAGAATTTCTATCTTCCTTAACAGGAAACTAGGTCTTATTTTTCACTCCACCTTTTTCTTGTTTTCATTTCATACACACCTCTGTGAACGTGCAATAGTCTTTATCATAGAATAAAACCTTCATATCTCCGCTAAATTTTTTTATAAAAGCCTGTCTTTTATCAAGATTATTCTCACACAAAGGACCGTTAGGAATTTTAACTCGGAGAGAACACTTGCTTGACTTTGTTTTAACCTGGACTTTCTAGGCTTCTTAGCGAGCTTTGGGCCAATGCACCCAAACCAGTTGGCTTTAGGGCATTAGGTGTAGAAACACCCCAGCGGACTTAATTACTCAAGTTACCTAGGTCCAAAAACAAAAGACAGTTTGGCGTGAAAATCATGATGATTCAATACGAACGGAGATATAACCGGCAGTTCAATTATTTTTTGGATAAAAGACGTGTTTAGTGGGTTCGGTGTGTAATCATTCCAATCAAGTTTTAGATGGGTTATTTTTTCAGACTTAGTTCCAATTAAGGCATCAATAACATTCCTTCATATTCACTCACTTCATAAACTATTCTTGATATTACTTATTTCAGAACAAACCTATTTGATCCTCAGAAAATCATTTATCCATTTAAAAGTTTTTAGACATAAAAAGACTTGTCATCTAATTTCCAAAACTCACGACACGTGTAGTGTGATATAAAGACGTATATCAGCTATAGTTAACTTCAAAGGAGAGTTATTTTTCAGGTTTTCAAAATCTAAACATAAGATTTAGTTATTCTTATTTTATCAAACAAAACCGTCGAAATGTTGAATCAGAGTCCTCCCATTGGCTAACTTGACAGAAAAGTTTTTATGTTTTTAGAAAATTTTCAGATTTTTATGGATTTTATGGATTTAAATATGCAGATGCAAAATATACATATGAATGCGAAGGTTAGAAATGCGTACCGAGCGTACCCCCAAACTTAAACCGGACGGTGTCCTCACTGTCATTGCATGAAGAGATCATTTGAAGGGTCAAAATTTTCGGTTAGCGATACACAAATTTGGTTATTTTTTTTTATATATATATATTTTTTATTACTTTTTTATTTTTTTTTTGTTTTTTTTTTAAAGAAAAAGAAAAAGAATATCCACAAATATATACAAAATGGTTTATACATACCCCCAAACTTATTTGGAACAGTGTCCACTTGTTCTTGGCTGGAAAACCGAAGTTTGGAGGTAGGCAGAGGAAGATTATGCAGGGTAAACCGGCTCCTGTAAGAACAGGAGCTCCTCTGTTGGTTCGGCGCTAAGGTACGGTTTTAGTCGGTGTCCGTTTAGTTTGAAGAATGAACCGTCCTTTGGATTTTCCAAATCCACAGCGCCCTGCGGCTATACATTCCGCACAAAATACGGCCCTTTCCAGCGAGATCTGAGCTTTCCTGGATGGAAGTGAAGTCGGGTGTCGTAAAGCAGTACCTGCTGACCAGGTACGAAGGTTTCGCGCAAAAGGTGTTTATCGTGAAACACCTTCGTTCGGTTCTTAATGACAACCGCGTTATCGTAAGCCTCATCCCTAAGCTCGCTCAGTTTGTTCAACTGCAGCTTCCAATGGCTGCCCGCATCTTCGAGAGACAGATTCAGCTCCTTTATCGCCCAAAATGCGCGATGCTCTATTTCGACAGGTAGGTGGCAGGCTTTTCCGTACACAAGCCGATAGGGAGACATGCCAAGGTCGGTATTATAAGCGGTTCGAAATGCCCAAAGGGCATCAGTGAGTTTCAGCGACCAATCCTTACGGTTCTTGGAAACCGTCTTCTCCAGTATCTGCTTGATTTGCCGATTTGAAACTTCGGCCTGCCCGCAGGTTTAGGGTGGTAGGGCGTGGATAGCTTATGATTAATGGAATATTTCCGCATCAAGGCCTCAAAAGTCTTATTGCAGAAATGACTTCCATTGTCGCTAATGATCGCTCGGGGGTGCCCAAAACGGGAGAAAATGTTTTCTTTAAGAAACCTAACGACAACCTTGTTGTCGTTAGTCCGGCTGGGCACAGCCTCGACCCATTTAGAGACGTAATCAACAGCGAGAAGGATGTACAAGTTCCCAAAAGAGCTGGGAAACGGCCCCATGAAATCTATCCCCCAAATATCGAAAATCTCCACAACCAAGATCGGTTGGAGCGGCATCTCGTTCCTCCGGGATATCCGGCCCAAGTGTTAGCACCGGGAGCAAGTCTTGCAATAGTCATGAGCGTCTTTGAAGAGTTGTGGCCAGTAGAAACCACATTGCAAGATCTTCTCAGCTGTCTTTCTGGGGCCAAAATGCCCGCCACACGCTTGATCGTGGCAAAACGACAGCACACTCTTGAATTCCTCGTCAGGGACACACCGACGAATAATCTGGTCGAAACAGTACTTGAACAAATAGGGTTCGTCCCAGTAAAAGTGTTTTACTTGGGATAAGAAGCGAAGTCTGTCCTGACTTGACCATTCAGTCGGTAGTAACCCTGTGGCCAAATAGTTCACAATATCTGCGAACCAGGGTTCGCAAGATACTGTCAAGAGCTGTTCATCCGGGAAAACGTTATTGATCGGAATTGGAAGCGAAGGCGAAGAAGGAAGTCGTGAGAGATGGTCGGCAACTACGTTTTCACATCCTCGTTTGTCCTTAATGACAAGGTCAAACTCTTGAAGCAAGAGGATCCAACGTATTAACCGAGATTTTGTATCTTTCTTCGCAAAAAGATGGCGCAGAGCAGAATGGTCTGTGTAGACAATGACTGGAGAGCCGATGAGGTAGGGCCTGAACTTCTCTAAAGCAAATACAACAGCTAAGAATTCCTTCTCAGTTGTTGTATAATTGAGTTGGGCGTCGTTCAGGGTTCGGCTCGCATAATAGATTACGTGCGGCATCTTGTTGATGTGTTGTCCAAGGACAGCACCAATGGCAAAGTCGGATGCATCGCACATAATCTCAAATGGGTGCGTCCAGTCAGGGGAAGAAAGAACGGGAGCAGAAGTGAGTGAGCGTTTCAATGACTCGAATGCAGTCACACAGCTCAAGTTGAAGTCGAATGGCGTATCCTTGGCCAGTAAAAGAGTCAAGGGCCTAGCAATCTTGCTAAAGTCCTTGATGAACCGTCTATAGAAACCGGCATGGCCAAGGAAGGCTCGGATATCTCTGACGCATCGGGGAGGAGGTAGATTGGAAATGACCTCAATCTTTGCTTTGTCAACCTCTATGCCATTTTGCGAGATGATATGTCCTAAGACAATACCTTCGCGCACCATGAAGTGGCACTTCTCCCAATTCAAAGTGAGATTCTTGTCCTTACATCGGGTAAGGACAGCGTCAAGATGCAGCAAACACTCGTTGAAGGAATCGCCGAAGATGGAGAAATCATCCATGAAAATCTCCAGAAATTTTTCCACCATGTCTGAGAAGATTCCCATCATACACCGCTGGAAGGTAGCGGGCGCATTGCATAACCCAAAGGGCATGCGACGATATGCAAACGTGCTGAAAGGACAAGTGAAAGTGGTCTTGTCCTGGTCTTTTTCGGCGATGGGAATTTGATTATAGCCGGAGTAGCCATCAAGAAAGCAGTAGTACTCGTGTCCGGCCAATCATTCGAGCATTTGGTCAATGAAAGGTAGCGGAAAGTGGTCTTTCCGCGTTGCGGCGTTGAGTTTTCTGTAATCGATGCATACTCGCCACCCAGTTTGGGTGCGAGTAGGGATTAACTCGTTCGCCTCGTTGGTTATGACCGTGATGCCCGACTTCTTGGGGACAACATGAATGGGGCTCACCCACTGGCTATCAGAGATAGGGTAAATGATACCACTATCTAGACATTTTACGATCTCCTTCTTCACAGCCTCTTTCATGACTGGATTGAGACGTCTTTGTGGATCCCAGGCTGGTTTGGCTTCATCCATCAGATGAATGTGATGTTCAACGATCAGGGGACTAATCCCCTTGATGTCCGCCATGGACCAGCCAAAAGCTTGCCTGTTGCTGTGCAAGACCGCGAGAAGGGTTTTCTCTTGCTCGGGAGCTAGAGAAGCCGAGATGATGACAGGGAGGGTCTCGTTCTCACCTAAGTAAGCGTACTTAAGGTGAGACGGCAAAGGCTTGAGTTCGAGCGTTGGAGGTGAAATGATGGAAGGCAAGATTGGTGAAACGGTCTCGAACTCAAAAGATTCCAGCAAAGGTTCAAAACGAGTGTAAGCGACCGAGTCGGATGGTTCAGGTAACTCATCCAGAAATTCGAAGGATTCAAACACGGGTGGTGAGCGGCTAAGATCGTTGGAGAACGTGAAACACTCGTAGTCATTGTCGGGCGCAGAAACAGCAGCAGGTTCGAGGAGGAACGCACTAGTGGCGTCAAGATTATCGTGATCAAACAGAAACTCCTCGAATTCACATTCTTCTGGGGTGATCTCCTGGATCGAGCAGACGACCAGTATATGAGCATTATGTTCGGCGGGATGATTCCCCAACCTAAAAATGTTGAGTTCAATCGTCATGTTTCCAAAAGAGAGGTTCATCGAACCATTGCGACAATTGATCACAGCATTTGAGGTTGCAAGGAATGGGCGACCGAGTATCACCGAAATTTGATTCCGGGGGTTAGCTACAGGCTGTGTGTCTAATACAATGAAGTCAACGGGGAATATGAAGTCCCCGACTTTGATTAACACATCCTCTAGCTCACCCCTAGGATGGGTGATCGATCGGTCGGCCATTTGGAGAGTGCAGTGCGTGGGTTTCAGCTCTCCTATGCCTAATTACTCGTATACTGAGTACGGAAGCAGGTTAACACTGGCACCAAGATCTAATAGTGCGCGGTTGATGTTCTTATCCCCAATGGTAATAGAAATCGTAGGACAGCCAGGGTCCTTCCGTTTTTGTGGTAAAGATTGGGTAAGGGCATCACTCACAGCACTAGCCAAGAAAACTTTCTTGGGTACCTGAGACTTCCTCTTTTTCGTGCACAAGTCCTTTAAGATTTTCGCGTAGGACGGGACTTGTTGGACAGCATCTAAAAGAGGAATGTTAATGTTAACCTGCTTAAATAACTCCAGAATCTTCTCCATTTGAGGATTTTGTTTATTAGACCTCAACCGGTTTGGAAATGGGACGTTTTTAAAATTGGTTGAGTCTAATGCTTGTGGAGGAGATTGTGGAGTAGGAACGGATCCCAGAACATGTGTTTTCGTGGAGTGAGAAGTGGGTCCATTCAAAGCAGAAGAAGAGGAAGGAGAGCCTTGTGAAGAACGGAGAACAGGCTCAGAAGACGAAGAAGCAGGAGACGAAGAAGAAGAAGTAGAAGAAGAAGCGGCCGGGGTGTCATCATTGATCCGTGTGCCGATGTTGTTTTGCAGCATCCTTCCCGATCTCAATGTGGTCACGACACTCACATTATGATTCTGTTGTTCAAGAGCAACATGTATATTCTGTGGGTGACCGGGATTTGGGAGTGGTTGGGACAGGAGCTTCCCCTTCTCTCGCTCGCTTAAGGCCGCATTCAGCTGTGCAATCTGGGCCTCGATGGTTTTGATGCTTTGCCCGTGAGCGGCAGTGTGTTGCAGTAAGGACTGAATGGAAATTGGATGTTTGCGGTGGATTGAGTCGATTGTTTGACGAACACCTCCAGACTTCGTTCGAGCGAGGAAACCTTATCGTTGTTTGACGGAACAAAGTTGTTTGGTGGAAAAGAATTGTTGGGTGCAAAGTTGTTCGTCTGATTTTGGAAAGGTTGGGGTTGGAAGGGTTGCTGAAATTGAGTTTGTTGTTGCGCTTGTTGTTGCGGCGGAGGGGGCCTTTGGAAATTGTTGCCTTGGAATTGATTCTGATTCTGATTCCAGGCGAAATTGGGGTGGTTCCTCCAACCGGGATTGTAGGTGGAAGAGTATGGATCATTCCTCGGTCTTTGCTGGAATGCAGCATTAACCTGATCCTGTCCTTCCGATGGTGGATTGTAAGGACACTCTTCGGTCAAGTGAGAAGGATCGGAACAACAAGCGCAGATGGTACGAAGAGGAAGAACAGGGGTAGGAGCAGGAGAAGAGAATTTGCTCTCTATCGTTTCAAGCTTTCTCGTTATTGCAGCCATTTCAGCTTTCATCGCAATAGAGACATCAAGTTGGTGAATTCCTACCCTAGACTGACTGGTAGAAGTGGAGGTAGAAGAAGAAGAAGTCGGTCTGGTGCTCTCCCATTGTAGCGTTTGCTCCGCAAGGTCGTCAAAGAACTGCCACGCTTCCTCGTCAGATTTCGATAGGAAGTGGCCCTGACAGATGGTTTCCAACAACTGCTTCGTTGCTGGGTTCAGGCCCTCGTATAAGGTTTGGCAAAATTGCCATTTCTCTATACCGTGGTGAGGACACTGAACAAGAAGGTCTTTGTACCGGTCAAAACACTTCCAGAAGGGTTCAGAAGGAAGCTGAGAGAATTGGTTGATTTCATTTCGGATCCTTGCGGTTTTATGATTCGGATAAAATTTCTTTAGAAACGCTTTTACAAACTCGTCCCAACTGGTTATGGAGTGGGAAGCGGTGCTATACAGCCATTTTTCAGCAAGATCGCATAAAGTGAACGGAATGACCTGTAGGCGTATAGCATCATCCGACAGTTGGGTAGTTTTCATCATGGCACAAACGTTTTGAAATTTATTGATGAAGATATAGGCATCTTCAGATTCAAGCCCATGAAATCGTGGAAGCATGTTGATGAAGTGAGGCTTAATTTCAAAATTATCCCCATTGGCCGGTGGAAGAGAAAGGCAGGTGGGAAGTGCAGAACGGGTGGGATAGAAACGATCCTAGAGCGCGATTCGCTGCAGCGCTACAACAGGCGGTGGTGGTGGGTTATTGGTCTCCGTAGGAGGTGGAGCCAATCCAGGGGTAGTCAAAGAGATGTTCGGATTAAATCCTGACATCGCGGAAGAAGAGGTTGGTGATGGTGAAGGTGAAGATGTATGAACAGAATTCCGGTCAACGTCGGAGTTGGCCGGCAAAGGTAAGGGTGAAAGAGGAGTGGACGGAATTTCGACGTCTGAGTCGAACGCGTAGTCGGTAGCGACTAACGTAACGCGGACTAGGCGGGCGCTAGTGTCCCGAGTCCAAGCGGACATACACTAAACGAGTTTAGTATAGTCAAAGCGGAGAAGGTGATGGGTGGTGGGTGAAAAATGGATTTTGGCGACAAAGGGCAAGTTTTTATAAAAGTTTTTGATTTTTTTTCTTTTTTTCTTTTTTTTTATAGAAAGAGCTTTACAGAAATATGTACGGACTTACGGCTTTAAGCAATCACAAACAAGATATGCACAATCACACCTAGATCTAGGGTCACCTAGGTCAACTAGAAAGCTCCTAACTGTTCCAAAGAACTAGAAACAGGACCTCAAACCGCCTCTTCTCCGCCAATTGCGGCCAGATAAGTGCCAGGTAAGTGGGAGGTTGTCCAACGCTATCGCGAAGTTCCTTAATTAAATAACCACTTTCCTTCGTCACACTTGCCTAGACACCGCAAAGTCAGGATAGGATAAACGGCCGATGCCTGTAATTAGTCCTCTGTCCTATTGAGCGTGAAGTCCTTAGGGCTGAGTCTAGTATTTTTTAATTTAACAATGGTCAATGCATATGCTTTTTGTGATTTCTGGGGTCCTGGGAAGGGTGATGAAATCCCCACCCAATCTGAATTGGTTTCAAGCCCCTTAAGTCCGTATTAATGAATGCAAAGCGATAACAAATCAACTGCAAACAATTTTTATTTTAGCGCGGCGCAAAGAATCCTGCACAAGAACAGTTTATTGGAAGGGAGAAGAGAATTTGCGCAAAGAATGCTGCAGAAAACACAGTTTATTGGAAGGAGGAAGAGAATTTGCGCAAAGAATGCTGCAGAAAACACAGTTTATTGGAGTCCAGAGGAGTGGGAGAAAGAATAGGGAAACTTACAGGGAATTTGGCACCCTGAAGCCACCAAAAGGCCGCGGTTCCGCGGCCTAAGCTAGCTTATGCCGTGGTTCCGCGGCAAGATGGTGGGCTTGGGCCTCCAGATTTTTGCGTAGTGCTCTGTTGGGTGTTCTCTTGTTGTCTGGATGTCCTGAATCTTGAATTGTTCACTGTATCTGCTCCAGAATTTTTCAATAGACCGTTTGCTTCATTTTGATCCGTCGCGGTGTAGCCGCGAAATGTGGGTCTATCTTCCCATGTCTTTGGCACTGAACTTGAACTCCGTATATCCCACGTCTTATCCTGCACACTTGCACAAAAACTAATCAAGAATAACAAAAAGATTTTTTACAATGTATATTTTTTTTTGTTTTGGTTATATTTATATTCACAAGTTAACCCGAAATTACACAAGGAAATAAACTACCGTCTCCCCGGCAACGGCGCCATTTGATTGGTAGGGATTCTGCGTGTTCAAGTTTAGTTAATTACCGCAATCAAGACGGTTTCGCTTGTAGCTAGCCGGTTGAGTACGGGTCGTCCGCAGGGAGATGGGAATCTTTTTCTATGTGCTTTAACGAGTTAAGTCCAGTTTTCCAGATTTGTTTGTGATTATCTAAGTGTTAAAATGATATGTAAAGAGAGCTTGTTAGGGTTAGGATTAGGTTAGTTTGAGTTAGGAGTCCCTCACTTCTTTCATTGCCACTCTTAATATCGGTGTTACGGTAATCGGCAACAACGGGGATTAGCACGACTAGGAAGGAACTTGCGAGTATAAGCTAGGCTTTCCAACGCATAAGTTCTTCCTTTTGGTGCTTGTCCATCCGTTCTTGGCTCTTAGCCATAACCTCCGGTTAATTCAACCACAACCGGTCTCACTACGGAATCACCGCTATCATGTAGGATAGGGTGCCGTAAGGAGCGGATTGTGGTTCAATTAACGGGAGTCGATTTTAAGATGTTGGGCAAGGAAAGAGTGAGAGAGATTTCCTTCTCTCAAACTTTCCTTATCCTACCCTAACAAGTATGAAACTACTCACCCATAATACGGAAAAATAAAACAAAAGAGGAAGATAGAAAGAAGGAGATTAGAAGATAACAACTAGCTATTTGCGACCTCACCTTGGCAAGGATCAAGCGTAAGCATCATGGTTGTTTTAAGGATAAAGAAAAAGAGAGAAGAAAGAAACAACAAGAAATAACAACAACTAAGTTAACAAATGAAAATTACAACAATTAACAAGTTAACTAAAGAACAAGACAAGCATGATAAGTAAATGGTTCTTCTTTATTCATCATTCTTCACTCACAAAAGCTCACTACAAGATTTTCAATGGAGAAGAGATGAGAAGAGGAAGAAGAAACAAGTATTCTAAACCTAGAAAAATACAAGATTATGCACACCCTTGGCTTCACAAGTTCTAGACTATTTATAGGCAGGAAACTGAAAATCTAGGGCAACCATCAGAATACAAATGAAAAGACCCAAATACCCCCCAATTTTGGTGCCCTGCGGAGGCCGTACGGCCGCGGTTCCGCGGCCTAAGCATGCTTAGGCCGCGGTTCCGTGGCCTACTTGGAGAATTGGGTCACCAAACTTGGTGGGATTTCCTGGTATTTTGTGCCCTTTATTCTGGTATATGTATTTTCTCAGACTGTCTTCACGATTTTTCCAGAATTTCTGTTGAGCAAAAGGTGATTTGATGTGTATCTTTTTGTTATGATTTGCTCGAGCTCCGTGTAGATTTCTTGGATCTTGTGCTGCCATTGAGCCTTGTGCATGAAAACGGCATTGATTTGCCATTTTGTCTCTTAAACTGGTGTGTGGCAACAGACGGATAAAGAGCGGAGATCCGTGTTTTATCTGTGGTGGCAAGAACCCGGACTTTATCGTGTTTTTCCATGGATTTCACCGTTTAGAGCCGAGAACCTGTATCCTGCAATTGACTAGCAAACACGGCTCAAGAGTACCTACCGATATGCAATGTGATAAAAATTGGGCGGTATGAAAATACAAAAATCTGATATGAACAGCTCCCTACCCATGACGCCAGGGATCAAAGCCCTCGCAAGAGGCATCCGAACGGCTACCCCGCTCGGTCATCCCAGGCTGGCAGTTGCCTACCCACGACGCCAGAGATCAAAGCCCTCGCCAAGAGGCAACCGTGCAGCTTCACTTCCCGGTTATCCTTAGTAGGCTTCTTACAGCCCCTCCAACACTAAGGATCAAAGTCCTCCTTAAAGGCAGCCGAACGGCTTCCCTGCTCGGCTATCCCCGGCCGGTAGCTTCCTTACTCGCAATGCCAGGGATCAAAGCCCTCGCCAAGAGGCAACCACGCAGCTTCACTGCTCGGTTATCCTTAGCAGGCCTCCTACGGCCCCTCCAATGCTAAGAATCAAAGTCCTCCTTAGAGGCAGCTCAGCAGCTATCCTGCTCGGCTATCCCTGACCGGTAGCTTCCCTACTCGCAACGCCGGGGATCAAAAAGTCCTCCCAGAGACAGTCGAGCCCGACCCTCGCTCGGCCATCCCCGGCTGGTGGTTGCCCACTCGCAACGCTAGAAATCAAAGCCCTCGCCAAGAGGCAACCGAGCAGCTTCCCTGCTCGGTCATACCCAGCAGGCATCCTCCTACCCAACAGACGCTGCAGCTTTGTAGCCCTCATAATGAGGCCACTGAGCCCATTTATGCTCGGCACAACTATGGCGGATATCCCTCTGCCCATCACATGCAGCGGATCCGAAGCCCCAACAAGGGACATCAGGTCTATCCAAGTCTGAGCGACCCCCCTCGACTTCGGGGCTATGGAGATGCCTCCTACTTAGCAGCGCTTGGCACACTTGGCAAGTGATCGAAATCAACTCGACGAACGATCGCTAGACAGATAGCCGACCTGACATGGAAGCCCAACAGTGCAAGCAAAGATATTTTACGAGCATTCTTCACAAACAGAAGATAAAGTGCAAACTGATGAAACAAAAAAGTTTTACTACCAAAAGAGAAGTCTTTACAAAGGGTATTTTGGGCTCCCCAGCCTTACAGACTTCCCATAGGCTTACAAAAATTCCAGAAGCGGAAAAATAAAAGGAGGAGGAAGATGGGGGCTTTAGGCCTTGGGGCCAGGCACGACCTCGGGGTCCTCGATATCTACTACGAGTCGAGCAGGGTCCTCGGCCAACTCCTCGTCAGGAATCTCTTCCCCCTGCTCATCGGCGTCCGCAAGGGGGTATTCGGCCCGGAGCTCTTCATCGGCGAACTCCAGCATCCGGGCCTTAACGGCGTCGAGGGCCTCATGCCAGATGCGGGTGGTGGCCACGGCTAAGTCATTATAGAAGTCCTTCGACTTCTTGTAGCCCTCCACCGCCTTAGCCGCCGAGAGATCGGCTCGATCCGCCGCCTTGACCGCCGCCCCCAGCTCCTTCCGGAGGGTCCTCACCATCTTCTTCAGGTTGCCGGCGAGCGCCTGAGCGTCCTCAAGCTTGACCTCGGCAGCCATGGCGGCCTTGCGGTGCCGGGAAACCTCCCGTTTCTCGACCTCCACCTCGCTCTCCAGGGCAGCAACCCTCGCCATCGCCGCCTCCAGCTCCCGCTTGGAGCTTTCTTCCAGCGAGGCAAGCTGGTCCTCAGCCTTCATCGCCGAGGCTATCACCTCGGCCTCCATGCGTAAGGCAAGGGCGACGTGCTGGAGGACCTGAAAAAATAAGAAAGATGTCAGGAAGATGAAAGAAGCACCAAATCTCACAAGCAACCAAGCACTTACCTGCACGGACTCCTGGGCGATGGACGCCATCTGAGCCCTGAAGGTCCTCCCGGGGACCCTGCCCCCTGTCGACCTCTCTATTTCGTGCAGCAGGCTATCCGCGATAGATAGCCCCGAGGGCACCGCGAACTGGATGCCCCCCTCCTCCACCATGATCGGCGAGGGCAGGCCCCGAGGAGACCTCCGGGAACCCCTCTTAGGTGGCTCCGATGGAGAGCCGGTCTCCTCCTCCGAGACCGGGTCCTCCAGAATTCGAGCCCGCTTCCGGCCCAGCGTTCTGCTAGGCCTCGGGGCGGGATCCGCCCCCGAACGCTCAAGGGACGCGGCCACCGGAGGCACCGGGACGGAGGCCGAAGGAGCCGGGGCAGGCTTCGAACGGGAAGAGCTGGCGCCTCCAGCCTTCGTGACCTTCCTCGGCTGGCGCATGGAGGCTCGGAGCTCGTCCATATCCATGGGTCCTGCACAAAACCGAATGCAAAGAAATCAGCAACACATGCAATATACAAGCCAAAAAGCAAGCCTAACTTACCGACGAACTCGACGGGGCTGAGCCAGGCCCAACTCAGGACCCTCTCAGACAGCAGCACATCAAATCGGGGACGGGCTCCCACGACGCCACTCTCACCGCGGCGGGGTCATTGGACTGGTTCCCCGGCAAGCATTTTTCCCTCGACCACTTGGTAGGCACGGGCCAGTCCTCACCCTCGGGCGGCGTGACGAAGAAAAACTTCTTCTTCCAGTCGTGAATGGAAGTAGGCAGGGCTACAACCCCTGTCCCTGCGGCGCCCCCTGTCGCTTTCTAAAAAAGAGGTAGACCCACCTCGGGTCGCCCGCTCGGCCCACAGGATGATTTTTGAAAACAAGGGAAGAATCAAGGATGGAGAAGCTGAAGGGAACCGCCTGTAGCTTCAGGAGGATCAGGAACCCGAGGAGAATTCTCCATGAGTTCGGCACTAGCTGGTCAGAGGCAAACCCGAAGAAGTTCAGCGCTTTGACGACCTCAGAAGAGAAGAGCAGGTGCATTCCACCCCAAAAAGCTTCCAAATACAGGGTGATCTCCCTACCCTGTACTTGGTCTGCCCTCTCTCCTTCCTTGGCCAGACGAAACGTATAACGCGAGGGGATGTGGAAGCGAGCCCGAGCATTGGCAAGCTCGTCCTCATGCCCCACCCAACACGACGCGCCGGGGGTAGCGTCTACCGCCTCCTCCTTGGGGGCTGCCCCCGCCGCACGATCCCGGGAAGAGGATCTGATCCATGCTCCCCGGGAAGACTCAGGCTCAACTAGAGGGTCCCTAGAACCTACTCCTATGATATCTACAGATTCTGCGAAAGAAGACATCTAACCTGGAGAAGAGAGATCCTTGGGAAACAAAAACAGAAGAAAGAAGACGAGCGCCGAGCAACCAGGACTTAGAGCGAGGAAATATGAAGGAGTAGGGGCCCTGGAGTGGCCCCCACCCCTATTTATCACTGCAATCGCCCTCATCCAACGGCGCCCTTCATCTCCCGCCAAAGCGCCTCCTCGCGTCCAACGGCTCCGATCGCTCCACTTGTCGTTCCCACACTGGGACGCATCCCATCAGACGCCGCAGGTCTGCACACGTCGCTTCGGCCAACCGACAATTGACACACGGACCGTCACTTTGGTGACAGGATGTGTGAACCGACGCACCTTCCTTAAATACAGAGATATCGCCCTGATTCGCTGGCAGAAAAGACAGCTGACAGCCCGAGGACGTGACCCGACGAAATCTTAGGAGGGAGCTCACCCCGGGCGGCCCGACAGTCCACTCTTGACCCGACCGACCAGCTGGTCGGAACAAGAGTGGGGGGCTAATGATGATGCTCTATATTGGCGATCTCCCAGATCAGGACACGTGGCAGATGACGTGTCCCAGAAATCAGAAGAAAGGGCCCACAGGGGCCGATCAGGCTACCCCTGTACCCGACCTGCAAGCACAAGCTGGCTCTCCTCAGAGCCCCCTGCAAATTGGCCTCCCCGGCCTCTCAGCTTGCCCCGAGCTACCACAGGACCAAGATGCCTCGGCCCTCCCGCTCGTCCCCGAGCTCTCCCGCCGAGACCATCTTCCTCGATCCCTGTCACGCCCCGCTTCCCATTCTACGGCGAAGGGGACGCGACTGGCCCGCTACGTATTTACTCAGAAGCAAATACGCTAAGCGTAACTAAGCAATATAAAAGAAAATACACAAGAGGCAAGGTATAATAAAAACAACAACTTTTATTTATTAACATTCTTTTGTACAATGCATGAAAAGGAAATACAACTGAAATAAAAATGATGCCTAAACAATGGCATGACAGGAAATGAAAAGTACTGAATGGAAAATGTACAATGAAACTTGAGCTCTGGTTCTTCAGCAAGCTGATCCAAGTCTTCTGCAGATGGCTCGATCTCTGTCGGGTCCAAACCACCTGACGACATTCAAAGAAGAAAAAAATAGAATGTCGTCAGCGAACAGATCGCTCGGTATGTCCCAAAGATAAGGGAGAAGTAGAAAAGAAGAAAGAGAGAGGGTAGCTTTTAATGTTGTATTATATTGTTGTAATATTATATTAACGCTGTTGTTTGTATCTTGGTACAGAAGAATGCCAGTGTATACGAGAGGGGTCTCAATATGCTAGAGACCGGGGCAAATGGAAGTACAAGACTCCGTTATACAACCCGGAACAACGGAAATTGGATTCATGTTAGGTGTCTTAATCTTACCGTATCGTGCCACCTTTAACACCTTCCATACCAATCTACCCCTTAAACCCCGTAGTGTTTTATTTGTATTGTTTTGTACTATAAATTGTATTAAATGTATAATTGAAAGACTGACCGAAACCATGATATCAGTAAACGGATGTAACCGTAGAATCATGTAAATGGAATAACTGGAGAATCATGTAAATGGAATGTATATCCATGGTTCGGTTCAGTCAAGTTGTATAGATTGATAATTGGATTCATGGATTCATATTGAATTGTAATATTGAAGATTGTAGATTGTACTTGAATCATATTCAAGTCAAATACAATCAGACTCAAACCCGAGTCAGACAATTAGAAATGTAAATCGAAGTCTTGATTAATTCTTACCTATAATTTGCTAGGGTCCTTAGGGAAATTTATAAAACTTGAGGGAGTTTTATGTAAAAATACTTTTATATACTTTTCAAAATACACCTCAAGTATTCGTTATTCATCTTTAGAGTTGTAAAGAAGGTGGATTTTATATTGTGATATTTCTAGTGAAAATATCCTAATTTCATAAATAAAGGTATTTATTTGTAAAGTTGATTTATTTGGAATTCATAGTATTTTAGTGTAAGATTTATTCTTGCGATTTTTAGAAAAATGTGGAATATTTATATCATAATAAAATAGGTATTTTAATGATAAATATACATATATTTATACAAAAATAATTTTAATAAATATTTTATATTCTAAAAATCTCATTTTCTTAAGATGTCGTATTTTAAATCTTTCGAGACCGAATGCTTCTTGCGGAGGTCTGAATCTCACACTACTAAACCCGAGGATGTGTGATAAACCGCACCATCCCGAACGGGTTCCCCAAAGTGGGTTGTAGCGGCGCTTTGCAAAGATTGTAAATACTAAATCCTTTAGAAAAAGGTTTTATGAAGTAAATGGTATTTATTTGTAAAGGTGTATATTTTCCGTATTGTATGTTCTATTTTCTCCTAAATTAACTAGTCTATTCCTAACTGGTCCAGACGACAAGTTGTGAGATGCCTCAAATCGCCTCTTCACCGCCAATTATGGCCAGGTAAGTACAAGTGAGGAAAGGAGGGATCCACTCATGAATCACCGTGAGTCGGGCCTTTTAAAGTTACCTTTCTCACTTGTCTAGCCTAGACACCACAAAGTCAGGTTTAGATAAACGACCGATGTACACAACTTATCGTATTTTCATAATAAGTGGTACTTCTTTAAAAAGTGTATCAAAACTAAATCTTTTAGAATTGGTTTTATTAAGTATGTGGTATTTAAATGAAAATGTTTGTTTTCTCGTATTCTAGGTTCTCGGGGGTGTTGCATATAAGTGTGTGAGGAGGTAGGTCGTTATCTCGTGATCTACTTTAAATGTATAGCAAGTTTGATGAGGTTAAATGAAGCATTGAAACAATGCGGTATTTAAGTGAAAAATACAATAAATTGAAAGGCTATCATTTCATGTGACGAAACTTGATCAAATTGTTTGATTAGTGTTTAATAGTCAACATGAGAAAGTTTAGGTATGATTGTATTAGTGAGAAGTGGAATTTTATAGAAAACCGAATCGAAAATCGGATTTGTTCCGATTCCGTCGGGTTTTGTAATTTCGTATTTTGAGAATGGAAAAGATAGATAGAAAAGGGACTTACGGGTTTTAGATTACTCAAGAGAGTGAAAGGGAACTAGAGGGATCGTCGGGGTGTTGCATCGTCGCCGATGGTTCCTAAGATGATCGCCGGAATTTCGTCGGAGTTTCGCCTTGAGCTTGTTTTCAAAGTACATGATCTTTGGAAAATTTATGAGAGAGTGGGCTCAGGATTTTGGGGTGAGAGGGTAGTGTGTAGGGTTGGTATTTATAGGGTTAGGCTAGGGTTATGGTAGATGAAAAGTTTAAAATAAAAATGTGATAAAATGTAATAAAAATGTATTAAAAGTGGAGTAATTGGGGTTTTTTAAGAGCTCTGGAAATGGTCTGAGGCTGAAATTTTGCAGGTGCATAGGGAATATGAAAAGACACAACTTTCATGTTGGGGTCGTCGCCGGAATCGGCCGACTCGGCCGTGACTCGGTCGACTCGGCCGTGACTCGGTCTGAGGATGGAGTCAGACCGAGTCAAGGCCGATTTGGCCGATTCCCGGCCAAGTCAAGCAGCCGGGATCCCCCCCAACGGTTCATCTAACTCCTGAAAATGTTACATCTTTGAGTGTAGTGGGGTTTTTGTGAGATATGCACGTGTAAACTCTTGGTATTCTAAAGGTTTTTAAAAAAATCGATATTAAAAATAATGTGGGGTATGCGATTTGAACTCTGGTGGCTTCGTTCAGCAGTTCAAGGTATTACCAATGAGCTACAAGCTCCTTCTTGTAATTATGGAGCTAATTAATTACTTAAAGCAGTAACAGTAAATGTAAATACCCCAAGTATACATTAATTTTAAAGCAAATTTTTGTACACTAAAAATGGAGTTGTTACATTCTTTTAACTTGTAATTAAAAAGCAAAATAATTACTTATAACTTGTGCTCAGGCTAAAATACCCCTTTATGGATTTTTTGAAATTTTTTTGCAAAAACTTGTATTGGAAATTTGGGGTTGTTACAGTCCCTCCGACTGACTAACTCCACCACTCACAAGAGTAACCGCCGCTCCGCAAATCTCGCCATGCATGGATTCTCCGCCGGCAACATCCCACGTTCCATGCCATCACGATCCCCATTAAACGAGCAATCCGCTTATTACGCGGGCATGACGTCGGGGGCATAACTGCCGGCGAGATTCTCGCGCCTGCTACTACGTGCTGCCGCCACTATATAAACCCCCATCACAGAGGGGTCAAGTAAGCTTTTTTCACCCCACTTAGTCATTACTCTGCTCGGATCTTTTGCTAACTTGATCGTCGGAGGGTCCTCGGTGGTACTAAACCATCCCGGGACTTCTTTGCAGGTGTTTACCCCAATCAGAGCAAAACTCTGTTCAAATTCCAAGGCGGGAAACGAAGCAACGCTTATGTTTTCCCCAATCAGAGCAAAACTCTGTTTTGGAAATTGAAATAAAAATTAAAATTAAAATAAATAAAACAACGCTTCAGATGATCTGCGCTCTGCGCAGCGCGCCACGTGGCAGCGCAGTTGCGCTGTGCTATGCGCTGCGCGCCACGTGGCAGCGCAGTTGCGCTGCGCTCTGCGCTGCGCGACACGTGGCAGCGCAGTTGCGCTGCGCTGTGCGCTGCGTGACACATGTCACACGCTGAGGCGTTTGCGCCAAACAGAATTAAAATTCTAGTAAGATTCTTCTGTTCTTGTTAAAACAAGAAAATTGTCTTCTGTAAAACAGAAACTCTTGGATCAAAGATCCAACGGTGGGGAAAATTCCCCAAATCACTCAGAGAAGGATCTCTTTAACAAACTTAACAAATCTATGGGCACTATATAAAGACCCCTAGACCCCAATTCAAAAGATCATCAACATCATCATTGAGAACTCTGAAGAATTGGAGAGAATTCCTTAAGAACAAAAAAGGTAAAAACCTTTAGAAAAAGAGAAAATTCTCTTATGAACGGATCATTGATCTGAGAACAAGATCAATGATCTTCAAAGAAAAATAAATAATAATAGTGCCTTGCACTTTCTTATGAACCATTGGTTCTTTAAAAACAAGAAAAACTTATTTTTTTGATTTAAAATCGATCAAAAGATAAAACAGTGCTCTGCACTTGCAAAAAATTGCACTGTTGCGCTTGCGCTCATCAGAGCGTGACACGTGTCACCACCATATGAGTTTGCGCCTTGCGTTCCTCAATTGGCGCAAAGCGCCTGATAAGCCACGTGGGGCATTGTCAGAACATTGAATGCAATGCATTATTGAAAGGGCAGAGCCCAATAAAAGGGTCTATCAGACCAAAATAAAATGCTATGCATTATTTAAAGGGCAGAGCCCAAATAAAAACAGATGCTCTGCATCATAAATAAAGGGACAGAGTCCAAATCAAAAAGCCTAGCAGGCCAGAATAAAATTCAGTGCATTATTAAAAAGGGGCAAAGCCCTAGTACGGGCCTAATAGGCCAAAGGTAAATAAAAATGTTGAACATTTTTCTAACTGGACTTAGCCCAATCATGGCCGTAAGTCCTCAAATTAAATTGACTGAGCATGACTGCTCTATTAAATCAATTCACACCTGGTTCAAGGGTACATCTCTGAACTCCACTGACACCTGTCGTTATAATCCTTCAACGTCGTCAGAGAGGTGATGGGTCCCGACGGCCATACATGACGGACCGTAATGTCTTTAAACTACCAATGGACCCCCACGTCCTTAAACTGGAACATGGACCACTATGTCCCTAAACTGGAACAATAGAGCCCCCAAATGCTCTTTTGTTGGATCTAAACGATCCCGTTAAGTCGATCTTAGTCTGGATATTAGACTAACGTATCCTTAACAAAAGTTTAAGTTGATCTTAGCCTTAAATAGGGCTAACGTATCCTTAAACTAAAACACCAAACCCAAATCTAAGTAAACACGGATTTGGATTAATCCACGTCCTACGGGCGACGGCATCACTTAGTCTCCGTATACAATCCACGGGCAACCACAAACAAAACAAACACCCACGACACGAAGTGAAATTCTGGAGAAGGAGAAAGTTGTTACCGCGATGCGGTAGCGTAATTAACTGCAGGGGTTTGCGCCTGCAGGGAAGAGCGTCCCCACAATCAAAAACCCCTTAAGCGAGGGGGAATCTGACGAAGTCTGCTACATCGGCCGCATTCGTCTAAACCTCCGATACACGGTGCCATAAATCAACTTGGCATCTTCGGAGAGGTGGACGGGTAAAACCATATAGCATCTGGCCCGAATCTCAAGCAAGAAGTCCTAATGTCTTGGCCGCCGTTCGGAGGGGAACAGCAGGTACTCGGCGCAAACTCCTCAAAATCCATTGAGACCCACACGCAATAGGAGATCACCTCCAAAATCCACTTGTAGATCGACGGAAGACAACATCTGACTGGCGCAGCGCACTGCGCTAACAGACTTGCGCTCAGCAGAGCGTGACACGTGTCACCTCCACATGCGCTGGCGCCTTGCGCTCTTTAATTGGCACAGAGCACCTGACAGGCTACGTGGCGCACTGTCAGACCATTAAATGCTCTACATTATTAAAAAGGGCAGAGCCCAATTAAAAGGTCTAACAGACCAAAACAAATGCTATGCATTATTAAAAAAGGGGCAGAGCCCAATTAAAAGGCCTAATAGGCCTAATCTAAATGTTGTCCATTTAATTAAAAAGCCCAATACTGTGCATTATTTAAAAAAGGGCAGAGCCCAAGCAAAGGCCTAAACAGGCCAATCATGAACAAAATGTTAACCATTTTCAGATGGATTTAACCCAATTCTGGCCATAAGTCCTCAAATTAAATTGAACTGAGCGCAACTGCTCTCCCAAATCAATTTACACCCGGTTCAAGGGTACATCTCTGAACTCCTCTGATATTTGTCGTTGTAATCCTTCAACGTTGTCAGAGAGGTGACGGGTCCCGACAACCATACATTGTTACGGACTGTGGGGTCCTTAAACTCATGGACCGAAATGTCCTTAAACTAATATTCGTCCCCAAAAGGGGAATGTTGGACCGAAATGTCCTTAAACTAATATTCGTCCCCAAAATGGGAATATTGGACCGAAACGTCCTTAAACTAATATCCGTCCTCAAAATGGGAATGTTGGACCACCATGTCCCTAAACAGGAAATCGACCGCAATGTCGGTAAACTAAACAATAGAGCCCAAATGCTCTTTTGTTGGATATAAACGATCCCGTTAAGTCGATCTTAGTCTCAAATTAGACTAACGTGTCCTTAACAAACGTTTAAGTTGATCTTAGTCCAAAAATGAGACTAACGTATCCTTAAACCAAAACCCCAAACCCAAATCTAAGAAAATACGGATTTGGACTAATCCACGTCCTACGGGCGACAACACAAATTAGTCTCCGTATACAATCCACGGGCAACCGAACACAAAACAAACACCCACGACACGAAGTGACCATCTGGAGAAGGAGAAAGTGGTTACCGCAATGCGGTAGCGTAATTAACTGCAGGGGCTTGTGCCTGCAGGGAAGAGCGTCCCCACAATCAAAAACCCCTCATCAACGAGGGGGAATCTGACGAAGTCTGCTACATCGGCCGCATCCGTTTAAACCTTCGATACAAGGTGCCATAAATCAACTTGGCATCTTCTGAGAGGTGGACGGATAGCACCAATTAGCATCTGCCCCGAATTTCAGGCTAGACAGCCCGTCTTACGCGTCTTTCAGAAGGGAACAGATTCTGGCACGCCCGGTGGGACCTTTTCCTCTTTCCACTCCACACTTCGTGTGTCGTGTTTTTCCCGCGATCAAATAATCGCGGTGTGTATGTTTTTGGTTGCCCTTAGGGGAGTGGATATTGAAGCTGGCATTTCGTCTCTATGAAGAATGGCATTCGCTCCCACCCTAGCAACTCAGGCTCTGTCATATCCGGCGGAGTCAAGTATGGGTCAGTTGCAGCATCAAATCTCTGCAATCCGGCTATTCAAGAAATCAACGGGCTTCTTTTTGGGTCGATGCTCCCACCTCCCACTCTCAGTGCCTCAACGCCGATCAAGGAAGCCCAGAGGATGTCTGTCGTCCACAGGCAGGCTCCCCAAGCAGCAGCCTTGCCGACGGAATCGGTTCTTAAACAACTGGCACATGCCAAAGACCAAGGTCGACGCAGGGGGTAGAATATTCAAGCTCTTCAAGAAATCAATGGCTTCAAACTACACTAACTGCAACAGCAACTCTCGCTCTGTCCCATTTGGAAGAGTAACCTACGGGCCCCAAGCGATCTCCCTTTTCACTATGCCAGTGGAGCAGGTAACTCAAGCCACCACTGGGCTATTGTTCGAGACTATGCTCCCGCCAACGAGCTTCAGCGCTCCTGTACCATCGCAAGAAGCTCTCAAGAAATCGTTTTTCAGTGCTCCTGTGCTTATTTATGCCCTACTTTGCATTATACTATATTTAAGCACACACAAAAAAATTGTGATAATAAAAGAGTAGAAAGTGAAAAATTATATTTAAAAGATAGGAATAGTTTAAGAAAAACAAGAAAGTTAGAAGTTTTCTTAAATGAAACTAGTAATAAGTAGTTATGAGCTGTTGTCCCAAGGGTTAGTAAGATGAAGGAAATTACTAATCTGAGGATAAAAATAAGCCTGAAAAATAGTTCCTAATCTGGAAGCCAAACATTTGAACGTTGATACCCTACTATACGCACTTACACATATCTTGAAACTCGGGATAGTAGAGGATACCTTGAAATGCTCTTGTCTAAAAGCCAAAGTATGAAGAAAATAAAAGTGGAGAATAAAAGATAAAATGGTGAAAAGAAAAATGAGCACTGGTTTTGTTATCACCGAGGCAGCAATAAAAAAATATAGCGAGGGTGCTTTATCACCTAGTGCCTTAGACCAACTGGTTTGGGAGCCACTGCTAAGCCTTAGGTGTTGCAAGACGAGGAAAAACACCTAATTAGCAAGCACATGAGTAATCGGTCGGTTAGTACCTCAAGAAGTATTAATGGTCGTATGAAGAATGTATGAGCAAATTCCATCTAAATATCTATTAAAAAGTACTAAAGTAGATGGACAAGAGTATGATTGCTTGAATTGAATTCTCTGAGTGTAGGGATGTCCAGTTCACACACGTAGGGGTATATAATCAATATTTGGAAGAAAGGTAGGAATGAAAACTAAAGGCAATGTTTTATTAAGGGATAATGTGATTTTTAACATTTTTTCATGACCATTAAAATAGGGCTCATAGCAACTGAAAAGCTGGTATAGTTGAAAACTCTTATTTTCAAGTTCTTTCTTTTATAGTTCTTATCTTTATATAATTTTCATCATCTCTCTTTTATTATAGGATTTTGTGGGTGTAATCCGCTAAAAAACCTTCAGGAGACAATATTCCTCCTACTAGGGATATGCCACTGGCGCCGAGTAAAGAAGGCTGGGGGCAACTCTCCTTCTGGACTGACTCCGCCGACTCCAACGACGGAAATTGAGGCTACTGTTCCGACTGGGAACAGCTTTGAACCACTTAGGAAGGTCCGCAAGAACTCTCCGACCGCTGTGCTGAAAAGATCTCCTCCACTTAGGAAAAGCGATCGTCATCGCCAATGCTCAACAACAGCCGAGCAACTTGAAGCCGGTTGTCCATCAAAACAATATGCGTCCACGCCTATCCCTCGAGGAGAGGCTAAGACGTCCTTACTCGTTTCCTCAAGATAAAACGAGAAGACTGTTCGAGCTGGCAGTGCGCAACAAACTCATCAATCTGCCAGATTCAAAACATCCATTGCAGCCAAACGACGTCAATGATCCTAATTACTGCCCCTACCACCGAGTATTGGGTCATCCGATCGAAGATTGCTACGTCTTCAAAAACTGGATTGAAGACCAATACCAATAAGGCAAGTTCGCGTTATCCGAAAGATGGAAGGTGAACCCGCCGCAACCTCATACCCCTAAAAAAGGTGAATATGCCGGGGGCAACGTGATCCCTTGTTAAAGAAGCCCCATGGGAGGTCGTTCTTTCAGCCAAAACCAAAAGGATGCTGAATGATCTCTAAACATGCCCGGCGATCAGGTGAAAAAACCCGCTGGAACCCCAGATCATCGAAGGGATGCTGAAACCGCGCCCAACTCCAAAGATTGGTGGAGATAGCCAAAGTGTTCACATCCAGCCGTCAAAATCTTCGAAAAAGAAGAAGAAATCCAGAAAGCCCGTGAAGCCTGGCGACAAGCGCACGAACCTACAGAAATAGATCGACGCGCTTGAAGAGTACAACCAGAAAGCGCGAACCCCAATCACACTCCAAGAGTTTCTCAGCCACGTCCTTGAGGATGAAGATGATGAAGAAAGCTCGTCGGATGGATCTGAGGATTACGTAGCAAATTGCCATGTGATCTCTCATTCATCGCTAGACGATGAGAAAACTTCTTGCACAGAGAAACTGGGGGCAGACCCTGAACCAGAACTTCTGAGGCCGTCAGATGAAATGATCGACACATTCCTCAACGAAGCTCTTTTGAAAAGTAAAGCTGATCGGGAACGCGAGACGGTCATATTTGAAAAAGCCGAACGTCGGCGACTAGACAAAAGAGTTGAGACACTCCCGCCGGATCAAAGTACATCCACTGCAAATAAAAGCAAGTTCAAGACGAGGAAAAGGTTTGCTAAAGCCATATCAATGGGGATGAAGCTACCACCCTCTGAAGGAAACATTGCCGGCAAAGCAGATATGCACCCTTCCTACTGCTTATATTATCAAAAGATTTCACACCTCACCGAAGAGTGCAAAGCTTTCAAGACGGCCACGAACACAACGCCGTACGCGTTGGTATTCGGTACAGAAGCAGTACTCCCCCTCGAAATAGAATTACCCTCTCTACGAGTGGCAGTCCGCTACGAGCTGACCGACGAAAAAAATGCTCACTTTCGGCTTGAGGAGCTTGATGCCCTTGATGAAACCCGGCTCATAGCGTAACAAAATCCGGAGGCTTAAAAAGCAAAGATGACGCGCTCATATGAAAGATTGATCGGGCCGAGGACATTCCGCCAAAGCGAACTCGTGCTAGTGGTCAAAAGACCTATGATCCCCAATCACGCCAAGCCGGAAAAATTCGAGCCGAACTATGAAGGCTCGTACATCATAGACAAGGTCTACCAGGGTGGAGCCTATCTACTCATGGATATGCACGGTGAAAGGCCTTTCAGGCCAATAAACGGTCACTTTCTAAAGAAATACTACGCTTAATGAGTCATAACCTAGGTCAATGATAGATGACGACGACTATGTCCGCTCTCTATCTTCCTAAGCCCAAATTCTATAAGTAGTAGCCGGCCTTCTTCAACAACGGACCGAAACGTCCTTAAACTAATGACGGACCACTACGTCCTAAAACTAGCTGTTGACCGAGATGTCGATAAACTACGGTGGATTGCAACATCCCAAAGCCGATATATAAAAAAAAGAAGAGAAAAAAAATGGTATGTCCATAAGTAAAAAGGGCACGGATGAAAACCCGAAAGGGCTCCGTAAGTAAAAACAGCAGGGCTACCGGCGAGTGCTTGTGAAAACCCGAAAGGACACAACCTCGTTATATATAAAAAAAAGAAAAGAAGAATAATAAAAAAAACGGTATGTCCATAAGCAAAATGGGCACGGATAAAAACCCGAAAGGGCTCCGTGAGTAAAAACAGCAGGACTACCGGCGGGTGTTTGTGAAAACCCGAAAGAGCGCAACCTCATTAAAAGACACTTGCAGGGTCCTCTCGACCTTGTGAGGAGAAACTACCTACGTGAGATCCTTACGACTCACAAGGGAGCAACACACTTAGGAATCCTCACGATTCCTAAGAAGAAATTACACTTGCGAGATCCTCACGACTCGTAAGGAGAATCCTCTTATGAGACCCTCACGGCTCATAAGATTTGAAAGTCTCAAGTTACGGAGACCTGAACCTGTTCTTAAGCAACCCCCACAACCTTCGATATTTCCCTACAAGCGGCTCGACACTGACCCTTGCATACAATCTACGGGCACAAATAAACATTTCCCTAACCAAGTTCCACCCGTGACTAGGGATATGTTCGCACGGTGAACAACCCTTGTGAGTCCTCTCAACTTATAAGAAGAAAACTCTCTTGTAAGATCCTTACGACTTACAAGGAGCCATACACTTAGGAATCCTCACGATTCCTAAGAAGAAAACACACCTACGAGATCCTCCCGACTCGCAGGGAGAAATACCTTTGTGAGACCCTTACGGCTCATGAAGTCAAAAGCCTTAGTCGACAGGACCCTAACCCTGTTTGCTAAGCCACCTTTGTTTGATATCGATAGAGGCAAATGATGATTCGCTCCTGGTAATATCCCAGTTGTAGTGGTGCTAATGCCGAAATCGGTGTCTGATCCCAAGTTTGCAGCGAAAAGCCAGCAAGCCACACATGCATACGATATAGCCTAAATGATGGGGCAACTTGCAACAAAATCTGCAAGTAAAAATGTATGCATGCAAAATAGCCGAAATGATTGAGCAAATCGCAATAAAAAACAGCGAGTAAAAATAAAACAAATAGCCGAAATGATTGGGCAACTCGCAATAAAAAGCAGCGAGAAAAAATGAAATAAATAACCGAAATGATTGGGCACCGCGAAAGATAGCCGAAATGATAGGGCAATCGCGACCTTTACGATATAAAAAGCTGAAATGATAGAGCATCGCGGAAAGAAATAAAGAAAAATGAAATTTATGCCCTACAGGTGCTATTACATCAATCCCTGTATACAATCCAGGGGTACAAACAAAGGAGGAACCATACCTTCCCAACAGGCTCCATCAGAAAGCGAAGCCAAATCTCGACGGTTCATAGACAACCTCGACATTTGTCGTAATATTGCATACACAATGTCAACAAACGAAGCAAAGGAAGACCCCTAGCTTCAGGGTCTCGACATCAATATCGACAACTTAGAGATCACCAACGGCGTTTCTCCTCACTCCAACCAGATGCAGACGTGACGTCAATAACCGACCTCAGAGGCGCAACGAAACGGAGCCATGGCAAAGTCTCTAGTTTCAAATCTCAATGGCCACATCTACAGCCTGGAGACCAACAACGGTCTGCCTCCTCATTCCAGCAGGACATAGATGCTACACCATCAAACGGTGCCACGGCATAGTCCCTAGTTCCAAATCTCGACGGTTCATAGACAACCTAGAGACCATCTCAGCATTCGTCTCGTTACAGCAGACGAGATGTCAACGACGGTGTTCCTCCGCAGTCCAGCAGGATGCAGATACAACGTCAACAAAAGACCTTACGGTCAAAACAAAGCGGGGCGACGGCAAAATCCCAGCTCCACCTCAGTATTCGTCTCGTTACAGCAGGCGCGATGTTAACAACGACGTTCCCTCGCAGTCCAACAGAATACAGACGCAACGTCAACAAAAGACCTCGTGGTCGAAACAAAACGAAGCGAAGGCCAAATTCCTAGCTTCAGGGTCTTGACGACAACTCATATAAAACCTGAAAAACCATCGGAGATCATCTCACACCAGTGCGGAGTGGTCACCACCTCGACGTTCATCTCGATACAGCAGACGCAATGTCAACAACGGCATTCCTTCGCAATCCAGCAGTATGCAGACGCAACGTCAAAACAAAGCGGAGTGACGGCAAAATCCCAGCTCCACCTCAGCATTCGTCTCATTACAGCAGACGCAATGTCAACAACGACGTTCCTTCTCAGTCCAGCAGGATGCAGATGTAACGTCAACGAAAGACCTCACGGTCAAAATAAAGTGGAGCGACGGCAAAATCTCAACTCCATCTCTGCATTCGTTTCGCTACAGCAGACGCAATGTCAACAATGGCGTTCCTTTGCAGTCCAGCAGGATGCAGATGCAGCGTCAACAAAAGACCTCATGGCCAAAACAAAGCGGAGTGACGGCAAAATCCCAGCTCCACTTCAACACTCGTCTCGATACAGCAGACGAGATGTCACCCCAGCGTTCTTCCTCCAACAGGACTCAGACGCGACAATTAAACAACGGAGCCACGGCAAAATACCTAGTTCCAAACCTCGACGGTTCACCAGCAACCTAGAGACAACCACGACAGTCGTCTCGATACAGCAGACGCGATGCCAGCAAATGAAGCAAAGGCCAAATTCCTAACTTCAGGGTCTTGACGGCAACTCATATAAAACCTGAAAGACTATCGAAGATCATCCCACACCAGCGCGGAGTGGTTATGACTAATCGGGGCTCTCCAAAATGAGTCTAATCTCAAGTAAAAAGCGGCATGGCAAAATTCCTAACGCTTGCTCTTCTGATGGTCAAACTGCCTAAGAAGATTGCTTGAAGACGTCTTGTCCAGCCCCCGAAGGGATCAGAGACACGACAGTCGCAAGGCTACTCGAACAGCAAGATTGCCTATCGAGGGATACATCAGCCAATGCGACGGTACGACGGGCAAAACCCTAGTACCACAGACCCTAACGGACCTCTGTCGTAAAGAGCAAAGGTTAACTGTGACGTTAGGACATTCTTGCGAGAACTTCTCGATTCGTCTCGACTCATGAGGAAATTAGCGTCCTTGCGAGAACTTCTCGATTCGTCTCGACTCGTAGGGAAAAGCCTTAGGCAGTAGGGATTAAAAAACCTGTTTCCTAAACACTGGGGCCCTGCAAGTCGGTCCAAAACGGGCTCTTGCATACTATTCACGGACCACACTCTCCAAAGTCGAATCTCGACAAGGAGGGAAACAACCACTTACGAGTCCTCTCGACTTATAAGCGGGAAAATTCTCTTGTGAGATCCTTACGACTCTCAAGAGAAAACACACTTAGGAATCCTCACGACTCCTAAGGATAAAAGACACCTACGAGATCCTCACGACTCGTAGGGAGAAAAGTCTTTATGAGACCCTCACGGCTCATAAATTTGAAAAGCCTTAGGTGGCAGATCATAACCCTGTTTCCTAAGCCATCGGTGCCCTACAAGGAGGTCAAGATAGACTATCTATAGGCCACACTCTCCGAAGTCGAATATCGACAAGGAGGGAAACAATCACTTATGAGTCCTCTCGACTTGTAAGGGAGAAAATTCTCTTGTGAGATCCTGATTGATGCGAAAGAGTGTGTTTGTAGTTAACCGCAATCAATAACGGTGTTGCATGTAGCTAGACCGAGATGAGTACGGGTCATCCTCTGGGAAACGTGGAACCTTTTACTTTTGATTTAGATGTGTTGAGAAAGAGAGAAGGGATAAAGAATTTTATAGAACGGCTTCTAGATCTACGTTAAACAAGAATGTAAAATATAGATCTAGATTATTTTTAAAATGTAGTTAATATAATAAGGGGGCTTGTAGGGTTCGTTAGGATTTAGTAGTTATGGACGATTAATTAAAAGTTACTCTTTTTATCCTTTAATAGATTTAAAACTAGAACGACGGTGATGCGTGTAGATTAGGGTTTCTGGAGGGAAAAGGAATCCCACTCTTAACCCTTATCTCGACACGGAACTCCGTTCATATCTAGCCTTTACTAAAACAATCATTAATCTAATCTCTAATCGCGGTCGGAACTAGCAAAGAATTGTTAGCGCGCCCGATTAGGATGTTAATGATTATTTTGATAAAGTTCATAAACTTTATAGGACTTAAAAAGGGTTTAGGGATTTTTATCGTCCATTAGCCTACCCTAATCCTACGAACCCTAACAAGCGGAGAATTACTCGCGCATGTTGGGAAAAGAAGATGAAAAGATAGAGAGGGAAAACATAATGTAAAATACAAAAGAATTAAATAAAACAACTACCTTTATTAATCAACTTGAACAATCTACACTTTAATCCGTAGAAAATGATTACAAACTAGTTGCTTCTCGATCTTTCCTAAGGAGGTAGTCGAACAGTCGATGATCAGCTTGGATGCGTGAGCGTCTGGAGCTTCGTGATCTCTTTGGCTTGATAACTTTTCCAAGAGGCTCTTGGTGCCCTTTTATAGTGCAAAGCCAGAATCTTCTTGTTGGAAACTTTGTAAAATTCAGCAGAGATTTATGCAAAAAAATCTTGGCTCCCAATTCCCTAGAAGTGCGGCGGATCCGCGGCCTAAGGGGGGTTTGGCCGCGGATCCGCGCTTAAAGGCAGAGATCTCTTCATCAAAATTCTTGGGCTTTCTTCTTATGACATGTGGCAATCCTAGGCACCTTTAGAATTCAGAAATCTTCTCTCGATTGCTTCTAGACTTGGTCTCCAAGTTTTGCTTCTTAATTTGGCAAGTTTTCTTCAACAAATTGATTTGTTTGATAAATTCTGCATAACAACTTGGAAAATTCTGCACAATAATCTTAAATAATATTTAGTAGACTTAGTTCTACTAGGATTTGGTCAATGAATTTATTTGCATACATTTTTCTACCAAATGATAATTAAAATATATTAACACATGGAAAATAATGTTTTTACACATAAACCCTCATATGTATAATATATTATAATAAAGTCATTTTTTAATATGAAACTGGTAGGAAAAATGTAATACAAATGTGCAGTTTTATCAACTGAACAGATCCTTACGACTTTCAAGAGAAAATGCACTTAGGAGTCCTCACGACCCCTAAGGAGAAAATACACCTACGAGATCCTCTCGACTCGTAGGGAGAAAAGTCTTTATGAAACCCTCACGGCCCATAAAGTTGAAAAGTCTTAGGTGACAGATGCAAATATGAGTGCCGGGATCAAAAGTTATGAGCAAATGTCTATGCACATGTCATCTAAGGAAGAAGACGCGAACCAGTATTTTCCAAACTGTATTTTGACAAAATCCAGAATGAGAAACGGCTAAATTCTGATGGTATCAAAAGTGTCTCAAAAAATCCTTCGATTTGATATATTATGGGCCTTATAATTCATCCGAGATCAAAAGTTATGAGCAAATGTGCTATACACGTGTAATCTAAAGTAATGCTCTACTACATGGAGAATGCATTTTTTAGTACCACATCGGGAAAAGGAGAGATGGCTTCTCTACCACTCCCATATAAATAAGAGGGGATATCTCTTAGAAAAGGTAGAGTTCAATCCTCAAAGGATTCAATACTCAAAGGAGCTTAATTCTCCATATATAGAAGCCATGCTTCTCCTCATAATGCGCATGTGCGCTACGTGCAATGCACGTGTGCCCGCCACGCGCGCACCACATGAGTTCATTTAATAATATTAAAAGGAGTTTAGTTCTCCATAGGAGCTTAGTTCTCCATATATAGAAGCCCTGCTTCTCCTCATAATGCGCATGTGCGCTGCGTGCAACGCACGTGCGCACCACATGAGAACATTTAATAATATTAAAAGGAGCTTAGTTCTCCATATATAGAAGCCCTGCTTCTCCTCATAATGCGCATGTGCGCTACGTGCAACGCACGTGTGCCCGCCACGCGCGCACCACGTGCAACGCACGTGCGCACCACGTGCAACGCACGTGCGCACCACATGAGAATATTCAATAATATTAAAAGGAGACTCGTTCTCCATAGGAGCTTGCTCCCCCCATAATGCGCATATGCGCAAGCTCCATGTGCGCTACATGCAAATATGAGCGCCTAACACGTGTGACGCACGTGCGCCCAACACGTGTGACGCACGTGCGCCCAACGCAAAGAAGCCTTTTTCAGCAGTGAGAAGCTTAAGCTCCAGCCTGTTCTTCCCCCCTAATGAGTGAGACATGGTTCAAAGGGTACATCCCTCCACACCTTCGATATATGGCACTGTAATCTCTCAGTGTCGTCGAAAAGGTGGTGGGTCCCAACGACCAATGATCCTTCTTTCTAAAATAAAAAAAGAAAAGAAATAGATATACAGAGATAGAAAAAAGAGAGAACTCTGAAAATTTTGAAAGGCAAGCCTTTGAAGAAAGAAGATCATCTTCTTCAAGGTAAAGAATTAAATTCTTGGAAGAACAGAGATGAAAACACCTTACAAAAAAGAAGAATTTCTTCTAAAAAGATCAATGATCTAAGAACAAGATCAAGATCTTCAATAAAAAGAAAAAGATCAAAAAAAGATCCAATCATAAAAGATAAAAGAAGTAATTTACTTCATTATTAGATCTTTTGATCTATATAAAGGCACAGCCTTTTGATGAACCATTGGTTCTTGAATCTTGAGGTAGAACCTCTTTGGAACAAGAAGAACTTGCTCTTTGATCTAAATTAGATCAAGATGCGCTCTACGCTATTGGAACAGTGCCTTGCACTCTTAATTTGCACTGTTACGCTCCTTGGATTGGCGCAAGTCACCAGAGAGCGCCACGTGTCAATCTGCGCCTTGCGCTTCCAAAACAGAGCGCTGCGCTCTTGAATTGGCGCACTGCACCAGAGCGCGCCACGTGTCAGCAGCGCACTAGCGTAGCGCACTGCGCTAACAGACTTGCGCTCAGCAGAGTATGACACGTGTCACCTCCACATGCGCTGGCGCCTTGCGCTCTTTAATTGGCGCAGAGCGCCTGACAGGCCACGTGGCGCACTGTCAGACTATTAAATGCTCTACATTATTAAAAAAGGCAGAGCCCAATTAAAAAGTCTAACAGACCAAAATAAATGCTATGCATTATTAAAAAAAGGGCAGAGCCCAATTAAAAGGCCTAACAGGCCTAATCTAAATGTTGTGCATTTAATTAAAAAGCCCAATGCTGTGCATTATTTAAAAAAGGGCAGAGCCCAAGCAAAGGCCTAAACAGGCCAATTATGAACAAAATGTTAAACATTTTCAGATGGACTTAACCCAATTCTGGCCATAAGTCCTCAAATTAAATTGAACTGAGCGCAACTGCTCTCCCAAATCAATTCACACCCGGTTCAAGGGTACATCTCTGAACTCTTCTGATATTTGTCGTTGTAATCCTTCAACGTCGTCAGAGAGGTGACGGGTCCCAACAACCATACATTGCTACGGACTGTGGGGTCCTTAAACTCATGGACCGAAATGTCCTTAAACTAATATTCGTCCCCAAAATGGGAATGTTGGACCGAAATGTCCTTAAACTAATATTCGTCCCCAAAATGGGAATATTGGACCGAAACGTCCTTAAACTAATATTCGTCCTCAAAATGGGAATGTTGGACCACCATGTCCCTAAATTGGAAATCGACCGCAATGTCAGTAAACTAAACAATAGAGCCCAAATGCTCTTTTGTTGGATATAAACGATCCCGTTAAGTCGATCTTAGTCTCAAATTAGACTAACGTGTCCTTAACAAACGTTTAAGTTGATCTTAGTCCAAAAATAAGACTAACGTATCCTTAAACCAAAACCCCAAACCCAGATCTAAGAAAATACGGATTTGGACTAATCCACGTCTTACGGACGACAACAAAAATTAGTCTCCGTATACAATCCACGGGCAACCGAACACAAAACAAACACCCACGACACGAAGTGACCATCTGGAGAAGGAGAAAGTGGTTACCGCGATGCGGTAGCGTAATTAACTGCAGAGGCTTGCTCCTGCAGGGAAGAGCGTCCCCACAATCAAAAACCCCTCATCAACGAGGGGGAATCTGACGAAGTCTGCTACATCGGCTGCATCCGTTTAAACCTTCGATACAAGGTGCCATAAATCAACTTGGCATCTTTGGAGAGGTGGACGGATATCACCAATTAGCATCTGCCCCGAATCTCAAGCAAGACAGGCCGTCTTGCGCGTCTGATCGGTCTCCTAGGCTCAGCTTATAGTTAAGGATCTCGTCAGCGCGGATTTCCGAGACGGTTAGGCGTATCCTTTAATGACGTCACTGGATCAGAGAGGAGATCGTGCATTAAAGAGGGGGTGCCGATTCGATCGTACGTTCATTGAGGCGCATGCCACGTATCCGACGCTAGTTGGCGAACGTGACGGGTCGTTACTGTCTTCTGCGCTCAAAGGGATGTTTTCAATGGTCGTGGGACACGTGGAGCGTCGATGGCTGGCGGGCACGAAGCGTTGTTTTGGCGGGAAACGATCTGAGCCGTTGGAAGCGTTGCCAAAGTACTATAAATAGAGGTGGGATCCCCCCAGGGTCCACACTTTCGCCATCATTTCTCTATTGCTGCGAGAGATAGCTCGGCGCTCTTTCCTTTAGGTCGGATCTCTCGCGCTCTTTCCTCAGAGGACTCCTTCTTTGAATCGGGTTAGATGTCTTCCTCTGAGATGTCTGTTGAGATAGTTAGGGTAGAGTCTAGGGAGTCTTCTTCTGATTCCTCATCTGCCCCATTCGAGTCGGATTCCCCTCGTAGAGTTAGGGTTACCCGCGCCGCTCATGGTTAGGCGATGGGAAGGGTGCCCAAAGCGCGCATCGGGAACGCTCGCGATGCGCCCTCCCTCCAAAAGAATGTGGACGATTTCACCACGATCCGAGCTCGTTTCCACATTCCCCCTAGCTATTCGCTTCGTTTGGCTAGGAAGGAAGAGAGGGCGGATCAGGTGCAGGGTAAGGAGATTGCTTTGTACTTAGACGCATTCTGGGCTGGAATGCATCTGCCCTTTCCTCCCGAAGTATACGGGGCGCTACGTTGCTTCTAACTAGCCCCGGGCAAGCTAATGCTAGCTCATAGAGAATTCTCCTCGGGTTCCTAGTCCGGTTGAGGCTCGAAGAAATCCCCTTCAGCTTGACCCTTCTTCTTTCCTTCCTTTGTTATAAAAATCATCCCGGCACCCGTAAGGACGAGCCGAGCTGGGTGTATATTTCTTTCAAAAAGCGCAAGGGGGGGCGGTCGGGTCAGGGGTAGTTGTAGTTCCTTCTTCCATCCACGAATGTAAGGAGAAGTTCATATTCGTCGGGCCACCCGAGGGGGAGAATTGGCTTGTGCCTGTACAGTGGCACAGGGCCGGCTGCCTGCGGGTTAAGCGGTCGTCCTCTCTCGAGGCGGAGGCGGTGTCCATGTGGGAGCCGATCCAACGGGGTGACGTTTTGCTGTCCGAGCAGGCCCTTAGCTGGGTCGGGCTCAGCTCCGCTCGATTCGTGGGTAAGTTAGGAGCTTGGACGATCAGTCTAGACTTGAATATATTTTTCTTTTGCTCTTTCCCGTGTCACTAACTCCTTTGTGTATTTTTCTCTTTGCAAAGTAAATGGACCGATGTAAATTCCTGGATGCCATAGCCATTAATAAGGGGAGGAAGACCGGGGGCACTAGCTCGTCTCGCCCCGGTTCGAGCCCGGCCTCGAAGGCAGCCGCACCGGCTAGGCCTTCCACCACGCCCCGGGCTTTAAAAACCAGCCGCAGGGAGAGACATAAGCATTCTCGGGAACCGGAGCCCCGGGCGAGGGAGGTGGAGGATGAGGCCGACCCCCCCTTCCGAGGTCCCCCTCAAGAGGCACAAGAGGACGGTATCTCGATCTTCGTCCTCCCCGATCTTCGTGTAGGTGGGGGATGTCTGTTTCGAGGTTCCTTCGGGGCTTTCTGTTGCCGATAGCTTGCTTTCGGAGATGGAACGATCCACTGGGGGCAAAATTCCCCGGGGGACCCTCAAGGCCCAAGTTGCCGCCATTGCTCAGGAGGCTGTACAGGTCAGTATCTGCTTTTCGTTGAGGTTTTCGTCAAGCGTTTTTTTCTCGGATCGAATGCTTTTTAACCCCTTCTTTTATCTTCCTCAAGTCCTCCGGCACTACGCCCTCATCACAAATATAGAGCACGAGGAGATTGCCCCGGCGATGCAGAAGGTGGGCGAGTCTTCCTCGCGGGATGACGATCCGCGGCAGGCGAAGGAGCGGATCGCCGCCCTCGAAACCCAGGTGGCCACCGAGGAAGTGGTGAACTCCAAATGCAAGGAGTCCATTCGCCTTCTGAAGGAATCCAATAAGGCCATCCAGGCTAAATTGAAGGAGGCTAAGGTGCTAAACTCCACGATGAAGAAGTCGCTTAACGCCTGCAAGAAGGAAACCGAGGCGGCGAAGGAAGCGGTGAAAATCGGCGACCTCTGGGCTGTGAGGTCGGTGGAAAGGTACAAGACGTCGGAACAGTTTTATGCCGATCTTGCCGACGCCATGGCCATCGTTTGGCACCAGGCCCTCGACGCTGTCAAGACGTTGATGCCGGGGTTTGCCGATGGCGAGCTTCAGCTCGAGTACCCCCTCTCCGAGAATGAGTCGCAGGGGGATGCTACCGGAAGTGCTGTCGGGTGAGAGGCCGCCGGTGGGAGTGCTAGAGATAGGGCTCCCGGTGGGAGTGCCGACCCAAAGGCAGTCATCCCGGCTCTCAGCGCCGAAGCTCCTGGTGGGAGTGCCGACCCTAAAGCTATCACCCCGGCTCCCAACGCCGGGGCAGAGCAGGTCGAGATCCTCCCCAGTTCCAAGGCCTGAGCCTTCCTGCCTTCTTCCTTTTTCTTTTTTTTTTGAATTTTGTAAGCCTTCGGGCAACTTTTGTAAGGCCGAGGAGTCCATAGTACCTTGTAAAGACTTGTAAAGACTTTCAAATCGTGAATAAAGCTGCTTTTAATTTTTCTTCACGGCAATGTTTTCTTGTGCTCGTTGACGTGAGCTTGTTAGTGTTTTCCCCATCCCAAGAGTCAAGGCGTAGGTCGATGACCAGTCTCTTGGATGCCGATCGCTCATCGAGTGTAAGCCAGTTAATCGCTAAGTGCGGGAAGGTCGGTCCCCTCCTACCCCGGGAGTCGAGGTGGCGATCGCTTACTTAAGATACGTCGGTTGGCTCCTTCGAATAGAAATGTATAGATTTTCCCATTCCTTTGAGTTGGACCGGCGAACACTTCTCTTAGAGTAAGTTAGACAATGGCCAAGTTTGAATTGGTCGGCGTCAGCCGAGAAAAAAAGCTTGTTTCCTGATTTAAAATCAGGAAAGCTTATGGAAAAAGCTTCAGAAGAGGGTCACGTGCTTACACGTGACCAGCAGTCACGTGTTGGCACGTGACACCCAAAAGTACCGGCAAAGCAAGTTCAGTTTCCCAACTACATCAAAGAGAGGGGCTTCAGTAAGGGTCACGTGCTCCCACGTGACCTGGGTCACGTGTCGGCACGTGACATTTAAAAGCGGCAGCAAAGACCCAACGCTTCTTGATCAAATCAAGGAAAAAGCTTCAGAAGAAGTCACGTGCTCCCACGTGACCAGGGTCACGTGTTGGCACGTGACGATCAAAACATCAGAATTGTTCTCCAGTTAAATCAAGGAAAAGAGTTCAGACAAGGGTCACGTGCTCGCACGTGACCAGCGGTCACGTGGTGGCACGTGACGGTTAAGCAGCAACCAGAAGACAGAGCACAGAAAGAAAGAAGAAGGCTCATTCCAAAGGGGGTCACGTGGTCACACGTGACCGGCTTTCAAAGCCCATTTCGTTGACAGAATTAAATTCTGAAAGAGATTCGAATCTTTCCAAAGGAAAGCGATTATCTGGAACCAATCGAATTAAAGATTTAAAGATGATTGAATATCATTTATCTATGGGAAAATCTCGGGTTTGGAAAGATTTCCCCTTTAAATCTAACCGAAATAACAAAGGAGAATCCCGGGACTTGAAATCCAATGGTGAATAAAATTCACCCAATAATCCAAAGGTCAAAAACGAATGATGGATGCAAATCAAACCTCTCAATGAAGATTCGTCAAAAACTAATTGATTCGGCTGCTTCTCCTATAAATAGGAGCCAAGAGACACAAAAAAAGATATATACACGCAGAGGGAAGAAAGGGAGAGAGAGCCTTGATACTTCGAGGAACTTGGATCTTCTGCAAAAGAAAACCCTAGGTAAGAAAGGGAAGGCTACTTGAAAGAAAGGAGAATTTAATTCTCAGCAGAGTTTAACTCTGATATATAAAACAGAAGAACATATTTCTTCTCTCTCTGATAGAGGATCTGCAAAGTGCACATCTCCCCTTGAAGTTGAGAATTTAATTCTCAATGGGTCGAGATCCTGCCATGCAGATCCAAAACATAGAGAGGGAATGGAAGCACGAGAATTTAATTCTCACAGAACTATAGGAATTTAATTCCTTTAAAATAAAACTAGGGCCTGATCCTGTGTTATGGGAATTTAATTCCTTCAGAACAAAAGAAACAGGGTTTAACCCTAATTAAGAACCTAGTTCTGTTGAAACAGCAGGAATTTAATTCCCTTAAATCATAATTTAACAGAGAATGGGAGTTGAATTCCGTAAAAGCTTTTATTAGGGTTTAACCCTATTCAGTTCTTCACATATATGAGGAATTTAATTCCTGCAGAAAATTCAGAGTTCAACTCTCCAAAAGAGGCTAGGAATTTAATTCCTTTGAAATTATTGTCAGGGTTCAACCCTACGAGAAATTTAATTCCGGGAAAAGATTAACAGATCCTCTAAACAACATACATAGAGGCAGGGTCACGTGTCACCACGTGACCCCCCCAAGAGATCTACAGAAAGCCCCTTTGAGGCAGCACCCCACGTGACCCACGTGACCCTTGACAGAAGCTTTAACACACAAGCATTTGAATGCCCGTCACGTGATGGCACGTGATGCTCTGAAAGATGCGATGATCTTAGCAGAATAAATGAAGGGAGGGCGCTCTCACGTGTTGCCACGTGACCCCTCTTGCCTTAGTGTTCAACACTAAATTGGAACTTTCGAATCCAGTATTGAAACACTGTTGGGCCTTAGTATTCAACACTAATCAAAAAGCTTTATTTGCAGTGTTCAACACTGACTACCTTAGTGTTTAACACTCATCTGAGATCTCCATTGCCAGTGTTCAACACTGATCTGTTTTAGTGTTTAACACTAATTTAAAAAGCCCTGTTGCTGGTGTTTAACACCAATTATCTTTTAGTGTTAAGCACTAACTTGTCAATCTCATTCTCAGTGTTCAACACTGGTTGGTCTTTAGTGTTTAACACTAGACATTGGTCCAATTGGCTAAATGGATAGAGGCAAAGCCTCTCCTGATTGGACTTAGCCCAAGCTGGCCATAAGTCCTCAATTCGTAATTAACTAGGCTAATGGGCTCATAACATAATTAATCGGTCTTGATCCCAAATCGGGTCAAGGACTATTTAAGCCATTCCGGTTCTAGGGTACATTTCTTCACTCCTTTGATACTTGGCATTGTAATCCCTCAATGTCTTCAAAGAGGTGACGGGTCCCGACAACCACACATTGATATGGACTGCGGGGTCCTTAAACCCGTGTCTAGTGCAAAATTCCTGGTTACGTGGAACGCGGATAATCTTTGACCCCGCGGAAAACGTCCAGAGTGGAGCCTGGTCCTCGCCAAGCACGGCAGTGAACCCGTGTGAAGCATCCAGAGCACATACCGGACTGTGGGGTCCTTAAACCCATGGACTATGAGGTCCTTAACCTTGACCGAGACGTCTTAAAACTAACAATGGACCGCAATGTCCTTAAACTACCCATGGACCGCAATGTCCTTAAACTACCCATGGACCGCAACGTCCTTAAACTAGAACAATAGAGCCCCAAATGCTCTTTTGTCGGATCTAAACGATCCCGTTAAGTTGATCTTAGTCTCAGGTTAGACTAACGTATCCTTAACAAACGTTTGAGTTGATCTTAGCCTCAAGTATGGCTAACGTATCCTCAAACCAAACCACCAAACCCAAATCTAAGATAATACGGATTTGGACTAGTCCACACCCTACGGGCGACGACATAACTCAGTCTCCGTAAACAATCCACGGGCAACAAAATACAAAACAAACACCCACGACACGAAGTGACCATCTGGAGAAGGAGAAAGTTGTTACCGCAATGCGGTAGCGTAATTAACTGCAGGGGCTTGCGCCTGCAGGGAAGAGCGTCCCCACAATCAAAAACCCCTCAAACGAGGGGGAATCTGACGAAGTCTGCTACATCGGACGCATCCGTCTAAACCTTCGATACATGGTGCCATAAATCAACTTGGCATCTTCGGAGAGGTGGACGGATAGCACCAATTAGCATCTGCCCTGAATCCCAGGCAAGACGTCTTGTCGCGCCGTCCATTCGGAGGGGAACAGATTCTGGCACGCCCGGTGGGACCTTTTCCTCTTTCCACTCCACACTTCGTGTGTCGTGATTCGCGAACCAATCGCAGTTCGCTAATAGTTGCCCTTGGGTTTCAAGATACTAAGAATCGGTGTCTTGCTTATTGTAGAAAGCAAAGGATCGATGGCTTCTACTTCTGCGAAATTCTCCAACTGCTTGGACTGCAATTGCAACCAACGCTCTGCCTCGCCAGGAGGTATAGCCTACGGACCCCAAGCTGCTTCGCTATTCACAATGCCCGTGGAACAAGTCACTCGCGCCACCACAGGATTGTTCTTTGGGACCATGCTCCCGCCGACAAGCTTCACCGCTCCAGTGCCGACAACGGAAGCTCTCAAGAAGTCGGTCTTTGATCGTCTTACCCCTGCCGCGGCTCCTCTCAACGAGTCGCCCAACGTCAACGCCTCGGTCTTCTCTAGATTGGGCCAAAAATCCTGCGAACCCATCATGGGGCCTACAATCTCAGAGAAGGCTGCTTCTAAGAAAGTGGCCGCTCCTGCCCCCGAAGTCGTCAAGGCAGCTTCTCCGGCCAAAAGGTCGGTCTTTACAAGATTGACGGCTTCAGCTCCCGCTCCTGCTGCCCAAAGGACATCGGTCTTTGACAGGCTAATACCAACAGCGACCCCCCACCCAGACAGGGGGCAAGACGAAACCATTCTTACCGCTGACCCTACGTCCTCCGCTTGACACGCTCGACGTCGCCATTGGCGCCGAGTAAGGAAGGCTGGGGGCAACTCCCCCTCCGGGTTGACTCCATCAGCCCCGGTGGCAGAAGTTAATGCTGCTGTTCCAACTGGGAACAGCTTCGAAATGCTAAATAAGGTGAGAAGGAATTCTCCTACTGCAGTGCTGAAGAGGTCTCCTCCCCCATTAAAAAAGGTTGTGGAAATAAAACCAGAACAGCCCCGATCTCCTCAACGGCTGTCTTCCAAAATCTATAAGGTTTGGCGGCAGGCCCGAGACTCGATCATCGATCCAAACTTCTCCCGCCGGCACAAGAAGCTGAAAATCCAACCGGAAGCAGGCCACCAGGCTAAACCCCAAAAGGCTGTCTGGACGCCCACCTCAACGGCCCCCTCAACCTCCATGGCTCATAAAAGGAGGAGGCCAGAGAAGACCCCCCAGCATGCAACGACGACTAAAAGCACTGAGACCAGACGCCCTAAGTCTGGGGGCATGGCGGTGCACACTGTTTACATGGCCTCTGGAAAGGAGGAAAGCCGCACTTCTACGGGCCACCGACCGCTAACCCGATCCGTGACGAAAGCCCAGGAGCAGCAACAAAAGCTTCAGGAAATGATGAATGCTATGGCCGCACTTACCGGGCCAAAAGAAAGCCCAGAAACGTCCTCAGACGCGCGCCAGGAGGAAGAAACCGACGCTGAATTCCTTCGCCGGATACTGGAGAAAAAGGACAAAGAGGCTGCTGAACAAGCGGCCAACATACAACGTATGGGCCTTCTCTTCCAAGATATGATAGGAATGATGATCCAGCAGGACTTACCCGCCGAGGATCCCCCAATCGTTCTTGAAGACGACCGAGGAGAAACGTCAAATCCACCACCAGCCCTCTCAACGGCCAAGGAGGAGGCAATCTCTAAGGCTGACTTGGTTGACTATATAGCCCAGCAAATCCGGGTTCATCATGCGACTGAGGCAGCTGGTCAAGTCGTAAAGACGGGACGGCCGTATCCAAGCTGGTACGACCAAATCAAATACCCGCAAGGCTATACGATACCAAAATTCCACGTGTATAAGGGGACCGGCAATCCCCATCAACATGTCGCCCAGTTCCGGGCCCTCTGCGGTAACACCGGAGGTGATGATAAACTGTTGCTCCGCCAGTTCGTGGGCAGCTTATCAGAAACTGCGTTCGAATGGTATTCAGAACTCCCGAACGATTCTATTAAAACGTTCGCTGAAATGGAGTTGTTATTCACTCAGCGATTCGCGAGTGCCAGCGAACGCACTCCAATAACTGCACTGATTAACGCCAGGGTAAAACCAGGCGAAACCTGGGTCCAGTATGCTATACGCTGGCGGAACTTGTGGTCGAGATGTGAACAACGCATTGAGGAGGCACCCGCAGTGGGCATGTTCGTGGGAACCCTAGACCCCCGTGCAACTATCTCCCAGTTTATGATGTTCTTTAAGCCAACCACATTCCAGGCTTTAATCGACAAGTTGGCTCAGATGGACCAGATGGGTCATAGACCACCTCCCCCGAAGTCGGAACCTCGGAATGACAAGGGTAAAGGAAGGGCAACCTTTGTTGCGAATGCCCAACAGCAACCTAACGCCCCGAAACCGGCAGATCAACTGGAGGAAAGACGTCGGTATTATAATGAGAAGATGAAGCGTCCCTACTCGTTCCCACGAGACAAGACAAAACGGTTATTCGAGCTGGCAATACGCAACAGACTTATAAACCTACCAAATCCAAGGCGACCGCCGCAACCCACCGAGGTGAATAACCCTAACTATTGCCCTTACCATCAAACGGTAAGCCATCCGATTGAAGATTGCTTCGTCTTCAAAGGATGGATTGAAGATCAATACCTCCAGGGGAAGTTTGTACTGTCCGAAAAGTGGAAGGTGAACCCACCACAACCGCATACTCCTAAGAAAGCAGATACACCGGGGGCAACCTGCTCCTTTATTGAAGAAGCTCCATGGGAGGTCGTGCTATCAACTAAAATCAAAAGAATGCTGAGAGACCTTCATGCGTGCCCTGCGATCGAATGGAAGGACCCTCTTGAACCTCAAATTATCGAAGGGATGCTAAGGCGCCGCCCAACTACGAAGACTCGCGATAAGGACCCAAATACTCACGCCCAACCGTCAAAATCTTCGAAGAAAAAGAAGAAGAAATCCAAGAAGTCCGTGAAGCTTGGAAACGAGCACACGAACTTGCAGCAGCAAATCGACGCGCTGGAAGAGTACAATCAAAAGGCGCGAACTCCCGTCACACAGCAAGAGTTCCTCAACCACATTTTTCAAGAGAAAGATGATGAAGAGAGCTCGTCGGATGAATCCGAAGGATATGTGGCGAGTTGTAACGTAATCTCCCACTCGTTTACCGATGATGGGAAAACTCCTGGCACTAAGAAGCTGGAGGCAGAGCCTGTACCAGAGCGTGCATGGCCAACAGACGAAATGATCGACGCTTTTCTAGACGAGATTCGTCTAAAAAGTAAAGCGGACCAGGAGCGTGAGATGGCCATATCGGAAGGAGCCAAATGCGGGCAACTGAACGAAAGGGTTGACCTACCCCTGCTAGAGCGAAAGGAATCCAAAGTAGACAAGAAGATATTCAAGACGAGAAAAAGGTTTGCCAAAGCCATGTCAATGGGGATGAACCTACCGCCCTCGGAAGGAAACGCACACGATGGGGTGGAGGGGCACCTTGATTATTGCGCATATCACCGGAAAATATCACACCCCACGGAGGAGTGCGACGCCTTTAAGATATGGTGGCAAGGATATGTTGCTCATCGGCAACATTTTAAGCGCATGAAACGCAAGAGCCGTCGGGAGCGAAGAAGTACTATCGATGGGCACAGCAGAACTACTGGTAACTGTTGTATGGCTAACGCCGGGAGGGCACAAGTTCTCACCTTTGGGAGCGACTCTGATGAAGAAATGGCTCTGGGCCCTCTCTTCAAAGAATCCGTTTTAGGGAAAGAGGAGAAATCGGAGATTTGCGAGAACATTCAGCTGCGCAATCGCACACTCCCAGAAAAGAATCTCGGGCCCGTAAGTAGAAAGGACAAGGGAAAGGAAAAGGTCACTGAAGATATTACTTTAGATGACCAAGTCATGAGAGAGCTGGCTGCCAAAGACCCTCCTAGGAAGGGTAAGGTGGACTATAACATCCTCGCGCACCTAAGGAAGCTACCTTCTCAGCTTAGCATTCTCGATGCCCTCCTATTATCAAAAGAAGCGCGAGACTCACTAATTAAGGCGTTACAAGAACCTAAGCAATTCCAAGCGTTCCTCGCCACTGAAAAGAGGAAGGATGAACTGGAGGAAGTGCATACGGCCGACATCACTTTCGGTGATGAAGACCTCCTTCTCGGGACGTGCGACCACAACCGTCCCCTATATGTCTCCGGATACTGCCATGATATCAAGATAGGAAAGATCCTGGTGGATAATGGATCCTCCGTCAATCTCCTTAATGTTCGGGTGTTGAAGGAAATCTGCATGAGTGTGCAACACCTCGCTCGTGACAAAATTACTATCTCCGGTTTCGATTCACAATCGTCACGGACTCTCGGATCTGTGATACTAACATTACGCTTTGGACTTCTCGTCACAGACATCAAATTCCATGTCATTGACGCCAAGACCTGCTACAACGCCTTGCTCGGTCGTCCTTGGTTACACGAATACAACATCATCCCTTCTACACAACATCAGTGTATGAAGTACTTTAAGGATGGTTTCGAGTATACCGTAACAGGTGAGTTAAACCCATTTTCCGTGAACGAAGTCCGCAAATACGAAGATGCGAAGTACTTTTTGCCAGATTTCGAGGATACAGAAAGGTGTCGCAATCCGGAGAACAAAATCGCCGCCACCATCCCTGTTTTCGGGAGCGATACCGAAGAAGAGGAAGAGATAGTTTATGCAGGGCCATCTCAACGCAACAACCTGGGGACGCCCGCCCCCATGTTAGTCTTCGGAAGTGATTCAGAAGATGAAGTTAATGCTGTGTTCTCCAATCGGCTGTCAATACAAGCACCCCCTGGCGATGACCATAGTTTGCAAATCACTATGGTACCGCGAGAACACTACAAGGATCTCGACACGCTTCAGGCTCACAATGTGCAGCACCTGCAAACATTTTACGTCCCTCCCAGGCAAAGGGGTGAGAAGGTGATCCTATTCTACCGATCCTCAGAGTCGAAAATAGAGAAAGAGATCTGGCATGGCGCGGATGCTACACTTGACAGGCTCCAACCCATCCGTCTGCCCAGATACTATACAAATGGATTAAAGAAGCTATTGAAGCGCCAAGGAGTACCCTTAAAACAGACTGTTCGGCAGGCTCGGTTCTACAACAGGATTTGGGATGTCCCCGGGACTCAACGCAAATTGCCCAACGGGAAAATGGAAACACTCGGACTTGGATACGCAAGAGCCGAAAAATGGGAACGGGCCTACAGTAGCTACGCCATATATACCTTTGATGAAGAAGAGGACGCCTCGTCGGCAGATGCCAACCCCTCATCAAAACTAGACCCCGCGATTGAAGCGCCGAGTCCGTCATTTGAAGAACGAATGGGCAAGCCTATCAGGAAAGTGGGTCAGAAAGCTCGGGAAGACCACAACCGCGAAATGGCCATCTACGAGAAGGCCAGGACGCAACGTCTATTTCAACATGTTGCAAAAGACAAAGACGTTTATCCTCGTCAATCCGTTGTACGAAAGGCCCGACGCAGAGACGGAAATAAATCAAGAAGTGGAAAGAGGAGCCGACAACAACGACGCAGGATTAGAGGGTTACGTGGTCGGGTGTTGCACGGCTCGGATTTGTCCCTCATGAAGAAGATGAGTCGAGCGTACTTCTTCCCCCGAGACAAGACGGAGAAGTTACTCAAGCTCGCTATAAAACATCAAATGATCGCGCTTCCAGAGTCTAGACATCCTGAGCAAGCTAACAAGGCTTCTCATCTGAGCTATTGCTCTTATCACTGAGCCATAGGACATCCTACCGAAGACTGCTTCACCTTCAAGAACTGGGTCGAGGACCAGTACCAATAGGGCAGATTCGCTTTATCCGACGGCTGGAAGGTAACGCTGCCACAAAAGCATGAGCCCAAGGCCGCAAGAGCAGAACCGGGTCCACCTCAGTCCGGGGAGCGGGTTCGCACCTGTTATACGATTACGATATTAGGAGAAGAGCCCGAGAACGTAGATGACCTTCCCCGGTGCTTTGAGAACAGCGATGATGAGGTGATCTCAGAATTTCCGCCCGCTCCGAAAGAACTGGAAGATGGCATACATACTACTGCAGATAACCTCAAGAAGATTGAGTTGGGATTGGCAGACGACCCGCGACCGACATTTGTCAGCGAGCTGCTATCCGAAGAAAGGGTGGCTGCGTTAAAGAACGTGCTTCTACGGCATAAAGACTGCTTCGCGTGGAACTACTCCGAGATGCTAGGATTAGATCCGGAGATTGCTGTGCATAAATTAGCAATATCCTCAGATATCAAGCCCGTCAAGCAGGCGCCAAGAAGGATGCGACTCGAGCTTGAAATGAGCGTCAACGCCGAAGTCAAGAAGCTGATCGATTCCGGATTTATCCAAGAAGTCCAATATCCCGACTGGATCGCCAATATCGTCCCGGTAATGAAGAAGAATGGGACGGTACGCATATGCATGGATTTCAGGGATCTCAATAAAGCCTGTCCAAAGGATAATTTCCCAGTACCAGTAACCGAGCTAATGATAGATAACACGTCCACTCACGAGGTTTTCTCCTTTATGGATGGTTTATCAGGATACAATCAGATAAAAATGCATCCCGAAGACCAGAAGCACACCGCTTTCCGGACCCCTTTGGGTATATTTTGCTACAGGGTTATGCCCTTCGGTCTAAAGAACGCTGGCGCTACCTATCAAAGGGCCATGACAAAAATCTTCGATGACCTCATACATGACATCGTCGAGTGCTATATCGATGACCTCGTAGTAAAGAGTATGTCATACGAAGATCATTTAAAGCATCTGGAGACTGTATTTCGACGCCTTCGGCAACATAATTTGAAAATGAATCCCCTCAAATGCGCGTTTGGAGTCTCCTCGGGCAAATTTCTGGGATTCATCGTTCGACACCGAGGAATTGAAATAGATCCGTCAAAGATTAAAGCGATCATGGAAATGCCTCCGCTAAGAACCCTCAAACAGTTGCGGTCTCTCCAAGGGAAGCTCGCATACATCCGGCGATTTATCGCCAATCTTTCAGGCAAATGCCGTCCTTACAGCCACCTGATGAAGAAGGGAACTCCATTCGTTTGGGATCACAAATGCCAAGGTGCACTAGACGAGATCAAGCAGTACCTGTAGAACCCTCCGGTGTTGGCTGCGCCGGTCAAGGGAAAACCCCTCATTCTTTATACAACCGTCCTCGAAGGTTCTTTAGGCGCATTATGGGCACAAGAGAACGATCAGGGGAAAGAGAGAGCACTCTACTACTTAAGTCGAGTTCTACTGGGGGCAGAAAGCAACTACTCTCCCATTGAAAAACATTGCTTGGCGCTAATCTTCGTGATAACAAAGCTCAGGCACTATGCGTTGGCGCATGAAGTCCGTCTCATCTCAAAAGTGGATCCCCTTAAGTACTTGATGTCGAAAGCCATATTGACGGGATGACTCGCTAAGTGGGCCCTGCTCTTGATGGAGTTCTCGATAACGTATCAGCCTCTTAAGGCTATGAAAGGCCAGGCCATTGCCGATTTCCTCGCTGAGCACCCGATACCGGCCGATTCTCCCCTGAACTGTGATTTGCCGGACGAGCATGCATTTGATGCGATTGGCGGCGGTAGCGCCCGATGGGAACTCTATTTCGACGGAGCGTCCTCCGTAAAGAAACAGAAACAAGGTATCCCAATGATCAAATCGGGGATAGGCCTCGTCTTTGCAACTCCACAAGGAGGGATAATGCGCTTCGCCTTCTCCTTAACGGAGCCGAGGACAAACAATGAAGCTGAATACGAAGCTCTGATAGCAGGCCTCGAAATCACCATCGACCTGGGGATTGAAGACCTCCTTATATACGGGGATTCTCAACTGGTCGTTAGTCAAGTAAAAGGTGACTACCAAACGTGCAAACCGGAGTTGGTGAAGTACGGCGAAAAGGTGCAACAACTGTTGACCCAAATTCCCTCCTATACTTTGGAGAACATAGCGCGCGCGGAAAACAGCAAAGCAGACGCGTTGGCTAAACTCGCTAAAGAGCTGGCTGACGAGAACCTCGATGACGTCAGAATCGTGGTACAAAGCCGTCGAGTGCTCGCCCCGGCAGAAATATCTCCGGAATCATGCGAAGAAAAGGGAGCGACTGAGCAGACGACCCTACAAATAAAAGACCATGAGAAGGCCGAAGACTGGAGGGAAGTCTTCATAGACTACTTTAAGTCCTACCGAATGCCCAAAGAAGCGTCCTCAAGACATCAGCTCATGAAACGAGCTCTATCTTTCGCTTTCGTCAACGATATTCTATACAAGAGATCGTTTGATTCTCTATGGCTGAGATGCCTAGGACCTGACGAAGCGGAAAGAGTCATTCAGGAAGTTCACGACGGACTTTGCGGTTCTCACCAAGCAGGCCCAAAGATGAAGTTAAAAATTAAACGGATGGGTTACTACTGGCCCACGATGATCCAGGACTGCCTCGAGTATGCGAAGCAATGCCACTCATGCCAGATTCATGGAGACTTTATCCACCAACATCCGAATCCACTGCACCCAACGGTGGCTAGCTGGCCGTTCGAAATGTGGGGGACTGACATAGTCGGCCCCATTGAGCCAGCATCATCCCGGGGACACCGATTTATCCTGGCGACAACTGATTACTTCTCCAAATGGGCAGAAGCAGTACCACTGAGGAAAGTGAAGACGGAGAATATCCTCCATTTCTTCAAGACGCACGTCATCTATCGGTTCGGAACTCCACGGCGGATTATCTCCGATAATGGGCCGGCCTACCGAAGCCATAAGATTAGCCGCTTCGCACAGCAGCACAATATAGACTGGAGATATTCTTCGGTTTACAATCCACGAGCTAACGGTTTGGCCGAGGCCTTCAATAAGACCTTGACGAAGATCATAAAAAAGACCGTTTCCAGGAATAAGAGAGACTGGCACGAAAGGCTGCAAGAAGCCCTTTGGGCTTATCGAACTACATTCAAGACGACCACGAATGCAACACCGTATGCGTTGGTATTTGGGAAGGAAGCAGTGCTCCCCCTCGAGATAGAGTTACCCTCTCTACGAGTAGCAGTCCACCACGAGCTGACGAACGAAGAAAATGCTCACCTTCGGCTTGAGGAGCTTGATGCCCTCGACAAAACCCGGCTCATAGCGCAACAACATCTAGAAGCCTACAAAGCAAAGATGACGCGCTCGTACGAACGGTTGACCAGGCCGAGGATATTCCGCCAAGGCGAACTCGTACTAGTGGTCAAAAGACCTATGATCCCCAATCATGCCAAGCGGGGAAAATTTGAGCCAAACTATGAAGGCCCATACATCATAGACAAGGTCTACCAGGGTGGAGCCTATCTACTCATGGACATGCACGGTGAAAGGCCTTTCAGGCCAATAAACGGCCGCTTCTTAAAGAAATACTATGCTTAATAAGCCACAGCCTGGGTCAATGATAGATGACGACGACTATGTCCGCTCACTATCTTCCTAGGCTCAGACTTTACAAGCAGCAGCCGGCCTTCCCATAACGACGGACCGAAACGTCCTTAAACTAACGACGGACCGAAACGTCCTTAAACTATCGACGGACCGAAACGTCCTTAAACTAACGACGGACCGAAACGTCCCTAAAACTACTACCGCAGTATCTTTAGGCTGACGAGATAAAAAAAAAAGAGAAAGAAAAAAAAATAAAAAAATATATATATGAAAAAGAATTAAAAAAACGGTATGTCCATAAGCAAAATGGGCACGGATGAAAACCCGAAAGGGCTCCGTGAGTAAAAACAGCAGGGCTGCCGGCAAGTGTTCGTGAAAACCCGAAAGGGCGCGACCTTGTAAAAAAAAAGAGAAAAAGAATAAAAAAAAACGGTATGTCCTTAAGCAAAAGGGGCACGGATGAAAACCCAAAAGGGCTCCGTGAGTAAAAACAGCAGGACTACCGGCGAGTGTTTGTGAAAACCCGAAAGGGCGCAACCTCGTTAAAAGACACTTGTAGGGTCCTCTCGACCTTGTAAGGAGAAACCACCTGCGTGAGATCCTTACGACTCACAAAGGAGCAACACACTTAGGGATCCTCACGATTCCTAAAGAGAAAATACACTTACGAGATCCTCACGACTCGTAAGGAGAATTCTCTTATGGGACCCTCACGGCGCATGAGATTTGAAAGTCTTAAGTTACAGAAACCTAAACCTGTTCTTAAGCAAATCCTCCACAACCTTTGATATTGCCCTACAAGAGGCTCAATACTGACCCTTGTATACAATCCACGGGCGCGAATAAACATCTCCCCAGCAAAGTCACACCCGTGACTAGGGACATGTCCATATGATGAGCAACCCTTGTAGGTCCTCTCGACCCATAAGGAGAAAACCCTCTTGTAGGATCCTTACGACTTACAGAGGAACATACACTTAGGAATCCTCACGATCCCTAAGGAGAAAATACACCTGCAAGATCCTCACGACTTGTAGGGAGAAATACCTTTGTGAGACCCTTACGGCTCATGAAGTCAAAAGCCTTGGTCGACAGGACCCTTAACCCTGTTTACTGAGCCACCTTTGTTCAATATCGACAGAGGCAAATGATGATTCGCTCCTGGCAACATCCCAGTTGTAGCGGTGCTGATGCTGAAATCGGTGTCTAAAATCCAAGCTTGCGGCGAAAAAGCTAGCAAGCCACACATGCATACGAAATAGCCGAAATAATGGGGCAACTCGCAATAAAAAGCAGCGAGTAAAAAGAAAAATAGCCGAAATGATGGGGCAACCCGCAATAAAAAGCATCGAGTAAAAAGAAAAATAGCCGAAATGATTGGGCACCGCGAAAAATAGCCGAAATGATGGGGCAATCGCGACCTTCGCGATATAATAGCTGAAACGATAGAGCATCGCTGAAAAAGAAATAAAATAAAAATAAAATGTATGCCTGACAGGTGATGTTCCATCACACCCTGTATACAATCCAATGGCATAAACAAAAAAGGAACATACCTCCCTCCCCCAGGTTTCACCAAAGAAAGAAGCTAAATCTCGACGGGCCACAGGCGACCTAGAGATCATCCCAACACTCGTCTCGTAACAACGGACACAACTTCAAGCTAAGCGGAACAGCGGCAACTCCCAGTTCCATGGCTCGGTGGTATACATATCGCCAACAGTCAAACCTCCATCCCGTGAAATACGGATACAATCAGCAAAATTCCTGGTTACGTGGAACGCGGATAATGTCACTCTTTGACCCCGTGGAAAACGTCCAGAGCGGATCCTGGTCCTCGCAGAGCACGGCAGTGAACCCGTGTGAAGCATCCAGAGCGGAGCCTAGTCCTCGCCGAGCACGGCAGTGAACCCGTGTGAAGTATCTAGTGCAAAATTCCTGGTCACGTGGAACGCGGATAATGTCACTCTTTGACCCCGTGGAAAACGTCCAGAGCGGATCCTGGTCCTCGCAGAGCACGGCAGTGAACCCGTGTGAAGCATCCAGAGCGGAGCCTAGTCCTCGCCGAGCACGGCAGTGAACCCGTGTGAAGCATCTAGTGCAAAATTCCTGGTTACGTGGAACGCGGATAATGTCACTCTTTGACCCCGTGGAAAACGTCCAGAGCGGATCCTGGTCCTCGCAGAGCACGGCAGTGAACCCGTGTGAAGCATCCAGAGCGGAGCCTAGTCCTCACCGAGCACGGCAGTGAACCCGTGTGAAGCATCTAGTGCAAAATTCCCGGTTACGTGGAACGCGGATAACGTCACTCTTTGACCCCGTGGAAAACGTCCAGAGCGGATCCTGGTCCTCCCAGAGCACGGCAGTGAACCCGTGTGAAGCATCCAGAGCGGAGCCTAGTCCTCGCCGAGCACGGCAGTGAACCCGTGTGAAGCATCTAGTGCAAAATTCCTGGTTACGTGGAACGCGGATAATGTCACTCTTTGACCCCGTGGAAAACGTCCAGAGCGGAGCCTGGTCCTCGCCAAGCACGGCAGTGAACCCGTGTGAAGCATCCAGAGCAAATACCGGACTGTGGAGTCCTTAAAATCCATGGACTATGACGTCCTTAACCTCGACCGTGATGTCTTAAAACTAACGATCAACCACCCCGATTCCCTACGGATTCTGCCTTGGTTTAAGGGTACATCTATTCACTCCTTTGATACCTGGCGTTGTAATTCCTCAACGTCTTCAAAGAGGTGACGGGTCCCTGCAACCAAACATCGGACTGTGGAGTCCCTAAATCCACGGACTATGAGGTCCTTAACCTTGACCGCGATGTCTTAAAACTAACATCGGACTGTGGAGTCCCTAAATCCACGGACTATGAGGTCCTTAACCTTGACCGCGATGTCTTAAAACTAACAGCGGACTGTGGAGTCCCTAAATCCACGGACTATGAGGTCCTTAACCTTGACCGCGACGTCTGTAAACCACGATACCTTGAGCGACCCCTGACCCCGTGAAACATGGATAAGGGCGACCACATCCAACACTTGCAGGTCCTCACGACCTGCGAGGAAGAAAAACTCTCTTGTGAGATCCTTACGACTCTCAAGGGAAAACCCGCTTAAGGATCCTCACGATCTTTAAGAAGAACTCACACCTATGGGATCCTCTCGACCTGTAGGGAGAAAAACTCTTTATGAGACCCTCGTGGCTCGTAAAATGCAAAAGTCTTAGGAAGCAGATCTTAACTCTGAATCCTAAGCCATTGCTGTCCTGCAAGGAGATCAAGATAGAATATCCGCAGAATACATTCAATAAAAGGGGGACACACCATTGAGAGGAAAACTGTATCTTTTATTCATAAGCCAAAATGGATACAAAATACAAGTCATGAAAGAAACAAAAAGAAAGATACTCTTATCCATGAGTATGTACAAAAAAAAAGGGAAAAAAGATACAAGTCCTCAAGCCGGCGGGCGGTGCAATAATTTTACCAACTCGTCATTCTGTTGCTGAGTCACGGCTTCATGACGCAAGATCTCCCGAAGACGAGCCTCCGCCTGAGCTTGCTGAGCCTGATACGAAGCGAGCCGAGCTTCGAGCTCTTTCTCGGTGGCTTTATGAGCCTCGACCCTCTCACGAGTAAACGTGGCAGCTTTATCGAGAGCCACCACCTCTTTGATGGACTCCTGAAGCACCCGCCAGAGTTCATACACTTTGTTGGCCTTGGCTGTGAGATTGGCTTGAAGCTCGCCCAGCGCCTTGGAGGCTAGCTCCCTCTCCGAGAACTTGCGACCAAGCCTCTTCTCACATGACGTCATGTTTGCCGCGCACCGTGCTATCAGCCCCCGTAATTCCGCCTTTGCAGCCACGGCCTCCGAGGAAAGGCGAGAACACTCGAGAGCATACAAACAAGCCTCCACCTTCCTACAGAACTCCACCCAGACCCGCACCACCTCCTCGCTGTGATAGGTGGCGAGAAAAGGAAGGGAGCCGTTAGCTTCAGCGGCAAACGCTTCGGCTGTGGTCGCACTACCAGCACGGAGCTCCTCGACGAAAGAAGATAGGGAGACAAGGCTCAATTGGGCCAAGCGTTCTGAAGCCCGCAGAGTGTAGGGGCCGGGCGGCATCACAATGCGTGATTCCAAAGCCATGGAGACTGGCAGGGCTGTTCAAATTTGGCAAATGTTAGTAAAACTCCTAACGCAGAACGAACGGGACTATAATAAAATGTTACTCACCGACAGTCATGCAAGTAGGAGCTGAAGGTTCCCCTGGCCCTTCAACGACCTCGACCTCATCGTCGGCTTCCAAAACTATAAGAGACATCAACGTCATTTCGCAAAATAGTAACAATGCTATGGCAAAAAAAGGGGTGAATGACACTAACCTTGCCCAGAGGAAAGGACAATACGCTGAGGGGAGATCGCCTGCGGAGCTGCCATCTCCAATAAACGCTGAAATGACTGTCGAGGCGACAGATCCGCGATCGTGGCCGCCAAACCTCGCAATTCTGAGAAAGATAAAAGAGTTCAGAATATGAAGGGGTTGCTAAATTAAAACGCAGAGGGATACCTTCAACACTCCTCCCGTTCTGAGCCGGGGGGATAGCAGCTTCAACGGTCTCCGCCGTGACCTCAGGCTCCAACAAAGGGAGAGTAGCCCCGACTACCTCGCTTCCAGCCTTTGGGCCGCCCTCAGTAAGAGTCATTGGGGCGGCGGCCTCCAAAGGAGCCTCCCCCAAAGGGGCAAGCACTCCCTGATCAAGAACCGCCGCTGGAAGTTCTACCATGAGAGGAGCAGCCTCGTCAGCCCCCTCCACATCCAGCAAGGCTTCATGGAGAATTTCGGCGGGCTTTAGCTTTAATGGGCCCGAAGGGAGCTCCCCCAGCGTCGAAGATTCTGCACGATTCAAATAAGAATAATGATATATATGCACGGGCATAAATGATCAGAAAAACTACAAAAGAAGCACAACGTACCTATACGCAAAGAAGCCCTCAATATGGCTTCTTCAAGCCGCTGCTCCTTCTCAAGAAGGTGGGCTTGCCGGGGTTCAAGGGTAGACTCATGACCGCCGGTCCATAAGGAAAGTGCATCAGCTGCGTCTTCTGAAGCGGCTTGCTTCAAAGCCCTTTCTCCCCATTCCTCCAGAGGACCGATAAATCGCCGCCGAATCCACGAAGGGTCTTCGTAAAAAATTACAGCAGGATAAGACTTCTTCGGAACCTTGGCGTTATGAGACGCGTCTTTTGAACGCCGTATGGCCTCAGCCAACTGTGCGGCCTCCTCATCAGCCGAACTCGGGAAGAGAAGTCCAGTGTCTGACTCTTGCAGGGCCAACGGTTCATCTTCAAGAATAGGCTCAGACTCGGCCACAGAATCAAGCAGGGTGGTGGCCGCTTTCCTCCGCCGTTTAGACCCAGAGCCGGTCGCTGAGGATGACCGCTTCCTCCCTCGCGAAGCCTTAGGGCGGCGCTGGCCCACATCGCCCTCAGCGCCCTCATCCCTGTTACTCTCGCTCGGTGCCACAACCGAGGATGACATCGCCATTGTCGACACCACAGGGGGCGGTGCCGCCACCGGCAGGGGTGCTACTACTGGGGCCCGTTTACCCCGCGATCGGGAACCCAAGGGCATACCAGCTGTTGGAGTAAGGTCTACCCCTGACTCCCCCGGAATGAGTGCGGTGCCAATCTCCCTCAAAGGGAAGCGGACCGAACCCTCGGCCGTAGCTTAGCCCCCGAAACCTGAGGAGGGGCGTCGTGACCAAGAAGCACCCTTCTTTCTTCAAGAATAATCGGACTGATCCGATGAAGATACCAGCCCGTAAATGCACCTACACATCGGGGCATGTACTCGGCTTCCGGGACCATGAAATAAGAGCCGGTGTTCAGCCTCATGAAATGATGAGCGGCATCGCGAACAGCATCAAGCGAAGGGATCGGGGCAACTATAAAAGCCTCGAAAGGAACGCCCTGGTCGTATCCAAGCTGTCGGGCAAATCGATGCAGATTGTACCGCATGAAAAGAGCTGCACTGTCCTGGCGAAACACCAAGTAGCCCGGTCTAATTGAATACAAATGCGCGGCCTCCCGGGGCTTCAAAGAAGGTGCGTTGTCTTTCGACTGGTCCCAGAGTTGTTGAACGGGACCCGAAAGAGTAGACAAGACCCGATCATTAAAAACCAACCCGCCAGCGGTGGCATGAGGAGAAATCAGCACCCGAATAGCCCCGAATTGAGTCGGGTCGGCGGCAGAAGCATCCACTAATCGCATAAGTCATGGAAAGGGGTAGGCATCGTAAAATGAGGGCCTCTGATGCATGGCAAAAGCCCCCAATACGTGCATTTCGATCCAGGACGTGAAATAATGAAGCGAAAAGTTTACCACATCCACGCCAGGCGTAGGGGTATTAGCTGCGGTGCCCAATCCATTATAGAGGTGCGCCAAGGCCGGGATGCCGATGGCCAACCGCGTCCCCTCAGCAATACGATGAGCTGGGTAGATGACCGAGGCTCTCATGAAGCGGCGATGCATGGGGATAACGAACCAACTAAGCCAAACACTGACAAACCCCACGAAGAATGTTTCCTCATCCATACTGGGTGCTGCAACGGACTCAAAAGACATCGGCGACACGATGGGAATATAATATTGTGGCAGGTCCGATTCAGCGGTCGGTAGCTTCTTCGGACCAAACCCAAAGGGGTCTTTGATGTTAGCAAACTTCGGAGCGGTCTTCGATATGACATCCTCACGAAGGAAGCAGGAAATGAAGCTTTTAAAAGTAACACCCTGCTCCTCAGATTCAGTGAACAATCGATCAAAAATACCCAGCGCCTTGATCAAGCTGGGGCGCTTGTGGCGAACGGCGTTCTCAACAGACAAGCCGTCAGCCGGTGCAGACTCGGGCTCAAAGACATACTCATCAGGAGGCAACAACTCCTCATACAGTGCACCCCTGACCGGCAATCCCGAGATTTCATAAAATTCTGCAAGAGAGATCGAGACCTCACGATCTCCTAGGATGAAAGTGTTGGTAGGAAGATTCCATTGGTTTAAAAACGCCTTAACCCACCAGGCATGCGGGGACTTATAATGGAATAGTGACGCGTATATGGCCTGATAAAGCCCGACTTTTTGCAACCGCGCCCGATGGGCAGAAAGGATGTAGCGAGCCCAGAGAAGGTAGCCCGTAGGATGCCTAGGAGTGAGCCCTATCTTATAAATTTGCCCCCACGGGTGGGCCTCACCCTGGCAGATACGCCGTCCCAAGATGTCTATGGCCGGGATCGGATGGTTCGGAATGCCGGTCGTCGAAGGCTCCAGCCTCCTCGTTGGAGTCCAGTTGGGCACTTCCACAGCAAAAACTGTCCTCGGAGGATCCATCGGTAAAAATGGGAAAGTGGGCTACGTCGGCACCGCGCAAAGAAAACTCCGGCGACCCTGAATAATCTGACTGTACCAAGATCCCCATTGAAGAAGGTTAGTGCAGTTCGGGTTATGGGCCCGAATCATCGCCATCGCTTCCTCATCAGATGGTGACTGAGGAAAAGCAGCCTCCGAGCGAGAAAAGGGAAAGCGTGGAGCAGAAGCCATCGTACCTGAAATCCAATAAAGGAAGACCGTTAAAAGAAAAGTTTGCAACATATATTCATGCATGAACATGAAGATTAGTTGAAGAAAGCAACAGCAGAGTTTCCTGGGACCCTTGGTTACAAAACACATGGGCCCCACAGGATCCGGATGACGGCTCATTAATAATGAGACCAAATAGTTACAATAAAACAAAGGGAATATCCTCATTTAATAAAGAATGATGACCATGCACATTCCCCCAACAGGATCTGTCTCGGGCTCTACAATGAATCCAACAAGATCAAAGGAATTAAATTCCCACAGAAGACATCATTACAAAACCACCATTTCATTAATTGCAGAAGAACAACCTCGGGCCAAGAGACCCCAGGAAGCCTCTGTGTGAAGAAATCGAGTTCTTCATCGGAATTAAATTCCTTATTAAGAAAAGGGAATTAAATTCCCAGAAACATTTTTGGATGGAATTAAATTCCATGGAGTTGAAACGCCATCATCATCTCCCCAAAGATCATTTAAACCCTAAGAGATCTACAGTTTGAAAGTTAAGCGGTTTCATGTTCTTATGGAAAAACATGAGGGAAAATGGATAAAAACCCTTGTTTTGGATTTAAGATCCAGAGGAATGTGAAGGTCCATCGTTTGTCCAAGAACATTACCTGAGGAAAAGAATTCTTTTCGAACAGAGTTAAACTCTGAAAATTGTTTCAAGACAGAGAACTAAGCTCTGGAAGCGAGAATTAAATTCTCAAGGAAAAAGTTCTCAGAAGAAGAAGATGAGCAAAGTGAAGGCTCCTATGAAGAGACAGAGGTATTTATAGAAGGCAATGGAAACGTTTCATCTCCCCAGATCCCTAAAGGAATCCAACGGTCGCAAGAGGTGACAGTGTTGCACTCACGTGCTGACACGTGAGAACAACGCTGTGGGGGCATTTGTTTCCTGATTTAAAATCAGGAAAGCTTATGGAAAAAGCTTCAGAAGAGGGTCACGTGCTTACACGTGACCAGCAGTCACGTGTTGGCACGTGACACCCAAAAGTACCGGCAAAGCAAGTTCAGTTTCCCAACTACATTAAAGAGAGGGGCTTTAGTAAGGGTCACGTGCTCCCACGTGACCTGGGTCATGTGTCGGCACGTGACATTTAAAAGCGGCAGCAAAGACCCAACGCTTCCTGATCAAATCAAGGAAAAAGCTTCAGAAGAAGTCACGTGCTCCCACGTGACCAGGGTCACGTGTTGGCACGTGACGATCAAAACATCAGAATTGTTCTCCAGTTAAATCAAGGTAAAGAGTTCAGACAAGGGTCACGTGCTCTCACGTGACCAGGGGTCACGTAGTGGCACGTGACGGTTAAGCAGCAACCAGAAGACAGAGCGCAGAAAGAAAGAAGAAGGCTCATTCCAAAGGGGGTCACGTGGTCACACGTGACCGGCTTTCAAAGCCCATTTCGTTGACAGAATTAAATTCTGAAAGAGTTTCGAATCTTTCCAAAGGAAAGCAATTATCTGGAACCAATCGAATTAAAGATTTAAAGATGATTGAATATCATTTATCTATGGGAAAATCTCGGGTTTGGAAAGATTTCCCCTTTAAATCTAACCGAAATAACAAAGGAGAATCCCGGGACTTGAAATCCAATGGTGAATAAAATTCACCCAATAATCCAAAGGTCAAAAACGAATGATGGATGCAAATCAAACCTCTCAATGAAGATTCGTCAAAAACTAATTGATTCGGCTGCTTCTCCTATAAATAGGAGCCAAGAGACACAAAAAAAGATATATACACGCAGAGGGAAGAAAGGGAGAGAGAGCCTTGATATTTCGAGGAACTTGGATCTTCTGCAAAAGAAAACCCTAGGTAAGAAAGGGAAGGCTACTTGAAAGAAAGGAGAATTTAATTCTCAGCAGAGTTTAACTCTGATATATAAAACAGAAGAACATATTTCTTCTCTCTCTGATAGAGGATCTGCAAAGTGCACATCTCCCCTTGAAGTTGAGAATTTAATTCTCAATGGGTCGAGATCCTGCCATGCAGATCCAAAACATAGAGAGGGAATGGAAGCACGAGAATTTAATTCTCACAGAACTATAGGAATTTAATTCCTTTAAAATAAAACTAGGGCCTGATCCTGTGTTATGGGAATTTAATTCCTTCAGAACAAAAGAAACAGGGTTTAACCCTAATTAAGAACCTAGTTCTGTTGAAACAGCAGGAATTTAATTCCCTTAAATCATAATTTAACAGAGAATGGGAGTTGAATTCCGTAAAAGCTTTTATTAGGGTTTAACCCTATTCAGTTCTTCACATATATGAGGAATTTAATTCCTGCAGAAAATTCAGAGTTCAACTCTCCAAAAGAGGCTAGGAATTTAATTCCTTTGAAATTATTGTCAGGGTTCAACCCTACGAGGAATTTAATTCCGGGAAAAGATTAACAGATCCTCTAAACAACATACATAGAGGCAGGGTCACGTGTCACCACGTGACCCCCCTAAGAGATCTACAGAAAGCCCCTTTGAGGCAGCACCCCACGTGACCCACGTGACCCTTGACAAAAGCTTTAACACACAAGCATTTGAATGCTCGTCACGTGATGGCACGTGATGCTCTGAAAGATGCGATAATCTCAGCAGAATAAATGAAGGGAGGGCGCTCTCACGTGTTGCCACGTGACCCCTCTTGCCTTAGTGTTCAACACTAAATTGGAACTCTCGAATCCAGTATTGAAACACTGTTGGGCCTTAGTGTTCAACACTAATCAAAAAGCTTTATTTGTAGTGTTCAACACTGACTACCTTAGTGTTTAACACTCATCTGAGATCTCCATTGCCAGTGTTCAACACTGATCTGTTTTAGTGTTTAACACTAATTTGAAAAGCCCTGTTGCTGGTGTTTAACACCAATTATCTTTTAGTGTTAAGCACTAACTTGTCAATCTCATTCTCAGTGTTCAACACTGGTTGGTCTTTAGTGTTTAACACTAGACATTGGTCCAATTGGTTAAATGGATAGAGGCAAAGCCTCTCCTGATTGGACTTAGCCCAAGCTGGCCATAAGTCCTCAATTCGTAATTAACTGGGCTAATGGGCTCATAAAATAATTAATCGGTCTTGATCCCAAATCGGGTCAAGGACTATTTAAGCCATTCCGGTTCTAAGGTACATCTCTTTACTCCTTTGATACTTGGCATTGTAATCCCTCAATGTCTTCAAAGAGGTGACGGGTCCCGACAACCACATATTGATATGGACTGCGGGGTCCTTAAACCCGTGTCTAGTGCAAAATTCCTGGTTACGTGGAACGCGGATAACGTCACTCTTTGACCCCGCGGAAAACGTCCAGAGCGGAGCCTGGTCCTCGCCAAGCACGGCAGTGAACCCGTGTGAAGCATCCAGAGCACATACCGGACTGTGGGGTCCTTAAACCCATGGACTATGAGGTCCTTAACCTTGACCGAGACGTCTTAAAACTAACAATGGACCGCAATGTCCTTAAACTACCCATGGACCGCAACGTCCTTAAACTACCCATGGACCGTAATGTCCTTAAACTAGAACAATAGAGCCCCAAATGCTCTTTTGTCGGATCTAAACGATCCCGTTAAGTTGATCTTAGTCTCAGGTTAGACTAACGTATCCTTAACAAACGTTTGAGTTGATCTTAGCCTCAAGTATGGCTAACGTATCCTCAAACCAAACCACCAAACCCAAATCTAAGATAATACGGATTTGGACTAGTCCACGCCCTACGGGCGACGACATAACTCAGTCTCCGTAAACAATCCACAGGCAACAAAACACAAATCAAACACCCACGACACGAAGTGACCATCTGGAGAAGGAGAAAGTTGTTACCGCAATGCGGTAGCGTAATTAACTGCAGGGGCTTGCGCCTGCAGGGAAGAGCGTCCCCACAATCAAAAACCCCTCAAACGAGGGGGAATCTGACGAAGTCTGCTACATCGGATGCATCCGTCTAAACCTTCGATACATGGTGCCATAAATCAACTTGGCATCTTCGGAGAGGTGGACGGATAGCACCAATTAGCATCTGTCCCGAATCCCAGGCAAGACGTCATGTCGCGCTGTCCATTCGGAGGGGAACAAAGCTGTTCGGCGGTACCTGAGCGAGGGCCTCAGATCCTTAGTGTAGATGGGTAGGAAGTTACCCGCTAAGGATTAACCGAGCAGGGAAGCTGCTTGGTGGCCTCTTGGTGAGGGCTTTTGATCCTTGGTGCCGGTGGGTAGTAAACTGCTAGCCAGGGATGGAACGAGCAGAGAAGCTGCTCGGCGGCCTCTTAATGAGGGCTTTGATCCTTAGCGTAGATGGGTAATAAATTACCCGCTAAGGATGGACCGAGCAGGGAAGCTACTTGGTGAGGGCTTTTGATCTTTGGCGTTGGTGGATAGTAAACTACCAGCCAGGGATGGACCGAGCAGGGAAGCTGTTTGTTGGACTCTTTAATGAGGGCTTCGATCCTTAGCATAGATGGGTAAGAAGTTACCCGCTTAGGATGGACCGAGCAGGGAAGCTGCTTGGTGGCCTCTTGGTGAGGACTTTTGATCCTTGACGTCGGTGGGTAGTAAACTACCAGTCAGGGATGGACCGAGCAGGGAAACTGCTTGGTGGCCTCTTGATGAGGGTTTTTGATCTTTGGCGTCGGTGAGTAGTAATCTACCGGCCAGGGATGGACCGAGCAGAGAAGCTGCTCGGTGACTTCTTGATGAGGGCTTCGATCCTTGGCGTCAGTGGGTAGTAAACTACCAGCCAGGGATGGACCGAGCAGAGAAGATGCTCGGTGGCCTCTTGATTGTCACGCCCCGCTTCCCGGTATACGGGCAGAGAACGCGACGAGGCCGCTACGTATTTACTCAGAAGTAAATACGCTAAGCGTAACTAAGCAATATAAAAGGAATGTACACAAGAGACAAATGTAATAAAACAACAACTTTATTTATTCACATTCTTTTTGTACAATGCATGAAAATGTAAATACATCTGGAAGAAAGCAATGCCTAAACAATGGCATAACAGAAAAGGAAAGCTACTGCAATAAAAGTGTACAATGAACTAAAACTCTGGGTCTTCAACGAAATGGTCCAAGTCTTCAGCGCTGGACTCGATCTCTGACGTGTCCAGATCACCTGACGACATTCAAAGAAGAAAGAAGAGAATGTCGTCAGCGAACAAATCGCTCGGTAAGTCCCAAAGATAAGGGAAAAATAGAATAGACAGAATAAGAAGGTTGCTTTTAAAGTTGTATTATATTGTTTTAGTGTTAACGCTGTTGTTTGTAACTTGGTACAGAAGAATACCAGTGTATACGAGAGGAGTCTCTATATGCTAGAGATTAGGGCAAACGGAATATACAAGGAACCGTTGGGCCACGGTACAACAGCAACGGAATATAGATTAGGTGTCTTAATCTTACTGTCTCGTGCCACTTCTAACACCTTCCGTACCAATCTACCCCTTAAACCCCGAGATGTCTTGTTTGTATAGTTGTATTGTTTTGTCTTGTATTGTAAACTGTATAGATTGTATAATTGGATGACTTACCGAAACCATAATATCAGTAAATGGATGTAGCTGTAGAATCATGGATGTAACTGAAGAATCATGTAAATGGAAGTATATCTATGGTTCGGTTCATTCAATACAGATTGAATGGATTTATGTTGAATTGTAATATTGTAGATTGTAGATTGTAAATTGTAGATTGTATATTGTGCTTGAATCATATTCAAGTCGGTTTATTAATGAGACTCAGTCTGAGTCAGACAATTAGAAAAGTAAATTGAAGTCCTGATGGTTTTGATATTATCGGTAACTGCTGTACATGGGCGGCAGGATTTGTGTCTTTTTCAAAAACGATTACTGTATTGATAATACCATTGTTAAGTTGTCTACCTTAGATAGGCAAGCACCCACTTCTCCGGCTCCCTGAGGCTCAAGAGATTGGTCCCGCTTAAACCTATGTTTACTAGGGTCCTTAGGGTAATTTATAGAACTTGAGGAGGTTTTATGTAAAAAATACTTTTGTATAATTTTCAAAATACTCCCCAAGTATTTAGTTATCGTCTTTAGAGTTATCATGAATATAGATTTTATAATTGTGATATTTCTAGTGAAAACATCCTAAATTCATAATAAAGGGTATATATTTGTAATGTATTGAACTTGTATGGAATTCATGGTATATTAATATAAAGTGATTCTTGTGATTTTTGAAAAGAGTTGGAATATTTATATTATTTCAAAATAAATATTTTAATGTTACATATATAAATAATTATATAAAAATAATTTTAATATATATTTTATATTTCTAAAAAATCTCATTTTCTTAAGAAGTCGTATTTTAAATCTCTCGAGACCGAATGCTCCTTGCGGAGGTCTGCATCTCGCACTACTAAGTCCAGGGATGTGCGATAATCTGCACCATCCCAGTCGGGTTTCCCAAAGTGGATTGTAGCGGCGTTTTGCAAAGATTTGTGTAAAATACTAATCTTTTAGAAAACGGTTTTAATAGTAATGGTATTTATTTGAAATGTTTCGTTTTCCCGTATTTTATGTTCCCGAAAGGTATTGTGCTATATTGCATATGAGTGTAGTGAGGAGGTAGGTCATTATTTCGTAATCTACTTAAAGGTATAGCAAGTTTGTGATATTCAAATGTCGAAAATGAAACTATATGGTATTTCAATGAAAAAGTACGGTAAAATAGAAATAGCAATTTGTTTTGATGTGGAATTTGTTCAATATGATTAGTTAGTGTTTAATAGTCAACATGTAATGGTTTAACAAGATTGTATTAAAGGAAAAGTGAGATTTTAGGAAGAACCGAATCGGAAATCGGATTTGCTCCGATTCCGTCGAGTTTTAGAATTTCGTATTTTCAGAAAGAGTAAAGAAGTGGGAAGGTGGAACTTACGGGTTTAGCTCAAAGAGGAGAGGTAAAGGGAGTGGACATAGTTTCCGGTGCGCCGTTTTGTCGCCGGGAACTCGTAGGGTTGTCGCCGGAAAATTCGCCGGAGCTTCGCCTCTTTGTTCACTTCAAATTCACACTAGGGTTTCTAGGAATTTCTTGAGAGTTTACTCAGAATTTTGGAGTGAGGGGTAGTGTGTAGGGATTATATTTATAGGGTTAGGCTAGGGTTAGGGTAGCTGAAAAGTTAAAATGAAAAATATGATAAAATGTGATAAAAATGTAATAAAAATTGGGTTTAATATGATTTAAAGGGGTTCTGGAAATGGTCTGAAGAATTAAAGTGTACAGGGGTACAAGGGAGCCAAAACGACACAACTTTTGTGTTGGGAACTCGGCGGTCCGGCCGAGTCCGGCCGACGGCGCCGGCCCGAGTCATCCGGTCCGCCGGCCAACTCGGCCGAGTCCGGCGGTCGGAGGGTCCCCTGACGGTTGGAGTGGCTTCTGGTACAGTTAGTTTACAGGGTGTAGTGGGTTTTTTGTGAGATATGCACATGTAAACTGTAATACCCAGCCCCTTTTTATACCAATATCCGTATTTCTCTTTAACTTATAAAACTTCTATTTTTATTTATAATTATCTATTTATTTTAAAACTTCATTAAACACCAAAATCCAAATCTTTCTTTTCTTTTTCCCATTATTTCTTAACTACCCAGACCATTCCTTTTTATTTAAATTAAACCCAAACCATCAAATAATTCCACTCATATTTTCCCACAGCCCGTGTCTAATAAACCCCCAGCCCACTTTTTCCCATTCCATTAATTCCCTCAGCCCAACACCCATTTTCTTTTTAATAATTTCCTCGGCCCAATCTCTTGGCCCCAGCTCATCAATAAATGAAAAGGGATTTCATTTTATTTAAAACTTTTCTCCCTCGGCCCACATCCCAAGCCCAACGGCCTGCGCCCAGTCCCCCAACCCGACCGTCCTTCTCCCCTCTTCTTCCCCAACGGCTATTTTTTTCCCGCTCACTCGATCCACCATCTTCGCCCCTTCCTTCGCCAACGCTTGCGGCCACGACGCCCACGCCCACGTCGCAGCGCCGTTACCCCGACTCGCGCACCCCACGACTCGATCCACTCAATCTCCTCCCCCTCAAACTCCTCACCCTTTCTCTATCCACAGAAAAACCCCATCGAGCACCCAACTCCGCTCATCCCACCGACGACGACGACAACCTCCTCGTCGACCCCATCACCCCCTCTCACAAACCCAAGCCACCATCTTTCCTTTCTCCGCTTCACCGAGTCCCCTGCACACCCAACCCACTGCATCCATCAACGCCGGCATCCCCTCGCCGCTGGACACCGCCTGAGCACCAACACGACCTCCTCCACGTCGCCAACAGCCTCCATCGACCGAGCACCTCCTCACCTTCTTCCCTACTTCAGCTCCCTCACCCGACCTCCTCTCTCATCACCTCAATCTCTCTCTCTCTCTTTGTTAATCTCTCTCTCTCTCTCTTTATACCTCACTCCCCCCCCCTCTCTCTCTCTCTCTCTCTCAGTGCCTCTCCTCCCTGCTGGAGCCACAGTGTCCGTCGCATCCACCGAGACATCGAGTCCAAGAACCAAGCTCGAGCCAAGCCCAAGCCTAGCCGAGACTCGTCGTGTTGTTGCTACTTTGTGCCTGTGCCATGTCACCACTGCCTTCCCTGCCGTGCCATCAATTCATCGTCAAAGGCAAGTATTTTACTTGCTACATGCTAATATTTTTCTTGCTACAAAATTAAATCGTATAGATTACAAGTTTACAATATCCAATAGATTATGTGCTATACATGTTCGATGCATGATCCCAATGAAAATATTCATCTAATTTGACGGAATTGGATTTTCTATGCTGGCCCATGTAGTGATGAATACTATGTACAAATTTTATTGGAAAATACGACTGTTAATGACTAAAACGATTACCCCCAAATATACCTGAAAAACTGGAACTTTCCCCGTATCTGAAAACCGTTAAAATCATCATAAATTATGTACATACTGGAATATTGTGTTCGAGGGCTCAAATCGAAGCCGACTCGACAAACTGTAATCCTATGCAAAATTCTATTAGTTTCTGTACTGATGTGGTGACGATAATTGGGTCGGAATGCGACTCTGGACTGCAGTCCAGAGCGACTCTGGTTATTGTTTGCTGTTCCGTAACGTGTACCACTTGGTTTCCTGAACTCGTATGTTGTGGAACTCTACTGTTTATAAAAGGTGAATCTGTTATCTAACTAACACAAGTGGTTTCATTCCATTTCGTCGTCCTTTGCTATTTAATTTGTAAATTAAGAGGGCAGGACGTATAGCAGTCCAGAACAGATTCAGAAGTGACAAACCAGTGTTAAACAGTGTGTAACTCCTGAGGTACAGACGCGATTGAAAATCCGTCTATTACGTTGAAAAATTTACTGAAAACTCTAGATTTCATTCAACTGTAGCGTCCCTAAAATCTGATCCAAACTGGGATTAAAATGCGTTGCGAAACGGATTTCCGATTCTGAAACCAGATTTCCAGCAGTAAACGCTTAAAATGAAATGGCCATATCTAGTGATCCTGAAACCCGATTGACGTGAAACAAAATTTGCTGGATAGATAATCACACATACTACTTGCCTCCTATTCATTGTTTCACTAAATTTTAGCATATAATATTTATGATAAAATTATGCAAGTGGTAGGATACCGATTTATGACATCTTGATCATGCTTTACATACTGTTTTCTCATCATATCATACATATGTCACTGCATTGATAGCCTAGTGATCATGTGAATTACCCAGTATTAGGTATTAGTGATGATTGTGGCAAGTATGTTAGTGTTCGTGCATGAGTGGATAAGTGAAAGTGACACGTATTTGTACACAATCAGTGAACCCTATTATTCTATTGCATTATCGATGTCTGTGGGACGCGTGTGAGTGTGACTATAAGTGGTATGGGACACTTATGGAAGCTCTTGCATGGGTGTCACAGATAAGGCACCAGACACTGCCCATTTATCTTGGGTATTAGTCGGGACATGCTTGATGGAGATCCTGTCTCCAGTTCTCACGCAGACTTGTCATGGACCGACTGGTATTTGAGGTTATGGTTGGCATTTGATGTAGACCACGGGGTGTGGGGTAGTTTGAGTGTGAGTTTAACAAAATCTCGGGAGTCCCATGCCGGCTTATATATATGGAGATATATGGAGATTTACATGGTACATGATTATTACCGTGAGTTATATTTTGGGCCCGTGGTCCCTTGCCATTGGGTCCTACCCTTGGGTGGAGGACACTCGCGAGTGGTTGACTCTCACACTTGGACTGACGATAGGCTTAGTGTCCTGTACAGTGAGACTTCGAGACTGATAGGGATAATGGCATTGATATATATTATTTATTGTGTTGACATACCTGGCATACTATTTTTACTGCTTTACCGTTCACCTGATCTATTGGACACTTCATTGGTTACTGCATGTTCATATCTATACCGTCTTGATTTACTGTTATATATATCTATTATCACTGTTCGAGTTGTCACTTGCATCTTTATATATATATATTGCTTTTGTGTCGCTCTGACGACCTGAGTATGCATGCTCAGAGTAAGGAGTGGATCTAGCCTGGATCAGGACCAGACGTACATTGCGGACATCTTGATTAGCTATCCAGAGCTATTCTCTTTTACCTCCATCAGGTCAGTTCTTTGTATTTGTTTTGTTTCCGTTACTGCATTTCTCATTACCTGCGCATTGTTTACTGATCACCACGTAAAGCTATAAGCCGAAGTGTGACTACGGTAGGACATTTCCTTGACCGTAGAGCATGGCTAGGCTTGTCAACCCCTCGTATTCCGTATTTTGGGAAGCGGGACGTGACATGGTTTTGTTGGTATCAGAGCCGGGTTTTGCTTCGATTGGGATTGCAGTTTTCCGTGTAGAGCTTGACAATCTAAGACATCCCTCGGTCTAGGTTGTAAACTTGTTATTCTTAATCTTATTCACATTGTGTATTCTGCTATCCATCCGCTAAGGTTTCGGGCGACTTGGCAGAGTGACGTGGTTGTAATTGTGAACTACCTCATAATTACAATACTGTACTCGGTTTAAGTGACTTAGAGCCCTACAGTTGATTTTCCACTTGTAATGAATTTCATCACACCCGATATTCTTGATTCCTTACCCAAACCATATTATATTTTAATTCTTATAGCTTGTGCCTTATATCGTTCTCAAAATTGTCGTTTCAGGATCATGTCTTTCAACGACTCTTCCTCTATCTCCACTCCCCAGGATCAGACCGTTGAGATTCTGAGTGTACTGCAAGGTCTGAAGGAAGCCCAGGAGCGAACAAACGACTTGTTAGCTGAAGGACTGAGAAGGCAGGTGAATCAGGCACCAGCGGGAGTCTCCAATCGTAAAGGGATCCCTGTTAGACGAGGAAAAGAGAAAAAGATGAAGCGCCCATTTGTTTCCCCGCGACAGAAGCAGCAGAAGACCCAATGTTGTGGGTACTGTAAGAGGCCAGGACATCTTCAGAGGGATTGTCGCCGCGCCCAAGGGAAATGTCTGATTTGCGGATCCAGCGAACATCTTATCAACGGTTGCCCAAAAAGGAAGGAGCTATAAGGAGGAGACCCGTCCACACTCTCCACTTCTGCCAAGTGATGATTATTGAGTAGTTCGAACCTCGAGGATAGGGCGAACCCAGCGTAGGATTCAACTCGCGTGACGAGAATGCAGCGGTCTAGTAGTCAAAGAAGAATTTTCACGTTTTGTACTTTCAGTAATAATGTTTTCATCCTCTTGTAAATATTTCTTTTCGTTTGAAATCTTGTATCCGTCGAACTTTTAGTTGAATGCAATAAAAAACTTTGAATCGTAATATATGTATCATTCTCTTGCTTTCCCCTCTTATTTATACTATTCATTACCACAGCATTTTTAATTCTGATTTTTCAGTTCCTGCCCACCGCATACTTCCCTATACTCCGTACCCTTAGCTATTTTCTTGATGTGTTCCACTGTCTAATCATGACTTTTTCTTTTCAGGCCATGGCCCACCCTGGAGCAGCGCCGCATCTAGATGAGGATGCACAGTCATGCGTTTCCTTAGACTGCACACTGATGAGTTCTGACGATGAGATCAACGGTCCCCAGGTCATCTTCGGAATCAGCGATTCCGAGGACGAAGGAGCCACCACCCCAGAGGTTGACATGATAGGCGATTCCGACGAAAAGGAAGGAGACCCTGAAGAGAACCCGATAGAGGAAGATCCCGAGGAAGGCCCGATAGAAGAAAATCCAGTGGAGGAAGATCCCATGGAGGAGGATCCAGAAGAAGAGAATCACATGGAAACAGACCTCGATGAAGAAGCTCCAGCCGAGGAAGAAGGACCAGAAGAACAAGACCCTGCGGTGGAAGAACTCCCAATGGCGATCCCTGTGAGGCGCTATGGGAATAAACGCCCCTACCTGAGTGCGCGAGCCTACCGCAACCTGCTGAACCCCCACAACCGCGACTGACAGAATTTTTAGATGTTGTCTTCCCTGGCCAAATAAATCTATGTATAGTTTATGGCCATCTGTTACTTTTCGAGAGTGCTTTGTTTCGAATTTCCTAGAATGAAATAAACTTTCTGAGTTCGCAAATCTTTTTATTACTGTTTCGCTTGATGCTTTGACTTTTCCTCTATACCGTTATTTCCTCCTGAGACCCCTGACTGTCCACCCCTATGCCCTGTGCTGTTTCGACCCTCACTTAGATTAACAAGTACCGCACCCTGATCTTTTGAATGGGCCACCCTTCATCCTTCGTCTATGCCTCGTTTGAGATCCTTCTGGGAGGGGAAATTGATAGTAAAATTTCTGAGTTAGCTGACCTTTCGGATTTTTGATTCACATGATGTATTGACCGTTATTCTCCCCATACATTTTTCCCCTTGTAGTCCTTTGCTGCTCACCCTTACTTCCTGTGCTGACCCGACCCCAATCTCTTTGACCTTCAGTCTAAAACCGTCACACTCCGACCTTTTGTATGAGCCATACTCCATTGTAATCCCTATCCTAGCTAGCCCTATACATTTTTTTGTGTTGTTTCCTATTACCCTAACTATATTTAAAGACATCGTTATACGAAAATTTAGTTTTCATTATCTTGTAATTATCGAAAAGTGCGTGTTATTAACTGTCCCCGTTTTATGCATTTCAAGTACTTCACTACTAATCCTTCCACTATTTTCGGTAGCGCAACTATATATTGCACATATTAGTTTATGTTATGTTTCTTATTTTCACTATGTGGGTTTCCTAAATTATTTTGAGACTATTTGATCGATACATTATCCTAAAATGTTTTAGCCTACCGACAAGTCCTTCACTATTTCATTATGACTATGCCTTATGCTTATTATTATTTCTGTTGTGCTACTTTTGATACACTTACATGTGCACATATTTGGGTTTCGATTTTATCGAGCACGCCTCGAATATTATTGTTCGTTATTGTTGTTTTTATTCTCGTATACATGTAGTTTGCCCCTATAGTTGTTCCTGCCTTATACTTATTTAGACTTATTCTTTTGAATGTTGTTCTTACATTTATATACCTTCAAAATTTTATCCGCCAGTTTTAAGTAAATCACTATATATTAGTGTTCGATGTGGTAACTTTCCGCTTATTATTTTATTGCTTGTCGTTTCTTTTAAATTTCGAGGACGAAATTTTTGTAAAGGTGGTATGATATAATACCCAGCCCCTTTTTATACCAATATCCGTATTTCTCTTTAACTTATAAAACTTCTATTTTTATTTATAATTATCTATTTATTTTAAAACTTTATTAAACACCAAAACCCAAATCTTTCTTTTCTTTTTCCCATTATTTCTTAACTACCCAGCCCATTCCTTTTTATTTAAATTAAACCCAAACCATCAAATAATTTCACTCATATTTTCCCACAGCCCGTGTCTAATAAACCCCCAGCCCACTTTTTCCCATTCCATTAATTCCCTCAGCCCAACACCCATTTTCTTTTTAATAATTTCCTCGGCCCAATCTCTTGACCCCAGCCCATCAATAAATGAAAAGGGATTTCATTTTATTTAGAACTTTTCTCCCTCAGCCCACATCCCAAGCCCAACGGCTTGCGCCCGCTCCCCCAACCCGACCCGCCTTCTCCCTCTTCTTCCCCAACGGCTATTTTTTTCCCGCTCACTCGATCCACCATCTTCGCCGCTTCCTTCGCCAACGCTCGCGGCCACGACGCCTACGCCCACATCGCAGCGCCGTTACCCCGACTCGCGCACCCCACGACTCGATCCACTCAATCTCCTCCCCCTCATCACTCTTACCCTCAAACTCCTCACCCTTTCTCTATCCACAGAAAACCCCCACCGAGCACCCAACTCCGCTCATCCCACCGACGACGACGACAACCTCCTCGTCGACCCCATCATCCCCTCTCACAAACCCAAGCCACCATCTTTCCTTTCTCCACTTCACCGAGTCCCCTGCACACCCAACCCACTGCATCCATCAACACCGGCATCCCCTCGCCGCTGGACACCGCCTGAGCACCAACACGAGCTCCTCCACGTCGCCAACAGCCTCCATCGACCGAGCACCTCCTCACCTTCTTCCCCACTTCAGCTCCTTCACCCGACCTCCTCTCTCATCACCTCAATCTCTCTCTCTCTCTCTGTTAATCTCTCTATATATATATACCTCACTCCCCTCTCTCTCTCTGTCTAACTCTCTCTCTCTCTCTCTCCCTCTCAGCGTCTCTTCTCCCTGCTGGTGCCACAGTGTCCGTCGCACCCACCGAGATATCGAGTCCAAGAACCAAGCTCGAGCCAAGCCCAAGCCTAGCCGAGACTCGTCGTGTTGTTGCTACTTCGTGCATGTGCCGTGTCACCACTGCCTTCGCTGCCGTGCTATCAATTCATTGTCAAAGGCAAGTATTTTACTTGCTACATGCTAATATTTTTCTTGCTACAAACTTAAATCATATAGATTACAAGTTTACAATATCCAATAGATTATGTGCTATACCTGTTCGATACATGATCCCAATGAAAATATTCATCTAATTTGACGGAATTGGATTGTATATGCTGGCCCATGTAGTGATGAATACTGTGTACAAATTTCATTGGAAAATACGACTGTTAATGACTAAAACGATTACCCCCAAATATACCTGAAAAACTGGAACTTTCCCCGTATCTGAAAACCGTTAAAATCACCATAAATTATGTACATACTGGAATGTTGCTTTCGAGGGCTCAAATCGAATACGACTCGACGAACTGTAATCCTATGCAAAATTCTATTAGTTTCTGTACTGATGTGGTGACGATAATTGGATCGGAGTGCGACTTTGGACTACAGTCCAGAGCGACTCTGGTTATTGTTTGTTGTTCCGTAACGTGTACCACTTGGTTTCCTGAACTCGTATGTTGCGGAACTCTACTGTTTATCAAAGGTGAATCTGTTAGCTACTAACAAAAGTAGTTTCATTCCGTTTCGTCATCGTTTACTATTTAATTTGTAAATTAAGAGGGCAGGACGTATAGCAGTCCAGAACAGATTCAGAAGTGACCAACCAGTGTTAAACAGTGTGTAACTCCTGAGGTACAGATGCGATTGAAAATCCGTCTGTTACGTTGAAAACTTTACTGAAAACTCTAGATTTCATTCAACTGTAGCGTTGCTAAAATCTGATCCCAACTGGGATTAAAATGCGTTGCGAAACGGATTTCCGATTTTGAAACCAGATTTCCAGCAGTAAACGCTTAAAATGAAATGGCCATATCTAGTGATCCTGAAACCCGATTGACATGAAACAAAATTTGCTGGATAGATAATCACACATACTACTTACCTCCTGTTCATTGTTTCGCTAAATTTTGGCATATAATATTTATGATAAAATTATGCAAGTGGTAGGATACCGATTTATGACATCTTGATCATGCTTTACATACTGTTTTCTCATCATATCATACGTATGTCACTGCATTGATAGCCTAGTGATCATGTGCATTACCCAGTGTTAGGTATTAGTGATGATTGTGGCAAGTACGTTAGTGTTCGTGCATGAGTGGATAAGTGAAAGTGACACGTACTTGTACACAATCAGTGAACCCTATTATTCTATTGCATTGTTGACGTCTGTGGGACGCGTGTAAGTGTGACTATAAGTGGTATGGGACACTTATGCAAGCTCTTGCATGTGTGTCACAGATAAGGCACCAGACACTGCCCATTTATCTTGAGTATTAGTCGGGACATGCTTGATGGAGATCCTGTCTTCAGTTCTCGCGCAGACTTGTCATGGACCGACCGGTATTTGAGGTTATGGTTGGCGTTTGATGTAGACCACGATGTGTGGGGTAGTTTGAGTGTGAGTTCAACAGAATCTCGGGAGTCCCATGCCGGCTTATATATATGGAGATATATGGAAATTTACAGGGTACATGATTATTACTGTGAGTTATATTTTAGGCCCGTGGTCCCTTGCCCTTGGGTCCTACACTTGGGTGGAGGACACTCGCGGGTGGTTGACTCTCACACTTGGACTGACGATAGGCTTAGTGTCCTGTACAGTGAGACTTAGAGACTGATAGGGATAATGGCATTGATATACATTATTTACTGTGTTGACATACCTGGCATACTATTTTTACTGCTTTACCGTTCACCTGATCTATTGGACACTTCATTGGTTACTGCATGTTCATATCTATACCGTCTTGATTTACTGTTATATATATCTATTATCACTGTTCGAGTTGTTACTTGCATTTTTATATATATATATTGCTTTTGTGTCGCTCTGACGACCTGAGTATACATGCTCAGAGTAAGGAGTGGATCTAGCCTGGATCAGGACCAGACGTACATCACGGACATCTTGATTAGCTATCCAGAGCTATTCTCTTTTACCTCCATCAGGTCAGTTCTTTGTATTTGTTTTGTTTCCGTTACTGCATTTCTCATTACCTGCGCATTGTTTACTGATTACCACGTAAAGCTATAAGCCGAAGTGTGACTACGGTAGGACATTTTCTTGACCGTAGGAGCATGGCTGGCCTTGTCAACCCCTCGTATTCTGTATTTTGGGAAGCGGGGTGTGACATAAACTGTTGGTATTCTAAAAATTAAAAATAAAACGATATTAAAAATAATGTGGGTTATGGGATTTGAACTCTGGTGGCTTGGTTCAGCAGTGCAAGGTATTACCAATGAGCCACAAGTTCCTTCTTGCTATTAATTAGCAAAAAAAATATTTAACTTGTGCTCAGGCAAAAGTACCCCTTTCTTTAAATTTTGAAAAATTTGCACAAAAAGTTGTACAGGAAATTTGGAGTTGTTACAGATGAGTGTTTCGATCCTTAGTGTAGATGGGTAAGAAGTTACCCGCTAAGTATGGACCAAGCAGAGAAGCTGCTTGGTGGCCTCTTGGTGAGGGATTTTGATCCTTGGCGTCGGTGGGTAGTAAACTACCGGCCAGGGATAGACCGAGCAGGGAAGCTGCTCGGTGGCCTCTTCCTCGTCGGTCGGCCTCCTTGGACCCGTGAAACCTGGGGGAGAAAGACCGTCGCAGACAATACCTGACAGAAACGCATGGGAAGGCGTACTGATCCGTAGTGCGCGTTGTTCCGACTTTCGTTTGGCCACTTGAGGGCATGGACACCACGTGGTGGCTCTATTATGGGAAGTATGAAAATATCCCCAGATTCGCGGCCATGCACGTGTAAATTTCGGCCCCTGGGGATTCTATTTGGGGGCTATAAATAGAGAGGGTGGGTTGGTCCCTTTATCTTTGCGTTTATGAAAAAGGGCGGGCCTCATCTACTCGATTGAAAAGATCATCACTCTCAATGACGTCTATTTGTACAACCAGTCCCTCTGAGGAGACGTATCGGGGGGTGGTCCAACGCATCGAGGACCATTTCGATCGTCTACTTCCTCGCCGGTCGTCCCTCCTCCAATTGCTGATGTATGCAATTTGGAGGAGGTCCCCGAGCCGTATAAACCACTCTCCGAAGAACTGCAGGACGAGGCATTCGATAAGTTGCACACGCTCTATGTCCCCGGCCTCATCTCGAAGAACAGGCATAATCGATCGGCGGCCCTTCTTTTGGAGTGTTTCCAAAAGAGGCAGATCATGGACTGTTACCCGGCGGATGGAAGTTTCGGTGCTTCCGTGGCGTCCAGGGTACATGGGCAGCATCAAAGGGAGCAGACTGAAGAGGCTAGGGCTCGGCTGGCGGAGATCTCCACGGAGTACTATCAACAGTGCTTTCTCGATCCCCTACCCTCTCTGTTGTAATTTTAACTTTTGTGTAAGGCCGAGGAACCTATAATACCCATGATAAATAAAATTCTCCTTTTGCGACGTACTATTGTTTTCCTTTTTGTCTTCTTTGCATGTTTTAATATGTTCATAAAACGAAACCCGCGACTTTTGAACCGAGGAAGAGGGAAACGTATAGGAGAAGTTTCTTCTAATTCAGAAGACTTAGAAAAATTTACATCACTTTGGCAAAGAAGAAATATATGTTCACAATACAAATTTGAAATTCACTTGTAGAACTTGAGCTTCTCGGCGTTGTAAGGTTGCGGAAACTTACGACCCGCCGCGTCTTGCAAGCGATAGGCCCCGCCAGGCAATACCTCGGAGACGAGGAATGGACCGTCCCACTTTGGGGAAAACTTGTGCAACTTGCCTTGGTCTACGAACCCGTTTTGCCTTAGGACCAGATCTCCAGTCTTGAAGGTACGATACTTGACTCGTGTGTTATAGTAGCGAGTAGTTTGCTGTTGGTAAGCGATGGCTTTGATCTGTGCTCGGTCCCGCTTCTCTAGCAAGACGTCCAAATTAGTTCGAAGCGCCAAGGTATTAGCTTCGTCATCGAAGTGCTCGACTCTGTAACTGGGCAGTCCGATTTCTGTTAGGACCATCGCTTCGGTGTTGTAGCAGAGACTGAAGGGGGTCTCTCCAGTGGGGGTCTTCTTCGATGTGCGTAGGGCCCATAAAACCCGGGGTAGTTCATCGACCCAACTGCCCTGCCTTCCTTCCAGAGGAGTTTGAAGACCTCGAATGACGTCTCGGTTAGCGACCTCGGCCTGCCCGTTGCATTGAGGATGCATGACCGCGGCAAACATTATCAGTATATGGTATGCGCTGCAGAATACTTTGACTTTGTCGTTTTCAAAATTCATCCCGTGGTCTGTAACGATACACCTCGGGATCCCGAACCGGGATATTATGTTGTTCTGCAGGAATTTGATGGTCGCGGTGGCGTCCGGTTTTCTGATGGGGACGGCATCGATCCACTTCGTAAAGTAGTCTACCGCGACGAGGATGTATTTGTGCCCGCCCATACCAGTTGGGAGTTGGCCTACCATGTCCATTCCCCACTGGGCAAATGACCATGGTGATGTCAGGGACGTTAGCTCGGTAGCCGGAAGGCGGGGTATGCTACTATAGAGTTGACAGCTCTTGTATCTCCTGACGAGCTTCTGAGCGTCCTGATGAATAGTCGGCCAATAGTATCCTTGGAGAAGCGTTTTTTGGGCTAAGGTGCGGGCCCCTTGATGAGCTCCACCGACCCCTTCATGTATCTCATGCAGGACGTAGTCGGCTTCATGGGGGTCAACGCACCGAAGCAGAGGCTGCGTGAAGGACTTCTTGTAGAGGTTTCCATTGCTCCAGACGAAATGACGAGATTTGGCTCGAAGGCAGCATTCTTCCCCTCAATCTGCTGGGAGTGTACCCTCCTTTAGGAACTCTATGAGGGGCTTCCTTCAATACCGGCCTTCCTCCTGGGTAGCGTAAACTTGAAGTGATGTCTCCCTGTCTTCCATGCTGGGCCTTGGCAAGACCTCGAAGAGGACATTCCTCTTATTGTTAGCTGTATAGGAGGAGGCTAGCTTGCTCAGGGCGTCGGCCTGGGCGTTTAGGTGCCGAGGAATCTGGTCCACTTGAACTTCGTCGAAGTCTTTTCGTAGTCTTCTTACCTCGGCTAAATATTTCACCATCAGAGGCTCCCGGGCCTCGAAACGGCCGGTCACTTGGCCTACGACTACGGCGGAGTCGCTGCGAATTCGGATCATCTTCAGCCCCACTCCGGAGGTGATTCGTAGTCCAGCTAGCAAGGCCTCGTACTCCGCGGCGTTGTTTGAAGCTTTGAACCCGAGCTTCAAAGAGTACTCCATCTCAGCCTCGTTCGGGCCTCGAATGATAAGGCCGGCACTGCTCCCATCCTCGGTAGAGGATCCATCAACGTAAAGGACCCAATCGGGGACGGAGTCGGGCCCCTCCTCGATCATGGGTTGAGACCCGGGGACTGGCGCCGACACCGCCTCCATGTTGGGGATAGTACATTTGACAATGAAGTCTGTCCGGACTTGTGCTTTGATAGCTTGCCTCGGGTGGTATTTGATGTCGAATTGAGTTAACTCCCACCTCCATTTCTCCAAACGACCAGATGACTTGGGGAAGGCGAGATTAGCCCCTAAGGGACGCTCGGTGAGGACGAGAATGGTGTGTGCCTGGAAGTAGTGCCGTAGTTTCCTTGAGGCCATGATAAGCGCCAAGACAATCTTTTCTATGGCCGGTACCTTGTTTCCGCGTCCTTAAAGACGTGGCTTACATAGTAGACCGGCTTCTGGACTCCTTCGAATTCTCGGACGAGCACCGAGCCCACAGCCTGATCGGACACCGCTAGATACAGTGATAGCTCGTCTTCTTCAACTGGTCGGGTGAGCAGTGGGGGAGTTGCCAAGTGCACTTTCAGTTGCTCGAAAGCAATCTGACACTCTTCCGACCATTCGAACCTTGGGATCTTTCTCAGGGATTTGAAGAATGGGAGGCACTTTTCTCCGGACCTCGACATGAAGTGACTTAGAGCGGCCACTCTCCCCGTGAGTCGCATGATTCGACGTTGCTCTTCGACACGGCCATGTTGAGGATGGCGCTGATCTTCTCTGGGTTAGCTTCGATTCCATGGTGGGTAACCATGAACCCAAGGAATTTTCCACTAGTGATCCCGAACGCGCACTTGGTGGGATTCAGCTTCATTTTGCACTTGCGGAGGATGTCGAAAGTCTCGCCAAGATCTTTAGCATGCTCGTCCGAAGAGGACGATTTGACGAGCATGTCGTCGACGTAAACCTCCATATTCCTCCCGATCTGCGGTTTGAACATCCTCTTGACCAGGCGCTGGTGTGTAGCTCCGGCGTTTTTGTGGCCGAAGGGCATCACTTTATAGCAGTATACCCCCCGGTCCATTGTGAATGCGGTAAGCTTGATTGAAACGAATTCTTGATGTGTAGTATAAAATTGAATAGAAATTCACAACCAAAAATTATTTGACCGCAATCAACTACGGTGTCGGATTGTAGTTAGTATGTGAGTGCGGATCGTCCACAGGGAAAGTGTAATCGTTCGTCTTTTGAATTAGATGAGTCGAAACTTTAAAGAAAAGTAAACAAAACAATTCATGATTTGTATTTGAAGTTCAAGAATTAGAAAATATAGATCTAATAACAAGAAAAAGATAGAATCAAGAATTTATAGTTTGTTGATTTTTCCAAACCAAATATCAAGAATCGAAATGAGGCTCGTAGGAATCGATCGGATCTATAGATGTGATGTAATCTTACAATTACGTATTCTTATCCTTCGATGAATTGATACTAGATCGATGATAATCGATGAGAATTAGAGACTTCTTGTGAAACTAGGGTTTCATCTTATCTCTTGTTCTTTCATTGATACCATTCATATTCTAGCCTCTAGTAAATTCAAGAAACGATCGTAGATCCCTAATTTCGAGCGATCACAATCAAGAAAGCATCGCTACGAAACTAGGTCATCGATTCTTGAACTTGCTAGGGTTTACAAAACTCGTAGGACTTAAAAATAGTATTAAGATTTGTTACATCATCATTCTACAATCGTCTCGACTCCTTTACGAGCGGAGTTTTACTCAAACATCACAACAAGAACAACAATTACAAATTGAGATCTAATCATGATGCAAGAATTAAAAGAAAACAAGATTAAAGAATTTCACCTTTTATTTATATCAACAATTTCATTACATTCGCTCAAGAACTACAAGAGGAAGAATTCGATCGTCGACTTGGCTTTGCTCGTCTCCGTGGATCGGGGATCGGCTTGGATCACTTGCCCGATTGAAGATCGGCTCGGCTCCTAAAAGGTTGAAGGCTTCTTGCTTGGCTTGCACTCAAGATCTTGAATTTGGAGTGGAATTAGGGTTAGGGTTTCGCACAAGCCTTGTCACGAGACTTGTGGAAGAAAATGGTGTAGAATGAACAACCTCATCCCTTAGATCTAGGTTCCTATTTATAGCCATCAAAACCCTAGATCTAGGATTTGAATTTTTAGTTTCCCTCCAAAAGTTTGTTAGATGAAATTTGAATTTCCCTCCAAAAGTTAGTTGAGTGAAATTCAAATTTCCCTCCAAAAGTTTGTTGAGGAAATTTGAATTTCCCTCCAAAAGTTTGTTGAGGAAATTTGAATTTCCCTCCAAAAGTTTGTTAAATGAAATTCAAATTTCCCTCCAAAAGTTAGTTGAGTGAAATTCAAATTTCCCTCCAAAAGTTTGTTGGATGAAATTCAAATTTCCCTCCAAAAGTTTGTTGAGGAAATTTGAATTTCCCTCCAAAAGTTAGTTAGAGGAGAAACTTCTAGATGTGATTAGTTAGGAGGGAGCTTCTAGAAGAGGTTAGTTAGGAGCTTAATTAGGATTAGCCTTACTTAATGATCTTTGCTGATCTGGCAGGAGCTTCGAGAGAATTCTGGAATTTAACATATCAGAAATGAATGTGGGCTCAGATATTGTGATTCTGCACCAAAAATTAAGCTCTGATGTGTCCAAAGCGCCGCGGATCCGCAGCCCAAGCAGGCTCCTGCCGCGGATCCGCGGCTACTTGTGGGCCTTGGGCTTTGATCTTTCTGGTACAGTCTTGGGATGATTGTTGGGCCTTTATTGTATATATAGAATTGTATAACTCCTTCTGAATTGCTACCAGATCTGAAATGATTTAGTTGGCATATTTTTGATCAGCTCTTTTGCTTTTCTTCCGTATTTCCTGCACAGACTCAAGACAAGTGTTGCGCAAATACAGAAATGATGCGATGCCATGAAATGCGGTCAATTTCTCTTAAAGTGCCGGTTTAAAAGTCTAACACATGCAATCTGATATTTTATGACTGATTTGCTAATATGTGAAATATGAATACCGAACACTTCTAAATGAGTGCAAATGATAGGGAAATTGCCATGTTAAAAATACATTATTTTCGACTGATCAAATACCCCCAAACTTAATTTCGATCGTCTCGAGCGAATGTTTTATTAAAAAGAGAAGGCGAAAATAAAGAAAGAGAAAAACTAACTAGCACACTTTCGTAGGCAACACGATTGCACTGAGCACGTGCAACAAGCCTTTAAACCTCTAGGTGTCCCTAGTAGGAGGAGTGTTGTCTCCTGAGGGTTTTCAGCGGATTGCACCCACAAAATCCAATAATAAAAGAAAGATCATGAATATTACATTTAAAGAAAAGAATCGTAAAAGAAAAGCTTTGAAAATTAGGGTTTCCAACTAAGCTAGCTTTTTGGTTGTCATGAGCCCTATCTTAATGGTCATGAAAAGATGTTAGAAATCACGTCCTCCCTAAATAAAACATCGTCTTATTCTTCATTCCTATCTGTATTCCAAACATCGATCATATAACCCTGCGTGTGTGTAAAGAACATCCCTACACCCGGAGAATTCAATTCAAGCTATCATACTCTTGCCCATCAGCCTCAGTATATATATATTTTTTTTTTCGATGAGCTCACACACTTTCATGCGACCGTTAATACTTCTTGAGGTACTAACCGACCGATTACTCATGTGCTTGCTTATTTGGTGTATTTTCCTAATCTTGCACCACCTTAGGTATAGCAGTGACTCCCAGACCAGTTGGCCTTAGGGCACTAGATGAAGAGGCACCCTCGCTATATATTTTTTTTATTCCCTTGGTGATAACAAAACCAGTGTCCATTTTTCTCACCATAATTTTTTTTTTCATACTTTTGGCTTTAAGACAAGAGCATTTCAAGGTATCCTCTACTATCCCAGGCTTCAAGACGTGTGTAAGTGCGAGTAGCAGGGTATCAACGTTCAAAATGTTTGGCTTCCAGAATAGAAACTATTTTTCAGACTTATTTTTATCCTCAGATTAGTGACGTCTTTCATCTTACTAACCCTTGGGACAACGGCTCATAACTACTTATTACTAGTTCGTATAAGAAAACTTCTAATTTTCTTAGTTTTCTTAAATTTTTCTAATCTCATGGATGTAATTTTTCACTATCTAAACTTTTATTATCTTATTTATATACAAAAAATATTTTTTATTGTTTTGAAAATTTTTAAATTTTTATGGTTTTTCGAAAATGTTTTGTGCTTATGCAAATGATATGCAAATGATGCGAAAATAAGCACAAACCTCCCCCAAACTTGTTTTCAACAGTGTCCTCACTGTTGTCATCCGCTAAATCTCGAAAAAAACCTGTAAGCTTGGGAGGAATTTATTAGTGGGGGCAAAATATTTAAGTGAAGATTCTCCCCCAAACTTATTTTTGGCTCAAAATTTTGTAAAAATTTTCTTTTCTGGAGCCCGAAAATATACCCCCCCAAACTTGAGTTATGCAATGTTAATCTTTTAAAATCACAAGAGGAGGTCAAAAATCATTGGTCGATGCCAAGCTTTGCAAAGACCGAATGTTAACACCAACCATTCAAAAATTTTATCAATGCAGTGCTCCGGTTGGTGGAAGAAGAAGTGGGGAAAGGTTAAGTGGTGGAAGAGAGTGTATGTGCGTCTCATATTGGAGAGACGATGCAGTGAATGTGATGGATTACTCGCATTCTTTTCACAGTTCAGAAGAAGGGGTGGAGGTTCAATTTCAATGATTGGGAGATGATTCATCTCAACACCCGTGTTGTTCAGAAATGCAAGTTTTTCAGCGAAGATTTCCTCAAAAGTTCCATCAATACCCCGGTGAATAATATCATCACAAAGTGCGGGGTGATCTTCAGACTCTAAAAGCAGTTCATAATCCGTGTTAATTGTTGACCCGGGCATCTCGGTGGAAGAGTCCGTATGTGTATGATACATAGTTGGGTCAAACAATAACGTATGAAAAGAGTCAAGATCAGTATCAGGAGGATCATCAAATTCGCTGCTGTCGACATCCATTAAGTCGACAGAACAGACCTGAGCAGTAGGTTCGGAGGGTACACTTCCCAACTTGTAAATGTTTGGCTCTATTGACCTATTCCCAAAAGATAAGGTCATAGAGCCATTACGACAGTTGATTATTGCGTTGGAAGTGGCCAAAAAGGGGCGACCTAAAATCACCGGAATTTGATTTCGTGGGTTCGCTACAGGCTGTGTATCAAGTACAATAAAATCCACAGGAAATACAAATTCCCCGATTTTTATTAACACATCCTCCAGTTTACCCCTAGGTTTGGTGATTGATCGGTCAGCCATCTGGAGAGTTATATTCGAGGGCTTTAACACTCCGATACCTAGTTGCTCATATACCGAGTAAGGAAGTAAGTTAACACTAGCGCCAAGGTCAAGTAACGCACGGTTGATGTGTTTCTCCCCAATAAAAATGGAAATAGTAGGACAGCCAGGGTCCTTACGTTTCCGTGGTAATTGTTGGGGAAAAGCCGTGTCTACAGTACTCGACATGAAGATTTTTTTAGGCACTTGAGTCTTCCTCTTCCTAGTGCACAAGTTCTTAAGAGTTTTTGCATAGGACGGAACTTGTTGAATAGCATCTAGGAGAGGGATGTTGATGTTAACTTCCTTAAACATGTCCACAATCTTCTCCATTTGGGCATCATGTTTCTTGGGCCTCAACCTATTTGGAAATGGAGCTCTATCAATAAGTGTTGGGTCCAACATTTGTGGAGAAGTTTGTGGGGGTGGAAAAAATGAGGTGGGTGGAGGGTTCGAGCCTTTGGGAATACGGAGAATAGGCTCGGAAGAAGAAGGTAGGTTAGACGAAATAGGGTAAGAACTAGAAGTGTGAGTGGAAGTGGAAGCCGGGGTGTTAATGATCAATTCATCATTATCAATTTGTTCACCCAAATGATTGTCTAGCACTCTTCCAGATCTCAACGTTGTAAAAGCGTCCACATTAGTGCAATGTGAAGGTCTAGGATCAGGTACGGGTTGAGATGGAAGATTCCCTTCTTCTCTAGCACTTATTTCGGCTGTTATTCGTTCAATTTGTGCTTCCATTGATTTGATATTCTCATTTTGAGTGAGAATGATCTTTATCATATTATCAATGGAAGATTGAAAACTTGCCGACTCTTGGATGGATTGTTTCATGAAAGTAACCAAGGTTTGCACCAGTGCAGAGATATTATCAGTACCGGCCAATTGCAAAGAGTTTTCATGTAGTGCAAAAGTGTTGGCAGGATTTTGAAAATTTTGTGGTTGGAAGGGGTGCTGACTCAATTGAAGTGGTGGTTGCTGTTGTGGTGGAGGGACCCTTTGAAAATTGTTTAGGATTGGAACCGTATTTTGAGATTGTGATTGGTTCCAAGCAAAGTTCGGGTGATTCCTCCAATCTTGATTATATGAGGAAGAAGAGGGATAGTTTCCAGGTCCTTGCTGAAGTGCAGCATTAGTGTGACCTTGAAACGGTACATTGAAAGGACATTCTTCCGTCAAATGTGAAGGGTTTGAACAGCAGCCACACATGGTTTTGGGAAGTGTGGATTGGTTTAGGGAGGCTGAAGAGATTTTGTTTTCTATAGCGTCGAGTTTCCTTTGTATTGCGGCCATTTCGGCTTTCAAGGTGACGGAAACATCGAGCTGATTGACATCTTCCCTAGATGGTGGTGGTCTAACACTTTCCCATTGTGATGTGTTTTGAGCTAAATCTTCTAAGTATTTCCAAGCTTCACCATCATCTTTAGATAGGAATTGGCAATGACACATGGTTTCAAGCATCTGTCTAGTAGTGAGATCAACACCCTCATAGATAATTCGACACAAATCCCATCTGGGGATTCCGTGATGAGGGCATTGGATAAGAAGATCCTTGAATCGTTCAAAGCATTTCCAAAATGGTTCATTGGGAAGTTGGGTAAATTTAGAGATTTCGCTCCGAACACGGGCGGTCTTGTGATTGGAATAAAATTTCTTAAGGAATGCTGCAACGAATTCGTCCCATGTTGAAATAGAATGTGCGGGTGTGATGTAAAGCCACTTCTCGGCTAAATCGCACAAAGTGAATGGGAGAAGACGTAAACGCAGAGCATCCACAGACAGTTGTGAATTCCCCATTAAAGCACATACATTTTCGAATTTGGAAATAAACATGTATGCGTTTTCAGAATCAAGACCGTGAAATTTGGGTAACAGTTCGATGAATTGGGGGTTGATTTCAAAATTTTCCCCGTTGGCAGGTGGTATAGAAAGACAGGTGGGAAGGGTAACACGTGTAGGATAGCACCTCTCTTGGAGAGAAATGCGTGGAGGATTCTGCGCACCTGTGGGCGGTGGCAGAGTGGTGTTAAAGTTTGATGGATTTGGGTCCATCACGGGTGTGGTGGGTGGTGGGGGAGAAGATGAAGAATTACCGACTCTGGGGTCGATAAAAGAAACGCGGACAAGACGGAAAATGGAATCCCGTGTCCAGCCTAACATTGTGCTAAACGGTTGTAGCACAAGTGGCAGCATTGGTATAATTAGAGGAAATGAAGTGTTGGTGTTTGTTTTGAAAAATGATACGGATTTTTAAAAAAAAATGATGCAACACAACAAATGCAACACACAAAACCCAAATTCTATTGGTCACCTAGGTCAAACTCTAGACCGCTCCTAACTGCCAAAAGACAAGTCGCAGGATAAATCCTCCACTGCCTCTTTGTCTCCCTGTGGCCGGATAAGTGCCAGGTAAGTGGGAAGGTACTCCACTACGTAAGTAGTGGGCCTAATTAAAAACCACTAGCCTTAGACACACTCGCCTTAGGCACCACAAGAAAACTCGGATAAGCAATGAATTACCTACGGCCTTCTCTTGTCCTAATTGAGCGCGACGGTCCTTAGAGTCATCTCTAGATTTCTTTTAATTAATGATGGTAAATGAGGATGCAAGTTTTGCGATTTTCGGGGCCTAGGAAGGGTAATGAAATCCCCACCTAATTTGGATTTGGTCGTGCCCCTTAAATTTCCGTATTAATATGCAACAACCACAAGAATCAAAAACACGCACAAATTTATTTTGCTTTTGCGGCGCTGCGATTTATTTGCAAAGAAACCTACAGCAAATTATTAGTTGGAGCAGACGGAGGAGAAGATAAGAAAGTGAGGGACTTACAGAGAAAAACTGATGCAGAGAAGAGCTAAACCTGCGGCGGATCCGCCGCGGATGAGGCTCTGGTGCCGCGCTTCAGCGCTTGGGTGGAAAGATCACTGCACAAGATTTTTACAGAGAGCTTCTGTTCAGCTCCTGAGTCCTCTGGAATTTTCAGAAATTTTTTTTCACAGCTCCAATGATTCCAGATTTCCTCGCAATCAAATCACAACACACGTATTAGTGTTTGCACGAGTTTAGATCTAAAAATTATGATGGAATAAAATTTTCAACTCAAATTTCAAAATACGAACTATTAGCGCACTATCCCCGGCAACGGCGCCATTTGATTGAAATGAATTCTTGTTTGTGTAAATCAAATCAAATAGTCCCCGGCAACGGCGCCATTTTGATTGAAACGAATTCTTGATGTGTAGTATAAAATTGAATAGAAATTCACAACCAAAAATTATTTGACCGCAATCAACTACGGTGTCGGATTGTAGTTAGTATGTGAGTGCGGATCGTCCACAGGGAAAGTGTAATCGTTCGTCTTTTGAATTAGATGAGTCGAAACTTTAAAGAAAAGAAAACAAAACAATTCATGATTTGTATTTGAAGTTCAAGAATTAGAAAATATAGATCTAATAACAAGAAAAAGATAGAATCAAGAATTTATAGTTTGTTGATTTTTCCAAACCAAATATCAAGAATCGAAATGAGGCTCGTAGGAATCGATCGGATCTATAGATGTGATGTAATCTTACAATTACGTATTCTTATCCTTCGATGAATTGATACTAGATCGATGATAATCGATGAGAATTAGAGACTTCTTGTGAAACTAGGGTTTCATCTTATCTCTTGTTCTTTCATTGATACCATTCATATTCTAGCCTCTAGTAAATTCAAGAAACGATCGTAGATCCCTAATTTCGAGCGATCACAATCAAGAAAGCATCGCTACGAAACTAGGTCATCGATTCTTGAACTTGCTAGGGTTTACAAAACTCGTAGGACTTAAAAATAGTATTAAGATTTGTTACATCATCATTCTACAATCGTCTCGACTCCTTTACGAGCGGAGTTTTACTCAAACATCACAACAAGAACAACAATTACAAATTGAGATCTAATCATGATGCAAGAATTAAAAGAAAACAAGATTAAAGAATTTCACCTTTTATTTATATCAACAATTTCATTACATTCGCTCAAGAACTACAAGAGGAAGAATTCGATCGTCGACTTGGCTTTGCTCGTCTCCGTGGATCGCGGATCGGCTTGGATCACTTGCCCGATTGAAGATCGGCTCGGCTCCTAAAAGGTTGAAGGCTTCTTGCTTGGCTTGCACTCAAGATCTTGAATTTGGGGTGGAATTAGGGTTAGGGTTTCGCACAAGCCTTATCACGAGACTTGTGGAAGAAAATGGTGTAGAATGAACAACCTCATCCCTTAGATCTAGGTTCCTATTTATAGCCATCAAAACCCTAGATCTAGGATTTGAATTTTTAGTTTCCCTCCAAAAGTTTGTTAGATGAAATTTGAATTTCCCTCCAAAAGTTAGTTGAGTGAAATTCAAATTTCCCTCCAAAAGTTTGTTGAGGAAATTTGAATTTCCCTCCAAAAGTTTGTTGAGGAAATTTGAATTTCCCTCCAAAAGTTTGTTAAATGAAATTCAAATTTCCCTCCAAAAGTTAGTTGAGTGAAATTCAAATTTCCCTCCAAAAGTTTGTTGGATGAAATTCAAATTTCCCTCCAAAAGTTTGTTGAGGAAATTTGAATTTCCCTCCAAAAGTTAGTTAGAGGAGAAACTTCTAGATGTGATTAGTTAGGAGGGAGCTTCTAGAAGAGGTTAGTTAGGAGCTTAATTAGGATTAGCCTTGCTTAATGATCTTTGCTGATCTGGCAGGAGCTTCGAGAGAATTCTGGAATTTAACATATCAGAAATGAATGTGGGCTCAGATATTGTGATTCTGCACCAAAAATTAAGCTCTGATGTGTCCAAAGCGCCGCGGATCCGCAGCCCAAGCAGGCTCCTGCCGCGGATCCGCGGCTACTTGTGGGCCTTGGGCTTTGATCTTTCTGGTACAGTCTTGGGATGATTGTTGGGCCTTTATTGTATATATAGAATTGTATAACTCCTTCTGAATTGCTACCAGATCTGAAATGATTTAGTTGGCATATTTTTGATCAGCTCTTTTGCTTTTCTTCCGTATTTCCTGCACAGACTCAAGACAAGTGTTGCGCAAATACAGAAATGATGCGATGCCATGAAATGCGGTCAATTTCTCTTAAAGTGCCGGTTTAAAAGTCTAACACATGCAATCTGATATTTTATGACTGATTTGCTAATATGTGAAATATGAATACCGAACACTTCTAAATGAGTGCAAATGATAGGGAAATTGCCATGTTAAAAATACATTATTTTCGACTGATCAAAGCTCTTCGTCTGTCGGGTTCATACGGATCTGGTTGTAACCGAAGAAAGCATCCATGAAGCTGAGCAGTTCATGGCCTGCCGAGCTATTGACGAGCTGATCTATCCGAGGGAGGGGATAGTTGTCTTTCAGGCAGGCCTTGTTGAGATCTGTGAAGTCGACGTACATGTGTCACTTCCCGCTTGCTTTTTTAACCATAACCACATTCGCGAGCCATTTCGAGTAAACCACGTTTCGAATGAAGTTGGATGCGAGCAACCTATCGACCTCGTCCTCGATAGCCTTTTGTTTGACAGGGGCGAAACTTCGTTTCTTTTGCCTGACGGGTCGGGCCGTCGGGTCGACCCCGAGCTTATGCGAGATTACCTTAGGGTCGATCCCGGGCATGTCGGCGGGCGCCCAAGCGAACACATCCGAGTTTCCTCGGAGAAAGTGGATTAAGTCTTTGCGCCGGGCTCCTGTTAGGAGTGACCCGATCTAGACAGTTCGTTCATTGTTCCCCTCGACGAGGGGGACCTCTGTTAGTGCCTCTACTGGGGCCCCTCGGATTTCTTTTTGTTCATCACGGGTATCCAAGGACCCGTGGAAATCTCTCGTGCTTCCAAGGTCGTCGCTTCATCCCTCGGGGGTGGATGTCGCTGTGGAGCAAATCTTTGTGATTTGCTGGTTCCTGTAGGCCCGGCCCATTCCCCCTTGATCCAGTGGAAACTTTATCGCGAGGTGGTAGGTTGAGATGTGGGCCCTAAGAGAGTTTAGCATCGGACGTCCCCAGAGGATATTGTAGGACGAGGGAGTTCTAGCGACGATGAACTCCACTGGTACGGTTCGCGTACGGCCCACCTCCCTAATGTTAAGGAAGAGGGTAATCACTCCCTCTGCCGGGATGGAGTGGTTAGTAAACCCCGACAGAATGTGGGCGGTTGGCCTCAGGTCCGACGGGCGGAGCCCCATACGCAGGAAGAAGTCATAGAAGAGGATATCCGCCGAGCTTCCCGAGTCGACCAGTATCCTTTGAACCTCGTAGCGGTGAACCCGTGCTTTAATCACGAGGGGTCGTTGTGAGGCAAGGAGATTCTGTGGAGGTCTTCGTCGGTGAAGGTGATGGGCTCGGCTGCTTTATTTTTCTTCCGGGGCTGGCTGCTAGTTCCCTCGACCGGCAGGAGGCGTCGAATCTAGCTGGCTCCAGGCGCACCACCCGACGATACGACCATGATTTGGCCGATCGTCAATTTGCCGGGAGGGGGATGGTTCTTTTGTTTTCGGTCTGCCTGTCGCTTTTCCCACAGGTACTTTGCCAAGTGCCCCGAGCGAATCAACTCATTGATGTAGTCGTGGAGTTGTTTACAGTTCTCGGTGGGGTGTCTCTTCGACCTGTGGAAGGTGCAGTGTGGGCCTCGAGTCCACTTAGCCACCCTGTTGGTGACCGGAGGGAGCTTGAAGAATCGCTCGCCCTTCGCCTCTTCCAACAGCTCAGTCTGAGAGATGTTGAGCGGAGTATACTCCTGGAACTTCGGGGAGTATGGCTTTGGCCGGTCGACCTTCTTCTTCTCTTCTCTGCCCCTCTTCTTTTAGTCGGCTTGGTCGCCCCGAGGTAGGTTCGCGTTCACCTCGAACTCGAGTTGGATTTACTGCTCGGTCCAAGCCTTTACCTCGACCATGGTCTTAGGTTGCGCTAATGCAAAGGAGCGGAGCCACTCCTTGTGCCTAAGATCCGACCTTAAAGCCGTGACGACAGTCTCGTCCCAGTGCTCGGGAACCTCAAGAAGAGCGTTGTAAAAGCGAGTGAAGAGGTAATAAACGGTCCGCTTCTATCGTCTATTCCCGACGAAATGAACGAGGAACTGGGCGTCCAACTCATCAAAGGTAGAGATGGAGCATGGCGTAAGTTCTCGGAACCAGTCTCATCCAGCCCGGATGAGAGTGGCGGGGAACGCTCGGTATTGGGCTGCGTCCGAGTTGTCCTGGAAGCTCATGCCCGCCGTGAGCGCGTCCAGGTGGTCTTTCGGGTCGGACTTCCCGTCAAAGAGGACCACTTTTGGAAGTTTATTCCTGGACGAGACGCATACAGCGAGCAGCTCTTCAGTGAAGGGCTTCACAAGTGAGTCAGCAACATACCTGGCCCTCTCGTTTAAAGGACGACCCTCCCGATGTATACCCTCGATTTTCTTTTCGAGGGTGTCGAGAAGGTCATGGTACCCCGAGGATTCGGCGTATTCGGAGTTATGGTCTCTCCCGCTGGCGGCCTGCGCCTGGCTGCGGCTCTGTTCGCCCTGGTTTCGTTCTATCAGGTTCCTCAGGTCCCCTGACGAGGTCGTTCGTGAGTTATCACGGTGAGCGCCGTCCGCGCGACCCCGTCGAGGGAGAGGGTGCCAACCATGTCTAGGAGCAGGCGAGCTGACCGACACCTCCTCGGGAGGGACAGGAGTGCGATGGGTCTCGGGGCGGGGGGCTCTTTCACGAGACCTCGGCGTAGAGTTGTGAGACGCCCAGCAGGTCATTGAATTGGTCGCCGCGGGGGACCTGTGGCCGCCGGAGATAGGGAGACGCTGTTCAGTAGTGCCAGCATAGGCAGTGTCATCTCCCCCTCTGCGGAGGTCGCGATCCCAAGACGGGGGAACGGCGACCTGGGGGCTTGTCCCGCTGTTTGGATGCGGACAAGGGCATCCACGATGGACGCGAGCATGCCTATTCGTACAGGCAGGGCGTGAACGACATTAGGGGGAGGAGAGGACCCGTCCGTGCCCCCGTTGTAGAGAAGGCAGTGGCTTGTGCTTGGATCGTCGCAGTGATCACTCGCCATGAATTCGAGATCGGAAGATCAACTTTTGATGAGTGGAATTTTCAAGATTCCCACAGACGGCGCCAACTGATGGAGGTCAGGATCTCCTTCAGATGTTGTCCTCCGTCGATCTGTCGCGAGCGATGATGAGCGGCTGAGATTGGGTTTGAGGGTTGCCTCCTTGAGCGTGTGGATCTCAGTGGGCTTGATTTGGAGTGAAGCCAAGCTACCTGCAAAGAAGTCCCGGGATGGTTGTCTCATCGTGAACCCTCCGACGATCAAGTTAGCCGAGATATTTGAGCAGAGTAGCGGTCTATTGGAGTAAAATTGCGTTACCTGAGTCGTCTGAGAGAGGGTTTATATAGCGGTCATCATGGGCTAGCTGGCGCGAGATCCTCGCCAGCCGTTACGCTTTACGTCTGCGTGAATGGTGGGATCCTCCATTAATGGCGAGATACGCTTGTTAATGGGGGAATGCGACGGCGTGGAACGGGAGATCGTGGGACGGCGGATATCTCGCGTCTGGCGAGATTCGCGGAGCCGTGGCGGAGGCGCCAGTGATCTGCGTTTTAGGTCGCTCGATAGAACCGAAGAGGCCTAACTCGGCGAGAGGCCTAAAAGAAGGCGGGAGGCCGAGCTAGTTCGGTTCTGTGATAGCTTGGAGGCGAAGGGCCGAGGAGCTCGGCGTGTAGGAGGGCTCGAAGACGAGCCAATAGTCATTTACATGGCCGGCATAGGAATGTTCAGGGAATTCTCGGAGGCCGGGTCCAGGCAGCTGGACGATAGCCCGGAGGACGCCTCCAATATATGATTCTTGCCCTGTTTCCGTGTGTCTCGGGACACGTCATCTGCCACGTGTCATGATCTAACGAGTTCCCACTTATGAGCATCATCAGGTTGCTAAACTCATTTGCGGCCAATTATATCATTTGACAAGAGATGATCTTGCCATAATCCTAGAGGGTCAGTTGGTGAGTAAGAAAATCAACCATCTGGTTAATTTTGAGTTTTGCTAACGCTCATGCAAGTTGCAACAAGTGAGCCCATCAAAGTTCTTCTATGCCACACAAAAATCTTGAAGAAGGGAAATACATTCAACTATAAGGTTAAAGCACAGTAAGGTGTGTTCCCATAGATTATTAATGTACAATTTTGATCATTTTGTCTTGCCTCAGGTCAAACAAGAGTGGTACTAATACTTCACGATTAATATTTTTCATACGCATGTGGTAGAGTCTATATAAGCTACCGGATTTTTCATTGGATATAAGATGGGGTATGAGATGCAATTACCTAAGTAGTAAATATCATTCCCCATTTTATACCCAATGAGAAGCACGATAGTCTACATGGGTTCTACCGGGTGAGTTGAAAAAGCATTTTTCATACTTCAAACCTACATGAATAAGCAGAAAAGACTAGACCAAATTGAGTATCATTCTAAATTAAGACACAGTTATTGCATATTCTTCATTTCTTTTTCTTTTTCTTTTTTGGTTGCCATATTGTGTTGGAATCAAACAAGGAAAACAGGGTCATGCCAATATAATATCTACAAGACGCTTAAGTTATAACAGTCACTATATGTGAAAGACAATTAATATAAAAAAAAATTATGTAACACAGATGAGTATATGAACTCGTTCCTCTAACTGTTAAGTCCTTTTTAAGTGCAAACAAGCTGAAATGAATTATTTAATACATATGCCATCAAACTATGTACATGTTAAATTCCTCTGGCTAGAGCTATATTACCATAAACCGCCAAACCGCTAGCGAATTGCGATTTGGAACGATCATTCCTGATTTGGGAACACTAGCGCTTTGGAATGGAAGAATGTTCCGATCAAAACTTAAGTTAAATGGGGCATACATTATTATACTAAAGAAATTTATTTTTTAGCCAAAAAATTGAATTATACATATGTATATTATACACAAATACATACATATACATACAAACGGTTCAAAAACACTTCTTTTTTTAGAGGTGCCTTTTCCATCGCATATAAGTATATGGAAGAAGACTACCCCTATCGTACCGCATTTCATAATAAGTGGCGTTCCACGTTTCCGTTCCCGTTCCGGTTTTCGTTTTACGTATCGAAACGTTCTAGGTTCCATGTAATATTGGGCTAGAGCTATGATGATCATTTATAACCTCCTTAAAATTAAAATGCTAAAGAATGAAGGAAATGGAAGAATTTTCAGTACCAGAAAAGGACAACAATGGTTATCTCCTTCCTAATCTCACCTATTCAACCGCCAATGAACCAAAGATCTCACTTTCTGCTTGTATAGTTAATAATTATCACTCTGATGAAGACTGCTTGAATTTGACAAATCCTTAATACTTTGTCAAACTCGTAATCACAATGTTATATGATTTCACCACTCGAACATCCAATTTTAACTATAGTGATCAGCATTAAGCCCGACTAGAGATGAAGAAGAAAGATGTGAGCATAGGTTTTCCAGAAAAAGAAAACGGTTCCCAAACAGGTTACATTTTATCATTATCTTTCCGTTTAGATGTTGATTATAAACATGGTTTGAATGCCGGCCGACCCCGATCTGATATGGCTGATTCCAATCCAAAAAATAATTTTCCGGTCTCCAATACCGAGTTATATTTGGTTTACCATTTAATTAGTAGGGTTCTAGCATTAAGTTTATTGCCGGATTAGTGGATTTATTAATAGGTTACTATGTTATAATTTATTCGACATCATTGATTACCAACATATATCGAAAAAAATTAGTTATTTTTACCATGTATTATTATAGCTGTTTTAGACATCGTTTGATTGCTAAATAGTTTGCCAAATTGTTCAACTGCTTTTACTATTAATATAAACAATTTCTTGATTTTTAAATTTCTTTGTTGCCAAACAATACAAAATACGATATTTCCAGCCTGAGACTGCCGCTGCGGCCAAGATGTCCAATTCTGATCCCCATACCGAGATTTTAAACCTTAAGGTCTTCCGCCGGATTAAAGGCCTAGGTTCCATTTTTACCTCCGGATTGGCCAATGTGGCGGGATGGTTTGTTTGGATGAGTTTTTTGTGAGTCGGTCCATAGATAAAATAACTCCCAGAATGAACCGTTCTTTCTAGATTGCATTTTCTTGGAACTAGAACCTTTTATGATGTCTTTCTTTTTATTCCTTCACCTCTTTACAATCATGTTATCCAAACAATCTATTTTAAATTTTCAATTCATGATAATTTTAATCATATTCCAAACCATGCAAACATACCTTTCGCATGAAAGTCTTGATGAATTTTAATATGAGGGAGCAAACTTGTATTCCGGGATACTCATATCCCAAATTAAATTCGATGGATTTTAATCCGAAATTCCCAGACACGATCTTATCCTTATAAGACATGTTTTGATTATCGTTCAACATTATCAATTTTGCAGAGCCTAGGAATAATTTCTCAATATGGGCAAACACCAAATCACCAAATGACAAGCAAACACCAAAAGGATCAAAGCTTTTTGTCCCGAATCACGTCTCTTCTGCTCAATCAGTCCCCGACTCAAGCTTCTGATTACCAAGGATCAAACGAAACAAGCAGGCAGTGATTTCGGAACACATCAAACGAAATATACCTTATTGGGTTCGGACCCTACCACCCGAACCCGCTTAGAATTCTGGAATTGATCCCGGCGACATCCAAACCCTGTTCATAGGCGATTTGAACTCGTTCTCGTTGACGAAAGAGTTGCCGCCCATACGTACGAAGATGATGGTAGTGGATTTAGGTTTGGGTTCGGTTTTGGATCCGATAGTTGTCCGTTGGATTATAAAACAACCTTTCTTTCTATTTTTCTTTTTGCACCTTTAAAATGTTTTTCAAACCCTTGGGGCTTTCTAAAAGGACCCCGAATCTTCAAATCGATTAAAAAGGCCTTCAATTCTCTTGATTTCTTCAGGCCCATCCCAATTAGTTTCACCTCCAGTCCGTTAGAAATCTACTTTTATTAAGTATCCATGTTGCCGAAAAAATAAGTGGAAAAAGACGAGACCAAAAATAGGCATAAAGTAAATAAGAAACAGTATCTAATCGCTAGTTTTGCTTTTACTTTTAAAAGTCTATCCGAGGTTTAATCTAGGAATAAACTATCCGAGGTTTAATCTAGGAATAAACGATGAAGGATCGGAGACCTTCTCTAAAATTATATGAGTTGAGGGGTTTATTTGGATTTATTGTCCCCGTTTGAATTTTTATTTCTATCCGGCATGATATTTTTTTTTGCTAATTTATTGTTTGTGTTTTAATTTTTATTTCTATTATGGTTTCACAGATATTTTATATCAAATGAAACCCAGAAAAAAAATTCTTTGAATCAATTAGAAGAATCAACTGGTTTTTTGCTCATGGCTTGTGCTCGTGTGAAATTTTGATTTTCTTTTGTCTCTTACGTTATATGTGTTGAGCATGTGTCGATTCTTATATTTTGGGAACACTTCGAAATAGCTGTTGTGGACGTGTCAATTATTAAACATCATAAGGTTTCTTAATCAAAGAGAATATGCATTATCTATTAATCCGTATTTTAAAAACACCGCAGTAGATGTGTCTGCAGCTCATAAGAGCTGACATGGCATGTTGTCCTATGGATGCTCGGCTCATCCGTCATCCGTCCATCATATAAAGCTCAAACCATAACCGCACATTTCAACATCCGTTTAATTCTATATACATTTCGATCCATCATCAAACTGCATCAGTTAATTTTTTATTATTATTATTTTACGACTTTGTTCTTGATAAATTACTTTGGATAGAGATATCCAAGGAGGAAAGAAAATGGATAATATAGTTAGTATGATTTTAATGATTTTAAACGGTGCCATTAGAATTTATTTTATTATTAATTTTTTTTCATGCTCAGTCACATGTGCCAGCTCAAATATTCGTTTCTCTTATTTCTTGTTTAAAAAGCGTTGTCTATGTCTCATACAAAAATCACAATAATTATCCCCACCAGCAACACCATTAGGCACCCCCGCCTGAAATTACAAAAAAGCCCCCAGCCTCCTCAAAGTGCAGCAGCCCGTCTTTATAATGCCCTAGCCCTCGCCCAAAATATCCATTCGATACCCAAATCTCTCTCTCGCTCCTCTCTTTCTCTCACTAAAAAAGGCCTCAAAAAGATCGAAGAGAGGGAAAAACATCGGCCATGGCGGCGGAGACCTCGAGATCGGCGATGCCCTCGGCCGAGTCCTACACCGGGAGCCTCATCAGCTTGACGTCCAAGTGCGAGATCAGATACGAGGGGATCTTGTACAACATCAACGCTCAAGAGTCCAGCATCGGACTTCGCAATGGTGAGACTCCCTCGAAACCCTAATCACTCGATCGCAATCTTAGTATTATCACGATCCTGCACATGTTAGGATTTTGGAGTCTGGCTTTGCTAACTTTATGAACCACAGTTTAGAAAACTTAACTCCATTCCCAAACAGGGCCTAAATATGAGATTTTGGTAACTTTTCTTGCTATCAGTGCCATTGTTTTCAGTTGGCTATGTAATTTTAGTAACCAATGCATCCATCAATGTGTGTAATGGAAAGAAAGTCAGAACTTTGATCTCTGCGTTGTCATATATATGAAGAATTTTACACCGAGAGCGTGTTTATGCAATGCATTGGATTAGATTGTAGTTTGTTTGTCATAGAAAGTCCATTTTTGTGATTATGTTTTTTCTGGGGGGTTTAGACAGCGTAGATGTTCAATCTATCTACCAAAGTTGTCGGTTAGATTGTTAAAGGAAAGGTTTAGATGCTTAGCTGAGAAGCTTTTGTTCGTACTCTGATCAAATTGAAGTTTTAATGCATATTTGCTTATTATTTTGTTATGGTATGTTACCGTGTTTGTACATGTCACGTGTAACAAGATCTAATTTGTTTGCAGTGACGAAACAAGATATTTGAATTTATGTATGTTTCAAAACACGACATAGCCAAGCATGCTTATGGTAGGTGTCTTATTTCTTTCATTGCTGGTCCCTAACACGGATAAACGAGGATTTTGTTTGGCAGTGGATGTGCATCGTAAAATCTCTGTCCGGTATGAGCAGAGATTGTTAAAGGAAAGGTTTAGATGCTTAGCTGAGAAGCTTTTGTTCGTACTCTGATCAAATTGAAGTTTTAATGCATATTTGCTTATTATTTTGTTATGGTATGTTACCGTGTCTGTACATGTCACGTGTAACAAGATCTAATTTGTTTGCAGTGACGAAACAAGATATTTGAATTTATGTATGTTTCAAAACACGACATAGCCAAGCATGCTTGTGGTAGGTGTCTTATTTCTTTCATTGCTGGTCCCTAACACGGATAAACGAGGATTTTGTTTGGCAGTTGATGTGCATCGTAAAATCTCTGTCCGGTATGAGCAGAGAAAGTCCTGAGTGGAGCTAGCATAAAAATTTGGAATAAAGGCTCTTGCAACATTCTTCTTCCAACGAGATATGATTTGTCAACTTTTTGTAGCCTTTTTGCACTTTGGAGCATATTTGATGTCTTGGTCCTTTTTCGAGAAATCGAATTGCAGGTTTCACTATAGATACATCCGCATATCTGTTTTGGGTCTAGAATTTGTGAACTTTTAATGATTCTCTATGTTTTGATGATTTTACAAAACCATATATATATCAATTATGAATATATTGAACTAACCATGTCATATATGTCAAAGTGCTACAAACTGGAGTTACGCATACATCAGGACAATCATGTAACTGACATCAAATGAAGTATCGAAACGACACAATTGTACTCAATACGAAAATCAAAAGAATATACGAGAAAGTCGACATCAAGGATATTCAAGACATTCAAGACCTTTTCATTTATTGAGTCTAGAGTCAGAATGATCTCAAAAGGTTAGAATCAAAATCTATATCAAATTTTAAATCCAATTCCTTAAAATTCAAAATATTGTTTTTAAACTTGTTTTAAAACTGTGTCTGAAGTATCAGACATATAGACGTCAATTTCAGGTTTTGTAGACGTCTATAACGGTTATTATTTTTGAATTTTGGATTTTGGATTTTGGTGGGAATTTCAGTTTTTAAACGGTTTTACAACAATTATTAACTGTCCTATAATTCAGGGGGAGTTATTTTAACTGCCCAATCATCCTAAATCTGTTTTTATAAATAGGACAAGTTTCATTGAAATTTTTAACGTTTTCTCGTTTTTAAAACTTGATTTTCTTGAATTTTAGAATTCTTAAAAGCTCTCTATAGCCCTTAAGCTTTTGCTATTCAAACTTTCAGAGAGAAACAATATTTTTAACGTTTCTAAACTTTTCTACTTTTTAGAAAAGAAAGATTGTTAAAATTCCGAAGAAGAAATTTGTTTTAAACTTATCTAACTTTTTGAAAAACTTCTTCAAATTGATTCTTAAACTTTTAGTAATCTCCAAAGTACAATCTCTCATATCCTAGAATCTAAATTTTATAAATCTTTTTGAGATTATTAGGATTGTCAAAGTTGGAATATATTGAGATTGTTATAATTTTGAAATTGTAATAACCTAGTGAAGAGAGGTTAAGTTCTTCACAATTGTAAAGGTTCAAACCTTGCGCCTGTTGTAAAAAGACTAGGCATTCACTGCTTGCAAGTGTAAAGGTTCGGATTTGAACATGAGAAAAAATTCGGATTTCTCCATCCGCGAAGGAATTAGTGAATCCTGATTAGTAGTCTCAGGCGAGGACTAGCCACAGAGGTGGTGAGCCTCGTTAAAAATCCTCTGTGTCATCTGTATCTATTTTTACATTTTGTACATTTGTGGTTGATTCTGTGACTGTGATAATTTAGTACGTTTAAAATTCTTTTATTCCGCTGCATATTTTGTGTTTTTGCAAAAATACTATGAGTTTGCCATATAGCCTTATTCACCCCTTTTAAGGCTGCTTTCAATTGGTATCAGAGTAGATTACTCGTTTGTAAGATTAACCTCTTAAGAATGGAAGGATAAGCCATTAATCGTCCTCCTATATTCAATGGTACTAATTATCAATTTTGGAAAATCAAGATTAAAGTTTTTTTTTGATGTATCGATCTAGAAGTTTTAGAAATTATTGAAAATCCCTTTGTTCCTCTTACGTCAAATCCATTATCTGATGCTGACAAGAGATTGATGATGTTAAATGTTAAGGCAATGAATGCATTTCATTGTTCATTGAATTCAGAAGAATTCAATAGAATCTCAATGTATCTGCTAATGAAATCTGGACTGCTTTTCAGACTACCTATGAAGGAACCAGTCAAGTCAAAAAGTGTAAGATCAACCGTCTTATGCATGAATATGAGATGTTTCAAATGAAAGAGGATGAATCAATCGACTCCATGTATTCTCAATTTAATAATGTTATTACCGAACTTTTCAATCTAGAGAAAATTCAATGACAAAGAAAAGTGTTACAAGTTGCTTAGATCTGTCATGATTTCATGGCAACCCAAGATCGCCACCATAAAAAGGCTAATGACATAACCTCATTGAAAGTTGACATCATATAGGAAAACTTAAAACCTACGAGATTCAACTAGGGGATTTTAAACAAAAACAAAAGAATGATACTCAAAAGAAAAATATCGCGCTAAAGACTACTACCGAATCAAAACCTAAAGAATCATCAAGTGATGATGAATGTGACGATGAAGAAATGACCCACATTGCAAGACACTTCAAAAGGTATCTGAAGTTTAGAAGATTTCGTCAAAAGAAATGTACATATAAGTCTAATAAGAATTTTAATTCCGATAAAACTTTGCGTTGTTTTGAGTGCAATAGGGAAGGCCATTTGAAATCCGAGTGTCCAATTCTCAACAAAGACAAATGGAAGTTAAAGAAAGAATCAGAAAATTATTCGTTTCAAGCAATTTGGGACGACACGAATTCCAGTGACTCGGAAACCAAACAAGTCACCAACATGTGCTAAATGACACTAAATGATGAGGTAACCGATGACGATTTTGATATTGAATCTCTTAGTGAAATATATTTGATTAGTTTTTATCATTTTCTTAAGGACAATTACAATAAGGTTAAGTCTAAAAATAAAATTTAAAAAACTAAATTAATCGCAAAGAATAATTCAGAAATAGTAATTAAAAATGAATTAAATGAATTTAAATTAGACAACGGAAACTTAAATAAAAAAACTGAAGTCTGTAACCTTAACTAAAGAAAATATAATTGAAATAAATAAATCTGAAATTTTTGATCTTAAACGAAAATTAGAATTAAAAATATGAAATGATTTTGATAAACATACATAGTTAGTTTCTAAAACTAAATCTTATAGACCTAAATATTATTATTACAAATATGGTAACAAATATGATAATTCAACGTGTGACTATTGTTGCACATTAGGACACATCGCAATATTGCCACATTAAAAATAATTCCATTTATAAATACAATTTTATTCTTAATCAACATAAAATGGTTTGGGTTCCAAAAGTAACATCTTCTTATTGCAGGACATTCAAAGACGTAGCGGTCGATGGATATTTGACAGTGGTTGTTCGAGACATATGATTGGAAACATTCAAAGCTTCGAAACACTATCAAGAGAAGAAAGTGGCAGTGCCACTTTTGACGACAACAAAGGCAAGATCATCGGCAAAGGTGATATTTATTTTAATAACCCATTTAACTCAACTATCATAAAAGATGTACTATATATAGATAACTTAAAACATAAGCTATTTAGTGTTAGTCAATTCTGCGATAAAGGGTATAACGTGGTTTTCGAAAAAGACATGCAATATAATATATGATAATAAAATAGTCCTAACTGGTAAAAGATACCAAAACATATATATATATATATATATATATATATATAATATACACAAGATTTTAAAAATCCAAATATTACATGTTTAATAGTGAACAATGAAGTAGATCATTTATTCTGGCATAGAAGATCATGTCATTCCTCAATGGATATTTTATCTAAAATTACAAGGAATAACCTAGTCAAGAGTATACCCAGTCTAAAATTTATAAAAGATAAATTATGTGATGCTTGCCAAAGAGGAAAACAAATTAAAATGTCTTTTAAACCAAAAAATAACGTTTCAACTGAAACTCAACTCCAATTGCTTCATATGGATTTATTTGGTCCTAGTTGCAATACGAGTTTAGGAGACAAATTTTATGCATATGTAATAATAGATGATTACTTAAGGTTTACTTGGGTTTTCTTCTTAAAAATCCAAGATGAGATATTTAAAATTTTTAAATCTTTTCAAAACGAAATGAATTTAAGAATATCAAAGTTAAGAAGTGATCATGGAGGAGAGTTTGAAAACCAAGCATTTGAAGAATACTGTAATAAAAAAGGTTTCAAATATGAATTCTCCTGTGCCAGGACTCCAGAACAGAATGGAGTTGCTGAAAAGAAAAATCGCTTCTCACAGGAAATGGTACTCACTATACTGAATGAATATCACTTACCAAAATACTTATGGGCAGAAGCAATTAACACTTCTTGCTACATAATAAATAGGATAATAATTAGAAAATATTTAAATAAAACATCATATGACTTATTTTACGGTAAAATACCTAATGTAAAATACTTCAAAGTATTTGGTTGCAAATGCTACATACTTAACACCTTAGATAACTTAGGCAAGTTCGATTCTAAATGCGATGAAGGGATTATTATTGGTTATTCTATGACTAACAAAGCCTATCGTGTTTATAATAAACGAATTTTAACCATACAAGAAAGTATGCATGTCCAATTCGATGAAACCAACTTCTCAAGTCGCGATGTCAATTATCTAATCACAATAAAAGATTCGGATAACTCATCATCAGATATAGAAGTTGAAACTAACTCCTCGAATCATAATGATAATGATCCAATCATAATAACAAGATCGGATAATCCATCACCAAATCAGAGGTTGAAATCAATCAAACAAATCAACAAGAGCAAATAGTCGATACTTCTCTTCCTAAAAATTGACAATTCAGCAGAAACCATTCTAAAAATTTGATTATAGGAGATATAGATAGATGAGTGGTTACCAGATCATCAAGATATAACTTATGTATCAACTCAGCATTCATTTCGGTCATAGAACCGAAGAATTTTAAAAAGGCGGAGAATGGTGAGTATTGAATAGAAGCAATGCAATAAGAGTTAAATCAATTTGAAAGAAATAAAGTTTGGAAATTAGTTCCAAAATCTAATAATAGATCAATTGTAGGCACTAAATGAGTTTTAGAAACAAATTAGACGATTCAAGAAATATCGTAAGAAATAAAACACGACTGGTTGCTCAATGTTATAATCAAGTCAAAGGAATTAATTATAATGAAACTTACGCACACGTAGCTCGACATGAGGCTATAAAGATATTATTAGCCTTTGCTTGTTTTAAAACTTTACAGTGTTTCAAATGGACGTGAAAAGTGTTTTCTTGAATGGGACAATAGATGAAGTGTGTTGCGCAACCAACCGGCCTTTGAAGATCATAAACATCCTGAGTATGTATATAAATTGGAAAAGGTATTGTACGGTCTTAAGCAAGCCCTTAGGGCTTGGTATGAAAGACTAAGTCCATTCTTACTTAAGATATAGTATACGAAAGGGATGGTAGATAAAAAATTATTCACTAAATCCTTTGGAAAAGATATTGTAGTAGTTCAAATATATGTTGACGATATTATATTCGGTTCTACTAATGAGCAGTCTTGCCGAGAATTCTCTAAGTCTATGCAGCATGAATTTGAAATGAGTATGATAGGAGAACCGAACTTCTTCCTCGGATTTCAAATCAAACAAAGTTCAGAAGGACTATTCATCAATCCATCTAAGTATACAAAAGAACTTATCAAGAAGTTCGGCTTAGAAGATGCAAAGACTTGTGAAACATCCATGGCAACAACAAAACTCACCAAGGATGAAACCGGTAAGGCTGTAGATATACAACTCTACCGAGGTATAATTGGAAGTTTATTATATTTACCTACCAGTAGACTCGATATAATGTACAACGTCTGTCTTAGTGCACGGTTCCAAGCTGATCCTAGTGAGTCACATTTGGTACCGGTCAAAATAAGTTTTAGATATCTCAAAGGCACTATCAATCTAGAGTTATGGTATTCGAAGAATAAGTGTTTCACTTAACAAGTTATTCAGATGCGCCGACTATGCTGGAAGTCAAACCGACCGTAAAAGTACTAGTGATACATGTCATTTTCCAGGAAATTGCCTTATATCATGGCAGTCCAAGAAACAAGTATCAATAGCACTATCAACTCTTGAAGCAGAATATATTGCCGCTGGTGCATGTTACACAGAGTTTATGGATAAAATATACCTTAAAAGACTATAAGGAATTAGTCTCTAAGATACCTATACTCTGTAATAACACAAGCACAGTTTAAATGATAAAAAATACTGACCAACATAGTCGAACCAAATATATTGATGTTCGATATCATTTCTTACGAGATCACTATCACAAGGGTGATATTGTTCTTGAATACATACCGACCGATTCACAGGTGGCCGATATATTCATCAAATCTCTAGATAAAACTTGTTTTGCAATGATTAGAGGTGAACTAAATATGAGAATTAGAAACATAAAATTAACATATTAAATTTATAAATAAAAAAATTTTAAAAATAAATTTTTTATGACGTTTATTGCTTATAAAACTGCAGAGCAGTTTTCTGATTTTGAATTTCAAATTCAAATTTCCCGTTTTTGTACTTGATTTCTGGGTTTCCCTCTTTGGTTTTTCCCTATAAATAAGAGAAATGAAAGGCAAAACTCCAGAACACTTTTTCTGTTTCTTCTCTTTTACAAAAACAATTTTTTTAAATGTTGAAGAGAACGATGTGAACTCGAAACACTCATGTTCTTGAAGAAGGCGATTGCTCGATAAAAAAAAATTAAGGAACCAATTTCACCAATTGGGCGCACCCCTAACCAAATGCGCATTCTTCCATTTTCTTTACCGAAACCCCTTCACCCTCTATGTCGGAAAAGGATTCATCCAAAGATCCTGTAGAGGAAAATACGTTCTATCTTTCTACAAACGACGAGAATCCTCCTCCTGTTGATCCTCTTCCATAAAGATCATCGACCTTCAATCCTAATGTGCAACGATACTACCATGCTCCTACGGGCTTCGAGTCCGGGGAAAATGTTTCGTATTATGTTCACCCGGGTCCGAATGAACGTATCTTGTTCATTGGCCGTCTTGAGAAGCGTAAGACGGTAATTCAAGTATTTGATCGAGTCAAGGGGGAGTTCATCACCAAGGAGTAAAAAACCACCGAAATTTATAAGCATCTACCACGCTTCTAAATAATCGATGTTTGTAATCAAAGATGTGTATGTTATTTACCACGTCTTTTAGTTTACTGTAGTATGTGTGTGTTGTATTATTTTTTTTTACTTTGATGTATTAGGTTTCTGTATTGTTGGTTTAATTCTATTTTTGAATGTGTGCATGTTTTTATTACTCATATTGTATTTGTTTGAATTTTATGCTTTTAATTCAAGTTTTATATATAACATTCATATATATATTTATGAATGTTATATATAAAACTTGAATTAAATACGTTTCCATTAAGTAAATTCCCATGTGTTTAATGATCCATATACTAGAAAATTCCCATGTGTTTAATGATCCATATACTAGAAACCTCCCTCGTGTTCTTTCCTTTCTACTTGGTCACACCATTTATCCTATAACGAGTAGACATGATAAGTTGCATTCTACATTAATTACCCACCTATTGTGCGTTGGCCAATATTAGGGTCAATCTTCCCTCCATAATTCAATCAGTATGGACTTTTCCTCCATCAAAGTCTAATTTTTACTATGAGAAGGTCATTACTAAAAATTTGGAAGATGTTGGTATTGATCCAAACATTAATCAAAATATTCATGTCCCCAACAAAGATTTTGGGATATTAAACGTTCGCCTTATTGGTTTGGGCGAATATGGTTTACAAGCTCCTCCGCAATCAATCTGTTCACTACATTCTTCTCCACATTCACCACAATCTCATGAACCTTAACAACCACCACAACCACCTCCACAATATCAATTTCAACAACCTCCGCAATATTTTCAAGATTTCTTGCAATAATTCTTTCAACGTTTCGATGATTTGAACCTAAATGTAAACAATCACTTCGGTCATCTACAAACTTGTATTGATGAAGTAAAATGCTAAGATGGAGTATCACTTTGCCTATCAATACTCTCAGTCATCCTATCCTCCACCACCACCGTTCAAGTACCAGTCTCGCCATCCGAGTGATGAGCCACCGCATCAGCCAAGAAATGACAATGACTAGAAAATATGTTTATTTTAGTTATTTATTTATGTTGCTTTGAAGTTAAATCTCGTTATATTGCACACTTAAATTCAATTTGGTTGTAATAGACTTGTGTAGTGAATAGTTGGTTTATGATTTTGGTCATGTATTTTCTTAAGCATTTTTTCTTTTATTCAAAGCATTTATTCCGATGCTTCCTATACATATATTTCTTATCCTGAACCTACCGCTTTTTGATATTTCCAAAAAGAAAGAAATATTAAACAAATGATAAAGGGGAGCATATGAATATAGTATTAAAAGTTTTGTAAAATATCATAAGGGGGAAGATTGTTAACTTTTAAAGAATCTGTTTGTGTTTTGATGATTTTACAAAACCATATATATATATATATATATATATATATCAATTATGAATATATGGAACCAAACATGTCAGGTATGTCAAAGTGCTACAAACTGGAGTTACCCATACTTTAGGACAATCATACAATGTAACTTATATCAAATGAAGTATCGAAACAACACAATTGTACTCAATACGAAAGTCAAAAGTATATACGAGAAAGTCGACATCAAGGATATTCAAGACATTCAAGACTTTTTCATTTATTTTGGGTTTAGAGTTAGGACGATCTCAAAAGGTTAGAATCAAAATCCATATCAAATTCTAAAACCGATTCTTTAAAATTCAAAATATTGTTTTAAAACTGTCTGAGGTATCAGACATATAGACGTTTATTTCAGTTTTATAGACGTCTACAATAGACGTCTATAACCGTTATTATTTTTGAATTTTGAATTTTGGTGGGAATTTCAGTTTTCAAATGGTTTTACAACGGCTATTAACTGTCCTATAATTTAGGAAGAGTTATTTTAACTGTCCCAACTATCCTAAATCTGTTTCTATAAATAGGACAAGTTTCATTGAAGTTCTTAACGTTTTCTCGCTTTTAAAACTTGATTTTCTTGAATTTTAGAATTCGTAAAAACTCTCTCTCTAGCCTTTAAACCTTTGCTATTCAAATTTTCAGAGAGAAACAATCTTTCTAACGTTTCTAGACTTTTCTACTTTTTTAGAAAAGAAAGATTGTTAAAATTTCGAAGAAGAAATTTGTTTTAAACTTATTTAACTTTTTGAAAAACTTCTTCGAATTGATTCTTAAACTTTTAGTAATCTCCAAAGTACAATCCTTCGTCTCCTAGAATCTAAATTTTATTAATCTTTTTAAGATCATTAGGATTGTCAAAGTTGGTGTATATTGAGATTGTAATAATAATCTTGAAATTGTAATAATCTAGTGAAGAGAGGTTTAACTTCTTCACAATTGTAAAGATTTAGGGCTTGCGTCTGCTTACTGCCTGCGAGTATAAAGGTTCGGATCTGAACCTGATAAAAGATGTGGGTTTCTCCACCTGTGAAGGAGTTAGTGATTTCTGAGCCGTAGTCTCTGGCGAGGACTAGCCACAGAGATGGTGAGCCTCGTTAAAAATCCATTGTGTCATGTGTGTCTATTTTTACATTTTGTACATTTATGATTGATTATGTGACGGCGATAATTTAGTACACTTAAAATTCTTTTATTCCGCTATATATTTTGTATTTTCGTAAAAATACTCTGAATTTGCCATATAGTCTTATTCACCCCCTCTAAGGCCGCTTTCAGAATTATCTTCATGCTTCTTATTGGATTAGCTTTTTAGAAAAAAAATTTTCTGGAATCTTTTTATGTTGGTTTTCAAGCAATTGTTTTTGGTTACTTTCTTTTTTGGAATCGTCTTATAAATTAAACCTTCTTTTTGTGTTTCACAATGATGGAGCGGAAGTTGTGATGAAGGTTTAATAATAATGCACAATTAGGCCTCGTTATTGTGTACAGTGAGTACAGCGATTAATGAAATATCAATTCATACTGAATTTTATTTCTAGTTGTGCACTACAATATAAGAACGAAATGATAATGCATGGTGAATTACATGTTGCATTCACTCCAAAGTGCCTCTTGTCATTTTTACCCCTTTTAGGAGATCAGGGGTATGGACTGTTCATTTGTATCACTCTTGCATCCCCGTCCCACGTCATCCTCGCATGTAAATGACCAGCCTGCATTTATGAATTGCATGGGTGCCATATAGAAATAATATAACGAGCACATATTTTAGCAAATCATTTAGATATGATCTTTTTTGTCCATATTCACATTGGACACCAATATATTTTTCTTCACCAAATCACAAGAATTATCCCCTCAACCACACAATTCGGCACCCGATGTAAAATAACCAAATACCACCCACAACCCCAAGTTCATCCCCCCTCTCAAATATATAGCCCATAACCTTTTAAATACCCAATATCCGTATCTTTCTAAAAAGCTTTCAAGAAATCAAAGAGACATCTCGGCCATGGCGGCGGGGATCTCTAGATCAGCGAATCTCTCGGCCGACTCCTATATTGGGAGCCTTATTAGCCTGACCATTAAGTGTGATACCAGGTACGAGGGGATCATATACAACATCAACACCGAAGAATCCAACATCAGGCTTTGTAATGGTAACTCCTTCAAAATCCTAATTAGTTAATTGCAATTATAGGTTTTTATGACCAGATTGAAGATTTTGGTGATGGGTTTAAATTTGAAGGCGATTTGGTATGTGGCTGTATTGCAAGGTCAGGATTATTTGTGTTAAATGAAACATAGGGCGATTTTGGCAAATTATTTTTGCTACCTTCACAGTTCAGTTTATCCTGAATGCATCGCCCTGCTTGTAGTGCAGCATGAGGCATGCCATTGCCATTTAAGGGAAGTTATATTTCGATCTCGACACTTTTTTTTATATATCAAAGAATTTCATACCGAGATGTTTCTCTCCAATGGAAACCATCTGCTCGGAGGTCCCCTTATGCATCGATCATACCAGGCCTAATCTGGCTGAATGTTAGCAAGCATTTAATATGCACCATTTCATGGAACATGTTCCATTTCGCTCTTGGCTATAATTGTTCCTTAGAGTTGAAAATAATTCCATATAGCAAATATATTATCTTTGCGCCTTATTTTTAGACTTCTTTTGCCTCATATTTTAGACTTCTCTGTAGTCTATGAGAATCTGGAGTATACTAACTGGTCATCTAGGAATATGACAAGCCTTTCTTTTGTCATAGTTTTTTGAACTCATAATTTGACAATTATTTGGAGAGGGTTGACATCAGATTGACAACCGGTCGTAAAACCTTTTTAGATCTTTTGCTTCATAACCGGTCATAAAATCTTTCCCCATTTGGATGGGAAAAGGCTTAGATGAAGATGATGCACCGTCGTCGTCGTCGTCGTCGTCGTCGTTGTTTTTCTATGCTATTGTTTTTGTTATTATTGTGATTATTATCGTAATTGTTGTCGTTGCTATATGCAACTGCCTTTTAGCAGTATAATCTCATCCAGCGAAATTCAAATGAACCAAGTGGATCCTTGTTGGTTTAAAACCCTCAGGTTATCTGTGATGGATATTGGTAGAAATTATTCGTTTGCCAAGAATATTTTGGTCAAATAATTACTACGTTTGAGTGTTCGTTTTAATTTCACTGTTATTGTCTTGTTGCGGATGATGACGTTTTACCTCTTTGGTTGAAGAAACCTAAACCGACCATAATAGATAGTTCTATCTACATGCCAAGCTAGGAATTGACACTAACCGAAGGCTCACGCTAAATTATAGCAAGTTCACTTGGGAGATTTCTTGACTGAGTTTTGCAGCTTTTGCTACATAGCTGATCCATTTAATTGAGGAAAAGCTTACATGATGGGGACAATGAATCGGTGAATTTTTTTATTTCCATGCTTGCTTTCCTTTTTACTGAACACTGATTGGCTAATTGTATCTACAGGGCTTTCAGGATCCTTAAATGTTTTGGTTTTCCTGTCATTTTGTAGAGAAATTCCTCGTGTGAATGCCTGCTTACTTACATCACTTGTAACAGCAACCAGACTATAGGCTAAGAGATTGCTGATATTTAGCTCGATAGCTGCTTCAAAGATTCTCTCTTTTCTTTTGTGACATCGTCTCATATTGAAATATAAATTTGTCTTGTAGAGAAGTCTTTGATAAAAACAAGTTATGGTCATATCTTCTTTGTATATACATTTAAATATATCTTGCAAGTTGCAACTGACATTTTCATCCTACTCCTTTTCTTTTGTCCTGCAGTTCGGTCTTTTGGAACAGAAGGACGGAAGAAAGATGGTCCACAAATTCCTGCTAGCGACAAAGTCTATGAGTACATACTTTTTCGAGGAAGTGATATCAAGGTACTGAAGAAATATTACTTCCCTTGAATGGAAGTGGTTACTCTAGAACTAATTTAGTAGCATATGAAAGTGGTTCAAGTACAAAAGAAACTGAAAATATATTAGCAAGCCCTCACCATTTAGCTTTATTGATTTTACTTCCGGTCAAGATATCATCGACATCCACAATAATCCTAAATGATTTTATAACTTTATATAGAGATCTCCATATTCATCATGTCTGTCATTTATAGTAAGAACTCTGTCGATTTAATTATGTGCCCTTTGCTTGTGAATATCATGGTTTGAGCTATTGCTTTTTACAGTTAGATTTATTCTAAACTTGCAAACTATCGCCAAATCTTTTTCCTTTTTAATTTCATTTGTTCCTGAACGTGTTTTCTTTCCCAGAATATCTCAGCGACATGTTTCTTCTGCACTCTCTTTTATCTGCTGGTTATCTTATGCTTGCATGACTCACACACAAAGATGAAATCTTAGGTTCTAAGTTTTCTCATAGACAGCCACGTTAAACTGTTAAATGGATGCGATATCCCCACCCCCACCCACGCACCCACACAAAAAAAAAGATTCACAGCAATACTGTGAAAGGTGTATGAGTAGACTAGGCCCTAGGGTAACTGGGTAAGGAATCTTGTTGTGGACTTAGGGCCATTATTAACCAACATGCCATGAGTTTTTCTGTTCATTAACTTGATCCTAAGCACCTTTTTCTCAAATAAATTAACAACCTTCCTTTTTTCTCTGAACCCATAGCACACTGCTGTGATTTTGTACAATTTTACGAATTTCATGCAATAACATGTTGCAAATATATTAACAGTGAAGTGGTTGTCATGAAGTCGTTTATTAAAATTTATTTGGTTTCATGATGTACTGTTCTGCAGTGATGTCCATAAATCGAAGTGAAAGATTCTACTATTTTCCTTGACCCATTAAGGCTTTCTGGAATTTGAAGAGACGGATACTAGTAATTATCGTATAACAATTATCAAATTGTTTACCAAACTTATAAATGAGCATGGCATTGTTGCATTTTTCTGTTTTGAATAAATGACATTTCTCAATTTTTGCACCTTACTGGCTGGATTTGACCACATAATTAGGATTTCACCAATATTTATGGACCTAAGGTCATATCTTATTAAAGCTCTTTCTGCACTCCCTCCCTGTCCTTTTCTACTGGGTAGATCTCTTCGTTGGAGCACAATGGTCATTTCTCCTCTTTCTTGATTGTCGGATAAAAGTTTATCGATGTTTGCCCATTTTTACCCTTGTGCCACATTCTTAGCTTATTTTATTCCTCTTCCCACCCCCCACCCCCACCCCCATATTATTATGTTAAGGTTTGCTTCCTCCTAGTTTCAAAATGAGAGACGAAAACATGTTCTTGTACGTGATAATCCTCTTGCATGCTTTTAATGGCCTATTTGTTGACGGGATTAATAGCTTCTCCTCTCTTTGAAATTTATTTTAAGTCATACGGAACTTATTTCTGCTGGAGCTTCCATTTTTCTGCTTTCAATATATTGGCGTGCTTTGTTTGCAGGATCTACAGGTCAAGGCATCGCCACCTGCTCAAACTTCTCCCATTCACAATGATCCTGCTATTATTCAGGTAAATTGATATAAACTTTACTAATTTCATCTCAACTCTAGGTATACCTTATTAACTTCAAATCTCTGCAGTCACACTATTATCAACCCGCATCTACATCGGCTAGCATGCCGACTATTGTAAATGGAGCTGGTTCAGATCCTAATTCTCATACAGCTCAGTTGGGACTTCAGAGGCCAACTTTCCAAGGTAGCTTGCCCCTTTATCAACCTGGGGGAAACTTAGGGTCTTGGGGGGCCCCACCAGCTCTCCCAACTGCAAATGGCTCTGGGCTCCAAATGCCAATGTATTGGCAAGGATTTTATGCACAACCAAGTGGCCTTCCTCATCTCCGGCCACCCCCTGGATTGCCTGTTGCTCAATCTATCCAGCAACCTTTGCAATATCCTGCAATAAACACACCCTTGAATTTTCCAGAGCTCCCTATGGGTTTAACATCTACCACTTTTCCCGCTACAGTTGCACCTACCCAAGCTAGTTTATTAGCTTCTGATACAGCACCAAGTCGGAGTCTAATACCAAATATATCTCCTGTGACCTCTCTTTCATTGGTGCCTCCATTGACTTCTACCCATAATCCTCTAATAGCAAACTCGCAAAATGCATCTTCTAATGTTGTTGGTAGCAAGGCAATAACAAGTCCTGATCCAAAATTGGGTTATGAAACAACACCTCAGGCTCTGCCTTCAGTTACTGGTCTGCCCAGTTCAAATGTAGTTGAACCAGCAGCATCTTTATTGACACCTGATCAATTGTTGCAGCCTACTCCCACAACAATCCCTTCTTCTCAGCCTTTGAAAACAAGCAATAACGACATAGAGGTTAAACCGCAGGAAGCTAAGGAAAAAGCCCTTGTACAGGAATCATCCGTGCGTGTACAGGAATCATCCATGCATGTAGCGGAATCATCCATGCGTGCAGCAGAGCCATCCATACGTGCACCGCCAAAGGTCAAGGAGCCTATACTGCCCATACCTAAATCTATGCATCAGAAGGTATGTTGATATACTTTTTGTTATACTGTTTGATTAATTAATTTGCAGCTAATGGGCCATTTTATACTTAAGATCATCATCTTAGCCTTTTGTTAATCAGAAGAGAGTTGGCTATTAAGCAACCCTCCTTGAAAAGTTGGAGTTTTTTGACGTCCACCTTTTCAATTATTACCAGATTTTAGCTTGGGAAAACCATGAACAAGAGAGTAGTTTGTAATAATTCTAAATTCTAGTCGGTGTCAACCAAAGTCTTCTAGACTTGGAGAAGGGTCCAGGGAAGATTCTAAAGAAGGGGAATTAATTATGGTATGGAAAATCATTTTCAATTCCAAGGCACGAATAATGCCAGGAGCAAAGCTGATTAATACCCACGTCTCACCAAAAAGCATGAGCCCCACAGCTTTGTGTTGAAGCTTTCCTCTCCATGCATCCTTACCTGTTCAAGCAGTCGTTGGAATTAGGCTGCTTTTCTATCTTTTATCAACTGTTATAGTTTCTAGGTATTAATTGACTATTTCATCAGAAGCTTTATAATTTGCACCTTTGCATGTATATTATAGGTAATTTTTTCTCCCGGTACTGTGTCATACACAAAGAACTAAAAATGAAATTCTACTGGCATAGGTGGAAACATCGTTGATTTAAATAAAAAAGAAAGTATCAACCAGATAAAATAACTAGCCCTTTCTTTTGAGAATTGGAGGCAAACCTTTGTCAACCTCATATTCTTTATCAAATCAACCAGCCCCCATATTCTTTTGTGTTATCTATGAACAGAAGAAGCGGAATTTGAATAAATGGAGTTGAATATCATATAGGAAGAATATACTTGTATATCCTTTAATTTGTTATTTTAAACTTGAGCGAATGCATTCCTCTCGCCTTATCTGCGAGTACGAAGCAATAAAAAAATCGCCGATTTTAAGTATTAAAAGCATATCCTAGAGTGCTTCTGCAATGTGCTCTAAGTTCAATTCTCTTAGCCTACTGTAAGTAGTAAGATGGTTCATGTCATAGAATGTGACAAAGTTTTACGTTGGCTGTCACAAGCCTACCACAACCCTCACCCTTTTTCATCCGGACTTGGGACCGGCAACGGCGGCTTTGGTATACGGGTAGAAATAAAAATCGTAATGGGGTTGGCATAATCATAGATAGACGGTTGTTTAAGGATATAGTTGAGATTAGGAGAAAATGTGATAGAATTTTACTGGTTAAGCTTATTCTAGGTGGAGAGATCCTTAATATTATTAGTGCTTATGCACCACAGATAGGTCTTGATGACGCTAGTAAGCGTCTATTCTGGGAGGATTTAGATGAGATGGTGCAAAGTATAACTAGTGGAGAGAAGTTATTTATTGGTGGTGATCTTAATGGACATGTAGATACTAGTCGTAGTGGGTTTGATACTATCCATGGAGGTTTTGGTTTTGGACAAAGGAATAAAGTAGGTGACTCGATTCTAAATATTGCCTTATCTTATGACTTGATCTTAGCAAACACCTGGTTTAGGAAAAGAGAGTCCCACCTTATCACTTTTAGAAGCAGATCAAGTGCTAGTCAAATAGACTTTTTTCTGACGAGAAGAATAAATAGAGGTTGTATCGACTGTAAGGTAGTGCCAGGTGAGAGTGTAATCACTCAATATAGACTTTTAGTTCTAAATTTTCGATTTAGAAGAGGACCTAGAAAGATTAGACGTAAGATAGAGTTTAGAATTAAATGGTGGCGATTGAAAGAAAGTAACCAAAAGGCTTTTATAGATCGTGTAGTCCAAGAAGCGGATTGGCAGTCGGAAGATGATCCAGACAGAATATGGAACAAAATGGCTAGTTGTATCAAGAAGGTAGCTAGAAATCTACTTGGTGAGTCGAGAGGTGGTGCTTGACCATCTAAGGAGACATCATGGTGGAATGAAGAAGTAAATGCTGCTATTAAAATTAAAAGGGATTCTTATAAAGATTTGAAGAAAAGTAGAGATGTGGAGAGATCTGAGAAGTACAAAATGGCTAAAAAGAAAGTTAAGAAAACTGTTCGGGAAGCTAAATCTAAGGTCTATAAGGAGGTGTACGAGAAATTAGACACTGAAAATGATATATACCGGATTGCTCGGATGCGGGAAAGGAAGACTAGAGACTTATGTGCGGTGAAGTGTGTCAAAAATGAAAATCAGAAGGTTTTAGTTTGAGATGAGGATATCAAGGAAAGATGAGAGATTATTTTGACAAATTGTTCAATGAGAGCTTTACTGAGAATTTGGATGGACTTGTCATTCAATCTCAAGATATAAACCGTGATTTCATGCGTAAAATAAGACTACATGAGGTTAAAGAAGTTTTGAACAGAATTCCTAACGAGATTTGGAGATACTTAGGAGAAATAGGCATTAAATGGCTGACAGATCTGTTTAATAAGATTTGGCAGACAAAAAAGATGCCCAATGAATGGAGCAAAAGTATCCTTGTATTTATCTATAAGAACAAGGGTGACATTCAAAGTTACTCAAACTACCGTGGAATAAAACTTATGTGTCACACCATGAAACTTTGGAAGAGAGATTGAACACATGCTAAGGAAGGATATTAAGATAACAGAGAACCAGTTTGGGTTCTGAACGATCGACGACAGAGGCTATTCATTTGCTTCGTCAACTTGTCGAGCGTTTTCGAGAGAGGAGAAGAGATTTGAGTATGATATTTATTGATTTAGAAAAAGCGTATGACAAGGTACCTAGAGGTATTATGGGGGACAATGATGAAGAAGGGAGTCCCCGTAAAGTATATTGACATAATCAAGGATATGCACGATGGAGTAGTGGCAAATGTCAGAACTTGCGGCGGCTTAACGAGTGATTTTCCGATTACAATTGGTTTACATCAAGGATCTGCATTAAGTCCATTCCTGTTTACCATCGTGATGGATGAGTTTACTAGAACTATCCAAGATGAGATACTTTGGTGTATGCTATTTGCTGATAATATTGTTCTAGTAAATGAGACGAAAGCAGGGGTTAATGCCAAATTGGAATTATGGAGGCAAACATTGGAATCTCGGGGATTCAGATTGAGCAAGTCCAAGACAACATATATGCATTGCAAATTTAGTAACCAGAGAAGTCAAAACCATATTGGTATAACATTGGAAAGGCAAGAGATATCACCGAGCCACCAGTTTAGATATCTAGGTTCCATCATCCAAAAGAATTGGGAGATCGATAGTGATGTTAATCAAAGGATCCAAGCTGATTGGTTGAAATGGAGGGGTGCAACAAGGATTTTGTGATCGTAAATTTCCGTTAAAATTGAAAGGGATGTTTTATCGGAGCGCTATTCGGCATGCCTTATTATATGATACAGAATGATGGGCTCTTAAGAAGCATCATACATAGAAGATGCATGTAGCGGAGATGCGCATGCTTCGTTGGATGTGCGGTAACACTAGAAAAGATAAGATGCGAAATGAGGATATTCGTGCAAAAGTTGGTGTAGCACCTGTGGAGGAGAAAATGCGGAAAAATCGGCTAAGATGGTTTGGTCATGTGCGACGCAGACCTATGGAAGCACCGGTTCAACGATAGATATTCTCGATATGGGCAATGGTAAAAAGGCAAAAGGGAGACCGAAGAAAACGTGGATGGAGGTGATACGAAATAATATGGTTGCCAAAGGACTCAATGAAAGTATATTGTTCGATAGGAGTGAGTAGAGGCGGAGGATTCATGTGCTGGACCCGGCGTGATTCTCATGTTGGTTCATGTAGCCTACCCCATATGCTTGAGATAAAAGGCTCAGTTGTTGTTGTTGTTGTTGTACTGTAAGTAGTAAGATCATGATTCATGAAGTGAAGTTGATTGTGAACATAAAGAAGAAACAACCAAGTTAGGCTGGAAAAAAAGGGGGGGTGTTGCTTATAGTCAAATTTAGAAAGCATTAATATTTATTAAATAATTACCGAACGTCAAATATTTGGACCGCCAAGGATCAAGTACCAGGAGTAGATTTCAGCATTGCAAGTAATACTACAACTGGAATATTTTTTGGAAGCGAACCCGACTTCGGAATTAAACCATGGACCTCACACTTGGGAGATGAAAGTTTGTCCTCTGGGCCATGCCCATTTGTTCACAACAATTGGAATAGGAATTGATGGAAAAGAACTAGATAATCTCTCTCTCTCTCTCTCTCTCTCTCTCTATATATATATATATATATATATATATATATATGGGAACGGGGTGGGGTGGGGGGATGTATTCATGTCCTACATTGTGACACAGATATCTGATAGAAATATGTTTATCTGATGAGAGGCAGGTAGTTATTTTGAATAAGTATAAATAATGCTTCAAATTTAGAAGTACACTATCTTATTAGAGTATGATATTCTTTGCCACTATTTTATTAAAGTATTGCTCCATACCTGACCCCATTTTGCAGCGAAAAGATTGTGATGATGATCATGATGATTTTATCATGTGTGAAATTGTTTCTTATTGCATGACTTCATTCCTAAAAATTGGTTTTTCCCCAATTACTGTTATGGTTATATGAATTGTTGCTTGACGAGTTCATATTTTTCTGTTCATTTACAGCACACACATCATTACAACATGGGGCGTGGAAGAGGAAGAGGAATTGGAAGAGGAAATGGAGTAATAATTTTCCCAACCTTATTTTCTTGTAATAAAATGATAGATATATTGGTATCCATTGAGGAGTTTGTGAGTGCTATATGATCTTCCTACAACTGCCAAAACAAAGTGGAAGACATGAAAGCAAAATCGTACATAAACCTGCTATAATTGGAGGAAAATATCAGATCCTCAAATTCCAGTTCGTTGTGGTTGTCAATAGTCTTTTGTTCATTTATCTCTACTAAGCAACGTCTCATCAAAACCTTCACTCTCTCTCTCTCTCTCACACACACACACACATATATATGAGAATAATGGAGAAAAGAGGCCATAGGAGGGAATTTCCTCCTATGGCGTCGAAAAAATATACCCTCCATCGTTTTTTCCGACGATCGGCATCCATCTTCTTCATCGTTATCATCTAAGATGTGGGTACACCAAATTTCATGTGATTCTACAACCTTTTTCACCCATGCATCAATTTATGGGTTAGAGGCATTCAAATGTTTTGATTTTTAATACATATACATATTAAGGTATGGATTAGAGGATGAACGGTTCGGATCGTTTAAATCCCGCGTAGTTTAGGAGTTACCGTTTTTCTTATTGTGCAACCCATGTTGCAATCACTCCCCTATATATACTGCCTCTATATCCTGAACTTCTATGGTTCTGTTTTCGTGTTTTCATTGCTCAACCAACTTGTTTATACAAAATCTGCTTCCCTGCAAGCATTGACATCAGGCGATTTCATGAAAAGTCTAATGCAACGCGTCTTTGATTTGTGTGCTTTTGCAGTATTCACATCCTGTAACTAAATTTACTGAAGAGTTCGATTTTATGGCTATGAATGAGAAATTCAACAAGGATGAGGTCTGGGGTCATCTTGGTAAAAGCAAAGCCCTGTTGCATGACACAGAAGAGGGCGAGGATGATGAAGCAGATGATAATCAGGATGATGATGATGCTGAAGCTTATAACCCTGATATCAAGGTACACACTACACAGGTGTTCATGCAATTATGCTATAGCCAAATCTCACCTCCTCAGTCTTTACCCACGCTGCAACTATGTAATGCCTAATAACAGTCTCGAGTAGGAATTTGACCCTCTTGTTTTTAATTGCTTTCGTGGAGTTTGGAGTCCAAACCAAGTGTGTTTGGCATCCATAATAGAGTTTTTAAAACTAGAGTTTGGGAGACCCTGAAGTTAAAACTCCAATTTGATCAGGCAAAGTTTGTGAAATTTTATCCTCTTCTGTTTCTCCTAAACTGAGACTTCTGTTGTCAAACAAGTCATTAATGTTAGCAAAATCTCAGTTTTTCATATATGGGGTTTGTATATGTATACAATTCCTATTTTCATTTTACATTGAACTTTCAAAAGCTTTTGAGCCAAACTAGGCCTTAATTTACAACTTTCATGGTGTCTTCCCAGTTTGTGGCTGTGTTTTATAGCCATGTTGAATTAAAATGAAGATATATCAACTTGCATTAAGCTTTATGTTTCTCTTTTACAAATATTGATCAGTTTCATGTTTTATCCCTGAAGCCGGTCTATGTGAAGGATGACTTCTTCGACACCCTCTCTTGCAACAATTCGGACCGGGGCTCACAAGGCGGTGGAATGAAATACTCAGAGCAGTTGAAATTAGACACACAGGTATCAAGAAACCTTCCCATTAATCACAGCTCATAAAAAAATTTACTTCTCAGTTATAACGCATCTTTTTTCTGCAGACTTTTGGTGATTTTCCAAGGCATCGTCCAAATCGAGGCGGAGGGCGCGGTTTTCGTGGTGGGGGCCGTGCTCGTGGCTCTCACTATGGCCGAGGCTATGGATATGTCCCTCGGGGCCGAGGCCATGCAGTGCCGAAACGTGCTTCTTAAGGGAGTCTCAAATTGATATCAGTAAAGTTCTTGATCGAAGGCCCTTCGTGTAATGTAACATATACTTTAGGGGTGACTGTTAGGTTATAATAAAGGAGGCCAAGGAAAAAGACAAGACCAAAGTGAAATGTTTTAGCTTTATAGAGAGAGCTTCTAAATTTTAGTTTTTTGGTGTCATCGTTTTTGATGCTCTTTATGTTTGGTTGGAAGTGGTAACCTGTTGCTCCTTGTGAAACCCAGGTGCACGGGTGCTGGATTTATGGAAATAAAGTTGTGGTTTTCATATAATTTGTTTCCTACGGATTGTTACTGATGTGTTTTTGTTGTGAATTACTGGGTTATGGTTTGCTTTGTTGCAACTTGAAGTTGAAGAAGTTGAACCGTAATATGATAGCATCATAGCTCATGTTACTTCATGTTTTGGCATTAACTGCGTTGACAGAAAAGGGAACTGATGAAGTTTGTGTGTTTATTAGAACTTTGTAATGCCATGCCAACATATCTCTGGGGTATAGATGTATAAATATATATATATCTGGTGTATTGATGTATGCTGAAGTAAGCAGGTACCCGTGTATAGGGACATAAACGGATTTGGATCATCTGAATGGAATCCATATTTGTATCCAGCTTTTATTAAATACAGATATTAATTTTCATTTCCGATGGCAATCCGTATTTGTATCCGTCAACGATAACCGGATGGGGATACGGTAACACATATTCCTCTAATTTTCATTTCCGATGGCTATCCGTATTTATATCCGTCAACGATAACCGGATGCTGCGGATATGGTAACACATTCCTCCCGTCTCTGTATCTGATTTAATATGCGACATTTTATGCAATGTATGAATAAATTTTTTTACGGCATTTGTTTTATATTTGTATCCAAATTTTTTCAAATATGCACGGAGCCTTTCGTTATCTGTATTCGCATTTGCCAGCGATTACCTGATATGATTATACCCATATCCGATCTGTTTACATCCCTACCGGTTTACCATTCAATACCGACTGTTATACCATTATTTTATAAATATATTTCAATATATTATTTAGATATTTGATATTTTATTATAATGATATATTAATTGGTTGGTATACTCTCCAACAAACTCCCCCACCTATGGATTTTCAAAAGGGTTGGCAACCATAATTTTTTTTTAAATAGAAAAGAGAAATAAAAAATAAAAAGTCCTTTTACTAAAAAAATCTCCTCGTGCTTCGTTTGTTGGAGATAGTGCCCTCAAAGTCAATTATTGGATCGCAGGTACGTGATTGCAATGATTGAGGCATGACCTATACCGATATGACAGTCTTGCTCGAGATGATAGTATGTTATCTGGTTTGTCTTTATCATCGTATACATGCTTTAGCTCACTATTGCATGAAGATAGAGCCCATAGGATTCTTGCTTGACTACCAGCAGTATGATGGCGATCATATACATGGGAGCTGGGGTCTATAAGCACATTCTTAAAAGTGTCCCTAGTCGTGGGAGTTTTGAGACAGAGTATCGATACTCCAGAGTAGACTAGTGTATACAGTCGAGACTCCGACGAGGGGCGGTGGCCGGTCTCACAAGCCACTGGTGTCAGTTGGATCACCTAAAATGTATACAGGTGCTCATTGGGTTATGAGTACACCGGACAGGACTCGCTGGGAACATGCTAGTTGGTATTATACATATCGTCAGATAGCAGTTCCCTGGTGACATGTGTACAGATTAGTTTGTCGACCTGAGATCGTCATTTGTCTCGTGTGAGTTCCCACTGTGCTTTGATTTCTACCCTACCACGGCTCAAAGGAGTCGTGCAAACAAGTCTTTTTTGGGTACAGTCCCGAGCCACATGGAGGCAGTGAGCGGATCGTCGGGGATTCGTCTCTCCCGGTATTGAGGGTTGATATCGCACAGTGCACGGGTGGCCATCACTAGAAATCCTTGGCCAAGCTAGTGGAGAATTACTGATTTGGATCAGTAGTTTCTCAGATGGTGATGGGCTTCATGCCGACACGATTTATCGCGTTATTAGGGGTCTGACTTTATCCACCCCCCTAGACTCGATATGCGATACTCTTTAGACGAACGGACCGGACTGTATATACATTGTCACTGTTAGACTCAGTAGGGTTTACAGATGAGTTCGCTCGTCAACTTCCCTTCCAATCAATACATAGGCAAGCCGTTACGTACAGCTTGTACCTCTGACGTGCTAGAGGTTATACCCAGTGCCAGTGTGTTGATGAGTCATTAGAGTCCCCCACAGACACTTTCCCAAGTTCGGGCGAAACGTTGTAGAAGCCGTATGGTGTTATGGCAAGGTTTGGAAAATGCACGTGCGTTTTCGCACGTGTCGTTTTTCGGGCAGATAATACTGGTCGGCTTTGGTTTAAAGCTGGATCCGAGTATTATACCGTGTAGATATAATATCTTTGTCTCAGATGCATTTGTATTCGGTCGTAATACAAATGCGGGTATGTTTATACCATTATGGGGTTATCCTGAAATTCGTTTCAGGATCGCTTTTGGAAGTTACCAGTTTCCAGTTTTCTATCGCCCGTCTTTAATATTCGGTTGAAGACGGATTTATCTTTTCTTGATGAGGGTGAGTCATGCTTCTAGAAGGTTATAGATGGTGAATAGGATGATGATGTGGCATGTGACTCATTTGTTTATTAATGGTGCATTAATTAGATGATGACTAAGGGTTATAAATCATCACTTTCATTAATGTGTTCATACTAGGTGTATCTTGACTCATGCTTTTCTTTGTGTGCTTATGGTAACCTCTTCCACTCCTACACTCACCTCCCTCCCTCTTCTTATAGGCCGGCCCCCTCTTGTGAGGATATGATGGTTGTTCATTTGATTTGCTTGAAAAGATTATGATAGTTTGGTGTATGGAAATTTCTTAGTTCATTCCATCACAATTCCAATTGGCAACTTCATTAACCGTTCGTCCATAGCCTTGAACGTAACGAGATAAAGTGTTCCACTCATTCTCTACATCAATCTTGGTCGTCTCTTTTGGCAAACTTGACGATCGAGTTGCCTCGGTTCAGAGGCGGAAGCCCGTTTAAAGATCCGTCGACGTGGTGCCACCTGGACGACGAGACTGGAGTTTCAGAAGATCGAAACCGCCGCAACAAAACGTGGGATGATGGATGAAGACTGAAGAACTCGGATCGTTCGGTATAACGTTTCTATCCACTTTGTAGTTTGTTAGTTTAGCTTTAATGGCAGATCCGGGTTACGGTACACGATAGCGCCAGTTTGTAAAAAGTTTTTGTTCCGCATTTGGCATCTGTTAGACGGCCGGGGCGCTACCGTGGACTTACAGTGGTATCAGAGCCTCACCATTAAGCTATACTAACTTGTGCTAACGCGTTTAAAATATCGATCGAATGGAATTTCCGAAACTACATTTTTCTGTACAAAAGGTTTCTGTTGATTTTTAAACTGTTCTAAAAATTATTTTTTATGTCACTGAAAAACAAGCAGGCTTTTTTAAGCAATCCGTACAAATTTGGTCACGTGATCTCATAGAACCACCGCGGAACCGCGGTCAAACCTAGGGTTTGACCGCGCATCCGCGGCGGTTTAATGAGAACAGTGCTCCAAAATTGTATAGGAGCTTCTACACAGGGAATTGTGGTTTCTGGTACTGTTCTTTTGGGCCCAGATTTGGTTACTGTACAGCAGATGTTTGTGGGCCCCATTTCGGGAAATTTATTTGATCGAAATTTTAAACTTGTTAGTTTACAGTACTTACTTTATATCTCCGACCGGGAATGTCATTTGATCGGTAAACCGCGTCTGATTGTTATAGTTCTTTTAGACGGGTTTGCGAACGTGACATTCGCGTTGATGTTCTGTGTTGTGCTGTGATGTTGCAGATTTGTCGTGGTGGATAGCAGGGTGCAATGATAGTGCAGTTTGGATTTATTTATACATTTGATATTGCGGGGCGAGCGTCCAACATGTGAACTGCCGTCACTGCCTGTTTGTATAATATTCTTTTTGGGGCACGACCGGGTTGAGGTCGATGTACCCGTTGTACATATTTTTATTTCTGTACTAGGTTTATCCCGCGACGGAGTGCATGGATAGCCGGGTTCTGGAGGGCAACAGGTCCGCATCTCATGGCTTTGAGAGGCAGAGGGACCTCACTCTAGAATTGACAGACTGTTCGCCGCACTCGTAAGGGGTATAGGTTGGCCTAAGGAGGGGTGCTCAATTTACCGGATTCCGTGAAGTGCCGGGTGTTCCATTCACTATGCTGTGGGGACTACCTCGTTTCAGGTTTTGGCGGGTAACTTGCCGCACCTGTACGGGTCTGGGTTTCATTGCACAGGCTATCCACATGACCAGGGGAACGTCGGGTTTCAGTAGCGGCTCTGTGAAACCCGGGGATCCCAGATTATCTGTATTGTTCTGTGATACTTATTACTTTTCTGTAATGTTGCATATTATCACGCCAGGAGCGATTATTGTATATTGGTATATATACTATTAGATATTGTATATGTTTTACACCCGCGCTAGTCCAGCCCCCGCTCTGTCGTTCGTTAAGTAACCTAACGGGTGATGACGGGACCCAGTGGCGAATGCGGATGGCATATACGTACAGTTTATTTTCGTTCTTTTCTGGTGTGATTGATTGATGGGACTGCGTTGATTCTTATCAATGCAAGAAAAACAAACCTATATTTGATGTTGTTGGAACAAATTTTAAAAAAGGTGTTATTACAAAGATGTTTCCTTTTGTTTTGCATAGTGATATTCGGTTGGAATATCCTGCACCTCATTCCACGAGGCAACGGCCGAGATCCCTTCACCGGGAGTGACCCCTTGGGCAGAAGTTTGCGTCAGGGTAGTAACTTCACTATAGTCTATTACAAGTTGCTTTGCATAGCAGTATTCAGTTGAAATATCCTGCACCTCATTCCACGAGGAAAGAGCCGAGATCCCTTCACCGGGAGTGACCTCTTTAGCAAAACATTTTCGCCACTATATTTTTATAAAAAGCTATCAGTTTCCTTCAACGAGATCAAGTTCATTACGTTAAAGGTTTTTCGCCAAAAACCAGCCGTAGCCCTCCGTCATGTCTTATGGATGGTCAGTAGTATTCAATATATGTTTGTTTGGCCAAAGTCAAGGCATAGTGTTTGGTAGTTGCTGGGTATTCATCTGTTGCGTAGGTAGATACGTTGGTTTGGGACAGTCGTATTACCTTGTTGGCCAAAGTCAAGGGTATGTACGGGTGGGTTCAAATTAACCTGGATGATGACGGGTAGAACTTGGCATGTGACTTATGATGGGTTGGCCAAAGTCACGATCATAAGAGCATGGGGCAAAAATCATATCGGGAGTTTCAAACATATAGGAAACTTGCCAGACATACGCATACCTTCTGGAGTGTGATAACTTGAGTGGCTTCCATCAAGTTATCATGCGATGATAGTTGGATCCTGATTCTCACTGATGAGTTAGTTTGCTCGGGTGATCCCGACTAATTCTTCTTTCAGATTTGGAGGAGAATTTGAGATAACAGTGGGAGGTTTTCTGATTAGATAAATTGATAACCATTCTGATCTAGGTTAGAGTGCACGCAGAGTGTTTCTTTTCTCTCTCTCTCTTTGGCAGCGACCTTTTGACCGACCCTTGACTATGACTCAGTGACCAAATTGACCGAACCTTCTTAAACTACTGGCTTTTGGATTGTCTAAAGTTGCATAAGTCATTACCGTTCCTTCTTTTACCCTTTGTATTTCTCAGAACACCTCGTATTACTACGGACATCCACTTCCATTGGATAGATCCATCGTATGGTTATATACGAACTCGAAGGGACTACTTCGAGGATGGATCCAGGTTCAGGAGAAATAGAATTGGTTTATTCAGTTGTCTTTTATTATCACCTTCTCTCAGATTGCGAGGGCTGCTTAGTATAGGAGGGTACACCTATTATGCTTATTGGATAGTCTTATTCCAAACCATAGGCAGGTACCGAAAGGTAAGGAATGAAGAAAACCAATTAACCTAAATAGGGTGTACAAAAGGTAATATGTAAAGACAAAATAAAGGGATTAGAAAGAGGGCAAAGTAAATTGCGACTGTTATCATTCACGACCAAACCGCGTACTTCATCGCCACTCCTATTTCACCTTAGTTTTTTCCCCAGTTCGGGAGAAATAGAATAAGGTATTATTCAATTGTCTTTTATCATCACTTTCTCTCAAGTTGCGAGCACTCCTAGGATTAGGAGAGTATACCTATTATGCTTACTGGATAGTCTTCTTCCAAACCATAAGCTGGTGCCGAACGGTAGGGAAGGAAGAAAACCATTTAGCCTAACGAAGGTGTACAGAAGGTAACGACTAAAGACAAATAAAGGGATTTGGAGAGATGGTAAAGAAATATACGGTTACAGTCATGAATAGGATTATGGAAGAGGCATTACTGGGAATACCAGGATACCCCTATGAAACATTTTCATATTTCAGTTTCACTGCGCATTGTTAAAAGAAAACTGTTTTCCCGATTAGATACTTACTCCAGGGTATGTATTTCCAGGTTTCATTCTCATATCTGTATGGTTTTTACAGATGATGAGTGGGAGTAAGTTATTGGGAATTAGGTGATCATCCTCATTATATCGGAATTCATTGTAATTGGTGATATTTGAGGAAATCACCTGGGTACAGTTTTCAACCTACGATACACAGGTTTTGAGTTATTAAACTCAGCGGACTTGTATAGAGTATTGTACGTTGTCCAGTGTCCGTCAGGACAAAGGGGTAGGTCCTCGTACTATGTTCTGTTTACTTGTGACTTCTCTAGTTTTTAGACAAGTGTTTCATAGAAATACAATGTGTAAGTTTTGAGAAGTTGTGAGTATAAGAATAAAGTAGAGAACCAGATATCGCAAGTATCGGGATTCTTCAAAGAGATCGAAGATGTAGATTCTTGTGATTGGTATTCAGTTGATAGTAATGATTTTGAGAAACTTTTTTCTCTTTCAGGTTACTCATAATTAGATGGATTCCTAAGTTGAGTAATGCTGATAAACCTCTCTCTGTTAAGATAATATGCACTGGAGACAGCTGCATGATTTGAATCTGGTTCCAATTAAATTAGTGCCTCTGTTTCTATATTGGATATAGAATGGTTCATATCTTAACAATGTTAAGATACGGGGAGTTGTCCAGCTTATGCTTAAAACCAGAAACTAGATAAATCAAGGCACGTTTCTGTAATGGCAGTTTGTGGGTTGACCCTAGCTTTGACGAGGGTTGACATTTCTACCATCTGGAAGATCAATAGTGATTGTTCTTGACTCGCCACAGTTTTATTAAAATGGATTTTTTCAGAAAACAGTAGTGGGAGTATGGTAGAACTGGAAGTGATTCCAGAACAGCAAACGATTACGGAAAATTTAATAGGACCTATATATTCAATCAGTTTTTGACATTCCAATAGCCACTCCGCAGATATGGTAGGTAACCTCAGACACCCGAGAGGTACTCAGGTAGCCTCAAGGACGGTGACAGGGAGGTTCTTGTTTACCCAGACTTGACACTACTGTTGTTCCAGACTATGAGATCCGGCAAGAGGATAAGTATAACGTCATTCTAAACTAGCTTTAAAAGTGTACGTAGATATTATTCTGCCAGAGGGTTGTCGTAGTCAGTGGGAGCAGCGGAAGCATAGTAGACAAGAAGCTTATGTCTATTTATAGACTTGAACAGTTATAGCGGAGATGGATCATCCATTTTTGATGAGACAGTCATGGCTTTGACTTCATCAGAATAGGGGATGGATCTGTTAAGAAGGTAGTAGGGTGTGATGTCCTGGTATATGGATGACATACACAGAGTAGGAAGTAAAATTCCTATACTACGATCGGTTGTACTGTGGTCGTCACACAGTAGTTTCTCCAGACAGGATATGGATATAATATCAGACATTCTGGTTACTAGATCTATGGTTTTAGATCTAGATTTGGGTAGTTTCCCAATATGGGTACTTTGACAGTATTCTAATAATATTTTAGAATAGATGACTCCTGGCATGGTGGTGTACCTACAGGTAATGGAGTCACTCTCTTTAAAGGTGTCTTACAGACTAAAGAGGAGAGGGATGTGATGATTGACAAATCACATGCTTAGGCAATTGAGTCAATCATGAGATGTCAAGTACCACACCAGGTGTTGTTTTTTGCATTAGATGCAATAAGTTTATATTAATCCAATCCTGAAGAAACATAAGGAAGCAGTTTTAGAACATAAGTGCATGTTCTACGGATTTGATGACGGCAGCCTCCTTCGGGAGACGGTTATCATTCCAGGCTTCAAAAGTGACATGGATGACAGAGTGATTGTCAGAATTATAGTTTTCCTTCTGACGAGGGACAGTATTATGGACAGGTGGTCCAAGAGGATACTGTGGGAGGCATGGTGCTGGATACTGATTAGGTTCAGTTATCGATACAGTCTAAGAAGTTTGGATTTGGAGTTCATTTATGAACTAGGTCCCATCAGATATCCAGACATATTCTAAGACAGGTATTACTCGATTCTGGAGATGGCTTTCTCCGCGAACTTGAGATTAAGAGAGATATAGAAAGAAACATCAGGGCGGATGTAACACCCGAGCCCAATAATACTATTTCTGTTACTGGTTGAGTGTTAGACATTGCTCATTTCAATTATCTTGCTTGTTTGGTTCTTGTTACAAAACTTTAACCGGCTAAGTCATTTTTGCCTATAAAAAATTTTAACACCTAAAATAAAATTAAAATTATCTATGTTGGCCTACTCGTCACCACTAGTCGCGTGGTAGCGTCCGCGCGTAGAGATTTCATCCCGTTCGGTGAAACGGGCGAGTTTGGACGGCTACGCGCGCGTGCAAGTGTCCGACTTGAGGCATGCATTTTAATCATAAGACATCTCATTTTAAAATTTGGAACTCGCTTAAAATCCTATTATTCGAATTTGAAACATTTGGGCGCAACCCGGACGCGATTTGAAAATATTTCATTTAGCGCCAAAATACCCATCTAATTAAATATATTAAAACTATATAATATTTTCTCTGTTAACAGTTTAACTTAGGAAATCCTTTTCAATCTTTTAAATCTTTTAATCTCTTTCTCAAATTCTCGCGCAGCCAATCACGAGGGATTTAATCCCTCGTGGGCCCCGCCTCAGCCTCCAACTCTCTTTCTCTATCTCTCCTCTCTCTTCAAATTAATCCCTCTCTCTCTCTATCCCTTTATTTACATTCCTCGCAGCCCTCGTCTTCACGAGAAACCTCACCCGAGAACCCTACGAACTCCAGCGCACCCTAGCCGCCACCGTGCTCGTCACTGCCGCAGCCCCCGCGCCGACGACACCACCACCATCACCCTTGCCTCCTCGACTTCGACCGCTACCCTTTCCTTCCTCCTTTCCCACGTCCCGTGCAACCCAACCCCGTAGCCACACGCACCGTCGCTGCTCGCCGTCGCCGCCGCAACCCGTCGCCAACGACGCCAGAATCTTCCACCTTCTCCCCTCGTCCCGACCTCTTCATCTTCCTCCTCCTTCCCTCGCCAGGCTGCAACAGGACCCGACGCCGAACCCTAGCACTTCTCCAGTCGCCGGGAAAGCCGCCGTCGACCCTCGTCGTCGTTGCCAGAGCCACCGCCGACCACCTCCTCTCCCCCCTGCAACCCAGACCAGGCCAGTACCTCCCCCTACTCACCGCACCCCGATCCAGCCACCTCCAACCCTTGCCGCGCCCACTGTTCCTCGCCGCCGGCGCCCCCTCGCCGTCGAACCCGTCGCGTTTGCCCCCTTGCCATCCCTGTAAGCATCTCTTTACTTTCTCCCTTCGTGTTAACCCCTCGCTGGTCGTTCATATCCATGTATTGTGTTTTACTAACTTCGTCGCTGTTTGACATTTCGCCGGATTCCGGCCGTGCCGACGACTTGACCCGACTCTCCAGCGAAGTACTCCAGTCCGCATGGCCCCGCTGTTCGTTGTTTGGACTCGATCCGTGACCCGTGCATCCGTCGTGTGTTTTCCGCCGACGCTACGTTCGTGTTTTCCGGTTTGCGAAACCGTCGAGGCAAGTATTACTTGCTACATGCTATGTTATACTAATTAAGTGTGCTTGACTCATAAAACCTGCAAAGATTAACTAGTGCTGTTACTTTTCCCATTTGGACGAAGTATGATATATATCACGATACTGTAACCTAAACCGTATTTTGCCACTGTAACCCTAATAACAAAACTACCAGTTAATCATTTTGCTATTTAAAGGACGATAATTGTACACATATAGCTTCACTACTTTCCGTTATTGATATTGCACTACCTTGTGACTACTGCACCCCTAGGGTGCTCGAACCTGTTAATATAATACAACTGCACCATATTAATGCACCATTGTGATTAAATGAACTGTTATTGTTATTTACTTTATCTCCTGCTGTTATTCCTTATTCGATTATACCTGTTGTGAGCACACCCTCGATTGCGTCACATATCGGCCTGACCTTGATACACATGACATATATATACATACCGATGCACCGGACATGGTACCCTTTACTACTAACTCAACCTGTTGTACCATGACCTGACTTATTACCTGATCTCATGCCTAATGCCAACAAACCTGACTTGGGTCCTCGTGGACCATTCCTGTTGTTTACCCAGACAAACCTGCTTTTACCTGATCCTGTGTTGGCATTAGTTCTTGATTACTGAATACCTGACCTGACATACATAACTTGGGGGTATGGGGAAATCAAAGGTGAAACCGACTTGTAACTCAACAGTTCGATACCTGTTCTGATCAGTCTTACGGGCTTGGCCAGTCCGGGAGTGATGATGCTGACATCACTCGTCCATCCTGCTACCTGTTACTGCCTAGCGGCACGTCTCGGATTCAGCCCCGAGGGTCTTGACCGTGGTCCCGGGCATGCACGGGATACTATTGAGTTACATCGACGAGTCATCAATTGATTTCAAAGACTTTAGAATAGAAACCTGATAGAACAGTCTAGTTACCCACTGCACACTACCCTGCACTGCTGTTTCATATTATTGCTTTATTCATGTTTATTTTCTGCATTGCTTATTACCATGTTCATATTATATTATTGGTTGACATGACGCGCTGACGTCTGGGTTTTGCATGGCCCAGATTCTTTACCTGTCGCCGACTGAGCAGGAGTACTGCAGCCAGCAGGCTGATTTGTGAGTTCTGTAGTGGTTAGTTTATTTATTGCATTTTATTTCCCGGTGTGATCCCGCATTACGGGACGTACCTTTCTATTATTGCATTGGATCATTTGCTTCCGCACTTATTGTTCATTGACTCTTGTTATTATGGATTTGGACATGTGTTAGATTAGTTTATTTATCTTGTTCTTGATATCTCTACAGCCGTAATGTGACTGTGGATGGATACTTCCTACCCACAGGTAGCATGGTTGGCTATGTCACGTGCCCAATCTTGCGTACTCTGGGAAGCGGGGCGTGACATGGTTCTTTTGGTATCAGAGCCATAAGTTAGTCGGGTTGATTCTTTTGTAGTTGGGTATTGTACCCAATACACGAATCAGAATACCCGTGTTTAGGAAACATGTCCTGCCACATTGACCGTTTTACCATTCTTGAATCACATTCCTCCTGATTATATCTTTTACGACATGCAAACTTACTTTGCATGTCGACTCGGAAACCTGATTTCTTGTTATCCCTAGGACTTGGGCGACTTGGGTGGAGTTAAGTAATTGCGGCTATGATACCGCGGCATAGCTACAATGCGGTACTCTATTTAAGTATCTTGGAGTTCTAGCTTTGATCCATATTCAGAATCTATCATCATGCTAATGTTGGGTGTTTTGAGTTCAGGATGATGGCAGGTAAGAAGTTGAAGACGTACCAGCGGCGTGTGAACGAAGCCGCCATGCTTGGAGTGATAAGAGAAATGCTGGAAATCAAAGAGACAGACTGAGCTGATCCAGCAATAGCAGATTCGTTTCAGGAAGGTTTGCAGATCGTTCAGCAGTCTGTAAACAACGATGGAACTAGACCAGTCGAACGAGTAGGGACCGTAGCAGATTTCAGACTTTTGGGTCCGTCTACTTTCACTGGTTTGGAGGAGCCGTTGCCAGCCGAGCAGTGGCTAGTGACACGGAGAATTTGCTGATTGCGACACGGATTCCAGAGGACAAAGGAGTTGATGTGGGGCGCATTCAGCTAGTGGATGACGCCCGAGAGTGATGGCTTGTGGAGGAGACCCGCTTGCCCAAGCCGATCAGTTGGGCGGATCTCTCTAAAAGTTTCCTGGAGAAATTCTTCCCGCGGACTGCACGGGAGGAAATGAAAGGGGAGTCCATCGGACTAAGGCAGAATGGAACAACCGTGGACGTGCATGCAGCAGAATGGACGAGACTCAGTAGTCTCGCTGGACCTTTCGCGGCCAACAATGTAGACAGCAGTTGCGGTAAGGAAGCAGTTCTGTCGGGCCAGTCGAGTTTAGGGCTAGGCCGACAAACAGTGTTCTTGCAGCTATGGAAGTTGATAGTAGTGAAGAGCCGGCAGTTGTTCGCGATTTTATGGACGTATTTGAAGATATATCGGGCTTACCGCCGAAGCGAGACGTGGGGTTCGCGATCGACCTTAGTCCTGGTGCAGTGCTCGTATCAAAATCATATTATCCGATGGAACCAGTGGAATTGGAAGAAGTTAAGAAGCAAGTTGGTGAATTACTTGAGAAGGGTTGGATTCGAAGCAGCAACTCGCCTTGGGGGGCTCCAGTTCTTTTAGTAAAGAAGAAGGATGGCACGAGAAGGATGTGCATTGATTATCAAGAATTAAACCGGGTGACTATTAAGAACAAGTACCCGATCCCTCGTATTGGAGAACTTTTGAGCAGCTTAGTGGCGCGAGAGTATTCTCGAAACTGGATTTGCGATCCGGATATCATCAGGTCCGGCAGATGTTGAGACAGGAGAAGCTTTATGCGAAAATGAGTAAGTGTGAGTTTTGGCTGGAGGGAGTGAAGTTTTCGGGGCATGTTGTGCCGGGCGATGGAATCGCCGTCGATCCCGAAAAGATTGCAGCAGTTCGAGATTGGCCTATTCCAAGAAATGTGGCTGAGATAAGAAGTTTCCTTGGATTAGCCGGATACTACAGGAGATTTGTGGAGAACTCCGCTCGTTTGGCAGAGCCGTTAACCAAGCTTGCGCGCAAGGAGGTACCTTTTAATTGGACGGATGAATGTGCATTGGCTTTCGAGACGTTGAAGCAGAAGTTGATAACCGCCCCTAGCCTGAACGTACCAGATAATTCCGGAGGACTGGTGATTCACAGCGACGCATCTGGAAAAGGATTGGGATGTGTTTTGATGCAGAATGGGAAGGTCGTAGCTTACGCATCAAGACAACTGAAGACTCATGAGAAGAATTACCCGACTCATGACTTGGAACTTGCGGCCGTGATCTTCGCCTTAAAGATTTGGAGACACTACCTTTTGGGCGAGAGAGTCGAAGTCTTTACAGATTACCAGAGTTTGAAGTATGTGTTCACTCAGAAGGAGTTGAACATGAGGCAACGCAGATGGTTGGAGCTGATGGCCGACTACGACCTTGATCTTAAGTACCATCCGGGAAAAGTTAACGTCATGCCGGATGCGCTTAGTCGGTTACCAGCAATCCAGGTGTTGACTACACAGAGGGAGATCATTGCGGATTTTCGAAGATTTGACTTGGAGGTTGTGCTACCACACTCTACGGGACAGTTGATGCAGTTGCAAGTATAGTTGTCCTTGGTTGAGAAGATTAAAGCGGCACAATCGCAGGATCCTAGACTGCAAAGGTTTCGAGAGCAGGTTGAAGCCGGATTACGAACCGATTTACTGATCCACGAAGATGGTTTGTTGAGGTATGGTAGCCGTGTGTGTGCGCCAAAAGGGGATGTACGTGAAGAGCTGATGAAGGAGGCACACAGTTCAGCTTACTCTGTACATCCAGGAGGGACAAAGATGTACCGAGATATTCGACAGCACTTCTGGTGGGAAGGTATGAAACGGGAGATTGCTCGCTTTGTGGCTAAGTGCTAGGTGTGTCAGCAAGTCAAGGCTGAACACCTAAGGGTTGCTGGTTTGTTGCAACCACTTCCGATTCCTCAGTGGAAGTGGGAACATATAACCATGGATTTCATGACAGCTTTACCGCGGAGTCCAAATGGCAACAATGCAGTATGGGTGATTATTGATCGGTTGACCAAGGCAGCTCACTTATTTCCTTTTCGGGTTGGTCAATCGACGGAGACTTTGGCGGAGCGGTACATGCAGGAGATGGTAAGATTGCATGGAGTACCGGTGAGCATCGTGTCCGATCGGGACACTCGGTTCTTGTCACACTTCTGGAAGAGTTTACAAGAAAGTTTGGGGACTCGATTGAAGTTTAGCACAGCTTATCATCCTCAAACTGACGGACAATCGGAGAGAACGGTCCAGACCCCTAAAGATATGTTGAGGGCTTGCATGTTGGACTTCAAAGGTTCTTGGGAGGATCACCTACACTTAGTGGAGTTTTCGTACAACAGTAGCTTCCAAGCGACTATTCAGATGGCTCCGTTTGAAGCTTTGTATGGTCGTAGGTGCCGTTCACCTGTTTGTTGGGATGATGTTGGTGAACGAAGGTTACTAGGACTAGATTTGGTGGTACAGACAGTCGAGAAGGTGAATACAATCAGGAAGCTTATGAAGGCAGCTCAAGACAGACAGAAAAGTTGGGCTGACACGTCACGAAGACCTCTAGAGTTCGCCGTGGGTGATTTGGTATTCTTGAAGATATCACCGACTAGAGGGGTGATTCGCTTTGGGAGTCGGGGAAAGCTTAGTCCTCGATTCGTTGGACCCTTCGAGATATTGGAGCGTGTTGGAGAGGTAGCGTACCGTTTGGCGTTACCACAGTCCTTGGCAGGTGCGCACGATGTGTTTCATGTATCTCAACTACGGAGGTATGTTCGAGATGAAACCCACGTCTTGGATCATTCGGAGTTGACTGTACGGGAGGACCTAACTTTTGAGGAGCGATCGGTTGAAATCAAGGATCGAAGAGAAAAGATTCTTGAGAACAAGGTTATCCCTCTTGTGCTAGTTTCTTGGGGTAATCGATTGCATGGAGAATCCACTTGGGAGCGAGAAGACGAGATCCGGCAGAAGTTTCCTCACCTTTTCCTGTAGTTAGCTATCTTGTATTCTTGGAATTTCGAGGACGAAATTCTTTTTGTAGTTGGGTATGATGTAACACCCGAGCCCAATAATACTATTTCTGTTACTGGTTGAGTGTTAGACATTGCTCATTTCAATTATCTTGCTTGTTTGGTTCTTGTTACAAAATTTTAACCGGCTAAGTCATTTTTTCCTATAACAAATTTTAACACCTAAAATGAAATTAAAATTATCCATGTTGGCCTACTCGTCACCACTAGTCGCGTGGTAGCGTCCGCGCGTCGAGATTTCATCCCGTTCGGTGAAACGGGCGAGTTTGGACGGCTGCACGCGCGTGCAAGTGTCCGACTTGGGGGCATGCATTTTAATCATAAGACATCTCATTTTAAAATTTGGAACTCGCTTAAAATCCTATTATTCGAATTTGAAACATTTGGACGCAACCCGGGCCCGATTTGGAAATATTTCATTTAGCGCCAAAATACCCATCTAATTAAATATATTAAAACTATATAATATTTTCTCTGTTAACAGTTTAACTTAGGAAATCCTTTTCAATCTTTTAAATCTTTTAATCTCTTTCTCAAATTCTCGCGCAGCCAATCACGAGGGATTTAATCCCTCGTGGGCCCCGCCTCAGCCTCCAACTCTCTTTCTCTATCTCTCCTCTCTCTTCAAATTAATCCCTCTCTCTCTCTCTCTCTCTCTCTCTCTCTCTCCCCCCCCTAAAATCTCTCTCTCTATCCCTTTATTTACATTCCTCGCAGCCCTCGTCTTCACGAGAAACCTCACCCGAGAACCCTACGAACTCCAGCGCACCCTAGCCGCCACCGTGCTCGTCACCGCCGCAGCCCCCGCGCCGACGACACCACCACCATCACCCTTGCCTCCTCGACTTTGACCGCTACCCTTTCCTTCCTCCTTTCCCACGTCCCGTGCAACCCAACCCCGTAGCCACACGCACCGTCGCTGCTCGCCGTCGCCGCCGCAACCCGTCGCCAACGACGCCAGAATCTTCCACCTTCGCCCCTCGTCCCGACCTCTTCATCTTCCTCCTCCTTCCCTCGCCAGGCTGCAACAGGACCCGACGCCGAACCCTAGCACTTCTCCAGTCGCCGGGAAAGCCGCCGTCGACCCTCGTCGTCGTTGCCAGAGCCACCGCCGAGCACCTCCTCTCCCCCCTGCAACCCAGACCAGGCCAGTACCTCCCCCTACTCACCGCACCCCGATCCAGCCACCTCCAACCCTTGCCGCGCCCACTGTTCCTCGCCGCCGGCGCCCCCTCGCCGTCGAACCCGTCGCGTTTGCCCCCTTGCCATCCCTGTAAGCATCTCTTTACTTTCTCCCTTCGTGTTAACCCCTCGCTGGTCGTTCATATCCATGTATTGTGTTTTACTAACTTCGTCGCTGTTTGACATTTCGCCGGATTCCGGCCGTGCCGACGACTTGACCCGACTCTCCAGCGAAGTACTCCATTCCGCGTGGCCCCGCTGTTCGTTGTTCTCGATCCGTGACCCGTGCATCCGTCGCGTGTCTTCCGCCGACGCTACGTTCGTGTTTTCCGGTTTGCGAAACCGTCGAGGCAAGTATTACTTGCTACATGCTATGTTATACTAATTAAGTGTGCTTGACTCATAAAACCTGCAAAGATTAACTAGTGTTGTTACTTTTCCCATTTGGACGAAGTATGATATATATCACGATACTGTAACCTAAACCGTATTTTGCCACTGTAACCCTAATAACAAAACTACCAGTTAATCATTTTGCTTTTAAAGGACGATAATTGTACACATATAGCTTCACTACTTTCCGTTATTGATATTGCACTACCTTGTGACTACTGCACCCCTAGGGTGCTCGAACCTGTTAATATAATACAACTGCACCATATTAATGCACCATTGTGATTAAATGAACTGTTATTGTTATTTACTTTATCTCCTGCTGTTATTCCTTATTCGATTATACCTGTTGTGAGCACACCCTCGATTGCGTCACATATCGGCCTGACCTTGATACACATGACATATATATACATACCGATGCACCGGACATGGTACCCTTTACTACTAACTCAACCTGTTGTACCATGACCTGACTTATTACCTGATCTCATGCCTAATGCCAACAAACCTGACTTGGGTCCTCGTGGACCATTCCTGTTGTCTACCCAGACAAACCTGCTTTTACCTGATCCTGTGTTGGCATTAGTTCTTGATTACTGAATACCTGACCTGACATACATAACTTGGGGGTATGGGGAAATCAAAGGTGAAACCGACTTGTAACTCAACAGTTCGATACCTGTTCTGATCAGTCTTACGGGCTTGGCCAGTCCGGGAGTGATGATGCTGACATCACTCGTCCATCCTGCTACCTGTTACTGTCTAGCGGCACATCTCGGATTCAGCCCCGAGGGTCTTGACCGTGGTCTCGGGCATGCACGGGATACTATTGAGTTACATCGACGAGTCACCAATTGATTTCAAAGACTTTAGAATAGAAACCTGATAGAACAGTCTAGTTACCCACTGCACACTACCCTGCACTGCTGTTTCATATTATTGCTTTATTCATGTTTATTTTCTGCATTGCTTATTACCATGTTCATATTATATTATTGGTTGACATGACGCGCTGACGTCTGGGTTTTGCATGGCCCAGATTCTTTACCTGTCGCCGACTGAGCAGGAGTACTGCAGCCAGCAGGCTGATTTGTGAGTTCTGTAGTGGTTAGTTTATTTATTGCATTTTATTTCCCGGTGTGATCCCGCATTACGGGACGCACCTTTCTATTATTGCATTGGATCATTTGCTTCCGCACTTATTGTTCATTGACTCTTGTTATTATGGATTTAGACATGTGTTAGATTAGTTTATTTATCTTGTTCTTGATATCTCTACAGCCGTAATGTGACTGTGGATGGATACTTCCTACCCACAGGTAGCATGGTTGGCTATGTCACGTGCCCAATCTTGCGTACTCTGGGAAGCGGGGCGTGACAGCGGATCCACTCACTGAGGCTATTTCTCGAACACAAGAGTTTTACAAACTAGTTTTGTGAAACTGATTAGTAGAGGAGTTGGATGCTCGGTATCACACGGGCTGTGAGTATGCGACATCGCAATAATTAGCCTTAAGTGCAAGTGAGAGATTGTTGGAGATAGTGCCCTCAAAGTCAATTATTGCATCACAGGTACGTGATTGCAATGATTGAGGCAGGACCTATACCGATATGACAGTCTTGCTCGAGATGATAGTATGCTATCTGGTTTGTCTTTATTATCGTATACATGCTTTAGCTCACTATTGCATGATGATAGAGCCCATAGGATTCTTGCTTGACTACCAGCAGTATGATGGCGATTATATACGTGGGAGCTGGGGTCTATAAGCACATCCTTAAAAGTGTCCCTAGTCGTGGGAGTTTCGAGACAGGGCATCGATACTCCAGATTAGACTAGTGTATACAGTCGAGACCCCGACGAGGGGCGGTGGCCGGTCTCACAAGCCACTGGTGTCAGTTGGATCACCTAAGATGTATACAGGTGCTCATTGGGTTATGAGTACACCGGACATGACTCGCCGGGAACATGCTAGTTGGTATTATACATATCGTCAGATAGCAGTTCCCTGGTGACATATGTACATGTTAGTTTGTCGACCTGAGGTCGTCATTTGTCTCGTGTAAGTTACCACTGTGCTTTGATTTCTACCCTACCACGGCTCAAAGGAGTCGTGCAAACAGGTCTTTTTTGGGTACAGTGCCGAACCATATGGAGGCAGTGAGCGGATCGTCGGGGATTCGTCTCTCCCGGTATTGGGGGTTGATGTCGCACAGTGCACGGGTGGCCATCACTAGAAATCCTTGGCCAAGGTAGTGGAGAATTACTGATTTGGATCAGTAGTTTCTCAGATGGTGATGGGCTTCATGCCGACACGATTTATCGCGTTATTAGGGGTCTGACTTTATCCACCCCTTAGACTCGATATGCGATACTCTTTAGACGAACGGACCGGACTGTATATACATTGTCACTGTTAGACTCAGTAGGGTTTATAGATGAGTTCGATCGTCAACTTCCCTTCCAATCAATACATAGGTAAGCCGTCACGTACAGCTTGTACCTCTGATGTGCTAGAGGTTATACCCAGTGCCAGTGTGTTGATGAGTCATTAGAGTCCCCCACAGACACTTTCCCAAGTTCGGGCGAAACGTTGTAGAGGCCGTATGGTGTTATGGCAAGGTTCAGAAAATGCACGTGCGTTTTCGCACGTGTCGTTTTTCGGGCAGATAATACTGGTCGGCTTTGGTTTAAAACCGGATCCGAGTATTATACTGTGTAGATATAATATCTTTGTCTCAGATGCATTTGTATTCGGTCGTAATACAAATGCGGGTATGTTTATACCATTACGGGGTTATCCTGAAATTCGTTTCAGGATCGCTTTTGGAAGTTGCCAGTTTCCAGTTTTCTATCGCCCGTCTTTTAACATTCGGTTGAAGACGGATTTATCTTTTCTTGATGAGGGTGAGTCGTGCTTCTAGAAGGTTATAGATGGTGACTAGGATGATGATGTGGCATGTGACTCATTTGTTCATTAATGGTGCATTAATTAGATGATGACTAAGGGTTATGAATCATCACTTTCATTAATGTGTTCATACTAGGTGTATCTTGACTCATGCTTTTCTTTGTGTGCTTATGGTAAGCTCTTCCACTCCTACACTCACCTCCCTCCCTCTTCTTATAGGCCGGCCCCCTCTTGTGAGGATATGATGGTTGTTCATTTGATTTGCTTGAAAAGATTATGATAGTTTGGTGTATGGAAATTGTTGCGCCACGGCAGCGCCCCGGCCGTCTTACCGAGGCCAAAATACGGAATCAAAAATTTTCCTTACTTGGAAACTGGCGCTACCGCGGACAATAAAACCCGGATCGTTAACCATTAACCTATACTAGCTATCAAGAGAAAGGGTGAGAGGTATACCGAGTGATCCGAGTCCTCCGGTCTTCTCGTCATCGTCCCGATCTCCCGCGGAAAGTCATGTCTCCATATCGTCGCCTCCACGCCGGAAGGGCACCACATCCCCTGCGTCTTTTACGGGCTCCCGCCTCAATACCGAGGCAACTCGGGCATGAAGCCGGCAAGTCGACATGCCCAAGATTTGCTGTAGAATGTAGTGTAGAAACTCTGTCTCTTGGAGTTTAAGTAGTTGCCATTGATGGATGGAGGAAGAGGTAAAGAAAATTGGTGCTTTCAATTTTCTAGCAAGAAGAAGATGAGATGAAGAAATTCTCACATAACAAAAATGAACTCTCTCATTCTTTTCTCTCAAATGTCATCAACCATATCATAATGAGAATGGTGGAGGAAGGAATACAAAATGCAAGAGGGGGGTGAATGTAGTAAAAGGTAAGAGGTGACCATATCCTAAACATCATCATAACAAATTCACATCAACCTCTAATCACCTCAAATCACCAAAAAGCAAGTGATGATGATAGAAAAGAATAGTATCAAAAGATGCTTTCATAATATCTCATCTTACAAATAAACCCTCCACAAAATGTTATTTGCAAACTTGCAAATAACACCCTCCATCGGAAAATTCCGGCCGGGAAAGAACAAAGGAAAATCGGCCGGGACGGAATGCAAACTGGCAACTCCAGAAAACTGGTCCCGTAATAAATTACAGGAAAACCCCGACACTGTGCATACACACCCGCATCTGTATTCCGACCGGATACAAATGCAATGAGATAAAATCTACACTGTACTAAACTAGGATCTGGCTTAAACCAAAGCCGGCTAGTAATATCCGTTCGATCCTGATCCGTGCAATACCGCACGTATCTGATCGAACCCTGCCATATATCCATACGGCCACTAGTACAAACCGTCCGATCATGATCCGTGCAATACCGCACGTATCTGATCAGACCCTGCCATATCTCCATACGGCCTCTACAGCGTTTCGCCCGAAAGCTGAGTAACTGAATGTGTGGTGGACTCTAAAGACTCGTCAATACTATGGCTGTGGATTTAACCACTAGCACGTCAGAGGTATAAGCCAATACGTAACGGGCCACCAGCTATTGACCAAAAGGGACGTCGATGAGCGAACTCATCCTGACACCCTACTGAGCCTGTCAGTGACAATATCCGTACAGTCCGGTCCGTTCGTCTATGAGTATCGCATGGTGGGCCTAGGGGGTTGGTAAAAGTCAGACTCCCAAAAGCGGTACAAGTCGTGTCGGAGTGTAGCCCAGAACACCCTGAGATACTACTGGAATACCTACCAGTAAATCTCCTGCCTCGGCCGAGGGCTTTGTGTAATGGCTCTCCTAGACACAGCGCGACCTCACCCCTAATACCGGGAGAGACGAACCCCTGAAGATCCGCTCACTGCCTCCATGTGGCTCGGGACTGTACCCAACTAAAACCTGTTTGCACGACTCCTTTGAGCCGTGGTAGGGTAGTAATCAAAGTACAGTGGGAACTCACACGAGACAAATGACGATCTCAGGTCGATGAACTAACCTGTACACATGTCACCAGGGAACTGCTATCTGACGTCAGGTATAAGACCAACTAGCATGTTCCCGGCGAGTCCTGTCCGGTGTACTCATAACCCAATGAGCACCTGTATACATCTTAGGTGAACCAACTGACACCAGTGGCTTGTGAGACCGGCCACCGCCCCTCGTCGGGGTCTCGACTGTATAAACTAGTCTACTAATGGAGTATCGATGCCCAGTCTCGAAACTCCCACGACTAGGGACCTTTTAAGGATGTGCTTATAGACTACCAGCTCCCACGTATATGATCGCCATCATACTGCTGGTAGTCAAGCAAGAATCCTAGGGGCTCTATCAACGTGTAATAGCGACATGTCAGGTCACCTAAAGCAGTACACGATGATAAAGATAAACCAGATAGCATACTATCATCTCGAGTAAGACTGTCCTACCGGGATAGGTCCTCCCTCAATCATTGCAATCACGTGCCTGTGATCCAATAATTGACTCTGAGGGCACTATCTCCAATAATCTCCCACTTGCACTCAAGGCTAATTATTGCGATGTCGCATACTCACAGCCCGTGTGATACCGAACACCCAACTCCTCTACTAGTCAGTCTCACAAAGCTCGTATGCAAAACTATTGCGTTTGAGGAATAGCCTCAGTGAGTGGATCCGCTGTGATGTTTCTTTCTATGTCTCTCTATATCTCAAGTTCGCGGAGAAAACCATCTCCCGAAATGAGCAATACCTGTCTTAGAATATGTCTGGATATCTGATGGGACCTAGCTCATAAATGAACTCCAAATCCAAACTTCTTAGACTGTATCGTCAACTGAACTTAATCAGTATCCTGCGCCATGCCTCCCTCAGTATCTGCCTGGATCACCTGTCCAGAATACTGTCCCTCGTCAGAGGGAGAACTATAACTCTGACAACCTCCTTGTCGTCCATGTCACCTTGGAAGCCTGGAGTGATAACCGTCTCCTAAAGGAGGCAGCCGTTATCATATCCCTAGAACATTCACTTATGTTCTAAAACTGCTTCCGACTGTTCCTCCAGGATTGGATCAATATCAACTTATTGCATCTAGTGCAGGAACAACATCTGGTGTGGTACTTGACATCTGATGATTGACTCAATTGCCTAAGCAAGTGATCTGCCAATCATGCATATCCCTCTCTACTTTAGTCTATAAGACACCTTTAGAGAGGGTGAATCCATTACCTGCAGGTACACTACCGTGCCAGGAGTCGTCCATTCTAAATACTCATAGAATGCTGTCAAGGTACCCAGATTAGGAAACCACCCAAATCTAGATCTAAAACCATAGATCTAGTAACTAGAATGTCTGATATAATGTCCAAGTCCCATGTGGAGAAAACACTGTGTGACGACCAAAGTATAACCGATCGTAGTATAGGAATATGACTTCCTACTACCTTCTCAACAGATCCATCCGCTATTCTGATGACGTCAAACCTATGACTGTCACATCAGAAACAGATGATCTATCTCCGCTATATCTGCTTTAGTCTATAAATAGACATAAGCCTGATGTCCACCAATGCTTCCGCTGCTCCCACTGACTACGAAAACCCTCTGGCAGGGTCATATAGACGTGCACTTCTAAAGCTAGTTTAGAACGACGCTATACTCATCCTCCTGCCGGGTCTCGCAGCCTGGAACAACAACAATGGCAAGTGTGGGTAAACAAGAACTTCCTTGTCACCGTCCTTGAGGCTACCGGAGTACCTCTCGGGTGCCTGAAGTTACCCACCTTATCTGCGGAGTGGCCAATGGAATGTCAAAACAGATTGAATCTTTAGGTTCCTTATCAAATCTTCAGTAATCGTTTGCGGTTCTGGAATCGCTTCCAGTTCTACCATACTCCCACTACTGTTTTCTGAAAAATAACCATTTCTTTTTAAAATGTGGCGAGTTAAGAACAATATCACTATTGATCTTCCAGATGGTAGAAAGTCAACCCTCGTCATAGCCTGGGTCAACCCACAAACAGCCATTACAGAAACGTGCCTTGAGTTATCCAGAGTCTGGTTTTAATCATAAGCCGGACAACTCCCCGTATCTTAACAATGTCAAGATATGAACTGTTCTATATCCAATATAGAAACATAGGCACTGATTTAAATGAACCAGATTCAAATCATGCAGCTGTCTCCAGTGCATGTCAATTAAATGTGTAACACCCGAGCCCGATAATACTATTTCTATTGCTAGTTGAGTGCTATACATTGCTCATTCCAATTATCCTGAATATTTGGTGTTTATTGCTAAATTCTAACCGGTTAAGTCATTTTGGCACATAACAAATTTTAACACCTAAAATGAAATTAAAAATATCCATGTTGGCCTACTCGTCGCCACTAGTCGCGTGGTAGCGTCCGCGTGTCGAGATTTCTTCCCGTTCGGCTAAACGGGCAAGTTTGGACGACTACGCGCGCGTGCAAGTGTCCGACTTGGGGGCATGCATTTTAATCATAAAACACCTCTTTTCAAAATTTGGAACCCGCTTAAAATCCTATAATTTGAATTTGGAACATTTGGGCGCAACCCGGGCGCGATTTGGAAATGTTTCATTTAGCGCCGAAAATGCCCATTTAATTAAATATTATAAAACCAGAAAATATATACTCTGTTACAATTTTACGTCAAAATCTCTTTTAAATCTTTCTTTAAAAAAATTCCTTGCAGCCCCCCCAGCCAATCACGAGCTTCCTTCTCGTGGGCCCTATCCTCTCTCTCTCTCCGCCTCTCTCTATCTCTCTCTAATCTCCTTCTCTCTCTATCTCTAAAATCTCTCTCCCTCTCTCTAATAATCTTCTATCTCTCTCTCTATTATATATTTTCCCACTGTTCCTCGTCCTCACAAAAGCAACACGAAATCTCACCGAACCCTAACCCTAGCTCCCTCGGGCCATCGCCGTCGACCTCCCTGCGACCTCGCCGTCGCCGTTCTCGCCTCCACAACCTAACCGCACCCCTACCTCCTTCCTCCGTTCTCTTTCCGCGCCTGCAACCCAACCCCCGACGCCACCACCAGCCGCAGATCTTGCCGTCGCCGCCGCCTCCCATCGCCGACGACACCAGAATCCTCCTCCCTTCACCCTCGTCCCGACCTCGTCGTCTTCTTCCTCCTCCCCTCGCCGGACCACCACCAACCCGAGCCCAACTCATCACCTAACCCCCTGGATCGCCGGGAAACTTGCCGTCGATCCTCGCCGTCGTTGCCGAGCCACCTCCGACCACCTCCGTCTCCCCTTAATCACCAGAGCAGACCACCACCCTCCTCTACTCGTCGCACCACCCTCTCCAGCGAACCCAGAAGCTGTCCAGCCTTCGCTGCCGTTGCCGCTGCTTCGCCGGCGTCCCATCGCCGTCGAGCCCGTCGTGGTTGCCCCCTGGTGTTTCCCTGTAAGCATCCCTTTATTTTTCCTTTGTGCTAAATTCCCCCGCTGATCTTTAAATATACGTATATCGTGTTTTGCTAACTTCGTCGCCTTTGACTTTCGCCGGATTCCGGCCGTGCCGTCGTTGGGACCCGACTCTCCAGCGAAGTGCTCTGGTCCGTGTGGTCTCGCTGTTCGCTGTTTGGACTCGATCCGTGGCCCGTGCATCCGTCTCGTACTTTCCGCCGACATTGCATCCGTGCTTTCCGGTTTGCGAAACCGTCGAGGCAAGTATCCGAATACTTGCTCTAACATGCTAATACAAGATCAAGTCTTGCTATACATTTAATGATCACATTACTTAATTTAACCACACAGTTGATGGTAATATCGATATTTGGTATAACTTAGAATTGACGGTTGCAAGTATCTTTAACATTGAATCATTATAGTAGTTTCTTGTAATTAATCGGTCTACTATCAATCCATGCTTTAACTAATTAAACCAATTAGAACGTACTTGCTTAATTTTCTAGATCATCCATGTGACTATTATTTAAGCTTTAGTTTTAAATTCATGTAGCTTCATTACTTTCTGTTGTTGATATTATTTCACCTTGTGACTATTGCACCCCAAGGGTGCTTGAACCTGTTAGTATGATACAACTGCACCATAATCATGTACCACTGTGATCAAATGACCATTAGTGCTGTTTACTTTAAATTCTTGCCGCTGTTACTTATTCGATTGTATACCTGTTGAGACCACATACTCGATTACATTACATATTGACCCGACCCTGCTACACCTGACACATGTTTACATACTGATGTACCGGACGTGACACCCTGTACATACCGACTCAACCTATTGTACTACGACCTGACTTATTTCATGATCTCATGTCTAATGCCGACAAACCTGACTTGGGGTCCTCATGGACCATTCCTGTTGTCTATCCAGACAGACCTGCTTTTACCTGATCTTGTGTTGGCATTAGTCCCTGATTACTGAATACCTGACCTGACATACATAACTTGGGGGTATGGGGAAATCAAAGGTGAAACCGACTTGTAACTCAACAGTTCGATACCTGTTCTGATCAGTCTTACGGGCTCGGCCAGCCCCGGAGTGATGATGCTGACATCACTCGCCCATCCTGCTACCTATTACTGCCTAGCGGCACGTCTCGGATTCAGCCCCGAGGGTCTTGACCGTGGTCCCGGGCACGCACGGGATACTATTGAGTTACATCGACGATTCATCAATTGATTTCAAAGACTTTAGAGTAGAAACCTGATAGGACAGTTTAGTTACCACTGCACATTACCCTGCACTGTTATTTCTTAGTACTGCTTTATTCATGTTCATACCTGCATTGCTTATTACCATGTTTATATTATATTATTTGGTTGACATGACGCGCTGACGTCTGGGTTTTGCATGGCCCAGATTCCTTACCACTGTCGACGACCGAGCAGGAGTACTTCAGCCAGCAGGCTGAACTATGAGTCCTTAGTGATTAGTTTATTTATTTCATTTCATTTCCAGATGTAAGCCCGCATTATGGGACATACTGTTTATTTATTGTATTGGATCATTTGCTTCCGCACTATTGTTTATTGACTCTTGTTATTATGGATTTGGACATGTGTTAGATTAGTTTATTATCTTGTTCTTGATATCTCTATAACCGTAATGTGACTGTGGATGGATACTTCCTACCCACAGGTAGCATGGTTGGCTATGTCACGTGCCCAATCTTGCGTACTCTGGGAAGCGGGGCGTGACATGGTTCTTTTGGTATCAGAGACATAGGTTAATTGGGTTGATTCTTTGTAGTTGGGTATTTGCACCCGATACACGAATCATAATACCCGTGATTAGGAAACATGTCCTGCCACCTTGACCGTTTTACCATCCTTGAATCATTCTTCCGGATCATGTCGACATGCAAACTTACTTTGCATTGTCAACTCGAAAACCCAATTTCTTGTTATCTCTAGGACTTAGGCGACTTGGGTGGAGTTAAGTAATTGCGGCTATGATACCTCGGCATAGCTACAATGCAGTACTCTATTTGAGTATCTTGGAGTTCTAACCTTGATTTATATATTGAATCTATCATCATGCTAATGTTGTTTGTTTTGATTTCAGGACTATGGCAGATAAGAATTTCAAGACATATCAGAGGCGCGTGGATGAAGCCGCCATGTTAGGAGTAATACGGGGGATGTTGGAGAATCAAAAGAGGCAAACTGAGATGATCCAGCAGCAAGCAGATTCATTTCAAGAAGGTATGCAGGCCATTCGGCAGTCTGTAAACACCGCTGTAGCGAAGCCAGTTGACCGAGTAGGGACCGTGGCAGATTTCAGACGGTTGGGTCCTACTACTTTCACTGGTTTGGAGGAGCCGCTGCCAGCCGAGCAGTGGCTAGTGGACACGGAGAATTTACTGATTGCGGCACAGATCCCAGAAGACAAGAGAGTTGATGTCGTGCGCATTCAGCTGGTGGATTACGCCCGAGAGTGGTGGCTTGTGGAGGAGACCCGCTTGCCCAAGCCAATCAGTTGGACAGATTTCTCTAAAAGTTTCCTGGAGAAGTTCTTCCCGCGGACTGCACGGGAGGAAATGGAAGAGAAATTTATTGGGCTGAGGCAAAATGGAGCATTTGTGGACGTACATGCAGCGGAATGGACGAGACTCAGCCGTTTCGCTGGACCCTTAGTCGCCAAGGAGGCAGACAGGGCGCGAAGGTTCTTGCGCAGTTTGGATGTGGACATCCAGAGGCAGATTGTCTCCCTGGGTTTGACCACTTTCTCGCAGGTCCTTACGGCAGCCAGAGAGCAGCAGAGTTTGTCGGGAATGAAAGGGACCCTACAGCAGACAGCAGTCGCGGCTAGGAAGCCCGCATTTGTACCTAACCGAGATCATGGGCGCAGAGGTATTCCAGTGGACCGTCGAGGTGTAGCACCCATGAAGAAGCCTGTGATCGTTGATCGAAGAAAGAGCGTGACCTGTGACTACTGCCGTTTACCTGGGCACGTGCAGAAGGAGTGTCGAAGGAGACTGGGACTTTATCTGATTTGTGGAGCGGCCGATCACGCAATTGGTGCATGTCCGTCGAAGCTTCGCACGAGAGATGATATACAGAAGCCTCCGCAGAGACCGTTTTAAGGGCAGAAACAGCTGACTCAAGGACCTAATTAGGCTCGAGCTTTCACGTTGACAGCTGAGGAAGCTAAGGCATCAGGAGAAGTGGTTTCAGGTACTTTACTCGTTCATGGTTTCCCCGCATTGGCATTATTTGATTCCGGAGCATCCCACTGTTTTATGTCATCCAAACTTATAACTACACACTCGATTACCTGCATGACCCTGTCTAGTTTTTGGGACATACACACTGGGAATGGGAAAATCATAGCTAGTAAGGAATGTAGAGATTGTACAGTTGTTGTTTGCGGACAAGAGCTTTTTGCAGATTTCTTGGTGATAGATACGGGCAGCTATGAAGTTGTCTTGGGAATGGATTTTCTTGGCACTTTCCACGCCCACATTGACTGTAGGGCAAGGAAGGTAATTTTCCAGATTCCCGGACATCCTGAGTTTACCTTCACTGGGGGAAGCAGTTCTGTCGGGCCAGTCGAGTTCAGGGCTAGGCCGACACGCAGTGTTCTTGCAGCAATGGAAGTTGATAGTAATGAAGAGCCGGCAGTTGTTCGTGACTTTATGGATGTGTTTGAAGATATATCAGGCTTACCGCCGAAGCGAGATGTGGAGTTTGCGATTGACCTTATTCCTGGTGCAGCGCCAGTATCAAAATCTTATTATCCGATGGCACCGGTGGAATTGGAAGAAGTTAAGAAACAAGTTGGTGAATTACTCGAGAAGGGATGGATTCGAAGCAGCAACTCACCTTGGGGAGCTCCAGTTCTTTTAGTAAAGAAGAAGGATGGCACGAGAAGGATGTGCATTGATTATCGAGAATTGAACCGGGTGACTATCAAGAACAAGTACCCGATCCCTCGCATTGGAGAACTTTTTGAGCAGCTTAGTGGCGCGAGGGTATTCTCGAAACTGGATTTGCGATCAGGATATCATCAGGTCCGAGTGAAAGCAGAAGACATTTGCAAGACGGCGTTTCGAACTCGATATGGACATTTCGAGTATCTAGTGATGCCCTTCGGAGTGACGAATGCGCCGGCAATATTCATGGATTTGATGAACCGGGTCTTTTCACCATACCTGGACTAGTTTATTGTGGTATTCATTGACGATATTCTGGTATACTCGAAGAGTCCGGAGGAGCATGCTGAGCATTTAAGGATCGCACTGCAGACGCTGAGACAAGAGAAATTGTTTGCGAAGATGAGTAAGTGCGAATTCTAGCTGGAAGAGGTGAAGTTTCTGGGGCATGTTGTGTCTGGCGATGGAATCGCCGTTGATCCCGAGAAGATTGCAGCAGTTCGAGATTGGCCAACTCCAAAGAATGTTGCGGAGATAAGAAGTTTCCTTGGACTCGCCGGATACTACAGAAGATTTATGGAGAACTTCGCTCGTTTGGCAAAGCCGTTAACCAAGCTCACGCGCAAGGAGGTACCGTTTGTTTGGACGGATGGATGTGCATTGGCCTTCGAGGCGTTGAAGCAGAAGTTGATAACCGCCCCTATCCTAACCGTACCAGATAATTCAAGAGGACTGGTGATTCACAGCGACGCATCCGGAAAAGGATTGGGATGTGTTTTGATGCAGAATGGGAAGGTCGTCGCTTACGCATCGAGACAACTGAAGACTCATGAGAAAAATTATCCGACTCATGACTTGGAGCTTGCGGCCGTGATCTTCGCCTTGAAAATTTGGAGACACTACCTTTTGGGCGAGAGAGTCGAGGTCTTTACAGATCACAAGAGTTTGAAGTATGTGTTCACTCAGAAGGAATTGAACATGAGGCAACGCAGATGGTTGGAGCTGATGGCCGACTACGACCTTGATCTTAAGTACCATCCGGGAAAAGTTAACGTCGTGCCGGATGCGCTAAGTCGGTTACCAGCAATTCAGGTATTGACCGCACAAAGGGAGATCATTGCGGATTTTCAGAGATTTGACTTGGAGGTTGTGCTACCACATGCTATGGGACAGTTGATGCAGTTGCAAGTACAGTCGTCCTTAGTCGAGAAGATTAAAGCGTCGCAATCGCAGGATCCTAGACTGCAAAGGTTTCGAGAGCAGGTTGAAGCCGGACTACGAACCGATTTACTGATCCACGAAGACGGTTCGTTGAGATATGGTAGCCGTGTATGTGTGCCAAAAGGGGATGTACGTGAAGAGCTTATGAAGGAGGCACACAGTTCAGCTTACTCTGTACATCCAGGAGGGACGAAGATGTACCGAGATATTCGACAGCACTTCTGGTGGGAAGGTATGAAACGGGAGATTGCTCGCTACGTGGCTAAGTGTTTGGTGTGTCAGCAAGTCAAGGCTGAACACCAAAGAGTTGCTGGTTTGTTGCAACCACTTCCGATTCCTCAGTGGAAGTGGGAACATATAACCATGGATTTCGTGACGGCTTTACCGCGGAGTCCAAAAGGCAACAATGCCGTATGGGTGATTGTCGATCGGTTGACCAAGGCAGCTCACTTCATTCCTTTTCGGGTTGGTCAATCGACGGAGACTTTGGCAGAGCGGTACATGCAGGAGATTGTAAGATTGCATGGAGTACCGGTGAGCATCGTGTCCGATCGGGACACTCGGTTCTTGTCGCACTTTTGGAGGAGTTTACAAGAAAGTTTGGGGACTCGATTGAAGTTTAGCACAGCTTATCATCCTCAGACTGATGGACAATCGGAGAGAACGATCCAGACCCTTGAAGATATGTTGAGGGCTTGCATGTTGGACTTCAAAGGTTCTTGGAAGGATCATCTACACCTGATGGAGTTTTCGTACAACAATAGCTTCCAAGCGACTATTCAGCTGGCTCTGTTTGAAGCGTTGTATGGTCGTAAGTGCCGTTCACCCGTTTGTTGGGATGACGTTGGTGAACGAAGATTACTAGGACCAGATTTGGTGATACAGACAGTCGAGAAGGTGAATACAATCAGGAAGCATATGAAGGCAGCTCAAGACAGACAGAAGAGTTGGGCCGACACGTCAAGAAGACCTCTAGAGTTGATATCACCGACTAGAGGGGTGATTCGCTTTGGGAGTCGGGGAAAGCTTAGTCCCCGATTCGTTGGACCCTTCGAGATATTGGAGCGTGTTGGAGAGGTAGCGTACCGTTTGGCGTTACCACAGTTATTGGTAGGAGTGCACGATGTGTTTCATGTATCTCAACTACGGAGGTATGTCCGAGATGAGACTCACGTCTTGGATCATTCGGGGTTGACTGTACGGGAGGACCTAACTTTTGAGGAGCGACCAGTTGAAATCAAGGATCGAAGAGAAAAGGTTCTTAAGAACAAGGTTATCCCTCTTGTGCTAGTTTCTTGGGGTAACCGATCGCATGGAGAATCCACTTGGGAGCGAGAAGACGAGATCCGGCAAAAAACTTCCTCACCTTTTCCTGTAGTTAGCTATCTTGTATTCTTGGAATTTCGAGGACGAAATTCTTTTGTAGTTGGGTATGATGTATCATGTAACACCCGAGCCCGATAATACTATTTCTATTGCTAGTTGAGTGCTATACATTGCTCATTCCAATTATCCTGAATATTTGGTGTTTATTGCTAAATTCTAACCGGTTAAGTCATTTTGGCACATAACAAATTTTAACACCTAAAATGAAATTAAAAATATCCATGTTGGCCTACTCGTCGCCACTAGTCGCGTGGTAGCGTCCGCGTGTCGAGATTTCTTCCCGTTCGGCTAAACGGGCAAGTTTGGACGACTACGCGCGCGTGCAAGTGTCCGACTTGGGGGCATGCATTTTAATCATAAAACACCTCTTTTCAAAATTTGGAACCCGCTTAAAATCCTATAATTTGAATTTAGAACATTTGGGCGCAATCCGGGCGCGATTTGGAAATGTTTCATTTAGCGCCGAAAATGCCCATTTAATTAAATATTATAAAACCAGAAAATATATACTCTGTTACAATTTTACGTCAAAATCTCTTTTAAATCTTTCTTTAAAAAAATTCCTTGCAGCCCCCCAGCCAATCATGAGCTTCCTTCTCGTGGGCCCTATCCTCTCTCTCTCTCCGCCTCTCTCTATCTCTCTCTAATCTCCTTCTCTCTCTATCTCTAAAATCTCTCTCCCTCTCTCTAATAATCTTCTCTCTCTATATATATATTATATATTTTCCCACTGTTTCTCGTCCTCACAAAAGCAACACGAAACCTCACCGAACCCTAACCCTAGCTCCCTCGGGCCATCGCCGTCGACCTCCCTGCGACCTCGCCATCGCCGTTCTCGCCTCCACAACCTAACCGCACCCCTAACTCCTTCCTCCGTTCTCTTTCCGCGCCTACAACCCAACCCCCGACGCCACCACCAGCCGCAGATCTCGCCGTCGCCGCCGCCTCCCATCGCCGACGACACCAGAATCCTCCTCCCTTCACCCTCGTCCCGACCTCGTCGTCTTCTTCCTCCTCCCCTCGCCGGACCACCACCAACCCGAGCCCAACTCATCACCTAACCCCCTGGATCGCCGGGAAACTTGCCGTCGATCCTCGCCGTCGTTGCCGAGCCACCTCCGACCACCTCCGTCTCCCCTTAATCACCAGAGCAGACCACCACCCTCCTCTACTCGTCGCACCACCCTCTCCAGCGAACCCAGAAGCTGTCCAGCCTTCGCTGCCGTTGCCGCTACTTCGCCGGCGTCCCATCGCCGTCGAGCCCGTCGTGGTTGCCCCCTGGTGTTTCCCTGTAAGCATCCCTTTATTTTTCCTTTGTGCTAAATTCCCCCGCTGATCTTTAAATATACGTATATCGTGTTTTGCTAACTTCGTCGCCTTTGACTTTCGCCGGATTCCGGCCGTGCCGTCGTTGGGACCCGACTCTCCAGCGAAGTGCTCTGGTCCGTGTGGTCTCGCTGTTCGCTGTTTGGACTCGATCCGTGGCCCGTGCATCCGTCTCGTACTTTCCGCCAACATTGCATCCGTGCTTTCCGGTTTGCGAAACCGTCGAGGCAAGTATCCGAATACTTGCTCTAACATGCTAATACAAGATCAAGTCTTGCTATACATTTAATGATCACATTACTTAATTTAACCACACAGTTGATGGTAATATCGATATTTGGTATAACTTAGAATTGACGGTTGCAAGTATCTTTAACATTGAATCATTATAGTAGTTTCTTGTAATTAATCGGTCTACTATCAATTCATGCTTTAACTAATTAAACCAATTAGAACGTACTTGCTTAATTTGCTAGATCATCCATGTGACTATTATTTAAGCTTTAGTTTTAAATTCATGTAGCTTCATTACTTTCTGTTGTTGTTGATATTGTTTCACCTTGTGACTATTGCACCCCAAGGGTGCTTGAACCTGTTAGTATGATACAACTGCACCATAATCATATACCACTGTGATCAAATGACCATTAGTGCTGTTTACTTTAAATTCTTGCCGCTGTTACTTATTCGATTGTATACCTGTTGAGACCACATACTCGATTACATTACATATTGACCCGACCCTGCTACACCTGACACATGTTTACATACTGATGCACCGGACGTGACACCCTGTACATACCGACTCAACCTATTGTACTACGACCTGACTTATTTCATAATCTCATGTCTAATGCCAACAAACCTGACTTGGGGTCCTCATGGACCATTCCTGTTGTCTATCCAGACAGACCTGCTTTTACCTGATCTTGTGTTGGCATTAGTCCCTGATTACTGAATACCTGACCTGACATACATAACTTGGGGGTATGGGGAAATCAAAGGTGAAACCGACTTGTAACTCAACAGTTCGATACCTGTTCTGATCAGTCTTACGGGCTCGGCCAGCCCCGGAGTGATGATGCTGACATCACTCGCCCATCCTGCTACCTATTACTGCCTAGCGGCACGTCTCGGATTCAGCTCCGAGGGTCTTGACCGTGGTCCCGGGCACGCACGGGATACTATTGGGTTACATCGACGATTCATCAATTGATTTCAAAGACTTTAGAGTAGAAACCTGATAGGACAGTTTAGTTACCACTGCACATTACCCTGCACCGTTATTTCTTAGTACTGCTTTATTCATGTTCATACCTGCATTGCTTATTACCATGTTTATATTATATTATTTGGTTGACATGATGCGCTGACGTCTGGGTTTTGCATGGCCCAGATTCCTTACCACTGTCGACGACCGAGCAGGAGTACTTCAGCCAGCAGGCTGAACTGTGAGTCCTTAGTGATTAGTTTATTTATTTTATTTCATTTCCAGATGTAAGCCCGCATTATGGGACATACTGTTTATTTATTGTATTGGATCATTTGCTTCCGCACTATTGTTTATTGACTCTTGTTATTATGGATTTGGACATGTGTTAGATTAGTTTATTATCTTGTTCTTGATATCTTTACAACCGTAATGTGACTGTGGATGGATACTTCCTACCCACAGGTAGCATGGTTGGCTATGTCACGTGCCCAATCTTGCGTACTCTGGGAAGCGGGGCGTGACAAAATGGAGAGAGGCCGATCAGCGTTACTCAACTTAGGAATGCTTCCAATTATGAGTAACCTGAAAGAGAAGCAATTTCTCTTTATCATTACTATCAACTGAATACCATACACAAGTATCTACATCTTCGATCACCTTGAAGAATCCCGATACTTGCTACACCTGGTTCTCTACTCTATTCAAATACCTATAACTCCTCAAAACTTAGACCCTGTGTTTCTACGAAACATATGTCTAAGAACTAGAGAAGTTAAAAGTAAACAGAATATAATATGAGGACCAACCCCTCTGTCCCAATGGACACTGGACAACATACAATACTCTGTATAAGTCCGCTGAGTCTAACAACTCTTTCACTGTGCGTCGTAGGTTGAAAACTGTACTTATGGTTAAGAAGAATTACACCGCTGTTTGATGCTCCTTACCTAACCATCCACTGATATAGGTAAATGTCATCGATATAATGTCAAAAGGTATATCTCACTCTATGAAAATAGACGTACAGATATATCAATTTGAAATTGGTGCACAACAGCGGATATTCAAAACCAAATATTTGCCGACCGGCAAACAGCCCAGGTGATCTCCTCAAATATCACCGATTACAAAGAATCCCGATATAATGAGGATGATCACCCAATTCCCAATAACTTACTCCCACTCATCATCTATAAAACCATGCAGATGTGAGAATCAAATCTGGTAAATACATACCCTGGAGCAAGTGTCTAATCGGGAAATCAGTTTTCTTTTAACAGAACACAGTTGAACTGAAACATTGAAATGTTTCGATAGGGTATCCTGGTATTCCTAGTAATGCCTCTTCCAGATTCACGACTGTAACCGTATAGTTCTTTGCCACATCTCCAAATCCCTTTATATGTCTTTAGTCATTACCTTCTGCACACCCCTTAGGCCAAATGGTTTTCTTCCTTCCCTACCGTTCGGCACCAGCCTATGGTTTGGAAGAAGACTATCCAATAAGCATAATGGGTGTACTGTCCTAATCCTAGGAGCACTCGCAATGCGAGAGAAGGTGAAAATAAAAGACAACCGAATAAACCTTATTCCTATTTCTCCTGGACCAGAATCCATCCCCGAACTGGAACAAGTTCCTTTCGAGTTCGTATATAACCATACGATGGAGTATCCAATAAACTGTGGATCTTCGTAGTGATACGGAGTGTCCTGGAGAAATACAAAGGTGATTTAGGATTGGCGAAGAAATACTCGGTTTGGTCGTGAATGGCAGTCGCAATTTACTTTGCCCTCTTACTAATCCCTTTCTTTGTCTTAACTTAATACCTTCTGCACACCATCGTTATGCTAATTGGTTTTCTTCATTCCCCACCGTTCGGCACCAGCCTAAGGTTTGGAGCAAGACTATCCAATTTGCATAATAGGTGTACTATCTCCTAAACCAAGGAGTACTCGCAATGAGAGAAGGTGAAAAGAAAAGACAACTGAATAATCCTATTCGTTTTCTCCAGAACCAGAAACCATCCTCGAATAAATTCGAGTTCGTATATAACCATACGATGGTTTTGTCCAATGGATGTGGACGTTCGTAGTAATACGGGGTGTCCTGGAGAAAAGGGTAAAAGTAGGAGTGACAATGAGGTTTGCAACTCTGACAATCCAAAAGCCGGTGTTAAGAAGGTTCGGTCAACTTGGTCACTGAGTCATAGTCTAGGGTCGGGTCAATGGTCGCTGCCAAAGAGAGAGAGAGAGAAAAGAAACACTCAGCGTGCACTCTAACCTAGATCAGAATGGTTATCACTTTATCTAATCTGGAAACCTCCCACTGTACCTCAAATTCTCCTCCAAACCTGAAAGAAGAATTAGTCGGGGTCACCCGAGGAGTAAACTAACTCATCAGTGGGAATCGGGATCCAACTATCATCGCATGATAACTTGACGGAATCCACTCAAGTCACCACACTCCAGAAGGTATGCGCATATCTGGCAAGTTTCAGTTTCTTTTGAAACTCCCGATGTAGGTTTTTACCCCTAGGACCCAAGTGACCTTGACACAGTCAACAAATCAAAGAGTCCTAGTCAAGTTCAGCCCGTCATTATCCTGGATTGCATTAAACCCACCCGTACGAGCCCTTGACACAGTCAACAAGGCCGCACGACTGTCCTAACCAATCCCATTAATATGCTACAAACAAACACTACTTAGCTACCGCACACTACGCCTTGACACAGTCAACAAACGCAGCACGAATACTAAGTAATATTTGTAAGAAATGACGGAGGGCTACGTCTAGTTTTTGGCGAAAAACCTTTAACGTAATGAACTTGATATCGTTGAAGGAACTGCATAGCCTTTTATAAAAATATAGTGACGAAAACCTTTGCTAAAGAGGTCACTCCCGGTGAAGGGATCTCGGCTCTTTCCCCGTAGAATGAGGTGCAGGATATTCCAACTGAATACCACGATGCAAAGCAAAAGTAATTGGCTATAGTGAAGTTAATGCCCTGACGCAAACTTCTGTCCAAGGGGTCACTCCCGGTGAAGGGATCTCGGCCCTTGCCTCGTCGACTGAGGAGCAGGATATTCCAAATGAATACCACGATGCAAAACAAAAGTGAACGTCCTTGCAATAACAGCTTTTTGAAAAAGTGTTCCAACAACATCAGATTAGGTTTGTTTATCTTGCATTGATCCGAATCAATGCAGTCCCATCAATTGATCACACCACAAAGAACGAAAATATACTGACGTACGTATATGCCATCCGCATTCGCCACTGGGTCCCGTCATCACCCGTTAGGTTAGCTAACAACGGCAGAGCGGGGACTGGACTAGCGCGGATGAAAAACATATACAACATCTACTAATATATATACCAATATATTATATTTCGCTCAAGGCGTGATAAAAGGCAACATCACAGAAATGTACAGCATCACAGAACAATACAGATATCTGGAAGCCCCGGGTTTCACAGAGCCGCTGCTGAAACCCGACGTTCCCCTGGTCGTGTGGATAGCCTGTGTAATGAAATCCTAGACCCCTACGGGCGCGGCAAGTTACCCGCCAAAACCTGAAGCGAGGCAGCCCCCTTCAGCACCGTGAATGGACCACCCAGCACTTCACGGAATCCGGTAACTTGGGCACCCCTCCTGGGTCAACCTGTACCCCCTACGAGTGCGGCGAATAGCCTGCCAATTCCAGACTGAAGCCCCCTCTGTCTCAATGCCCTGAGATGCGGGCCCGTTGCCCTCTAGAACCCGGCTATCCGTGCACCCCTCCGCGGGGTAACCCTAGTACAGAAAGTAAAATATACATACACCGGGTACATCGACCGCAACCAGGTCGTGCCCCAAAAGAATAATACAAACAGGCAGTGACGTCAGTCCACATGTCGGACGCTCGCCCCGCAATATCAAATGTACATATAAAACAAAACAGTACTAGCATTGCATCCAGGCTATCCCCCACGACCGATCCGTAACAACACAGCATAAACATAGAACATCAACGTGAAAGTCACGTTCGCAAATCCGTCTAACCGGGCTATAGCAGTTAGACAGGATTTACTGATCAAGTGACATTCACGGTCGCAGATATAATGTAAATACTGTGAAATAATGTGTTTAAAATATCCGATCGATCAAATAATTAACAAGTGGGCCCCCAAGCAATACTGTAGCACTCACAGAAATTCTGGGCCCAAATATAATATTCCAAAACCCCCAAAATTAGCCCACAAGCCCACTGGAAAAATTGGACACAGTGAGGTCATCAAAGTGCGGCGGAACCGCGGCCCAAGGGGGGTTTGGCCGCGGTTCCGCGCTTCACTAATCGACTGACTGTGTCGAATTCTTACAGAAGTCTTAAAATTTCCAGTACATTAGTTTTTTACAACCTGAAAAATTTTTAGACACCAAAAATTTTCAACAGAAAACTGATGTGAGCAAAAATGTAGATTTTGGAATTTTGGTCGATCGGAAATGCAAAAACACATCAAACAAAGCTAGAAAAGGTTAATGGCCTGGCTCTGATACCATGTTGCGCCACGGCAGCGCCCCGACCGTCTTACCGAGGCCAAAATGCGGAATCAAAAATTTTCCTTACTTGGAAACTGGCGCTACCGCGGACAATAAAACCCGGATCGTTAACCATTAACCTATACTAGCTATCAAGAGAAAGGGTGAGAGGTATACCGAGTGATCCGAGTCCTCCGGTCTTCTCGTCATCGTCCCGATCTTCCGCGGAAAGTCATGTCTCCATATCGTCGCCTCCTCGCCGGAAGGGCACCACATCGCCTGCGTCTTTTACGGGCTCCCGCCTTAATACCGAGGCAACTCGGGCATGAAGCCGGCAAGTCGACATGCCCAAGATTTGCTGTAGAATGTAGTGTAGAAACTTTGTCTCTTGGAGTTTATGTAGTTGCCATTGATGGATGGAGGAAGAGGTAAAGAAAATTGGTGCTTTCAATTTTCTAGCAAGAAGATGATGAGATGAAGAAATTCTCACATAACAAAAATGAACTCTCTCATTCTTTTCTCTCAAATGTCATCAACCATATCATAATGAGAATGGTGGAGGAAGGAATACAAAATGCAAGAGGGAGGTGAGTGTAGTAAAAGGTAAGAGGTGACCATATCCTAAACATCATCATAACAAATTCACATCAACCTCTAATCACCTCAAATCACCAAAAAGCAAGTGATGATGATAGAAAAGAATGGTATCAAAAGATGCTTTCATAATATCTCATCTTACAAATAAACCCTCCATAAAATGTTATTTGCAAACTTGCAAATAACACCCTCCATCGGAAAAGTCCGGCCGGGAAAGAACAAAGGAAAACCGGCCGGGACGGAATGCAAACTGGCAACTCCAGAAAACTGGTCCCGTAATAAATTACAGGAAAACCCCGATACTGTGCATACACACCCGCATCTGTATTCCGACCGGATACAAATGCAATGAGACAAAATCTACACTGTACTAAACTAGGATCCGGCTTAAACCAAAGCCGGCTAGTAATATCCGTTCGATCCTGATCCGTGCAATACCGTACGTATCTGATCGAACCCTGCCATATATCCATACGGCCACGAGTACAAACCGTCCGATCCTGATCCGTGCAATACCGCACGTATCTGATCAGACCCTGCCATATCTCCATACGGCCTCTACAGCGTTTCGCCCGAAAACTGAGTAACTGAATGTGTGGTGGACTCTAAAGACTCGTCAATACTATGGCTGTGGATTTAACCACTAGCACGTCAGAGGTATAAGCCAATAGAAATTTCTTAGTTCATTCCATCACAATTCCAATTGGCAACTTCATTAACCGTTCATCCATAGTCTTGGACGTAACGAGACAAAGTGTTCTACTTATTCTCTACATCAATCTTGGTCGTCTCTTTTGGCAAACTTGACGATCGAGTTGCCTCGGTTCAGAGGCGGGAGCCCGTTTAAAGATCCGTCGACGTGGTGCCACCTGGACGACGAGACTGGAGTTTCAGAAGATCGAAGCCGCCGCAACAAAGCGTGGGATGATGGTTGAAGACCGAAGGACTCGGATCGTTCGGTATAACGTTTCTACCCACTTTGTAGTTTGTTAGTTTAGCTTTAATGGCAGATCCGGGTTACGGTACACGATAGCGCCAGTTTGTAAAAAAATTTTGTTCCGCATTTGGCGTCTGTTAGACGGCCGGGACGCTACCGTGGACTTGCATCGCTAATTATTAAAAAACCCTTCATATTTCATACTTACTTAAAATACCCACATACATCTAACTTGCACTAAAAAGCCCTTAACCAATGAGCAGTAGCTCAGTTGGTATGCCCACTTCTCTTTTGGGGAGTCCAAGAGGGAAGTTATCACAAATTAACGCTTTCGGAGAAAATTCGTAGATCCTTGTGTGTCTGTGTTTTGTGCTTGTGTCTGGTGTGTGCATAGGTTAGGGTTTACGGGCCAGTGCTAAAAAAAACTCCCTGTACATGCCAAAAAGAGAAATCTTTTGGTATCTTCTATTACTCTGTTAGAAGGCTAACAATGAGTATTAGGTTAAATTTCTAAATTTTCTACAAAATTAGATTTAGGATTAGGGTTTCGATCAAAAATCTCTCAACTTGATCTTGGAAATCGGCTCACCTTTCTTAGCTTTCTCCAACAATAACCTTATCGAGTGTCGTTGTCTCTTCAATTGCAAGTTTCGAGTTCATGGACAAGCTCATTTGAAAGGAAATCAATTCTTTAGTTTTGCTAAATTTCAATCTACATCTAAACGAGAATGTAGGTTCTTTTTATGAGAGAAATACCTATATAAATACCTAAAAGGTAAGATAATAGTTCAAACACAACTTCCAGCCCTGTCTTCCTAACGAGAGACTAAGTTTTGATGGAAAAATAGCGTGGGTTTTTTAGTGCAATTTAAATGTATGGGGGTCTTTTAAGTAAATACGAAGTATGGAAGGGATTTCAGTAATTAAAAAGGGCTTTTTAGTAAAAGGCACATAGAAAATGTGCTTGCAGGAGTGGGCTCAAGCGCATTCATTTATTGGCTAGACGCCTGGTCCCACAAATTCCGGACACTTTTAATCCATATACAGCCGGCTCAACCTAAGCTCCAATACGCCAACCTCACTGACTCAGTTACGTGAAGCGTTAGCCGTCTCTTTTCTCTCTCCCAAACTCCTTTCTCTCTCTACATCTCTCGCTCGCCATTTTCCGATCAGCTCAGCTCCGGCTTCGATCGGCTGCACTTCGGCTCGATCTATTTTCTCCGGCGATTCCATCTCCCTTCGGCGATCTTTCGACCCGCCGATGCTCGGCGTCGGCGATCGCTGCAGGACGCTCATCGGCGCGGCCCTACCTCGTCAAATTCGGTGCGTAGCTTCTCCCTCTTTTCTCTAAAACCCTAAACATCAGGAGAATCATTAGTTTTTCTTGAGATTTACAACTGAATCTTTGTAGTAATTGAGTGAAATATTTGAAATTTTTTTCTTGAGATTTACAACTGAATCTTTGTAGCAAGCTGGAGTTGTGGAATATGTAAAATTTGCAGAGATGGAGTTAAAATTAGATATGATCACAAAGCTATTTCTCCAAACTGGTTTTTTTTTTCTCATACTATATTCACTTTTAAAATATATATATATAGTCATCAATAGACGACATGCGCCAAATTTGGAGTGTGCATTATACAAAACGAGATAGATAAAGAGGGAGGCGAGTTTGAGATATGTTTCCATCTGTATTGAATTGAAAGCATTTCGTATTAGCTATCACATTTATAATCAATATAACAACCGTATGCTCGATGGAATTCATTTGTTTGAAAGTGATACAACATACAGGAGACTCGGGATAGGGGACCTCGTGACACTATGATCACTCAATAAGCTCGATGTTATAGTATACCCGCGATCACCAAAAATCTGTAATTGTCAAGACCACATATTTAGAACCTTTTTTCTAGAGTATATTTAACGGTTTTTCTTGCGTTGTTTTGCCTGAATCTTTAAAAATATATGAGTTACAACAGTGTTAGTTACTTATACTAACACTAGTGAATATGCGAGAAACTGTCAAGTTTGAATCCATGTTGGTCATAACTGATCATCTGTAATGCAACAAAATTCATGATTTGTGTCTCCTAAAACTATGATATAACCTACAAATTTCTTAAATATTGACGTTTAGGTGGCTTTCGTTGGCTAGCAAAGAACTTGATGGAGTGGAATGGTACATATAAAAGCATGAAAGGTAGTTGCTGGTCCTTTTTCCCTCCAAACATATTTTTACAGTCTCATGTAACTGTTGATGGCTAGATTTTTGAAACTTGTTTTCTTATATCACAATTGATGCCATGCTGATTAATACATATTTCGTTGATAATTTAGAGAGCATAGAGAAAAATTTGTTGCCTTTTTTAAATTTTTATAAAGGCTAATTTGCCATTACCTCATTTTGTGTTGCTTTGCATAAAGTGGAATAGCATTATGGCCATCTATCATTATACTTGAGAACAGTGCGAGTATAAATGATCATCGGATACCATTATATGGTTTAGCGTTTACGATTTTTATAACTTAATCTGGTTGTGCAGTACCATTAGTTGTTTCAACTTGCTGCATTTCTTTCTCTAATCATATTATCTATTAGAAATGTTTAACTCTTATTTTATTAAACGTTTTCCCCCTTGTGTCTCATGGTTAAATAACTTTGTGACAAGAGATGCACCAAGAGAAATTTACTATCTAATTTACTCATCCATGAATGTGAAAAACCTATATATCATCCCTAGTAATATAAAAATCAGACTTTATTCTGATATTGCGGCAGTTCTGCTGCACATGAAAATGCTAGACACATTTATGTTCCATGGGCATCCTCTGGGGATGCCGTTCCCCTCATCAAATTAAGCGCACCTGCTATCATATCACAAGAAGAAGAAAGACACCAGATATCATGCGGCTCGACTAAATTGGCCTATCCATAGGGCAAAACACGAGCATAAGGATTCTACTCCATCTCTTGTTCTCGCACAACAAGTGAGAGGCGGAAACAACCCTCGTGCCCACAAAGCTACATGTCAAGCCCCCTATATATTTCAACCAAATGAGAGATAATAGTGCTCACAACCTTGAACAATACATCACCTGTCGGTAGCTCACATCAATAGATGTCCCAGTCCAAATGGCCCATAGATGCGCAAACGAATACGATACACAATCCCAATACATTCGACATATAAAATCTGCAGTGAAGTTTGTTAGCCAGCAGATCACAATAAAACATTAGTCTAACTTTGTTTGTTTTGGGGCCAAACATAGTTTTGAACATCTCATATGTATGGGTGCTTCAGATTTTAGTATAGCGATTATTTTTGCTTCGGATTACTACTTTCAATTTACAGAGTATCATAGTAGTCAAGCGACTCAAGCCTACTCTTTATTTGACACTGGATTAACTTATATCCATTCCGAAACTAATATAAATGACTAGAGTGTAGGAGTTATTGTTTACTTCTTTGGCTATTAGAGTTTTGCTCGATCTTTTTTACCGGTAGTTTGTTTCTTTGGGTCTGAAATGTAACGGTCAACTTCTAAATGCTTGTTCAATCATTTGCAGATGTTCTAGGCACGTCTGTTATTAAAACCATCAAAGGAAGGGAACCTGATCCTTGTTATTTTAAAAGAAAATCAGCAAAATATTGAATATGCTTGTAGGTATAAAATTTCTTTCTGCTGATATCCTCTTTTGACATTGAAATTTTGATGCATCTCTTTTATGTTTTAAACAGAAAAGGGAAGACTTAAGAAACATATAATAATCTACTGATCTATTTCACACACACACACTGACACGCGCGCGCGCGCGCACTCCATGGAGTTAATTATTTGCAATCTTCATATCAGTCCTGATTCTTTCTCCAAATTCTACAACTATCATGAGTCGCTCCTTTTCTACTATGTTGTTTTGAGCAGAGACGGAAACTAAATCAATTATGGACATAGCACTTTTGCCAACAGCGGAACCTTTGGAAGTTGGATTGAGTTCTTCGGAGAAAGGAAGCATGTTCCTATCTGCGAACACAAGAAAAAAAATCGATGACATCAGTGTATTTCAAATTCTTTAGAACGGCTCCTGACGGGAAGACTAGAAGTTGCATATTTTGCAAACAGAGTTATTCCATATCTACTGCAACCGGTAATTGTTATACTTCAGAGCTAATTCTTAGTCTGTGTTAAAGAAATATTTTGCAGAATATGCTAATGTTTATCATAGGAAATCAGAAATCTAATTCTTGTTCAATATTCTTCTATGAAGAATACTGAGCTATTTCAGAAACTAATAAAACTTTTCATTTATATATAACCATTCTGATATGCTGCCTTAAGAATCGAGATACATCATATATAAACAAGGCACCAACTCGCTGTGGTGTTTCATATACTTGTCTAAATTATTCTTTAATTTTAACATTATAATGACTATAAGATATTTGTCTCGGTGGCACGATGCATTATTATACATATCCTTCATTGCAGTTATTGTCCGTTAACTTTTTTTTTCCGGTGCCCTATAGTCATTCTTGTAAATTCATAAGAAAAATTGTACAAATAAGAAAGCCAAGCAGTGGAACATCTATCAATAAACTTAATTAAATGATTAATTTGCTTATGCTAATGAACAATTCTGAAGTTAATTATTTATGCATAGTCTAATTTAAAATTCGCTATTAAACAAAGGTAATCTGGGAAGGTATGTATCTCAACCACTGACATCCAGGTTACGACCGTCGCGGCGAAAACAGTCTACAAACTCCACAAAGTGTGTAAATCCCCAGTTCTATGTGTGTATTTTCTGTATTTTTCCTGAATTTTCCTAGTATTTTTTGCACATTTTTTATTATATATTTTTACTATTTTATTTATTTTTTCCTAAATCTAAACCCAACCCGACCCGACCCAAACCCGACCAGTTACCCCCTTCTTCTTCTCCTTCTCTTTTCTTCCCGCCACAACCCAACGGTTTCCCCCCTCTTCTCGCGCTACCTCCGCATGGCTCGCGCTCACGATAACCCAACAACCCATGCCGCCGCCTCCATCCCCTCTCGTTTCCTCTCTCTCCCTCTTGCCAACGGCTCCTTTCTCGTCCGTGCCCGCGCCCGCGAGACCCGCTCCACCTACGACGAATTCCCGCCCTAACCCTGAGATCTTGGCGCCGGCCTTCTCTCTCCCCTCAACGTCTTCCGTCCTATCTTTTTCCCTCTCGTTCTTCTTTCTCTTTCACTCCCTTCTTCCTCCTCTGCAACCCCATCTCTTCTCTCTATCCACTGTCACCCTAAACCCTTGCACCACCATCTGAACCACCATCGACATCACCATTGCCTGAGTTCCTCCGCTGATCACCACCTCACCAGAAACTTCATCCCTGCAACCCCTCACCGCAGCTTCACCCCACAACTCCCGCTTCATCCATCAACACCGCAGCTTCTCGCCAACGACCGCAGCAGCCCTAACACCTCGCCAACACTGACCTGAGCTCCGCCGGTGTCACCTCAGCTCCTCCATCGACCAAGCCCCGCCATCGCCACCACCACAACATCAATCTGAACCCCAAGCTCCAAGCCGAGCCCTACACCTCGCCGCAGCCGCTGCTGTGCCGTGTTGCTGTTGCTGCCACCGTTCATCGCCGCTGTCAGAGTCGTCGCCATCTAGACTATCGAGTAGGCAAGAGAAAATCTAACTCTTGCTAATCATGCTATTATATATGTATATAAGTTAATTAATAATGTTAGATAAATGCGCGCGCGCGTATGTATACACACACGTGCATATATGTGTGTGTGGATCTATATTGTGTCACGCCTCGCTTCCCAAAATACGGAACACGGAAAGCGATGAAGGCCAGCCGTGCTACCTACGGTAAGGAAAAATCCTTCCATAGTCATATAAGACTGTCTAGATTAACCTGTCAAAAATAAATCCAATACCAAAAGGAACAATACTGATAATCATGCTGTAATGAAACCACAGGAAATCCTAAAAAATGGGTCCACTAGATAATTGATGCAATTAAAGATCCAATACAATAGATTCGGAAATAAAATAAGATCCAAAAGAGATACATAGGTCCTAATGTCCCATAAGGACGCACAAGCTAAAAACTAACAGAAAAGGGAAATAAACCTATGGTTACTGATTTTCAGCAAAGTCCTGGTAGTCGCTCTGATCCTGCTCAGCCTGTAAATCTGTCTCTAAACCTGAGATGGCAAATCTCAGGGATGTCAGAATATCCCAACAAGTACTCAACGTATAAGATGTGTGTATGGTGTAATACCAAGAATAAGAAAGTAGTGAAGCCCGGTGCGCAAGAAAAACAGATATATAAATGATTAGATGTATTAACACTATGAAACATGTATGTAATAGGTCAAGTCATAACCTAACTGGTCACTAAAAGGTAAACTATCCTATCGTAAGCTCGAGTGTGTGCGTCAACCTCTGCAGGAGTATTCCTAACCCAAGAGTGGTGCCCCAGGGGCTAGGAAACAAGGGCCCAACTGTGGAATGAACAAGAGACCGATATAGCCCGGTACGAGCTGTAAACATGAGACCGATATAGCCCGGTACGAGCTGTAAACATGAGACCGATATAGCCCGGTGTGAGCTGCCGGTATGAGACTCCTGAGATCCTGTTGTACGAACGCACATGCAAACTACCCCAACACCCGTATATTTATAGCTACTATGGTAATGACTAGAGCACTAATTAAGAATGCTGAAAAGACTGGAACTGTGGTATGGTAATTGTATAGAGATGAAACTGGTAAATAGTAGTGTGTCATGTCATGTCATGTAGTCCAACATCCTTATTAGCGATCTCGTTCATAGAGACTAGAGTAGTGAATAGTCAGGACTTGTCAGTGGTAATAGTTATCAGGTAATAGTAACCGCATAAAGGTGGTGTACAAGCTGGTATGAGTCACAATTGTTATCTTTACTGTTAACCTTAATATAGGTATATTAATCACAAACTGACTAGAAATATATAAATGTGAGATATGTTAACAACTTTCGAACTTTATTTGTAGTTAAAATAAATCTCATTTTAAAACCACACTTGCTACTTATTCTCACTTGCTACATAAAAGTTTGCCTATATATATTTTTGTATGATATAACGAAAAATAGATACTAAAACATTTCCCTTTTGTTCTAATAGTGCAGGAAATATATATATATATATATATACATGTGACCACAAAAGAATGCCGATGTGCATCGACCAAAATTAAAGCAAGAGTACTTTCCTGAGGATAACGATCACGGAAAACGATGTACGAAAATGCGGGGCACGATCTCAGTTAAAGTGCGACTTGGGATCTGAGTTATACGATCCGCCTAGATAAATTTATCATCGGTTAAGCATAAATATCTTCATAAATATTGTCACACAACCAAACGCAATTATATCAATTTAGGGTTTTGATACTAATTTTCCCCTTTCAATTGTTCACTGATTTCTTATCATTTCATTTTATTCATATTTCTATTTTTTTCTGGAAAAACAGGGATCAGGGAAAGCTTACAGAGGATGATCGTGGCAGTTGCTAGGGTTTGGATGAGTCCTGGGTCGAGCCGAGGAAGCGTCGAGGGTTCTGATCTGGCGATGGAAGGGTTGTGATGTTGCTGCAGGGGAGCGATGGAGATCTGGATGATGGGAGCAGCTGCGAGGCGAAGGCGAAAGCTACAGCGACGTTGAGGGTTCTGTGTAGGTCGCTGGGGGTTGTGGTGGAGTCGGAGATGGTGGTGCGAAGGGGCGAAGGCGATGGTGATGGGATGAGATGAGGGGATCGAGGTTTGTGGCCGCGACGAGGGATGGAGGCGGCGTCGGCGGGATGAGGACGAGGGCGAAGGCAAAGGTGACGGCGAAGGAGGAAGGAGAGGGAGGCGAGGGTCGACGAGTAAGGAGCGGGAGTCGAAGTTTGCGGCGGCGGTGATGGTGGCGACGCGATGATGGAGACGTAGGTTAGGGTTTCGTGAGCGCAAGGGGATTTGATGAGCAGCGGGGGGAGGAAAGGGAGAGATGTGAGTATGAGAGATAGAGAGAGATGTTTTGTTTTGTGTATATATAGAAATTTTATAAATATATGTATATAGATGCATATCTTTAATTGGTTGTACTTAGAGATTCTGCACAGACTTTCTTGTTTTCATAATAACAGTAAACAGATACGCAAAATATTATTTTGCTGCCATTAAGAAAATATTATATATAATATAAAAACTGAAGATTTTTCCATATCAAAATTATTTACAGTAAAAATCCAAAATAAAATATATTAGCGGCCAACTAAAAGTTCAAAAATTTATGGAAAAAGAATCTTGATAGATCTTGAACTACTGCATCCAAATAGGGCGGTTACATCCTACCCACCTTACAGAAAATATCGTCCTCGAAATTGGAAGGACGACTACAAGATCAAGAAAACAGGTGTGGGTACTTTTGACGAATCTCGTCCTCACGCTCCCAAGTGGATTCCCCGCGAGAACGTCCGCCCCATGATGCAAGAACTAAAGGGATGATCTTGTTTCTCAAAACCTTCTCTCTACGGTCGACAATGGCTGTAGGTTGCTCTTCATACGAGAGATCAATGCTCAAGGTTAATTCAGAATGATCGAGAACATGACTGTCATCGCGAACGTACCGACGCAACTGTGACACATGGAATACATCGTGCACACCAGCCAAAGAATGTGGTAAGGCCAATCTGTATGCCACTACTCCAACGCGTTCCACAATCTCGAACGGTCCGATAAATCGAGGACTGAGTTTCCTACGACTACCGAATCTAATCACTCCTCGAGTCGGCGAAATCTTAAGGAAGGCATGATCTCCTACTCCAAACTCAAGAGGTCTTCGACTAGTATCCGCCCAGCTCTTCTGACGATCTTGTGCTGCCTTGATACGGTCCCTGATCAACTGTACCTTCTCAACTGTTTGGGTTACAAGCTCCGGTCCTAGTAATCTTCGCTCACCCACATCATCCCGGCAAAGTGGGGAACGACATTTACGTCCGTAAAGTGCCTCGAACGGTGCCATCTGAATACTCGCCTAATAGCTGTTATTATATGAGAATTCCACCAAGTGAAGGTGATCCTCCCATGATCCTTTGAAATCTAGCATACAGGCTCTCAACATATCTTCTAATATCTGTATCGTACGTTCAGACTGTCCGTCAGTCTGGGGGTGGTAAGCTGTGCTGTAACGGAGACGAGTGCCTAAACTCTCTTGTAAGCTTCTCCAGAAATGTGAGAGGAATTTCGTGTCCCGATCCGATACTATAGTGATAGGCACCCCATGCAACCGTACGATCTCTTGCATATATTTCTCTGCCAATGTCTCCGTTGATTGTCCCACTCGAAAGGGTAGGAAATGGGCCGCCTTTGTGAGACGGTCGACGATGACCCAAATAGCATCATTGCCCTTAGGACTCCGCGGTAAAGCCGTCACGGAGTCCATAGTGATGTATTCCCATTTCCACTGGGGAATGGGAAGTGGTTGCAACAGGCCAGCCACTCGCTGATGTTCGGCCTTCACCTGCTGGCACACTAAGCATTTTGACACATAGCGGGCAATCTCTCTCTTCATGCCATTCCACCAAAAGTGTTGTTTAACATCCCTATATATTTTGGTGCCACCCGGGTGTACCGAATAGGCTGAACTGTGTGCTTCTTTCAACACTTCCTCTCAAACCTCGCCCTTTGGCACGCATAATCGACTGCCGAATCTTAATGAGCCATCTTCGTGTATCAATAGATCTGTCCTCAATCCGGTCTCTACTAACCCGCGGAACTTCTACAATTGCGGGCCCCAGCCTGTGCAGCCTTAATACGATCTACTAACGAAGATTGCACTTGCAGTTGCCAATACTGTCTGTGCGTCCCGTGTTCTACCACTTCTAAATTGAGTCTTCGAAATTCATCAATGAGTTCCTTCTGTCTAGTCAACCACATCGCTGTTGGTCTCCGACTGAGAGCATCCGGTACCACATTTACTTTCCCAGGATGATATTGCAAATCAATATTATAATCAGCCATGAACTCCAACCACCTGCGTTGTCTCATATTTATCTCTTTCTGCGTGAATACATATTTCAAGCTCTTGTGGTCCGTAAAAATTTCCACCCGTTCTCCCAAAAGATAATGCCTCAAAATCTTCAAAGCAAAAATTACAGCGGCCAACTCTAAATCGTGAGTTGGGTAATCTTTCTCATGCGTTCTCAGTTGACGCGAGGCATAAGCGACAATACTCCCATGCTGCATCAAGACACAGCCTAGCCCTTTGCTAGAAGCGTCACTATGAATCACTAGTCCTCATGTCCCATCTGGTACGGTCAATATAGGTGCAGTGGTGAGTTTCTCCTTCAATAATTCGAACGCTCGGTTGCACTCTTCTGACCATACGAATGGTACCCCCTTTCGAGTAAGTCTTGTTAACGGCTCAGCCGCTCGTGCAAAATCTTTAACAAATCTGCGGTAGACGGTAGTAGCCTGCGAGTCCCAAGAAACTCCTAATCTCTGCTACTGACTTTGGTGCTGGCCAATCCTTCACTGCTTCAATCTTCGTCGGATTTACTGATATACAGTCTCCAGAAACGATATGGCCCGAAAATTGAACTTGTTCAAGCTAAAATTCGCATTTACTAAGCTTGGCGTATAACTTTTCCTGTCTCAGTATCTGTAACACGATCCTCAAATGCTCGGCATGCTCCTCCTTGCTTTTAGAGTGCACAAGAATGTCATCGATGAAAACTACGACAAACTGATCAAGGTACTGAGAGAAAACTCGGTTCATTAAATCCATGAACACGGCTGGGGCGTTTGTAACACCGAATGGCATTACCAAGAATTCATAGTGACCGTATCGAGTTCTGAAGGCTGTCTTGCATACGTCCTCCAATTTAACACGAACTTGATGGTACCCCGACCGAAGATCCAACTTAGAGAACACTCGAGCACCACATAATTGATCGAACAAATCATCGATTCGAGGTATAGGGTACTTGTTTTTAATCGTAACCCGGTTCAACTCTCGGTAGTCAATACACATGCGTAACGAGCCGTCCTTCTTCTTTACTAGTAAAACTGGAGCGCCCCATGGAGAAGTATTCGGGCGAATGAATCCTTTGCTGAGGAGGTCTTCTATCTGCTTTTTCAATTCCACCAGTTCAACTGGTGCCATCTTGTAGGGTGATTTAGAAATCGGTGCCGTTCCTGGTAATAATTCTATCGAAAACCCCAAAGCACGAGCCGGGGGTAAGTCGCGTAAGTCCTCAGGAAAGACATCCAAAAATTCCCGAACTACGACCGGTGCCGAACTCATACCAACCTCCATTGACGCTAGTATACCACACGTCGGCTTTGCTCTAAACTTTATGGGTCCCAGAGATTTGCTCCCCCCAGTGAACACGAACTCTGGGTGATTAGGAATACGAAAGTTTACAGTTTTGGCCCGACAATCAATATGTGCGTGAAAGGTGCCCAACCAATCCATTCCTAAGACGACATCATAACTACCGGTCCCAATCAACAGGAAATCTGCGAAAAGCTCCCTGCCGCAAATCACTACCGGACAAAACTTGCACTCTAGGTTGGTGGTAACTACTCCATTTCCAAAGTGAATGTCCTAAACTCTAGTTAGTGTTTTATATGTAATAGAATGTGTTGTGACAAAATCCAAAGACATAAAACAATGCGAAGCCCCGGAATCGAAAAGTGCTCTAGCGGGAACAGAAAAAATTAGAATGGTACCTGAAACGACATCCTCCGACGCCTCCGCCTGCTCAGCTGTCAGGGTAAAAGCTCGCCCCTGTCCACGACCTGTGTTTTTTCGTCTCTGATCAAAAAGTTGCTTCTGAGGAACAAGTCCTTTCTGAGGTTGGTTGCGCTCAGCTCTCCTAGGACAACTCCCAATCTTATGGTCACTAGCACCACAAATCAGACATAGACCCTTAGCGCGGCGGCAATTTCTCTTAACGTGTCCTGATATCTGACAGTATCCACAAACCGGAGGTTCTCGTTGTGGTGGGGTTGCGGTATGTTTCATCTGAACTCCTCCATGCTGTCTAACTGGAATCCTCCCTGAAATTTGATTCACCGGCCGTTTGAATCCTCCACTCTGAAATTTCTTCCTCTTATCTATAACTGTCTCAATTCTGCGGGCCGCATTTAATACCTCTGAATAAGTTCCCAGATCATGTGAAGCTAGCTTCTCCTGTATTTCCAGAGTGAGACACTGTAAGAATCTTCTATCTCTATCCTCTTCCTGGGCTACCATTGAAGGAGCGAAACGACTGAGTCGGATAAACTCAGCCACCACCTCGTCCACCGTGCGATCTCTCTGACGAAGACTGATAAATTGCTGTTCCATCTCGATCCTGGCCGATTTGGGAAAGAATTTCTCAAGGAAAGCCGAAGAGAAATCAGTCCATGCAATTGGTTTCTTCAACCCGTTCTCTTCTGCGAGCCACCAAATTCTAGCAACATCCTGCAGTTGAATCTTGACTATATCCACTCTGTCCTCTTCAGGAACCCGGGCGGCTGACAGCAAGTTCTCCATGTCTACAATCCACTGCTCAGCATCCAGTGGTCCGCCCGTGCCAGTGAAAACTGCCGGCTGTAGTCTCCTGAAATCGGCGACGCTGTCCGGACGTCTACCTTCACGAACCTCAGCCACCTTGTTCAGGGCCGCAGTAGCGGTCTGCTGAGAAGCAAGTAGGCCCCCTTGTAGCAATTCGGTCTGTTGTTGTTGACTCTCAAGCATGCCACGTATAACTCCAAGTAGTGCAGTATTGTTGTCACGTCTCCCATATACTCGCAAATTCTCTTCTGCCATGATTCTGAAGTCAAAACGAACGACGAGGTTTAGCAACGAAAACGAGGTTTAAATTCAAAATATTAAAACTGAGCGAAGCAAAGAGATAATGTAACAATCAATTCAAAGAATACAGATTAAGTGTAGAACTCTAAATTACTCATACAGAATACCGTATTGTATCCATGCCGCGGTACATGGGCACAATATCGTAACTCTATGTAAGTCGTCCGAATCCTATGGTCAGAGTCAACGGAATCTGCAGCATGACATACTGGGGAAAACCTAGACATGTGATTCTAACCTAAAAGGTCGAAAGAACCCATACTAACCTTTGACGTTAGCCTGGCTCTGATACCAACAAAACCTTGTCACGCCCCGCTTCCCAAAAAACGGAATACGGAAAGCGACGAAGGCCAGCCGTGCTACCTACGGTAAGGAAAAATCCTTCCATAGTCACTTAAGGCTGTCTAGATTAACCTGTCAAAAATAAATCCAATACCAAAAGGAACAATACTGATAATCATGCTGCAATGAAACCACAAGAAATCCTAAAAAATGGGTCCACTAGATAATTGATGCAATTAAAGATCCAATACAATAGATTCGGAAATAAAATAAGATCCAAAAGAGATACATAGGTCCTAATGTCCCATAAGGGCGCACAAGCTAAAATATAACAGAAAAGGGAAATAAACCTACGGTTACTAATCTTCAGCAAAGTCCTGGTAGCCGCTCCGATCCTGCTCAGCCTATAAATCTGTCTCTAAATCTGAGATGGCAAATCTCAGGGATGTCAGAATATCCCAACAAGTACTCAACGTATAAGGTGTGTGTATGGTATAATAACAAGAATAAGAAAGTAGTGAAGCCCGGTGCGCAAGAAAAACAGATATATAAATAATTAGATGCATTAACACTATGAAACATGTATGTAAGAGGTCAAGTCATAACCTAACTGGTCACTAAAAGGTAACTATCCTTTCGTAAGCTCGAGTGTGTGCGTCAACCTCTGCAGGAGTATTCCTAACCCAAGAGTGGTGCCCCAGGGGCTAGGAAACACGGGCCCAACTGTGGAATGAACAAGAGACGAATATAGCCCGGTATGAGCTATAAACATGAGACCGATATAGCCCGATACGAGCTGTAAACATGAGACCGACATAGCCTGGTACGAGCT